>JAUMJL010000205.1:2524769-5049538 GCA_033558185.1 Dromococcyx pavoninus
GCAATTTTGTGGATTTTCTTCATCTTCTCATCTTTTAATAATTTTCTTGCTGCTGCAGAGAAGATGGTACTATAATGGGCAAAACATTATGAGGAAAGCATATAAAATTTCAAATGGTGATAGAAAACCCCTGAGGAAAAATATTTCCATCACAAAGTGTTCCCTTTTCAAGAGATCTTTGAAGTTTGTCACAGGACTCCACATTCAAAAATCTTCCTGCTTTGTTTCTTTTTTAAATTAATCATTTGAACATTTTTGGGGGCTTCAAATGTTTACTGCGTGATTATTAAGACACTGAAGTACTGAAGAAGGCTCATGAGGCTACATATTCACCCTCATAGCCTTTTTAGATTTTATTTTGACAAACCATCAATTGGAATTTTTAATTCAAACTATTCTCAAATGTTACAGCATTTTTACACAGTATATTATCAAAGTATCTAGTCCTTTGATAAGGGTAATTAAACATGCCAAGTTTGTTTCCATAGCCCTAAGTCTGCAATTGCTTAGTCTTTCGTTGAGCTACATGACTGACTTTGGCTCACTCTTATTTATTTACAGCAAAGCTTCATCCAGTTCTAAATGGTGGTGTATTTATCATCAGTATTAATGATAAAGAATAATTTTGGAATAGATAATAAAACAGTGGACATTGGAAAATGCGATCACAGATAAATAAACGTCAGTGTTTTAATGATTATTGGTGAGAGTTGCCGGGATAGAACGGGAGAGTTTTATTTCCCCTTTATTTGGGAAGAGAGAAGAAGAAATAAAAGAGCATGCCTACTCAGAAAACAATATTTTAATGTTAAATGAAATATAATATTTATAAAATTGAACATGGTGTAGACTTTGTGGAGTTTAATAGAGTTTAAACGTTGGGTTTGTGAGGTTTTACAAACCCGTACCTGCCACACAGTGAGCGTCATGACCTTTATCTCCTAAGAGAATCTGAAAATGCCAACCCAAGGAAATACTTGCTTTTGCACGGTCTCCACTATTGATGCTGGGAACCTACTGCAAGTTGTGGCCATCCTGCAGACAGCTTCTGCACCTGGTATGAACATTTGACTGTGGGAGAAAAATCACATTTCAAATATTGACCCCTGGTAATAGAGCGTACTTCAGTTCTGAAAAAAAAAAACAGAACCCAAATGTTACGCTAGTGGAATCATTTTCCCTGTCCTCAGGTTGGCACTGAGTAAGGTGGTTTTCTTCTTTTTTCTAGCCAGGGAATAAAGAGGAAATCTCTATTATTCTACAATTGTCTTGGTTTCACAACATAATATGTGCTTTGTGACACATTTGCTGCCTGATCCTTTTTATTTTCTTGCTCTTTCTCTGAGAGTGCTGGAATTTCCCACTGTTCTGCCCTTGATTTTGTCATCGGAATACATCCTAACAGAAATTTCAATTCATAGAGCAAGGTCCTCTTTATTTTAGATTTGTGCAAAAGTTAACAGATTACAAGTATTTTAATAAAGGCAGTAGTGATAGCACAGGAATGAGGTTTAGGCTTAAAGTCTGTGCCAGAGAGTACATTCACTCTAGTAAAAAATAAAAGTATGTGAAATGGCACAGTACTGACATGAGCTGATTATGATAATGTCTTAGTACAAATTTTTGAAAATCAGATACTATAAAAATATACCATTAACTTTATGTTAATAAAATATTTTGCTTGATGCCTTTTAAATTATTCATTTGAAGTAGTCTAAAAATATAAAAGAACTCTTATTATCATTCAATTTACATGATTACTTTAAGTTCACTTTTTTGGTTAACATAAACAGAGTATAAAATTCCCATCAAGCTTTTAGATATTTAAAATGTATCATTTTTATGCAAAAATTGGAGCCTGTTAGGATGTAAAGGTTGTCATTAGTATAAATATAACTTCAATTTCTGATTTGAAACAATTTTACACATAGAAATTACTGCGTTTGCTGATTTGACTCATTATTTCTGCTTTGATTATTCATGTTCTCTTTTGAAAAACACAATTTTAAAAAATAAAATCTAAAAAGCTCTATAAATTAACTTAAAATATTATTATGAGCATTTCTTGTAAGTAATGCAGGAATCGAGTTAGCCATGGAAAGAGACATTTGGCTTATTGAATATGTGAGTTGTTATTTTTTAAGTAAGCTGAGCTCTGTATGAATAGTGGCTATAATCCAAGTACAAGTAAGGCACTTTAGGACTCTCCAAAGCAATTAAAGGGAAGCAAATCTCTTTTCTTGAGATGGAAGCTTCTATCTGCCCTTGCAGGGATGCTGAGCGACCTCTCTGTGTTATTTGCCAGTGGGTGAAATTTGGAGAAGTGTTACCTGATCCTCTGCTATCTCTGGGCTCGTGAGATGACAGATTCATACAACTTTCTGACCTTTATGATCACTGTCATTTCTCAGAAGCAACAGCAACTTCTAGAGCCTCAGATGATGTGGTTTTTTTTTTTGTTTCCCCACATCCATTTCTATTTGACTGTAAAGTCTATTTTCTTTGACTTTCCTTTGCAAAAGTCTACTCTCCAGCATAGTTTTATGGTTACGAAGGGAATTTTATTCAGGATTTCCTATGGAGAGCTGTGTGCACAAAGGATTGCAAGACTGGGGAGATAAACCTTGGCAGCTGGAATGAGTCCACAAAATGCATGAGACAGCTTTTCAGTCATTCACAAGGGATACAGCCTGAAATCAAGTCAGCCCTGGATTGCCATCAGCCAGCATATGCAGGGGATTCTCGCAGCTGCTGTGCTCAAGCCTTGTTTATTGTAGGAGGTCACAGAAAATAGATGGTTTCATTTCTTATTGCTAAGAGTCATCTCCATTTTCTGTGATATAGACTTAATCCACACCAAAGCCACTCTGGCTGAGAAACACTAGACAATGTTATTTCCCTCTGATTAGCACTTTCCCCCAAATCGTTGTTTAATCTCCATTTCTAGGTTAATTTGAAATAACAACTGAGAACACAGAGATTTTGAAGAAGGAAGGAAATGTATTGTAATATTTTGCTAAAAAAAAAAGATCTTAACAAAGTAAAGGCCTTTGCATGGCTGATCCCACTTGCAGGAGTGCCATGCTGTCCTAAGCCCTCTTTCTAGAGCTACTGTGAAAAATGAGGAAAGTCAATGTGATGAAAGTTAACGGGCAGGTAGTCATAAGGGTCTAATTTTAGGAATGCAACTGATGTTCGCAAGATAGGCAGCTTGTATAGGCTGTCTGTATAGTCAGGGGCAGGAGAGGAGGAGGGTTTTGAAGCAATTCAGGGAAGTCTTAAGTAAATTCATCTCTAAGTTAAGGTTCTTTCACCCTTTTTCTTGCTGTATAGGGGACTCCGTGGTTAATTTAGGTGTTTGTTTTGGATATAAGACTAGACAGTGTAAATGTTCCTCCCTCCCCTTGTTGCAGTTTAGCCAGAAAGGACAATTGAAACAACTGATTTTTGGAGCATCTTTGACTGATGCCTTAGAAGTTTGTTAGTGAAAGAGAATTTCCTTTGTTTGACAAAGGCATTTTTTGCATGAAAGACTTAAAGCCCAAAGATTTCATGAACATGGGTGCTCTAATGTAATAATCCATGTCTTCAAAGCTTTTGTTACCTTCAGGAGCTTGCAGAGTACAGAACAAAACAATAGCAAATAAACATTGTAGATTATCCTGTGTAGTTTCTGTGTAATTAAGTCATGGTGTTTCTCTACTTCACGTTGGTAAATGGCTGCTGGGTTTGATGACAGCCGGTACCTCAAAGGTGTCATCTACTACGGTGAAACTTAACTTAGAACTGCAAGGTTTAGAGAGAAAGTTTTTCTTTTAACTGGTAAATAGAGAACCCCTGGTAAAGGATTTTCTTCCTAGGTGCAATTATATAGGCATCCAGGTAAGGAACTCTCAGTCAGGTACTGGATAGAAGCATTTTTGCATTTCTCCAAATTATGCAGCCCAAACTACAGAATATAAAAGCAATCTTCAGTGGTATCTTAACAGTCAAATGTATTATATTATATAGAAATATCAGTAAGACTTGTTATCTGGTTGCATTTTTTGAAGATTTACCATAACCAAAGCATTGGGGAATTGAAAAGACTTGATAGAGGTACAACAGTTAATCGTTTTTTCCTAGTTGGCAGTTTGAACATGACTGGTTGTTTTGGCATTCTTGAGTTCCATAGCTTTGTATGCCATGTGGACGTTGTCACAACAGTGAGAAGGCCAAGTATGTTTGGTACCTGAGGCAGCAGTTACTTACAAGAAGCTACAGAGAGAGAAAATGTAGCCTAAAACCTCTTCCATGTATTAATTCCTAACAGAAGGCTTAGAAGCAAGTTTGTGTAATATATGAGGCTCTGAAACTGATAAAGCCTGTTGGGGATGTTTTCTTTCTTTAAACTGGTTAAGTCATCTTGTGATGCATACTATCAGGTCATGTCAAACAAACAGGTGATGTGACAAAATGGCCATCAATTCAGCAGTGTAAAACAAAGTGGTTTTCTTAAATTGCCTTTTGTTTAACCTTGTTAAATGTAGTGATATAGAGAAAAAAAGCCTCCATTATTCACTCTTATATAGCATCAAGCTATTTTTTCTGTAATGAAATTCAGTATTGAGCTATTAGCTGCTTCCATAATTGTAGAAATGGCTTGAAATGTGACTGTGCTACTTGTGACCATAAAATCAACTCAGAGATGATTGATTAATAGGTATATACCAGAATTCTGTGGAATCAGCTGAAGAGAAGTGCTGTCACCTAGCAAGCATGCATCAGAAAGGTCTCCTTTCTCACAAAATAACATGCCTCATCTCAAAATGTACACTTCAGGAAGAGATGGGGAGTACAACTCTTTTGTCTCCTAAATACATCTGTACTCTTCATTTACAAATGTCTGGTTTTGGTAAAGGCTGCGCCATAAAACTCTATCCAGTGTCTGTTGCTGAGCCAGTGTTTGTCCCGGGGACCTCCTGGGTGGCTTCTGTTCCTAAATGGACAGAGGTGAGAATTTACCCAAACAACTTTTCTGAACAACTAATTATGATGGGTCTTCAGGGGTTCCAGGGCAGTCTGCAGAGTCAGAAATGTAATGCACAGGTTTATTAGAAACCTCTCCACTCCCAGCACCTGAAGTGGAGCACTTTCTGGACACCAGTTACTCTCTCCTTACCAAGAAACAGAGAAACTTGGAGCCTTTCACAATCCTGACTTGTTATGTTTTTTTTTCTCTGTGATACCAGTTTAGACCCATCAGCAATTCTTAAAAAACCTGACATCATTAGAAAAATAAAAAACCTTCAGCAAAGGAGTCTCCTACCTATTTCCGTGCTACATTTTTATCTTCCATTGTACAGATGCCTTAGCTGAAAGTACAAAATGCTAAATTTGGCCCTTGTGCACTTACTGCACTGTCTCGTACCATCCACAACCTTACCAGCTGGAGACAAAGCAGGATGTTATGCAACCGAAATTTTTTACCTTCTGCATTCATTTCTAGCTTTAGGGATTTTCAAAATGTTTAGTTTAGTTTCATTTTTAGCTCTAGTTTCTTTGTTCCTTTATTCTCCTTTTCTTTTGGTCAGCTCTGACAAGGCTCCTATGCCACGGTGTGAAACGTTCTGCGTTGTTTTGTAGAAGCATTTCTCTTTCTGTGAGGAATCAGACTTCGTTTCACTGGCAACTATGAAATCACCACTGGGTCTGTCATATGCTTAAAGTGCAGATGGTTTGCATGAGTTGCTTGTTTCAGCTGCATGAAATGTCCCTCTGGACTCTGCTGTGATTCTGAGGAATATATGCACTATCAGTCACATGAAAACAAAATCATGTTTTACTTTTCTGTGACATTAATCCTCACTAGCCATAGGTTTGGTTGTACAGTTCAACTGCTTTTTCAGGTGAGGGAAGGAAGGTGCACCAGTGGGATGCAATAGTAAGCTATAACAAACCTTTCAGAGGCATCATGCAGTCTGGTTTAACCTCAGGAGATACATTGCTGATAGTCGGGGATGGATGGGAAAGAAAATCTTCACATAGAAGTTTATGTCGAGTATATCAGATAGGAAACTTTTTATTTCAATGGATTGCCAACACAAAAAGGTTTCATATAAATATAATAAACGGTGTTCTCTCTTGCAATAATTTCTAAATGATACATTTTCCTTTTCAGAAGACTATATATATAAAACAGAAGCTGTGGTGGTCAAGCTGATTTTCCTCAACAATGTAACATTCTTTACCCCGCCATGCTTGATGTGAAAGCCAGAGGCAATGCTGCAGCTTGTTGTTGATGGTTTGTCACTCATCTAGTTTCCTGGCACAATTTCTGTATATGCAAATACAAATTCTTGTCATGCCTCTAGATATTTTAAATGTCAAAAAACTCTGGTTACCCTGTAGAAGAGCAGAGGCTTACAACACTTGCATGCTCATCATGGTTCAGAAAGATCAGCTGAAATTATAGTAATATTTCACATAGAAAGTACCGAGTACATTGAGGAAGAGAGGTTATTGTCTTTATGAATCTAAGGCTCATCAAAGCTGTTCAGTCATCACATCAGAAGTTTAATATCTAATTATTGTTAACCTTAGACACCAGAACATTGTGGTTAGAGACAGCAGGGCAATGTTTTCAAGAAGTCTGTTCATCATTTAGATACTGAAAGAAATGGTCACACTTTCAAATATTCTCATTATGTGAGATATTGACTGCTTTCAAATGTCTGGATAGAAATGGCAGGGAGGGAACTATTGAGTGCTGAATCCTTCTGAAAATCTCTCATTTACTTTCTTATCAACTTTAAAAAATCCCCAAATATATGATTTTGTTACTCATACTCATCATTTAGCTGGGTCATATTAAAATAATGTTATACTTATTTACAAATTAATAATTCTTAAATTATTGCTGAATAATATTTTAGATTCCAGAAGTTGACACTATTGGGATCTCATTAAAATGTTTAATGAGATGTTTAATTTGACCTAATGTACATGCATGGTCTGAATAGTAGGACAGACTGGTCAGCCTCTAAGTAAATAATCTGATAAAGAAACTACAGACATGTCTCAGGTGAACAGGAGTTTTGATCCATCCACCTCAAGTTGTAAATGAGATACAGAAGTTCAGCACTGAAGAGCTGATTGCATGAAAAAGCATAAGCTTTGAGGTGAAAAACTGGAACCCAGCATTGTTATAATAGCTGGCTTTCCTACACTAAAAAAGTTTACTTTCATCAAGTGATATAACACTCAAATTGTAGGACGAGAGTCACATTTGCTCTTCAGTTCTCATGCACGACCCAACCTGGTGCTTTCAGCATCACGCACCAGTTGTCTGTATCAGAAGGCAAACTGTGGCCAGTTGCCAACCTCCCTGTGATGTTCTGGTGAGAGGATATGAAACTATAGGCTGTAACAAATTACAAGATCTGAATGTTACATCTTCCTATTTCCTCTTTCTTTACTTGAAAGATGGAGTTACAAACTAAATAGGAAAAAAAATAAAGAGAGCCGCTGCATTTTCTTCTTAAGTAAAAGTTCCTGACTTGAACTCTTTAGTTTGAGAAAGAGGTGTGGGGTGTGGAAGTCACTTTGAAGTGTTGAGCTTTGTCTTCCTGGGGAGTAACTATATGTAAAGGCAGAGCTGTGATATTGGCTTGCTGAGTGCCGCGCCACCCGCTCTCGGTGTAAGTGACCTTGGGATTGTAACACAGTCACACAGCAGTAGATTGACGCTTCAGGTCTGAAACTGTTTGCCGATGGCAGCTTTGTTTTATTTGTGTGGAAATTGCTCAGCTCTGACATTTATATCATGATTGTTGCTCTGCTCAGATCCTCCTCTGATCTATCGATCTGTGCTTTTTTTCTACCGACAAAGTATGCTGTACTCATTTCTAAATCCTTGAAATTTGCAAAACTGATCACCATAATATTTGATATAAACTGGACATTCACAAATTGCTAAAAGGTCGTGATGCCAGTAACAAAAAAATGTGACCCAACCCCCAGTCTTAGCAGTATTCATCCAAAAGCAGAAGTTCCTTGTATACAACGTTAGAGTAGGAGCTCACATCATGAGTTTTTGGTTTGCCTTTTCATTAGCAGGATTGAAAAATTAGCCAGATTTGGGAAGGAGCTGTCATGCACAGTCCTGGAGAATGCAGCTTTTGATTCCATCCCACACTCTTCTGGGTGTGAAACACAAGAGGCTGAATCTATCCCATATCAGCATTGTTCAGCTGATTAAGAGTCCCCTGTGCTTTACTCCCACCAAGATCCACACAAGTACCTCTGTCCTGAGGAAGAATCCGTGTAGTTCTCTCTTCCACACCAGACAGAAGTGCAGAAAAGTGAATCATGTAGAAATTAGACCAGCAGTTTATACTTCTAAAATAGTTATACTGTTAAATATAATCATAAATCCAAAATGATTTTTAATTGATAAAATATTTGATTAATAATTGCTTGCAAAAAGTTGTGCCAAATGCAGACCAAGTTGGCAGTGGCTAAAATTTTGTAATTCAAGCACTTGAAATGTTTAGTGGCAACTTCAGATTGTTTTGCAAGCTATAGCCCATGCCTCAGTTAATATGTGTCTGTATTACTAGTCATAATAACAAATCTACTTTTTCATTTTTGCCAAGAGTAGAACCAGAAAAGCACTCAACAGTGAGAGAATGATTTCCATTCTAACTGACATACATTATCCTTTCACTTCATTTCAAGAAGTGAAATTTCTCACTCAGAAGAGACCAGGCTATTGGACTTACATGATCTGTGTTGATCATGACGATAACCTACCGTGCAATATGCTGACAAATACTTTGCCCAAAGCTTCACTAGCAAAAAGAAATTTTCTGCATTTATAAGGTTTCAGAGCTAAGACGCTGTCAAGTTTCACAGCTAAGATATTACTAATGTTCTTTTGAGAAAAGAGAAGAGATCCTGTTGGAAATAAACCATGAATTTTCTCAAACAACGTGGAGGGTTAAGATGGTGGGAGAAATGAGAAGTTTTACAGGAACTGTTTACTTATTAACCAGGGCACATAGCCTGACTCTTGTGCTCTGGAAATGGATCAGACACACTGGCAAGAGATCAAGGATCATGTAGAAGCTTAATACGATTTACTATTTTTATATAGGATTCTGTCTCATAACTCTTGAGAAGTAGTCATTGATTGCTGCCATACAGGAAAAGAACAGCCACTCCCCATGAAGCACTAATTAACAGTAATATGCAGAAAATATTGGAATCCATGTGTATGCCAACAAGTAAGAACAACAAAAAAGCATGACTGCCTGAATAAGAACTTCTTATTGCTCTTTAAATAACACTTTTAGAGCAATTTGGAACCAAGCTAGTGTGTTGACAAATGCTTCCTGCAAATAGTTTTTGTGTTGTCATTTAAATATGTCTGAATTTTAAGGATGAAATGTATAGATGAAGAGAAGAATAATTCAAGGATTCATGTACAGAAAGGAAAAAGAAAATAAAAAACTAGTGCTACAAATATAAGTACTCATGAGAATTAGATTGAAAATGATCTTTAGCATTTACCATTTCTCCTAGGAATTTACCATTATTTCCAGCTGGTATTTTTATTAAAGGCTTTGCACAATGCAAAACATTTAGAAAACTTGCAGTGTATTTTCCCATTGTTTGTTCTTCCCAATTTAGTTGTTCAGTCATAAACAGAAAAAGATGCATAGAGTTTCCTCACTCTTGAGACACAAGTGTCCACCCACAGTTTCAGAGGATCAATAAAACTAAGGAAATAAAAGTATCCAGTGGCTACTATGATTGTTTATAAAAAGACTTTTGTAACTCTCAGTGACTTATTCATTGCATCAGTGACTGTCAAGAGTCAAGTGCATAACCATTTCTCTCTTTCTCAGGTTAGTGCATCCACAGTCAAAAGTTGGTGTTTGTGGAAGTATTATACAGTTTGAACATCAGGCAAAACATGAGTTAAGACATTCCTAATCTGGCTTGACAAATGCCATTACATCTTAAAAAATCAAGTCTGGGATGAGTTTCACCTGGTACACCTTGTCCCGGGCCATGCTCAGGGACTCCAGCTGTCTGCACTCAGTAGTATCAAGAACTTGTTGCATTTCCACAGAATCACAGAAAGGTGGAGGTTGGAAGGGGCCTCTGGAGCTCATTCAGTCCAACACCCCTGCTGAAGCAGGTTCACCTACAGCAGGTTGCAAGGAACAAGTCCAGACGGGATTAGAACCTCTCCAGAGAAGGAGATTCTACACCCTCCCTGAGCAGCCTGTTCCAGTGCTCCATCACCCTCACACTAAGCAGATGTTTCCTCATGTTAAGGTTTGTACCCATCACCCCTTGTCCTGTCACTGGGCACCACTGAAGAGAGTCTATCCCCATCCTCTTGGCACATCCCTCTCAGATATTTGTAAGGATTGATAAGGTCCCCTCTCAGTCTTCTCTTTTCCAGGCTAAACAGATTGGCACACACACCTTAGTTCCGAAAAATCAGCTGAAATTACAGTAGTGTTTCACATAGAAAGTACTGAGTACCTGGAGGAGGACCAGAGTGCCTTTGCACATAACTGGTCATGAATGAGATGGAAGGATTTCACGAGTGATGGATGTTATCCATTGCTTTGGACAGTCCAAGTTATCCTGCCACCTTTACTGTCTTAGATAACTGTGCATTAGTTGTAATACTGTTGTGTCTGCTCTTATTGGAATAGATGTTTTGTTTGGATGTGAAATATTCTAAAAGCTATTTTCATCACTTTAGAGTGAATGCAGTGGGTCCATCCCATGCTGGAGGAGGAAGGCCTGTTATTTAACAGTCGAAGATGTAGCTGTCATTTAAATAAATTCTTAAATAAAAACATTCGAAGTTACACTTTGTGTTAGCTACAAATTATTTCCTCAGCCCTTAATCTTGAAGTTCATCCACATATGGTATTGCCATTTTTTACAGAGAAGATTCTCATCCTTCTAGAAAGAATATGTATTAATTTTTAAAGTCATATTTACAAGTAACCTACATAAGACCTGCTGATGTCTTGAATTTTCATAAAGCATTCTCCTATGAATTACAGATTCATAAAATGTCTCAGTAATCGTAGACTTAGTATTTGAATGTATCATGGCTCGTCCTCGTGCAATGCATTTTCCATTACAAATAAGTTTTTGCTTATAAGCCCTGTCCCCCAGATCCTTGAATGCAGTAAACAAGATATTGTCTCCATTTGAAAGACATTCAGCTTCAAAACAAAATGGATTATAGCAGCCTCCTTGTTTTTCCTTTTTTGTTCGCTTTCTTTTTTCTTAACTGTGATAAAATTTCTTATGGTTTTTTCTTCATCTACTCCTGATGCTCTTAAATATTTTAATTTATTCAAGGTTCCTAAAAACACTGAATTGAAAAGTATTCCAAATTTTTAAGTGAATAAAGTAAGCAGAAGTCTCTACTTGACCATATAACTGAATATATACTGCTAAAACAGTAACAGTCAGATGAATGTAATAGCCAAAAATGACTTGTGCCGTTACAGTACATAAAGTCTTGATCATCTGATGAGAAAACCTTCGTTGTTAACTCAATACAAGTGGAATATAAGCTATTTCACTCTACCAGTCCCATAAATGCACTTCAAAGAAGCACCTGCTTCTTTAACTGTCTTATATAACCTGTAGCAGAATTGAATAGCCACGTTCACATACGTTCAGTTTCTGCTTGGTACGTTCCCTCAATGTATTTGCATGTTGTTTATATGCATAGTAAGTAAATGGTTTATCATTTATATTCCTGTAGAAATTTGGGGGGGGGTTGTTTTTTACAATTTGAAACACATTCTAAAGTATGTTGAGGAAGAAAACTTACATAATACGAACACAGTTACTTTAAATTCCTATGTTATTGTCATCTACCTGTGTGCAAGTTAGTTTGCAAGAGTAGTTTAACTGAGAATTGAACTTATTTAAACAGATGTACATATGTCATATGTATGTCAAAAAAAATGAAAGTCATCTTTCTAGTTCTTGGAGAACTAAATAGTAAAGCTTTTGTCTGATTCAGATGGCCCAGTTTTTCACATGCAAAGCATCATCAGAAACCTCACGAAATCCTTAAGTTCCTCTGTTAAATGTCACAAATGAAATTTCTTATTGTAAAAATTACTGATCCAAATCAGAATCTCAGGTATTTATCCTTAATAAAGGGACACTTCAAAAATTTATTAAAATGTTTTAACTTGGAGGGAGCAGGTGATCGTCTTTATAAGGAAAAGCAGAAAAACTATCTACTATCTTCGTATTTAGTTCACAGTCTCTCTTCCTTATTATAAAGTATTCTTCTCTGTTAAGAAAAAAGATCATTTCTTTAAAAAATGTAGGAAAGAATGAAAACGGACAAAGAACCCAGCTGTTATTATCTAAGTAGCTAGAAAGAAGGGATCAAATTCTTACAGGTTCCAGAATTTTTATTAAATCTGCTAATGTCTTCTCTATTTAGATGCATGTAAAATAAACAATACATCAAATTTAATATAAATATGTAATCTGTGATCTGATAAAAACTGTATCCCTTATGCTAAACTTACATGCATTATTTCCCCTTTTATAATATACTGATATTCTCCATTCCGAGAGAAACACAATAGAAACTCTCCTATTATTAAAAAAGAAACTATCAAATTTATAGAACAATTATTTACTATAGTTGCTGTAATCTTCCAGAATCTTTTTCTTTGTGTGTAGATACTTTCTTATAGGTACACTAATAAAGAATAAATCTAAACAAGATAAGAAGAGAAAATTGGAAGCTTTCTCAATACATTTTCTTCCCCACAGCATGAAATACAAAATAATTTTGTTTCTTTTTTTCCAGTTCCTTGCTGTTGCCCAGCCAACACCTGAGGGATCACAAACAAACCTGGGAGTAAGTAATTAAAATTCAAAGCTTCACCATTCAGATACTTTTTACACTTTCTTTTGCTTCCAACTAGCAAGGAATTTTCCAGACAAGCTTTTAATTAACAGGTGAATTTAATTGATATGTGAGCTTTCTGTAAATGGAAAGGATATCAGTGAGAACTATAGGAGGAATCTTTCAGATGCGCAGTTTAAGACCGTTAGTTTATTTGCATATTGATGTTTCTGTTGAATCAATTTTCTTTAATGAATAAATAAAATGTCAAATATAAATATTGGAAAGAACTGAGGAAGAGTTAAAGAGTTAACCAGAATGATGGCTAACTCTCATAGCGCCTCCTAACACGAAACTTTACCTGAACTGTACCTGACTGAATTAGCCTGGTGATCACAAAATAAGTGTGATGAGATTTCATACGCTCCACATGCAGTCTGGTGTGCTTAAGTAAACTTTATGTGATTGCATTAGGTTGTGACTAAAATATAGGTGTCAACTGGAATTGTATTTCAGTGAGACGAGAGTCAGAAGCGTTGTTGAACGCACCCTGGAATGAGAAGCATCACCTTCTGTAGAGGACTAAAAGCCTGGCTTCAGGATGCCTTAATTTAGAGAATAGACATTATTTCCCTCATGTTTAGTATGAATTTTCTTTGCTGTGATTAAAGATTGTTTGGGTTTTGGTTTTTTTTGTTTGTTTTGCTTATCAGGGGTATGGAATTGTAAGTGTGGGCTGGGTTTTTTGGGTGCTTTTGAAATGGCTGATTTGTGAAAGGCAGGCCTTTCTGATAATATACTGTTTGTTATGAAGTCAGCCTTGTTGTGCACACAGAGTGTTTATGACTTAGAGAAGTAACCAGACAAAGAGTTTCTTGTGATTAAGACAGTAGAATCATAGAATCACCCAAGTTGGAAGGGACCCAAAAGAATCATTGAGTCCAACTCTTGTCCCTCTCAGGACACTCCCAACATTCACACCGTGTGACTGAGGGCATTGTCCAAATGCTTCCTGAATGCACATTTGCTCATGGAAAAATTAATTTCCTCCTCCATCGCTACTGGTCTAGCTCTGCCCGAGTTAAGCAGGACAACTGCGGAGAAAACACTGGTATAGGGTGGTTAACGTCCTCTTGACACTGCCTTCCGTATTTTCATCCTACAGACGCTCTTTTCGAGCATTTGTTGCCACATGTATTCGACTCAGTATGCTTACCTGTACAGCAAGTCATTTCTACCCTGAGCAAGAGTGACATAATTGGGCATTTAATATAAAATTGTCTTGTAATTGGATTGTGCAGGCTCTTGTACGAATATTTATAAATTCTTAAATTCATATGAAGATGGCTTAATTTTTCTTTTAGAGTATTTGATCTGTCTTTGTGAAATACGATATTTGAAAGAAAAAATGTGGAGATGATTTTTTTTAAAAAATATGCTTTTCAGTGAGGTACATTTTTCAATATAAACATTAAAATGACTCCAGTCTTTCAAATCATTTTTAGGATTTTGCACCTTATGATCATTATACAATCCCTTGCATGTAGAACTAAGGATATGGATAAGTACGGCATTTATTGCATTTGTAAAGAAAGACCAAGCCATTTGCTGCTGCAGAAAATGCCAGGCATACCTTTTAGGGAAAACACCAAGCTGTCTTTCCAAAGGTATGGGTGTCCCTTATAAAAACTTAATCCCCCCTTTTTACATAGGCCCTGAAAAGCCTTTCCTGTGGGCTTTCTGATGTGATGGAAACAGGAGACAACTTGTCTCTGTGTGTGTTAATCAGTAGAGGGCAACGTCTCTTATGGAGCTCATTTAGGCTCTCCTCATACTGTCTTTTTCTGGCTGTAGGGTAGACTTTGTGCTGGTTGTACTACACATACAGTAGCTGCGATGGTTTTGTTTGACAGTGAAGCAGGGGGCGTTGTTTCTTTTAGGTGTCTTTTTTAGTGTACATATCTATCTGTGGTTTACTTGGAGTAAGCAAAGGTGAAAATTGTGTTAATTTCCATATAAGACCTCTGAAACGTAGGTTTAGGATGTCACCTTTCTTTCTTGATGGTTTTCTTTTGTTTGGTATTGATTACATGTATTTTTTCCTGGTCATCATGTATAACACACTGCTCAGGGAGATTTGTTTTTTAAAAAAAAGCAAAGTGGGACGGAAATGGCTGTGCAATGCAATACACTAATGCTACTTAACTTCATTTCTCAACCTATGAAAAACTGCCTGCTTCAGGAAACGAAGAACTCATTTAATTAGTCCCTCATTTCCATGAATCCCTGTAGTCCAAATGTAACCTCTTGTCGAATGGGGCTTGCTTTTATAACCTTGCAATCCGTCATGGACACGTTAGAGGAAGATAAGTTCTAGCTAGAGAAGTATTTTTGTTCTCAGGTTCCTAGTGCCTACTAAAACAACCTCCATCTTTTTCATTTACTGTGTGTATTTATTTCTTTGGAATTAAACATGAGCAATGATCCCTTCGACAAAGCTGTACATGTATAATTAGTGCTGTATTGAAGTACATAAACTTAAAAATTTGAGGTTCAGATAGGAACTTGAGAACTCATCTACTCAGCTCAGCTCAACTACTCATTACCAAAATGCTTGTCTCCATGCACTGACCAGCCAGGGAACATGCCTCGTCTTTCTTCTAAAACAGATGGTGCTTTCAGCGTACTGTAAGGTCACCAAATTCAAGCTGTTGCAAACCAAAAACCAATTCCAAAGTTTTTCAGCTCTCACAGAGTTGGCTCTGCCAAGCAGCCCACTCTGTTATAATGTGGAGGAACTGGTGTAGCAGGCACACCAGCGGCACAACGTCACTGAGCATCCGGGAGGCTGATCTAAGTCACTCTTTGGGACTGATCCAAGGATCAGAGAGCAAAGGCTTAAAGCCACCTTTTACTTCCCAGGAGCTGAATTGGGCATCGTAATACTAACCCAAAGAGCTGGCTCAAAGCTTTATGAAATTGTAGAATATGTGAAAGCAAGCTGTGAACACTTAATCCAGATAATATCACAGTGGTATAACGATGGGCTGGGGCAGCAACTGGGAGATTTGGCAGGGGCTACATTGCAAAATGGCCGGCATTTCCATCTTTAGGGTTATTATTTCTTTGTTAAAATAAAAGATAGGTTGTTAAAACAAATATTTTCAAAGTATTTCACTGTATCACTGAACAGTGAGCACTGCTGTACACTGAGAAACAAATTAATGAATCAAACAGCAGCACTATCCAGAGGGGCTTGTTTAAAAGCAAATGCATGACAGAGCTGGAAACCAGCTGAAATGCAAACGAGCCAATGTGATGAAATCTGTAATGTTTGATTCATTAATTTGTCTCTCATCCTACAGCAGTGATCATTGTTTAGTGTGTGCTACTAATGAAAGACCTTTAAAGACAAAGATTTCCAACTTTCTACATGAGCTGTACTTTAACAGAGAAGTTCTGTCACAAAACGTTATGATCATGTGAGACTATTGCAGCATCTGTACTAATTAGTTTCATAAAAAAGTGTTATTTAATGTATGTTTTAGTTTTCTTATGATGCAGCCTAGCAGATGGAAAGAAGGAGAGCCAACGTCATATGATCCACCAGCTTTCCAAAGGCCACCAGCAGCTAATATGTTATAGTTAAAAGGAGAAAAATACTGGAAAAAAAAATGTTGGCTATGAGATGAAATTGAAAAATGTCGTCCATTCCCCCCTAACTCTTTCTACACAATTACTTCCCAGAAGATTTTAATCCTTTGTAAAAAAATAATCCAGTGCCCAAAGCAGTGGGGGGGCAGTCAGCTTTATTGTTTACTTTTATAGAATTTAAACTATTAAAGGCCAGTTTTGACAGATATTCTGATAATGTATGTTCAGTCTTGTATAACAATGACATCAGCCTCTACTTGTCGGCTCCTTAACTCTCAACCTATAGTTGTGTTTCTGTTCTCAGTCATTCATGTGACTATAAGATTGGGGAAGATGGAACAGAAAAGGATTATCAAATTAAATGGCCATTGAAAAGCATAGCATAAAACATAGCAATCTGGGCTTCGATAAGAAAAAGATTCTACCTGGGTCAGTCTCAGCATTTACAGTCATAAATACAGAAGATTTCATAGGTTTGTTTTTGTTAGGATTCATCAATATGATGATGACTTCGATTACTAAGGATCTCCACATGTCATTTTTGAGAGAAGGGTGACATCAGCCACACAGCGTACCAGAAGAAAATAAAGTCTTTTGTAGCTTATCAGCAGCACATAATAAAAAATTGGCTCAGTTAGGATTCACATTTTTGAGATTCTTGTTCCAAATCCAAACTGCATGCACTAGGCCAATCTGTCTATTTATTTCCATTCTGTATTTACAACAGGGTGACATTTAGGCAAGTACAGTGCTAATTGCCTTGCAGGTACTTCTAGGTATTGACATCTACAATTAATCACAAAGCAGGTACAATCTTGATTCAAACATATCAATTTTTATCATGTCACCACAGAAGTGTGATTTATTTACCAGATTTTGAAGCTCTTTTTTTTTTTTTCTGGTAGGACAATATCTGTTCTCTTGGGTTTTTCTGAGATTGCAGACTAAGATGTCAAATATTGTCTGCTACAAAACAGTTAAGTCTTGAGGGCAACTAGAAAAGGTTGTAATGTCATTAGTAATGACATATAAAGGACCTTTTCTGTGGAAATGCCTGTCTAAATTCTAATCATAAAAAATCTGGCTCTGCTGTAAACAGAATTTGGTTTTCATGGCGTGCTGCGAACCAAAACAGTGTGCACTTTGTCAGTGACTACCAAAACCACCTGAAAAAGGATATTGAAATAGATTTTTAGAACTGTATGATTTCACAGTGAAACATTTCTGGAGTCTGCTGTCCTTAGATGCCCTTAGATGTGGAGTAAGCTGTCAGGATGAAATTTGGAAAACCAAACGAAAATAACTCCCCCACGCAAAGACATTGGAAATTAAAATCCACAAAAAATTCATTTATGTTTTCATCTAACATTGAACATGTGTTGAACTTGGATTTTTCATTTAAATCTCTTTTTCTGTGCATAGTTTTCTATGGTTTAGGTGCTTAATTTTTTTGCTTTCTCAGCACCATTTAAACTCCATTTCTGCCTACCATCTTATCTTATTGTAACTTAATTGTGGTATCACCTTCTACCCTAGAACCAGCATGACATTTATTTTCCTATTCTCTGTTCCTCTTTTGAATGCATTGTCTCCTATTCTCTGTGATTAGAAATACAATATCAAGTGGGATTTCCACCCAGGGCACAATAATTTGTATGGCTTCTTTCTGAAAAGGCAATTGTGCATTCTGTGGGTAGGCATGAGAGCAGCGTGATAAAGAGCTGGGCCAGGTAGCTGTTGTGCCTTCCAGCCGAGAAGTAAACTGCAGGTGTGCTGCAATAGACACACAGTGGGGCAGAACCCAGGATGGAGGGTTGAAGAGGCAGGCATAGGAGAGAAACTGTGGAGCTGACTGAAGACAGCCAGCTGCTGAAGTGTTGGAATCTTCATTCTCTTGAATCACTAAACTGGTTCCACAGTCCCTAAACAAAAGGGTTAAAAAGAGCAATACCAGAGATGCAAAGTAAGTTCATCTTGTGCTTAGTATGATTTTTTTGGTCTTTATTCTTTAGTGTTTTTTATGTTATTGATTTCTGTCTATTAGATTTTTTCTAGTCTTTGAAGTCCTACGTAACGTACTGCTTTTTTCTTCAAAAACAATTTTTGTTTATCTTGAGATTCACAGCTTTGTTGTGGCTCTTATTTTGATGAAGCATTTTCTCATGGTTATGTTTATTTCCATTCACAAGCCATTCTGGGTCTGTTGCTTTGCTTCTGAATGTCATTCTGTTTCTTAGCAGCCTCTTTTCTCCATCTCTTTTAGCATGTCCAATCCTTTACATCAGTCTTTTGGATGGTTTAATTCCTCAATTCTTCAACTGATGGTATCAGACCTGTTTATGTTACTAGGCACAGCCAAAGAATTATAACTTCTATGTGCCGTTCTGCTTCATGCACATGTTTATTAGTAAGCTAGTAATGTTGTAAGAAGTTGCAGTAGCCATTGCCTGATGTAGTGTACAAAAATTACACTATAGTAATTCAAAAATGTGTTATCTCAAAAGAAGGTTGTGCTTACAAACTTTTACTCTCTTCAAGCCACAGCCAGTGGTTTTACCTAGCTAAAGAAAACTTTATAAACTTTCTTTTTTTTAGGTTATTTTCAAGTATTGTAGAAGCTTTAGAAATCAAAAGGTGCTGTTGCTAAACAACTGAACTAAATACTTCACAAGCCCTTAGAGATTTTATTTCAGCATTTTCCAAAGTGTTTCTGTTGAACACAGAATGTTATGCCTTTCTCTTTACTCACTTTCTATTTTAATGTTATGTAAAGTAGCTTTCAAAAGTGAGTCTCTGCTCCTAGTCCATAGTCTATATCCAAGAACGTTTTTAGTTTTTCCCTGAAGTGTTTAGGAAGTAATTTGTACTTCAAGTATAGACAGGAGAAAACAAAGAAACTGGAGACAACAGAAGAGATTTAAAATTAATAAAAAAGTTGCAGTTGCTTAAAACTTTTTCTAAGGTCACTGATCTGTATGTTTAAGATCTTGAAAGAGTGAGTTTTGGTATGGTTTGAAGGCTCAGATGTGGTCTGAAGAATTCCCTGGTTACCACAGCACCCTGCAGACGTGGTCAGTCAGAGGAGTGCAGTGCAGAGATTTCTGAGCTAACTGACTGGGTGTGGGTGAGCACATGGGAGACAGGAGGATTCCTGGCAGGGCCACAGCTGCCAATCCCAGCTTTGGTGTAGAAGAGATTCTGTAAGCTAACACTTATGCAGGGGCCCAATGGCAAATGGATATATTAATTTTATCCTTGCCAGCCTTTTTAAGGATCCTGCGCTAAACAGACTGACAAATACATGGCAGAAAGGTTGACTGAATAGTTTGCTTGGAGTGTGAATAAAACTGGAACAAACTTTCAATTAAGAAGATTTTTTGACTGGAGCTGAGCTGTAAAAGGTGATACTGAGTAACATTTAAACTCTGCTGAGAGATTCTGTTGTCATGGCCTTGCTCTCCATAGCCATAACCACTCCTTGACAGAAAGGAAAAATTCTCACCCTCGGAACAGTCCAGTGCCAAAGCAGGTTGCCCAGAGAGGTTATGGAGTTTCTATCCTTGAGATATTCAAGTCCAGAATAACCTCAGTGTTGAGCTCATGGTTGGGACAGATGACTTCCCAAGGTCACATCCAACCTCAGTTGTTATCATCTTCTGTGATTGTAAACCCCATACGTAAACCATGCTGCCTTTTCCAGCAGTGAACTATTCAGAAATAATAATACTGCTTAATTCTCAGGACCTTTCCATGAACAAATCTCAAAGTATCTCTAAAAAGAGATACAGGTGATTTGGGGGATAACTGAGACAGAGTGAGCTGAAGCAACTTGTTACAAGTTACCCAGCTGGGAAGTTCTAGAGTTGGCGATGGCCAACAAACCTCCTGCTTCCCAGTTCTGTTCCCTTTACATGTTACACATTCTTGCACAGTTGTAGAGCTACATGAGCTGGCTGAAGCACTAGAGACCAAAGGGGAGTGCAGCTGCTCAACCACGGTCTTGTGTCTATGTTCACGCATCTCGCTTCTCAGCAGGGCCAGTCAGTTTGGAGGCAGCACCAAGCTGACACAAGCCGCCTGGTTATGGTCCTGGGGCCGGCTGCCTTGGTCTGGGATAATGTGGATCCACTGCACCCTACTCTGTAGTATGTTCTGGACTTGCCCTTCCGTGAGAAGGGCAATCAATTATCCTCAGTGCCTTCTAGGTATTGCAGGAGAGTGCATAGGAGCTGCCTTGTGACCGTTACAAACCAAGAAGATGCTCATATCATGCAAGACTCTGTTGAGTTATGTTTGGTGTTTGGTGCTTCTTAAAGGCTGGTTCAACCCTTCGTGTAAGTTATGTGCGTTATTAGCAGTACAAATTGATCCCATGAAAGCAGATTAACAGAAATAGATCAGTTCTGAAGACTCATTACCAGGATAAGCGAAATAGCATGTATTATGGTTTGTAATGTAATCTTTTATTTCATTTTTAAGTACGGCATAGCTGATTAATCAAAAAGCAGCAGCACTGTCCATTTTCCTCTTGTGTGAAATTCAATTTAATTCTTGTGAAGAATCCTTAAGAAATAACATCAGGAATTTCAGTAAATGTTAAAAGACATAGCACAGAAAAACCTCACGGACTTCCTAGTTAGTTAACTGGTCTTTCTTTAGATCTGAATTTCTCTTCTTTGTATTGTAAGACATACGACTAAACCAATTTGGTCTTTAATCCATAGAACATGCTGTCAACCTTGCCTGTCTGGTTTTGTGTCAGTGCTTACTTCACTATGACTACAGATGTGAAAAATTGAATAGTAATAAGTCTCTTGCTTATATTCAGCATGCGATTTTTAGATGTTTTATGCTATTTCCATATATACATTTGCTGAGAACTAGTCTTTAAAATTACTTTTTACTTATCTTCATGACTCTAGACTTTGAAGTAATACTTCAATGACAGCTGAACTGAGACATTTTAACAGTTTCTGAGCAGGGTCTGAACAGACCTCTCGGTATTCTGTACCACACTAAGGAACTCCTTCCCTCTTGAAAGTTTTATCATGTAGGAGGCTATTAAAGTTATGAGTTTAGGCTGAGGCATGAATAAATCCTGAGTCTTACTGATGATGTCATTATAGTGGTCAATAAAATACATAGAAGCAAACGCATTTCATGCTACTAAGATCAGCTAACCAAATCAGGATACACGAGCAATTAACTCTTTAATTAAGATGAATGGATGACATTAGCCCTCCTTAAACCCTGCTCGTCAGCATTTACAAATAGAAAAAGACGGATGTCTCCTTCCCAAGAAATCTAGCTTTTATTTTTCACTCTTTGACAGCATCTCATTCTTTCCACTTTGTAAACAAATTCACTGATGAAGACTGCCAGCCGCAGAGGTTTAAACAGCCCTATTCAATCAGTGCTATTTCTCATTGCTGAGAGGTAATGTATATGAATTTAATTTGTTTTCCAGGCAAGTTGCATTGAATCTATGTTTCTAATTAAGACAAATAAAGGGCTTTTGGTGCCCAAGTGTATAAGATCATATGAATTAAATCAGCATGACGTGTTAGAGGCCACATAGTTAACTACTATGAAGCCTCTTTCCTTTGAACTGGATTATTAGTTCTAACAAAGGTGTGCATAAACCGAAGGGATGAAGACTTTGACATCTCTGTCCTTCTGAAACAGAATAATCTGAAAACAGATAGATAATCTTTCCATACATTTAATGCACATATTGCATTATATTTTCAGAAACACTCAAATTTCCCAGTGATTGAGGTGTTATTGTCCTTTTGCAATCCTAAAAACCAGCATGTTTTGCACTCATGAAGTCATTTTGTTGCTGCTTTCTGGTTTTTATGATATATGTTGCACATAAATTTTAGGAAGGAGTAGTCTGTTTTTGTACTACATATATTCAGATAGCATCCCCCACATGTGTAGGACACAGACTGGAATCAATGTAACTGTTGAAAATAGGAATTCAGTATGGTTTTCACTATTAATGCTACGTGTGTGTAATGTTTCGGGTACAACTTTCATCTCCATGGATGTTACTGTTGGTAATTTTTCTGAAGCATAATTTTGCAAAGCAATATTAAGATTTTGCTTTTTATTTCTTTAATGAGTCTTTTTTTCAAAGCACTAGAAATGCTGAACGTTTATTTAAACACAGCCTCTCTGAAGAATGGAAAGTCTGTATGATCTTACCTCCTGTAGATTCATCATCAACTTGAAAAAGAGGAGTTCATTGCATCTATTATTTTTCTGTTATAGCAGCATAGGATTGCAGCAAAGAAACAGAAGAGTTCTTCTTTGAACATAGGCAGATTTTTGCATAGTCATGAGTTTAACAGCAGTTGAGAATAATGGCGTTTTCAGCTTTCTTGTACACTTACCCATACATTAAAAGTAGCAGTCCAAACGTTTTCCTGAAATATGTTAGCTCTCTCACCTAACACATCTATATCGTGCTGCTGGTGTCAGGTACATGAAATTATTCAGATAATTTTCTCATCCCTATTGTGTGATGTCCTGTTAACCACAAGCCCTGTCCACAGGATGATTTTTATGAGATGCTTTGCCCAGACTATTACACAACATGTGTCTGCACCAGGTTGTGTAGAAGTTGACAGGAGTCAGTGTCCTGGTGATTTTATACCAGAGGTGTAACAGAGTATCTTTCAGTTCAGGAAGTCCTTACTGGCTCAGGTGCATCGTGAGAACTGACTTCAAATTTATGTAGCTAGGTCCAGTGAAGGAGAACTGAAACGTTGCCCCAATTTAAATTGAATAAAAAAAAAAAAGGCATGGTATCAGAAGAGTACCCTTGACTCTCTTTCCTAGCTTCAAAATCTGTGGAGCCTTTTATGAAATCAGGCGGCTTTTTGATCTCTGTGACCTGCTTACCCGTAGTGAGGCCAGGAAGGACTTGGGGGAAGATAAGGCAAAGTGAGCAGTGGTGTTATTTGTTGTGTGCAAATAGAAGTTGCCCTCTTTCAGAGTTCTGATTTCTGCAGCAGTATCCCCTGCAGCACAGTCTCTGCCCTGCAGGTGAGAGATTCCTCTCTTCCTGCATAGGGATGTTCTGTCTCCCATGTTTTCCCTCCTGTGCCATGCAAGACTGGAACGTGGGGACATAATGCCTACCAGCTCTTTTTGTCATGCTGCACTCATGGCAGAAAGCCTGGTGGTAGCTGTGATGTACATGGCATTGTACTCGCAATACCCAGAGCCTGAGGCAATCACCCGCGTGTTACCCAGCGGTGTGGGCTTCAGTAACACATTCTCATATACGATCAAAACATCCTCACTTTGCAGTTTGTAGCTCTGATCTCTTAAAGGAGAAGGTGTAAAATCTTCCCTGCTCAGGAAAAACTGCTACAGAGAATAAAGTTGAAATGGTGAGGAGATCAGCTGAGGAGCTAGATGATGACAGGGAAATAGCCATCTGTGTTTCAAGCAGATTTTGGCTTCCTGACAGAAAATGGGATAATGCAGCTATTTCAACTGCCCCATGATTGCCTTTACCCACAAGTCCAGTTAAGTGAGATGTTCTTTCAAAAGCTTCAGATGATACAGATCTGCATGCACAGAGAAAGATATAGGGACATCCTGATAAAGGGCACAGGCCCAAACAACACAGATTTTATAAATGAACTCTTGCAGTTATTAAAATGTTTTGGCTTTGTAACAGAATACAAATCTGCAATTTTGCCAAAACCTAGATGTGAGGCCTCTATGGAGGTGATGCTGTCAATTGCTACAACTTTGGGAGCAGTTTGGCACACAGGGTGCTGCCCACATGCAGCCCAGCTGCCTATGCATGGCTGTGGTGGCAACGGCAGGGTACGCTTGGGAAGGGCTTCGGTCGCTGTGCGAGCTTCTCTGTGTTTCCCCTTGTTGTGCCATTGCAATCTGGACTATTGGAAACTTTTTCAAATGAGGAATGAAAACAATGTTTTATGAGTATTAGTCACACAAGTGCTGAAGAAGGAACATAACAAAGAAGTCAGACACGAGGCAGTTTGGAAGCACACAGCTATGCTGTAGTCATTCAGGTAGCGAATCAGCACGTGTTGCTCTAGTCAAGTAAGGTAGTTTAACATGTAGCTTTGCATCTCAGTGCTACACTACAGCCTACTCTTTGATGCACCCTGAGAGCCTGCAGATTTTACTGCGAGTTGGATCACTGACTGTGCAGGTATGGGAAAACATGACATGAAAGCATCCCTGGTGGAGAGGTGAGGGCTGAGGGCACAGGTGCTGCACAGGCTGTATCACCACTGGCTTAGATGAGGCTGGAAGTTAAGCTGGTGTCAGCCTGCACCACCTCGCTGCTGGCAGCCAAGCTGCATCTTCTCAAAGCTGAGGTGGGAACGGCCAGAGCCTCATGCCTGCTCCTCAGCCCACCCATGTGCGGGGAGTTCTGCGCTTGCTGCCGCTCCTGTAGAGAGGGGCCAGTGCTGTTTCCATGGTAATGGGTCCCTGACGTGACCACTGGCTCCCAGGAAAGCTTCTTACCTGCTGCACAGGCTGGTGGATAGCAAGTCATTTATTTCAGTCATTGTTTCTGCTGCAGATGTAACTTTACAGCATGCCAGTAGGACGGCCTTTGATGCTTTTAATGCTTATTTATAAATAAACTTTCTATCAAGTTCCCATGTTTGGTTTATAATTTTAGTCATTTTGGTTTTAGAAGGATTGATAGGATTGCACTGGGTTGTGAGGATGCTTTTAACCTCCAAGTCAGCCTTCTAGGGTGCTCTTAACCTTCAAATTGCTTGTGTGTTCATAGGGCTTGTCCTGATAGGTTGGTACATATTCGGTTCTGCTGACCACTTGCCACAGAGCTGGGGTTATTTACATTGATATATCAGCTTTATTACTGATAGCTGAGGTATAAATAATTGTGGAGACAAAGCAGCCAGGTTGGTGCAGAGCAGCAAGGAGATGGCTGCCAGCTCCTTGTGCCTCTGGGTGCTCTGCTTATGCCACCAGCTTGCAGCATGAGCACAGGCAAAGGTCTGATTTGGTAAAATAATTCTTTGTAGTTGTAACTTTTCTTTGAATATTTAAGTGCCAGTCCCTGCTTCTAATATGGATCATACCTTCAAAATGATTTTGAAATGTTAGGCTGTAGACATGTAAGCAGGTATATAAAATTATCCAATTGCTAACTCTTAGGGGTCATGAATTTAGTTCCTTGCTACCTCAAATCGAAGTTGTTCTGCTTATGAAAGTCTTAACAGAAAAACAGTTGGAAATTTTATACGGAAGGCTTCTTTAACATTGTCATTGCTGACAATGGAAGATGGAGATGGGGCCATCAAATCCCAAGCAATTTAGGGAGTAAAACCTGTTAAAATATGGCTGTAACTTATGCATCTGTGTCTTAAACAATTTTTGACAATTCCATTGCATTTTAAAGGAAGAATTAAAAAGATTTTTATAGGTACCTAAAGATATATTGACATATAGAGTTGTAGATACAAAATTATTTTCAAATACATAATCTGTAGTTATGAGGGAAAGAAACTGAACTCCTCAAATTTTGCATCCAGCTGGCTGGGAAATTAGTGCTTGTGAAAAGGCAGCACTCACCGCTTATTATATGTTTGTAAAAAAAAGTAAAGTACTGCCATTTAAAAAGAGAAGAGGACATTAAGATGGAAGACATGAAATAAATAAAAAGTCCCTAGTGGAAACAGAATAATCAGAAAGAAAGTTGATTACTTCATTTTACAGCTGACAGTTCAGTGAAGTTTCTGTTTTAATATTATGTGCAAGCCAAACTGCCAGGTTTTATTTATCATCTAACTCTAGCTCTAATCCAAGATACTGGAAAACCTCTCTTGTAGAGTTTTACCTCTTTAACCTCAAATGAAAACTGGCATTCCATCTGGATAGTGTCCAATGTGTCACATTTTGGTAGTCATCAACCGGCTCGCCTTATAAATCAAGAGCACTGATTAAATAATCAAGATTTTTGAAATGCCTTGAGGGAGCTGTACGTTTTTTGCATCAGTGATTAGTATTCAGTGGTAATACTGAAATCTATTCGAGCTGCAGATATAAAACTGCATTTTGCATACTAGGCATAATCAGAGAGATTATATTCAGAAAGTGTGCTTCCCCTAAGACAGGAGAAGGTTATGACTTTTGCCATGGCTCTATTGTTAGTTTAAGTGAGCTTTGTCCTTGCTGTTGTACAGCCCTTCATTCACCAGAATAAAATCTTTTCTGCAGATGTATACTGGGAAAATGAAAACTCCAGGTAATAACTTTCACAGGGCAGCTGGTTAAATAAAACTCTAGCCTCCGAATGGAAAGCAATTTTAATTAAAGATCTTTTCAGTTACTAAACTTAGCTTACATTGTATCATTTCTTTTGTAGTTACAAGTAAGCATTTCGCCATTCAAATCATTCCCCAAAACACACAGTACTGGCAACAAGAGAGACTGCACTGTGCAGAAAAGACAATAGTTACTGGTTGCAAAAGAGACTTGTTAGGAAGTAAGTTGTTGTTCAGAATAAAAAATAGAATTGAAGCTCTAAATCCAGTAGCGAACTTAAAAGAGGTAGAGGGATATGAATCAAAAAATGCTTTCCTGAAAACCCATGCTCAGATTGTGCAAAACTTTGCAGGTTATGTCAGTTGTTTTCACCCTCCTCCTCCTTTCTAATGTGCTGGTTCTGTGTCTGTGGATACAGATCTGAGTGATGAGAGTGATCTCTGTACAAGATCTAGCAGTGACTGAGTGCTAAGCTGCCCGCAGCCTTTGAGCTCTGCTGTATTCCCCACAGTCCTGCTGCCAGCTGTGGAGTTTTCCTGGGCAACACTGAGCAGTGGGAGACTCTCCCTTGTGACACTCATCTTCCCAGCTCCCAGACTGACCAGCTTTTGCTAACTGAAGTGCATCATGTTACCCTTTAGATAGCCTGAAGAGAATGTCTGGAAAGCTCTGCATTTTCCCACTGCTTTTATTAGGATAGCATGCCCAGGTGATAAGCAATTATATTTAAAGTACACTTACCTCAAAACATTAAAAAATTTAAAAAAAAAATCTTTGCAACTGTCCAAAGAATGTTTGAGCCTTGATGTAGAGCCTTGCCATACATCGATCCTTATATTTCCTATAACCTTAGAGTGTAATGTGTAATCATACATAATACAGTCTGCATAAGTGGGCTTAATGCATGCTCATCACTGGCCTGGAGATGATTAGAGATGATGATGTATAATCATTTGGAAGGCGAAAAGAAATGATGATTTGAGGTTGATTTGTCCCACTTCCTATCCCTGTCCTTGGTGGATATTTTGACTGCCTTCCGTGTTGATTCATAGCCCACTGGAAGGCAAAAACAGTAGCATCAGTGCTCATCCTGCCTACCTACAAACCTCCAGATCTGAAAAAAAGGTGGGTTTCTTAACCTCACTGCATCACTTAACCTTAGAAAGATAATAACTTTTCCTTCAAACTTTGCTTGTACCCTTAGATTATCACGACCACAACAATGCCATTTCTTCACCTGCTGTAAAAGAGGTCTCCCTCTCAGGAGCCAGAGGGCCTGAGTTCACGGTCTTTTTTGATGGGGAATTTCCCTCTCACGCTCCAGTTGAAATTCTGCTATGATGCAGAAGGGAATTGGAGCCTTATTCTACTTGTGATAAAGGACACAAGAAGTAGAATGGACTCTAGTACTGGAAGCCCTTCCTTTCTGCTTTCATATCTCTGCACTGGTTTTGTGCTTTATGTTAAATGATTATTGGATAAGAATGTGTTATTGTGAGGAAAGGGTTCTGTATAGTAAAGAAAATGGAGTAGGATCTGACATGACATCATTCTCATGTATGCAGCTAGATTTCTGTATACACAAAGGAGTTGCCAGCATGGGTCAAAAACATGTTGAGGATGATGCTACACATGCTCGTGCCCATGCTGGGCCCAAGTGCAACCTCCACACTCTTGTCCTGAAATCCTTACAAATTAGGTGTGTAAGTACTTTAATGAATCCAGCCTTGATGCAGAAAGCACTGTTGTGCACACTTCCGTAGATGTGAGGACTAAATTAAAGCATGGGAAATATTTTTGAAGGACACTGTGTAACTGAATGGTATTGTTTTGGTAGGTATAAATACATGAAATCATGGATGTAGATTCACATAAAACACTGACTAAAATGAGAGAAATTCTTACAAGAAAAGTGTGGCTGTTCAAAGTCTTGCTTTCTCTTTGTCCCATGCCAGGGGTGGCATAGTCCCAGTTGTGGTAAAATTCATATAGTCATTAAGATCCTGCATCCACGGGACTTAAGCACGACTTGATATTATGTGAGAAAAAAAAGAAATAATTAGGATGTAAATATAGATATTCTGTGTTTTTAAGTACACACTGTTTTTTTCCAGGTCAGGTTCATAGGTAATTCCACTGACATTCAATGTACTAGACTACATGGAAGGCGATCCCTGCATGTTCCATCTGAATGCTTTTTTGTTTCTTACAATAAACTGGAGATTAAAGTTGTTTGACCCTATCGTACCGCACTAGTTTTGGTGTTTGATGGATACACTGTCCTTCAGTTACTATGATAGTCAGTTATCTGTTAGTGAAGCAGACTTTGCTTGTCTTACTTTTAAAGACAGCTACATTTTTACCCCCCATTGCTCCCTGATTTTCAACAATAAATCGCATACCTTGTGAGACGTTCCGCTGATTACTTTTTAACTAAGTTCACTGTTATTCATTCCTGGTAACTTCTACGATTCCTACTGTTGGTGTCAAGCAAAAGGTTGGGACCATTGACCCTTGAGATAGGTATTTTTGCAAATGCTGTCAGGGCAGATCTCTACAGACATTTCATTTAGCTAGTCTGCAGTGCCACTGTTCTAGAGAGTGATTCCTTTCAGTTCCTATTGATCCAGTAGATCCACTGTCTGCCTTGCTGCTTGGTACCCTGGTAGCATTTTTTACCAGTTGTTTTATGGCTGTGACTAATTGCTTGTCAAGTGTTTTCACAGGCCTTCAAATTCCAGTTTTCAATTTCACCTGAAATACAAACACTTTTCATTGGCTTTATTTCAGTTTCTTTATTAAAGACTAAATTTTTGCTTTTCCTTAAACAGTGAGGTTTTCATTCTTTATATTTAATAGCTGGAGTTACATCTTGGCACATATATAGAGGTACAGTACATGGGCAGAGACGATTCTTAGAAGAAGGAGAGAAAGACAGTTTTGTGGTTTGGTAGACAAAAATCAACTTTAGAGATTTAAGGGCTCATTTGCAGGGTACAATACATTATTAGCTGATCTTCTCAGGAGAATTCCCTGCTGAGGTTTGTGAATGTTTTGGTGAGAGTGAGTAGGGAATACTGAACAGAGCCCATTGATGTGGGTATTTTAATCCATGTGGCTCTTAGCTTAATACAGAACATTAAATTACTCTGCTGAATAATTAGGCATTTGTCAAGGAAAATACTTATTAATGGATCATTTGCCATGTTTCATAGTCTCCACAGCAGACATGCTTACTATTCTATGATTTAGAGAGTGCGAAAAGTTCTCTGTATTCACCTAGTCAGTTATGGACCTGAAATCTCTTTGCCTTCATTTAGTGCTGTTTGTATGTGGAAACTTCTGACTACAATTTTCTTATTCTTTTTTCGAACTATAAGATTTCATGATTCTTTTCCATTATGCTTTAGTTGAGGTACCTTGTTAATAAGTTTATGTTTCTCAGACCTAATCCTTGTGGTATTTGGAGCGCTTTTGTCCAGTTTTGGGCTCCACAGTATAAAAGAGATCTGGACCTACTGGAGAGAGCCCAGCAAAGGGCCACTAAGCTGATGAAGGGAGTGGAGCATGTCACGTAGGAGGAAAGGCTCTGAGCCTATTCAGCGTGGAGGAAAGAATGCTCAGAGGTCCAATCTCATCAATGTGTATGAATCCATGAGGGGACCGTTTACAGAAGATGGAGCCAGGCTGTTTTCAGTGGCTTTCAGTGACAGGACCAGAGGCAATGGGCACAAACTGAAACACACGAGGCTCTGTCAGAACTTGAGGAAATGCTCCTTTACTGTGAGGGTGACTGAGCACCAGAGCAGATTGCCCAGAGAAGTCATTGAGTCTCCATCCTTGGAGATACTCAAAAGCTGCCTGGGCACGGTCCTGGGGTCCAGGCTCTAAGTGGCCTGGCTTGAGCAGGGAGGTTTAACAAAATGAGCTCCAGAGGACGCTGCCAATGTCAGCCATTCGTTGATTCAGTGTGTGAAGATGATCAAATTCACTAGACATGGACAAATGTAATAAAAAAGGCTGATGTCACCTTTACATGGATGTGCATGATTATATTGAGTACCTGCAATTAATTTAGTAAAATATAGTTGATAAAATATTATTTTCTGAAATGAACATGAGAGATGAGCTGTATTGTAATTAAAAGCATGTGAAAGACTTTCACAATGATATCATAAACATTCCTTGTTACAGAAAAAACTACAATTTTTTCTGATACTGGTGATAGCAGAAGCAGGAAGCAGTAATAAGTACAATTTGAAAGAACTGAAAAGAAAACCAACAAAAATTACTGGTCTGAGATTTTTGGATGTTCTACTTATTGGTGTTTACATGTAAAGAATTATCTAAGAAATTATATATTCAGCAGGTGACATGAGTAACTGAATTATACAAAGATAAAGTGCTCAGTTTCATTAAGGGTTGAACTCCATGCCCACTGAATGCAACAGCCAGACTCTCATGGGCTTTAGATCAAACCTCAAATAAAACAGTTTGATTAGTGCTGTTTAACCATTATAACAGCAAGTCTGTGGGATCTTCATCTTATGGTGTTTTTTTAGCATATTTAAACTGATTATAATGTAATGACCATCATGCTGTATGCCTTTGGTGTAATACACTCAGTATATGCAGGTTTAATTAATGAAAAAGCCCTTTTGCACTTATTTTTTAATACTGATGGATGATTGGATCTGCTTTTTTATTTCAAACAATACTAATTTTTATCCCATGGCAAACTTATCTTCTCCATGATAACCTGACAAGGTGAATTGCAAATATGATGTAATGTGAAGTTTCTTGTCATAAACGTAGCTGCTCAGGATATGTACAATTCCCAGCCCTTCAACACCCAGGCAGAGCTAGGAGAAAATTCTGCAGGTCACTCCCAGGCAGTTTGCTGACCACACACCTGTAACTGACACTCATAACAGGGATTAAAGACAAACCAACCCAACAACTGATAATGTTCATAAAAAGATTACAATGATAGAAAGCTAAACTTTATTGGTGTGCTCCTGGGCAGTCACTTTTCCATCAACCCTGCCTTAAAGTGGCCTAAAACGTTTCTGTTTCTGAGAATCATTGCAGTAATAAAATACCACACCATTTTGTGCATTCGCGCTCACTTAGCTGTGTTGTTTCTCCACATGGAGAGGAGGGATATCTCACCTCCCTTTCAGAACTACTGCATTCCAGCTGGCAAACACTGCTCTAGCTGAACAATTCTGATAACTATTTATAATAAGCTATTGCAGCTGCTCCAACTCATTCTTTGCTTTTGCATATCAGATTTTGCATTTAGTATTTTCTTTGATGATTTCATCTGTTATGCTAGCTAGATGCCTCACAGATTCACTCCAAATAGTAACGACAAATTATCCTACCATCACCAGAATGGTGTTATGTTTCTACTAATAACGGAATATTTTTCCACAGTCTAGGCTACATTCAGTGGCATAAACAGATATTCTGCTGTTCCTTGGTGGCCTTGTCTCTCCTCTATGGGAGGCAGCAAGTCTTTCATTTCAGCATGCTGTCCTCAGAGTTCATGCCATTTGGAGGCTAAGCTGTGGATGACAAACTGCAAAGTTGACAGGAAAACATGCAAGGTTGATATATAAAACAAGCTTTGCTGCTCGTGCTTTGACTGTCACCACTGCTTTCAGGAAAATAAATAATACTGCCTCAGTCTATACAATGCTCCTTAAAAGCTTCTTCTGCTTTCATGGGGAACACTGCAAATTCCTTTTGTATAAATTTGGAATCTCAAGAACTGCAGTTTTCTGGAACAATTTAGAACAAGAATCTTTTTTTTTGACAAATTCATAAAAGAAAAAAGCTTGTATAACTTGTTCCCAAATTGAACAAAGCTAAAAGAAAAAGTGATGGTCCTTTTCATGAACTGTGAAAAATGCTGTAGATATTTCTCTGGCTTAACAACCAAATGAAAACATTCTCTGTTCACCAGTAGCTCTGCAAATTTTGCTGCAAGCACCAACACCTTTACACCAAGAAGACCCAAAGGAATTTTCCATCAAAGCAGAAGTGAGCATCACATGAGCAGGTGAAAATGTGATGGAGAAAGGTGTGATGTCTCTGTTTCTGCTATAAGCTTAACCCATGCCAGCTTTCATCTAATATACAATATTTTGTTTTATTCCCAAATTCCTTTGGACTTAGCAGTTGAACATTATTCTCGTGAGAAATTTTTTATTTGGCATTCAGGTACATAATGATATGCTAATATACCCTTCAAAAAAATCAAAATTCATCTTGTCTATTAACCTGCTGCAAAACGTACATGTAATAGAAAGGGATATTTAAAACATCTTTATTTCATTTTCTCATTTATTAGGTTGTAGGTTGGCATCTAATTAGTATAGATATTTGAAGTTACAGATTGAGAGAAACTAAATTACTGCACTATAATATAATTAATCATAGAAAACTTTTGTTCAGCAGCTAATCTTCTATTAGCTACATCTTCGCTTCTTGTTGATACTCGTGACTTTGATTAAGATTTTTGGTGCTTTATTTAACATCATGGCTTATTAATATGAGATTCAGTAAGGTATCTGCTGCCTCTGGAATAACATTCCCAGAAAGATTTGCCATGAAAATTCTCCTGGTGCTAGACTGCAACAAGAAATCGCATCCCTATAACCCTCCAAGGGTCAATGTGCGCTAGCGATCCATTGGACGAGAACGCCCTCGGGGTATTCAGCATTCTTGCCATTGATGCCTTTCCTTCAAGTTACCCTCCTGTGCTTTCAGGTGTTTGAACTACGGAATATACAGCCACAGCAGAAAGTGATGGAAGACAGCAGTAATCCGAATCAAGTCCAAGATTCTTGCTAGGCCCTTTAGAAGCCTATAGATGAGATTCTCCAAGGGCAGTGGTGTTTTGTGAGTGTCCTTGAACTGTTCACAGGGACAGGAGAGCAGGATAGGCTCTGCATACTCTATCTGATTCGACAGGATTCGAATACCTCATCTTACTTTAATTCTAGAGTTGCTTTGCTGGTCAGCACTATTTCCTATCCTTTCATTTATGTAGACAAATTATCTCTGAGAAGCAGAAATATTTGGTAATATTCTAGAAGGGAAAATAAATTATCGTATAATAAAGTTCAGTAGCATCATCCTGTTCTGATTGTCTTTTCAGGTGAAAAAGTGACAGGATGATGTTATTTCAAAGGTATAATCTATCCTCAAAAAAAATATAAAGCTACTTTCAGGAAGCACTTGTGCATACTTCAGCGTGTGCCTGTATTCTGGCTCGGACAGTTCAACAGTTTCACTTTTGATAACAACAGGAATGCAGGAAGCTCTAAGAACTAAGTTTACAGTCACTGCTCCCTCGAATCTTCCTCACAGCAACCGCTCTACCACAAAGGGATCATGAAGATCATGATTCCTCCTTGTTATGGTTACAGGCTGGGTCTGTCAGTTTTTGCTTTACACAGTCTGCAGCGTGACTGCAGGTTTATCACACGTCTGCACGCGGGTCTGTATTTCTAATATGTTTCTAAGGAAACTGAAGAGGGAGATTTAGATTAGATATTACAAAGAAATTCTTTACTGTGGGGTTGGTGAGGCACTGGCACAGGTTGCCCAGATAAGTGGCTGCTGCATCCCTGGAGAGGTGTTCAAGGCCAGGCAGGATGGGGCTTGAGCAGCCTGAACCAGTGGGAGGTGTCCCTGCCCATGGCAGGGGTTGGAACTGGATGATCTTTACCAACACAAAACATTCTACGATTATAAAAACTGCACAGAAATTCCTTTGGAAATAAATGGCAAGGGTACTCTCTGAGCTCTAGATTGTCATGGTGTGGATGAAGGGACAATATCTTTTATTAGGCCAATAAATGTTGGCATTTGGTGGTTCAGGATCTGAAAAAAATACCAGCGTGTCCACAAGCTTGTCAACTTTTTCAAATGATTGCTGGTCTACTTGAAAATACTATTTTAGAAACAGGCCTTACCTTGCCTGTTTTCATTGCCAGTAAAATGATGAAAGGTATAAAATTACGCTGCTAAACATATGAATGCTTAATGTGCATGTTTTTTTAACCAGTAGGATTTTGTCTCGTCAAATGGTTACCAGTTGCAATACTTGACATGTGAATGAAATATCTGAGCAACCTTTTAGAAATGCCGACGTGCTATGGACCAGCCATTTGGGAAACACTGTTTAGTTCATTTGTTAAATGTTAGAATATTTAAAAAATGAATTGTTTTGCTCTAACGTGGCATTAGAACACATGAACAGAAAATTAGTTTTGAAATGGTATCATTTGTTGGGGGGTAACGTATAGGTTAATGGTTTAAAATTCCTAGGTTTTATTTGATTTCACTGTGTGTGCGAGTCTTTTGGTGTAATTTGACACGAGTAACCTGTATTCATACAGTAACCACGTATTTATGTTAGTTATTTGCAATTCATGCTTTAATGGCCATTTATATAGTTTTACTTATCATGTCAGCCAGCTCTGACATTATCACACGGCTCCGATTTGTTATAAGCTTTAGAGACTGAATAGCAAATAGGCAAGGACAAGGCAAAGTGAGCACCATTTTAAGAATAACAAACCATAACCTGATACAGTAGTAATAATGTAGGTATAGAAAACACATTCTTTTAACCAAAATCCACTTAATGGGATGTTTGCAAATAGGAGGAAAGAAAAGGTACTGGGCAGATTGTCTGCTAAAATAAAATTTATGGCTCAAATAATATTGATACCATTGAATGTCGAAATTTGTTACAGGAGTTAAAAACATTCAGAAATGAAAAACAGTTTTCCTCACTGATTTTAGGAAGTGGATGATATGTTTTCTGATATATAACTGAAAAGGTTTTTTCCCCAAGCATCATTGTGTCGGGATTAACTATACCAAAAAGCAAGAAATGTCATAGAAATAAAAATTGTGCGCTGGTGAACAGCTTCAGATATCTTTCAGAATTTTATTTTGAAAATTTGAGAATGAGGAAAAGCTGTTAAAACTCAACATCCCAAATAGTTGTAAGAGCAGAAGGATATAAATGTAAGATTCTCCCTTCTGTGTATTCTGATGGAATTTTAATTGCATTTTGTTCTTATCAAAAGTTAAGATTAGGTATTACAAGTTGAAGTGACACATAGATTTCTTTCTACACCGGTTTAACATATGTACATATCAAATGAAATGCACAAATATGGCTCTACTAGGCTAGAATACTTTATGGTTAGTACTCCACAATATTTATATAGTAATTTACTACTCTTGATTTTCTTAATAATGCTTTAAAACAAAACGCCACCTGCATAATTTCATTAAGTACAAAATAAATGTCCACTTTACAGCATCAGGAGTCAGGATGTTAATGTGTGACCATATTCTGTATCGTGGTCACACTGTGTTACACTGCTTGATTTCTTTGTAAAAATTGTTCAGTTTGCATGGAGAAGATCCGTAAATCACACACTAACGGACTTTTTCTTATCGAAATTCCCAGTGATTTCACCAATCTATCTCTCATGAGAGCTCTGATGTGAATGTTGACACAGAGGGAAGTGACAGTATTTGGCACAAGTCTCTGGAAAAAATTTTTTTTGGATGTTACAGCAGCAGCCTCCAGGACTCTTCTGTTCCAGCTCTCTTAGTTGTTACAGAGAAGCTGCACTTGTAATAACAATGCTGGGAGCACTTTATGCTTTCCCTTTAGGAAATTAGTAAGTGTTCTCTTCTTTAGGCCTTGATCTCATCATGAAATTAAAAACATGCAAGTAATAATTCTACTTAAACACGTTTTGGCTGACATAATTCAAGGACAAATGCCATGAATAGTCATGCCCAGGAACTATCAGTGTGCATGGTTTCTTATAAATAGATCAATAGTAGTACATGAGTTACAGACTTCCAGCAAGAGTAGAGTTTCACAGAATCACAGGCTTAAGGCCAAAGGAGATCATTTGATTGTGTAACCTGACCTTCTCCGTAACACATCATATAATTTCATCCATTTACTCTGTACTGAGTCCAATAACTTATGTTTGACTATCACATCTCTTCTATATTTGCCTTTATATTGAGTTTCTAGGCCAAAAATCCATTACCATTTTTGTCAGGTCTACCATCACCTAAAAGAACTTTGGAGGGTTTCTTTCACTATATTAGAAATCTGTCATCAGGAACGTGGTGCTAAGTTCCTTTAAATGGCAGGGATTATCCTACAGTCTATAACTCTGCATGATCAGTAGAGTTTGTGTTGGGCTTTGGAATTCTTTTGAGTGAAACATGCATCAGAAATGTACTCCTGTCTGCTCTATTTTCTTATTTATACATTTTTGTTAGGCAGTTTTAACAATTCCTAAGAAGCTGGTTATGTTAGTAAAAAAAATGGTCGCTGATTTTCAAAAGAAACATTATATACTGACAATGCTTTCTAAACACCTTCCTGACCCTTCCTCTCAATCTTTTTTTTATCCTGTATAATTCATCACAACATCTGATGTGTTCCTGCTAGCATGGTGGCACAGATGATTAGAGAAGGATTTTTAAACAGGAAAGGGAGATTCGGAAAAACACATATTTGAACTGTGTAGCTGTTGCTCCCAAGATGGACATTGCCAACATTCTTCAGCCTCCCAGATGTAAATAGGCATGCTGAAATAACAGTACTGTATTTAAATCATCTGTCTCCTCTAGGCTGTTAGATATTTGCATTCTCAGAATTTATTGTCTGTTTGCAGTCAACTAATTTTTGAAGAGATGTTTAAAGGCGTGGCTTTATGTCACGGATTATTCATGTTTTTTTCAGGGGAATTTTTAAGCTAAACAAAAATTATTTTGGATCGTCAATATATAAAACTACTTTAAAGTATTTCTCTAGATCTGATTCCTTTAATATGTTCCTGACAGTATTCCTTATCTTCCTTGTAAAAAACAAATAAACAAAACTCCAAACAAATAAATAAAGGATCTTCTTCAGAACAGCTAAGAGCAGATATTCCTCTTGAAGATCTTCTTGTGACTGAAGAGAGGAGCCTTTTATCTTGCTGGCTCTCTTAGAGCTCTAAGAGGACTCCCTGTAAAGGTAACGAAGACTCCGAACTACAGTTGGATCATTTCTATTCGGAGCCTTATTGTCTCCCTCACAGTATAGCTTTTGTTCCTATAGCTACCTGAGTCCCAATGCAGTGGTGTGAACACCCATCTGCAGGCTGCTTCTGCACACGTTCTGATAGTGCCCAGACCAGCCCTAAGAAACACTCTGAAAGCACGACATGAAGTCCCTGAACGAGCACTTGTACTAAACTCTTTCTACCCTGATTCAACAGTCATATTTTCAACAGCAATAAGGAAGGCAAAGGTAACTTCACGCACAGACTGGGGAAGGTTTTATCTTCCTAGATTAGCATATAAGGTTCAAGCATCTTGAAAAATTAATTGGAAAGGAGCTAACAGTTCGTGAGCACCTCTCATGCCTGCCGTTACTTGTAGGATTTTGTTTTGTTACTTATTTAAAGGTGATCATACCTTTTGGCAAATCTAGCACTTTCAGATATTTTTAATAAATTCACAGTATAAAGTATTTGAAGTCCAGAGATTTTATAATGAGCAGCAAGAATGAGAGATATTTTATTAGGCTATGTAACTACCACTTGCCGATTACTTTTAATTGGTGAAACAGCAAATTGCTGTTTTATCCCTTTAAGCTTTTGACCTAATAACTACACTGTTTTTCATGAAACGTCTCCTTTGGATGTAGCTAGAGGCTTTCTGAGTGGTTTTGTTCACAAAGTTATAAATTGGTATTAGTTAGAATCATAGAATTGTTTGAGTTAGAAGGGAACTTTAAATGTCATCTAGGCCAACCCCCTGCAGTTAGCAGGGACATCCGTGACCATATCAGACTAGTTATTAGTTAATATACTTTTCTAACAGTGTACTTATGAGCCTCTAGGAATATGTGCCTGGTTTTTTGCAGCTTTTTGTGTGACTTTAAAAATGAAATAATCTTTTTCAAGCAATTCCTAAGCACTGCTTCACACAGAAACACTTGCATTATCATGGATTGCAGAGCAGCATTTGTCCTGTCTGTCCCCTCTCCTTCCCTTCTCTCCTTGCAACACAAACTTTGCCACGTGCAAACAAACAATTCAAGCTACCTTTCAAATTTTTACTGAAGTAACAACTAAGTGCACATTTCTGTTTTGATGAATGAGAGATTTTTCAAAAATTTTTGGCTATCCCTTTTTTTTTATTTTTAAAAATAGAAATAGGTTTGCAGTTTTGTCCATGTTCATCACTTCTGATGGTTATTCTTTCCATGGCCAAATTCAGACCTCGGGTAGGCAATATGGATACTTCCAAAGGAAGATATTGCTCACTGATTTGGAGCTGCTGTCAGCCACACTGACCTGTTTTCAGCTGCCTGTAATGTTTAAGCTGGAAACCAAAACATCTTGTTGCACAATGATCTTGGACAGAATGACACATAAGAAAATTCTAATATCAGATAAACATTTCTAGCAATGAGAGAGCAGCGTATAGTGATGTTAGATGCTTAATCTGAATGCCAGCAGCTCTTCAGATCACAATACATTTATAACATTTTCCATTTCCAAACAATAAGCAATCAAACATTAGCTAATTAAAATGCCTTCAGTGGCGAAAGAAAATATAAAAATACATGAACTTATCAAATAAAACCCCAAGTGACTAATTTGTCAGCTTTACAATCACTTTACAAGTAGCAGAAGCCAAGTTATCCCTACACTGCGTATCAATCAATTTTACTTTTTACAACTGATAAGATAGCCTCTAATTAAATTATATTTTAATTGCCTTTGACTTTTAATGCAAGGCAAATGGCAATATGCTTTTCGGTAAAATACTCCCTGCTCATTTTTGTATACTGTGATTGTCATTATGCAGTTAACAGTTGTTCCACAGTGGTATCAAGACTCCACATTTTCTCCTTAAACAAGAATCCTGAAATAAATGCTGGGTAATTTCCTACATCCTAATATAAGTCTTTTAATTGTTGGCAATGTTGGGTAACACCCACTTATATTCTGTTGTCACTCTCAGAGTTATTCAAATAGCATCTTTAGAAACATTTGATTCCGTGTGCGACTGCATTTACAATTAGAATGCCAGTCCTGGAAAACACAATCTCCCTGTTTTTCACACTGAGTTACTTACTAATTACCTTTCAAAATATTTGAAGACTGTCATGAAGTTCATAGATAGAAGTCATATTCCTGCTTTATGATTTGAGAAATAGAGTTAATTACAGTACAAAAATGTGTGTCAGTAAGAATGTGCCAGAATTAGGACTGAAGATCCTGTCCCGCCTCTCAGCACTGGTAGGGTTGTCCTGCGTACAACCAAGCATAAAAGGGATGTACTGACAAATAGGTCAGATCCAAGGTGTAAAATTTAGAGGACTCTTCTGCAACTCCCTCTTCTGCATCTGCAAAGCAAAGGGTGGGAAGGAAGCAGTTAGTTTCTTGACAGTTCCTGTTCCTCAAGTCAGAAAATACAGGAGCGGTTTGGAGGCTGGTATTCTGGACGATTCAAACCACACTTCATCTTAATTCAGCTCAGAAGTAAAGAAAGGTAAGCAAGCTGAAAACACACACTGCTGCAAGATATGAAAGCAAAAGCAGAAAAACAACAAAAAAAGAGTCAACTTTTTTCCTGGGGCTTTGAGATAACCAGACTGGAGTAAAAATCGAAGTGCAGCCTCACTGCATTTAGTTTATGGTCTGACCCCAGGATTAATTTCTATACCAGTTGCAAAGAAAATATGATCTCAACATTGTACGTGAAGGCTTCTGTCACACTGTCACATGATTACCCAGCACTTAGCATTCACTCATTGCCATAAGGAACTATGTTCCTTGTGCCTTGTTTACAAATAAAGTAAGAAGTGCTACAACTGTGTTTTCCAGCCATTCCTTCAATGAACAGATAACGATATAGCCAATGCTGAGATATTAAATGTGACTAGTGGACATTTTAGTCCCTGCACGAGTGCTTAATCTCCCTAGGATCCACAGGAAGAAAATTATTTGATATGAGACCCTTTGATATTACAAGTTGTATTTAACATTTCAAGGCTCATTTGAATTGGCTCAGCTCACTGAACTGCTAAAGCACACAGGACAACACATCCTGTAGAGAGGAAAAACCTATAGATGTGTTTTGTAGCCTAAAGGTATATTACAAAAATTCACAAAAAATGAGTTGCTGAAGATTAGGCCCAAAATTTTATCAGTGCTATTCATTTCAGAAGTCTTCTGACAGCCCAGGCCTGGTGTAGACAGATGTGGAGCAAAAGCAGCTCTGTGACGCACTGAGGGGCTTCTTAAGACAGAAATGTTGTTATGACCCAGAGATACCTGTAGAGCAGGACTCAATGAAATTTTGTATTGAGGCAAAAACTTCTATGTCGTAAAACTGTATCAGGATTCCTTTCCCCCTGTTGTAGTCCATTAAAATGCTAGAAAATCTGAGTTTTCAGTAGAGCTGTGCAAGCAATAACATCTACCTCCTGTGCCTTGGCAAAGTACTAATGGCTATTGCAAAACACTTACTTGTAAGCATTCAGCCAGGTTTCTGCCCACAGCAGAAGTAAATGAATAAATATGCTTTTACCCAGTTGTGCTGCCCAAGTTAACCCACTGTTTTGTAACCTCAGTATAAAATAGTTATGTATTTTGTGGTACGTTGAAGACAGAATCCTAAACAGAAGGTTTTATGCCTTTAGAAAAGTGTATCTTTGTCCTATTCAAAATGCTTGTCTTCTAAATATAGCACCGTAAAGAGCGCTTTCTGCAGATCGGTCTTTTTAATGAAGTATATATGCTGGTAATGTTGAACCCATCCTGAGGCTTTACTTAGGTGACGTTCTCGGTGACCCAGTGGGACAGATTTGGCTGGGAGGGACATTTCTGTTAACAGGCCTGAAGGATTAAACTTGCATTTAATTTCTAAGATCAGCACAGTTTTTGACCAAATGCTTTTATTTCTATTGGTAGCATGAAGTTACTGCAAAGAAAGGGCATGATATAATGTGCACATCTTCATCTCATGGTGTTTCTTGGAGAGACAGAGAAAAGAAGAGATATTTTTAGAGACAATCTGATCTATAAGCTTTTATTTGTAGAAAGAATAATTACATAAAACCAGAGTGGTATCTCCCAGGAAGCACTAGGATACAGTGATATATGGCCCAGTTACTGCAAGGGAAGGTCTGGTGTAGGCTCTCAAAAACCAGTGAAATTGTCTGTGTTAATTCGATCGTGAGTCATGTCCTAGATTTATAATAATTACATTAAAAGTATTGTGATTAAAAGTAAACCCTAGGTTTTTCTATGTTTATAAATGCAATGGTAAATAACACATACCTTACAAGATCTTTCACAAATGCAGTTAATGTGCATGGTTTTAATTTTTTTTTTTTTTAATACTAGGCAATACTCAAAATCCAAAGGAAGAGGTTGCAGTCTACAAGAAGCTGGTAGGTCAAATTTTAAAATTATATAAACTCTGGGATAATTAGGCTGACAAAAAAGATATAAGCGGTAAGGTAATGAAACTTGCATTTACTGTGTATTCAGAGAATATGCAAAATCATTTAAATTTACATACTGAGGGGGAGAAAATGTGGTTTAGTAGAGGCAATTAACATGAGAAAGTAAGACAGATACTGTGCAAATAATTCATAATGAATAATTTCTTTGCTCCATTTTGTGTTTGCAAGTTTTCCAAACAAACTACTTTTTCTGATGTATATGTTCAAACTGTTTGCTGAATAATATCTATGCATAATTTTTTGTCTGTAATTCATTCATAAGCAGAGCTTTTTGAATATTCAAGCTTTTTTTGAATGGGTATGTAGGTCGTACAACACATTCCTCTTTTCCAGTTGGAGAAACATAACTTATAGTTTCTGCTATGAATAATCACAGTATTTAACTATATTTGCTTCATTATTTTACCAAACATTCCTGCTAGTAAACTCATTTGTTAAAATAATCATGGAAAAAAAAAGATGCAAACAAAAGCAAATAAATTAGTTTGGCATCCCCTCTTTTGTTTCTCATTTGAGAAAAATAATTTGTAGTGTCCATAATTCTGTTTGTCTTTAATTAAAATGTATGAGGACGCTGAAAATACAAGATCATAGTCTTAAAGATACTCGCGTTTCATATGGCTGTAGTGTAGACTTAAGTCTTGCCCAAATGGGTATGGTGTGGTTTACTTCAGACAGTCCTTTCAGCTGGTTTTCTGCCAGTTGTGCATCTCCAGTAAGAGACCAAGCGGCGTCTCTTGACTGTGGACTGCTCCTTAAGCTCACTTGGGGAGTAACTGATGTGATGGGCAGCTCCTGCCACGGCTGAATTTCCATCCATTCTGTAGCCAAACATGGTTATCTGCTTCTGCTGTGTAGCATAAAGGGAAGACTTACACGTAGGAAGATAATGAAGATAAATATACTATTTGTGGCAGTCAAGGTGATTAATTGCAAGAGGCAAGCTTAATTATGCCAGTAGTAATAATTAGTGTCATGGACAGACACCAAGTTTTTTATGGCCTATTGTTAGAAATGTGTTGAAGTTCAAATATGAATGCATTAATGAATTAGTACAAATTGTGTCTTCTTACATAACAGGCATATATTCTTAATTACATTTATAGTCCTACTTATTTGGACTGCTGGAAAAGTCAGTTTTTACTCTTTCTGTAAGGGAAGCAGGTCAACAGACCTGAGAGACTGCAGCATTCTTATGATAAATTGTGTATTATGAGCTCAGTGATGAGTGAATTCCATTTGCAGAATCTTATTAGCAATGTAAAAAATATATTTGATTTTATATATTTATTTTGTACATGCTTTTATCTTTAATACCTTAATGTCTGACTTGCTATTTCAGTTTACTATTTCAATAGTGGTAAATAAAAAAAAAGTAATCTTGGTATTAGAAAGCTGAGTTTCACATTCCTTAGGAAGCACTGGGAGAATTTTACGTTCTCTCTTTATGTCCCATTTATACCATGGCACTGAGGATGTGACAGTCTCAGCTTACACCTTTTCTTCCTGAGATCAGAAATCAGCCCAGGAACAGCTTGTGACTTGAGAAATATAAAGGATCTCCCAAACCTTTCTAACATTAATAGGGCAGGAGAATGCAGAGAACATATAAATACAGTTTCACAAATGTCAATTCTGCAAACATGTGTCAGTGTGAAAGTTCTTCCATTCTTATATTTTACACTGAATAATATGAGAACACTGAGACAACGTTTTTAAACAACCGAAGAATTTGGAAGGGACTGGAAATAATAGAATAACTTGCCTTGTATGTCCTGATGTAGTAGAGTGTTAACTAGCAATTACAAGTTCCTTTGGGTACAAAGAAATGATGTCTGTAATGAGCGTGTTTGAAAATACAGGAAAACAGTGAAGTGAAATTAAAACTAGAAGGAAATTGTATTTTACTAATTTGGCAGATTTTATATAGCAAACATGACTTCGTTTTCTTAAATGAGATATATAAATTAAAGTAGGAAAACAACAGAAAATAAAACATCCATTAAACTAATCTAGTTGAATATATATTCTCAGTGTTCCTAGGGTTACTTGTCTTCTCTAACCTTTTTCAGCCCTTTAATTTCAACTTATTAAAGCATCTAGACATAGTAAACCTTACAATCATTATGTTCTGTCATCTTCTTTCCTATTTATCTCCAGTTTAAAGAAACTGTGTTTTGGAATCTAGGTTTTTCGTTAGCACTTGCTATAATTATAATACATTTTTTTTTGTAATCTTAAAACAGACATTCTAGATTATACATCCCTGCAGATATAATTCCTGCTCAAATTTCCCATTCTTCTATGGCTGCCTTCATTTCTTTTTGCACTGGTAGGAGTGATGAATGAACACGTTTCTTTGCATTATACATATTTAAAGCAAATAAACCGTGTATGCCATATCACTTCATAAATCTCTTGCCCAGTTCTGTTACAACCAATGCATTAAATATTGGGCTTCTTGTGGACTGCTTACTACAGTTCAACACAACAGATAATGAAAGGTGATCAGGCATGAAAACTTCCTCTTTATCTTGCACCGTTCATCACACAAAGTAACTGATAACAGCTAAGTTCATCATCCTTCTTTCATGCCATGTTCAGGAAATCAGGCACTTAAACCAGGACCTTCAAGACAGGACAGTCTCATCTTGTTTAGTCAAAAGTGAGGCCCTGAATCCTGCATTGAGTTGTTGGATTTTGTTAGAAAATAAATAAAGCAACTGAATACTTTTGTTTGCTTGTATGAACTTCTTATCAAGGAAAATATTTTGTGTTAAAAGAAAGGAGGGTAGAAGAAGGCATAGAGCCTAAAAATGTTACTGGGGCAAATATTAATAATGGGGCAAAATTAAGTTTAAGCAAATCAAAAATAAAATTGTTAAAGTTTACTTAAAATATTAACATCAGTTACATAGTCTCTATAATTTCATTATTTTATTGAAAAAGTTATGCAATAGATAGATTTTATGCCATCTGTTGGAAAAAGTTATTCCAATCCTGAGAATTTTATATTGGTTATTATTTGATATTTCTTATTGTCTTGGTAATTCTTGCATACTAAGAAAATGAAGAAAATATTGTTCTGTTGTATTTTCTAATGGCATGTGCACCTATGAAAGTTAAAAGACTCACCGATACATCATATTTTTAGGTAACAAATTCAGCTTTTCCCCCAGCCCTACAGAGTGGTCTCATTAAAAAAAAAACAAATGCTGTTAGTGAGGTTTGCATTGGCGTTTTATGTAGCGATAGAAGAGGATCACTCAGAAGGTAAACTATCACAAATTGCATGCCCTGTTTTGTATATTTTACAGTTCTATTTTTAAATTTTTTGGTTGTGTTCATTCTTTTCCCAATCATTCCCTGCATTTTCACATGAACCTTCCAGTAGATGATTTGTCTGCTCCTTTTTACATGCCCACTGCTTAAGAATGAATATTGTGTTTGAGCGAGACTTTAAATCTTGTACTCACTGAATTAATTTGAGTATTATTCAAAATACCTATTGCATCCTTTACACCTTGCTAGCTTCTTTTTCTCTACTCTTTCTCTGTGTATTGTTCCAGATATATTATATTATCCTACCACTCCTTGTGGCTAAAACAATTTTAAGTGACCTTTCACTTAGCCCAGGTACTAGAACTGTCTGTGTGTGTTGCCATTTGTCTAAACTTTCTCCCTTTCTCTAGTGCAGAGTGTGTATCTGTGGTGTGGTATAGCCACACCAATACCACCTCATGCAGAGGTGAGAAAAAATACTTCTGATATCAGAAATAAATGTTGATTTTATCCTTAGTTCCTTTCATCAGTGAACTCATCCTTACTAACCAGAATGCTCCCTGACCTCCACGGTTTTTATCATAATCACCCTGTAGTACTTTCTTCCAGACCAAAAATGCAAAGGCATTTCTACATACAGACAACTACATGAAGAACATACGTTTTCTTTAATGCAATGGTTACAACCTCTCAGTAATTACTGCAGGAAGACAAGTGAAACTGTTCTTCCTCTGTGGTGTCAGATTCATTAAAATGGCTGAGAGAATTAACATTGTAATAGCTTGCAATTACACTCAATAGCAGCCAGTAGCTTGCAAAACCAAACTGAGGACTAGTTAACAACTGTATCTCACATTTATGGTACAACAGTAATGAGAATATAGATTTTGGTATTCAGGAACCGGAATCTAAAATGCACATTAGAAACCAGCATGACTCCAGTTACTGGATGGTGCAGAAGGTGAGAGACCTGGATCTTGATTCGCATGAGTAAGAATTGCCCTGATATTTGTTTATTCAGTTTAATGTTTATATTAGTGGTTTAGGATTACCACATAACCACTCTTAGCACAGCAGCTACAGGGGAAATAGCACATCCCACCAGCTCCTCAATAGTGACACCTAATTTCCAGACCCACAAGGTGCTGTTTCCTGAAAACTGAACAGTATGACCGCTAAAATTCCTCTCAGAGCCCAGTGGATTCTTGTCTTGAATTGTCAGACAAGCAAAGGCTCATAATTTGCTTAGAGGTGGCACCAGTCCTCCTTACCAATGAGCTGGCAGCCACACTCTCCAGAATTCCTTTGAAATGTTTGTGATCGGTGAAGATAATACAGGGGAGAAGGGGTTTAGGCAGGTAAGCCTGGAGTTGCACGTATATAGAACAATCTGCCGACACGCACAGGACAGACAGTGGTATTCCACTGGATTTTGCACAGGGGTGGGATCTCACTAGGGATGGCTGTGCACACCGAATGTGCTCATTTGCAGACAGCAATTTCTCTAAAGAAAAACAATCCCTCTTTCAGTACAACGGCGTTCGTTGCCTACAAAAGTCTGAACATTTTCTTTACTTTCCACTGAGTAGGTATTACCCACAAAGACTTTCCATCTTTTTTTCTTCCCTTCTTCTTCTTCCAGAACTGTAAACTTGTTGATGGCTTTGAATTGTTCAGAGCTGCTCAAGCATATAGCAAGTAGCTTTCTACCCGCTTGGTACTTCCATTTGAGCCATTTCAAAGACAGGCTATAATTCTTGCAAGGTACATGGGCTGGCTGGAGAAGGGAAGGGGGAAAAGAAAGGCTAAAGAGACTGGAAACTACCTGAAAATACTAGTGCAATTTCAACATCTTTCTCTTCTTTTAGTTTGACAAATTACAGATAGCTTCTGGCAATATTTAAGAGGTGACACAAACTCCCTTATTTTAATGTCAAACACGCACACCATTTACTGAATTACCAAAGGTGGTAATTCCACTGTGTTAAAAATCTGTATCTTGATGTTCCTCCTCTGTTCGTAGCTCACTGCACAATACTCGGATATTTCTCCTGTGCCACTGTGTAGTTACGTCTTTGGAACAGGGAATATATATTTTTTTTAATTCTTCTATTTTGTTAGAATTCAGACTGCTGTTTGGAGGATGTGTTTCTTACCATGCAATTGCAGGCATAGGATCAAGAATGAAAACAGGGCACCTAAATCACTTGCAACTAAAGATATTCCAGTATATATAATAAATGTGGGAAATTGTATCAATTAATGGAAACAAACCTCTTTAAAACATATTAAAGCATTTGAGAGGCATTGTTCAGCAAGATAAACTCACTCTCTGTTCTGAAGAGTTGAGTCCTATGTAGTTATGGTGGATCACTGCATATCATGATTTATAGCTTACAAGGTTGGAAAAAACTATGCTTCTCATCTGGCATGACCTCTAGTGTAATGCCAGCCAGTGAACTTCACCCAAATAGCCACTCCATCAATCCCATAACTTAGATTTGAAATGCAACATATCTTCCAGAAAGATTTTCAGTTTTATTTAAAGACTCCAAGCAACACAGAATTTACATTCCATAGGTAAAATGTTCCAGTCATTAATTAGCTGCAGTATTAAAATTTCACCTTCATTGTACAATGAAGCATCAGCTTCCAGAAACTGTCTTTAATTATTCCTGTTTTGATCAAGCTATAGCGATGTGTGTGGTGGAGCAGCTACATACTAATAGAGGAATAATGATATATAGGGACACATTGAAAAATTAGCAGTTCCGGGTTAGAAAATTTCAAACACATCCTTAAAAGGCAAGGGGACAAGCATCCAGCATTTATCTCCAGTAAACTGCAAATCTTTGTTGTTGTCTCTTTTTTCCTTTCCTTTCAAATCACGCTGAAGGTCAATTTTTCAAAGTGCGATAAAGAGAACCACAGCCCTTCTGAAGGCGGCAAGATGTTCTCATGTCAGCAGGTTCTGTAAGTGACAAGGTGATACTGAGAGAGACTCCGAAGACGTTAGGGACTGAAGCTAATAAAGCTTGCAGGTTCTAGGCTGTGCACCACAGGCCTACCTTTTAAGCATCTCAGACATGGAGTGGTAACTAATATAGCCAACGGGAAACAGAACACCGATACGTCTGCAGTTCCATTCCTCAGGCACTTTACTGAAGGCTGAAGGAATACGCTTATGCTCACTTGGGACTCACTGCTTGGAACTTGTTCTTGAAGGTAGTCACTTGCATTCTTTCCTCTAGAGAACTAAACAGAGCTAAAGGATTTAAAACTTGCTAGAGGATGAGTAGCCTCTGGTCACATTTACTTACTAATCCAGTAGTTAGAGTTCTAACCCAAGAAATGAGGTATTTGGTTTATTCTTCTCAGCCTCATGCATATTCAGTCTCACGTCTCCCGTTCCCAGGAGAATACACTTACCACCAGATTAAAGGGATGTATCTCACCACATCTGAAGGAATCCAAGATCAATTCAAATAGAGAATAAGACTAAGTGAGAGCATGGCTCTCTGTCTTCTATTTAGGAGTCTCACTTCAGGGAGAAGACATTGTTATACTTCCAAAACATACATTAATTGTCTCTCAGATATTCAAATTTTTCCATAGTTATCATTTATCCTAAGCATGGACATAAAGCCAGTATTCCCATGTTCTTTTACTACTAATGCCTAGACGTGTTTATTTATTTTGCTTTGATACCCTCTCCACTACCCATCCCCTCACAACTTGTCATCTTTGCTAACCCACAAAATAGGAGCATATATGCAAGACAAACTAACACAGTTAGTGTGAACAGCCTTCCGCAAAGCAATCCCCCAACCTGAAATGTAACCCATGTTCTTTTTCACTAGATACTTGACCTTGACTCCAACAGCTCTGTTGAACAAATGAGGCCACTTTACCAAGGTGTCTAGATTGGTCAGTGCCATTAACCCGTATCCATCACAATTGACCATCTACAAATCTCTGTTGCGTGGCATTTAATCAGCCATTTGTTTGTTCTCTGTCAAGCCACTGGTATATTAAGCAGCTTTGTAATATTCTGTGTATCCCTACTAGAAATACTCCAATGAGATGAAGATTTACAGATATATTTAGGTTGTACGGGCTAAAAATATTTTGGGTTTTGCTAATTTCTGTTTAATCGTCATAAGCATCAAGTCACCTGCTTTAATGGACTGCTGTTACAGACATTCCATTACCTTTTGCACTGACACTTGTGTTGCATCAAAATGTAGTTTGACAAGAGTTGTTTCCCATCTGAGTGTAATTCTGTCTTTCTTTCTGAACTGCAACAATCTTTTTAATACATCTCTAACATTCATTTTTTGCAATCTAGTTTATTTTCAAGCAGAGAGATTATTTCCAGTAATATGACTATCACAGTATCTCTGTATAGCAGCATCTTTGCAGAATCAAGACATCGCTATGCATATTACATAAAAATTCAGACCACAGCATTTGAGACAAGGACACATCTTGAAATCTGTGAAATGCCATAGAAAAAGATGAGGCCAGGGAGAAGTTGTGGCTATGTGAATCTTCTTCACCCCTGTGAACAGATGCAGTCCTCAAGCTACGGCATTGTATGTGATTTACCAAGCTCCACCAGTATGCTCAGCTCTCCCCTCTTCTCTATTAACCTTGAAAAGCCGAGAGATCCTTCCCCGCTGATTTCTGGATTGCCCCTTAAAACTCCTGCCCTTTGTTGACAGTTATAAAAATACAGATGCAGTTGGAAAATTAATTCTGCTGTAGTTTCTCTCTAATCAGACATTTACAGTATGCTTTTCCCAGCTACAGGTGATGCAATGTACTCTAGTTTTTCCACATAGATTTTCTGTTTTATGGAATATAGACGGAGATTGTTATGTTTTAGCACTGTTAGTCCTGCTGCTGAGTATTACTCAAGTCCAAAGCTCCATTTCACTTCTGTTTCTGTATATCCTGGTTAATTTAAATTGCTGCTTTCCTCCTGGCCTTACTAAGAATCTGTACAAACTTTTGTAGCTTGACAGGTTGCATCGAGCAATTCGCCATCCTCTCATTTCCCGATCTACTTTTAGTGCTCCCTTTTTTTGCTGCCATTTGTGCTTTCATAGATGTGTAGCAAAGGAGGAGGCGAAATTTAATGTTAAATAATAGCCGACGTTTAATTACATTTTACACCAAAAATAAGTCTTCTGCACAGTATTTGCCAGTAACATCACATGGGACACGATGTCTGAGGCTCACCATGGTCGAGCATTGACAAGGGGAAGATTATAGCTCAAGATTATGGCTCAAGTGCTTCCCTTCCGAACTAGTGGAGCGCAGTTTGTGGGAAGGTTTCTAACTTGCGGCAAAAAGACGGAAGCAATTTTTGAGCAGCTTTTTCCCATGATGGGGTTTTGCTGTTCGGTTGCCGTTGCTCCCTTTCCCTCAGGTTCCCGGCCTGCCCGCAGCCCGAGGTTCCCTCCGCACGGCTCCCGTCCCCCTCCTCGTCCCCTCGCCGCGGCGGGACGGGCACCCCGGCACGGGCATCCCGGCGCCGGCTCCCCCGCTCCCGCGCCGCTGCGGCAGCTCCCGCCGGGGCCAGCGCCCGCCGGGGGCAGCGCGGCCGCTCCGCAGTGACGGTCACGGAAACAAGGACACCCGCACAGCGCCGCTGCCGCCCTCCCTCCGCCTCGGAGTTGCTCCACCACCCCTCCCAGACCCGGATCGCCTCCGCTCCCGCCCCTCTATCTCCGCGACCCCCCTGGAGCTGCCCCGTCTCTCTCTCTCCGCGCCCCCCAGCCCCAGGGCTGCCCCCTTGCCCCTCTCTTTCTTTCTCCCTCCACACACCCCAGCCCTGGAGCTGCCGCCCTGCTTCTCTCTGTCTCTCCCTCCCTCCACACATCCCCAGCCTCGGAGCTGCCCCTTCTCCCCTCTCTCTCTCTCTCTCTTCGCGCCGCCGCCAGCGCGGGGGGGGTGTGAGGGGGGGGGGGGCGCTGCGCGCGCGCGGCCGGGCGCCGAGCGCGGGGATTGGCTGGCGGTCCCTGGCCGCGGCGCGTGCAGCCGGGGGCCGGCGGGGCTGCGGGCAGAGCGCGCGGGCGGGGGCCGGGGCCGCGCTCCCTCCGCGGCGGCGGCTCCAGCGCTGCGCTCCCCGGCAGCGGCGGGAGGCGGTGGCTGCTGCTGTTCGCGCTGTTCCCGCTGCTCGGGGGAGGGACGGGACGGGGAGGGAGAGGAGTGGGAAAGAGAGCAGAGCGAGGGAAGGGGTGTCCCTCGTCAGTGAAGGAATCCGCGCCGGTGCTAAGTTGTCTCCCAGAGGCGGTGTGAGGCGCTCGGGCTGCTCAACCTGCTGCTGCTGCTGGTAAATGCTCTTCACTTCTTCCTCGCCTGATGCTCAGGGCTCTCCCCGCCGCTTCTCCTCGGCAGCGGCGCCGAAAGCTGCAGCGGTTCCGTCTCTGTCGCTGCCTTCCTTTCCACCCCCTCCCCGCTCCCCCCTCTCCGTAATTGCATTAGCGGAGTTGACAACTTCTGATGTGTGTCTGAAGCCAGGCAGTAAGTGTTTGCTTTCCCGGAGCCGCTGGGTTCAGCAGTTGGAGAGGTCATTAGTTGCATGAGTTCCAGGGATGCTCTGTGCCTCTGCATTAAGCGCTGCTGCTGCCTTTCTGCCTATTAATGCTCATCCTTGGTCTCTGGTATTTCTTTTATTTTTCACGGCGTTTTAATTTTGCCTTTATTCTTTATACTGCCTTTTTTTCCCCTTCATTTTCTCTGCTTTTCCCCGCTTTTTCGGGGATTGAAGCAGAATATCTTTTTCTCTTTTGGCCAGCAGTGTGGAAGGTATCGCTGATTCAGAAACTATTGTCCACAGCGCGTCTTGGTTAGGAACAGGCAGGAATAAGAGGAGGCAGGCATTTGTATTCCGAAAGGGAATTAAAAAGAAATGCTGCTTTGCATCATTGCTGCACATTTGCAGGGAGCAGTGAAGGACGATATTATTGTGTTGTTTGCACAGATGATAAACGTAGAAGCGCTTTGGTGTTTCACGTACAGCCCTGCGATTGAGCTGTTTGGAAATTGCGCGTAATGATAAATTCATAGTTGTGGAGGAAGAGATTGCTGGCATGTATCGCATAGGTTGCTGAGACAATGTACCAGCGTGTGCTAACACCACACCGAGTCCCTGTTAGACCTTACACGGAGTGGCAGTTTGACAAGATACAGTTGTCTTTCTTGCATACACCCAAACTGAAATTTAAATAAGGTGTCTTAATGGATGCGAATTGAGCTCTTAACTCTTTCTCTCTGAACCAGAGTCCTTTTTCAACAGTTAAGATGATTGTAAATGCTCATGTAAACATTTTTCTGTAGCACTTTCAGATGAGTTAGTACTCCTGATGTCTTAATATGTGCTTTTCATGCCATTTTTTTTTGCTACTTCCGTACTTAAGTGTTCTGTCTTTTTAAATGGCTCAAAATACAATGGCAAGTTTTGTCTCTGTGTGTGGCTATGTGTGTGTACATAAATATTTATATATTTTTATATATTGTTTGGCTTGTATTTGTTCAAATATATAAAACCTCATATTACATGGAGAGAAGACGTATTAGAACTGAAATGCAGGAATACAATTAAAGGAGACTTTGTTTATAATATCTGATTGTACAGTTAAAAGATTATGTAAGAGATTAAAGAAATTCAAAAAAGCATACGTTGTAAAGAAGTAAAGTCTAGTAGTAGCAGCATTGTAGTAATTTGAGAAAATAAAGCTTGTCTGAAACTATACAGAATGTAAGCTGTCAATAAGTATATGTAGTTATCAGGTATGCTCACAGAGCACTTTATGGATTGCTATTTAAAATGTGATGTATTTAAAAATGCAGCCTTTGTTAAGTGCAGAGTTAATGAAAAAGTAATGTCACCTGTTAATGTGGCTACTTTATGCAAGTTCAGTAGTTAACATTGAGCTTACAGTCTCAAAGTTTTTCTTCAAACTTGGCAAGAATTTGGAGAGAGGTGGTTCTTTCTTCAAGATGTTTGTATTGTCTTTCAAATTATACTGATTGGAGAAGCTGGTGAACTTCCATCCTATAGAACAATGACAGGTATTTTTTCTGAGGGGTTTATGTAAGTGCTAGGTAAAGTGGATTTTTGCAAGGGACTGACAGCCTAAAGATAGATGGCATTTCTCACATTGTCAAGGTTTAAACTATGTACAAGCAATGTATTTGGGCATCATTTTCCTATGTATTGGCAAATCAGTAACCAGGTTGACGATTAATTTATCTTGACCCATATGCTGAAGTCTCTAGTCACTGAATAATAAATAAAAACTGTTCATATATGACACTGATACACATTCTGTGGTATTCAAAAAGGCAGCTGTGAGGTCTGAGCTTTCTGAGCATTTCTACAGGAAAACTTTTGTATCTGTGGTTTCTTAGTGTCCTGGCAATGTCTTAAGAACTTACAGAAGTATTTTTTTACACTTATTAACACACGTTCAACATATTAAAAAAAAAAAAAAATTGATCCGGATAATCTGTTTGAGTTTTTATTCTGCCTATTTTTAAACATTTTCTACCAAGACATGCTTATATGAAAATATTAATCTTTTATTCTTTATGTGCTTATTTTTCACGTGGCTAGTGAAAATAAAATAGTCATGTCTTGTGTCATTAGATTTCAACTGTTCATGTACCTTGGGGAAAATTAACATATGAACATCACTAGTGATGTTTTCCTCTGATTAAATTGAACTGTATTTTCATTCTTAGTGTTTTGTACTAAAAGTCAGAGCTGAATGAGAAAAAAAGAAGAGACACTTCCTCTTGTTAGGTCACAGAGATTAACAGTGGTAAGAGCCTTGATTTGAGTGGGCTAATAGTTAAATTTCTTTGCCTTTTTTAAGAACATTTTTATTTCTGGGAAAACCAGCAAGATATATGTCAGCTTGTGATCTATTGTGGTCATGGCTTTCTCATCTTCCTGTCAAATACTGTTGGTTTTGTTTCTGCAGTCCAAGAAAATTTCTTGTGAACAGTGTTACTGTTAAAGTAAGTAATGCTGTAAGCTGTATTAGTGATCTTGTGATTAAAATTATTTGGAACAACATAGAAAAAGGAAAATGTTTGTTCAGTTCAATCAAGGTCAATGTCTAGACTTTCTTGTCTGAGAGGTCAAACTAAACTGAAGGTCAAATTAGATGGAGACAAAGCTCAAGCCACTGTTAGACCACTCAAGTCAATATACCGATGTTTGAAAAGCTGTTTTGTGTTCGTTTTCAGTTTACTCTGAATTTAATCCCTCAATCCTTAACGGTTTTGGCAAAAGACACGCATAGGAGCAGCACCACGGGAGTCTTTGCTTAAAGATAAGACCAAAAAATTATTGGACTGATCCTTTAACTAGTAAGAGTCTTTTATATAAGTGGATAGTTCCCAAAAGTCTTCCCTCTCCCACCCCAGACCCATAACAGGAAATACAACTTCAGAATATAAATTAAATTAATTTCCACTGAACCGGTTGATAAAGAGTTGTTTTAGTCCCAAGTTGCTTTTTCAGGTTAGTATTTCATGGAAATAGCAAGGGGGGTTTGGGTTGGTTTTTTTTTTTTCTTTTTGACTATACTTTGCCTGTAACTTAACAAGATCTTTATCAGGAAGCATAGTTTTATGTAATAGTTACTGTGCTACAATAGAAGCAACACTTTTGCTGTTACTAAACACATGCAGAACTGGTCCATACTTCCTGACCTGAGGTGTCACCTCCCAGAGCCTTCATACCAACTGACCGTGACTCATCTTTCTAAGTTCTTGCTGCACAAACCAGCTCCTGTACAGACTACTTTTAATTTACGTAGGATGTGCGATATGAAATGACTTGGGCTGCATCACACTGCTCCAATCACAGCTCGGACCATGTTTGCGTCCTGGTCATCTCCTTAACCACAAAGAGCCCCTTGTTCTGGTCCTCAGTGAGAGATGCTTAACTGAGCTGCTACAGCAACGTATAAAATGTGTTCTGCAATACAGTATCACCTAATTCACATGGATTTAAAAGATACTTTGGGGCATTCTTTGTTAGCTGAATTTTGTCTCACAATTACTAGTCTGCGTTGGGATCTTGTAATACTGTTGATGTTCAAATACATTGTTTTAAATCCACCTTGCTGACTAACTCATTATTATCAGATAGACTTTTTTGATGAGAAGAAAGTGTGCTAAGCTTAGATATTATTCATTTTTTTATTAGTTTTTAAATATATTCTTTTTGGTTGAATTGTTAGACATTCAGTGCAAAATAGTAATAAATTATCTACTTTCATGTTTATTGCTGAACATTAATAACCTGTTAGTCATCTAGATGATAAGTAACAAGCTGTCCAATATTGAATTATAAACTTATGTTTAGTGAATGTATACCTGATATATCCACTGCCTTACATCAGCGGCAGCATTCAGACACATTCTAGGGCAATGCTTGAGGAAACAACTGATCTGAAGTCCCACTTCTTTAACTCGGGAACAGGTTTTGTAGAAGATACATTTCATTGTCTGATTAATGGGAAGAAAAGTTGCACTAAGGTAAGGGGGGGTTGGCTTTGGGATTTTTTTTATTGTTTTGTGTTTGTTTCGGTGTTTGGTTTCGGTCTTGTTTGTTTTTTGAACTATAATGCCAGTCAGTTAGTATGGGGAAATTAAGAACAAGGTATCACCCTTCTTGGTTTTGGTTAGTTGTCTTCGTTCTAGTTTTGGTCTTAAGGGACTTCTTTGGTATAAAAATGTGTACATTTAGCCAAAACACTGACTGTAACCCTTCAGAACTACAAATGTATGTTAAAATTGCGTAAAATATATGAGTAGCTGCTCTTGAAGGATTTTCATACTAGTTTGGGGCACGCCGTAGCTGCCTTTGTGTCTTTGGTAAGAGCATTTAGAGCTTTCAGTTGGTCCCAGTTCTCCAGATTTATCTGTTGTTTTTCCGCCCCCACAGGCAAGGAAAGCACCAGGGATCATTCAGAGGGGTATGTGAGCCTATCAGAATTGTTAGTGAATGTATCAGTGAAAGACCCTAAGAGTATGAAAAGAACTCCCATGTCAAGTCCTTGTGAAAGGTACCGTGTGAAGTGTGTGGAGAGGCAGCCGTTGAAGCCTGGTCCTGTGCCCGTAGCCGTGCATGCAGAATAGGCACAGTAAGCAAGAACTGAGTCATGGTAGGGGAAGCAGCATAACAGGCAGGAATAAAACGATTTTCTCTTGGTTATCCCTGTTCGTGTAAGGCTTTTGTGAGCACACTGGTATCAGCTAGTGTCAGTTTTTTGAACCACAGTCTGAGAAACCCAACAAGCTGTCAATGAGGGTATGAGTCTAGGTCTGCCAGATTTTAGCATAGCAACTTAACATTGCGAGTCGCCTTTTTACATCAGTGTGTATATGTACAAGAGCTAACTGAGCCTGTCTTCATGTCTGCTTCTGTGGTGAGCTGTGCAAGGATCTAGATGTCTCCTGGGAAGTTTTAGATGTGTTCCGTTAACTCTGAACACAAAAATCTATTTTTTTAAATTATTTTTTTAGGGGAGGAAAATAAGAATGTTTAGGAAAATCACTTTTCCTAAACTAATGAAGTTAAGTGTTGGTTCTCTTGTGTTTTTGCATGACTCTGTGCAGTGCTACATGTGAACTATATTGTGCAAAATGTAAGTTTAAAGAGGTGTGGATGAACGTATGTAAGTAGAAATTATGTGAATTCTGTTCTGAAGCCATTGTTTCCTAGTAGTGTATTATGTGCCAACACATATAAAACCAGTAAAGTACAGAGAGTTCTGTTAATTGTAAACATTTTTTTCCAAAGCTTTTTGTGAGTATAGATTGCCTGATGACTCTTTTAATTATAGCTGTCTATAGTGATATGTTATCAATATACTGTGCATCAACATCATACTGCGTACTAAAAAAATGGCAAGCACCTTTTTCAACCAAAAAAACCCCATTATCTGAGTATTTAGAGAGGTGGAATAACTGATGTCGAAGTTTAACAGTGACACTGCAGACAAGATTTTTGATCTTGAAAATGAAGTTCACTTTACTTGCTATGTTTAACTTGCCAATGTTATAGGAAATACTGTGTTAGAATTAGATTCTGGGAGGAAAATCAGATGTTAACTTTACACCGGTTGAAATAAAGTAGCAAAGGTAAATACTAAATGCATCATAGGATACAAAATTTATATTTTCTCTAGGGAGGAATGATACTTCATACTTGCAACATTAAATGAATTTTTCGGAATCAGAGTAGAACAAGTGAAACTAGCTTAATACACTTGAACAGTATTTTAAAAAAATCAAGTTTCATTAAAATGCAGATCAGTACACGCTGTTTGCTTAGTTCTCCTGTCAGTATATAGATTCTGCTTTCACCATTACTGAACAATTAGGCATTTAAAGAAAATAACTTGTTATCTTAGTTCATATTTGCATATATTACAAGTTTGGATGTGCATGTGTCTTTGTTTGACATTCAGAAAGTCAAAAGTTGACGTGTATAGTCTGGAACATAGAACTTTCTCACATGGTATGTTTTCTTGTCTAGGCATTTCTTCTAACTTTTCTCTATGTAGTTTTGACACAGAGAAAATATTTTTATTGTTGTCTGTGCTTTTTGAGACAGTGAGCTAGGGCTGGAATACTGATTTTGTATGGGAACATACAAGTGTTAACATCCACAATACATAAGCCCGTAAAAGGATAGGGAAATAATTTTCTCTACCCCTTCACCATAGATGACTGAGAACTAAAATCAAAAGGATTATTAATGAATCTTACAAAAATAATTGTTTTGACAGACTCCTTTGAATCATTGCGAAGTTTTACACAAATCTTAGTTTATAGAAGAATATTTAAATAAGTTGAAACTCTATACTTAAACTATAGCTGTAAATAAACACAACAGTACCATGAAAGTGGAGCTATAATTTTGATAATCTTGTAACAGTTTGATTGTTCTAAGTGGTTGCATGTACAGTTATCTAAAACATGATTGAGTTTGTTAACATTCATGTGACACATGAAGGTCTGCTAGCAATGAAGATATAGAAGATTTCCATGGTAAATGGCTTCCAGCAGTTCTTTCTCTTTTGGAAACATGTGGCCTAAATATCAGCTAAAGAACACTGGCAAACGCTCTTGAGGGGAACTGTAATTGTGCAGATCACTATTGGATGTGTAGCAACAGAGAAGAGATTTTTATTTAAAGTTGACTCTTCAGAGCTGAGTGGGTGCCACCTATAAGATGATAAAAACTTCCCATTAGCTTTACTTACTTTAAGATCAATTCTTAACGTCCCTCTGGACTTTGTCCTGCATTCTAGCTGCAGAAATACCTTGAGAAAAAAAAAACGTTACCCAGGAGTTTCAGTTCAGGCACTTGAAATAAATGTGTATGTTTGGTAGTTAAGTCTTTCCAGAAAAAAATTACGAGAAGTAGACTGTCAGGTGGATTACTAATAATTGAAAAAGCAAGGTAGGTAACAAAGATTTGTGTATGGCCTTGGTCACAAAAGGAACTAAGCCTTTTTTTTTTGCTGAGAAGTGAGCTAGCTTTAGTTGTCTCCTTACATAGAGAATAACCTAAATCTTCTCTTTTTCCCTTTCTCTCCAGCTGCTTGTTGTGAGCACAGAGCTGTTTGAGAAAATGTCTTGTAGCACAGTGCTGAATTTGGAGGTCACAGCTTTATTAAGCAATAGTGAAGTACATGATATACCAGTGCAAATCTTAGCTGACACCAATGGCCCCAGCTATGGAATAAAGAGTAAGCTGTGAGCCTGTGTGTCTTTCAGCTTTCCTACCAGCTAAGGAATGCCGACTGAAATCCAGAACATTGTCACCTTATTTCTTCTGCAGAACCTACTTGAGGCTGGGAGATGACATGAGAGTGGAGCTGCACAGAGCATATCTTTTCAGAAAATCATGTCAGTGGTCAGGACCAATGCTTAAGAGGCTTTCTGTGCAGTAGAACTTGCTCCAGCAAGTATCAATTGTTTCAGTAGTCCTTCTGAAACAGGCCCTCTGCAAAATATCTTCATGGTATTTTGACCATTTCCTCATTGTGGGGCCCAGGAGAGAAGTAGTGTCTTTCAGATCATGAGACTGATAATCAGCATGCATTCTAGTGCCAGCTGATCCTACTGTCAAGGCTAAAATACCAGATCCTCATTAGATCACTGTCATCTCTCTCCTCCCCCCGCTCCTTTAGGATCATTCCCTAACAAGATACTACGTCCTGCATCAGGAGCCTGACTATGAGCAGCAGTCTCTGTCCCGCTGGGGCTCTAAGGGAAGAAGAGCAGGGAGCAGGAGAATAATGCAGAAAAAAAGAAGTGATCCGAATGTTGCCTCACGTACCCTGGGGTGTGTCTTTTCTCTTTCAAAAGTGTATTCATGGCCTTTGGCTCCAGCACTGTTACTACAGTGAGTGCCTGCGAGACCTCAAGCCTTGCATTCTGCCTTGGAGCAGTGGAGGGAAGGGCTGGCAGCTCCTCCTGGTATTGTGCTCCTTGTTGTATTACCAATGAAGATTACTAACTAATGAGTTGAATGAGAGAGACCTTTCCCTTCGCTTTCATAAGCAGCTGTCACTGCTGGAGAGAAGAAGTGGCGAGAGGTGAGAAGAACCTGTGGATTGCCTGTGGAGTATTTATTCTTCTATTGAAGCTCTAATTACCTAACTGAAACTTTTTCCATCTCTCCAGCAATCCCAAGGGCCCCCATAGGTTCCTCCAGTTCATCTGGCATTCTATATCAACCACCTCCAGGCTTAAATTGCCTTTATTTTTCTTGCATTTTTCTTTTAAAGGAGCAGTAATCATTTCACCCTGTGTTTCTCAAATAGTCCAAAACATAAGCCCTTAATAGATAGCTCTTTTACAGAGCAGTTTATGCATTTCCTCACTGACTGTCACTCTTTACCCATAACCTTCATTGACTGCAACTATTGGAGTTTACACATTGTCATTTATACAGTTCTCTAGATCTTGAACTTTGTGTTACAAGATTAAGATTTATAATTGTACCCCAGTTTAAGGCCAGCTTCTGGATGGACTTTCTCCTTGGCACAAGAGTACTTGGGGTAGGGAGGGCTGTGCCGTTCTGTTTGCCTCAGCAGTCTTTTTTTGAGAAGATCAGAATTCAGATTCTGTTGATACTTCCAAAATAGATGGCTATTCCCTTCTTCCCTGGTGATGCCATGCAAAAGAGACAGCCACAGTAGTTTTTCATTCCCTTGCTCTTACAGCAAAGAAGCGGTGTGAGGTGTGGGGTTCAGATCTTTTGAAAATCTGCTATGATTGCTGCTTTGTAGTACTTCTGTTTGCCAAGTTTTCCATCTAGCCCTGGATACCAAAGAATCTCTGATTATTGAAGATTTCCTGGCCCCCAGAACAAAGAATTATAATGGAAATCCTATCTATAGTCAGATTGGGTTAGTATTAGTAAGGTTGAAACGTGGAGGGTATTCCAAAAATCTTTAAGCAGTTTCAATGAAACAAATAATTCATCCCTGTCAATTGCAGAGTACGAGTGTTTTTAGATTTGCAACAAAGCAATACTTAGATATAATGACAGTTAAGCTGGAATTAGCTATGTTTGAATATTAGGGTCTGATCCTGTGAACTGTCATTATTGTCCTGCTGTTTTTCAAATGACTCTGTGTGAAGAAGAATCACCTGCTTAAGGCAAGCTCTGCTGAAACATGTTGTTCCCACTGTCGTCCATTTGCAGTTTAGTTTAATTGGTGCTTTTGAAAGAAGGACACTTAAAAGATGGTTAGATGTCACTTTAATTTTGCTAATGAAGTGCTGCTTAGTCTGCCATAATATTGGCACAACAGAACCTATCGCTTATAGCCAGCAAGTTTTATTTTCAAAATAAGCAGCAACAAACATATATATATGAGCTTGAATTTTTGGCAGTTGATGTTAATGCATGCCTTGCAGTGGTTACAGTGAGTTTGGATCAAACTTTGCTTATACATGCTGCTTTTTTAGCTGGGTAGAGAGGCTGGCCTTCTTTGTTTGTAGCTGTTTCCTTTAAAGAAAAAAGATATGTGGTCAGGCACCACAAATTATACAAACAATTGCCAAGGTGAAAGAAAAAATACTCAAGACTTGGTTTATGATTGCTGTCCTGTGTACCCTTCAGGCAGTGCAAACAGAGGTAAAACCATGGGCTCCCCTGACAGTTCAAGAGCAGCTATGTGCTTCTCCATCTTACCTTGTTTGCAAAGAAGAATATTGGCAAGCATGGCGAGCTGGAAGGACCATGGCTGCTCCCTGGGTCCAAGTGGTGAGCTAGCAAAAATGTGATTTAAAATCTTTCTTGCTGTCTTTCTTCTCACTTCACTTATCGCTCTAAACGCACAGGCGTATTTTAAGCTCCAAGACATAAGCTCCGCAACCAAGGGTTATTTGACTTGGTTCAGTCAGTTATGAATATTTTGGAGTAGTAATTCCACTGAATTGCCAGATTTATTATGAACAGGTCTCTCCGTGTCAGAAGTCACAGTATGCATCACTGCATATTTTAAAATAATGCTTTCTGTGTCAGGTATTTTGGTGTTGAGTTTATCACATTTGTGACTCTAAAAACTCAAAACCTCTTTGGTTGGATAGTGCTGCTGCTTCTCCTTTACACCTTCCTTTCCTCCCCCTTCCCCACCCTGCTTCCCTCAGCCATGATCCTCGTAAGGGAAGTTTTACAGGTGTAGTTTAATGTTTGTAGCTGACCAATTATCTTATCGCTGGAAGTTGTCTGAATACTTGGTGTCATTTCTCCTGTTGTGTAGGAAATCTTATTTGTGTCTATTACCAGCAGTTTATAGCTCAACACTGAATCTTATAAACGAATGTTTATTTCCACTTTGATTACTCTGGAAGTCCATAGAGTTATTATTCATCTTCCCTACTTAGCGGTTATTCAACGTATCAGTTTGCTCACATAGTAAATCTGTAATAGTGTTTTGTATTATGGAAAACAATCCTTCTCTTAGTAGGGAATCAGTGGTGCAGGATAAGCTAATGCAATCAAAAATAGATTTATTCTTAATTTAAAAAAAGGGCTATTGTGGTTCTGCAGATAAGGGTCTGGGTCCATTGCCTCTGAACAGCAGACAAAATTATGCTGGTCTGTTCGCCTTCTCAGCTTGCAAGCTGCACTTTCCACTTTCCTTCCAGACCTACCATAGGAGATTCATTTGAGAACTGGATTTACTGCCTGAAATGTATCAGTTTGGTGGAAAGATGCATGTCTTTAGGTTTGCTAATTACATGCATTTTCCGTTATATTATTTTTTTAATTGCAAATGTTTCAATTAGAAAATATTTTTTGGAAGATGATAGAAGTTGGATATAGTTCCAATAGTGTAGGAGGGAAAGAAAAATTAATCCAATTTTTAATTTCTAATTTCAGATAAACAGCTATATTATAGAGGCTATCTTCTCCCTTTGCAATCAGTCTGAGCATGGACAAGAGTCTTTTGAAATAACTAAAATGACTATATTATGTTTGAAATATATGGTGGCTAGGTGGCCTGTTCACCGGTTGCTTTTAGCACATTATGGGACCATATTCGACTTTCAGTTACTGAGGCTCAGATTCAGTAGAATAGTGAGTGCCCAGTTTAGTCCTTCTCTTTAAACTTCTACCAGATTGCAGTCTTGTCAATGGGCAGGGCAGATGTACCTTGGTGGTGACCACGACTGTCAGAGTGCAGGAGCACCTGTGCTTCTCCCCCTTGAAAGTGGGTGGCAGCACTAAAATCCGGCTGTCACCATGATTCCTGTTGCCTTGCCATCTTTGAAGGTCTGTGTTGACTGGAAGCTGAAATTCTGGACTGCAAGAGCAGAGCTTGCCTTTCTCCTGGGACACACCTGGCAAAGACACTTTTAGTCTTCTTTTACGTCTTCGTCCTTTATTCCTGTGGATAGCAGAGTACAGTGGCTCGCAGCACAATATCACTGCCTCAATGGGCAGCATGTTTTTGGGAAAACTGTGTAAGTTATACCTTGGAGCTAGCTGCTTTTATTTAGTGGTTTGTTTATAGATGTCTCCAGTTGTGTTGTGTAGTAGTTATTCAAGACTTTGCAAGATGAATTTGCAGCTTTATTAGCAGAGAGGAGCTTCTTTCACCATGAGACAGACTTCCCCACCTCCAAACAGGACACTTATCTTCTCTTTTGAGTGCCATAACATATAATGGGAAAGACATTATACCTATGTACAAACCATAGCCACAAAGGACCTCTTAACCCCACTCCTAAATTCCTAGCTAGTGCTTCAACAACCTTTAAGTTCTGTCTATCTTACTTTTAAGATCCACAGGACTTCTCCTCAGACCTTCTCTTTGTTTTCCCAGCTTCTGGCAGTAATTCCAGCCCAGAAAGATTATTTGTTGTTTCCCACAGTGGCCACAGTGCTTCATTTCATGTACCCTTTACACAGCCCTGTTCTCACTTAGGAGTTCCTTAAAGCTTGAATCGTTTTCATCAAGAGAGATTGAGGTTAGAAATTAGAGAAAACAAACAAAATCAAACCCCCAGTTCCCCTTTCAAATGAAAACAATAGTAAAGAATTGGAGTACTATATCTGCAGAGACTGCGAAAACCTCACCACTACTGCTATTACAGTACAGACTAGACAAACATCCATCTAGGATGATAGCATTACCATTGATACTGTCTTGCAGTTAGGGGATAGATTAGATGACTTGGAAGTGGGCATCTGCCCCAGCTGTACTTTTTCTGCCATGTACTGGCCTAGCACTTTTTAATAGAAATCGATGGATCTGAACGGATGTCCAGCAGAAACTCTCCAACTTTTTTCTGTGTTTTGTGCAAATTTAGTATTTTTCAACTTACTGAACTGGAACTTTGAGTTAGGACAACTGAAAACTTGGATAATTTAGGAATGATAAAAACAGATTATAGCAGTTAAATTGCTGTTTTAGACTAAAAAGGTACGTATGTAGCTGTTTGTGCAGGGTTTTGCAACTCAGAAAAATCCTTGTGATTACAGGGTGGGGATATTACATTGTTTTTGTTAGACTGTTTTTCCTTTTTAAGGCTTACTGTCTAAGCAAGCCCTTAATATATGGAAAGAGGCTTAAGATCATGAATAAGATAGCTGTTTCGCTGAGCTGTTCGGTAAGTGCTGTAGCAACCTTCTAGCTCTACGGTAGAAATTCTGCACTAATAAGTATTTGTATATTCCAGGCAATTTATTTAGCATCATGTAGCCTAAGAATAGCACCCAAATAGCTAATAAGACTGCACCAAATACCATGTAAAGAAAATGATAGTGCCCTTATTTGGTAAATGGATCTGACATGAGAGAAATAAAAGCATGGAAAAATAAATCATGCTTTAGATCATTTAGAAATACTGTGAGGAGAGGGTAATAGGAGCAAAGTCTTCATAGTAGTCCCTAGAACACACATGAAGTACAGTGAGATGAAAGATGTAAGCAATAATAGCCTTGTGAGAGAGTGCCCTGCCTCTCTCCTTGTTTCCGTGTATTGCATGAGTACTGATTTTTTCAATGTGGAAATAGGTGCCCTCTGTGCCTATCACTGTATCAGTACTACAGAACAGCTCCTTGAACTCTGAATTCCACTGAGGTATCCCCAGATGCCCTAGATACTGTTGAGGCTTTCCCTGGAAAACAAAATTGTTCAAAAAAAATGATAAGTCATCCAGGTTGGCGTAACCTTCCTGCATGCTTTTATAATATAAATTACAGTGAAATTTGTGAGTAAAAGATTAGCTATTGTCCCTTTTAATGTTATCCTTTGAAATGAATAGTAATGTTGATTCTCCCGTTTTGGGAACAGAGTAGGGGCTTTCTAGTGACTAATAGCTTCAGCAACATTAAAATGAAAAAAATTCTAATGAAGGTCAGATAGCAAATGGCTACTGAATCATTAGTTTTAAACATCTGTCAAACTTTGCAGTAATTTTTTCAGGTTTCGTGAAGCAGGCTTTTTCACCCCTGATGACAGAGCTGTGATCATTACAGATATTTCAGTTAATTTGTTGGAAGAACAGACCTCCTCTAAAAGGCTCTTGAGGAAGAGATTTTGCACTGCTTAGTTTGATGCGTAGTGCCAAAACCCAGTTGGGTTTTCTGGACTTTTTAGGTGAGCTGCTGGTCTTGAGCCTGCCGGTTAAAACAGGACTGGTTTGAGTCTCATTTTGGTGTTTTGCTTAGTTGCTGGTTTGCTGGTTGAATAACCAGCACAGATAGCCCAATGGCATGATGCGAGGGAATATGTCACCCTGGAATAGTAAATGCTTTCTACTGCATGTCGTTGCCATAGATGACTAAATCAGTAACTTAGTGATATCTTAACTCCTAGGTGCAAGCTTGCTTTCATAAGTTTGTGGTTTATATGTTTGCAGTATTGTTTGCTGTTGCAGCACTGGTATTCTGCAGGGTGTAGCAGTGACTGCTGATTTGGTTTAGTAGGAGCTTTTCGTGTTACTCGGAGGACTTTTACAAGGGCATTGGAAGGAATGTGTCTTAGAACACGTTATAAACACATTTCTAAATTGTGGCTAAAATCAAATGTGTTTTCTTTTTGTAGAATATCTTTTTCTTATTTGCATTTGTGAATCATTCATCTGTTGTCATCAGCCAGCGATATCTCTGTAGCCAGTGAATTTCCATTAGCTACCTACAAAGTAACTTTTTTTGTACAGCATACCGATTCCTATTATGACTTAGTTAAGTCAGTGACAAAACATTAATCTATAAGGCATTAGATAACTGTGATTTTTTTTCTGAGTAATAGAAAGCAAACACAAAATAGAAGTTAAAAACAAATAGTCTCAAATCATTTGGTATTGCAAGAAAAATAATGAAATTGCCTTTTCCTGTGAATCAGTAGTTTAAAGTGAGGCTAATACTACAAAAGTATAGTTCAAGTTAAGACTTGACAGACAATCTCACATAAAATCCTTGCTGCTCAGAATCTCTTTTGCAGAAAGTGCAATACTGTATAGGCTGTTATTTTGTTCCTGTGTTGAGATAAATGTTTTTAACTTTTGGAAGGATATGCATGTAAACATACAATTTCCTTCCAAAAAGTGAGTGAGAGAAGTTAGAATTGTGATTACTGGTTCCATGAAGATGGAAGAGAGAAAGTCTGAAACAAATTCTTGGTAAGAGGAGGTATTTAACTGCAGAATTATTATAGAATCATAGAATGGTTGAGGTTGGAAGGCATCTTAAAGCCCATCCAGTTCCAGCCCTCCTGCTGTAGGCAGGGACACCTCCCACTAGTCCAGGCTGCTCAAGACCCCACCCAGCCTGCCCTTGAACACTTCCAAGTGTGTTGAGCTTTTTGTACCAAAGTGTTGTTTCCCAGTTTAAGATCTGTATGTGAAAACTGGAAAGGAATACAGGTACAGACTTTTTAAAAAAACACTAAATCTTCATCAGATACTAAAAAACTTCTAATGACTGATCTGAAATGTATTTCTTTTCCAGTCACTATATTGGAGAAGGGGGTTATCTATTATTTCAAAATTATAAATAAAATACAGTCTAGTACAAGGTATACTATAGTACTTGATTGTACTACATATGCATAGTACTGTTTTAATATTCAATTTTTAAAAATAAAGTAGGTTAGAACTGCTGTGGGAAAAAAATATATCTGTGTGTACCTCATTAGGTTGCTTTTAATTGCAATAGCAAAACTGGGCAAATAAATACATCCAGTCTGTAAGTCTTAAATAAATTCACTATGTTAGAGTATTAAAAAATACTCTTAAAGCTTTATTAATTTTTCTTATTTTCTAAAACATTTGTCTCTTTAATTTGCTTCTTCGTTACACTTCTACAATATGCATTTTTGAGCAAAACCTATCCTAACAATTTTCTCATACATCTTCAGTGTAGCGATTATTTTTGCGCAATGACTGTTAAATCCTTGATTATGTTGTGGAAAAAATGTAATGAATTTATCTAGTGCCTCATTTGAGAGGCAGCAGCTGTTTTGTTGTTAGTGTGTTCAGTGTGGTGCCTATGGATCTTTCTGAGGTAAGATCTTAAGGAAATTTGTGTTTTGTCCAGTGGCTGCACTGAAGGTTACAGATTCATAGCTGCTGTTGGGTATGTTTGCTTCTTGTGGCCGTGCAGAATGACAGGAATACAGGTTAGAGGGGAGGGTTAATGGGCCTGCTGGCTCTAAATTGGTTGTGGTCCCGCTCTCCGTGATTTTTCTTCTCTGTGATGCAGAAAGATACAGACCTTTTGTCTGTGAGCAGCTCACACTGCTCACACTGGAACATGGTGTGGCAAACTCAGTTGTGTACCATGGTGTCGTCTTCTAATATTTACCTTCTGGTGGCGCAGCGGGAGGTGGCCGTGGGTGTTGGCGGAACTGCTGGGTCAGTTCTGCGCGACAGCGGGATTTGCTGCATTTTGGTATTTTTTGCCCCTGTAATACATGCCTGAGGTAAGAGAAATGACTGCCATGTTGCCATGGAGGGTCTGGCCCTCAAATGGATCTACGATGTCAAGTACTAAGTGAATGAATTATGCTGATTCAGAAAGGTAGAAATTCTTGTTATCAGGATGAGTTGTTTTCTGCTCTTGTTTGATGCAGTAGTGCTGTCTATTTTTTTTTTGTATTGTACTCTGTATGAGAAGTTAAAGAGTGGATGGCTAATACCTAGGAACAGATTTTTCATTTTGTTATCTATGACAAGCTGACAGAACGTGAGAAAATGTGATGGCCTTTCTGCTTCAGACATATTTATCTGTTTTGGTGAGGGTACCTTGTCTGTGACAGGAGCCAGTGCAGAAACGGTACATGTTATAGTTAGATGCATGGGGGTATACCTGTGCCTTTCCAAATTAGGTGTATAAAGTGTTGTGGACAAAACTTTTAAACCAAAGTGAGTTTTCACAGATCTTCCCTGAACAGTTTATGAATGTTCATACTTTATACTTTACTGGTACTTTGAATTGTGGACTTTCCCAAGCTGGATGGAATGGTGAAGAAAGTTTATTCCATTATTCTCATTTCTATGTTCTTTGGGAGTGGGTTTTTCATTTATTGTGTATTATTCAAACTGAAATATTGAAGCCCAGATAGTTGTACTCTGATACCTTTCCACCACTGAAAATACAAGCTTCATTGTTAGCCATGATTTTTCTCTCACTAAGGATGTGGTAAGTGTAGCAAATACCATAAACAGACTTAAAAATATAACCTTGCCTGAAGCCAACTCTTTTGATAGATCTAAAGAGAATGAGATATTTCTTTATCCTGGCCACTTGCAAGTATCATCTAAGATTTGCATAGTAAGCGCATCATTTCAAAGGGTCTTGGTTATAAAAGGTGGGTGTTTTGTCACCTTGGCTAAAGGTGATTAAGTTCAGAAACAAGAAGTTACAAGAAATATGAATCCTTCTGATAGAGACTGCAAGTACTGCAAATTTCTTCCATTCTTTGCTAGTTCACAGGAAACATATTCTTAGGAAGAAAGAAAAAAAGAAAAAGCAGTGATAGCTATATTGGATTTTTGTCAGCTTTGATTCCTGCCCTGCTGAATAGAAAAGAGCACCCTAATATGGAGTCTTCAGAAGGCTTAGCAAATGGTATTCAAACACCTGGTGTTACATATAAATATATAGAAAACTGCCTCAGTCAAGGAAAACGGATTAAACCAGATATTAAATAATCCACTACAAGATTGGACCTCCCCATTCTTTGTGTATGAAGAGTAAAGGCTGGGTCTGCTCCCTTCTTACAAGTTCTCAATTGTTTTCTTCTAGTCATTACTCATATTTTTTGCGAACAGTGTTAGCAATCTATTAGTTTATTACACTTGTAACCAGTCAATTGGTTAAAAAGAAGTAAGGCTGCGTCTGGACCAGTTCTTGGCAGCTTGCCTCCCTTTTGTAGCTAGGAATTGTTAATATTATGTTACTGTTTTGTTTTATAGTCTGTGTTTTGTGGAGAGCTATCAGTAACCCTCCATTTGGGATGTGCTGCTTCTGACTTTATCCACCAAGTTTATCATGAATTGGAGGATACCTTTGTTTATGTGACTTGAATTCATACAAGACAAGTGTGTCAGTGTTTTGAAGTCATTTAAATGTTTTATTTCTCTCTTTAATGGTAACATTTCATTCTCTTCACCTCTTTAATTGGATATAGAAACAAAGCAGATGATGGTAGCACTTGCCATTCTGTTCTAGGTTGGAGAGTCTTGCACACTAAGGACTCTTCTCCAAACTTTTACCATTTAATTCCAGGGATGAGATAATCTCCTGGTATATCTCAGGAGGAACAGTTCAGCTTTAAGTCTCTTAAGTTACAACTTTGAAAATCAGGTAAAGTTACACATCTTGATCAGAGTTTTCATATTATATGGAATAAATTGATTTTTTTAAATCTCACAAAGTGTTTCTGGATGTGCAGAAGTCAACAGACGATTACATTGTCTTCAGGAAGACAAAAGTGCATACTCTTACCATAGACAAGAAACCTTATGGTTTAACTTTAGCAAAGTAAATAAAAAATTATTTGATTCACAAAACAAAAAAGAAACAAGTACTCATTATTTGACCAAAGCTTATGTTTTGGCACAATCTCTTATGCACAATTTTGGAGAAACATATGAGAAAATGTTTCTTTTCCAGATTTCTTTCCCAATATTTGAGACAGATGATAGAGAAGCTCATGTTCCCCGGTCTCACCACGCTTACTGTTAAGATTTGAAGGATTGCATCCCCATCTGGTCATTTGATGGAAACTTTTTGAAGCTTTAACAGTCAGTTTAGATTCTGCAACACATCACAGCTTTGAGATATCTTCCCCAGCATTATTGTGCTTTCTGATTGAGTCTGCATTTACTAGAGATTACAGCTGTGATTATATAACCAAGAAATACAGGCAGAAAGATAAAGATGAAAATCCTTTGTATTATTGGGCTTTGATTTTTTTTTGTTGTGGGTTGTTTTGTTTTTCCCTCTCAGATTTCAGTTGAATGTAGAAACTTGAGAAAAAGAAATAGAACACAGACTTGGGAAAAGAAGACAGTGATTTGCAGTTAGAAACCATATAAACCAGGGTTCTTGAGAAGATGTGTTGCCTTTATGATATATCTGTATATTTCTGTATGTGTCTGTACGTGTGTGGAAAGGCTTACAACGCAGATGCCCCTGCTGTGAACTCAGAAATGACAGTAAGAGGGTTTTTTTTTTTAATACAAAATGTAGGTTCTTCTTTGTTAATTCTTAATTTTATCTGACCATTTTTTATTTGGATGAAAATGGTAGTGCTAAGTAGTTGTTTTGCAGTAGAAGAATTCAAAATTCATTAGCAAAATGCAAAGCTATCTTCTTTGCCATCTTAGTCTTTATGAAAGTAGGATTTTACACACAGCAACTTTAATTACAATTAAGTGTAGCATTCTAATTTGTTGACTTTATTTATTCAGAACTCTATTAGTGTTAAACAATTAATGGAAAGTTGAACTTTAAAGTGGATAAGAACATCATTCTAAGCTGTAATAGCTTAGTGGATGAGCATATTGTCCTAAATTGGCTCTAGCTACATCGTTAAATGTTTGCTGCATACAGTGCATGTAATTCTGTAATGACTGAATGCTATTAAATGTGTCACTTTTAGGTGCTCATCACAATATTGTAGCAAACATTTCTAAAAGTTCCAGTTACTAAAAATTGTTGTTTCAAGCACTGTCTGTAATTGTTCACTGGATCGATTCTAGATCAGTTTACAAAAACATTCAGGTTGGAGGATTTGACTTACTACCCAAATCATGTTTTGCAGATGTTTACTTTTTGGCAATATTACTTTTCATTTGTACTGCAAGAAAAAAATATTTTTGACTTGGCTCAACAGCTTAATTGTCTTTCCATACACTTTCACTCACAGAGGATTTGCATTCATAACACATTTTTATATTTAACATGCTTTATATTACAGTAGGAAATGGAGAATAAAAATCACCAGGCTGTTTAAAAATTCAAATAAATACTTGTTTGTCCTGTGAATTCATACTTTTTTTTTTTTTTCAATCTGTTAAGTGCAGTAAGGATGCAATCTGGTGATGAAGTAACCCATTTTTGAAAATAAAAATATGCTGTCACGGGCACCTTAAAATAAATGTATGTAGGAAGAATATTTACTCTTTACTTTAGCATTATTGTGTGTGGGAAGGATATTTTCTACGTACTTTTGCATTGCAACCAAATGCACACACTCACACAGACGTATCTATTTATCTCTATATTTATAAGTATAGGCTATTCCTTTCAAGCCATAGTAAGGCAGTGCATGTAGTGGGAGCAGAAATAGCGTGACTGAAAACAGCTGTTGGATCCTGGTTCTCCCACTTGCTCCCTGGAGAAATAATATGTTGCTTATCTCCAGACAGTAGCTGATTATTTTCTCCTACGCGTTTCTTGGCTGTTAGTGGGCTCATGGACAAGATGAGGCAGAATCATAGCACCATGTGTCCCTACTTAACTCCGAGAGAGGAAATAGTGTCCTTTGTAGTCCCTTCTTCCCCGTCAGAGAGCCAGCAGTGGCCTACACAGGAGAGTAACTAATTCATGCTCTCTGACCTTCTGCATGTAAAACAAGCAATATTATCGTCCTCATTTGCAAGTTTTTATTATTTACTATAGTGATAAAATCAGGAGTCCACAGACAGGTTTGAAGTGCTATTGTCTTGGGTTCTGTAGATGTAGAAACCAGTAGCAGTTATCAGGAGGATGAGTTTTCAGTGCTGATATGACAGACTCCTGCGGGACTCTAAGGCTCAGGTGTGCTCCCTGCTACCTTGCTTGATGCCCCAGGACCGTGGTGCTTCCCCCTGGGACACCAGCCCTGAGGTTGCAGGGCTGCTGTGCAGGCAGTCAGCCTCCAGTTCAGGGATTACTCTGTGGGATAGTGTACCAGGGATTTGAGAGGTGTTTTACCTCCTGCCTCATTTCATGGACTGCCACAGCCTTGAGAGGGGATTATTTTGTGTTTAACCTGCTATCTTGAAATCACCCTTAGCTCAGGTCAGGCTAAGGACATAATGACAACTGAAAGCAGTCACAGCATCTGAACAAAACAAAACAAATGTTGCTGCAAAGGGTATAAGTGAGGAAAAATGTTCTTAATCATTTTTTAAAGAAATAAATTAAGGATGTTCTCCCTTACCTTCCTACTCTCAGCTGGCCTGTAGGTTTTTCTGGCAGTCTCTCCTTTTGCCTGTTGCAGAGAAAAACTTCTTGGTGAAACGTAGCATTTACTGCCAATCTCATTGTGAAGTCCTTAGCCTTAAAGGATAAAACTGTTTTCTTTTTTTTCCAAAACTAATTTATTTCTTATACCAGAAAATTTTATTTCTTATACCAGCTGTTCCTATAAATTAGTCAGTTTTGTTACTTTCTTGAAGGTCCCTGTCTGTTGCTCCATGTTTATTCCCTGTATTTTCTGGGCTGCTGGTGACTCCTTCCTTCCCCTTTTGGTGAGCTGGTATTTTTGTCCCAGCATCAACTCTGTTGTTTTTTTTTTCCTGAACTTAAAATTTCTGTGTCCACTTGTCCTTGAACAAGCATAGTCAATAGAAATGTCAAAAGTGAGTGAGCATGGGTGACTCTTTTCTGGCTCCAGATTGAGACAGAGCACCATGGAAATCACCATTTTGTGGACACCAGCGGCTTGGAGCGATTGACTTCCATCACTTGTTTTCAGCATTACAGAAACACAGGGTTTCAGAGATGAGGCAGAAGCACAAACCAATGGGTCTGAATTAACTCCCATTTTAAATGATACATTTTCAAATTTTCTTTTAAATTTGACCCTCCCCAGGCTTTGTTAGGCAGCTCTCCAGAGTGCTCTATCATTGCCACTAATGATGTTGAACATAATCTTTACCACTGTGGTTAAATTGGTTATTATGAGCTTGTTTGAATAGATCACCCTAACTATGAATGCATTTATGTTGCTTTTTCAGTGGTCTACCAGGACTACCTTCAAAAAGCAACCATTTTTTTGTCAGGGTTTTTGTGGAGTTTTTCGTTTGTCTGTCTGTTTACAAGTGGCACAACAGCTCAGCTTCTTCCTTTAGAAGCATGTAGCATATTATATAAAAAGTTACTCTTGAGGCTCAAGGTTGAGTTGGTTTTTCCACATCACAAGTATTTTGTATTTCAAAATCGGTCTGTGTTGATCCGCAGTCAGTCTGTGGGTTCTCTCTGTGGATTCAGTTTTGGAGGAAAAGGCAGGCTAGATGTGGCATCATGACCCCGCACTCCTTTATTGCATAAGAGAGAGAACTAAGCCTGTGTGCTCGGAGGGAACAGATGTGGACAGTTAATTCTGTTGCCCTGACCAAGTGATTAAGGGAATTAAACCTGGCCCATTCCATTATGCTGAGTGTCCTTACACCCACTCCTGTTCAGAAGCAAAATGCTGCTTAAAGTGAAGAGTTATTGAGAAGCAGAACACAAACCAAACATTATCAATCATAGATGTGACATCTAACCTCTGTACCTAAACACATACCGTCATGAATACAAGATTCCATTGCTGTGATCAACTGAATTAGACTATTCAATAAAAAAGAATAGTGTGAGACATCCATTGGAATTGTGCTTTGTGATTAGATTTCATGAAAATTGCATCTAGTAGAAAAGGCTGGGGTAGTAAATGCACACAGAAAAATTACAGTGTGTTTTCTCTATAGTGTTGGGATGTGTTGTGTTACTGGTTTTAAAGATTACTATTGCTCTACATTTTTCTATCAAGCTTTGCCCTAGGGTGATGGGTTGGAATTTTTAATTTAACATTGTGTCTCATGACAAAGGTAGAGAACTAAACAGCTGGGAAATCGTAACAGTAGATTTAAACGGGAATTATCGAGTCCTTCCACTCCAGTGGATTTAGCAAACCAGATTTTACGAGAACATTATTGATTATGCTTGGAGAAGTAAGAGCACAATCTTATTTCTAAAATATGGCCATGCTAATAATTTCTAATTCTTGATAATTAAAGGACCATAATGTTCCAGAACTGCTCTTCTGTAATATTAATAGAAGATTAAAGATGGGCTGCAACCTTGAACTTGAATCCTCATCTTCAATGTTTTGAACTTCATATAATATCGTAAATAGAAAAGGAAAGGTTACCAAGAGCTTGAGTGGGTTTTCAAGATCTGAAATTATATTAGTTAAACCCTAAATTCCATTAGCTGCATAATGTATAAGGTACTCTTATTTATTGTGATAGAAAATTGACATACTCAGCCAAAAATAGATGAAATGGGAGGCAAAAGGGTGAAAGTAGATGACAGGTAAGTTCAGTAGCAGTGCTTTATAAAGAATTTTCCTCTCCCATCTGAAGAGAGAGCACTGTGGTGTTGCTACTGTACTGCACCCTTACACATATCTTGTGCTGTCTGTAAAGACAAGAGTTCAACTTTTGTAGCCACTTCAGGCAGGCAGGTGTTAAAGAATTGTGATGGTTCAAGAACAGCACAATGGCCTCTCCTACTTCAACTCAGAATCCGCAAGGGTGCAAAACTACTGTTATGTCTCTACCCTCTCCTTCAAAGCTTCCTGCCTATAGGTGAGGGCAAGAATAGATAGATAGGCTTTTCTCTCTGTTCCTCATACTCTCTGCTTCTCTCAAGGAAAAATTTGAGTCCAGCCCTATGACTTTCTGAAGCAGTAGCTGCAGCATAAAAAATAAATTGCAAAACCTCCCACATGCTTCTGAACAAGAGCTATGAAACCAATCTCTGCCAGCTAATTCTAATATTCATCTATATTCCAAGCTACAGGAGAAGTGCTGGAACTGCCCATACATTGAGGAGAGCAGTGTTGTAGTTGTTAACTCCCTGAACAGTTAACTGAGTGCTGTCATTGAAACTCTGTGGACAGAGGTGTTGATGTTTGAATTTTACAGAAGCTGATAACTTAGACCACTGCTCACTAGGGAAGGATGTTCAAGTGTATTTTTCAAGTGTTGATACATTAGACTGCTTAATTTTATGGTCCTGTGACTGAATGTAATTAATAATTTTAAATTAATTTCAGGCAACATGGTTAGTATTCTGTATTAGTGGGAATTAATGCTAGTACCTATTTAGTTTTTCTTATGCACAACTATTTCAAAATGTTTGCCTTTATCACTGCTGTTTGTAAACAAAATGAAAGCTTTTGATTTTAATTGAAAACAAAATATGTCTGTTTTTCAAAACTAAAATAAGTCTTATGAGAATTTTTGAACAGGAACTCTATTTCAGAATTAAGAAACATAAGCAATTAAAACTACCTTTTCTTTTCCTTGCTTATGATATATTGCAGAGTATTTAGTGTCAACTGTAGTTTTTTCAAGACTTGGAAATATTTCATTTCTCTTTTACCATGACAGTGCCTACAGCTTCAGTCTTTTGGGCATATCTTAGATGTCTTGCTATGATCATGTTAGAGAGAGATGATTTTTTTTGCCTTCTGAGCTCTTGAAGGTGTGATGTTATTTGTGAATGTTTGAGTCAAAAACATTTCAAAACAAAGTTTTAACTTTACATATTTGGTACAATTGTACTCAAACATAGTTGAGCTTTTGCTGATTTGGGGGCTCTATTTTGATTCTGGAAGACTTTTATTTCTGAAAGTTTTGCAGCAGCACATATCTTACATGACCTTTCAGCCTACTGCTTGCAGAAAAACTGGCAGAGAGGATTGAAATCAATGATGATGAATGGAGATGCAATGGGCTGTTCCTACGAGGAACGGCTGAGGGAATTGGGGTTGTTTAGCTTGAGAAGAGGAGGCTGAGGGGAGACCTCATCGCTGTCTATGGCTGCCTGGAAGGAGGCAGTGGCAGAGCGAGAGTTGATCTCTTCTCTCAAGTGACAGGTGATAGGACAAGGGGAAATGGCCATAAGTTACACCAGGGGAGGTTCAGACTGGATATTTGGAAGAATTTCTTTACCAAAAGGGTTCTCAGGCGCTGGAACAGCTGCCAGGGAGGTGGTTAAGTCACCAGTCTTGGAGGTTTTTAGAAAACAGGTAGATGAGTTTTTGAGGGACATGGTTTGGCGGTTGATGGGTGTGATTGGACTCGATGATCTCAAAGGTCTTTTCCAACTGGAAGATTCTATGATTATATGATTCCTCTCTGTTCTCAAACCAAGGAGTTATGACACTGAATCAGCTCCTCTGTAGTTTTCGCTCTCCTTTCCCTTGCTCAAACAAACCCATGGCTGAAACAAACTAGAAAACTCCTTGACTGTCCTTCTAGGCCATAAATAATGGTCCATTGGTTTCTGACACAGAAGAGCTCTGAAAACTGTCCCTGTCCCTGCATTTGTTAGTGTTTGCAGGTCAGCATAGTTTGCTGCAGCCAGTAGTCTGTGGCTGTGTCGTTAATGAGAAGACCTGGGATGGTACACAAATTCTATCTGTTTTGCCATTTACCTGAGGACTGCAGAGCAGGCAGAGGAACTGTGCAGGGAATTCATCAGAATCGGAAAAATTTGAAGTGAGATTAGGGAGTAGGATTTTTATTTTTTTTTAACCTGTGAAACTGTGTGGAGTTATTTTCCTTTCTCCTTATGCTAACTATTAGATAATATTCTTGCACCTTTTCTAACAGAGTACAATGACCCAGTAAGCCTGACAGAAGCCTAATGGGTACTAATGCCTAATGCCTTCCCCATTTCTGCATTTTTTGGGAAGACAGAAGTGCTCGTAAAGCTACGTGTAATGATTAGCATGGAAACATAGAAATCTTAGGAGTACATATCTCTGTGTGTATGTGAATGTATTAACTTCTGGTAACATGAGTTGTCATGGGAAAAATAAAAATTCTCTAGCGTAATTTTTAGAGGTTTTTTGGTTAAATTGCCATTTTTTTCTGATTTTCGTGCTATTTCTCTTTGAATTAAGTGTCCAGGTGATTTTACACAAGGATGGTCTTTCGTAACTGTAGTTGCTGTCTCTTGCTGTAATGATTGTTGGTGTGTTCTATTAATCTTGCAATCATTGCCCTTCTGGTGGTGTGCTGTTTGATTTGTATCCTGCAGAACGTTGGAAAAAAATGATAGAAGGAAAGACAAAATGCAAAGTTATAAGAACAAGATGAAAGAAGAATTTTGGATCAAATGCTGAAATAGCAAGCAGCATTTTCTTTTTATGTCATCCTAAGTCAAACACAAGATAGAAATACCTGGGATACTTCTTGTCTAATAAACTAAACTGTGAAACAAGTGTGGATCTATTCATCTGCTGCAAAGAATCCTCTCTGCTGGTTATTGTTACTATACTGGGAAGAGGAAGGAAAAAGAAAAGAGAAAATGCTTCATTTTTTTTTCACTGCTGTCATCACTCATCCTAATGAGGACAAAAAAGGTTACCTCTGCTAGGAGCATGATGCTTTCATGTGCTCCGAAACCCACCTGCTCACTTCTTAATGAGAATGTAAGGTTTGGAGGTACTGTGATCGTGTTAGGTTATTTCTGAAATACACTTACACAAGAAATAACTGTCAGCTGCCTGTTCGGTAACCATGACTTTTTAAATTCAGACATCTTATGAAATCTTCTTGAAATAAATTTTGGAATCCTTTATTCTAACTGTTTTAGACCCTGTCAAGTGTCAGACATCAGCAGTATCCGTGTCTTCGGGGTTTATTTGTTGCCTTTTACACAAACTTATTTCAGCATCTACACATATAATATGCAATATATATGTATGTATATGGAACTAGATATCCAGATCAGCACTGTGATTTGAATTTAGAAAAGATCTCACAATACCTGGGAGCTTTCAGTGACTATTAGTAAAAGGAAATGATTTTTCAGAAGGTTATTTTTGACATAGCTGACCCATAAATTTCACCTAGTTGTTCCGCTTCTGATTTTGCGTATGGAGTTGAAGAGTTGTCACCATCCTGTGCTTTAGTGCTGGGGTGTAAAGGGAAGCCTAAAATTATTAAGATGAGAAGATGATTTTATTTTGAGATTGAAAGCTGTGGGTGAATTTTTCCTTTAGAAATCAGGGCATAATGCATAACCTATTTCATATTCCAAAAGACATACAGCTTGTATTTTTCTTGGACCTCTTTGTTACTCCATTTTTGCTGTTAAACTCGTCTGTAAACTTCAGTAGTTGAAATCTACTTGAAACTGATGGAAACAACACGTTACCATCTCATTTGTGGTCACTCGACAAAACAACAGAGAGAAAACATCTGCTTTGGAGCTTAGTCAGTGATCAAAAAGTTAGCCAGCTTCCTCAAGCTCTGACGAATATATTTAAGCATGGAATGTTTTGCTCCAGCCTCTCCATTTTGTTCATGTGAGTACTGCTACTGTTAAAAGCTGTGCTCAGAGGGAGAAATAGATCCTCTCCAGCCAGCTGCCAAATCATTTCAGTGCTTCTGGGGAGAGAGCAACACTTGGACTTCCATGTGCATTTGTACTTACAGTAAATTTGAATTGGGACCAATTAGTATGTGTACCTCTGTAAGTCATTTAGATTAGGTAGTTCAAGGTTGCTTTTAGTATTTGTATATATTTTTTAATTTAATGAATCTGCTTCATAACCTTACCTTGTGAGTTTCAGTGAAACACAAATATTTTTCTACTTACTTGATTTCACATAGATCTGGCTCTCCATACCCAGCATGTGGGACTTTTGTTTGTTTGCTTTTTGGTTCCTTAAATTGTGCATGAGAAGAAATGAGCTTGCCAGGGAGGCACAGGTTTACAGTAGCAATCAATTGCTTCCTCTACCACAATACAGTTAAACGTGATGGAAGAATTGCTTAAGTTGATTTGTGCTGAATAGCTGTCCCTTGCCAAAAATTCATTATGGTCATTGGTCTGCTAATAAAAGTAGCTCATAGAGCAAAGTAATTTTGAGTTAGAGGAACAGATGTAGGCTCATTAGTGTCAAGGAGTTCACCATCAGGAGTTCAAGCTGAGTAATGATTAGCCAATGGAAAGTATGACTTAAAATCCTTAAAATTATTTTAACCCTTGCAAATACATATCCTTTGAGGGCCAAATTGCCTTGCTAATTTACAGTGCAGCTCTAAAAGCTACACAGGTGAAGTTAACTGATCCTTGAAGAGACCAGGTTAATGCTCAGCGAGGGGGAGAACAAAGAAGGCATGTCATCTTCCTTCCCCCCCCCCCCTTATCAAGAATTAGAAGTGGCATTCACATTCTTTGTCCCTTTAGTTCTCCAAATGTTAAGCAGCAGCCATGGGCTTCACTCTAACTCTGAAAGTGGAGTAATCTGTCTGTGTGCTTCTAGATGGCTTTTAGATTTCATTTGAAGGGAGTTGGAAGGAAGAGTGCTCACATAGCAAGAATTGAGTTCTATGGGATTGAAAATCTGTCCTTGCTATGATTGCTAGTATTTAACAGACTTTTAGCCTGATTCCAGATTCTTGTCCTAATGTTTCTAGTACAAGAGCTCTTGTATTGCCTCGTGAGTCTTTTACTACCTGTCCAGCACTAGGAAGCAAGCTCTCTGTGCAGGCCTTCCACCAACTTACAGCTCCTTAGTGCAACACCTCTGCTGTGACCTTAGGATAATGATGGCAATACTATGGTAGTTTGTTCAGAAGGTTCCTTGCAATAAGCAAGTTGTACTGTTGGTCTGTGTAGGGGAAGTTAAAAGGGCATGGCATAATGCCCATAAGTATAATTTTTTTTCAGTCACTTAATTCTGTTTAAACCGGGACATCGTCTTTGAATCACTGAATAAAGAAACAAATGAAGATTTGTTATGTTATTAGAGTATATTCCCTCAGGTTGTAATAGAAAGATTAGTGTTATATAAAGGCTTTCATCATAAAAATTCATATTCTGATGAAGAAGAGATTGTGTTAATGACATGAAACTATTGGAAGATAGTGCTACACAATCACGTTACAGAACTATAACGTTTTCTCCTTCAGCTTGTTTTCCTTCCTATTGCATATTGTTATTTCACTTTCACGTAAATATTTCCTGTATCTGATGGCTAAACTCAAATAAGATGTTTGATAGCTATTCATTGGACAGAAGTGCTTTTATTTCTGTAACATAAGCATAACTATATCTTCTCGTCTGCCTTTTAACTGTGATTTGGCTGAGAGTTGAAGCATAATCACTTCCATTAATCAATGTTGAATCAAGAATAAAGTAAACTTTATACTTAGATTTAAGTGTAAAAACCTTTATTTTAAGGCTTACCAAACTCCTCCCCTGAATTTTCTTTCTCTTGTAGGAGCTGATAACATCAGTAACACCTAAGTAGAATTGGAACAGTATTTCTTGTGGCGATTTAAGTGATAGTGATAATATCTCTTTTTGCTAGAGAGACAGAATGTTCTAAGCTTAGGTCTCCACATAAAAATAAAAATGTTTCAAATACATTGTTTGGAAATATATGGAGTTTTAATTTTTTTCTATAAGGATTTAATACAGTTTTTCTACAAATAGAAAGTTATTTTGGGCTATGCATGCTATAAACCAACAATGGAGAGGGATACAGCGATGGGAGGTTTATTTGCTACTTGCTGAAAATGGAAATTATTACAATCCTCGTTATTAGAAAACTGAAGATAGAAATAATAAGTACATAGTAAAATAAATTTGCCAAAAAAAATGCTGTAGACTGTAAAATAGATAAATGTTGAGGATAGTTGTAGGTAGAGTTTAAGTTTGCTTTTTTTGAGAAAAAAGTTTATCTTCTAGTACAGAGATGTGACAAATGACACTATGATTTCCTCCCCTCCACTGAACTGGCACGTCTGTATTTCTCTCTGTGAGCATATGTGTAAATATCTTCCTTTTCTTTTTTTTTAGATTATTTTTCTGGCAGAAAATATGCAATGTTTTATCCACACTTGTGTCCCTATGTGGTCATCTACATGTCTTTGTAAGTGGTTGATGTTTCATGTTTGTGACAACCATCCATAGTGATTTACTGTACAAAAAAGAATACTTACTATAAGATGATAGCTTTGCAAGAAGTGTCTGTTCTTCAGTCTACTTTAGCAACACAGTGCAAATTAATTTTACTTTTCAAAAAAGGCCATTTGTTGGCCCAGAATAAAACTGTCATAAGCACAGATGGTGAAAAGAATCTTTGAAAAAATATGGCAGATCTTGATCTTTTCCTTCTAGGTAGTGAAAGCATCATTCTATTCCATTCCACTGGTCTCCAGGTCTCCCTCTCCAGTCTCTGCTGTAAGGAATGGAAATATTATAGGACAGAGAGACCACATTTTTTTTTCCCTATTTTAACTTCTAGGTAAGCAATGTGGGAAATGTTAAGGGGGAGAAATTATGGGGGCACTGGAGAAATAAGATTTTCTGATGTGAGGAAGTATAAACCCGTCATCTGTGAGGCATAACAAAAATCAGAAGATAAGATTAACTAGTAAGAAATTGCTTTACTCTCTCCTATCTTTTTAATAATTTCTCAATTTTTATCCCAGGCTCCTCTGGCTTAAGCATCATAAACTGTTAAGTAAAATGAAGAATAGCATTAATGTACATTATTATTATAATGTTAAATAATGTTTGGCTCAATAATTTTTAATTCTCTATTTAGATGTCTGATTTAGTAAGAAACAAAAAGAAGCATTAATATTGTAAAGATATTTTTATAGAATAAACTTTGGCTAAAATTCTGTATTTGCTTATCCTTTTTTTTTTTTTAAACAGAAGTGTGTAAACCACACTGATGCTCAGTTTACCCCTGTAACACCACTGCATCGCACTAAAGCACACATGAAATCCATACGCTCTGTACTTTGTTGCTGGAGACCTTCTGCTATTTGTAGTGCCTGTCTTGCCTGTGAAATTTATTTAGTTCTTATCCCTTCCATGCTCACCTTGGGGCTGCTGGGCAGACGGGAACAGACTCAGTTTGCAAGGGCACGCCGGTACAAGAGAGCAGTGCTGCTCACAGCTCTGTTTTTTGTGAAGAAGCCCATTTTCAAGAATTCTGCACTTTGCAGAACAACCAGTCTCCTCAAGGACTAAAGGGGCAGTGGGCAGGGTGGGATAGCTTTGGAAGACTGGAGTTTTGGTCTGTGAAAAAGGCTTTTTGTTTAGTGATTGGCTGGCAGTTTTGGTGAATGAGATGGTGTTAGGAATATGCCTCTGGTCATCTAAAATCCATCTGGTTTTGATGGAGTATTAATAAGGTTTTTGAAAAATTGTGCTGCCCAAGTACATGTCTGAGATATAAAACTGTCAAGGATTTGGCAATCAATCCCACTTGACTTTCTTTGCCTCAATGGGGCTGTGTATGTGCTGCCTTCCTTGGGTGTGGGGCTATGGCTACACTCCAAGGTTGGCTGCTTCCAAACACTAGGCTGGTGCAACCAGAGCTAAAATAGACTTCCTTGTGCTGCTGTAGATATTGGCGTTCTCTGTGGCTGCTTGCTGTGGTCAGGGAAGCAGGGAACTGGCAGTACAGAGCTCCTTGAGGATTAGTTTCTATTGTTTCTTTGAGTATCATGCTGTGTTGCTGTGCTCCAAAACAACACTGGACTTAGATAATTGAAAGTTAGAACTAGCTACACTCACCTGTAGGCAAACACGGATGAAGTCCTGGTCCCAGACAAATGTCCGTTACAAATAGGTAGCCAGCCACCATGAAAAAGGGACAGATCCTGAGGTAGGTTGAGGCTGGAGGTCTTTTACAGACTGTATAATACTACACGGTGGACTTGTTTAGGATAATATATAAAGCTTTATTTTTCTCAGTTTCTTCCTTTTAGTAGTCTTAGTAATACTTTTCTGCATAATTTTATGCTTGTCAATTGTACTGTGCGGCTTTTTCATTAATAAAGAAATGAATATTATTCTTGGTACAAAGAGAGCTGAAGTCTTATATGGGTCATAAATCCTGTTGCAATTTTGAGAATTCAAACCTGGTTGTCAGATCAAAGCATTTCAATTCCACCAAGGTACTCATCACCTCCTTAACTTTATGACTTCTTCGTTTTTGCAAAGGCTGCATATTATAATACATTGTCATACTGGACTGTCTGGATAGCCTTTCACTAAATGTTGGCAGTGGTCCGTATTAGCCGATATTTACATATTTTTTTTATACTGATAGTATGTTTTGTTCTCTGTTAATATTTCTGCTAACTAAGATGAGAATTCAGCTTTTACTGTTTATTTTAAACAAATGCTTTCTTTGCTCAAGCAGCACTGTAACACAACGTATAAAGTTATATAAATATAAAGCTAGTTAGGTTGGCCGAGTGCAGTAAGCTATGAAAATGTAAGTTCCCATTTTCTATTTCAACACTCTTTCTTCAAGCTGTTAATAAACATAAATAGGATTATGTTCTATTTAGTAGTATCACAGATTCACTGGCACTATTCAAATTTCTTCATGAGAGGAGTAGGGATAAACACATTGGAAATATGAAATGCTGGGTATCAATTAAGTCAGCTATCAGGAAGCATTTACTATCAAATTGTATGTGTACAGCTGTGTAGCCTTGTTGGTGTCTATCATATGAAAAATTATATCTGTAGTAGAAGTTTTTAAACATCTTCTCAACTGTTTTTCTTAGAGGTAGTTTTTGTAATCTTTAAGAGAAGAACAGAACTTGATCATACCTGCTAGATGGTGGTATGTCCTTCCTCCTTGTGTGTGCTTTTTAAAGTGTTAGGTTACTGCTGTGAGCAGTGGGGTTACCATCTGATGTAGGCTGCCCTTGCTGGTTTCTGGGAAGGCTCATGATAAAAGGGTTTGGGGTTTGATATGAGGGTGGCTCTAGAGTTCAGTACTTGTGCCTCACTCCATGTTGCCATGTCTTTGTGTATAACTGAAACGGTAATTTGACAGTCCAACAACATTGACAAAAATCCCTGCTCGTGGATTATTAATGTTGTATGTCAAAGATACGGGGAACTTTATTCTCACCACTGAAACAAAAGGTGCCTCTAGGGTGTTTTTTAAGACAAAAAGATATTTGCCTTCTTCCTTCCTCCATTCAGATATCTTTCTGAGTTAGTTTGGATAGTGCTTTCTGAAGAAAGAATGAGATTTTTAATATTGTTTCAATGGTTAATAGAAACCAATTGATTATAATTAAAAGTTTTTACTACTTGATTTCAAATGTCATTTTCCTGGTAATGTTAAAAGGGATGAGATGATCTTCAAATGAAGGAAAAAATGTAATTTGAAGTTGATATTCAATTCACTTAACACTACTGTGAATTTTTACTTTTTCCCTTTTCTGCAAAATAAAAGCTGCTTAATTAAAGTTAGAATCAAGAATAACCTCTCCCCCCATGATTCAGACACTCACCACCATCATCTCTGCCCATCCCCATTAAAGTATTTTTCCTACAGATTATTTCTAGAGGCTTTAGCCACTCTATGGTACTCAGACAGCAGAACAATGGCATCAGTTTCTGAACTCTTGCTCGATGTTCTGGGAGTTGTTGTCAAGAACACTGTTATCTGCAGTTGCCAAGAAAGTTTTGATTTTTTTTTTTTTTAACGCTTTCTTGATTGGTCATTCTTCACTTTTCGTAGGGGCAGCAGCTGATGGAGGGTATTTTTCCAAGACATTACATTTTAGAATATCTAGAAAAATAAGATTTTTAGTAGCTCTGGCTTTAATGTAAACAGTTAGAATCTCAGGTATCTCGTAGCTTGGTCTTTGTGTATTTCTCGAGCTGTAGAGGTGTTATTCGTAACAAAACTTCCAGCCAGTGGTAAGTGAATTGCCTTCATCTCTCCTAAGCGTAAAATTCAGAGTCTTCTGCAAGCACTTGCTTTCCCCTTACTGAGGGAGCTGACTGTCCTTTAGGGAGTGTGATGGAACTCAGATTTTGGAGAGCTGGTGTAAAATGTTTTCTGATGTAAAATGTACATGATTCTGAGCTACTTTTCTTTTGTGCTTTTATATGACAATATGAAAGCACAAATATAGCAGACAAAATATTTAAAAAGTAAACATAGATAATTATAATTAATAATTCTGCACTTTACTGGCATCTATTAATGAGGTAGCAAAGAAGCAATTGATATAAATGAGCATAAAATTATTGATAGAGATGTTTATCTGAAAGCTGTGGTAACGTGCATAATTCTTTTCAGAATTAAGAATTTTTTTTTCCTGATGAGTTGAGATATATAACCAGATTTCTTTGCAATTACAAATTAAGTATCTTATTTTTTGTGTCCACACAATGTGCCAAATTCTGCTCTGACAGTTTATTGTACGCTTCTGTGGTGCTGAACATTTTTGTCTGAGCTTCAATATTGTAACATGGGTTATGCTGTTATAATTTTCATTATGAGGGATTATGTAGATATTTTGTATATTCATGAAAAATCAAGTTCTTGAATCTCCTCAAAACAGGTTTAATTCACACGTGTTTTATGTATTCCTGTGAAATTAATACCATGCATTAATTTGCTCATTAATGACTTTTTTTTAAAATTTTGGATATTTTAGATTTTGTATTTTTCTCAACATTAACCTTGTTAAAAGCAGTGAAGTTGTGCATAACAGTTCTATTATTGTACTGCATTATGTTAAGTAATAGGTATCTGTTTGTTTCAGAGGAGTTGAACTACTAGCTGTAGGTAGCTTTTCAGGCTGAAGTTGCTTGAGTACCTATGTATATGGCAATGTACCAATGCACAGTCCTCAGCCTTGTAATTTTAGTATTTAATAGGATCAAATGGGTAATTATATACTGCTCAGTCTGCTGCCTTCACTGACGTTGAGTTGCAGTCTACTCTAGGATTGATTATAGGGGAGGAAGGTGCAATGCAACATTAAGAGGGATGGCATGTTTTGGGGTTTTTATTTAAAAATTCAGCAGCACTGGGTGATGAAAACTTGTTTGTAACTATTAGAATCAAATTAATCAAGTATGGTATTTTCTCTTTTCATGCTTATTAGTGTTTTCACAGAAAACCCTTAGTGCTGTTCTCTTTTTAAGCTGGAGGTGTTTATGGCTGTCTGGGAGAGGTGGAAAGACAACAGCCTTAGCTCTGTCACAAGCAGTTTCAATTTTAAATTGAGGATGTGAATAGCCAAGTACTATCATCAGGATCACTACCGCTAACCTTGGCTACTACCGACAGTTACAGACAGGCAGCAGAGCTAAATGGGCTCGTATGTCTTTTTTTTTCCTTAGGTGGAATATTACTTGGGCCAATTTGCTGGAGTTTTGGTCTATATACGACTGTTTGGATGGTCAGTACCCTCAGGCGTCATAGGTAATATGATCTGTGGCCTTGCTCTGAACAATATGTTCCTGCCTGGTCTCTTAACTTTATTCTTGACTCGTATTCTTGATTTTAGCACAATTTAAGGTTTTCGCTTTGGTGATTCTCTTCACTGGGATTGTTGCAGCAGTGTAGAATGAAATACTGTGGTGAGAAATGATTGAATGGAAAATGATACTAACGGGCACTATTTGGCTGTCATTTGGCATCTAAAGTTCAGAAAAGTGAGAAGCATTCAGATTGTCACATGATTTATTGCCCGGTAACTACAGTCTCCTTTCTGAAGACAGACTAAAGATGTTGAATTCCAGTAGGTTCCTCTGTATAGAGCTCAGAAAGTTAGGCCAGAAGGAGAAGGGGAACCCATTTTGCCTACAGGGGACGTAAATTTGAAAGGCATTTTTCTGTATCTTATTATCCTAAGACTTTACCAAAAAAATAATGTCATTAACCGTGTGAATGCATCAGTACTTGCCCCGTGAATTGTTCTTAACATGTCTTTCTGTTCAGGAGCAGACATGGTAAGGACAGTTAGCAGTAAAGAACATGGTAAGATCAGATATCCAAACCATTGTTATTCGAAGTCTCTCCCTGTCTTCTTCTGTTCAGAAATCTTCTATTCTGAAGGCAGACACAGAGAGACTTGGAGTAACTACAGATTGACTATCCAAAGGTCAGTCCTGGGAAGGCTATTGGGAATCTTTCAAAAGACTGATTTACAAAGAAATAAGCAACAAGGATGTAATTCTCAGTATGCATAGCTTTACTGGAAATGTGTCTTGAGCAAGCTTTATTTTAGTATGTAATGAAGTTCAAAGGTTTGGCTGATAAAAGGTGAAGGTGACCTGTAACAGCCCTTTTAGAGAGACAGTTCTTTGCATCGCTTCACATTCCAGTTTGAAAAGTAGCACTGTCCTGTATCAGTGAAGCACAAGTTAGAAGGATGAGGAACTCGCCAACTGACAAACCTAAAAAATTAGTCCTAATGATAGAGTGCATCTCCATAGGGATCAGCACTGTGCTTGGCACCATTTAACAGTTTCGTCAGTGATCTGAAGTATGTGGAACTGTGATAAAATTTGCAAATGACACAAAGATTACCAAAGCAGTAAATAATGAGGGCAAGGAGTAATATAGCATTATCTATACTGATCCTGCCTGTATTCAAACATAATGTATTCTGATTCAGTGAGATACTAAGTTTTACAGGTAAGAAGTAAAACTAGTAAGAAATAAAAGAATTGAGAAACTTCAAGACTCAGAAACCAAGAAATCAGCACTACTTTCCTGGAAATACAGGAGAAAGCCTAAACAATCCTTACATGTGTAGACAGAGAAATAGTGAGTAATGGACTGATCAGTGTTAGGACCAAAGGAAATGGTGAATTATCCATCTCTCTGAATCTTTACATCCAGACTGGGAGCTCTGCCATAGTTTAATGTGGATTATTGGGCTCAAAGCAGAAGCAATCGAATGAAATGTCATAGCACGTTAGCGTAGAGGAGGTCAGGCAGTGCGGACTAGGATTGCCCCTTGACCTCGAACTGTATCTCTAAAAAGTACTAAAGGTGACTTGCAAAATTGTTTGACAGACTTCTCTGCAGAAGCTGGTGTACTTCTTATGGGAAATTACTCATAGCTTCAACCTTTAATTCAAGGGACATTTTTAAGCTCCTCTAAAATGTGCTTCACATACTAAATTTAGACAAATAGTCATTTTTTTCTGGCACTAAAACATGCTAGTCTAGAATGTTGGGGATTTTTGTTTATTTGTTTTTTCTTCTAAGTTTGGGGCAAAATGTGTATACAAATTGAAGGCTTCCTGGAGTGAGATATGTTTTTCATATTGCTTTTGGGACTTTGAAAGGAAGACATTTGGCCTAAAAATGAAACTTATTTTTGGCATAGGGAGGGAACTTCTTACAAGACTTAGAAAGTAGAAATATTTCTTTCAGAATGTTTTAAGAGCAGATTTGCAGTTGAAACCTGAACACCTGTTGTCAGGCTTATACTAATCACTTGTGAACTTATAAGCAGGGTGACACAGTGCTGTGTAGTGATGTTCATGTTTCGTAAAGAACTGGTTAATGTTCACAGGGACTGAAATTCTGTTGTGGCAATACTGGAAATGCGGAGGCTCTTTCTACTCCTTTCTGACTTGTTTTGCAGTAGCAGATACAATCCACAGTCCTGATGTTTCAGTATTTTATCTTTGCCTTGCATTTCTGTGCATCAGTCCCTGCATGGAGCCCTCACAGTGCCAGGGACTTGGCAATGTCCCTGAAGGTCTGACAAGTGTCCACCTCTTTCCTTCTGAATAGCACAGAGAGAGGATCTGTGTGTTTTCTCATTGTTTCCCGGTTACTTTTCCCAGTGTCCTTGGGGCTTATGATCCCTTGTGTTCCTCAGATACTGTTCGTACTGAGGGGCGTTCATGTCCCCCTAACAAGAAGCTGCCAGCTCAAGTGCCTTGTCTAAGAGGTTACATTTTCTTCTCTAGTCAGTGAAATATTTGAAGCTTAATTCAGACTTAGATGTAGGTTAAGGAAATATTCTTTAGAAAATTTATGGGTGCCTGTGTCTTTTCTGTCTTCAAACTCCTAACACTTGTTTTACCATTACATCCGGTATAAAAAGTTTTCCGTTAAAGTAGGGGTTATATTTTTAGATACAAAGATAAAATGATCTCATCTCAGTCTTGAAATTTTTTTGTAGTCATAGAATAAAGCAAATACAAAGCCTGTTCTATTCACCTTTCTACATGTTTTGTTTTGTTGTGGGGTTTTTTGAAGTGTGGCCTGGATTTTTGTTTTCCAGCCCTGCCAAAATTTTAATTTCCTTTTTAAGTTAAATTGCCAGTGTTCTTTCAAATCACCTTGCAAAAAAAAGTTTAGTTACATGGCAGCTCTTCAGAGAGTAGCTGTGTGTGGCAAGTGGTGTTTGAGGAGGGAGAGAGTGGCGGGATGGGGAGAGATGTGTTCTATTTTTCTTGTGAGTTAATTTTAGGTTTTGGTGTAGGTAAATTTCTATTAAATGTGATGGATTGAACTGCTATGCAAGACAAAATGGTGTCTATGCATTGCAAGTCTATTAACAGAATGAGGGTATCCTGCTGCTGCTGAAAACCGCAGGTGGAATGTTGTGGAGGTCATTACTGTAGTAGCCTTTAAATGAAGCGGACAGTAATAAGATATGCCTTGTTGTCTATGGAATGCATGGATGCACAAAAAATATTGGAAGCTGCAAGAGTGACATGACAAATACATGATGAGATTAGTATTATGTTCAGAAGAATTGCAAAAAAAAATACATTCCCTCAGGAAAATTGGAGTTGCGTAGTGTGCAATCGTAATATAGCCATGAAAAAGCAGAGCCAAGTAGGAATTTTCTGCTCTCATTCAATAAGCTCAACAGATCTTCTGTCTGGATTCAGGCTCAGGCATATGATGATTATGCTGACTGACTTGGTAGTCATCTGATGAGAGGCCTGTCTGTATCATCCCAGAATGTAAAAAGCATTTGAAGTTTTATTTAAAGTAAGGGGAACCTGGGACATCGAAGTTGGTAACAACTAAGCAGCAGTTGTCGGATGCAGGTTTAGAATCGGGTGGGGGAGGCTAAAAAAATGTTCTTGAGGTTTTTTTGTATCGATTAGGGCAAACAGAAAGAAATTCTTGGAAATAAGACACTAGGATTGATGTCTTTGGGAAGAGGTTTTTTGTGCTGTTCGAGTAAGGAACATAAAGTAAATCTTGCTTGGAGTGCTTGTGTCTAACATTGCAGAATAGAAATGTTTGGAGTGTAGTCTGAGAAATTTGTGAAACTCATGCCCAAACTAGGGGTTTGAAGGTCAAGTAGACCTGAACATCTGGAAAAAAAAAAACCCAAACCAACAAATCACAGCATGAGTAATAAGAAAGAGGAAGTTCTTTGTTTTACCTGTGGAGAGCCCAGATGAAGAAGGCAGATGAACTTGTGCAGAGAACTCTGCGCTGCTGCGGCTGTGTTCCGAGTTGCAGTCCTAACCCGTGAACTGTCTCTTATTTCTGAATTTACATAATGCTGGAAAGGCTGAGCACAGTATTTCACTCATGATTACTTGAAAATCAGAAATAAAGCAGAGACAAACAAAACGGTGATTCACACCCAACGTGGTTGTATTTACTGCTGCAAAAATAGGTCGTTGAACACTGCCTGTGTGTTCCTCTGACCTCATATCAAGGGTGTGGGGAAGATAACTTGAATCTTTGAGTTTCTGCCATTGGTTAAAGTTACAGTGTTTTTGAAAAGAATTCATAATTTTTCCACTGATTAAAGCTAAATACTTCAATAGTGTCAGTGGGAAACAATATGTGGATTTTATTGATATAGTAAATTTTTTTAACCTAAGGACTTCATTATGGAATAATTTGATTTCTGTGAAATACCAGACCTCATATGAGGCAGACTGATGCTTTTGAACAGACTGAATTCTCAACCAGGTGTGCTTATAACTGAATTGATTTGGTCTGAGATGAATCTTGTCAAAGCCAAAACCCCTACCATTTTAATGCAAATCATTGCAGGAATTAAGGGAAAAAGGAGAATATTCAGCTTTTTGAAATATTTTTTAAAGACTATAATAGAAGCAGTCTCTGCATGATTCCCTTCATAATTGAGAGATAAATGTGATAAACCTTCCAACCCTCTGCCACACGCATGCCCATATGATGCTTTGAGATGGTGTAAAATCCTTATGCTGAACATGGGCAAGGGTGATCCAAAAATGCACAATAATGTATTTTGCCAGCCAGCACCATTCTCTGAGTTTTAGGATGTGGCTTCGGTGGGCTTTATGTTGGACTTTACCCATTAACCTCTCTCTGCATGAGGACTGCCACTGATTTATTGGCATTCAGGGCATGCTTGAATGACATTGAAGGCACGAGACCCGCTGCTGGAGGTAAGGATTTTAAGGGCAGTGAGTTGCAAGCAGAACCAAATAATGTTTGCAGTTACAGCAGAGTCATACAGTGTTAGATAACATTGCAACCTCCAGCCAAGCAGAAATGATAGGATCATATAAAAATAGGACTGGAGATGGCTTTAAGAGCGACTCTGGTTCATTTCTTGCCTCAGGACAGAATACATTCTCCTTAATGGCATTCGTATGAGGTATTTGGCTAAGCCATTTTAAAGGTCTCTAATGATGCTGAATCTATGAAACCTCTATCCCACCTACCCAAAAAGTAATTCTCTGTCTTTATCATTAAAAAATATTTTGTAATCTCAACCTTTACTTTGGTTTGGGCAATTAGATTTCTTACTGCTGGTAACTTAATAAGTAAACGAATATGAAAAAAACCCTCTTCCTTTTTACTTGGACATGATATGCAGTTGAAAGTGCATTATCTTGTCCCATCCCCTTCCTCTGCTGTGTCAACTCCTCTTAAGACTAAATCTAGATTTTATTATTTTTTTTTTTCAGTCTGGTTCTATGTAGGTCATGTTTTCTCTGATTAACCTTGTGGCACTCCTCTGGACCTTGTCTGGCTTTCCTCATTCTTGAAGTGCAGCGCTGCAGACTGTGTGCAGAACTGTGACTGAACAGGGCTGGAAGGATTATTTCAGAGTCTGTTTTCTTGTTTATACAGCCCTATATAAATATAAACATATATATTTAGAGAGTGAGGAACAGCATGATATTGTTGATTCATGTGCAGCTTGTGATCTGCCACAGCCAAGAGCTTTTTCTTACTGCAGAATTACTTGTTTCTCATCTGTTGGTGTGCAGTCGAGTATTTTTGCATAAAGGGAGAATCTTGCCCTTTTTCTCAGTTGTGTGAATTCTTTTTTTCAGACACATTTTGCCCATATGTCAAGCTGAAATTTAATTTGAAACCTGTCCGGTAGCACACTACTTTCTCATCTTTATGTTCTTTCTAGGTTTAAATACTACAGATTTTATTCTGTAGTTTCGAAGGGACCTTGGGAGTGGTTGGTTGGTCCAGTCCCTTGCTGCAGCTTCTCAATCAAGGCTTGTTGCGTTAGATCCAGCACATATCCCTATAGGCCTCAACACAATACATTCTTATATTTATGACTGGGATCCCTTGGAGTATTCTGGAAATAGCTTCTCCCTTTACCCCTTACTTGTCTAGCTAGACTGTGCTTCGCGAGCTTGGTCAGCTTATCCCTTCTGTTGTCAGATAGAAGGTCAAATTGTGAGATTTTCAGAAGAAAAAACTTTAATTTCTCACTTCTTCAGGATTAAACAAAACCTTTAGGTTGTCTATGGAAGCGTTAACTGTTTTGTAAATGGATATTATTATTAATTTGTCTTTTCTTTGAAGCAGTACCTGGCTGGTAGTTGTATATTCTCAGGGCATGGTCTTTTTTTGTTCTGAGACATCAAGCAATTTCAGCTGCCCCCCACTAAGTTGGCAGAAACTCCTTTTAGAATGTCAGATTTTGACATTGAGAGGAAAGGCCATTTTTAAAAAATATTTTATTGGTACTAGTTGTCACTATAAATACCTGCCTGTGGTGAGCTAAATTTGGGAAAAGATGCAAATCTTTATTTTAATCAAATGCCTATTTGTTAGAGGTAAATCGAGAGCTGCCTGTTGATGCTGTCTGAATTTGGCCTTGTGCTGTGGTCTGAGGGAGACATATCAAAGAAGGCAGAGAGAAGCAGAGTTATGTGTGGTTAGATGTGTTTCAGCTTGAGTTTATGCTGCAAGGAGAGGTTATACAGCTTTATAACTGCAGGAGTAATTATTAAATACTTCTAGTGACTCGAGAAAAGATTTGACCATATGTACTATGATTGGCTGAGTCAGCACCTGCACTAGGATTTGGTCCTGAGGTTGTAGGAGACTGTGGGACAGGTTTGGATGGTGATACTGGGCTAAGTAAGGAAACTAATTTCAGATTTCTTTAACACAGACCAAGTGTTTTAGAGCTCCTTAATGGATAAAAACAATGTCTACTGCTGTACTTTTTTCTTTTGTACAAAATGTTCTGTGTGCTGAGCGTGCAAAAGGAGCTTAATGGCAAGGTCTGGGTTTTTTAATTTAGTTTTTTTAATAAGGTGTGATTCATCTTTGCTATTCTCCAGTCTAATTAAAGACTAAAAATCTGCAACCGAATATGAAATTGTAACATGTATGATTGCATAATTTTGTAGCAGCTTAAAAAGCATCGTTACCAGTTCTTGCCCTATAGATACATTTTTGTGATGAGTTTGATTATCCTACATTGCCCCACGGTATAGCCTGCGGTGCTCATGCTTTTCTCAGGCCAAATTCCTTGATAACATTGCTGCCTTAGTCTTATGTGTAAGTCCAGCGGAGTCATTGGAAAAGCTTTCAAGTACCTTGGGGACTTTTGGGTTAGGTCCAAAAAGCAGAACCCGTATTCGTGTATTTGGAACAAATGGATGTTTTACTTTTCTGGAAATTTGGTAAATTCTTGTCAATGCACAGTGATAAAAGCTGCCTCTGCGTAATTCTGATGCTACCAGGTGATTTCACTGAGTAACAGGGGCATGAGATATCAATGCCTGTAACAGAAGTACCGGCAGATTTGGCAGTAATCGTTGTCGGTGTGTAGTCTTATTAGTCTTTACAGCCTGTACCCTTTTTCGAAAGACTATTCTAAGAAATTTAGTTGTGTTATCTATGCAGTGCTCTGTTTTAGCGTAGTCTTTTAAGGAGATCCTTCTTGCTCGTACTGAAATACTAAATTTTGCAGAGGAGGTCATCAGTCCTTGTAAATGAAAGGGTTTTTATAATGCCTGAGTAGGCAAAAAAAGCTGGGAAATATTTTTTTAAATATTCTTATGTTGCAGATAGTGTTTATCATTCAGCCAACCAGAGAGCCTTTCTACAGACATCATAACAAAAAGCCCTAATGATATTTTTAAAGCAGATTAAAAATAATCTTTCTGCGTGACCTTGCCCAGGTGACCTCCTGGTCTGTCGCTTTTTAGTCGGACACTGCATCATCAAAGCAACATTTTGCTGTTTAATATGGTGTACGTGGAGTGGCATTGTATCTTTATCTATACTTTATCACCAGAGAGAGGAGGAAGGCAGTACAGTACAAAGTCTGCCTGCCCTGTGTAAAGCACATTTGGAGAGCAATGTCACTCGGATAATGATATGCTCAATGACACTGCAGCAGACAGGAGCAAAAGAGAAAAATACAATACAGAGGATCTTAAAAACTTCTTTTAGTTTAATTTAATATGAACTCAATCTGTAATTATTTAGTATGATTGCCTTGTTTACCAAGTAATTATAGCTTTAAAATCTGTTTGGGTTAGCATTTAGCTTCTCTCCGTCCAAGGGGATCTGATATGGATGGAATATGTATTAGCCTGTTCTTATGAGCAAAAGTAATTAAAAATATATCTTTATTATTCTCGGTATGATAGTAACCTATAATAAATTTTGAAATGAGCTATTCAAACAAAATATCCAAGTAATGCACTTCTCTTCCTTTGCATATAGAAAATTAAGTCAAACCTACTTAGTTTTACAAGGTTTTAATTAAATTAAGGGCTTCTAAAATGACATAAATTACAGAAGTGAAGCTTGAGCAATTTAATATTTGGGAAAAAAAAGTCTTGACACCACAATTTAAACAGTATAACACAAACATTAAAGTGGCCTTCAACAATGACTTGAGGATTAGAACTGTGGATATGAAGAATTAGTGGATTTTAAAGGAATAATCTTTCTGTTTTGATTATTACAAGCAAACGCTGATATATTTGACCTAAAGGAAAAGCTTTTTCCTTAAGCTGTGTACCATCTAATAGCTTTTATTGTTGTTCTCATTATACAGAGAATGTCTGTAAATGAGTGCTTGAATGTTTGCTTTTTTCGTATTTGGCTGCAGTAACATTGGGAGATAAATACAGAAAAGGCAATTATTATTCCAACTTAATAGTACAAGATTGTTTTTAATGTATACACCTTCTAGATTTCAGTAGATGAAGATTTATATTCTGAAATGCTGATTGCTGTAAATCATCTTTTGAGGCTTCAAACATGATATGGTATGTAGACAAACCAGAGAACTGCCTAATTGTGTTCTTACTCACATTTTAAGTAGCTAAAGTGATAAGGTAGATTCATTGATATTCTTATCTTTCTAAGCTCCTATAATATATGCAGTCTTGAAATTCTTAAACTGACAGTAATTGTTTTACAATAATGTTGATATTAGGCTTTCTGAAGTGAAGTATTTTACTGCCTCACATTTGCTTATTCAGAACTACAGGCATGCTGTAGGAGAAAATTCTAGATATAAATTTTAATGCTATTATTTTATAGACTGGAAAAATACATGAGGTCAGTTTTTGACCATTAAAACTGAGCAAGAACTTGAGACTTGAGCTACAATTCCAACTATTCCAAGGAAGGAGAGTACGCAGTGTTCCAGTAGTCATGATAAATTGCAAATATTTTTACAGATTCTATGGTACTCCTAGGTTTTGTGGTTGGTTGGTGGGTTGGGTTTTTTTCCCTTAAAAAAATAACTAATATTGTTGTTACCTTTACAAAAGTGTTTTCTATAAAGTGTACGTAGACACAGAAATATTTAAAGGGATAGTTTTGAGAACATACTGAATTACAAAAAATAATTTCAATGTGAATCACTTTGTTCAATTCTGATGTTTTGAAAAAACTAGAGTATGGTCAAATCATTTTAGTATCTCATATTTCTTCAGATAAGATAATTTATAAATACTCAGAAGAGGAAACAAATTAGGAAGTGACATTGTACAAGGCTGTCTCTTTTATATTGTAATTTTTTTTTACACTTCTCCCAAGTATATGCTTGAAAAGTCATTATTGATGTGTCCTTTCTGTACTTGACTTTCTAAAAAACCAAACTTGAATGCCCAATATTTTTTGCATTTAGCCTAATACTCAGGAGGTACACATCCACGTGACTGTTCTTTTGAACGTAATCTAAGAGTAAGGATGATTTTGGTACAAACCTGATGCAGGGTCAACTTTATTAATTTATTTGAAGTATAGATCAAGATAAGAACAGCTTGATCTTTATTAAGTTTAGTTTTGACTATTCATTACCAAAAATGAATTGATCTTATTTGGTCATTCATCATATACTATGTTTAAAGGGTTTCCTCTAGTTTTATGTGATGTGAAAGGCATTTATAAATGTTTAAACCAGTCCCAACTGTAACCACAAGGTACTTAGGTTGGGAAGTTTGTATTAGATGTAGAAAGTTGGCTGTACTGGTGCAGCACATCACATCTTGCCCTAGGAACAAAAGGCCTGATGCAAGAGTGGATTCCGTGGTGCCTTCAGATGTGGGCACGTGCTGGCCAGGAGGATCATCCAGCATTAAATGAATACAGTCATCAGTTGGATCTCTGCTCCAGGACGGGGAGAGTTGAAAGATGTTGGTGTCCTCCATGGTAGTTAGATTGAGGAGGTGATAGAAATCGTTCTGGTTAGTGAAGTGCAGCCAGTATTGTACTTCATTCTTTTAGTTGCGAGTCCATGCTCGTGCAAACACTGACCAGAGTGCTATAGGCTCTGACTAGCTGCATAATTGAGCCTTTGTGTTGCTTTTTTACTTTGGAAAGAGCTTGTTTTGGTTTAGTTTGGTTTCTCATGAAGAGGGCAAGTTGTTGCTTGAAAAAAATAACTTCCATGTAAATGTCATGAGAAGTAATAAAGTAATCATTGTGTCTAGCAAGGCAGCAGTTAAAAAGTATCCTTGGCTTTTTGTTTGCTTGTTTTTTATTTTCTTTTCTTCCTTGGGGAAGGTGGAAGAGACATGGGCATTTAATTGTTATTCTTACTGATTATGCAGTACCCAGAGAAGTGCTCAGTAACTCTGTTCAGCTTATTCTGTGGCTTCCTCCCCTCCACCCCCCATAATGATATTCAGGCTGCGAAGGGGTTGAAATAGCAACCTCATATCTGAAGACAAATTTACATTTCACTCCAAACACCATAATTTAATGAAGGTTTTATGCTGTTGTGGGTACTTAATTATGCTAGAGGCAGAGCTGAAATTTAATATTGTTCCACATGCAGGGAAGATTTACTAGTAGCTTATTTTAAAAAGTCCTCTAAAAGGCTATTGCTTATGCAGTCTACCCTTGTTGTTTTTTAAAGCAGATTGGAATAACCCAAACTTTCATAAATAAAATTTCATTTTAATTGCTCACTGAATATAATGTATGTCTTTTTAGTTTATGGGATTTTGGGAAGAAGATATTTGGATTAGCTGGCTTTGCAGCACTGATCAATGCAACATTTACTGCCCTTAGCAGCAAACCTTGATGATCTACATGTAAACAGATGTAATAATTCAGGATTTGTAATGCTGTACATGCTCATCTTATATATAAATCAAGATGGCAATTTAAAAGTTATTATAGAGCAGACCTGTTGGTATTGCCTTCAACAGTTCTTCTCCTGCACAGCAGAAATCTGCCTTTTCAATCTTAAACTACTGCACTCCTCAAAAAAAATGAGCGTACACTAGCCTGAGACATTGCCTTCTCGGTTTTGAGTGACGACACCATCTAACAGTACAGCACTGAGTGAGGGAGGGAGATGATGTGGTGGCTGTTGTTATTAAAGGACTGGGGGTTCACTGTGATGGGAGCTCTCTGGGAGACCGAGACCCCAGGGGAATCCCCAGCCTTCAAACAAGCTACTGGGGGATCTGTCCAAGAACGATGAAAAACAATCAGCAATTACAAATATTAATCAAGCAAGCCTTAGCTATATTATGCCATGTTGGCTGTGGTGGTTGCTGGATTTGAAATGTTTGGGCTTAAGTGTTCTTGGAGGGAGCTGGAGCCAAAGTGGGTGTCGTTACTCTGCCACAGGCTTCACTGCTTGGCATAGACATCTTCTCCAGACCGAGAGCAGCCTTTCTTTTTTTGTGGGTCAGAATCGGTGTGTTCTGGCATCGAGATAGATGATAACTCCAGACTGTTGGTCAGTGCCACCTGCTGCAGATGAGTGCCAGCCATCCGAGTCCTTTAAGTAGCTGCAGAGTGGGTACTGTTGTCATAGGTTTCCTGTGTCTGTACACTCATGCCAAGGTTGTTTTACTTCTGGCACTAAATGAAGCTGTCTTGAGGTATATCTGGGGCCAGGGCACTCCAAATGTGTTAGAATATCCTACACAGACACAAATTAAAAACGTACGAGACAGTAATGTGAAAATATAATCTCTAATGGTAAATGTATTTATTAGTAGGATTTATTGCTGACATATGGACAATGTAACTGAGAACTCAGTGAAACAAGAATTGATGTGATTAATGTCAGTAATTTTATATTAATTAAAAATAATTATTTCTACCCAGTGCCTCAAGATACTGTATGGGGTTTTGGGGGTTCTTTGTCTGCATACGTTGTCTGCTAATACTCTGTTAGCTAGAGAGTGAGATGTCTTGACTATTTATTTTCCTTTGTTCAACTTGAGTTGAAAGATCTGAGTATTTCTGCAGTTCAGAGTTTTTCTAATGAAGCCTTTAAAACAAAATCTGCTGCTCCTTTTTGGGGAACATTTTTTTCTTCAAAGCTATCATCTCATTTAAATGTGTGACAGTTTCAAGCCTAATAACTTTTCTAGTAGTAATTCCTTATCACTGAAAACCTAAATATGAGTCTTTGATGTCCTGTTTCTTGTCAATGGGTGAGAGAATTAGACTGAGTGACTTCAGCTGGGGAAACATCTGCTGTAGTTATGAGGTGATTGCTGGCACTTGGCTAAGCTCAGCTCTACATCATTCTGTAGTTAAGAATCCATTCCGATTATTTAGAGTTGAAATCATTACATGGCTACCAAGTCATAAAGCAGTGGGTTTTTAAAAGGTGAGAAAACTTCCTAGCAATTTTGTATGTGGTTCTTTATTACTGAAACTGTTTCTGTTTTGGGGGATTACTTGGTGGAAGGTGTCTTTCAGCACAGCAGAACTTGGAGTCAGTGTTTTTTAAGACTTGGTGAGTTTGGGACAGCAAGGAAGGTGCTATTTTATTTGGGCTGCATACCACCTGCCTAAAAACATATTTTCTTTTTGCCTTCAACCAGTTGGGGAAGCAAAGAAGTTCTCTACTAAATATTTGGCTGTTGCTCCAAAACAGAAAGTATATGCTATGTGTTTCAATTAAAAGAGGCCCTGTAGCAAAATGTGTTAGTCACAGGCAGAGGCCAAGTGTATCGTTATTCTGCAGGAACAGCAGTCAAGATAATGAACGGCAAAGGACAGTGGACAATGGAAAGTGAAGCATGTCGTGTCAGCGCACTGTCACTGGAGTCTGGGCATGCTTTGCATTAGAAAGTGCTGTGAAATTGCAGGGATGTCGGCTGATCTTTGGAAAAAGAGTAGAAGGTTGCCTAATAGCATGTAGTAATTTTAAGACTGATTTAATGCTTTTGCTATAATAACCAAAAGACTTAAGAAACCAGCTTTGATGTTTAATTCTTTCCCTGCTTTGAGACAAAGAGACATTCTTTCTGGGCTTTCAGTGCATTTTACTCAAAACCAAATCAAAATCCAAAAGAGATTTAGTCTGGTATACTTTTCTTTGCAATGAAGTATATCCCTTATGTAAACAGCTTAGGTGAGAAGCATGTTATATTGGAGTTGGGACTTCAAAAATTACACTCGAGAAGTGGCAAATCTCAAAAACAATATGTACATGATCAGCCTCATAAATACCAAGCTCAGGATTCTGACTCCTGTTTGTTGCTTGCCACTTGTCTAAAGTAGCACACTCTTCAGAACAATAACAACATATTTCTCTCAAGTTTCTAACTGTTGTAAAAACGTGTTTGAGCATTATTACAGTTTAAAAGAGAAAAGAAAAAAACCTGAAAGATGTCATATCTGTTCTGTTGAGGAGAAGCAGAAAGGAAAATAGCTTTAGCCACATTTCCCAGCAGATGTTCCACTTGACTATAGAAGGATATGGTTGCACAATAGATAGTTAGGAAAGTGGTATTTGATAGTGCCACCTATTGCTAGAAAAGCAGAACTAAAATGAGTATTTTTCTTATAAGTATGTCTAAATTGAGCAGAAAAATTAATGGTACCTGTTCATCTTTTAATTATTTCTGGGTCATTTCAGCTATGTGGGTATGTTTGACCTTTTTTATTATGGCTATGAAACGGACTACATTTTAAAAAAATTGATTTATCTTACAGTAGCACCAGAGGCCTTGTGGTGAGTTTCTGTTCCAGACAGCTTGCAACTGTTGGCACGTGGTTGAATGGTAGTGGCTATATTTTGGCTAAACCTGTTAAGCCTGATGGTTCGTGGCCCACTGCCCTTTAATTGATGACATTAAAGTTAATGTAATGCACTGGAAGATTGATCGTAATAATCCTAAAACTGCTTGAAATTTAGCAAACACTCTAAGTTCTGGGTTTTTTTGTTTACTGCTTGAGTTTTATGTGAAGAGAATAAAATGATTTTGTTTAACATCCAAAAATTCTCTGGAAGTAACTGGCTAATGATGAAAATTTTTTGAAGACAAAGACTTAATGATCTGGATGCATCTTAATACTTTGTATCCTTTATCAAGTCTTTCAATTAACCAGAATGAAAGCTAATTTGTCCACCTGCCCTTTGAAGGATGATATTTGTTTGATTATAGAAGTCTCACTAATGCTAATAGTAAGAATAATGAAAGGTTTATAGGGGCAGCTTGAAGTTAATTTTAAGTTTAATTGTGGTTCTTTGCACTACTGATGCTGTCTCAGTCCTGTTGTAGGACTCTTCCTGCAAGAGAAGCACCCTACCCTAAAAAAATACTCATTTCTCCTTTTGATCTTTAAGAAAAAGACAACATGTCTTCTTTCCGTTGTTTTCCACATGAAAAACCTAGATGATGAGGGAAGAGTAGGGAAAAAAAAAAGAAGCAGCTTGGTACTAATCTGTTCTTTCCAAGGTCCGGGCAGGTACCTCCTAGGAGTTTATTGCTGCTTCACAATATTCTTTGGCAGAAGCTGTCCTCTTTCCCCAGAGATAGACAAGTCTCCCGTTAGCCCTCCTAAGCTTCAGAAGAACTAGGTTGCTGCTAAGCTTAAAGCAATCAAAGAAAGCAGCTCCTGAGTATACAGGCATCTCTAGATTTAGAGAAGGTTCATAAGGAGAAATGAAGCGTGATCTGTCTGTCTCCTTTCCAGAGAAATCATGTGGAGAAGTCTGACTTCATCATCCTAGTTGAGCTTGGGGCTGAAGTCTACTTTAGTCAAATGGAAAGTCTTTCATTAGTAATTGTTTAATTATTTCTTCCCCCTTCAAATGATGTCTAACCTCCTTTTCTCCTAGTTGCATCTTGGATATGATTTGAGGTTACTTGTATTATTTGTCCTGTTCTCCACTGATCAGTATTTTCTCTTTAGAAACTTGTTTAGCATCTTCTTTTTTCCTGTATATTTCTGTGTAGCCCCTCTGTCTTTCTCATTTTAAAGGCTACGACAGCCAAAACCAGCATAAAACCTTTATTAATTACACTTTGCAAGATGGAGAATGGAAAGGATTTAACTACCTAACAGTTTACTTCACAGATGGATTTTGTATGTTCTCTTTTCTTGAATCTCCATGCTCAATCTCTTCTGCAGTCTCTCTTCCTATACATTTCATGTTCTATTTTCTGTTTGTAACTGCTTGCTCTCTTGGTGTTCCTTAGCATTACTCCACCTTTGTTGTTGTTTTCCTGTTCATTCATCTGCCTGTCATCTATACACAGGATTAGAGCATCTGAGCAAATCCAAAAAAGTTACAATTCTCGGTGCACAGTTTAAACCCCCTTTATAATTTTCCCTAATGCAGATCCTGTTGACATAAAAAGGAAAGCAATTTTCAACAGTTAAATTATATGTTTCTGTAGGAGTCTGGGTGGCCTCTTCTAACAAAGCTTCACGTTTAAAAAAAATTACATATAACATGTATGAACAAAGGCAACTGGGATTGTGTCCATACAGGTGAGCGGTGGGGCCAGTAGAGGGCACCTAAGCTTGAAAATGAGTGGTGCTGGTAGCTGTAGTCAAAATACTTTTAAATTGAATGTCTTTCCTTAAAAAATGATTTTTTTTTAAAAAAAAACCCTGTTTGTGAGAATGATTTAGGCAGAGGTTATTTGCATTGTGGTCAGTGCTTTGACATAGTCTTCTACAAGTTATGTATCTGATGCCAGACACCATTATACAATGGAAGAATTTTGGAACTGAAAGAGAAAAATCTATCCCCGTCTGGTTTAAGGCATGACTTTACTAAAAGAAATCATACCTGTTTTGTGATCTTATACAATCTAAAATTGAACATAATAGTGTGTGTCAAAGCCATCCTTTAAAAAGTTTTTTCCCTAAAGTGGGTGCTTCTGATTTCTTTGTAGTTGTGATTTGATATATTCTTTTAATTTAAAAGCAACTGAAATTGGAGAACACTGCAACCTATTAATTGATTTTTGTGAATGATGGTGTGAATGACTTAATACCACATAGTAATCTATTTCCCCTTTCAATCCAGTGTCAATATTTTTATCTTGTAATACAATACTAACATATGATTATATCTGCCATTAATGCATTTAACAGTAGATGGCAAATTTTATTAAGAGGGGCCTCATGCTCTTCCACTTGCCCTGGTGTAAATCAGAAGTTAGTGCCTTGAATTGAAAAGATTTATTCTTGTGTAAGAACTTACTTGGTGTAAATTAGGAAAGACAAACCTGACATGTGGTGATGTACTAAATTACATTACAGGATATTTAAATTCTGTCTCCCACTGTGAACAGCAGGATACCATTTCTATCCTTCCTGTTGAATGCAGAATCACTTCTCCATTTATAAATTGAGCCTGAACAGTGTGTCTCAGTATTGGCTGTTCCTCTGTTACTCCACATGCAGAATATATTAAGACACCTGTTCATCCTTGTAAGGCAAACAACAAACAAACCAAAATACTTGCCTATAAATTAATTGCTCTGTGATTAGTGAAACTAATGAAGCTTCCCTGCCTCCTTCATCCCTCTCAGCAACCTTCCCACCAAAAGCATTACAAGTTTCTGCTCCTACTCCTGGTGATCCTCCCCTTTTTTCCTCTACAGTAATGCCAGTCCTGTTGTCCTCCATCCTTTAAACCAGAGGTGTCGAACTCTACCGAGGGCTGGGCACGTGAGCAGCTTGTGCCGCGTTACACTGCAGGAGCAGGAGAATGGCGGAAGCTCTGAGTTTGACAGCCCTGCTTTAAGCCTTCCTACAGCACCTTCCGCAGGTTCCTCCCACCCCCTGTAGCTGTCAGCAGCACTTCTGCCTAGCCCTGAGTGACTTGGTTGTGGGGTGGCAGCTGGTCAGCTAGCAAACACTTACTAGCCTCAGATTTCTCTTCTCAGAGGTGATGCTAATTCCAGTCGCTTGTTTTACTGACAGATTTTCTCAGAGCTCAGGGGAATTTAACATCAGGACGACTGCCCTCTGTTAAATCTCATAGAAATAGATAAACACATTTTAAAAGTGTATCTCTATTCCTTCCTTCTTGTTCCAGTGATATTTGTTAGACCAATTTCAATTGGGTTTTGCTAAACTGCTGCTCTTTCTCCTATCTTGCTCACTCAGTTTTGCAAATGAAGTGCCATGGTCACTGTCCTTGTAATGATATTATTAACTGGATAGAAAGCAAGCACAAATCAGGAAAGGAGTGCTTAGCCCCTTGTTATTTTTAAGGGCATATATGCATCTTCCATTTATAAGCTTCTATATCTTTCACTTGAGGACAGTATGAGATGGTTGCCTTTAAGCATACCAAAAAGAAAAGAGGAAGAGGAATACTGAGAAGCTTTACATTCAAGAAATAGAAAGTACCAGATCACGCAATTGTAGCATATAAAAAGGTGCTGAAATATAAATAACTATGGAATGTATGAAGCTGAAAGGGTCAACCAGAGTAGGTTGCTAGAGTTTGGTTTGGTTTTTTTTCTTTTAACTGTGATGTAGGGAGGCCCTGGCAGGGAAGTCATGGATACCCCATCCCTGGAGGTGTTCAAGACCAGGTTGGATTGGGCTTTGAGCAAAGTGATCCAATGGGAGGTGTTCGTACCTATGGCAGAGGGGTTAGACCAGGATGATCTTTAAGGCCCCTTCCAACCCAAACCATTCTATATCTGTGTGTAGTTAGGCTTTGACTACCTCCATGGATAGAGATACCACAACCTCTTTTATCAACCTGTTCCAGTGTTAGACCACCTGCACTGGAAAGCACAATTTAACTGGGGAGTCTGGTGTTTCAGTTCGTGCCCATTGCTTCTTATCCTCTCAGTGGGCTCTTTTTGGTTACACCCTCCCTTCATGAGTGCACATGAACACGTGGGTGAGACCCCTGAGCCTTCTCCAGGCTGAACAGTCCTGTCTCTCTCAGCATCTCCTCATACATTGTAATACACAGAAGTGTGTGTGATGTCGTAATGAGTCCTGAATATAATTTGACCTCCATAGTATTAAGGACCGAATGTCGCAGGAAAAGAACTCTTACTTGAGAAAGAGCACTCCTGAATAATAGCCTGCATTTGAACATTTGCTTTTCTGGAAAAAGTGATGCTCAGCTCTCAGATTTGTACACAATGTGAGAATAAAAGCTGGATCTGACAGTCTGTCCTCAGGATGATTTCATGAGGATTCTTTGCAAGTTGCATGATAATTTAGAAAATATTGGAGAAACTTGAACCCAGCAGACACTCAGACAGTTGTTAGCCACAGCTACATGAGGTACCATGCTGGTACGGATGATCAGACAGTATATTTATAGTTTTGTACTTTATGTATCATATTTTTTTTTTCCATCAGCAATATTTGCTTTGGATTACTGCGCACCCAGATGCGATTTGTGGCATTCTTTTTAAAAACCAAATAGTTTTCAGAAGGTCGTTTGAAATTCTGTACTCTGAAATTTAGATATTAATCATGTTTTCCAGAGGTTTGCTACCTAAGAAATTGACTAGTGCATGCATGTACAGATATTTAAGGTTACCATTTTCATTGTAAAAGGGAAACTATTCAAACTTCTTGGCTGCTATTGTTTTAAGTTAGCAGAGCCAGGAGCAATCGGTGTCCTTTTAAGCTCTACTTTTATCAGTTGCTATGTATAGATTCACTGCCTTAGCTTTTAAGACTTGGAAATCCTATCTTGGTGTGTTTATGCTCGCTTAGGTGCTATGCAGTATTTGGTATCCGAATGCCAGTACTCTCCATTGAGGCCTTTAAGCTCATTTGTTACGTTGAGTCTTTTCTCTGTCTTGTAAAAATGAAAGCATGCACGGTATTTTTTATTATTTTAATTATTTTATGTATTTAATGAATATATCTTCAAGATTGTCCGGTTTGCTCAGTGCAGAGCACTGACAATAGAAATAGCTTTGGAGCGAAAGAATTACTCTATGCTTGGCAAGATGGCTTTTTGCTTAGCCTCACAGCACCAAATCTCTTGGTGATTATAAAGTTCTTTTCCCAGTGTGTCCAGGCAAAGAACGTACACGTGGCTCTTTAGGAGCTAGGGAACAAATGGAAAGATTTCCATCAGTGGGGCAACTGATAAGCCATAAGGAGTCACGGATATGGATGTTGTATTACTGTGTTTTATCAAGGTCCTGGCCTAAGCCCTAAGCTAAGGAGCTGACAGGTATTGTAAGAGACATGGACTAGAAATAATAAGCAGAACCTACATAAAAAAACAAGTCTGTGTTTAAATTACAATTTTTAAAAGTAAGTTGACTTCAGCATTACTATAAAAGGCAACGAGCAACTGGCTTCTTAATTCTACGAATAGTTGACGCTGTTTGCTTTGAAATTATTTTGGAAGCCAGATCCAATACACGTGCCAGATATTTTTATTGTTGTTTTGTTGTTTGGGTTTTGTTAATGGACTGTGAAGGTTCTTGCCTTTTCTACTTTTGTAGCTAAGAGATGATAGGACTTGAAAAATTGTACTATTATAATATTTAATTATTTAGTAATATTGTATATTTCTTTAAGTATTTATGTACATCATTCTGTAAAAGTAATTAGGTAAAGAACCTCAACCCAGTAAAAAGATGTATGAATTTCTCTAAAGTGCTTAATAAGGCCTAATGTAAATCTGAATTTCAAATCACATTAGGGTTGTTGTATGCCCTAATCTCAAATGACAGTTCTGGCTTGCCACTCGGTTAGCCTTTTATTTTGTGTCACAAATTAACCAACCATGTGGGTTTATGTCACTTTTTTGTTAGAGCAGTGCTATGCTTAGAGATGGGGAAATTTCATTACAGTAGTTCAGTTACAACAGAACTAACACTTTTCAGGCTATATTAGATATTTTAAATACGGATAAATATAGAGGAGTGAAAAATTCCTTCTAGTTTTCCGTACTTCCTACCAATACAGTTCAGTGCAAAGTGCAGTTTATGCTCATTAGCAGCAATGTATCAGCATCAAGGTGCTGCGTTGTGCTTCAGCAGCCATTGCTGTTAGTGGGTGACTAATACTGTGTACCGGAGAGAATATATTTACAGATGAAACAGTTCTTGAAAAGGTATGGTGGTTGTTACACTGCAAAACAGTTGTGACACTGCAAAACAGTGTCTACTATCTGTAATTGAAGAAAGAGGTAGCAACTGAACTGTGTGGGTTTTTTTCAGTCTGCTGTTAGCTGAAGGGGGTTAGCATCTCAAAATGCCTTTTTTTGTTGTTGTTGTTCTGTGCCTTGATTCTGTGCGTCTAAGTCATTCCATCTTGTGGGCCTAAATAGGGTAATACATAGTTTGATGAACTGACTCAATATTCCAGGAGTGGATAATAGTCTGGGGAAAGGTGAAAATTTAACTTCTTGTCTTCATTTGCCAGTGCAAAAGGCATTATCGAGATGAGCTGGTAGGTATCAAGCTAAATGATTCTTTTCTGTCTCTCTCTAGAGGCAGAGAGACACTAGACAGAAGAGAAATAGAATATAGGCCATACTGGTTCAGATCAATGGCCATAAGTGGACATCTGGGGATAGTAAAAGAGGCAATCATAATTGACCTGCCCCAGGCTTTCAGCCCTCTTGGTCCTGGGACTTCCTGAGCTGCATGTGCTCTCAGCTGCTTGGGAGGCCTCAGTGGAGTTGTCTCCGTGGATCTTTCCTGCCTTTGCTTAAACTTGTGGCCTCCCAAGCATCCTCCAGGAAATGTGCTTTTGCTGTGTAAAGAACCACCTTTTTAAGGACGGGCAAAGGAAAAAAAAAATGTTCTGAACCAGACTGCTGGTAGTTCTGTTTCGTGTTCCCTGTTTTTTTTGTATGCAAAGAGTTAGGAAGGTTAAGTTAACGTACCCTGCAGCTTGTTCTGTGATGTCCTTTTCTCCAAGCGGTATGATTTTGTCAAAGGGGGGCACATTAAGTGTGTTGCAGACTGTTTGCTGTATTGCTGTTTCAGTGCTGTTAATGGGGTGGGACAAGAAGGTGCTACCCTATGGCTTTGAGATGGGAAGTGTTCCGCCCACCTGCTTGGGTAGGGAAGGGGAAGGTCATTGCTGCTGTATTTGCTCACTCTCTTTTGGTCTGATCATAGCACACTAGAATTTTGACCATTTAATGTAAAGAGCTGTGCATCATGATGGTGGTGTGGAGGTATAGAGAGTTTATAGGAATGCATACCTATGCAATAGTAGGTAAATGACAGAGGCATTCTTGTTCAGGCTTTCAAATGCACAAGCCTTCAGCAACTCTTTTTAGCTGTTTTTCCTATTTAGAGGGGTGTGTGTATGTACCCCTCTGAAAAAAAGAAAGATATATTTATACACACACACTCTTATGTCTTTGAATGAGAGAGTCACTGTCCTAGGGTTACTTTATTCATCCCTTTCAGAGAGGCAATATACTGGTTATCTCAGAATACCTGTAAATAACTTTTATCCAGAAACAGTGTTGGAATTGCAATTACTATTGATTTTTCATAAAATACTGTTGGAATAGTTCTTCATGTATTAGAATGTTAAGTTCTGCTTATATGCAGACCAAATTACAATTGTATTTCTAGTGGTGCCTGATGATAGTACTGTGAATGGTTCCAGAACTTCCTTCATCCCACCAAAAGACTGCTACTGAGTGCTTGAGGCTGCTTCAGGTGCTTCTGCTTTAGTGGGTGATGCAATATAAAGAGGGAAAGACCAAGGCTTTATTTGCAGAGAGTGTTACAATTCAAGGCTGCAGATCCATTTCAGGTGTTGACCAGCCATAAGTGTGTGCCAGCTGCTGCTCCTTGCAGCACTAACTGGCTGATAGAGACAGGCTTTCTCCCTGCCCTGCTGACATTCCCTTCACTTGCTGGGACCCCTAGTTCCTTTCATCCTTAGGTGAGCTGTGTTTGGCCTAATAGGCTTATCGACCTCTTGTGTTCCCTGTGCCCCTTCCTGATGTTTGCAGCTTTACCTCAGTAATGCTCTGTTGGTGTTTGAATCCAGTTACTATGATGCCTATCTCTGAATCTTTGCAGTAGTACTGAAAGTTAATGATATTCTGGCACACTCACTGTAAATTTTATTTATTTCTTCATTTCATTTTATCCTTTGTAATTGGAATCTCTGAGTGCAAAGTAATGGTAAATACAGTCTTGTATTTATTTTCATGCTTACAAGTGAAGCTCCTGATCCATTTGCTCTGGTTATTATCTACTTGGTTCTTTGTTTATATTATTTCAGTGAATCTCTTGGACTTGGTTCAGACTGCTGGTTGTGGTGTTTGTGTGTGTGTGTATACACTAACACTTCGCACCTTTTAGTGATTGCTCGGGATTCTGCTTTAGTCTGTACCCCTCAGTGACACTGATTAATGTTTTGCTTAAAAGGCAAACTAAAACTAAATGTCAAGAGATAGTGGGTTTCTCATTGGTCATACAGTCTGAGGCTTTACTGAATCCCAGGCTGTGGCAGGCACAGCCCAGAGAATGTATTTCTTGCTGGTTTCCTGCCCACCACCAGAGAGCCTTTCATGAATCTCACTCAGGCACTTTGCTTTTTCCTTCCAAATCTTTTTTTCTTCCTCTTGAGAAACTAATGAATTCTTCGCAATTGGCCTGTTCTTTGCTCTCAAAGTTATTGATATTTTCTGTTTACCTGATACTTTTTCAGTCCTTTGCCTTGTTTTATTTGCAAACAAGAAGTACTATTTGTAGGCCTTAAACATACACTGTACCTGTTCATGAAAAAAATATTAAGCTTTTCTTTCAGATTTCTCTTTATAAATTCATGGGAAAATATTTGGTTTAGTAATTTGTGCTCTAGACTTTTTTGATTTGCCTTCTTTGAGGTTCTTCCCCTTGCAGTTTTAGAAACTTCTGATACCCAGAAAGGGGACAGAATCTTTCACGTTTGTTACCCAGGGGTGTGTAATCTGTCCCAAGCACTGTTTTGTAACTAGAGAGATACCATGGATAAAACACCCAGCAGTAGTAGTGAATGTTCTTATTTCACTGAGCATAATTTTGCTTTATTAGTGTCAGCTCCCCTGATTTGTATGCCCAAAGAGGCTTCTTCCTGCAGGGATGGCACTACAGCTGTTGCTTGTTAAGCACCAACTTTTAGTGTTACTCCATTGTTGCATTTTTAATTTTTTTGTGGAATTTTCTCTTCCTCTGTGGTTTGGATGCCCATATTGCTTCCCCTCAGCTTCTGCCTTCTTTCTCCCTGTTCCTCTGGATACATATTTCAGTAGATATGTCATAAAGGCTGGTATATTTTTCATTTTTACTGCTTTTCTTTTTATTTGGATTAAGCTTACTGTGTCTCTGAAGATGAGAGCAAAGTTACTCCTTGGGTGTATTGTGTTTTGTATTCTACTGTGCTTCAGCTGTGATTCTTGGTCTCTGCCTCTTGCAAACAGTGCTATTAGATTTTTGCCACGATCTATTCCGTTACCTTCAAGTACTGCATTCCCGTTTTTGTTGAATTTGGTCAATAATTGTATTGAAAATTTAAATTGTTTTCTTCAACTACTCCTAATATTCAATAGAAAAAAGGATTAATTTTTTCAAGCTAGAAGTTTGGAAAGATGTCAATTATAAAGTGGTACAGAACTTACATACTTAAGAAATCTTTAATTTCTTCCTTTTTGCAATTGCATTTCTTTTTTCTTGTTCCACAGCTGTAATATATTGCAAAATTTGTGTCTAAAAATGATAATAATAATAATTATTATTATTTATCCAAAGTTCAGTTAATTTCCATTTACTCATCTCTCTCATATCTTTCGCTGACTAATAGGAAGAAACAGCTATATTTTTTCTTTCACGTTTGTCCTGAAGCTCATAAACCGCATTTCCATTTTATGTATTGATGACAGGATGAGGAAAGGAATATCTCGAAAATTTTGCTCTCATTTGTCAAGTGTGTTATGTTTTGATCAATATCACTTTCAGTAATTGGCATCTATGTTAAATAGCAAATGTATGCAAATTCCAGATACTTCATGATTTGTTTGAATGTTTGGTATTTTAGAAAGCATTCGTCTAAATAAGTTTCTTGAGGATGATAATGCTGTAGATTGAATATCAAGTTTGCACTGTACATTCCAAGTGAGTTGGTATAGGTACTAGAATTCCTAAATTTTTAAAAGCTGTGTACCAGTTTACTTACAAGTAGACTCTCTGCAAACATCTATCTGTCTTTTTTTCAAACAGGGGCTATATCAGAGTGCAATTATTGAAGTTGGAAAAAAAAAAAAAAAGACTGATGGGGAGGAAAAGTAAATGACTCAATAGCCCAAATTAAAATCTTTAACTTGAATTTGTCTTGGTCTTTGGGTGAAGTTGCACGGTGGTATCTTTTCCTCAGAACACTTGCTTTGTGCTGTATTTTTGTCAGATGCTAAGAAGAAATGAGTTTTGCAAAGCCAAGTATACTGGTGTTTGTAGGATCTCTGGTTTGTTTGGGTTTTTTTTTGCTACTGAGGTGGGCTCAATGAAACAAAGAGTTCAAGTCCTGTACTGTAAGTGATTGCTGCCTTAATCTACAGTTCTGCCATCAGTCTTCAGCAGCAGATCAGGACATCCCTCTGTGCCCATGCCTGCCCCATGTGCTGGCTTTACATACTTACAGAGCAATACACTGAGCGGGATGAAAGAACCGATGGAACCTAAAACTGTGACAGGAGGAGACGAAAGAAATGGGAATACTGTGGTTAATTACCCACTCAGGTTCATTGAGTACTCACACCATTCCCATCCTTACTTCAGGGAGGGGGGATGTTGCAAGGCTGGGCAGCCAACTGTTGAGGCAAGGAGGGAATTGCCTCTGGTAGCAATGTTGTCTCTTAGCATTCACACAAAGATGATGACTGCTGCTAATGTGTTCACATGGCTGCAGTGCTGAGAGAGCGAACTGGAATCTGCCTGTGCCTTCTGTGTGGTGATAGATACCTGCATTAAACAGACTGTGGCATAGCCAGTAAGTGCTTACTTGTTCCTTATTTACTGGATACCTTAATTGATAAAAATGTTTATGGCTCTCAGCTACAGCTGAAGGCATCCAGAGCTGTCCTATAGCATGCCAAGTGCTGTATAATACTAAGAGCTATGAAAATTTGGCACAGGTAGTTACTGGACACTTCGTCTTCAGTCTTCCCCTGCCAAGATGCCAGGCAATTAAATGAGAATAGTGGCCTCTTGGGTGTGGTGAAAAGTGAGTGGTTAGTGCTGCATGGCACCGGGAACAGCCAGGATGGGTCGGGCGGGGGGCTGCCTGGCCTAGGGCCAGCTGTTGTGAAAACGAGCAGGCGAGCATTTTATTGGGTGAGCACCACCTTGCACTAAACGATCTAGTGACTAAAAAAAAAATCCCAAATTATTAATACTAGACTAAAATATGACGTGTGTACCAACCAGAACCAGATACAAATTGTGTTATGTTCATTTTGCAGTTTCCTGGCTTTTATGTGCTTGCAGCTGTGATACTCCATTTCTATCATTACTGTGTGCGTAATCTATAACCTTCATCTAAGAAACATGACTCATTAATTAATCATTGCCAAGGGCAAGACATGTGACAGCACAAAGTGTTCCAAATCCTCTCAAAGTTTTTAAGTGTCTGGCTGCTTGTAGGTGCCATCTCAATAATACTGGCAGATGACTCTATAAGGACCAGTCCTTGTAACGTATAGTGAATTTATGGATTTTTATGCCAGTTACTTGAAAGTAAGTTACAACATTTTTTTACATTTAATTAACTCTGTTTCTGTGGTTACCAGCAGTGCTGATAATTGATGAAATTTAAATAGCAACACAGACCACGGCCAAAGTATTTGTGTGTCCCGTAGTACAAACAGGCACTGACTGGAATTTTTAAATCTTTGCATGTATCTCATTTTCACTAACACTGAGAAAGATGATGGAAATGTGCAGACTCAGCCGCAGTGAAGTGTCCTGCAGTGGAGCTGTTGCTGTGCCTGGCACAAGGCAGTCCCAGCCTCCTCTCACAGCGGCGCCAGCAGCCCCTTGTCAGTGCCCAGGCACAGACACCCTGCACAGTTAACAACAATGTAACAGGCAAAATTACCCTTTTTCACTTTATTTTCAATATAAAATTCATTCTCACTTATCTTCTTCACTGATTCATTGACTGTTTGATGACAATTTTGTTGTAAACTTGCAGTCTGGATGTGAAGCAGATAAATGTTTTTCCAAATGCTAAAAAGGTATTACTCTGTTACTCCTGCTACTTAGAAAATAACCATCTCTCATCATTAGATGCTGACAAATAAGCAGAGAGACAGAGTCTCTCAGACTCCTGAAATACTTAGTGTCTGTGGCAGGCCAGTGCCTGGGACATGCCTTTTCTTCTGAGAAACAGTGTATGCTAGTTTTACTCTAGTTGTGTAGTATGTGCTGAAATGACTTTTTAAGTATCTGTTATTATTTGTTATTGTAAGAGAAATCTGAACGGGACAACTCCATCCTGTCTGGTTTTGCTTCTTTTCTTGCTTGGTTTCACATATTTCTAAATGCTGGTAGATGTATGCAAATATTTGTCACCTCTCCTCTTGCAGAAAGGCACATCAAGGTAAAAAATTATTTGTTGGAATTTAGAGAGACATTTCAGCTTGTCAAATTGCATTTTAACCAGTCTTGGTAACAAGTAGCTTAGCAAAAAAAAAAAAAACAAAGCTTGTTTTTATTTTTTTACTTAAAAATTTACTGTGTGGGTTTAGGATGGGGTTTTGGTTTATTCAGTAATAGTTAAACTGTTTCATCTTCCTTTGGACATCTCTCATGTGATACAGGCCAAAGGAGACACTGAAAACAGTAGTTGTAGCACCACTGTGGGTTTTTTACACTGTCAGAGGAGAAAGAAAATCAAATCCTTTTAAATCCCCTATGAATTTGAAAAACTCTGTACTTAGTCTTCTTTTCAAGTCACTTTTGCATCATCTTTTGTCTTCCCTGCAAATTGCTACGTGAGAAGAGGTGGTACCGACAGTGGCCTGAGAGTCCAAGAAGAGCTGGTGTGCGTGGTGGGCTCCCAGCAGCCCCGTGGTGGCCGGTGCAGTGCGTAGGGGATACGCGGGATGGGCACCTCCCGGGCAGCGCTGGGACCCGCAGAGCGGCAGCAGTGCCGTGGGCGGGGCCTCAGCGGGAGTGCTGCACGCTGCAGTTATTTTGGCTTTCAAAGTCAAAATACATCTCTGCTTTAGCTGGGAGTGGCCGTGTGTGTCTTTCTATTAGTCAACAGATCCCCATAATCAGTTTTAAAAGCCGATATAAGATGGTCTTTCTTGAGGATTAAAAGATGATCTTACACATCTGGTTGCCAATTTTTGCATGAGTCTGACGTGAGGCAGATTTTAGCTCTCACAAATTACTTACTCTCTTGCTTGGTAGATTACCAGTGTTTGTATCTCAGTGTAACTTGATGCTGCTCCAAATGTTTTTGTTCCAAATTCAGCAGTTCTGGAAATAGGAATATACAAACAGGGAAGGTATAAAAGAATTACTGATTGTAAGCAAATACTGTAAAAGATACAGAATTACCAAAGTGGGAGATATGTTACAGAAGTGTAATTTGCATTGGGGCACGGGTTGATAGGATTGCACAAAAGAAAGTAAGCATAATAGTGAAAATAAGGAGATTATGAAAGTAAAGACTGCATTCCAACCTCTCATTAGTGAGGTTATCTATATTTCAGCTTTTGCATTTGCGAATTAAAAGCACTGCGTTTTTTTCCCATTGATTCATATTCTTAGAAGAACTTAGGCTGTGATTCTGGTCGTAAAGATTTTACATGATACTGATGTACAATGTGTATCAAATTCTTTGTCTTGTTTAAATATTTGATGCTTTATGGAAAGCTCTTGGTCTGAAATACAATTATATTTGTTCATTTCTAGGGAGATAGACCTCAGCAGTTAAGTAGTGCTAGTGCGTCAAGCTTCTGTTTTAACCAAAAATAAGTACCATTAATTTAAATTCAGTGAAAGAAATGGATAAAGTTGACAGTGTTAAATACTCTCAATTTTAAAAGAGAATTGCCCAAAAGTTGCATGTGTAACAGTGGAAAGCCTTAACTTGTCTTTATAGGTTTTGGTATATACTTATGAAATATTTGGCTCTAGTGCTGATGGTTTACTTGTCTGTTCTTGCCTCCAGCCTGTGGTGATTTTGTGTTTTGTTGAGTGGGTGGGTATCAGCTGTTTGGATTTCTTTGTTAGAGTGACCAACCACTTCTACACTGTTATTTCTTATTGTTCACTTTCATAATGCAAGGTGAAACCTGTGTCTTTCCGGAATCATCTTACAGGTAGTTGTGGCTCTACCTGGATCGTTTCATTGACCAAGTGAAAAATAAAACAATTGGTGAGGTTGTGAACATGTTAGGTAATTTTTCTTTTCCATAAATACTTAGGAGAATAATGAAAATTCCAAAGAAAATGTGGGAACCAACAGGTTCAGTATTGTATACTGGGAAAGAAAATAATAAATTGGCAGTGGAAGCAACAAGTGGTCTGTGAATTGGTGACATCTAAGAGTAAATTATTTTTTTCACAGTGAAGATACCTGAAGTAAAAAATATCTTGATCAAAAATTTTGAGTAATGCTATCCAGGATTGTAATGCCTTTTTTTTTTTGTGTGAATTGAGTAGAGAGGGCATAGTCCGTTTTAGCACTGTAAAAATTAAATGGCTAAGTTCATTGCTTGGGTGTCTTCAGTCAGGACAGGAAGGAGGGACAAAGTGAGACATAAGGAAACATGCATCTAGAGGATAATTTTTACATCCTAGAGTGAGTGGATTGTGTTGCACTTTTGGTAGTTAAAAACTGAGAGAGATAAGTACCAAAATACTTTTAAAGTCTTTGCTTATTAGTAATATTTTACAGTTCATTTTTTCTGAAACTTGTACTTTTTTCCTTCCTGACAGATACTTCTTGTTCTTCATTGCCCAGTGCATTAAGAATTCTCTCTCACCTGATGAGCTAAAGACGTCACCTCTACCAACTGAAAAATAGAGCATTGCCGACCTCCCCTTTCAGTGAGTAGTTACTTGAGTTTTGAATGTTGTTTTACTCCAAGATGGGTTTCTATTTTCGATTAATGCGACCAAGATCTGTGCTTGAAAAATGCCTAGAAAGATCTCTGCAGGAAAGTGTTTTTGTAGAGGAAAGCAATTTACCTCAGCATTTTCCTATATAGAATCAAATTCAGTCTTTTCCAACCCAACTGAATTACTTCAGAATGCTTCACTAAGAGAAATACGCCTTTTTCCTGCCTACCTGGATTTTAATTTGCTTGAGCTGCTCATAGTGACAAATTTGGGATCAAATGAGCATGTTAGGAATTTATTGCTCCTAGTATCAAAAGAAATTTTTCTTCACTGAAGGGGGCCAACACAACAAACATTCTGTAGGCTTCCTGAATGTTGCATGTCATAAAGTTGTAAGTATGTGTATCCTCTAATATACACTGTGCAAAAAGATAAACAAAGAGAGGAAACTTTCAAGTTATCTGTTCTTCTGTGGTGTCTCTAACTGCTGGACAGAATGATCACATGAAACACTCCATAATTGAATTCAAGTTGTACATATGCTCTGGGAATTGAGGTAATTGCATACAGTAACGTACTTATCCCTATGTTTCCAGCAGAGGAAGCAGACTTTCTTGTTTAGGAGTAGCTCAAGAGTAAAGGAATTAAAACCTTCAGTTGATGGTTTCCCATAAAAAATTTAAAATTATATTTCATTACTTGAATTTGAAGTTTTATTCTCTTGTGGATTTTAAATTTTACTGAATCCATTTTTTTTGGTGGTACACCTGAGGATTCTTACTCAAGCCATTTAATTCAGTGATGATACTTCTTAAGAAACTTCTTCTAGATTTTACATTTCTAAATTGGAGTTGGTTTAATATAACATTTTAAAATGTATGGCCTCTTTCAAAACATGATAAAATTTATGTTGTTTTAATATGACAATAATTAAGTTCCAAGTCAATTCTTTCACTTACGCTGAGAAAGTCAACACATTCACTGCATTGTTTGCAGTGGATTAATTGGTTGTCATTATATATTTTCTACCGAAAGGTTATTTTCTGACTCGGTGACTCTGTGTTTCGTCAGATTTTAGACCAATAGCTTCTGTGCTCCCTACTTGTAAAGGAAATTATTGTAAGTGCCTGAATCTTTGTGTTTTCAAAACATATGTATGATAAAATCAAAACCGAGAAAAACAGAAATGCTTCAGTATAAGTAATCTTTCACAATGGGGAAAAAAAAGTCTCTTGGGGTTGCAAAGTTATTTTTTTATTTATTTTTATTTTTTATAAGTCTCAGGTTCATGATAGTTTTCTGCCAATTCTGCATAATCAGAAAAATTCAATAGAAGAATCATAGAATCTTCCGATTGGAAAAGACTTTTGAGATCAAGTCCGACCGCACCCATCATCTGCTAAACCATGTCCCTGCCTGACCACCCTTTCGGTAAAGAAATTCCTCCTAATATCCAGTCTGAACCTCCCCTGGTGCAACTTATGGCCATTTCCTCTTGTCCTGTCACCTGTCACTTGAGAGAAGAGATCAACTCTCGCTCTGCCACAGCCTCCTTTCAGGCAGCCGTAGACAGCGATGAGGTCCCCCCCCGTCTCCTCTTCTCCAGGCTAAGCAACCCCTGTTCCCTCAGCCATTCCTTGTAGGACTTGTTCTCCAAATCCTGAAAAGTGTTTTTACTGTTATAAATGTACCTATATACTCTGGGTAAAAGTTCATGTATTTGTTTTAAAGGATAGCACATATTCAACTACTTAAAAAGCAGATTACCAAGTACTTCTCATAACAAATTTCTGTAGAACAAAATTAAGTGATAAAAGGTATTGGTTCAGAAGCTCTCACTTTTGTTCGGTATCTCGGCTGCAGTTTGTCAGGAAGAGGTTGCAGAAGCAGGTCCTGAGTAGCTCAATCTCAAAATCCCCTGCGCTAGTCTTGTGTAGGTAGGGCTTTTTGGCTTATTTGTTTTTGCTGCCTGTTTTTTATGAGGGAACCTGAATGACACCGAGGCATCTCCCAAGGTCAGACAGCAGGTCAGGAGCAAAGCTGAATGTGAAATCGCGTTCATAGTTCGCTGCAGTAATTCAAGTTGAGAATGTGTCCGTTTAAACCTTTCAAAGTGGTGGTGAGATTGTATACGTTGCTTTTTCACATTGCTGTGGAAAATATTGAGGTCCAGAAGGATTTTTGGGTACTAAGGAAAAAAATGCCTTTCTACTGCTTCGCATCGTTTGTGGGAGTTTGCTGTGGGTTTGATTTGAATCGAGACACATAAGAGAGCTTAATGCTGTGGTGTTTGTAAGGAGCAGAGCCTTCCTTCGCTAGCAGTCAAATAGTTGCTTAAGAGGATTTACACCAGCTCCTCCAGCTTAGAGCAGAATCCTCACAGACCCCAGGATGGGGGAGGAACAGAACTGCCACAAGAAGATCGCACACAGTACAGTGACTGATTTGGGTTTCTAGTCTGGGGGCTCTGGGGTTTTGAGAGTAGTTCTGTCTCTACGTACCATACTGAATTTTCTTTAGCTTTGGGTCCGTGGCTGGGAATTCGTCCTGGGTGCCTGTGACATCTCTTGTTTTCAGCCTGTTGTGGGCTCTGCGGTTGACTGTGCAATGTTGAACCAATACCGTCCGTTCTTCATTTCCCTCATTACATTTGTGTTCCTGTGGATTTGCTGGAGTGATGAAGTACTGCTGGTAACTTCTCAGTTACTTCCCTTTTGTGTTGTTTATCCAGCCTCTGAGCACTGCCTGTTTCTGCCTTTTGACTTGTTTCTCTTTATACAACTGACAAAGACTTGCCATCAGTTCCTAACCAAATACTGAGATTCATTTCCCTCCCTTGTGTCCTTCTCCAGTACCTTCTGTGTTATTCAGAAGTCATTGCTGTGACATGAATATTTCAGCGTATTTGTTAGGTTTGCTTTTTGGTTTTGTTTTTTGTTTTTTTTTTCAACAAAAGCTGCTAGCATCCCATCGTGGTGGATCAAAGCCTTTAGATAATAACTACCTTAAAGAAAAATACAAGTTTAACTTGTTGAACAAAACCTTCCTGGTCTGAACCTCAAGGTGGGATCCTGTTTCTTAACATTATGCGTCTTACTCTAAATTCCCTTGTTCTGTGGGAGTGGGAAGAAAACAGCCTCTCAGTCACTGCCATCTTCAGAGCTTTTTTTAGTCCAGGGTCTGGAGGATGCCAAACTAGTTGTCACTCTGTATTAAAAGAGCGTGTTCTGTATGCTTTGAAAACCTTCTGTAAACTCCCATTGGTATGAATAATCAAAAGTACTTGAGAGAATTGCTGAGGTAACCCTCTTTTTTACGATTGCATTTCCATGCCTGTCGTAACACATTTGCTTTGTTAGTTTCCAATCATTTTTAAAGGGAACAAAAGTACACAAAACCGTGTGAAACGTTGGATGTGTGGTATAAGTAGCAGCATCCATCACCAACACTAATGCTTTGGTTTTGAGCCTATGGATTGAAGTCTTGTTTGTATGGCTTGTGCCAAATTCCATGGCTGCTTCTGCCAGTCGCACAGCCCTCTGTACCCTGCCATATGTTTTGGCCAGCTCCTGACAGGTAACTTCAGTGAGAATTACAGTAATTTCTAGTGTGCTTGTGCTTATTGCTTTTCATAATTGCTTAATTTTCTGGCTCCTTTCCCCTTTCAAGTGTATTTCTGTGCTCACAGCCTCACCTCTTTCGCTCCCCTGCCCTGCAAAAAAGAATGCAAACCAAAACGCAACCACCAAAGCCTGGCCCTCCCACAGAACCCCCAACTCCACTTCCATTGAATGGATTGACTTCCATCAGACAGGACTTCTTGTATCTTTTAAAGATACAAGATACATATATCTTTTAAATACATATGTATACATACAAGATGTATCTTTTAAGGATATAAGATATCATTTTGCTAAAATAGTAGTCAATAAATTTGAGGCAAAAGTCTATATCCTCTAAATACATAGTCTTGTAAACAATTTTGGTTTTAAGTATACTCTTATCCCCCCCAAAGCAAATTATTTCCTTTCAATTGATTTTTTGGTATGCTTGTCTTTTTGAATAGTTGTCTTGTGTTTCCTAAGCAGCAAACCCACAATCGCAACCTGATAAATAAAATATTTGCACTCAGAAATGGAACCACAAAACCAATGTAACTTGGGCTATTGATTTTTCTTCTGCATAACTATTTTGACAGCAAAGACAGAATGCCATCCTGTGTAAGCATAAAACTTACTTAGAGTAAATTACTCTAAATTATAAACTAACCAATAAATCAGTATTACTATTGTGTTGTTCTCCCATTCCTCACCCCTTGTCTGAAATCTGTATCCCAAATAAGATGCAATGCATTGGAAAATTGTTTTGATTATTTTTTTAGGGAGTACAGTAAAATGGATGTTTTCTGGAATTATCAGCAGTACTTCAGCATGATGAAAAGAGCAAGGATAAATATTCAATCAAAATGGATTGTTGTAACAAGCATGATGATTACAGAAGTAGAATTAAGATGTTATCCATGCTTTAGTAAATTATACCGTATCACAATTTACGTGTTTTATTAAAACGTATTTTCAGGAAGAAAAGATGCTGCTTCTTTGCATTTCTGTCTTTGTTAATGATGTTTTAGTAGACTATTAATTGGGTTTAACCTATTTAGTTTTAGAAGCAGGTTTAAATTTAGCAGGACATAGGCCCACACATTGGCCTTAGCACTACAAAACACCTGTTGAGAGAAAGTTTTTTAGCAGCATTTCTTAAGACACAAGATTTTATTTGTGGAAATAAATGCAACAATTGTCATTTCTCAAGACCTGCATAAAGAGATGAGAAATTGATTCCTATTTTGAATAATTTCAGAGCTCTGTCAGATGTATGCAAGGTGGGAATAGTTCAATCAGAACAGTAAGTCTAGGATTTTTTTTTTTTTTAAAGTAGTATTACTGTATCTTAAAATATTTTGTTGGACTCCAGATATGAGTATCCAGACTGAGAGGCTGCAGTGAGGAAAGAAACTGTATAAAAATAAAAAATTATCACTAAATGTCAAGTAAGAAAGTACCAGCAAATTTAAGTAGAAGTTTGAAATCCTGGGTTTTTGACTGGTTACCACGTAGCATACAAAGTTGAGTACTGATAAATAGACGCTATAATATTCAGTATTTTGTAAGCATTCTCTTGGAGTTAGGTACGTGTTCTACTAAAAATAATCAACATTCTATGCCATGAAGTTGTATAATTCATGTATTTTTCATGTTCTTCAGTGTGACAAGAGCTTTTACATTAAAAAGACCCTGTGGAAAGAAACACAAACAAAACACATTTAATCTTTGACCTTTAATTTTTCTAGCTAAAGGCAGGTTTTCATATATGTCATAATTTCAAAAAGAAAATTTATCTTTCTGCTTCCAAGAGAATATGCGACTGTGGGTGAAAGGCTGTTGGGAAGTGCTGTAGATAATCAGTTTGACCTAGAATGCAAGCTTGAGGGAAACCCTAGGATAACTTATCTGCCTGCTTCTTAAAGTGAGGCTAAAATGGGCAGGTCTTGATTAGAATCTCTGAAATGGCATTCTGTGGCTGTCCTTGGAGAGCCCACAGAGAAGAGTTACAGCTCTTTGCAGGTGATGCTCGGTGAAATAGTTGGATGTAACCTGCTACAAGCACTGAATAAGAGAATCTGACAATGTAGATGTAAAATGTAAATGTAAAATCCTGGCTGTGGTGGTCTTGGAAATCTATTCTTTATTTATGGTTTTATGCTTTCTTTCCTCTACTGAAAACTCAGTAGTGGCAATTCTAGATTTTTGTGGAAGCGATTCTTAAGTGTTACTGGAACCGCGGTGTAATTTCAAAGGAAATTGTGTGCACTCGAGTATGTAGCCCTTCATGTTTGATGATAAATCTTGACCTGAACTGTTTCAGAGCTACCTTGTGAAAAGGAAAAGGTTCACAGTCACCATCTTTCTTTGAAGGAACCCTTTTTGTCTAATTACTTTGTGACTGGAGTTTGCAATGTGGCTCTGTGGGTGTCTGATAAATGGTTTTTGGTGGAATAGAGCAGATGTGAGGAATGAGTGGGTAAAGCTGAATTTCAGTCCCTGTCCAGTCCAGTCCAGGCTGGTGCCTTTGCCCTCAGGAACAACTTATTTTTGTGTATTTAAAGAAAAATAATAATAATGAAAAATCTTTAACAGGAGGAAATCCTGTGTATATAGATGTTTCTTTCCATTTTTACCTTTGCTTTTCATTACACTGTTTGTGTTTATAGAAGCTATAAGCTGAGTCATTACACTTCGAATGCCTGTTATAAAATACACTCCAGTCCTGAGTCAGTCTGAAATCAAATCACAAGTTTACTTTTAGTCAGCAAACTGTGTCTGCTTGGATAGGATCTTCAAAAATCAGGCTTTATATAAGGAAAACAGAAAGCTAAACTGCCATCACAGTGAGAAATCAAAATGTTCGGTGCTTACAGACACGTTGGTATCGGGAAGAGCTACCACCATCAGTACTCCATCTGACAGCTATATATATTTGCCACTGAAGCTGGGACATGAATCAGTTACAATAAGCCTGGAAACAGGCTCAGTTGTCATCCTGGAGATGGCTGCTATTGACTGCAGGAAAGGAGATATTAGAGAGACCAAGATACCTTGTAAGAATAAATCAGTTTGGAGTAATAGGGAGTCCTCCAAGGGTGCTAATAATGGAGTAGAAAAACATGTCAGTAGGGCATTGGAGAGTGACAAGATTATGCTGCACGGTAGCAGCGTTGTGCTTGCTGTAGGTGCGTGAGGCAAGATGATTCATAGCATGAATAATTTTTGTTTTACACTTTATTCTTCTTTTAAATTTGAAGTTGTATACAGGGAAGGTTGTGGTTTGCTAGTTGTCTTTTGAGCTGTTATTTATTCTCTGTTTCACTGTGTGTTATGAGTCTGTCATCAACATAAACCTTTCTCATGATGTTAATACGTTTACAGTGGCTTGAAGTGGAAGAACTACATTGTCTCATATGATCTCCTATAGAAAACCAAAATATACCTAACATTTAAAGTATGTATTTCAGCAGAATAATTTAAAACTATTTTTGATATAATAAGCTCAATGCAACTGGACTTTTATTTTTTTTAACTTAGCACCTGCTCACCTGTTTATTGGCAGATGGGTATAATGCCTTTTTGAACATGTACAGTAGGACCAGCTGTGTTTCATACATGTCTTTACTGGAAGGTTTTTTATAGCCCCTAGCAATTTGATCCATGCTTGTCCAAACTGAGGTTAATTACAGTTATGTGAAAGTGTACATTAAAATAGTCTACTTACTGTTAGAGAGGGTTTTTTTTTACAAGATTGCATCTTTCTTCTTACTTTTTTAATATTAGCTTTGTCAGAACTGTAACGGGACACATTTCATGGGCAGTTGAAGTTTCCCTCACTTTAGCAGAAATCTGACTTATTATGCAGATATCCAATTTTGACAATGAGGATCTGCAGCTACTCAAGACATGGAGATGCTCATGTATATGTCTAGGCATCTTCATTTGTTATGCCATGTTGTGCCAGAATAAATATGCAGAATGTATTGCAGTAGAACAGTTGCAATGTAAAAAAAAAACCCAAAACCTCACTGCTGTTCTGTTCTGTGATAGCTGGCTGTGCTGCTGGTCATAAAGCAAGTAGTTAAATCCAAGTGGAAGGAATTTTCCTTTTTAAAAAAATATTTATAGTATTTGCTTTATCTCTTCTTTTTAATTCAATCTCCTTAGTAACAGAAACATCTGTTTCTTTTCTCTTAGCCATTACATTCAAAGAAAGTAGCTGCTTCAAAAATAATGAAAGCAATTCCTATGAATTGCGTAGCTATTAATTGTTGCCAAGATGTTTTGGTATTATAATAAGATGTAAAATAATTGGCTTTTTCCTTTAATAGAAATATAGCTATCTGGTTAACCTGTGCTGGTTAGGTGTGCTATGATCTATCTTACAGTGCATTTATTGTGTGATTTTCTGTGTGACAGAAACAAGAGTGAGCTTGTGGATTGTTGTTGCACTTAATGTTTTATTAATTTGCAACTTCAAAGCAAATTGATGAAGAATTTGCCTTGAAGACAGAGGACTGCAATATGCATGGCCTTACAAATATATATTTTTTACGTCAATCTACAATACGAAACAGTATAATTAATTCAAAATATGGAGTGGTAGCAGGCTCATTTTATGCCTTCTGTGCATGATGGCCAGCCTAACCTCAGTCCCTGCCAAGATCACGATCGTAGATTTGAGATCCACTCGCAAACATGACGAGCATGAGAAGGTGATCAGTAATAGTGTGGAATTTCTGAAGGACTGCTACTGTTTCACTGATTTGATTACATTCTACAATGAAATGAATAGCACTGTCCGTCACTTTACACATTTTAGTCCCAAATTCTTCTTTCAGTACACTTGCACACTGAAACCACACAATAGATTTTCTTGGATGCTTCTGCAGAGTATCTGTCTTGTGGTTTTTCTTCTTTTTTTTTCCCTTTTTGGCAGGTGGAGGCCATATTCTCTTGTTGCTTGTAATGCTCTCTGACTATTGCACGTGTACATCAGGAAAAAGAAAATAAAGGCTTTGAATTGAATTTTACTCCAAGGACCAGCAAAACTTTGAATTAGAGAAAGAAAAGTGAAGAAGATTACTGTTGTGTTACAACCTTTAATTGTGTTCATACTCTCCCAGATGCTTTATTTTTCTTTGTCTTGCTCCAACTCTGAAAATAATAATTCCACATGAGACTACTTCTGGCACATGTAGGTGGCAAAAAAGGTTCTGAGAAGCTTTACCAAAGAACCATCTGGAGCCTGTATGAGGGCCAAGAACACTGAGAACTTCCTCCGTGAAAGAACTGATGAGCTAGGTGGAGCAGCACGCAGTAAACGATGGCTCTAATCCTTTTAACTGGCCAGCACATCAGACAGATGGGCAGGCTGCCCAAATGCCATTTCCCTGGGAGCTTTAGATAGCAAGACCATACTTTAGTTTTCCCCCTTACGTTTGCTAAAGCAATAGTGGAAGCCTACAGGAAAGATCAGGAAAGGCTTTTGATAAGGGAATGCAGTGATAGGATGAGGGGAAAATGGTTTTAAGCTGAATAAGGAGAGGTTTAGATTAGATATTAGGAAATGTTTTCCTTTGAGGGTGGTGAGGGTGGCACGGGTTGACCAGAGAAGTCATGGCTGCCTGGAGGTGTTCAAGGCCAGGCTGGATAATGCTTTGAGCAACCTGATTCAGTGGAAGGTGTCCTGGCAGGGGGGTTGGAACTAGATGAGCTTTAAGGTCTCTTCCTACCCAAACCATTCTATCATCTGCATTCAAGTTAGAGGCATGGAGTAGTCCAAAATACAAACATTAAAACATTCCTCGTTCCTCAGTAATTGTACGTTCTTTGTATCCATTGTATGCTGAAAGTGGAGCTGGTTATCAGAACTCCTCGGGAATGAGGTTGCTGTAGGCAGATAAAGATGATTTTGGGAAGGCTGTGAGGAAAGAAGGCTGAGTTTTGGTAAAATGGGCACCATTGTCAGTTCATCCTACTGTAACTTTGTGGATAGGCAAGAAGGAAAGATATCTGCAGGAGAACCTCAGAAGGGAAGACTTTGATTGATTGTGGTCAGGGACAGTGTTACAGAAATGACAGATTGTTGTAGGGAAGGACCTTATGAAAGCATCAAACTCTGATGTCTTGCTGTGTAGGCAAGGAGACATCACAGGCTACCACAATGGATGTTGCCTGCTCTGTAGGCAGAGATTTCTGCCTGATGCTGACTGCTAAAGTAGATGGTTATTCCTACTAGATGTTTGGTTTATTCAGTTTATTCCAGGTGAAACAAATATTGATCCTGTAAAATAAGAGTAGCTAAAACTGGAAATCTTACTGTCAGTGTCATCTTCTATAAATATAATTAAACAAGTTTGTGAAATCTGTGGTAATGCATTTCATGTGAACTTGCACATAGAGTTCAGTAGATAACCTCGTAGTTCAAATAGAGTCAATAGAGTATCTTCTAGCTGAATTGTTGGAATAGGAGGCCTCTTCTTGGAAGCAGGAGATGATTTATACAGAATATTTCAGAGTAAATTGCATATTTTCTTTCATGCTCTCTGTGTGTTTAGTTTTCACATGCAATTTATCTGTTACTGTCCGTGGGCTTGCTTACTTGCTTAGGGTGGACTTTATTTAGGTGAAAATTACTAAGTCTTTTATGATTGAAGTGGAATAAAAAAAATAACACCGGGTGAAAAAGAAATAGCAAACTGTTTGGTTGGTGAGGATAACGCCCTCAGTAGCAGTGCTTCCACATCAGTTGAATGGATATAACACATCAAATGCTTCCATAGCAAATGGGTGCCTTTTACCTTCTTGGTAAATCAGACCTAAGGGTGACAGCTGATAAATTTGAAGCTCTTCTTGATGTCTATCCACAAATTATTTGTAAAGACAGACTTCTCGTGAAGAATACTTCTTTGATATTCCAAGAATGAATCCCAGTCAGTTTAATAAAAATATGAATCTGAAACAATTTTTCACATTTCAAGTTTAATACTGACTTAACCTGAAATGACTACTGTTGGTAACAAAGAGGAGAAAAATACGTATATAAAGTTGATATATTTGAAGTAGATGTTAGAATATAGGTGTTGAAATGTGTACCAGGGGAGGTGTAGGCTGGATATTCAGAGCTATTGCTTTACTGAGAGGGCAGTCCAGCACTGGCATAGGCTGCTCAGGGAAGTGCTTCAGGTGCCATCCCTGGAGGTATTTAAAAGGTGTGTGGATATGGTACTTAGGGACAGGGTTTAGTGGTGGACTTGGCAGTGTTAGGTTAAGGATTGAACTTGAGGATCTTAATGGTCTTTTCCAACCGAAACAATTCTGATTGTGTGATTCTGGACTGAATGCTCCGAGTCTGGTGTTTCTTCTGAACTATTGTCACGACTCCATGAAAAATATGTGAATATAATTAATTTAATCAATATTCTTGCAAGAACTGTAGTTTGTGTGTGTCTTTTGGGGGCCAGGAGGGTTATTTTGGTGGTTTTGTGGGGTGTTTTTTTTTGGTTTGTTATAACTAGCCTAAGAACAATGTGAAGTAATCGCCTTAAGTTGGATATAGGTTACACTGTACTGCTGCAATAAAAGAAAATATTTCAGAAAGAAAACAATAAAAAGTGATTGTCTCCAAAAGTTTAGCAGTTACTGCTCTAAGTCCTCATACTTATTTTGAGTTGAGGGTAAATTTTCAACAAAGTTACTGCATCAATTAGAATTACACAACCCAAAGTTACTTAGATATTGATTTTTTGGGTTATTTTTTGTTGTTTTACCTTAATATAATGATTAGTCATTACCCTGACAGATAAAAATCACACACGTATCAATACCAAAAGCCATTTTTTATTATATATTCCAAGTATACTCTTAAAAATTCATACTTCTTCAAAGAAGTTTATAATGGAAACACCTTCTCTGTAGAACTTACTGTTGTGTGGAATCCATTGTACTCTCCAGAGAGGCTTAGAATCTGTGGAAAAATACTTTTCATCTACCAAAGGAAATAGGGTATTTGACAACATGCATTTGTCTACAAAATGTGAAGCAATATCTGATGAAATACGCTTTGTCAATAAAATAAATTGCCAAACAAAATGTAATCCTTCCTCAAAATACATTTAGCCTACACAGTGAAATAAGCTACTTGCACAAAGTGCATTTTGTTGCTTGAATTATTTTGATTTGCTGTCTATCAGAATCTGTAGATAAAGTGTTTTTTTGTCAGACGCTGTATATCAACCTTATTTTGTTATATATAGATAAAATACATTTAATTTGAAGGTAAACATTTGATAGGACACCTTAAACTGGTATTGGTTTAGCTGAGATGATAAACCACAGACATGCATTGTTTGTGATGTGAGAGGCTCACTTGATTCCTACTCTGCATGTAAAATAATGCCTCTGTAGTTTGTAATTCAGCTACTGTTGCTTTGACTTAGGAGTATTTAGTTTTCCTGTGGTGAATAGTTTTTGTGAATCACTTATGGTGCTGAAGCAAAGTATGTAACTGATTGACAGAGATGTTCATGCTTTGGCACTCATAAATAGCTGGCATTAACAATATCCACAGGTGAACCATGGGGCTTCAGCCAGGTCTTTCCCTGACTTTTATGGAGCTGAACCACATTTTGATCCGAGAGTGTGCAGGATGGGAAGGGGGAATGTCTAAGTTGAGGAATAGCTCTTCATTTTCTAATTAATTAAAACGTTTTGTTTTATTGTAATTCTGTTAGAAGATACAATTTCTATTTTTCAATAACAGGTTTGGTTCCTTCACCTTCTGAACAAATAATTTCTCAGTTGTTTCAGGAATAACTGTATGGCTATAAATACATTTATTTTCATCATATGTAACAAGTAAAAATTCTATTTGTTTTGAAATATTATTCCAAACACAGTAAAATATAAGCTCCTTAACTGTGGAAAAGTATATGTAGAAATGGGCAAACTGGACTGTTAGTATTATCTGAGCATTGTTAGGAAGTGCATGCCTCCTTCCCTTCCCCTTCAAACCAGTATGCTTCTGTTGTTAACATTATTTGATTGAAGTGTTTCTACCTGAATGAAATTATAAATGCGATATTTGTTGAGACATTTTACCTTAATTTGGAGGGTATTATTTCTCTTGTCCCTTTTGCTGCCGTATTTCTGAGCTAACGCAGTAATCATACAATATAAAATAGGCATTAGCTTGGGTCAGCTAAGATTTGGCAGAGAGCTGTTTGGCAAGAAGCAGACTAACCTATATACAGCATATAGGAGCTGTTTTTTTCTGAACAACCTCATTGTTGATATGAAAGGTTGAGCCCAGGTACCTGAGGTAACTTGGGTACTTAGGTAAATGTCAGAGCTGTTGCGTCTTTATTTTAATGCAAATCAGGATTGCCTTTTCTATCCTTGTGTGGTTTAATACAATGTCTTTATAGGAGCTGCCTGAAGATTAATAGTTATTGTAGAAGAAGCTATGTAATAGATCTTTAAATGATGGGTTTGAATTATGTATAATTTCATATTTTATTACATAATTGTATATAGCACAACTAATGAAATACCAATTAAGAAAAATACAGTTGACTTTTGAATATGTAGCTATTGAACATGAATCCATTATTCTTGCTTCAGCTTGTTAGCGCAACAGATTTTGCAGAGGTAAAGCATAAAAGTGGCCCACTGTGGTTTCTCTTTATTGCTTAATTTCTTGCTTGGTCCTGTCATGTTTCTGCTTTCGCTGAAGGTATTTTGTTAGCCATAGGTCCAATATATATGTCTATTATTGCATATGTCTGTGTGGCCTTCGAAGACAAACTTCTTATGGTTGCCCTCGTGCAACCTGATGCTGCATTTTCACATTTACAACTTGCTGTGGCTCTGAATCCAGCTCATTCACATGGTGTTTTGTACTCCTTGAAAGGAAGTTACACGTATTCTCTCTGACTTCTTTCTGTTTAGGAGCAGTAGACAAAGGAAGATGCTGAAGGACTGAAAAATCAGTCATTTTAAAAATTAGAGCTACTTCATTGGCAGAACTCTGAGCCTATTGTGCATGTAGGGAAATACTACTGTAAGAGTGAGGACCATCTGCAGGTTGAATATGAGAAATAAGAGGGCACTGTAGAAATGAGTAATGATTAATATGCAGGTAATACTTTTACTACATAGAATGCTAGCTTGGTTGCAGATAGAAAGAAGTGAAATGCACAGAAAATAGTTGAGTCTTTTTTAAGTTGCTGGAAAATGTTCTTTCTGTGCCATAAAAAGGAACTAAAACAAGATTAAACAGTATAATAGTAGAAATAGTTGAAGTTAGCTTCTGTAGCCATTGCTCAAGTTTAATGCTAAACCTTCACTCTGACACAAAAAGTCAAACATTAGGTTTTGCCTTTGGAAAATTCTCATTAAAGAACGTGCAAAGTAGGATTGCTTTTGCTCATTAAGCAACTACAAGTATGTGTACAAGTCATAGTTATGCTCCTTTTTATTATATTGAGTGTACTGTTTGCATTCAGTTTTAAAAAACTGTAATTTTAGAAAGCTACTTTTAAGTGGTTAGATTACAATTATGTTTCCCACTTAATATGTTTTACAGTTTAAATAACCCGACTCATGTAGTTCTGTGCAGGTTTGGAAGATGGGACATTAACACAGATTAAGACTGAAAAGTGGCTCGAGGCATTTTTAACTTCTGTATATGAAAACAAGACTTTATGAGGTGGTGTTTTCTGCATCTGTGTCATCGTCTTCTACCTAAATTTTCAACTTTTCACTATGTTCACTGACTTTGATCTTTAATCAAACAGATCTTGCACAGAACCTAATCCCTTGCAAGATGATGGAGAACTTTTAAATGCTTTTGTATTATGGGGAGCTCTTGTAAGAGAGAACAGATTTCAAAATGTCTCAGTTCTGGAAAAGTGTGCATCAGTGAATGTACCACACGCACTAAAGTCAAACACACGCACGCACAATCATTTTATATATCATTTCAGCAACTGAATTTCATCAGTTCGTTTCCTCACTGAGTTAATAGTTTATGTTAAGAAATGAACAATGCAAGGTTTCATCATTAGGAGTTGAAAAATATGTATAGATTTTGTATAGATTATTCTTATTTTGCTAGAAATTGTAATAGATATCTTTCTTGAAATGGCTGAGTTTTCATGAAAAATTAATATAAATACTGGAAAACTAAGTGAAAGTTTATATGGACCTGATAAAATCCAGTGAAGTTGTAGTGTAACTGTAGATAATTCTGTATCCATTCTCTGAGGTGGTTTCTTGTAGGCTGTGCTATGTGTTTGCACTTAGATGAAGAAATAAAGTATTAAGTTATTTGCCAGTATTACAGACATTGATTAGAGATGAACATTATTTAATTAGCTTTAAGCAAGCTTAATAATTTGAAACCAAACACAAATGGTATTTCAGTCCCAGAATATAGAAAGTGCTAGAATTTCTGTATACTTACTTACATTTAAGCTCTCCAATCATTTTACAAAGAGAAAGGAAATGTGGATGTTTGGGTACATTTGTTAGCTGGCATTCCATGCAGAAAAATGAATACACTTGAGAAGGAAAATGCCCTCCATCAATTTTTAAAATACATTTCTAAAATCTTGAAATGGTGAATATTAAAATGGACTTGCACACACTGCTTTAGTGTTTTTCAGCAGTTGGCTGAAGTGATATAATCCAGTTTTGGTTTTTGATTGGTTTTTTTTGGTTTTTGTCTGATGTCATCCCGTGTTAATGTGCTGTCTGAAGGCTTTCCCTGTCAGTTGATTCCCTGTAGCAACGGTTTCTTACACTTAGGTTATTTTCTTTGAAGGAAATGAACCAGCCTATTTCTCAGTGATAACTGGCTATCTATCTCTTTTGTTGATCATTGATAACAACTCCATGAATTGTAGTATTAAGAATTGCTGGTCCTGAGCATCATTGCTGAGAGGCAGCAAAAAGCAAGGAGCAGTCAATGTTGTTTATCATAGAATCATCTGGTTGGAAAAGACCTCTGAGATCATCAAGTCCAACCATACCTGTCCCCTTGCTAAACCATATCCCTAAGAAACTCATCTACCCACCCGTTTAGTCTTGGCCTTCTGCGTAATGTTGTGTGCTCTTTTCATGCCATCTCTAGCTATAAACAACATAAACTGACTTGAAAATCTTGGTCACCAAGCGAACCAGGATCTTGCATTTGTTTATGAGGGATAGAAACCATTTTTGTTATTCAGTTTCAGTTCAAATACTGTTGTCGTTCCCTTTACAGTTCAAGTTTTGTGTTTGTTGTTGACCTGTCATCTTAAAGGACTGGTCAGGATGTGGTAAGCCACTAATGTAGCTGAGGTTCAGATGAGCACTAGAGTGATGGAATTAGACATCTGTGTATGGTTTCAATTTCTCTTGTGGATGAACATAGGATTAAATTTGCACAAGTCAGTTTTAAGTGTTAAGATATTCCTGTGATTTCCTCACCCCATTTATATATAAGGGAATTGTTGGAATTAATTATTTTATTCATGTTCATAGATTCGTAAAGTAAAATCTGTGCTTAAGTATCTGCGTCTTGCCGTTTATTGCACTCTACAAAGATTAACTGATGGGAAAAGAATGATATATGAACACTCCTAGTTACTAGCAAAGCAGGTCACAGGGTTTTGTGGACAAAACATAACTTGAGTTTTTTTGATATTTTGTAGAAAATCCAGATTTATTGAGCAACCTGCTTGGAACTGCTACTTAGTAATTAGCAAAAGTTCCTTATTTTCAATTAATAATCAGTCAGTTACTAAATTTATTTCTATCACTGTTAGTATTAACATTTCTAGATGGACTTGTATCAAATTTTGCTGTTAACTTAAAGAAGGCCCATCCTTGAAGACCTGGGCAGGATCGTGCAGTGATTTTGGCATTGGAAGATGCCATGTACGTTTCTGTCTGGTTTAGCACATTTTTCATTACCTTAAGTGCCAGAGTCACTTCTGTCATTTAAACAAGTCAGTCAGCTCTAGTTTTGAGTAGCGTTTCTCTGTGCTTTCTGACATCGCTTCTTACTAAAGCCTTTAGTCAGCTCTTTTAATCTGAGCTTTTCACTGTGATGGTTTTGCAGCTTCTTTGGACATGACCTGCGTTGACATGGATGAGCTGCTTTTGCAGTACAAGCCCTTATTTGCTCCACAGGAGTGAGCAAATAATTGCATATTATGGAAAACACCTTACATTGTAATATTTGGTGTGAACTTAACACTTTCTTCTTCCCTGTGACTGTGACATTTTTCGTCACAAAAGTTGTCAAGGACCACTGGTCCTCGAAGTGATGAAGCTTAGTGCTTTGGTTTGCTGCTCTGTCTGAACAGGCTTCCAGTATCCATTGTGGATAGAGGAATTATATGCCATCAAACAGGCACAGTGATAATGCGTGCCTTTTGACATTCTCTCTTTCTGTATTGTGCAAGTCATGCTTCAGCTGTCGCAGTTTCTAAAAAATTGATCTGCTATGTACTTAGGTGGCTGCTTCTTTCAAATGGCTTTTTCTATTTTTTTTTTTTTTTGCCATTTCAGTGTGACTGTATCTGTAGGAAGGAGGCTCAAAGAGCCGTGCCTCAGACACAATGTGTGGAAACTCCCTTGGCTTCCCTTATTTCTCAGCACTAATTGTCAGAGTTAATTTGGAAAAATCTACGAGACCCAGGAATTAAAGACAACAGGACTGAGACAGATTGTAAATGAAAGTTCTGTCCATCGTGGGGCTCTACCTATACTGGTGTAACTCATAGAATCACTTGTTTGGAAAAGACCTTTGAGATCGAATCCAATTAAAATTATATAATCGTTTTCTTAACATAAACCTTAGAATGTGGGTTGGCAGACAGTATGTTAGTGCTGAAATTCTGAGTCAATTAGATTTTTTCTTTTATATAAATATCCTTAATGTAAAACGGTTGGTTAAAAGTTGATAAGATATAAAGTATTTGTGGAAATCAAGTGAACTTTAATAGAGCTGGGAGTGTTCAGTTCTTGGGAAGGGTAACTGCAGTCTTAATCCATAACGTAAGAATATTTTGCAAAAGAAAGTCATAATAAATGTTCATTTGATTAGTTTTGCACAGGAACAAAATATAGGAAAAAAATTGATGTTTAAAAGTATTATTTTAAATTAAGTTCTAAATGAGAATTGCGGTATTGATAAGTTGAACAAAAGCAACTGTCTAAGGAGGATTCAAAAAGCAGTGTGTACAATTTATTAGAGTAAAAGAGCTTTGTGCAAACATGTGTTCTGACGAATTATTTAAAGTGAGCATTATGAATGCTTTTTAAAATGATCATGTGCAAGCCTTCATCTAGGAGTTCATATATCACCCGGAGAAAGGACCCAATAATCTCCATGCATTTTTCAACATTATGAGTATAATTGGAGAAAGACTAAAACTTAACCTTAAAATTAAGTCAGGGAGCTTACAAGAAGAATTAAAACAACCAGAAAAGAAATGGGTTAGCAGAAGGGAAGAACTTAAAAACATAGGAATGGAAATAATTAATTCGGCTGACATGAATTTGCTCATTAGGTTAGTTTTACATTAATATGAGATTATTATGTACCAATTAGTATATACACTTATTTTGAAAATGAAATGTGTTCTGGAGAAGTTTCATCAACCCAACATCCTGATTTATTACCTGTTGTATGCCTTTAAATGTGGGAATGTACAGGCAGTCTGACGCAAGCCTGCAGCTAAATTCTCCACAAAACAGTTTGCTAAACTAAACGAGACGGTGTAGTGGGTAGTTTTTAAAATACAGGGGCAAGTTAGCACACGGTACCAGTTTATTCTTAAGCCAGTGCAAGTCTGAATTTCTCTTCCTAGCCTGAATGTTTCAGTGCAGAGTGTACAGCACAGTTCTGTTCTTTGTGCAAGGATTATTCAAAGTATGCTCAGGATTTACGATAAATTTGTAGCGAAGGCATGCCAAATTCATGCATCTCATTAAAATCAGATTTTATCCATGATATCAAAACCTAGATTCTCTGGATCGCAAAGGAGAAAAGATTTTTTTCATCTGTATGAAGGGCTTAAAAGTCCTTGTGAGATTGTTCCGTTTCAAAAGAGGGTTGCAAGAGGATAAAAGCTATCAAGTGATGTAATAATTCAAGAAGGAATTTCTTTTGTTAGGGAGATGCAATATTATTTTGCTTTCTATAAAGTAGACACAATTAGTATTTCTCAAATGTTGTGTTATAATCAGCCTATCCAAACTTTCCAAAGAACATAAATTGATAACAATTGCACTTCTGGCCCTTGCAGTTTTTGTCCATTTCTTAGAGATAGTCAGTGTTTGTTACGTGTAGATGCAGTCCAGGTGTGTCTCCTGCATGGTCCGATGGGTTATGTGTTCAAGTGAAGCGTCTCCATTTGCATCCCTAATTTAAAAAGAAATTTTGCCAACTCAAAATCCAATTCCTTATAATACAGATAATTAAGTTCATGGCTGCAGATAACAAATACTCAACTAAAACAAGACATCTGTAGACAGTAACATATCTGATGTACTGCTGTAGTAACAGGAAGCAATGAAATAACAGCTGTCCTGTGTAACAGAAGAGAAGGGAGCTTGAACTCTTGAAAGCAGGAGATGTGTGAAATAGTTATTAATGTGAATGAGTAAGTGGTTGATCAGGCAATAACTATCCTAATTTAAACCTGACAAGGAAACTGATAGTTGATATTGTTAAATATCCTTTAATGAGGCGGAAAAGGGACAAAAGGAATGCTAGAGTAGTGTGAATATGGTATGAAGGTTGCTTTGATAAACAAATGCAATATGGAATGACTGGGAAACAATAAGAGATGATAAAAGGTACAATTTTCTAGTCGTTTTTCAGACTATAAGCATTATGTGTAGCATGTACAATGGAGGAAAATGAAGGAAATTACTGAAGCTAGGAAAACATGGCATTATCCTTTGTTTGCAGTGAGGCTGCATGTGCCCTACGCTGTTATTACATCCTAATTATTTTAAATGAGCTCTATAAAAGTATTATGTCATTCCTAAATTTCTTGGGAAGTTTGGGCATCTGGGTTCTGTGAATTTTTTGTTTTGGTTTTGATCTATGTTTTTATTTGTTTTTCTTATGTCGGATATGTGGGATTTACAAATAATTAATAGTTTTAACAATTTAACAATGTCAGTATGTAATTTCTACTTCTGGGTAAGTTCTTGCATAAACCCAATGTGCATGTGGAATAGGTCATAAAGAACCTCAACAAACTAAATTCATTGATTATTTTCTTTCATTTATATTATTGTTGGTATACTTCTAAAATAACGTAATTAGAGGCATAAAAAAGATGTAAGTTACTGCTTTTTGCAGTTGTTGAAAGTATGCTTGGAATTTGGTCATCTGCTCTCCTGGGCAATTAAGAATGTACTATAGTCCTGGAATTTTAAGGGAAAATATCAGAAAAATTTCAGTGAAGGACCAGACTCTGTGGATTAACCCCTAAGTGTGGGGAAATAAATTTGTGGCTTGTAATAATTGTGATAATCATTGTACTGTAGTAACTAAAGAATCCTATATTGATCATGTTAATTATTAACTGCTACTGAAGATGCATTCTAAAAATATGCACAGAATGTCTGTCAAACAAGTTTCTGTTTCCTGGATTTTTTAATGAAAAAAATGTAAAGACATGTTTGAGTTAAAACCGAGTATGATTTGAATTACTTTAAAAAGGAAGTAATCTATTGCATAACTAGAGAGTCTATGCAACATCAGTAGTGTATAGATGACAAAATGAAAAAGAACAGCAATCCTAATTAAGATGATAATTTATCCCATGTGGTTAGAATTTTTTTTCTCTCAATGTAAATTCTGCTTGCTTGAAATTGAAGGTTTGTGTGTTCTCAAAATGAACCGAAGCTAAACTGTGTTTTTCTAAGATAGAACAGTTAGCGTGTTTTCACACTGTAATTTTTTTGTAAGTATTGCTTTGGAAAAATGAGCATTTTGAGTGGTTCTGATAGGGGTACTGCACTGGGGCTTCCTGTAATTAGGAAACATCACTGTGATGCAGATAACATTTTGGTGCTATAGTGACCATTATGGAGGTAGAGTTTGCTAAAAATAAAGTGATTAAGCTTCAACCTTATGTTCACAGTAGAAAGAATAAATAGCATGAAGGTACTATGTTTATGTACTATTTTGAAAAATGATTTGATAATCATGAAATTATGCTCTGGTGGCAAAGTCACTAAAGATCTTTTTATGTCACAGAACTTTATAATTTGGATTAAGGAAGTTTACTATTTTTAGGGGGTTTATTTTTGTACGAGAGCTTTGAGAGGTTACTGGTACATGTAGGAGGACTCTTATTTCAACGTTTCTAACTCTGATCCATACATCAGCAAGTTTCTACTGTGCTGACTTGCGTATGTCCTGTGAATATTCATAAATGAATGGGGACTAATCACAGGGCATCTGTAGAAGTCTTTGTACGATGTGAACCTGAAGCATTTTCTTAGGTCAGTGAAAGCACCTGGCAAATAAAGTACCATTAGGATAATGTTGAGGTCTTAGAGTGGGTCTTTGTACTTCAGTTTAGGTTCCTGCAATGTTTGTACTGATAAAGTGATACTGAGTACCTCTAGGGACAGCATAAAGCCAGCTGATGCATCTGCAGCCAGCTGCCATTTTCAGAACTGATGGGCAAAACAACATCCGGTTACTCTTATCCGGTTTCAGAATATACAGACCTTACATAAAAGCTTCAAGATGCCTCTGACAAAAACAAGAGTGTAGTCATAGAATCATTAAGGTTGGAAAAGACCTCCAAGTTCATAAAGACCAACATCCACTTTGCTACAACTCTGTGGGCTCAGCCACCCATCCAGTTTTTTACCTGGCGAGGAGTACTCCTGTCCAAGCCAGGAGCAGCCAGTTTTTCCAGGAGACTGTTGTGGAAAATGGTGTCCAAGTCTTTACTGAAGTCTAGGTGAATAACATCCACAGCCTTTTCCTCATGTACCGAGAGGGTCACCTTGTCAAAGAAGAAGTTTAGGTTAGATGGGCAGGACCTGCCTTTTTGATACCTGTGCTGACTGAGCCTGATCACCTGCTTATCCTCTATGTGCCACGTGACAGTGCTCAAAGTGATGTGCTCCATGGGCTCACCAGGCACTGGGGTCACACTTACAGGTGTGTAGTTCTCCAGATCCTCCTTCTGCCCCTTCTTGTAGATGGGCATCATGTTTGCTCACCTTCAGGAAACTGGGACCTCCTTGGTTAGACAGGACTGTTAATAAATTGTGGAAAGTGGCTTGGCGAGCACTTCTGCCAGGTCCCTCAGTACCCTTGGGTAGATCCCATCTGGTCCCACAGACTTGTCCGTGTGTTTTTAGGTGGTAGTAGCATACCATACGTGAATTTTCATAGAAATATTCATGCAAGAGAAAGAGAGGATGTTTTTAGAACAGTGAAGCAACTCAACTGATGAAACACATGCTCAGATGGGCACATCATTGGGAATTATATGAATAAGGAAAAAAAATTATGGTGATATATCAGTTACTTCCATCAGCTCTGGTCTGAAATAATTTTCTTCTATCAATGCACTTTTTCAAAGATAACGAACCAATCAGTTCCTGTTGCCAGTAGCACTTAACTCTTGTTAGCACTCTGTGGAACCATCAGGACAGATCAAATGAATTAATCTGTGACATGCACACTAAAGAACAGCAGCATTTATCACCTCTGAGGTCATCCCTCACACAGCAGCATTCTGAAAGCAGCAGTCCCTTCTCCTAGTAGGAACTTTCACTAAGTGACCTTGATGGCCCATATGTTCCCCTTTTGTTTGTTTCAGATGAATAGCTTTCAGAGCGCATAATAACGAGGATTGTAGAGAAGCAGCATTGAAAAATATTGTGGTACTGATGGTGCAGCAGAAGAGGCTGCTAAGAATAACTAGGAGAAGGGGGTTTTGTTTTAGTTTGGTTTTTACATTTGGAATGGAATGTTCTGTTGGAATATGAAATTTTGGAACTGGTGGTCAGAAAACTCAGACCATAGATAAAATGATCTATCTTCCAGCATTGCAACAGTAATTGATATACCATCTACTCACTAGGAAGATCTTCCATTCCTTTTTCTCGGCCTTGTAGTTGGGGAGCTTTTCGCAACAGAGAGTTAGGGACATTTGTTTAATTAAGGATGTTTATCCTTGGATCTGAATATGATAATGCTGTCACAACATCCCTGTTTTCCCTGCTTCTGCCACTCCCTTCCTGTCCTCACTCGGTTTTAAACTTTAGACTGACTTTTTCCATATCTGGAAAACAAGTGAATATCCTAAAGATGGATAAGTTCTGCATGGCTATGGGAGAGGTGATCCTATAAGCTTGAGGGCATTATTTTCCCTATCACTGGAAAATGTAAAATTTTTCAGAACTTTCTTGGGCGTTCTCTGTTTTTTTTCATACAGTTCTCATCTGGGTGAAAGGTTTTGGCCCTGTGGCAGCGCTGTGTCTGAGGTCACGATTGCCCAAGGTTAGCATCCTGTAGCCTGCAGGCATGCACAGCCCCTTTGGAACCTGCGCAAAGAAACTTGCAGACCAAGAGCAAGTCTAAGGTGTTGGAAGTACGTGTAGCAACAGTTTAAAAAGAGCATTGCGACCACGTTACATTCTATATACGTGCAGTGTGCTTTTTTTTTTGGATGATGCTGTGGTAGAAAGGCTCCCTTATCCACAGGAAGCATGGAATGAAACCTGTTTTGCTGGATTACAGTTTCTCATTTTTTTCTTGCAATTGGTGCATAAGTTTCCCTCTCAAAGAAAGTGACTGATTTTTCTTAAATGAAGAAGAAGAATCAAGTCTAATGTGATTATCATCATAGGAAAATCTGTGATTGTAAAAGTGTTCAGTACATCTGTGCCTAACGGTCTGCTTCTCTTAATGATTTCCTTTTAGAAGAAAGTGCTAAAAAGAACAAAAAAGATGTTTGCATGAGTGTGCGTAAGTTTCAAAGACAAAAATCAAACCACCCTGGAATTTATTTTTATCTCCTGTATTACAGAGAATTCAGTTGCAATGTAGCTATCTCATTAAACTGTGCTTTCTAATAGAAATTTGAACATTTGAAATGTAATGTCAGAAGATAAAAGATGGGGGAAAAACTGAAGTAAAGTTATGTGTTATGCTTTTGGCTCATTACAGCAGGACTTCAGTACAGTGAGAGTAATGCACTTCAGCATTTGTTGTGGCTGTGTTTTTTCCTTACAGACCTCATTTGTGTACAGTGTCTCTGTCTGCCTTGATTGTATGTATGCCTTAACTCACATGCTTCATTTCAGTCTGGTGTCTAAAATGGGTTTTTAGTCTTTGTGTTTATTTAGTCCTCCTTACTTACTCAGCAGAAGTTGCATTGTCTGTATAGTTGCTCTTTTTACATGGAAGTTGAATGCAGTCTGCAGCTGTTACAGAGCACTCTTGTATCTCATTGAATAATGCACATCTATGAATATAGGTGAGGATCACAGAGCTGATAACTCTCTTGACCAGTAATGAGATCTTATCTGATTGTTTTTATAGCAATGCCTATCTATATAATGATTTAATTACATTTTTGGTCAAGGTCTGTCAGTCAAGTGATTTGCTACTGTAATATCAAACAATTGAATACTAGTTCAGTACCTTCTAAGTAGATAATGTCAAAGTAGCAGACTTGTAATCAAGCTGAATGGAACAAATTACCAAAATCAAAATGTCATTAAGTCACTCTAAGGGACACTTAAATTCAGTTAAAAAAATTACTGTGCCAGTTTTACATTATAGTCTTTAAACAACACATTGCATTTATGTGTGCTTTGATTCCTTTGGATGTGTTTTTTTTTTTTTTTAAAAAAAAAAAAAGAGAAAAAAAGCTCTTAAGCATTTGTAAGCTTTTTAGCAGAGCTCTTAACAGGCTGATGGTGGTTTGACTGTTGCCTTTTCCAGGCCTGTCTCTCAAGTCTAGCTGCCAAGTGCATAAAGATGAGAAAGAATATAAAATAAATGCTTCTTTCATGTGTAATTATCTTTGGCTCTCATATTTCAATGACATAAGGAACACTGTGGCCTTTGGTATATCTGTTGCCTGAATTTAACAAAGTATTCGGGGGGGTACTTTAAAGCTGGTGGAGATGTCTGTATTCTGCAAAACACCAAAACATGCTCTTAAATTTGTGTCTAGCAGGTTGTTACTCTGTTAATGAATTGTGTTGTTTGTGTGCTGAATAGAGTTTGATAGAAAGAGTGACAGTAATTACAGTTGTAACAAATGGATGTATGATTTTCAGTGGACTGTATAGGTAAATAATAATGAGAACAAACTGAGAGAGAATAAAACCTCAACTTCAGTGGATGCAGTCACTGTCAAAGGAACCAAACAGAGCTCATTTATTTTGTGAGAACTTGAGGAGGGATGTTATTGGCAAAATATTGACTTTGCTTTCACGATAATGGCAATTGAAAAACTTTGCAAGGAGGCATCAATGTCTGAGTCCTTCATTGGCTGCAATAGGAATAGTACAAATATTTTAGTAAAACAGAAACTAACATTTTTTTTTTGTCCATGAGCTTCTTCCACCTTTATTACATTTAGTTGTGAACTTTCTTCATAGCACAGATAGCTTCAATTAGGCTCCTGCCGCATTCAGAGTGATGTCCATTTTGAATGTAATGTTTTGCAGCTTAGTGTAGTGGTTCATTCCTCATATGCTACAAGAAAGGAAATAATCTTGAATAGTGTATATTGGGTTTTAAGTTAACTATTTCAGGGGGGTTTTGTATTATTCAAGACATGTAATTCTTATTTTTCCTAGTGCTTCTCACTATGACTAAGCAGGCAGAATGCAAAGGTGTAAATATCAGTTCTGTATTCAGAGCAGGATTTGCTTGGCCCTAGCATAGAGTTCTAGGCCACATGGCCTAGTTCAAAGGAATCCATATGCTTCAAAGAATTTACATGTATAAAAGCAGGTCACAATTTAAAAAAAAAAAATTATTTTGGGGTATAAATTATATTCTGGTTATGAGTTTGACATTTCAACCACATGATCTGTGTCTCGGGCAATGCCAAAATCATTTTGTGCAAGTTGAATAAAAGGAAAGAAGGAGGAAAATTGTGCCTAAAGAAGTCTATGCTCTTTGGTCCACCAGACACTGTGTTGATGGGTAGTTACGGTTGGTATTTTTTCCACTATCATCCTTACCCAGTCTGCCTGGCACTGCTTCTTACTGAGCCCTGGGCATAGATGTAATTGATTGTGCTCAGCTTTTTGCAGTTAGATGTTAGATGGCACTGAGTATGACGTGTCCAAGAGGCACTATTCAGTCAGTACCTGCTATTGGATCCAGTCACGTAATGGATCTTTTGCTTCATTAGAGGATACCTAAACAGCTATGAATGGATATATTGTTCAGTACTGTTCTTTAGATGCCATACTGGTGGCATACAGACCAATTCTTGTGACTGTATAATTGTGTTTGTGGTTTTGCTTTGATATGAGTAGGTTCATCTGTACAGAGCAAGTTCATCAAGCAAATAAAACATATATTTGGCCACATTCTGTCTTTTATTGAAAAACCAAATTAAAAATAGGTCAGAGTTGGCCTTTAAGTAGTCCTTTGTTTGTCTTTTCCCAGTTAGGGAGTGATGATTTTAAGTGATTCTTGGCTCCACATATCTTCATAGACATTAAATCAACAGTATGCACTGCTCCCAAGCACATCTGCCTCTGCTGAACTGCCACAGTACATTTTAACACCGTTGATTAAGCTAGGTATAGTTGACTTCTGTCTTCTATCTGCTTTTTTTGTGAGTTTGAGTTAGCAAGTGTTCATATATCCTCACTAATGAGTTCTCATTGATGAAATTCTGCAACAAAGAAGGCACAAAATGCATGATCGAATGGAAAGAATGATTAAATAAAGGAAAAAGCATTTAGGTAGCAGGTCTGAATCAAGTAATAGGTGCTGGGTTTTTTTTAGGGGTCTGATAAACAGAGTTTGATTGTTGACCCATCTCTGCTGAGGAAGGCAAACAGATATCCTTGTGATGCAAGAGTCATATAGTTAGAAATTTGAAATCAGAAACTGAAAAACTGAGTCTTGCTATCGACTCAGTGAATTAAGTGAGCAAAATCTTCATTTCTGTTAAATTCTACAAGCTGGTCAATCAGTGTATCTTGCTGAACATTTTTTAAAAACATTGCACTTGCCTAGAAAGGTTCAGGAAAGAAGACAAGAAGACCACATAAACTATAATAGCTTCTCTGAACTGCACGTAAAAGATTTCACCCTCACCTCTCTCATCAGGCATTTGTGCCATTTCTGCATGCAAAATTGCTAAGCAAAGGGATATGAAGTCCTGCATTTGGAGGATTTTTTTTTAATTAAAATATTCTTCTGCCTTAAGGAAGCCATTAGTTTCCCAGTTTCCAGTGCTGAACATGCATGATCATGGATTTCCAGGAACCCATGAGTGCCAGATGTCTGTTTTCTGAAAGCAGAACAGATAATCTCTTCTGCTATTTTTCAAGAGGAGCGTATGCACAGCACAAAACCCCGAATGTTATCCTGGCCAGGGAAGCACAAAGTCTTCACTGACCATATGGCCCCCCTGGGGATTTGACTGTTTTCTTTTTCATTATGTGTACTACTGTACTCCTTCTCACACCATAAACTAACCTACCTTTTCTGAAACTCTTCCAAGTACATTTGTTCCTAGATTGGAGAAGGATTCTGGTAAGGGTGTATATTCTGTAATGCTTGCTTCCTTCCAAGATACTGAGCTTGTTGGCACTTCTTTAAAAGAAAGATCAAGTAGAAGCCCTCAGGCACATCCTGCCAAGCCTTTAATGCTACTGTCTGTCACAATCTGAAGAGCACACTGACATCCCTTTAAAGTGGGCCATGAAGAGGATCCCACACCTCCTTTCTCCGGGTGTTAGTCATTCTTGTATACTGACATTCCTCCTCCCTTGAAATAGTGGCTCCTGGTAGCATTAAAAATTTACCTGGGCCAGTTGCTCTGAATATCGATAGTTGTTTGAACATGACTTTTGAAGCATTTTTTACCTCCTGATTCAAGAACCAAAGACCATCTCTGTTATCCTTAGAGAAAGCAAAAGGTACTTAGCCTGGAGTTTAGCTTGAATCCGGAGTCAGTCAATATATAGGTTCTTGTTCTGGGTAATTTATTAATGAGTCTTTTATTGCATCTCTTCCAGTCTTGAAGACTATTGAGAGACTGTCAGGTGATGAGATTACTTGTCTGCAAACTGAATATTGTTGGGTAATTAGCTGCCCACTGCAATCTCACTCTCTTGAGTGTCAGCTCTGTTGTTTTCTGTAGCAGAACACAGTATAGGATGCTGTGACCCAAATCTAACACCTGGGAATATGTGGGTGGCAAGAGGAGCTAAAACCACTGAAGTTTACCCAACATTGTGTGTTGGTATCATCCTGTAGTCTGCATTGGGTTGATACCTCGTGCCTCAGTTTCTGTAGATTTCTGTAGATTTCAGAATGGTCTGAATGAATCTGTACTTTTAAATATGAATCTCTATGAAAAAAACAATATGTCATTGGAGATTTAGGCTCCAATTTGCAATATTTCCTTTATGACTTTATCTCTTACCTGCTTTCCTCTGAGGTACTACGTGAAACCAAGTTGCAATTCTCACTTGTCCCTCTCGGCCATTGGTGTCCCAAGCCTAGACACTCTGCAAAACGAATGCCGCGCTACTTGATCTTTAATTTTTTCCTTATATTATTATTTTTTGGGTCCCTTCCAACTCAGGTAATTCCGTGATTTGGTACCTGGGATATGGCAGAGCAGAATGAGGCTCCCTGTTTGGCTCAGGCAGCTGTTCCTGCTCTCCCTGCTGTTCCTCCACTTGCCAAACTTGCACCGGACAACTGTCTTTTGAAGCCTACAGCCAGGTGCTGTGTAGGCTGCTCTGCGTATCAGAGCTTCTAGAACATTGTTGCATATCCAAAAAAAAAAGAACTTTATTTTTAAAGCACTAATAACTGGGAGATACTTATTCTCTAAAACACCGCTCCACTCAGGGGCATCTTAATCCTTTTTTCTTGAATCAAACAGTTGCCGTATTGAAGGTATGTTTTCTTTTTCCAACCTTCCATCCTTTCCTGTGTGAATTCGAAGAGGATATAAGTAAGGTAGTGTTCATGCATTGGGAAAATATGTTAGATTTGAAAACTGAGGATAGTATTCTTCCCTAAAATGCCATTTGGATTGACCAGCTTACCCTCTTCGACTACTTTAATGAGATATGCATTGTATTGTGGTTGGTTTTTTAATGCAAGAAACATTGAAGGAATAACCTCTGTGGCATCATTTGAAATAAAGTTATACTTGCTGTTGTGATGTTGGAAGGAGAAATGTAAGCATTGCTTACCTAATAAAAATTGGCAGCTGTTCTGGTGCTGCATTTTAAGTCCGTTTTATTTTAAGTCAAACTGAAAATAAAATTGAGGTATTTTCTTACAAATATCCAAATTTCCTACAAATATGAAGACAAAATTTCAACTAAATTTCAATGCCCTCACATTCAGATATACATATTTTCTTTGAAAGGGAGGGCCCGGTCCCTTTTTTATGAGTAAAATTACTTTAAAAAAAAAAGAAAAATAAAAAAAAGGCAGCCTGCTTCAAAGAATAGATTTCTAGGAAGAACACAGCCTAACATCTTGTATTCAAATAAACTGATTTTATACGGGTCATGAGCTTTCTCATTAAGAATTAAATTGTTACCTTTATTTCATCAATTGCCACTCTGCGTCCAAGCGTCTCTTGCTTTATTAAAGAAATAGGTGTGTGTATGTGAAGGTTTGCTTGCTTGTTGCTTCATATGCATAGTTATCTAGTTCTGTTAGCAATAACTTAGGAATATTCAAGAGAATTTCTTTATTCTTTCTGGAGTACAATGAATTGTGCTCAAGCACAATTTTTCATTCATTTTTTTATACCTGCAAAGATAATTTCTACTTTTTTTTTTTCCCCCTGAAAACTGAGTTCAGGGAACTTGAGTTCTCTCAGTAGACAGAATGACATTATTTTGGAGCCTTCCAAATTTATGTATAAAAAAGGAAAATAGTAGAGGTTATTGTTGGCACAACATTAACTCATCTTCCATCCTGGAAAAAGTTACTGTCTATATTGAGTGAAGATTGACTAGAATGGTAGTGTCTCTTTAAGGTTATTGTTAAGAGTAAGAATGTAAATGATTCACCAAGGCTGCTGCTAGTCACCAGGTTCCTATAACAGGGAGATGATCTCAATCTGCCTTCATGCTGTTAAAATGATGCGTAAGCCTACCAGCGTTCTCAAATGATGGAGTATTATTGCAGCCTCTTAAAAGTTGGGCACTGAGATAATTTGGCTGATGTTGGAGAAAGAATGTTCCATAACCCCTGTGGCTCAACTTTCATTGAATAAATATGGCATGCTGCTGCTTTTGTTCTCCTTGTGTATGGAAGAACAATTAACATGTCAAAAAAGAAGAATCACAGAATGTTCTGGCTCCTTTCTGTAAAAGTGGAGTTCCACACTGAGCTGTGTTTTTGAAGTTATTGAGCAAGATTCAAGGTATTATCTCCGAAATATCAGTCAGTCTTATGCTTCTTATGGAAAGGTATGTTACTGAAGTTGGAAGAGCTAATGAATACTTTATTACTTTAGCACCTATCATGTGTTTTAAGAATAGGACATGTTTTTATTGCTAGATGTAAACAGGATCTGCAATATGACTACAGCAGTAGAGTTGTAAAAAAATGTTTTTTGTGTAGAGATAGGAGAGGGCTATTATCGTTTTTTTGTTTTGTTTTAACTAATTTAAATAAAAATAAGCTTCATCAGTTGTCTATAACAACTTGTGGGGATTTGTCTATGAGCTGAAGGTTTCCATTCTTCTCTTTGGCTGCAGAAGAGATACGATGTGAGACACTAAAACCTTTTTAAGACTTGATTACAGATGTATGTATTTTCAGGCTCTTCACAGTTATGACCTGTTTGGTTTTTTTTTAAGTAGGAAATTATGTCTTCTTTGTATGTTTTCAGTTGTTGGTTTGTTTGGTTTTTTTTTGTCATTCTTTGGTTTTGTAGCCCCTTACTCCTTATTGTTGAGGAAACTTTGCTTATGTGTCCTCGAGGGAACTTTGCTTTTATGTCCAGCAGTATAAAGAAGCTATGCCGAAATATAATTATTTACAGTTTATGAAGAAGTTTGATTTTTCTAGTTCATAGTGTGAAATTTGTATGAGGGAAGCTGTGAAGAGCAGATCTATTAGGTGTTCCCATGGAAAAAGTGTTAATTTTTGGGTGGATGTTTCTGACTGTGGAAAAGTTCTTTTCTGGCAAGAATATGGAAATTCAAATTCAGCATAAAACAAAATCAGTATAAAGCAATTTTTGTAGTTTCTAATTTCTGTTTTCTAAGTGGGAATGAACAGTGATCTTCTTGGAGTTGTTTAGATTTTATTCTATCTCAATCAGAGCTTGCTGATATCAAAATAGTGATTGAAGGTAACAGATGAGATACAAGCATAGCTTCATATTAGCATATGTTCTGCAGAGAGCAAGTGAATTAGACTGGGTTTTATTATTAAAGCTTCCTTAAAGCAATTTGCACATAAAATGTTTGTATAATGCTCTATTTTCTAAGAAATAGTGAATTAAGAATCTTAGAATTTGCAAACACGCACTTGTAGGTCACAGGGTGCAGTTACTAAATATTTGATGCATATTTAAATAGGCTGTGCAAAATGCTAACAATATCTAACTTAGCAAAACAGCAGTCTTGTATGGCAATATTTCAAGTAGAGTTTGTGTAACTATAGCATACGCCTTTTTTTATTGATACACTTCTCTGGCTCGAGGCAGGCTTTCTGAGTCATTTAGGAGTTCAAAAACAGTTTTCTTCTGAAATACAAGATGTTTTTTACCTTTATTTCTACTTGTGTTCAACAGGAGAACCCTTAGAATTATAATTTCAATAAATCAGAACATAAATTTTAATACTAACATGATTGCATCTATCTTGAGAAAGGTTTGTTACTTCGTAAGGGTTTTCTTAGTGCAAGTGCAGATGTTTGAGGCTCTATGTTGTATCTTGCTATCGGTGAAGCTGGAATGCTTAGAGCAATGAAAAGAGTGAGAGATAGGCATGCCCTGAGTTTATATTGTGCTGCCACTGAAAACGAACCAAGATAAGTATACACCTTTTTACTGATAACATAGTGTCTGTAACATGCTCAGTCTTTAACCTGATGGCTATGACATACCCTACTTAATAAGTCTTTCCCTTTTTCTGGCCTGAGTGCAATTCTAAAATCCAGTTGTTTTGTCTAAGGTTAATTGGATCATTCTGAATTCCTGCGGCAGTACCTTAACTTCTGTTATGTGTGGCAATATTAACTATTGTACCACATTTCAGTCTGAGGAAGAACATTTGTTGATGTAATCGTGATGGATAAAAATTTACTTTGTCCCACTCAGTGCTTGTCAGGGCACACCTGGAATACTGTGTTCCATTTTGGTTCCCACTACACAAAAAAGATGGTGACAGGCTGGTGAGGGTCTGAGAAGGGCCACAAAGATGATGAAAGGACTGGGAAGCCTGCCGTGTGAGGAAGGTTGGAGAGAAAAAGGTTTGTTCAGCCCTGAGGAAAGAATTCTTAAGGGGAGACCTTATCACTGTGTTCCAGTATTTAAAGGGTCGCTACAAAGAACGTGGAGACTCCATTTTTACAAGGAGTCACATGGAGAATATGAGGAGTAAAGGTTACAAGGTGCTGCTGAGTACATTCTTAGTGGATGCAAGAGGAAAATTTTTCACCATGAGGATAATCAGCTTTTGGAGTAATCTTCACAGGAATGTGGTGGAGTCCTCAACATTACACACTTTTAAAATTCAGCTGAACAGGGCACTGGACTATCTTGGCTAGACCATGCTTTTGCCAAGAAAGGTTGACCCAGATGATCCTTAAGGTCCCTTCCAACCTGGTGTTCTATGATTCTTTCAGTAACATCCCTATCTGCGTCATGCACGTGGTAAAATTCAGGTTCTGAAGTCTTCAAAACACAAAGTGTCTGGACATACTGTGATCAGATATGGTAGATCCACTGCTGCCATCTTGTACCCAGATGGTTGTCCTTTAAGATACAGAACAGCTTAATGTTTCCCTTATGTTGTGCTGTATTAATTGTTTCCACAACTCATAGTGATCACGTATGTTTTTTTATCTGCTTAGCAGTTTTTGACAGCCCTGGTAGGTTGATACTCCTTGTCCAAATGGTTGTTCTGAAATTTAGCTTGAAAAGCCCCAACATCAGAACTGTGTCTCAAAAAACTGTGTTTTGCAAGAGGCAAGGTTTTGCCCTTTAATTTGTAGATGAATGTAGATTTCTAAGAGCTTCCTCTAAAGCCTGATCACAAATTTCTGCCTCACTGGATTTCTTGACTTACCGATTTCCCACCCTTGATTGCATGGAGGGCAAATCTTGCAGCTGCTGGCACTGATTGGTTTCTAAATATAGGGAAATGTTGCTGCAGGAAATTTCGAGACAGATCTGATAAAAGAAGAGGTGAGAAACTCCTTTCTGTTATCAGAAAGTGGTAGCTGAAGGTCAGTTTTATGTGGGCCTCTGTAATTTATCTAGCTGCTACAACTCAGATGAAAGATTAAATTTACCCTTTTCTGCGTATATCTCAAGCAATCAGTCTTTGGGTGAGGAATTAGACCAGATTTATAGAGTTAGTATTTATCTTTTCACCTTTTATTAAGGTGGGCTGCTAAGTAACATTGCAATTCCTCTGCGCTTCAGATGGTGAGATTAGTGATGCCACTCTTCCATTTCCCCATAAGATCTCACATGGTTGCATGTCACTTAGTGCTCACTTTTAGGGTGAACCCTTGTGCTGTCTGTTCTTGTTTTCCACAAATCTTTATCTCTGCTTGAGTCAATAATTTACAACATTTTTCTCAGCGGGCTTTTTCCCCTCAGTAGAAGTCACTGCCCTTGCAGCAAATGTCTGTGGGGTTAACATTGCAGAAATGTTTACTTAAGTGTGAAATCATTACCCCAATGTGATAATTTGACAATCTGTCGTGGCAGGAGAAAATCTTCTGCACCAGCCCTAGTGGCTATGTTAGATCATGTGAAACGTGCCCTTCGTACGAAGGCTGCTTCTCCGTGTTTCAGAGGTCTTGTTTTGCAAGGGAGAGAGATGACATTTATTCACAAAGAATAGATCAGGAATAAATTCAGATGGTTTATATATAGAAAACCACAATAATCAGGAGTTACTTTAGCCATGTCAGAGCTTGGAAGCTTGATTACAATTATCCTATACTTAACCATGAAACGTCATCCCATTATTTTTCTTGTGTGATGCAAACATAGAAATAAATATGTGAATAACTACAAGGACAGGAAAATATTAAAAAATAAGCCTATTACATGAGGACAAGAACCTTCTCATTCCTCAACGCAGGAACTGTGCAAGCAGTGTTTTCTTCTTTTCTCTACTTTAAGGGACACTTGAAGTGTTCATGTACAGATTTTCAACCACAGAAGCTTTTGAATTAGGAGCTTTGTAGCAGTTCGCTATAAAGGATCAGTGCAAATTAACTGCTTTCTGGGAAATATAACTTAAAGCTTATTTTAAGGGTTTAGAGTGTCATGTAGTCGAAATTGGTGCTGAGGACAGTTTTGATGTATGTGGCCTTACAAAAGGTAGCTTTAATCAGGAAGAGGTGTCAGCTTGCTGGAAGATCGCTGAGATGAGAACTGGTAGATGAGGATTATGGCAGGCACGGATGAGTTGCTACGGCTTATAAAAGCAGCAAGCCCAGGCACATGGTTGTTTTTTGGCTTGAATGTTAAAGCTTGTAATTTGTTATCATTTGATTAGAAATGAGCTTTAAAAATTCTAATTGAGATAGATGTAACAGATACCTGTGATCTATGTGTTGCTAATAAGAAGGAGTAAAGCCAAGATTAAAAAAATTATTGGAGTGTTCTGTGAGACTGTTGTAGAATATTTAAATGTGGTCCTTCACTGAATTATTTCCTGGATTTAAACGTGATTTTTCTTTTTTGAAGGATAAAGCAGGCTATTTCATATTGTAACTTAAATGTTAAATCTAGTTTTTTTTTCCTTTATCATTCGGTTGCATGCTTTTAAAAAGTATGGTATGCTTTCAATCTCTAAATGCAGTTTCATTTATTAGAGAGTAAGGTACATTCTGTCTAAAAATAAGTATAATACCCTTATAATTGGAGTAATAATACAGACTAGATGAGCAAGAGTCATCGAAATGGTGCTATCCAGAGTATTTTCTGCCACAACTTTCTGTATTTGTCAATTCTTATTTTTATTTAGATAAATAAAAGTCGTCTTGTATTTGCAGAGGAAAGGAGGAAAAAGATGTGTCTATGTGTCCATAAATACATATATATAAAAGCCTCATATGAGCTGGTGACAAGCATTGTGAATAAACTTCTAAGTAAAGCTTGAAATCACAGTCATGAGTGCTACCATTATTCCCTTCACGTTACCTTTTATCTTCCTTTTTTTGTCCTCTGCCAGTAATGTTTGGTACCTAATACCAGATATTAATGGTTTATTATTAGATAGAACTCTTTAATGTCAATAATGTTGACAGTTTGTCATGACTGCAGAAGGAATGCACCATCTCTGGTTTAGTTACGATTTTGATCTGCTTCCTTTTTTTATAAGTTTTTGCTAAAACATCATGCAGTCCTTTCTGTGTTATTTTTTCACCCTCAGGAGCAAATGTTTCAGTGTTCCTTTTTCTGTTATAAAGATCAATGCCAGAAGCCTGATGCTCATGAGCAATCCCATTATAGCAAACCAGTATTCACATACACTGCAAGAAAACAGTTTAGTAAAGAAACAGATTTAAGTTTAAACCTTGCAAAGGATTACTGCAAACAGCATGGAAAAATCATTTTTTGGAAAATAATTACAAGTATCATAAAATTATCCCTTTAATGTGATTTAAACACGCCTTTGTGTCAGTAACAAGTATACATTTAGTTTTGATGAGCTACTTGCAAAGAAATTTACAAATGCTAGAAAGGAGGATGCTTTTTTCAGTCACTTGTGTCAATTGCAGGGTAATTGGCTGGTTCTTCAGAGGCCTTGTGGGAAAAGCACTGGAGTACAGTCAGCATTTGACTATGCTTTTTTTATTTCCTCACTGTAAAGTACCCATCATTCAGCATAAGTTGCAGGCTCTAACCACAAAGATTATTTTATGCTAAAGAGCCTCTAAAAAGCAAGGTCAAAAAGCTGCTGTGTGAACTAGGTGGAAACGTCAGCTACAACCTGCGTAGGAACTGAAGCAGATTAAAATGAAATACATGCCAAATAGGTCATCTTATTGCACATAGCGTGCTCATTTTGGTAGAATGAATGCATTAATCAATGAGACAATATGTATACGAACTAAAATGCATCTTTATTTTTACTAGCTGTTGTGCTGTTATGTGGAAGTGGTGGTTAATACAGCTAAAAAGAGAAAATTATGCCTTTTTATACCCAGATTTCCTCCTTGAAGACACTGTTAGGTGCCTGTGTGTATGCAGAACAGCAAGAGCATTTTGGGTAAAGGTTACAAATCCAGGCAGATAGTCTTGTTTTAGTCTAAGCTGTGGGGTCTGGTAGAGGCGGGGTGGTGGGGCAGGAAATGTATGTTGTGTAGCAGTAGAAGACCATAATAAAGTGTCAGCATGAATTTTTGTCTCTACTTTTACCTGTTTAAGTTAAAGACAGACCATTAATGTTATTTTAATATGCTGTTCTGTGGTTGAATGTTCTGTTACAAATGCAAGTTGAAATGTGCTGTGATATAGTGTACTCTGGAAGATTGTGAAATGGATGGATAAGCTTGGGTACTCAGAAATAATCTTTCTTCCATTCTGAGTTTGAGATGAATACTGTTAAATAAGGCCTTCGTTAGTTAATTTGGGACAAAATACCACACTTAATATTTAGTAAATGTAAATGAAGGTGTCTCATGCTGATTGATTTTATTTCCCTCATACATTTTGCCAGTTGCTCAAGCTGTGGCATTTTTGATACCAGCTAATTAGGTTCATTCTGTGTAGATGGACAGCCAAAGTGACTCAGCGGGGCAGAGTTAAATTACTTCCGTCCATCCTGCTATGCTTGTTAGCAAGTCATGAAGATCCTGGTCTTGGATTTTTTATTATTTGGTATGTTTAGGTATTTTCTTCAGAGAAATTGTGGATAGTGGCCTAGGAATTAGTCTACAGGGAAGTTTTACATATGCTGAAGATGGTTATCTTTTCCTTGGAAATATCCCGTAAGCCAGTGTTTTGACTAAAATGTTTTGAGGTTTTAAAACCACCACTGACTCACTAAAGGGTGGGAGCTTTGTACAAAACTCTTTGCAAATGTTTGCTGTTTAAAGACCGGCAATATAGTTAATTTGCCTTAGAATAAATTCTGTATTTCCTAACTATTTCTAAGATGAACTGTTACAGAGTTAACACTGGAAAATCTTTGAGAAGTAGAGCTCTTCAGAACCAGGAAAAGGTGAAAAGGCAGAAAGTTACAGAGGTCGTTCTTGTCTAGGTTGGCGACTCCAGGAAAAGAACAGATTTTATTAGGGACTTATGTAAATAGGTGCATCTCGGGGACAAAACTGGTACAATGTTTTTATATTAAGCATAAATACAGTTTTACATAGACAAACTGGTCATACAAATCGATCAGTAGAGGCTGTGCTGTTAATTTCTTTCTCATGAGAGGCTTTTGTGATTTTTGCATGTATTTTTCTTTAGCATTCATCTAAGATGTGTCCAAAATCTTGGATGCTAATCATTCAATAAGCAGCAGCTGTCCCAGATAAATACTGCTCTAAAATGTTAGTTTATATTTGCCATTTCTTCCTGGATCTTGTTAACTAACTGGTTATGGTCTTGGCTAAACAATGTTCTTGATTTTCCCTCATATGTTAACTACCACTTGAGGAAAGAAAGCTGTAATGGTGCCTCGGATATTTCACTGTACTGAGATATAAGCTTGTTTGTGGGCCACGGCAGGAAGGTTAAACTTCCCTCTGACTCTGAATTTCCTGTTCCCCTTAATTAATCAGAGAGGTGAGGTTATCTAGTGCTAAATGAATAAGTGCTGGTCCTCAGCATACAGCTCCCTGTGAAAAATCACATTCTGCTGATGGGATCTTAGCATACCGAATAATTTTCCATTTGACTAGAAATGGTTCTGGCTTCCTGAGTATGAGTCAGTAATTTCCAAAGCAGATGTGTGTGATGCCCATCCATATACGCATACAGGCCTATCTGTAACCAGCATTTGCATAATGTCTGTGTGTTCGAGACCTACTTGATGATCTTTTAAGATGATGAGAGGCTTTATTTTAAACTAAATGTAAAGCCACCTTAACCTATGAGCGTCAAACATTTAATCAAACTGACATGCCTGTACGATAGATTCTGCAGGCATAAACCACATTTGTATGGATGGTAAAAAATTCTTTTAAAACTTAGCGTTGCTTCAAAAATGTGGAAGGTGCTTTTTTTTTTCCAGTGAAGTGTTTTAAAAATGTAGTTTCTGAGAATTTTTTTCAGTGAAATGTTACCTGTTTCCAGATTCCTAACTTAAAGAAATCCTCAGTGCAAGTACTTTTTTAAACATCTCTAGCACACTGGTAGGTGCTGTGGGTGCACATCTGCTTCAGAACCCTCTGACTGCCTGAAACAAACTCATTTCCTATGAAGTGGATCTGAATGTTATTAAACCTTAGGGTGTCAAACATCTTGCTTGCTCAGGGGTACATCTTTCCCCTGGTTTTTAGAGGAAACTCGGAAGAGCAAGAGGTGCACACACAGAGTCGCAATGCTTGTAAAGATTTGGGTAATGTAATTGAACTCCAGATACAGAAACTGAAATGGCTGCTCTTCTATGCATATTTCAGTGATTGGAAAATATTATCTTGAGTATGTGACTAGTGACAGAACTAGAGGGCATGGACTCAAGCTTCATCAGGGGAGGTTTAGGCTTGATCTTAGGAAAAAGTTCTTCACTGAAAGGGTGATCGGCCATTGGAATGAGCTGCCCGGGGGGGGGGTGGAGTCGCCGACCCTGGAGGTGTTTAAGGGGAGAGTGGATGAGGCACTGAGTGCCATGGTTTAGATCATGGTGTTAGTGTTGGGTTATAGGTTGGACTTGATGATCTCAGAGGTCCTTTCCAACCTTGTGATACTGTGATGTATTGAGCAATGTACGTAGGAAATACTAACAGAAAAATAACAGTAGTGATAGCATGGTTTTTTTCTTTGTTCAGGTAGGATTGATGAAATCTGACGAAGTATTACTCAACCCAATTTCAATAATCAGCTTGTGATAATTGCTTTTGTTACTGGATACCTGGCATTGACTTTTCGTTTCCCAAATGGATTAGATTAAGCATTGGATTCCCTCTGGACATGGAAATTTTCAGCTGATTTCCATCTTGATTTTAATGCTTTTTTTAACAATGAGTAAACTTAGTTGAACTAAAAATGGTTGATTTGACCAGAAGGATGTTTGAACCTTGAGAGTTTTTTGATTTTATTTTTTTAAGCTCTTTGTTCTTAAAAAAAACCCAAGCAAACCAAAAAAAAACCCAAAAGCCTTCTTTCTTGGCTATATCAGAAATGTCTGCTAGAGTTAATGAAGGAAAAGTGAAGCTCCACTGCTTATCATATTAATACAGTTTTGGGTTTCCCAAGAGAGAATTTCTCATTTGTCTCAAGGTGATTTTTTGTGTTGTACTTAAGTTGTCTGAATGATAAATAGTGCCTTAGGTAGGTTGCAGGCTGTGTATGTAAAGAAAAGTAATACTGCATTTAAAAGTTTTCTGATAAAGTGGAATCCAATTTTGCATTGAAAAGCTAAGATGAATTTTAACCACTTCTTTGTTGAAATTTCATCAGTCAGTCTGGGCTTATTAGGAAATGAAAAATTGTTCATATAAATATTCAGTTATTAGGACCTGCTTAGATTATTTTATTAGAATCACTTTTGTTAAGTAAAGGTCTTAATTAATTTACCTTATTTTATAACCATCTATGTGAATATCTATTACATATTGATATATACATAAAACATATCTATATGTAATTATCAGGTTTATATGCATAAAATCTAGATACGTACATAAGAATCTATAGTTATATATATATATTTCTGCATTGTTTAGCATAAGAAAACTTCAGATTAATTCTGAATTCTAATCATTTGGGTGCTACTTAGTATGAAATTATTTTATCCATCAACATTTTTTAGATAATTTTGTCATTTTAATTGATTCTACTTTGTAGCAAGATGGAGTGAACAGAGCTTTACTTGTGCTTCTGGCTTAGATTTACCTACAGCACAGTTCATCTTCAGCGAGACCATGACACTCAGTTCCATATGTGAAATACATCACACATACAATTTTGCAATAGCTGCAAAGAAAGCTGCTCGTGCCACCTGCACTTAGTTGAATGGGAAACTTAATAATTGGCTCATAAAATGAGAGTTCTGCATATCAGTAAATGACAAAATATTATCTAGTAACATCACAGCATATATAAGAAACCATAGGGCAGGTTTAAAAAGGACAAAATTGTTTTGTGTGCAATATTTAAATACATTTCCCACATCTAAAACCAGCAAGAAAGGGAATACAGTAGCTGTTTTCCAATGAAAGAGCTGGGCTAACTTCCATTTTCTTTTGTTGCGGCGGGTTGTATGTACTGAAAATGAGTAAAGGTGATGTATATATTAAAAATACTTTGAGCATGAAAAAAATCATCACCTTACCCTTCTCTTTATTAACCCTGTGTAATAACAGCATTTATATATATCTTTAACAATATGAAGAGGATTTTTTTATGTATTCACACTTATTTTTACAAGTTCGTTTAGTCACCAGCTAGCACAAATTTGTATTAATAAGACTAAATTGTGAATATGTTTCTAGTCGAAAACCTGATATGAAAATTTCTTACAGGATTGTTGAGTATGAAACACAGTGGGTTTTTTCTGTTTCATCCCATAAGCAAAGGTTTCTGTCAATATGACAAAGTGGTTGGCAGGACCACAGGGTGCAGCGGGGATAACTGAGGTGGAGCAAGTCCTGAGTTCACTGGGAGCTATTCAATGTTGTACCCTGGTTTGACTAGCCTTGGGAATGGATGAATTTCTTCTCTTCTTTCAGGAGCAGCGGGGGCCTCTTGGCCTCCTGTGACTTTAAACATCTCACCATCTGTTTTGTTGTCTGGAGGTAATAGTTGGGCTTTGGTGAAGAAGGGTGGCAGGGTGAGCACCCAAGTTGTTGGTTCCATGCGGCACCTGTATGGAGCCATGATAAATGGCAGTGCCCATTTCACTAACAATAAAACCAAATGAAGTGTTTCTTTCAAATATATGCAAATACATTAGCATTAAATATTGAAATAAAATAAAAGTAATAAATTCAAACTAGTATGTCAGAGAATTTCAAAAGCTGTGTATGTTATCTGTATCATGAACAAATATGACCTGTCTGCATCATATAGGCTTCTTTCAGAAGGGTTCCTGTTGGCTTAATCATTAACAAGGCTTTTCCCTAATAAGAAAGAACATGCTCTATTTGTCTTCCATGCTGCTCAGACTCATAGCCAATTGCTGTTGAAAAGAAAGACAACCAACCAAAAAACAAAAGAGAAGAACACCCTGCTCCCAAACAAAATAAAACAGCAGGCAAAAAGGTTACAGTTCTGCAATCCAGAAAGGGAATGTACTTACATGAGGTAACCTTTCACTGGCTCTTGATACATACTTTAAAACTGTGAAGACATGGAAGCATCTTTCTAATACAATTAGTTATTCTTGAGAGTTTATTTAAAAAAAAAATTCTTTATATCTTTTTTCAGATTTCATTGTCATTACTGTTTAAGCTAAACTTTTGAACTTTAAGTTCCTTCATTAAGCTCTTCCTGTTGCACCGTTTACATGCTCTTCCTTTCCTATTGGATAACTTCCTATTAGGAGGCAGAGTAGTGTTATTCCACTGTTTGTAGAAGGTATAATAACAGACCTTGGAAAAAAAATCAGCACTGTGTATTCACACCTGCTTCCCTTTCTCCCCAGAAGTGCTCATGACTGCCATAATTGTCCACAGATCACTGCTTTGAGATAGGTACCCACTGCATCGAGGCACAGCATCAAGTATATCCTCATGGGATTTAATTGGTTGCACGTAAAGGTGGAAAAGGGAAGCATAAAGAGATACAAGGGATTGATTTTGTGATGTGGGAGGAAAAAAAGAAAATACAAAAGGGAAATGACAGCTGCTGCCATTGCGGAGAGCAGAGATGCATACTTACACAATAGCTTTCCCACCAAATCAGTAGGTTTAGGGCCTCTGGAGTTAATCAGTGTTATTTCCATGCCTTCTTTCACACAAACAGCTTTGGCATTTGTCTGTCTCTGTCTTCAAATAGGTCATTTACTTTTTCTACCTGCTGCTATCACCTGTTTTTGAACTCTTCTGCTTGCAATTTCATGCCTACCTCACTCCTACATTTCATTCTTTTTTTAGTTTCACCGTTTTAAAGAAACTCAAGAGAAGTTTCTTATCTCAGACTCCAAATAGACTGAATGAGAATATAAGGCACACATTATGTGCCAGTTTTCAAGGACACTCTGTACGAGTGGCTCACTGTAATCTGTTCTAGAACGTTTAAGTTTTAAAGGGCACAAAGACTTTGATAGTTGATTTTGTTTCTATGTGTGTGTATTTGTATTTCCAGCACATTTGATAAAGTACTGTTGCACAACTGCCTCTTGGCTTGGTGTTAGACTCTATACAAATGTTTTTTGATGCTTTGCGGTGTGGTTCTGTAGCAATCTGTATGTCAATTAAAAGAAGGTTCCTGCTATACTAGCTATTTCATCTCCACCTTTGTATCCTCTATCTGTCAGGGCCTTCATGTCTGACTCAAGTTTAAAACACTTGTCCTAATTTCTGAAACTTTTCTTCTAAACTGTATTTAAAACTTTGTTTTTTAGCATCCTCCTCATTTTGTCTCTTCTGACTTTGTTCCATTCTTCATCTTATGTATGACCCACTTAAGTACCTATGACTTTTCATGCTACTACTTATAATTGAAGCTGTTTACTTTGTGCTCAAAATACCTTTGCTTCTTCAGATCTTTTTTCAGACAGCAAGAACGCTCTTTACTTGTAAGTCAGATTCTCCTATAGAGAACTTGTCACCAATACAGAGTGCTGGCCTCACTGACACCCCCTGCATGTGATTTCTAACAGCCCAGTTTGTACTGAAGCACAAACTCTTTCATGTTATGCACTTCTGTAACATTAAAGAGAGTTGCCATTTCGTAAAATTCAGAGTGATGATATATGATACCCTAGCACTATACTCTGTTGTTTTTTAAAAGTCCTGCAGCATCTGTACTGTGAGATGGAGCTGAGCCCTGTGTTCAGCATGGCTTTTGAGTGTATTTTTGTCCTAATAAACAAACACTGTAATTTAAGAGAATATTTTTATTCTATGGTTGTTACAGAAAGGTAGCAACTGTAGGTCAGGAACAAGAGGGGAATTTTTACACACCTCTTCCTCTTGTTAGTCTATTGTTATGTTTTAGCGCGTTCTCCCAGTGGGAAAGTGTGAAGTGTAAGTGCAGGCAACAGAGTTAAGCTGGAATGTCCTGCAGAGGTTCACTATCACAAAGGGTAATTCTGCTTTATCGATCCTTTCCATACCATCTCCCGCAGTTGTGTTAAGCCTGTAGCAAGTACAACCTTTACAAAACAAGATCAAGAGATATGCCTTACCATTTAAGTTGAATACTGGCTTTAAAACACTATAAAAGGATGTTTCTTAGGCATGACATATTGTTGGCATTTTAAGTATGTACATGATAAATCCACAGAGTGGAAGTTCACATTTATTGCAATAATTATTTATATTTGAGCCCTACATCTATGGATGCAAGTGTTAGGGCCACCTTCGCTTTATATAAAGTGTAACTTTAAAAAAGAAAAAATATTTTCAACTGTGAGCAGACTACTTTTCTAGAAAATTCAAATTCCCGTTCCTCCCTGTGTTCTGTGCTATTTTACTTAGTCGTTATTTGATTATTTGTGCTGTGGGTAAGAATAGAAATTGTCTAAGATTTAACAAAAGATCATGAGACATCCTTTCATGAATATTTTTTGTGTTATTCCCACTTCTCTGTTATACACCATTCCATTGCTGCAGCAGTTGCAAAAGATGCTTATAAGATTTTTCACTAGTGCTTTCTTAGAGTGTTTGTACCCCAGGCTTTCAAAAGAACATTGCAGGGCTTTCCGTTTAGTAGTGCAGTTTCTGGCTTCAAATGTTGACCTGTACTTATTGAGAAATGTATTAATATGATAGGTTTTAATTTCTATTTTGAAAATCACCAGAAAAGCATCAAGTGCTTTAGATCTGGCTGGATACCAACACCTGTTGTTCTGTCCCTTCCTGGATTGGACGTTATCTTAAGATGATTGAGGCAGAGCTTGGGTCATGAAAAACCCAAATGCGATTGGCAGACTGTTATGTTCAGGTGCTAGTAGTGGTGTTTGGTTGTGTCCTTTCCCCAGTGTCCTTAAGTACCTTATTTCTAGAACCAAAGGACTTTTGTCTTTGATTGCAATGCACAGGCTTGGCTCTGCAGCTTTTGCTTGTCTGCTGCTTTGTAGGTCTTTGTACCTTTGGAAGGAGCTCTACCACAGCTTTGCCTTCTGTTCAGCCCAGCCTAAACTGCCTTGTGCTAAACTTCAGTTTATCTTAAAATTATTTCAGTGACTGACTTGAAGAAAATGCTCCTTTTAAAAACCCACCGAACCCAACAGCAGCCATGTAAAAGAAAAAAAAAACCACAACCAAAAAACCCCCAAACAACCCCTCTGGAAAACAATGAAAAAAACCCATCAAACCCCATATCCTAGATAGCAACATATTTTTATTTCTTCACATTCATTACTAGAATAATGTTGCCACTTGTACCATCAAATGATATTCAAGCAAGTCTTATGTGACCTGTGTTTTAAGGAAGCTACGGTTTTTCCGTATTTGTGATGCAGAAGCAAGAATGCAAAGGCTGCTGGGAAATAGCAGAGTTGCAGGCAGTCAGGCAGTCTTACATCTTGTGATTAAGACTGCTTGCCCCATACATGATTTGTCCAGATGAGGAATTCAGCAATGAATTGGAAAGAAGTCAGTAGCTAACTTTAGATATGAGTAATAGGAAGTACCTGTCAAGAAACAGTATCTCAAATAACACCCTTCTACTCTGCTTTTCAGAATGGTTTTGTCTTAGACTTCTCTGTCTGTAGGTTGTTATAATGAATAAATTTCAAAGTCGCTTGTATTCAATTTTAGTTGTAATGAAAATAGTGCAGTACATTGATTGTAGTGCAGTGATCCACTGAATACATTGTTTACATAGATTACTATTCACTAGCAAAGCAATAGGACTGCAAACAGGTAATTGACTGTCATTGAAGTCAGACTTAACACCGTATTCTGTTCTTTGTTTCCTACAGTATAAGTTTATTTTTGGAAAAAAAAAATCAGGATGAAATGAGTTGTTATAATAATCAATTTTGAGGACAAAAAAATCGGTAATCATATTTTTTTTCCATTATTTTGATAGTAAATAGATTAAAGAAGGCCTCTGGTACACACGTGCCACAGAGCTTAGAAAATGCAATGTATGCCAGGAAGTATCTGATAATTAAGAGTAGAATTCTTTGTTTCCTTAAGTAATTTTAACACAATCTTGAAGCAAAGTAGACAAGTGCTTCATTGTTTTGAAGCTTCTGATTCTCTGGAGTTAATGATGTAATCATTAAATCAGTCCCATAAGTAGCTAATTATTATGATTATTCTTGTATAGTATGAAGCTAATGTTAAAAATATAATATTTCCATGTTTAAGTAAAGGAGATATGCACCTTGGTAAAGCTCTTCTTTTTTGTGATCTAGATTGCAGGTCTGATAAGTTCTAGTATAATTAATTAAAGTCTGAGGATTAACCTGTGCCTGGAAGGGTGAACTGGAGAGATACTGGCTTAAAATACAACATGCAGTTAGCAGATAAGTTCCTTGCTAATTTAGGTAGTTGAAACCTTTTACAGGGTGGTTGATAGCAAAAATAAAAATCTGCTTCTAAACAGAGTATGAGCAAGTATGGGCACCTATGTGAAAAAATGTCTCTGAGAATGTACTCATTTTTGCCAGTGTTTCTAAATGATGAATGTCTGTTATGTCTTTCTTGAGTTTATCTACCTGTGAAACTTAGTCAACAGTATTTACAGAGGAGAAAAAAAAGATGGTTGGATGTTTGGATTGGTAAATTGTAACTGGAACAGTTGCTGCCTTGTCTACTGATATATTAAAAAGTTATGGATAAACCAGTTAATAGGACTGTGCCTGAAAAGTAAAAATAAATAAATGAAAACCCCGCATGCTTTTCAAAGTTACTAAACTATATTGAGCCTTTGGGTAACAAAAGTATGTGGCAATTTCAACAAAAATTATTAAATTGATGCCACTGCATTAAAGACAGTCATGCAATGCAGCATTGTCACAATACAGTACAGGTACTCAAATACAGAAAAATCAGTTTTTAGGGAAACAAAATACTGTGTTATGATATATATGTTCAGTAATGCACAGTAATGTCCACAATATTCTTGATCTCTTAAAAGATTTGTACCAAGCCTTTGGGGTTTTTTTTATAGTGCTAGACGGAGCCATGCACAGGAGTTGTTTTGCTAATCCATGGCTGGAAATTATTCCACCTTAAAATACTTGTGCATGTAGAATATACTGCTTATCTTGTGTACTTCTGTTGCTTTGCGAAAGACAGGGAGTAAGTAGTTGGCACCAGGAATTTTATCCATCTTGTTCCCAGGCACATTGTTTGCCAGAGGCTCATGGCCATCCCCTCCCAGACTTGTAAGGGAGATGGTGCGGTGAAAGATGTCACTTGTGAATGGGCTGATACTGGTGCCAGTCTGTTAATCTGTACTTCTGACCTTCTCTTTCTTGAAAAAAGCTTTCCAAGTGGAGAGCAGGGACCAAGATGAATAATTCCAGCAGACTGAAGGCAGCTAGTGTTCTACGAGTTAAGCACTTCTACACCAGTTATTCCATAGCCACTGACAATGCTTCAACTGTGTGGTTAAGAAGTGGTGTGGTTTTCTTGAAGCTACGTCCAGGGTTTGGGGCTCTATTTTGAATTAATACTTATAACGTTAAAAAGTATTAATTATTATCTCATAAATCAAGAGGTGGTAATCACTGAATAAATTATGTACTTGTGTTTCAGAGAAACAGTTTGCATAATTATTCAGTTCTGATATTCTGGTTAATTCCAGTTTGGTTTTTCTCTCTATCTGAATTATTTATAGCTAGCACAAGGCACATCCTTTTGAGACATTCCAGTCTATTGTGTATGTAGTATGCTTTCATATATAAAAGGCATACATATAGCAATAATCTTTTAAATTTGTGTAAAAATATTCTAAAGACATGATATATTGAAAGAATGTTTTAGATTTTCTGATGTGATGTCTTTCTGAGAGGAATGTATGTGTGTGTTTATATGTCAAAGGTTGCAAAGTATATGTAAGGTAGAAAAAGAAATGATGCAGACACACACTAAAAGCTCATTCTGACCCTGAGTCAAACTGCTTTTGAGATTTGGAGGTGAAAAAAAGAGTTCTATATTATCATTTTTGCACAGCTTTGCTGTTTGGTTCCATTAAGGATTGGAATGTGGAAATATTATGGAATAGGGGCTGTCAATCTGAGCAAAGCCTAGTAGTAGTGGAAATCTCATTAGCCTGTCTATCAGGCAAGATCTAAACCGGAGGTCTTGACCACTTCTGGTCATTAGAGAACTCACTCACTGTTCACAGGAGTAAAGGTGTTAAATGCAGTGTCTTGGATAAATTCCAACTTGTGAAATTAGATTTGGTCTAAATTCCCTACCAGTTTGATTCTTTGCTTCTTGTTCTTAACTACAGTACAATAAAGCTTTGAGTTATTAGGCAGCTGCTCACTTGTATCCTAGCATATCTATCTTTCATTGATAGAAAAAGTAACATAATGTGTGTGTTATACCTTAATGAAGTAATGTAGAAAGAAGTTATAAGCAATCTTGAGTGGAAAATACATTGTTAAAGCTTTAACGTGGAACAATTTGCTCATATTTTGCCAAAAATGTATATGCTGTGTTCATTACTGGCTCTTAATTTTGAAGCTAAATTGCACAGGTTCATAGCAATCCATCCTAACACTGGTAGGATTGATGGAGAATCAGTCAATATTACTCTCAAAACACACCCTTCTAGCTCATAACATGTAAAAATGTGTAATGGTAAGGTTCAAGTGACTCCTGGAACACATTAGTTTTCTAATCAGGTTCACTTCCGTATCCTGCATTGATGGTGAACCATCAACCCCGTGTGGCTTGTAGCCATCTATAATCCCTGTGTCAGGGTGCCTGTATAATTTCTGTGTCTGTAGAGATTAAAGATGTATTTGTTCATATACTTATTTTTTTCTACTAACTAAGAGCTATTTGTTCTCTCTGTCAATTTTCTTTTAGTGTGTTTGTTCTCATTTAGCTGCCATGAGGCTCAGAGACCCAGCAGTACCTACCCAAGACGTGCAGGGTATGTGGACGTTCTTGCTGTGAAGGAGAATGAGGACACAGCAATAGACCTTGGTGTCTTCCAGTAACCTCACAGATTACAGTAACACCGAAGAATCTGTCCAGTCCTTGGAACAAGGCAGTCATAAATTGTTTTTACCTCCTTTCAGGTCGTTGGCCGATGGCAGTTAACTGTGTGTGGAAAGTACTGCTTCTCAGGGTGCACTCACTCATTCTCATTTCATCAAATATCTAAGGACCAGCTTTTGTTTTGTAAGTGTTCTCTTTGCGTGTTGATAACAGTCTTATTTAAGACATGGAGACTTGTCCTCTCATCTGCCAGGGACCAGGGGAATTAGAGTACCTTGATTTCATCTTATTTGTTTTTTTTCTGTACCTCACAGAAGTTACATCTATAGGAGATACCAGAAGCAACATGTAGCAAAACAGTGGTTTACAAGTGGAAGAGCAGAACTATTGCATTCAGGACCGAGGGACAGGTGTAATTGTGTCCCGTTACGTATACAATCACAGGAACGGGCTGTCTCATTCCAAGTATTTAGAAATGTTCCAAATCCATGTGTTTAAGCATCCTCTTGGTTTCATATCCACAGTTAGCATGTTGGACAAGGGCACATTATCAGGTTATTGCAGAGTAAGTCAGGCTGTTTTCACAAGTCATACGTACCGTGGTGACTGGCTAATCGTGTTCTTAGACTACATCAAATGTTTTTGTCACTTATGGGCAAACTACCTTGTATCTTCATGGAGTACAAGTCGTCACACAGTCATATTGGACTGTTAATGCAGCATATTTACAGTAGAATTTCCTTTCCTTAGTTTGAGTGCCCCTTTCCATTACTTATATTAGATGGGTTTTTTTTTCCTTTTACTGTGTTAAAAAAAAATCCTTATTCTCATTTTTCCTATGCAACCTATTTCCTAAATCCATCCAAGTACTCTTTAGTTTAGACTAATTCTATCCTCTGAATTATGCATACTCAGCTTGCCATTCAATGCAGCACTTACAACTTTTCAGTAGAAATTACATCTCTAAGTCATTTCCTCAGACGTATTTCTGCAACATTAGACTGTGCTTTGAAATCCAGTGAGAATAAACTGTAGAACCAGGAAGGAAACACGTAAGTGAAAAATTATGTATGAGTATTTGTCGTTAATGCTTGTCATTTTGCAGTACTCGTAGGAATCCAAACTTGTTTCTCATGTTTGCAAAATTTCGTGTATTTCATTCTTAATCTTTTTTCCTTAATCTTAAAAGGTATGCTTATAAACATACTTTATGTGGAGCATCTAGTTTCTTCAATATGTTATCATTCTTTCTTTGTACTCTAATAACATGGTAAAGCAGGTAAAAAATTATTATTAAATCTATGAAATTATGTGGTTTTTAATCTTATGAAGTTTTAAAGTTAATTTACAATAAGTCAAATACTACAGTTACAGTGTACATGGATGATGTATGGTTTATAAAACTACACATATTTTATGTCTTCCACTGGTCAAGGTGTGGTAGAAGGGCTTTGTATTGTGAATGATGAGGTGGGGTCTAAGCCAGCTCTTTGCAGGACAACTCTACACAGCCAGCTCTTTGTGGGAACAATTCTCTGTGGGGAACCCCAAACCCCAGCTCTAACCTTCCATGCAGAGAATTGTCCCTTTCATATAAGGAGTGCCATTTAAGATGAGAACTATGTGTCAGTAGAGTTTTGTCTGTGTTTAAGTGTTTGTAGGGTCAGCACTTCTATATGCTGCTTTCTTAGTCTCACTGCAGCAGATAACAACTTACTCAACTCTTAAAGGATTTTCAAGTCCAGGGAATGCAAAGGAGTCATTTTGGGGTAACTCAAATATGTGTCCAATTTGCATATATATTTTGGCATGTGACTTATTTAATACTTTGTCTCACTAATGCATCGTTGGATAGTACCTACATCATGTTGATAAACTTCAGCTGAAGGGCAACCACTGTCTTTGAGAAGAAAGCCACGTGGAAGGAGAGCCTGTTTCCTTTTTTAGAGTTTGTGCATGTCTCGCCAGTTTGGTTCCAGTGTGGTTACAGGTGATGGGAATCAAACAGAAAGCAATCTAGCAAATGTGTGTTTATTAATATTATTATAAATGGAGTAAATTATGTAAAGGCTTTGCATGCTTTTATATGTATGTCAGCTTTCCTTCTTCTTTCTGCATTGCAGTTTGCGTTATCATTTAATTTTATTCTTACTTTAATGTTTCAAACAGGCCAGAATGAAGTGGTTGGGGAGGGGTTGGGCATAGAAAGAACAAAGTTCAGTGCCTCCTCTTTTCCTTGGCGTGGGTGAACACGGAATGTCGCAACGGGTCCTGAGCTGGTTCACTAGCAAAATGAGAGGCAATTGCTGCACTTGTGTTATGCAGCCACCTGGCTACTTAGTATGCATCTCAAAGCTACAGAGGAAAGCTAGGGAAACCACCCATCAGGTCTCCCTAAATGCACTGAAAATTCAACTTTTTTGGAGAGTGAAAAATAAGACCCAGAACCTCTGCCCCATTAGGAATTAATCCTGATGGCTCTCCAAGGAGAACTGCAGTCTTCTCTCATAGGATTGACTCAGACATTATGCCTGTGTTTTGTTGGATTTAAAACTGGTCTGTTGCTATGAAAATGTATTTTTTAGTGACTCCTTTTTTTCTATTCAATAAGCAAAATATCAAATATTGTGTAAGATTTAGGAAGAGCGAGGTATTTAAATCAGTGAAAATTTGTCTTCCTCGAGCATCTGTTCTTTCAGAACAGCTTTGACTGGCTGTGCTGGGTTTCAGTCTGCAACTCAAAAAGCTTAAAATTTACCAAAGGAGGTTTGTTTCCGTGCTTCCAGGAATTGTTGAGTTACCGCTGATAGAAATGATGTTTTCTAAAGCCAGGCAAATGAAAATGCTGTAATTTTTCAGGTACTCTGTCAGAAACTATACTTTTAAAAAATATTAATTGATTGATTTTTAATAATGCTTTCCAGATATAATTTTTGTCCAGTTTACTGTTGCAAGAAGAAATTTATTTTTTTCATTTAAAATTCAAAATTATATCCAGGGTTTCTTTGTTTAGCAGAACAACCCTTAAGCTACAGTCTATCTAATTTACCAGCTACAAGTTAAAGTTATATTGCCTTCCTTAAATTTATGAATAAAATACTCCTGCAGACAGATTTTCACATGTGAATTGCCAGCACCTGTGAAAACAGAGAATTTTGCATGTTTAAGGTAAGCAGGGTTTAAAGTGAAATTACCCTCCAAAGCATAATTTTCAAGTCCTTACTATTCTTTTGTCATGTAAATGTATGAAGATGATAAATGTCAGTGTTACAGGAATAATATTTCTTGTACTTCCAATGCAAAATGATGGGAAGATTTTTATTAATTTTCATAAATTTAATTTAATGTCCACTTCAGGAAAGAATTGACCACATGCTGAAGACAGTGAATAGTCCTGCTAGCTTAATTGGGACTATTAATTGATATGAATTTCAAGAAATATGTAAATGTTTATGCAATAGCATCCCTAGGCAGAAATAAAATAATTTGTCAATAAATTGTCACTTTAAAATGATGTAGGTATTGAATAGCTAAACAAATTTGTGATAAACTGGGAGCTATCTCATTAAGAGAAGAAAAGTGAGACCAGACACAAGGCTTTGTAAGTGTATTCACATGAGTGCATAGCTGGCAGAATTGGTGGGCTAGAAAACAGAATAAAAAAGAAATTTTCTAGGCACCAGGCAAAGCAAGTCCTGTGAAACACAGCTGTGAAATTGCATTCTGCTGCCTTTAATCCTGCTTTGAGTGACCAGATACCATGTGTTGATACTTCCTCATTTATTCCTCGCTTGGATTTAAAGCTCATCTTTCTTATGTGACATGTTATAACAACTTTTCTTTGACTTCATGAAGTATTAAAGGAAAAATATTAGGATGTAATTTTTGAGACTTTGGTCTTTAATCTTGTTTTGAGTGAGGAATATATTGGTAATAAACAGCTTGGAAATGTAAATCTTCAAGGCAGGACCTGATCTCTCAGTAAGCTTGAATTTTTGGGAATTTGGCTTCTGTTTTACCCTCCTCACAATCCTTCTCCTGTGTTAATATGCCCATTCCAGCTGCATGTGTCAAATCCATTTGGTCGTCTGTATTGTGTCCCTCCTTGTACTCGAAACCTGCTCATGGTTCTGCTGTACAACAAATTCATCGTAATTGGTATTCAATGCTTAGGCAGACCTGTAGTTAAATGTGTAAGAGAATGGAAGTGTCTGTTGTCTATAAACAGGTAATCTCATTAGATTAATGATAGTCTGTGCTGACAGTGTTAGTATTCTTGCACTGTCTGCATTACTTCAAGTTGGGTGCTTTGCTGTGAATGTGTATTCCACGTTAGCAATTTCTGCTCTTAACGTTGCTTTTGTAAGAAGTATCAGACTGGCAGTACAGACAGGATAACTCTGAACTCAGACCTTGGTTTCTCTTAGTAAATGAGATTAGTTTAATCCCTACACGCTTTGTCTTGTTTGTGCACTAGAGGAGATCATACTGACTATATTGCCCTCCCCCACCCATTTTTTTGTATGCATACAGTGAATTACAAAGGTGTTATTTTATTTCACTGTTAGAAATAGTGAAAAATGAAGGATAAATGTTACGTCTTAGTTTTGATATAACATCTGCTAACTAGGATACCTGCTGTTCCTGATCAGTCACTGAGATTCTTTGACCGATTTGGAAAATAAGGCTTAAATTTTACATTATGTGAAATAGCTTGTCAGCATCAGTGTAGTGAATCCCAAGTCTCTTAATTTCTTGATTGCACAAATTGGACATGGTTATAGCAGGCCAACAGAATGATTTTAGTGCAGGAGAGGCAGTAATGATAGGTTAATTTTAAACTTATTAAGTAATCATTAAAATCTGTGAATTTCATCATGCTGACAATCAATGTTTTCTCATCAGAACCTGAATGGGAAATTATATGGGATAGAGTGTTGTCATCCTTGATTGCCAGCCTGTAGGACAGTAGCTAAGTTAGTGGGCTGTGAATACATGGACCAAGGTTTTAAATATGGCTGAGCTGCAAAACTGCACCTCAAGGACCATATGTGGTGTTGAAGGTTACTGCAGTGCGTTAGTGTGGAGCTGCACGCCATCCCTGTCTTTCTGCTTCTCCTCCTGGTCACTAAAGCTTTCCTGCTTCCATGTCTCTTACCTCTCTGCTACCCTCTTCAGGGCTTTTCCTCTGTTCTTTCATAATATTGACTGATAGCAAAGATTATACATGCCTGCTTTCCACAGCAAACTGACCCTGAATTGTGATTTTTGACTGTGTCCTAAAATGCTGGCACTGTTCCATTTGATTAGTAATTACTATATGTTGTGTTTGGTTAGAAAAGTATGGGTGGATGGTAGCAGGGATGCCTGCATGTTTACATTTTTCTGGGTGCTGGACACTAAGAGAGGAGAGGACGTGGATCTGGAGCACCCTCCAAAGGAGTGGGTGGCTTTTGCCTTTGGTGAAACCAAGCACACTTGTGTAGCAGAAGTTTATAGATGAGGGGTAGGGCCACTGTATATCACAGAATCGTAGGATGGTTTAGGTTGGAAGGAACTTTAAAGATTCATCCTGTTTGACCCCCTCTGCCACGGACAGGGACACCTCCCACTGGGTCAGGGGGCTCAAAGCCTCACCCAACCTGGCCTTGAACACCTCCAGGGATGGGGCAGCCACGGCTCCTCTGGGAAACCTGTGCCACTGCCTCACCATCCTCACAGGAAAACATTTCTTCCTAAGATCTAATCTAAATCTCCCCTCTTTCAACTTAAAACCATTCACCCTCATCCTATCCCTGCACTGCCTGATAAAGAGCCTCTCCCCAGCATTCCTATGGGCTCCCTTTAAGTACTGGAAGGTTGCTCTAAGGTCTCCCCAGAGCCTCCTCCATCTCTTCTGAATTAAAAATCCAAAAAAAAAACCTTACCCTGCTCCTTTCATAATGCACTGGCTTTCCAGTGTGCTCACAGAAGCTGTGATGTGCTCACAGAAGCTGCACAGAGATGCATTTCAGAGTGCAAACTAACTTATGTTAGGCTCTTGGGGACCAAGCAGGGGGTACACATCTTCTAGCTGAAAACAGCCAGTCAGCACATAGATTTCCTGCTCATCATCTTAGACGTGTCTGATTTTTTTCCTTTTTTTTCCCCCCTTGTTGCTTACCCTCTCAAGCTCATAAGCCCCAGGGCAAACTAATCATACACACAAATCACTTTCTTTGCAGGCGTAACGATCAAATAGCTGTTATGGTCAGGTTAGTTAGGTTGCAATCACTGGAAGTCTCCACTGCGCACAGCTAGTAGGTCATGTGGTCATTCCAGCCTGATCCAGGGGCCTGACTTACCTTCCACCTTACATAGTCATGCTTGGAATAATAAGAGCTTAGATTTTATAATGACTGATATCCGTGTGCAAAGGAGTTTCGGTCATTATGCAGGAAGGTGATAGCTGAGCCTTGCCTCTTCGTCAGGCTGGGTTGTATCTGTTGCTGTCAGGGGTCTTGAAGTTATATAAACCTACCTTTAAATTTCTGTTCTGTCTAGAAAATAATGCTTGTTATAGAGTTTGTGAAAAGAGGGATGCAGACAGAAGGATTCACTTGGGGATATTCTCTTTTACTACAGGTTTTTTATACTATTCCTTGTGCTATTTTGCCTTATGATGATTTGGACCAAACTGTGGCCTTTCAGCAGTTTACACAGCTTTAGCCTGTGTCAGATGATGCTGCTGATGATAATTTTAGTTAGTAAGCAATTCGTCCTTCCAGGAAAGCACACAGAATTGTGAATGCTGATTGAGCATTTTCCTCTTTTTTTAAAACAAACAGAAAATCCCTAATGCAAACAAGCTGGATATACAATATAAATTGTAATTATAAGAAATTTACTTTCCCTTCTCCTGGGGAGTCTGTATAAGCAGGTCTTGAATATTTGGCATTTAGCCTAATGTTGAAAAAGGCCACAGAACATGTCAGAAAGCATTTAATAGATGATTGCTGATGACCAGCTGCCAGTCAAATGTACAAAAAACAAACAGAGCAGGCAGGAAAACAAGAGACTCAGTAGCTGTATCTGTATCCTCTTAGAGTACATTAGAGTAAATACTAAACAGGAGGAGGAAATAAGATATGGTGGAATGAAACTTAAACCCTACCAATTACTTGTTTGAGGGAGTTCTTAATTATTGCCTCTGTGTATCTGGGTTGTGCAGCAAGAATAAAATCCTAGTTCAGAACATGTAAGTAGAATAGAAAGTTGATTTTATTTTCAGTGGAGTTTTGATGCCTGTTTAATGAAAACAGTTTATAACATTTCTGTGATTTGGGGGAGAGGTAAGAGGGGGGAGTTTTTCAGTATTTTTTTTTCAATAATTTTGTAAGGACTAGGATACGTTATGGAAAAAAATTGATGTTTTCAAAAATAATAGTATCTATTGTTAGGTTGGTGCTCTACAATGGTTTACTTTTTAAAACTTAAAAAACTTTTTTAAAGCAAAAGTTTACCACATTTATAGATGGTAAAGAAGCATCTTGAAAGCAGACATAACAGTTTATATTTTAAAACTAATAACTTTGGATTGTCCAATAAGTAATTCTTGTTTCCATTTCTCCTTCTGCTTTCCAAAATGTAGCGTACTTTCTGTTGGATTTCTAGGGACTGTATTCTTCTTCAGAAATGTAATATTCTAAGATAAAAACCAGGGTCCATAAGCATATTTGAACAGTGGTCTGGAGACCAACTTGACCTACTAATTTTCAGGAAGTCTTAAATGCTAAATAATTCCATTAATTCGTTACAAGATGTACATCAGCTCTTATAAGGTTCCACAACAAAGAACTTTCTTTGGCTGCAGTGGAAGTTCAGAAAGAAACAGGGTAGTGATGCAAAACTCCTGAAAGGTTTGCAGAGGGATGTTGTTGCTTTATGTTCTCTATCAGATGTGGTGTTATCTTCAGCTTATTTTTATCCTTCTTTCCTTCTATTTTCTACGACTCAGATGTTTAAATATTGAGTAAATTTCAAGTATTGCTGGATTAGAGCTTTTGAGACACATCACTTGTGATTAGAAAGTCGGCTATAGCTGGTGCTTTGCTGCCAGGCCTATTGGGCTGTGTGTCTTTTCATAGTTAATATGCTTATGAAATAAAGCTAAATGTTCTGTAACTTATAATTAGTCTTTCTCTATGTTAAACAAGTGTTGCTGTTGCCTTTTAAGGGAGGGTGGCATATTGCTCCCTGGGAGGCACAGTGGAACAATGGAAAGGGTCAATGGTTGGGAAAAGGATGGTGATCAATTGATATTAGATGCCATGGAGAAGATATCATTGAAAAAGTAAGACTAGTGATCTAATTAAAAAAGACTCCAAAGTGTCAGAGAGTGGGAACTGCAAACTCTCTATATGCTTACCATGAGGTGCATAAAACATAAAGGGATATTACTTTGTATCGTCACTGTTTCACAATCTACTTTGTCATGCCCACCCAAGCTCCAGGAGAAAGCTTGTGGTCCCGGCTGTCTCATTGATCATATGCCACTAGTCATTGCAGCACACACAATTGAATTGCTTTTCCCTCAGGGAAACAATGTCTCCAGGTGTGCTAATAATAAAATTAATAGCTTAGAGAAACTGCTTGCCACAGCAGCCGTGGCTCTACAATGAGAGGATCGATTCCAGTGTTTAACTGTCCTAATTCCACAGTGGATACCCGACTCAGCCACTGCTGAGATACGTTCAGTCTCACAGTTAATCAATATGTCCCTGATTTAAAACAAAGAACCGAGATTCAGGATTAGAAGTCTTTCTGAATAAAAGGATGTAGGTTAAAACTGTCAACACCCTTCAACTATTATCTTAACAGAAAAGTTAGGAGTGCTTTAGCTAGTGCCTCACAGGAAGTAAATGTGATGCTACTGAATACATCCTACTCATTTTGTGAAACAGTAGCTTGTAAATAGTCGAATGTAAAATGGCACTTAAATCATCTTGAGCTGGCATTTTGTAGAGCTTCATGAATTTTGATTGTAATTGATAATATTGCTTTAGTGTGGAAAATGTATGCAGTCATACGCTTTAGGTAGGTATTAACGCTATCACATAGTGCTGCTGTCAGGAGCCACAGATTTCTCTGCCAGCAATGTGTCTTGAGGGGCACACATGCTTTTCATCTTGGATTTTGAAGAGATCTCAATTCTGAATGCTTCTAAATGCCAAGGTTTGGGCTGTGTATGAAAGAAAATATGCATTCTTATAAGTTGATGGAGTACTATGTGGGACAAGGGGCTAAAATTTCAGTGATGGCTTCTCAGTTGCAAGGGGAATGAAAAATTTGTTAAAAATCACAGCTTTTTTGCCAAAGCTTTTTTTTAATGTATAAATTGGTCTAATGACAGACATTATTGTTGCTTGTATCGCTTACATCATTGACGTTGTGACCCAACCTGGACAGTCCAGGGGTCGCCAGGGTAAGACCTGAGTCTTCCCATAAAATTTATGGGTTCAGTACCCACCGGGCTAAATGAAGGCAAAATGATTGCTTCAAAAAGGAATTTATTTGTACAGGCATTCTGAGGGATAAGATTGACATTTGCTTGTTTAAATCTTTGTTCAGGGAAAAGAATGAAAGAGAAGGGGAGGAAAGGGAGAGAGAAAAGTTCAAGGGCACCGCCTGGGCTCTGGTCCTCTTCTCACTCCACGGATGGTGGGCGCGCTCCAAATGACCCCTCTTGAAGAGTATTATTTATAGATTTTTGGTGGGCCTGTGCAGTGCTGCTTCTGGGAAGGTTCTGTAACTGAGTTTGTGGGGGCTGAGGAGAGCTGTGGGGTTCAAGGTGAGCCTGAGGTACCGTTCTGCCCCTACTTTTCCTACTGGCAAGATTGCAGCATGACCTCTCTGGGCAGCAAGTGCAGCTGGGCTACTTGTAAGAGAGAGATAAGGTGTGGAAGGACACTGCCTCTGCTGCACTCTCAACAGTGCTTTAAGGCAGCAAAACAGGTGGTTGAAGGCAGCCAAAAAGAATCAGTTCACCACAGCTACCTATCACAACATAGTACAGTTAGGCAGGGAGGCAGCTGGAGAGGTCTGAGACACTTCTGTTTGCTACTAAGCATGGCTGTTCCCTGCAGAGGGACAATAAATGCTCCTTCCTCTCCCTCAGATTTCAGTGGAAGGAATCAAAATTAGCTTTCCCTTTTGCATTCAATATCACCAGAGGAGTGTGGTTTCATTTTATTCTTCAGAGTTTAAGAAATCGAAGGGTAGCCATTAGAAGAAGTTTAAAAGTGCTGCCCTAATCCAGTGGAGGCTGTGAAAGTAACAGGCAATTGGAGATGCTACCAGATCTGAAAAAAATAAAGGAGTTAAAGAAGGAAAGGCTTGAAAACAATGTGTTAAAATGCTGTTCCATAACCTAAAAATGATTGATGACATGTTTAGAGGTATTGCTGTTACTTCCATTACATCACTTGGCAGAGAGGGTAGGGAGAAAACTATCCTGTGAGAGAAGTGTAGCTCAGCTCTGAGCTGTAGCATGACATCACCTCCCAAAAGATCTCACCACCAGTGTCAGACCTCTGCCGCCGTACTGGGCAGAAATGTGACATGGGAGGGAAGGATAGGAGAGAAAGGAGAAAATCCCTTACAAAAGCATGTTTACAAGAGGACTTCAGCCACTGCCTTTTTAACCCAGCAGGTAAGACTTGGCTCGTGTGGGTGGGAAGTATCAGCAGTGAAGAAGTGCTGACAGGGTGTGCCAGCACTTGTGAGGTGCGTGGTGCGCTTTGCCTCAGACCTGTTGCTTCTTGTGTCGGACTGTGGCTGGGCTGTGCATTGGTTATGGCAGATGTAGGAGAGGCATGACTTCTGTTTATAATCAAGTGAGTTTCAGGGATTTAATTTCAGAATAAATAGCTTTCTTTTTTTTATTCTCTTAATGAATGAAACAACATCCAGAAATAAAATGTCTGTGGATAAATAGTTTCAAGAGACTGTAGGGCCACGACTGGATCACTAATTAGTTGTTTCTTCTTTTATGCACTGAGTCCCAGTGTCACACACTTTGTACACAAAGGTTGAAGGCAAGAGATAAAGATAAATTTGTTAAGCAGCAACAAACTTTTTCCTAAATGGGGAGCATGGCCTATTTATGAGGGCGGGCAGAGTCTGAGACTGAGGCAGTGTGGTGTATTTCTGAGGCAGTTAACTTTAAATGATTGCTGGGAGCTATTGGTAGCAATGAAAGCAATCCGTTGTGGTTTTGATTGTTTGAATAAATAAATTTGTTAGGGAAAATGTGCTTTGAGTTACTCAAATACACTGCTGGACACAGGATTCCAATGGGGAAGCTCTTAAAGGTGCAAATTAGAGTTTGGTCTGTTGCTTCAGTGCTTTGCAAGTAGCGGGGCTGAGAGGCCGGGTGGCGTTAGGAGATCTGTAGGATTGTGTTCTGGAAGAAGTCCAAGTAATCGGTTTGATCTGAAGAACAGAGTTCAGATGGGAGATTAAAGAAATCATGGCTCTCCTATCGCATGAGGGTGTTGAGCTGAGTAAGTCTATATCAGGGAGAAACTTAGACGTCCCGCTCATGGAGATAGGTTTGGTTTTTTTAAGTGGGTGTGTTACAGGTGAAGTTGTTTATTGATCTTTGAACACTGCATTGCATTTTCAGTCTTATATTACCAGCTGCAAGCATTAAGCTCTTTATTTATTAAAACCCATTGTTTTTCAATACCTGAATTTTTATTGTTCTGTGATTCTGAACTTGTGCACTAAGGCAGGAGTCCTACTGACCAAACTGATACACGTTTGCATATTTAGAAGTGTAATGGAAGAAAAAAAATTCCTTGTGCAATATCAAAGCACATGTTTTGTCCTTGGTTGTTTCCTTTTCATTAATTCTTTTCCAAACATTCATATTTAATGGAATGTTCTCTAAACCTGTCTAACATACGACTACAAGTTGCTTGCTTATTCCAAGATGTATTGATTTTTATAAAATAATAATATATCTGTTAAGCATCCTAGTTATGTGAGTGTATTTTCTGTATCTGATTTTTTTCTTTGCATAAGATAAGCTGGATGTTTCAGCAGGGGGTGTACAAGTCACGTAGCAGTAGAGCCTTTTGATATTATTGGTGTAACCATTTTTTGTTGCATTAGAAAATGGCACTGGGTTTTTTATTGTGTTTTAGAGTATATTCAGCTTTAAGAGAACTCGTTGGATAAGCTGCAGAGAAGCATCGGTATCTGAATAATAAAGAGACACCATTTAGTTTTCATGAATATTACACTTAGTAGATTAAAACAATGAATTTTTATTAAATAGACTTGTATAAGAAGTCATTTCGATTAAGACGCTGTCTTTTCATTTAATGGATGTTGGTTCCATACTGAGCAACAGATGAAAATTGCCTCTAGAAAAAAAATAAAAAATGCGTAGAGACAGAGGGAAGCAAAGGCTTTTCTTCATGGTTTGCCAATACTCACAAACATGCTTTAACAATTCTTTGGCCTTCTTTTAATTTGACAGAATTAACAGTTGGCTTAGGGTCATTATGTATATTTAATTTGTTAAAGCACTTCTTTAGATGTTCTGCTTTATACCTAATTGTTATTCTTATGTTTTTGAAAATAAATTTCAACTAACTAGAGACCTTTATTATTATGGTGTAATCTTGAAAGTTGCTGATAAGTTTTAAAACCACAACAAAAAAAATCCCTAATGATGTGCATTGGTACATTAGTACTGATTATATCTACCTGTAAATAAGAATCTGTGTGTGTGTGCTTATAAATTGTTTTCAAAGCAGTTCAGAAAAAGCATGGTACATTGAATCATACACATCTATAATAAACTCTCATCATTTAAATTCTCATCATAAATTGAAACCTGAATTTTGTTTCAGTTTTCATGGAGGGAAGGTGAGCGAGCTGAACTGCAAACAGGGTGCAGATGCCAAGTTCAGGGATATCCAGAGGTTCCCTCTCGGTCTCAGTTCCCTCGTTGCAGTCCAGAAAGTGGGCCGCATGTGTGTTGTATGGAGTAGGAAGAACAGCTGGAGCAGCTGCTGGTGCAAAGCTGCGAGTTCAGTGCTTACACCTTAAATTTAGAGAAGGCGGCAGCTCTGTGGGAAGCCTTTTTCTACAGCCTCGCTCTCTCTCTTTGTACCCCCTCTGCATTCACAGGGCCTCAGTTAGGGCAGCACAGAGGGGACTCATCGTGAGAAAGTTCATTCTAAATTGTCATTATTCCTATTGTACTGACAGCTTCTGTGAGCAGCCAAGAGAAAGGGTGGAGAGGGGGAAGCAATATTCTGTGCTAAAGCTCTGCTGAAACCAAATAAACTCCTATAAGGGGAAAAGGCATGTTTTCTTTAACCCTTAGGCTATCTCCTTGATAAATTTCAAAGGTTCGCTGTGAGCAACAGAGGTGTTAGTACTTCCTAAGTAGCTTGTAAAATGTGAAGCTAAGCCTTGAATTAAGATGTTAAGCTTTGTACAAGTCTTCTTATCAATCCCTACTGTAACATCTCAGTATAACTTCCCAAAATGGAAAATTTTGATTTGTGATGGCTTTAAGAAGATAGTGCCACACAAGTGCAGATGCCTGTCCTTGATTTTTATTTATTTTTTAAAATAATTAATTTAACAGTAATGTAAATGCCTTTTATGGTGTGGAAGAACAAGTGTGTTGTATAAAAAAAGAGCATTTCCTTCCATTTAGAGGCTCTGGCTGAAGTGGGTGTTGTCAGGGATTAATTGTAATCATATTCAAACTCTCATCTCTTAAAAACGGACTTGGCAAATGAATCCAGGACAGACAATATTTTCAGTCATTTCTATAAAATGTGGCTTTCTGTTGCCATTCAAAGTGTAAATATCTATAAGCTACAGTTCTAGAACACAGGCATGGAAAGGAAATACAAATGCATAATAATTCAAAGGCTGTGGTCTTTATGATCCTTTTAATGAATAGCTGAATTACACTACAAGTTTATAAGCCTTCTGTGAATATTTTGCTTTCTTCCACAATGAGTGTTTAGTCTCACTTGACCTCAATGAAATTATACGAGAGATGAATCTGATTATTAGCTACAATCTGAAATACTGTGATCAATTTTGTCAGCTTTACTTTTTCCTTTGGGACAGATTTGTGTTCCTGGAAATGGCTATAATACTTTTAAAAGTTTTCCTTTTTTTTCTCTCTCTACCACCACCACCCACTCCCCTGCTCTATTTTCCAGTACCACAGAGCCAGAATTTAGGAGAAGGAGGATCTTCTCTCCATCTGTATTTTCTTTGCCAATTGTTTTACTTTTATTCTGTGATAGCCAAATGCTATTGCTTGGTAGTATACCACAGCTTTGGTCCATTAAAATTAAAGGATGTGTAATACATAATGTGCTGGAATGCTTACAGGAAAAACAGTATTACAAACACGGATGCTCTAAAGGCAGAAATCCAAGCTGCTAAGTGTTGCTCCACAAAGTTACTAGGAAGAGTCTTTTTTAGAAAATTACAGAAAGAGAAGGCTGTAAAAGTAATTTTGAAAGAATAGTAATATTTATTAGATCCTTAATGTGCAAAAGATAAGGCTGGCATTTCATTTCATAGATTTATTCTTAAGATTGTAGAACATCAGCATCTTAGGAAGGGAAAATCATTTGTGTTAGAGCTTTAGGTCATAAATGTGAAATAAACCTCTCTCTATCATTAATACCAGGCGATGTCAATCACTTCTCTCATGCAAATAATCACTATAAATAGAGCAATTACTACATAAGCAGTCAATTACAAACTGCCGCATTGTGAAAAAAACACAGTACATTGGCTTGCTGTCATTTCAAGAAAGGGTTTAACCTTTTACTAAAAAATAAATAAGGGATTACAGTTCAGTAGGAAGAATCTAGAAAAGCTGCTAAAAGGGAAGAAGAAGGTGGTGTTGCTTCCACTTGCAGTAAGAGTTAGACAGTTCAGCATTTCCTAGCTGAGTTCCATTTCTTCCTATGATTATTTAGGTTGAGATGCTGGATTGAGATGAAGATCCTTTATCTGTGTAATGCCCCAGGGACCACAATTACTATTTGACTTGTGAGAGGAAAAGAATTTTTTGAGAAAAATGTTCACAGCTGCAGTTTAGTTCCTCAAGCGTTTGTTCAGTGGGATGGCACAAGACCAGGCATTACAGGACTGACTCAGCTCTTCAGCAGATGTGGATTGTTTACAAACCTCTTTTTTTTGTTCCCAAGCAACTTTCCTTGTATGTCTTAGGAAAAATCAGGCACGAATTAAAATTACTGAGTGATGAACCACAGTTGCAGAAATTAGCATTCTGATCTGTGAATGTTAATATGATACACCAAAATAGATCCACCCTCTCTGTTGTCTGACATTTCTACAGGTTCTATTGTAATTGTGCACGAGCAGTGACACGGTATGTAGTTCTTACTGTGTTCCAGGGATGCAATGAGTTTCTTCCCTCCGATTTGTAGAATTAGAAGCAACCAATATGTATATTTGAAACACTCACTCTGTGACTGTAGAGAATTCATTAGATATTTTTGGACACCAGAGTGTTCATGTTCTGCATTAGAAAACACCCAAATAAACAGAGTTTTCAAATAATAAAATGTTAGAGATGGTCAAAACTGGTAAGAGAGAGAAATGTGATATGAGGACTAGAACATTAAATTAACCTCCTAGAAATAAAAGGTAAGGTCAGTTAGATAATAAAACTGTTTACATGGGCAGGCGATGGAAGCAATGGCATCAGACCTGTTTGTAACTAGACTCAAGAACTCTTGGACAAGGTTACTTCTTATTGTGAGGGAGCAGCTGTGCATCCTCTACTTTCATCTGTAAGTCTCAGTGCTGTGATTTTTGAGGTCTGTTAATTGTCTACTCTGCTCTTTTATTGAGTTGGGATTCTCTCCATCTCAGCTAATACTCCATAACGAATACAGTAAATGTTTGTGCATCATTAGTAAAATCTGTGAAGAGAGATTTGATAACTCTTCATAATCAAGTGATTCTCAGGTCCTTAAACAGACTGTTTCACAGTAAAAGCAAATGTATTGTTCTTGTATTAATGTTATAGTAAGAGCTCCTCTGTATCCCCATTTGGTTGTGCTTTTAAATTAAGAAATCCTCACTGCATTATTTACATATCGTGCACAATATATAAGCAGTACTCACTGTTGAGTAACCTGGATTTAACTGACATCGTATGTTATTGTAATTACTGTAGTCATAACAATACTGAAACGTTTTCTAACAGCTTTCTGCCATTGATGCTTTTTGAATAGGCTGACTTATCTTACTTGGGAAACCTTTTTCGAATTGTAATTGAAGTGACTGTGTGAACTGAACAAATTTTCCTTCTGGAAATAAACATTGTACAAAGTGAGACGCTGCTGAAATGATTGATAGGAAAATATATGTAATCCTTGATCATTTGTGTTAGCTACAAATAATTATAACTACTCTGTGGTGGACATGTAACTTGTTAAAAGCAGTAGCATTTAAAGGGATCAAATGATTAGAAGGGAGCTCTTCAATCAAATACATCTCAAGACTAAAACAGGCTTTAAAAGTTCATCCCTCAAATACAAGGTATTTCTGGTTTTGAGAGGCAGAGAAAAATGAGGTCAGAACCTACACAGAAGTTAGACGTGGTGTAATACCAAACAATAGGGATGTGATACTGCACGATGGAAACAAAGTCTGCCTCCTCTTTTGTGAGCTGTTTCGTATAATACTGCTGTTCTAGAACACAGGATTATGGATAGGAAATGTAATTTGGAGACCTTTTATGTATAAGGAATATAGTTCTCAGGAGGTGAAACTAAAGGGAAAAGAGATCTTTTTGTTGTTAAAATCGTTATTCAGAATGTTCAAGTTGGTTATTTTGAAAAATGCCTGAAGTGAATCAGATACAGTGAAGAAATCTTTGGGGTTTAATTACACAGTACTGCCACCTAGCATCAGCTCCCAGATTTGTGTGTGTGTGTACATTTACAACTGTATGTGTCTCAGGCTTTACTTATATTTATTTTTCTGTTGAATCATGTTGTAAGCTTGAAAGAGTATAAATGTCTAAGCTACACAAAAAGACATTTCTTACATGCTAAAACACAAATGTTAATGTGGCAAGCTTTTTAATTGAGAGAAATGGAAACAGAAGTAGTAAAAGCTTTTTTGTTAAATAAATAAAGTAATATTATAGGTAATAGTTATAATTTCCAAGCTGGTCTCGATATATTTCATGTTAATAAATGTTTCTGTTTTAGCAGCTCTCAAACAAAATGTTGCATTTTCAATTAGTGATGTCCTTCCAAAATCAAGCAGGATATGGAAAGTGAAGAAATCTCATGTTTTTAGTGCACGTGTCCTGGTTTTACATGTTCCTAAAAAGAAAAATATTTGTGGGGTGGCAATAAACAGGGTCACAGTAATCAAAACATGACTGATTCTGTATGTAGCAGCAATTAGGTAATTTATACTTGGAAATTAATGAGATTTGTTGAGGTATTTCATGCTGGTGTACAAAGGAAGTACCAGCTTTCTTAGATCTTTCTTAGTCATATGTCCTTTTAGTTTAGCACAGTGTGAAGTCTTCCATCGTATTCCTCTCGTGTAGTGTGAAGTTAATACATCCAATGCAAAAGCTACTCTACCTTAATAATCTTTTAGTGCGTTGTCCTATTTTATTTCCTTTTATAATTAATAAAAAAAATCAAAGAAATATCAAAATACTACTTAGATTAATGCTGTATTCAATGACTCCTTTATAGGATGTAATACCAAGTGTTAATCAATAGACATGCCACAATAACTTCCAATACAACCTTGTATAGTTTTTTAAATTAATTCTTATTAAAATTATTGACTTGTTGTGACTTACTGGAGTTTGCAATTGGAGCAGTTTTTCATTCTAATTAGGAGGTTAGGTTCCACTGCTCAAACTGCAGCTAATAGTGTAATGATTGTCATCTTGAAACATAAAAATCAATGTGAGGTACTATCAAGACCTGCCAACTGTCACAAATTATGGAAATTATTCAGGGTATTAAAAACATTGCTAAATAGTGTTTCTTTTTATTCTTTATAACATATTCAAGCACAGCTACTGAAGAGAATGTCTGTTAACATAAAGCAAATATCAAGTGGTGCTCGGATAGTTGGGACCGCCTCTTAATCTGTCATAATTTACAAATATTTTAGGACATGTGGAATAGTCTTATTTTTTATAGTATTGAAATTCAAATATCTTACTACAAATTATGTAGCAGAATTATATTGCGGTTAACACTGTGCTCTCTTTTCTGGTCAATTTTATTTGTTTACGCAATAAAGAAACTGAAATGTGAAGGTAATGACCATATCCACAGTTGTACATTTCATTTACTGCTAATATCATGAGAACTGGGAAGTTTTAGGTCACACTACCGGTATCTACTTCCTCTTTCCTTTTACTGTTTTCACACTGCTATGTCAAGGGCCAAAAATGATAGAAAAAGGAAACAATGTTAGTTGTCACTGGAGATGTGATTCAGTTAGAGGTTATTTATAGTGAGTTTGGTTTTAATATTTGATGTACTCAGACCTTTCCATCTCAGTCAGGTGTAAATTTGAAAAACTCCTCTGCTATAATTGCGTTTGGAGGTCTATGGGAGGTTTTAAAGCCTCCCATAGATTCTGAAAATAATCTTAAGAGATTATTTTCTGTCTATCCAGATTAAAAATCTGTAAAGTAACAATAAACTTGAAGGTTTTTTACTTAAACTACCCGGAGTATTTGCCTGTAGAAATAAATATCCAAGTACATAAAATGTACATTTATCGAAGTGAACAAGATGCATGCTCTTTGAGTAGTCCCTTATAAATTACTGTATAGTTTTCCATTCCATTTGCTCTGTTGCTAGATTTTATTCTCCCATCTTCTTATGTTCCATAATTAAAAAAGAATGAATGTTTGTGCTTATCGTGTGTAAAGGGAAACGAGGAGCACAACCTTTGGATCTGGAAGAAAACTAAGCTAAATCTTGCATGTGAATGTTCACAAAGTTGCCTCTGTGTTGGTCATTGTCTCCTTGGAAGTACCTTAAAGAAACTGATTTCAAGTTGTGTAACAAAGTTTTGGGTGCAAACCTTACAACCTATTTTGCATTTCCTCTTCATCATCTAAGTACACAGGGAATTGTTGACAATTCTTCATAATGCCCTTTTAAAAAACATACATACAATTTTAGAGGTTGGAAGGGATCTCTGGAGGTCATCTTGCCCAACCATCTCTTCTTTTTGAAGACTTTCTATTCGGAAAAAATAAAGTCCATGCTATTTCAAGCATGTTCGGTCTCCATGTGGCCAAGTAGGGGTTCCAACTGCAGTTAGAATTAATGGTTCTTGATACAGCAGGTAGCCTGGGCTTGTGAACCTCTATACCAACACATACTCTTGCTGCAAAAAATTGGCATAGGCTCCAGAGGAGACTGAAAACTACCTTCAGATTGAGATACCTCACATCAGTTTGATTAAATTCTGAGCTAAAAAGGCTCCTGAGTCTATATATATCAGACCTATGTCCTCTCTTCTTCCTTTTCCCTGGGCTGCTACGACTGCCACTGCCGCAAACAGCGTGCTGGGTGGGATGGACCTGTTGTTGGAAACACTTCTGTCATCCTGAGGCTCTTCCTGGGAGGCAGCAGGTGCCGGGGAGAAGAGGAGGAGGCCCTGTGTGGGAGAACTACAGGTTTCAGATCTCAATATATTTACCAGCTGCCTTAATTTTAAACTCCGTCTGTGTAAGCAGTGTCCTTAAAAGAGAGAATTTGACAAAAAGGTGTGTGCATACACCTGTGTTTGCAGATACAGTGTGAACATGGTGTATGTGCCCAATGACATGACTTCATTGTTCACTGTGGCTTTCATGTTTAGAATCAGCTGATATGTAACTCCATTGTGAGGAGTAGACAAATTCTAAATGATGTATTTAAATTTTAATGCAAATGTATTTTTGACAAAATGAAAACTTTTATTGCCTGCAACTTTGTTTTTTTCACTGAAAAAGAGCTTTCAAAATAATCATGTTAACCCTGCCATGCTTGGGGACAGAAAGGGTAGAATTCTCAGCTGATGCAAATCAACGTATCTCTATCAACTCAGTGGAGGTGAAGTGATTTATAGGAGCTGCAGAGCTGATAATCGTCATTATCTTTGTGTGAAGAAGATAAAACTGGCTCTGAAGATCTACACAGTAAACTATGACATTATTTGAAAAGTGTTTATTAATGTTGCACTGCTAAACAGGAGGTACCTTCTAGTGTTTGTTATAAGAAAATGTAAGATTTATAACACTTGAGATGGAAACAGTAGCTTTGGCCTTCTCATTGACTTTATTTATAGCTCGGAACAGTTATGTCCGTGGTTTTGTAGGCTTTTGAAGACATGCATTTGTCCATATTAGGATTCAAACCTGCACGCTGCTGGCGTTAACTCACATGTCAGTACTTCTTTAAATTGCTTGGATGATGAAACAGAATTTGTTGGAAGAAAGTCTTTTCTATCAGCATTAATGCCATATTCCAAAATTTAGGTCTGATTAAATTCTTTTTAATACAAAACAAGGAGAATTGTGACTACAATAATTAAAATCACATTAACTAGCACAGACTGCTTTGCTCTATTATAGTGTCAGATTCAATCCTCAGTATGAAAACAAAGCAAAACATAATTTTAGTTAAATGTTTATTGAATAAGAAAAGAAATATTTTCCTTTGTAGACTCTTTAGAAACAATTAAGCATTAGCTCTGTCAAATACTGAATTCTAAGTGAGTTTAATTTAAAGTACGTGAACTATACATTCTTTGAATTTTGCCTGAAAAGACTCATTATAGAACTAATGCTGTGAAAAAGCACTCCTTTTCAAACTGGGTAGAGCACCTGAATTCTTTTTTGTAAATGGCTGTACATGTTTTGAAGGCATTCTAGTGATGCCTAGAAACCTTCCAAAGTACCTTTCAACCAGTAAATTTCATATTCAGCACATCTGTGTTCCTACAAGTCTTGCAGTAATAATCAGATTGGTTAACTGTACTTTTTTTCTTTTAAGTTTGATTTTAATGCTTTTATTGATTTGAGGCAGATAAACTCAATTGTGCATGAACTCTGATTTATTTTGGGACAAAAGAGAATTCAGTCTAGTGGGAAAAAAACTTACCTTCCAGGAGGAAAAGTCTTTAGTCTTCACTTTTTAAGACATGGTCAGCATACTTAAAAATTCATGCTTGTGGTCAGCATTACTTGTCCGATATGGAGTTTGGTCTGTTTGTGCCTTTTGGATGCAGGACAACAGTTACAAGTATTATTGAATGGCATTGCAGATATGGGGGTAGTGTGTTAGTTATTTTTCTTTTATCGGTCCGTTCTTCCAAGTGATTTTTACTGACTAGTAATGATTACTTCAAAGAGTTGCATATAAATATACACAGTAGAAACTCATTAATTTTTAGTAATTTTGGAAATGCACATGAGGAATAGCTGAATTGTGCAAATCTGTGCTGTTGCCCCATGTTGGATTCATTTATAAAGAGAATTGTAGATTGTTTCAAGTGCAACTCCTCCTAGAATTTGTGAAGCCAAGAGAAATGGAGGAGTCGGATTTCCAGAAATGCAGATGATATGGGGAACAGTCAAAATTAAGAAGCTTGTAAAAACTGAGAGGCAAAAATGGGTCAAAATCAAGTAACTGAAACACAAGGAATGTTAATGAAGTTCTGATTTTAAACAGAGAAAAGAAAACCTTACAATATTGTCAGTGTCCTGCTGTGAATAGTCTGCACCATACTCTGACCTTTATTGCTTTCCTTTTGTTTCTATTTGTGGGGGTTTTTTAATATAATTTAATTTTACCTGCTGCATTGTGGATTTTGTACCTAGTTGTCCATTAAATCTGTTTTCAGTACTTTTTAGTGTCAGTTGTTTTGCTTTTTGTGAAACTCTGATCTAAAGTAAAATTCTTTGCTTCCCTGAATCGTTTTCTGTTTTTGTTACGCTGTCTTTTATCACTGTACAGGGCTCTAATGGGAGTCAGAGAGGTTTGGTTTAACTGTGGAGCTTGAACACAGTATTTGTAATTTGCTGTGTCTATGTTTTAATAGAAATTATAGGTGGTTTTCACGATATGACACCTTGCTTTTCCATAGTGAAGTTCTTACTTGGAACGATAAGGAAATACGCTTTTGGTCATCTTGATAAATTAGCAAAGTGAGGATTAGCCTGGTTCTACATAGATTAGTAGCCTTATCCTTAGACTTATCTGATTTTTTGAATTCTTACTAAGTATGGATGAGTCTCTCTATAGAAAGAAATAACTTCTAAAAGCATTTTTATTCTTCATTTAAAAATGCAGTTAACTGATGTGACAATTTCATGTTGAATTACAATTTTTAAATCATAAATTTGAAACTCTCATCTGACCATCTGTCTGGTGATGCACTTGCACTGTATCAGAATAATGTTAGTGCACTCCAGATGGAGTCATAGAACTACGGACCGATTTCTATTTCATTCTTATCACTCAAAACTCAATATCTAAATGGGACATTTCCTTATTCTGTAGTCTTGATGTAAGTTTTTAATACTGATTATAAAATACTTGAGATGGCCACATGACTTAAACCAATGCAGATATCTAACATTTTTCACCTCTGCAAAACAGAGGGGACGTTTTGTTTGTTCAGGCTCAAATTTCTGAGAACTACTATTAGTTTTGAAAATTTAAGCCAATCCAACTGGAAAACTGAGAATTTGATCCAAGTATTCTGTGAGGATATAAATTTACTTAAAGATAGTTATAAGAAATGAGTTAATTGATTTTATTTTATGCTTAAAAATCACTGTTTTCAAATAGAGATTATTCTACCTATGTAAATTCAGTTGCAGTTTGGATTACTACAGGTGTTTCTTTTGGGGAGTTGCCTAAGCTTTAGACACTGAGGTTTGTTTTTTTCAGAGTCTCTTCTCTGCAGATCTTGATATATATAAATATATCTTGCAGAGATATATACCTGATCTGCAAGCTACTCAAGGAATTGTATTTATTTTTCTTGTGATTTTTTCCTTGCATTTATCACTATAGTGTGTGCCCATACTATTACACTACTTAAGAAAAAAAGACTTGAAAGCTGACCTGAAGCTTCAGAATAAAATCAAATAATTAAAAAAAAAAATCAAGGAGCAAGGGTTCATGCAAACTACTTTGTCCTTGACAATATTTTTATGAGAAGAAGAAATTGGTCTTGTTTTTTTCTTTAGAAAAATACTCCATGCAAAAACTCAAGCAAGGATATTTTTAAGTTGTGTATGTGTATCAGATCTTGACTGAAACTGCCTTTCAGTCAAAATTATGGAGTTAGAGAGTCTTGTTAAATTACTGAAACTTGATTTGTGTTCCTTCTGTTCTCAATTGTTAACTCTTAGTATACTTACTCGATCTGGTAGTTGTCATTCTTTTAGCTTGCCTTTCAAGAAATGGAATGAAACAGGGATTAGCTGAGTGATCTAAATGGCAATCCCTTGTTCCTATGGTAGCTGAAATTTTTAAAAAAAATCGACTGTGGTATCTTTAATGGTGCTAGAATTGAAACCACTTTGGTGGTTTATTCCCAGATTCTCTCTTTTTTTTTAGTCTAATTGCATATGATTGAGCAAATAGTTATCATTTTCTGCTTGTATAAGCACAAAACTCTTGTTTGTAGAAAGTTGGCTGTATGGATCAAGGAGTAGGTTTTTGTAGAATGAATTCAGCGTTCATTGCTACTTAAGGAGGTGTTCTTGCTGCCAAATGCACTATTTCACGTTCAGTTTTCTGTACCATCTGTCTTTCTATGTTACTGGAAAGATGGAACGAGAGTCCAGAGTCCTTCAGTAATTTCTGTCTCATATGATAACTCTCCAGCAGTGCCATAGGAGATGTTCTTTTAAGTGGCTTGGGCTATGCCACTAAAGAAATACTCAAACGTACACTTTTTAATCCTGCTCTTTTTGGGGTAGGAGGCTCTTATTTTGGGGAGTATGAGAGTTATAACGTTTGTAAGAAGCTCTTTAGTTCTGAGGTACCTGGAGGACCATCACCTTACCTGGCTACAGACTGAGCTCACAGATCCAGCACCTCCAGTAGTCAGTGTCTCAACCGCTGTTTGTGCAGAATTTGCTTTTGAGGAGTGACATATGCACACCCCTGAAAGGTGCATCAATAAAGATATTTCTTTTCTATCCTTTACTTTTTGCCTTTTTTTGTTTTAATAATTCATAACAGTTTTCGTGCAAGTTAGAAATTACGTAGCTAATTGGGACAACTGAGTAAATTGGTGATGGTATATGGATTGTTTTACCCATAGATTACTGATTGTCTTGATATTGACCTAAATTTACAATCTGATGGCTCTTAATGTATATGAAAAGCTTTGTTAGCTACCTTTCCAGTTCTGTTTCCTAGTAATTAGGTTAAAACTGTTCATAGTTTATTGATTTCAGTTCAGGATAATAAAGCACTTATCATGTTTGTTTCCAGTTTCCTTCCTGCTCTGAGAGGTACAGAGATAGGAGACTGTTTTTCCCACTGCCTGTAAGGCAGAATGACCTGCTGAAGCTAAGGGAGGCTTTGAATAGCAGGTTTCTTCTGCTCTTCTCTGCCTCAGTAACTTATGCATTAAAATATGGGATTGCAGTGCTTCTCTTTGTAAAAAGGAGAAATGCTTTAAAGGGTGGAGTATTAGTAAAATCGTTGTGAGAGATGTAGTGGGTTGTTACTTACAGTAGTCTTTATCCAGGGGATTGCAGTGCATCTGTGACTACCATTAAGTCAGAACTGTGTGTGTGAGGGATTGAGTTTCATGAAAGTAAAAATAAATAGCTTAAGTTCTGGACCTGTTGATGGCAGCTCATCTCAGACATTACTGTAAAAAAGGCAAGTTAAAAAGGTGATGTTCAATTAGGACACTTTACTGAACCTGCACATCTCAAGAATTACCAACACTTGTTTATGTAATATGTCAAAGTATTCCTTCCTTCAGAATTTCTCCTGGCAGAAATTGTCCTTAATCCTCCACAGATGGTCTGCAACTCTTTGAAGCTTGTAGGAAAGTCAAGATGCTGGGTAAAAGGTTGAGTATTTAGGCAGCTTGTTTGCTTTTTACATTAAGCAATCGCAACTCTGTGATGAAGTTACTGTAGATGATACTCTGTCCAGGGGTCAGTTCCAATTCTGCCGAGTTCACTCAATAATAAGACTGCGTGGTCCATAAAAACATGGAAAATAAACAAAAAAAAAGCAAATCCAGAAAATTTAAATTGGTTTTCTGACCAAGAGAGGACAACAGTTCTTCCTCTGACAGTAACTAAGAACTAGCTCTGGTAGCAATGGATGAACTCCTTCCTGGTTTACTAGGACACCTGGGAGGTCCTGGGGGACCTAAGCTTTCCTGTACTAATCCCAGGAATGCAGTTGTATGACTGTTCCATCTATATACCCAGGCTTAGTAGTTCGTGTGTTCTAGGAAAGGAGGATGACCTCTGCTTTGAATTGAATACAGCAGAGAGGAAACATTAGCCTCCCCCTGCCAAGTATATTGGCTAAAATTAACCAGCCTTTTGCACGTTGGCAGACGGGATTGTACAGGAAGGGAAACCACCTTGGCTTCTCAGGGTCATGGTTTCACACGTACTATCGGTGCTGTTTGCTGCAGTGGAAATAGAAATGGGAGCTCAAGTTGGTCGTTGGCCACGTATCTATAGCATAGGCACAGATGAATGTGCCAGGTTTGCTGGGCAGCCAAAGACAAACTCCTCGGTGGAAAATGAGTATGTCTGCATGGATGTACATGGCATGAGGGTGTGGCTGGTGGAGAGGTGGCCTTGGGGTTCATAGGTTCCGGTCCGTTTTCCTGCACTCTTTAGGTTTACAGTAGTTCCATTATATGCCAGAGTTACTTTGGGTTTATTTTCATATTTTTAAGGCACTGTTTCAAAGTCAGCACTGTCAAATGACAGTTTGGAAACATAGGAGCTTGCAGTAGTATCTTGGGAATTGTGATAGAGCTTCTGCTTGTTACTTTTGTTAAACTGTGGTTTTAGTCACTGTAGTTTTTCTTCGCTCTGGAGCTGCTTTTTTTTGGCATTTTCTGTTACCTCAGATGGTCTGTATTGTGAAACTGAAGAAGCAACAAAGCCATTCTGCTTTTTCTGGCATACCATTCCTGTGTGACTGCCTTTTGTTCTGTCCTTAGCATGGCTGTGTAGCAAGGACCCCACCACGATGGTATTTACTGGTTCTCTGCAATCTGCATGTGTGTGCAGAAGCAATGTATCCTCTGCCTTATCCTGCTATTGGAGCTGTGAACTCTGATTTAAACCTGCAAACTTAGATGAATTTTTGACTTTTAAAAGCCCTGATTTTATAAGCCTGTGTGCTCTTCTTACAAAGCTTTCATCATGTTCACTTTACAGGTTTGTTTCCTAAGTAAATACCTTTTTTTTTTCCCTTAATGACTGTGGAACTTCTTCTAAATTAAGCATGTCATAGAGTCACAGGCCATTGAGGCTCGAAAAGGCTTCTGGACTTTCCTAATCCAAGCTTCAATGCTGAACAGAGATCAGGATGCTAAGGACTTTGTGCATTTGGGTCTTGAAAATGTGTAAAATTCCCCAGCCTCTGAAGCAACCCCTTCCAGCGCATGTTTGTCCCCATAGTATTTTTTACTCACCTCATTTTTGATCAGAACTTCCTGTGCTTCAGTTTGAGCTTATGGTTTCTTACTCACATTTGATTCCCCTCGCAAAAGACCCTGGTTGTCCTCCACAACCTCTTAGTTACAGGAAGGCTCTCTTTAGAAGGTTAAACAAGCCCAGTTCCTTCATTTCTCCATGCAGATCACATGCTCTGGTCCTTTGAGACTCTTCCATCCTTCCTTGGACTTGGTCCAGTTCATTAACATCTTTCTTGTTTTGTGGGGGGAGCAGAACTCGATGCTGTATTGTTGCCATCTGTGAAGTACTGCTAAAAATAATATTATTAAGATATCATTTACTTAGGTAGCTAATCCAGCATTGGAACAAAGACAGCATTTTAAGGCTTGTGTTTAACTTTTAACAAGTTAGTTATGACTGTAGAGAATGTTCCATGATGTAATTTTTCTTAAACTGTGTTATTTATTTTTGTCCTCTGTATATAACAACTAATCCTTAGTAGAAGAATCAACTAAGTTTTGGACCTCTAGGTACTTTCGTGTTTTTAAACACAAAACTGTAAACTTTATCAATTCTAAAATCTTTAAAGAATAAGTAATATAAATAGTAGTTTTAAAAAATTTTAAATTCCATATAGTCTGGGTGTAAAACGGGAGTCCATATAACTGTACAGATAGAATGGATATTTTGTTAAAACCAAGTGTCTTCGCTGAAGTTATAAATTTTATTTTGCAAAAGTCAGTGGTACAGCTGAACATGGGAAGTGAAACAAGGTTTTAAATTAGTTCTAAACCTTTCTTGCCAGGTTCTCTTAGCTTTGATCTCCATCCTTGTCATAATATGCTGATGCTTTTGCCTGGAAGGTGTGACCATGCTAGTTGAAGAATGCAGGGATCTCTCTTCTGGATACATGGCAATCTAGGCACCAGATGGCAAAATTGTGGGGGCTGGCTTTAGTGCAGTGAGCTTAGTCTTGAAAAGAAATTGGATGTTGCAGCTTTGTTGTTGCTGTTTCTGTGAAATAGCAATGGAAAGAAAGGACAAAATGGATTTTGTAAATATTCTTTACAATTTTGAGAGTGATTTTTAACTGCTTACTTCCCTTTGACTGTTCTGCTTTCTAAAAGACAGCCAGACATGGTGAACAGGAATTGGTTGTTTGCATTTCTCATGCAGTAGCTTATCTGAGTACATGCCCTTGCGAGCTCCCCTGTTCTGTGCTGGTACAGCTTAAGACCTTGCTGTCTCCAGGTGCCTTCAGGCACCTCCTGCTAGGTGTTGGATGGAGATCACATACGGGGCTGAGAATTGTGGCAGCTGAGGAGCCAGGATGAGCTTGCTTCTGACAACTCATCCACGTGAGCAGTGACTGCTGACCAAGGAAATCTCTTATCCACCAGCTAATGCCAAGCTTTCTTTGGAGACACCCACAGATAGAAAATAGTAAGCAAAATGATCCTATCCAAGAAGTCTGCAGAAGGAAGTTGCAGTGTGAGAGTATCCGTTCAGTTACATGTACTGTTCTACATGACTAGGAGGCTAACGTGCCTTGATGCGTATGGCCTTTTCTCTAGAGAGATTTTCCTCAAGAGTGATGTAGCCTTTTTCTTTGTGGTTTGCTGCTTCTTGTGGTCTTAGACCAGTTGATTTCCTAGAAGTGTATTTTTTAAGTTACTACAAATATTTCAATTAATCAATATAACCCTTTCTGTCCTCTTCTGCTATGGTAATATGCAAGCAAACCTTGTGCTGTAGGTTTGGATGGACCAGCTTTCAGGGTGACAAGACCTCAGTTCTGATCCTTGCCAACCTCTTGCTGTGTGGACATTGGAAATTCGCTTCAGAGATTCTGAGTCAAACCTAGTCATTGTATGTAATAGTTCTATTAATTTTATCTGTCACTGCAAGGATTGATTAGTTTTTGTAGAGCAATTAATTTTCCTTTACTGAAAGATGAAACAACACTTGAGGTATGATTGTTAGCTGGGAAATATACAGTGCAGCTTTCTTCATATGCAAAGTTTTATTAACATATGAGATGAACTAGAATTTAAAATGTTTCAGAAATTAGTTTTAAGGAAGCTGTTGAGATATAACATCATCTGCTTGGTGTGCCTTAGTGTGATGTTCCGTTGTCTTCTATTTATTTTTTTTAACACCTTCTTAGCTTACCTTGAACTGTTAAAACAAAGAATCACTTTAGAAAGTTGCTAGTTCTGATAAAATCTGGGTGTTTACAAAAGCAAGGAACTCCCAAGTAGTAAGGGTAATAGTTTACACAGACAAAAGTGTAAGTCTTTAGTTTAGTGGGACTAAGCGTTGGTGAAAGCAAAAGAGAGGGGGAATGGCTGGAGCTCAACTTTTGCTCCAGCTAGCTTGGTGTCTGGGATCCAGTGCTAGTAAGGTTAAAAATCCTATTAACTTAATTAAAAGCAACATTCTACCCTAGGATTAGAAGGAAAAAAAGAACATCACTGTGGACAATTAAAGTCAATTGTCATTCATTGCATGGGCACGTAGACCTATCTCACTTCCATAAATGTTGATAATTTTGATCAAAGACTTCATCAAAAATTATTTAGACAATTATTTCCTGATTCAAAAGTATTCTCTCGTGTTGGGAAACTATTATACAGAATCGTTAAAGCATGCTTAACTGCATTGTGCTAATTATCCAATGATAAATTGTTTTACCTTTCTTCATTAACAGCACTTTAGCAGTAGAAGAGTAATAATGTTCTTTAGGCAATTATTTTCAGCAAACCTGGTCTTTTGAAGTGGCCAGCTGGTATTTGATCTTTAAATCCATTTGTGAACTTGTTCAGCTATACAAATTTTAAGTGACTATATTAACTAAGAAGTTGGCTTGTTATATTGTTCTATGGTGGCTTTATCCTTTTTTTTATCTGACTACATAGAGCGATGGAAGTATAGATAACAATTATACTGTGAGCAGGAAGCCAAGAACTTGAACTTGGGGTTCTCAGTGTATTAAATCCGAGCAAACTTGTTGTGTGACCTCTGGTCACATCTTACCATTTTGGTGTTAAACTTACTCTGTTGAATTAAGGATAATGCAGTTTTAGCTCGCATGGCTGTCCTAAAGCCTAACAAGTATTTGTAAGCAGCCTTGAGTTAGGTGTGGAAATACATTATCCCAGGGTAAAATGTCATCCTTTCTTATTTGGGTAGTGTTCAGGATGCGGAGGATGCTAATAACTCACTCAGAAAAGAAGGGAAAACACTCTCCAAGAGAAAAAACTGTAGAACTTCTTATAGCTGGGAAACTCCAGGACACACAAAGAATTTTATTCTGTCACTTTCTTCTTTTCTCCTTAAAGCTTTTTCTTACTGTTTTTCCTCTGTATATCTAGGAAGGAAATTAGTTGTCGTTTCAGTCTCTCTCATTCATGTAACTAATAATGTTCTGCTGAGTACTGATAGCCTTATAAAAGGCTTTCTCTGAATAATGAGTTAAACTTTTTGCTCTTAGTACTTTTTTCATTTCTTGTGTTAGATGAGTCTATGTGATGCAATCTGCTTCTAATGGCTGATGTGACATCCAGGATGGGAATGAGCGTGATGATTGCCAGGCTCTTTTGATGACCAGTTATGTCAGATGCAAGTAATAATGAGTTATAAAACAAGTTTTTAGGGAAAATCATGTAAATACACGGTGTGGGCTAATCGAGGCAATTTGTTTTGTGTGATGAAGGCTTAAAGGCTAATAATTTTCTTCCTGCTCTGGAACCTATCATGTGTATTTGTGAATCTTGCTGTTTCTCCTGGTTTTCTTAGAGGACCAAAAGCACACAGTTCTTAGCAGATGAAATGAAAGTGAAGAATTGTTGGTTAATGTGTGCCACGTGCTGCCTCAGACCTTGAACACTGGCAGATGCTTAGCTGATAGTGAAATTTGTCTGCTTCTGGATCCATTGTGACACATGAGGTTCATAAACCAGAAGCCTCATTTAATAACATTAAGGTACTTGTATCTGAATTTGTGTGACAGCTTTTTCAACTGAGGTACGGTACCTTTAAGAAAAAAAAGTCCACGTTTTTCCTCGGTGTCAGCTGGAAAACTGTGATTCTGAAGCCTCTCAGTACAGAGAAAAGGTACTCACATGTATTTACCAACACTCAGTGGAAGATAAGGGGTTAACCCTTAGCAGTCAGTGAATGATGTTAGACTGAGACTGTTAGAAGGCTGTCTAGTAGCTCTTAGGCTTTTCATCAGTTCTTGATGGCATGTTATTTTCTTAATGGGATGTTATTTTCATAATAGATTTAAATAGTTCTGGGATTTGTAAGATGTTCCTGGAGTACAGAAATCTCAGAAGATAGTCTGGAAATAAAAATATGTGTATTTAAGTCGATAAAAATACATATATGATCTAAATATTTGGCACAGTGTTTTATTTTTGTTGTTGTGTTTACCTTTTTTACTGCACTTAGTCTGAAAATATTTCCTCTAGCTTTTATTTACTAAAAGAAAAAAAAAGCTGGTTTTCTCTGCAGAAAAGCACATCAGAGAATGTTTTTAAGCACTATATGGCTTCTGTAACTTCAACTTGAATCATTCATCAGAACTGTTTGAAATAGCTATTTCACATGTCATATTAAATATGTCTAATTTTCAATGCAATAGAGTAGCTGCACTAAAATGAAAATTTAGTATTTGGCGAGAAAAAAAGGCAAAATCAGAAAAAAGACTTATCAATGGAAAATGAGATTACATTGTTACCCTGAACAAACTGTCCAAACATACATTGATTTTTTTGCCCAATTGAAAACCAACGTACTTGTCATCAGCGTAATTTAATGTAACAAAGTGTACATGCTATAGTAGTATTCGTTTAAAAATTGCATTTTATTACCCTTTTTAAGAGGAAGAGATCCAGTAGATGTACTTTTTCACTACTATTAAAATTAACAAAAAATACAGCAGTTAAATATCCCTTTTATTTATTCACTGAAGACTTGTACTGTGCCAAAGTTGAGTTATTGAATTTTCTCATTTCAAAAGTAGTCTTTGCATAAAATAATGAACAGCATTTGAATCTCTAAATCACAAGCTTATTTCCAATTGTTAATGATGAAAAGAAGTACAGGCTTTTAAAAGACCTGTTTTTTAATGAACAGATTGGTACATGGTGTACTACTTTTTTAAAAAAAATAAAGAGCAACTAAAAAGACTGTTTCTGATATCGTATGCACTATTGTAATGTTTTGATCTAGTTGTGCTAGGCTATTTGGGGACACAAAGTAAATCTGAAGTGCTTTATTTTCTCTTGAACTTCCAAGTGATTACTGCATTTTGTCAATTATGAGTGGCAGTTCTAATGGCCATGTACGCTCTAATAGTATAAGGGTTCATTAGAAAACGCAAGAAAGAAGCACATAACTGAAGTAAGTTCAGTGTACAATCAACTTCAAATTTAGAGTGTTTTAGCGTAGGCTCCAATAAGCCATTAAAATTCTTTCTGAGTCGTCCCTCTCTGCCTCCTATAGATTTGACTTGGCTAACACAAAAATAAGTGGTCATTTTTTAAAAAAAAATCCTAAACCAAAACTTGTTTTCATTTCTTAGCTGCTCAGTTTTTACCTTCTTCCCCTTTCTAAAACGTATGGTGTTTTAATGCCCTTGGGCTACCATACAGTGACCACTTACGCTCCTGTTACCACTGCTTTAGTCATGTCCAGGTAAATGGTTGCTGCAGAAGGGACACTGGGATGATGACAAGGTAGAGGTACTTAATGCATTCTTTGCCTCAGTCTTTAATAGTAAAGTGAAATGTCATTGGGATACTCAGCTCCCCAAGACAGAAGACAGTGAGAAGGAAGGTCCAACGATGCAGCAGGATTTGGTTAGAGATCTGCTTGGCCAACTAGACATACACAAGTCCATGGGGCCGGATGGGATCCACCCAAGGGTATTGAGAGAGCTGGCAGAGGTCCTCTCCAAACCCATTTCCCTCGTCTACTGGCAGTCCTGGTTGGCTGGGGAAGTGCCACTTGACTGGAGACTGACAAATGTTACATCCATTTACAGGAAGGGTCGGAGGATGATCTGGCGAGCTCCAGGGCTGGCTGGCTGACCTCAGTACCAGGGAAGGTCATGGAGCAGATCATCTTGAGTGCTATCACACAATGTGCACAGGACAGTTGGGTGATCAGGCCCTGTCAGCACAGGTTTCTGAAAGGCAGCTTCTGCCAGACCAATCTGATCTCCTTCTATGACAACATTACCTGTTTAATGGATGAGGGAAAGGCTGCGAATATGATGTACCTGGACTTTTGTAAAGCCTTTGACAGCGTTTCTCAGTATTCTGCTTGAGAAACTGTCTGCCATTGGCCTGGATGGGCACCCCCTCTGCTGAGTAAAAAACTGGCTGGATGGCTGGACCCAGAGGGTGGTGGTAAATGGAGTTAAATCCAGTTGGAGGCCGGTCACGAGTGGTGTTCCCCAGGGTTGAGTGTTGGGTCCAGTCCTGTTCAATATCTTTATTAATGATCTGGACGAAGGGATCCAGTGCACCCTTAGCAAGTTTGCAGATGACACCAAGCTGGGTGACAGTGTTGATCTGCTTGAAGGAAGGGAGGCTCTGCAAAGAGATCTGGACAGACTGGATCCATGGGCTGAGACCAATGGGATGAGGTTTAACAAGACCAAATGCTGAGTCCTGCACTTGGGGCACAACAACCCCCTGCAGTGTTACAGGCTTGGGGAAGAGTGACTGGAAAGCTGCCCAGAGGAGAAGGACCTGGGCGTGTTGGTTGACAACTGCCTGAACATGAGCCAGCAGTGGCCCAGGTGGCCAAGGTGGCCAATGGCATCTTGGCCTGTATCAGGAACAGTGTGGCCAGCAGGACAAGGGAGGTGATTGTGGCCCTGTACTCAGCACTGGTGAGGCCACACCTCAAGTACTGTGTGCAGTTCTGGGCCCCCCACTGCAAGAAGGACATTGAGGGGCTGGAAGGTGTCCAGAGAAGGGCGACAAGGCTGGTGAAGAGGCTGGAGAACAAGTCCTACGAGGAACGGCTGAGGGAACTGGGGATGTTTAGCTTAGAGGAGAAGAGGCTGAGGAGAGACCTTATCATTGTCTACAACTGCCTGAAAGGAGATTGTGGTGAGGTGGGTGCTGGTCTCTTCTTGCAAGTGACAAGTGATTGGATGAAAGGAAAAGGCCACAAGTTGCACCAGGGAGGTTTAGACTAGACATCAGGGAAATTTTTTTCACTGAAAGAGTGGTCAGACATTGGAACAGCTGCCCAGGGAGGTGGTTGAGTGGTCATTCCCGGAGGTGTTTAAAAGGTGGGTAGATGAGTTTCTTAGGGATATGGATTAGGTAGGGGACAGGTACGGTTGGAGTTGATGATCTCAGGTGTTTTCCAACCTTATGATTCTATGGTTCTATGTGAACACGACAAATCTGACATTGGATGAATAGTGAGTCCAAAGTTAATTAGACACATGTAAATTGTGGTACACACGATAAATATCTGCATCAGCAGCAAATACAGCATGGCCCATTTATTGCTTTAGATGGGAGGTGTCAAACTCACGGGTCTCACTGTTATGTGTCACGCGCATCACCGGCTGTACACGTGCCCAGCGCTGGCAGGAGCGCAGGGACAAGGAGCTCGGTGCTGCCAATGGGTGCTGGGCCAGATAAAACAAGGTAAAGGGCTGAATTGGGCCTGCAGGTCGAGAGTTTGGCACCCCTTAGATTTACTGTCCATGGAAAGTCTAGATCAACTGAGAATATGTGTCTTTGAAACCTGATCAACCCTTTCATGAGCCAAAAATACGTTATTCAGGAAGTTAGATGGAGGTCCTGTTAGTTCTTCATAGATAATTAAAACAATGATAGATGAGAAAAGTCAGTTGTTAGTGGTTGTACTGCTCTGTGGTATAAGTGGGTCAATATGAGCAGTCTTAGCGAAGTCCTTTGAAACAAAAGAAATTACTAAATCACTTACTATTTAGGTCAATTACTCAAAATAAACCATTCATAGAGGGCCCTTGAGACAGGCAAGTCAAAGAGTATCAGGAATTTTAAACTCAAATTGAATCTTACCATTATTCTTGCTTAACCAAAGCTATCACGTTTTACCTTTCCAGGAATCCATTGCATAAAGATTTGACTATCTAAAAGGCAAGGTGTTTAGCATCAAATTGAAACAGTATTTTATCTATTTAAGATAAGTATGAGAAGAATGTGAAACAGGTTTTGTAGCAGAGTCTTACAATTTCATTTCATAGTACTTTGAGCCATGTATGGTAATAGTGTTTGAATTTTAAGAGTGCTTTTTAAGAAGTGTATTTTTGCCTGCCTGTTTTGTTCATAGAAATCCCTAAAGCAGAGATGAGGATAAGAGTAGAATCTCAGACTATTTTATTGTGTTTAGGTAGATATGTTTAGTCTCAGATTCTTGGGATTTGCTCTCAAGTAACAGAAAAAATCAGAAAAAAGGTAGAAATAATGTAACAAATATGAACCTGCCATTAAATAACAACCCCAATAAAAAAGATTTTCAAAGGATCTATAATGTCTTTAAGCATCTCCTAAAATTTGACAGAGTTCAAGAAATTTTTTTATAGTAAAGATCAACATATTCACCAGATTATTATCATGTCTGGTTCTTGTAACAAGATTTCCCTTCAGAAAGGTCAAAGTAAAGCTGTCGGGACATATTTATCATATTTCTACATTTATTTTCTTGTGTTACCTGTTGGTCTTGTCATGGTAACAACAGTGCAGATGTTGCACCTTACATTCTGCACCTGAGGGTGGCTGAGGAATATTTCTTGGCATTATCAGCAGTAGAGTATTGTTTTGCCATTTCCATTTATTTTTGTGTTTGTAGGATAATTGCACAGACGTCTACCAAAGAATGTTTGTTGAGGTAACAGTTTCAAAAAATCTTGTCTGCCTGAGAAGATGCATTAATAAACTAATACAGAAATATGCAGGAGTTCTATCTCAGGCATAGTAAATCTTCTTTTAACTATAGTAGCAATAAATTAAATGTTCTTTCAAAAACAATAGAAATCAGATCAGACAGCTGAAAGTTTAGCAATTTTGAAAACAAAAAGCTGTTTGTTTCTCTGAACTGATAGACAATATCTTCATATGGAATGATAGGCATTTGTATTGAGCTGTAGTGTGAAGACATCCAGAGCATAATTGGCAGGTTTTACTCAATACTGTACTGTATTTCATTTGTTTCTGTGTTTTGTAATTGTGATAGATTAATGTATGAATTTGATGAGCTAGTATTGAACTAGGATCAAAGAGCAAGGCATTGTTAATCTAAACAATCATATATCTCCTCAATCTTCAAGCAAGTGTTTGTGCCACCAGTGTTAACATGCTTTACAGTTACCATGCTTTGCAGTTCAATAAATATCACAGGACTAATGAATTGAACTGAATAATTCAGATATAGAGAAGTCATCTTAGCCTCTAGACATTGAGAGATGAGAAACGGAAGTCTGTTTTAAAGTTTCTTTCTCTTCAATCTAAATTTCTAAAACTGACTAAGTTTTAAATGCTGAATGTCTTCTGATTTTATTTTAGTTTTTTCTGTGTGTTGTTTTGTGCTTTTTTTTTTCCCCTCTGAAATGTGCCATCATAGTTAAAAATAAGAGGAAAAGGACAAGAAAGCATGTTTACACTTCTCATCGCTCACAGATTGCAGAGTACCTGTGGGTGGCTTAAAGCGGTTGTTCCTCCTGGATACCTAACTTTCTTCTTTAAAACATAGAAAGAAGAAAAAAAACAAAAGAAAAACTGAACCACAAGTCTAAATAGCAGAGTCTGAATAAAACCAGGAAGGCATTTCTGAAGTTCACTAGCTCCTCTGGTCAAGTGCATTTATTTTGTCTTAGAGATTTAATGTATTCTAACCAAAAAAGCAGTAATTTAGCCATTACTTATGCCAGTGTTATGACCTCCTCTCCTGTGTGTGCAAACAGCTACACCAGTGAAAGACACGGCTGCCTGTTGGGTATTTTATCATCTTTCACTGGAGTTTGTTACCTTGGTGAGAGAAGGAATTGTACTGCTGAAGTGCTTTGGTTGTTGACTCTGGCCCAGGAGTGTGTGCAGCTGGTGTGCAGGACCTGCTCCTGTTCTGCTGGGTGGGCTTTCGAGTAGGCACCTCAACTGAGAGAGGACAATGGGGAAAAAAAATGTCTTCACCTGTCACAGCTACATTTACCAAAACTACATCTTCACTTCCTTAGCCATGTATTGAAAAACAGAGGTTTTGTTCCAATTTTTGCTTTTTAGCAAATCTGGGTATTTTTTGTGTGGGAAGATTTCTTTTCCAGCGAAAAGTGTTGTTGTGAGGATTTCTCAGGACTACTACGGACCTGGGCACGGGGTGCCACAAGAGAAAGACATACATACAGATACCAACTTGAAATAATTAGTACCCCAGTGGTTAGGGTGCTCATACTTAGTGTATTTCTTGCTTTCCACAGTATCTTTCATTTTGCAGTTTATGCATCCTAACTGTGCATATATTAAAGTGTATCTGCCACAGTGCGGGTGTCCTAATTAAGTAGACTGTAAGAATCTGTCTGTTTCTGGTCCAGTGAGCAAGAAGATATTTGCACAGTTTTGAAGAGCTCCAGCTGCTGAGGTGGATAAACTGGTCATCTTGAGGGATTGTGAAGAGCATCTACTCATGTTATGTGATGCAGAAGAGCAGCCAATTCCCAAAGCATGTTCAGAGAATCATAAAAATGTGGAAATGTCTGGGCTGGAAAAGACCTCTGGAGATACATGTCCAATCTTTTGTTGAGAAAAGGGCCTTGGGTTATGTTATCATGGGGCAATAAAATCAGTTGCTGCTTCTTTTGAACGCGTAAAGAGTAATGCACGCCTTTGTAATGTATTAATGCTGAATAGGAGTGATCTCTATGTGACTCTTCTGCGTGCTTCACTCTTAATTGCAAGCCCTCCTGCAGGAAGAACGGAAATAATTAAAGCTGGTTTGAGTCTTCTTTTCCTTTATTGTTGCATAACATGAACAAATGTTATTCTCTCAGTTCCATGTTATCAGTGCTCATTCAAAAATCAAAAGATAACAGTGCTTTTGTTTCATCATTATTTTTTAAACTCATCAGTGAGATGATAATTTAGATTGAATTCTGTTCTTGTATAACATTTGATTTCCTTCCCCCCCTCCTCGCTCTTATACAGGTCAATTATTTCCATTTCTAAGGATGTATGGTGTGGGTCTTTATTCTTGATCTGTGCAGCGTTGTTCAAGGATAAGTCAGGACAAGTGGAATAAAACAAAACGTAAGTAGCAACATTGCTTACTCTTGTGTTATTCTCTCCTGTTTTAGGTCACAGTGACTGACGTCAAATACAAGAGTGGCTTTTCTGAAAGCATCCTACCTGATTCAGAATAATGGATATAAAAGATAGAAGACATCGTTCTCTGACCAGGGGCCGGTGCGGAAAGGAATGTCGTTATACAAGTTCTTCACTGGACAGTGAAGACTGCAGAGTACCAACACAGAAGTCTTACAGCTCGAGTGAGACACTGAAGGCATATGATCATGATACCAGGATGCACTATGGAAATAGAGTTTCTGACCTAGTTCACAGGGAATCAGACGAGTTTCCCAGACAAGGTAGGTTTAAAGTCACAACTGGTTTCTTTTGCAGTAATTCTCAGTAGGCAATCTCTGTCGCTTGTTAAAGTGCACCAGTGCTATAAGGAGCTTTAATGAGAGAACTGTAGGAGAATGGATGCTGTATTACCATTATTTCAACTGTGTTGTGTTAAATTAGGAAGATCTTTCTCTTCTCACATTTCTGATACTGTTGGAATTCACTGTTTGCAAATAAAGCACACCAGGATTCACTGTTCAAAACACCTGATAAACACAAGTGCTAGTGACCCTTAATCAGATATTGCATTTGTCATGGACTTCAGGGTTGGTCGATAGTGCTAGCTTTGTGTTCCTTTTCCTAGGTTCATTTTAGGAATAACAATGGTGTTTTCTCTTAAACTTTTCTATCTTTAACAGAGTATTTGTACTGAAAAGATAACTAAAATACGTATGGCCAACATGTGTTCCTTGTTAATCAGGTGCCTCAGAATTCCTTTCCTATTCTTAACTGCTGTGTAACTGAAATGTGGGAATAGGAATGCTGCTTCCTCTGGCTTCATTTTGCTTACCCTTACTGCTTAGCCTTCACCGCATAAATTCTGGAAGGAGGAAACCCATCTAATTACTTTTATGATTGGCTATAGTACGTTGCCAGAGCATCATGATCTCGGAGCTGATATTTGAAATAATCTGCTTGGGTGAACTAGTGAAGAAGGTGAAGTAATCTCTTTTTTTATAAAATATTCTTTACATTAGAGACAAGTAATGTCCAATGAATTAACCAATTAATAATCCAAATGTTTTTAGTTAAAAAAATTGCTTTTGTGCTTTATGCACGCATAGTTTTGCTCTATGGCAGGTATTTACTTGTCTCGGTAAATCATAAGTCTGTGCGTTGAAACCATTAGTGAACATTGCTTCATAGGAAGTGTTTAATTATCTGGTTAACTTGACCAAAGAGCCTAATTAAATTGTCACTCAGTCCACAATGAGGTATGATTTTTAAAATAAAATACTTGGTTTAGTTTCAGTTGAAGAATCAGATATGGTTTGTGTCAAGCAAGATAAAGGCAGTTTTGAGGCATAGATATATAGCCCTTTGTGCCCCTCTCAATGGAAGGTAAATTATCTAGTACATTTTTAATTGCTGAAACTCTATTAATTTATATATTGGATTGTTAATGGCATATGACAGTTCTTTACTACTCATTTCTAATGTCGTGACTCGGGAAATTCTAAGTTATCAACGCTTCTCTGTGGAGATCATTCAATGAAAGGTCAATTTTTTTTATACTGCAGACCATGTCGTGCCATCTTTTTAAAGCATTCTGCCAACAGTCAGTGTCTGTCTTCACCTTTAAATCAAAATATCTTTTAATTAGCATTGCTAATTAAACCCTTGTCTAATCCCTTGTTTCTCTCACATTTGTGTACAGACATTTGGAAGTGTTTGCATTGCGCTTGGTCTATCAAACAGAGAATTCTGTTTTCTGAGGTAATCTCTGTTCTTGTAGGGTCTTTCTTTGCTTATAGATATTTACCTACAGATAGCTTATCAAACTGCAACTAGATCATAAGAGCTACTGGACCCATTTTCACTGTGATTTGTTCAGCCTTTGTGTACAGGATTCATCTAAATATTACTTTTCCCTATCTGGATGCCTGATGCTTCAGCTCAAGTGCCTCATTTTAGTTTCCAGGTCATTATTCGACATTTCATGAGGGTGTTCTTTTTCTCTTGATTACTGATTTGACAACTGTTCATCCTCCTCCTGCTCTTAATGTGTTCTTATCTGCCCTCTTTATGAAGGGGAGTGCAAATTGTCTGTAGCTGAGTTGAAGCACTGAGTTTTGGGGTCTTTTCCCTCCTGCTAGACTGTATTATTTATATCTAGATGAATAAAGATTATTTTATAGAGCCGAATTTTTTTGTTAAATAATGTGAGCAGTAGCTCCTTATTTTCCTCATTTTGTTAAATTTAGAAAGGAACTTTCTCTAGAAAATAAGTCTGTGTGATAATTCTTCGTATTTGAAATCTCAGCATGTTTCTTTATGTACTGGTCCTCTACTGACAGGAAATTTGAAATAAAGCGGCAAGTAGATCTATTTTAAGTACACTTTCTATATTAATATTATGTGGATAAAAATGAGGTTCATAAAGTATGAAAAACTGTTCATTACATCTTATGCATGTGTTTTCCAGCTGCAGACATCTAGGAGTTTATACATGTAAATTTATTCTAAATTTGAGTGCATGTTTTGATGGGATTAAATTCTGTAGGAAATAAATATGCTTAAAATAAATAGTCTTTAGAGAATTTTTGATTGTTCTATTATAAAAAAGCTTGACATTTTTTAAGTAATTGTAGATATTTTCCTCAATATTTTGTCTCTTCTGTTAGTAAAGCTATATCCATTTGACTTATTGAAAAGTATCTGGTTTAACCATGAGACTGAAACTGCTCAAAGCTGTTGTTTGTAGCTGCTACCTGATCATATGTTACTTGGTTTTGAAAATCTGTTTAGCGTAAGGCCAAGATGTACTACTTCCATTTTTATTTGTGACAATTGGACAGTGAAATGCTAATAACAAAAACTATTTTCAGAGTTCAAAGTCTGAAACTGGTCGTCTTGGTTTGGTGTGGTATTTTATTGTCCTTCTGATGTGTCTCATTCTTCATGAAAAAAAGCCCGTCTCCAAAGTATAAATACATCCCTAAGCTACTGTGAATAAAGCATTTAATCAGAAAACCGAGTGTTGGTAGAAGTTTAGCTCTGAGAATACAGATTAATTAAACTTTGTCATCATTTGCATGTTTTGAAATAAGCTTTTTCTTCTAATCGTTGACAAATGCGCCTTCCAGAGAAGAGTCCTCTTCGTTGTAGGTGTTTGATGGTAGTGCACTATTTGGAAGTTTTGGTATAAAGGCTGTGTATTATCTGAAGAATCTTAGTGTGGCGTTACTTCTACTGTGCTTTTTCCAAAGATGTTTACCTGTAATTTTTTCTAATTGGTGAAATTTTCCTTATGTAGTCTGGTTTTAACATACTATTAGTACATACTGTACTAATACTTGCACAAAGTAATTCAAAATAGGTTCAGTATTTTTGTGTTAAGCTTACTTTCTGATCATCTTCAGAAGAGGTGTTCAAATTCTTGGCCAAAATGACAGGTCCAATGCGTGCCTGAGCTATTGATTTGTCTTAGTTTTTCCCTAATATGGATAGAAAGCTTGATTTAGTTCAATACCTGCACTGAATATTCATTAGTGAATCAATCTGAAAAATGCAGTCCTTACAGTGGATCCGAGAGAGCATTCCAACATTACAAGATTTATTTAAAGTTGAGGGGTCCTTTTTGAACGCTGTATTTTAAGATTAATAGAAACTTTTCTACGCTCTGATAGGAAATTTCAAAAGCTTAACAATAGTTCTGATACTTCTGAATATTTGGAATATTTTACAATCTCCCAGTAATATGTGAATTTCTTTATATACCATGTACTTTTCTACCAAAGAGAACTGTTTGTTTATTTGTTTGGTTTTTTTTAAGGAAATACCTTCTTTCTTACTTCATGTGCTAACACAGTGTGGTGAAAGTAAGTGTCCTTCGAGGAAAAAAATGAGGATTTTAGAAAACTGTTATTTGAAGTGGTTGCTTTGAGAGGCAACTTTTTTTACAAACTATACTTTGTAACCAAATTATGCTTGAAAGTACACTCTGCTGAGTTGTTGAGAAATTTAAACTGAATTTCAAAGGGGTCATTGCAAATGTTACTATTCTGGACTTCCTCACTTGGCATTCATAGCTCATGGATTTTGTATTTCTGCCTGAGCCAAATGCCAGGCTTCAGCTGATGCAAAATTTATTAGCCAATAGTTATACTGAATTGACTACTTTCTCATTCTGAGGTCAGATCTAGTTTAGCAGTAAATCTCTTCTGTGAAATGTTAGAATAACTTAAAAATACGTCTAAAAAACCAATCACATTAAACTGAGCCCAACAGACTTCTGAAATATTTTGACTTTTCTTACCACAATTGAATTTTTTTGTATATGTCACAGCATCTCTTTTTGTATGGCAAGGTAATGGCAGTAAAGAACAGCAGCCAATAGCTTTCTGTATGTCAGCTCAAATTCCTTTTTTTCTTTTATACTTAATAACTTGTGCTTTTTGTGTTGTTTAACAGCTATGTTAACAGGAGTTAAGTTGTGACAATTGTAATTCTAACAAGTCCCTCATAATGTCCCTTGAGATTGTCCAGTATTTTGATTAACATAAAAAAAAATTAAGCAATTGCAGTGGAATTTTCACAGAGGAGCACTTGTGAAGTATATTGCACTATTTTCTTTCCCATGAAGTTGTGTTACTATGCCATAGTACTCATCATCTCTTGGATATTTCATCCTGCATCTTTTCTCCACATATATTGAATAGGTTTCTTGAAGAAAAAAAAACCCCTCAAAAACACAAAGCAAGCCAAACCACCTTGATGAACCTACATTTTATTTTTCACAGCCTACTCCAGGGCAGCTCTGATGGTTGAAGAGATTAAATGTTTGTTTTCTCTTATTGTTGTTGTTCACATCATAAATCTGTCACCAAATAGTTTCCTGGGATGCATTCGAAGAGCTGCGCTGTAGTAAGAACATTTCATGAGAGTGATTAAGCTTGTTCAGGTTTGAGGTTACTGTGGTCAGATGTTCTGTGTTCAGCAATGACTGGTGTGCTGCTGCACAGAGGGGATCGTTGCTGTTACAGGTTCTCAGATTAACTAGACTTTGTCTCACTTCTCATCTTAGTGTTACTGGGAATTTAAGATTTTGGTCATCTTGTCGTCAAACATGAGTCGTAGTCAACTTCTAGGCTCGAATTAGTGTATCCTTCCAAATCCAAGTGAGCTTTTGATATTTCTTTCCACAACCTGTGATCTTTTGAAAATTAAATGTTCTGTATATAGATTTGGATTAAAGACATTAAGGAAAACTTTTTCTCATATTCTGGTTAGAGTTTTCCTTTATCCTATTAGGTTTTGAATGGCATTCTGCAATATATTGCTTTTTGGTATATCCATACACTTACATAATCAAACATATTCTGGGGTAGAGGAAGGTGACAGAAGCCAAAGGAGGAAGACTGTAATGTGGTGTCAGATGTAGGGTAGCTTGTGTTGGGAAAAAGGCCTCAAGGCGAATTTCCTCTTATAACCTGTGCACACACGTCACTTGCACTGCTGTTGAATCAAGATTTACTTTGGTTTTAGTGGTTACCTAAGAGATACGTGATCCCAGTGTAAAATATTTATTAAGGTGAGACAACCACATTTATTTTCTCTTCTCTAGAAAGCACAGCATTAGTAATAAAAATTTCTTGTTTAATACATATACCTTATTTAATAACGGAAAGATGTTGAATAAAACCTGCCTCCCCTACCTTCTTCCTCCCCAAATCATAAAAGATTAGATGTTTCTTATTGTTAAATGATTTTAAAACATGAAAGCACTTTTCATCTGTGCTTTCATCTGTGCTGATATTGTTAATAATGGAGCGATGTAGCAGCATTACCAGACTAACAAACAAATAAAAGTACAAACCTTTATAGCGCCTTCACCAAGTATGCTTTTAGGAAAGGGAAACGTAAGAACATCTAACATGCCTCCTCTCATTTATACTCTAGCATCAGTCAAGTGGCCTTTTGAGTAGTAATATTAAATCTGCTGGTAAATAGGAATGAAACTGAAACTTTGTGTGAATTAGATCTGAGTCACAATAACATAAACTCAGAAGTAGCTTTTCAGGGAAGCATTGTGGAATAGACTTTCAGTTACTTCCAAGTACACATGCGTAAATCATGGGTTTGGTGTGGGATTTTTTTCCCTTTTGAGCAGCAAGCTCCATGATCTGTTAAAAGGTAGTTTAAATCAGTTGTTCTGATAATCTCTTACTTTCCACTTCCTTTTTATTCCCCTTCCATCCTCCTTTCTTGGTGTTTCACCATTTTGTGTATTCATACTTTTGACTTAATTTGCTGGGTATGGTTGGTTGCTCAGACCTGCTGGCGCTGACCACTGAGAAGTCAGACTGTCTGACATGGAACTTGTTGAATGAAAGTGTAACTCGTGCTCTCTTACTGATCTGATTTGTTGAGCCATCTTCTAGACCAGCATCTTGGCCATTACGAGTCCTCCTCTGAGAGAGCAGATACTGAATGACAGGAGATGTGTTCCAGCCCGACAGTTCAGAGGTGACCGTTGTCATACAGCATGTTGAAGTATTTAAAGTGTCATTGCTATTGAAAGAATGTAGTCAACTGGCAAGCTGAACACACAATGCAATCAATTAAAGCATTACCACGAATCTTCTTCTAGGTGAACGTAAGATGAAGTTGGAATTTAATAACACACTGTCTTCTGAAACTTTATCTACAGAAGTTATGATGCTGACGGAGGACTCCAGTAATAATTAATATGACCAGTGCTGAAAAACACAGTACTGTTCTAATATTAATATATAGTTGTAGATAAACAACAAACAGCTAGACATAATATGCACATTCTGTGTACACACACAGTTTCTCTCAGGGAATATTTTTTTATTCTTGGCAGTTTCTCTCTAGTGATCATTATTAAAAATCAGCATTTGTTTACAGTTTAAATTAGAGAATCAGAACGCAGGAATTTCTGATGCAAATATATGGGTATATATAGACTTACACTAGTTATTTAGCTTTCAAAAAGAGCTTCTGATTTTTTTTTAATGCTGCTGTAGTGGACTACTCATTAGTTGATGATTAAGTTAAACTAGGTTCTGGGGTTTTTAACTATCTACAAAGTTACACAATCACGTAAACTAGATATAAAAGGATAACTTCTAAAAAGTAGACGTCAGCTCGTGTAATTAGCACACACCGATTAAAAACAAATTTAAAATCCAAAGCTTAGATCTGCTCTAGTGAAAAATTAGTAACCTTTTTAATGCAAATACCTTTTTAAAAGCACTTCAAAATTAATAGCAATGATAGTTTCTATACTTTATAGTTAGAAATTTGTCTCAGGCAAAAAAATCTTATGCTTCAAACTAGAAGAGTGTTTGCTCACCTCGTGGTGCTAGGCCCTAACTGAATGTTAAAGAAAACTTTATTATTTTTCTACTTTTCTCTTCTCATCCCTTTGCTCAGCTGTGTAATAGAAGTCTTAAGACTTTGGATACTGAAAGCAATAATTTTTGATCGTATAAATCCTTCTCCATTTTCTCATACACACACGTACACACACTCTTCTATGAAGTTTCTAATATTTAGGCATATCCATGTGGAGGTTCTTTCTCGTATTAAAATCCACCCTAAAGGGAAATAATGTACTCCAAGGACATGAAATAATATTTTTCTCTTTAAAATAAAACATTCTGAATGAAAATACATACCTCTTGATTGATCTCACTAACGAAAATGGCCAACTTCTGCATATTCTGCCAATATTCATATTTTAGGTTTTATTTTCCATTAAGAAGAGTTTGGAAAGGCTGATTACTTGTGAATATTCTCAAACTGATGAAAAGAAGAGACCTGGATGCTTCTCTAATACACCTATTGCCATGAAAATCTCAGATTTAAAAAGCTTTTACTCTTGACCATGGCTTGAATTGGGCGTCTTTGTCCCTGCATCCTAGACATCTACTGGAAAATTACTCTTTCAAAGTCATGTAGTCCAGAGATAGCATTAGTGAATATTGTTTTGCGTTTGCTGTGAACTTGGTAACTCCTATAAAGCTTGTTTCCTGGTGAAGAGAAATTAGGCCATTTTCTTCTCCTCGTTTCTCATAATACAGGAATAAAGAAATATTTAAATAGAATGGAAATACGTAAATTTTAAACTGACAGAAGATGTTTATTTTGGATTATGTGTTGTTGAACTCTCTAAAAGCAGATTTTTTTGTAAAGTCCGTATCTTCAGGAAAATAAGGATAGGATTAGACATTTGTATATTTTTGGAGTTTGCAGAAGATGGATTAAACACCAGAGTGTAAGCACTGCTCCAATGCACAAATCAGGTTTTGGATTAAATGCATTGGGAATAGGTTTTAGGTGTTTATTCTGTAGTTGTCTTTTACATTTTGTATCTTACTGCTGTTGGGGACTGAATTCTAGAATCTGTGGACAACTGGTTGGTCTGTAGTGATGATTGCTATATTTATATTTGTTTTCTTGTCCCTGTTTGTCCTTCTAATACCTCAATGGATTATGTGATTTTTAGAAGCTTTTCAAATATTGTGAGTGGACCCAAATACACACAGTTACTTGGGAAAAAAAAATAAGGAAACTTTGCATCAATCAAACAAACAAAAACAGCACTCAAAACTCATTTTCTTACTTGGACAACAATGATGTTTTGGATTTGGGTCAAAGAGCTGATGAACAATTCACTTAAAGCCTGTAAGTGGGAATCAAAATTAGTGGAAAGGAAAATGAGAAACAAATACAATTGAGTAAGCAGGGCCACACTTTTTTGTATGTTTATTTGTTTTATATTGCTTGTGTCTGAATTCAGGCTTACGATCAGAAGGCCTACAGTTGTCTTGTTTAACCTGATATCCTATTGCTCGTAAACTTTCATCAGATATATTTCTACATTGATCCCAGTAATCTGTCCTTGATTGAAGCACATTCTAGAGTCTTGATAACATCAATAGGCAGAAAATCCATTATTTCCAGTGACGGGCACCACCTGTGGGAAGTCAACCTGCACGTTAAAAGCAGATGCCAACTTCCCTTTGGATTTTGGAAACTGGCTTCAGTGGCTAACAATCCAGTCTGCTGATGCCCTTTCCTGTTTTATTGCATGATCCATAGTACCCAGTGGGTTTTCTTTACAGATTCAGTTAGATTCTGCGGTTAAGCCAGTTGTCTTTTCCAAGAGATCCATCTGTCACAGGTAAAGTTCTTCAAGGCTCTGCCTGTTTAGTTATCATCTTCTGTCATGAATTCAGATTTGTTGCTTTTTTCTAAATATTTTCCTGTCTTTTAGTTTTTCTCTAAAAGAAGCAAAATGTGCCATAGCAATGCCATAAATGCCTCAGTGACATGAATGAAGACACGTTGAAGACACAGTGACATGTATAAAGATAGCCCTCTCACGCTGCTTTCATGTTTCTAAATCCAAACTTCCAATTAACTTTTTCTGATAGCTGTCAGTACCTGTTAAGTGGCTGGTCCTCCAGGGTTCCTAATTTTTTTTCAGAGTCTAGATAGCCGACTAGACAAAATAGCATGCAGATATTTTTATATATTGCTATTTTTTTATATAAGTGCTTAGCTGGAAGTGTCTTACAGTGAATGCAAAAGTACACGTCTGTGAATGTAGACCATATTGGAAACAGAGATTTACTGTCCCAAAGTGTAATGCTTACTCAGCCATCTGATGAGATTTGAGCACTAAACAGTTTGAGAGGGATGCATAAAGCTGTTTTATTACAAGATGCTGTTATGAATTGTAGTAGCATTCCTTATGGTATACTGCTGTTGCCAAACAAGTTGCACGAATGTAAGCAGTTTTATTTGTAATTGCTTGCTTACATTTCCTTAGAATGTTTGGGTTATAGCTGTTTGTGATTCCTACTCCTCCACTGGTGGCAATACCTATATCCTGTTTAATTCAGTATCAAAAGATATCCTTTAAAACTGGAGAAAAGCCTCTCTGAGGAATGCTCGTTCTTATCCATGATATAGAATTGGTCTCAGATGTGTGTGATAGAACCTTGTTAAAATGAATGCAGAAAGTTAATACAGGAAAACTCAAAAAAATCAGTCCTCTATTACTTCTAAAAAGTAAAGTAAGAGGTGTCATTTTAGGTGAATTTGAGCAAGTCTAGAAAATGGAGAGAAGAATTACCTGTCTCAAGAAATCTTATGGAAAACACAATGGTTAAGAACGAGGCTATTTTGTAAACTTTGTTCAAGAAGTGGATGTTACAAACTCAGTTTGACACTGGAAAGTGTAGTGCCTGGTGTCTTGCTTATGATTTTGTTCTCTGAGCTCTCTTGCTAGAACTAGATTACAAAAGAAGAACAGAACAGTTCAATCATCAGTACTGAAATGTCTCTTCGATGTAGTTTATCCAGTGTAATTTTGAAACTCAAACCTTGGTCTTCTCTCGATTACCATGCAAGATATTTCTTCATCTTAATAATTTTTTTTCTTGGGAGATCTTACTATTATCCATCCTTTTCTATTCCTTGCATTGCTTCTTTTATCCAATTTGTCAGCTCAGGTATGCCTTGCTACTCCTGGTATATAAACACCATTGAGCTGCGGACATGTCACTTTAATATTCCTTCTTTTCTTATCAGCTCATTTATCCGCTCTTAAGTAAGTTCTGAATCTTGGTAGTTGCTTTCACTGTTTCTTAGCGTATCTTTTCAATGTTTTCATGTATGACCTAAATTTCATTGAAAGTTTTGTGTATCCTGGGATTACAGAAGGAGCTGCAGTTGAGGATTTTTGCTCTGCCGGTTCCCCCACCTGTTGTAGAAGGTAAAGAAATGCCTAATGTTAAGAAAATTCAAACAAATATTCAACATCAACTAGTAATTATCCAGTATTCTGTGTGAAAAACTAGAATAGCATTGGTCAGTTTTTACCTAGAGATTAGCAAGTTGTCTGCTTTGGTGACTAGAAATAAATTCAAATTTTGATTCTATAAAATAAGTGCTCAGTTGCAGGGTGACTTAGTTCAGTATAACTCTGTGTTCTCGAGTACTTAATTCAGTTTGTGTACGTTTTGAATAAAATTATCATTATTTTAGGTTTTGCTATTTGACCCAGACGCAATTTTAAGTCCAGTAAGTTAGGAACAAAACAAAACTCATCATGTAGAACAAATTACAAATGGCACATTCTGTGGTTGTATCTGGTACAGGACAGTATTCTAGGTTTTTTTAAATATTTTCAGTTGAATACTGTGTTTTAAAAAATGGCAGTTTAAGATGACATATTAAATGTTATAAATGCAGTATGAATATTTCAAATTATGTATTTATATTTTAATATTTTTTTAAAAAAAGTTTATAAGTAATATTCCATTCAATTTCATAGCAATATCTAATGATCTCTAGGAGTTTTTCTGTCCCTAAGATAGGCTTTTGAACAGTATTAAAGCAGAGCTAAAATGGTGCCTGATCTCTGTGAGAAGTTACTACTTTTGATGAAAATTATTCACAATATGCTAAAAGTTCACTACATAAAAAGTGATAATCTGGACATTGTTCTTGCTTAAGTAATCTTTCCAGAGGGGAGTGTATAGTATTAGTCAGGTAGTTACTTGGTTTGGAGGGTTGGATTGTAGTTTCTAATGAGTCTGCTGAAAGTGGTGCATTGCATTTTTTTGGCACAAATCATGATGGTGCATAAATTCTGGTGTATGGATGAGCAACTAAGTGCGTGTACTCGTATTAAGGATTTTTTTCCCTAAATTCTTAGGGTCAGAAAAATAAAACTCATAAGACATTATTACCAATATCTGCTTCAAGCACTGAATGCATAAAGTAGATGGTTAATAATATGAGGAATGATATATTAGAGCTGTAATGCCGTGTCTTCCAAAGTTAATGAACAGTTATAATTTTCATAATGAAAAATTAAAATAGGGTTAAAGTGGTTTGTAAGACTGTCTACAGATCTAGCAGCAGTCTAATTAGAAGAAAGAACATTAAATTTGTGGGACTTGGAAGTATATATTATCTAGTATTGACAGATGACTAAAATCCTTTACGTGTATTTAGGATTATTCGAATGTGGATGATTCAACCAGAACACAGCACAGAAATGTTATTTGCTCTCTGAAATCACTGTGTACACAACAGATTGTGGGTTTAGATATCTTCAGTACTTCGACGATGTGATTCTTTCGTGTTGACTCAGTGCAACAATCTCTCATCTGTGTTTGCCCATTTCTCTACCATTTCTTAAGTAAAAGGAACCTCTGTGCTTGTTTTTACTATTAAGAAGCTGTAATGAAGCTTTTGTTACTGTACATTGGCTATTCTGGGGCAATTGCAGCAAAGCAACACGGATTAGGTGCTGGCTAAATATTTTATAGTCTCTTTTGAATCGTTCCACCTCTGACAGCCCTTTGCCTTTGAGAGCCGGTATTTATTGCGCAGCTGAGGCTTAGCTTGGTTCGTAGAACTGACCCTTGAAGAAAACATCTAACGTTCACGATGACATCCAGCTTCAAACTGCAAGAAGCTGCTATGACATGTTTTCTGTGTTCTTGCTTGTGCCGAGTACCAGCGCAGGACTGGGATGTGTGTTGCACAGTCGGAAGCCGTGAAGCTGTCTTCTCTTCCCACAAGTGTTATCCTGGGTGGGAGGCTGGGAAGGCTCTGTTAAGTGTGGGGAGGCTTTGAGAGGCTGACAGCATAGACACTGAGATGAGCGCTGTAATACTGCTCTTCCCTGAACTTGTTTTTTCATTTTGTGTAATCCAGAATGACTGTAATTGAGAGTATATTTGGAATAAGCAGGCTTTGTGGTTATCAAATGTGTCAGCTTTGCTTTTTATGTTTATATGTCGGCTTTGTAACTCTTATAAGCTGTTATTGCCTGACAGACTCCTCCATCTTAAATTCAGTCTCTTAAATTCATCTTCTTCCTTCAATTTTTGGACAGCATAACAATGTTATACCTCGATGCAAGGAGATCTGTCCCACACGGGGAGTTCTCTGTGTGGTGGCTTTTTGTGGACATCAGTACACTAAGCAGAACAGTCCTTGTTAAAAAAAATCCCTCTGAAGTATTTTTTTAGAGTGAATTTTCTGTTGAACTCTGTGTTCCCTCATAATTTCTAAAATTGCAAAAACATAATGGAACATAATTTATTCTGTTTTTCTCCAGTATCTCTTTTACTGTTGAGGTTCTTAGTATCCAGTTTAAGAAAAGAAGCTTTACAAGTGTGGCAACCCATCCTCTTACCGTACAGATGCAATATATATTACACAGAAACTCTGACATTCCAAAACAGGATGATTACCTTTATAGCAAGATGGGGTATCTGTGCATAGGAACAACTGAGGATAAATAGAATGACTTTGCAGGTTAAAGAAACCCCAAATTAAGAGGTGATTTATTTCACAGTGGTATTATTGTGTTGTGAAATACACAAATATTGTTTAATAGTACTGATTCGGTTATTGGATCTAAAGTATCAATTTGCTCAGCTGTTCCGTTGCGAAGTAGTGGATTGTGAGAATAGGAATTTAATTTAGAGTCAAGTTTATTTTCCTGAAAGTGATGATTTTCATAACATATAGTGGGTTTGAATTCTATTCTAAAAATATTGTAATTACCCCAGCATCACTATTTTTGTATACTCATTGTTTAAGCTATAGTTGGAGAGAGTGTAGTTGATACTATTTTTCTCCCTCTTTATATCTTCTGGATAACAGAGAAATTACAGGATTTAGTGTATTTGTCAGGCATGGGAAAGACTTCTATACTTGTGTTCCCACCAGGAATGTGCAAGCATTAAACAAATGGCTAGAATTGCTAGAGATTTACTTTAGATTCTCTTCATGTGACTTAAATAGCATTCTTCAAGAGAAAGATACGGTTGCATGTCTTAAACTGCTATAACCAAAATGCATATTAAATTTCCACAAAATGATTGAATAAATGAAGTCCCTGGACATGTTTATGGTACTGTTTTTTCAAATAGGAATTAAAATATGTGCTCTGGAGGCGATACAAATGTTTAGCAAGGATACAGACCCATCATTATTGGTAGCATCAGTGAATATAAAATATGTTTTCTTAAAATAAGAAGTATTATACCTAATATATGCATTAAGTCCAGCAATATAATTTACTTAGAGCTATGCTTATACAATCTGCCTGAAAAAAATGCCAAATTGTGCAGTTTAAATTAATCTCATTCATATATAATAAGATCTTTAAAATAAATTCTTCATTTGTTGTTCGCTTCTGTAAGAGAAATTCTCCCCTACAGAGACCACATATCTAAAAGGCCTTTCTCACTTCAGCTTTCAAGATAGAGGGTGAAGCTGAGCAAAATCTCTGCACAAACTTTAACTTCCTACAGCTTTTTATTATAAGGTACTTTCTGTTGTCAGCAGCTCGGAGAGGAGAACACTGTGGTTTAAATCTGCATATGATTTTTGGCAGCCACAACGCCCCCCAAAAAAGCCCCAAAGGAAATCAGTTAGCAGTTTGAGCAGCTGAAGTAATAAGTAGACCCTGTTGCGTGTGAAGGCAAACTGTGTATCCTTATCATTTAACTTCCTCCTGTTCTACTTAAAACCATCTTTGTAGGGACTATCTTAAATTCCTGATGACTCGAGGTTGTAAATTAACATACAGCTTAATCTGAAATGCAGATGAGGGTAGAGAGGGCACTTGTGGAAAGTGGCTTCTTGTCTTACTGTCAAGGAGACTGTTATGCTTGAAGTTTTTTATTTCTGCTGAAATCTGAAGATATTTTTGGATATGCAGGTGGTGGAGTGTGTCTATCAAATTTTATGGTTCTTGTTTTTTATCTCAAGGAATTATTTGCAAGAATCTTTAGATTCTTGGCAAAATATTTTGAATGTCTTTGGTTTTTTTTTCGTTTTTCTCTGTATTCACTCTTGAATTACATGACTTTTGTCACGTAGGTTGTCCTTTTGAAAGGACTCTTAACCTGTGCAGAATGATACTGGTTAAAGACTTTTAAAATACCAGAAGAAATATTTCTCATGAAGCTAAATGAAGTGGCAGTATCTTCAGTTTTGAAAAGGCAAGGTAAATTTAGAGATATAGGATTGATGCCAAAGAGAGTTATCAAGATAAAGAGAAGATGAATAAGACCGGTCAGGAGCAATGCTGAAAGAAGGATGAAGAAAGGAAGGTATCAGTATGGGCTTTAGGGTGCTAAGTCTGCACAGGAGCAGCATGAAAAGAAAAGATAAGCAGGAGCTAGCTCTTATCTGGAAAGTCTTATCAATGAAATGGGAAAAAGGCCATCCCAACCATGGAGAAAATGGCAAATATGGGTTTGCAAAATAATCCAGAAGGAGGTAAAAGGAAAAGCATGTGTGAGGCGGTATCAGTCAGCATTGCTTTACACAGCTTGGGAGCTTCAGCTGATGGTGATGAGACAGGATTGGGTTTTGCTTCTTGCCTGCGTGGCAAAATTGCTTTGGACAACGTTAAAGACGTATGGGAAGCCAAAATCATGCCTGTGTGTGGAGGCAGTACCCTGAAGCTCATCAGTGACATACATCCTGCTGTAACACCTCTTTCATCACACTCCTATGGAATCCTCCCCTTCTGTTATCGGCAGTATGTTTGCATTTTGTGGAAGCCAGGAAAACAGATCTGTATCCTACAGTTTGGTAAGTGTTAGTCTGACAATGTCAGAAGGACCAAGGGGGAGGATGTTTTCCCAGAGGTTTCCATAAAGCAAGGCCAAAAGAAGTCAAGAGTGGTAGAGGCACATATATGGATGTTCGTACTTATAAATTTCTTTCTCTGTTCTTGTTGCTTAATACAGATGTCACAACTGATGCTTTAGGGTGGCTGAAATGTACGTGGTTGACTTTATTTACCTGAATATGATGTTATTGAACTGAATTTAAGCAGAGTTTAGGTTTCTCAGTTGAAATTTCCAGGTACATTTTGAAAGTACAGTGATAAAAATGTAGAGATAAGCAACCTAAGAATTAATTTTACGGATGTGCTGTTGGGAGTGGAAGATTGTACTGGTCAGTGAACAAATGGGTTTTTATCTATCCATTAAAAAAGTAATTTCTGAAGAGTATATTTAAAGGTGGTACTTAGAAAACTTCAGTGCAGCCCTAAATTACTCTAGTACTGAGACCCAAAAAACCTACTGAGGTGCCTGAGTTTACGGGAGGAGGAACTACTGCATGGTGCATTATTACAGCTCTTTTCAAGCTCAGGCAATGCTGAACTCATCAGACACTGTTTGCATGGACTTCTGTGGATTTTTAATTACTCCTGTGGTATCATCTTTCCCCACCTAATTTTTTCCCCACAACCCATATTTTTCGTGTCTGTGACTGAACTCAGTGAGACTACTTCAGAGATTCCAAGGTCTATAGCTAGAATGCTGCTTTATTTTTTCCTTTTTTTTTTTTAACCCTTAATAGCCATGGAGTCAAATGCTCTGTTCACTTTACAGTTCTCCTGTGTTGGGGCTGTGATAAAGCAACTGTCATTTCACTAATGTGGAGTGAAATTCCGTATCACAGGACAGTCGTGTGCTAAGCGTGGTTTCATTTGTTCCAGACTAATGTAATACGTTATTCTCCTAGGCAGTGTACAAACAGTTGGAATGTATTAATAGTGGAACTTCTATATAAATCTGTAAGATGCAGGTGACAGTTTTCTCTGTTATATGCTAAGAGTAATTTTTAAATGGAAGTTCTCCAAAGTAGTGTATTTAGAAGCACCAAAATACATTCATACAGTAGTTTTATTTATATAATTATGTTTATTATTTATTTTATATAGACATAATCTTTACTTTCCAAAAAAAAAAAAGAAATGGTTGTACTTTCCAACAGTGAGCATTTATTTACTTAGAATGTAAATTTTATTTCCAGATCTTTTTATTGGAAAGGAAGAAAAGCAAACTCAAACTGATTATTATGAACTATAAAATTGTTCAGTGCTGGTTTTATTAACCAGGGCACTTTAAGGTGCAATTCCTTTTTTCATCTTTTCAACAGACCTCTAAATGATAATGAACTTGTCTTGATGTGCATGTTAATTTGTGGTGAAAGGTGGTAAATGAGAAGCTTTACCCAAGATTTGAGGTCTAAGGAAAACAACTTGAAATGCATCTACTTTATCTTTTATGTAGCTGAAAATGATATAAAATGGAAGAAGACAAAGACTCAGTTGAATGTTTGAGTGAAAAATGTATACATTTTAAGTAATTAATAGTTTTTTTCCTGAAGAGAACAAAAGCTGAGATTATAAATGTCATACTGATGTACCAAATCCTATTTAAATAATTATGAGATGTTTGAATTTTGTTATTTTTTGTCTTCCTCCAACTCACATATTATACCACTGGGGTAAATTATGTTGGTTCATTCCCATTTTACAGACAAAGTATGTGAGAAAAAAGATTAAGTGAGTTGCTTAGGGGCATGAAATAACATTGTGAGCAGAAAAAGGAAAAAAAAGTCTTTGCTTTTAGATTAGCAATCCATTTTTATTTATATCAGCTAATATTTTCACTGTTAGTTTTTTCCTTCTTTTTCTGTTGTCGACATAGGCATGTATTCTTAACTAATCACAAATTATTTTCAATTTAAGCAAATTTCTCTGATTAGGGAAACTTCAAGCCATCCATCACAAGGGAGAATTTCACTTCAGTTAATTCCATGTGTCTCGCCTTCATCTAATTTTCTGGTGTTTACGGCAAGTACATATTCCCTTGATCCATCACAGAAATGTAATAGTAATTTAGATAAATAAAGCTTAGGTGCTTTATTTGTTGTTACAAAATAAAATTTTAAAATATCAAGCTGAAATCGAAGGTATGCTTTTACTGGATTTTATTAACATAGGAATTACTCATGTTCCAGCAGTTTGACAGCTTTATTAATATAATTTATGTAATAAAGACGTCTGACACTGCTGGATTGGGGAGAACAAAAGATAGTCAAAGAAATGGGAAAAGTAGACTTCAAGAGACACAATAGTGGAGGCTGAGTGGGGAGTTCCGCACCTTGGAATGGTAAAATTAAAGGAAAAGAAAATTAAAGGAAGAAGGGGGAGGAAAGAAATGAACTGAATTTGCCAAAATTTTTATGAGTTGTCAAACTCTGACCTATGAGCAGGAACGAGATCTCAGAAGTCAGTGATAATCGTGTCTTTCACTGTGAATCAAAGTTCATTTTCTCACTGCGGTGACTCCTCAAGAAACGTAAATACTACTCGGCTGACGGTTTATGAATACTTTCACCTTGCTGGCTAAACCCAGTATTCACTACACAGGAACTCTCCAGAGATAGGATTTTTTGGTGATTCTGAGTGGTACTTGAAATGAAAATTTACCACAATCTCCATTACAGTAATCCTTAGTGTCCTGTGGTGTCAGGAGATCTAATCATAAATCAGCTTTCCTTTGGGAAAAGGCAGCAGGCAAAATACAGCCCCTGAGCTGGGTATGGATGCCCTTGCATCACAAGGGAGGAGAAAAGACAATGTTTATCATGGCATGGATGTGGCCCCTTTCACTTTTGGAAGCCCTAGCACAAATATTTCAGTCATCCTCTTGAACTAAATCTGAGGGATTTTTGTTATTGTAGCAGCAGAGTGCTTTTGTGGTTGACATGCAGAAGGCAAACTGTGTTTCAAGTGTGCTGTTGCATTCACTTGATTCTTTGCAGTACTGATGTTGATAACACATATTGCTTGTACCAGTATAATTTGCAGTCCTGTATGCAGCATTTAGTATTTAGCTACAAATGAAGTAGCTAAGATTTCCAGACTGGCAATGTAAATCTTACATTGCATTCATTAAAAAGCTGAAACAAGATAATTTTCTGTTTTTCTGAAATTCAGGGTACATCCCACTGTCAATGATAAATATTCATTTTAGAGAATTATCTAGCTAATCTTGATTTAAAATATAAAGTTAAAGTGCAGGGTCTGAGTTGTTTTTGTTGTACTTTGGACAATAATCATTCTAAGTCTTCAGGCCAGCACTCATTTAAGAGCTCTGTTTTCCTGTCTGTAATGTGGAGGGTACAGTATGAGTCCCTTCTCTGTCTGATATTGCAGTATATTTGCAAAGCATGATGTAGCTTAAATATGGACAGTGTTAAATATACATGTATAGATTATAAGTGTGGTGACCAGCCCCATCTGTCCGTGGAGAACAGGAATTTCTTTATCTACCAATTTACATTGAGAAAGCAAGAAAATGTGAATTCCCGTCAGGTAACGGTAAACTGCGGAATAAAGTCTTTCGAATTCATGGAACTTTAGAAAAATGCATGCAAGAAGTATTTTAAACTCCAGGTAATTCTGAATGTACATGGTTAAACAAAGCAATCCTCATCCATACATTATCTGAGTAATTTAAAAATCTGTTCATAAGAGTCAAAACATTTGGTATGGAGATGATGGTTGTAATTATTAATGGCTGCAAGAAAATTAAACTTTAGGTGTATCTAAATGAAGACAACAAGAAAAAAATATCAAAGGAGTTTAAAATAGTGGTTAAACTGCATTAATTCACCTTGTGGGCACTCTTATTCAAAATTTTAGTGACCTTACTTCAGTTTCATTAGTTGATTTTTGGAAGCCTCTACATCAAAGTAGAGCTGTTACATTTCTAAAAAAAGCAGTTTGTATAGATATATTTCTTAGTTTAGTCTTCATATTTTCTTCTCAGCAGTTCCAGGTCTGTGCAGTTAAATTCTTACCCAGACATATTTATATAAATAACTCATTTTTATACAGACTTTAACTATCAAGCGTTTTAATGTAGCTGTTCAATGCAGAAGTCCCACAGAAGTAAAGCTCCTGCTCCCCTGACTGCAAATGATGTTTAGCTACAGAACAGATAGCAAAGATTTGGGAAGGTGAATATTTTATTCAGGTGCTTCCAAATAATAATGAGATATGTTCAAAGTAAAACTAAATGTTCTGTGTAAATGCACGCTTTGATGGCACTGTTCTATGAGGAATATATGTTCTGACCTATTTTATGTGACATTTGATGGTGATTTTTTTCTGTTCAGAACAGATGTAGCAAAAACAAGAAACCTAAACCAGAGTCCCCTGTCATGCCCTTTACATTTAATTTACCATTAGTTTCTCTCCTAGTCTGAAGAAAAAGCTTGTTATTATTCCAGTTTGAAGGTGCCATTAACAAATTTAGATCCAGGGGTCACTGTCTGTTTTCAATGCATGTACAATGAAGCAGAAGGAATCAAGGCACATCTGATACCATGTTGATCCCGTCCTACCTCACTTCTGACTTGCACGCAGTAGTTTTCAATTCCCAGCAGCCATCGGCCTGTTCTTTCCTGGCCACTGGACTGCATCACGGTGAAGATGAGGCTGTGGTTGGTAGCAGGGTACAGAGGATAGGTTTCTGGTTTAATTCTGAGCTCCCTTTCTTTTCTGTCTTGCACCAAATCCTTCATGTTATATGTAGGTGGTGTGCTGTGGGTCGTCATTTGTGTTTTCTGATGAACTGGACCAACAGACTGAAATTATGCAACTGCTTTTTTCCAGTCTGTCTTAAGCTATGATTGCATTTTCCTTAGGATTGCAGTTTTCCAATGGACATAGCGAGAACCATGTCAGTCCTAAAGGTGAATTCCAAATAGCTCCATGTATGCACACTGTGTTGGCAGTTCGGAAGTTAGCCTAAATGTGACTTTTGAGTACATGCTTTATCTAAGTAAAAACGAATCCAAAGGATTCCTATTTTTTTTTTTTAATGCAAGGGTTTATTTTAATTCTAGTGAAGATTTACCATGCTTGGTAATGTTCCTCCCCCACCTGAGAGGATTGCAGGTAAGTAGGAAGAGAGCCAGCTGGCAGCTTCATGTGCTTGCAATTTCAGCTGGCCTCTTCCTGTCAGGATCTCTTAACATAGCAGATATTGCCATGTATAAATGGGATTCAAATCAAATAGAAGTGACTTTAGATTTTTTTTGTGCTATGAGTGTAATTCACAAAGTTGAGTCCCTATAAACTCCTATAAAATTTTGAAGTCTTTTTTATATATATTGATGCATAGAACATTATCAGCCTTTGCTTTTTATAATGGGACAACATTTGGGCAGATAAAACCGTAATCTGTAACTGATCAAGCAATGGCAGTTAAGGATTTTGTTTCCTAGTTGATTCATCTCCCTTCCCTTTTTTCAGGCTGAGAAATCAGTTAGCGGTGGTTGAGAGCAGAATGTGGCTCATTGATAGGGAGGATTTTGTGGAATTTATGGAGGGAAACTGAAAATGTACTTCAACAAGTAAGGGAAAACAAGGGGAGTAAGGGGAGTGGGCTGAGGTGTAGGAGTAGACATGTCTGTACTTGGATCTGTCCAATCATTAATAAGGGCACATTTCAGTCCTACTGGACTTTAATTAATAGCTCTCTGCTGTGAAAAGTAGGTTCACTAAACAAGCGGTTAACTCTTTTTCCAAAGGAAAAAGAGCTGATCTGGCAAATATTATCTCTGTAGGCATACAGGGAAAAAAATGCTTTATTATAAGAAGTATACCATAACTAATTTTTTATTTTCCTGAATAAAACAATGGACTTAGGGAAGTCTTTCTTGACTCTTAAAATGAGTGCTGTTATATTGTCATTACTACTTATTGTGCTGCAATTCACAAGGCTTGTTTCCTAATATAATTTTACTTAGAAATGGAGTTAGGTATTCATGAAGTTAGGTGAATGGAATAAAACAGATATCATACTCGTCAATTTCATAGTGTTACCAGAGTAACACTCAAAAAACCAGTTAAAAGCCTTAATTTTTTCTCGTCGAAATCTCTGCCACTGAATCCTGACTGGTCAACGTAACACTTCATTTTTTGTAACTGAAGATGGTGTTTTGGTTGCCTGGCTTTATAGCTAAGTAAGGGAAGGCTCCAGGTAACCTTTATTGACTGTAACTGGATCATGCAACTGAGATGAGGGAAATTTACCCCGTGTTCTTGTTTTTTTTATAATACTTTCAGAAGAGGAATAAAGCTTGAATTTATTCAATTAAGAAATTCTATGGTGTATTTGTTGTGCTTTCTTTTTGCAGAATATTTTCCTTGTCCTTGTTTATATTTAGAATGTGTTTGATTTTGAAATGGAAGCCTAAATATTTTTCTGATGAATGTCTGGGGTCTACTAATTTGTATGGTTCGTTTGTGCTCTCCATAGAAAAGCTGGATTTGCTCGTGTGTATTTTGGTTGTGTATGAAATGCAGTTATATTTTAAAGTGATATCTAGTGCCTGTAATATTTTTTTCTATCAGTGTCAAAGTATTTGGAAGACTGAGTCTCTGTAAGGTTGAAAAGAGTCACTTTAGGAAATAAAAATAAATTGCATGTAAGAAGTTTGCGAAGGGAAGCTTCAGTGGCTGGTGAAGCCTGTTACAGGAGTACTGAGGGGAGGAGAGGAGCTGTTTAATACTGACTCTTCCTGTAGCCTGTCAATTTATTCATGCAGTGGACCTTGCAAGCCCAATCCACAGATGCTATTTTCTGCTCCTTACTGAATAAAATTCAGTGCTGGGTCCTGAGTGTAAAGATTAATTAGTAAGTGAGTGTTAAAGGTCTGTTTAAGCCATTATGGCGTGTGTCCACAGAGACAAATAGGGGTATAAAACATTGTGTTTGAAACCTAATTTTACATGTGTATTTTTCATTAATAATAATGATGGTGGTAATAACTATAGTCTTTTCATCCTGAAAGCTCTCAAAGGACTAAATGCATAGTGCAGTGCGTACTGTGTAGGAAAGATCATGCTTTCCATCACTGAAATACGATCTTTCTTAAGGCATCCTTCAAGTTCTGTTGAACTCAGGTTATTGTTTGCCATTGCACAGACAACTATGCAGTGCAGATCATCCAAGTAAGCATTTTCTATCCAAAAATAAGTGTTTCTTGAGTTGAGTGTACTAGAATACACATATGGCACTGTTGAAAATGACAAAGATGTGCATATAGTTATGTATATTTTACTTTTTGTAGTGTGACTTCACAAACATATTTTTCCAATTGGTTGCCAGCTTTCAAACAAGCTCTGAGTTACAGCATTGTTGAGTGTTTGTCTATCAGAGATTTTTAGTTACTGGCATAAATGGGAAGAATTTTTTGTAAATATAAACATATGTATGAGTTGAAAATATTCTTGCCCATTTCTCTGGACTAAGCTGCAGCTGTTCTATGTGTACAGAAAATGAAAGCCTGCATTCCCAGCAACTTTGGAAGTGAAGCACTCATCTCTGCACATTTTGTAGACTTCTGTGGAGTTTTGTGACATTCTTACTTTTTTTTTTTGTTTTACTTTTTAAAAACTACTGAAGCTGAAGGCAGTTCAGATGAGTGAAATAGCAGCTATGGCCTCTCTCTTACAGTTACTGCTGTTCCGCTATGTAAAACCAGAATTGACTGTAACACGTGTAAAAGCTTTCCTTCTTTTCTCTCCACGGAATGAGATTTAAGCAGGGAAGGGAGTGTCTATAGATGCTTTCAAAATGTGTTGTGGATTTGTCTACTTCATTGTGTCTAGCTATGTGGAACTTGTTTGATTAACATAAGCCTCATTTAAAAAACTTAAAAGACAGAATCAAAACTGACTGTATATATATTCTTCCCCTGTTATAAATGAAAAAAATGGTCAACATAATTTGGAAAGATCTTCTTCTTCTAGGCTGGACACTTGTGTTGTCTTGTATTTTTATTGCAGTGTCATACTTCGTTCAAAAGTTGCCAAGATACGTTATATCGTAAACAGAGGAAAAAAGGATGGCATTTGTCATGGCTAAACAATGGACTGTCTGGTCAGATTCCCAGATTTCGTTGCTGGAACGCTTTCCAGACTCCTTGTTATACATTGATATCTTAGGTAATTTTAAATATTTGTTGGTTCTCTCCAATAATGGAGGGCAATGCTTGCGTTCAACAGTGCACGCGTAAGTATTCAGGGGCTTCTTCCTGTCTGTTAAACTGTCTAAATCCTGCAGTTTTTAATGGAAGTCTTGCTCCTTTAGGAGCATCAGCAAGCTCTTGCATAGGCTGTGTTTGATGTCAAACCTGGGAAGCACGGACAAGAAATGGGGAGATGATGATCTGTTGAACAGGCTTCCAGCACAAAGATAATTACATAAAATAGATAGAGATGATAGTTGTTCTAGACTCTATGTTAAATGACACTGTGGTACAGTAAGGGAAGGTTAATATTGGAAGAAAAAAAATTAAATATTTACTGGCTCTAGCCAGATTTCTAACTGCAATTCCTTAATTAATAACTAATTACATGAATGTTTTGGAGCCTCCATGGATAGTCATAGCAGAGGCTTCAGGAATTCAGCCCACTCGCTAAAGAAATTGAATTAATCACTCACTCTAGCAATGTATTTATATTAGACAGTGAATGAATGAATGAAGTCAAAGGGCTAATAGATGTAGTGAGTAAAGCACGTGCTTTTCAGCTGTAGGTCAAGCAGCAACTGCAGATCTCCGAGGAGAATTTATCCTGGAGACACCTTGGTTTCAGTGTGCTGAAGTGACTGACAGAGCCAAGGCTATGACTGACAGCTGTGCTTTCTGGACCTCATCAGAATTCCTAATGCTGCTTGAAGCCCTATCAAAATATTTCACGTCTTGTAATGCAAGCTCAGTAACAGAGGTATAATCTCATAAAATATGTTAGTTTATAGAAACACACTTTGTTTCTAGCATAATTATTATCAAAAAGGCTTGTTTATTCGAAGGTCTAGTTCCTTTTTGAAGTATCTGATTTTATTCATATGTCTAATATTAATTAAATTTCATATGAATTGTGAGTTATGCAGAAGATCTTGTAAAGACTTCCAGTAATTCGGAATATTTCAGATGCCTTATTTGCCTTTCAGTGTGGCAATCTATCAATAGTACCCTGGAATAATGCCTGTGTTAAAATTACTACTTGTGCATGACAGTTTTTTTTCAGAAATGTGCCAAGATGCATGCCCATAACTCCTTAATTTTATGTATGATAATGATTCCTCACAAATATTCAAAATAGTTACGAATGGTTGCAATTTGAGCCAAAGATTTTGAATTTACATAGAAAGGGCAATTTGTAATCAAAAATTACAAGATTGGAGAATGCCTGCTTATAGTCATAAACTTTGATTTGATTTTTGGCTTTTTCAGCACTTCCCCATTCGCTCAGTGTTTCTTGCAATCCATGTATTTGTGTTTTGATGTAAATATATAATGCTTACACATGATTAGAAAAGCCAGTGCAGACTATTGGCTTTTAAGATGTGAATGATCTTCTACAGCAGAGAAGGAAGAGTGCTCACAATATATAGGGCAGGATCAACAATGCGTTTGCACTTTTGAAACACTGAATAACAAAAGTGAAAGTTTGTAAGAATAACTGTTACAGAGGAAAAAAATGTCTTAGTAATTCCAGCCACCAAGGACCGAGAAGAGGCAGTTGATGTTCTTCAGAGATGGATGGCAATACCACATTGTGGCTTTTTCATCATCTTAGGCTTCTAAAACTCCCTTTCAGCCTTTTGCTGCAAAAGTAGGCTTGAATGTTTCATTATTTACGTGTAATATTTATTTAGTTCTTTTAATACTTATTCTTCTCACCATTTCATTGTTTCACTCTATGGTTTTTTATAGACATTAGCCTTTTCATTTTTATTGGCAAAATAAAAATGTTTTTGAGTGCATTTTGAACACGACAAATTAAGCTTTTTTTTACTGTTGCTTTTAAAATCTTAATGATGTATGTATTATTGTGTAAATTATGTGAATGGCTCATGTCTAACATTAATGATAGCCCTATTATTAACAAAAGGAAGCAAACTTGAGTGGTGAATCGTGTTTTCTTTGTGTATGATTATTTCATAGTGAGTAATGACTAACAAAGGCCAGTAACGATGTATTATTTAATACATACAATATGGCCAGCAAATAAAATGCCAGAAGTTACATCTCAATTTAGGCAGGTATTTGCTGGATTCATACTAAAAACTTCCACAAATAATACAAATGCAGGTTGTGAATAGAGCGTTGTAGAGTAGCAATTTATGTCACCATAATTTTGTTTATAGCGCTACTGATTAGCACTTTCCCTGTGGTGGCTTAAAGCTCAACTTTTTGTGGATTAGACGTTTTGTAGAATAGCAATGGCCAACAATTACTCTGCCGTAGCTTTTGTCATTTTCATATGGGTATCATTTATTAACAGCAATATCTAAATTAGCATTTCAGAGGTTTTTCAGCGTAGATGATTTTAACTGCTCCTTCTTGCATGAAAGTCTTAATCTCTTTCACAGCATAGACCTGTGAAGTATAAGAAATGACTATAGGGGGGTCTGCGTCTGATAAATATGCCCTGTAATGATGGTTGTAGAAATGTGGACTTCCTCGGGGTGATAGCATTCCCTGTCCTCCTCCTCTCCTCTCGCCCCAAGGTGAGATATGTCTAGCAGGTAGAGCCAGGCAGTAGAGGGGCCTGTGCTGCAAATGCACGTGATACAGTTCTGGAGTCAAGAGATGGTGTGAAAACCTCAAAGAGAACATGTGAGGCTTGGTAGTGGACTAGCTCAAGCCAAAAGGGCTCACCTGTTCAGCTCTGGTGGGAATGGGTGGGAATAGAGCTGTTCCTCCCCAGACTTGCCAATGGTCCCTGAGGTTATGGAGATCCCTGCAGTGACAGGGTGGCCCTCGGCAGCTCCAAGAGTCTTCCTTTGTTCGCAGGTCCAAGGCCTGTGTTACTGTGTCAGTGATTACTAGATAAAATATACCTCTTGGCTTTGGCCTCCCTTTAAAAGGTTTAGATGCCGGACCTGTTCATGGCTTTGGAAGCAATCTTTGACATATATCATGGTTGTTAAAGTAGGTATTCATACAAAATAGTAAAATTGTGTAGTGTTCAACTTTCCTGTAGCTGTCTATCAGAAAGTTCTGAAGTGGATTTCTTTAAAGACTCCCTGTCTCCTGAGGAAAAGGGGATAAGGCAGTGTGTCCCTGGACAGGATCTATGACTCATTATGTCAATCAAACTCCACTTCAGAGGGGAATAAAGAGATTTGTATCTCAAAGCTGTGCATAACGACTTCTCCGGCTTTTCATTTCATATTTATGAGCGGTTTACTTTGAAGTGTTTATCAGGCAATACGCAGAAACATGAGAGAGCATTGCCTGAAACCATGTTCAAGTGTCTAATCTGTTAAATGCTTGCTGAGCAGGCTAGTTCATCAGTGCATGCAATGCAAAAAAGAGAGAAAAAATAAACTTTCTGGGTTTTTGAGGTTTTGAAGCAGAATCGTTATATTAACAATATAAAAAGGATTAATAATGCCAAGCATTTTGAAATAAATGTAATATATGAAACTTACAAAAGTTGGCTATGTTCTGTGTTAAGTAGATAAATAGTTCATTCCTTGAAAGGAGGCTTGACAGTACTTAATACCAAAACTATACAGTGCCACATCTGCTCGTAAGACAGAAGCATACAGTGGCCACAGGATTCTCACTGTTAATTTTGAAGGCTTGAGGCATTCATAAAAGCAGACTCCTGTAGGGCTCTTTCCTCCTCTCCAGAAAGGGCAATTTGCTTATAACGAAAGTGTTAAAAGCTGGTAAAAGAACAGCAGTGACATTAACCTGCAAATGAAACAAATTTTCTGCAGTATTACCAGTTTACTGTGTGCTGTGCCTGCAGTGGAACTCTGAAGAGGCAAGTACTGTTAAATAGGTCAAAGATAAAAAGCCAGAATTTTTAGGTAAAGTGGAAACATATTGACAGGGTTTTTTTTCATTTTAGTGTAGCTCCTGTGGGTTAGCTAGAAGAGAGCATATGGCTGATGATCATTGTTTCAGTTCTCCATCCACAATTTTTCTGTTCCCAGTCCTCTGAAGTCAGGTTTTACTAATCCTGGCTAGATGTGACTGATTGTTTGATCAGTCCTGTCTGATGGAGGAAGTACAGACTGCAGTGCAACAAGGGTGCTCCAGCCTCAGCCCACAAAACATGGACAAATTCTGGTATGTACATGGTCAGTGCACGGTATTAGCTGGGGTGGGTAATTCCTGAGGATGTGTGGTAGATAGATGGTGTCTATGCATGTTATCCTGCATTTAATTCTAAAAGCAACTTCAGAGCTCATTTTCAAACAATTTATTCAGTATTAGTATTTTTAAAAGAATCAATAGGAATATGGTTAGTCCAGTGCTTTATTTTTACCAGGCCATCTTTCATGCCGTATTCTGATTTTGTGTAGATCATTTCTGCTTTAAAAAAAATTAAGGTTTCTTTCCCCTCTACAGAGAACATGGTTGATTTTGAATGTCTTGATTTGTTGGTGCCCCATTTTGGACTACTTAAAGTTATCCCTGAAATGACTTACAGGACCACAGTTTATCAGTACTGTGTGCTGCTAATCATCTAGCTGTAAATTTTCCTGTTGACTTTTGGGGTGTTCACTGTTTTGGATTGAGGGTTCTTTCTTTCAGCTTTCCCATTGAAGAGTGAAATGGCTTTCTCCTTGGTTATATGTCCATGCTCTTTTTTTTTTTGCCAAATTCTCAGTTTAAAACAACAACAACAACAAAATTTTACCGAAGAAAAAAGCAATAAAACATATGGTGAAGCATTGAAACAGGCTGCCCATGGCAGTGGCGGATCCACCATTCCTGGAGGTGGTCAAAAATGTGTAGATATGGGTCTGTTTTAGTAGGCATGGTGGTGTTGGGCTGACAGTTGGACTGGATGATCTTACAGGTCTTTTCCAACCTTAATGATTCTATGATTCTGTGCTGTGTTCTGTTTCCATGACCAAAGGAAGTTGCAGGAGAACTTAAATCAAGGGTAGTTTTCCAGCATGTATGATTGTTCCCTGTCCTGAAGTCGTTAAAGAGATGACAAAGAAGAAAATACAGCAACCAAATGCCTCTGAGAATGACAAATCTGAAATTTAAACAGATGTGCTGGCAAGTTTTAATATGCTTAGATGAATCAGAAGTTCATCGGTCTGAAAGTGATGGATAAATCTGTAGAGTATCTGGAGCCTGTCATGGTGTCTTAAGCCATCTGAAGGTACCGGCCAGTGTCGCTCATTTGCACTATCACACCGGTAATTACGTAAAATAATGTTTTTCAGATAAGACAGTGACTGAAAGGCCACAGGCAAGAGATGTACAACAGTACCCCACAGCCACAGTATTTCTGTCAGTATTCACATAATGGAAAAAGAGACACAGAGCAGAACGAGCTCTGTCATCCAAGGTATCCTGTAAGCAGGAAGAAGAGATCTTTCTCTGTCCCTGTTCTTCAGAGCTGTCCTTATCTACTCCACACTCCTTTTCAATACAAACCTGATTTTAGGTTGAAAACTGCCTGCAACTCCCATGTAGCAAAAAGGAACGTACATGAAGTAGCCTAAAATGCTTCTTTGCAAGTGGTTGGTTAAAAAGTTTGAAGTAGTGTAACGAGTAGTGCATAATCCGGTCTAATCTCACTCTTGTAAAATCCAAAGAATTCTATAATTAGAGCCTGCAAAGTAAATAATAATAATAATAATATAATGGCGTCATATGATAGCGAGGTATACTTGACCTTTATCAGCAAGATGTGAATTTATTTCACCTGATCTACAAGGCACTTATGAGGCAAGTAAAGGCACTTAAAAACTGAGATGATGTGCGTGTTAAAAATAGTCAGATAACACAGCCTGTACAGGCTCTCTTTCAAACAGAACAAGTTTTGGTCTGGCTCTCCTCGTACTACTTACTGTGTTAGCTTCTAGTAGTAATGCCTTACTAAGATTTTGGGTTTGCACTGAAGATTTGTAATGCAGAACCAACCAATAATGAAAGACTAGGCAGTAAGATATATTTTACTGCGACTGCTTCTTGGGTAGAATATTTGACGTAGTGGCAGGGAAGTAGCGATTTTTTAAAATCAGTTTTTAAAAATCAATGTCAACATTTTCCCAGACGTAATCATAGTTTTAGTTGAGGTATCTTGATATTGCATCTTCAAAGGATCAGTGCTGAAGTAGTGGTTGGAGCTTAACTTAACTGCTCAGCACATTTATGTCTCTGTTCTGTTATTAACCAAATTAAAGTCAGTGCCAGCAGTCCTTCAAATCTGAGAGAAAAATGCAAGGGAAAGGACAACGGAAGGGCAACAACTGGCCCTATGGTTAAAATGGAGTTTTATAAAAACAGGCACAATTTCAATTAGCAGGCAGTTAAAATAAACATAATCTATGAGGTAGTTATTGACACATACCACAAATCTTCATTTCTGTTCATTGAAGAATGGAAAAGTAATCTAAATTAAAATTGAAACATGGGAACTGAAATTCTAACCCGCTGGAACAGACAGAAATTTTGATATAATAGACAAACAAATTACACTGACCAAGCAGAGCTGTGCTTCTGAGGCAGGAAGAGAACATTGTGAACACCACGTTCCTGCCAGCCCAACGGCCCAGGTGCAGCAGGCTAAAAGGAAGGTGTTGCACTTGGGTATACAGTGATTACCAAAAAGGGAATCAGAACAGCAGCTTCTTTAGTGCGTGTTGAAAATGCCAGTGTAGGGAAGGAAAAGGGATGCACGGAAAGAGGTCATATTTCTACGGGAGCCTGGTAAGAGCTGTACTGTTGCCTATAGCATTGCAGCTATTGTACAGGCCAGAAAGGCCAGGATGCACTCAATTACTGTGTTTGCAATTGTATATCCAGTCTACAAATTATAGTCTTTGGTAGATAAAAGAAATTCTTTGTAAAAGGTGTTTATTTCATCTTTAGTAAAGTTCAGGACCAATAGTAATCATAATTGGTGCTGACTGTTCCGTTTATAATACCACAACTGACTGGCTGTGAAAATCACTAATTATTTCACTAGGATTAAGAATTAAAAGCTGAAAGCATTTTATAATTCAATCAAATAAATAAAGATGTTTCCTGATCTCTTCATAAAATGAACACAAGTAATGAATAAAAGAAAATGTGGTTACATCTGTTTCTTAGGCATACTGTCTCGAAGAGCGTAATCTGTTCTCCTTTACACCTGATTCTAACATTTTTTTCTTCAAAATTATAATGCTCAAAATATTTTAATTTTATTTTAAGTTTGGCAAAAAAAGTTTATATGGTTTTTTTTAGTATGTTTTTTTAAATTCATATGGTGCCGCATTTAATTTGTTTGAAATTTTTTAGCATCTGTTCTTTCGTTTTAGACTATTTTTTTATCGGTCCTGAAAGTTGTTTACTTTGGTCTACTTGTTGTCCCTCTAGCAAGATTACAAATGCAAAGTTAAATGGCATCTCTGGCACTTCTAAAAGCTGTTAAGAAGAACATCATTCAGAATGTAAACACACACGTTCTGAGTCAAATAATGCTTTAAACTTTTTCTGTTATACTATACAGGATACATTTCACATTACTATTATTTCTAGGTGACATGATGTTTACAGTGAGGAAGTACCTTATGACTAAATAGCTGACAGCTGCTTCTGCTAAGAAATCTTTATATGTGCCTGGGGACCTTCATAAAATATGGAGCATCCATGTTCCTAACTTGTGAAGCAAGATATAAAAGAAAACAATTAAGGTTTTGTCTGTGATGACAGCTGATTCAGGTTTTTCAAGAGTTCCCAATTAAACAGTTATGAAAGTATGAAAGCTTATTAACTCTGACTTCTGGGGTTTCTTGAGAGCACAATTTATTAAGTCATGAACAGTGTTTATTTTTTACTATTTTTAAATCTTGATTTAATAGTATAAATATATGAAAAGGCTTTTCATGATTCAGCAAATTATCTGGAGCTCATTTATGTCCTGGCAGTTTCCCACAGATTGTCACAGAAATCTTTCCTATTAATTGAATTCAGATTTGTGTATCAGTAAAGATTAGTACAGTGATTTTATCCACAAGTAGTCACATCTATATATGTATGGTCAGCTGAGGTTAATTTGTTTTTCTGGAGACCAAGAAGACCTCACTGTCCATTTTGATATAACTAGAATGCTTTTACAGCAGAAGACCAGCATCTTTTTGAGTTAGACTAGAATGCAAACAACTGAGACCATTGTTTAATGGTGAAAACGGAGGTCTTGGATTATGTAGGTACCATGGACTAATTATTGCACTTCTTTGTGCCAAATGAGACTAACCATGCATTTCAAATATGGATAATTGACACAGATACTAAACATTCTCTCTTTATATTCTCTTTAGAACTGACTCCTCTTTGAAGCTTGCTTTTTGCATGGAGTTCTAGTTATTATTCCTTAGCAGAAAAATACTATGCTAGTGTGGGAGGAGATATTATCAGGTGCTGAGCAGGTTGTTTAACATGAAATAAACAATTTGAAAATAATTCTTTATGTGTAGTATATTCTTAATCTTTTTGGTGCTTCTGTAGTGAACTTTATTTAGAAATTCACAATCTCTGAAAAGGAGAGGCATATAAGAAAATTATTCCATAGTTTGATTCATTTTAGACTGAGAATAGAAAATATGCTCTCAAACTTCTATTCTTAAGATTCCGTCCAAAAGGACCTCAACCTAACCCCCCTCCACAAACCACTGTTACTTTGATGATGTTTGGACTGGAGCTGGGAAGTTTACAGCAAGAACATTATTATTTGCCATGAAGCTTCTTGTTCTGTTCTTTTTCTGCTGCTTGTAAAAGAAAAAGTAATAGGAAATGCATTATAGTCATTGATAACTGCATTCTGGTTTTGTTGGAGTCTGTCACAGTACGTAGCTGTGAATTGGGACAGATTTTATCCCCAAAATGCACTTTGTCACTGCAGAGGTCATTTGGACAGTCGTGTCAGCGCAGTGGTGTTGTCTACACTTTACAGATGAAAAGAACGGAATTTGTGCTGTTTTCTTGCGCAGTCACAGTTTGTGTGGATTGCTTTTAGTCTTTATTTTTAATATCTATAAGTTAGTTTCTGCTGGTTCCCAATGCTGTACAACAGCCCAGTTTTTAACTTTGTACTCTAGTCAATATATTTTGGCATGAGTAATGTGGCACAACTAATTTCAGAGTGCTCAAATGTCTCATCACATCTGCAGATGCATTTCCAGTCTCGTTCACATAGGAAAAAAAGTGTATTGTTGCAGTTTTAAATATAAAACATTTCTCATGTTTTCTTGTCACTTTAACAAAAGTGCAGAAAATTGGATTAGAGTTGTTTTAGATTACTGGTCATACTCATAGTCTTGCTAGACACCAAGGAGCCCTAAAAAGAGCAGATGTTTTTGCCTTCTGCTGGAGGTTGCCCAGGAAGCCGTCACTGACGTGGGACATACTTATGCAAATCCAGGTATGCATTGTGCATGTTCAGCACACTAAACCCTGTGGATTTTTAGTTTGATTTTGATCACAAAACAGTCATTGTCTTCTAAATGACAGATGATACATTTCATTAGAGGTAAGTAGGTACATGGGAGAGGCCTAAAATTGCTTTGAGAAAGGAAAATCGTATTTGTATGTTAATGTGACATGTATAATGGAGTTTACATACATTTCTTCTCATAGCACCTCAAAACTTCGATAGATTGCACTATTTAGGTTCAAATTTCCCATGAATTCTATCTGCTTTGGGTTGATTTGTTTGGAGACGAACTGGGAGTATCTGACTGGTTCTGAGAACGATGCTAGAGAAAATATATTATTTTGCCTGCAGTGGAAATGTCACGTGACTGCTGGGTGGATTAAACTGAAGTATTTCTCTTCCTTGAAAGAGAGACTCCAAGTTTGGAAAATCTTTCCCTACTGTCTGTCTATGGGTCTCTGCTGCGATTGGATGGAGTTACTGGAGTTGGCTTGCAGAGCCAACGAAGGCTTTGTGTGCTGAGGATGTGCTGCTGGCCCGGGGTCAACTCTGAGCAGGACTTTCCCATCGCTGTTCTCCCTGCACTGCTGCCAAGCACCAGCACGGCAAATAGTACGGGAGGCTGGAATTTGCTTTCTGCTGGCACTGCAGCGAGGAGGAGGGGAAGTGCACTTAGGCAGAATGCAGAAGGACAAAGCAGCAGAGGAGAGCAGAGCAATTCCTTACAGGATTGCATGCTTTTCTTTGTCTCCTTGAGATTTCAGAATGGACAGATCTGTAGGAATAACACATCCTTTGCAATAAATGAAGCTGTTCTCCTTTGACCATTGCTCAGAGCTTGGAAAAGTTGGAAAACTTAAAACAAATCAAAGATTGCCTAGGAAAGTGAAACGTTAACCCAAAGAATTACATTTTAACCTGTGCTGTATAGTGTAGATAAATAATAATCATGCTTGCCACCTAACTCCATCCTCTTGTCACCCTAAATCTGGTTTTGTCTTTAATCAACATGCATATTTGAGAAGCAAACAATAAATGCATACTTCGCCCTAAACCAGCATATCATTAAAAAGAAGTTCATCACCATAAGGACATGCCAGAAATATATTTTTTAGATGGTACTTGTTCTGCCAAAATGAGTGTGTGCTCTGGAAAGAGGCTGTTCTGTTCTCCCTTGCCTTACTTTAAAAGCTATAAAATGGGGATGATAAAAACTTATCTCAAAAGCAGGTGAAGATAAATAGTGTTTGAGATGTTCGCAGAGACTACATTCAGCACAACTGCAGAAAATGTGTATGAACCTAATTAAAAATCATGTATTCTCTATTTGGTATGTAAAGACTGAATGAGGAAGGTTAAAAGTAAAAAGAAAGACTCCACAGTCACTGAAGGAGGAAATTTTACTGAAAAAAATAGAGTATGAGCACATAACTGAAGATTATATAATATGGTGAGCTAAAGTGAAATCTCATTAGGTGCCTGGTTTTATAAACCTTTTAATTTTTTTAAGTGGATATGAATCTACTGTATTAATACTGTCAACAAACTTATTGTCAAAAAGGGAAACATCTGTATCCTGGTATTAGGCTTGGGGATCTCAGAGTCAGAAAGAAGCAAGACTGAAAGAGGATTATAAAAAAGACAATTAAAGGATTTTGCTGTCATTGATGAGAAGAGCTAGAAAATATATTTCAAATTCAAACCATGTGTTGTAAAGTGTGTCTGGGTTTCTGTTAGCTGCTTCTAGTCAGTTTGCTGCAGAAGGAACCCAAGCTGCCAGAGTTTCACTTTTAAGGAGAATATTGTATTTTTGATGAATTTTAAGAACTGTTTTCTGCGTTCTACTGTGTTAGTAGTTGTAATACACTTCCACAACGTATATTTATATTCTAAATGGTAGTAAGTGTTAATGGGATGGGGTGTGTATGTGTGTACACATGTGGGCTGGGTGACAGCATGTCAGAGGCAGACATCAAGATCTCTGTGATATTCCCATACGTTTCAGTAGCATCTATAAAGCCTTTACAGATGCCTTTGTCACAAATGTACTCTGTGAAAGTAAGATTTATCATCATTAAGATTTAAAGTTCATCATTAAGATTTAAAGTTAACATTCGCTTAGTTATAAAATGTTTAGCTTTCCTGACTAGCAGTACCTGGAATTTAATAATATTAAATAAAAATGTCATCTGTGAACCTGCTTAGTAGGTAGTGACAGAAACATGTGGGAAGCCCTGCTATTATTAACCCCCAGCTATAGAGTTTACAACCTAGAACATGTTATAGCTTGTTCATTATTGTTGTTTTCTGATTTCTAATGAATCCATTCTCTAGTGTTTGAGCAGTGATGAGTTTATTCCACAGGAGCTTACACTGCCCATTCCCCATGTACAAAGGGACTGTTATTAGGGGGAAAACACTTCGTTAAAAATAGAAGTATTAGGAGACTTCAGGTAAACAGTTCAATTTATGTTAAAACCTTTGTGAACATTATGCAGGTGAGGAAAATCTAGCCAAGAAACCTGCTGTGGGTTTATGAGGCTCATGGCTAGAGTGGCCAGCATCTCCTCTTTCGTACCTGGCCTCCCGCACCGGGGGATGTTTCCTCTACTTGAATGGGTCGCAGTGAAAGAAGAGCTTATTTTTTCCTTCTGCTTTTCTTTTTTAATTTGTCCTTTCTTCAGAGACAGAATACTGTAATTGTTGTAATATGTGATGCTAATAGAGAGAATTTTCCAGGTGTGTTTCATGCTAATGTTAAATTTTCCACAGGGGCAAGTTGTGATTATGTGGCTAAAGTTCCTGTTCGTTGCACAGAAAAGATACTTCTGATTTAAGTATATTTAAACCACCAGAAAGGTGCAGTATAGTTTATATTGATGTATCAAGGAGAGAGAGGAGAAGGGGGACATTTGCAAAAGAAAGGACTTACATAATATATTTTTTTCAAAAATAGTAAATTAAATAATAGAAAACATTCAAAAATGCAGGCAGACAGTAGTGTATCCCTCAGTTCATGTTGGGAGTCTCAGTTTGGAGGATCTGGCAGTGTAGAATTAGAAACAAAATTAAGGAAAATGTTTTTTGGAACCAGACTTTCAAGCATGGAAATAGAGTAGTATTGAAACAGGTGAAATACAAAGAAGGATTTAAGAAATGGCAGTTGTTTATTGGATAAGGATGATAGTAAATGTTAAAAATATGTATAAGTGGATAAAAATAGATTGTAAAAACTTGTTCTTCTTGTCATTATGATAAATGAGAATAATATCTAATAATTTATAAAGAATCCAGAAAAATTAAGTGTGCATCAGAGTTGATTAAAAAGAATGACCTCTTCCTATACTGCAGATTGGAGCTGAATTGTGGTGCTCATGCCAGCAAAAATCATTATAGCTCTGAACAGAAGGAAAAATTGAAAAGCATGGTGTATCAAATGTATTCTTATTAGCCTTGCTTCTTGTAGTTGGTTATAATAGCAAACAATGTAAATGCAGTTTATGCTCTTGGGTTTTGACTTAGCCCAGTTGAGAACTGTTGATCTAGTGTTGAAGGCAAATTTATCATATCTGGCATTACTGGTTTCAGATATCTTTTTCCAAGACTTCTTGTAGTGATCACGGGTGGCTTAGATTGATCTTCAGAAGGGCAACTCCTGCACTTTGCATTTATCTAGATGAGACATCTGCCTAGATGTTAGGTGAAAATAACCTTTGCTTATATGGAAATGCTTTGTGTTCTTAGCTGAGATAATGAGTAGAATGTATGTAGAACAGCATGTCATTAAATTAAACACACTTTTAGTAAGCATTTATACACTAATAAGTTCAGTAGTAAATTTCTGTAAAAGGAGATGTGTTTAAAAGATAATAGAAGCAATGTATTAATTGAGAGGAAAACGTGTTCTTTTCTACTCTGCTGAGAGTACATAACATTATGTTGCACTTCTAAACCAGTATACTACTGGTCTGGTTTTATATGAGACATTACATAAAGCTTCAAGGAGCAGCTGGTATTAACTGCTTTTCTGTATTGAAAATGGGCTAGTGATTTCTGCAGGTGGGGCTGGAGGGACTGGGGCTGGAGCCTAGTGAGCCCAATTGCCTATGGAAAAGCAAAAAAAACCTTGTGACTTTTTTTCAGTGGTATGTTCTTCAAGAGAAAGAAGTTTCTTACTTTTCCACCAGTAAGGATCTCACGTTACTTAAGTCTTTTCACTTGGTGTCACCAGCAGTGTAGTAAATGCTACAAGAATCTGAAAGAAAACATCCTTAAGTTTTGCATGTTCAGAAATGGAATTCTGCCTTCACATTTCTTTCCTGCTTTGCAAGTGAACTTTCAGTAAAATGCAGTTACTCTCCACTCCATGCAAGCCCTAAAGATAGTGAATGCTGTACAACACTGTATGAAGCCATTTTAGCTTTCTGTAAATGCATAGCAGTGCAATTTTCATTCCCAGCGTATGGCAAGCAAACGGGTACTGCTGCCCTGCTTCCTTTGCTTTCTAGGAGGTCTTGATTTGCTTGATCTCCTAATCACTTAAAGAGCTGTAAAGAAGATACTTCTTGAAGGAGACACTAAACCTAAACCCCAGGCCAGGCTGTGTCTGTGTTTCCTTGCTCCAGCTCATGGGTGCTGTGGTTTCTACTGGCAATGGGGGATGAGGAAAGCTGCACTGTTCTTCATGACCTTTCTGTCATCAGGATCTCATATGCACTATTCTACCAGTGTGAGTGGATATGAAACGAGTAAGGCATTTTTTCATTGTTTGTGAAACTATGCTTTATTTCCAAAGTAATAGTGGGGTTATTTCTTCTACGAATTACTGGGTAAACGATTTGTGTGCATCCAGAACTATATTTATTCTCTATCTGAATTTACAAAGGTGGTCTACTAATGTAATTAATACCTTATTAACGACTAATGTCATTAATACCAGCACAACAGTGGCTGGCTGAGCAAATAAGAGAATATTTTATTCCTTAAAGCAGTCCATATGTTATTCAAGAGAAGCGGATTGTTTCATTTTAGGGAAATGAGGCATGTGGGAGAATATGATCCAAAGCAAAAAAGGTCTAGAGAACATAAAGATAATATTTCTGTCTCATTTTCCTCAGATTTTATAGTAAATCAAGGGCTATGCAGATAACAGGCTGTACGGGATGACTCTCTGCAGGAACAATGCTCTGCGGGGAGCCGTTAGGGTTAGAGTTGTCCCCATGGAGAGTTGTCTTAGACCCAATATCAGGAAGTATTGTATATATAAATACATTTCAATATATTTAGATATAAAATACGTGTCTGAAAAATGCTTTTATATATATGTGTATATAGATGTGAAAAAACATCTCCAAAATGTGTTCCTATGTGGTTATCCATGGGTATCCAAGGACAAGTGATTCTGCTATTGTATGCTGTCTTACAAAGCACTCATAAGTAGTATTTTTCAGAAGCAAGCCCTGGAAATTAATAAATAGAAGTAATTTAGAGTCTACCAGAGAAAAACATGTTTTTGCTAGCATATTTCATGTCTATCATCAGGATGCTTGAAATTTTTTTGTTGTAAGACTGTAAGGAGATTTCTGAGAAGCAGCATAGAAAATCCTCCCAGAGGCTCAGAGGTTGATTCCATTTGTATTCTTGAGTGGATCTCATCCACTTCTCAAATTTTAAAATTTAGTCAGTTTTCAAATCTTTTTCTCCACGTTTCTGGAAGATGTCAAGTTCCCAGATAATAAAACTTAAATGGATTAAGTGCATTCCGTGAATACCTTATTTTCCTTCTACTTTTACCGCCTTTACCAATTTCCTCAGACAACTGAAGTAAGAATTTCACTGAAGATTGCTTTTAACATCAGATATTGTAGTCAGATTTTGACGTCAGTACAGGATGCTACTCAAAATGAATTCATCTGGGCTTGTAATGGCTGTTAAAATCCACAGAATATCATTAAAATGTTTTACTGTGTATGTAAAATGACTTAATTAAGCTAATATATTCATAATTCATGTGTATTTGTAGACATTCATGCCACCCACAAACAAAAAAACTTGAAAATCTTCATGATGTATTTGGTAATTTCAACATGTGCCTAATGTCAACATGCACTCTTCCTGTTTAGGTCAGAAGGTGTGAAGGTAGCAGGCTTCAGTTCACTCCATTTTATATATATATATGTGTGTGTTTTATAATTTGAATTGATTTTGACCTTTTCCTTTAATGAGTTTAAGGTTAGTTTGCTAATATAACTAAAACAAAACTCTAATCAACTGAACTCTTTTTATTAAATGTCTTCTACTGAAATTGCACAATTAAAATTTACATTTTCTTTCAAAGTAACTTTGTTTCATCTAAGTGTCATGCTAGAGCTCTTATGAAAAAAAGGCAAAAAATCTCCATGCTGAAGTGCACTTGAGAAGCTCATTTTTAGGGCTGTTCAGTTCATTGCTTTTGACTAAACCACAAAATTTCTGATTACTAGAATAAATATTAGAAGGCAATTTAAAAAATACCCCTAACTAGGAGGGTTCAGGTTAATTTGGTGTTGATGAGAGAGAGCTGACTCCTTTAATGTCGGCCTTTTTACATCCTTTTTGAACATTGCCACTGAATGCTTCATTTCTTTCGTAGCATTCAGTATGTGATACTTCTTCACCTAATGTTGTTGGCCATTCTCTTGATATTGGCCTGTTTACTGGTAGTCCTAGGGGTGAAAGAGAGCATGTCCCCTCCATCTCATCATGTCTGCATTGTGTCTAGTTGTTGCTGGATGAAGGCATAGCTTTGTCTTCCAGAAGAAATCAGTCGCCTTCCCTTAATTGATGAGGGCTGGGAATAAATGTTAAGTAGTGTCCAGTTTTACCTTCTGTAGATACATGCATACATCTCATATCCAAAAAATACGGAAACAACTAAGTGCGAGGCTGGAGAGAGGTTGATAGATGAACTAGATAGGTTTAGCACTGCATGATCTTTCCTAGCTGATCTGTAAAACATGTTGTAATATTTGAAGCCAACCAAACAAAAAACAGTTAATGTCTTTTTTAATAGAAGACACTTCAGTATGTTTTTTATTTAGTGTATAAACTTCCACTGTATAGTTTTATTCTCATAAGCATGTAGAGGAAGAGTAGAAAATATAAACTGTTTTAGACGAAACATAACTGCCATTTTATAAACACAGACCACTTATGTACTTTCCCTTTGAATTGAGAAATTAATTAATTAATTGGCAGTTATTCTGTCACTGAGTTGTCTGTCTTCATTTTTAACTCAGTGTTCCAAAGTTAAAATTACTTTGCTTTTCAAAACCTTTGAAAGTCTTAGAGATCAGTGAATCTTTCCCTATATTTTTTTACTGTCCTGTTCATTACTGTAGGAAAGAAATACATAAGCAGAAACCAACTAGCAAGTCTATACTTTCCGAGCACCCTAAGGGACTTCATGTGCTTTAAAAATGTATGAGACAGTCCACTGACTTGTTATTAACTGCTAAAGGTCAAATGTTCTGACATTGCCTCTGAAGGTTTTTCCTTTAAACCCTGTGACCTCCTGGTTTTGGTGTTGATTCAGACTTTCTTCTTGAATTTGGTGGAAAAAAAAAAAGTGGAAAAGAATTGCAGTGATTGAGATCTATCTTGATTTCTACAGCAGATATTAAACTACTGATCTCACCAAATGTAGAAGTCCAAAAGTGGTAACAAGATTTCATGTTACATCACTGATGGGTTTGCATTTTCTGAAGTGATTCATATCTGTAAACTCTATTTTCCAAAATATGTGTTTGTTTTCATAAAATAGGAAACTATAAAAATTAGAATAAAACATTCTATCTCTATGGAAGACTCGTATGTGATAAAATTGGCTTCTTAAGAAAAACCTCCTATTTTCAAGTAATCAGATGCTCAGTGTCAAAGCTCATGCTCTGGCCTTAGGATATAAGATTATATACGTAGCAAAGCAGGTCGTGTCATTAACATTTGTCGTAAGACTTATGTTAATCATATATTTAAGTGATTAATTATTTGGGGCCAAAATAATAACCTAAAATCTAGAGACCTTTCTTACCTTTGTTTTGTGCATTTCATGCATTTTGACTGCATTAAATATGTTTTAGTTAAGTCTTGCTAGATCTGTGCGCCAGAGATCTCTGTACTTGATTCATTGAAAATGTTTGCTGTACAGCTTAGTGAAGAGAAATTACAAAGGTTTGTTATTTTCAAACTTAAAATCCCCTAGATTTTAGGTGATTTATTTTTCTTTTTTAATTGCCCTTCTAGGAACAAACTTCACCCTGGCAGAACTAGGGATCTGTGAGCCCTCTCCCCATCGAAGTGGCTACTGCTCAGACATAGGAATACTCCACCAAGGCTATTCCTTGAGCACTGGCTCTGATGCTGACTCAGACACGGAGGGAGGAATGTCTCCAGAGCATGCCATCAGGCTGTGGGGAAGAGGGATCAAATCCAGGCGAAGTTCCGGTCTGTCAAGTCGTGAAAACTCAGCGCTCACGCTTACCGACTCCGACAATGAAAATAAGTCAGATGAGGAAAACGGTAGGCCTTTTTCATCCATATATTCTTAATGCACATGTATGAGAACGTGATCATGCTTAAAAATACAAGTATTCTTTTGAAGGTGATTTTTCACTTTTCTCTCTCTGTTGGACTAAAGCGGCTTTTTTATGTTGTGGGGTTGTTTTTTAGCATCAATATCAGAAAACGTTATTGCATGTATATCAAATAATATGATCTAGATTGTGTTTTATCTTACAATTTCTTTTCCACACAATAATCTTTCACAGAAGTTTGTGCTCAGAGTACACTAAATTAAACTTAATGATGAGAAGCAGAAAGAAATTTCTTAAGAGAAATAGTTTCTCTTATACAATTTTTATACACAGCTTGAAGTAATATTAATAATCTACAGTATGCGACTCGCTGTAACAATGGTGCTAATTTGTAACGATCAGATTTGATTTGATTTTTTGTTGTTTTTTCATGTTTTTGAAGTTAGAAAAAAAAAATTTGCTGTTTGCCTATTGGTGAGTATTGGGTGGCTTTTAGAAAGCAAACCTATGCATCAGGGTGAGGCAAAGCCCTTCTGTTTGGTATAGTTTATGAAATTTAAAGAAATGAGACTTCAGGCAGTCCAATAAGCATTTCTGACAAAACACTTAGGTGTTGATTGGTTGATTTCTTAATACAGTAAACTGTGTTAAGCCAGCTGTCCTTTCCAATGCTTATAATCCAGATTCATGTTCTTTGTATCAGCTAGAAGTTTGTACCTGGGGAATTTCCTGTGCTTACATAGTTTTCACTTAAACTGAAGAGGAAAAATGGCAAAAATGGATTTGCAGGAATTTGTCCTTCATCCTATGGGGTGATGAAGGTGCAAATGGAGCTTAGTTAAACTATGAACTAAAGGTTTTGATAATTGACATTCTGAGAAGGTGAAGAGGTGTCTCCCTAACTGTGATATCCTCAGAGCAACTATTCAGCTGCTGACACCCGCTAATGAAACCAGCTCTACTTGTGCTAAAATTTAATTTGTTACGTCGGGTGCTGCTCAGAAGAGGATTTTTTCAGATGTTTGTTAGGCTCCTCCCCACGGTACCTGGCAGTTGTCTCACAGCAAGCCGGTGTGCGCAGCACTGGAAACACAAGCGACTGCTTGTCAAAGCAAAGGAATTACAGTTTTTAAATTGATAGAAAAAAGCTAGAAAAGTACAGTGTGTTCTGTTTGTAACAGAAGTCTTTTTTATTTATATTGAATCTTCAAGCAATATCTCCTTTCCCTAGGCATAGCAGGATATATTTCTTCATCTAAGCCAAAGAGGAAATGTATATTTACTAATAACGGTGCATATAAGGCAGACAGTATTTTAAAAAGAATCAATGACTAATTAATTGATTTTAGCTTCTTTTTTTTTTATAATGCCATTCACAGAAAATATGACAGCTTCTATTGTCGTTAGTATAGGTTTGGTAAGGCTACTGTGCATAATTCCAAATGAAAAACCTGTCTAATGAAATTCTGGCACTGTGGAACAATCTGGATTCATTTCTGTAGCATGAATTAACTTCTCTGAAGGTGATTGTCTCCATTTCAACAGAAGCACTGTGCCACAGCTTTTGTCTGAGAAAATTTAATCTCAGGACCTACTTTCATACAAACTGTCACAGACATCAATAAAAGAATGAGTCTGCTTGCATTTTGTTTTCCTCCTTATAGTAAGTGAACTGTTAAGTAACTGGAAATACAGTGCAGTGAATCCACTTTGAATAGGTAATTATTGTAACAGTGATGTCAGTAAGACAAAGAAGAACGTGATCAAACAGCATGAAGTAAACAAACCAGTATGTGGAATTCATTTTTACTCGGAAAGCTTTTTGTGATAAGAGTAACTGTATGTTTGTTTTTTTTAAAAAAACCCATGCAAGTAGGAAACAACTGTTACACACACAGAGGCGTTAACTTCAGTAAACTTCTTAGTCTGCTCTCTCACATATCCTGGTTAGCTCAAAAATCAATGCTTCTTCACATCGCTGATTTTATGAAGTTTTGGGATGCATTATCATATAGATTGACAGTTGCCCCACTGGTTCAGCACCACAGTGTGGACACTTAGAAAACCATCATTAATTTCTCACACTTGTGCTCAGCAGTGGTTTCCTACATAATAAACACTGTGTCCTTCAGAAGTAGATCAATAACCTGCTAGGTACTCATCTTGAAGAGGAAGCAACAAGAATCTATACTTCAAGAGAAATTCACTCTCTGATATGGTTTCAGATTTGCAGGATACTAGCATAAAACAAGACATTTCTTGGTTTGAGATTTTATCCATTTATGCCTGGCAATGAGAGGGAACTCATGATGCATAGACCAGTGAATTTATTTAGAGTGCCTTTGAAGCTTTTTCCTCTGATATGGTTCAACTGTTGTGTTTTAAAAAAACTCTAAAAGGTAATATTTTTAATATTGAGATAATATCACAATTTGTATCATTGTATTAAAAAAACAAAGAACAAACCTTACTTTTTACTTTTCTTGTAATATTAAATCTATTTTGTCACTTTTACTGTATTTCTAAGCGGCACAGAGGAGGCTTAATTTCAAAAAATTGCTCTACCAATATTTTTTTTTCCCATTTAAATCCATTCACACAGCTTATGACCATTTTCTACACGTCGAGATTTAGTATGATTTAATTTTATCATAATTCAGTATTCAGTGAACCTTGAAATATTAGCAGGTTTGAAATGCGTATAGATAAACTGAAATAGTTGAAACTCATTTAAATCCAATGTTTTATTTGATATACTAAAGTTCTTTCTAAGAAAACACTTTATTGACTATCCAGTTTGAGAAGCAACTCTTTTATATTCACAAGTCTGATTAAGCTTATCATGTCTTATAGCTTTTATTACTGTCTCAGCCTGGCCATATCTTCTTTAGACATGGCAATGGGAATATATAACAGCAAGTCTGTCACCAGATGGTAATTCAGTGTGATGTATTGAGTTGTGAGGTTTAAATAAATTCATCTTTTTCTGATACACACAAGTGTAAAAAGTCGATTAGAAATATAGCTCACCTCTGATGTCCCGGGCCAGCTTTGTAGAGAGAATTATTTTCAGAGACCCACCCGTAGGGAGTATAAGGCATATACCAGAGGGTCCCTGAATGCTTATTTTTTCTTTCCTTTTATTAAACCCTATAACTCTTTATTCCAAAACATCATGAGAAACTTTCCAGAAACAGCATTTGTCATCAGTTTTCATGTGTTCTTTCCTAAGCCTACAGTATTCCTGTTTCCAGAGTAAAGCTTGGGCCTGATTATATTTAGGTTGGTGACCTTGACGCAAGTGCTCTTCCAGGGCTTTTATTTTTTTATTTTTTAATAGTGGAGCAGTTGGTCTTTTCTTCTAAGTTGAGTTGAAAATTATGTTCTTCTCAAAAATATAAAACCCGTTGTAAAATAAATTAACTTTCAATTTAAGAATCTGTGAAAACTGGACACTCATAATTAAGGAGAGTTGATGTGAGTAATGCTTTTGCCACAGATCTGCAATCTTCTCTTTTCTTGGCTTCACTGTTACTGAATGACCAGTTACAGGCTGTTAGGGAGGCGATTAAACTTAAACATTAGACAAATGAGAATTAAAAACTGAACAAACCCTGTAATACAGAAGAGGAAAACATAATCCCAGGAGGAAGGAGAATGGAAAAGTGGCGTGTGAACTCTGAGCAGATCACTGAAATGAACTAATAGACCCCAAGAGAATCCACAAAGAAGGCTTTCAGTTTGGCATGAATTTAGACTTTTTTTTTTGGTAGAAGGTTGTCAAGAACCTTGATGCTGTTTGTATTAGTACCATCATCGTATAGAATGAATAATATCACTGGTAGAAGGAACATTACGTAAGAAGTTTATAATGACATTTCCGTTCTGGTATTATGATATCAACACTTGAGATGTTTCTGGTTTACGTTTGTGTGTCAGAAGAGAAAAAAAGCTGTCTTGGGGGAGGAGTAGAACTTCCAGAACTGAAACCAAGTTATTACAGTAATGGCAGATCAAAAATATGGTCAAGGAATGCTTTTATCTTACTAGTAGTGATTCTGAATTAAGCAGCAAGACAAGAACGAATGGGGAGAAATAAAGCAATCTCAAACTTCAGCAAAACAAGGGAAACAGGTCAAAGTCATACTGTGCCAATCTGTGTGTATGTTTTAAAGAAATTCCCAATAAAACACTAATTTTGGTAGCTCTTTGTAGCTAATGCCTATGAAAAGCAAATAATTTTGAATGCAGAGAACCATTTCGGTGTTGATAACCCAGCAGTACCTGGGGAACGTGTGGAAAAGTGGTCCATTCTTAGAATGAACCTGGAGAGCCCTGTCGTTGAATCTGGTAGTGCCACACAGTTTCCCCTTCCTCACTTCATCTCTCTTTCTTCCTGGAGGAATCTTCCATACTGCACTGGAGCCAACCTGTCTCCAGCATCAGGTGTGAGGATTCAAGTCACATGGAAAGGTCTTGTAGGATGCTTCACTACTCAGCAGCGTTTGCTATAGTAGACAAGTTTGGTGGCAATGAATTCTATTATTTTTCTGCATTACTTTGGTGGTAGTTTTATTGTAGTAATTAAAAGTTTGAATAACAGACATTACCATATGTGTGCATATCACTTATTATTAAAAACAAAATAATATTACCATCAATAAAGTAGAACGATGTCAGGAAAATTACAAGATAACATATAAGAAACTGTATTTATGTGTTGTGCCTCTGTTTGAATCTTATGAAAAACGTAGGGAAATTAGAGGGTTTTTTCCTGCTATGAAGTTTTCAGTGGTGATTTCGTATAGTAATTTCTCAAACGCACATATAAAGTAAGTCTTAAAAATACCCCACCCCATAATTCAAACTGACCTCATATTTTATTGTTGCTTTAGTTTTATGACCAGTAAAATCTGTTTTTTTCCTGGGATGTTGTTGAATAACAGGCTTAGATTGGAAAAGAAAAGCTATTACCACATCAGAGGAGTGTACAAAGAGGTACCAGACCATCAGATGACAGCAGAGGAGTTTATTTCCTTTTTTTTACTGTTTTAATTTTGACATGTTGTTCTCAATGTTTTATTACTTCAGTTTTTATTCAGCTTTCTATTTCACACTTCATAATTTGCAGAAAAGGTTATGGTGAAACTGTGATTCTTCTACTCTTGAGCAGATTTTGGTTTTGTTGTGTGCATGCTAATGTCTCTGAGTGGTTAAGACCAGTTTGAAAGCAGAAGGTTTTAACCTTCCTAGTGAGAGGGTTAAAAAAGTGGGAGATTAAACTTGCTTCCTAAATATTTTCAGTAAGAAATACTTTCTTTTGCGTATGGGAAATACTTTCCTTGTTAAAATGGGGTGTTTAAACAATGGTGATACAGTTGGAGCAGATCTGTGAAGTCTTTAATTGGGGGAAAAGAGATAATACGCCCTCAGCATTTTGAGATGGTTTTGTGTGCAAGAAGAAGCAAGAAAGCTGTAAACTTACTGTACATTGCATAGTAGAGTGCTAATTTCAGCTGTTGGTACTGTCTGGGACCATGTGCCCGTTTCACTCCCAGGTCAGCCCAGGTAGCTTGGAAACAGCAGGACGAACAGATATGAAAGAGAAGAGAGGAAGAGCTGCCACAGTTGTACGATCTGTTCATAACTGAGAAAGTGTCCAGATGGTCCTGAGGAAATGATGAGATTTAAATGAAATGTCATATGCTCAGAAAATGGAATTGCATACGTCATACATCAACGAGACTTCTTAAGGAGGAGTGCTGGGGAGGTTAGCTCGGGCATGGGCATACTTCATCTCTTCTTTAGGAAGGCTTGTAAAGTACTTTGTAAATGACAAATTTAGAAAGTCATTAAGCATGGTATCAAAGCTCGGTTGCTTAAGTGGATCCAATTTTGATGTGCTCTCAAAACCCGAGGGCACTTCTGATAGGAAGTGGTTTCCTAATGAGGGAATTGACTAGCAGGAATGACTTTTAAAGACTTAACTACACATCGACTACAATATTGTCCAGGTAAATGGCTTATGCATTCAGTGTGGGAGGAGGGTAGATTATAGGGTTAAGGACAAAAAAGGGATATGTAGCACTGGTAAACTTGAAAGCCTTGTGGAAGACGGGAGTCTGAAATGACAGTATATCAAATCTTAAACCTTTATTACAATTTTAATATAACCCAATGTCACTGTAGTGTGGGTCGGCAGAGTGATGTGATGGTAGTGCTAAACATACAGGTATATTGAAAGGGCTGAATAAATACTATCTGGAACAGAGTGTTTGGTGATATTCTAGAGATGAGTGTGTGGCAAGAGTGACAGCTCTGCTTAGGTCAAGTAAAAGGGTAAAAAAAATGCTACTTTGACATTCATTTGTGTGTAGCCTGGCATTCAGCAATTTGGCAGCCATTTCAGTGTTGACCAGGGAGGTGTATACCACAATCTCCAGTCTTTTCCCCCCGAAATATATGTATATTTCTTGCCTTCATGATTACAGAAGAAAAGGATGGAGTATATAAACAAAAAATCTCATACACAGTCTGATGTATGAGACACCATGGGTGTCTGTAATCTCCTTGCCCGTTCTTGCAAGTTGGGGCTTCATTGTCTGTAAAATTTGTAAATTGTCCTTTCTCTCAGGTGCCAGTGATTTCAGTACCACTGCCACAGTCTGTGCAGTGCTCTTGCTGCTGGGCCTTGACCACTGTCCATTAACCACACGAGGACCTGGCTGAACTGTGTCCTGTTTTGCAGTCTTTCTCTTCAGAATGACTTCTTTGGATTGTATGAATGACTCCTACATAATTACATGAACCAAGGCAACGAGGATTTGAGACCTAGGAAATGAAATCCAGTATTTAGGCAGGGAACAGAAATATAGGCTGGTGAATTAAGGCTACCTGGAAAATACTGCAGCAGCTGGGTTCTTAAACTGCTGAGGCTAGCTATGATTTTCTTTCTTCCTGAATCCATAGGGAAAGGGCTTTTGCATGCATCTGTACCTTCATCATTGTATGAAGGTCAGAACATGGAGAGCTTTCAAAAAAACCCCTCAAAATAATCATAAGATTTTTCAATTAGTATTTTAATTATGAGCCTTTCAATCTATTAGAGAGAAACAATGAAAATAGGTATAACAAGAACTCCATTACAGCATATCATTCAGTTTGTCAATTATTAGTTTTAGTAAAGCAAACTTAGCTGATATAGGTCACCTAGGTAAGCAAGCAGCAGCGCCTTTGTTCAAAGTACAACTGAGTTAGAATAGTGCCTTTTCATACTTTTCTGTGACAAAGATGTGTACCTGATAAAGTTAATCCAGCTTGGTAATAAATGCATTGTGAGTGGCTGATGAGCAATAAAACCTTCACAGAAAGGTTTGCCTATACGTGATGTTTAACATTTGTCATGGTAAAACAAAAAAAAATATATCTCACATTTCCCTTGTGCACTGAGGCATGCATCACAGACAAACCATACACTGATTTTATGTTCTGTCTTCCCTTTCTAAAGGCACATTTTACCAAAAGCCTCCTCTAAATTTCTTAAGCCAGATACTGGCACCTTTGCTCATTTAGCATATTCCACTATTAATAATCTTCCTAATTACAAAGACTTGCATATTTTTCTGATCAGTGTGTAACTTGGTTAAGGTACATACTCTTTTTTTTTTCTAGTCAACCTTTCATTTATGAAGCTTGGCCTGAGTTTGACCAATGACCTCTGATAGCAGAGTGAATGCCTGCTTGCCATACACGTAAAGCTACACACACGTATGGATGTTGAAGTATCATTACTGTTGCTAAATATGTCATTTGATATGCTTTGTGTTTACACTCTGCACAGTGTTCTTTTCAAGTAATCTGGCAGCTTGTTGAAGACAATGTGCTTGAATGGATTGTAAACGTGGTGTTGAAAAGTAACGTTCCCTTTAGGCAGAATAGAATTCATCTTCAGTTTTAAAATAGGTAGGAAAGTATACCTTAGCTCTTCTAGTGCCAAAGTATTAGTGTGTATTTATCAGAATAAACAGAACTTGTTGAAAACTAAATAATGCCATAATTCTGAGTTTCAAGGGAGATGATTATTACTTTATTTAAAGTCTTTTATTTAAAACTGTTTGACTTAGTTCCTAAGTAGTAAACGATAAAGATGTGCCACAAGTTCTGTTCTTTATACCAGAGGAGAGGAAATCTCATTCATGAGCCCGTGTTTTCACCCATAAAGGTTTTTTGTGACTCCTTGCAGAAGCTCCTGGCAGAATTGGATGACTTCTGTCAGATACTATAGGAGCAGTCTGGAAATCGTATGTTTTCTTCACTTTTAATTTCACTGTATTTCACATAGATTAAAGACAACTACTTAATTTAAGATTTTATATATTCTACTGAGAGTCTTCTTCCTTGACACGAATAAGGGAAATACTTATATATATTCATTCAGTCTTTCTGTAGCATTTGAAATGGCTGACAGTGACATTTTTGCTGTAAGAAGCCATGGGAATGATTGGCAATGCTTCAGAAAGACTGAAGTTCTGCCTCTTGAATCAAGTGAAAGATTTCCTATGAGCAGCTGTTGTCCACTTCCAAAGCACTCACCTGTTAATTCTTTGTCTCACAGACCTCTCCTCAGTGTTAAAATACCTCAAAAGCTGTTGGTAGCACTACAGAGACCATGGTGACATCTTGGTTTTTCATGCTCACACATGATTATCTATGGTAAAAATTGAAGGCCGTTTTTTTCACTTCATAGTTTGTCTGTCTGATGGTTAAGGACCATCAGATTAGAGTACCATCCACAAAAGGTACTGGAAAGATGGAATTATTTTGTAGAACTTGCCTTTTCATTACAGTTGCCTTTATTGAAGGCTAGTTATCATTGTTCATCAAAATAACCACCTACATTTTGCAATTGCTGTAGGAATCCTTTCCTTTTAATAGCTTTACATGAAGTAGTAGCTTTAAGTATTTTTCTAGGCTCAATAATTTATCTCATTATAATGTGTTACTCTCTGTCACCAGAGGGTGCCATTGCTGTGATCTTCGACATTCTTGTGCTGAAAACCACTGAATTTTGGAAGAGGTACTGCTTTTAAAAGGTACCTCTTCTTTTAATCATGTAAAGCAATGGCAAGAAAAAGTGGCCTTATGGAGAGTAATTCGCACAACTGGAAAAAAAGTTGTGGGCAGATTCAGTTCTTCAGGTGCTCTTATTTTCAGGAAATCAAGGAGTAGGTGGAACAACCAAGTCCTAAAAAGGGTCTGTTTCCTGCTTATCCACTTGAGTTTGTTATGTCACTACATTTAACTGACACCAGCACACACTGTAGTTGCGTACAAACTCTGTATCTCTCATTGCTTACCAAGGAAATCACCTCAACCTTCTCGATACTTTATAGTGTGCAGAGGAACAACACTAGTTGCAGAATAAGAGGCAATTTTATTTGCAAATGAAGTTGCAGAAAGAGTTATAGTTACTACAAAGTAAGTTGCTGATATACTCTGTGTTGCTTCCTCAAGGCATCCAGGTCAGGGGCCCTTTCCTAATATTTAAAAATGTGTGTAAGAGCCTTAGGCTTGTGGGTACTATTTCTCCTGTCTGTCCACCTCAGTCAGTGGTCACACAGTGATCTTTGGTCTGAGAGACAGATTTACACAAGCTGGATTCTAAGGAACTTAGTTGATTCATGGAATATATCACAGGTACAGTTCATTCGCAGATAGTATCAGACTGTACTTAGATGCAAGATGAACTCATATTGATACTATTTATACCTTCTGCTCTTTGGTACTTTCTCTGTTTTCCCAAATACAAAATCCAGGTAAATAAAAATAGGAAATTATCAAGCTTCTTTAAGCTAAGAGAAAGTTTGGGTACATTGTTTTCATTTTAATCACTAAGAACCATGCTGAGGGCCTTCCATTAACATCTCTCTGGGAAGGATTTTACAGCTGAGCAAGAATTCAGTGGGAAGGATGACTTTTATGATTTCTGAAGTTGTTATAAATATCTTGGAAGTTGCTCACTGTTCAAGTCTTTCTAGGGCTTTCCAGTCACTCATTGCCAATATGGAGAGGAAGACCATTCCGTTGATAAAATTGTATTTGCCAGGAAGTTCAAGATGCCTATGGAAGCTGATACTTCCTTGCCATGTTTGCCCTATTAAAACTGAGATCCCATCTTGTAAGAAAACATAATATCATTCAATTATAACAACATGCCTGTAGGCAAGGCACAATATGTGAGCATCATTTGTTTGCTTAGAGCCATGACTGTCATTCAGAAATATTGAAAGGTAGCAGTTGGATTTTTTTCTCACAAATGGTTAAGGGACTTTTCTCAACATTAAATTAGCGTTCAAGAGTGAAAATATAGCTTCTGTTTCCTCAGATGCTGAGCTGTAAGAATGAGTAATCATGATTCCTAGGGGAAAAAAGTGTTTTTTTTTTAAAAAACCCTTGAGTGGTACTAGATAAAAATGAGTTTATCAGTTTTCCATAAAACAATCCTATTTGGTAAACTTAAAATAAGATGAGTTACATTGAAGTTGCTCCTCTTTCCAGTTTTACTTCAGAAGAGTGGAATTATTTCTAAGGAGTCATATGCTATTTTTGTATCTCCCACATAATGTTAGAGCTTTAAGCTATATTATACAGTGTCAAATAGAACAAACCAAGCAAATGGATGTAATTGCTTAACGGAGTAGAGTTTGTCTTTTGTAGCTTTTTTTTCATTTTAAACTACTTTTTTCTGAGTAAACCACAACATCACTAACACTTGGGCTAAAAAGTTGTTTCTGAGCAGCTTTATACAACCCATGGAAAGAAGGTGTGAGGTGGGAAGGCTTAGGTAACAGCTAAGGCTGTGACCTGCAGTGTGAAAAGATGAGGGGGTGAGAACAAATAGTGGGACATAAACTGCAAGGGATAGAGGAGTCCAGGGAGGCTGCAGAGAACTTATACAAAGCTGAGGTTTAGGACAGCCAGTGAAACAACTGCCCTGAGCAAGCAAGCAGTAAACTGCTGTCCAAAATTCTTTTGCTAACAACGTGTGTATGCTTTATTTTCCCAAGCAGCTTATAGGAATACAGAGAATAAGTTTTGTTTTCCTCTGTATATAAATGCTGATGTTCTCTTTAATAACCTCTTACTATAACAAACCCTCTAAGCTGCTGTTCTTGAAGAGTTAGTGTCACGAGACTGCCAGGAATTGAAGACTTTTATCAGTGTTTTATGTTCGTGAATGAAGTACAAATATTTGGAGTGTCTTTTCTATGCATCTCGTAATTATTTTTAAAGCTAACAATATACAAAAATAATTTTATTTCATTTCCTTCCTTTGCAAATTTCTCGATATTTTCAGTGTTAAATAGTGAAATAATAAACATTACCTACCCAGTCTTGTCAATATATCCCTGGGTAGCTGCTCAAAGACTCTTTGAGTCTTTATCATCTGGATTAATTTGCCAGCTCTAATTTTCTGGTTAATTACTGCATACTTCAAGACCACTTCTATTGTGATACTTAGCCAGGTTTCATTCTTTGAGACACTTCATTTCTTGACCTATAATTTGACTTCCCTAAGAGAGTGTGAAGATGGGTGCCCATATTCAGTTTAATCCAAATTTTTGGGATTGGATCATGCTTCAAGCCTGTCCTCTGTCTGTATCAACCAGGAGTCATTGTTCTCTCCCCCGTGGACTCTCTATTTGTGGACTTCATGTCCTTACCCAGAAGTAAGGACATTCTATACATGATGGAGCCCTGTAACGGCTCTTTTATTGACAGAACCTAAAATAATCTTTTTAAATAAACTTTTCTATTAATTTAAAAGCAGAATTTCTCCTATGTTTTCAGATCTGTGCATGATTTGAATTATTTATATCACATTTTACTTCCATAGATAACAGGACAGATGAAGGCAGCCTGATACGAACACAGTTATGATATTTTCTATGACACTTTATTTTTTTTTAAGAGAAAAAGATAAATAAGAGACCTATGATAAATGTTAGGAGACTGACCTGTAACCACAGCAGGCAGACGTTAATAATCAGTGTTGTATCTCTTATCCTCAGTCCAGCTGTTTTGCTGAAGTTCCCAGTAAAATATTCCCAAAGCAATCAGTGCTGCAACGCTTTAACTTGAAGGCTGGGGTTTTGAGGTGAGGGTCTGAACATAATTCTGAGGACTTTGCAGTCAGTTTCATTAAGAGAAGTAGTTGTATAATGTGAAGTGAAAAGGAGTTAGACCAGGTACCTTGTACGCTTTCAATGGCTTTGGTTAATTCCCTGCTAATTTATATTAGCCTTCTTTTTTCTTAGGCATTTCATTTCTTTACTGATATTTTTCACCATATTTTTCTCCCATCATTTTCAGTCTTGATAAAAATATTGCGGCATTTTCTGGTCTTTGCCTGAAAAGCCATTTATTCTCCCTTTGGGCTTCTTTTTTTTTTAATATAACATAGTGCCTTGAGCTTAAAACTTTAATGTGGTTCCAGATAATCTCCTTGTTTTGTTTGACACGTGATGGCTTAAAAGCGTTCTTTATAAAGCAGAATATTACAGTGTGAATGTGCAAAGTGAGGGTTATTTTTTTTTCCCTGTATATGATTAAATCTTTGAATGGCTTAGAAAAAATGGAGGAACAGATCATCTTACAGAAATAGTGATCATCTTAGAAAAATGATCTGAAGAACTCAGTAGTTTTGTTTTGTCTCATCTTATTTGAATCTAGTTCATGAAATAACTTCTGTGGTAATAAATTTTGACACTTTCAAATATTGAGTTTATGTACTTCCTTATTGTTTGTCTTCTTGTGCCATATGTACTGCTATAGCACTCTTATTTTTCTGACCATGAAATAAATCAGTTTTTTTTAACAAACAAAAACTTTTCAAGCAATTTTAAATGTGATTTGAAGCTCCTGAAGTCTTACTTGAGCTCTGCTGTTATGTCTCAGAGGAGTAGAACATACGTGGCAACTTCTCCAGAAAGATCCTCTCTAAAGAACATATTAAAGATGAAATATAAGGATTTTTAGATCAAAAGGAAAATGATTTTTTAAAATCTTTACTATGTGATAAATTAATCAGAAGATGTTATAAAGATGTACAAACTTCCACAAAGAGGGAGTAGAGAAAGCAGACAGTGACTTTGAAATTAGTATAGACCTAAAGCCATCCTTTCACAAGTCTGTTATAAACCAACAGACAAGAACCGTATCGTATGTGCCTGGTAGAAATCTGAACTGTGTCAGGGTGAGTGTGATGAGAAAAATTATTGATATGATAGCAAATACCTTATTTTATCAGATATTTTATTGCATTTAGAGATGTGCTAGAATGCTCTGACATAAAATAATCAGGAATAATGCAATGACCTTTCAGAAGCCCAGCATCAGCCTTCGGTGTCACTCCGGTCTTCCTATGCAGTCTAAGCTGTATTCCAAGCAGGGTCGATAAAATTATACCTTGCTCTATTTTCTTTAAAGAAAAAAAAAGGGTGATTCTTAAAACTGAAAGTAATCAGCCAACACATATCAGTATGGACACAAGCTGCACATTTCTGACATTACGACCAACACTCTTGACTCTGTAGTAGTGAAAAAATTGTGCTATTTAACAGAAACCCAACAGATATTCCTAGCAATGAGACTTATCCAAAGGCAGATGCTGGACCAAAACACCTAATGCTGTGATAATTTCTGTTCCACGTTTCTTACGTGAGCGTGTGTATGACTCATTCATGCTGAAAATGCATTTGTGAATGAATTTACCATTTGGTTAGTCAATATTTTTTGCTTCAGAATACAAATATAGTGAAACTTATTCTAAGAGATCAACTATGACAAAAGCTAGCAGCAGGAGAGTTTGTATTGTAACTTTCTTTATAAGGTTCGTAGACAAGCCTTGCATGCCCATCCTCCCAAAATAAAGATACACTGTAATTAAATTTATAATCTCCATTGCATTTTATCTAATTATTCAATGTATATTTTACTTATTTATGGAAGGTAAGGTAAATTCCACACTGCTCAGAGCTGTTTTGATGCTTGTGTGAGCACAATACGTTGCAATCAAGTTTATTAGATCTTAACATTCAAAGGAATGTTGCAAGAATTAGGAACAGAAAGCTTGGTTCTGCAACTCCATTTAAGTTCTAATTACGTAATGGTAATGATATTTTAATAAGTATTTTGAGAAATAATCAGAGTAACCTAATTATTATGGCTTATCAGTAATAAGGAAAGTTCTAGGTTGCATGCGTACGAATTGTAAATTCATAGCAATGCTATAAAAAACTGATGATTGTAGAACCTAGAATAAACATGCAGTGTTAGCAGTGCTGAGTGTACTTGTGTGTAGTCCATGCTGTTTATTAATGCACAAAAAAGTGTTCATCAGCTGCAAACCTGATGAAATTCATTTTTTTATACTGATGGTGTCAAAATACTTGACTCATCTTTCCTGATGTCTGAGGAATTAAAATGACAGACAACATATTTTGCAGACTTTTTCTTCTGCTATTGAAACATAAAGTTCAGAAAGTGAATTCTGATAATTTTGTACAATAATTTCCATGAGAGATCCATGTCATTAGGTAAAATCATGTCAGCTGCAATTCTTACAAGAGATAATAGAAAGCCCTGGTCAAGCAGTCTTTATTTAGCAACAGCAAGACCATTAGGCAGGTTGAACATGTGCTGGAGTACTGCTTCATACTCTACAATCAAATCATTGGATGAAAAATTATCTCATGTTAACATTGTTAAGTTAGAATTATTGTCTGTCACCCAGACATGATCTCACATGGGACCTTAAGAGGCTGCACAGGAACTGCATTCACCCCGCACGCTTGATTCAAACCTAAAGCAGTGCCTGCTGAACCTCCTGAGCGTTCCTGCCTTCTGTGTCCCAGTGAAGGACCTCTTTGTTGGGGTGTTGGTATTGCACAGCCCCTTGGCTGAGGCTCTCCTAGCATTGCACTGCACCCTCTCTCTTTTCATCTTGTTCTGCATTAGAAGAGAGGTCCTTGCACAGCTGGTACCGGTCTGAGCTGAACTGCCCCATTAGAGTGTGATGTCTATCACTTCCCACCTGCGACTGCTGATCTGGTGGGAACAGGCCTGCTGTGTTGAAACAGAATGTCTGCTGAAGGGTGTTTCTGTGCCAGTTAGGAGAGAGTCTGAATGACCCACCAGGTTAAAAGTTCAAGACAAGACCCTCGTAGAGGGATGCTCATTGACAATAACTGTTTAGCTCTCAATGCGGTTCAGTGGGTACTTGTGGAGCTGGTGCTCAGCAGCCTTGTGCCAAGCCAGCGGAGCACATGCAGCACCTGGAGCTGAGCTCCCTGAGCTCTGCACTGCTGAGGGCAGCCGCTGGCTGCAGGATCTTGTGATGAGGAGCTGGAACCAAAGGGAGAAAACTTGTCTTCCCTGTTTTTCCTCACTATTCTTAGGTGTTTTTATGCTTCTTGTCCTCCTCCCCCAAAAGCAAGGATCTCATTTGCTCCCAGCATAGCATCTCTTATTTTAAGGGTCCTGTTTCTCTGGACATCTTTCCTGCTTGTTCTACAACCCTTGTACTTGTCTTGCAGATTTTACTACTTGTTCGTGTGGTTTCCTGTGCTCCGTTTGTCCAGCTACATCACAACTCTCCTTTTGACCCTGTATGGTTATATATTATTTATGTACTTAATTAAACCTCTTGCTTCTAGCAGTGTTACACTCTTTAAAACCTTCCATGCCCTGTTGCATGTTGTGCAGCTTTTATCCAGAGCTGCTCTGTCTAGGCAGAAGGCAGGCACCCAGCCTTAGGGATACAGCAGCCTCTGCTTCGGCTGTACTGCCTCAGGACAAAAGAAAATTTAAAAGAGATTAGCTTAAAATCTGACTTGGTTTAAAACAACTCTTTGACATCATAACAGCCTTTACCTATCCCATTTCTGTCCGTAGTGTGCAGAAAAGGGAACTCTTCCAGCTGCCCGGGTGCTGTCCTGCCACATAATGGGAGCCAGTGGCACGGAGGGCAGCACTTTATGGACCTTTCCCTGTTTGGGTGTCAGTTAGGAGTCAAGCTCTGTCTCAAAAACTGCTTTGATTAATACTTAAATTAATATAACTGTGTAAACAGCAGAGGAGTGTTGTAGCCATGAATAAGTTTTGTAGTATACATAGAACTCAGGTGATGAAACCTGGTTTTTATTTATTTTGAGGGTTTCACCACTTGTGGTTTTCCACTGTGCCTTTGACTATATACAGGATTTATTTTTGTTCAGCTCTGTTGTAACATGCTGAACATAATGAAGCTTCATGTGATTTAACTGAACAGTGATGTTCACTATTGAGTCAGGACCAAACAGTACAGTATTTCTGTGGTACCGATGGCTGTGTTACCTTGTTGGACCCTGTGACTGTTTAGGGGGGCAGTGGTCCATTGATCGCTGCTCCTGAGCTTCTCTCCCACTTCACGCTGGATTTGTAAGAGATTCTTGGTGACTTACGAAGTAGATGATGTATAATCTGTACATTTAGCAGTGGGAATGAAGTAATCGTTTTGGTTCAGACACAGGTGAGTTACTGCTTCTGTTGGCTCGAAGGCTACCAGCAAAAAAGGCTTCCCTAGGAAATAACTAGGCAGGAAAAATGACTTGGATTTGTGAAGGTTTGGAGTATAAAATAGGGAAATTACAAGAATTTGGCCTACTGTCAGGCCTACACTTTTTCCCTTGATATACGGAATTTGTGTGATCTGTTCAGTCCAGCACCTTATCTCTGATATATATTTTTTACAATGAAATTTGTGTCTTCCTCTTTTATTCTCATTTCTCAATGTGAGCATTTTATGACAGAAATTCTAAGTCCAGTTTGGCATGTTATACTTTAGGCATCTGTCTCCTTAAAACCTGAGTGAAAATACAAGATGCCTATTTGAATAATGCGGTGTCACCAACAGTGCTTGAACGTGATGCACGAGGTGATGGTGCTTCCTTATGTTTCTCTCACCATATATCAGTACATTTGTGCACCTATGTGAGTAATTCTTTGAAAACGAATAATAAGCAGGTCCAAGGTGTGATGTCAAATCTAGTTAATCAGTGTACTACAAATATATTACCCTAAATCTTGGTTAGGAAAATAGTAATCAAAGTCTTGAGTTTCTTGTTGTTTGGGGAAACAGATGGCATATCTGCTTAACGGCAAATATCCAAAAGAATTTTTTTTAAAATCCTATCTTTCAAAACATGGCAATCAGAATCATCTTGGAAAGGAACTATTAAATTTAATAAGCCATATGTTCAGTGAATTTACTTATTTTGTTCTGAGACGTAGATATAAAATTCACCTCTGTGTCCTTTTGTGTAAATTAACTGCTTTATTCTCTGCCACACAATTAAGGTATTTAACAAAGTTCCAAATGTGCAATATATTATTAGCCAAATACAGCAACTAGTTTTCATGTTGCTAGAATAAATGCATTTAGGTGAACAGTCTGCAGTTTACGAGAGTTCCCTCTGTGGAGTTCAGCGTGTTTGAAGATCAGATTGACTGGCAGCTTCCTTGGTATACATAAAACAGATCTGAAATTATTTCAAATAGAAATTCTCTGAGGATTGTATCATCTTTGCCGTTCTGTTGTACTGAAGGTGCAGATGTGCTAGACTGTTCTGCAGGATTATAAATGCATTAGTGAAACCCTAATACACTCTCTAACAAATATATGCAGCGCAAGAGGTTTTCTTAGCCATCTTGTACCCACTCATTTTAATTATTTCATGTAATTGGCATGTTGTTCTGCTTATATAGCTTGTTAAAATGAGATGTGAAAATGGCTGTAGCTAATGGCTGCTGGAAAATCTTTTCCCATGGTAGGCAGGAATAACGGTTCAGAAAAAATACATTGCAGATTTTGAAGCACAGTGCTCTCCCAGTGAGATTGAGAAAGGTGGATTTAATGCATTGATATGTATATCAGAAGCAAGTTTTGATGACCTTGGATATATAAATGAACATCATATATGAATGACCAGATCTCGAATTGGCATCCTATTGGAGGTACAAGTATGCTGGCGTAAGCCAGGACTGCTTTGCACTGTGGTGCCTGTACTGAGGCAGAGGTGTGGTGTGAAGAGTCTGGTGGTGGTAGCAGAGGGTTTTTTTCCTTTCCTCCTTCAGAGAAAATTGTAAGAAAATACCTGGAATGAAGTTTTTGATCATCTTCCTGCTCTCCCTTTCTAGAAAACGGAGTGTGTTCCTTGGCCGCATTTTTCCTTCGTCTGCCTCTCAGGTGCAAAGTCTGGATGCATCAGGGTGTCACCCAATGATTCCTTAAAAGCTGGTCCCTACTGTTGGGCAGGTGTGATCCAGGTGGGAGTCAGGGATAGTCATATCTCTTGACTTTTTAATGCAGTCTGACCTATAGTCCCCTGCTCTGTGAAAGTCAATGTGTTAATCTGTTCCAGCTCTACCCTTTCCTAGAGAGTTTGGTTTCTTGGTTTGCCAAGGGCTAGGTCATTTAGCAAAATTTGTGGTTTGGAAAGGACTTTCGCTGTTCCTGCTGTTTGTTTTGATTTCTTTTATTTCCCTGCCAGTATAACAAAATTGGAAACATGCTGCACAGATTTTCTTTTTATCCTTCAAGAGGCCGCTGCCTTTATATCTCCCCTTGGGTAGTTAAAACGTGGACTATTGGCGAGTCAGTGAAACCTGCACAGAAACTTCCATGCTGAAGGAATCCAGGAGGAATGGACCCTCTAGGTTAGTGTTTTTAATAAAGTTACATCTCCATGTTATGGTCTCTTTCTCTGTCCTCCCCCTTGTCCTTTCTCTCATTTCTGTGTCTCTGTGAAAGGACTTTGACCTTAGCTATTAACATAAAATGAAGGGAATTTTTTCAAACGAAAATTGTCACTATCCTCATATTCGTATTCTGTGTGCTTTAGTCAACCAACATGTTGCTTCAGTTCTAGGGAATCCTTTCCATAAATTGCTGTAGCAGTGAACTCCTTTAACATACCAGATATGATGAATAAAAATGTTTCACATTTAGAAAAAGGTAATTATATGTAACATACTTTGTAGCACTCTCTTTTCCCTTCCCTTTAACTATAAATATTTTCCACTTCCCACTGTCAAAATATAAATCTCTGTGGTTTGTGCAGAGAAAATCAGCACTCGGGATTATAGTAAAAATTGGAAGATACAAGCATTTAATTTTGCATGGCAGCATGTTGTTGTGTTTTATGAAAAAATACTGTAAAAGAATGTAAGTACCTCCCTTTATTTAGTAAACTCTACAACAACTAATTTGAGTATTATATCTCTTATCAGTCATTTTGAACTGCTTAACAATTGTTGTTGTTGCTCTGTGTGTACAGTGCACTTGGTAGTCTTTGACTGTTCCAAAAGGAAAAGAAGGACCTATAGAACTACAGAACTCTCTTGCGTCTTCCACAATGGACAGATCCTGCCCCACGTGAATTTGTTGTTAATTCCTAGCACCAGATGATGATAGTGTGCTAGCAGAAGCACGAAAAATCAAATGCCATAATACATTTTAATAATGCATAACATAAACTGTGTTTTAGCTTCACAATAAATTCAGAATAACCCGAGTAATAAATCTCCTACCGTAGGATGTTTGCAGTTCTAGTTGATGGCATTGTACTGAAAGAATTCATTGCAGCAATACTCATACGTACTGCTTATCCCGGTGCATAGGCAAAGGCTGCACAGGCAGAAGATGAATAAATTTTCTTTGCCTTCTTCTAAACCAGGCCATGTAAGAGTGGCTTTATTTGTGATTCGTAACTCGCCCAGATTAGATACGTGCAGTCATTTATTAACAAAAGGAACTAATAAGTTCAAAATGAAACCAAGTCAGCATTAAATATGAGGCTTGATAAACCAAGCTTACTTTCCTGTTCTAAGTCATGTAAAAAAAAGTTCAGCTGTTTGACAGTGCCTCATTTAATGCATTTCATGGCTCGTTTATGTTATGGGTTTTTTTACTGTAGTGGTGGAGCTGACTCTCAACTGTGAAGTGCAGCGTGGACTGGAATCTAGATCTAACGTAATTCAGAAAATATAGGGCTTAACTCCCAGGAACTTTGACAGGGTAAACTGTTGGGCAGATGAGTACAGTGCCTCCTCCCTCTGAGTCAGGAGACCTCAGCCCGTTGGGATGATGTGAATTAACACCTTTTTATTCTGCTGTGGCATTGAATTGTTGAGATATGGTGCAAATGCCCAGTGTATACGTTACTAGTTTTAAAGAAAAGCTTTCTTTTTTCCTCCAGGATTACACTGTAGATACTGTCAGATTACTTTCTCTGATTTAAATTGCTCTCAGAAGAAATGGAGTCTTTCCTGTGATTCTTATCCATTTAGTTTTTAAGCTACAGTAACATTAAAAAAATTACAGCGCTGCACACCATGATTTTAAATGGCCTTTTCAGTCTTTAACAACTCCTGGGAAATGAAAGAGGATTTTGGTTTCAAGTGAGAAAGTGGAAGACAACAGAGGAGTTCTGGTGTAATTGCAGTGTCCTCTGTCACTTAAGGGCATTACACTGTCCCACTGCTGGCTCATCCTTTGATCTGGAAAAATCTGGTAGTTCTGGTCGAGTAAGTGATATGTGAGGGTGTTTTGTACCTGTTTGGGTAATAAGCCACTCCTTTGCTGCCCCAAAGTGGGATGGGAGAGAGAATCAGAAGAGTAAAAGTGATTTAAAAAGTCATGGGTTGAGATAAAGACAATTTAATAAGTAAAGCAAAAGCCATTCATGTGAGCAAAGCGTAACAAGGAGTTCATTCAGCACTTCCCACTGGCACACAGGTGTTCAGCCATACTTGGGAAGACAAAACCATCACTCTCAGCGTCCCCGCCTCTCCCCTCCCTTCTTCTTCCTTCATCTTTTACTGCTGAACACCTGTGGGGGGGACTGACTCTGTGTGAGTGCTGTTCAGCAAAAGGTAAAACCTCCCTGTGTTATCAACACTGTTTAGGCCACAGATCCAAAACACAGCAGCTGTTATGAAAAAATTAACACCATCCCAGCCAAAACCAGTACAATGGTATAGGGAAAAACACTCGTCAAATTAACTACAGTTGACAGTTGTTTTGAAATATATCGAATACGCTGTGATGTTACTATTATATGAAAATAATATGGTATAAAATGACGAAGAGAAGCCATTTTTAATGAAGGGAGCAAAAAATCTTTATATTGCCATGTGGTTTAGGAGCTTGCGGTTTGTTTCATGGCAAGAAATTAAATTGTAAATTGGAAGAAACATAAAATTTCCTCTTACAAAAAAGCATACCTTGCAGAGTGCTTGTTTTCTGTCTTCTTGTACAAGAGAAAGCTTATTTTGATACTTCAAAAAAATAGCCATCTAAGGAAAGTTTTTCCGTTATTAAAACATCTTAAAAGTTGCTGAGAAAAGGCTTGTTTTTTATTCTGTATACGAATATCAATTTTTTAGAAAAAATATTTACAGTGTAGCATTTGATTTCTAGACAATAGCATAGCACCTGCAAGATGTGTTACGAAGAATGATGAACTACTGTGTGCCTGTTCCAGTGTAAAATATTGGTAAGATGAAGTATATCAAACACATTTATCCACTGCAAATCAGTTTGTCTCAGAAAAGACTCTGTTAAATTTTATGGAGCCTAATTTTGTTACTGGTACCCCTTCTGAAATTTATCTGATATACTGCATTTTTCTTCCCCGATAGGTCAAATGAATCATGCTTTTCTTTCTCTTCCTGAACGGACAGTAAAAATAAAGTCACTGTATGCCATTTGTGTATAACTGGCATGATTTACTGCACGTCTGAATATAAAATCATAGAACTTACAGGACATGGTTAATACATAACCATCAAAATAACAGAGTGCAATTCTAAATTTATGAGGCTGAACTTAACACTGAATATCAAATAAGAACCACATTGATTTCTGTAGTGCATGGCTTAAAAACACATTAGGTGGCATAACTGAAAGACAGTACATTGATTTAAGCGTAAAATGCATAGCACTCAATACTTCACCACCAAACATTTCCCAGTAATGAACAAAGCTGTTGTATATCGATGAAAGGAAAATTATTTGTTTTGTTAGATTATGGTGCTCAAGCAGATGCCTTGCTTTTAGACTGGGTCGGCATAATTATAATTGCGCTTAGTAACAAGTGACGTTGGACACCTTAAAGAGAGTAAGTACGTGGTGATCTCTGCATAATGTGTTCTAAGAAATATATATTTAGTCTGGCCTTACTAGAAGTCTGAATTCAAGCACCCTCGTGTCAGGGAGGGCAGTTTGGCAGTTTCAGAAGATTCATTGCATTTTGGAGGCCTCTAATCGCTTTTAAAATGTTAAACATTTGCCTTCCTGAATCATGGCCAGAGAGTAAGTCTATAAATCTCTATCACCCTTACTCACTGACTTTTGCCAAAATTAACTCTATTTACATCAGGAAACACACTTTTGCCTTGTTTTTAGGCCCCAGTACACAAAATGCCTCAGCAAGTGAAGAGATTCATTGACTTTATTCTGAGCTCCCCAAAAGATTGCCATTGGCAATTCATCCAGGTTTAATCTGGAGGAGAAAATTCCATGTGGGTGTTGAGATTGGGCCTGTTGAACACAGTGTCCTCATAGTCCATCATATCCAGAGTGGCATCCTTGTCCTCCTTTGTGCTTGGATAGCACAAATAGGACTTTAAGGAGCTCAGTCAGTGGCTTTCAGGTGAGTGTAGACCCTGGCTGCTGCTGGGACCAGGGACCAGCCCCCAGTGCTACCCTCCCTGCCGTTGTGTGCAGGGCAGTGCTCTGCATCTTGTGAGAACAGTAAAGCTACAATACATTGGTGGTGAAGAGTATGGATACTTTGAATACAGACTTGTGTATCTTAAATCTGCTCACACATACACACGTGTATTTATGTATCAGAATACTGTTGAGAGCTGGTAGCACCTTTTGAAGTATAATTTTTATGTGCCTGTAAGGTGTGCCTACCCTGCCTTTACGTCTGTGGCACCTTGCCAGATGTGCCCTTTAGATTACGTAGATTTCTTAGCTGAGGTGAGTAGATATCAGATCAGAGTCGTTGTTGCATACTCCAAAATTTCGTGCAGGACTACTTTGATCATCAGTGGTTTAGAAGCAAAAATTGGATGCAGTCTGCATTTCAGTTTTGCCTGCATTTTGGATTACTTTTTTTTATCATACAAAGTTTTAGTCTTTGTGACATGCAAAATGGACTGAGATGCTAGAGAATAATGTTTTTAATCATCATTGACATTTTCAGAGAAGATTAATATTTAATAAAATTAATTGTCCATGTTTGAATGGTTCACTTGCAGTTAATCATTTACCTTTAGCTTTGACTACAGCTATATATTTCTTTCCTGGAGTGTTTTTTTACCTTGAAACTTACCTGCAGTAATTATGATAATTGATTAAATAGTTGTAATTTTTTCTTCAAATTAATGCAATGTAATTGTTAGTTATGCTTAGTGTGAAATAAACTGCTTTTTTAATCTTATTGAAAAAGACCTTTTATGAACTTATGCAAATATTTTTTTTTCTTCTTTTTAAAGGAAAACCTCCACCTTACTAGAAGAATATAACTTGCAGGGGTTATGTTTAATGGCAAGTACAGAATACGTTGCTTTCACTGCTGTGCATCTCCAGTAATATAATTTGAAGTGCTAGGGCCCTTTGCATCCATTTCTGAATCTATTATTAGTTGATTAAATTAACTGGCTGGATCAGTACAGTGAGAAGAGACACAGTAATGATATTACAGAATTAGTATGCTATGATGAATTGTCAAGAAAAGTAACTGTGACAGCCCTGTGGCCATATGCACTTAGCCATGCAATTTACAGTCATTTGAAAAGCCAAGGACTTTTCAGTTTTGGTTAGGAAATTTGTTCTTGCTTTTGACAGAAGTTGAGGGATATGTGTGTATCGAACAAGAGGGGGTTTACAGTGCCAATATGAAAAGAAATCAAAGGCTCTCTTCAACTGCTAGCATTTGGGTGATTTGCAAAGAACAAGCTACAGAAAAGGATGACTTTTATTGTAGCTGTGCCAGTTCTTTTAAATAGATTATGATATGATAGTGCATAGTATATGATAGTGCAGCTCCTTTACAGCTGTAGAAAAGAGTATTACTTAGGGTAAGATAAACGTGAATGCAGTCTTGTATCACAATTTCAATAGGCATAGAGCACCACAAATTTTAGTACAGCAGCAGGGCCTTTTTAGGAGGACAGTAAATACAGCTGCTTTTTATTCCTACAACTGATTTGAGGTTTTTTAAAATGTCTTCTTTTGCCTTTATGCAAATATTTGTAAGTAAATTAAAGATTGCCAAACACCATCTAAATTGCTGGTAGTTACAGTAGGTAATCACCATGTAAAAATTGACTCAGGATCACCATTGTAGCAATTTCCACTCTTTTCAGCTTGCCCTACTTAGTTGCTGGACACTTGGAATTTAAATTTAAAATCTTGCCATTTTGACATTTACCATGTTGTGGGTTGGCACTCTCTGCAGCATTCTCAATCATTAAAACCAATTCTGCAAATATATTTTCAAAGTAGCAGCAGCAAGCAGAGCCTGAATATAAAATCAAGCAGACTACACCAAAAGGCAACAGATAGTTCTCATTCTTTTTGTGAGCCTAATAAATGATATATCAGTAGTATTATGGATGTATAACCTTTGCTGACCGTCAGACTGAAATCTTGTTGAGCTTTTTAAAATGGAGCATTGTCATTGTTGTTAATATTGGTTATGTCAATTAAAAGCCTTGTAAAGAAAAGGAAAAGCATTAAATGATCTACTGTATTTTTAGTACTTATATGCTGTAAAAGGAATTCTTAATTTTATATGTAACCGCTACCTTTGTCATTAGAAAGTTTTTCTTAATGTTTAGGTCTTTTTAAACATGGTTGAAACACATTCTTGGTTGCTTGGATTTTTTCAATGAAGAATGGATTGTTCCTGCTGCTCAGGATTTTCTATCTTCATTTACATTTAATTATTAAGTTAATTTCAAATCTCTTGTTTAAGTCATATATATTATTTTTTAGAGTTAATACATGAAGGAAAATATGTACTAATCTGTAGTCATAAAAATCATGTCCCCACCACGGTTTTCAGTAACATGAACTGGCAACAGTTTTGTTATTTAACTGGCAGAAGTCTTAATATTATTAAAGTGCTAAATGCTACTGTTCATACTGGTGTTGAGACAGCTGCTCATGCAGTTCTTTAGATTGAGCAAATAGACTCTTGAGTTTAATGTAAAATACCTCAAATACTCATGCAGTTAAATGTTAAAATACATAAGTATTTTTGAAGAGTAAGATAAATTATTTGTCACCTAACAAAATGAGTTCTTAGGGCTATGCATTTTTTTTAGACTGACCTGGACAGAATCTTCCCTGAAGCTGTGACCTAAAAATATTAACGGCGGTTGCAGATGTTTTGGTTTTGTTTTGTGTTTTGCCTTTACCTTTGTCATAGATAAACTCAACCATATAGGCTGGTTAGCTACTGTCTCCGTAATTACTGCATCTATTTAGCTTTTCAGATGTCACTCAGCCTGTGTTGCAGTGAGATTTTAGCTTGGTCTTGTGCTCTAGTCCTGCAGGGCTGTAAATTGTCTCTTGGCTACCTGCATGGAGTCTTGGTAATGAACGCTACAGTCGCACAGTAAATTCTTAATTTTCCTGCTCTATGTACTGATAACAATTAGCATTGTTACTCTCATGCTTATTTGCAACAGTAAACTATGAATACATTTTCAAAAAGCCTAACAAAATAAACAACAAAAAAAGCCTACGCATACATTATAACAGACAACATTATTACATTTAAATTTTTCTTTTTGCCGTATTTACAGCTTCATTGTTTTTTTAAGAGTTATTTTGGTATTACAATAGAAGAAGCTTCTTCTGAGAATAGATGATCAAAAGCTGCCCTTGTGAAACAAAGCAAACATCTGTTGATTTTAGTCAGTGTAAGTGAGAGCAGGACTAGATCCCACATTAAGCTAAGTAAAATTGAAGAGATACATGAGATGAAAACAATTTTATTTTTTATTTGCCTTGCTGTTTGTGACAGGCAGTTTTTATGATTTGAGTGTTTGATTTGGGAATGTGTTACACTTGGATGAACTGGAGTGATTGAACTTCGGCTCTGATCTCTGCGTCACCCAATACATAAGAAGATAAGCATTTAAGATCTTGCTTATAAGTGTACACAGAAGTGCTCAGTCCCTTTTTGGTGTGTGTAGTCAGGCTTTTGAATATTTGTGTTTGACAATAACTTTTCACAGACAGAGAACACCAGCTGCAATAAGCAAATGGTTATTTTTCGTAAAAGGAAAACAAAAAAAAATTCTTAGTAGAAGCTGTTAGGAATATGGACAGTGAAAAATAAGAAGCTGTGGTTCTGTAACGTGCATCTTTTCCATATTGATGGATATTAGGTGCCTTGACCCAGAGAAAGGCCTCTCAACCCTCCAGTGCCTGTAGCACTCTGCTAAATACTCCTCAGAAATAACAGCAAGTCAGAATGATCTGAAAAATATTGCCCAGAATATTTTGTCGCCCTATTCTGTATTTGGAAGCTAAAGAGCACTTAAACCGGAGCGAGGTAACAATAGTTGCACTGAAGAGTCCACTCTTGCTGCCCATGGAAATGAATGCCTTTGATGTCCGTTCACTGCAGAGGAACACAGTAAGCAGCTAAATGCCTTAATGCATTCTGCCACTGAGCGATCTAAAAGCTTCCATGTGCATCGTGGAGCTTCTGCAGTAAGGTTTTCACTGTCAGCAAAGGAAAATGAATGCCTTTAGCTTTAAAGTTTAAATGCCTTGCTCAGCAGGGAGCCCAGAGAGATTTGTTCAACTGAAATGAGCTTATAATAAGGCTTTCATCCTAAGATAAGTAAGGACAACATTCAGTAGCTCTGTACTCCCTCACTAGAAAATACAAATAGCTTTCTCTATGTGTTATGATGCTGTTATTGTCTTTTACATGATATGTTGCAATTCATGCTAATAGACATTTTCCATCGTAGGCTGTGGTAAGGCTCTGTTGTAACTACATTGTATTTAGAAATGCAGAAAAAATAAGAGTTGCAGCTTGCATATTTATTTATTTATTTTACCCTCAAAAGATGAGAATTAGGATAACATCTACAGAAAGATTGGTAATAGCAAGATACTTTAAGCCATTTAATTCTGCTCAAACTTTGCAGAGGTTCAAATTACATTTAGAGAGATTCATAGTAGGAAAAAAAATCTGTCAGTGGCTATTAAAGATGAAACACCACTCCTGGCTTAGGTAGTCCCAGAACTCCAAATTGCTTGAGGCTGAGAGAGTGTGCAGGAGCTGTGCTCACTGCTGTTGGAGACAAGAAACTAGGCTAGATGGACCATTTGTCTGACCTGGTGTGGCTGTTTGTGTATTCTTCTTCCTGTATCTGCTGATTTTCGAGCCCCACCCCAATCGTATTTATGTTTTATGCAATCAGGATGCAGGTTTTACCTGTGGGTTTCAGTTGGGATGTTAAAACGGACTTTTTGACTAGAGTCTCTGTCCACTCCATTGTTTCGTGTGTGGTGTTCTTTGCAGGGTTCCTGAGTCCCTAATAAGCTGTTAACAAGCTGTCAATTATACTGCTCGGGGAAAATTAGTGAAACAGACAGTGAGGGACTGATGTGTACATTATGCTACCTCAGAGGATGCAAGCCAAACCCTTCCAGTTTTCATCACTGTCCTTGCCGACGCTGTCTTCTTAATGTCTATAAAGCATTCATCTTGTCTTTTCCTTTATATCATGTTTACAAATTGAATACAGTAGTTAAATATCAATTAGTACAGGTCATATTTTTTGTTAAATACCAAGCATCTAAAAATAGAACAATGACATTTGGTTACCAAAGACTTAAATGAATCTATCTTCATCATGGTTTAAACGTGTTATTTACAATTTGCTGGTTTTCTGTAGTTCACTGGAATCATCTTGCTTTCATTTCTGCCATCCCCCTTTGTATTTTCTATTCACTTGTTTTCAATATATCTTATTTTTGCTTGGAAATCATTATTTCTTGGACTCTCTTTTTTAACTCTTCCCCAAGGGTTGCAAGGCAGGTATAAGTCTCTGTACTCCAGTCGTCAAAACTTCCATGGCTGCTTATTTATTTATTTTCTAAGTAATTCTCAGAAATGAAATCTCGTAGCTCATACTTCTTATCTTAGTCAGGGTTCCCTCAGGAGCATGCCATGAACCTAATCTCTTTCAAATTCTCCATCAAAATATCAACATAAATTTATTTGTGTCCCCCTTGGTATTCATTAACTCTTGGAATACTCACCTAATGTCATTTCATACCCCATGTTACTAGACTTGTCTGCGTAAGCGCAGATCATTCTGGCCCTACTAGTTCCAGTAAAAATTCAAATACTTCTTTTTTTGTGCTTACCACTGCACTATTTTTTTCATCTGATTTGAGGCAGTGGAACTAAGTAGCAATTGGTTGACTTTGCTCTTTGACCGCTGGAAGTGAAATTACTGACGGAGTACAAGTATCTGACATCTGACTGTGATGTTAAGCAAGACTTCTGTTTAGTAAAAACATCTGGAAGATTTTGAAGGGAGTCGTATAGAAGAAATCTACTTTTCTAGTGCATTTTAAAGGTAAAATGATCATCAACAGTTTTTTAACTTGTGAGTTTCTCCTAAGTATGTGTGCAGTTTTAATTGAGGATGGGAAAATGTAGGTAACCCATAACTGTGAGCAGAGTGAAGTCCATTCCTGATTGTTAGCATCTCAGCTTGAAGTGTACAAATTTTTGCACCTAGGACTCCACAGAGAATGATGATTTATGGAGGACTGTTTAAATAAGACAAATCAGATTTCAAAATGCACAGTACTGTTCTAGCTCTGTAAGGGTCTTTTGAACAGCCACTTCTCCTTTGTGGGCTCGTACTGGGAGCTACTTAGATAATTTTATTTATTTATGTTTTGAAAATACAGTTGATGTCCTGGGATTAAGTCTGTGTTAGAGAACCACAGAACATTTTAGGCTGGAAGGAATGACTGGAGATCATCTAGGGATTACTGTCTCCCTCATAAAGCGCTTTATTCATCCTCCTTGGTTTTCCCTAGCATTGTACAGACTGTCTACTGTCTTCAGCCTGGTGATTGCAGAGGAAGGTTCTAGGCATCTCAGGAAGAGAATGATCTGATTTCCTTGACTCAAGCCTAACAGTTGTATGACAACTGGATTAGAAGGAAGTAGTCTTTCACCATGAATTTAAAATATTTAAACCCGATTTTAGGAGTGCACAGGCATCTATTTAACCAGAGTTGAATACTCTTAACTGAGTATTCCGCAGAAATTGAGTGGGTTACGTGCCTGCAGACTTGATTCTGCTATATTAATATCAAGGACTGTTTTTCTTCTGTGAGCTGAATGGAATCAGGATCAAGTGCTAAGTAAAGTTAAACAGACATTCATATTCATTCAGGAGCAGTACAAAGTATATATTCAACTTGGTGCCATAATGTTCGTGTGATATCTTTTAAGCTTATTACTTAGCAAGAGCTATTATATGAAGTTAGGCTCACAATTACAAGGAGACCCAATCAGGCTTTCACTTCACAGAGCAAGCATGACTGTAGGAAGCTGATTAGGATATTTGTAGGATATTAGTGGGAGGCTGAGGAGTTGTCATTCCCTTTTCTGAAAAGATGGATTTATTAAAGAAGCTGTCTAATTGGATAGATAATTGATTATCTGAGAAATTATATTTTCAACAAAAAGCTTTCAACAGTCTGATAAAAAGCTTGTCCTTTACGGATTTTTGGAATATAAGATATAGGGACAGATGTCTTCCAGTTATAATTTCCCAGCTGGAACTACGTAAGAAACAGAAGTTGTAAGAGAGCATCGTACTATCAGGATGTGTTCAAAATTTACATTTTTTTTTAAATAGTCAACAACAACTGGCTGCAGCATCTGGCTTTACTGTACAGTTTTAGAATTGTTAATTCTACCGACTTTTGGAACATTCTATCACATCTGCAGGCAAAGGTTCAGAGGATTTTGTTTTATTTTTTAAAATCTCTTTAGTCCAAGCATTACCATTAAGACAGTGCTTTGGGATTTCCTTTTCTGTAAAACAAAGTGGAGAAGAGGCAGATCTTCTTCAAAGAAAAAAAGATTAAGGTTATTATATTACCATGTAGGTTAACCACATAAAATTATAGAAATAGTACCATAGGGTAAAAAAAAAATAAAATACAGCTTCTCTTTGCTTTTCTTTTTTTCTTCAAAGCTTACTTTATTTTTATTGGTTCAAGTGTGCATTTTGTAGTTAAAGGAGGAACCTTAGGGTCATTGATTATATGTTTTCGGGCAACTGAAGAGAACCAGAAGTGGTGGTAGTATTGCTCATGTGTAGAAAAAAGCAACAAGAATTATGTGTCTCCTCTCCCTCATGGATGAAGTCCCCAGAGAACTGGTGCAGGAAATCAGTGGCAACTCTTTACTCTTACCTCATGCTACTGCAAAACACTTGCTGCAAGGGGAATATATTTAATGTAACTGGTTTAAAGTTCGCTCAACACCTTGAAAGGGTTTCTTCACTTATTATTGCCATTGAGGATTGGGGTGGTTTGCTTGGTTTTTAGGGTGCTGGTTGCAAAGATCTCTGATGCTTCTAATGATTTGGAACTGTAATGTGATGAATGCAGGACATACTGGAATTAAGTCTACGATGGGATAGGTCATCTAGTTACTCTGCAAGAAAAAAGATCAAATATTACAGTTTGGTGGCATTCCACTTCTCTTTTGAGTTCCAGTCTCCCACTCCTGTTTATGATGAGTCTGTGGGGTGTAGTGCTACATACTCTTATGTTCTGTGTTATTGTAGTACCTGGCTGTGTTTGTTCGTATGATAATACCCATTTTCAGATCCAGCCATCAAATGCCTGTACGCTTGAAGGTAAATATTGAAAGGCCAGATTTGAAAGTTTGACTTTTTTTTTTCTCCTGTTAAGTCTTCAGAGCTGATTTAAAATTTTACACGTGTAATTTGCTGTAAATCAAAAGTTGCTGCATTCATATGAATGACGTTGTGAATAGAGGTTAAAATAAATAATAGCAAGCATTAAGAATGTTCTTAAAAAAGAATGGTATAAATTTTCCCTCTAATTTTGTGCAGAAGAGTACTTATTTTTTAACCCATTTACAAAAATTACGTTAACTTGACTGTATTGGGATTTTTGCATGTTTTACACTTCATGGACACGGACTAAATCACCTACGCTAAACATACTTATTAGTATTCCATTTATATCTCAGAGCTTTTGAAAGAACCATGCAAATGTTTGGGCTTCTTATTTTGTTTTTATTTCTTAGCGGAAAATTATATCCACATAAGTAAGTATGCACTGAACAGCGATAAATCATTATTTCTCAGATGACCAATATCAGCAGGAATCTCATATACTTCACTGCTGGAGCTGATTTCTAAATTCATTGAATAATTATTGGTGCTGCTTTTCATATGTGACAAACATTCTTCTCCCTCTGATTCTTTGAGTCTTACAACGATGTTCACACACACGGAGCCCATCATTTAAGGGCTGTTATTTTTAGGACGTGGGGAAAGGAAGAATGAGGAACCAATGTACATTTTAAAAGAACAACTTATATCAGGAACGTTGTATTATGTAGTTAAAGAAAAAATCTAATTCAGGTTATTTTAGTAAATTTAAAATCTTGTGTTTTAACTTGTAAAAATGCAGATATTTTATTGCAATGTTAATATTCAAGTAATATCACAAACTGTTTCGTTCATGAATAACGTCAATTTTAAATTATCATAACAAAAATGCAGTGCTACAGGATAAAGTGCCTCTGCTGAATACAAAATTTGGTGAAGGTCTTGAGGGTTTAGCAACAATTATGCAGGCGGTGGTGATCACTAGTTGCCTGAAATTTTATTGTAGATCTAACATCAATTGTATCAGTGTGTTTTGGAGGGCAGTGATTGTTTCTATACTTTCTGGATTAGGAAAAAAATCTGAATTCCTACAGATCTGCTCTGCCAACACATGTTGTGCTGTGTGTCAGTGGGATTATTTGTACAAAGCAAGCACATCGAGAAGTAAAGGTCTCTGGAGTTGGTGCTAAGAAGGATGATCTTGCAAGGGGCTGAGTGATATCAGTGCAGTTTAGTTAATGTCACCTCATCAGCACCGTTGATGTGATGTCAGCCAAAATGGGGGAAAAATAGTGATTGATTCTCAAAATAAAGCTAAAAGGAGAGCTCTTTATAATTTAAAAATAGATCTGTTATGTTAGTTAAGTCTATAACACCTTTGTCTGTCAGAATAGTACAACAAATTACAATTTCATTCATCAAAGGGTTAATTAAATTTTTAAATAAAACACTGCAGAAATTGTCTACAGTAGTGAGACATCAATTTGCGAGGAGAGAGAAATCCTTTAATAGCCCGTAACTTAAATACTTTGTCACCAAAATTAATTTATTGGGTATTGATTGGCTCCCAACTCAGATTTAATACAGATTAAATATTACAGATTCATTTGAACCCCCTGCCAGCATTTTTTGCATGTGGCTTGTTTTTATGTTTTTTTCCTCTTATGTAGAAACCTGGGTAAATGACTTCAATCACTTTTAGAAGTTAAATTCAGGCTAAGATAGGTGCAATGAGAAAATCCAGTCTGTTTGCAATAACTTTCCTTTCTTGCTTGTGAAATATTTTTCCCTTCTTAGCCCATGCCTTCAACCAGAGATAGCAATTCTGCTAAGATTTCCTCCTCTAGAAGCTGCTGCACTTAAAATAGCTCCATATTTTCCCATTTATTTACCATATTACCATTTGCTGGTATCAAAGCTCAATCTTTTGAAACCAAAGCAAAGTTTAATTTTCTCAACCCTCAAAAATTTGTACATTTCAGGATTTTAAATTGACTTCCATAAACTGAAATATTCTGAAGTTGGCTTATCAGCAGTTCATGTGTCACCTTCCAAAGTGACAGACCTGAAATGTTTCAGAGAATGCTGGTCCTTGGGTTTGATTACCCCTCGCTCAGCTGTATAGCCTGTGTTAGAATCACTGGTCTATACGCAGTGGAACCATTCAATTACAAAAACACCTCTTATTTCTCAGATTATTTGTTGAATTTCCAAATGCAGCTTTCTAGTCACCCTTTGGGAACAAAGAGAGAAACGATAAAGTATTTACATACATACACACACAACACATCCAGTCAGACACGTACCTGCCAGCTTCACACAAGTTGTATCAATGAAGATGAAATTAACTTTGCTGTTGTGCCTGCCAAAGCAGTAAAGCCTACAACGCCAAAAGGTGGGAATTAGTCTCCACACTGCATAGCCAGGCAACACAGTTGGTAATCCAGAAACTGAAGGCCTTCTCTTGAGCTGTTAAGTAATGAAAGCATACTGCATCTCAGTAGTGGTGGGGATTGATCTTAAAATGAAGTAGGATAAACTAGATTGAGCTGAAATTCTGCAAGGCTTGGGAAGGCTGGATAATGATCCTGGGTACATAAAGTATGTGTCTTTACAATTTCAAGCTTTCATTGTGCAAATGCACCCTCATTTGAAACACTACTTTGGCTATATTTTACTTTATTAAAACCTCGTAAGTTTAAGATGGAACTGACCTTCTTTTTCTTGTTTGTTTTGTTGTTCATTTTTTGGTTTGTTTTTTTTTTAGTAATTAGGAATTGATGTGCTTATTAAGAAAAGCAGTAATTGTTAAAATATTAATTCAATCGTGCTTCAGAGTATTCGCATTTGATGGTCTGTTGGGTTAATAATGACTCAAAATGAACATTGTTTGTTCCTTGAGAATTCAGCATAATGTGAATATATTTCTTTCTTCAGCTACTCAGACTCCAAGATAGACTTTTATTATAGAGGGTAATGAAGGCTCCTGGTGCAGGTAAAATAACTCATCGACTTCCTTACTGTTCTTTTTAGAAGAGGGAAATAAGAGCAATGTGACTTAAAATTTATTCTTTCTGCCCACAAGTGATTGAACCTAAAACACTGCCCCAAAGTTGCAGTCACCTCGCTAGTTGACTATGCATGGATAGACGAGTTAGTGTGGCCAACATCAGCTCATTGAACCAGCTAAGAAGCTATATGAGGCAGCTAACAAAGTTGAGAGCTAAATAGTCATGATTGAAAGGTTCACATTTAATGCTGTGCTGTGCTGAACAGCAGTGTTTTACTTCTCTAAGTGCTGTCATTCTGGGTGACTGTATTCAACAAAATATTTTTGCATCTGGATAATGTGTGCAAGTCTTGCCCTTCTGGTTGTGATCACAAAGAATTTTTTAAACTTTTGCTTTGTACTACAGTTATGCAGGAATTTTTTACAAATCTTCAGATACATTCTAAGATGCAACTGCTTCTGCCCACAGTGTCTGGCTGACCCCATGCTGTGAGAAACTTGTACCTGTTTAATTTTTATTAGATATCATTAAAATATTAGCGATTCAAATAGCATTAGCTTATACAATTTATATGTGTGCATTTTTTGTTGCTTTTTGCCTGTGTGTGTTTGACTCTGCACTTCCATTATATATTTAATACATTGCACCTAAATAATGCATTGGAAAGAGCTCTGAAATAGAAGATTAGCACAACTTCCAGCACCCTACAAGGTTCCCTGAAGAGAGGCAGCCTTCCCAGGCAAGATCTGTTGCTACTTTTTCCTTTGGCCTCACAATAGTTGCAAAAAAGTTGTGGGATTTTTGTTTGTTTGGTTTTTATGAAAGAATGAATATTTACACTTTCCTTTATTTCATGCAGGCAGATAAACATATGTAATGGCATTTCTCATCTCCTTTGCATACAGCCGTATTGCAGACACTCAGTGTTCCTGGGATGTGCAGGTTTGTGATGCTTTTGGAAATAAATTTGGCAGCATTTCTTCGTACATCTTTTCCAGTAACAGCTGCAGCTTCTTTGCCTGTTGTGTTTTCCTTCTGTGATGGGCTGCAGTCAAGTGTAGTTATGGGAGATGGCTGCTTCCTCTTGTGAGTGTCTAAGCCAAGCAAGTTTGGCTGAGTTTTTGCTCTTCTTTCTTCTTTCTCTTTCCTTATTCTCTCCTCTCTTGTCTTTTTGGCAGTGTGCTGTGGGAGCAATTGCTATAGCAAAGCTTCTATAGGGGAGAAGAGAGAAGCTGCCATTACCAAGTATTATATAGTTAATATTCTGATGTAAACATTTCACATGATACATCTGTCCTACAGTTTTAGAGATATTTGTGTGTTTGAATGGGTCTTTTTCATATTTTCAGGTTTTTGTGGGTAGGACTAGATGCCTTGTGGTGGACAGAAAAAATGAACCTGTCAGATTAGCTGCCTGACCCAGTGGGAAGTGTCCCTGCCCGTGGCGGGGGGATTGGAACTGGATGAACTTTAAGGTCCCTTCCAACCCAAACCATTCTATGATTCAATGATTAGTGTGTTTGGCAAGCTCCTTCCTTCACAGCGCTCTTCATTCTGTACAAAAGGAGGGGGGCAGGAGCAAGGGTGGATGTGCTGGCGGGCTGCAGGTGTAGCCCAGTTTACCACAAGATGCTGGTGGGGACAGGGATATACTCACTCCCGAAAGCTGTTCTGATTGTCAGCTCAGGCTGGCCGATGAGAAAGCAGTGACCTACAGAAGGGTGGTGCACGGGATTTTGTGGCTGGGTGGCAGTGTCTGACATTTAGGGCAGTGTCAAGGTTGAAGGAAGGCATTGCTGCAGATTAAGACTTGCAGTCCCTGCTAGAAAGGATGCTTAGCTCAGAATTTAATATCTGATGCTTTTAACTCTGGAGATGTGGAGATGTGTAAGTCAGCCATGTGTGTAAACCAGAATGATTACCTTCACAAAACTAAGCCATTAGTTAATTCAAACAAATGTAAATGTTTGACCAATCATAAATACCACAAAGGTTGAATGGGTGAAAAGAAAGGGAAGGGAGATTAGAAGCTTTTTGTGTATATAGAAATCACCAAGTTTAGAAACTTAATGATATTTAAATGATTCATTTACATCCAGATGGAAAGGTCCTTCTTTTTTATGCATGATTATAAAGTTATTGCAATATACCAATTTATACCTGCAGGCACCGATCTGACAGACAGCACCCGGCTCGTGGTGGTTTTCATTGCTAGAGCTCTGTTTGTTTTGATTTTACATTTTTTTCACTTAAAATACAAATAATAGTTACAGAAGTCTTTATCGGTGACTATAGGGTGTCTTAACAATGCTGCAGTGTTTAATCCGAGAATTAAAAAATCCAGTTGCATTATTTTTCTTACTTATGTAGTAAGCTAAATATATACATTACGTATTTAAATATACTGTACCAGAAGTTATGAAATCAAGCTCACCTTCTGGTTCAGATTTAATGCTTTATATCAAGGTAAAATTTTCACAGGACTTAAGTGAGATTTTTACATACCATCAGATGCAGACAAGGATTTCAGACTCTCACTATAATTGATATGCTTCCAAAGTGAAGATTGCCAAGTAGGAGCTTCAGAGTATTTTACCCTGTTCCTTCCTATATTTTAATTGTTCATGTGCGATGACTTGCCTGAATAAATATATTTCTGGAAAAAAAATGAGAATTCAGATAAACATCTGTGTTAGAGGGCTGTCTCTTGTTCAGTACCATTATTCCAGAGCAGCTTCCGTCTTCCCTGCACAGCATAAACAGGGAACATCTCCCTGAAACCATGGCTCAAACAAGAGTTTTGGAATAACTAGGTTTTACTCATTGCCATTTTAAGGTGAGCAGATATTACAGTGATTGATGACTGGGACAAGGCTGCAGTTTCAATGACAGTGAAGACGACCTCTGGAAATTTAAAACAACAGCCTCCTTTTACCTGCTTTACCTCTTGAAGCTTTTAGTAATATAGATTATGTGATTAGATAATGGCTTGTAGAAATTTTTTTCTAGTTTTTAGCTTAGTGTTAAAAATTTGTCCTGAATGTCCTCTAACATCTGCCATTTTTTATCCTAGTAATTCAAGTAGTTAAAGAAATTGTGCTTATAATTTTTCATGTTAACATTCCTCTGCACCTAAATTTTCATAAATGCTAATTATTTTCTAACTTCACAAAAACAGCAGCCTGACAATAAGGAAATATCTTGGAAAGCCTCACAGTATTTAGGAGTCCTTACATTTTTAGCAAGCTATTTTCACTATAATTGGTAAGCTACATTCTGCTTTTGATTTACTTTCTCTAACTACATTGATTTCTGTAGCCTAATATATATTTAATTAGTAAGGATGTGATTGCAACTAATATTATAGAGCTTTTAAAGGACAATAAATTCCAGAGTGTGTTTTATAGATTTTTATTATTCTTTCTACTTCAAGTATTTTAACCACCGAAGAAGGTATAATTTATCTTCTTGTTAGATTTCTTTGCCTTTTTTTTTAAATTGTAACTCAGGTTACATTGAGATTAAGCGGTGTGTTCACATATTCCAGAATGCATTCCAACATAATTCTCTATTTTTAAACTTTTTATCTAATTTATAAACTAATTTTTAAGGGAAGAGGTTGTCGTCCCTTGAAATTCAGGCTGATACACCACTCCTTACATTCTGCATAGCTCAGGTGACTTACAAAAGTTTGAGATGTGCAGCTAATGTGGCCCTTCCTTCTGTGGAAGGAGAGGAAACCTGCAGAGATGATACTCAAAAAATGCTTCGTCCTTTTTGGTTGATGTTTGGGATGTCATCCACAAGGAGTTTAGTCCCAAATGTAAAGAATGGGCAGAGAAAGATGGAGGGAAGTATTGGAGCTACACTATCTAGGACAGCTGTAACATGTCTGGATGTCCATAAGGGCAATAGGGAATGCTACTCCTGTGCAGAAGGGACTCCACGAGCAGGCATCTAACGAGACCATTTCAGCACAGACTGCATTATTTCTTCAGGGATGGTGGTGGGTAAGTGATTGTTCATTTCCTGTGCACTCATCATCTCAAGTGACAAATCACCAGGCAATTACACACAGGGTTGCCGTGAATACCTTTCCTGTGCCTCTGACGAGTTGCTGTCTACAGCTATCAAGTAGAAGGGTGTAGAGAAGATGAGGCCAACCTGTTCTTCAGGGTGCACAGCTATGGGACAAGGTGCAGCAGACACAGGTTGAAACGTAAGACACTTCAGCTGATACAGGATGAATTTTGTTCAACATGGGCAAATGTTGGAAGAAGGGCCAGGAGAGGAGATGAAGTCTCCATCCTACAAGATACTGAGAACTTGACTGGAGAGGGTCCTGGCTAGCCATGTCTTATTGGATATGCTTTGAGCTGGGTAGCTGGACTAGAAAACTTCCAGAGGTCTCATACAATGTAAACTATTCTATAAATCTAGGGTGACTTTTGTACCACCCTACCTATTTTGTTTAGTTTCAGAATGAGGTTTCAGTTACCTTGGTTCTGGCTTGTAATGCTAGTCTTTAGTTTGACTATTCATTCTGTGGTGAATTTAACAAATACTGTGAATATGGCAAGCTCTAATTACAATTTTAAAGAATTGTACTAAAATTTACATTTTATAATGCAGATGTCTTAGCAGTAAGATAATGTATGCCTTAGATTGTACATTCCCATTGTATGTGAATTTTTATAGCTGTTTTGATAAATAGTGTTGACATAGGCTGAGTCTTTCTCTCTTTAATTCATAAGAAAGGATAACCAAAAGGAAGTTAAACACCCCTATCTGATAGCGAAAGGGTTTCCAGTTGGAGGAGTGAGAAGGAGCTTTGAAAGGAGGAGGTTTGTGATTTAGCATGATTAATGCTAGTTTGGATTTAAGGAAAGAGATGGGGAAGTCTGTGCTAAGCAGAGTGGCTGCATGTGGTAAATGTACTAGATTAGTTATTGCCAAGTATGGTAAAGAAAATGAAGAAAAAAGAAAAAGTGGCTTAGAAATGTCTTTTTCAGTCCCTGCTTATCAACATGAAACATCTGCTTCAGCTGCACTGGCTCCTACTGACAGTCAACATTTTTGATATGGTGAAATTCCTCTTACATGCAACACAACAAAAATACAATGCTTCCCTAAGCTGCATTGTAATAATTTATTATTGTATGCATGTGATGTAGGGTATGTTGCAGGTTAAAAAGTAAATGGTTCCAGTGCACTTCGATGAGCATCACATATGGAAATGAGCATTGGCACAATTAATTTTTGTTACAGTCTTAATGTTGCTAAGCTACAGAAGGCAATGGATCACGTTGAGGAAATCTACAGGTTGCTGACTGTTTGCACAGAATCTTTTTAAATGTTACACTAATCTTGTGCTACAGTTTAGCTTTTATTTAGTGTAAATAAAATTGGTACTTTTTTAAAGACCCCATCTCAATTTTAAAATATTCCTGCCTTTACTTGTTATGAGAATGGTTGTACCTATAAATAGCAAAACAACTACGCTTGGATTAGCTTCTTCATCAAAGAAGCTTTTTGGTCAGACATGTACAGGCGTGAGTATGGGCAGCTCCTGTATAGTGTGAAAGAACAGTACATTTTTATTTAAGAATTGCAGTTACTTCCCTTTATATTTATCTGAAGTAGCTTCACAGACAACACAGCCCAGGTTCATACTCACAAATAAATACAAGCTGAAATGCCTCATGTTACTAATATTGCTTCCAAAGCTGAAGTGCTTCCAAAGCTGAAGTGCTTAAGTTTTCCCCTCCTGAATTCCCAGGGCAGTCATGGATTATTAGAGCTTGCAATATAAGAGTTAAGTGCTTATAGTTTCATAGGGTGATGAAATGGCTAACAAAGTTCAAGAGAAGAAAGGTGAAATCTTGACCTCAGGATGAAGTAGAAGCGATCTATGAATTCTTTCCCTGGGCATCTCCCCCCCTTAGAATATCTCGTGATAAAAAACGGGCCTTGATTTGCTTTGGATCTTTCCTCTCGCGTTCACCACAGATATAGTTTATTTTCATGATAACACAAGCCTTTATTTGATGTTAAAGTATACAAATTATGTGCATTTACTTAATCGTATTATTTTGAACCGTGTATGAAAATACTACAAAATCTTACAACAGATACCAGAATTTGTCATATGATGGTAAAATAAATTTAAATGCCTAATGTTTAAGAGTAGTAGTAAATGCATCAATTGCATGGAATATTTTTATTGTTTATACTTCTGAAAAAAAAAGCAAGATTGGAGCCTGAAAGTACAATACTTGTTCTGAAAACCTCTCGCTGTTCTCAGGTCAAAATTTGCAAGTTGGATGCACTGCAGGGACCTGTACCTTTGTATTGCTCTGTTGCTTCAACTTGCTTGGCAGTGCTTTACTTTAGAGGACAAGGAATATTTCAAACAATAATAGACTTTCCACCTGTTTAATTTTATAACAGTTCTAATCTGATGAGTAAAGTCCAATGAAATAGTTATGAATGTGTTAAATTCTACAAAAGTATCGTCATCAGACTTTATTTTTATATGTTGTGTTAAATATACGGGTTTCATTTCAGGGCAAATTAGAGGTGATACATAGATGGTATCTCTTCCAGACATAATTAAAATTATACTTAATATTATAATCATATATTAATTATTTCTAGGCAAGGTATTTCATTCTAAAATGGATACATTCTTTTTAGCAGTGGAAAGCTATTACTTAGCAAATAAGGATTTGCAGTAAACTGAGTATTTATCATATAGAAAAGTATTAAGAATCAATTATTTAAACTGTTGTTATATTTTGAGTCTATGAATATAATATCTTCACAGATGATTTATTTTACGGATGCTTAGACATGCCATTCAGTATCACATGGGAGTTGGACTCAGAAATCAATTTGTGGCTTTTAAATATTAGATAGTTTTAATTTCCTAGAAGGAATAAGAACCCATATGTGATAACAAATACCTAGGTGAAGAGTTCTTGACCCTGAGGATGCAAAAAATCAGTGCATGGTTAGCACATGAGACGACTCACTTGGAGCCAGTAATGAACCCACTACACACGCCGCATGGTTTCAATTACAGCTTTATACGACTAGACGGCATGGTGCCAGAAACAAAAGATTGAAACAATTTAAATGATTCTCTTCTTCATGGTTCAGATACTTGAGCCTCTGGTTTCTGTTCCCTTATTAACGTTCACTTTTATCTGTGCAGAAGTCAGACATGGAAAATAGGAATTCACTGCTTGAATGTGTAGAATGTCATCTTGTTAAAGGACGCTATAGTATGATCTGGTAATATATCACTTAGTTAATTATTTGCTGTGTGATAGTTGCCTTCAAGGTTTAAGTGCTCAAGGTCAGAACTATTTCTTGAAATTGTCTAATTTGTCCCAGTCAAAATTAGAGAAGATCTTCTAATAGACAGTTAGCAAAATAAGGGTCGTAGTCCCCTCTTCATATAATTACTTAGCAGTTAAATCATTTACACCTCCAGCAGTGTCATCTCTTCACCACCTCCACAACCGGAGGGAGGCGGGCAAACGCTGTGTCACTTTGTAGGATACCCTCTTGTTTAAGATGTCTCAGTGCTCCTCTGAGAAATAATAACTGTTGGTTTAGAGCGTGCATATCCACTGCCCAACCGCTTGTTGCGGGGCTCCTTGCTGCTCAGACTGCAAGCTGACATGCACTGAGTTTAGGTTCCTCTCGGTTTGGGTCAGCAGACAGTGGCCGTAGTTCTCCTTTTCAGCTCCTGCCGATTATTTTGGTGATGATTTATGAGAAAGCCTGGAATTGTAACATCTTTGCAGGCTCTTTGTCCTAAACAACTAGCTTTTTCAAGCTTATGCATCACCTACTTCTGTTGGTGTGAAGGGATACTGAGGTTGCATAGCAACTGATTTTTTGGCTTTGCCATCCACTGTATGAAAGAAACTGTGTGCAGAGCCATCTGTCCTGGGATGCCCAACAAAGAGGGACATCATGGCATTCAGGGTATGCAGACCCATTCTACAGACCTCTTCTATAGGGATTCATCTCTATTACAGAGCCAATGGCTGAGGAATGGAAAGAGAATGAACCACTTTATCAAGCACTATTAAATGTTTTCTAAAGCCTTTGAGCACACTTTTAAAGGAAGCAATTCTTTCTAATATCCTCAGATTTTTATATTTATTTTTTTTAATTCAGCCTGTTTAGGCATAATAGATTTTCATTTGTAAAGCTTATTAAAGTGCAGGAATAATATAGTCAGGTTTCCATTTGCAACTCAACTGAATTATTGTTGTAATGATTAAGCAAAGTAAGAATTGTAGGGTATTTAGTACTTTTTTTAAAATTAGACCATCTAATGTAATTGAAGGTATGCAGATTTGAGCAGAAGGTATGCCCTGATGTGTAGGTTGCTAGATTTTGCTTTACATAAAGCTTCTTTTCTTTGTACAGTCAGAGCAAATGAATAAAAAAGGATTGAAAAGGTAATTCCCTACTTGTCTACCTGTATTAGCATTTTACAACATTTTGCTTTATAAAATAAGCTATGTTGATGCTTATTAAATCCAGTGATACATATTTGCTTTTAAATAGCTATATTGGATTGTATTTCATCAAACTCATTTTGTCAGTTACTTAGAGTTCCTTGTGTTTGATTGCCACCATTATAAGGGGCTGCATCTTAAGGATTTTATAGAAATCAGTTGTGATTTTGCCTTATTTCCAAAGCCATTGTTGACATTCTCTTACCACTACTGCACTTATTTGTGTTCTCCTTCTGGAATATTTGTCTGCCATATACAACCTCGCAGAAGAATTCCAGATTTTTGGACTATGCCTTTTTTTTGACCAATATGCATCTTAACTTCATGTAAAATTGTTCTTTTGCTCCCAGAAAGTCTTTGTACCTCAAAATACTTCCTTCCTTCCCGCCTCAAAAAGATGTAAAACATCATAAATGCTTCGATAAATATGGGCTTGGGAACACTGTTGAAAATATTAATGCTGCCAAAACCAATCTAGACTTTTCAATATATGATTTCCATTTTATTCACCTTGCACCAGTGTACCTTCTCTTGAGTATTGCCTTTCTTTTGCTTTCTTTTTTTATTTTGTAGGATCAGACCATAATCTGACATCGAAATTTTTTCAGTCTTGATTTCTTCTGGTCTTCAATTATCACAATTATTTTTTAACTGTTTGAATTTAAATCATGACAATCAGTTCCTTAAGCTTATCCAATCTGTTTCTTTAATTGGCATCTATCATTTTTAAGTACTCTAACTTCGATTTTGTGTGAATTTTCCTATCTTGAAATGTGGGATCAAGTTGAGAACTCTGTTTCATCTTTGCTAATTTAAACTAGATCCCGCTACTTTTTCTTGTTTTGCTATATTAAACAAAATTAATTAATTTAGCTGTGTGATTCCTTCCTGTCTGTAAAATAGTTTTGACTTCTGGAAGGATTGAGAGTGAAAATATGTACTGACTAGCACATCCTTGTGGAATATGAAGTGTTTTTGGACTTAACACTTCAACTTTCATATCAAACATATGTCTATACTTTCTACAGTAACCTTCCTTTCACAGTATTTATCATAGGCAAAAAAGTTCTACTTAAAATATGTAATTCTTAGTTTATCTATAACTTTTGAAAAAAACACGACACTTTAAAGAACTTTATAAAGTAAATCATCAGTTTAATTTCTACTAGAAATATCAAATTAAGATAAAATGGATTCATCTGTACTTCCTAAAACAAAAGAGGAGAAAATAACAGAGAAACAAGTCTCTTTGTTCGGTGTGAAAGAGAATACTTAATCACACATCAGCAGTGAATTAAAAAACATAGCAATACATGAAAGTATTCTTTTTTTCTTCACTGAACAAATTAATTGCTACCAATGGAAGAAAACTACAAAGTGCTGTTTAAAAATAAAGAATACATATCTTAAATTTAATAAACAGGAGCTAACACAGCTAAAATGAAGCTCCGAATATCAACCTGAAACTGACAGCTTGGTTTGGGTCTCATCAGCTTGAAACACATATCAAAAAAATGTCTTGTAAAAGCAAATTTGAGTCAGTAATTCTACAGGCACGCATTTCTGGGACAGGCTCATTGCGAAAGCTTCTGTATAAATGTCAAATGGACACTCTCTCCAGTTTAATTCATTTCATAGCTGAAATCTGGCCAGACGTGGCAGTCTTAAACTACCTAATAATGTTCCTTGTAATATTATTATTGTGATTTTGTAAAATAGGTAGGAATAATATTCAGCATTCAGTAGTAAGTAGCATTTGACTGTCACTGGATATGCTGACAAGTGTAGGAAGGGGATAAAGGAAAGAAATTATTACCAAGTGGGTGAGAAGGATGCAGGATAATTACCTCCTTTTCCCCTTATACTGACCTATGAGAGAGCAGTATGTTGCAGAAATACAAGACATGTAAGCTTATCTTGCAGCTGGAGGTCTCTGAGAAATTGCAACATTTATGCTGTGTTAGTCATACTCTTCTCCCTTCTTTGGAGGTGGGATGACCTTAAATGTAATATTCCATGAATAATGACAAAAAATAATTCTATGCTGCAGGTATGTTAATTTAGATCCACCTTTCCAAGGTTGTCAAAATACCCAAGGCAAAATAAAAAATGTTTTCACAAAATGCAGGCACGTGGAAAGCGCTTGAAAAGCCCTCCAGAATAAAAACAACCAAAAAAATAAAACCAACAAACCCAAAAACCCCAAACAAACAAAACAACAAACAAATCCTTCAAAATTTCTGGTGACCACGTTGCTGTTAGATACTGAATATCTCCCACTTCTCGAAAGGCAGCACTAATGGGAGAGGAGGTACAGCCAGGGCACGTCTGGCCTCAGGAGCACGGAGTGTGTAATAACCCAAGGGAGAACCATTACCAACCCACACAAGCAGGGAGTTAGTCTGCAATTATGGATATGAAAATCAGAGTTGAGTTTTGAAAAACTGGGGAAATTGTCCTTATTTCTGCATCTTATTGATCATATTGAGAGCAAGTTCTCTGTCACATTTGTCTGCTGGTTTTATTCAAATGTAGAGAACATCTTTCAATAATAAGCTGTCCTGTAATGTCTTTGATGTAGGTAAAAATAATTTGGGCTGCTACAAATTTTCCTCCAAATATGATAAATAGAGAAATGCACATTTTATTAACTTTTTCTCTTTTTTTCTTGCTTTCTGCGACTTAAGTGTTTCTCTGTAACACGCTACTGGTATTTTTATCTTCATAGTAAGGGGATTTTTACTCATTGTCATGTTACACACTGTTCATCAGACTGTAATAGATCAGATTGAGCCACTTGACTAAAATTTTATGCCAAGTTAGCCTATGTGAGATGGTGGTTTAATTGTCCTGAACCACATTAGTACTTAAAGATTGTAGTTTATTAAAAGAAAAACATATTGCTTTATGTGTTGTTCACAGGCTCAATGACTAATGGGGATTCACCTGACTGTTTTGATGTGTTTCTTTTCACTGAGCAGCACCCATCAGCTTCTCAAGGTGGGGGCTTTTTGTGGTCTTCTGCCCATATAGTTTATAGCAAATCAAAGTTTTATTGTATGGTTTAGTTTCAAGTATTTACTTTAAGGCAGCAAGTGAAATGGTTTTGACTTCTGCTAGTCCAGGCTGATAACCATTGATGAAAAAAAAAAGATTAGATTACTGCTTAATAATGATGTCTTCAGAAACCCTGGAGTAATTGGGAAAGATAAGTCCCACAGAAAATCAATGGAACTTAGGCTCCAAAGACAGTCAGGCGAGTAGAAAATGTTGCTCTAATGACCTAAACGGACTATACAAGAGGGAATGGGGTCTGTGTAAAGGTATCCGGCATCTCTGAACATTTTTAGGCTGTTACAGATCTAGCATTCAGATTTTTATCTGATTACTGTCTCTCTTTCTTACCTAACTTAAGCAACAATGGGCTAAGGAGATTTTAATACAAAAACTGGGACACACACAACCAAACACACCCCCCCGAAAAAACCAACACAAACACCCAAACAAACCCACAAACCCCAAAGCAAAAGAAAAGCTAACCCTGAAGGAGGTAGTGTCTATTCAGATAGCAAATAGAAGTTATATATTTTAAACCAAACACATTATTAACTAGCTGTGTTCTTCATGGTCTTAGTTCTGTTATTCCTAAAAGGTTGGTATTTAGTACTGATGCTCATTTCATCCTTGTATTTGACGTTTGTTCACATCATACGAAAAGGACACAATTTTCTTTTACAACTTGACAGACATCACAGTTTTCCAGTTTCTAGGTGGTGGCTTTCAGTTCAATCTCCTTAATCATTTATGTGGTTATTAGGTTTCTATTCTGTGAACCCTTTGGGGAATCTGTTTTTCTCCTTGCTGGCATTTTACATATCAAGACTACGTGTTTGCTGCTTCTGGTCTTATGGCACTGCACTCTCATAACAAGGGGACAGACCTAGATTTCAGTCCTGGTAAATCATCAGTCACACATACAATGCTGGACAGAAATACAACAGATATTTTACCTTGATGTTTATCTCTTGTCTCATGAAGTGTTCCTTGAGCCATCCTCCCGTGTTACAGAATTTCAACAAATAATGGCTGAGAGGTTTATTTTCTGATACAGGACCAAAAGTGTTCCTGGTCTTCCATGTTCTGCCAATTTTTGTACCACTTTTGTTCTGTCAGAACTAATGGATATTTGAGAATACATTAGCCAGTGAGTTACCCGACACATGACTGTGACAAATCTGACACGTGAAGGAGAAAATTAGCATCAGAGATGTGGGAGCAAGAGCTATCCCTTTGAAAGATGCGTGATCCTTTTTGTTAGCAGGCCTTGTAGCAATTGATGTGACTCAGTGACAGACTGACATGTCATTCAACTGAAGTTCTAACTTCTATCAGACATCAGGCAAAGGACAAAGGACAGACAGATCTGATCACTATTCATCTAACTGAGATGCTATCTTTAACAGAGGCAGATGTGTATACAGTAGCTCCATTTAGTGTGTTTCTGGAGCACATGAAGAGAGTCTGTGAGAGCTGGATTTGTTCTGCTCTTATAGAAGACATTATTTCACAACTGCCCAATGGAAGAGTGAGGGTGAGGGGTCAGACCTCTTCTCAGAGGTGTACAGCCATAGAACAAGAGGCAATAGAAGCCAACTGCAACATGGGAAATCCCAATTCAATACATGGAAGAAGTTTTTACAGTGAGGATGATCAAGTACTGCAACAGATTGCCCAGAAGGGTATCTCAGTATCCATTCTTGGAGAAACTTGGAGCTCCACTGGATGGTGTCCACACCATCCTGCTGTATTTGGACCTGCTTTCAGCAGCTAGTTGGACTGGATGACCTCTGGAGTTCTTTTCCAATCTACAGGATAGCATGAATCTTTCATATCTATGTATATGAAGCAGGTTAAATTCTAGATTTACTTATCCTAACCAGTGTGATCTTTTGCTGCTTTGGGTTAGGGTTTTTTTAAGCCTATATTTAAATGTATGCTATGTGATTTTCTTCCATTACTATGACAGAGGAGAGCTCGGTGGGCAGTTACAGTACAGATTCATTGGTTTCTCAATAGGGTTAGAAGCAAGGAGTTGGGGCACTACCTCTACTGGAATACCAAGGTTTGCATACAACAGAAAGGCCCATGTCTTGGATAGTAGTGGACCGAATTGTATGGACTTTTCTTCCTTTAATATCACTTTGATGCCATTATCATGAACATTTACATTAAAGACTGGAGAGGGCAACAGAGATAGAAGGGATTTATCCAGGGCTGCGTAAGACTGTCATTGAATTGGGAAATAAAGCCAAGAGTCTTGAATTCTGGCTGACTTTACTGCTGCTCTGACCATTCTCTCTGTCTTTGGTTCAGACCAGCTCTTTGATAGAATTAAACAACTGTATTTTCTGTTAGTGTTTTATGTATTTTTGTGCTGAACGTTCTGAAATGATGCTTCTAACAATAGGGGAAAATGTGTGCAGCTACACAGATCAAACTAAACGACTTGATGCGTAGAAGTAAATTTAACTGCAGCTTGCATGTCAAGGATGGGTGCTTAAAATAGAATATTCAGTGTCTGTTCAGGCATCTTTTTTGTCTAGCTTGGAGCATTGACCTACTATCCCTTTTGTTATGAATTCAAATTCAACTGGGATATAAATTGTAGTGAAGATTGCAATGAATGTCATGATCTTGACAGTAGAAATCACTCTCTGTCTTTACTAAGGGATGAAAGCATCATAATTTGTCATTTTAATCTTTGTATTAAGTCATCTTGCTACCTGAGTATTAGCTGTGGTAAACTTGCTATTATTGCATTGATGCCCCACCATAAAGTTTTATATGCAGTTGTAATAAAGATACACACAGTTACAAGAATGAGCACAATGTGGAAAAGAATTTTAAGGTTTTTATGTTTTTTTCCTAAGAAATTCTTGAGACTTTTCTTTCTTGGTTAAAAATTATCTTTGTTGTTCAATTCTGTGAGGACATGTTTATTTTGGGGGTAACTGCAGTCTGTTGTTTTAGAGAAAAGATGACTCTGGACAAATACTTCTGGTAACAGTAGGGATCCTTCTTAAATGGAGAATGCAAAAGCTAATGTTTGTTAGATTGTAATGATTCATTTGAATGACCAATTTTCTTAATAGTGTTGTTTTTTTTTTTTTTACTAAGATCACAAAATAATTAATAGGTTGGTCCAGCCTGCATTTCATATTACACTCTAATTCTGCATTATATATTCTCCAATGTCAAAGAGCTAAAAGTTCAAATTGGACTCATTTTCATTATCAAGTTAGAGGTGGGGAACTGTAAATTATTCACCTCTGCTGGGGAAATCAGATTTATAAATCTGTTCTAAGGAAAGTGAAGAAAAGTTTCTAACGAGTCTTGAAGGCACTAATTTTATCATAATTTCAATATGTGGAGTTTATGGCCAATAGCTGTTTTCAGACTAAGGCCATCCTTAGTCTTATCCTTATCCTTTTACCATTCGCACACTGTTCATATTTCTTTCACAGGTATCAGCAAGAGACTAATTTGTTTCAAAGTAAATTCTCCTACAATATCTCTAATTCTGCTTTTGCTGGAAATATGAAAAAGTAGGTAAATTTAGTAAGAGAATCAGTAGGAATATTCTGTGTGTGTGATCTGTATTGTGATCCCCTGTAATAGCATGCCTTGTGATTCTTCTACGTAATAGCGATCATGTACCAGTTTGGGGCTTTTATATAGATAGAAAAATATGTGCTGGGAAAGTAATAAGAGGATGAGCCTTATTTTGACAGTTCATAAGTCCTTTTAAGAATAGCTGATATGTGTGTGGAAGAGAAATTAATTAAAGCCAGGGTATATATGTGTTGCCCATTCACTTGAAACATATAACCTATTTTGTCATAATAAAACATGAGTTAAATGCTGTGCATTCTTGAATATCAAGCAAGCGACTCATGAAGAGGTGCTTTTCACCGTGTGTATTTTCTGACCAACTGTTATCAATGTGTTGGAAGTTATTCTTCGTGTTGGATTGCATTGAAGGTTATATTCATGTGTAACAGGGAGATCAGTTAGGCCAAATTCTGAGCTCAGATTTTTTTAAAGACTTTGAATAATTCTGTTGATTTAATAGAGAAAATTCAGAGAAAAATTGGTCAGTTTGTATTAGACCACATGTAGATGTTGTAGAATCATCCAAAGCCATAAAGACGAGATAATCAACAGCATGATAAGCTCTGGAATAAAAAGAAAACAAAAAAGACCTCATTTTTCTAAGGTGAGCTATGAAATCACTTACACGCGTGATATTTTAAATACCTGCCTATTCAGCTTTATGTGACTCACTTAACTGTTCTGTTCCAGCTTTGAATATCAATAGTGACATGTTTCTTGACATCTGGGTTAAGGTGAAGCTGTTATATCTGTCAGTTAACCTCTCTTTTTGTCAACCTGCCATGCTGATAATTTTGTGTATATGGCAGAGTCATTAAGCTATTCTCTGTCCTCTGGCAGAATGAAAATTTAGGTTTCCCATTCGATATGAAGACATTTTTTATTTTCTACACAAATATGTAAGCTAAAGTGCTTCTAATGTATAAACTGTTTCCGAAGACATCTGATGGAGGCAATGCCAGATGTGAAAAGCATGCTCCCTTTCTCACAATTGATTTAATTTTTGCAAACTTTGTTACCAAGTACAGCAGTAACTACTGATTTAGCAGATATTATTATGCAAAATTTATTACAGTGACAATGTTCCTGAGAAAGGAATGCCGTAAGTACATTGTGAGGTGTTTCATAAATAGATAAAATACTTTTGTCACTTTGTACTTGTTTTGAACATATTTCACTTCTTCACAGCTTGAATATTAAATTAGTGACATTTAAAGTGTGTTCTCCCATAGCTTGTGGCATCTTGTAGGTTATTTGGTTTAAAGTAATTATGCTTCATCACAGATTTATGTTCCAGTCAGAGATTCAAACACTATTGAGCTCCACTGCATATGAACGATTGCAAATTTTCAAAAGAGGAGAGTTTTTGAAGGTTTCTGTGTGTTAAGTTAAATTTTTGAATTAATAGGAACATCAAAGATACAGCATCTGGGTCAGAGAAGGACCTCAGCAGAACTGCTGTTTGAAGCCTTTCATTCTTGACCTCCAGGACTGTAATAAACTTTTAAATAATTTTCAAGGGCACTTCAGATGCTCTGTCAATTAAACTGCCATGCAAGCCCTTTTCCTGTTGGCCTGTAGCCATTGTTTAATACAGTCATTAAAATTTAGTTTTAAGAGATTCTATATGGTACATGTAGCTTTTCATCAAATGGCTTTCCCTACAAAAAAAGCAAAAATTAAAGGGAGGTAGATTTTTTTTTAAATAGTGATTTTAGAGGAAAATTTTGAGAATATACCTCTCAGTTACGCTGTGCTTTTGTATTCAGGTGCTTAACTTACAGAGGTCAGATGTGATGAAAGCACGCAGTGATCTTAGGAGGACCATGTAATACTGAAAAAACCCTCAAAATTAAAAAACTAATAGTGAATTATTTTGCCATTCTGGGAATCCTCATGTAGAGCATGCAATGCTGTAGACACAATCTAAGATAGGCCTACAAAAGACTCAGTCTTTTTGAAATATGTTTCCAATATTATAAACCAGAACGTTGTTATGAAAGTATAATTCTCTCTTCTGAAAGAAAAATTTTTGAAGTTATGAATACAGTAGTGAAAGGTAGAAGGAAGTGTTGTCTCATAGAGTGCTGTTGTGAGATATGATAATGACCAAAAGAAGACGAGAACTTGAGTACTGTTCCTTGTTTTGTGACTCTTGTGACACTGGAGATAATTTTTAGTCCTTTTACTTCTTTTTTTCCCTTGTCTGAATTGTAGGAAAGCAGTAATAGCAGTGCTATCTGATAACCACAAGAATGCTTTGAGCTGCAAGACATCTGTGTGTATAAAGTTGTTCTGTGGTATGTACTGTGTATCTACACAATATTTTTGTTATTGGACATAGCTAAAGGGCTTCAAATGCCATTTCCCAGTGGGAGTTGATGTGCAGGTTCCACTCATATGCTTCTATTCTTTCTCTATGATATTGTAAATACGTCTTCAGTTCACCTTTGTCAGTAGTTGAGTACTTCATTTTCAGTTCAAGCAGTGATGACTCTATCCAAATAAAGAGGTGGGGGCATTTGATAAGGTATCAGTAAATTTACCTGTGCTTCACTTTCAGTAGAAATTGAATTTTAATGAGATTCCATGTTGCTTGGCCAGATAGCTCAATCTAATCAGAGACAGAGGCGGTGTGGTCACAAAGAGAGTGAGTAATATCATGTAAAACACAGTTGAGATAACGTATTTCAGCAGCTGTTTTGTTACTTTTCCTCTTTTCCTCTTGGGGAAAAAAAACCAAACCGACCAAACAAACAAACAAACAAACCCCCACCAACACTGGAATTGTCTCGCTTTCAAAATTTAGCCTTAATTTCTGGCTGCAACTCATAGTGTGCATGAAGACAAGCCTTACAAGCTTTTACTCTGCCTTAGGATCGTGATCTAGTTCTTCGCTTGAATGTAGTATTTATGTGTTTATGAAGGCCACCGCTTCTAAACTTTGAAATTTATTTCTATGGTTCTGAAATAGTAACAGTTGGTATCCTGTTAATTTTTGAATGGTATTTTTACTTCCTTTCTGACTTTAGCAGAGCTTTAGGAAACTCTCAAACCCCGAACCCCATTGCACTGATCTCCTTAGGTAGACTTCCAAGTTTAGGCCCCATATTTTATTCACTGTACCTTAACACTTAAATATGTTGTGACAGATAGCAGAGGATATACAGTTAAGATACCAAGGAACTGGTATTGTTGTGTATTGCTGCCTTTACTCTCCTATACACGGAAACTCAGACAATTAGATCCCACCTTCTGGAATAAGTTTACTCTTCTTCACTCATTTGCTCCACCACAGAAAGTTTACTTAATGCTAGAAGCACTACAATGAATTTCTTTTGTTTGCTGCACTGTCAGTCAATTGGTTGATTTTCAAAAGAGCATGAAGAAGTGCCACTTTGCCCATATTTGTATATTTATTACTTCATGCATTAATATATTGCTTTGTTTACTTCGTAATAGCCTGTTTCTCCATGAAGTTATCTTTCCTTAAGCCATTAGGTTCTGCAGTCTGCTGCTTATTGCATCTTGAAAAGCATGATATAAAGTCAGGGACATTGTATTCCACTAAAGGCTGAGAGGATCGTAACGAAAAAAATGAGGGGTATAGCAAATGTGTTTCCAATCTGTGTAGTACATATAATAGAAGGTTTTATTCTACAATTGTCAGAGAGGATCTCATTAGAGTTCAGACTTTCCCGTTCCTGAAAAAGTTCACATGTTGGGTACTTTAAAGGAAAGAGTTCACAGAGTTAAGATTTAAGGGCATAGGCTCCCTTCTAATACAGGGAACTGTGATCACAATGCACTGAAAAGTTCGTAAGCTATTTTGAAGACAGTAGGCATATCTACAATTTGCTTTATTGAGAGCTGCAGGAGGAAAGGAATTTTCCGTTCTGTTGCCATCCACTAAAGCCCAAAGGTAGCTGCCTAAAAATAATGGACTACAGCAGCTTTAACTGGTTTTTTTGTTTTGTTTTGATTTTTGGTGGAGTTTTTGTCTTCTTGTTTTTTTTTCCTTTATTTTTTTTAAATAAGAATCCTATCCAGGACAGGCTGAGGAACATGGGAACACAAAACCCTCTATCTGAGTAACCAAGTTGTGAGGAGTTGTAACCATTGGTGAGTGAAGTGTCCAGTGCTGCCTGTTAACAGCTGTCAAAACTCATGTGCTAGAGCCCCTCTCCGACTGCTGCTGGAAAACCACACCACACCACAGCTTCCACAGGCTGCTGGTGATTTCACCAACTTGCACCCATTTTATGTGCTTAATGTTTTAATAAAGACATTGTTAGGTATTTTAGAAAACCAGGAAAAAATAATAGAAAAATCTGAAAAATCTAGTTCTGAGCCTGACAACTGGAACAAATAAATTGGCCCATAGAACTCTCCCAACAGTCTTCGAAAGAGAAACAGGTGTCCCCAAGCAGTACAGGTTTGAATCTTTAAACTAGCATTTTGAAATGAAAGTTAGTTAATAAATGTATACATGCACGAAGAAAGGGAAGTGATGGTGGGAGTTTCTGGTTAAAGCAGGCTTCTAACTTTGAAATTGTCTTCTTCAATTTTTATCATCGTTACTATACCATTTTTTTGCTTTTCTCTTCCCTGCCATTTCCTTTGATCTGCTGAAATGATTTATTAATTATATTTTCCCCACTTTTTTAAAAAAGCCTGAAGTTTCATTTTTAAAAATCTGATAATTTTAATATTCAGAATTATTAAGGCTGTCTGTACCAAAACAGTGTCTCCTTTCCCAGGTAGGTGCATGCACATTTTAGGGGGAAGGTCCTTTATGTTGGTGCCACTCTTTGAGAGAGACACTGTTCCTGGTTGCTGACAAGCAGCTTGGACACCAGCACAGCCTGCAGCCTCCCAGCGCAGTGTAGGCAGTACTGCCAGCACATAGCCTGCTCCAGGACACTGTTATCTAAGCTTCTTGTCCAGGTGATGCCCCCACTAGAGACAAAATGAAAAGGAAGATGGAAGCTGCTTGCATTCCCTCAAAGGAATCATAGAATTGCCGGGTTGAAAAAAACCTCTGAGATCATCGAGTCCAACCGTACCTGTCCACTACTAAACCAGATCCCTGAGAAACTCGTCTACCTGTCTTTTAAACACCTCTAGGGATGGAGACTCCACCACCTCCCTGGGCAGCCTCTACCAGTGTCTGAGAATCCTTTCAATGAAGAAATTTTTCCTGATGTCCAGTCTAAACCTCCCGTGGGGCAACTTGAGGCCATTTCCTCTCGTCCCATCCCCTGTCACTTGCACCACAACCTCCTCTCAGGCAGCTGTAGACAGTGAAGAGGTCTCTCCTCAGCCTTCTCTTCTCCAGACTGAACAGCCCCAGTTCCCTCAGCCACTCCTCGTAGGGCTTATTCTCCAGCCCTTTCACCAGCCTCCTCGTCCTTCTCTAGAAGCGCTCCAACACCTCAATGTCCTTCTTGTAGTGAGGGGCCCAGAAGTGAACCCAGTACTCGGGGGCCCAGAACTGAACACTGGCCTCACCAGTGCCGAGTACAGGGACACAATCACTGCTCTGGTCTTGCTGGCCATGCTGTTTCTGATAAAGGCCAAGATGCTGCTGGCCTTCTTATCCACTTGGAGCCTTCACTTGGGCTATTGTTTCTGCCCCATTCCTGAGTGGAATAGTGTTAAATCCTAAGTGACTTCTAGCTGTAGTTTCTAACCCACCCATAACTTTTTCATTTTGGCTGTCACTCGGAGTGCTATCCCCCACTCCACTGAGGTGGTTTGGCTTCTCTCTCTCTGTCTTCTTTAATACATTAGAATTTTTTTTCAGGAAATTTCCTCCTGGGTTTTCTCTTTTCTCCACATGGATAACAAGAGGTACTGGGCTTGGGGCCTGTGGAGAGATTCACAAAAGGATTGAGATTCCTCTTTTCTATTTCCTGCCAACCGTGTGCTAAATTTATCATTTGGAATTGGTTCAGATCATAACACAGCAAAATATTACTGAGCAAGCTGCGTAGCTGGGCCTTTTCCTTCAGTTCAGCTGGTCCTCTTAAAAACCTTTAGAACGTCCTTTTTCTCCTAATTATAAGCAACCTTTTCTCAGTATCGTGGTTATTTTTTTAAACTGAAAATGAACCCATACTTTTCTGATCTTCATTTACAATGAAACATTCTTAAATTGATCTTTCGCACCTTACACGTGCTCCTGATGAACTCGTGAGGCCTTTGTAGCAGATTGAAATTAAGAAAAAAAGAAAAACAAAAACTTGAAATTGGTCAGATGTGGAGAGGCCCAGCTACCGGAGAAATCGGCTCGAGCCTGACACAGTGAACACTTACCATATGTTTGATTTTAAGAACATTTTGATAGTTTCCTTTATTTTAATTCACAGATGGGTATCATATATAGCCAGTGTGAGAATAATCTTTGAAAAATCTGTTGCTTTTTTAAATCAAATTTCTGAATTTGAAATATACTGAGAACACATTAGACAGAATCCTGGAAGCTGTTTCTGGTAGGTTAGGTTGTCTTGTTCTAATACGGAGAATGTTTTTAAATTTCCTAATCCAGTGTAATTTGGAGCAATTATTAAATACTTCTTAGATTTATAGTGATATACCTAATTATTTACTCAGAGATCTCTTAGATAGTCCTCCTAACTGCAGAACAGTTATCTATGAAGCCACTTTTCATTGATTTCTGGAAGTCTAAAAGTCAGGTTTCACTTTTTTTACTCATTTGTTTAGGTTACAATTTCATGCCATAAAACCTTCAAAACAACAACAAAATGCCGCCTGCTGGAAGCATGAGCTAATCTTATTTGTTTTACGGTCATAGTTACTGAGGTGAGTTTTCCTGAATATATAAAATAGCACAAAACATGACAAGCTTTATATGCTAGAAAGCAAATAATTGCTTCAACCTTCTAGATGGCATTAAAGCTGGAGATTTGAGCTGGAAGAGATTCTGCTGTCCATTTCTAACAAACGTGTGACAGTCTACTAGGATATGTGTGTTGTTTTCATCATGGGGGAGACAAATGGTTGTGTAAATTATGTAGCTTTGCTGAGAGTTTTCCTCTTGCAAAATATATGCACATATATCATTTGCATATAAAGAAAGATGGTATAAAGATCTTCCTTGCACCATGTTTCCCAATACTGCAAATTAATCGGACTAAATGTATCCTTTTAGCTAAAGAAATGAAGTCTCAGAATGTTATTGTAGACATTATATTGGTCAGCAAGTGTCAAATGCATTGCTATCGGAAATTACTTCTGTTGGTAATTACTAAATACAGAGAGAAGAGCCTGGACTGGAACCAAGATTGACATTTGGACTTAATAATATAATGAGGCTTTAATAAGCCAGTAATAGGCAGCCTCACAAAATGAAATGAGCAGAGATTACAAACACATAGATCAGTTCCTTGGATCTTAAATGCATAAATTGTATTAATCTGTATTGATAAAATTAATTGCTTATTTTATGTGGTCCAGATGTAATTATAGATCAAGATAACATTTCTTAATAAGGCAACATAGCCTTTCAAATTTCAAACCTTATGAACTATGCAACCATGACTTTCGGAGACCTGGAGCACAAGTTCTATTTACTTCTTCATTCCAGCTGTTTTTTTCTGTCTCTCTTCCTTCTTGTGTGGTGCCTGTGCCCCTTCTGCCTTGATTCCATTTATTCTTGTGGTTCAAGCTAAAGCAGAATCAATTTTCTAACTTCTCCAAACTGTTGTGCTGTCTCTGGTGTCATATTTAGGCCTGAATTTGAAAGTCTCTCTGTATGGGATGTTCATGTTTCAGTGATGTGATGGCCTTATCAGTCTTCCAGAAATTTTATTTTCAGATTTAAGCCTAGTAAACTGAACATAGGAACAGTCCAATTGACTTTACTGCAACAACTGTATAAAAATGTGCAGGTTTATGGCTGGAAATTTGCTGTGTAGGCTGAAGTTTACTGCAGTCCCATCAAAGACAGTGATACTGGAATCCTCCCACACAACAAATCAATGTGACATGGTCTTAAATAAGCAGAAATAAGGAAAATACGAATGTGAAACTTTTGTTATGATGTAGAAATTCTTACCTCTTAATTTGTGAAGATCATCTGTCCATTTTTTTTAATGTTCTTTTATTATGCCATTTTTAGTGTGAAATATATAGCAGATCTACAGTGTAGGCTTTTAATTACCAGTTTTTAATAATGCTTTATTTTTTTTTTTTCTGGCCAAGAATCAAGTCTTCCTATGCAGGTTTTATCTGCTCTGTAGGTTGTGGTTTATCTAGATGACCACTGATAGGACTTCCTATAGGCTTATTTTGTAAACGTCACCCTTCAAAAACTGGAAAAAGAAGCCCAAAATTTAGGTATTAATTTATACAAAACAGGTCTAAGCAAAACAACAAACTGGTGCCCTACACAGGTTACTGAAGATCATTTTTCCTTATCTGTTGCTCAGGTTCAATTTTCTGTGAAGTCACTGTTATACTTCTTTTCTGATTGCCCTAGTATTTTAGTCTCTGTGCCAAAATATATGCTAAATATCTTTTGTAGAACAGCATGTGAAAGAAAAACAACACTTACTTGTACACTACAGAAGAAAAAAGATCGTAGCCAATACTTTTCCTTTACTGGTCTTGAAAAAAACCCTTTTGTTTGCACATTTACCTCAATACACACATTGTGCCTATTCTGTGTGAGCTGTTTTGATGAGGTGGTATTTTTTCATAGGGCTCTGTCTGGGTTTTTTGGCAATATGTATTTGGAAGGATATATTCTGTATTAAAAAATAATTTCCCAGTTAATTTAATTTGGATTACAAATGTTATTCCAAAATTAATGTAAAAAGTGCATCTCCATAGTCACACATCCATTTGACAGTCCTAGTAAGACATCTTCACTCTGAAACAGTGAAGGTGTGTCATAAGGAAAAAACAGGGTGTTTGAATATGACCAGTATTTTTTTAAAATTTGTAGAATTAATGTTTACTTGTTTTTTCTAAAATCTTGTCAGACCTCTCTGACTTCATCAAATAGATCAAGACACATGTCCTAGGGGAAAGAAAAGCTTGTGAAAAAAGAAGTGATGTGACAAATGAATTTTACTATAGAAGAGCAATTTTAAATCACCGTTTTCAGAGAGGCTTTTTGCTGTTTTGTACTTGCCAACATATAAGTTGGGTTTTTTTTTGTCAATGTTGTAACTATCAGGCATCTGTCAGGCTAAAGCTGACGTGCAGGATTGGAGGTAAACGTGGTGATCAACTAAAGATAAGAGAGACATATTTTAATGAAGTTTGGAATACATAGAACTGAATATATTGTTGGCTCTGGTCATAAATGCATCTCAAGTTGCTGTTTTCCTTACTTTTTGTTAAAAACTCTGCATTGTTTCTTCTCATTAACATAAGATAACTGGAATAAGTTTCATACCACCATTCACCATTCCCACTTGACTTGACATTTTCGTAGTTCAGATGAGGCTCTAATAACCTTTCTGAGCTCTCCTCACTCTAATGATGTCCATTCAATAAATGAGATTTGAGCACTGCTGCCATGGTAAATAGTATACTTGTACCTAATTACAAAAAAAAAAAGCTGCCATGAGAATGAATATTTAGCTTTTTAGGCAAAAATACGTCAAAATATGATAAAAAATACAATTCTTGATAACAAGTACAGTTGCCTTTGTACTTTTTTTTGCATTTTGGATCTCCATTGTTTTGCTATACTTCCCTATTTGCCCCTTCGTCTTAAAGTGATAGTGATCCAGCAAATTTGCCAATGTGATAACTCAGTTTCCTGTTGAAATTACCTTCGTCTTCCACAGCATAAGAAAATGGTGTCAGGGGGTATTTTGAGGTGTAGTGTGGCATAGCTTATGAATATAACTGCAGAGCATTGTGGAAAGGATAACGACACAGACTTACGTGCTGTAAGGTTTACTTGTGGGGTCCATAGCTAATGGTGTGTGTCAGCTCTCAGAGCGTGAGTAGTAAAAGGGGGGGGGGGGGGGAGAAAAATGAAGGAAAACTTCCAGGTGGTCAGCTGGGCAGAGGAAAGGCAGGGTCTCACAAACCTGTGTGCGCCTTCTCCAGTGCTGCAGCCAATCTCTTTCCATGTACCTGTCCCACAGGGATGATGTAGTTCTCACCTGGACCTGCTCAGGCGTCCCTGTGCTCATTACTTTAGATATCATAGAAGATGCTCTTATTAGTTATAGTGTGTGATGTGACCAGGGCAGGTATTACACACCCTTGGCTGTTAAGCTTTCTGCAGGCATATTATTTGGTCCTGCTTGTCCCCTGCTCAGGTGATTTATCTACATGGACGTTCATTCATTAACTCTTGTTTTCCTCTGAAGAAAGAAGCAGCTACAACACAAGGGGTGGAAAAGGGGGAGGAAAGAATTAGTGATTTTGATGCCATGAGGAACCCATCATATCAACATAAGGATTTGCCTCTGGGAGGCCATGAGAATCGCAGGATGGGAACATCAGCGTGGGAACAGGGGGAAACCTCTGTCCCACAGCTGAGGGGTGAGGTCACAGGGCAGCTGCAGAACTGCAGACCCTTAGCATTGCAAAGGTTAAGGCCCATCAGGCCCTATGGAAAAATAGAATAAATGTTAGAATAGCCATGACAGACAAAATATTCTAAAGGAAAATATTAGTAGTCTTCCAAAAAATTTTTATTAATTTTTAATAGTTTATATTCTTTTCTCCAGTCCTTTTCAACACTTTACTAAATGATGGCTTGAGGAAAGACAGCGAAAGATATTTTTACTGTACAACTTAATGTGGGAAGAATCTAAATGATGAAGAATACTCCTGGAGAGAAAAAGAGAAAGGAAATACTCCATCTGTGAGGATTCTCTTGTTTACTACAGCACTATCTTAGACCTTTTTATTTCAGATATTCCATGTTTGTAAACTGGTAACTTTTTGCAAATCATTCCATTGAAGCAAAGAACCCTTTAGCCAATATTTGTTGCCAAACACCAAGAGCTGATGGTGAGCATGCTGGTGACCTTTGATGAATCCTGGAACAGCATAAGATGAATGTGCACTGAAGGGCAAAGACACTGTGGAATATACGTGGGGTACAGAGAGACAGTGTGAAAGCATGCACTCCAAGCATCCAAGCTGAGCTACAGAACACCTACTGTGATGGCATTTTCTAATCCCTATTTTACTGTTGTAATAAGGGTTTAATGAAAGAAAGCTATTACTCAGAGTGAGCAGGAGAAACTCAGCTCTCGTACGAGAAATGCTCCTTTGCCCCCATTGCTCTCTTTGTCAGACTGGTGAAAGAGATTTTCACTATGCATGAACACTCCTGTAGCAGTGCCTGGACACGTGCTCAATCCAGCAAGCTACTTTTTTCTCTGGTGTAAGATAGTACATATCTAGGTAGGTAGGTAGGTAGGTAGGTAGGTAGATAGATAGATAGATAGATAGATAGATAGATAGATAGATAGATAGATGGATGCTAGGAGCCCCAGCAGTCATGGGAAGATGTTCTTATTGCGCTCTCCAAGCAAACAAAATATGCATTTACATAGTGACTTTTACAGCTCTGTTTTCTCTTCAGCATCTAAGAACACAATTAATTACATATTGAGGAGACAGAAGTCCTCCTCTCCCTGCAGTTCTGTAAATACTGGTTTTCTTCAGATCACAAGATAAGAAAAAAGAGAGTTCTTCTCAAAATTAGAAAAAATACACTAAGACCACATTCCCATTCTGACACCTGGCCATGCTTGTCAACAACAAACTGATAATGAAGACAGCTCGTTGGGTGGAGGTCTTCTCCGTGCATTTGGCTGCATGTGGATGGAGATTTTGCCTCAGAATGGCTCAGTTTACAGCTTAGAGGAAGAGTTTGATGGTATGTATAATGATATGAGTAAACAAACCAGGTCTTATCACAGCAGAATCAATGCAGAAAATAGGCTGGTTTAAATAGGAGAACAGTGTGGAATCGTGCTGCAAGTTTTATGTTCTGCTTGATAAGGATATTGTCATTTCTGGTAGCTGAGAGGTTGGGAAAGGTCCTTCAAATCACAAAGGTTGTGTATGAAAATATGTAGGCGTTGTGTGTGGTGATCTCAACCATGTTACCCTTTCCATTTAAAATAGCACCCAGTGCATTTTAGTGTAATTAATTAATTTGGACTTGAGTGGCTGTGTTTGGATAGAATTGGGATACCATTTGACACCTGACTATTTGAGCATCTCTAAAGGTATGGTAATATTAATACAGACCCAAACTTGAAACTATAAGTAGTATTTCTTTGCAAAGAAGAAGACAGAGTCAGGGATAATTCATGTGTTTGTTTAATACAAAGAACAAAGCATTCTTAAAAGTCAGTGAATTAGTATCTTATTCAGAACACAACTGTTTTTTACATTCTCTAGCTAGGTATGGCAGCAGCTTCTCCAACCAATATTTATGTGTTAATAAAATAGTGAAATAATAAAACAAAGCCAAGAGTGCATTTTTAACTTATATTGCCCATATTAGATCCTGCCTACAGACAGTTAATGTTTTTTCCCTCTCCAGCTTTATGCATTGAAAAATAGTCATAACAACAATAAGAAAGCTTCCTTAAATTTGTTTTCAGTAAGTTATGCTCACCTTTTAAAAAAATACTGTATAATTCGTTAATCTGTTTTCCCTGCCAAACTGGTTGTCTTATTCAACAATAAATTGAATACAAAGCTTCCCCCAGGCAGAGAGACAGAATACCAACCCCTGGAAGTCTGGCAGCTTAATTGACATTTGGTGGTAGCCTTAGGCAGAAGTTAATTTCTACCCTGTTTATATATATACATATACTTTTCTTAAAGCATGCAGGCAGTACTGCAGATAAATTAAGACTAAATCATGTTGTAGTTCCCAGGTATACACTTGTTGAAATGACATGAAGCCATTTCATTTTACGAGTGAAGGAGTTGCTCACAATTAACGGAACCTGTCAGCCTTGTAGGAACAGTATGTTTCCAGGCGCTTGTATGAGGTTTTTGGAACGTTATTGTTATTCAATTGCCACCCAGTGAATACAGCAATCTCGAGAAGTAAAACTAACAGTTTCAGACCGTATTCCCAGAAGATGTCCCACCTACCTGAATGCTGCTATTCATGACTAATGCTTACCAGACAGGCTGTTAGGGTAAATGTAAACTTTATTCGTAGCAGCAGTGCTATGTATGCCTAACTCAGGGTTTCAAATAAGTGCCAGAGAACCCTCTTTAGTAATGTGTAATCCACAATCAGGTAAGAATAGAAATATCAGGCCATTAAAAGGTAAATGTAGGATTCATTTAAACGATTCCATTTAAAATAAAATTTTAATTGTCATCTATTTTCTTTGGCTGTGAAAATTGCAATCAGTGAATGAAGTGCAATCTCTAGTAGTAAAACATCTGACTTTGCAAAGAAAGGATTTGGCTTAATACCAGCTGAGGAGTTTGTCTATTTCTTGTACTGTACCAGTCCTTCATCTCTATTGTGATGAAAGTTCTGGCTTTGTGAGGCTAATCCATTCAAGCTCTTTGATTATACCTACCGGTGCTACAGGCAGAGAAAATATTTATGAAACTAATGATCTGAAGTGCAGTATTGGAATAGATGTATGTGTTTATAGAAACAGTATCAGTCATCCTGGTAGGGAAAGACTGTAAATCAAAGCTCAGAGAGTTTTTTCTGTAGCCAGTGAGACTCTGTGTGCTTCTTACTATGGCAACAATGGAAGGAAAAAAACCTAAATGTATTTTTTCAAGTACTTTAATGTACATACAATTGAATATCACATTCCTAACTGACCAGCAAGCAACTGCTTTGAATTGCCCTAGTTCCTAAAGTGGACTTAGTTTTTCTTTGATTTCACAATACCTATTGTCTTGTTTTGAAAAGATTCTATGTGAGAAAACTGGTTTGATGATACAAATCATCAGCTACATAAAAATCTTTGATAAAGACATCATGGGGTTCAGGTTTTTTTGAACTATTCGGGAATTACAAAAGGCAGGTATTACAGTAACTCAATAGGAACATTACTTTTATCCAGATGCAAGTCATGGAGCTGAAAATCTTCTTGATGATCAAGAGACTCAAGAGTAGGAGTGAGTTTCGAGCAACTTGGTCATAGGTAGAGTCACAGGAAATTGGGATGTGCTTGAAGCATGTTTGGCAGCACTTGGTGTTTGTGAGTCTCCCACTGAAGGCTGTGGGACCAGGTGTCATTCCATGTGTAGCATCAGCATCTCGGGTACAAAGCGTTAACTACAAGTTCTCCTTTAGTTCTTGCTTTGTATAAAACACATACTGTGCTTCTTACAGCTTTTACCAGTCTTGCTCAAAGATGGGAAAGAAAACTCTTCTCTAAAGTTGGCATATAAGAAAAAGATAAGTTGGGCAGTTGCCTACAACTGATATGCTGTGAACTGCCTTACAAAGTCTCGCTGTATTTAGGCCTTTTCTACATAGAATCCTAGAATGGTTTGGGTTGGAAGGAACCTAAAGATCATCCAGTTCCAGCCCCCCCGCCATGGGCAGGGACAGCTTCCACTGGATCAGGTTGCTCAAAGCCTCATCCAACCTGGCGCTGAACACCTCCAGGGATGGGACAGCCACAACTTCTCTGTACCAGTGCCTCACCGCCCTCATACTAACAAATTTCTTCCTAATGCCTAATCTAAATCTCCCCTCTTTCAGCTTAAAACATTCCCCCTTGTTCTATCCCTGCCCGCCCTGATAAAGAGCCCCTCACCAGCTTTCCTGTAGGCCCCCTTTAAGTATTGTACATATAGATATAGAGAACAGGGTGGCAAAGAAAGGTTCCTCTCCTGAGCTCATGGTGCCTGTGGATTTTAGTTGCTCATCAGATGATGCAATTCATCAAAAAAATGTGCCAGCAGTGTGTGTGGTATCATGTTTGATACACAGAGAGGTACCCATAGCGAGACGTCGGCAGGTAATCTGAAGAACCCTTCTATGCTCTGCTGCTAAAATTAGGTTTATGGATAATTTATCACCTACTTGTCTCCTGAATAAATTACACATACAAATGAAGACAGAAAAACTGTAACAAGTGTTGCTTTTGGCTTTGGCAAATAAGCACGTGAAACTTATCAAATATCTCACAGACAGTTCTATTTAGCAGTTCATGATTGTGAACAAGTGATTCATTCTTGAAGCTATTGTTTTTGCAGTACAAACATTAAATATTCTTTTAGTTCCATGACAACTTAGAAATTATCTGTTGTATTTGACATGTTAAAACAAACTTAGATTTATAAAAATCAGAATTTAGTTTCAATGAAACTGTAGCTGTGGTTAAAAACCTAAGTTATTTTGCTTTCAGATATTGTCATTTGCAACTCTCCAATATATCTTTATATTAAACATACCATATTATGTTGTAAATATAATACTCGTTTCCAGTGGTGTGGGTTTTTTTTTCCCCAGTTTCTTCTCAAAGAGGTATTTTAAGGATTTTTTTTGTGGCCTTTTTCTTGTTTACAAATACTATTATTGGTTTCTTAAATCTAAATAATGGCAAAGGAACCAAATGGAATGAACTTTGGAAATTGCCATGATATTGCCCCATTGATTTTCTATTAAACTACACGTGTACATTTTGTAGAACTGCATTAATCAATAGATCTTTCTTTTTAATTTCACTTTTACAAATCTTACTTCTCCTAAATATTCATGTGCTGCCCCTGAGAGTTTGTTTTAACTCCTTGGTCCTGCACTAGGACTGTCATCTGTGTTAAAAGGCTGTTGAGAGGCCCTGAGGCATGTTGAAATCTGCATGTATTTTATTCTTGTGCAGCTGAGGATGAGAAACACAAAGGGAATGCCTGAGATTCTAGAAACTAATAGAAGATTGATCCTTTCTTTGCTGAAAAGTTGAGAGGTTTTTCTTCAATTTGAAGATTTTAAAGATTCTTTAAATGTAAAGATTCTCTTTCTTTAATTTGGATTGCCTCTGGCCAGTTTAGGTGTTTGAGCTCACTTTTCAAGTCTGCTGGACTGCTGCAGTTTGCCCCCTGCAGTGCTGCTCCGCAATCTTGCTCCTTGCCAACCGCATAGGCAGTGCTAGGATCTATTATTCTAAAGCTCTCAGCAAAGTTAGTACAGCTGTTCACCTGCACATTACCCTCCCACTCACTCATTTCATTACAAAATGTCAAAAATCATGGGGAGCTGTAAAAAAAACTTAAAAAATAATGGACTCCAACTCTTGCTGTGACAAATACACAAAGTTAATGATTAGTTTCCACAAATAATTATACTGTTAACAGAGCAGAGGGAAAAAAAGAAAAATAGCTTCTACCACTGGAGCAAATGACCTTAGTTTTAAGAATGCCGATGTTCCTGATGAACCTCAGTTGTCATGGGGTTTAAGAAACCACCAGCTATTAACCAACTCCAGTTATTTGTTATTAATACTTAGATTTTGAAGTGATTAATTTTTTCCTGTACGTGATATTTATTTGCATTTTTCATTTGACTCTCTTTGTGTTTTAAGAGAGGGCCAATTTGTGTTTTTATTACTTATTTTTAGTTTCCTTGAGCTACCAGAATGATTCTGGGACTGCAGTATGGCAAGAGAATCTCACCTAAGATGATTCTGTCATCAGACAAGTCAATATCTTTTAGAAACCCCAAAGAATTCAAAGAGAGAAACCACTTAAGCTCTTCACTTCATTCAAACAAGTTGCCTTAAAGACAGATTATGTCTTTCTTTTTCCAAAAAGGTTCTTTTATACAAATTTTCTGCTTGGATGATTCTGTCTGCCCAGTGCCATAATGTAAAAATGTTCTGCGGATGGTTCTGACCACCCATAGGAGACAGCTGCCCTTCCTGTGACTGTATCTACAAGATCATTCCTGCTTTTTACAACTATTCTTTTTATAGCCCTTTAAGTAGACTGTAAAGCTAGGTAAAATTAGAACTGTTTACATCAGGTTTGATGACTCAGTTTTCTGTTAAATAGACAGAAATAGAAATGTCAGGATATGAATACTTTTGACAAGCAATTTCATGGAATTCATTCAAAAGTAGAAAGTGCATTTTATTGTGAGCTTCTCATTTTTATATAGGTTTTATAATATAGTATAATTCACAACTGGATGAGTGCATAGTGCATGATAAATAATCACAAGTAATAAAAATAAATATTCTTATGAAAAAGGTATTGCAGTGTCTTTGAGAAAATATCTTTGTTACATTTTAATCTGTGCAGAAAACATGAAATTTAAACTTTTTATAATAAATCATCCATTAAGGGAATTTTAAGACATTACATTTTTCCATAACTTAAAAGCTCCATGTACCATCAATAGTAAAAAAATCTTTTGTTCGTACTATACCTTCAAAGTGAAATAATGTAATTACACATTGAGTCCACAATTTGTTTTTACTACATTCTCAAATACAGTAAATTTTGTAAGATAGACTTAAGCTAAATTTATACCATTTCTTTTCAGTATTATTAAAAGTTTGGCAAAGTTTCCCTACTTTGTGGAATAGTAATAGTGCACTATGTTGGAATTTGATAACAAGAATTAAAAAAAAGTTAAAAATTGAAAGGTTTTAATAATGAAAAGGTTTCTATGCAATCTTTGCTACTGGGAGGAAGACTAGCAATTTAAAAAAATCCAATTATGCATCATTGCTATTATTGCCAATATAACTGTTATGAGTAGGATTTGAAGCTGAGCCCATGCAGTATCCTACAGTAAAATACAGCTAATACATTTATGTGAGAAAAGTGTTCAGACATTTTGAACTGTGCCGAGGTTGATAATCAAGTTTGTAATAAAAGAGGGTTCAGTGTGATAAGGTTTCCTGAGCAGCAGTAAGTATAATATTTAGAAGTAGGGATTTGCCTGCTGAGGAGTTTGTGAAGCTGCTTCTATAGGGTCACTGCACTTCTCAAAATCATAGTAATCCACAAGTGTAGAACCATCTAGGATTTTAATAAGAAACATAATACCAGGATTAAATTTTGCTTGATTCTTCAAGCAGTGCATTTTGAAAATCAAATCAAAGGGAACCACCTGGTAAAAATACTTGTCAACATAACAAGCTATGACTGTGATCTCTGAAGCTGAACCTTGGTGTGTAGTTTCCTTGCTTTTATTTTTATCAGATTATGTAAAGACTTATGTAACAAAAGTTCTCCCTTCTTCATATAATGAGGAGGATTTCTGTTACAATGTCTGTGGGGTTATCAGTCCTGTCCCTAAAAGAACTCTCTGCCCCAAACCTGGATAGAAATGTTTTCTGTAAAGAGCTGCAAGTGCTTTGACTTCCCTTGGCATACAAACCTTTACAAAATCAAAATGTCTTATACTAAGTGCAAAAGCTGCCGTGAGATTAATTCAGTTTCAAGTTTGAGGAGTTAAGCTGGCCAGTGTTGGAAAATTCTAAGCTAATAATATGTTCATCCTTTAACAGAGGCCTCACGTGTGTTACGCTGGGTACCTGCACGATGTGTTTCTCATGCGTCAACATCTGAGATACATAAAATATTTACATATATTTATTGTTCATATTTAGTGACAGACTCTGTGATATTAACTGTGCATGCTGGATGGTGTTACTTACCACCTCTTAGTGTGAAATAAATCCATTACAAATTGCTTAAATGTATGGACCATATAGTTTGCTTTCTATTCTTGTTATCAATTGAGGGAAAAACAACTCAGGCAAAATTGTCACAGAAAATGCACTACTGACATTGTAGTCTAGTTATGGGAAGTGTGGAACCTGGAAAATCACTGATGTTGGGGAATTTAGTGTCTCTTGCTCAAGGTCTGAAATGATGTGTGTACAACAGGTGTGTTAGAAAGGGAGCATCAGGTATGGAGTACTGATTCCCAGTGTTTGTTCATAACAGTTACCCATTTTCTTACATGTTGTAACATGCTCCCCTATCTAAGCAATAAAGCTAAAATATGGACAAGCAGGAGTGGTAATGAGACTAAAGTGAAGGTGCAGAATATGAGTTGAAAAAGGCAAAGGATTTAGAAGATTGGCAGAGAAAATGGTGGTCTGAATAGGCACAGACTAGAGCTAGGAGATAAGGCAGAAAGGGAACATGGAGATGAGACTTTTCAAGGAAGGATTTATCTCACCAAAAGCAGTGCTGTTTGTTAGTCTCTATTTGCTGAAGCTCATTCAATATTCATGATGATGCATGGAAAGAATAGTAGAGGGTAGAGGAGTACTCAGAGTGTGATACTTTTCCATTCAGCAGTTTTTATTTAAATGAATGGGAAACCCTGCCATGTGGTAGTCTTCTCAGATGAGCTTCTCTCGACTTACTTAGTGCTCCATAACCTAGTACTGGACGTAGTACTTTCTTTAATAGCAATTATTTGTTATGTATGAAAGTGTCAGCAGCTTGTGATGTACTATAGGCAAATTGAGTGCACTGCTGATAGAAGTTAGCATGCTAAATTAGCTCGACAGAGCTGGTGCGAGCTGGTGTGACCTATTTCTGCATTTCTTGTGGGAAATAAAACAGAGGAATAGTTGTAAGAAAATCCTTGACCACAGCATTGCTTTCATAATCCAAGTAGAGGGATACATGTAAAATACCAGCTCACAAGGAAAGAGAACAATAAACAAGATTTGTGTGTGTCACTTGTAACTGTAGCTGTCAGGAATATTTATTCTGATTTCATTTCTGCTTCTCATTTTCAAGAGATTAAGTTGTTGCTAATGCATTGACGTCTACTGCTTTATTTATTTTACTTCAGTACTTAAGCAACAAGTTTCATCTCACCTTCATTGTGTTGCCTAGAGTGAAAACAGTATTTTATAAGAGATCTTTTTGTTATGTAACACATTCTGTATGGATTTCAGGACACATAATTGAAAAAGTATTTGCTTACCTACTGTAATATAAGCTTTCATAGGTGGGAACCAAGGTAATAATGAATTGCAAGTAAAACTATAAATATTGCTACTTCTCTGGTTTCTAGAAAGTGTTGATTTTAAGTTGCAAAATTCTAATAAAGTATAATACTATTATAGGTTTACAGATTTTTTTTTTAAACAGCAAGCTATTCTAAGACAAAGTGCAATTGTGCAGGAGGATCGTAACATGGCCTTTTTTCTGTAACTTTGTAAGGACTGCTATTTTTTCCCTTTTCCTGTTGCAGGATTTAGAGTAGCGAATGCTGTAGGTGAAGGTCTTTTGGAACATCTCTAACAACGTTTGTGTGTTTCCTATGCTTCATGGTAGTAGAAAAATGGGTTGGGATAAGCAATCTCTTTGGGATTATTATAGGGTGAAGATACATTTGAAAAACATTTTAAGCATCTCTTAAATTAATCAGGAATTCAAAAATAGCTGATGAAAATGCCTTCCAGTCTCCACATGATTAAATAATCCTTAATGAGGAGTAGGTCCTTCGTTAGACACTGTATCTAGCTAATTGAAGAAATCATTTTTGAATACACTCCAGAGCACATGAACAAGCGAGCATGGCCTGTACATGAAGATGTTTATTACTTATTGATATTTAAAAATTGCTAAATTAATCTTATGTAACTGACTGTGCACAGCCAAAATAGTGTTATAGTAGATGTACTGCGTAACTTTGCTTCAATGTAAAATCTGGAAGTTCAGTGTATTTCTTGATTTTTTTTCCTGTAGTTCATTGTTGCTGTGATTAATTCATTATGGCTACTTAGATGTGCAGAATCTAAATACTGCAAAAAATGATAGGTTTTAGTTGTTTCCTGAATACGAAGCTTATCTTAAAGCCATGGTTTGAAAAATCATGTGCATTCTGCAGAAGAAAACCCTGTGGCTGGGGGGGGGGTGACTGGGCCAGCAAACACTAAACAAATCACAAGTGGAGAAAAGTTTTTAAACACGAGCGTGTGCTTGCTTTGCTGGACTGTTTTACTTGCCATTGGACCAATAGTTTCCACTGGCAAGAGTCCTTGAACTCCTGGTATAAAAATGTAAGGTTGAAGAGCATAGAGGAAGAAGCAATCAAGTTTATCTCATCTCCTGCTTGACCAGGGGGTGGGGAAGGCGTACAGGTAGGCACAGGTCAATACTCACCTCTGAGTGTGGTGGCTGCCTTGAGCCCACTGCTGAACTATCAGAGGAGGCACCAGCTACTGGTCAGAAAAAACTGCCTGCTAGAAGTAGTTGCAATTATGCATTAGATAAATCTGTAAACTTCTCAACCCTTACTTAAAATTGGTTTATTTTCTGCCTTCCTTTTGGGCAGATACTTTGATTTTGCAAAATCAGATCTGCAGTGTGGTGGAAGTGTATTAGTACTGCAACCTGAGCATGGGCACCTTCATCATGTGCTTTCAGCAACATGAAGGAGGAGTGGAGCTGGGCAACTTTTCCACAAGATCTTCCATAAGAGACAATGGGATCTTGACTCACCTCACTGTCTTCTGGTTACTTCAGTGTGCTTTGTATAGAGACAGGGGTTTCTGACTAGCAGTCTGTGCAAGGGGAATTCCTCACACTGAACTTCTGAGGGCTGGGATCATCACTAAGACCACTGCACATACTGCATGCAGAACATTTGCATGGATAGCTAATAATATATGAAGATGTGTGAAAAAAGTATCAGAAAGGTTAAGCAAAATTCATGACTAACACAGAAAGTCTGGTATTTCCCTGTTGAAAAAAAAAATCGCGGAGGTGATGTTGAGAGTTAATTCTCATACAAGCAGAGGTTAAACCAAGAGACTTATTAAAATAGAATGTAATTAACCTGTTGCTACAATGTTAGTTAGCATCTAGCATTACTGAAAAGCTAAACACTGTAGGACAAAACAATGCAAGAGTAAGAAAAACAAACCCTTGCCTCTCCAGGGAAACGCAGTGACCATATTTGCTCTTGTAGAGCATTGGGCAATGTGTTTCACTTTTCTTCAGTAGTGATTGGTACCAGAGGTCATGTTCACGAGTTGCACATGCACAGGGGAGACGAGAAGAGCAATCAGCAGTCTGATCTGCAAGGTGCCACTTTCCCTTGCCTGGAGGGGAATAAGCGGGAGGTGTTGATTATCTAATAATGTACAAAGATTCTTCCTAGGAGGAAGAATTGCCAAGCCAATGTGACACCTTCTTGTGTCCATTTCTTATGCAGCATGAGGAAACCCCATTGTTTGGAGCAGCTGAAAAGGTAGCCAGAACAGGGAGTTTTGCCACTGAAGGAGTGCTTCTGGGATTTTGATGGGGTGCCTTCTGCTCTGCAGCTAATTGACTGTCAGTTCTAGCTGGCTCCCTTCCTACCTCATTATCTGGGCTTCCTTCTAGCCTTGCCTTGGCCTGTTAATACTGCTGCTGTGCAGGGTTTCTCTCCTTTGACTTTTCATGGCTACTTCTCTCTTAAATAAATGTTTGCCCTTTCTCAGAAAGGGAGGTCAGAGAAGAACATGGTGACCACTGCTGTGTCATCTTCTTCTTCCCCCAGGAGTAACGTGACTCCAGAAATGCTCTGATGGACATTTAGGTGTCCTGGTATGGGGAGGTACAGGTGATTGCTTGTTATGCTGATTTTTAATTTGTCTGTACATACAAATGTTGGATGTTCTTCTGAAGTGAGTATCACTTAGCAAAGAAGGGGCACCAGGTGGTTATTTGCCTTTTCTTTTAAAGACGTCTCTTCTTTGTACAGTGAGCGGGTTCTAATGTTACTTGGTCCTAAGAAAATACCCTGATGAACATGACTAGCAATTAAGGCAAATGATAATGTACTAATTATTTGGTACTTTTATTAACATGTAAAACAGAGTAGTGCCTGTAATTCGTCTCATCCCCACACACTACCTACAGATTCGAGCCATCATTTTTCCAATGACACACATGACAATATGAAGTACAGGCAAAACTCTGTGAAAGTGTGGAAAAAGGTTTCCCTTCTGTGATCCTGGAATAATATGGGCAGTTAGAGGTTTCCCAGTCCTTATCTGAATGTAATTTTTGCAAGTGTTTTATTTTGGAAAGTCCTTACTGATCCCACTGAAATAAATGTGGATCCTCTGTCCAGGTTCTTCTGGTACTGGTTGCTCAGATTACTTCTAAGTACGTAAACCTGACGTGTCACACGAACTGGGGATTGTAAGAAGTCTGAGCCAACTACCTGTAATTTCATAAGAAAGCTGTTCTTTAATCTGAAGTGTTTTGGCAAATACTAATTTAGTCTGGAAAATAAATAAATAAACAAAAGTAATCAAGCAACTGATTTCCTGATATCAAAATTACTTTGTATAACAAGAGTCAAGGATTCTCTTGAATACAAGGGATTTTAACAGTACCTAGTCTGGTATTAAGATAAGTGTTTATATCCTAATGCAAAAAAGAAGAGTTGCTCTTAAAGCTGCCAGTTTAATGGTTTTGTCTAATTGAATTCTTGTTTAATTCTTAGCAGGAAGAAGTGATTGGCTTAGGTTAATTCAGAAATCGTGCAAAATGTTACTCTTTGAAACCATTTTAAGGTTTTATTTTCACATGTCTAATTAGCGTTTTGAAAGTTATACATGCTCTTGATTTTAAATTAAGTAAAATAATGAATGCCAAGTTAAATTTGGTTAAGTTTGGGCCTGTACCTGTTTAATCATTCGGTCAGAAGATTTATATGGGTTTTATTACATTTAAAATCACTCCTTAATTATTACTACTACTAAAATGCTACTAAAGCATAGCAAGTTGCTAGAAGTCCTTTCTAAAGGTATTACTGGATCTAAAATAAAATAGCATAAGTAAAGTCAGGATTGTGCTTTGTTCATTTAATTTCAGTGTAGTGAAGCCTGATGCTGCTTTCAAGTAGGACAATTGCTACTCCTCTCTGAAGGAGTTTCTAATACTATGAAAAAGATAAGGTGACAATGTTCCAGTATCTACAGTTTCTAGTACAGTACCAAGAACAAGGAAAGGACAGTAAGATGGTGATTTTCATTATCTGTATAAATTAAACTCTTTGCTAGAGTTCTGTGATTGAAACTCATTACTCTAACTTTATTGTTTAGGTATGAGTGTAAGTACAACCCAATTAAATTAGAAAGGGTGGCTTGATGTTCACAATCTGAGGCTGCTGGGAAGGGGAAAAAACTTGTCAAACAGTTCAAGACGATCTTGCTGGCTGTGCTTTTATGTCTGTAAACCAAAACGTGCTAGTGGATTGAATATTTGCATCAGGAGAAAGGAATTGTGTGTTGCATACGGTGTGATGTACTGGAACCTTCAAGGAAGCAGACCGTCTCATTTTTTCTGTCTGCTTGGAATTGTGCTATGTGTTTCCCTATGAGTCTGGATATGAGCTTCTTGAATTGAAACAAATAATGAGGCATTTGGGGTGCCTCCAGACTTCAAGTTGGTCAGCATCAGGTCATTCTGTGGTATAGAAGCATGAAGCTCTGACGTGTACCCTGGTATCTTACACCCAGTAGGACTGGCCAGGCCATTCTTAGAATTTTTTGTGTGTGTTTTTGTAAATGGAAGTGCTACAGAGTGGTGCTGCCTTTGCCATCAAGTATTCCATAAAGAAGAGGTTCCCCTGGGTGGCTCCAGGGGTGTATTTACACATCTGTAAGGATTGTACAAGTTTGTAAGCACTCAAGGTACACGTGACTATTAGAAAACCCACAGACCTCCTCCTGCAAAACAAAGCAATCAGACTGTTAATCCTAACAGTCCAAGCAAGCATAGTCTCTTGTTCAGTTAGAAAGTCTTTCACTAACTTCCCTTGGCTGAGGCAATAGTCTGTTGCTGTTGCCCAGGCCCCTCCATGGGTAGGGTAGTTTCCTTGTAAGGATGATGAGGTCAGGTTTTTGCAGTGCATAGTGTGAGAACTGTTCGGGGGTCCTTGTTTGTGTGTGATTACACTGCAGACAGGTGTCACCTGCTATGTATGGACAAGGTACTGGCTTTGTAGACAGTATGGGATTTCACACATTAGTGGTCTCTCTGAAAAGAAGCAAGATGTTGGCAGAGCTTTGTGCCACTGCTCTTATGGGATAACTGGCATGGGCAGAGTGAGCTTCTCCCTTCATTTCCCTCTTTCTCAGACCTATGTCTTTACTGACACAAAACTTTTAGTTCCTCGGTGTTTGTCATTGATGTTGGTGGAGAATCACTTAAAAAAAATAGCTAATTACTTCATTAAATATTTTTCTAGTCTTCTGCTGGAGATAAGGACCAATTCTTGTTATGGCTATAAAGGAATTTGGACTCTAGATTTCCTGCTTTTTAGAGAATAACATTGATAATATGTGGCTACGTTCAGGGATCAGTGCATACGGGATTCGCCTCCAAGCAAGGTCCTCATTAAGATGTGTTGATCACATTTTAACCTTGATCTTTGTCTTAACTCAGAATATTCATGAAAGCAAGTTGCACAAGGCTTTTCTATAGTTTTAGCCCACCAACAATAATTTAAAAATGTAATTTGTCACTCTCCTGAATAACTTTGATATGCCAAGCATATGTTCTGCACATGATTTTTATTTGTAGTGGCTTGAATGATGTATTAAGGTAGTTGTGAAATAAGTAATTCAGAAATAATGAACTCCAAATACTTCTATAAATAAGAAGTACTTGGTTGTTTATGAAAAGTGTTGAGTTTAAAGCTTTTTTCCAGTCTGCAAACTTTCTAACGACTTTTTTTTTCTTTTATCATAAGCATCTCTTCTTCCTCAATGAATTCATTCCTCAGTCCCATCATCTAAAGTACTTATATTTCAGTAGTCTTTTAAAATACGCATTTATCCCTAGCTTAATGGCAGGTTTACAGATATGATCTCCCTCATATGCTAAACAGTCTCTGCTACCCACTGCATATTTTAGGGAAATAAATTCTCTTATGTGGATCTGTTCATTTTAAGGTAGAGCTGGATATGTAGTTAAAAGAAATAGTTCCTAGAAATGACAGAGGAATTCATAGCATCTCGTAATCATAAACAGCTCAATATTGCAATTGCACATTCAAGAGATCTGTGGAAGAAGATAATATTTTAAGTGCAAAGCCTGTTTATGGCATTTCAAGAATGATGACAATAATTGCAGCAAAGACAATTAATAGAGTCCATCTCGGATATAAGCGAGTTGCAGCATGAGTGATGGCAATATGTGCATGATGATACTTTTGTAAACAAGGCACTGTGTTTCTGTTTGATTTTGAAGATTTTCTGACTGATGTTAATATAAGCCAGTAGCAAGGAAAAGACTGTGACAAACAAATGAGGCCCTTACCGTGAAAATATTTACATTCTTCAGCAGAGTTGCTTAGCACCATTGACTGTGGTCACACACAAATGCTGTTTGCAGTAGGGTTGCCAGATGTTTTATTAATTAGACCTCAAGTCTAGCAAAACTATTAAGCCTGCATTTTATTCAAGCATTTCTACAGTCCGTTTGTAGACCATTGTACACCCTGAAAGTTCAGCACACGCTTACACACCTTGCTGGATCAGAGTGCTCAGTATCTCTCGTATCCAGTCTGTGTCCTGTTATCCCAAAGAGATTTCTAGCTCCCTCTGTGCAAACTGTCTGGCATTTATCCGGAGTGGTGGTGTCTCAGCTCTAGTCCTCAGGACACAGCAATCTTGACTGCCTAATGTTAAACCTGAAGAACACAGCTTTCATCATACAGTTTATGGGTATGTGGATGGAGTTCTCTTGGCTACCATTTCATTTCCTATTTTGCTCTGGCATAAGAAGAGCTTGTTGTATGATTTTTATTTGAAAATGGCTTATGGTTTCTATACCCATTCCAGAAAATCTTATACTGCTTTCAGTTTGCTGGCGTGTGTTGGCCACGCAGGATTATCTGAGCAGCAGGTTTAGGTTTGCCCTGCATGTTTCAGTGAAAGTAAGAAGCAGGAAACATCTGACACTTTGGAGAAGAAAAGAGAATATGGACATGTTAACTGCTAGAATACATTGAGAAAAGGCAGAGCTGATCTATCTATAAATTTAAAATATTTTAATATTTATTTAGTGTCTATTGCACTGAGTTTGTTCTCATGCACTGCTTTTCTGAGTTCTCCAGTGCTGAAAAATTGTAGATTCAATGGAAATAGAGTAGAGCACATGTTAGTATCTACTGTACAGACCTTGTGGTTTTTCTGTAACCCAAGTGAGAACTTGAAGTTGTCGCTAAATACGCAACATACACTAATTAATGTACTGTAAAGTCAGTTACTTTCTCAATTGACAGTTTTCCAGGAGAGACGATAGAAGATAAAGAGGCCTGTTTTTACGAGGTATTAGTTGTACACAGCAGTCTGTGCTCCCATCCACCAGCATTCACAGCCAAGCCCTGTCTTTACCCATTGCAGTCTTGATTCTCCTCTTCCTTTTACATTCTTACTGTGTAACTTTTATTAGTCTTTTGTGCATACTTCTTTGTAGAGTGCTGGAAAATAATGAAGTTGTTCCTAATTTCTTTGCTGCGTGACTGCTCTGTCTAATCTTGAAGCTGGTCCATCTTAATCTCAATTCTAAAGGGGCTTTTCTTTGTAACAGCTACCCAAAGAAGACTACATACCATCTCTATTGGAAGCTTTCACGTCATTCCATTGCTTTATGAAGAATTTATTAATTTTATAAAGTATGTTTAAGCAATGCATCAGTAATTTATGAAGCTTCCATCATCATTTTTGTAGACTGAAAGCATATGGGAAATATCATTTGTGCTCCTGGAATGATGTTCAGAAAACAAAAATGAATACATCTAACAGGCGCTGTTACAGCTGTTTCCTGCTGTACTGTTTTTGGCTGTACTTCAAATATGGAAATCTTCTGAAAGTTATTTGTGCTTGTAAGTGAAATCTCAGGAAAAAAAATCAAAAAAGAGAGTAGGATTTTTGATATCTTACTGAATGTTTTCCTTCATCGAAGGACAAAGTTTGGTGGACGTTAGTGCATCAATGACTAGAACAGGGAACTTTGAAGGCTTGCTACTCTGTAGCCATTCCTACAGCAATGTCAATGAATGTGTTGCCTCTGCTGCTCTTTTAAGTCATTGAAATTCACACAAAATGCCCTGCGCGGCCAGGTGAGGCTGTTCTGTGCCTCTCTGTGGTCCAAGGGGAGGTTTGTGGGATTGTGTTTCCCAGCTGAGCTCCACTTGGAGCTCTGGGAGCTGGGCTGGTAGGGATTTTTTTATGATGAAGGGAAGACAATACAGTTCTGATGTCGGTTGAATATTGATCCCTCTGGCTTGGGGTATGCTGTTTTTTATAAGACCAGCAACTGATGAGTTTAATATTGGAAATTAAGTCTCTATTTGTGTGATTTTTCAATTTTAAACGTAGTAAGGAAGGGAAGAAAAGCTAAAGATTCCTTTGGGACAATTAAGCATCTCTCTTTAGTTAGTTGCTTGGAATAAGTCTTTGAAGCAACTGATTTATACACATGCTCATGCACTGGTTGTTGTCAAAGAATCAACTTAAAAGAAAAATAAATATGAAATGTATATGGTCCTTTTGCTTTCATTGCTGTGGAAGACATTATGGAAAGAAATGGAAGTGCTATAACAAGATTATTTCCTTGAAGATCTGAGCATTTTGATCTGCCTTAAGAAATTGGCAGACTGTAAACTATTAAATCTCATGCATTTTAATTTTTAAAGGGCAATACACTAGTACTTTCATTTAAATATTTTAAATGTTTGTTCTCAAACCTAAAGGGTTAACTTTCAATTACTGATTATTAGGTGTTTACCACACAAAAGCTATAACTTATGAGCAATAATTAGCAGGATTATTGTTCTCCAACTGAAAATTTAGGCACTTTAGTTTTCATTTACTGTCATTTCTTTTGCAACTCTGTCAAACTCCTACCTGCTTTTGGTAGGTGATTAATATGCAGCATTTACAATAAAATTATTTTAAAATTCAACTTAAATGGTATCTGTAGCATGCTAATGCTAAAACTTCAGAGTGTTTACTTGCTCTGAGCCTGCACTTTACTACTGGTCCTTTTTTTTGCTGAAACCAGCAAGAATACAATCAAGTTCACATTTTCCATTAAGCTGGTGCTAGGGCTTCCTTTCCTTTGATTCCCCTTGTCTCTAAAAAACCAGAAACATGCAAGAAATTGCCATTAGAGCAGGTTTGCATTTGAATGTGGAACTAAAAAAAAAGTATACACGAAAACCATCTGTTGATAATTGAAACAATAAAATCTATTCTTAATGCCGATGGCCACAGGCTTTAGCTGGATTGTTCTCGTAGAGATGTTGAGAGATTTGGGGAGAGCAGGGAAGTTGGTGAAAAGGGTTTGGAAGCAGAGATATTTATTCTTCTAAAGAAAGCTTGTAAAATCTCCATTTGTATAATCCACTTTGCAAATTGAAATGAAAATTCCTACTGAGAATAAAGTCCATGATAGAAAGGCATCTATGAAATTTCTTTTGTTTTTGTCAAAAGAAGATGCAATTCTAACAACACTCATGTTTTCTGGCTGGGTGTAAATAGACACCCTGAAAATGTCCCATATCCACAGGAATATCCAGATAGGAACTGTTGTTGAGTTGAATAAAATCCCTAGTCAAGCTAATTCTTTAATGTCTTTCTAGAACACGTTTTGCACTAAATTGTAAAGTTCTAACAAGTATCCACTTTGTGCAAAAATCCTTAACTATATATTAAAAAGCTTCTTAAGAGAAAAAAAAATAGTGCTTAGAGGTGATCTTGTGTTCATGACTGAATGAACATCCTTGGCACCACTGATCTTCAGTTGACTGAAGGGGGAAATCAGGAGTGCTGAAGAATTAGCTAAAGGTGCTTGGCAGTTTATAGATAGAACACTTGTGATACAGGTGTGCTCACTGAGTGTGTTGTATTGTTCTGAGCATTGCAAATAAGGCATATAAATTGCATTTTTAGTGCAGAAAGTGTGTTCAGGTCACAGGTTTTCTGCATCATGAATTGTGAATGTGATTGGGAGAGGTGGGTGTGTGGAATAATTTAGAGATATTCATCCCAATTGACTCTTTTTTTTCCAGTTTCTTGTTGTGTTTTTTTTCTTTTAAAGAAAAACCAGAGCATATGGCCAAGGAAAATGAAACTCTCAGGCACCTTTCCTACCACCTACGTGTATGCTTTAAGCTATTATAGAGACATTTTATGTGTGGGCTGGTACTTCAGAGTAGGCCGGTGTAGTTTCATTGTATTTGTACTTACTAAGGCGTTGGTGCATACATTTTAGTTGTAGGTCCTTCCTTTGCTTACTAGGAAACAAAATGGAATTTCAATGCATTTTCTCTTTCAATTACTTATTTACTTGCTTTAGTACACCTTTTTCAACCTCTAGATTTTCTTAATTAGGCTTTACCAAGTTTCTTTCCATCATTTTTTTTCAAATATAATAGCAGAGAGAATGAAAATGAACAGAAAATATCCTTAAAGTTTTTATGAGAATATCTAAATATGGAGAAAGTTAATTTGACATAGTTCTAAAAATATGTAAATCTACCCAGAAGAACAATAGAACTAAAACAACTCTGACAGAGAATACCACAAAGCATACAGTATGAGGGTTAAAGGCTTAATGAAAGGATTAAATCCCTCCTAGGAGTATTCTGTATGCACCTGCCCTATATTTTTTGAATTCTGCTTTTGAGAGATGCACTTTAGGTTTACACCTGCTAGAGGATAATTTGTGTGGAAGCTGAAGCTGTCATTTATATATCCAAGGATACATATTCTTACATACGTAGGATATATATTCTCTCATTCATACAAATATACACACATACTGTCTCTTTTATACATCCATATGTTAACAAAGACACGAGAAGAGCACAGTCGCCCCCCTCAAATAAAAAGTGACTGCATTTTCCAAGATACTTTTGACATTTTGGATTTCAGACTCTGTCCTGGCGTTCTGAATTTTTGTACTTCCTAGGTCGCCTGGAGGTGACAGCCAGCCAAGCCGGTAAAGCTGGCAGCTGGCTGGCAGCCTTGCTTTCCATAGGGCATCTCTTATTCAGGCTTCCTGAAAGTTCTCACCTGGGCCTCCATATCCTTTCTGGGCTATCCCCATTCCTTGGCCATTTTACCTTCTCTGCTTTAGGAAAACAGTCAAATTATTGTCCGTCCCTACTGAAAACTAGCACAGCCCAGCTGATGGGACTGTTCTGCATTTGTATTCCAGACTGTGGATCCTCATTCTGTGTTACAAATCATGCAGCCAACGTCGTCTAAAGAGATTGTCCATTGGTTTTGTAATGACCTTTATAAAGGGAGACTGCTGCTTTTTCTCTTGTTCTGACTTCTATACCTGATTTTATTTTAATGTAGGTCTTGAAGTAATGAATAGCTCCCTCCCTTTCCTGTTAATGCTATGTCATTTCTTGTTAGCTTCCAACGTCAGAAACCCAAATGGATGTTGCTTCTAAGGCTGAGCTAAAGAAATCCTCTCTGTGTAAAAGTAATTTTCTATGCTCACTTTTTGGAGTTTAAAAAGTAAACAGCATATGTCCAAGAGTGTGTGGGAGGAAAAAAAATGCATACACTTAACAACTTGTGTGCTTCTCAAAGCATGGACAAGATAGCTGCAGAAACACAGTACTGATACTGATAGTATGTGCTTGACAGAAATTTGTAGGAAGAGAATAACCTTAATAAAGTGTGTGGTTAATTAGCAGTCTAATGGAATTATACTAAAATAGTTAATTCATAAAGCAAATGTCATACTTTTGCTCAAAATATTTTTTCCTCTATCTTTTGCGCATGGATTTGTATCTGATGCAGTCCTTTTACTATTTCTTAAAGATCTGTTCCTGTATTTACATTCATGCTTAACTTCAAGCTCGCAGATATCAACACAAACACTTTGACAAAACCATGTTTATGTGCAAGTGCTCATTTAAACTGTGCACAGAGATGTGATTTTTTTTTTATCCTTGCTTTCCTTTGGTTTAATCACAGGAGTCAAACTGTCTAAAGGACACCTGTGTGGTGTCGGTTTGGAAGACGACTTTCCGTCCTTTTCATTCACACCCACCCAGAGGTATTCCTTTTAGTAATGCCTGTGCTTGGTTTTCAGCCAGCAATTTTGTTATCAGTCAGAAAAAATTTTCCTGAGATACCAGGCTTGCAAGAGTTTGGTTTTTTTTTTTTTTCAAAATTGCTTTATTCCTAAATGTCAATCACAGAAAGTCTTTGTTTATCATCTTTTAAAACTGTTGGAGAGGCTCTGTGTGAATGTAATGATAGGAATGATTTGAATCGTTATCTGGTGTGATAAGGATGCTTTTAGCTCCTGTTTGGGAAGGTCTTAGAGCAGAGCTAGCGTCAGCAAGCCCACACAGAGGCTCTGTGCCATCTGCTGCTAGCACAGGAGAGAATGGAGACGTGAGGCTGGATTAGGTGTTCAAGTGAAGATTTCTTCTGCTATTGTTTCTATAATACCAGTCTGGACCTTCACAGAGCCGAGCAAATCATTAGGAAATTCGCACATTTTAGCAGCAGGAGTTGGAGGGACCAAAGGTGAAAATGATGAACGCCTCTTTGAACCAGCCAACCCCACCTCTGAGGGGCTTGTCCCGAGCAGCTGACTCCTCTGCTGCAGACCTTGGGGTAATCGGCTCCACCAGCACCTTACAGAACCTGACTTAATGACTTTCTATATCACATTCACTTTGTGTACATTAATGAGGATTTTTTTAGTTGTGTTCCTGCTATTTGTCTCTTTTAAGACTACTTTCAGTGTTTTAGCATCATGTTCAAAAGACTAGTCAGACTTCTGTGCTCACAGCCTCATTAAAATTCTGTTCTGCACATCCTCTGACTCACACTTTATAATCTATCAGAACACCTGTTTTCTTTACAATGGCCACAAGGCAGCTCAAAACACTGTGGTATTTAGCATTTAATAATGAGCACAAGATATGTATTTTTTGACACTTAAAATTTCCTTTAGAAAAGTGTATGGAAAAAATCCAGGTTTGAATGAATTATCTGAATCCTCTCGTCTTCCCTCCCCTCCTCCCCATGTTTCATTATATGAATTTTGACAAAACTCAATAATTGTGCAGCAAATGGAGAATTCCTGCATGACATTAGGCAATGGTCATGACTTGAACTGTGGTGGAATCCACGTCAAAAGCACTTTACCCACAGTATTAGCAATTTTTAAATTTGTCAGGGCAGGAAGTGATTGAGATTTGTATCTACATTTAAATAAGAGCCCTTCACAAGCAGTTCATTGTAAATATACCCCTATGAGGATGCCTAGAAGCTTAAGTATATTGTTAACATCTGTCTCTTTATCATTCCATTACTTAAATCAATAGTGGGCATTGCAAACAATTTTTCTTTTGGTTGCAGGCTTTTAGAATTGTAGTATTTAACTTAATATTAGCCATTTGATACGGAAGCAGTTTGAGGGCTCAGCATGGGGTGAAAAATGTGATCTCAAAGGGCGAAAGCCTGTCACTGTTGTGTGAGTGAAGAATCATTTCCCAGTGGATATGAAATGCCGTATCTTTAGTGCCCTAATAGAGGACATACTGCAAGTTGATTATTGTAATCCTACAGTGTTATCTCATCAGTGAGTGGATTAAGGGAGTTCTTTCTGCTGAGGGGTCAGAATAAACATTTTCATTTACTCCCTGCTGTGTCACTGACAAATAGAGGTGTTATCTAAGAACATTTTACCACACATGGTAAACAAAACTGTAGTAATGTGCCAGTGATTCTTCTTCCAGCTTTCCACTGTCATATAAAATACAACACATGCTGAAACCAAAGTCGAGAAATTGTCACTAAAAAGGGAAAGGGAATTATTATACTTAATGAAGAAACTTGCATTTTTCTCTAATTAAATTAGCTCACCTTGTTTCAGGTTAGTAAAGCTTCAAGAACACAATATTGCATGTCATGTTTAACAGGTAAATTAGTTCACTGTCTGAGTTGGTCCAAGAATCAGGGATGTTGTCAACTATTTTAAAGGAGTAAGTTGAAAAAACGAGATAAGGAAATAAATGTGCAAGTGGAGGAGACATGTAACATAGGCAAATTTAACATTCTGTTTTTTGGAGAACGAAACTTCCAAGGAATCCTATGCTTAAAAATGCATTGTGCTTTAGTTGCTTACCCCATAGACTCTTCAAGGGAATTTTCATAAAATACCATAAAGGAATAGCAATTTTTCTTTTCCTGCTAAATGTTGTTCCTTTTGAAAACTGCTTTTCCCAGGATGAAACCTCCTTCTCTGAATGAAATGATTGCAGGGCGTGTTTTATTACAAGAACTGTTCTTGGTAAGCCAGCAGCCAAACTGTGTATGGCATCAGAGCACTGGGAAGATGAAGGCTGGCAGCAAATGCAAAGGAAGAACTTGTATCACATAGCAAAAGACCTGGAGGTGCTAATGCAAAATGCAGAGGGTTCCTGAGTCTTGTAAAGCAGATGTCAGCTTAGCTCTGTGGTCTAAATCACTCAGTAGGATTTTATTAGTGGAAGCACTGCTCTCTTAGGCGACTGTGGAGTCGTTAGCTTCCAGTAATTCTTAGAATGGATTTCCTCCCTATAGAGCATATATATCTAAAGATTATTTTAAAAATAAATTGGTAACAGTCATGGACAATACATAGGAGAGAAAAAAAAAGGTGATCAAAATGCAAAATTGCCGTGGAGTATTTCGAAGATTCCGCGATCCACAGAGCGCACCTGTATTTTTTTCAAAAACAATGTAAACTAATGGATGGATGTGGTGATCCCTACTGAGCCAAGTATGCAAAGGAAACTAAGCTCAAAGTTAAAGTTGCCTCCCTACAGAGGAACAAATCTTTAGCATAATTACTGTCTTTGGGGATCATGGCCTTTCGCTTCTAAGACGTGTGTTGTCCCCCATCACCTTCTTGCCCTCCGGGTCAAGGTCTACACTAATGATTTTTTCCAGCAAGGCTGACAGAAGCCACCTGCCTGGTTTCTGCTCACCTTCTCACTCCTGTCCCTATGACAGTTCCTGAAGCTGTGCAGCTGGAATGACACAGGTAAAATTTCCAGAATGGTTAGTAAATGATGCTCAGTTTGGAGTTTCTTTTTGTGGTTGTTTTGCTTGAATTTTTGTTTGTTTGAAGCTTGGTTGGTTTGTGGTTTGTTTTGGGGTTTTTTTTGATGATAGAGCAGTCACTCTGTTTAAATCAGATCTTCAGCTAATATGTTTGCAGTTGTCTTCTCGTCTCCTGCCACTTTCATCAGCATAAATAGCTGAGTGTGCTGAGCCAGGGAGAGCTGGCAGGATGGGCAGGGATGAGTGGGTGCGAGAGGAGGAGGGCAGGATCTGTTTACACCGAGTTCACCACCAGCAAAAATTACAGCATGGAACTGCACTCTCAGCAGGCAATTTGATTACTGAGGCAGTGCTCCAAGCACATGATTTATCCGTGTAGCTCGAAACAGATATGAATAGAGCCAGTGCGCTAATGCAACATTAAGAGTTTCAAATAGAGGTTAATCAGATGTGACAAAATGGAATAAAATGTAGACAGAATTAAACAAAACTTTTAAGTGCTGTAGAAAAGAGCGTGCTTAAAACACTATAAACAGAATAAAACATAAAATACTGGTTGCACGACACACTAAAATGTGTTTGAAGGTGGTTTGCCACATGACAGGTTTCATTATATCATTCATTTGACAAAAACAAAGACGTTTTCTCCAGAGCCTAAAAGCAGAAGTATTACCAAGGTCAACGTGTATTTGATTTGCTGGTGCAGCAGAGCATGGCCATGACCACTGGGGTTGTTGAAGCTCTCAGGACACCTCACACGTTACTGGGTAAGTGCTGAGGCTCCAGCAATGACGGGCATTATAGTTTGCTGGGTAACTTCTGTATCTGATGTAGGAATCAGAACTGCACCTAAGCTGATCTAGCTGGCAGCTCTTGGTCTTCCCAGTTCCCATCAGAGCGATGCTTATGGAGTACTTATGTTGGCATAAAACAAACCTTGTCAAGATATCTGTGCGAGATTTATGCAGAGTGAAATAAAAGTGTGACATGGACACCTGATGCGTGAGTCTTCTGTATGAAGCATGACACTTGGCAACAGAGAGAGTGCTGAGCTCTGCAGACCTGCCAATTCGCACTCATTTGGAGTGACTCAGTCATTTTTTCCTGTTGGTTCTGCGCAAATATCCAGCTAAATAGCTCCTGAAGTTAGAGGGGTTTTTATGCAATGAAACATTTTTCTAAAGTATTTTTTTAACAGTGCTTCTTTAGACATATGTTTTCCTTCTGTTCTTTAATCACACTGTTAGCCTTTCAAAACAAAATCTATATGGATTTTGAACATGAATAATTAAAAGAATACATTCTGGTTTTGTCTCTTTCTCTTACAGAAGCATAAGATGATTTGGATCTTCTGTTTTTGTTAACGCCCACGGTTCCATTGCAGAACTGGGGACCTACCCTTAACTGCTGGTTACCTCCTTATTTTTATCGTCCAAGTTCTTGTTGTGGGCAAAAAAGAAACACAACCACATGTGAAGTCAAGAATTTACTGTTAATGTAATTGAAATCGTAACAGCCTAATCAAAAAAAATTACTGTTAGGCCAGATGTAGCTTGTGCAGAAAAAGAAGGAAAGGGAGAGGGGCGAAAGCTATTACAGGAAAGATCTCAATTTAAAAAAAAAAACATTAAATAACACAAGTCTCAATTAATAATACAATTAAAATTGTTACACACGCTACTTAGCATCTACCCCTTCCTTCACGTTATGGTACCCTTCCACTGCCCCGGGGTCCCACAGCTGCGGAGTTAAGTCTGGGAGGGAGGTTCTGGTGAGTCGTTCATGTTGCAGGAGGGCTTGTGGCACTGCTGGCGGGGAGTTTGTCTTTCACTTTTGCTGGGAAGAGCATGCTGTTGCTGTCAACGGGTTTTCATCAAGGAATGCTTGGGGCTTCTGTTAATTTTCTGACATGCTTTTGTGCCTTGCTCCTCCTTTGCTGATCTGCAGGTCTGTGTAACTTCTGAGTTTACCCTGCGTGCAAAGGGCCATATGTGGAATAGACTTGTTCACGGTTTTCATCGTTACCCTTAAAAACAGTTCTGCCTGCTTCCCAGCTCTTTAACCAGCCCCTGAAGCCTTGATGGTCACCCTGTGCCTCTCCCTTTGCAGTCAGGCCACGTCGTTACACTAGGGTCAGAAATAACCCAGCCTTAACCTCTCATCGTTAAGAATTTCTTTAAAAATTATGGTTATTTTACACAAGTATACAAAGCTAAGGAAAGGTAAAACAAATTAGGCAATAGCCATATGGTTATTAAAAAAAAAATCATTGTTAGAGCTAAAAGCAATGCTCCAGGGAGGCCAAGACAAGTGCAGACCACGGCTGGCACGGCAGACGCCCATGCTGGTGGTTAGCGTAAAGGCTGGTGCCTTCACAGGCACTGGCAGCCCCACTTGGACTGGCATCCACTGCCACGTTATTAAACAAGTCAGCAAGAGCTCTGCTGTCTGGGTTTTGTAGCATTCTCCATTGTTTCTGTCTTCCCTACGTACATTTATTTATACTGATGATAGCACTGATGATAATACGAATAATAACAATGTGGTAAAGAATATTTTTCACAGATTTTTGCAGCAATGGAAAGTGAATGTATATGCTTTCTTAAACTCAAATAATTTGTGAATGGAGGCTGAGGTTAATCCTTTGGGTGCAGTGAATGTAAAAACAGTAAAGGAAAAATAAGTCTGAAATATTAAAAATGCCTTGAAAAATTGCTATTGATCATCAGAGTGGCTTTTAAAAAAATCTATCACGTTGAAGTTACAATAGGAAAATTAGTCAAGTTACAAGAAACATTATGTCAATATGGTTGTATTTTAGAATCCTAGTGCTGCCATAACTCCTTTGCACCATTTGTAGCTAGTATCTATAGCTGGGTCTGCACAGCTGGTTTAGAGGCCAATCTTTGTCTTGCACTTTATTGCCATGGGAATTTTACTGTTAGGTTAGGAGTTCAGTGTAACCAGTCAAGCTTCTCTTTCTACTCGTCATGATCGCAATTATGTCATAGGAATGTTTAACATATTACAAAGAGATAGATATATATATAAGCACTATAAATATGTAAATTATTTAGTGGAGAAATCTAAGCCTTCGAGTTATTGGTGTTGCATGAGGATTTATACAGTTCACCATTTTTATTCTATGTAATATTACTGTGAAAGTGATTGTTTCTGTTTGGTAGTTCCACATCAGCTGTATTTCAGCATTCAGGCTTTTTATCCCAGGGATATTGTGGCAAGGAGTTCTGCAGGGTAACAGTACGTGAACCTCAGTTGTTCAACAGCTGCCTTACAGTGTAGTCAGGTGTCCCAGTCTCTTGGGCTGGGTAACTGTGTAAGCAGGCGCATGCGCTTGTACTCTCCATCCCCTCTGTTGTCATATTTCTGTTACTTGGTAAGTGCTGACGGTGCTGTTGCCTGGGTGCTCTGACAGCACATCTATGCAATGGGTTATACTGGACTTTTTTCATACTGCTGCTCCCCTCCTCCTACCCAGGAGTTCAGTCTCCCACAGTAGATTAATATTATCTAAGAAATATTACTGTATATAAAAGTATAATCAAAGAACAAAATATGAAACCCAGGAATCTTATATATATTTAGTCTACTTAATAAAACTTCTGAACTCCTTACAGCAATATCTATTATCTAAAGAAGGACATTGAAATATTTTATCATTTTTGTGCTCCGTGCACTCATGTATATAAATACGATATGAATGTCTGTGATTTTTACTCAGTTTCTTTTTCTGAAGAACAGTTCCTACCATTGAGCCTCCACCAAACAGCCACACGAGTGTGATAGGATAGAACTGTTTCACAGATCCATGGTGTGAAACCACGTGAGCTAAGACTTAGAAATAGTTGTGGCCGTAATGGGGACACAGAAATCTGTTGAATTTCCTTTTTGCAACAGACCTAGGGCCGGTGGAGGAGAGCATGTGGACATTTGCTCTGCAGGTTTGGTGATGATGCTTCTGTGCAGCCTATCAACCAGCTCTTCTTCCATGTCATTTGTGGAGTCTTTTGGGGCTTAGATTTTGTTGGGGGTGGGGATTTTATTGTTTGTTTCTTTGTTTGTTTGTTTTTTAACACAGTGTCCATTTGATCCATTAAGAGGAACATTAAAGCAGAATATTTGGCTCATTAAGTTTCAGTCATGCAAGAATTTATTCTTGGAATAAAAGCTCGTTCACTTGGAAATATTTGAAAAAAATAAGAACATAGAAACTCGAACAGTTCCAAAGTACAATGGAATTGTGTGAAAGACCAAAATCCATTTGATAAAAAATAGCAGGTTCCATGTGCCAGGAAACATTAGGAGAGCATGCAAATGCAACTGGGCTTTCAGGCTTTCCACTAAGGTGTAGAAATATCTGCAGCTACATGAATCAAGGTTATTAAATATTTTTAATACCTACTAAGAATGTGTTCCTGTTATTCTTTGACAGCTGTATAAAATCAGTCTTCTGACAAATTCTTCTTCTCCATTTTTTATTTAGATAAAAAGTTCAATAATTAAACCTTGCCAATGCAAGTCAAATTTCAGTTAGTGAAAGGGAGAAAAAATTCAGAAACAATCATTTATTACACAATACAATACCATTTCATTTTCATAGAAAGTGAGTTTCATTATCTTAAAACTTAAGCTATTATGCTTTCTCCAGACATTGAAATGAATAAATGTTTGGTCATAACAGAAAACTTTCAAAATTTTGTTTTTATTTTAAGTAAAGGCTGGATTTTTAATTTTTTCTACTGTGTTTTTCTCTATGTTCTTTAGGAAAAACTTGCCTTTTAGGTAAGCGAAGCGTAAGGAATCAGCCCTTCTAGAGATTCAGTTAATTCTGCATCTTGCAAGGAAATGGCAGAAATAGCCCAGAAAGCAGTATGAGTTAGTAGACAAACTTTTTGCTAAGCATGTAGATGATGGCTCACAAGTGTTAGCAAAACTTGAATCTAATCAGTGGATTATTTTTTTAAGCCATACAGTGAGGTTGATTAGCTCTACACTGCAATCCCATACATTTGCACTGTAAGAGTGTCATGAAAGCAGTTGAAATTAAAAGAATTATGTACTGAATATTAAATACTTTGGATACATAAATAAAATACCTTTAAGAGGTTGTAAGACTGATGAAAAACAGTACACCACAAAGGTGTAGATTATTAGTATTCTACACATCAATCATGTAGGTTTTCTTTGAAGTTACCTATTAAAAAAATAGAGCATGTTGCTTGAACTACGTGTTCTCTGAAAATACACATTCCTGCCCTTCCGAGGCTTCTCCTATTTTTACCTCAGTAAAGGTGGTTTGAAGGAAAATATGATTTGACCCTTGATCATCCCTAGTAAAAACGTTTCGTATGGACTGGTTTAGATGATGGTTGGTGTTAGTGTTGGTGTTGGTGTTAGTGTTGGGTTATAGGTTGGACTTGATGATCTCAGAGGTCCTTTCCAACCTTGTGATACTGTGATACTGTGATACTGTGACTGTTTCAGGACAGCAGGACTCCTCTGTTGATGATACAGTAGGTGAATTTTAGCAATGAGCCTATGAGCAGTCTTTTAGGACCATAATGGTTTCTACAAGAAATAGCAACTTGTTCTTACCTCAGATTGCACACTTTCTTGACTTTACTTCTCATCGAGGCAGCTGCATAACCAAACTGAACTCCCAATGTACTGGTATAACTTTCATCAAAAACATGCTAGCACAGACTTTTTATAGTATTTATAATACTTCAGAATGCCCAGAGATTTCTTTCAGTTTTGGAAGTGATGTGTTTGATCCAGAGTCAATTTCTGTATTTTGTTGGAAAGATATCCTCATTATATCCAGAGCAGTGAAAAACTGGATTATAGGCATGTTTGGTATCAGTTTGTGCTTCCCTGAACACAGCAACTTGTTAAAGCTGAGTGGCTCTCACACTTTTTTTTCCCTAATGATTTAAACATTTGTTTAAGTACCTAAATTTTCTTTCCTTTTTTTCTCCCTGATAGATGCACCATAAATACTGTATTTGTGCAATGTTTGGCTCTAACCAGCCACTTCTTTTGCAGATCAAAGAAACAAACTAGTAGCAGCTTTTTCACTCCTCCACAATAGCAGCAGAGCACAACTGGATTAATATGTGCAGAACTCACAAATGGCAAGTTTAATTATTTGCAAGCATTTTAGCTCGTGTTACCAGACAGCTGAGAGTGCAAACCCTGTCCTCCCAAGGCAAACAAGTCTTGAATCTAGAAGTAAAGTAACTTATGGGCATTGCATTTATTGGCAAAGGAGGGAAATCAATGCTCTTTACTGTGAAGTTGCCTTGGGTGATTTCTGTCACTTCTGTCATGGTCTGGGAAGGAGAATGATTCTTAAGGCAAAGCTGAGGAAGGCTTGCCATGCCTAAAGGGAATATGAAATAGGAACCCTGAAAGTAATACGTTTAATGTACCAAAAATGGCAAAAAAAATACAAAAAGCATATGGATGTACTGTCTCATGTCCTGTACATCTGCCTCAGTTGGTTCTTGCTTATCTGTGTAATCACAGAAAAAGTAGTCATCTTCTGTCTTAGAATCCTGTCTGCCTCAGTGGAGCACTTGTATGTAGGTTTAATCAGAAGTGCACTGATTTCCTTTGTACCCCATTACTATTGCAGAAGTGATCTTTAGGGTTGTAAATGGCAAAATATTTCAGTATATTCTGGAAGAATAATCCATAATGTTTGTTAAGGAAGGAACAGTAATTAAAGCTAGAGGGCATAGCTATTGTAGTTGACATTCATATGTTTACATCAGTGAGCAAACAAATTCAAGTGAAATCAGAATTTGCCCCTGAATATCAGTGTGAATAATATTGTGATGCTTTAATTATGAAAGTTAGAAAAGGGTATCAAACTAATGTGATGTATAAATTACTGTCTCAGGATAAATAGAAATTGAAGAACTTATTCTTCTGTTGAATGTGTGAAAAATGAAAAGCATATTGTATGGGTAGAAAAGGCAGTAGCTATTTCAGAAACACCTTTGGGACTAAGAAACTGCCTAACTTCAAGCTGAAATGAAGAAATTTCATTGAAAAAGTGTAATGCAAAATTGTAGCTTCACTTGCCATATATTATCTTGCCTGTGTCTGTTTTATTCTGGTTCTTAGAACTTGCCTTTTATTATTGTTTTAATCACCTTGATCGGTATTATAATCACAAAACGTCAGACTGAAGAAAGTGATAATCTAGTCATTATTATGTTTCAATGTCACCTTTGTCAATTCATGCTTACCTACCATTTAAAATTTTGGTATCAATCCTGTGATTAGATATCATTTCTGATATGGCCAGTATTTACAGGTGAGTGGTTACAATAAAACAGCACTTCAGTATTCCTGTTTGGAATTAACTTCCTCATCTGAAGTTATTCACCTGTGTCAGTATATTTAAAAAAAAAAACAACCCTCATTCTTGGGTCTAAATATTAATATTCTGATAGAAAAAATAGTGTTGTGTCATTAAATGACACAGGTAACTGTCCCTGGCAGTTTAGAACCATCGTCTAGATCAAAGGTAGATATTGTTCAAACATCTGTCATATAAATGCCCAAGTTACTTTTCAAGATGCTTTTACATTTTAACTACTCTAACACTTTGAAACATTTCCTGGCAATGACCAGCAGAGACACTAATTTGACGTTCTCAGTATCGGCTGAAGAAAAAAACCTATTTAATAATTTATATTTTATTCCAGATACATTTGAAATGAGATAAATGTAGCAAGATTGTTCAGAAATGTAAAGGATTATTCAATACTGTTTTGCATTCTTCGTTTCCGTGCAGTAAAGACAAACTATTAAAAAGAGGGACCCGTTAATACAGCATAAAAATGATGCATGAAATGTGACAACTCTTTAACACTGAGAGAAAACACTTCCCTTCATTGAGTGCTTTACACTAAAGGCAAAATATTGACACAGCCCTATTATACCAAACAATAGACTTCTTTCAGAAAGATAATTTTATAGCAGAGGTAGTATCATGTGATCTTATTAATATTTATGGAATATGATAACAGAAAAAAGGGAATTGGGATAGCGCTGCTATCTTTATAGACCCTATCCATTTCAGCTTCAAAATGTTTTTCATTTCACACATCAGACACTAATTAGCAAATATCTAATTAGTGTTAGAAGAGTAATCGCTCATGGGAGTTTCTGAGGCTTTGAGCTTTCATGCATGCAAAAATAGTGCCACTTTAGGTACAGTCGTTAAGGTACAGTAACTTTAACTTTTATTTTTCTCTGAACTGCGTGAATTAAAATAAAAAGAAAAATTAAGCTTCAATAAATAGCAGTGGGAAAATGACTGTATTGATGAAGAGTGAGGGAAGATCCAGAAAACTTCAAGTACAGTTAGTTTGTGACTTCTGAAGATCCTGGTAAATTCACTAGACAGAACGGAATATAATATCAGTGTGATTTGTTTTTACTTTCCAGGTGAAAAACTATCTGTAATGTTCCTATTTACAAAGTAGATAACTATATATACCCTAAATCAGTCAAACACACAATATAGCTAGGGATGGAATAATCAAAATGCCATAGGAATTCTACCATTTTGAAGTTTTATAGTTGAGTATGTCATGTTGATAAGTTTCTTATTATGATAGTTAACTCTTATGTTATGTGGGTTTTATTTTGAATTTTTCTTTTATGAGAAACGTGAATTCTATGTAAACAAAACCTGCCTTAGCGGTAATTTTGGCACAGAGCAGATAAATGCATTTTAGCTAGAAACATAGATACAGCTCAGTATAGAGTATTGTGCTTCTGTCAGCATCAAAATTACAAATGTGAAGGAGGGAATAAAACCAGCTATTTTCCATTCCTGATTTTAGCAACACTTCTAAGTTCACCATAAAATAATACAAGCAGGAGCCCGATTTTGAAAATAACCATATAGTAGGAAAAGTATTAAAGTAATATAAATAATAAAATACTTGTATACTTTTTAAATATGGAACAAAATTAATAAAAAAAAGTGCCGGAGGACTGAAGATTTAGTCTTTTTTGATGCTATTGAATTTGATAATGCAACTCTTTTTGCGCAACTTCTGAAAATGAAATGTCTTGTCTATCAAAACTGGGTGCCTTCTATTTCATATTCATAAACATTTTTCAATAACTGTTTACTATCAGTTTAATTTTAAAGATAATGTGGGTTCAAAATGTAACTTTTAGATGGATAGAGAAAAAAGCAATTCATCTGTGATCTCCACTAAATTGATTTCCATTTCAGTGAAAATGGCTTGTACTGAAGATTCAACTGTCCTCAGCAGAGTATTTCCTCCAAATGATCCAATATTTGCACAATATCGACTTGTCATACTATCCAGAATCTGGTTCCTAAATATTAGAGAAATTGATAGTCTATGTTTTTGAAGGAGCTGAATGGAAAACAGATGTAAAGGGATAGCACAAAGGCTGGATGTGCTTATTTTTTTTTCTCTGTTCAGGCAGCCAGATCCCCTTGGGGTTTACTCTTATACCCCACGTTTATTAATAAGCCATCAATAAGTCAACACCACCTACCGTGCAACAGGAGAAGTGACTGGCAACTGTTTGATCAAGTGTTGGCTTCTTAAAAATCTTATCCATTATACTGCTGAGCAAAGTATTTATTATCCATTTTCAGTCCCAGTGAACTCAAAGTTTCAGCTTTTGACTTTATGTTGCTCTCTGTCTTAGCTGCTTTTTAAAACCACTGCATAGTCCTAAATCGTGGGTCACTGAGTACAGCTGAAATTTTTAAACCTGTGAATGAAAATGGTGAAAACTGATGCTTAGATTGTGTGAGGACAATAAAAGTGTAGGAAACAGTTGAAACTTTTTGAAAAGAGACCACTGGAAAATGAAGCATATTTAGCTTTGTAATTCTCTGCATTGAATCTGTGAAAATGGAACAATGAGTGTGTTTTGGGGAAGCTTCCATGCATGGCTTAACAGCATTATAGAAAATGGACCAATTCACACTGGTATGGCCTGCTGATGTTCCTTAGAACCTAAGGGGACATATCAGCACATCTTTTTCATCATCAAAGTGCTGCACAAACAGTTTGCATAATGGCAGGTTTCCATATATTGTGACTTTTCTAATTTCACCTACTGTTTACAATAATGATATTTAGCTGTTGCAGGCAGCTTGGAATCTGTCGATTGTAAAGTGTTTCTATAGAAAAGGTTGGTGCTGTTATCTCCACGTACAGATCAGAACATGGAGGAAGAGGGAGGCAGATGACTTGAAGCAAATTTGAGAACACAACCTACTTTTCCAAACTCCAGTTTGTTTCTCTGGTCACTTAAAATAACAGTTGCTCAGCCTTACTGAAACGCTAAAGCGTTTACTGCTGAGTTTAGGGGAAAAAGTCTTGCTTTACAGGTTTTTGCTTGTTTTTAAGGCTGTAGCTGGTCAGGAATTGATACCCAGTAGATAGAATACATGATGCGTTTTAGCATTTAGAACTATTTGTTTTAAATCTAAACGTATTTAGTTTAAATTTAGCAGATACATGGAAAAATCCAACACAGGTGGGTTTATTGCATTGAACAATATTTTTTTTGTTGGATTGTGGGTTTTATTTTTGCATTTGTTTAAACTTGGGGGAATCTTTCATTTCTCTTGAACTCCTAGTGTTTGTCAGAACGGGGCATGTTTGTCAGGACAAGAATTTTGTCATGCTTTTGGAGAACGTCTATCTTAAAACATCATTCAGAGGTGAAAGAAGAATCCGTGATCGCGAGTATTCTAAAGGACTCTGTCTGTCTTCTTTCCTCAAAGACTGAGCTAATCTCTCTGTCAGCCCGAGTGTCCTAATTTATAACTCAACACCCTTAGGCTTTATTCCTGCTCCCCTTCCAAGTAATTGACATGTCAATGAAAATGCAAGGGCAACCCCCCCCCATGGGTAACAGGGATACTGAGACACCGCTGTTATCTGCTCTTCAAAGGATCTCTAGAAATGCCTTCAATTGATCCATTGCTGCATGCCCATCTTTTAGTTTGTGTCAATCCAGGAGCAAGGGGGGGTGTTTTGATTTAAGGCCAGTTTTTTTGTGATCAACCTGAAATGTGCTTCATATACAAAGACTTATTGTTCTGTATTGATTTTACGTAGCAGAATAATAAGCAAAATGAAAATAGTATTCTTGAATCATTATACTAGTCAAACCAAAAATAATAATAAAGAATACCTTCATTAGTGATGTTTTCCAGTATTTGTAAAAAGATTTCTGCTAAGTTGAGCAGATGGAATCAAGCTTGTAAACATCGATTTATGGTAGGTTTCGCAGATGTTTGACATCTGTCTCAAACATTTGATGCTATTTCCACACAGCCTAATTAGCAAGGTCAAAAATCAAAGATGTGTATATAAAGCAACGATGACCAGATCCTAAGTATGAATCACGAGCCAGTTCTTGATATCTCATGATGATTTACTATTTGCGGGAAAACATAATTTTGACATGTTAGTTCCTTTTTCTCTTTCCTGTTGTAAAGATATACTAAAAAAAAAAAAAGATATCTTGTGCTTGGTGCAGTGACATAGTATATTTAAGATGTGTGCAAAACAGTTCTTTTGTGTTCTTTATTTGCTGCATTTTAGCTTATAGTCTCCTTGCATTTTAACCTTTCTCTGTTTTAAAAAGTGACTCTGTAAAAACATTTCCATAAGCTTCAAAACCTTTTATAAGTCACTTTGGGCTGTGGCTTCACCAGGGAAAGAAACTTGAACTTGACCTTTCAATTCTGCTTCTTGAGAAAGCTGATTTTGAATAATCTGAATGAACATAGATTTTTCTTTTACTCTGCTTATGTTAAAACAAGGGAAAAAAAATCTTAGAAATAAACTTGTCTTCCAGACTTCTTTGAGTTATCATTAACATTATTCATCTTGTAGAAATCATGTGTTGCCATATTATTTCTTAATCAATTAATGATGAAATATTATGAAATAACAGGTGTTTACTTAGTAAAAGGTGACAACTTGATAAAGAATCTGAAGCAGGTGAATGTCGTTCCTGGGAAAGCATGTTTTCCATTTTCATAACAGCATATTTTAAGGCAGGATTCAATTTCACAAATATATTGGCTCACCACAATACGTAGAAAACAACCAGAATAGCTAAATGCAATTTATATAAGCATATAAATCAGGGAGTGTAATTTTAAGGACCCTTTCATGGAGTAGGTTTGTCTCATAATATTCCTATTAAGTAGGTAAATATCGTTGGTCCTCGTTATTTTGAGATCAGGTAGCACTAGCAAACACTCATTATATTTATGCAACAGACTTCTCAAACCTGTCAGTTGAATGTTAGGATCTTTTCTAAATCAATATTAAGTAGTTTCTAATCTCCCACGTAAACTTAATTTTATGTTTCCTCTTCTGTAAAATGGGAACAATAATACTATAGGCAAATTCAACATGAAGATGCACAGAACGGTTTTTGCCACTTGTAAGATCCTGAATGGATATAGCCAACTGTTTTGTACTGCTTCTAGGAAAAATTATCACTGTGTTAAACTTACTTTATGCAGTATAACCCACTGAAGTCACAAAACCATCAAAACTGCTTTTATGATGATGACTAAATCTCAGAGCTTACTAAGACGGTAGGTAATGGTGCTCACAACAGCAGCTTTTGTTAAGCTATTATTTCAGTTTCTTCTACAACCAACACAATTCCAGGATTAAACTCTTTTGCAGATATAATGTAAGACAATATAGTCAATATACAAAATCTTCTATTTAGGATATACAAAGCAAACTTAAAAGAAAATCCTAGGTTCCTATTAAGCTATATAATACTTAGATTTGCAAGAATCTGTATGGGTTTTAGTAGACCATCTATTTTATTTCTCTCATGTAAATTAATGCTTTAAACATATATTCTCAAACAATGTTTTTTTTTTCAGACTGTAATGTAAATGACAATATATCAGTTTTATTATCCCTGGATGTGTTTACTTGCTTGATCAGAATTACAACCAGGTGGTACCATCTTCTCAAAACAATTTTACTTCCCTTTGCATGAGAATGGCTCATTTGAAGTTTGTGAAAGGCATATCCGTATGGAACTCATAGGATTTCATGTTGTGGTACAGCAAGAAGAGTTGCTAGAAATTGCCTGTTGCAGGCTGATGATGCAAAACTAGACATCTGTTAAATTAACATCTATCTAACATTTTTGCTTTTCAGTCAAATGCATTCAAAAAATTTAAATCTTTTTTAGCTGTCAAAACAATCTGTCACAAGATATTTATTTTTTTGTATAATGGGTTACTTAAGGAAAGCAGCATATGGTTGAGTGAGCTGCACCTATGCTTCAGCTTTCCAATCTGTCCTACCTATGAACTACTGGAAAAAGCACATCCTTAAAGTCCCTTCCAACCCAAACAGTTTTATGGTTCTAGGACTACTTTTGAAAATGTAAGTAATTAAAGTAGAACTCTGTACTTTTTAACCAATTGGATGTCTTTCTGATTTGTATTTCAAAGAAAAAAACAGACTTCTAATGTTAATATTGGTAAAAACCTTGGATAATGTCACCCTGCCTTTTTGTCTTAAAACAATCCATAGCATGATAAACACTTCCCTGTGATAAATCACAGTGTGAACAACCCTGCAATCACCTATGTCTTTTTTTCTTTGCTTAATTTAGGACATTCATTACTTTTCACATAGAGGAGAATATAATAACACATTATTAATTACAATTATGTATAATTTTAATAAAAAACAGTAATAATAGAGGCTGAAATGACAAAAGCATAACAGCCTTCAGTGCAATATATAGAGCTGTATTGTGTTGGATTCTCATTCCATCAAAATATGGCTTGTGTATCTTGGTGACCTACTCAGTATGCTTTTATCTACCCCTTTCAATCATGCTGCAGCCTGCCCTGCCCTATCCTGCAAGAACACTACTGCGATTTTTCCAGATTAAATTCATAGTGAAATCCTGGCCTCATTAAAGTCAACAGGCTTGCTGCCTCTAAGTCAGTGAAACCTGAATTGACTGCTTGCTTTACTGTTTTTTTTCTGATAGACACACTAGAAGTCCAATGTTAGAGCTGTTGAAATTATTTCTTTCGGATGAACTTATTTATATACATTTCTTATACTTTCAGGTTTTGATTTATGTATGCTTGAAAAATGGGGTTTTGTTTTTCTTTTGCTTTTGTTAGTCCCATAGCACATAAAAAGCATGTGTGAATATGAGATATTTTTCTCTGAGAATAGTCAGTAGCTTTGTAGACGGGTGAGATTGGAAGTACTGAGGATGTGACATACTTCACCTCTGGGGAGACAAGAAATGTGTCACCCACAGGGAGCATCTTCTGTTGCTCATTCATGGTGTAGTTTTGGATTTAGTTTCAAAGCAGGAGAGCATTGTATAAAAATATTGCAATAAGTCACTGTATTTCATTAGTTATTAATAGAAAACTTTTAAGTGCCCCGAAAGGAATCTCTGCGGGCTTCCATGTCAGTATGATACTTTCAGAGAGACAGAATTTGAACATAGAGAACATATGGGGACATAGACTATGGAAATCATTCACTTAAATGTCACGTTTATCTTAGATTTGTCATCTAATTTTAATATGTTGAATGCCATGAATATGTTTAATTGTAGTTTGCCTTACAGTAAGTTGTATTTCTTACTACTATCTGCAGCCAAAATACATACGTGTTAGATATGTATATATTTTAAGCTAGTTATTTTGTTTTTGCTTTGAGAAGCATGCTATGTGTCTAACAGGCTGCAGAAACTGCTTTAGAGTTTGGGGAAGAGTTTAGAAACAAGTTTTCTTTAGTAAAGGCTTATTTACAGGGAGATAAATGGTGCTAGTATCAGAGAAAGAAAAATGAAAACTTTTAAGGTCACATTGTAATCTAGTGTACATTGCCAGAGCTGCACTGACTTCAGTGCAGAGTATGGCATTTTAGGATTTTGGCACACAAGAATTAAAAAAAAAAAAAGGCAATACCCCCTGTTCCCTCGTCCCCATTCACAGTAATCCTCCTTTCTGCCTCCCTCTTCTTGCCCACAGCCCGGGAGCAGGACGCGGGCAGGCCCTCAGGTTTGGGGCAGGCTGTGTGCAGACCCGTACGTGCGTGCCAGTGGGCCAGGTCTGATAGAACAGGTCATTCTTGGATAGTGTGAAACCCTTCTGTCAGTTGGGACAGCAATTTTGGCAGCTGTTCTGTACTCATCTTATGGGTTTTGTCAAACTTTTGGGAATTTCAGACCTTTGAGATTCACACAAATTTGTGTGTACCTAGCTGACTAAATATTTCAAGGAAGGACTGGCAGAGAAGCAGATTTTCTCAGAGAGAGTAAAAACGTACCAATGTTAATGTTCGGTTTCTAAAGCCATTTGGAGCTCAGAAGAAAGAATTTTGCTCTTCATTATAGAAATTGGAATTTCCTTTTTCCTTTTTATTATTGCTATTGTGCCTATTCCCTAAAAGCCATAAAATACTTTGAATATATAATAATTTTAAAGTGTTGATAATTTTAGGTGCAATGGACCATAAGAAGCCGAAGCATGAACATTGCCTTTTCTGGGCAGAGGTGGACAGGCTATAATCTTTAGTAAAGGTGACAACGATCATTACAGCCTCGGGCTAGACTGGAAGTCTACCATAGGAGCAAGAAGTGCAGGTATTAACAGGGTTTTTTCTGTACTGCTTAAGAGAATGAAGCTTGTGCTTTTGTTTGATATACTAATAGCAGTCCCTTTCTGTTTGTTAGGGAAATCATTATTATGTTGAATCTTCATTCTAATCTGACATGGCTGTAAGCTAATCAATTGAAAGTTGATCCTAACAGCCCATGATGGAAGCACTGCCAGTCAGCCCCAGTAAGAGCAAAGGGTCTCTGAAAGGCTCCAGCTTACCCGTGCTGAGCCATACATGCTCCTATCCCAGGCTGCTGCTGTCATCCTCTCTGGTGTTTTACCCTCCCCTCCTAAGCCTTAGTCTAGAGCTCCCTCTTCACACTCCTCTGACAGAAGACAGATCACTGGCTTGTCTGAAAACTCCTCTGGGAAATGGATGGTGTAGGGTTTTGCCCAACTTGAAATGAGAACATATCCTTCTTAACTGCAGCTGAACAGTCACTGTTACGTACAGCTGGAATTACACGTGTTCTGAGCAGCCAGCTGCACCCACGAGGTCTACGTATTTTCACTGGTTGGCTGTCCATAAGCACCAGGACAGGCTCAATAAGATGTGTTGTCCTTCAGCCACTGGCAGGCCATCAATGGACAGTTTTTTTGATGACTACAAAATTGTGCTGGACTTGTTAGGAAATGCTATTTCAGCTAAGGTAAAAACCAAGCAGAGAGCAAAGCCCGAGAACCTCTTGTGTTTAGGAGTGTGAGCGATGTAACTCCAGGTATAGGTGCAAAAAATGGGAAGACTAAGAAAATTATTTTAAAGTGTTTTTTCCTTAAAATGGGTTCTTCGCTCTCCCTTTATCTATTGCTTCCTCCCATTTTTTTTTCTTAAATGAATACCGTTCTGAAGAAGCAGATTTTAGGAGCATTGTGCTGGGAACAAAAGGATTCTTTCAAAGACTTGTTGCTCAATCTTGTTTACGGGATTTTTCTTTTCCTGGGGCCTCTTAAAGTCTTCTCAATTATTCACTTCCCTAATGTATTCATATTTGCTAGAATAAAACCCTGCTCTATTTTGAGGAGGACTGTATCAAGTTGCAGTTGTTCCCAGTCTTTCTGAGTGAAACGTTACCTGAGAAATATGGCAATGCCATTTCTTTCCCAAGAGCTCTCTCTGTGTCCTCCCATTCTCACCAGGACTCCTGCTACTTCCTCACTTCATCCTCTGCTTTGGGATTGCTGCAGTTCCTTCCTTGGTTGGCTGTGCTGGGACTCCTGCTGCTTTCTCCTTGACCTCACCAGCTCTGCTGCTGCCCAACAGCAGAGCTAGCAAGTCACAATGCTAAGTCTAAATGATTCAGGCTGACTCTAAATGAGGCTTTTTAAAGCATTTTAGAACTGCACTTGCTAGCAGAGTTTCCTCCCAGCGATCCCTCTTCTAGTAGGGTTTCACTTGGCCAAAGCAGTTTGCATAGGTGCCATGCCATGCCTTTCCTGGGTACCCGTGGCGTCACGCAAACATCATGCCTTGGCGGGTGAGGAAAGAGTGCACTTGTGCATGTGGCATTAATAATAATTATGATCATAATCATCTTTGGGAATACATTAATATTGTTTTCTTACATATGTATTAGGTAAACACTTAGCTAAATAATCATAATTAGCAACTTGAAAATTCTGTGTAAACATTAGTTATTAAACCCCTAAATGGGTCCTATGAGGTATCATTACCACCATTATATAAACAGAAAAAATTGACCACATCAAAGATAATTGTCTTTCCCAATTTCTAGCACTGAATCACAAACCGATATGTGATTTGATCTCCAAAGCTCTATTTCTGTCATGGATTTTGGATGTTTTAACACACTGACTCCCAGGAGTTCACTGTAAATTGTCTGAACAATAAAAATGCTATTGTTTACATTCTATTTTCCAGTCATTACACCAGAAATAATTTGTCAGTACTGGCCCTCCCTGTGCTTTTTTCAGGGAGGGAGTGCCTATTGCAAATTAAAAAATACTTTTTGTATTTGGAATGACTTCTATAACTGTATCAGTAGTTGTGACCTTAGGTGTTGTTTTCAACTTTGAAATAAAATTACTGAAGCAAGATATTACCTGAAAAATGAAAAGCTATGTCAGAATGCTGTTGAAAGTTAACCCAAATGGCACAGAAATGTCATACATAGTTGATTATAATCATGCTTCTGTGTAGAATGTTATTTTTGTACATTGCTCTGGTCTGTTTATAACCATTAAGAAGGGAATTATGCACAGTAATGTGTCTGGATTCCAAGGAAGTTATTTGGCCTGTACATTATAATTTCTATTTGTTGTTTGGCTGCAGGACAGCATATGGAGTCATTATCCTCTTAATAAATGAAATAGATGCAACCTCCCTTTCTACTCACTGACTGTTGGTATGGGAGTAGGTAGCATCTGTCACCTGTGCAGACAGACTGAGAGGTGGCAGTTCAGTCCGGGCTCTCATTTCTGCCTTTTCCAAGAAGGACTGATTGGTTGGGTGTTTTTTATTTTACTACCTAGAGTAACGATCCTTTCCTAGGAACGTGTAGGTGATGCAATGGCAATGTCTGTTTGCACTGGTGAAGAGCATAAGGGAGTCCCTCTGTCCCTTAAGGCCCCTACACGGAAGGCTCATCGTCATACAATGGATGGTATGTAGCATGTTTGGGATCTGGGATATGCATGTGGCAAAGTAGGGAAGGTAGAACTGACACAGTAACATCAACTTTGAGGCCATAAAGGAAGTGGCTGAGGTAAGATTCCAAGTGCGTGCTGTGCTTAAGGACTGAAACACTCCAATGCTGAGTGAGCTCTTTGTGGCCAGAGCAAAAACATTTCCATGTTTGCATATTGTTCTTTGGAATATGTACTGATTCTGCATGTCCCTGTCTCCCTCTGTTGTTCAATTTCCTACTCTTTTTTTTGTGTGTGTGGGTGTTTTTTATTATTTTGGGGTTTTTTTTTTGGTCTTGCTGAATTGTAATCACGTGGCTAACAGGGCAACTGAATTTTAACAAGGTTTTATTTCCTTTTACCTTCATTTAGAGCTTTCAGGATGGGATGGACTCATGTAAAAAATAATTTTTTTTTTCATTCAGCAGTGCTGTAGTTCACTGGAATCCTACGTTTAAAATTGTTAATCTGAAATGAAAACTATACACTTAATTGTTCACGACTCGCATTTACCAGTTGTGCTAATTGTGGGTTTCAGGGATGACCAAGCCCACAGTCTGTATCTGGCTCTAAGAAAACAGAAGACCTGTTTCTTCAGGCACGTCCAGCATCAGTCCCTCACGCTGATGAGTGTGGCCAGACAGACCTGCCATTAGTGCGAGCCCTCTGGCATCTCTTTCTGATCAGTGAGCCCCGCCGAGCTCCTCAAGCATTCCTGGCACATCGCAGTAGCTGGGATCCAAAGGATCTCTGCTCTCTTCTTTCTGGAGCTATTATCTCTGCTCGCACACAGTCAGTCTTGGTTTATATCAAACGCTGCTCTGCTCTCTCCTGACCTGTCCCCAGAGGGGCCATCCCGGCAGGTGCGCACAGCCCCTCCCGTGCAGGTCCAGCGTTTGCTGGTGCCCAGACGTCACCAGGGCTCTCCTGCCCAAGGACCGACCCAAGGACCTAGGGCTGTTCCACGCCCCATTTCCGTGGAATTCCTATTTGTCCCACCTGCCCGGCGCCTCCCCCGCCCATCTCCAATGTGCGAGCAGAGCCGGGCGGGGCGCGGTGCCCCCCGGTACCGGTCCTGCCCGCAGCTGCGGGGGGCGCAGGACCCGCGGGTGAAGGCTGTGCTTACGGGGGGGCTCCGTCTACCCACAAGTGAGTGATGTGCCATTCAGGGGCTCCCCCTGCCCGCAGGTGAGCGCTGTGCTTACAGGGGCTGCCCCTGGGGTGTTCCGCTGCGGGCCGGGCCGGGGCTTTTCCCGGTGCGGGCGGGAGGGCGAGCGCCGGAGGGGCCGGCAGGAGGTTGCGGGGGCTCCGCCCCGGACGGTGCCCGCATCCGGCAGCGCCGAGCGGCAGGGGCTTGGGATCCCCCCCAAAACCAACGAACCACACAGAAATCGCTAAATAAACCCAAAGCAGACGTCAGGATTTCTTTCGCGCTTTTTCTCCCTCCCTCGCTCCCTCCTTCCTTCTTTCTTTTCCTCCCTGCCTCCCTCCCTCCTACTTTCTTTCTCTCCCTCCCTCTTTTCCCTCCCTCCCTGCCTCTCTCCTTCCTTCTCTCCCTCCCTCTTTTCTCCCCCTCTCTCCCTCTTTTCTCCCCCTCCCTCCCTCTTTTCTCCCCCTCCCTCCCTCTTTTCTCCCCCTCCCTCCCTCTTTTCTCCCCCTCCCTCCCTCTTTTCTCCCCCTCCCTCCCTCTTTTCTCCCCCTCCCTCTTCTTTTTTTCTCCTTCCTTTTCACAGTTTTAAGAGCTATGCAGTTGGGACAAGCTTTAAAGCACACAGGTTGGGGTGGGAGCAGCAGGGCTGGTGCTGGGTGGGATGGAGGAGATGGAGGTTCAGTTCTAGTTGGCCCAGACATCTTCATCTGGAGAAACCCCTTCTGGAAATTGAGTTTCAGTGTTCAGTGAGTGCGGTGTTAGAGATTAAAGTACCTGGAGTGGAGCCCCCAGTGTCCCAGCCCTCTGTATTGGTACCACCTGTGCAGGTGTCTTAACCTGAAATGGAGTTTTAGTGGTTTGGGGTCGCAGTGTTGTGTTTGTGGCTGAAGAGGTTGAGCACTAGCGTCCTCCTCACTTGCTGTTTAGTAAATATCAGTGTCATAACAAAACTTGTCATTGCATTATGGACTTAGTGATTAATTCAACTCCAGTTAGACTGGCTCACTCATTCTGTGAACCTTACCTATACAGGCAGGTAACTCTGTTACCTCAGCTTGCTTCATCCCGCTAAGATGTTGTTCAGTGTGAAACAGCAGAGCACATCCATACTTGCTTAATTTCACAAGCAGATTTGAGACCTTTAGGCAAGGTGGTGAGGTTCCACAGGTGAGTACATGTAACTGTCCATGGAGACCAGCCAGGGCCATGACTGGGCACAAGCCAAGGAGATGCAGTTCTTCATGAACTGCTCCAGCATGGGTCCCTCCCATAGGGTGCAGTCCTTCAGGAACAGGCTACTCCAGCATGGGTCCCCACAGGGTCACAAATCCTGCCAACAAACCTGCTCCAGTGTGGGCTACTCTTTCCACGGGTCCACAGGTCCTGCCAGGAACCTGCTCCATTGCAGGCTTTCCATGGGTTCACAGCCTCCTTCAGACACATCCATGTGTTCTGGTCTGGGGTTATCCATGAGCTGCAAGTGAATATCTGCTCCGCCAAGGACCTCCTTGGGCTGCAAGGGAGTATCTTCTCTACTTGTGGCCTCTATGGGCTGCAGGGGCACAAGTGCCTCCCCTTGGTCTGTACCACAGGCTGTAGGGATTCTCTACTCTGGCACCTGGTGCATTTCCTCCCCTTCCTTCTTCACCAGCCTCGGTGTTTGCAGAGTTGTTTCTCTCACAAATTTTCATTCCTCTCCATGGCTACAGTTGTGCAGGATTTTTTTCCCTCCTTATATATAACATCCAAGGGATGCTACCAGTGTTGATAATGGACTCGGCCTTGGCCAACGATGGGTCCATCTTGGAGCTGATGCCATTGGCTCTGCCAGACGTGGGGGATGCTTCTATTAGCTTCTCACTGAAGCCACTCCTGTAACCTCCATGCTACCAAAAACCTTGGCACGTAAACCCAATGTATACCTTTATGGCAAACATTCATTTTGTCTTGTGAACTTTAAGCATCAGCAGCTGTTGGAAGTGTTTCAATAACACCCTTTCATTGCTCTTAAAGGACTTCTTGACTAGCATAAAGAAGTGTTTCCATTCTGGTGAACACCACAAAACATTTTGGAACTACTTAGGCCTTGAATCAGACATTACCTTTGATAATAGAATGCAGTTGGCTAATTCTTACCAAACTGAGAAGCATTTTAAAAACGAAATTCACAGGACTATATGTTTCTTCACACTTTATTTTTCATTGTTGTGAACGTGTATCGGTTGATGCCAATTAACACTCTGTGAATTTGGTTAAGAGAAAATCTGTTAGAGTAGAAACAAAAACTAGGCGATACGATAGAGATAAGCAGGGTAATGACTTTTAAAACACCCTTTATGACTTAGGCATTGCATGACTGCAGTCATGTCCTTTGTACTAAAATAAACCACAGCAGCATGGTACTGCTTTACATTATTATAGTTACTTTAAAACTTTAATCAGCAGAAAATCTGTCATGAATAAGGAGTAAGGTTATATCAAATTCCATCAGGGATCTAAATATTTTCCCACTGAGGTCGATAAGCACAGTTTTAATGGAGAAAAATAGAGTATTTGGAGAAAATCTGCTAAAAAAGTTGTGGGGTTTTTTTTAAGGTGTTTTGATGCCACTCTCTGATCCCTTCAACAGAAGTTTTCAAAGCACCCTTGCAAACCAGCTGTCATCTCTATATTCTCTTCATAGATAGGGGTACTGAGTCACAGGGAGAAGAGGTGTATTTTAAAAAAAGCTAAAAAAAGAAAGCAGGAGGATCACGGAAAGAGGAAGCGGAGGTTAGTGAACAATTTGAGCATTTATAAGATAGTGTTTCTTTTTTTCCAAGATTGGGCCCTTTAAATGTCATGCTTTTGGTGTGCATTAAGACAAGCACTTTCCAGGAAATGTGTCTGGTGACTCCATCATATTCTGTACCACAGTTTATATCTATTCCTGGCGGCTTCCAGAGGGTTTTTTTAGGTATTCAGCATCTGAAATTGTACCTTATCCCAGATTTCACAAGTAAAAATCAGATTATTGTAAAAGAGAGTTGGCTGATAAGTAAAGTTTTGAATTGCTTCTGTGATTGTCACAGAAGAGAGAATGTCAAAAAGTGACAATGGCTGTAATAAAGTGGTTAGCTGAAAAATATTAAAAGTAAAAATAGTTAACATTTTATTTTTGTTAGCTACCTTTTTCCCTTTGTCAGAAACTGTTTACTAGAAAGCTTTTGCTCTGATGTCTCAGACCTGAGAAAGTTGAAGAACGTTTCAAATAATAGCCAGATAGCTCACCAGTGCTTTTTGTCAGCAAAGTGGAAGAAAAGCCACAGTCTCAAATGACTTTCCATGGAATCAAAATCTATGTATTCTAAATAAAAAAAAAAAGATATGGGAAAAAAATATTAAGTGCTGTTATTAAATTTTGTTTATTTTTAAATACAGCAGGTTACTTATTATGAGAGCATGAACATACCTAAAAAGCCACATCTTGCTATTTATAATGTGATCTGATTGTGTTTTCAGAACTGTGAAACGCTTGTCTCAAAACCAGAACTAAAATGCACATTTGACTATTTTTTTAGTTTTAATCATTTCTAATGTAACGTCATCTTTGCTTTTTATAGAACTTTTAATATACATATGCTTTTTTGAACATTTTTGTCACTTTTTAACAATTGGCTTAAAATACTCTGTCTTAAAGTTCTCAGGAGTCAATCATGTCAAGTTCGTGCTGTTCTCAACATTCCAATCAGTACTTTACATTTCCCAATTTTTTTTTCCTTCACTTTGCATTCCTTGTTAGTGGTGTGACAGGGATAAAGACAGGAGCAGCTGTTCTGGTTCATACCAAAAGTTCATCAAAACCAATATCCTCTGGCTGATGAGAGCTGATGGCATGCCAAGAGAAGTGTTTTAAGGGTGCTTTTATATGCCATGTCAAGCCTTCCTGGTGGAATTTTGCTCTGTATTCTCAACCACAACAGACAGATAGTAAACCAGACTGTCTTGAAACTACCCACCCACTTTCCTATCTACTCATTTGCTTGAGTCATAGTATAAATACAGCAGGAAACTGTTTATTAAAAAAACACTTGACTCATGTTATATGCAGGACCCTGCACACATGCAGACAGCAAGTAGGGATTGTGTGGTTGTTTTTATGTGCTGTTATGGCATTGCTTGGGTAGCAGTCTCTCCAGTGCTTCTTACATCGTCACTACTGTGGTAACTCGGTGTAAAGTTAACTCTTCATCATGGGTCTGTTATAATGGACAGAAATTGAGGTCTTCAGAATTCTCTAGGAATTCCTAGTAGAATTCAAGAGCTTTATTTTTTTTTATGAGATAAGTGGAATTTTAACTGTTTGATTGTAGTCTATGACCGTTCCATTTGATCACTGTATGAAATGGTTTGAAGCATTTAACGAATTGTCAACTGTTACTCATAGGGTAAGACCTAGTTCTGAAAGACTTTTACACTATAAATTTGAAAACTGGAGTTCTGGTGTGAAAATAGTGGATCTAGACATGAGTAAACAGGAATAAGCTTTAAAATGTAAGACCTTTGTTCCTGTTTTCTATTTCCTCTGCTCTGCCCTGTATTAGAGATGAAGACCCATTTTTCTGGTTTTATCTGGGAACTTTGTTCTTTAAGAACTTTCCTTCCTTTCTCCATTCTTCCCTCTGCCTTTCATTTTTTGGTCATTTTTTGCAGCTTTATTTTTCCTTCTTAGGGAAACCTTTCCCTTTTGAGAGAGTTTTAGGCATCCTTGCCACATGGCAGAGATCAAGCTCAACTCGAGGCAAGTCAGCAGATCTTGGGACTCTGACATGATGACAAATAATTCAAGGAGTTTTCTAGATTTAGTTCTATGCTTCCACGTTAGCAAGGAATTATATTTATGCCAAGATCAGCCCATAAAAAAGCATGTGTTCTGACAAGTCCCAGTTATTAGGGAATGATGACAGTGGCCTTTTAATTTGGTAACACCCTTCTGCTTTTTGGCATCTCTATCATAGGTGTAGCAAAGTAATTTATGTAGCATCTGGAACTGAATTCACAGCAGAAATAATCTCAGAATAGAAGTCAGCCTGAATATAGGTCAAGCTAGTGCATAGGAAACCAACACATCTTCAAAGCAGTGGCTCAGAGAAGTACCGAATGCTCAAGGGTATACTTAAGGCATGAATGTTGCATATTAATTCAGAGGACTGGGCAGTAAAACTAGGCTTTGTTCAGTTTTTAAGTGTGTTTCCCAGTACTCTAAAATAAATTGTGTGCTCTGTGGAGCTTTGTACTCTATTGACTCAGTGTAGATTTGTACTTCATGTAGAGAACTTAAATTATCTAGAAGTGAAGAAAATCCTTTACGAGCCATACAGCTCTCTCCTGGAAGCTGGCCTTTGTCTTTGCAAGCAGAACGTATCTACACAGTGTGAAGGTGCTCTCAGCCCATGTTATAGAAAGAAATCATGGCAGGCAAACCTGTACCTTGTAGGTAAGTTATTTTTTCCATCCCTAACATTAACTGGGGCACAGGAGGTTCATGTGAACTGGCTGTCATTTAGACACAGATGAAGGTCATCAGGTTACTACTGTTTAATAAAATGATATCTTCTGTGGGAGATACTTCAGGAATTGTTTGATGTACTGATGATGGTATTAAAAGGCTTTAGTTTGCGTGACTGGGTTCAGTGCTATGGTTATGTAGCAGCAAAAATGCTGAACAGAAATTTACCAAGCAGACAGTACTACGTGTTGGTGCCACAGAGGTCTGAATTTTGATGTCATTTTAATGCATATTCTTTTATAGTTTTATGAGTAAATACAACGAGGGAAGGAGAGGATTTACATGTCCTTTGAAATTAGCATTCCAAAATAACCAGTAATGTACTCATTATCTCCTGGTTTAGTTCTTCTATCAAGCAGAATTTACAAAAGTACTGATTCCATTCATTCATGAAATGACTGATTTCATAACATATTAACACTTATGAAATAGAGAAAACTAAAAATTAACTATAAACAAATAACAACTGAGTTATTAGTTATTAGTTATTATCACTTACTGACTTGACAATGACAAGAATCAAAGATTATTTTCAGTAGCCATTAAGAAATCTGTATGACTCAGAGCCAAATTACAAGCTGCTTCTACTGAGGAAGCTTCTGATATTTTCTCTTTGTTGCCTTTTCATAACACTTGGCTATTTCTTCTCTCGTGTAACACCAGCAGTCATAGATAAATTTGTTCAACCATGCATATATTGCGTAAGGTTGTAGTGTTTAGACCAAATGCAGGTCATAAACAATTTTAATTTATAATGATGCTATCACATGTATTCATTTATGCTCAAAAAGCAGTATTTAGGTGTTTTTATAATTCATACCAGCAACAGCATCGTGTTTTCCTTCACCCTGCCAGGATGTTAATGTACCTTATGCTTGTGTAAGGTCTTTAACTTGTGCCTCTCACCAGTAGATCTATGTCTGATCATGACACTTCTTTTACCACATCGGTTTCATTTCTTTTTGTAAATTGGACACTGGGAAGTTAAGTATTGGCAATGTAAGGCACAAGGGATTTTCTTGTATGCTTTGTCTCTGTTCTAGCCCTTGCACTACTCTGTTGTATTTCCTCTGAGCAGTGAACAGATCGCAGTCTAGGGAATGGTGGTTGGGGAGGGATGAAGGGCCTCACATTGCTATTCTGCTTTTATAGTGGTTGTAGTGCAAGAGAGAGATCCAAAGGTATTATTGAAACAAGGTTTGTGGGGAAGAAGGTGGTATGTTTTATTAAATGAACTGATATAACTGAACAAAAAAAAGATTCTTTCACACAGTCTTTCTTCAGGTTTGAAACAGAAACAGAAGGTTGGAAAAATTATTTCTGTGTTCATGCCATCAAACTAGATAATTGGCAAAGAGAAAGTCTTTGCTAGATGTGAAACACAGAACAATGTTGGTAAGAGAAAGTGGTCATTAGCTCTTTTGCATAGCCAGAGTCTTTCATTTAGCTCCAAAGGGTATGCAGTCAGTGAGTGTTTCTGGCCAGCAGTCCCTTTAATAGGCACGGTAAGTACTCTTGTAGTCTTTTGCCACTTTATTTCCCCGTAATCTGCTGTCATGACACTCCACGTTCTAGGTAAAACCCTTAATGCCTTTTCCTGGCAGGGAGTTGTGAGGAGAGGAGGATTCAGTATCATTGGAACAATGCAATGCGTTGAATGCGCTTCACTATTCTATTACTATGCAAGTTTGAAGTCAGAGACATAGAATATCTGTTTGCATGCAGGCTAATGAAATCCTAGACATAAAGCAAACAGAAGAATGATCCAAATTTCTAGTAGAGTAGACAAGTAAGAGATGAAGTGGGTTTCTGTGATTAAACTTGATTTGGCTTCCTCAGGTAAGATTGAGGGAAAGCTCCGATTTGTTGTTTTCTCTGTAATGGTGAAAGTATAAAAAATGGGCTGGGAATCAGTTATTTATATCTCTGCACCAAATGGCATTACTGGTACATTGCATTGTGTAGTTATTTTGTGGTGTTCTGTGATGTGGTGCCTGTGTGCTACTGGAGTAACGCCTGAGGAGGCTGAAGTGGAAGCACATTTAACAGCAGTGAAGTTTGCATTCATGTTAGTCAAAGACCTGGTGTGTCTTATGGAAATGTGGCTGATAGCTTACTTCCATAGGAGAATAACCTGCTTGGCTCGCTGGAGCTGTCACGACTCAAGCAGTTCAGCATTCAAACAATTTTAGTTCAAACACAAGGTCAGTTCTTATAGAAAAGTATTTACTTAGTATGATATATAAGCCTTTGCATAATTTTAGCCACTCGGTCTTGTATCTTTCATGAAAACAAAGTGCATGCATGTTTCAAGTGTTTTGTTGACCTTGGATGTAAACACATGGTTTTGATTGCGTTGTGAATTTGCAGATAGGACTGTGAGGATGATTAAATACTCCTATTACGATGTATGTATGTGTTTTGCAGGTTTTGAAAACTGTTATCATGAATATAATCTAGTGATATGGGGAAACTGTGGAGACTGCCATGAGAAAAGCAATTTACCGGTAAGGGTGAGAAAATACAAAATGAAATGGGAAACAGATGGGAAAGATCTTTTCCCTAATTGTTACTGTTACTCGTTTAAGTTAAGTGTTCACAGGCATGCACCTATGCAGCATGGGCAGAATGAGCTTCTTGTAGGAACTTGGAACTTCTTTTTTCTTTTTTAAAAGGCAGCTAGGCCCTTCCATTACAGTATTTGCTAATAATACGCTGGAAAAATTGTCAATAACTGAACACGTGGATCTCTATCTCTCCTTCCTCCTCCTGTCCCCCTGAATCTTAAGGTGCTGTTTATTTCCTTCATGTCTGGAAGAGAAAACTGGAGGCCTTTAAAGCAGCTACACTGCTTTCATTAGATTCCTTACATCAACAGAGCAAGGAGAAATGATGGTAGGATTCTTAATAAATTCTAAGATTCTATGAAATACTTGCTGTAAACCATCATGCAAAATGCTCCTTTGCTAGGTCAGTTTAATGCTGTATTGATACACGTACGGAGAGAGGTTTAAAAGCCCAGTGTTCTTAGGAATATTTTTTTTCATATGGTAAACTTTACTCTAAGCTCATGTGGTGAAGGTTGCTCAAGAAGATTAGTGAGAATCTGATTTTAATGAATCGATATTTATGTAAGTGTACTGCCAGTCCCCAGGGGACAAAAAACAAGAGATGAAACACTGAAGCCAATCACAAATTTAGCAGTAACTGTGGGGTTTGGGACAGCTGGCAAGCTTGAAGAGTCAAGTTATACTTTACAAATCTGAAAACTGGATTCTGTCTGGCCAAAGCATTAGTATGGTGGTTTGTGGTAAGATTCTGGAGGTTAACATCCATAGAAAAACATCAATTCTTGTAAAATTTGTGGTACAATAATGATACGTAAGTACTCACTGTTGAGACTGCCTACTGATTGTCTCATAATAATTCATGAGCTCGTGTTCATAACCTCCTCTCTGAAATTGAGAAATCCTTGCAAAAGAGGATAGTGAGTTGAGTAGAACTGTTAAAATATTTTTCTGAAAAAACTAGCCAGATACCTTAAGACACAGATGTCCTAACGCAGCACTATGTGTCTTGCATAAACTAACACAGAAGTATGCCCTGCATTTGAGGTCTAGATCCAGATTTCCAGACTCTTATGTCTTTTCCCTAATAGAGTTGAGATGCTGGGATCCAAGGGGAGGACCAAATATGATGATGCAGCAAAGAGAAAATATGTGTTCTTTTTCAAGTTTGTTTACCTTTCTGCTGCCCTCTTAACCTTACATCTCCATGCAATAGCCAAGTCTGATCACGAACTTGTGTTGGTTCTGCAGGCAAGAATTATGCCTTTTGGCCAGCTGACCAATTGCCAGTTGGCTAAAAGCCTGTTTGCCTTTACCTTAAAAAGGTAAAAGATGTAAACAAAGCAAATTACTGAAGCTGTCCTAATGTTACAAGTTGTGTATATAGCTAAAAAAACCCAGCAACTGAACAAAAAACCCAGACACCCTCCCATGGACACACCCTCTTGCATGAAAATGAACTTTACTTGTATGAGGATTTAGTGTATTGACCTATTCTAAATGAGTAAGAATTAATAATTAAAGTCAAAATTTTAAATTTAACTTTTAGCTTGTAAGCACTTTTTTAAAAAATTGGAAATCTAATCGTATTTCTGATGGATTCCTTTAAAAATGTTGGTTCTGGGTCACATTTTTGTTCTGCTAGTTAGTACAACTTCATATAGAAATAACAAGATAAATAGAAGAAAGTCTCTAATACCTCTTCTTTTTAAACACAGATTTATCAGTGCTAATATGTTTTGTTGCTATGAAAACTCAGTTATCAACATTAAACATTTGTTCAGTCATTTGTTTATCAGTAGCAGTTTGCTAGTAGTTATAAGTAGAATTCCATCTGCCAGTTAAACTATATTGTAAATTGATGTAGAAATTAGCAGCTTCAGGGTTTTGGGGGTGGGGGGAGGTGCCTTTCTTAATGAGTATAGGAACTTAATTGCACATAAATGCCTCTCTAGGAGGTGGTTGAAGGGAATCTCAGGTATACTGCACACAAGTATGCCAATCAGGCAAAAACAGGCACACATTGTGATTATCTCAGTTTTCAAACCTGGAAGAGACAAGAATGTGTTGCTAAATGAGAGAGGCAGTATGTCATGCTCGCTGAGATAAAAACAGAAGCTGCCAGACACTTTGGCTTTATTCTGCGAATTCTTTGCTTCAAAACTCTCCCATCTTTTCTTCATGCTTATTCTCTCTCCCATTCTCATTCTTTCTCTTCCTCTCATTGCTGTCGCGATCTCTCTCTTATTGTTCTCTCCCTCTTTTCCTGTCTTTGATGCACATACGTTGTCACATTTCATTGACTCTCCCCTCTCCTCTGTTCTTACACTCACGCCTAGTGGTGCTTTAGCCAGAGCCTGCAGCCTCTCAGGCGAGTTTTAGTCATGTGTGAAGCTCAGTTTGATCGAGTGCTCCTTTTCTGCCTTTTCACTCTTGCAAAAGATTAAAAGGTGGCGTCACATCGCTCCCCTGCTCTTTCCCGCAGGAGGGACTTAAAAGGGACAACAAAAACTAATCACATTCAATAAGCATTTTTTTGCAAAAAAAAAGAGTGGACTTAGCTGTGCATTTTGAGGCTGGTGGTGAGGATTGGGAAGGCTAGAGGATGCTTCATACTGCTAACAAGGGGAGGAAGCCTTCAACGGAGGCAGGTAAGTAGTGCCTGAATCCGAGTGTTTTATGGAGTGGCTTGGTCAGAGCGGTAGATTTTCAGCGTTCGGTTAGTGAGGCAAGCAACTGCAGCAAGAGGCAGCGTCGGTGTGGTATCGGATTCCTTTTGTTTAAGATGTAAAGTATGTGCTATAAATTGAATTGTAAATGAGCTTGCGAGGATGTTGTATTCATACCGAGTGATTGTTTTCCCCCCTTTTCTCTGTGTATCCAAATAAATCCGAGAACCAGCTTTTGTGAAGGCTGGACTTTGCTTAAGGTTAAATTCAGTGCTTAAATCTCAGTATAAGAAAAGCTTTTGAGTCTTATAACCCTCGAGGAGCTTGGCATTCTGCAATTTGCTTGCAACATCTGAACTAAAAATGAATTATACTCATTTACTATTTATTTGGTAAGGTAAAATCTAACGTTGAGTTTAGTCTAGGTGAGTATGGTTTGTTTGCCTGGCATTTCATCGGATGAATAGCTATACCCTTTTAGAGATACTGTAAAACCTATTTCATGTTTATGTTTTGTAAATTGAGATTAAGTAGCATCCTGAATGAAATACGTGACTAAAACTCATAAACTGCATCTGTGTTTAGTAAAGCAATCACCAAATTAGAATAATGGATTTATGTCAGTTGTCAAATGGAGTTAACTCTGAAAGTGCTGTCCACAAGTGCACTTGGATTACAATAAAGCGCTTTCTGTTTAACAGTTATTGAGAGGAGCTAATTTATCAGGCAAAGCCTATGAACTTAAGTCTTGTGATGGTATAAAATTATATAGCTTAAAGTGTTCTGTGGTTTTGGGAAACGTGTCCTTTTATCCTCTATGAAAATATATTGAGCCTCTATGGAGATTCTAAAGGGAAAAATAATTTTAATTACTTTTATAATGCTACATGGTGATAACTGCCTCTAATTCACAATTGGAATATTTAGCTATTGGGACTTCTTTTTCTGGCTTTGCTTGCTCTGGTGCCTTTTTTTCCTCTCCATACATTTCTGCACTTATATTTTGCAGTTACTCTCTGAGCAAACTAAGACTCTAAATAGAAGGAAGGGATTCTGAGCAGCAATTACATTCAGAATTTCATTGTCATACTGAAAAGTGAACAAGCAGTCAAGGATAGTTAGACCATTATTAAGGATTTAAATGAAAGCAAATAAAATTGCAATGATCTGAGTTATTTGTGAAAGTAGAACACTGATTAACTGGCTCTGAAAGCAGGGCTAAGAAAAGCTAACTTTATAAGCTGTGTAAGAGTAAACATTGTTTTGTAGGTAGATTCCAGTGTTGCAGACCCACAAATGAGCATCCTGCAGATAGGAATTAATATGTTTACTTGAGAACTTTTCTCTTTATGCAAGTTTACCCTAATGTCTCAATCCTACATGCAGCCATATGGATGCGCAGTGCTATGTACTTGCAGAATTACGTGGCAGAGCTTTCTGTGTACGTTTGCAGTAGCTGGTTTTACAAGGGAGGCAGTGACAAACCACCACACAGCTGAACGGGATCAAGCCCCCAGGGAAACCTGGTCCCCCATCAGCGTAGAGGGACTTCAAGTACTACTTTTTTATCTTCAGTGGTAGTTAATCATATATATTCATCTTCATATAAAGGGACAGATCTGTTTCTGAGGCTTAAAATTAGACAAAAGAACTTATAACTGTTTCACTCATTTGTAGTGGGCATTTTTTTACTTTTTAGCTACAGTTTTGCTAGACTTGTTATTAGTTATTATTTGGCATTGGAGTTGCCATTAAGCCTCTCTTTCACCTTTCAAAATGTTTCTTTACATTCTTCCAGGCTCTTCGTATGCCTCAGATCTGTTTGAGCATGTGTTGGATCAAACTGAAATTAAGAGTTATTTGTCTGACCAAAATGGAAGTCCTAGATGTACTGTGATATTTTAATGCTATTTCGTGACTTAAATAAAGTACATCTAAGTGTAAATGGTAGATGACTTTTTGATGTGAATTAGTCATAAAGATTTTGTTCCTTATGAAATGGCAGAAAATGAGAAGGTTGGAGACGAGCTAACTTGATCTGCTTGAGCCCAGAATGCAGGACCTGAATTGCAGATTGTTTATCTCTGGCTCTGGCATTTGCTAACTCTGTCCTGCTAGATGTTAAATGGGTGGCTGATAGAAATAGAAGCATTTTGCTGATGTTCCAGTAGATGTTGCTGGAGAGCAAAGTAAAGATTACTTCATAGGGGAAAAAGAAATGCAGTGAGATTACAAAAGCCAAAGGAAAATCTCAAGGCAAATGGTTGTACAGGCTGTGGTGATTTAATATGTGATCAATATTTTTCTTACATCATCATCATCCTCGCTTCTGAAAATCTGAAGAGGTACATGTGCTGAAATGAGCCATATGCAGAGACAACTGCTTGTCTTCTTTAAGATTTTTAGGGTTTACTTCCCACTTTCAGCATTTTATCACTAGTATTAGCATAGTTTTGCATAAATGTTTTCTCAAAGGGAGGGCTGAAAACCCCAGAAGTTTGAAGTTTTTTTTAAAAAAATACAGTCATAAAATACAAATGTTTAATTTTAAATCAAGAAATGAATTGCATGCAATATCAAAATTAGAATTCCAGTGCAGTGAAGTTGCTTTCCTTCGAGAACTGTAAGAACTTTCTAGATCAACACATAATTAAAAGCCAAACTCACCCTCTTTCTTAATGAGTACCTTTGTTTTTTTCTGTGTATGTTTTGGGGTTTTTTTAGCTGTGAATAATTGTGAGTTACCACATGCTTACATTCTGAGAGAATTACTACGAGGAGTCTCAGATCAATAAATTGTAGAGTAACTAATGGCAAATGCATGGATAGAAAACAATGATGTACTATACTAAAACTACTCTTTTATTAATTAATCTGATAAAATAATAAAGCAGTCCCAAAAGATTGGAGGATTCTCATGTACAGGCAGTAACTGATGCAATTTCAAGCAACCACTGACCTCTGTCTGTGGAAATATTTATTTTTGGAGATGATCATCAACCATAACTGATTTGAAATTCAAAACAGTAATGTGTGTTTTGTTGTTTTTTTTAATCCTGGCTTTCCATGTAAAGTAGGAGAAACATGCAAAACTTAAGCTCATCTTAATAAAAATGCGGTCTCTCTTCCTTCAGCTGATTTGTACTTATTTGTACCTTAAATAAAAAAGGAAAAACAAAAACAAGAATTAGTTGAAGACCTTTCAAAGAAGAAATTTTAGGTTTTGGAATTAGGGTTACTGTGTTTCAATGAATTTTATAATGCATAGCGGCATTGTGTTATTTAGTTTGCTACTTACTGTGTAAGAAAATTTCAGCCTCTGCTTTTAATTGGAAAAAAATGCAGATAGAAAAATGTATGGCAGATCTCTACAGTCATCCCCCATGTTACTTGGGTTGTAGATAATTTATTGTAGTTTGGGTTTTTTTGCAGACGCATGCACCGAGATTTAATCTGGCAAGATTTGGATTGGTGTTCTTTTCCCATACAGATTTGCTGTTGCCAGTAGGATTTTTCCTCAATGTTCTGCTTCTTTAATTTATTGTTGGATTTGTGCATGCCTACAACTTTGTACATACTAGGGCAATCCCTTAATGTTCAGAAAACTGTTTGCATACTTTATATGCAGAAGAATTGAAATCTTCTTGCATTTGAGTATGGTTTAGGAGATGTCAATACTAAATATATTTATTGAACGTGTAGGGTTTTTATGAGTTTTTTTGCTCAAACTTAGAAGTATCTCAAGCTTTAGAGACAATTAGTGATTGATATTGAACATGGTGCATGTCAGGTGGCCGTGGCCAGAAGTTCATGAGCCCTTTTGTGTTTTTGCAGTTCTATGTCATTCAGAAAAATAAACCTGACTGTTACCAGAGAGACAATATTATCCGAATATATTCTCGTACCTTCTCTACTTCAGTTTACTTTCAGACTTGTCAGTTCAATGAAATGGTACATAATTTAGTTTCAAAGATCGTAATATGTCATCAGTTTCTAAAGAGAATTCCCTGTTGAAAACATTGGCAAATTCAGTTTAAAGGCTTATGACACAATATAGCCCTGAGGAATAAACTTTTATCTTTGTATTTCTCAGTTCTCAAAGTCATGAAGAGAAAAGCAAGCGTACTTATATAGTGGAATTCTATTTATGAGTACACTATGAAAAGCTCAGAATAGCTGAATAGGGTAAATAATTCTGGCCACAATTGATTGTAGTGCCACCCTTATCAGTAGCAGCAATATTGTATTTCTGTGGATGCTTATGTATGTGTGAACAAACACACAAAGCTGTATCTGTGTATTTTAATTTAAGCCAGTTTCAAATTTAAAAATACATACCTAGTTGCACGTTACTGGAATACAGGAGGAATGAATGCCTAGGAGCTTCCAGTAGGTTACTGAAATATAGAGCTGGGATCTGTACGTAGGAAAATGTACTGCAGATAATAGTAATTTAATTACTTGTTTGGGACGCAAGTTTCAAATGCATCTATATCATTTGTTTCATCACTCTGATAATCAGTTTCATTAAAATGTGGTATAAGGTGGATAAAAATAATTAAGAGAAGTGGAAATAGGATTTGGCAATGAAATTGTCTTAAGGATTTACTTCTAAAGAAAATGACATGAATGTATGTATTTTCCTCGTTTATATGCAAGTAACTCCTGACTAACTTGAAGTAGTGGATACAAGTTCTCTTTTAGCTGTATTGTGTGAAATATATTTAGCTAACACATTTAGTTCTTTATCTTTGTGCAGGCAATTTTTGAAAGGTACAGAGTTCAGTTGCTATCTATAGCTTATATTGATTTAATAAAATTCAACCCGTAGCTCATAGCTGATTCCAAATCAAATAAGTTTTCTTTCTGTTACGTGCAATATGGTTATAGAATTACATATAATAGTTGCATTGAAAAGTTAAATCCCCCCAGCCCCCAAAGTAAAAATAAAAAAAAAGCTAAACAGATGTTTAGCTAAAGCTTTTTGAAGTAGGACATTTATTTTCAGATCATTCTCCTACGCTTATCTTTCTTTGTGAGATTCCAAAGGATAAAGCCACGTGAAAGTATTGTGTGAGTGGTCCTTCTCTGTAAAACATTATCAGAGTTAGAAAACCCTTTGTATATTTTCTGGGCATTTTGATATGAAACTTAGTATTTTCAGTTGGAAAATGTGCCTTAAAATTTCACGTTATTTTTTGGACATATTTGTGGTAAAGTTTTTTGTTATACTTGACCCCACAGTATTACCAAGCACAGGCTCCTAACTGTGTCAGCCATGCCAACAATGTGATGGAGGAGCATAGTCTTTTCTATTCTCCTCATTTCTCTTCACTATTGGATTAATGTCTATTTTGGATGGGGTTTTGTTGACAAATTCAATTTCTTCCACCCTTTCTGTTTGGTCTAAATGTCAAACCCAACACAGGCTTTTGTACATTTTTTCCCTCACAGCAAAATGGAGACAAGGAAGCTGCTGCAAGATGTTATCATTTGTTGGGGGGAAGAAGTGTCGGTACTGAGTTTTGAGAATTTCTCTCCCTACGTACAGTCATGCCTGGTTTTCAGTAACTGGGAGTTTCTGGGTTTGTGGCACTCTCTCCCCAGCAGATATTCGTGCTTAAATGGAACCTGGATTATCTCAGTATTTATATTGATATTCATAGTTGTAGCGTAATTCTGTACATAACACATTAAGAAAGGCTATGGTGTGTTTGGGTTGGAAGGACACAGAGAGAAAAGGGATTCTTCATGTCTAGAAAATAAAGGAAAGAGAATGGTTCTAAGAACATTTTGTGATTAATGTCAAATACTGCATACAGATGCCTCTAAAGTCCGTGTGCTGTGCCGTTGTGCTAGTATGTTTACATGCACATAAATAATGTATACGTGCTATACATATATACATACAGTCTCTAGAGGTCAGTAGAATGTAAGGAATGGGCAGATGTTCGGTTTTCTACTATGAGACTTCGAGATGCAGGATATCAGTTGTTTCCACCTAGAAAAGATGAATATGTTTCTAATGAAATTTGGAAATGAAGTAATTAATCAGATTTAACAAAGGGCTGGCTGAAAGAGTATCATGTCTGTCTTGTTACGGAAATGAGTGTAAATTATTTGTTTTGGGCAAATTCCTGATAAATGCTCATTTGTGTTCTAAGAAACTTGACAGAAATCCAAACCATGATTATTGCATTATAGTTCATTATATTGCATCTCCTTGCTATTATTTTGAGAGGGCTTTTTAGAATGACTGAAATAAAAATGAAAATGGTCTTTTGAAACAGCGTATGTTAAATGCTAAGCAAATCAGGACTACAGTGCAGGCAACACATTTTCTTTTCATGTTTACCCAGTTAGCCTTGGCCAGCCTTAACAAATTAATTGTTTTATCCATGTTCACCACCTTCTAAAATTAAATCTTCTGAATGAACTGACTGTTTATGGTTGAAGGTTCTGTTTTCTTTAAAAAAATCTGTTTTGATAATCTCTTATTACAAGCTGCAAGTCTGGGGATTTTTAAATATTCCATGACTTGATTTGTTTTGTTTTGTTTTCTGGGAAGCTAAGCAGATGTAGAGTTTTTATCTATGAAGGAGTGGATTTGAATTCTGATTTATGCTGTAAGCGAAAAGAAGGTTTGTGCTTCTAGTGGTGTTTAAATTTAAACCAGCTATAATTCTGTGTTAAAGAAAGTTGAGAAAGGTTGGAAAGGAAAATGAAGATGTGAGTTAACACTGTTATAGTTGTTTCAAGGAGATCTGCATTAGAGCAGGCAAGCAGGATATGCAGGTTTTTTAACTATTCTTTTTTGTTTGACTCACAATTATTGTGCAGAATGTTACAGTTCCAGAAGCAGTTTAGTTAGACTGTTAAATTTATCCATATACAGGTCCTCAGAAATTCTTGCTTTGTATGGTGTCTCCTTTTCTCTTCAGAGAGGCTACTCGTGACGTTTTGTATCTTTTTCATGTTCATGTAGTTATCTTTTCTGTTGTGAAATGTTGATAAGACTATTCCTATTAGAATTAGTTAGATGATCGGTTCCCTTTTTGCTTGACTTCTGGCTATTTCTATAGCCCGGAAGCTATGCTTCAAAATTCTCTGTGATGTCCCTAGATACTCTGGAAGGCATCTTTCAAAATCCTGATGCAACTTTTTTTAATAGTGAGCTAATCAGAATTAATTGTTGCAGGAATCATTGTTTGTCTTCCCCCACTGTTCTTTGAGTGTACTAAAAACTTCCTTTAAGTGTTAGAAGTGACAAAGCAAAGCAGATGTGGAAATGGAGTGCAGACTCGAGTGTATCTACTTTTGGAGGAAGACAACTGCAAATTTTCATTAAATGTATTTATTAAACTGTGGAGGTAATGAAAGACATACTTACATTCATTACTAATACGTTCTGGTAAATAGTGAATGTGCTTGGTCCTTATTCAAGATTGTTGCCTTTCCATGTAAAAAGTGCAGAAAAGTTTGAAGATCAGCATGGTCTTGGTATGTGAGGTTTCAACGTCTGAGAACATCACCTCAGAAGAGGTTGTGTGTCTGCATGAAAGATGTCTGGGGGCAATGCCTTTGCATGGCTAAACAGAAATGTTCCTGACTCCTCATTGTGTGGGTTCTGAGCCATAGACATGCTGAGATGGGATGCTGCTGAGCAGACAGGAGATGCTTATGCTTTCAGTCCATTGCAGGGAAATGTACAGTCAGTTTGGCGTTCCTATTCATGCCTCCTTACTGTTTTTCAGGGAGCTGGTGAGGTTTTGTTTGGTAAGCTGGTGAGTTCCTGCTGAAAGGAAGCACTGCACTGAAGTATAGGGCAAGATGACATTTTGAGAAAGCAAGAAGATAGGCTCAACTCAGTTTTCCTTCCAAGAGAGGGATTAACTAGGCAGTTAATATCTGGAGGACCACTATATTGCAGAATACCAGCTTATTTTCTAGTTTAAGCGTGAAGAAACTAGTATAGCCCCTCAGAACTTACCATTGTGATCTTTAATACAGAGTTCTTTCATGTGCTGGAATTAAAGCTGAAGAGCTTGATCTCAGACCAGCTGGAATTGATCTAAGCAAAAGAAAAATATTAACTCTGTAAAAGGATATTAAATTTCAAAAAATGTGGCAAAGTTGTCAAAGCTGTGGAAAACAAATGGTAAAGGAATTGGTTTCCTCCGTTTGAAATGGCTGCAGGCTTTTGTTTTCAGTTGGTTTATGTCCATGTACTTTATTTTGCTTACTTGTGGTAAGTGATTATGAGCTCTCAGGCATGAAGTGATTATGCTATAACAGCAGTGGTCCATATTTTTAGACACAGTGGTTCTTGTCTGCCTCACTGAGAACTGTGTGAATGTTTGTGGGGGTAAAACTGGGTCTTAGAACTATCACTTCTGAGAAGTGCATCCGTTTTTGTGGGGAAGGTTTTTTCTCCACCAGAAATGTGAACAGAAGAATAGTGAAAAGCTGGGATTTAGATCCAGCAGCACTTACAGTGAGTATCTAAGTGAGGAGTACATTTCAGGAACGTGAGGAGAGAATTGGATGTCTGTAGACTGTTCTTTGTGTCCCCAGTCAGTTACACAAGAGAATGAGGGATAACAATACAGCAAAAATATAGATAATAAGATTCTTTTAAAAGGACCTAGGAAAATAGTCAACACATTCACCTTTCAAAAGTATATAAAAAGATGTTTTTAAAGAATAGTTAAGATAACAGTGGGCTGAGTAGGTATGTATTTTACACGTACACTTCAAGGCGTGCTGTTGGAGGATGGTGGGTTCTTTTGAATCTACAGCCTCGGAGAAAATCTATTTATAGGTAATCATAGTATTAAGATATTATCTGTGTGATTATGATTGTGGGTAACATGATTTCATTACTCAATTGGTCTCTTACAGTTCTGTGTTCAGTGTTTTATTTCTTAGTGACAAGAAGTGTTTGCTTAGAAAACAGGACAGAAGTGTTCACCTTCGAAAACAAACATCACAGAACTCTGAATTATGTGCAAACTTGAGTAACCATGACATCTGGATGTAAAGAAATCTGAAATGACAGTAATAACCAGTATCACTGTGAAATTACAAATTATTTCTATTTAAGTGGTTTTATTTTTCTACACACATTTTTCAAGTCTGTCACCATAAGCTGCTGACTTCATCTTGAATGCATTCTGCAGTCTTGACAGTTGTTGCGGATTTGTTAATACAAATCAGTAATTGTTGGCTTTGAAGAGGGATCCAGCATCTTCAGCAAGAGCTTATTAAACTGTAAAATATGGATTGCCTTTACCCTAATGGCCTCCGAATCCTATTACCATCCCATTAGAGAGTGTGGGATTTTAGTAATTCTGTTGTTGTTTCCAGTGGGCAGTGAGTACAATGGGGAAGGGCAGGGGTTAATGCAATTCATCTCCTGTAACAGTGAGTCCTTTATCATTCAGTGGAAGTCTTTTCCTTTGCGCAGGAGTGGCCTCCACCAGAACTACTCCCCACCCCACAAAAGCCACCAAAAAACCCTTGAGATGTCCTTTATTTGCACCACTTTGTAAACAGAATGGAAATTAATAAGTTGATAAACAAGAAGTACCAAGTAGGGTGAAGTCTAGAAGGGTTTTCAATGGCTATCATTACGCTAAGAGCTAAATGGAAATATCTCTTCAGTCAAGATCATTATATTTTTAATTATTTAATTGCATTGATACTGTAATATTCTGATTGGTTTCCAAAAACATGAAAACACCTTATTCTTTTCCTCATAAATGTACACTGGAAAAACTGTAAAGCAAAATGTAAAGCAAACGAGGAAAACAAGTGGTGTAAGTGCTAAGAGTGACACTTCCGTACATTAAATGGTAGATTCTTATTTTGATCTGTGTAAACTAACTCCAGTGATGGACGTCTTACTAGAGGAAGGGTTCTTAGAAGTTCACAGTAGGACAGAATGTGAAGCATTAATAATTATTAGCTGAGGGTAGAAGAAGTCGTGTGTAGAGGTTCTGTCTGCCTCAGCAGTGAACAAGGCCAGTATGTAACTGTTTCAGCACCTGGAGTGATTTTTTTAAGTGTTTCATGGAGATTTATTTGACAGCTAAATTCCAAATGCTGGAGGCAACTTGCTTGTGATTTCTGAACAGGATCAAAAAGGGGAAGATTTCAAACAGAAATTGCAGGATAAGTTGAGAGGGACTTGTCAGTGTAACTTTTCAGATAAACAATATCTGTTATACTGATGTGCATACCATATTGAGTTGGGATTAGTTCGATTTATGAAATGCTTCTAGCTAATACTTTTCTTGTTGAATAAAGACAAAAAGGATTATTAGTCAAGGCAGTGATTTTAACATTATTTATTTATTTAAGAAATTGGAAAATACTGGTAAGGATTGGAGTCTTCAGAACTGCTTTTTCTTTGTTTTCTTCAATGTTTGTGTTTGGTTCTACCATAGCGTTGCCTATAAGTACATTGGTTTGCATTATTATGAATAGCTAAGATCTTGCGTTCAAGTAGTAAGAAGAATAGAAGACAAATGGATTGCTTTTTCATAGCACACAATCAGTAATACTCATGTGAGTAGGTTTTTACAAAGTACCTGTATTTGTTTGTTTAAGCCTCTTGCATGTTTGATAACAGAACCCCAGAAAGCAAAAGGGAGAGATCTTTATAGAGTGAGTGCTCTATAAATATTAATTAATTTATCTTTGCAGTATGCCCTCAGTTAAGTATGTGGGTCCTTACAGTTGTTACACACACGTGCTTGCTCACATGTGGACAGGCACTTATAGCTATTTTTTGTCACAGGTGATACTGAGTCTTGGAGAAGAGGGACTGGGTAGCTGCTTGTCTTTCTGCATTCGTTATTTCCCAGAACGGAGTATCACAATTTCTCATCCTTCCTATGAATGTTGGAAAGAGAAAGCCTGAATTCATACGCTGTTAGAATTGCACTTGGTTATCTTGCTCACCTAAAATATTACATCAGGAACCAGTAACCCAGTTTCTTCTTTGTGTAATAGCTAAGTTGTCTTCTTTTTACAAGAAGTAGTGAAATTTAAATGCCTTACAGTACGTTACACAATTAGGTCAGTGTTATAGCTGGAACCAGATCAACTGATTTGTCAGCAGACTGTTTTCCCTGGTGAAACCAGCCTCTTCTTTATTTACATTGGGTAGAGTCCATATGTCTCAGTGGGTCAAAATCTAGTTGTGTTAGGTACTGAACAAATATGTTGGAAAGAATGGTCCATGTATTGTTGAGTTAATAACCTAATTATAACCTACTTACATAAAGACGTAGTATCTGGATATTTTAAGGGTTTTTTCTTGCTTATGAGCAATTTGAAATAAGAGGTTACTAATGGAAACGTGCTTACTTTAGAAAAAGACTTTGTTCTACTAACTCTCAGAATGAATCTTTGTTCTAATCAGTAGGACCTAGACGATAATGATACAATGAGATAGTGTGCATCACATTTCTTTGAATTTTGTATTAATTTCAGAATTTTGCTGTATTCTTTCAGAATTCTTTCTAAGTAAAACAAAACTTGAGTAAGTAGCAGTAATGGTACAGTTCCCAATTAATTTCAATGCTCTCAGGTATACAAACGATGGGGGTCAATAAATAAGGTTTGACAATAAAGGCTTGCAAAAAAAATTAATCATAAAATTGTAATGAAGTGCAATTGTTACAGGCCTTTTGCTTGCACATTCGTGCATGAAGGAGATGTGCATGATGACCATCACAAGAGTAAGGAGGGTTTGATTCTGTATTGGGAAGGTGCAAAGCATAGTGCACGCGCAAGAGAATAAGTGGAGTGAAACCTGACTGTTGGAAGACTAAATTTTTTTCAGGGATATAATGACCAGTAAATACATGGACTGTCAAATTGCTGTTATCTTAAGATCCTTTAGCCTTACTCTATTTGATTAAAGCTGTTTTGTTTATCTAACAGTGTGGTTCAGCCACTATTCTCTATTTTGATATATCAGTAGATTTATACGGTTTGATTACTTCTTATGATACACTAAGTTTTAATTTGAAAACATTATTTTGTACCCTATTATGTTTTTAGTGCTACTCGGGAATGCTGGTATGGATTTCTGGGGTTTGGGATTTTGTTGATTTTTTTCAAACCTGAGTTTTATTTTCATTTAAATGCATTGTAGTTAAACTAATTTTTAAAAACACTTTAAACCAAATATGTTTTCTTAGTTTGTTTTTTGCATTGGAAAGCTGACCTTGTACTTTAAGTACTAACATTAATCTGATATCAAGATCATGTTGTTTAAACATTTGACATATGCCAGAGACGTGGGGGGGAAACAACAAGCAAATAAAATGTTTGTGCCAAAGAGCTGTGTTTTACATTGACAAATAACACTGGTCTCTTAGCCCAAAAGTAATTATAAGAGAGCTAAACACAATAAAGCATGCAGTATTTTTATTTTAATATGTAAACCAAATATGCAATGCTTAGGGGAACCACTCAGAGAAGGTAGAAGTAGCTAAACAGAGAGGTAAAGAATTGCATAGTCACGAATGAAATAACTTTTGTGCAGGTTTGATGGTCACTTGTTAAATCCTGGTTTAACAACTCAGGAGAAAGGTTGCAGTCTAGTTTCCGTAACGTAGTAAACTAAAATAGTGCATCTGACTATGGAAGATTATTGATTCTAATTAATAATTGTTCTTTTGAGTTGCAATTTGATCCTGTCTGGACTCAGTAACACTTTTATTTTGCTTAAGTTCCGCTCAGAAGAAAGACTGACGGCTAAAAAAGTAGCCTAGTCCCCTCAAACCAGAACAAATTTTGATGGCTGGAAGAAGCTTTCTAAAGCTAACATTATTTTTCTGTCTACTTCTGTTACTAATCAATTCTTTGTTTCAAATGCAAAAAAATATTCTTTCCAAAGTGAAGAATCCAGAACTAAAACGTGTGGGTGCTGTGCACGGAGGGTGATAACCTGCAGCATCCATTTATACTTGAAGAGCTAGATTATGTCCTTTTGTGTGTACTTCGTTGAGTAATTTTGTCTGCCTAGGACGTTTAAGCTAAATAAGGTGATCTATTCTGGTTTGGCTCACAGGTTTTGTCTTGGTGACATCTGAAATAATTTCCTTAGAAAAGCTAATATAATTTGGGAAAGATAGATTTGTTATGGGAAGGCAAGTGATCTGAAAGGTTGAGCTTAATATCTAAAAAATAACTGTAAATTAATTAATTCTTTCTTGCAATTTTCTAGTACTGTCAGACCACATGGGGGAAAAGCCAAGAAGCTAATTGAGTCAGGATTAGTTTTGTTCTAGCTGTAATCCAGCAAATATTTCTCTTATTTTTCAGAAAATGTCTGCTCAGCAGATGTCAGGAGGCCTAGCGGCTGGAAAGGTGTCATTCTCCTCCTACCTTCCACCCCCCATTTTTTTAAACAGCAGGAGCTGCAGTTTCAAATTGATCAGTTGGAAGAGTCCATCCTGAAAAGTTCAAAAGATATCTTCTTCCAGGGTTTTTTCTTTGAAAAGTATATGTTGTGAGGGCAGAAAATAACCCCTCCATATATATAATTCTATTATTAACTAGGAAGTGGTGATTAGTTCTTGAGGGCTTTTGTGTGTTGGAGACCAGCTAAGCATCCTTTCCCGGGGAGGTACAGAAATGTAGTTCCTGCTGATTTCCTGTAAGCTGACCAGTGTGATGGGACTTTTTGGATAATGAAGGCTGGCATCGCAAAAGACCACAGTCTCTTTTCACGTTTTTCCATGTCAAGCTCCAGTAATTTTCAACAGGATATCACATTTTTTGTTATGAGAACTTTAGGATGGTCACCTTTACCAGCCATACTTATCCCAACTTGTGTTTCTTGCTAAAATATTCTCATGACCAAATGCCGAGTCCTGCACTTGGGACACAACAACCCCCTGCAGTGTTACAGGCTTGGGGAAGAGTGGCTGGAGGGCTGCCAGGAGGAGAAGGACCTGGGGGTGTTGGTTGACAACCGGCTGAACATGAGCCAGTAGTGTGGCCAAGGTGGCCAATGGCATCTTGGCCTGTATCGGAAACAGTGTGGCCAGCAGGACCAGGGAGATTATTGTACCCCTGTACTCGGCACTGGTGGGGCCACACCTTGAGTACTGGGTTTAGTTCTGGGCCCCTCAGTATAGGAAGGACATTGAGGTGTTGGAGCCTGTCCAGAGAAGGGAACAAGGCTGGTGAAGGGGCTGGAGAACAAGTCCTATGAGGAGTGGCTGAGCGAACCGGGGTTGTTTAGTTTGGAGAAGAGGAGGCTGAGGGGAGACCTCATCGCTGTCTACGGCTCCCTAAATTAGGCTGTGGCAGAGCGAGAGTTGATCTCTTCTCTCAAGTGACAGGTGACAGGACAAGGGGAAATGGCCATAAGTTACGCCGGGGAGGTTCAGACTGGATATTCGGAAGAATTTCTTTACCAAAAGGGTTCTCAGGCGCTGGAACAGCTGCGCAGGGAGGTGGTTGAGTCATCAGCCCTGGAGGTATTTAAAAAAAGCATACATGAGTTTTTGAGGGACATGGTTTAGCGGATGAGGGGTGCAGTTGGACTCTATTATCTCATAGGTCTTTTCCAACCAGAAGATTCTATGATTCTACGATTCTATGAGCTTGCATAAGCATTAAGCTTTTTTCGACCTCACTAGCAGAATTGGTGTTACTCATAATGATCTGAATTCATTTAATGTTGTGAAAAACAGTATTCCTTTTGTCGAGTAGGAACACTTTCTATGCAATCTTGGCATCGTATTTCAAACCTGTACTAACCTGCAGGTTTTGTACGATGTGTTTGCACTATCTGTGTATTAAACTAGAGCTGTCCAACTATCATTAATTTTGTGTGGTTACACGTGTGGAGTTTTTTAATATTTATTCCTTCCCTGCCTTCTGTCTACATTGACAAAAAGCCTATCTGCATCAGAATGTCTGCTTTTTGAATTAAAACATGCAGTTTAATTTGTGAATGAATTTGTACCCTGTTCGCTCTGGCATTTGTGAGAGACACAAGTGGCACTGATTGAAGCAAGTGCCTGATGGAAATTGAAGATTTGAATATCCTAGACACTTCCGACTCTATAAACGCCAGGCATTGCATATGGCTTTTATACACTTGTTCTGACCATCAGCATGCAGGAAGTGGAAGAGTCACTGCTGGTTCCCCTGCTCCCCACTATAATCTTTCTATTTGCTTCCCCAAAATAAATCTTAAGCAGTAGTACTGCTGCAACTAATACATCATTGTAAAACAAGATTCTAGTATGTTCTATTTATTTCCTTAACAAAAATGTCAGCACAAGTTTATATCAGCCACTTAAAAAATTGTTCTGGTGTATATGGAGACAGGGGTACATACAAATTAGAAACCAGGTTTGTAAAATGAGGGAATTGGCATTTTCTTTTCCCATTGAAGTCTGCTAATTCAGAATGATTATCCCACCCAGCACTATATGGAGTTAAATCCCTCTTTCGGTGTTTGCAATATAGTGTTTTTATTCTTCATTGTAACATCGAATGCATCTTTCAGCTAATACAGAATTGGTTTGTCTGGTTGTGTGTACAGGCATTGGGATGATATATAGTCTCTTTTCCACCTCTGTCCTGTTTGCTGACTACAAAAGAACATTGTGTATCTGTGGCTGGTTTGATACTGAAAAAAAGCCTTCAGTTGTGCTGGCGCTTCAGTGAATTTGAAGGGAAGATGCTCTTTGTTTGTATCCTGACCTGCATGGCTTAGTGGTACTTTCTCCTGGTTTGTGTTGTCACTGTTTTCTGTATGGTGCTTGGCTGTCAGGACATGCTCCCGTGCTGCACTGGCTTTTTACAGAATGCCTAGTTAAAAAGTTGGGAGTGGTGCAGCAATCACTGCGGTACATTTCCTTTTCATTTGCACTGCTACCAGTTTTTGTGTGATTGTGTTGTGTGTTAGACTACTGATATAATCCTAGTAAAAGGTATCCCTTGTCACCTTAACGCAGTTTAAGGAAAGGGGAAAAAGAAGGGAAAAAGCAAACCAATAAACCCCAAGCATGTGCATCGTCGTGCTAGGCAGCAGAAGTGGAGCATTCTGCATGTTGTGGTTTCAGAGAAGAGCTTCATCACGTGCCTCAATCTAAGATCTAAAGGGATCTGAAGAACTCCAGAATTCTAAACTTCATTTTCATGTGGGTTGTTTTTCTTTCCTCCGATACTTTGGCAACAGTTTCATGCATATCCAGCTACCAACTGTAGAACCTTGTGTTTTTTGTATAAGAAAGGTGGATTTCACCTTGAAATAGTAAACTCATTAGCTGTTTTGTTAGTCTCTTTAGGAAAGTGTATGCTTCTGAGGGTTTTTTTTATTCCACTTCTTTAACATCAAATTAGCAAAAATAAAAGGTATATTAAAACCATTAGAGAGAGTGAGTTCCTGCTTTTACGTGAGCTCAATTTTCTCCTGTGCTAAGTCTCCTGAGATCTATAGAAAGTCAGTGCCAAGATAACATTGGCACCATTTTCTTATTGCCATGGTGATCTTCAGCTCTGCTGAATACTCAAGGGAGACTATGGTATTTTAAAGCAAGTAGAATTTTGGTAATTAAAAAGGCTGGAAGGAATAATCTCTCTAAATTTTGCCAGCTTGGGTAAATAGGGATAATGAATTATGTCTGAATAGGAAACTTATTAGTCTGCTTTACTTGATTAGTACAGAATAATAGCCAGCAAAAAAAAGACCCCACCATTCGGGGGGAGGGGGGGAGGTAGCACTTTCCGTGTACAATCAGCGCGCAGGGTCCCCGAAGGGCGATGGGCAGCGTTTTCCCTGCCGGTGGGCTGGGGGCAGCTGTGGCCGCCTGCGCGGACACAACGCGCCCTTTGTCGCAGGGGCCTGGCAGGAAGGCGGCCGCCACCCCGCTGGAGCCGAGGGCAACAATGCATTCCAGAGGATTTTCCAATTCAAGCTGTGGCCTGAAAGTTGGGCTCCTCCATTGTATGCTGCTTTATCAAAAATAAACTGTACACATTGTGGAAGGCAGTGAATTTTTCAGGCTTGCCATGGTTCTCTCTGCAGTGGCCTAGTTTGGTCTTTGTGCGGTTACAGCGTGAGTCAGCACTCCGGGCTGGTTTGTGATGTTCCCAGATGTTCCCTCTGGTTTTTTCCTTGTCCTTTCTCTTTGATGACCGTTTCAAGTGTACCAATCAGTACACAAAGGCAGGGCAAAGCCTGCTGTCAGGAAAGATGGTGAAACACCTGTTAAGTCGATGTGATTGAGGTTAAATTAAAATAAGTTATAAAATCTTTGTCCTTACATAATTTCAGCCTCTTATTTCAGGTCAGATTTGGCCCTTCAGCCATAGTAGCTATTTTTGCAAAGCTGTGTATTGTCCTTAGTGCTTGTGCAAAATATGCTTTTGGCAAGTAAATAAGCATTTAAAATGAAACTTAAATTGGTTCGTGTTAAACTTATTGGAAATTTTGTCAAAAAATACAAATGATTGTGTCAGTTCTTTTAACTGCCTCCATCCGTATGCATCTGTCATAAGTTATTTGTTCATACTGCTTGTGATTTGAGGGCAAGGGGGAACTTCTAAATACTACTTTCATAATAAATGAAATTTAAGTTTGTTAAGTTCCAAAGTAGAAAAAGAAAGCTGTATTCTCCTCCAGTGTATGGTTTAATCATGTCACATCTGAACGAACCCCATTGCTTATTGAGTGTTAAAAGAGATTTCAGTCTATATTGTATGTTAAAAACTGATTTCCTTATCAGGCTGGATTTTAAGGGTTGCTGAAGCAGAGCTGCCATTGCCCTGGTGACTTCAGGAATATTAAAATGTGGTTATTTCAAAATGGGATCAACGTGCTTACTGCTTTTCGTAGCAGTTAGTTTGAAAACTTCAGGTGATCCTAACTGGAGTGGTGCATGCTGACTCTCTGGAAGGCAATTTCTTTTTGACTGTGTGAAGCGGGGAACTCAGAGACGTGTTAGAGCAAGGCGTTGCCAGGGCCACTCTTCAAGATAACTCTTGTGTCTCTCCTCCCTGCAGTTCCCTATCGATAGTCTGAGGTAGAATATGAAGAAAATAGATTTGAAAGAAACATGAAATCTGTATTTGGTGTCAAATGTGTACATGGATATTTCCTTTTCTGTATGCGTCAATAAAAACTACCTTATTCAGGGAGTAGCCTATTATTTCCTTCAGTGATCTTCGTATTGGAGCTATGGAACAGCATCACTGTGTTTGGCACAAAGTTTGGCAGCTTTGCACGCTCTCCAGCACAGTCAGCTAATGAAGGAAAACATTGCCTTTCTGGGGGGAATACAAAGCAGGTGTTGTGCGTGTGTACATACACCCACCCTTTATCCCCCGTTTCGTCTGTAATCCTCCTGATTCACGTTGGATGCTACTGCCTGATCCTGTTCTGTGCCAATATGTGTAACAACACAATTTCACTTTTGGAGAGGTAGGTGGATTTGGACAGCTCTGTATCAGTTCCTGAGGACACAGAGTAACTTTCCCCAAATGGTTCAGTCTCTAATTAGTGGGCAGAGAGCCTTGCCAAGAAATGTATTTCTGGCAGAGCTCCACTTTGACTGGGTGGGTCAGGATTTTCCTGATTATTATTACTGTACTTCATATGTGATTGATTTTGTTCAACTGAATGTAATCCTCCAGTTTTCTTTTGTTTTTCGTATTAGTAAGTTGAAATTAATCTTAGGGAGGGGGTACTCCTGTAAAATTTTTGTTGGGTTTTTTTTTGGTGGATTTTTTGGGTTTAGATTTTTATTTTCCTTTTTTTTAATGTTTTAATGAAAACCGCCATTTAGGTAGATTAGAAGCATGCCAGCTTCTCTAGATATTAGCATTACTTCTTTATTATTTAAAGACCATAGTCTAACCATGCTCTAAATTTACCTTTCTTTAAAAGGGATAAACCTGTTACTTACCTGGCTCTGAGCAAGGGTTACAGTAAATAAATAAGCCAAAGTCTCTGCCTGGTTATTTTTAACTTAGCTATACCTCTTTTCTTCTTGTTTGAGTTCAAGATGAGATGAGAACCGCAAATAGCCTAAATTAGTCTGAGGCATTTATATCTTGTTAAGTTTCCTGCTTTGGAAAATATGCAGGAAAATGATTATAGGTGGTATTCATCTAGAGGCTGATGAGTTTGTTATAATTATGAAGGTAGATGTAATGAGATGAAAACATCTCTTTCTTTCAGCTCTCTGAGGAATTCCTTCTCTCCATATTGCTGCTGGGTTAACTATTTTCTAACCAAAGAGTTCTTCAGCATTGGCTTCAGATATTTTGGGGAGTTTCCTCAATTACTGTGTAGGAGATTGATTGGCAGCTCTGGTATTAGCATTTATAGGTGATAACTAATTAAATTCTACATGCACATGGGTGGATAATAAAGGCTCCTTCGCATCTCATTTATTAAAACAAATCTCCAGTGTAATTATCATTTTACCATTATTTAGCGTGCTTAAAAACTCTTCTTTGTCTGTTGAATAATTTTCTAGTTCCTTCTGAAATATAGGCTGAACTAAGATACAATGTATCTCAACTCTTCGTCTTCTACAAAGTTTCAATTTAGTATTTTTACTTATGGTTTATGTTTACTTTTATCTCAAAGAAAGTAAATTTGTGTTGTTTCAGCTTGAAGTTTTTCCTATAATGTGGTAATTCTGAGACTGTTTTCAAATATTTAATAGGCAGTCTGAAGTATATAGCTAAGGAAACTGAAAGACATACATGGGTTCGATTTATCACTTCCTGTACAGAGAATAAGGTTAGCAAGGAATCTGTGAGTATGAGATTATGGATACTTACTCTTTGATAGGGAATGCTGAAAGAGATCCTTTCATATCAGCGTAAGAGTAGATTAGCAATTTTGTTTTGTTTTTAAGATGGTAGTTTCTGTTTGTGTGGCAATGTTTGTTTGTTTTTTTCAAGCTTGCACTTTCTTTGTTACTTCTCAACGTGATTAGGTATTAATTTTGCCAATTGATATTGTATGCAACCATGAAATTTAAATTGTTTTAGGATTGTTCTTAAGTAGGAATACAAACACTTGAACTTCTAGGCCTTGAATTGCAGGTGTTCTGTCCCCGAAGTCCTCCCTTCCCTAGAGGTTTCTGTCTATGGTTTTTTCCATGTGCATTTATTTATGAATTAGTAATGGGTATGTATATGTTTATCTACAACTGCGTGAGTACAACTGTGTGAATACTTGTGTTAGAGAACTGGTTTTGATACCCTTGTTTTCACCCGAGGAGAGATCTGGAGGGATTAAACTGAGACTGCAAAAGCTTCCCACCACTGTTGTTGGTCAACTTGAAACGTTTTTATGATAGGTTTTGCATATACTTTTTTAAAAATTAGGGAGATGTGTATACACAGTCATTCCTACATCCTGAAGGCACAGCTTCATTAATCTTAACTTCACTTAGATTTTTGCACTTTCCACCTTTCAAAGTTTTATTTTCCTGTTTTCATTTTTTTCCCCCATGCTGCTTCTTCAAGCTCAGCTGCTTTCCTTTTTTTAATTTATTTTCTGGGCATCCACAGCTTAAAGTACACTAGAACAGATATTCTTCCTTTCTGTCCGATGCGTATTGTTACTGTAGTTTCACAAAGGTTTGGTTGAGTTTGACGTGGGTGATAACAATTTCTAAAGGAACATAGAGTTTGGGGATATCTTTCTGCTGGTCTTTTGTATATCTCTGCCTATACAAGTGATTTTTTCAGTATCATACAGGCACTATTGGTATGAACATTTATAACGGCAGAAGTTTCACCCACAATTGCAGGATAACTCTCCTCTGTCTAATATAGAGGTATTCAAGATTTCAACAGAAGAAACAGCATGAGTTTGTCCTTCACAAGAAATTGTATTTTCCTATAACTATATTCGTAGATGCTGCTGTGGCATTTTTCTGAAGCTTCACAAAAAATTGACCTGTAATAAAATGTTTTTGACAATCTCAAGTATGGTTGCTATTTATCTTCCATGCTTATAGTAATGCCAAGTCACATTTTGCAGCCAAACAAAGGCCTTCTGGCACAGAAGGCATGTTTACATTTTTTACAGTGATTTGTAATCACTACCTGATCCAAATTTTATTATAGAAATGGTCCGAAGAAAAGCAGGAGATCATTAAAGAGAGACTACTCAAATGTCCTGGTGGGGTTTTAACATGTTTTATGTGAGACAGCCATTAGATAAATTTTAAATAAAATATAAGCAATACCTACTTTTTTTTCTGTTTCTTGACTTTCCAAGATCTCTTTTCCTTGATCCTCAAATCTTTCTTGATGTGGAATGATGATATGCCATAGAAAAGGGACAGAGTGTTTTTTCTGTGCTCACTAAACCATTAAATGTGTTTTGCTTTACAGTCGTAGAATGAATGTCCACTCAAGTTAGAGATAATACATTTACAGAATGTGAAGGTTTTACCAAACAGCCCAGTGGTGCTCACAGTTTAAGATGTGAGTAGGAGTAAATGCATAAGCATTTAAATCCCATTGGTGTGTTTATATTTTTGAGTGTCAATGCAAACAAATGGAATTTTGTTTTAAAAAAGCATCTTTAAGAATTGTAGGCTGCTATACTGCAAAAGAAACTTGTGATGTGCTCCTACATGACAATTACCTCAGAAATAATTACCCATTCTCCACATTTTATGTGGTAGATAGTAAATATCCTACTTTATGTTTCAGTATCTTGGTTTTGGAGATGCCAGTTTACTCATTGTTTCATGAAGATGCACAGAAATATTTAGTAGATTGGTCACTTTGATCTTTTAATCCTTGTTCCATACTGAGTTGTTGTTTTTTAAGGTGTTCTGATGGCAAAAGTCCTTGGATTTTTAAATAACTCTTGAATTAGATCTGTCTTGTGAGAACTCGACATGCAGGGCTTTACAATAAATCTGCATTTCCAAAACTCCAAATTTGTATTGTTAGCGAGCTGTGCAACTTTTGCTTCAATGTGCTTTTATTTTGATATTTTCATTTAGTATCTGGTAACAAGGACGATTTGCAGGAACTTTTAAGGACTGTTTAAAATAAACTGAATGCTGTAAAGACCAGGCCATTCATGTAGCCCGTAAAGATGAAAATTTTCATTGGAGAGTTCTCCTGTCCCTGCCAAAGTGACCTTGGTTGGTGGAAAGATGACAGAGTGCTTTCCTGGCCGTGCCTGACAGCAGTGCGATAGCAGCACATTTGACAAATCGCTCACATTAAAATGGGGGGCACTTTCGGCAGCGCTGGCGTCCCTATCCATCAGTCCTGATTACTACACAAACGTCAGCCATGGCACAGAGCACATTTGTCAGAGGGAGTAAAAAGCAGTTGTTAGTAAGAGCACTACCTGTCATACTAATGGACTAAGGCTTGCTACATTGTGACTTGCAGTAGCCAGCAAATTTGTGAAATGGCTTGACCAGTACTTCGAAAAAAAACATGTTGTCCTGTTTGCAGAATGCAATGGAATAATTAAACAGGGAGAATTACAAACTTTGGATATGGGGACTGAAAAGTTTCTTGAGTGCTTTGGCTACCCAAAGCACATTTGAGAGCCTGTAGGATGTTAATGCAGTGGGGAATCAAAATGCATACTGTAAAATTCCTTTGAAATGCCTGATTCAAGTGTGAGTGTTTTATGCTAATGGAGACACCATATAATAGTAATTAATTAAAAATACAAGTAATTGAAGAATTGAATATGGGTTTATATTTTCGGTCATAGCATGTTTTCCTTGCATCTTTCACCCAGTTTTCTTGAGGGTTGTATGTGTGTGTCCAGCCTTTGGGAAGTTAGAAACTCTATCATAAAAGGCAGCTCCCTTTATCATAAAAGATAAAGTTGATATGGAACTTATATATTTCATTTGAGAATAGATCTATCTTATTTAGAGTGCTTGTTTAAGAAAAATGTTTTGAATACTTATTTACATAATTCAACTTCATTTTATGTTATTTATGGTTTTATCAGAATATCTGCGTTGAAGTTGAGCAAGTAAGAAAACTATTATTATGGGTTTATAGAATCCAAAATACGGGATTGTTTTCCTCACAGGAAATTAAGAATGATTTTTTTAAAAAAAATTAAAATCCAGAAAAAGCGGGTTACTTAAGTTTGACCATGTTTATGTTTGAACTGTTTTGGGTTTTTCTTTAAGAATCGATACTTTTTTTGGTAATGCCAATAGTGTTTTCGAGACAGCTTTTTCTGCAGAAGAATCTTCAGATTTCAAACCTTTCATCTTGACTTGAAAAGGAATGCAAAATATATGACAGAGAATACCTCACAGTGAATGAATAAAATACTATTGCAACTAAGAAATCTCAAAACCCATCCATTTCTAATTTATTTGCCCATATGGAGTTTTGTGATATGTTGGGTTTTTTTCCAGAAGTTTCACCTCACAGTTGTCCTACCCTAATTATTGCCAGTTTAAACAACAAAACCTTTTATTGAACAATGTCAAGGCTGACAAAAAGTTAACCTGGGTAGGAAGGGCATTTGATGTTTCAGTCATACATAGGTTCTTGTGTGGGAAACTTTCTTAGGTATCAGTTGTTTTTTTGTGGATGTTTGAACTGAAGTTCATCAGGAAAGAAAAAAGGAAATTGATCTGAAGTGGGAAAGGTGTTAGAATTTCTGTGGGTCTCCTGAGGTATTTTTGACTTTGTATTGTGGATTAGAAGCCCGGCATCCAGAAGTTGTTACACGGATCAGTCCAGCTGACTGACATCTTCGAATGAATATTCACACATATTTAATTGTGTATGCTTCCTGGTTTGAGTTTAAACTTCTCTTCTCCTAAATAGAAATTGTCCATTTCTTACATTGCACAATAGGCTGGGAGATCTCTTACCCTTCCTCCAGTAATTTAAGTTATATTTAGAGCATTTGATGCAGTGGTGTAGCTTTTGCTGCCAAGTTGAAACAATTGAGATGTGGGCATTCTTTGTGATCCCTATTTAAATAAAGCCAAACATCTCCTGGATTATTATTAAATGTGTCAGGTGTGTTACGTGAGCAGAACATTCCTTTATTTCTTTATAGTCTTCTTACTTTGGGAAGCGTTGGCGTGTTTATTTTTACAGTCTTAATTAAATTAAGAATAGATTATTAGAATCAAATCTTTTCTTAAAAAGGTAGTTGTTGTGTGTTTCAAAATGTGACACTAGCTCTGCTTCAGTTACTGAGATTCCGATGTTCTAAGCCTGTCTTACACCTGCAAGTGTGTGGTAGTAATTCTGCACCAAAACATCCAAAGAGTTTTTTGGTGTGATTTTTTTACTAGGAAGATCCCATTATAGTTAGATCTTACTAGTGAAAAGTGACGACTTCACATTATTTTGAACCTATGAAATAAAGTGAAATATTATCTAGGTATAATGTGTTTCTCACATTATTATATCCTGCTGTACATGGAGATGTCAGTTTCTATGCTTTTGTGTTGATGAAGCAGCAGCTTGAGAAGATAAATGTTCCTTCCATTATCATGACTTTATTGCTCTCCAGTTCTCTGTTTTTTCTTCTGAGTAGGTATAATCACTTGTGTCTGTATTTACATTAGCAAATGTAGGCCATGTTTAGCTCACCAACTTTGATAAAGAATGTCTCTAAATGTTATTTATTGTAGGAATTTTTGCCCAACCAGAAACACATGACAAGTGATGTTCAATAAGCTAATCAAAATCGCAGTTAGCTCTTTGAATTTGCTTTTCTGACCTAGAGTACAAGTCAGGTTGTTTTTAAATTTTCTGAAAAATGGAAATTTCCCTAACATTTCTTTGCCCCAAACACACCAGCTTGGGTAAAAAATAAAATTCCCAACGGTTTCGTGACTACTCAGCATGAACTCTGAGCAGGCTGTCAGGTTCTCAGATCAGCTGGTGCCTTAGGAAGGTAAGGTGGAGTTTGAAACCCGTAGGCGTTTTCTGGAGTTCTTCCCTCTTAAGGCAGCGTGGAACAATTTGTAAGGCAAATTCTGGCAGGCTGTCATGGAATCTGTTGCAAATAATGAACTGTGACAGCTGGCTTTTCCAACTAACTCTAATCTTCACCAGTGAACTCCTCTAACAATATTTTTACTGCATTCCACTGCATATTGGAATGCAATTACAGGGATATATGAGGAAAGGCTGACTTAATGACTGTTCTGTGGACTGTTAAAGAAGCCTTGATGTTTATAGATTATAGCATCATTATGTCTCAGAAGTTAATAAGGGAGGGGTGTGGTCGATAGACCATTTCAAAGGCTTTTAAAGTAAGTTCACTGGTGCAGCAAGGAAACATGATGATTGTCTACACTTTGAATTTTGTTAATGTCAAGTATTCGTATGGCAGAATAGGAGTAGAGCCGTATGCAAGTGGTAAAGCAGAATGCTGTATCAAATAGTGGGAAACTTAGAACTTTCCTGCTATGGTAATGGGAGGAATCTTTTCAACTATGAACCTCTGTGCTAATGAAGTTGTACTTCGTCTGATTATTGAATTATTTTTTTCAGAGTATTTTCTTTATACGTAGCTTATGGATATTGTCACTTGCACACTTCATCCCAGTTTTGCATGTGGTTTATGTATTTTCATACTTTTCATAGAATGCAAATAGGTTCATCTATTTGCACATGGTTTATATGGATAAATGTATTCTTTCATTAAAATTCTCTCCCTGGCACAACCAGCAATAGTGTGCTAAAACGTGAGAGACTGCGTCCATACAAATGTCAGAACTGGAGATTTAAGCTGTAGCTGATCTTCCTTACGCTAAATCCATACATGTGTCTGCTTCTTCAGACTTTTCTATTTATATTAAAATTTCAAGGAGACATGAAGATATTGAATGTGTCAGAGTTCACTGCTAGCAATCGATAATTTGTAGAGGACAAGCCCCATTTTCAGTGTACTATGTTTTGAACAAACATTAATAGAACCATAAAAATCTGCACACTTCTGTTTGTACATGACTTTGATCTTTCCTTGAAAGGAAGGTCCCTTTGTTGGAGTTTTTGTTATCTGGTTTAGAGAATTCGCTTGTCCTTTACCTTGCTAGTGTAGTTCTCTTTTTGTAATAGGCTGCCTGAAAATAGTGAAACAATAGTCTCTGTAACTGTATGCGTTGAGCTCCTCTTTAGGTTTTGATGTAAAATACTGCTTGCTTGTGTACAAAATTTCATGCTGTGTTCAAAATAGTCCATAAAGGATTACTGAAGCTTATAGAGAAAATTCATGAGACATTCCAACCAACAAGTGTCTTCTCTGAATTGTTTACTTATTTGTTCTTAGTCACGTTTTATTAGATTGTCATTTCTCACAATTATATAAGTTTATGCCTTATGAACATGGTGAGTTCAAGAAGCTGATAATACCTGCTTACAGGTTGATTTTCCTGATTAGATAATAGTAAGATACTATTTGAAGGGGATAAAAAAGGATAAATGCTTTGTTTATCTGTATTTTACGATACATTTATGAAGGATTTTTCGCAATAAATTTAAGATTTGGTGACAGTTTTTCGCTGTTTTATAGGGTTCTAGTCCAAGCTTTATAGTACATTTTGTTAAAAAAAGGGTAGGGGAGAGGCAGAGAGATCTTCAGACATGACAATTGCTTAAAGTGGTGTTTGCAGTGATGGAAAAGACAGCAGTTCCCCAAGGAAAGGAAAAACAGCCTCACACTTATTTTATTCTCTGTACGTACACATCTGAACAGCTGGAGGGGAACTTGAGTTGGGGATCGTCACTTGTTGATGATAGTTTTGTCTTTTATTTATCTCTGTGTGTATTTTTTTAAACTGCTGCTAATGTGCCAGTATCTTTGTTATGTTTGGGTTTTTTAATGAGTTGTTACAGATTTTTTTTTGTTCTCCCCACAGGATTAAAAGAGAATATTTTGGATAAGTTGAAATTAAATTTCATTTGAATACTGATTCTTTAAATATTCAGAACTCTCATTCTGCTGATATGAATTTGATGGACTTTTGGAAATTTGATAAAATGTGCATTGCTGTGATGAGTTATTGCCAGATGTTGTATGCTTAATGTTTGTTCTTCCTGAACTTCTACTGTAAAGAATTGGAGATTCTATGCAAAATATTCTAAAACAAGCTTCAAGCAATAATTCCAAACGAAGAGAGAGTTATTATCTTAAAATTAATATACGAATGCCTATTTGATAGGCTGTCTGTTAGTAAATTTACAAGAACTCTGGTGCAAATGATGTCTGTCTGCTTAATGAAGAACAAAACATTTCCTCCTCCTTTCTGGAGAGATAGGGTTTTTGCTGTTATGATGGGGAGGGTGCTTTGTTACTATTACTTCTGTTGTAGTGACGTTACATGCGTTTTCCAATCAAAAAAGAGCCCGTGTTTGTCTTTACTCTGTCTAGTTTATATTTACCCTGCAATGGAGTCCAACATTGCTAAATTTAAATTTATTTTTCTGAAGAGTATAATGAAATAAGATGTGATTGTTAGCTCAATAGAGTGATGTTCTGTTAAGGATGTAGAATTACCTCTACGCTCGTTTCTTTTCCCATATGTTTCTTACTCTCTAGTAGTTCTTTTCCTGATTGTGTTGTAAGTGTGTGTGGAACAAAAAAGCTACCTATAGGATTTCTCTCCACTGCAGATACACGGCAGTATTAGTCCTTAGTTACAGAGCTTGAGTCTGTACAGTGACAGCAGGAATCTGCTGGCTGATGTCATCTTTCCACTGAGGTAAACGACAAACTTGACTTTTACATCAGCAGATAAGAATTTTGCATTCAGTGATGTGAGGTATTGTGGAAGTCTGCGTTCGTTGCCAGAGTTTCAAAATAATTCCTAGTAGGTAAGCTCCCTTAGCTGTTTCTGGGATTGGGCAGAGTGTGGTAGTGGAGAGGTACTGGTGTGCAATACAGACTAATGGAAAAGCCTGGAAATGGGGGGTGTAAATTGAGGTTACTCTTCGTGAGCAATGCCAAACAGAAGGCTGCTCAAGGTTGAGAGTGCTGATGCCTGACCTTTTTGGTGGCACTGTAATTCATATATAAAGGGACAGGTAACATAAGAGTTACTTCATTTGTGAAAGCAGTGATGCAGCTACGAGGTGGCTTTGCTGTTAATGTGGAGTCCTGGCTGGAATTTTTTCACTCTCCATATCATATTGTTTTTGAAATCTTGCCAAATGAAACATTTTCTTTAAGAAAGGAAGCTAGTCTATTTTTGCAAAGCTCTCTGCAGTCCTGTCTGCTGCACTTACCTGCTCTGGAGATTGCTTTGTGTCTGGAACAGACTTCACTCCTGCTTCACCTGTAATAGCAAGTGTCATTCTAACCAAGGTATCCCTGTTAAGTTAAAGGAGTCATTTGTATCCGGGTGAGCAAACTGTGACCAAAGACAACTTCTAATAAATACATGTTTTTTACAGGTTTTTTTTTTACTTCACATATTTACATCTCAAGAAATGTCAGTTGTTTAAAAGGTGAAAGTCAGGGGATCATTTAGCTTTGGGATTTTTGGCATTTGATGAATTTATGAGAAATAAGGAATAAGGAATGAAATAGTTCAGCAGAAGTGTGTCTCTAGATGACAAAACAGGGAGATGGAAGTTTTTTCAGATGCAGCGTATTTTGTTGGCTTAACAAACATCTATCTCTAACCATATCAATATTTTTTTTCTGGACTCTTGTTGAAAACTGCAATTTCTAATTTAAAAATGAATTAGATAATACTTTGGTGATGAAGAAGGAGCTTTGGTAGTGAAATATTTTGGTGCCCACTTTAAATACGAGCATCAATAGCTTAACTTTGGCAACAGTAGAATATAAGGTGAGTAGCAGCCAACAGGGATGACTTGACTGAGGTACCAAGGTGGGGCAAGAGGACTTCAGATTGACTCATCTGAGACTAAGGATTCTGAAATGACACCTTTAATCCCTACAGATAGGGCACTTGGCAGTGCAGTTTACATATTTCCTTCTAGTAATCGGAAAAGTAGCCGTGACATTGGCTCCAGAGGGAGTTGCTTGGCAGCTTTCCCTGTGTGTGTGAGAGAGAGAGGAAAAGAGAGAAAGTGCTGTGTGTAATTAGTGACAATAGAATGTGGAGAAGGAATACGGAGGGAAAGGTTGAATTTTATTAAATTAAATGTTTTTATCAACAGCTAAGCAACAAGCCACGTGTAACACTGTAAATTAACTATGGAAAATATTTGTTCTGCAATACACTTGCTGTGTAAATACTACTAAAACCAGTAAAGATAGGTCTATTGTATGTATAACACTGCTATAAATAAAGGTAAGTGAAAATAGGATAGTATAATTTCTGTTCATTTTCTTTCTCTTTTTTCTTACTCTTTTGTAGTAGTATTTCTTACTCTTTGAAAAGGAGAAAATAAGCTTGAGGCTTTTTGTCTTTTGAGGACGTGCACCACACATAGTTGCTATAGGTATTAAATATGTGAGAGCTAAAGGAGTGGTTTGTTTGGTTGTTTCTTGGGTTTGTTTTAGGTTTAAATTTTTTAGGGTGTTTTTTGTTTTACTTTAGGCATGCTAAATAGTACATAGGTGTTTGTAAGTAACATTTCTCCTGACAGAAGTCCTAAAAATATAGGGTAATTCATGCCAAAAGCTAGCAATGATTTTCACAGTAGGAAAATAGAAATGGCTGATAAGCTAATTTAGCATTAAAAATATATTTGCGATTTGAGGGCTGTTAAAGCTGTGGTAGTGATGTCACTGCAAGTGTGCTCAGATATTGTTCGTGTCTTTTTCTGATTTTTAAATACAGAGTTCATTTTGTTAAAATAACATCTGCACGGCAGGCCATGTATTTTTATGATAATTATTTCACTTCCCAGGCTATATAATGCTACCCAAAGGCATGCTGTGCTAACCTAGAGACTCACTTTTTATGTCTTGTTGCTTCTGAATAACTAGATGAACTAATAATAGCCTGAAAGTATATCAAAAACCTGCTTGGGTTAAGCAAGGTAATGGTGTCTTTATATTTTACTTGAAATTTTTAATTTGTGAATTAAACAATTGAATAGTAGCTGGGATGTTTTATAGCAGGAGTTATGTGAGCTTCTAATGTGCAGGCTGGGTGTACAGCACAGCAGGAGAAAGGTGCTTTACATCCGCTAACGGTCTTCTCCGCAAAATGAAGAAATGAGGTTCTCATCCTTCAGAGGAAGTGTCAAGTCTTTATCTCTGAAAATAGCTCTCCAAATTAGGCTTCTATGGGTGAAAAAAAAGTGTAACCCAGTACCTAATTTTGTGTGTCCTGAAATCAGACAGTGTTATTTGCACAGTGCTAAAATGGAGACTGGCACATTTCTGCGTGTCCAGAAGGTGTTAACAAAGAGTCAAGGTAGTTGGAACACATGGAAAACACCAGTGAGTGTTTAAAGCTCGACCTGTGCTCGGGGGTAACGTGGCTGCGTGGTGCTGCTGATTTCTCTGTCTCTGATTGGCTTACATTTCAGGCAGTGCCTTCATCGCTACCTGGGACAATGGAGAAGGTGCTGTGTGTGGAATGTCTCTCAGTCCCATTCCATGCCTGGCAGTTCAGGTTCTGGGAGCTCGCATCCAGGCCCAAGTTATTATTTTGCCATCACAACAAGGACTCCCCGGATTTGTGACAAATAGCGTAACACAAAATAAGAAATCCTTAATGGCGCTCTGTGGGCATACTTACAGATGTGGAGGGAAGCTTTTTTAGCATATTCCTGAAGTGGTTGCTGTCCGTAGCTTTTTGAAGGGTGAATTCCCCTTCCCTTGGTCTGTTCGGTACCAATTTGTAAACTGGCAGATCATCTGTTTCGCTGTCACTTCACAATAAGTCTGAGAGATGCAAGGGAGTAGGGATTGCTTTCCTTATACTTATTTTTCTTTGTGTTTTTCAGAAACACTTTTTTCTTCTGCTCACTTGAAAATCTCCTCTGTAGGGACTGTCATAAATAATATTAATATCATAATATAATGTTCATAGAATATTTCTAAATGCAGTGTATGTTTGTGGTGTGCATAATTGAAGTGTACACCTGGGTTTTATTCCCTTACTTTGAGTTTGGTCAGTTGTGTACTTGTTGATTTACTGGGTGATTTCTCAAAGGGGGATTTCTCAAAGGTTTGCTGTCAATTTTTAAAAAAATTATAAAATAAAATCCAGATGCCATAGTCTCTTAGGATAACCATCTTTGAAGTCTGTTCTCCTTAAGGGTAGAAACAGTATCTTTCAGGAATGGCTTGCTAGTCCTGCCAGGCGTCTCTTCATTGTCTTTTCATGGGTGAAGATTAAAGTGCTGTAAAACTTACCATCTAGCATGCTATGTTGAAATCCTTTTCACGAGTGCCACATCCCTTTTAGCTAAAGAAACAAAGTTGAACTGGTTCTTAATTCACTCACAACAAATCTATGCTGGCTCTTTCTTATCTTCATTTGTTATCTTCCTGAAATTCACATTTAGCAGTTGTTTCCATGTTGTTTGATATCAGAGTTAAGATGACAGGTCTATTAATTTCCTTTTTTCTCTCCTACCCCTCACTTTGTAAAGGCAGATATTGCTTTCTGTTCTTCTGGGACGCTTCATCCTCTTTGAGTGTGCTGAGATGATCACTAGTTGGTTAGAGATTTCTTTTATTTTTTTTTCTTAAGTATTTAATTGAAGGCTGTAGGCTCAACTTCTGTTATTCTTCATGTGAATATGTCTGTGGTACTGAATTATTCTGGAATTCATTGACTTCTTTAAAAAAAGTACCCCTTTTTATTTTAATTGCGAGTTTTAATCATAATGCATTGCCTTTTTGAAGATGAAAGCAAAATTGGTGTTTAATAGTTCATCCACTTTTAGCACAACCTTGCTCCTTCCCTCCATCTCTTACAATTTCTGGCTCATGTTGTGCTTTACATTTCTAATAATCAGGAATAAAAGCACGCCTTAATCTGTTTTTAACACAAATAGCATTTAAAAACTCAGAAAAATCCAGAACAAATTAATATATAAGTTTTCAAGATTGAGAAGGGGTTCCAGTAATTAGAGTTCGTAACACACAGCATGAATGCATAAATTGTTCTGTTATGGCAGCTGACTTGATTTGATGTATTTACAGCTAAAACCTTGAAAAAATTATTTTTAACTATTCTCTGCACACATGCTATCCATTGTTTTTTTTTGTACTTGCTAAGAAAGTATTATATGTAGTAAGAATAACTTTTAATTGAAAGACATAAAACCCAGAAATGTATTTTTTTAATGTTTTTAGCCAAGTGCAAAACATGCACATTTAATCCCCTTGTGATTAGTACACTTAAACATGCACTTATCTTTGTGCATATTTTCATTGTCTGAAACGAGGCTGCTTATGCTTAAAACCTTAAGCAAGGCCATGTGAAAGAAGAGGTTTTTCCATTGGTAACTAAATAGTACTGATGACTCCATTAAAATGAAAATGCATACAGTGTCTTTGAACCGATGACCTTATTGCTCCCATTTTTCAAATTTAAAATATTAAAACAAGGGCAAAAATACCTGCAGCCTTTAGAGTAAAGCAAAAGAAAAGAAGCTTCTCACCATAAATCTGATTACTTCATTATATTTTCCCTTCCAAGTAGATAATTCTGAGGACGTATAACTAAACCCGTGCAAAGGAGCAGTAATCAATAAAAAAATGACATTTGGTCCAATTTGTCAGCCATATGACAATAGTTTTAGGCTATTGTCTTCTTAGTGGTTTTTAAAGCTTACATTTTTTAATAAGCTTTGCATGCAGCCTCAGTGAGGTGTTGCATGGCTCAGTTATTTGTCATATGATACCTATGACAAGTCAAAAATTTTAATCTTTCTTTGCCTTTTTATGGGGGTATTGGCACTGTATTCTTCAAAAATATCCTCAGCCATGCTCAGGTACTTGTTGAGTGCCAGTTAAGCTTTGAGACAGTATTTTTGTTATGTACTGAATAAGCATAAATTGTCACCAGGCCTTACTGGAAGAATATGTAAGGCACATGTAAATCACCTGTACTAATTTTTGGCAACACAGTTAGGTTGTTTTTAAAATACATTCACAATGTAAGTTTTTGCATTAAAGTCTTAAATTATTGTTTTTTAAAGTCTGTCAGTTGTTAGTAATTATATGAGTCCTTGTGCAAGCTTATAAATCCAGTCCTTATGCTAGCACTCTTCTGCAGTAACTTAACACAGTCAGAATATGTTAGTAATTTCCATGTGATTTTCCCCTTAATTATTTTTTGGAGTTAGTCTTGTTTATAGTAATTAGTAAGGGTCTTGAAGTTGGCAAGAGCAGGCTCCGAGTTGATTAAACCAGTACTTTATCACATGCGTTCCTACAACTTCTTAAACCATATTGTGTTCTTGGCCTGATGTTTTCTTGCATAGTCTGAAGTTTTGCCTCAGCTGTGCCAACAACACTACATGAGGCCACACTGTAGGCTGAAGAGGTCCTTAACTGTTTGGTGAAATTGGCTAATGTCTTCTAGTGAATTGTGGCTTCAGATTAACTATATTTTATACAAGGTAGGTAAGAGATCTAGTTTGAGTACGTTCATTTCATGCTAAAAAGTTGTTTTGTAACTTTTCTTTTTAAGAAATGTTTAGACATACAACAAAGATGCCAAGAGAATAAGGTATTCATTGTAATGGTACTTACTTTCCTCATGCTTCTGTATGTGCCTGAAGGTAGAAGCAACTCGGCAGCATGATGACTTTTTAGAGGCATAAGCAGCAGAAGAGTGGAATCATTTCGTATCACTCTGTTTCCTACATAACATGGAATAACAGTGATGGGGGGGGGGAAGAGGGTGTAACCTGGTCTATATGTGATTCGTGCATCAGATTGCTTTTGGAAAAGTACTCCAAGAAATCATGACATATAGACAACCATGTCACTATTAGAAACATTTTGGGTCATTCTCTTGCTTTGCAGTCTGAACTGTAGATGCATGCCCTTTCTGAGGCATTCTAGTTTCCAGCAGCTTGTGGTTAATAGTTTTATCCCATGTTACTATCCAAAGCCTTAATTATTTTCTGTAGTGGTTTTGGTTAGGACACAGAAGTAGATGATCTTTAAAGGCCCCTTCCAACTCAAACTGTGCTGTGGGTAGTTGTCTGAAAAGAGATTCTTTCAGTTGTCAATCCTCATATAATTTCTATTAGCAAACACTAAGGAGTTTGTCAAGAAACTGCAGGGAAAAGGACTTCACTCTCTTCAACAGGCTTCTTCCCTTATTTTTTGGTGACAACAGTTAGAAATTCTTACACACTTAGCAAGAATCAGCTGGGTGAAAGAGCAGCAACAATTTTGCTGTAAAATTTTAATCCCGGGTGATAACTACCTAAATGGAATATAATTCACCGAGTTGCAGAAATGACCACAAAATTATGTAGACTTCTCTAAATCCTATTACTTTTTCATGGCTGTGCCAGAAGTCATTGAGGAAGTAACTTGTGATGCCTGCTGAATTTTAGAATCACTGTGTCTTTTGTAAGAGCTCAAATGGCATTGTAAGGAAATAAACAGGAAGATGTACTACAGAGAAGAGATATCGAATGAAAATTGACTAAGAGGATATAAATGTAATTAGTGAAACACATTTTCATGACTAGTAAAATTAGCACCCATTTATACATGTTATACACTTGAACCCTTGTTGACACCTGAGGCTGGGAAAATATATCTGCTAATCAAAACATGTAATTATATCCTATGAAGCTGAAGTAACGCCCTGAATCCTTGCTCTTCATGGTGTTAATGATATGGGAAACTCATTTACCCAATCACTGTAGTTTGTCCTGTATTTCTGTTCCCCAAAATAGTAAGGTCAGGGACATGCTAAAGCAATTAAACATAAGATCTACGGAAGAGTGAACATCTCATAGATTGTTATTGGTATTGATATCATTAAAGAAGGTGCTCTCAACACTGGGGAAAAAAAAACTTGCGGTTGTAAAATAAGCAAAGCAATATAAATTAAGTGTTAACTTCCTGGAGAGTTAAAAGTCCTACAGACTGTTAGTATAGTTGAGGAGTTGATAACTTGTAATTTCCCACTGGCATGACCTTAAGTAGCTGTCTTCAGACTCCATATCTAAATTTAATTGAAGAAGATGATGGTCTGACACAAAAAACATGGGGAAAAAGCATAAATTACTGGTTATGTAGAGGTTTGGACCTATATAGGAGAATTACCAAGGAAAAATGGGATATAAAAAATGCTTACTCAGTTTAATGGTATGATAACAGTGTAATTTATTTTTACAGCCCAGTTCTAAAGTAGCATTGTGGAGATGTGAGAGATGAATAATCCTAATGTAGGTAAACAGTTTATTCAGTCAGCAAAGAGTAAACTCTATCACTGTCAGTTAATGTTGTGCTGCCATAGCTACTGATTCAGTGCTCTCTCTTATTTTGTGTATGTAGTTAGCACAAAGTAGGATTGGAGTGGGGAAGGATGGTTATAGATATAATTGTCTGATGATGAAAAGTAGAACCAGAAATTAACTGATTCATAGTAACATTAAAACCCCCTTTATCTTTAGTTCCTGCAGTCTAACAGTATCTTCAGGCTAGTTAAATTGTAAAGGTGATTGCAAAAAGGAGAAATGCTTCTGCTGTAGGACAGATGTTATCCATCTTGATTATGCAGCTCTGGCAGGAACATCTGAATAACCTCTCCTAAATATTTTTTTAATCACCCTGGGTTTTTTATGACCAGCAGTCTTAGATAAACCGAACAAAAAGAAAGCAAGGAGAGTTTAGAGCAACGCTACTTTACCATTTCTCACTTGCATCATTTTAGACTGTAACATTCATTGAGAACATTTTCTTTCTTTTCTCTGAAAGCCAGGATAATTAAAATTTTAAACCGAATAAACATAGTGTACATGATGTTTATTAACCACAAGATACTGTGAAGTACATTGTAGTATAAAAATGCATTAACCAGTACAGATACATTAACTTACTTAGTATTAAGATGATTCTTAGAAAGCTGGAAATGAGGAGAAAATTTACTGCTTCTAACATTTGAAGGTAAATTAATTCAGTATCTCATAGTTCTGTTGATATAATCTTCCTCTGTGCCCTAATTTCAGGTAAAGGAGACTGCAGCAATATTTACATACAGTATTTGCTGTACGCAATGTAGTAACTGTCCTAAATTTCCCACTTAGATCCATTAATCTCATATTTTTAGACTCATGGAACATCAGTTATATTCTGGGAAAATCCGCAACTTAAGTCCTCAAAAATCATATTAAAATACTTCCTGTGCATACCTTGAAATAAAAACGGGCAGACTGAATAAATAGATACGTTACGATATAATACTGCGTTGAATCTGTATGTGTGCAGAAGTAGTCTAGGACGTGAATGATCTGTTAGCTACTGTTATTTATCTTCTGGAATTGCAGTAAGTGTTCTGTCTGTGCTTTCTCTCTATGATAGGATATATCCTATGTTTAAGTTGTCACAGTTACTCAGCAAGTCAGTGTCACTTAAGTATAAAGAAGGTTCAGCTTCTCCATGTAAAGGGTCATTTGGTATAATTTTTGGTATGAATGTAAAATTTTGTAGCCCTTTATACGCTCCTTGCGTCAACACGGTAACATGTTATGGAATACCTGTGCAATGAGTGGTCTTCCTTGGGACATTCAGAATCCAGGAGCAAAGCAACAGGAATTTGGTGAAAAGTGGACTTGACTCTCTATAGTTTTTTGACGTAGTGATGATGTAGGCTCAATCACAGGCCTTTGGTTGTCTTCATAGTTTATAGTTACCTGGGCTGAACAATTTATACTTTAGTGCAGCCAAGGGCTGTTCATGCTTAGTGATGCTTAAATTTAACATTTTTCCTTGCTGTATTAATTTATATTACCCAGTCATGCAAGAACATTTTTTTTAGGTTGATTTTACTCTGTGTTCTGTGGGTTAAAAGAACAGTGTCCAAAGCACAGGTTTAATCCTCATAGTTCTGTGTCTACTTGTGCTTAATGTAGCAATTTGGCAACTAAAGCACTTGATTTCCCTCAGGAGTCAGTAGAGAGTGGCAAACGCTTGTGGATACTTGTCAATAGAAGACCATTCTGTCTTGAGTTCACTCTTTTAAGTTAGGTAGGCAAGATCTCCCTCTGAACACATCTCTGGAGTGGTTATTTCTCTCTATTGACTGTAGAGAACAGGACATTTGGCTTCACTGTCAAGAATCTGGGCCCAGATAAGTGTCAAAGTTAGGTAAACAAGGTCCTGTACATGATTTTTTTAATGTATGCTAGAGATCTTGACCAGTAAGTAATAGCTTAAACGCGGTTTATCAGTGTCAGCTTGCAAAATAAAAGGTCATAAAGATAAACTTTGACATATTTGTTTTTGAAAAGGCTCATTCAGCTGTGACATTGTGTACTTGCACTTTTCGGAAGTAACGTGTTCCATCTTGCAGCTGAACATTTTGTGAATAACTGTGATTATAGGTATGATTTTCCTAATCTCCAGATGATTATCTAGAGTCTATTATTACTGGAAAACAGGATTTGATATGTGGAAACTTAAATAGTTGCAAATGATTGTGATGAAATAATAAGAGTGAGTAATTCTGAAAAAGCTAAGACAAAAAAGGCCTTTCGGTTGTGAAAGACTACTTAAAATATCTGAGTGGCATTGGTTGCTTCCTCAGGGAATGTATCAGTTGTATCATGCTGTGCCTCTTTGTAAAATTCTTATGTCCAGAGGTGAACTAGTGCATTTGCAACTTCCTCTCTGAAGCAGAGCCTTATTGATGCTATCCACATCAGAGGTGTTGTGGTAAAGAAATGATGACACTTGGGGCATTACTGCTGGGCTGAGGCACAGTCTGCCCACTGTTGAGAAAACAGGTTTCTAGCGACATATTCGCTCACTTGAATTGTCTTCTCCTGCCTGTGTTCTTCTCTCTCCACATAGCCTTTCAGGAAGTCTGGAATACATTTATATTATCTTTGTCTTGTCTTTCCTGCAGAACTGAACAGGAATTGTGGCCTGCTTACTGGCAGCACTTAAGAAACATCTCTCTTTGGAAGAGTCCTGTTACTGCATCTCTTAATTCTGCTTTCTGGACAATTACATAAAAAACTTGTGGGATACTGTGCACCTTAATCCCTTGTTCATTTTAGTGCAGCATATCTAGAAAATGCATTTTAGCGTGCCTACTTCTGAGGGGAGATATAGTGTCATCTTCTCTTATTTGAGACGCATTACATATATTGAAAGCAGAAAATTATTTTTTAAAGCACCTTTTCCTTTTTTCAGACTGGTGTAAATTGGTCCAATGACCAAGGCTAAAAAGAAAATCTACAAAAAAAAATATAGCATGCAAAGGTTCTTTTTCTGATGTTCTTGAATTTATCTGTTGGCATATTTTTACATTCGTGACGAACTTCAAGTTCCATGTAGTATTTTATACATAGAATATGCTTTCCAACCTAATGCAGTCCTTGGATCCACAACATTTTTGCTCAGCACAAAAGGAAGGAGGAATCTTGTACCAAGAGCACCATGCCAGGAGTGTCAAGGAGAGGAAATACCTGGACATAGGGCCAGCCCCCTCTCCTGCCTCATTCACAACAGAGTCTTAGTGTTTGGATGCTGTCTAATCCGTTATCTGAAAGGATGTGTGAGGTGTTAAGTTTGCCTTGGAGGAATAAAATGCTTAGCTACACTTATTACAATCTGAACATATTTCTTCAGGACAGTCTTCTCTGATTCTTGGTCCTTGGAGCTTTTGACTTGTTTGTTTTCTTATCTGCTTAGCTGTCTTTTCAGGTATGCTGAGTCTTACTCCATCCTTTCCCACAGGGTTTTTAGGTTATTGCTCTTTTATATGCCAGCACAGAGTGTGCAATGAACAGGCAGAAACCATTCTTACTTCTTCCTATATCCTTACTCTCACCTCTAGCTCTGGCTCGAACCTTCTACCATGCTAGGATTGGTGATGAGACATTGTTTTAAGGTAGTTTGATCTCTCCTGTTCATATCCTAATTATTTTTTCTTAGTTTTGAGATTCCTCTAGCCCATTTATTGCTTTGGGTTTTTTATGTAGCAGAAAAGAACAATGATAGACACTTGAAAGATGGAGAACAATTGAAAATTTTGTCATGAGTTCATATAGGGTCCATTTTTAAATGTCAGTCTGTTTTTGCTGTTTTCTGTTAACCTCAACCGATGCAGGAAATATTCAGCACTTCTAAAATTCAAGTCACTACTTCACCTTTTTCCTGCTTCCTTTTTAATGAAGACTGAAACTTTGTTCCTTCTGTTCCCTTTAAAGCAGTAGATTAACACTGCATCTACTTTTCAATCTCTCTCCTTCATCCCACAACAGTCCGTATATATTATGAAATGGCACTAATTCTGATCACTTAGAATATTTGGAGATCAGCTGCCTGCGTACTGTCTTATGCTTCTGTCATTTCCATGATAATAACTGTGGAGGGAGGGGAAAACAGATTCACACTTCTTTTTCCCAGTCGTGATTTGTCATTATAAGTGAAAGTTCTTTCAGGTAGTGCAGTTGATAACACAATTAATACTAAAAGGCAAGTTTGGCATAGTCCCAGTTTTAGCCTTTATGAAATATCACAACAGTTATACAGAGTAAGATGCCATGAAGTTCTTAATTGCCAGGATTTACAGGAAAATACTTTGGTATGCACTGATCTTTCACTATATATATACACAGATAGTGATGTATGCTCTTATCATTTTGCGTGTGTGCAACAGAGACCAGAATTTTGTCTGGAATGTGGCGATTCTGTGTAATAGCACTGTCTTCTGTGGTTTATATGGCTTTTATCTACCTGCAAGAGGCTATTTCAGGATAAATTGACAACCTGCACTGTATCATTTTACTCAATCACTTCTATGCGCAGAGTGCCAGTAGTATTTTCAGAATAGCTCTTATGATAAGGAAAAAGTAGGCATAAATGGACTGCTGAGAATTTATTGGTACTTCTAGTTCTGTTGATCGGGAGCCTTGCCAACACAGTGACTCAACTGCTTCTTTAGTGAACAGGTAGAGCCGTTTCTAGCCAGAGTATTTCTCCTCCTCAGAGATAAAAATATGAGTTGGTGACTTCAGGATGGAATGAACAGGAGCTAAGACAGCTTGTCATTGCTGAATCTTGTCCTGACAGCTGCCTTAGCAGAATGCATTTGATAAACTGTGATTGACAAAATACTTGAAAACTGCAGCTTAAAACTGAATTTGTGGAGCATGTGAAAGTAGACAGGATAAAGTAAGAACAGTCTTATGAGCGCACAGAGCTGTCATCATGCACATGACTCTTTTTAAATTTGAAAAGTAGAGAGCTGTAGGGAAACCTAGACTGTCTTAATATAATTATCAAGATCATTACTGTAACTGAGCCTTCATTTGAAGCTAGGTCACTATACAATATTCCATGCTTGTTTATTGTTCAAATTCTGATGTTGTAACATAATTCAACAATAAAGAAGGACCGAATTAATCCCTCTGAACTTCTGGAGTGTGTATATAAATTTTTGAAGTTTTATGTTCCATTTTGATATTTAAAAAAAACCCCCATAGACCTAATTTCACTGACTTCACATTTCTGGTTTGAGAACACTTATTGCAAATTAAGCTCAGGATTCTACAAAAAAGGAAACCCTTCTCAGGAATCTTCTGCACAATTGCAGGCACTCCGAGGGTGTTTGAGGTGGGGGTGGTGGTCTTTTCTGTTTCAAACCAATATAATCTCCTTAATCATCTAGAGAAAATGTTATATGTCGTTCCACAAGGTTACATAAATGAGTTACACCACTTCTGTATAAATACCGGGATGATTTTCAAAGTACTTCCATATAAATACAGTGGCAAAAAAAGATGCAGAACAGTGCTAGTATTGCCAACTGCAAATGCCATGGCAGTAAGCAGAGAGCACAGTGGTTTCCTTTCCTTTGCTGATTGTAGTCATTAGACTGCACTACCAGTCTGATGCTTTTGTTGGTGTTCATTCTGTTTCACATTTGCATTTAAATTCCTGTGAAGGAAAGATAAGATAAAGAGGTAAACAAATTATTTGTATTTGCTCTTCAATTCAGCTTCTCATAGAAGTGTGACTTAAAGAACATCGAGGAGAAACACCCAGGTATTCTTTACAAAGCATCCTATGTCCATTCAGTGTCCAACAGACTTCAAAAGGACATATCCCTGAGGTTTTAATGAAAATGTAAATCAACAGGGAGTAACTAAAAATAGACTTAAAATGAAAAGGAAACTAGGTCGCTCACCACGTGACTCAGTGTAGCTTGGATAGAATATGTTGCAGTGTTTTTCACAGTGTAAATATCCTTCTAGTACACGCAGAGGGTATTATCTAGGTTTATTTACTCTAAAATGTTATCCCTTTTGAGTCATTGTATCTAATGTTTTCTCTCTGACAGTGCACAGAATGAACTTGTGATGTGTTTATGTAGGTATGTCTTGTCCAGGTGGCTCTTCCATATACTGCTTGGTTTGTGTAAACTGGGCACCGTCTTTTAGGCTAGATTGTATCAGTCAGGAAACAGAGGAGTATCCCTGTTACGAGCCTATGATGTATGCAGAGTGAGGCTGCTACCATGACGTCTCTTGTTACATAAAATAACTGAATTTGTCTGTTTTCTTGAGTGTGTTACAGCCACCTCTTACCCTTTGTTGTTACATTCACAGGGAAAACTTGATTTTAGTGTGGTTTTTTAAATGAGCTGGGGAAACAAGTACATGCTGAGGTGATCATTTTCTGCATGCGGAGTCTTATCCAGGGTAGTGAAGACCAAGGCAGGGAAAGATTTCTTGAAAAATCTCATGATACTGAGTAGGTGGGAGGGAAAACAACAGGTGAAACTGGTAATGAAGGAGGAAATATGATGGGTATGAATTGTCTGTGACTATTCAGGAAAATTATGTTAATGCAACAGTGGACAATCCTATGAAAGGATATCCATTGGTATTACAGTAATGCAAACAACACTCTTAAAACAAACAGGAGGAACCAGTGGAAAGTTTATATATTAAAAAAACCAACAACCAAACCAGAAGATATCATCACTGCCATTGTACAAAGGTGTGGCATTTCCAAATGTTGAGCAATATGTTCAATTCTCATTCTTCCATTTAAAGACTGATATAGTAGAACTACAAGAGGTAAGAGCCAGTGAGATATGTTACCCAAGGTATAGGGTTTTTTTGAAGAAAGACTTTAATAGTTAAATATTTTTCGGTGTGACAAAAACAGTGACTGGGATTGGGTTCTGTGCAGTGGTGAGTGACATTGGAAGTGTGAATATGGCATAATTGTTCACTGCTTTTTCGCCATATGGGAAATATACAACAACAAAGTAGCAAATGGCAGATACGAAACGAACAATGATCTACTTCTTCATATAACACTGGGGGAACTTGTTGGACTTCTTGTCCCTGGACTTAGTAACAATTTACACTGTTTCAAGGATGCACTTGAGAAATTATGGTTGGTCTCTGTGATTTGTGATTGGATTTCATGACCTTAAGGCTCTTTTCCATCGTAAATGATTCTATGATTCTAATTGATGAAATTAAAATCCGACCAGGGCTGTTAAATAAAAACTTTAGGAAGTTTGAGAGAAACTCCTGGAGTTTTAGAGGCTATTCTGAAGTATACTTTTCCTTAGGATAGAGGTGTGATAAAAGATCTTTGAACTGACTTTCTAAAGGTTCTACTTACATTCTTTGTCAAAGGGTGCTGAAAATAAATTAATTTCAAAGCTATAGGTGATCTCATTAGAGAGGCTGAAGAGACAGTTGTTAAAATTTGAGGCTGGAATCTTGTTCTTCGTACTTTTTCCCAACAACAAATAACACAATAAGACAGTAAGGTTGTCTGCTTGTCTTCTTGTGAATTGTGTGTCAGTTCTCAGTTCTTCAAAATTGTTTACAGACACAGTTGACAAATTTGATTTTGCAAATTAAATTTCTTGAAAACTGTGGGGTTTTTTATTCAATAATAAAACCTGCTGTAGAAAGAGAAGAGAGATCGGTAAGTAAAAGTAGATATGAAGGCAGTTGAGGCTCACCAATTAATTAACTTGCATTAACAATTCAAAAATAATAATTCTTAGCAGTGAGGAACGTAACTATAATGAGAAAGGTGCTGAAGTTACTACTTCAAGAGATTTTTGTTTTGTTTTGCAAGGCATTATTTTTGCTAGAATATTGATCTTAATCACCAGCTCACCAGGAACACAACTGTATATATTTGTTTTACATTTTCTTTAGGGTTTTAGAGGCTTAATTTGAAATGAGAAATAAGCTGCGGTGTTAGAAGCATACACCATGTTGTGGGGCCTATGGAATATTCAGGTCATTGAAAAAAGTGCTTACATCTCAGTAGGACAAACTTGGTAGCCGTTAAGTCCTTCTTACCTTTTTCGTCCGTATGTCTTAGCTCTACGCTGATCTTTTGGCAGAAGAAAACATGTTTGGTAGTTTGGTCTTTTGTTTGTTTGTTTTGGAGGAGGGGTTGGGTGACACAACACCCAACACATGGTGGTAATAAGAGTTTAGTGCTGTTAGAATTGCATGTTTCTACTGGAAAACCTTCTTCCCATTGTTTTATGAATCCCGTAATGTTTATTTCACAGCTGTGACAGTGCTCCATTCTGTTGACATCAGCTGAGAAATTAAAACAAGTGCAATCTTATCAAGAGCAGTTAACTTTGGTTTATCTCCTTACTAACAAAAGAAGCAGCAAAGTAGTATGTGGCAAATCATTTTTACTGTAGCATTTTGGTTGACTTACTCTTTCGTCACACTTTCAAGCTGAAAAAATAGAGGTTATGAATATGTCCCGCAATAAAGAGAAAAATTCTTTTTAAGGAATCCTTTTTAGAATTCTCTAAATTATTTTCAGTCTTCTCTCTACGATTTTTATTTACACAGTTTTCTGTGCTGTCAAAAGGGACACAGAGCAGCAGTAGGTGCTTTAGTTGCATTGTTGATTAGTTGTAGTACCAGGCATACAGTCACCTCTAAATTTAAACTTTGAACCTGACCAATTTTGTTGTAAAACTTAGTTAATGTGAATTTTGTCACCATATTTATTATTATTTGCTGGTTTGTTTTTCAAATAGCTAAATCTGAAAAAGTGATACAAACTTTTACCTTAGTTTGTACTTTGGTGAATTTAATTCTCCTCATTAGCCTAATAAAAACAGATATTGCTATTTCCAGCCATAAGTTCTTTATCTAAAAACATAGTCTTTGGAACAGGGGCTGAACTAATAGTAAAGTATTATTTTGGAGAAAGACTTGCATGGAGGAGATCTTAAAGAAAGAGAAAGCAACCTGAGAGTACCTGTAGTTACTACTTGAGACTGAAACTTTTCTTAGTTTTTAATAAATTTTTCCTATGGTAGTTTTGGTTTATGGTTTTATAAATTATGGGGATATTGACCTGTAGCTGAGTCATTGACCTGTTTGGGGATGCTCACCCATTCCTAACAGCATGAAATAGTAATTTTTAAGTTGACCCTTACTTTAAAAAGTAAAGCAAGACAAAACCAGAAGGAAAAAGCATGAGAAAGCCAAGAAATGGTATGAAGTTTGACTTAGAGTTTTTGTTTTGATGCAAGTCAAAGACCATGTTAAATTAAGAGGCAGTTATGGTTATTTTAGATGTTCAGGTTTGACTTTTCAGGGGCATTTGAGAAGATTCATCCGACTTGCTGGTGAATTTGTGGCATGATTTTAAAGTGGTGTGAAATTGATTGAAACTCCTACATAGAACATATTTGTTTGGACTTAAGAGGGCTTTTATTTAATTCTTTCTGGAAAGAAGACCAGTTGAAAACATTTAATTTGATTAAAATAAATTGAAATTTAATGTCTCTTCACTTTTAGTTCCTAGTGTAGATGGACTTCTGCACAGAAAAATAGACATGTCTATGCACTCTGCTAAGTGCTGATCTGAATTACGTGTGTCCCTGTGATTTTTACAGTACTAGTACATCCTAATGCCTGTATTAGTCTGTAGGAAGTGAAAATACAAAATGAAGGTGTTTATTTTAAGTCCTGTGCTATTCTTTCTAATGTAGCTAATTGCTCAGTCCGTTCTGTGTAAGAGACACAGACAGTGCACTTGGAAAGTCCAGCTCCTGGTGCAGTAGATCTGTTGCTGGTCGTGTTTGGTAATATTTAGGAAATTATAGATAGTAATCTGAATCCAAAATTCTTCTGACTCTAATTTCGTAACATTACCTTTGGTAGACAGCAGAGTGATAAAATGATGCTTTGGCTGTTCAGTTCACTGAGCTATAACGGGCTTTCAAATGTACCTGAACTAATATTAGAGCATTTTCCTTTGTAGCATTTGTCATTCTTGCATGAATATTTGATGGGGTGTTAACATATTTAAGTGTATACTTTCAAAAATAAAATATGTGTTGTGGATATTTGGTATTGGAGAATAATTCTGATTGAGAGCTGCTAGTATACTCTACAGGTAAATCTTTTTTAAGTTTTATTGGCATGGTGAATGTGCTTCAGAGGAGAGAAAAATTAAGACAACTTTTGTAAAAGATCAAACAGAACATTTGCTATAAAATGTGCAATAGAATGTAATAGAGTAAAGCAGCAGATAGTAATTCTGTCAAGACAATATAGGAGAAGAAAAATTGTTTTTTTATCACAGAACTGTTCATAATCCCATACCTTTCTCTGTGGTTTTTTGTATTGTTGACTTTTTTCTGATTTCTGCATAATCGTTACTTGAAATGATGTGTGTTGAGTACCATGATTGTGATGTCTCTCCAGTGTGCTTCATCCAAAATGTTAGTGGAGAATATGATGAAAAAACAACCCCAAAATCTTATTTGAGGAAAATGTAGAGCCTTGACCTGCCCACTACTGCCAGTGTTTTGACAGTTGTTACAGTTTTTGTCCTGGTCCTCAAAACCCATAATGATCAGTAAGAAATGCTGAACAACTAACAATGAAAATGTGCCAAGGTACTAACAGACCAGCAACTTCTGCTCATTGAAAGTGTTCGACAGAGAGGAAATTGGGGATAATTGGGACAAACCTCAGCCATGTAGGTGTGACAGAAATGGAGTAAGTGTTCATTACTGGATCTTTTTGTGTGAATATTGGAACGGAGGGGAAAGGGCTCAAGAAGTTAAGACTTGTTCATTTGTAAGACCTCTATTAATGCTTCTGAAGGGCTAGTTTATAAAAATAAACCATCTTTTTATTGTATACTACCAGTAAAAATTGGGTTATGCCACTTTGATAAATACAAGAGGGAAATGAGAACAGAGCTTAGGAGGATATTTAGGCTCTGGTCGTATTTAAAGTTCCACAGTTATTTTCTAGATAAATGTTGGCAGAGAGGCATAAGAATTATGGGTGGAGAAAGCAAGTTGTATGAAATGCAAAAAGGTTTTATACTGTAGGAAGAAAAATACAAAACCAATGTGCTGTCATCTTAAAGGGTGGAGTGTGTACTCTGTGATTAGTAGCCAAGCTTTCAGTGATGCCTACCGGGAGATGTTAAAAAGTGAAATTCCAGAATACCCAACTAAGCTAATTAGGGTGAGAATTCACAACGCGTCACTGGAAGTGTCCATTCAGACAGGAGTGTAAAGGGGAAAATTCCAAAGGAAGAGAACAGCTAGGGATGGGTGGGAAGAGAGCAAGAAGAGGTAAGAGTGATACTTGTTATGAGTCATCCCAGCTCAAAAGAGGAATCACAAACTCAGAACAACACAAAATTTGGTGGTCAGCCTCTTTTGTGTGGAAATCTGTCCCATGGAGCCAGAGAATGCCCTGTGGTGGGATCCCGATGAGCGGGCCCGCTGGCTGCTGCTGTGTGGAAGTGCCTCCTGATTGCTGGTTGCACGGCATTGCGGAAGGGAATGAAAGTGGGGACAGTAATGACAGCCTTTCCTTCTCAGCCTTTCTGTCGGCCAACAGGAAGACATCGTGTAGGTCTCATCAGTGTCAGGCCTCGTGGGAGAGTGTAGGGGTGTGAGGAAAGTCAGATAAATGCTAAAAAGTAATAGAATAGCGGGAGTATCAGTGTCTGTGAGACTGCTGGAGGACAGGAGAAGAAAACGAGTGTGCTGAATTCTGTGCAGAAGACAAGCAGCTAGTCTGAGCGTTGCATGCCTCACGGGAGGCAAGTTTAGCAATTGCAGTATTTGTTTTCTCCATTTTCAGAAAGCATTGCTAGTGTTTATGCTATTATTTAAAACAAGCTCTATCAGCATTGATTTTTAACTTAAACTGGAACTTAAGACAGCAAGTCAAAAGCTGCTACTCATCCATCTGTGGAAGTAACGTGGAGAAAGCAGATTTCTTTCTCTCTGTCAGCTACTGTGGGAGCAAAGGGAGCTGTAGACATCCGGGATGTTGTGTTTTAGAGATGTCCATAAGGGCAAAGCACAGCAAATTCACACAGGTTCTATGTAAGGAGTGGTGTCTAATAGGGACTAAAATGAACTTAATGACCTAAAGATTTACTTACGAAAGATTTATTTTCTAATTTTTGGCAAGGCCAAAGATTGCAGGTCACAGTCTGTTCTTTCCTGTCTGATAATTGCAAAATCCATTACTATCCCTTTGAGATGTTTTTTATAAAAGACTGTACTAATTCTGAATAAAAGCCTAATAAGTAGATTACTTAGAACAATAGTCCTCATGAGGGTGTTTGATTCCAAGTGTAGCTGCTAGAGATAACCCTAAACGCAATTAAGTTTCGCTCCCTCTGAGTGTCAAAGGAAGGTAATACCATGGAGACTTCCCTTCAGGTGACACTATTTTTTGAAGTGTAGCAACTTTTAAATTATTCTTTCCTTTGGGCATTGGTAACAAACTTTTTCTTAGTTGTTGGAGAAACAGAGATGGAAAAATGTTTTAGCCATTAGTTTTAGATGTTTCACATCAAAAAGTGGGGACGGCTCAGCTTCCTTGGGGGAACAGTTTGTTGTCCTCATTTGTACCCTTTGTAATTGTAAGGATCAAATACCCTAAGGTGGCCACAGATAGGTGAAAAGTGAAAGTAGCAGATTCAGTAACATACTCAAGCTAAAAAGGGTAATGGGATAAAATGTCAATGGATGAACTGTTGATGGATTCTTTCTGTTTTTTTTCCTCTTGAAAGAGAAATGAAAGCAAAACATATTAAAGCAAAAATACAGTAAAAATTTCAAAAATTTGCATGTGATATAACAGAAACCATAAAATTGCAAACTACTGACACGGTTTAATTTAATTGTAAGTACCACAGAAGAGGTGCACTGTATTTAAAAATTTGGTCCCATTTATCACATAAAAAAGGAAAATTAAAAAAAATCCAAACCCTTAGTGAAACAATTCCATCATTTCCTTTTTGATATATTCCTGTGTCTGTGTGTGGTTACTTTAATTTCTCATATTTTTAAAATAAGAGAAATACAAAAATAATCTCATTGACTGTTAGTGTTATGTTTTTGGGAAAATAGCTGGTAACACCAAAATGAAGACATTTGCAAAGATTTTTTTGTTCATTTACCAAAATGTTTAAATTGCTAAACATTGCACTCCGTTCTTCACATATTTTGCTTCACTTGCATTTTGTTCTTAAAATTATCTTTCAGTGGAGAGTGCCTGAAAAATCTCTTGATTTCCTTCCTTGTCTTTATATCAGAAGTCATTATCATCAAAAATAAAGCTGAACTAATTGGACATGAGCCAAAATACCTCAAAATGAATTACAGTCATACCACATCAAACTTGAATTCCATTTGTGGTGAGGAGGCATTTAACAAGTTTTGTAAACTCATTCTCTGTTTTTTATTGTTTCTAAAAGAATAACTTGTCCCTTAAAATTACTTTTCGCTCCCAAAGCCAGCAGTGTAAAACTGGAGCTGTCATTCTTTGACATGATTTCTGTTGCAGGCATATTAGGTCAAAATACTTGTGCTCCTAATAAATAGCTAATTTGTTGTCTCTGCAAAGTTGTTTATTATCTATTGTTTTGGTCAGCTGGTTTTATATCTTGAAGTGTCAGTGAGTTACATAGTTTGTTTACATGTAATAAATTACTGTGGTGTACGGAACGCATTTTCAGTGTTGATTCTGGTGAGTCTTGTGTGCAAGATTAAATTATCGTCTTATAAAAATTATTACGGGTTTGAACTTGAGGTGAACCAAGCAAAATAATTTCCCTGTGAAGCCTTAAAGTGAGTGAGGAACAAGAATTGAAGTGACCATACCTTAATTATTAGGCTGCTTATCTTACTGGTTTGTGCAAGAAAATTCTTGTAAATAAATAAAAGTAGGTTTTATGTTCCCTGTTTAATAAATCTGAAGACATTCTGCTTGTTGTTGTGAAATTTGGTAACAATTTCCAATTGATTTTTTGCTTTTCAAATGTAAGAGGACTCCGTAATTACTTCATGTTTTCAAAATTCAGGTATATTTGAATTAGTTCTACAATCAAAATAAAGCTGTTTTTTTTTTAGTTAAAGACTGTTCATATCTTACGGATTTTTATTTCTGTACATATTAAAATCTGTCTTCATAAAGCTGGAGAGTTCTGACAACACTTAAAAAACCAAAATACCATCCTTGCAACAGTGCAGTTTCCCTGGTTCATGTGTACTTGAAATGCAGCAGAATGAGCTGGATTATGTTGGTAGTCAATGTAAAAGTCATCATGCTGCTGCAATAAACATTTTAGAAATGATTTGTTACAGCCATAAGTGTCAGTTTTCCAAATGTATCTTTAAAGTCTTTTAGATAATAAAAGTTATCTTTTAGAAGGATGTAATGATACATGCTTGACTACAAGAGTAATAGATAATACACTGAATATTAGTTAATATTATCTTAAATTCCTACTACACAGGATGTGTGGAAACTGTCGTGGACTTCAGTTTAAATTCAAATGCATATATTATAGCCAGTTTGTGCGTTCTGTCCTTTCTCATGGTTAATGATACCAACAGTGGGTATGTACCTCCTGCAAAGCAAAATTTCACCAGTACCACTGCCATTCAGTATGTCTTTTTATGTTGTTGCTAGCAAGAAAAAAGAATTCTCAGTCCCTAGACAATAATGAGTAATGTAATTCTTATTATTTAGAAATGTTTGGGTGGGAGGAGGTGGAATGTTCTATGGGCTTTATTACACCAAAGCTGAATGGAGTGGGAGAAAAGGAGGAAAAGAGCCATCTCTAAAATGTATTTGTTTTATTTCATTTAGATTTTCACACACACCTTTCTGAGAAATTGAAAGACAGACAGACAAGCTGGCAGCAGCTGGCTGAGACAAAGAACTCTCTAATACGTAAGGTTTTTATCTTGCTTAATCTATATTCCTTGTAAACTTAGAACTTAGTTTAGAACTTGTGGGTTTTGCTGTGATTAATCTAGTTTTATTTGTGTTCTTATTGTACTGCGGGATTTTTCTGTTTGTTTGCTGTTTCCTAGGTATTTATATATTCCATTGAATAAACCTGTCTCTCTTTACTACTTATTTCTCTTTCGTTCTTCTCAGTCAACAATTTGATTCGATTGAAATAAGTAAGGGTGGGGCTTTACTGGGAGTTGTCAGTGGGTGGTAGAGGAGCTGCGTTTCCCCTAAGCTGGCGTTTCTGGGACTGGGTGTGTTCCATGGAGAGAAAGAGCTAACACGTGTAAGAGATGCCAGATCTGGGTACACACAGGCATGATTTTAAAACTGGATGGTTTTTAACCTGTATCTAGCAGTATTTTCCCGAAGGCAATTACATTTTCTTTATCTCATTGATAAAAGCTTGCATGTGATTCATGTCACTTCAGCAATTCTTAAATCTGACTTTCTAATGAAAGATTTGATAGCTCAGTTCATCTTTAGTCTTGATTTGAATTTTTTTGAGCTAAGAGTTTCGAATTAAGTCTGTCACTCTTGGCGTGGCACTGATGTTTTGTATCCTAGGGGCCATGCAAAACAATCGAGGGGTTTTGCTGGGAATTTTTTCTTTTGGTTTTATAGGGAATTAAGTCATTGATAGATGGGGTTTTTTTTTAAAGTATCACTACTCTCCATGCATGAACACAACTTCTGTTTGCATGTGAGCAACACTCCTTTGGGAGGAGGAGGATGAAAAACACAATGTACTTTTTAACAAAAGAAAAAATTAATAAACTGTAGTAAAATAAATCCAAAAACATCTTAAGGAATCTTAGTACAAAGATAACAAATCAGTGACATCTTCCTCTTGATATTTCTTAAATTGAAAAAATTTTTTTCATTCATTGGGTATTACTTAGGCTAACTATAGTATCGGTAGGTGCCCTTGTTAATTAAGCCAAGGCCACTTTTTGTAAGGTCTTTTGTCCTTAACACTGCAATTTTGGCCTTGTTTTTGACTGCCTAATGATTTAAAAGTCATATTTTTATATTTTGTTTTTTTCTTTCCTTGCAACCGTGGCCTAGTTACATACAAGAAATGTACCTTTCCATTTGGGCTTCTCATTTAAGCACTTAAATAAATGCTTTTCTGGAGTAAGACTCTAACCAGGAATAGTATTCTGCTTTCTTATTATTTATATGAGAAATCAAACAAGGTTTTCTCATCACCCCTGATTTGATTTTCTGATAGATTTCTTTCTGTAATTGCTTGATTGTTTGTGAAAACTTGTGAATGCTGTTATACTGTGGATCTCAGCGTCTGAGCAAATACTAGAACACTCTTACGTCAGATTTCAGAAAGTGCTGGGCATCTGTGACTGTTTCATAGTCAGTGCAACCCAATAATGCTCAGTGTGTTTCAAACTGGGGATAAAACTGGGTTTTTTTTGCATTTCCATGCCTCTTAGAAGAGTGGGAGCCAGAGTTTTTGGTAAAACAATTAAGTTTCCATAATGCTGGTATACAATACTAAAAATTGCCCAAGGTGACATGTATGGTTGGCAATAAAGGTGAAATTAATAAGGAATGGAAATGTTCTTGTATATATCTCCATGTTTCCAAAGCATTCATGATTATTGCTGTTGCAGAAGGGGTTTTGGCACAGGTAAAATGAATGGGTTATGCTATTTAGGCCACACTAAATCTCTTAAGTGCGTTTTCCAGGATTAGAGAAAGGTTTTGTCCACAAATGTCATGCATCTGAACAATGTCTTTTCTCATTTGAGGCTTTTCATCAAATGTTGTTTCTCTTTGGTTTAGTTCTTTTCCCTTACAACCTGATAACATTTCTCATTCAAGCCAATTTGATTTGTTTATTCCTTTTAACTTTTGGTATTGTGTTGGTTCAGGGCTCTAGAAATTAGGAACAACACAGCAATGTATTAATAATTGTGTAGCAACTCAAAAATACTTGATGGTAGTGATAATTCTCACCTCTGGCTTGACAGTAACATGCATTTAAGAAAATTATTGAACTGAGAGAAGCAATAGAAAAACTTTTTTATGATTTTTATGAGTCTAATTATTTGGACATGCAAGAATTTGATATGACTAGTAAACTAGTTTGTTGCGTGCTCCTAAAGTGTTGAGAAAGGTGCAGTGATCTTATAGATCAGACGTGCTGACTGGCATTGATGTCAGCCAAATCTATTATGTTAATAATTCAAGAGAATTAACCAAAACCAAGCTTTACCTCTGTTCCTTTTAAAATGTGCCATAGGATTTTTTTACATCTGGATGTTGCCAAAACCAGAGAGATGGCACTGACCTTGGTTTAAAGCCTCAGGTGGCTAAGAATGCATCCAAAACATGCTTTCAGTGTGCATGTTGTGTCAACAGGACTCTTGTATCACTACAGGTAGACCCCTCAGACTTTTCATTTTAAAGGTATCGAGTTACCATGTGTGCTTATTTAATGGGTGGATTGCTTTGCTGTGTTCCAATAGAATGTTAGTTTTTTTGATCCTATTCAGCTTTTGCTTTGCTAAGGTGAAAGGTGGGAAAAAAGCAGGTTAGGTACCGAATGTGGGTATTTTAGTGGTCAGTGCTTCAGAAATACAGGCATAAGGATTAATGTCAGAGGCATGTTCAGACTCTGGAAGGAAGAAAGCATAGAAGCCTCCTATAGGAAATTATCTCCTCTATGTAGTATTTGGAATAGACCTAGATCTTACCTTTTCTGACTTATACTGCTCTGGGAGAATTCCACATACACAACTCCACACCACAAAATCTCAAATCTCTCATATTAATTACCAAGAATTAAAACCAGACTAACAAACCAAACCACCCTCAGTTTCTTCTTATAGCTATAAAATCATGTAACAATCCTTGGAGATTTATCAAAACCATTAATTAAAACTTTTAAATCATTCAGATAGTGTAATGTGGAACAATACATAAGAATAAAAGAATAAATTTGATAGAGCTCAGCTTAAGAGTATGATTTGAATAGGACACTAATAGAGACCTATCCTTATTAAATAATGAGGATAAAAGGATCGATTAGTGCGTGCAAGCCAACCTGACCATTTAAGTGCAATAGAAGACTTAACAAGGAGGCAGAAAGAATTGAGTCAAGTAATTAAAAAACAGATTGTAGTGCAGCAATAGTGGTTGTCCAGGCAGCCTATTTTCTACCATTTCCTCTGTTTTGGTTCACTTTGCAGCCATTGTAGTGCAGTTTGGGCATCTTTGCTGTTTGTTTCACAATGATGATACTGAGTAAAGTGTGAACGTGCAAATGTTGCCAGTATAGTGGAGTCCATAGATCTGAATTCATGTGTAATCCTGTCAATACCAGGAGGAGGTTTGAATGACTGCAGTTAATAAGATATGTTGTTGCAGCAAGCATACAGCTGTCTCGATGACCTATGGTAATCTGTGATGGGCAAGTAAGTCCTTAAAGTAGTTTTTGGACGTTGTCAATTGAACTGTAATTTAATTAAGATAAGGATTATGCTTTTTCTGGAGGAAGAAAATGGAATGGATTTTATCCTGTGCTCAGGACGTTCAAACATAAAATGCAACTCGTTGTATGGGGATTTGATTTAGGAGGATGATCTATGCCATGGCATTTAAAATCATCAGTGAGAATGGTAGACTGATGTCCAGTAGCCTTCAAATATAAAGCAATTCTTCTACTTTGTTGAAAACTGTGTTTAAATACCGTGTATGGATATTGCAGTTAGTGTTCATAAGAATTATATTTAAAACACAGTAGTGAGGAATTTAGCTCCCTTTGATTTGCCTTGCTGAGGATTATAAGGGTTTCCATTTCTGGGAGGTTTTTTGGCTTTGGATTTTAATGAAAATTCTTTCAAAAATGAGCAAAACCTGATTTTATCATCAGATTTTAGCGATAACTTCTTTAAATACTAAGCCCAGGTTGTTCAGTTGCTTTTCATGCAACATACTGTTTGTGAAGAAACAATCAACCAGAGAATGTAAACTGTATAGCCAAAAGTGTGTGATAAAATAAAATAATGAGAATTCAGGAAATTCTTAGGGGGAAGTAAAACTCTTGTGTATCGGGGCCTAGAAAAAAACAAGCTGACAGTTCTACCGGGTGCCTCTCCTAGGAGCAGACTTAACACTTGTTACAGAATTTGTCTTGAAAATCCCGGTATTTGAACTAAAGAATTTGCAAATTTGCCTGAGAAATAAAACAGATTGTATGTTGAAAGACTGAACTGCTAGCAAAATACTTGATAATGTCAGATTTATACAAACCTATCTCCTGTGTATTGCATCACGTCCTAGAAAAGTGGAAGCCATGAAAATAAGAGTTTATATTTTCAGGAGTTCTGTGACAGCTTATGAAAAATAGCTTTTCTACTTTTTACGTGAAGATTCTACCTTAGAGGAACTGATTAAATAGGTGGTGATTTTTAACACAAACAGTGACAAAATAAACACCATCTGCTAGTGTTGACTTACTCCATAGTGTTCTCATGCTGGGTGATTTTATTTCATTTTTTTTCAGAAATAGTTAATGACACATCTGCTGTGCAGTGGAGGTGCATTGTGGGTGATTAAATGTGGACATAAGTTTAGGGACAACAATAGTGTAACTTTTCCAGGAAACTGAAGGAAATGTTAAACTGCTAAAAGGAACTTACAAAATATGTAGCTAGGTTGATGCCTTTTAGGTATTTTTTATTTTGATCCAATTTGTTATTTAATCAGAAATATTAAATGTATATTTATGCTTTCAAAATACCTACTTATCATGGAAAGCTTCTTGTTTAGTCTTTCTTCTACCAAAGCAAAAAATCTATCCATAATGACATTCTTAGTCCTGTAAGCCAGGCCGAGTTTTCTATCACATCTGTGAATCAGGGGCTGTGAAGATGGAGCGGGTTCAGGTGTCACGGGATCAGTGTCAAATTTACTTTCAGGGGAGAAAGTACCTAAGGCAGTATAATGTACAGTGCCATCATTGCAACTGCAGAACTAAATAATGAGATTTATCTCCAGATCCGGTTGAATACTGTACAATCAGAAGTTCTACCTACACGTAGAGTTGTTTACTTTTATAGAGTATGTCTTTATCTTGTAAAGCTCCGTGAAGCTATCCTGAAGCAAGGCTGTTAAGACAAGATGTAATTGTCGTGTGTCCCAGGGTTGTTCAGACGAAGACATAATTCATGGTGGTTTGTGTTGCAGCGTGTTTTCTTCCCTTTGATAGAGCTTGGTAGTCTTATTGGTTTGAAGAGACCTATCCTCTGTCCCTGAAGAGCAGTCTCTTTCTGTTTTACCCCAGTGTGTCCTACCTTTCCCTCCTCAGTCAGTGATGAGGAGTCTGTTGTGGGAATTCCTGTTTAGCCCTTTACTGCAGAGGCATTAACATAATGATCCGGCATACAAAATCCAAGTAGCTAGGCTGTTAAACCTCTGTTTACTGTGCCAAATGGTGTGTCCCTATGCTGTTATCAGTAGAATTAGATTCTAATAAATCCCAAAACCTAAATTTCTTGGCCTCCATATCTAATGTGCATATCTAATTTTAAGATTTTGAGATAGAAACTAAAGCTGTGGTTTGGAAACCTTAGGGAAAAAAAAGGTTTGGCTACTATAAAAAAACAGGATGGACGCCAGAGAGATGTGAATTCAGACTCTTTATCTAGCAACCTCAAGTCAAAACAAATTCAATGTCTTCCCTTCCTGCCACCAAGGTCTGTTTAATAATATGAAATCCTTGTCTTCTATTCATGGTTTCACGGAGCATTTTGACAAGTTATGCAAGTAAAACTGTATACAGTATAAACAGAAAATTGCTTCTGGAAAATACATAATACAAGCAATTGTAAAAGGAATTACTATTTCTTCTTTTGTTGGAAGTCCTGAAATATATATAGTGAATATAAATCAAGCTTTGCATTACCTCCTTATGAAGACTGGCTAAGGAAATATTGATAGAAATATGTTTAAGGGTGAACTTCTGTACTTGTAGTTATTTTAATACTTTCATTCAAACTTCATTCAATTTATTTTTTCAGTAATGAATGTGTAAAAAAGCAGTGCCTGTGAAGTAATATGTGATTAATGTTAATTGTTCTGATAAAAGAAAAAAAGAGCAATCTGACTTTGTGGATTTTTGTCTTTGCAGACTGCATAGCAATTAAAAATTGGAATGAGAATTTGTGCACGTCGCACTAAATGTGTAATGCGTATATTAGATAGGGAGCATTTGAAGTCATCCCATGTTCCTTAGCAGTGATAAACAGATTTACATAAGTAAATGCTTATATTACAAACCTTTTGACTTGACCTGATCTGTGTAAACGTTGCATTTACAAATTATCAAACCTCTTTGAAAGACAGCCTTATGTATGTGTATTATCATTTATGTTAATCTGAAATGTTTCTCAAGCTGCTGTGCATGAAGTTAGGGTGAAGAATCCCTTACTTATTCATATCCATATGTATGCTGTGAAACTTGAATAAGGAGGGAGACAAGAACTGCTTTAAAAAAATACATATATGTACATATTTTTTTATACTGTTGCCGTAATTCCTTCATTTAGGTTTCCTTGTGTCCATGGCTGGGGTAAAAGTGGAGAGAGCCTGATCAGTGCCTTCTTTGTGAATTTCTATAGCTTTGTTTTTCTGAGCCTTTTTTTTGTTTATATTATGGACTGAAAATATAATGTGGTTTATTCCAAACTGGATCTACATCTGGGGCAAAAATTCTGTAGTCTCTAATGCCATGACAGTAAGTTAAAGAGAATTGGTCACATTATATTTTTTCCATATGGACAATCAATGAGGAAATGATGAAGTAAATTGTTTTGAACTATATTACTTGTGAACTTTTCCCCGTATTAAAGATTTTTACATTGATGATGCATAACTGCTTTCAGAAGTTGTCAGTGGAAGGCCAAGCTTTTTGGCAGAAATGTAGGTAGTAGGTGGTATTGCTGTATTTAAAGAATTAAGTGTGCTTGGGATAATAAGCAGAGGTGACAAGCTGAGACGTACGGAGCACACTTCTTGATAGCCATTTCCTTACTGCAAGAAGTGACTCCAGTATTTTGAACCAACGTCACGGTATTTCTCTGGCGGTAAAACTTACGGACATATCTGGAAATGTGGTTTCATGCTGCTTCAAAATTTATTTCCTTAAACAGGATATGAGGAGTTAATATTTGATCTCAATATAATCGTTTAGATTTTGGGTGATGGTTTAATACAGTAAATGTGCTTCAGAGACAGGTTTTTCTGTAGTGTATTGCTCAGAATCCGACCATGCTTGATTGTACTTGGTTCATTTTTTTTATTTAGAATGAAAGCGTTGTTTTCTCAACCAAACTCTGGGGTAGGAGAATACTGTGCCTCAAATCCCACATGGCTTGAACTGCCTGGTCCTGATTAATGAAAATATTGAATGCAGTGGTAATGCCAGGAGGCCCCAGAAGGACTTACTGAAACTTACAGGCATAATCTTTTTTTTAAACAAAGCATGATTTTTGTTTGATTAAATAGCATGTGGAAGTGCAAAATTGAGTGTATTTTGGAAAACTAAGTGATCTGCAACTAGGAAAAAAAAATCCAGTGGCTTCTTTCTCTTTACATACCGAAATCTTCATCTGTTTCCAATGTAGTGTGTGAAATCTTTAGCTTTGTTTGAGCACTCTATTATATTAATTGTGAGGACATAATTGTGCTGCTGCCCTCCCTTCTCTTCCACTCGAAGGATGCTTGGCAGTTCTCAGGATTGGTTGTAGATGTTGCCCTTGAGTTTTGATTCTGCAGTTTAACTTTGTGTATCGTGTGATATCAACATAATTTTGGGGGATCATATATTGGTGCTTCTTTTCAGTAGCGTAAACAGCCCAGTAATCTCCTCCTTGACAGTACAGACTGGACAACCACGTGTTCTCATTTAATGGATGCCTGGTTCCATCAGTAGAATTGACATATTCAGAGTAATAAAGGGCATCTCTTCTTTTAGTCATTTTATAAAAAATTCAGTCAAAAATAACATAACTGCCCTTCTCCTCTTGGCAGTAAAGCTTGGATCCTTCATTTCATAGATCTTGCTCAGAACTACCTGCATTGTAGGTTGGGTTTCGAACATTCTGTCTGAATAAAAGTTACTTTTGTAAAAAATCGCGAGCTCCATTCTGAAAGACAGTATGCAATTACACCTGCATTTTTGTAGCTTAAATTTAGGGTTTGTGTCAAAAATCTTAAGAATACAGGAAGAAATTAAGTCTAGGACAGGAAATTAAGACCTGAACTACCGTGGCTGTGCAGTACTTTTACATGTAATAAAAGCTAAAGGATTCAAATTCTGCAAGCAGAGGCATAACTGAAATAAGAAAAGTATGTTTTTTATTGATTTAGATGAATCTAAGGTAGATAGGAGTGACACGTACGGTATTGATTTCTTCATTTTCTAAGTCAGTTCTATGATATGCATTATTGATGTTCCTTTTAAGGTGGTTCAGAGTCAGTCAAGTCTACAGCGTCGGGAGGCAATGTCATTTCAGGCATGTGTAGTTCTGGCGTGGTTGATAATGCTAGTTAATTACTAAAGTAGTAATATGAAAAGTAATGCAAATGTTAATTATTACAAAAAATTGGATGGCATTAGCTCTCCTTCGCTGTGCTTTTTCAGATATGGCCTTCTAAATCTGTGAAAGTAGGAAAATCAAATTGTCTCAAAGTTAAATGTGAAGTAATGAGAAAGGACAGAAATATCTCTAAGTGTGATAGTGGATACACTAAATAAATGTGGTGATTAATACAAACAAGATTTGTAATCAATAAAATTAAGCAGTTGAGCTGTTTTTATAAACTAAGAAACGTTATGTAAAAACAACTGCTGCTGTTCACCCTCAGAAACTTTAAATGGAATAATTTCTCATCAGGATCACTTCAGTTGCAGCCGGTTTGATTGGGCTGTTTCAACTTTGCATTTTCAACAGTTCGCTGGGACTTTGAAATGGATTAGCTTTTTGGGATGGGAAGAAGTATTTGGATTGATAAAGCATTAGTATAGTTGTGAGATCAATCTGTTGGAGTAGATTATTGGGTTACAGACATATATATAGCCTCAGACCTTCCTGATGTTATCATTCTTCCATAATTTAGTTTCATTGTGGCAATATGAAACTAAATTGATTTGAGGTATTGAGGCTTCTAAGTAAATCTTAAAATGTTTTCTTACAAAATTTAGAGAATTTATGTTAACATGATAGAGGCAGCATAATTATAGAGTGCTTCTACCTCTGTTTTCCTTGTCAAATTAATATAGAAAAATATATTTTTAAGATTTTTACACTGAATATTTGTACTTAGCTGAATTCCTTAGCCTGCTTTGAATTAATTTAAATGCAGTTCTATTTTTTTTTACATTACAATCATTTAGAAATTCCCTCTCCTTCACCTTCATCATTCTCACTATAGAAATATCTACATTAGTATTCAACTTTTTTTTCTACCCTTAGCCTGAAGGAGGAATTCCAGGTGAGAGTTGCTGGAATTCCTATTAAATATGAGTTTATCCAGAATAATTGGATAGTGTTAGGTATTGGGACTTTTTCAAGAACCCTCTGAAGTGCTGTCTGTTACATTGCGTATCTTGACAAACTGTCATTTCGGAAATGTGCCTTTTTCTCTTTCACCCTAGATCAGGGATGTCTAACTCACATCCCGTGGGCCCAATCCAGCCCTCCACCTTGTTTTATCCATCCCAGCACCTTGTTTCTCCCCGTTGGCAGCGCCGAGCTCCTTGCCCCTGTGCTCCTGCCAGTGCTGGGCATGTGTGCAGCGGGTGACATGCGTTATGGTGCAGGAGAATGGCAGGAGCCGGGAGTGTGACTCCTGTACTGTACTAGAGTGTGTTGCAAAATTTTGACTTCTCAGTTGCAATGATGTAACCAGCCAAGATTGGTGTTAGCTGCAGTCACAAAATTTTGTCAATAAATACCTACCTTTAAGATTGGAACCTTTGACTCGACAGACCACTGGAATGTAGAATGTGTTCAACTTCTGGAAAACTGTGCTGTGTTTTAATTAACATGTTTTTAATATGTTTCCAGTAAAACTCCCAAAAATAAACTAAATAAAGGTAGGAGTTTTTTTTTTATTCCAAGTCCTGTTGATGTGAGGAGTTTGTAAGCCTCCTTGTAGAGAAGCAAAATAAGCACAGGATTGTGTGTAAAAATATTATTTATACATATTCTGTAGGTTTAAAAGTTACATTATGTTTTTTCCCCTACATGCAAGTCTTCTGTGGTTAGCTGTTTTCTGGAGTTATGAGGCTTTCTGTGAAACTGTCATCCTTAAGGTGCTGTTACTTTCAGGAGTGCCCTACCCAATATACCAGGCATCCCCCAGGAGAGTGCTCCAAGGCAGGCACTGTGCTGCTTCAACTGACATAGTGACCTACTCGCCTTTTATTTTTCCCATATCTGCAGTATATTTGTACTGCCCAAGTTTAAGTCTCCCAGTGTTAACATAAGCAGGCTAGAAATACATTTATACCTGACTCCCAAAGTAAGACAAGCAGTGCAGCACGAGTGGGTTATCCTGTATCATCAGAACTGTAGATGTGTGTTCAAAACCTGTTTGTTCCTACAGCCTCCCTTCCTGGTGTTACTGACAACCTATATGGGCAAGGAGATACTTTTATCAGTCACAGGTATTTTTGTCTTTTTCAGTTACATCAATACATTTTTGAAAATGAGCGTAGGGTTGAACTGACATTTTCATAAACATCTAGATTTCTTTTTAGTGTTTGGGTTTTTTTGTTGTTGTCTGGGCTGTGTAGAAAATTATTTCGTATATAGATAGGAGAAAAGTTTTAATTTCACTCTTTGATCCTTCAGAGCTCAACTGAGGCAACCCTAGAATATGATCCCTATCAGAAAATTAAAAGTAATTATGTTTGCCTGATCTCTCTGAAGATATGTGATTTTATAAAATTAACCTGGAAATCCTGGAATTTATTAAAATATCTATTTAGCTTTCCTCATCTGTTTGCATACAAGTATTTGCTGAAAGACTTGAATTATCTATTGAGGTTGGCATTAAAAAAAAAGCGAACAAAACCAAATTAAAAAAACCCCACAAAAACAAAAAACACACAAAAAATAAGTGCTAAACCCCCATATTTACTACAGTATTCCTCCTACATAAAATTAGAAAATTCTGAACACTTCAAGTAACCACCCTTGTGTCTTTTAAACTTGTAACAGCAAAATATGAGAGAAGTTGTGTCTGGATAACTTTTCCCACCCAACTTCGCATACTCTTGTTGTAGTTTCCCATTTGCTTAGTTAGACCTCCTAATTTATTTTCTTTAATTTATAAATGAAAAAGTTCCATATCTGCAAATTACAGGAGTGTGTGCATATTTGTAGGGCATCAGAAGGTGATGTGCATAGCTGTGGTTTTTATAATACATATTATTATATATAAATTATAATATATTATATATACAGAAATATATCCTTGCTTTATACGTATACCGAAATTGGGAAACACAGTGGTGTAATACGTACATCTCTCTGTCCCTGTGGCACTGTTCATGTCACCTTCAGCAGGACCTGCCTTTCAGCTAGGATATTTAGAAGGTGGGAGATGGCTCTGGAGCAGGACTTGGTAGCTTGCTATGGGACAACTGTTGAAAGAGGTGCCTGTCTGAGAGGATTCCAGACACAGTCAGGAGTCCTCTAAGAAATTATAAATAGTTTCTTATTGTGTAGTAGACAAAATGCTTTCTTTAGACCTTTCTGTTCTTAGGCTACCTTAATTTAGAGCCATTATTAAGCTGAAGGAGGATAGCCAATGTCTGTTTGGTGCAGTTGAAAGATTGTAGGTCATACAATGATACGAGCCAAAGCTTATTGAAATGCAAAATCAGTCGGTGAATAATAATTTGTATTTAGTAAATTAAGCCTTTCAGAGTAAGATCTGTCTCTTCATTTTCTGAGGTGTCATGTATAGAAAGTCTTTTTAGCTTGTTTACTGTAATGTATAGGACGTGTAGCCATATGTCCTTACCTTAATATCCTTCTGTCATCTGCTACACTGTGATATAACTCATTCTGAGCTCACTTTACATTCAGATGAAAGTCAGATTGTTCAAACATCATAACATACAGTTTTTATTTATTTTTTTAGAACACTACTCTAATTGGTATTCAGATGTATTGTGTGAACCTGTGGCTAGAACAACTCTCCTTGCCTGCCTAGAGTGGGAAATGCAGGTACTAGTCTTGAAGTGGTGTCACTTAATAAAAGGGACAGATGTTTCCTTCTTTAATTGGAGGGGAGCATGTAAGATAAACTCAATTTTGTTCTATTTATACGTATGCAATGGGTTCCATTCTTCATTTATTTCTTGTGGAGGATTGAGCCTGGCTGGAGGCCAGGTGCCCACCGAAGCCTCTCTGTCACTTCCCTTCTCAGCTGAGCAGGAGAGAGAAAATCGAACAAAATGCTTATGGGTCAAGATAAGGACAGGGAGAAAACATTCACCAATTGCCGTCACAGGTAAACAGACTTGACTTGGGGAAATCAGTTCAATTTATTGCCAATCAAAATCAGTGTAGGATAATGAGAAATAAACCCCAGAAAATTGTGCCATTCAACAGGTACTTTGTTAGAGGCTTGAAGAGAATAAAATATGTGGTAAGATCAAGCCATGCAGTCTTTACTAGGAATGTCTGTCATACGTAGGCAGATTTTTGTTAGTTGAAAACCTACAGAAACATAGTATTGAAAAGACTGTAGGCACCCTGGCGTGAAAAATAAATCCCAGCAAAGGAAAACTGATTTCTCTGTGTAGTGAATTTACGTTATTAAATAACGAAGATGCTCATATACTCCATAAATTGTTCATGCATACTTCACAAAAGCCCCTGCCTTCACAGTGTTTTGTCATTGTCATTGCTAAGTATGGTTTATACTATGCAAAAGTTCACGAATGGTAGTGTGAGCAGATGTTTATTGTTCCAAAATGCACACGCAAGTGAAGGCAAAGGACTGGAAATCGGGACTGCAACGCAAGTTGCTCTTTCCTGAGTGACCGTACTAAGAGCTGTCGTGTATAATTAATCTGTGCTAAGCATGCACAACATGTACAAGATGTAGATGAGTAAACTAAATACTAAACACACTCTGGCAGCTGTTTCAACATAATTTCTTTTTTCAATGAGCTGAAAAGTTTGCTCAGAAGGAGTCCGGCATAGACTTTGTGTTGGTTTGTAATCAGCCAGTTAAGGGGCTCAACAAGGTGAAAATTAATCAAAAGCTTACAGAACTGTCTTGAAAGCAAGCAGTTCATATGCTGATTGAAACAGTACTTAGGGAATGTTTTATCTGGAAGTATAATATACATAGTCCTTTTAGTTCAGTGTAAAAGCAAAGCACATAAATTGTATGATGCGTTTAAAGACACCATCTGCCCTTCCTGTAGAGTGCTTCCTAGTAGAGTTTTATCTGCACTGTTTTTCTGGTGTCCAGAAGCCTCTGAAGAATACAATATTTGGATCCCATGAGACTTAAGTATCTGCCTGAACTTAAGTTATCCTAGGGTGTTCTGCAACTGGGTATGGTTTTCCTTGGCAGAATTTTATATTTTTGTTTTATTTTTAGGGTTTTTATTTTTTTTTTACTTTATAAGCCAGTTAAGCTTTGACAGGTAGAGACATCTCTGAAATAATTTTATTTGTGTCTTCCTGAGACACAGAAACTGTTTAATCAATGGTTAAGAGGTAAAAGGTACTTAATAAAAATACAAATATCCTATTCTTGTTTATATGATAAAATCAGGGGGTGTCGTATTTGCTTGCTCAAAAGCAAGACTCTGGATTTATAATCTGCATTTTCCGGTGGTAATAGTGATTTATTCTGTAAGTTTACATTTTGGAGGATGTTGTTTTGGTTTTCACTCTGGGGCTTTTTTTTTCTTTTTTTCTTTTTTTTTTGCACGGGAAGCTTAGGGCCCAGTCAGCATCACAGTGACCTCCAACAGCTTCCTTGCGGTTTTGGGGAGAGATCCCGGTTGTTCTTAGAGTGGAAGAAAACATTAACTGGTCAGGGGGTTGTGTCATAGCAGGTACATGCAGAAGATGTAGTAGTGATTGTGAACTTTCTCTTAGTTGTGTAGATGTAAGTTCTGTAAATTAGTCCTTGGATTAAAGTATTATTTTACGTACAGCATAACCTAAACTTGAAGTTTCAATAAAGGATATTTTGTTTATATGTATAATGTGATACTAATTGTATTTGAGTTTAGTGTTTCAATCTAGACTCTTTTCCTTAAACTCAGCTCAGGAATGAATTTGTATTTCTTCATATTGTTCATTTGCTCCCAGCTGGGATTTCCTGTGCAGCACAGAGATATTCATACATTCATTTATGTTGGTGACTTTGTGTACCATACTGAGAGCTTTCACATATCCTAGACATTGTTTTGAATAACTTTTTTTCTAGGGTGTTGCTATTCTGAATATTCCTATGAAGTTATATCAGCTTTTGACAGATTAATATATTTTGTATAAATGCAAATTTAATCATATTTTTTTCTAAATTTTCTGTACTTAAACATCTGCAACCCTAGAGTTCTATAGCTTGGTAAGGTTGTTCAATCCCACTTTTAATTTTCATCTTTGTATATTGTAAGTCTTACCTTGAAAGTAATAGCAGGAGGAAGTACTTCATGCAGCAGTGCACCTGCTCATCCGTGTTGGTGTAAGTGGCACATATTTCAGTCAAGTGATGTGCCAAATTACTTTATTATTGTGTCATCATTTCTTTCTAAAGAAAAAAAAATCTGACCTCAAGGAAATGTCGGTATTTCTTGTAATTGTAATTTGGTATTCATAACCTGTCTTGAAAAAACTGCAAGATTTGGATAGAGATACAAAAAAACGAAGACAGAATATTAAGTTAATATACAAGAGTTGCAAAAAACGTAAGAAGAAATGCTGAAAATCGATCCTTATTTTTAAATCAGTTTTCAAAGTTATTTTAGTGTATAAAAATGACAACTATTTTTTTATTGATTTATGTTCGCATTTCTTCCCCCATCTCTCCATATCACACATAGATTGGGAGAGGCAGGATTACCAACAGATTTCTTGTTAATGAAAAGTGGTGGCACTTGCTTTATTGTTCATTGAAGGCTTTCTTCTGACAGGGATAAATGACATGCTTGGGGTTACGGGGAAAACATGATTTCATCATTGAATGAGGGAGCTTTGAAACAGTCTTTCCAATTTATAAATCAGTTATGAACATGCCAGATCTGACAAAGAAATATTTATTCTAATGCCTGAAGCCCTAATGCTGAAGTCACTTGAACATTATATCTTGTTGTCATCTATTTCATATAGGTTTCAATACGTAACAAATTTTAAAGTTCTAGAAATAATCTCCATTATTCATGTAAAAGCACATTGCATAATTTGTTTACGCATAGAAAGATCTAAACTTACAGAGAGTAGAAAGCTGCTTGTTAATTCTGTATGTGTGAGAGGATCCAGTAGGCTTGTGCCAACAAATTCTAGGTGGTTCTGTAGTTAGTAGCAAAGGTAAGAGCTCTAAGCTCATCTCTTCCTCTTTCTGCTCCTATTTGAGGCACCCAAAATAGGTATCTGAAGATACAAAATGTGGGTATTCCTATCAAGAATGAAAATGAGAGAGAAATTAACCTTATCTAACTTTGAGATTGGCTCTTGAGGTTGGTGGATTAGACTGAATGATCTCAAGAAGTCCCTCTTAACCTTAATTATTTTACAAATCTATAATAATATCTCCCTATATATATCTGTAGCAGAGAAAGAAGATAACTAATATGTGTGAGCCCTGTCATTTGTTTCTTGAAATCATAATAGTCTTGACCTAAGCATAGGTATTTATACTGCTAAGCCTTTTGACATCATTTTTGGAACTTCTTATCTATTCAGAACCCAGATCATTGATCAGGTCTACTGTATCACTGCAGGTTATTCCAGCAGCATGGATAGCAAAGGAGTAGAGACCCATCTTTCTGAAATAAATGACAGCTGTATCCCAAATTCCCAGAATTGATCTTATTTTCATCACAAAGTCTTATCTGATCACAAAGTTCTCTGTTGCACATGAGACAGCAGTACTTCAACCTCTGCATTAGTTCAACATTAAATTATATGAGGATGCCAGATGATAAACAATTGCTCTTTTCTAGACTTGAAGGCTTTAAAAGGCGGGCCTGGTATGGAGCGCTACAGCTATTTGTAACAAAAGGTTCATGGCCTCATAACACAATGTCAGTGCCATTCAGAAAGAAGAATAAAAATATTAGAAACTACTCTCTAAGTAATTAACAAGATCTAAATCCTCCTGAACCTTCCATGTTGTATTGGAGAGAACTTTCTGATCTTTTCCTGCATGGCATGTATGTAGTACATCTGCAGGGTGCGAGGGAAGGTCAGCAGGAACAATTCCTTCACAGGCTGGCACACTGCCAGCACTGGATCAAAATTTTGGTCTGAGAATGTTTTGTGTAAATTTGTGATGGAGAGTCTGGTGCTGTGCTAGGTTTCACAAGACTGTAGCAAACTGGTTTTTTCATTATCTTAATATCACATTGTCTAGTACTAGAAATTTTACTTTACATACCTGAATGGAAAGAGATTCTGACAAAAAGTGGACATTTCTTGTTATTTATCAGACAACAATATACAGCTGGTAAATGCTGTTTGTGTTCTATCCCAAAAGTGCTGAAACGGATGCCTATGTATACTTTTGGAATATGTTGCTGAGATAAGTGTGTCCATGGGAGATGCCAACCAAAAAGCTGGCAGTTTTGCACATGTTCTTCATAATTACATTAAGAAGGTTTTCTCAGCTTTCAGGACTTGTTGTGGCCCTTCATAATGTATTTTATAGTTTCATTGTTATTCATTGCTATTTCTTTTCATTTTCATTGAAATGAGTAGCTATGGTTACCGTATGGCTACTGCAGTCCCATGCAGTGAGGGGTTTTAATTGTTGCATGATGTCTGGTTTCAGGCTGTAGTAGGAATTTTTCAGCTTCCAGCCCTGAATCTTTATTTCTTGAGAAAATAAAATTTCATCACAAATGTTCCGAAAGCCTGCCTGAAAAAAGGGAATTTGTTAAAAGGTGATGTTTGAATAATGATGCTAAGCCTTTTGAGAGGAAACATGGAGTCTTTTTGTCAAGGGAATAGAGTACAGAGGGGAAAACTGTTTTAGTAAATCCTGTCATAGTTGCAGGTTACTATGAAGAACAAAACTTTCTTAAGATAAATGCAGCAGGACAGCGTGTTTAGGAAACACAAGTGGTATGAGGAAAGGGTGTAAGAGAGAACTGAAGTAACAATGCCTGCGAGACACTTCTTAGTGCAGGAAAAAATTACTAGATATTCACCAAGATAAAATTGGACAGATATTGTTGGAGTAAAGGAAAGCAACTGGTACGCATACTATATGCAAGGGAATTGGAATCAACTGTGTGAACTCGTGTTTCCCATCTTACATTTTGTTTACAGAGCTATGAGATATATTTAGATAAAAAAAATCAGGCATTACTTAAACCACTAGGACTCCTCAGCATTGCTTTGTTAGCAAAACAACAGCAAACGTCCAGCATCCATATGGGGTGACTGATAACATTTGATATTTTCCAGGATTAGTTCATATTCTCTTCTGGTGAGTATAAGGAATCTGTTCTGTGCCTCACCCCTCTGTGCTACTGTGGCTTCTGTTGGAAGGTGGAATTGCCGGAGACTGGGCAATATCATGTTAATGTCTTGCTGCTGGAGCAACTTGTTTAAGCCACAGGAATCTACTTTTAAATCAAGAAAGTCATTAAGCTATTTCACATTAGAAGAGAAGCTTGTAATTTCAATGTATTTTATACAATTTTCCCACTGTGCATGTACATTTGTAAAAATCTCTCACTACTCTGGTTACTTTTATATATTTTGTATATGTATTCCTGATTTATATTGAAAAAACCCTACCTGAGTAGTTAGGATATATCATTTCATTCTTGTTCATTGATTAGTACCTAAAAACCCGTGAAAGTAAACAAGTTTAACTTCTTTTTTGATAATGGCTATTTGTTGATTTATTGCTAATAAGCAAAGTGTAATTGCTGATGAATAACTGAAATTACAGTTTTGATGCATCAGTTCATGCGTAGTGCTTTGCTGCAGGCTGCCTGATCAATGCTTTCCCTGTACATTCTGGGTTTGGGGTTTTTTAAACACTTATAGTACAATGGAAAAGAAGGAAATTGAGGGAGACATACATATACTGAGGGGACATAAATAAGCTTAAGTTCATGGGAAGGATGACTATTCAGAAGTAGAGCATGTTGGATGTGGGACGTTTTATCAAAGGCAACGGTTACAACAGCTATTGAAAAGAACACAAAGCTGACTGGAACAAATAATAGAAAGGGGTTTATAGTGCTAGAAAATCTTCCCATTAACTGAACACAATATGCAGGAGCAAACATATAGATTGGTCTCATTAAGAACAAAGAGAGTTGTTTGAGACGAACCTCAAAGGAAGAAGAGAAGTGGCATTTCACTTCGGGAAAGACAAAAGAATAATGGGGTTAAATTAGAGCAAGATCACATTATCACACTGGTGGAGTTTAGACAAAGACAGAGAGTACAATAGTGGGTCTTGCTCTGTGTGGAAAAGCAGAAATAAGAAAAGATTGAGTCTGTTAGAGGCATAATAAAGGTTTGTTTGTTTGTTTTTCAGTGTTAGGAAGCTCTTTCCAGTTTTTGTGCTATGATTCTGTGCGGTTTGGGCAGTGCTGGTTCCATAGACGGTTGTGCTCTCACACAGACTATCCAGAAGAAACCCTCAGCATCGAACATGATGTTCCTTTTACTCCTCTCTTGAATTTACTTTTCTTTTACTTTTTAGAATATATTGGTTGCTAAAACCTTTCTGTAATCTTTGGTCTTTGTTCCTCAAGCTGAATGCCTAGATTTTAATTGATGAATGGCAGGCATTCAACTGTTTTATTTGCTCTGCTTTTTAGTTACAATAACTTGGAGATGTTGGTAACCTGTATGTCAAAATGTATCATCTGTTCTTTTTGCTGAAACTTGTATTTTTGTGCCCAACTGATGACACTTCTCTATACAGTATATATATGTACTATGTAGGGAATATGAGTGCCTAGAGCATTCTTAAAGTGGCACCTTTACCACAAAACACAAAAAAGCCCATTTACAGGTTAGTGTTTGAATTTCTACTGATGGTTAGAGATGGATTGTCCGGGTGCTAGTAAATAAAACAGGGAACAGGATCAAAATGAAAATATAGAGGAGGTTTCTCTGTCTTCTTTTTGTCTCCTTCCCTTCAACAGGTCTGTGAATATTGTTAGGTATTTGTAGGGGCACAGGAAGACAGGTTTGCTGCATCTGATGTAAGACAGAATTTCTCAGACAGGTAAGCTTGTGCTTTTCACATTGATCTCTAAATCAAGCAGACAGGTACTTTTTATCATCCTCAGGTGAAAATAAATAAATTACAGGTTTTTCTTCACTGTGCGTTTGAGCTCCCTTGTCAACAAGTCTGGTTCTCTTATGCGTCGTGTTCCTTTCTTTTGTTGAATCCTCTAGTTCACTTTTCTTCTTTCTCTCCCACTCCCCCACAATTGTATTCCCCTGCATCTTAAATAGTTCATTTAAGAAGTAGCAGACTTCCAGATGAATTTTGATATGATCTCCCATTATGGAGATTTCAATCTGTTACACAATCACGATTCAATCTGTTAGCTAGATAAAAGTTTAAGAAATTTTTTAGACTTTAAGAACTTTGTAACAAAGTGAAGCAATTCAATATGCAGTTAACAGCACAGTATAATATTTACAGTAATGTTTTAATAAAAATGTGATTATATGCCAAGGAAAGATGTTACTTAAACTGAGATGATGATTTAAAGGACCCAGCGATAAAGCTTACAAATTGCAAAAAGCAGTTACATCTGAACCTTATGAGTAATATGCATCTCTATATTAAAGAGAAAAGAGAGGGGGACTGAGGAAGAGAAATCTGTTCTTTTTGCTCCTTAGAATCTGTGATGTGCAAAATAGGTCTTCTGTAGCTGTTTTACTTGTTGTAACATTGTAGTACCAGGTGGCTGCAAAATCATACTGCATCCAGCAGGACTGGACTGTGCAAAATAAGGCAAAATTTATACCTGTGCACAAATATTTGTAGCATTAGCTTAGGGTCTACTACCTGGCCTGAGATTACGTTGTACAATTAGGAATGAGAACACTTTTTCGCTTTTCATGTTTTGCAAGTATAGAATACAATTCTCATAACGATAGTCTGTGAGCATCTTAACTATGTGTTAAGACATTAACATTTGATTATTTTGATATCTTCAGAATTAGGTAGTTGCATGGTTACATTGTCCTTAGCACATGAACACATTTACAAGACAGAATGAAATATTTATGTAGCTAAATTAACTTTATTAACCTTGTCTGACAGTCAGGGACATCCACAGTCCCTACTGAGACAGAGAGCCTGAAATCAGCCAGTTATCACGATTTTGTTAGAAGTTACAACTTTAAGAATACTTATAAAATGAGTTAATCCAGAATGTACTTCTGATGAAAGAAAGCAGAAACAGAATATATCCATAATGAAGGCCAAGTCCTCCTCTCTGTAACTAAGAGTAATTGATGACATTTAACTTGTGAGTTGGAGCGGTAGTCTGGAAGGTGTGCAGTTCAGAACAGGGTACCAGCTGTTCAATTCTAATGGGAAAAATAAAAAAAAAAGGAGTTCAACTCTTGAAGTGCATGTCTTGAGTGTGATGCTATTCTGGTCATCAACACGCAGCCAGTCTGGAGTTACTCTATCCTCTCTCACGTTGCCCTCACAGCTCTATATGCCCAGTATGTCTGGCATAATAAAATGATGTGTTCTATGACCTTTTTCCAGTGGATTGTTGGAGAATTTTGTATTTAGAAAGAATATACTGAGAACTGCAGGAAGATGCATGGAAGCACTGCCTACCAGATTTAGGAAATAAATACACTTTTTATTGTCAGCTCAGTTGGTGCAGTTTAAGAGGGTCCTGCTTCAGTTGCACCTTATCCCTTGTCAGAAGGCCACTGCTACATCATGTGAGGGGCATTAAGAAAGTGTGTCAGTACTCCAGGTTTCTTTCTGTAAATGTTTGATGAGGTTAACTCAGCTGAAACCAGATTTTAAAAATACCATCTATAGTGTGTATGTTTTTAATGTATTTCAGCAAATTATATGATATGGCTATCTTGCATCTAAATGCATCATAGTTCTTTTTCCAAGTTTACTCTGCATCTGCAACCATTCTCATGCACCTGAGGTAGAGTTTTTGTGCATAAGGGTGTGGAGCTTGATTGTCTTCTGTTAAGTAGAACGATAAGCTTCATTTCCTGTGTTGATTCATGAGAAATACTTTGAAATATTGTCATTTCAGTTCAAGCGAAAAATATTTTGATTACCATGTTTGCCATCATGGTAATAACATCCTTATAACTCTGTCAGTATATATTATGAATTAGAAATTTAAAAAAAAGAGTAGCTGTGGCTGGATCAGGTGGCAGGAATTTACAGGGAACTCGATGTTCTTTGTTGCGTCCAACGAGGTCTGTCTGCCTTTGAAACAGGAGTGACCTCTCTGACTGAACACTGAGGAAGTTCCAAAACCTCTAATTTTCCTTGAAATCTATTTTTATCGTGATCAAGGGTGGGCAAAGTTAAAAAGTAAAAGACTGACAGTACAGAAAGGAAAAAGTTTCGACTGAATGGTGCAGATATTCTGTAGCAGAGTTTAAAATGCAGCTGTTTTTTTGGGCTTTGTAATTTTTATGGTGTGTGCAGGACATTACTGAGAATTGGTTACCTGTTCAGTTCAATGTCTAAAAGAAATTAGCATAATTTATGAATACCATTGCAAAACAATAAAGTTTAATTAGCATCAGTGATGGTTACTGTCATTGGCGATACCATTAGTATTGAGAGAAAAACATGTACTTAATGAGGAGAAAATATTTCACATATGAATTCAAAAGCATATATAAAAGTTATGTAAATGGGTGTAGGTATGTATGTGTGTGCTATTATTATTTTATACGAAGCCAGATGTAAAACAAAGGGTCTCTTTGGGTGAGTTAAATAAAAACACTTTCCATTAATCCCATTTTAAAGTGGAGGTCTGACCTACTGTCCAGAAGAATTTTAGAAGTTCTGAGAAAAATTAATATAATGTCCATTATGTGTGACGTGATAAGACTTTTGGGAAGGTGTGCATGAAATCAGTTAGGTACAGTTTTGGGACTGCATTTCTGCAAATACCATATTCTGCTCCCTAAGAAAAATTGTTTTAAGGACTGAACCACAACAATACTTGATGCACTGAACCTGTATCTGTGCCAGATCCCTGTTTGGTTTGTCAGAGGTCCCAAATGAGGATTTGTATTTGCATGAGAAAAAATAGAAGTAGGGAAGAAATTGCTTTAACACTTGAAAATTTGGCAGATTTTCCCAAGGTCTCCTACTGCAAATAACAACAACGTTAAAGAAGGTAGGGTGTTAAAACATTTTCAGTGCTGGCCCTGTTAAATCTGTCAATCATGTTGTTTCTTTTCAGTTTCTAACAGTTCTGTTGTATATGAAGAAGATAATATTTGCACATTTTATACCATCCATCAACTGAAATGTACCCATTGATTCCAAAAAGGTATTTGACCCTCAAAAAGAAATTACTTCTACTGAAAGCAAAAGACAAATGTGGAGGTGGTTTCATGAGTAACATAACATTTTAAAACATTATGAAGTGGAGATGGTAAGGAAGCAATAAACACGCATTTAAAAGATATATATTTTTAAGCACTTGTCAGAAACGTTAACCTGGGGAGATGTGGAAATGTCAGACACATTACATGTGCAGGACGTGCATTTGGCATTTTGCTGTCAGCAGGGTGTTCTTCTACAACTAATTCCTCAGGAACCACACGCTGAGTCTGTCTGCAGGGAGGAAGAAGGGCTAAGGGTAGAAGCATATATTGTTTATTTTGTGGAGGTGTAGTACAGGATTTTTTCTCTTTAAGGGAAGACCACGAGTTGTGTCAGTCATGCTGTATGATAATTCAATGGAGTTGAAATAAAATCTGTGTTTTATGCAAAACATGCATCAAACTGTGAAGCTCATTAGTCTTGGAGGTACAAATGGGCAAATACTAGTATGCTACATATAAAATCAATTAAAAATCTCTTCTCTTGCAAATCAGATGTGTTTGATATTTTTTTTCTGTTGCTGGGTTATGACTGTTGTAGGGGGACCTCTCTAGCATTGTCTTATTGGGGGCTCTTTTTAGACGTAAGAAAAGGGTGAGGGAATTGATTCCCTTGTTTAGTCACTTTAGTTACTTTCTCCCCTCTCCCCTCAGTTCTACCAGATAATAAAAGAAACCTATTTGCTGTACTATTGAGTTTAAATGGAAATGTTGGGCTTCTGTCATGTGCAGTGTCCCAGCAGTGCTATTGCTGATGTTACCGTTGCTTGTTTCAGCTGCAGATGTTTAATTTGACACTACTGGTTGGTGTGCAGGCTTAAGAGCGGGGTAGGGAAATGGAACTCTAGTACTGCTGTAAACTCAGAACCAGGACATGTCACATAAAATAGATATATTAATGAATACACAGTATATAGTGGGTAGTTAATAATTTAAGTTTATTCACCAATGTTTCCCATAGAGAGCTTCACAGGTACACCATAAATGCCAAGACTTATGATTTTTAACCACATTTAAACTATAAACTCTAATCATTGGAGTCAATGTTATCCAAATTTCACAGTAGTATTAAATAGAAGAGTAATATTGAAAAGAAAGTCAGATTCATAGCAAACAGGTTCCTCTCCTTATTACATTTTTTTTAAAAAAATAATGTTTATTATGGTTATTTGAAATGTTTTCAGCTAACCAGTGATGCACGCACATTTTTATAATATGTTCAGAATGCAGTGCAAAATAACAAACCTATTTTATGATAAGAAAGATTGTATTTGGCATTTTAAGGGTACCTTTGGTTCAGGTAGATATGAATTTCAATTTTACCATATATGAACAAAAATTATGTAGACTATAGATTTGGAAAAATGTCTTTTTCAAGTTAATGAGACATATTCTGTTATAAATTTTTCTTTCAATATTTTCTGATGTGAGTAACCTGCAGTAATTGAGTGCAACTTCTTGTTAGGAACTGAAAGAAGACAGAAATGGAAAGGAACAAAAAAAAGACTTTTTGGTCCCATCTAAATGAAATAGTTTTGTCTCATTCCTTTAGGAAGAAGCCACAAAATTTCTTCTCAAACCTTTGTGAAATCATAATTTTTTGTAAATAGGAAAAATCATTTCTGGATATTAAGATCCTTAAATTTCTTTTAATAGTGTATTAAGACCTAAAATTTCTATTAAAAATGCATGGCTTTCCTCATGGACAATTGTTCTTTTTTTTCAGGAATAGGCCAAAATTCTGATTAGCGTGCATTGCAGCTTAACTGCAAAGAACTGCATATGCTGAACTGCATTTAATCTCTGACAGTAATCATTCTTTGACTTTAGATATTATGCAGCAAGGCTGTATTTCCTTTCTTGTGTGCTTAGCTGTAGTTGACTACACAGGGAGAATACAAGTAGGAGATAGTGAAACTCTTTTTTGATCTTGATAAATAGTTCATTAGTAGATGAAATATAAAAGCTCTTTCTCAGAGATTTTCAAAGCACATATTCAAAGATATTTAACTTAGTGGACTACATATTATTGTCAAAAAGGATAGACAAGCTGAATTATCTGTGTCTTTCAATCGAGACAGCATAGTTCGCCCATGTTTGTTGTTTCTTATGAAGTCACCAGAGTGTTGTCAGGTATTGCAGTTTGTTACATTTTCTTCAGCTGAAATTGCCTTCAGCAGGTGTTCCTGGTCCCTGCACACCCATATTCCTGATTCCATCTCTGCTACACCTGGACACATGGAAAATAACAGAGCTGCTGTATCAGCCTCTCCCTGTGAAACCTACTCTGTCGTGCCATCTCGTAAGACTGTTGCACATCAGCATTCTCCTGTCAAAATCCCTCCTTCCTAGCATCTTCCTGGGTTCTGTACGGTCTTCCCAGATTTGTAGCTCCATGTTCTTGCTACTGGCTTAAGTACAAAAGTCCCAGTGTAGATAGAGTGTGTGCCTTCTAAGGCAGAGTTGACTCAAGTAATAATATACTGGGTTTTTTATCTGATATGTTGCAGTCACAGATTTCTGAACAACTAGGGGGGGTTTGCATCATGCATTGCATGAAACCAAGCAAAGGAAAGCACAGGGCAGTGAAATAGCTGATAATAAACCCCAACAGAAAAGTGATGGTGAATCGTTACTGGTTATTGCTTAGCAGGGAGATGTGGGATATTTGTCTTATAAGGACTAACTACTGTCATTCAGCTTGGAGGAAAAGCACTTTTAACATCTCTGTATTGTTAACTGAAAACAAACTACACTTTTTATACAATGCGATAATTATTTTTAGCCTTACTGAGAATAGAATTAAATTAATTAGGTAAATAAGCTTGAAAAATATCACAAATAACCTGGGGCTTTTTCTTAACTTTTTTTTTCTTTGTGGGAAGAGTAATAATTAATGATCCCTCTCATTCTTTTGTCACGTTAATCATAGAATCATGGAATGGTTTGGGTTGGAAAGAACCTTAAAGATCATCTCGGTCCGCACCACCTCAACCCCCCCCAAGCAGTTCAAGTTTGTAAACACTTGATTAAATGTAAAGCTGAAGATTCTCACTGCATCTGAGCAGAGAAGGAGATACAATGAAGTCTAAGAGGATGTGAGGAAGAGATGTAGTAATGGCATTTATTTATAAAGTTGTAGTTCCATAGAAACACATTTTTATTTAATAAACAACAAAAACACAACCAGAAACTGCACAATTTTACTTTGGATTATAGTCTCTATCAAATGAAACCTAAGCACAACTGTAACTAGTGCACCTATCCATGAAAAAAATTCAACAGCTGTAGTTTTTCGGTGTGCTTGGGGCTAGCCTGAGGACCTTCCTGTGCCTCTGAACCATGCTTTGATTCCCACTCTGTCTGTTGGGTTGGGAAATGAAAGCCATTTTGACCAGTTAAACTTCTGAATAGAGGAAAGTCTTTATTCTTTGGTGTCATAAAAAGAAGGAAGAGAATATGATGGTTTGGGGATACTTGCAGGGAATTTCAGTGACACCCCCCTAGATCCTTTCACGGTTTTATCTTGGTGCTGAAATTTTTCATTGGACTCAATATTTGTAACAGTGCGTAAATATGCTCAGAGCTATGTTAAAAAGCAAATGGCAATGTCTAGAGCTAAACATTACCTTTTCAGTACTTGAGTCTAGTTGTTTTGTTTCTTGGTTCTGAGAAAAATACCTAGCACTACATTTGAAGGTAAAAAACTGTACCAGCTTGTAGGTGGGGTGGCTTGGAGGCTTGTTTCTCCTGTAATCTCATGTAGTAGATGATTTTAAAAGAACAAAAAAGGTGTCAGCTTCTCTTATTTGTGTCATATTTTCCTCGTTAGAAATATTTCAACATTCCTGATGGAACTTTATGCCTCTTTTGTACTTGAGTTATCTGCATTAATTTTTAACTTTGACCAAAGTTTGAAACATCTAATAATGATGGTTAATAAAGCATCAGTGAAACTGAATTGCTGCCCTTATTTTTCATATTCATTACCAAATGTTTTATTAAACCTCTGTAAAGCCCTTATCATTCTCTTTAGAGAACCTTTGGCATACACGGGTAAAGTTACGGAATGTCACAGCTTCTGATCAAACCTCAGTATAATAAAAGCTCAAGTGTTATGTGGTCCTATTCGTTTTCCTTTTACAAGACATTATTAAAATATCTTGGCTTAAGAAATCTACTTTCACTTCAGGTTTTTTCCTCTTCTGTAGTTTGATTAATGTAATGGTAGCTCTAAAGATGACATATTTAAACATGGAATCAGGCACAGCTTAGAAAGTTCCATAATACCGTTTTTTAACTCCCACACTGATGTATCATCACTAAAATGTACCTGTGGCTACATGCTAATAATGGAAACTGAACACCAATGAGAAGAAGGAACAAATGGAAAAGTATTTTGATTCCTTTGATGTTTAAAAATAGTGTCATTTTCATGAAGCTTTTTGTAACTGTTTCTGAATGACAGCCTGAGTCAGCGTTAATGGGATTTGAAGATGCGATTCCATGGTGCTCTAATTATTTTAATCCTGATTTTCAGACAATGTTTTATTAATGGCATTGTGTTAAAAGCCTGATAAGTTACTCTTAAGTGTGGCAGGAAGAGGGGTCTAATTAAACAAAAGAGAGAGGGAGTTATTGTTTACCCTGAAGGTTTCATGAAGGTTTTTTTAGAGTGAAACATTATCATTTCAGACATTCAGTGTTGGAGTGAAGAACTTCAGTGAGCTCAACTTATCCCTAGTGCTTGATCCTTCACTTCCCATGTTTATGTGTGGTATTGTCTCAACATATTTAACAGAATGCCAGCCTGACTTCTCTGTTCTTCCAGCCTCATAGTGCTGGGAAATCCAGTTTTTTCCTTCCTCAGCTTTGTCTTTCTGCAACTTAGAATTTGCAGTGTTCAGCTTACCAGATGATCAGTAAATGTCAAACAAATCAGAGTGTTGCTGCCAGCAGAGCTATTGAAGTGCTGCATTCTGAATGTGGCTCTCTTTATTGATTCCTGAGAGGCTGAAATAGGAAGTGCCAATGCATGAGCATTGGAGATTCAGGGCCTCAGCATTCCAGCTTTTGTTCTCCATGTACTTATCTGCGCCCTCCTTGCCTTGGGCAGGTGTGAGCACCCACTTGTGCTCATCTATATAGTCACGGTAGAACTCTGAACATGTATTATAATTTTAGTTCTGCTGGGAATTCACTTATTGTGTATCTGCGAAGACATTTTGGGAATACATATTCTGAAACTGAGTGGGAAAGACATTTAGCTGAGTATCTTACATCCTTCAGGAATAGCAGGGTCATAGTGCAGGCTCTGAGCTACCAGCATAAGTTGTCTCTAGTGGCCCCCTGCCTCCCCACTTCTTCTCCTGTATTTCCTTACCCCTTCAGCTTAGTGGTGGTTGCTTCGTCTTTGCTTGCCTGTTGGGCTGAGAAGGATTACATGTGCTATTCAGGCCATATTTTCTTTCTCTTGCTAAAATGTATGTGTTTTTTTGATAAATCAGCTGTCAAGCTGTGTACTATTGAATTTGGTGCTGTTTGTGTATTCCAGCAAGCACAGTCCCATCATCCAAGGGAAGTGTCCTGTGGGTCAACCCTCTTTCCAGTTTTGTGAAATGTGATGTAATAGTGACTCAGCAGAGAACCTGGGACAAGAAAGAAATGACATTTACTATTCTTTACATATAATGTCATTTGAATTAATGGCAAATGCCTTCTGGTTTTTTTTCTAGCCTCAATGTAAGATTTAACTCCATTTCCTCTCCCTTGACACTCTTTATTCTTCTTCCTTTTTTAAGTTATGTATATAATTTTACTTTCCCCAAGGTCACAATCATCCTAATCCTAGGAAGTTTTAGTATAAAGGTAAGGGGGTTTGACCCACTCTGCAAAACATGGGTTGCATGTTTTTCATCTCCACTTTGCAACCTGTCTGCAGAGCAACAGATAAACACACAGTTAATCACAACTTCCTCACTAAAAAGTTAGTCAAATCAATTTAAGCTAAAATACAACTTTTGGTATTATGCTGTGCTGCTTCCTACTCTGATTTATCAGAATAGTTACATTTACATGTCAGATGCAGGAAGAAGATGATCCTAAAAATCAGGCTTGCTCATCTGTATAATCATTTTTGAGCGTTTTCTAATCAGAGATGCCTTCTGCATTAGCAGTGATGATTTTCAGTTGCACTGATATGTTTATTCTCTCTTTGTGATTAATAAGCTGCTTGGAATATTTTTCCACTTGACTGTGTGAATATGTTTTCACCTGTACAAAAAAAAGCATTGTTATAGAGGTTCCAGAGAATGTGCTGAGTTTGTCTATTCTTAGTGGTTTTATATTCCTGGCAAATACTTGGAAAATGTGGGGGTTTAAGGGTGTATTTCACTGCTCTCTGCTATTCTGGTCTCCACTTCTGCACTGGGATGCAAGAACATTGTCAGAATACATATTTATGATGGCTGGATAACTGTTCATGCTCGGTGTGTCAATGGAGGGCTCTACCAGTCCTATTCTCTTCTATTTTTTCTGCAACTGACTTATACGTGCATGCAAATAGTTATGTAGATGAACTCTCAGCTCTCACAGTAAACATCCACAGTGAGGTTTATCTAGTACTGACATAGAATGATAAAGCTTTGAGAGATGCATTTTACCCACAGCCAGAGATTAACATCTTGGCACTTGTGCGCTGTCGTGTGTATGCCCAAACTCTAAAGGTGATGATGAAAGGAGCTGGGTTTGTATTTGCTGCTTTAGCAGAACAGCCTTACATACAGCCAAATGCCTTCAGTGCTGCAGTGAACTTGGGTAAGTGGATGGAACTGTGCCTATTAGAAACGTCCCCCTACAGGAAAGCAACTGAATGAAAGAATGGCCTAAAAATACGCAGAGAAGTCGCTAATAAGATAATCATACTAGCAGGGAGGTTACTGGGGAGCAGAAGCCCTCCTCTTTCGATGTATAATACTAGTAAACATGCAAATTAGATGTTGGTGTTTCGTCTAGATGATTCTGTGGCTGTCATCTTTCTTTCCATCAACAAGGTTAAAATATATGTCTAGTTAAATAACAGGTCTAAAAATAAGGGGAATTTAGAAGTGCAGGTTATGGGCTGAGTCTGGCAATATCATGAGCTTATTTTCTATAAATGGATTATTTTAGAGGCCTTTTTATTTTATATCCTTGGGCTACACCCGCATCCTTTTTTAAAACAGTCTTTTCTTGAAGCTAGGAGGATTGTAGTGCTGAGGCTTTCAAATAATCATTTCCTTCTAGGAGTGGGAGCTTGAAGCAAAATATGAAATAAAGAGGTTAGTCACATTAACAGAATAGAACTTATGTGACTCAATAGACATAAACAGCGCCAAATTCAACAGCGTAATAAAGAGCAGCATATGCTAATATGTTAAAGATTAAAGGGAGGCAGCACAAGTGACATGCTAAGGCAGGTTACATTGTTCCACCATACTATGAGCTCCAAATAACCTCTGGCCTGGGGGCTTAAGATTCGTACTACTTGAGAATAAGAAAATAAAGATAGGATTCATCTTGTCTAATTTGCACTAATATAAAAGATCTGCTATTCATCAAAGTTAATCATCAGTAAAATAAGGCAGGATTATCAGACAATGATCCATCCTGCACGCTTCAAGTTAGGATAGCATGGGAGAAATTTCCCTGTTGTGGCGTGTCTCTGTTCATTGACTGCAGAAGTAACTGCTTGACTACTTATGGTTAAGTGACTATTTTTAAATTGTTAAAATTAGTTGAAGCCCATCCTAAACATCTAAGACAGAAGAGTGTTTCATTTCAAATTCTCTCATAAGTTAATTGCTCTGATCTGTCCTTTGGCATCAGTTTTCTTGCTGCCACCCTGCTTCTTCAGGGAGGGCCCCAGAGGTGCTGATTTTTAGCTGCAGACCCTTTGGCTACATAGCCGAGATTCAAACATTCCCCAATTTGTCTCAGTTTGCAGATATTCTCAAGAAATTGGATAGGAAACAGTAACCCTATTTGTAAACTTCCCTTGCTTTAGCGTTTATATTAGAGAAGTTTAATAATGGCAAATAAATAATTTCCAAAGGAAGAGCATTGCTAACCTAGAAATGGGTTTATAACAGTGAGGCCACGTTGGATGGGGTCTTGAGCAGCTTGGTCTACTGGGAGTTGTCCCTGCCCATGGCAGGGGAGTTGGAACTGGATGATCTTTAAAGTCCCCTCCAACCAATCCATTCTATGATTCTATGAACCTGTGTTATGTTATTCTGGATGACAGTATTTATTGTGGTGCTCAAAAGAGCACCAAAGCTAATGCAGGTAAGCTCTCTTGAGGGAATTTCTTACAGCGTGTAGACAACATAGAGGCAAATAAACAATTCAGTTTATCTGAAAGTGACTTTCTAAGGAAAGTTTAGTTGGAAATTCTTCAAAGAAAAATTTTCATTGGTTTGGTGTTGCTTTGTTTTTCAGATGTTTACCTTTTGACTGAGGAAGTCAAACTGTAGTTGCGGACTCACACTGCTTGTTGTTTGAGTTTGTTGATTTTCTGTGTTTCTTCAGAGCACATCGTACAGGGTCTGTACTTTACATCTCAATAAAACAGATGTCAGTTTTAGGAATAGAGTACTTGAAGTAAAGGTCTGTCCTAGGTGCACACTGGAATCAGTTTTAGTGATCATACATTATGATGTCTATGGCACAGCACCCACAGTATTGTCTCAGGAGGTCTGCTGCTTGGTGTGTTCCGCATTGGTTTCTGTACACACTTATGCTACTTTGTGATTTACTCTGATTTTATGATTAATTTAAAACTTTTTGTAACAAAGTAGCACTACGCCTTCTATGATGGATTTGAATTGATGGCATCTGTGGAATTTAATTTTGTTTTGCTATTTAGGTATAGTTAATTTTGGATTCATGTACACTTACATGCACTTCTATACCTCTTACAATTAGTGTTGAACTCAGTCTCCGTTATTAGTACCTTTTATTTAATTACGCTTTAACTGCCTATTTCCACTTTTTATTTTGTTTTTAAAAACATCCCATTTTAGTGGATATGGGTTTGGATTAACTATTCTAGGCTTGTAAATTTAAACATTTGAAAGGTTAGATCCTGGATGACCAAACTTGCATCCCACAATGCTGACCTGAGTGCTTCTGCTTTGTCGAGAAGGAGAGGTAGGATGGGATTTGGATGATTTAATATGCTCCATGTGTCCTGTTGTCTAACTGCAAGCAGTTCTTGGAGAAGCCTCCAGAGTTTCAGTTGCTGTTTCTACTTACGCTTCCAAATTTTTTAGTACTTACTATTATCTGTGGAGAATTGCAAGTGCCTAAATTGAAGCAAGTGCTGTGGTGCTTAACTGCAAGTCCTTTTGTCTTTTATTGCATCTAGTTCTAAAAAACTAACATATATTTGAAAACCATAGTTCATTTGTTTTTTTGTGGCTTACTGAGAGCAACGAAGAGGATTCTCACTTGGCCTTGAAGGCTCAGCTCACGGAGTGGGGTTTTGTGAATTTCATAGAACTTCAGAAAATAGCCTTTAGCAGGGCTGCCACTCACCCACTCACTTCCCAGCTTGCACTGGTGCTTGGGATTAGTCGCGTTCCATCACCTTTGGAGAACTCTGTTTCCATGCAAAACATCATGAGGCCTCTGTGGGCCATTCCTCAATTTCAGAGATTCCTCTGGATTGAAATTCTGTGATTTGTTGTGTCAGCCACTCCCCCAGTTTAACACCAACTAAAAATGTACTGACAGTGTGCTCTGTCTCATTGCCCAGATCTTTGATGAAGATATTCAGTGATACAGACTGTAGTATTTTGGTTGCTATTGGGTGCCAGATGAACAGTGGTGTCATTAATTCCTGTCCTTTGAGCCCAGCAATTCAGCCAATTTTTGGCTTGCTGAAAAGTCCTTTTGTCCAAACGATACTTCTTCAGCTTGCAGTTGAGAATGCTGTTGTTCACTAAAAGGTTCACTAAAAACTAAGTGCAACATTTATTGCTTTCTCCTTGCCTCCATGGTCAGTCATTTCATTGTAGAATATAATTATTTTGGTCAAGCATGATTTGCCATCTGGTGAATCCAGGCTAACTATTTCTGATTATCTTCTGGTCATTGATTTTCTTGGCAAAGGTTGCCAAAGAGAAATATTTAAAATTCTTTCCAGCATGATTCTAGGTGAGACTGATCAGCCTGTAGTTCCCCAGGTTGTCTTTCTTGCCTTACTTAGATGAACATAATATTAGCAAGGGTTTGTCTCCATGGCAATGGTTTTTCACAAGTGAATGTCACCTTGTGACTATATCCATCATTTCTTTCAGCATTCTTGGCACACCCCATCCAGTCCTGTGCATCCATCCCTGACTTGCTTCCCCCTCACTGTGTGCCACACCACCTAGGCAAGTCTTTCATGGCTGTACCCCAGGAGATTGAGTCTAGCAATTCCTTGACTACACCAAAGGCTACTCTGGAGTTCAGAGTCCAGACTTTTGCTAGTCGCCTTCCCAGGCTTTCTCAGGATCCCAGACTCTTTTGTTTCATTATCTCTTCAAACTAGTACTCTTTGCACTCAGGTAGTAATCCCTCTCGTTCTCCTCCTCGCTTTCTTCTGTAAATCAGTGGTACTTTTTTCCAGTCATGTGCGCTCTAGTACTGTGTCCCTATGGTCATGTCACAGTTTTCAGACTGAACTTGAATTTCTTCCTTGTTGCCCAGACTCTGCACAGAGTGGACAAACACCAGAGGAAAGTGTCTGAATGCCCTCACTTGCGAGCACTTTTCTCCAAGGAATGGAGGAAGTGCCTCTAGTTTTCCCTCCTCCACTTATGACTTTTCCTCCTTTACTCTTGAGTTTTATTCCGTGTTGCATGTTTGTACTCCTACAGCTATGTTAATATATTCACTGACAGCTTTGGTAAAAATCTAACTTTACAGATGTGCTTGAGAATATATGCATGTATAACATTACACTGTATGATTCAGTTTTTCATTTTCAGCCTTGTTTTATCTGTAAACAAACATATAGCTCATATTTGGTTGTCTGACAATTTTTTTTTGCAATTAAAAAGCATAAATATGATTGTTATGTAAACTTGGCGATGAAATTTTAAAGGCAGGTGTCAGCCACTGCTAGTCAACATGCCTTCCCTCCACCCTAACCAGCCAGAGCTCCTGGTTTTGAGATGTGTTATCAGAAACAGTGACAGCATCTCCAGATGCTGTTCTGTAGCTTTTTAGAACTTAGAGAAGTTGTATCACTGCGAATTAATCTTTGAATGTCCAAAGGAGAAATTATATTTCATTTCAAAGTCTTTCAATGCATTTAAGAGTCTGAAATAATTCTTTGCGTTTTAATAAAAAAAGAAATATATGAACCTTTATAAACCTACTTCAGGGGGGTTTGTTTGGTGTTTTTCCCCCAACATTCCCTTTGAAGCTTACCACTTGATAGATTAGCCCAGTGCTAAATAAAACGCCCTTTTTTATGTGTGGAAGCTTGGTAATTGCTGCAAAAAGATTCTTAGTGGCTCATAATATACATATAATCAGATTAGGTTTGAATTGTGTCTCAGCTGAAAATATAGGAGTAAACCAATTCCTGGTTGTTGACCTTTTTTTTTCTGATGCCTCAAAGGGTGCCAGCCAGTAAAGCCACGTCGGTGTCTCAGTGAGCAGGGCAGCTGGTCCCATGGTGCAGAGCAGCAGTAGATTTCAACCTCTAAGGAAGGACACGTTTGAAACTATTGAGACTGATCACAGTGGTTTTGGTATATACTATGTAAAACTTGGAAGCCTGGCTGTGCATCTCCAGTCTAATACAATTATATAGTGAGAAATCTTTTCCAAAGCTCTAAGTGTATGGCTGTCTGTGATATTACTATTGTTTCCATCATGTACGACTTCTAAATACTTCTCTTCAAAGAACAACTGCCATGCAGTCGAAGCGTGCAGATTTCACATGTGCTTAAGCAGAGATTAAACTACTGGAGTTTCTGGATACTCCATATGTAACAGGAAAGTCTGGGTAAAGATTAAACCCATGGGTTCTCCAGATCCTTCAGTATCATTTCTTCTACTACTTTCACCTTTCGTAGAATTCATTCATCTATGATAATAGCTAATGATGAGATTGGAGGGAACTCGAAGGTCCACTACAGCCTTTAGAGTATTTTATTTTGTCCTCCAGCTCTTTCAGACTTCATTGTAGTGGAAACAATTTGACAATTCTTTCTTTTAGTAATTTTCTCATGTCTTGCTCAAAGGATCTTTCATCATGTTTTGTTATAGTCTGAGCTCCATCTACTGTAGTGCAATGAGAGAGTTGGTTGGTTCAGGTGCTGATCTTATAATTAAATTATATTATGTTCAGAGCAGGGGAGAGAAAGACAGGAACTAGCTATTTTAATATTATAGTGTATATATATAATAGATCTAAATGATTTTGAGACTCCCAACTATCTAGTAATCTTTATTTGTGAATCATTCATTCTGCCTTCAGTAATAATCAAATGTACATTTATTTATTAAATGTAATACATGTGAATTATGTGTGTCAATAAATAAATTTTGGGAACCTGTTCCCACTATCCTAGTGTTATGTCCCAAGGAATATTTTTATATATTTGGTATATTTTTATAAACTTCAGTTCTTTGTAACTTTTTATAAAACATTTACTGAAACAACAGCTCTCTGGGTCTCAGTGTGTAGCTGTGAGATATTTATAATCTGCTTCATACAGGTTACACCTGTAGTGCTCAGAAGGCCGGTACTGGTATTTATACTAGTAAAGTCTTCAGTACCTGGTCTATTAAGATTTTTTAAAAGCAAGTATTTTCACATTCTTTATATTATACCTGTTTGTTAGAGTGCCAAGAGATCTCTTATTTATAAGCTTTATTTAACTGTAAACTATGAAGGTCTTTATTTTTTCTTGAATGGTAAGTTTTAAAACATTTAAAAATTTTCGCTGCTACCAAGTGTCTGGCAGCATAGAAACTAAAATCACAAAATGCAAAATTGAAATGTCATGGTAAAGATCTGCTTCATCATGTTTGTTGTTCTTTAAGAGATAAAAGAGGTGTTGTTCATAAGGATAAAGGGATTCATTGTTTCAGTTTACTTGTTACGACGACAAAAAAAGTCTGGAGATACTTAAAACATACTTCATAATGCGTTGGCGGGGGGGTGTTTTCTGTAGCAGAATTCTTGGTTAGACTGCTTGGATAATTTGAAGTCATTTAAATTGGATTTTAAAAAATACAGAAATTGATATTCTGCCTACTTGGACTATGTTTTAAAGATACCAGCACTTCAAAGGAAATTACTGAAAGGAAATCTGGTGCAACCAATTCTGTATCCAGCCTAAAAAATTAGTTCAAGGTATCCTGGGGTAATGCTAAATTAAAATGGTGTTCGTGGTGTCAGAGCACACAAAAATGGTATTAATATATTCTTTCTTTTGTCAGAAAGGAAGGAAAGATGTGAAGGTATTTTCTCGTACTTAGGAATGTAACTGTAAAGAGCGAGGTGGGGATACTTAATGTAAAATCTCTCCTCCTCACAGACTAAAGATGCATTGATTTTCAGTCTGCTGGAATTGCCACATCTGACAGAGGATATCTCTTGTAGTGGTCCAATATCTCTTTTCTTACTGCAGGGTAAATTGTGTCTTAGAAACAATGACGTGTGCCCAAGTTCTAGATCTGGGAAGCTTTTTGGGAGTAGGGTGAGGAGTCAGGTTTTGTGAGGGGTTTTTAATGAAGCCAGAGAGATGGGGTGATCAGCTTGATAATAAAGCTTAACTTCAATGCCAGCTCCATGCTGTTAGAGCATATTACTAAACAGCAAGGAATGTGGCACAGATGTTGTGGCAGCCATATTTTACACCCTCCAAAAGGTCATGTCGCTTGTTATTACATTCAGAATCAATATTAAGTGAGCGTTCCAAATTTCAGCTGTCAGTTGAATTTATTGCTGCAAACCAAGGCTGAAAGGTTTTCAACTGTGATTCGAGCAAGCTAACAAATTAATAATACAGAAGTATGCATGGTGGAGCAGGTGATCCGTGTTCCAAAAGAAAAGGAAGTTTAATTGAAAATCATAGATATCAGAGCTGAGATGTTTAGTCCTTTCCCTCTACCAAAAGTGAAAATAGGTCTCCGTGAGTGCGTTGAAATGGTCACTGCTGGGGAAGATTTGCAAACAGAGTAAAGTTGCACGCAGTACAGAGAGATATTACATATATATGTGCTGTACCTCTTAAGTATCTATCATGTAAAATATTTGGATCTCTGACATGTGAAAATCATTTATAAATTCCTATATTCTGTGCATGTATGAAAATTCTGCTTTTTTGATGTTGTCTCTGGTAACAACAAAAGTGAACGGGTCTGAGTGGGGAAGTGGCCAGCAGTGGTCAGGAGCAGCAGCAGAGGGTCTGGAGGCTGAGTTTCCACCTGCGTTTTCACTTTCTCTGGGGTAAAGATATATTACAACATCAAAACAGTTTCTGGAACAGAAAAGTTAATGTTGTTCAATAGGGAATCCTTCACGTGGGAAGGGGCCTTGTATCCTTTCCTCAGTAGCCATGCTGCTCACAATTCCTATCTTTGTAGTTTTGGAAGATGTCAGAATTTCTTAAAGTTTCTAGGTGTTTGGTATTCTTGATGCTGCTTACGGAGCTGCTCAGAGAACAAAATGAAGAAAAGCCATTGTGGTTTAGAATTTCTCTTTTGTTTTCAGTAGGTATTAAAGTGACTTTAGCTAGATGAAAAGCTCGATTTCAAATCTGATCTGGGTATCTCATGTTTTGTTCTTTTTCTCCCGGTATTCAGATAGTTTCACTCTGCCAGATTTGAATTTGCTTAAAGGCTTTTCCACAATAGCTGCAATATCTCTGTGGCATGCTTTGTTTCTTTCCCCCCTTCTGTTCCAGAAATAGTGGATTTTGCTGCTGACATTTCTGTGAAGGAATTTCCGCCATTTTAGAGTACAAGTGATCAAAATTTCATCTCATCTGCAGAATTTCTCTAGTTCTCTTACATTCTGCTTAAATTTGAACATTCTTCATCCTACTTAATGTGAATTATTCAAATAGAAGCTTACGGTTCTTGAAGCAAAATGTGTGAAAACAAGAAAAAGTACAAAAGAACAGTCAAACTGAAATGAGAGCAATCAGAGAGACAACAGGTCTCCACATCTGCCTTTTGCGTACTTTTTCACTCAAATTGTGTTTCAGGTTTTTTTTCAAGCTTTCAGTTTTAAACTACCTTCCTCTCATTTGTGTTAGGTCCAAGAGAAAAGTAACAATGCAAAAGCATAAACACTGCTGTACCCTGCTGGCTTCGGGAGAAATCTGATTGACAAAACCCCCAAATATATTCCTTAAAAATCATAGACAAATATAGGGAAAATATAATATTAGGTTATTCAGTACAGATTTTTGAGAAATAAAGGCTTAATATGAAGGGGATTAAAGACTAAAGGGGGGGCAATAGTACAAACACATTAATATGCCAATGGTATTTTGCTGCACCACTGTGTACTATTTCTGGACAAAACATAAATCATGGTCATTTAAAAAAGACTATGAGGTTTATAGAGCAGATTGAAGTTACCCTCAGAACTAGATTCTAGTTTTCCTGCTGGAAGGAAGATCATTTCTGTCACATATCTTATTTTTTGTCCTCACTGCTTCTGTCATTCTTATTTTCCTCATTTCCTTCATGACAACTATCGCTGTTTGCATTTGCAGTGATCTTTCGAGACTACTAGTCCTGGAAGGATCAGACATTTGTATGTCTGTTCAGTTTTAGTGAAATGACATTTTCAAGACCGTTGTAAAAATCTACATATTTGGTTTTTTCTAAAATGTGGAAAGGAAGCCATCAAGAGACAATCGGTATTTTTGTTATCAGAAAAGCACTATAAGGATGATTAATTTACTTCAGTGCTTAAGTTTAAATGGTTAACCGTAGCATAAACCAGTTTTATCTAGTGCTGTCAGCTTAAATCTAGATAAAAACTTATTGTGTCCTTTTTCCTTTCTGTGTACCTCAGTGAAGTAAATACTTTAGGTTGCATGGCAGCCAAAATCTGGCACATTAAAATTTACAGATGGTAAAAGGCATGTCTTTTCATCTGCCAATGTGTGATTCAGATAGCACAAGCAGACTTCAATCCACTTGACCTCAATAGAGTTGGCACAGCCTTCTTTCCCACTCTGTTCCCAGGCTTGTTTGATAAAGCAAAGTCAGTGATGCTACTGTGAAGATGGAGTGTAGCTTTTAGATTGAAGGTAATTAAAAAATACTTCAGAAGTATTTATAGAAAAGTTTAATATTTGTGTATACGCAGCTGAATTCTGTGGATACCAGGAGTACATATTAACTAGTTGGGAACACTGTCTGTCTTAGAAGATAATGCTAACTTCTAAATAATTTACATGGAGAATCTGAGAGCAAGTACACATTAAAATGGATAGAAAGTCTTAATTCCACCAAATTAAGTCAAAATTGTAGCGCTAAAACTATAACTATATCGAATTGTTTAATTCGTGTTGGCAGGTTGTAGAATGTATATGTCTACGCTATATGAGCAGGCAAACTGCTGTGACATCCTATTATGAAGCTACAAAAGGAAAAGTTTGTGGAATTTTTTTGTTTTATTTTAAGGAATTATTTTCATAGAAATTTTGTGGGAACCATTTATTCTGCTTGGGGGGTGGGGGGTGTTCTATATTTAGAAAGAAATGTTCTTAAGCATTGGAGGATAAGCACATGGATTATTGTAGTTTCCATCAACTCTGCATGCCACAACACATTCTCAGAGCCCTTAGGTTCTTTTCACAAAGGTCAATTTTCATTCAGCACTACACATCAGAGCCTATAGTCTGACATCCAGATTTGTGTTAAGGAATTGAGATTTTAAGATGCACGCTTTTATTTGCTGGAGCCCGATAGGGTGCTGGTATCATGTAGAGTAGTAGTTCTCAAAATTTAAGAATCAGCATGCCACATCAAAAATTCAGGAGTACTTATTATACTGCCTGTAAGATTTTGATTAGTTTAATTATAAATCCTTCTTGTTCTGATTTTTACTAACTTGTACACGGCCTGATTGCAGCTCACCAGTAGTGTGTGTAATACAGTAATATATTATACTCTAAATCTTGAAAAACACTCTTGCAAAAAGATCTTTCTTCCTGCTTTGGGCAATTACATACGTTGATAATCTCTTCTTTCTGTTTTTCTTATTTTTACTAAAATATCTCTGTAATAACTAAGCTCTTTTGCTAGATCAGAAGTGTACGTAAGTGGTAGTAGGATCATGAGCAGGAAATCTTGAGAAAATGCGACTAAATTGAATTTTAAAAGGCAACAGGAAGACGACTTTTATGTTTGCAGTCTTGGTCATGTTGAATCTAGGGGCAGGGCCTTGAGTTCAGGCTGCGTTATCCGTTTGTGGAGTTCTTGAGGGCCAAAGTCTCAAGTCTTCTAGTGACAGGTGTCCCTGCCCGTGGCAGGGAAGTTGGAACTGGATGATATTTAAAGGCCCTTCTAACCCAAACTATTGTATAATTCTATTATTATGATTCTATGAAAACCTGGACTTGACTTAGGGATTACGCATCAACATTTCTTTTTTTCCCTCCCTGTTTTCTACTAAACTTTCTCTGAAGAGAATCCAGGTACCTCTTTCCACGGGGCAGTTTAAGTATATTCTGGAAGCAGTTCTGGTTTTATAGGTTTTTCTGAGAGCTAAAGCTTTACCAACCCAGAAGCCTGTTGTTCACAGTAGCACAAGCTGCCAACTGGTAGTTTTTCTTTCCTTCAGGAATTCTGTGATTGAAGGATAATTCTTCAGAAAGGCTTTATAAGTATAACAGTTGATATGCTCAGATTTGCCCAGGGCTTTCAAAGAGGGGATTCTGGAATTCTATACTCGAGTAAGTGGAGAAAGGGTTTTCAGAAAAATTGTGGAATTTACTTCATGCCTCTGTGGTACAACCCCAAAAGCATAAAAAAAACAGAGGAAAAAAAAACCCTTTATCATTAATGACAATATTTTTGATTTCTTTTTGTTAATGGGTATTTTCGTTCCGACTTGTGCAGATGAGTGTCAGTCTTTAGGCTGATCTGCTCTGAAAATTATGGCTCACACTTCTGCCAGTGATTAGCGTCATTTTTACAGTAGGTGCTTAAGGGAGATCATAAATTTATGGGAACTTGTGAACTTTCTGTATTATCCTCGGAGTCTGTTTTTTGGCAGTAGTAGCTTTGTTGCCAAAAAATTCACCACTGTCAGCTTGTTGAGAGCAAGATGAGATTGCTCACAATTCCTTGTCTGTAGGTAAGTCAAAGGTCGAAGGGGACGATGTGGAAAGAGAAAGGAAATGAAAAAAATATCCCTTTTTCAGTTATTTCACAAAAAAAAGGAATGCTAAACAAGAAAGAAGAAACAAAGTTTTTACTGGAAAAAATAACTTGTGGAACACACGGTTGTCTGTTCGTGGGAAGGGACAGAAAACTAGTGATAGCTGGGATGCTACGAAAATGGTCAATGACCGCTGGTTGCAATTAGATAGAAAATCTAATAGTGTCATGATACAAAAAAAATGTATATAGTGTACTAGGAGGAGGGAAGGAAATCTGTCAAAACCTCTAAGAAATTTGGGGGGAGTAAGGGAAATAATTAAGGTTGCTCTCAGTAATTTTATTAATCAGAGACAGTCCAAAATTCTTTCAGTCCCCAGATTACATTAAAGGACCCATAAAAGCAATTAACATGTAGACTATTTTTCTAAGTCACTAGAAGATTCAGCATCTAATTACCCATTATGTAATAGCTGGAAGCCAGCAGATAAACTGCAAATTGTTGATGCTCTCAGATAATTTAAAATACTTTGGTAATAGTTGTCTTTAAAGAAAAAAATTTAAAATACAAGGACATCGGCCTTAGCCTGAATGTGTTCATTTGAAATTGTTCAGTCTCTGGTTGAACATCAAATGATTCTGATTATTTTGGTGTTAACTGGTTTTTGATCTTTTCTGGTGAATTAAAATTGATGCCATGTCAAAATGGACTCTTCTGTAAAAGAAACAGGAAAAAATGAGTTTGTTCAAATGGTGGCAGAAATTGATAAAATGCAGTTGTTGTTCAGTTGGACCAAAATTGTTCTGTCCAGTGTGATCTATTTATTTCTTGAGACAAGGTAGGAGATTTTAGTGGTGTTATTTTTTTCTGTAAGTTTTAGATTAGTAGTGTCACCATTGTATGGTAGACCTTAACTCTCTGCGGTCTGAAAAGAGAGAGAAAGAAGTAACCCAGTGGAAAACACTGGAAGTCAATAAGGTAACTGAAATGATAACATTAACTTTGTGATTTTTTGTGATATTTGTACTCTATTTTTCTATCTTGCCTTTAGTGTATTTTTGTTGTCAAACTACGAGTCTCCATAACAGGTGAAATACCGTTTTGTTGGTTTCATTCTAAAGAACCATTTGTCATCTCAGTGCTTATAAACTTTGGTTTTGAAATTGCCTATAGTTTGTTATATTCTGATTAGAGCCACTGTTGTTCTTGTTCACTGAAATGATTAAACATTATTTAAGTATGTTCCAAAAGTTTAACTAATGCTTATGGACATGTTGAATATGACTGAAAACAACACTTGTTTATGAATTTAATTTTTAAGAAGGAAATAAAACTCATCCTGAACTCCCAAGAACTGAACTCTATTTTTTTTCATTCTTTTTGTTTGTTTGGTTTTTTTACCTTAAGCCTTTTTTTGTGGTGTATCAAAATGTTATTTTTTTTCTCTTCACACAAAAGTAAAGCTTTGAAAATATCAGACGAATGAGCCTGATGTTGGCCATTTATTTTATATTTAAAACATTTCTTAAAATTAGATTTCTATCTCATACAGTATGACCAAGAGGATGTGACGTTATGATGTTCTGAAGACAAAGATACTTGTCTGGGAGTCCAAAGAGAAAATTCAGATTGACTTCTTTCATTTTTCTCATGCTTTCTGGTTTGCTTCTGGTTTTTATTCATTGTCTTGGTAAATATTTAGCAAAAGAGAGCATCTCTATTGCATGCTTTCAACTTCATGTTACAGAAGTCTTATGAATTTCATCAAAAATTAATTGATCTATGAAACAAACTCTTGTCACAACAAAGAGATATTTTCTTGTTGCTTTGATCAGTTTAAATTACCTCTGTGTTGGAACATAGTGGTGTTAGTTCTTAAATATGACTTTCTGATTTTGAGTGGGCAGCATTTAACTTAGTGGAATTCAGTAAAGGCGTATTTTTTTCTGCTCCATGCACAGATCAGCTGGAGAATCTCCTCTGTGTTGCCTGTGAGCTTGAGGCTCTCTGAATAAGTGTTGGTGTATTCCAGAGGTGTATGAACAGGGTGCTTGCCTGTCGCCTGTATTCTCTGATGTGAGAAGAATAGTTATACATATTAGCTTTCAAATACATTATAAGCATTTCTACAAGTGAAAAATAGGAGACTTTTGAAGTAATGTCCACAATTAACATTTATTGTAACAGTTGAAGTCATTCTGTGATTTAACATTTGGGCTTGGATTGTATGCTGTAGGTTAGTTCATTAAATCAGTTGATTCCTTTATGCTTCTCCTTATTTTTCTTGCATCTCCACTTGAGTTAACTTCCAAATGGCAGAATTCTAACAGAAACTTCCCACTTATTCTGAAGAATGCATCATTGTAAATGTGTGATAGCACATAAAAAGAGGTCTAGAAATCTTACTTCTTCGTGTTTTGAAGAGCACCTTAAACCTTGCTAAACTAAGTATGTGTGAACAAGTGTATTGGTTTACTTGTTGTTCCAGTGAAGTGCTGTTGGCTCTTGTTGTAGAATGGTATTGGCATATTGTTTATGCTGGGAAATAGATTATGAGGATAGACACTTAGCTGAAGGAAAAAACAATCAGGGAGTAAGGTGCATTCGTGATTTAGCTCAGAAAAGCCTAAATGAATCATGGAACCATTACAATTCCTCATTCAAGAGCTAAGGGATATGAATTACTGTAAATATTGATGGGCTTTATTTTCTTTTCTTTTAAAATCATTGCTCCTGAAAGGTCCCGTTACACACACAGCTTCCATCTTGACGTGCTCTTTTTCATCACCTCTACTTGATAAAGGCAACTATGATACAAGGTCATATTATGTTCCCAGCTATGTCTTGTCTTCATCTTATAACCTTGAGAGTTATTGCATTATTTATTCATCATGTATATAGTATTGAGTGCTTTTCAGTGGCTGATTCCTGCCCTGACAGGCTTGTGCACTACGTTACATGTAGAGACAGCAAGGAAGGAAACAGGTTCCCGAACTATCTAGGAGCATAGATAATTGATTTTCAATTTCACAACAGAATGTTTGAAGGAGTTTTTGGTTTTTTCTTCATTTCTTTGGGTTTGATGGGTGGTTTTTTGGAAACAGTTGTTTAAGTGTCTGGCAGTAGAAGTTGGGCACAAAAGTTTAAGAGGAAATATTTTCTCCTTGAATGTCCTCAGTGTGTGTGGTGTTTTTATTTCATAAAGGTGTGAGGGTTTTTTTACCTCAGTGCTGTTCAGCAGAGCACAACATGAGTTATGCAAACTAGACAGTCTCACTTTGCACCTACCAAACAGACAAATGTCTGAACAGCATAAACAAGACAACATTCCAAACATGAGGAATAACTTGTTTTCTGTAGGAGTAGAAGAGAAATGGAAGAACAGAATGAAGGATTATTAAAAAAGCAGGTTTTGCAGATGATCAAGTTCCAATGGAAGAAATGACTATTCAGTTTTCTCCCAAAATACACGAGTTGCTTTCTACGAAGCAGAGTAATGCCAATGTTTTAAACATAAACTGCATTTACAATATTGACAAAGAGCATGGAGTTGAATTACTCATTTGAAACATTCTCTTATGAATATAACAATAGTTCCAACACTTTTAAGATTGAATTTCTTGAGTTGGTCTGATTCAAAGTTATCATAATGGTTTATGTTTTCAGGGTTTTGAGAGAGGGAGATGAATTCGGCTTATCATTTACTACTGGTAACAAGTCCCTGATAAGATTTTATTAGTACTAAAATAAAACCAAATCCTAATTATTAAATTTTAGACCTAGAAAAGTACACCTTATTTAATTAACTGTCAAATCAGAAATTAAATTAATCCTCCATATTTAAAATACAGGAGTGTAGACAACTGCAAGTGTAACAATACAGAAGTTCTGTATCTTGCCAGGGCTGCAGGACACTAGTATAGGTTAGTGTATCTTAGTCATACTCTTCACACAGCCTATGAAGTTATGCTCAGAGGTGTACAGATATAGAAGCAAACTGTGAACTGTTCAGGGAAGGTGATGCTAGTCCTATCCAAAAATAAAAATTCATGACTAGAGCAAGAAACTTGTGCTTGAGCTGGAAATTTATAGTGTATATGAAACCAAATACGTGAAGAAAAGTTTGAGTATAAATTTTGAGTTGGTAGAGAGAAAGTACAGTGTGGAGACAGTAAACATTCTTGGACATAAGCTGAGAAAGATGCAAAAGAAGACAATAAGTCCCTAGAAGCAAAATAAAATGCATATTTGAGAAGGCTGGGAATTACTACATTAATTACGCCGAGTTCCACGTTTACAAATGCCTCTCCCATATGTGAGTAGTGGATGTAGGCATGCAGGTCAGATCTCTGGCAGGCAGCAACTCTTGGGAACCAGTAATCCTCTCTGTCACTCTTCTCTAAACACTATTGTTCTAAACCAAAATGGTACTAAATTACATGTTGCTGGCATTTAAAACATGAAGATTATCAAAAGACCTTAAGCTACAGACTGGAAAAGATTGACAAGTGCAAAAGCACACATCATTCAGGATTCGTTCCTCCAGGCGTTCAATCATAAACTACTTTCTATTAAAAGAATGAAACATAAGTTGACAACATGAAGACAGGAAATGGCATGGATAAGCAAAACAAATGAAGCCCAAATTACTAGGGTACATGTACATTAATAGCGAGATCAAGAGGAAGTGTGTTAGTATTTCTGTCTACATTTTAGTGGCCTACACTGAGAACAATTAGAATGTTTTTTGAAATGCCAGTATTGGTCTCTTTGTAAACAGAAACTGGCTTGGTGTAAGGGAATTGAATAGGGGGCTCTCCAGATGAGTAATAAAAGGCCAGGTGTGAGGATGGCCTGTGCACTGTGTGACTGAAACAAAGGACTTAAAAGGCTCAAGAACGAGAAGGCTGGTTCCCTCTGGATCCCAGCAAACTGTAAGCCTGCTTCCCGAAGTAGAGTTAGGGATGTGCTGCTCATTACCAGTGATGCAATTTTCTGACTTACAGTTTCAGGTCAGGATGTGGCTGTGACAACCAGGAGGTTCTTTTGCATTTTATCATGGTTTCATCTTCAGGAGAGTTAGAGAACTGGTATGTTTATCTATGCCAATCTTCTGCACCGTCAGCGTACAGCACAGTCAATTACATTCAAGATCTGGTTTTGAGCAGAAAATTAGTAGCTTGCTAGTAGACACAGAGTAAGGCCTGAATGGAATATATACGTATTAAGGGGGCAGAGCAGGTAGCTAGGATGTTATCAAACCTGAATCTGCTATCTAATCCAGTCTATGACTGGTTTGAAGAACTGGCATCCAGTTTGTGACTGGTTTTAAATGCTTTGGTATCTCTACTACTGGAATCAGTTTATGCTTGAAAAACATTTGCATGGAAGTTACCACTTGTAATCCAAATCGGAAGCAGTGGCCTTATAGTCCTTTTGCTTGTCATTGTCAATAGGAATCTTGGAAACTTGGTAGCAGGAAAGTAATCAGTAGTACACTGCAATGTCAGGATATAAATAGAGTAGGAAGAAAGTATCGTATGAAAGGGAGAGCAGTGTAAAAGCACTAAAAGGCACACAAGGCGTTTAACCAGGTAAAGAAGTCCAGTTTGTGTCATCAGATCTTTATGGCTTGAAATTCCTTGCTCAGATTGGAAGACTGCAGTATGAAGGCTATCCTTCTGACCACATTGACTGGGATGAGGATTGGCTGCTAAGTGTCAAAGAAGATCAGAGACTTTTGTGCAGGTAGAAAGCAGTCTAATGATGGCTTATAACACGCTCTGTAGATTGTCTCAAATGATACAAGGACTGCATTTGCAGATGTGACACATTACTGCTTCTTGGAATCCACTAAAGCTTTTGCTTTAGCTTTGAGATGCGTTTGAACTGCTTCAAGATGTAGGTATGAGAGACAAGCTGTCTGTAATGGTGACTGTAGCTTGCTTAAAACTGTCTTTAGTTCAGGATGGTTTTACACGTTCCAAAAATACTTCCACAGTCTCTTAAAGGTTCAGGTGCCTTAGTTTGGAGAACTTAAGTTTGATGACTGCTGGGAGAAGGCAAGGAAAGGAAAGGAGTTATTAGCAGTGGTTGGGTAGGGAGGGAATGGACTAGATGACTTCTGATGGCCAACTGCAGTCCACTTTTATATTGTGGGCTAGAATCATGGAATTATAGAGTCTTCCACTCAGAAAAGACCTTGGAGGTCATTGAGTTCAACCGCACCCAGCTTCTGCTAAACCACGTCCTTAAAAGCTCATCTACCCATTTTTAAACACCTCCCTGGCAGCTGTTCCAATGCATGACCACCTTTTTGGTAAAGAAATTCTTCCTAATATCTATTCTGAACCTCCCCAGGCACAGCTTATGGCCGTTTCCTCTTGTCCTATCACCTGTCACTTGAGAGAAGAGATCAACACTCGCTCTGCCACAGCCTCCTTTCAGGCAGGCGTAGACAGCGATGAGGTCTCCTCTCAGCCTCCTCTTCTCCAAACTAAACAACCCCAATTCCCTCAGCCGCTCCTCGTAGGACTTGTTCTCCAGCCCCTTTCCCAGCCTCACCGCTCTTCTCTGGATGCACTCCAGCACCTCAGTGTCCTTCTTGTAGTGAGGGGCTCAGAACTTCATGAGCTGAGGGAATTGAAAATTAAGAAGTGAAGATGATGCATTTTAAGTACAGCAAATCTTTTATACCTCCTCATAGCTATATTGACAGCAGCAGAAATTGGCTGTGATTGTGAACACTTCTGCAGAGGTGAGCAGGGTAAAATATGCGCATATTTCTGATGATCACATTTCAGGATAAAGCCTTTTAGAGAAAAGTGTGCCCTGTGTTTTTATTAGGACTTTATGCCAGAATCTTTGAAGAAATGGGTAACTCTGATTTCTGTCACTTTCCTGTCTTTCTACTAGAGATGTCTCTATATAGTATGGGCTTCATGTGACTGCAGTGCTAAGCGGGGCTTGTCAGCAGCTCATTGTCTAAAGGTTGAACTTTGATGGTGTTAAAACCCTCTAATCCAAATGGAAACATGTTTCTCTGCTTCTCCTAGAATGCACAGGGTGGAATAATATAAATAAATTTTCACCTATTTTTTTTCTAGCTGTGATGCTAATAGCATTTTATTATTAATATTTCTCCTAATGAAAACATTAGATGCAGTACTTTAAAAGGATCTTTCTTCCTGGGTAGACACTTTCCAATATCAATTCACTTACCTTTTACTATGTTTCTTAACGAATCCTTGCCATGTATGCTAATTATGTAATACAGCTGATATTCAAATCAAGTAGTCTCACCTGTTGTGCTACTCCTTAACAAGGGGAAAACTAAGAAGCATCTACAACAGGGCTGTAAAGCTTTAGAGTACATCCATTGCAATATCTGGTTATCTTTTCACTGTAAGCTTTTTGTGGCTGTGACTACATCTTTTCCTGGTTTACAGCTCTGAACATGCTTGTTTTTAATATACCTCTTACCATCGAGGAGTCACTTCTTGAGTATAAGACATTTTGATTGCAAGATTTTGCTCAGTTCGAGTCTTCTTCCTTTTAATGTAAAACCAAGACAGAAAAATATGCCTGACAGAGGGATATAGAAATAGCAGCCCTTGAAACTTTTTAAAGTAGAAGAATGGAAACAGCTTCAGTACCTTTTAAAGTATGATTTCTACTGCAATACCCTGGCTGAAGAAAGGAAAATTATTTTTCTTCTTTAAAGAGGTAAGAAGAGCAATTCTCTTTTCTGAGTAGAGTGTTTTTTTAAAATTATTAAACCTCATCAGTTAGATGGACTTTATGCTTTTGTGTAATAGTGTACAATTTCTTTATTCCGATGTATTTTCAAGAGCTGCTACTAAAGAACCAAATCAATACTAATTAATTTGTTACTTGTTGTGGGGAAATAATAAGTAAATACAGTCTAAAAAGTTTAATTTTTATTTTATATACACAAACATGCACATATCTTGTAGTAATTTTTTAAAGGCTTCTGAAGCACAGCATGAGAAAGTACTGCTTATGTCAGCAGAGCAGCGACCTCATCAGGGGTGTGAAACTGAATAATTGTTGGGTGTGTTTCTAAAACCTGTTTCTGTTTGCAGGTTTTCTGGCAGATATATATTGGCCTTGTTACATTTTGACCATAAAAGATCCAAATAATTGATAGGCAATGAGAACAGCACAAATAATGGGAGGGAGCAGGAGGAGAAGCAGTTCTTTTAATACAGTTGTATTAGTGCTATTGTATTGCTGTGAAATGAACCACACATCAGAAGCAAGGAAAACAGATCTATGTGTTTAGTTTTGAATTGCCACATAGCTTTCATTATCCAACAAATACTTGCCTTTGAAATATTCATGTTTTACTTTTGCATTTCTTTATGCTTTCTGACTCGTGGAAAGGAAGGTGCTGTGTATAGGTGTGATATAGGAAGGTACCCACGTGGCTCTTCCTTTTCAATTAAGCTTGGGGGACAGGCAGAAAAAAAGAAGCCTAGAAATAAATGACTAAAGCTCTGGTTTCCTGTTAGAGTCACAGTGGAATATCTGTGAAACTAGCTCATCATTCTTCTTTCAACTGAAGTAACACGCTTATAGGATGATACTCTGAGTTGGACTTGGGATGGGGAGGGAGCCGCTACTATCCAAGTTGTGTGAGGAGCTCACTGCCACCTTGGATAGGAACCGTAACAAAAGTTGTGCCTCGTAAATATACATTTATCACTGAGAGAGAAAATGTAAAGTACATGTTTCTTTAAAGGGCATATCAAGCCCTCTTGTTTGCAGGAAGAAAAGCATTGCTTTTGAATCTGGCATATCTTACTTTTCAAATCATGGCAGTGTGTAGAATGGAGATATAGATTTTTTTGCCTGATAATTGTAATTGGAAAAATGCCCCTGATCTGCAGAATTTTGAAAATTGATATTGCTAAGACTTTGAGCAGGTGGCTCCCGCATCTCCTGCTGAACCTAGAATATGTTGACATTTGGGATATATTTTCTATCTGATGTGCTCCTTATCACATACCCCTCTCTCAGTAGTGATCTGGCATTCTCCGAATTCATGTGAGATCAAAAGGGTGTATTTTTCTGTGATGGGTCATAAAGCAGTGCTACCAAACTTAAGTCACAAGTCATGCCATGGCTGATAGGTGAACTGTGTTTCATTGCAGTCCACCTTAGAAGGACCTCCTACACTTAGACTTTTTAGACATCCCTGCCTTATTGGTACAGGCAGAGTATGCTTTATTGTGCAGAAAAGCCACTCATTATATCCTCTAGCAGAACGTTATTGTAAAGGGAGAAGCAGGTGACACCGAATTAATCTATTACATCCAGGCTTTTCTTTCCTAGTCATGCCATCTCTCTTTAATTTTGACTGAGTTATGCAAACAGTGTAGGAATCAGTTTTTAAAAAAAAAAAAATCACGATTTTCCTTCTAGCAAAACAGGTTTGAGGCATTATTTATGAGAGTACTGGTTGTTATCTTTATGCTGTGGTGGTTTGTAGAGGCATCTGAAGGAACACCGTGTCCCTTCTTTGAAGTTTCAGGAGAAATTTTGGGTGAGTGAAGGGTAATCGTTGTGGTATAACTTCAATTTACTTCAGTCAGCCCTACAGATATAGAATGAGAAATCTAAGTCTCAGGGGTTGTAAATAGCTGCAGAAATGTTGCAAAGATAATTTATTGTTGTATATTAATTAAAACTATAATTAACAAATAAACATATTGCTAATAACATGCTAACAAATTTTCTGAAAGGTAATATAATCAGAGACTTGATTCTTATTTTTCATACCCTTTACAGTGGTGCATTTCCATTGGCATAGATTACAAGTCATGTGGGTTTAGGAATTTTTTTATATTATCATAGTTAGAATCAGGAGCAGAATTTCTAAATAGAGATTGAAAGTCAGTTTCTCAGACCTGGAGCAACTATTGGCTTAATTTTTCTTCAACACATTTTATCCTTTAGTAGTAAGCATTCTGTCTGTGGTGGCTGTCTGCAGTGGCTATAAGGTTAGAATACAGCCTTTTTGTGTATTTTGGGGTGAAATAGAAAAGATTAAGAATCTGTACTGCACTACAATAGCAGTGAAGTATTTCAAGGTGGTTTAGTCAACGAACAGCTAGAAGTTAGCATTCCTTATTAAGAAGAAAAGTGTTGTCCTCCAAAATATTTTTACATTTATTGTATTTTGAAACACTAGAAGACTTTGATAATAGGATGCATTTGTACAGCTACTGCAAACACAATTGGTAAAATAGATTTTTTTCATAATACAGTATTATCTGATTTTTACAGATTATTTAAATTGTAAAACATTGAACAATCATAAAAATACAATTGCTCAATGAAGCCACTTATAACTGTTTATCTTAAAAATCTTTTACATTTGTAAATCGCTTTGTGATTCTAAGCAAATTGGAGCTCCGGGAGCATGAAGCATATTTATTAAATGTTTTGGTCTGTAGAAAATGTTTTTCAAAGGCTTTGTTGCCCCACAACTTTCTAAAGGTCCACACCAATACAAGAGCATCATCCTCTGACTGCATGAAGCTAAATTCTCTAACAAAAGAAGTGACCTGGAGGAATTAGAAGAGGTGATAGAAGGACATATTTTGGCTGGCGAAGTCAGGACTTCATGTTTAATTTAAAGAAACATTAAGCTTTTCATGTTTAATTTAAGGAAACAGTGGGAAGCTGGGATTTATAATCCTGGTGATGCTATGTCAGTAGTACATGATGTTAGAGTCACACCTGCTGTACAGGCTGCAGATGGATAGAAATATTTTACTAAAAAATGCCTTTCTTTTACTTACTGAGGAAAAAAGAAGAAAACAGCTAAGGCAGCAACAACAAAAACAACACATTAGGCATGCACTACTAGTCTAGCTAATTCTAGGGGTGCTATTAGCAGACATTTAGGCAAATCTATTAACATTTAGCATCAGCACAAATGCAATTGCATTCCTACTTTTCATGTTTCTGGCAAAATATTCATGGCCATTCAGGGGAGGAAAAGGACATTGAAGCCATTTGTTAGGTAGTACAGCCTAAATGGGGAAAGACGTTTTAGGGAAATTGTTACACTGGAAAAGAAGCTTGAATGAAAATATATTCCTTAAAAAGGGAGCTGGATTTCTTAAGGAAGAATGCTGATCAAGTGATGGGTTGGCATTTTCTGTGCATCAGCACTAATCTTTATTTTTAAACAAGTCTTCAGCTTTTAACACGCTTTTATATTTAACTCTACATTATTTTTATTCTTGGAATCTGGGAGTATCTTCTGAAAACGGTACACAAAATAGTCCTCTTGAGGTGTATCCATTGCCCATTTCACATTAAAAATATTTTTAAATTATTTTTCATCTTCTAAGATAAACCAGACACCTCTACAACAGAACAGACCGGAGGAGTAACTACAGTAATTGCCTTATTCTTGACAGTGACAAAGGGCAAATGCTTTATTTTAAGACATAAAATATCAATATTGTACACATACTGTAATGGGATGCTGTAAATGGGAAAATTCTTCCTAACTCTAGCTTAGGTTTTTTTGTGAGGTGACTGACATCATAAATTAAACAATAGAAAAATTCTCTTCAACTTTGCAATTAAAGTGAAATATTTTGGAAAAAAAAAAAGCTGTCATGGATTATAACTGTTATGATTTTCTTTTTAAACACTTAAGTTTATTGTGTACCTTTTACTGAGGGGCTCAACATTTGAAAAAGGTCTGACTATCTCATTCTTATAAATTTACTGTCACTATTCTCAAAAGGGTTCCGTGTTTGGAAGGGAAAGTGAACAAACAATCATTACTCAACTGTTTGTATTTTTAAAAGTTTGATTTTATACTTTATTGGTTATGTTGTTCTTTGAGCTGCCCAGTTTGTGACTTCGTATCAGGAAGGAGATATCTTGTGAACCAAGATAGATGAGTCCTTCTGTGTACATAATTATTATATTATTATAGATATTTCTGTTACCTGCTCTGCTTGGTCCTCTTCTCACTTCCTCTGAACTTTTAAGTGGTGTTAATTTGTTGTGCCTTCTTGGCCTTTTGGAGCCCCCAGAGCTTCCATAGGTATTCCTAATACTTGTTGCCCATTCAGGCCCTTTTGGTTTTGCCAACTTTGTATAATTTGAGCAATAATTTGTGGATGAAATATTTCTGACGAAGAATAGCATTAATCCTTTTTCTTTATTGAGATTTGACTATTTTAACTCTTACTATTTCCCTGTCTCCTACTCCAGTACATGTAGGCCTGATTTTCAACTTCATTTCAGTACTACATATTGAGTTTAATCTTATTGAATCAGTGCTGTTATAGCAAATGTAATACTAAGTGTTGTCTGGGGATTTTGGTTTTGAAACGTTTGTTTTTGGAAGGTCACGGTGTTAGAATTGTCTAAGATCTATTACAGCAGAAAGTCATGGGCTTTGATTGATTTTACAACTCTACCACTTTTGTTCTGTCCTTTTCAAAATTACCATCGTGTTTCGTCTTTCCCACGCATCCCTGGTGCCCCATTCATCCTTCCATGCTCAAGGAAAGTTTTATAATTCAGGATAAACCAGATCTCAAGGGCTGTGAATTGGCACAAGCCGTGGCCAGGAAGGGTGAAACCTGTTTGGCGCTCTGTCCTTCTTCACCCTCCGGGACTTGGCTGCTTGGACCTTTCTCCTGCCTATGGGGTGTCAGCTTGGGGACCCAGCTGAGGTGGTAGGGACACAGGGACAGAAACTCCAAGGTGAGCTTGTGAGTCCTTGTTGGTCTCATGTGGAACCACTGAAGAACACAGTTTTGTTGATAGCTAGAGGAAGAGATGAGGAACTGGAGAGATTCCGAGCTGAAGTGAGGGGCTGTATGCTCCCTTCATCTTCTTTCATCTGAGGCTTCTCCAGATAAGCCTTTTGCTTAGGTATTTATTCACCTTTTTAAACTTGCTTCTTTGTTGCTGAAATTCTATAGGGCTTCTAGCTATAAGTTTCCAGTAGCCCTTCTAGGACTTTTTCATTAAATATACTACACTTGTTTGTTTAGTTATTTAATTCCTCAAGCAATTGCTTTGTTTTCTATCACTCTATTTTTTTAATAATTTCTTCTCTTTCAATGAGGAAGGCAAGGATCACATTTGTATGAACCAGATACTTTGTTATGCTAACACATATTTTGTACTTAACATGTACAGATTTAAGTGATTATTTATATAAAACGTGTGAGAATAAATTCTTCCTCTGCTTGTCTGTTGAGACTTAAATTCAGGATTCTGAATTTTTCCACACGTAGCAGCTAATGATTTAATTTGTGTTGATGGCAGCTTAAATCCTTTCACTGCTCAAATGGCACTGACTGCAGCTACAAAAATACACAACCATGAAATAAATCCCAGATTGTTATTTTAAAAAAAAGTAAACCAGCTTTAAATACCTCATTTCTCAATTAGATATTAATCTTCTAAAGTGAACTGCTTAAATGTGAAAGAAGAGTAAATAAACTATTTTACTTACAGAATCCTGCAATGTATCTCTCAAAATTCAAATTTCATTTCTAATTGTAATGTTAGATTTCTGGTTTTCAGAGGGTTTGGGACCTTTCAAGCTGTCTTTGAAAAATTTTCTTCTACCTTTTGACACATTTTGGGAGGGAATAATGAACTTCTGTTGAAGGCAGTGGAATTTGAAAGTGTTCAACAGTATCAAGTGTGATACCAGAAAGCGAGCAAACTCGGATCATAATAAAAAGTTGCTTTAGAAGCCTCCCAATCTTTTTATTTTCTTCTGAGGCATATTTCACAAAGGAGCTTACTTTCTTCCAGCACATTGTAATGCATTTCAAGGGTTGTGCTGACAACATCACAGAGACCTTAGAGTGACTGCTGATTTTAAAATCTTCAAGAAGTAAGAAGAGACTTTGGAAAAAAATACTCATTATAATAAGAATGTGGTACATGCTGCTGAATTGCAGCACCCAGTCAAACCTCTGCATGTAGGTTAATTGTTGAACGAGGGAGCAACAATTTGAATTATCACAATGTCATAATGGCTTTCTGTTTCCCACCTGAACTTGCTTGTTGTCTACTGGCAAAATGTGTTAAAGCAGAATTTTTCCTTTATGAGAACTCAATGTATAAAATTTTAACCACATATAAAGTTTGAAATGTCAGCTTGATTCTGTTGTTTAGATGACTTGGGACCCGGCCAGATACAAAGATGGCGGTGCTACTTTGCGTTGTGACAGTGTTTACCAACAGGGTGCTCAAGCACTAGACCAGGCTTTCTAGAGAGGTGGTTGATTCCCACTTTGTCAGGGTTGAAGAGGCATTTGGACAATGCCCTCAATAACTGGCTTTGAATTGTTCAGCCCTTAACTGGTTGGGCAGTTGGACTAGATGGTCATTGCAGGTCCCTTCCAACTGAAATAGTCTCTTCTGTTCTGTTCTGTTCTGTTCTGTCTCTTAAACCAAAAAGTAAACCTTGTGTTAACTCCCCAGAAGCTTCCTCTTTAACCATAGTCCTCAAGAAATTTTTACTCTAGGTCTGGGAAGTTGGAGCTATAGTCTTTATATGCAGTAACGTGGCTGAAACCATCCATTGTTAAGTGAAAGTGTTGAATTCGTGGAGCACAGCAATACTTTCTGCTAAGGCTGTTTCTTTCTTGGTTATTGAGGGCAGATCTGAGGTTTAATACAGTCAGTACCATGCACATCCACACAGCAGTGAACCAGACAACCGGTGTCCCCACGTGTCCGATGGGCAAACTGCAGCAAAGGTGAAAGCTTTTCTCAGCCTGTGCAATGGGTCATTTAGCAATATTTTGGAAACAGATGGAAGTACTCCTTCATTTTGGATCACCTTTGAAATAGTGATGAAGAAATGTACTACCTTTAGTACATATGTTTTAAGTAACTTTTGGGAAGAGGCATCCCTAGTTACTTTTAGATTGCAGAAAAGCTGTAATGGGCTCGTTCCAGAAAAATGTGGCCAATTTTCACTTCTTTATATAGAAATGTAAATTTGAATGTTGCTCTCTTAGAGGTTGCTCAAGTTGATGGAACAAACTGAGCTTTGACTTAAATCATAGAGACAAACTCTTGCCTTATTTTATCAATCTAAATATTCTAATATCAGAATAATTACTCAGTCACTGATGTCAGGTTCTCCTCAGGGATGTACCTATGATACTGAGCATAGTATCTTTTTAGTAATGAAGACTTCTGTGCTTGCTGTCTTCGAGCTGCTAAGTCTGTGGTAGTAGCAGAAGATAAATATGCAAGGATAGCTTCTATTAATACCAGGCAAAGAATGGGGCACTATAAACCATTTTAGTCCTAATAATTTCTATAATTTCTGTAGGAAGAATACAGCAATGCATGTAGTTGTTGATTAGTTTGGGTTTTTTAAACCATTCCCAGGGGCATCGTTACTCTAACAAAATTTTAATCAACTCTTTCAGTGACAATATGGAATTTTAAAAGTTAGTAGTTACTGGTTACAGCATGACTTCGTTAGTATACAGGAAAATCATTCTGTGGTGATTAACATCTATTCGCATCTTGGAATGCATTATAGGCTCTAAATTATCATAGAAATTAATGCAATCTTCTTAAAAGAGCTTAAAATATGTTAATAGATACAGCATACTAGCACCTGCAGCTCAGGGTACCAAACTTATTAAAGTTGGATATAATTATATTTATTTTGCAAGCATCTAAATGAGCAGGAGAATGAGAAATAAAGTTTAATAAAAATTAAAAAGATAGGCACTCAATTTGGAGTCAATTTAGATTTTTAAAATTTTCTTTAATAACTATATTGCTGTTTCTGATGTGCTTATGAAATACTTTACAAAGTCCATTCTGAAGTTCGAAACCGGTCGTGGAACTGTGCCATGGCTTATACTGACTTCATATTGGTGAATTCAGTCAACATGGTTGCTTGACAGAGAAAGGAGAGAAATTGTTACACAAGTTTCATTTTTTAATGTTGCTTCTTCTTTCCTGTGTGCTGTGGTTGTGTTTTTTAAGGGCTTCTTGCAGATTGATGTTCTTGTAGTTGAACAGAACAGGAAGTTTGCAAACCAAAATATGGCACCTGTCTGCAACTCGGTTTCTGGTTTACATCCTGTAGGCTTAGCCTAGCAGAGAGGATCAGTGGTACCTGAAAACGAGCAGCTACAGTTAGCTTGTGGCTCAGGTCCTGCAGTTCTTTGATGATTTAGAGATGTGATACATGGATAAATAGCTGATCTAAACTTGATTTCAGTGCCCATTCTGCAATTTAATTAATAGAGCTAGCCAAGCAGTAAAAGTGCCTTTTTTTTACAAAAGCTTATGATTATTTCCCCAATGTAAAAGGAAATAAATGTATATGTGTTTTTGTTGAATATCTGTGGCATAATAAGTAAGTAGCTCCTTATTCCCTATCTCCTTATTCTTTAGATGTTTTATTGAATGAATCCCTGCCTATCTTTAAGATAACAAGAAGACATTCTGGCATTTGATGCGAGGGTTCATTGTGGGTAAAGTGAAGTGTGTACAGCACATTAAGTGAAGAGTTGGAATGCCAAGAGAGATTTACAGATAACAGAAATTAGCAGAAGATGCTTCTTATTACCACTACAGAAAAGCTGTATTTTAAATGACAGCCAGATGCTTGTTTACTATGATTATAATGTTAATGGTAATATTCCATTCGCAGTTCTGTGTGCATAGCAGCTACTGAGGTCATTGGGAATTCAGGGAGACTTCAACCTGGTGTTTTGGGGGTTTCTTCTTTTTTTTCCTCAGTGAAATTATAACTGCTGCTCAGAGTGCCAAACAGTATAAACATAGTAGTTACTTAATGAAGTTTCATGTTTGGTTTTTTGGGTGTTTTTTGAGGGTGTATGTGTTTTGCTGGACATAGTACACAAAAGCAAAATCTTGCAGACTGAAAAGTTATCATTTGGCAGTACTTTTGCTGCAGTTTTCTCAGCAGTTACTTCAGTATTAGATGCTTTTAAGCATCTGTCAGTATTGTATGATGATCTTAATGAGAGAGAAAAACAAGTTTTTACTGCATAGGAGTGAATTAAGAGTCTTTCCCCCGCATTTGGAGTGAAGTTAAAATTACAATTTAGTCCTTATATAGATATCCGTGTCCAGCTGTAACACTTGAGTTTTACATTAGCTTGGAGTTTGAGACTGAAAGTAAGTAATGAAAGAGAAAATGGAATTTAAAAAGAAGGGATTAAAAAAAAACAACCACACATGCCCCCAACAAAACCAAGAACCCCAAGGAAATTTGATGAAGAGTGTAATTCCTAGTTCATTCAGAAATGGGAGTGATGCTTTTCTAAAGTGAAATGACCAAATCCAATAAGTAACAGTTTGTCAGGGCAATAATAACAGTATTCGTATCTCTTTTAATTGGCTTTAACCTTTCCCTTTGTATGGAACTATTGAAAAATTAAAGGAGAAAGTATTTAGAGAGACAGATTTATGTTAGCTTGTGGTTTGTACCATGTTAATGAGGTCAAAGCAATAAAGATTCTCAGCAGATCCTTGTCCGTATGATAAATGACTGTCTTCTACTGCTGATTCACAGTGTTGTGCTCAGGTCTTTGAGTTCCTGTTCAAATATAAAAATATAAAAATATAAATTTCTGTAGTTGGGAACTATTCTTGAATGATTTACTTTTTCTCAGGAATATGTGTGCAAGTATATTTGAATACTAATGAAAGAAATTTTACTTCTTGGCAGGAGGAAGATGGATGTGGTTGAACTAGAAAAAATGTTTTTAAGGTGTGGTTGATTTTGAAATAAATAAATAAAACACATGGGCACACATGTGCTTAAATATATCTCCTTATGGTATTCAGGCATGTTTCCAGTATATTGATCATTAATCATATGTAGTAAATTTATAATGAAATTTTAGCAATAAATGTGCCATTTTCCTAATGCAAGGTTACCCATGTTAGATAAGTAAGTGGTGGTTTTAGTGGAAGTGTGGATAGTAGTTATTGCTTATTGATCTTTCCTTATTGGCTTCATTTATTAAAGGTGCTTGTTTGGTTTGGTGCAGTGTGTCATCTTACGATTGAAAGATGGTCATTACGATTCCTTGGTCTTATTGTGGGCCTTAATTTTTCCTTTTGTTTTTGGTCCGTTTTATTCCCTTGATAAATTTCTATAGTAAAAATCTAAAAGTGGACAAGCAGCGAGTCCCCTGGTTCACATCCACAGATGCATTAAAGTTTATATAGTGAGCTGCAGTATCTAAAAATAGAATTGGCAAAGACATGCATTATTTTTGACTGTATTCGGGAAACCGAAGTTGCTTAAGAAAGGAAAATAGCTCCTCTTGCACTTAGGAGCACTGTGACATATAAATCCAGTGCAGTTGCCTTCCTTTCACTAACAATATCTTCACATATCATTCATGAGAAAAAAGATACTATAAAATAAAATAAGTATTACTTTCTGTGAGAAATAGCTACACTGTTGGTCTGAAAGTTTTATTAACAGCTCACATTTATATATTTTTATGATACTTTTAAAATAGTGAATTATGAACGATTGAAAATACCCTCCAGCTTAATTGAGAACCATTATGTCTAGTAATTGCCAGTGATTTCAGAAACAGCCGTTGTTCTCTGGCCTATTAACATAATTTGAATTTTTATTGCACTTTATAATTATCTGTTGGAGTTAACAAACAGGCCCATTTACTGAAGTGTTTAAGAACAAAAGCCCCAAATGGACTGGATTGTGATGTATTATTTCTATTAACCGACCTCACTTGGAACAGTTTTGTACATCAGTTTTTGATGGGGTCGTGCCTTCTGATAGAAGAGGAGTGTGGATTTTCTAGTTTTCATTTCATTAAGTGTAGGTAAAAAGGCATCTTTTAAAATTGCCTTTGACTCTTTCTTACGTATCTTCTCCATCAATACCACTCTAACATGATCTCCACGACAGCTTGAGAGGAGCACTATTTCAGCCTTGTATGTTTAACGAATTTCATCTCTTCACCATGGCAAGTTATCAAAGACAGCAGAAACTTGACCCCTACTTAGGTTATAATATTTTTAGATCAAGACTCCTTTTTAGTTCAGTGTATTGTAGGGAAAACAAGCTCCTTATCTGTCAATTAGATATCTGTGTACTATGATAAAAGACATCACTGAAATCCACTGTGCTGGTCTTCCCAGCACATGATCACATACAGCACACCATCTTTTGTAATGTAAACCTCCAATGACAGAAGGATCTTGGAGTTCTTCCTGTTTCTGTTATTCTTCTTTCTTGCTATTGTTTTAAGCGGATTTTTCCTCATTTAGTGTTTAGACCTCAAGCCTTCAGGTAATCTTCTCAATAAGTCCCTGGGGCTGTAGAGAGACAGGAAAGTGCAGTTCTCTCAGCAGCTAAAATTGCAGGTTCAGATTAAAATTAAGGTTTCAAACAATCTAGTACTGGGGGAAAAAGAAAGAGGATAGGAACTATTGGCTAATGGTAAGGCTAGTGAAATATGTGATCGACTGTTCAGAGAGAATCTTAACTCACTCTTCCTTCCTTTGTAACTCTCTGGCAGGTGATATGTCAGGCTGTGTATGCTGCTTGTCTCTGTATTGATCCTCTCTGGCCTACTAACTTCATCTGCCTTCCCCTAAAATACACCAAATCCTGTGTTCAGTCTTTGTAGGGCCCTAATGGAAAATCTAAAAAGATCTGGGGATAGAGGACCTGGGGGTGGGCACAAACGGGACAGTTCTCTCACCATTTTGACCTAAGGAGATTGCTTATTTAGGGCATTCAAATAACTTCACCCATTGTTTATTGCCTCTTTCTATGGCAGAGACATTTTACATTCCCTTTTGCAATCATAATCGGGAAGTGTATACCAAGAAATTGTTATAACTGGTGGGAAAAATACCTTAGTGATGGAATACAGTCTTTGCTATGAGCAAAGAGAAACATTTCCTAAGTAGGTGTAAGATTTTTTTTAATTGTTGTATTTGGTTTTCTTTTGGAGGAAAAGCATTTCCAATAATTTAACAGAGCCCAGCTGTAAACCTACGTTCCAGGCATGAGCTTTCTTCAAGCTCTGAGTAACTTCCACAGAGCTGAAAGCAGTATAAAAATACCACACATGGCTTGGCCAGCGGCAAATTTAGATTTGAATAAGCCCAGAGCTTTCTGAGTATTAAAATGGCTTTTTTTTTTCTTCAGGGATGTTTTAGTTATATGAGGTGGAATGAATGGAAATTTTCTTAATACGTACATGTTCTCCTATCATTGAACATAATAAAATAAATGTTACATAAGTGTGATTCTTTGTGCTGTAGTGTGGGAGGCATCTTTTTGAAGGCTAGGCAAGAAAATCACCCATTGTCTTTTGTCACGAGTCAGGCCTAAACCAGGAAACTGGAATTGTTACACTGCTTTTATAATGATTTTTACTGTGGGCTACCAGCTATTATTACTGAAGTACATACTTACATCGTATTTCCATGTCTTAGGCTAAGTGGTTTTGCCTTGCGGGAAGTAACTTTTTCTTATCTCTGTTTTGTTTGGGGTCTTTTTCTTTTTCGTTACTGACATCAGTATAAAGTAAAACATACATCTTCCTTCTGAGGAGTAATGAGAAATTTCTTGTGAAGATAACTTAAAGGTCAACTCTAGGTAAGGTTAGGGTTAGGACATCACATATTCTAGTGTGAGTACACATATATTCTTGTGTGTACATATGTATTTATAGGTGTTTATGTAATATCTTTATCTTATATGGAATTGTTTTCTAACAATTATATCGGCCTAAGGAGGAAGATCTTTAATTTGGGGACAGCCTCAACCCTAGTGAGGATAAACTCACGAGTTCTTATGCATTCAGTGTTCTAAAATGTTTAACATTTCTTCTTTTACGATTAAACTAATACATTCTTTATCCTAAAGGTAGTGAAGTACAACCTGTTAAGAGTTGTATCATGCATTGTGTTGGCCAAAAAGATTGCTGCAGGATTTTAAATAGTGCACAGGACAGGACTGGTGACTGTATATGACTTATGATATGCTTGCATTGTTTTTCAGTCAGTCTTTGTCTGCATTACCAGGTTGTTAAAGATTGTATAATGTGTGCCATGTATTGAAAAGATATTAGGTCTCGTGTTAAAGAACTAGCAAATGAGCAGGGACGTTCCTGTCATAGAATTTTGTAAGGTGTAAACTACAGGCAAATTTGAAACCTTTACTTTAGGGATCCTTTTTAATAATGCACTTTTTAATAATACTCTTTTTATACTTTTATGATAGCTGTAAATTGCTGATCAGAGTAGGAATTGATAACTATTTGTCTCTTGAAGTCATTCATGTTATAGTGCTTACAAACAGTGATTTGTTTTATAGCATATATGTATAAACATATATGTACACTATGCGTATAAAAACATATATATAAATGCTGTAGAGCTGGGTGAGCAGGTCTGACACTTTTGCGTCATTTAAAATTAGAGAGGGGAGGAATAGATAATCTTATTAATAAGAACAGTAACAACTGAAGACATACCCACTCTTCATCTCTTTGATGTGAAAGCAATATGTCCCCTGTTTCTCTTATGAAGGCTTGTGAGATATCGGGGTTGGCCTGACTTGCATTTTCTTTTGATGATGTTGTATGTCGTTGGATTTAGTGTACGGGGATCAAATTAATAACAAGATTAAACTGAGTAAAGTGTTACAGACAGTCTGTATAGTTGTAGCACATAAATGCATGCTTCAGGCATTTGCCATTCTAACTCAGAAGACAATAGTTTTGTGCTCCACTGTTGTGAATCGTTATGTGGTTAATTTCACAATGTATGGTGAACCTGAAAACTGGAATAGCACTGTGCACAGTAGAAAAGTTACGTGGGTGAGTTTTGTAAAATCAAGTCTTAACTGTGCAGGAAGAAGTCAAATTTTTAAAAACTTCATTTGCTAAGCATTATGTGTAATAAGTGAGTGTTGTTTCACTTGCACATTAGGTAGTAATATGTACTACAAAGGAAGTCGCTTCTGCAGTATTTTTCTACCTCACTGCTTACAAGTGATGCCAAGGTAGTGCCAAAGTTTGATGTGATGTGACCCAGGGCTGCTGTGGGATTGTTTTGTCTGGATCTGAGAGGGAAGCAGTCAGTGTGTTTAACACAGTGCCGTGTTTTTAGTTGGGAGGATTGAGGTTCGTTATACTTTTTTTTTGTGACATGCAGTTATAAGTGTAGTAGTTGATTTACTTTTTACCTTTGAATTGCAGTGTGAATGAATATTTGAAATAATTATCCTGAGATAAGAAGTTCAGACAACTTAGCACTTGCTTTTAGCATGTGGAGACCTGACTTTGAGCAATGGTGTAAAAGAAATAATCCCAGATTGCTTAAGTACTTTTTAATGTTCTCTGTCTCCATTGATGGACTGAATTTTTGACAGTGAAAGCGTATACAGTTATATTCAGTTCATCTTCCCTGACTGTTTTCTCCATAAGCCTTTGGCTGAGTTTAGTTATGACTTATAACTTGAGCGTGGCATTTGGGAAAAACAGAAAAAGTAGTATAAATGTAAATGTGAAAAGCTACAGCTCATTCTGGTTTTGAAATTGTTGGTGTGAAAAGAACTCAACAGTGTTTTATTTAAACAAGGTCTGCTTCAACCTTGATTGACTTGCAGTAAATTGCCTGGTACGAGAGGCAAAAGGAAGTGGATAGAAAAATGGCAATCAGTACCAAATGTTTCACATATTGATTGACAAGCACCAGAGATGTGCTGGAGTAAGATAAATTGGCTAACAGAACCCATCTTGACAGCTCCTGAGATGGGAAAATTGTTCCTGTTAATTTGCTGCTGGGACCTTGTCATTTCTGGGGATATATATTTGAGTGCCTTCTAATGGTGTAAACAAACTTTGGATTCCTAAGTAGTGTATTTCAGCTTTGGTCGCTGTAATTCTTCTCTGTCTGTATGTTTCTGAGCTGTAGTTACAAAGTGCTTTAAGATCAAAAAGATGAGAGAAACTGTCATTATTTTAAAGATGCATTCACACTGAAACACCAAATAGCACATTCAAGCTATTCTGTAGCCTGTTTGATTTTTAGTGGGGATTTTGCTTTGCCTGAAGGCGTGGAACAAAGCCCATTTGGTTTTAGGGGAAGGCCGTGTATCCTTATTCCTTCATTCTGGCAAATTTAACTGTAACTGTAATGAAAAGATTTTTAACCTTTTTAACATATCAAATTTTGTCCTTGCAAATGCCTTTTAATCAGGTTACGGGTTTTCTTAGTACTGCAGAGTGAAGCTCCCTTTTCCATCTTGTAGGCTTTCATGTCTGTGATTTCTTCTTATTGAAAGGAAATTTTATCTTTTTAATTTCCTGTACTGTTCTCTCAGAGTGCTATTAATTATGGTGATAAACAGCAATGTGAAAATAGTTAATAGTCTGATAGCTGTTGTGTTGCAATCTGCCACTCAGAAGGGTTTTATTTGGGCTAAATATTTTCACATAAACTAAAATATGACATAAACCTCACTTAAAAAAACCCAACATTTTTCAGCTTTGATGTAAGGAAAGTGAGCAGATTCCAGTGTTCATTCCAGGTGTGTCCCACAGACAGTAAATAATATTGTCCTTTCTGCCATAATTTATATTCTTTTTTTATTTGAGTCTTCTTCTCAAACTCTAAACTGGAAATAACTTCACAAAGATGGAAATATTTCAAACCTTTTTCAATATAGGAGTTAACAAAATTTTATCTGTACCTAAATTGCTCATTTTGCCAGTGGTTTCGTAGTTTGGTCCATGATCCTGTATTTGGATACTGTCTATATTCCATGTCTTTTTTCTGGGAATAGTCAGCTCTACCAGAAGACATCAGAGAGATTTTCAAAAGGCTAAACAGTCCTAGCTCCCTATTAGTGATGATATTACATTTCCCCCTTTGATTTTGAACTGCAGTTTGACTCCCAAGCTGTATTTCTAGATCTCAGTGCACGCACCGTCCCGAATAGAATGAACAGCAGCAGCCTGGTATTTCAGTCAGGAAAAAAAAACAACACTGTTGGGGGACTTTCTCTCTGTGCAAATGCTTTTTTAGGACTTTAGGGTGAAATCTTGGCTGTGCTGAAGGCAAAAATACAATTAGTATTGACTTCAGTGGAGCTGACATTTTGCTGTTTGCTGTTAAATGGGGAATGTTCATTCTTGCAGCAGGATTTGTTATGGGGCCCGATTAACTTCTTGTCAGGGCACACAAATGTTCAGTCTTAGTCTTAGACATTTGTAGTCTTAACGTTTGTAGCACCTGTTAAATGCTTAAGAATAAAAAGATATTTAGCTGCCTGAAGATGCAGTAGGACACAGGAAAGTTAAATGCTTGCATGCTTCTGTGCTTTGGAAAAGCCCATCAGTGGCATACATGACTGAAAAGCCCTTGTACACCCGAAACGTCTACTGAGGTCAGTAAGGGTCGCGTAAGAAATAGAAGACTGGATCTTGGGAGAAGAAACCAGATGAAGCAAGAAAATTGTACGTGTCGAGATGGTGTCATGTAAACGTGATTATCAGCATCAAGAGTAAAGGAAGATTAATTCCCATCACGCTGGTACTTTTCTTACTGCACTTTAGCTTCACCCAGCACTGAAATACAAACATCTCTAGAGGGTTTCACCGCAGATGTTCAGCTATAATTCAGAAGTGCATTCTGCACACATTTAGAAAGCAGGTAGGAACACCATGCTCAAGCTGTAGGTGTAACTAACTAATAAATGTAGACTTTAATCACCTTAAGCAGAATTAGCCAGAATATAACACTGACACCGCACTATATGAAAGAGCAGATTTTAAGTGTATTATTTAGCCATTTCCATAATACTGATCATGTGAAGCCTTCTGTTCATTTCGCATTCATTCACCAGAAATTAAAGCTGCTTTTTTAGTAGATTGCTAAGTGTTAACATAAAATCCCTAACAATTATCCAGCTCTCACCACTTAGTACTCTCTACGTATGACTTTCACAGAGTTTAAGTAATTGCAGGTTGGAGTTTTTTCAAGATAGTGTTGTTTTTCCCACCTAGTAGTGACTAAAGGCACTTGAAGTGTTGCACTGTTCCTGGAAATGAATTTCTCTTAGAAATAAGGCCAACATCACTCAGGAGGCTGCATAGTGGAAATGGCATGAGTGGTAGTTTAACCGTAGTTAGGATTTCAATGAAATAAGGTGAAGGTAAAGAGGAGATGTTTGGACAGTGGAAACAAGTTTCTAGCATGGCATAGTCTGAACTCTTTTTGTCACTAGAATAAAGATCTAATAAGTACTCGTAGATTTATGTGAGGAGTAGATTTCATAGAGTGCCTGGTAATTACCTACCTAGGGCCTAATTACAACCTTTTCATTAGTGGAATTCCCTGGCAAGAATGCTTAGCTGGTAAGATTGATAAACAGGAAATTTTCTTTCTTCCCAATTTTTAAAAGCTGCACTTAATAGTAAGTTACTATAATGGTGGAAATGCAGTCGCATATGACGATGGTTGTGAATCTTCCAATAAGTTTCTTCTGAGTACATTCCTAATCTTAGAATGTTATTTTGGTCCTACAAGGAACAGGCAGCTGATGAGTTGTTATAAATTAATGTTAGTTATAGTTAGATCAGTAGAACCTTTTTTTAGGGAAGTTAAGTTAATGCAAGATCTTTTGAGTTATGCCTATGTGGATTTGTCTTTCTTCTTCCTCTGGTTTTACTGGCTAAATCAGAGGTACAGCAAGATTAGAGAAGACATTTTGACTTTATGAGTGATGGGAAATAATCACTGAAAAAAATTACAGTTTTCCAGCTATGAAAGTATCAAACATATGCCAAGTAATCAGCTTGCTAGTGTAATAGGTTCATGAAGGAAAAGAGTTTTCTAATCTTATTCACTCTGCAGTTTTTTCCAAGACAGCAACAGCTTTTATAAAATGAGGCTTATAAGTTCTCATTACAGAATCTAATCTGCCTGAAAGACATTGAACAGCTGCAAAACCCTAACATCTTCTAGCTGTAAATTGTTTTCATTATTTATCTTTTTTAAACTAAAAAGAAAGGGGCATCAGATTATTTAACAAGACAAGAATTAAGTGACATTAGCTTTTGACAGCAGCAAATTATTCCTTTGCATAGCTGAATTGGTTTAGATAATTTTTAAGTCATGACTGTCTACTTATTTTTAATATCCAAATTCCATGAAAGTGAAATATTTTGTAGATGTATTGCTTAGGAAAATTAATTTAGCTTTTAACACTGAAAGTCAGAAGAGAAGTGATTGATTTCCAAGTTAGTCTTATTCTTCTTTGTGGATTTGAGTCGTTATAGTACCTTGCATTGTTACAGTGATTTTCATATTCAGGAATTGCACATGCATAGTTCTAGAAAATATTAACCACATACAGAGGTCAAATGGTTTAAGGAAGATAACAAAAGTTGAACAGGCTTGTAGAATGGTTCTGTAATAAAAAATAGAGACCAGGACTTGCTAGTTCTTCTTTAGTCATCCCTTTTCTAATATCTACAGATCTCAAACAGTATTCCTGGGCGTGCAGAAGATGGTTCTAATTCAGAGGACAGGGAAGTGGAATCTATGAAATATGAATATATTTTAATGTTGGATTTTTTTCTTCTTTTTTTTTGTAACAAAAACTGGTTGTCATTTAATTTTTTTTCTATCATATGTAATACCTTAGAAACATTTTTTGTCCTGTTAGCAAAATGTAGGTATTCGCTTTAAATTGTTTCAAAACCACCTTGTGTCTTTTCCTTGTATCAACTTCACCCTTAGTTGCCCTGACTATCAGAGAAATACCTAAAAACATCAACAAACAGGTCTGTGGAGGATTATCAGCCCTTCTGCTTTTAGGAAGACCTTATTTTCTCCTCTTACTTTTGTGAAATAGACTCTGTGAAAACACTTTTCTTGGCTTGGCTGGTTTTGTTCGTTTGTTGCCTTTGGAGAGATAGGAGCTTCAGGAGTGCTGCGAGTACGTTTCTTCAGTGATAACTCTGTCATCCAAATCCTGATTTATATCTTTCCGGTTTGCTATTTTGTAGTTTGTTTGCTTTAGAGAAAAAATGCAACAGGAGTTTAGGCAAGAGAAAGCAACTTGATGCTGAAGAAAATGATCGCAATTGGCAGACTGCTTTCCCTCTTTTTCTTGCATACTTCATTTTGTCATGTGAACTTGAAATGTGGTCTGATGAATAAAGGGTTAACTGAATCCTTTCTTTTTTTCAGATAAATTAGCATTGATGCTTGCTAGAGGAGGTACCTGTTGGGTGGTGTGTCTTGTCTTTCTCTGGAGAGCTGGCAGTACTGGCTGCTCAGCTCTGGGAGAACCAATGCCTGCCTTTCTGGCCTGCAAAAGGCTTGGCCTGCTGGGGCTCAGTGCTGGCTCTGGTGTGCTGATGTGCAAATGCCATCTTAGCTACAAAAATCATAGATACTCTTACTACACAGAGAAATGGGTGATTTTTCCTGTTGTAAGGTAACTGTAGTCATTTTCTCAAATGCAAAATGTTTATATTCCTTATGCCAGTTATGACAATATATTTAATTTATTAAATATGACTCTGTTTGAGAGCGCCCAGCCTGTTGGCAAGATCTGCTTTGCACAAATAGTTGAAGGACAGGGTTTTTTTCTGGCAGAAAGCAATTATTCTGAGGAGGAACAGGAGAGTGCTGAATGTGTTATACCTCAGCAGCGTTTCACCTTCATCAGCTGCCTGCTTAATTTATGGTATTTTGCACTGCAGAAACACACATCTTGCATTATCTAGTTGTTTCCTGACACATTTAGCAACGTTTCTCACTCTTTAAAATGAACTTAACATTGCTGACAATGTAAGAGCTTCGGTTAGGCTGGCTTGGAAATGTAGTGAGAATGTCTTGTGGTGCAGGAGGAGGGCGAGGAGGGCGGGTGAGACCCTGACAGCAGGGTCCTGGCCGTGTCCCTTGCGTTGATTCAGTCTGGCTTTCCAGCTCTGTTCTGTGAAGTAACGAAGAAGAGGAGGGGGGTATCTGGTCCTTCTCTTTTACCATCTCCAGTTAACTTCTGGCCAATGCCATGACTAGGTAGCCTGCCTTGTTTAATTTGAGTAAATGTGAGCAACACTGCAACTGCTGATACTGTCCATCAGTGAAGTTGCTAACGTGGTTTTATGGGATTACTTTATATAGGCTTCTTTACTCTATTGGTGTAACAAGAATATCAGCTTTAATCAGTAAAAGTCAAATTCTTAATTGCCAATTAAATGTTACAGTTTCAGTTATGATGCCATCAGTTATGTAGGAACAACTCATCTCCTTTCACTTTTTACTTCCCTAGCTTCCTGCATTAATACTTCAATGTTATTATATCTTCCAAACACTTGTTTAAACAGTTTAAACGGTTCCAAACGGTTCCTTTTTTTCTGCAATGTGATGTGTTCAGGATTGTACAGTGAGTTTTTTATTTGTTTGTATCTTTTCTGTTTGAGCCCTGGTTCTTATGAGCACAGTTGTAGAACAAAGACAGAAGTGACTTTATTGATAGTAACATATTTGACTAATTGTAGTTATTACAGATCTTTTATGTTTATTTTCTGCACAAATAGCAGGTAGCCTGACTCCGAGAAGTACAAAATTGTTATAGCATAACCTCTCAGTTATGAAGATTACCAGATGTTTAAGGACACTGAAATTTGATTTTGCTTATAAAACCTCTACATATATGAAAATGCCTTCGTAAATGTAATTTTGCAATGAAGTTCTGTTTGGGGATATGAACTTCTTAGTGTGACATGGAAAATGCGTGGGGCTGAACAATCTACACAGATTTTTCCTACACATATGCTAACCTTAAAAGTGAGATTCTCATGATGGGAAGAGCTTGAGAGTTTCATTACAGGTATAATAAGCTTTGAGATCTGTGTTTACCACCTCTGAGATTCAGATCTTTTCTAACAACATAAGTTTTTATATTGAAGTGGATTAAGTGTGGGATGGCCACAAACAAGCTGTGATCTTCCCCTGACGAAGCTAATGGCAAAATGGCGATTTAAGAAGTCTGGATATAACGTGTATCTATGTAAACGTGTGTAGGTAAATGTATTTAAATTTATAAATATTTATATAAATGTATATACAATTATGTTTCTTATGTTGTTAGGTAATAACACTATACTATAGTGCAGTTAGCTGAAAGGTTACTGAACAGTTCTTCAAGATCTATTTTTGTAATGCATTTTTTGTAATGCACAGTGACTGCTCAGGTGTCAAAATTCTTAAATTTCATTTATTTTTTGTCATGTTGTTCCCTACTTCCTGCCATGCACTCTAGTGGAATGCAGAGGCCACAAGGCCTTTATCCACCCACAAAGCTCCATAGGTCCTTTGCAGGAGGAAGAGGGAAGAGTATGGAAAGCACATTGCAAAAATCTTTGAGTAACTGATAAGCAGCGTGCTCTTTTTTTGAATCTGTCTTTTTATTTAGGTATATTCATGCTAGGAGTGATTGCAGGCAGTCTTTTTTCCCCCTGGTGATGAGTTTTGGTCTTTCAGCAGCCAGAGAATCTCTTTCTCAAATGTGCTACTGTGATTAAGAGGAACAGAACTCCTCTAAGGTGTCTTGTTAAGTGTCTGGGCTTGAGCCAGTCTGCTCTGTGGCCCCATTGCTGCATTATACCAGGACCACACACACAAGTTCACACTGGGAAGCTTGTGTGTTATTGAACCTCTGGCTGTGAAGCTGTCCTTAGCAAGCAGAATAAAGGAATTCCTCATGCCTGTGTCTGACCTGCCTGCTCAGCTTTTGGCATCATTACCAGCTATAAGCGTGGCACAGTTTTTGAATGTAGATTCTATGGCAGATTTTATGCCTTTAGGGACTTAAGGTGTAGCAGTGATTGAGGAATGGTTTCATACAAGTTCTTGGGCTGATAACGAAACATGTGACTCTGTTTAAAAATTAAAAAAAAAAGGAAGTAATAAGTCTGTGCTGCCTGCTACATAATCTTAGGAGGAAAAAAGGGAATATAAGTGATAAGAGGGTAAAGGCAGCCCTTGCAGAATGAGGTGTCATGTGGCTAAAGCCCAAAGCTATCCCAAATCAGAATGCCCTCCAGAAAGAGAGTTATCAAGTTTTTTCATTAACTCTAAGTAGTAAGATAAGATAAATGACAGGAGAAACTAATGAGGAAAAAAATATTGAGGAAAAAGGGTTTTTTGTTCTTGTCTTCTTGCTATTTTTTAAAAATGCCTTAGAAATACCATATTCATTATCTGTAGGAGTCTTTGCCTAGCATGAGTATATGCACTATGTGTATGCATATGACCAGATATTGGAAGAAGAACTAATATTAATTTTTACTATTGAAATTGTAATGTATCAGCCTTTAGACTTTGGTTTCCCTTTCTAGCATTTGTATCTGGTTTATGTTTCTTTGGGTATATTACACAATTACATTATTGCTTTCAGCAGAAGTAAAATATCCATTACATAGGGTTTCTGTCAATGCACAACTAGATAAAAATCTAATTCATAGAGGCTTTATCATATTAATATATGAAGAATAGACACAAATTGTGCAAAATCCTGTTTACATTATGGGTTTAACTCTTGAGAACAGCAGCGTAACAGAATACTGATGTTACCATACATCACAGTATGCTTTATAATACTGTAGAGTATTGCAAGTCCCATTATGAAGTAGTAGAAATTTAGAATCATTTCATGAGATGGGGGGATTCAAAAAGCGACTGTGAAGGTATCTGCAGACAAATAAACAGGTTTGGCAAGAAGCTCAGGTCTGTAAAAACAGTAGAGCTTAGTCTGTTATTTTAAATGGTACAATAAATAATATGTTGAATTTATTTGACCAAGATACCAGTATTCAACAGTACGAATTGAACATATTATTCCTAACAATATAGCAACAAATAAATTGCATTTATCATGCTGTTTATAGCCCAGCTGCATATGTTCAGTTCTTTTCAGTAGTTTCACAATCATTCTCTCAACTGTGGTACTGCAGGTAGTTACCCTTTAGACTTATTCCCTAAGGCAACAAAGCTTAATAGTATCTCTTTCTGTTCCTCCTCAGTAATTTTGCAACTCATTTCCCACCCAGTTTTACAAAGGGTTGGATGTCTTAAGGTGTGCTGTGTGTTTCAGAGATTGGGGGTGGAGAGCCATGGAGAGAGAAGATGCTCTACTGGAGCCCCACTGTTGCAGAGTGAAAGGCTATAGTGGGAGTTTAGTAGGTGCCAAAAATCAACTTGACAGAAAGATGAAGAATGCCTCAACCACAGGAAAACTTTTAATCAAATTTGTCAGCCTATTAGGAAATCTAACTACAGGACAGATTAGCAATAGGTTCTGTGGCTCAGAGAAATCTGTGTTTTTCAATTAATACGTGCTTATGGACAAATTTTCCTCAGGAGCCAACTTTCCACCAAAATAATGCAACATTTTAACAACTTTATACCTTCTGTTTCCTCTGCGCTAGGAACAGAGCTGTGGTAATTAGATATTTACCTTGTCTTCAGGGATTTGGGCTGCATTATGTCATGAAGGTAACAATGTGATTAGCTTTCCTGGCAAAAGAATTCTTAGGTTTTTTTAATTTCTTTCAATGTATTTTGCAAAATCTTACCTAAATTTCTCTGAAATACCATATGTAGTTTACACAGAAGGAAAAATTCTTTCCCTTTCATATCATAATCTCACACATTCATTATTTTAATAACACAGTAATATATTTCCGTGTGATACAGTGAAGAAGCAGAGCCAGAATATGTGAAAATTAGATGCACACAATGGGCACAGTGTTATATTCCTATATGAGGTGTGTCAAACCTCAGCCTCTCTGCTTGTTTCCAACACATTGCAAAGACATAATTAGAACCTGGTTTTGTTCAGTCACTTCCCTTGAATGTTTAGGATAGTCACTGTAGTATGTCGTAAGAATAGCATAATCTTGAATAATAACAGTAATTATTTCTGTCATCAATATTAGAATTATTTCCTTGTAAATGCAAGTCCACAATGAAAATATTCAATGTGTATTGAATTTTCTCTAACATAAAAGATTGTAGGTGGGGGTTTACTGTGGAGTAGCTAAAACCCGTTTCTGTCATGTAATAACTTAATCATTTAGTCTTATCATCAATTTTTTCAGTGCTAAAAATATGATAAAATCAAGCATAATAATCACTTGCCTATTTCCAGGTATTTATTTTATTTCAAACTTTTTGAAGGTAAGAAAGTAGTTGATGCTGTTTGCTGGTGCCACGCAATGAAAGGGTTTTTTAATATTTATGGATACCTTTGGTTGATTGCTGCTTCCCAAATATAATTTATATGTGATGGCCAGAATTTTTAGTGTTCTTAATTTTTTTTTAGACTGTAGAAGATTATCTAATGATATAAACCCTTCACATACGAAGTGAAGGGTTCTTGATTCCAAAACTGAAGACGTAACTAATGAGAAAACCAATGGGTATTTGCTCTGCTGCTTCTCCTTTAAGAAAGATGGAAATAAGCATGTGTCTTTTTCTGTAATTTTGCTGTGGTTTAACATTTGTAGCAAGCATGCTACAGATCTCTCCTTGCCCCACAGACTTTGGGCGTATCACAGAGGTTATATTTTCCTATGTATAAATTATTCATGAACAATTTCTCCAGTGCACTAGGTAAACTCTCAGAGATCAGAATGCATGTTTCTCTTTTTCTTCTCATCCCTGTAACTGGTCACATTCTAATAGGGAATGCAAAAACAAATCACACCCAAACCTGTCTCCATCTATGTGCATTTGATGGAGTGGATTGATGTAAAGTTAGAAGAGGAAACATCACAAAACCAAAGAAAAAAAAAATGTAAAGTTTTTTTTTTTAGTTTAATTGACCAAAATATATTGTTAGAGTGGGCTGAGGTACATCATACACGTTAAGGATTGGGTTCCAGAGTTGAAATTAACCTGTCTGGTGAACTACACAGGAAATTCTGTCCCTACAGCACTAGTGCAGAAAGAAGTAGGAGTGAAAGGACAGGAAAAGTAAGAGTTCCCAATCGATATTCCAGCTTAGCCCGTATCTACAATGGAATAATTCCCTTTCAGTGCCCTGTGCTTCCTATCACATCCATTAGTGGGTTTTGGAAAGATCTACAGCAATACAGGAAGAACCTCAGCTTGGAGGGAGCCTTCATGTGGCTCTTGTTACATGCCTCTAATGATAATAATACATGCCTGTAAAAAAAATCAATATATATATAAAAAAATCAGAACGCTGCTATTATTTTAAGAGATGGTTACAGACACGTGTTGTAATTCCAAGGATCAAGTCTTTATAGTCTCCTTTTCTCATTGGTCTTATTTGGCCAAATGAACTATTTCTGTGGAAATTCCTCTGGTACAATGTGTAGGTGATGCAGTGGATTTTGCAGCACCTGAGAAGGCAGGCTGGGGCCTCGTGGCGTTCGGCTGCTGCGTGTCCGTGCCCACTTCCAGGCAGCGGCAGACACTGGCTCTCGTTCACCCGGCATCTGCTCACCTGAGGAGTTACAAACTGATACTGCAAAGAGATTTTGGGAAAGAATTCACAACATAGCTGCTCACAATGCCTCGAATATGATACGAAGGGACAAGTTCGTGCCAGTGGAGAGCTTTTGTGGCTCTGTGCAGCAGTAAACGATGGGCAGTTAACAGTGCAATTACTTGGCTGGTTGGGGATTTTTCATTACATTCATTACTGATCTTTGATCCCTGTGTCCTCTTTCCCAGGTCGTCCCATTCCACCTACATCCTCGTCTAGCCTTCTCCCATCTGCTCAGCTGCCCAGTTCTCATAATCCTCCACCAGTTAGCTGCCAGATGCCATTGCTAGACAGCAATACGTCCCATCAAATCATGGACACCAATCCCGATGAGGAGTTCTCTCCTAACTCATATCTGCTGAGAGCGTGTTCAGGGCCACAGCAGGCTTCCAGCAGTGGTAAGAAAAATGCAAACATATGGAGTTTGTTTGTGCCATGTTTGTGCTGGTTTTATGCATTTTTTTGCAAATGTGTTCTTGCATATATGGAAATGAAGTAAACAAAAATCTTACTGTTTTATTTTGTGGAAACTTTTTTGGAAACCCCATACATCATATATGTTATTCCTTCATTTTACTATAGAGAGGTTTTTGGTTTTAAGGTGTTTTAAGCAGTGTGAAAAATATTACTAAATTTTTGTCATCAGAATTTATTTTTTGAAGTTGGTTTCTTGCTTCTTGATGCATCTTGTAAGAGAGAGGTGTACACACAGTGGTTCTTTGTTCTGCACAGACTAGTCCAATATCTCATGTGGGTGATGAGGTTCTGTATCTAAAAATGTGTGTTCCTTCTGCCGTTCTATGTCTGTTCTTGTTTCTGAATGTGTCTGATTCTATACTCCCAATATCACATTTAACTAAGATACTGCTATTTTGCAGCAAATTAATTCTTGTCTTTCAGGCCACTGTTTCAAAACATTTGCAGCTCTGCTATCAGTCATATAATCTATAGTGCTTCGGGTTTTCTGTTTGGTTTTCTCTTTGTTAGTTTTGGGTGATTTGTTGTGTTTTTTTTTTTAATTAGCAGATGCTGATTTTTCATGTTGACAGCCAAAAACTGAGGAAAGAAGTTCCAATCCCTTTTTAGAAATAAAGTCAAAACAGAAGGTTATTAAAGCTCCTTATTTTTTGCTTTTTTATTTTTGGTTTTGGTTTTGTTTTTAAATATAGATATCTGTCATGCAGTCTCTGTTTAGCTAAACACTCTTAAGTTTGTATCTTATATGCAGTGTCTGATCTGCTCCAGGTCACTCCATCTTGTAATGATACAGATCTGAACAGCATCGGAGATGCTATGTGGTGTAGAGCTGTTGGCCTGTGTGGATGTATACAGTACACTTAAATGATGCCCTTTAAACAGTGGCTGTTGCTGCTTGGTGGGAGGATGAGACAATGAGCAGAAGTAGAAGCATGAAAGATTCAGAGTGGGTATTAGGTAAAACATTTTCCCTAAACATTGGATTGGAACAAATTGCCCGGAGAGCCTGTGCAGTCTCTGTCTTGGGAGGTTTTCAAGAAAAGGCTGGTTATAATGCTGAGCTACTTGTTCTGACCTCAGACCTGCCCTTGCTTGGCAGGAGGATGGACTAGGGACCTCCTGGATCATTCTATAACTTTATGATCCAATTGCTATCTAAGACCTATAAAGTACAATTACACAAAGAGATAGTAATTCCAAGATTGAGTATGCTTCGTTGGTACTCAGGGTTTGAGGGAGGAAAGTATGACAACAGTTTGGGTTTATTGTGTTGTTTGGGGTTTTTTTCCTAGAGGTTTAGGGGGATCTTGCTTCAAACTCCCTTTACCTGTAATGGGCAACTCAGTAGAAACTATAGAAAAGGGCAGGGGGAAGGAAGCGGATATGTTCTATCCCTGGTGAGTCAGTGTCACTTCTCTAAAGGGTAGTGCTGCTTTAGAAACATTAAAGAGTTGGTTGGAGGGGTCAGCTGTTTCTGAGGAAGGGGTGGTAAAGGGGCTTTGTGTTTTCAAAAGGCTGTCAGCAAAATCTGTCACTTAGCTGATTGTAAGGAACCTAAACTAACATGGGGCAAGAGGGAAGATTCTGGCATGGTAGATAGTTATTTGGAAGACAGTAAGCAGAAACTGGAGCTCCCCAGTGAATCTTCATGGGCCATGAGGATACCTGGAGAAGACGATGAGCTGTGGGGTATGAAAGGTGGTGGCAGAGTGCTACAGATGAGATCAGACTGTGAAGAATCACGGAGGACCCTGTGACACCAAGTAACAGGGCAGGAAAATGGCAAAGGAAATTCAAGGCAGAGAAACATAAAGTGATATTCATGGAAAAAACAGCTCTGGTTCACTGGTTAGCAATGGACTATTATTACTGTATATACTGTCTCCAATCAGGAGTGAATTGTTGGGAGTGTGCGTGCTTCATCTCAGAGCTCAGGAGCAGGTGAGTGTTGACAGCTGAAGAAAGGAATAAAGAATAAAACAGAGAACATTGTCTAAATGATGTGATGGATCAGTTTACAGGGATTTAAAAGGGAACAGGGGAAGTAAATAGTAGGGAGATGCAATGAGGGTTGCTAAGTGGAAGAAAATCAAGGTCAGGGAATGTGAACCAGAAAAAGAATCTTGGAGGATACTTCAGCACTTGGTGCTTGGTATTTATAGTCATGGTTGTAGACTGAGTGAGCCACCATCATTTTTCTTATAAGGCTGAGTGAAGGAAGCTGCATTAAAACAACATCTGAAAACGTGATGGAAAAGCTCTTTCTGTTCCATTTTAAGTAGTAGACATTGTTCCTTTACCTCCTTAAAAGCTTTGTTTCACACTTGTAACTGTGGACTGACCCAAGGAACCTTTTTGATGTGCTCAGATATGCTTTGAATTGTTAATAAAAGGCTGATTCTACATTTTAACATTTTAAATATTTCATTTCCTACTTTAATAACCAGTCATATAATATGTAATGACTCCTGGTTTTCGGGGTAGAAGAAATGACTTCTTGTGTGTTTGTTTTCAACCGTAGACACATGTGTAACTGATCACCACTGAGAGTGTCTGAAAGCATGAGATCTCCTGGACTTTAGTACCTTCTGTGGAAAGTAATAAGCCTTTGCTAGCAATCTCATTTTTTCCTGTAGTTCTCACGGTGTTTCCTTTAAAGAGTTTATAAGAAAATAGATAGTCATACATACCTTAAATTGGAAAAGCTCACCATTTTGGGGGTCTCATCCTTATTCTTGAAAGATTTTTCAGAGTAGGTTTTACTATCTACATGATATGGAAGGGTGGACCATACTTTGATTTTTTTTACTATTTTGTAATATTTTTTAAAATCTATTTTAGTTCCTACGGAAACTTAGCAACAAAGATCTAGACATTGTGTGAGCATAAAGAAATTTAAGTATTTTGTTTAACCTTGGGGTTGGGTTAAAAAGGAAGATTTGAAGATATTTAGGTTTAAGCCTTAGATTCCAGATAACCTTTGATCATTAATAATATTTGCTAGCAATTTCTACATTTTTCTTTAAACATTTCTATCACAGTCCTAAGTGCTGAAGATGAAATATTTGCAGAAGTCTTGTACTGATTACATTATTTAATGTGTCCTCTTGTTTGTCTGATTGTACACTTATGCTTGCTTCAACCTCTACAATTACAGGATAGCTCCTCAACAAGTTTAAGATGGGTCTTCTTGGATATGGTAGTCATCCACATGTGCTGCCCTGTGCCCTTCACAATAGCCATTCTTGATATATCTGGAAACCTCATTTGCCTAAAAAAATTACCTAATCAAATCTTCCATCAAATGAGCAATCTATTGTTGATATTATGAAGGCCTTTAATCTACAATAAATCTTTGTTAGAACTCATCAGAGCTTCCAGTTTGAGAGAAATGTGATTATAGCACTCTTAAAATGACATTACATCATCGGGGTGATTGGTTTATCATTTGGAGAAGCGACATCAATCATAACTAGCATAACCACACAGTAAATGAATTCAACCTTTCTACTGCAGAACAATGACACAATAATTGCTCAAAATCAGACTTAAAATGAAATCAGAAAATGCACTTCCTTTAAGTATGATGTTAACCTAATGGAATATATTATTAAAAATCATGTTTGAGGAAATTCTATGTAATTAAAAATATGTGAAAATGTATTCCTTTTTTCTCTCATTAGAACCTGATTTCAGTTGCAGAATCATTTTCTATGCAACAGATATTATGCAGTTTTTAATTGAACTCCCATCACTTACATTTCCCTGCTTGTATTTTTTAATATAATATGCGGCACAATTATATGTGATGAAGGACAAGAGGTTTTTGAAATCTGGTGCACCTGCTGATGCTGTTTTGAAAAACACAAATATTATAGAAGGAAATGAGACCTTTTATCCATGAAAAGTTAGTGTTGGGGTTTTTTTCCTTTTAAAAGAAGGTCAGTTTCCATCACACCATTTTCCAGGATGGTTTCTAACATCTAACAGAAGAATAGGTTTATTTCTTCTTCCTGTATATATTGCATGTATTTTCTTTCTGATAATATAAGGTGACTCATCTTGTTGGAATGCCATTTTAATAGCTTCAATCGTAATACAATTTATCAAGTTCTTTTCCAATCTTACGTCGAAAAAAAGATAGGGGTTTCTGTTACCAGCAGCTTTGCCTTTACTTTTTTTATATAAGATTTACTCCTGTTAAACCAAATTTTGGAATCCCAACAGAAAAACTTTGTTTTTCAGCCTGAGTAAACGCCTAGGACGTACCTACTTGGACAATAGTTTTTGTTATAATGGATCCATAAAGGGGTACATTCGTCACCTTCAACCATTCTAACAATGGGAAAGTAGATGCAGAATGATTTTTATACTATTTTGATTTTGGGAAGATTCTGAGCTGTGCATTTGATATTGTCATGATTCCCAAGAAGTTACTGAAGTTTAACTGGGAAGGGAGATCACTAGTTTCTCAGTGTTAACATGTCCTTTTGGCTTAGAGACAATAACACGAACCAGTTGGCTCACTGTAATGATGTTTGCCCACAGAGTAGTTTGGATGCTGCTTAGAGGACAGGGTTTGCTTTGATTTTTTTCGTAAACAGTTGTTGGCAGTGAGGAGAGAGGAAAGGAGAAATAGATTGACTTGAGTGAAATAGTTACTGTTGTTTAGTGTGGTCTGTGAGTTAGAGTGGAAAGAAAGAAAACTCTATGCTAGTGATCCTTGCTTGTCTTTATTATGTAAATGATCAGTACTCATTATATTGAGTGTAAATATCTGGAAGGACCTCCTGTGTTCAACAGATATTACCTATCTATAGGATTTTATCTTTATTAATGTATAATCACTACCTCCTCCTTGCAGTTTAATCCAGTATGTAAAAATATATTTTTTTCTGAAGGAAGCCACAACTTTCATTAATGCACTGTAGCTGGAGGGCTTATTTGAGATCTTCTGCTGAGAGTGCTTAGAAGTGTATATTTTATAGGCCTCTACAATCTGGCATCAAATAAACAGGCATTTCCAGTTTCTGTTGTATAATGCAAACCCATACAGAAGACAGTCATCTTTAAGAAATAAATGAATCCTATAGCAATATAATTACATCTCCTTCAGGTGATTAAGTATCGCCCCCTACTGAGTGGAGAAAGAAGTTTCTATATCTGCCGGTTTACATAATAGAAAATAAAGTATCAACAACAAAAACCTATAATCCGTAGCTTATTTTTTTTTTCCGATAAAGGATTGGCCTTGGCTTACTTAAGAGACTGAATAAAAGTTTGGATATCTCAGTAGGTAGCACCTTCATCTTATTGCCAAAAAGACATGGGTTTAAACTGTAGATAAGAAACCAAGAGCTGCATAGCTGTCCCAGCGTGATAGCCAGTTGCTGGATTGTTGGAAGAACTAATCAACCAGGCTCAATACTGAGCATTAGATATTCTGACAGGAATCTCATGGTGTTCAACAAAGGGAAGTGCAACGTCCTGTCCCTGGGAAGGAGTAACCCCCTGTACCAGTGTAGACTGGGGCTGAACAGCTGGGAATAAGCTGTGCAGAAAAGGACCTGATTTTGAGGGACAGGAGATGGACCATGAGCCAACAGCAACCCTGGGATGAGTAAGGAAAGCTCTGCCGTCAGGGTCGAGGGAGGTGATGCTGCTCTCTGCTCTGCACTGGTGAAACACATTAGCAGTGCTGGGGGACCTAACTGGAGCGTGTCCAGTGATGGGCCACTGAGGTAATCAAGGGTTTGGAGCATCTAATACACTGGGAGGGGCTGAGAGGTATGGACTGTTCATTCCAGAGAAGGAAAGGCTCAGTGGGATCTTACCTCAATGGGCAAGAGTCATGATACGGGAGATAGGCTCTGCTCAGTTGGTGTCCACTGGTGGAAGGCTTAAGTTGAAATACAGAAATTCCATCTAAATGTAAAGTTTTTTAACTGTAAAGGGAGATCAAGCATAGGAATAGTTTGACAAGACAGACTGAAAAGTCTGAATCCTTGGAAATGCTCAAAAACATCCACTGCAAGAGTTTCAGCTGTCAGTAAGTTTTAGAGGTGTGGAAGACCTACAGGTACTTTATGTGATAAAAGGCTGGCCAGAACTTAGGGAGTAGATCTGTGCTATCTCCTTGTGCAGCCCCAACAGAAGAAACACATCACTCTGTTCCCCACTCCATGCTCTCAAAAGTTTTGTTCTTTCCTAGTGTTGACTATTAAAATGGTGAAATTTAATTCTACTCAAATTCAAAGCAATGTTCTCATAGTGACTCCAAGTGCATGGACATTCTTTCTTGATCCACACTCTATGGGGTCATCAAACATGTTCTGCTCGTATATTGTCTTTGCAGGTGGTAGGAGGTCTTGCCCACAGTCTTGCACAGAAAATAAGCGTAGGGTGCTTGATCAATATTAAAATTTCATTTAATTTTTTGGTTTTGTTTTGGTTTTTGCATTAGGTATACTAAAAACCTATTTTTCTCTGATTACATTTTACAATAATGCAAAATAAGAGTTCAGATTATAATTTTAATTTCTGTTTCCAAATTAAAAGGAAATTGTGTATGTTTGTTTCTGAGTACTTTGTTTTTAATATAATTATTATTATTATTGCTTATTAAGAATTGCAGTGATAGAGGCTTTTTTTCCTACCTTGGCACCCGCAGCTCTTATGTGCTGCCCTGGATGTAATTTGCAGAATTCTACCCTTAATGCTTAATGAACCTGAAGAGCATAAACCACCCTGTATTTCTCAAAGGGTTCTCTTCAGCAGGTGACAGCATCCAATAAAGATTCCTCTGTTACAATATATAAGACTGAACAGAAACTAAGCCCTGCTGGTTTCCAGTATTTATACTATGACTCCTGGCTTTGTGGTTTTAATCAATAATCTCTTTCTATGCACATTGTTTCTAACAGTGTGTATGTTTAGCAGCAAGGTCTTCGAGTAGCTTGGTTTTTTCCACTTTGTTTTTAATACTTTAATTATCTAAGTCCTTAATGGTCAGTCACATTCTAATTCCACTGCATTTCTTGAGTCTGATTTTAGAGCTTTGGACTTGAATTAGAAATAGAGGGAACAGCATGAGCTGTGTTTTCCTATTGAAACTGAAGGGTGCACTTTTTCTTTAGTGTTGTATCCATGGTGCTGCAACTATTACTGATGTTATTGCTGCTGCTAATCTGTGTAGCATATGTTGACAATGCCAGCAGACGTCTGAATTTCAGCCAGAAGATTTGATTCTTGATATTAAGAAATTGCAGACACATTGTATTTATTAATTTGTGGATTCATAATTGTTACAGACAAACAAATTTCAAACAGAAGATTCTATGGTAATAAAAATGATAATGTCTTACAAAAAAAGCTGTAACATCAAGAACAGATTCTAATTATATTGTTTCTCTATTCTTCCACTCACTGTGGTTTTGAGAGCTGCAGAGATTTTTCTTAGCTGCTCTCACATCATTTTAGTTTAAGGCTTGTAAATGCGTTAAGCTGGCTGATGCTCTCTGCTGTAAATCATGCCATATGGGAAAGAATTTCTTAGGCTTTTTAATAATTTTGTCTCTTGATACAGAATTTTGGCTCTTCTGAACTCCACCTACTTTTTCATTGGCAATGACATAGTCCGAACAACTTCATAGTAGATTTTACAGCTCTTTATGGAAATGCAACATTTAGGAAATATTTCCTGTTTTGAACTGTCACCAACATAATTTGATAGCTGGTTCACAGTGAAGAGTCAAGCACACATAAGCCACATGCACTTCACAGATTATAAAATTGAGAACCTTAAATTTAGGATATTTTTTTTTCAGAATTCTTTGCAGTATTTGCACACGGGAAATTTTTTATTTGGTTCAGTTCATTTTTTGCAGCAAAAACTTACATAACTTAATTCTTTCTCTGTATAAATCCAAATAAGCACTGTTACAAACATTTGAAGGCAAGGAGACACGTTTCATCTGATTCAGTGTCTTGTCTTACAGATTTCCTGATTTAGGTAAGACAAAGCCATACACATCTACGTTATTTAAATTATGAAGTGTGAATTTATCTAGTGCTTAATTATTATTCCTGGTTATAAAATCACTTGATTAGGTTTACAGTTATGTAATTTCTAGTACGCTTATAAATATTAGCATCTTATCAGGCAAATCTGTAAATATATGTTGCGTTGATCACATTATCATCTCTAGAAACTGAGTTTACCTTCATATAAAGCATGATTCAATCAATAGAAATTAGGACTCTTTCCTTTATATGATGTTCAGTATCGTTCTGAAAGCCACAAGAGGTGGAGAACTCACCACTTTTCTGGAGAAAGTGCTCAGTGGTTATTAATTACTCTCACTGTTATTTTTTTCCCCATTCATGTCTGACTCTTTGCCTGAGAGTTCTGCCACGCATGTCTTCTGTATTCCTTCAGCATAAACAGAAAGAAATCTGAACTCTGTCATTTAGTTCAGGATATTTTTCCCTTTCTGTTTCGTGCAACAGCCCTGTTGCCCTCTGGGCTTACGTATACTAAAAGGGTTTGCACGTATAGCTTTATTGACGAAACCCTTCGCTGAAAATACAGCTCACCCAAGCAAAATATGCTCTTCTGGAATTTCCTAATCCAGTTCCTCAAACGGACTAAGCCATACTTGTATAAAGGACTCTTCTGCTTCTTCTGCTGGGTTGTGCTGATGCATGCTTTTGTAGATCAGATTTTCGTCTTTCTTAAAATTTCAACTTTAGTGACAACCTCGTGCAGCCACTGTTACAGTGGAAATGTGATAAAAATACGTGGTTCCTCCATTAAACTGCTGCTTCTTTTGATGCAGGTTTACAAATGTTTCCTGCAGAGGAGCACGACGGAGGTGCACACGATGGGGTTTATGGTGGGAGGCCAAGTAAATGTTCAGAGGCTCTGGTATTGAATGGATTCCTAGCTGAGCATTTTCGCTTGTTTCTGTCTATGGCAGTGCTCTCTACTTGCATCGTGTCTGTCCCAATATTGCCCATGGCCAGCTGACTTGCGCCGCACTAAAGATTCAGGGGCGGAAGGAGTTCCAGTGGAAGTCTTGAACTATTGAGGTTCTTTCTTTTTTGGAATTCCTATGTTTGTGATAATTGCATACTAAAAAAACAGGTGAGGGGTTATGTTTCTCACATAAACTAATCAAGAAAAAAATATTGCCTTATTTATTGCATTACAAATATATGTAATTTATTTCTATTTCAGATTCATACACAGAAAAGCTGAGGACTTTGAATGTTAGTATTAAAGTATTTGTTATTCAAAGTTAATTGCTGGCCTTAGTAAATTCTTACTTTTTCAAATATCTTGACAACATGGCATAGAGAGAATCGTGTTCCATTTTGTCAGCTCTCCAAATGCTTCCACAGCTCAATCTGCGGTAGTCACACGTGAATGAAGTTGCATCTCTCACTCTGTTCCATTTGTTTGGATTTTGAGTTTTCTTCCAGTCTGTAGCGGTGCTGTTCTTGCTCCCAGTTCCCTAGTTTGCTTTTATTGCAGTGACCTTTTCCATCTGCATAGGGTGCTTTTTGTCATTCCTCTCCCCTTTGGTCCCTGCCTTGTCTCACCAAGATGTTGCTCCTTTACAATAGTTCCTTTCTATGTAATGCATTTGTAGAGCTCTAACTGTGATTTGCAGTAACTGAGCTTTTCTCTCCTTTTGTTCAGGTCAGCTCTAATGATTTGTGAAATAAATAAAGAAATGCATACAAGCAGAAATGTAACAGCATCTTTATGATTATAGTGATAGCTGGTACTTATCTTGCATATCTAGGACCTGAAAAAAAACCCTAATAAATCAAAAGGAAAGAGAATTGGCAGCTTTGTATGGAAGTTGTATTGGTTTGGGAAAAGTCCTTGCCCCTGATGCTCTGTTAATTTTGGAGCAATAACTAGAACACTGTGGAAAATGAGAATGACCTTTTATAAATTATAAAAAGCAATATGTAGGTACAGGTGCCTATACATATCAAAACCCTAAAAGCTTGGGAGTCTTACTTTGCTACTAGATCTTTCACAATCTGCCAAAGTGGGACTGGTTTACTATAAACTACCAAGCCCCAAAACTTCCATTCGTAATAACAAGAAAAATGTTCAGTATTGTCTTAGTACTCTATAAGAAAAAGACTTATGGCCTTGTTGTTTGAACCATCCTTCTTGGTCTCAAATCTTCAAACCTAGGGATAATTGTTAGTATTTAATAAAATGGGAACTTGACATGATTTGGGGAGAGCTGAGAAATCTGTACTTTAATGTTGCACACGGAATTAATTTTGGCTCTTACAAATCACTTTTTCTTCTGGAATCAGTGGGAATTTTACACTCCAAACACCAGGCTAACTCCTCAGTTAATGCACACTGTAATGAAGTGTGAAATGTTCTGCATAACAAAACACAGTGTTCGAACATCTTTGTTAATATTTGCTCCCACAAACAGGTGGATAATTGTTTCACTTGACACAAATCTGCCAGTTATATGGACTAGCACACAGGAAAAGGTGTAAAATCCTTGAAATACAGTGAGCTTCAGGTTTCTGAAAGATAATTTACAAAGTCAAAAGAAGGGAGTTTGGGAGATTGGAGCTCAAGGGGTAAATGATGGCTCTGAATTACTCTGTCAAGCGCTGAGAATGAGAATTGGGACTGGGATGGTTTGGGAGTGCATATAAATCCTTAGTGACCCTGCGGTGCAAGGTTCATCAACTCCTGGCACCTTCATTTCCAGTGCAGCTGAAAACTTGCTACAAAAGCAAAAGGAAGTAAGATGGAGGCAAAACAAACAAACAAACAAAAGGCAATTGGTAAAGCTTAGGTGGAAAGAAAGAAGAAATCAATACTCCTTTGATTTGCAAATTTGGTTAGGAAGAGCAGTATGGATTACTTCAATCTAAAGCAAAATGTAGGTAGGATTTTTTTCCATTTTAAGTTTCAGCCTTTTTGTTTAACTATTTTTCAGTGTGGGTTAAGAAAAACAACAGACACAAATCCTCAAAATAAAAGGTGAAAATATTTGCTTAAAATCTTCCAAATGAAATGATTCAGTATTTGAACAATGAAATAATTATTGTTTCTGGATTTTCCAAATGTCTTTTCTCTTCCTCCTCTATCTTTTTTCAGCTAAAAATGTAGCCAGACTGAATTAGATATTCATGAATAGTTTGTCTCCTTGTGATCTGAAGCAGGCACTAGGCGAAACCAGTTAAAGAATAGCTATTTATTCTGAAATCTCTGAATTTAGTTGACATAGTAAGGCTGGTCAATTATACTCGTGTATGCTCTATGCAATGGGAGTAGAGGGCACAGAGAAGACCAGACTGCCTTGAAGAAAAGGAAAAATTTCCAAGGCTCAGTTTCGGATTTGCAACTGCCTTGAAAGCATGATGAGATTATGGAGCCCCATGTGTACGAACAGACTGAGCACTGGTGGTTCTGGTAATGCAGAAAGGCTGGGGAGGGACAAAAATTAATCTGAGGAAAAGACTGAAGAGTCTGACTGGAAACCAAACTTTTTAAAGTGTGCTGTCAGCAGCCAACGCCCAGTCCATCCACATGGCTGCACAGCCATTTCTTCCAAGTCATTTACAGAAAGAAGTTATAGAATACAAATCACTAGGAATTGTCAACCAAAAGTATTAGCAATGGCCACAAAATGTATTTCTTCACTTGTTTTCCAGCCACAGACCAATTCTTCTAAATATCTTCCTTTTTCTTTCTTTTCTTTTTCATTGTTGACAGCTGGAAAGATTCCACGTTCTTCGTTCTTCATTTCCTCTCAGATCATGCCAGAAACACAAATGCATTAGAGTCTTGTTTCATTTTCTTTTTTTGGAACAATTTCCATTAATATCCTGCCGTCACAAAGCAACTGGTGCTGTTTCACAGCTCTTTATCATGGCAGTTTTATTCTGGGGAGCTACTGCAATTGCTCATTGAGACCCAGAACCCCAACAGCATAGCTAACTTTTCTGGGTAACGTAATATTTAAACTCTTCAGTCAGGTTTAATTCAGATGATGACAGCTTCTTAATATTTAATATTTAAATCTCTTTGAGGAAGTCAGTACTGGTGGTTCCTGCTGGATCAGCAGCCTTTGCATCAATGGGTTCTTCATAGGATAGTATAGACTGGTTTATAGAACAGTGTTTTCTTTATAAGATAGGCAGATTCAGTTCAAATTTTGGAATTCCTGAGGTGTCTGCAGGCTAGAATCAGTTTTGAGGTAGCTGATTTGATATTTTTTCTCTCTGGGTGGTTGGTTTTTGTTTGGTTCGTGGTGGGGTGAAATGCAGGTAGGTTTGGTTTGTTACGGTTTGGTTCGGTTTGGTTTTTGTTTAAATATATGCATTAAATACATTGTTGTCTTTCTGGGAATCTTCATTTTTAACTTTTTTTCAAGAACAAATCTGTTAGGTTATGTGATTAACCAAAAAATACATTGCAATTAGTTCTCTTCAGGAATTAATGCTCTAGCATGCTGACGTATTAAAAGGATCTACAGAAATTTCACCATTAGCTTTCAGGCTGTGCAAAAATGTTGCAGTTTAATTATTTCTGGTTCCCAGAAAATCCTTTCAGGTGGTTTTATGAGAAAGCACCTAAAGATTTAAGAAAACTATAGTGGAATAATAACATTTCAGATTTTGATTGAAGCATGGTGTTATCAAAAAAAAAACCCCAGAAAAATTAAATTTTAAACCAAAACAAAACAAAAACCCTCACCACAATCAGAAGAGTTTTCATCTTTACAGTTTACCTAACCCTCCGATGTGTTTTCCAACAACAAAACTCTCTGTATCTCCCACCATTAGTCTTCAATCCAAGCAACTGTTAGAGTTCTGTTCCTTTTTTCAGATAACAAAGCAAACACAGAGCTAATGTCATACCTGGGAAGCAGTTAGTGCTTCCCGAAGCGACCCAACCGTGGGAGCAGGTTTCTCAGCTCACTGGACCACCACATCCCTATAGAAATTCCCAAGTTCTATATGAAAGTGCACTCATATTTTCATGAGTTTTGATGCTTTCTCCACTTTCAATTTGCATTTTGAAATCTCTTGAAGATACGAGACATTGTTAATTTAACAGTATAATAACAATATGTGAACATTGCTAAATATTCCCATGAGTAGAATTCACAGCAATGGCAAATGTTTAGAGCAGACATTCAGCAGATTGCTCAAACCTGGTACAACCTGTGGCACAAATCTAACAGCCTTCGTAAAATCACAGATAACGTATTTTCTTACTGCTCTCCCAGCTGCTTTGTATTAATCTGTGTTATTAGCTGATGGTTAAAGGCGCTCTAATGATTCCTTGTTTGTATTCTATTCATCAAAATTCAGGTAATGAAACCGTTTCCTGACTTTATTTCTTCTTAAATCTTGTTTGAGCCACTAACTCAGTGCCTAGTGTTTCTTTTAGCACTTTTTCATGTGGCAATCACAACTACAAAATGTAAAGCAACGAAAGAATGTTCTCTATAGCTGAATTTTCATTGTCAAGCAATTTGAACTACAGATGTTAAAGCTACTTATATTTTACAAGAGATCAATATCAAAATATGGATATTTTTTTATGCTGTCTTGATGTAAACCTTAGGATTTTTGCAGAAATTTTTATGCCACTGTTCTTCAGCTGAAAATGTTAAAAGCTTACTTACAGGATTTAAAAATGAAGAGATCATCAAGCTTAACATAGTAGTGATTCATTGGCTGGTCCACTGCAAGCATTATCTATTTAGTCTAGACATAGAGGCAATACTATGAAGGAGGTTTTGAATTTAGAATCAAACTTCAGGTTCCTGCACTTCCATTTATCTCTGTTGAATCCTTTACATGAGACATTTGAGATTTGATATTGATGAAAATTAAATCACCAGGGGAAAAAAAAAGATGAATTTTCACAAAGATGAGACAAGTAAAAGAAAGATAATGCTGTTGCTTTTAATGATAATAAAGTTAGGTTGCTTTTCTAAGTACTGGAAGTGCTCCAAAAGAGCCATTGTTACTCTCTTTGGGAGTGCTTAAATGTCAGTGGCTCAGAGCCACGTGCAGCTCTGCTATGTCATTATAGAGAATTGTTATGCCTCACATAAGCATTGGGCTAATCAATTCATCGGGAATTTGCACGGAATTAAAACTACGTTGTAAAGATTTCAGGAAATAAAATTGCATTTCCACTTGTAAACACAGCACACATCTGATCATGGTGTGAATTTTGGGAGTGTCCTATAGGGATAGGGGTTGGACTCGATGATCCTTTGGGTCCCTTCCGACTCGGATAATTCTATGATTAATACTTTTTTTTTTTAATCGTGTAATGAGCAAGTCAAAATAACAGTGGATTTCTAATTGGATTTGGAAAGTTCAAGTTTCTTCTGCAAAATAATGGAATTCCACAAGTGGAATTAACTCACATATTTTGGATGGGCATCACTATACTCAAATATTACATTACCCAACATGACATGTACATTTTGGATCCTCTGGAGATCTTAGTGGAATATGTTGACAGCTGTCAGTAAAGCCAATGTTATATTCCAATAGTAAAATGGTCGTTATTATGAAGAGCAGGGTAATTAACACCTATGTTTACATACTTCACTGCTCCAGAAAATTGATCCAATATGCGTGATACACATGCAGGGGATGAGCTAGCATTTCCATAGGGACTCATAAACATTGGTTTTATTTCATAAATCTTAAAATCTTACAGCTCTTACTTTTTAAGGTGAACTTTACCTTAAAACTTGTATCTGTTAGAATTGGCCAGAATTTTCCACAGAATATTTCACAGAAAACAAACAAACCAAAAAGTGTCCTGTAGAATGTATTAGAATGTCCTCACTGTTGAATTGACCAGTTTGTGAAGTCTTTGAAGATGAGTTTATTCTCACATATGATGGACTTGACAGCACTGATCTTATTTGTGGACTTTAGCTAGCGAAAAAAAAGCTCTTTATTTTGAATACTTATTTTGTCATGTGGAAAATAAATCAATCTCTGTTTTTAAACCACTAACCACTACTTATAACCCCATTGTCAAACTGTTTCAGGGCTATGATAATATTTTGGTAACAGTAAAATTTCAGTAGATATTACGTAATAGTTATATTGCTAGATGTTTGGTTATTGCCCATATCCAGCCTGGAGACCTGTATAGTTTATAGGTGATTTTCATATCAACCATGCCTATTTACACACATATAACCCTGTGAGTCATGGTTTCTTTCACATTCATACAGATACTTATGTGGTGTTACTTGGAGTGGGAGAAACACACTTTACTGCTCAGTTTATTTATCCTGTATTTTGTCAGTGCTTAGCAGGCGGTGGATACTGTGAGTCTAAGTTAATGGAAGCTAAAGTTGTGTGGAAAATACTATGTCCAGAAAAATAAAGTCACATAAGGTTTAAAAAAAAAAATCAGTTAATATAAGCCAAGAAATGATGGAAAGGTGGGTAATGACTGAGACATTAGGGATGGCAGGGCTTTGCGGCATTCTTAAAAATGATAGTCTGTGCCAGATTTCTCAGGATTTGCAGCTGTCATTTAATCACTCATACCAGCTTTTAGAGTTTCAGAGGGTCAGAGGAGAGGGAGTCGTAGTTCATTTTGAAAATGTGCTCATTGTTCAGGTTACCCAAAGAGGCTTTACTCTGAAAAAAACCCATATTCTACAATACTGAATAAACTGACATTTACAATTTTCAGATTTCTGCTTGAAATAGTCTTTGGAAGAGTCCAATTTTAATCTTATATTGTTCTATAATGAGGGGAATAAGGAGTCATGTAAACTTGTTTCCTGATTTTTTTGTGTGAGAAGTGGCGTGACATCTTATCCACATTTTTTTTCCATTGTCTGATGTTGGCTAGAAATGATATCTAAGGCTTGGTAGTGTAACCTTGAAATTCATTAGGCTGGTTGCTGGGAAGAGTACAGATGGTGGGGTTTGGCAAGGCACTGTTTTTGGTAAAGGTCTTCTCTGTTTGAAGTCAGTGATTTGATAGTTGATTTAAATGAAAACTTAATTAAGCGAGCTTTGATTAAAATCCCATACAAAGAATGTAAACGTTGGTAAATGATAATTACTCTCAGAACTGCTGAAGTATTGCACATGCTTAGAATGTCTCCTATTACCTGTCTGGCTGCTTTGTCTCAGCAGCTCCTTTGTGATTCCTCCACTGTGTTTCTCACAGTGTGCTTTTGTGTTGTAGTATTCTACCTTACCCAATTATAGAATGGGTTAATTGCAAATAACCTCTTCAAAACCCAGGAGTGACCCTCAAATTTTAACAATTACATGCATTAGTTCTTAGAAGTTTCTGCTGCTGTCATTTATCAAGTGCTTGAGCTCATTCAGCATCAATAAACACAGAATCAGGGCTGTAAATGTTGGGGGGGTTGATGTTGGGACTTTAATGATGGAAAGGAAAGAGCTAGAGGCTTCAGCAAAGAGAGTTTATTAAAGAGGGAGGCTGAGCAGGAATAAGGAACTGTCATTTGGGGCAAAATGGGGCTGAATTAGAAAAGGTGCAGAGTGCATTTGTAATGCAGTTGAAGTCACTTCTGAGGATCAGTCAGTGAGTAAAAGCCTTACATAGAGTGTGGCATTTACATTTATAGCTGGCATTGACTGAACCTGTATGAGCTGTAAATTATATCTGTGTCCACACTCACATTTCCACGCTCACATGTGCTATAAATATATAATATCCAGTATACAAATATATTCTCTACATACTTATTAGTATGGTTATGAAAAAAAATCAAGGTGGAGAACTAGGTGGGTTGTTTTTTTTAACTTAGGAAGAGTCTGGGTATTTGAGAAATTCTTCTGGACAAAAGCAAGGAAAAGGGCATTATCTGTAATTAGAAATAATAATGTATAATTGGTTCATTTGCCATATTTCTACAGTTCTGATTTAGTTGAACAACGTGATCATTATGCCACCAGTTTTCAATAGAGGTGTCACAATGAAAAATAATTGCAATATTCCACAATATTAACTGTACTCTAATTGCAAAAGTTTTGAAATATAATTACCATGAAAGCTAATGTGACAGGGAACATTAAGCATAATTAGTGTATTTTAAAAAAGGGAAAAACTGTTAGAAGCTTGTTATTGTCTCATAAGGTAGCTTCAAATTAGCTGGATGCAGAGCACTTTTGTCTAGGTTTTCTATAATTTTCTTTATTAGCACAGACTGCAATGAATTTATTTGACATAGCCCACACCTGCTAACCCTGCAGGAGAGAATTTCTGATGTGCACAGGTCCCAGGTTTCTCGCAGAATCTGTCACAATTTCCTGGGAGACAGCAATGGGGAAGGTTTCGGTGTGGGCTGGTTGGGGGGAGGTTTGTTTTGTTTTTTTTAACGGTCATTCGTGCTGCACTGCTCAAATTACACTGCATTTTAAGGAATTTCTGCAAAAAGGTACACAAAAATGCTATAATGAAGCACTTGAAAGAAACCATTCATTACACATCATAACCATATTCTGAAAAAATCAGATCCAAGCTTTTCCAAAAGGCCTCTGTTTCCGAGTGTCTCAGTAATGATACCTGTATGGAGAACCTTTTCCTTTGAGTATTCATCAGTCCTTAGATTTATGGGCAAAATATTGCCTTCAGTTAGCAACACAAATCAGCTCTGGTCTTGGCTGAAGCTGAGCTGGTTGTTCTGAGCAGCCACAGCTGAACAGACAGAGCAGAACAGCCCTGTCCCTCTCGAGAAGGAGCTGACTGACGTCACTCCTGCAGAAGACTGGCATCTTTTCCTTAAAATACATTCATGTTCCTGAAGTGTCTTGTTTTCATAAAAGTGATATTCAGCTTTATGGCATCATATCTGGAAGTGCAGCCTGCGTGTGTCCCCTGCCAAAGTGCAGTACAGTACTGCCCAAATATGTTTGGTAAAGTAAGAGTGTCTTTATAATGACTTAAAGAGAGAGCCATGAAGGAGTTCCTATACAAAGGATATTTCAGTCTTAGTTTAGTGTCTTATAAAAGCACATGTTATTATCCAACTCTTTTACTACTAAAATAGGTACTTAGCAGATGCCATAGGTTTTAATTATCAATATTCTATTGTTAAATAAGGACTCAGTTACACAGTGGAATACTTTCTAATATTAATTCAGAATTAAAATATTATTCATTTTAACAAACCAGATTTAATGAGGAATTAGTACAACTATAGAACTCTCTGTGTGTGCACACCTGCAGGTCCAATTAACCATTGTGCCTGAAGTTGTCTGCTTGTAAAAATTCCTTAAGTCAATGGAGTTTATAAATACAAGTGCTTCAGTCATAGGGCCACTGGCAAAATGTTTACAATTCAAAATATGTTTGCATGCATTTACTATAATGTTTATTAGAATATTTTTTTCTTCTTTACCCTCTCTAAAATTATGATTAAGATGATTTAGGATGTTCTTTGGAGGGCTGCAGAAAACATTTGTTTTTGTTAACAATTTACTTAAAAGCCTGGGTCTTTCGTAAATAGTGCTTAATAGAGCAAAATGCAATAAGTAATTGATTTACACATAATTTCTCACACTATTTTTCCATGCACCTTCATGTGGCCTGAGAACTCCTCACTCCATTTCCTCTGACTTTGGTAGGGCATCAGGATGTGGTTTGACAACACATGCTTGACGTGGGCTGTGCATTCCTGCCACCATCCCCAGCTCGTGTCATCACCAGAATTCCCAAGAGGCTGAGCCATGTAGATGACAGGAAAGTCGATCTCACCCTCAGGGAAAAGGCCAGTGCTTGGTTCCCAAGCTGGTAGCTCCTGGCACCAGATTCCCCTACAGCTGCACAAGCGTTAAGTGTGATGCAGGAGAGTGGGGTTTGGTGGCATTCTAAAGTCAATCAGCTGTTGGCCAGGGAATCCCATCGCTGATCCGTGCCTTGGGGTACATTTTCATCACTGATTACCACCTGCCAAAGGCTGTGCTGCTTGTGAAAGCTTCTTTTGGCAGCAGTCTGGACTTTGTTGAAAACAGCTGGAAATTTGCACTGTTACAGATATTTGTGCAAAGATGAGCTTGTAATTACCTCTGCTTTGGCTCCAGTCTGTGACTCCTTCAGGGTATGTCCTTCCATGCTGAAAGGTGCTGCTCCTTTTCCTGTGCAAGGCCAAACTGATTCTCATTGCTGAGCTCTCTGGGCTGCATGGTAGAAACACACTGGTTAATGACTCTGTATTTTATTCTCTCTCTTCTAATTTTTGCCTTTCTGCACTGCTTTTGTTTTTTCTTTCTTTCAGCCTCCTTTTATTCTTCCTCTCTCTACTTATCAGTTACCAGTTATTGGTAAACAGTTCAGTTCTTCCTTAGTGCAGCAGTGGCAGAATCACAGAGCCTTCTACCAGCAGCTGCAAAACAGGAGTGATTACCTTTCCTGAACAACTTCCAGTTCTGCTTCATTTTTAAGCATCAAATCTATTTTATCTGTTCTTCTGCAAACGACTTTGAGCTATGTGTTTTCCAAGACCTGTATTGATTCATTATTTAATGTTTACTGTTACTCTATGGCTTAATTCTCCTTTTATTCATTATATAAAATGTTATTTCATTAACTAGATTGAAACAGATGAGAGTGGAGAACAGAGCTCTGACAGGCAAATTTAAATACCTATTCCATATCTAAAATCAAACTTTAAATTTTCAGGAATTAATCACCATTTAGGTTCCTATATGAAGACAAAGGATGTCTTTCTTTTTGCCTTCACTCTCAAACACATATACAACTACTCACGCGTACAAAAAGCATGTAAATACTTAAAAGTGTTGATTTTTTAAAATAGACTCTATGTAGCATAGAAGTTGGGCCTCTCATTATCACCGTGGCAAACATTTTGTTCTTACTACCATTCAGCATATCTAGAAATGAAACTTACATGTTCTTGCCTCTTGAAATTATCTTTGAAGGTGAACGTTATCAGTTGTGGTGTTGAGAGCTTGTGTTTGCCAAAAGATTGCTTTGGTGGGAGCATCATCCCTGATGGATGCAGAAATGTTCACAGAATCATTGCCGCCTTCTCACATCCTCTATCGGTAGCATATTTGGGGAAAAAAGTACTCAGATATAATTTTGTTCTTGATATATTGGGGGAGATTTTTAATTCACTCTACTTTGTCTTGCCTAATGGTTTGGAACAAAAGAATAGGCTGGAGTGGGGAAAAAAAATCACATTAGATTTGTGAGTTGATCACCTGCACCTGCTGTTCCCCACAAAACCATTGCCAGTGGGTCACTTAAATTATCAGTCCTTGTGAACACATATAGGGATGTTCTTGTCTTCAGTTCCTTGGTGAGCTCTGTGTCCCTACTATGTGCAGTAAACCAAAAATTTGACATCTGAATCTTCTTAGATCTCTCCCTTCTTTTTGTCTGCTTGCTGCATACATCAAGAGGATTTTAAACTAAGATGACAAGCCCAGCGTGCTTCTCTCTCTGTTGAGGAGGGAGGGTACCTTCATTAATTAACATGAGAATTAGTTTAGTCATAGTAACTCTTGTGATTCAGAGAATACTCTTAGCCCCTAAAACATACAAATATAAGGGAAATATTAGTAACTACTTGGTGTTCTGTGCTTCACAATGTATAGGAATGCATGTTCCTCTTCTCATCGAAACTTCGAAATTTTTCATTTATGTTTAAGTCAGATGTTTCCTGTTAGGATTTACTGCCATAAATAGCCCTCCATTTCTTATTCCCACCAGCTGTGCATTTGGGTAACATGCAGCAAAGTTTATGAATCACTTCCCCTTGACAGATTGTAACAACCACAATATTCTGCCACATAGTCAACAGCAGCAAGTGACTGATATTAGCACTTAATTCTCCAGAAAACTCTGTTCAGTAATTAAACATTAAGCCTCCGATGCCTATCATCATTCAGTGCTGAGATCCTTTACAATGCAGCTTTGCTACATTCAGGTAATGATATTAGAGATGATAATTTATTCTGGAAATGTAGCTCCCTGAGAAGAATGAATTTACTGAAATCAGGATTTCATTTATAAGATAGCTTTTCAGGACTTTTCTCCTAATTCTGACATTCACTATGCTGGAATATTTATTTAGTTTAAAAATCCTCTAAATGTAGGATAATTGACAAAGAGTGATGAAAAGAACAATATTTAAAATTGTGGCACCAGTAGGAGTGTGTAATTTAATGCAGAAAACTGCCTTCATTCAATAAGGACAAATGATTCACATCACTTCAAGCTTTGGGCATCGTTTCCAAGTTAATCTGCTCTGCTTCGGTGTCAACATAAAATTGAGATCAACTCAGTAGCTAACAAAGCAGCTCAGGAAACTTCAAATAAAAATTCAAATGTAGCAAATCCAGCACTGCTGACAGAAACTGCGAAGTCTGTTTTCCATCAGTGTGTTTACATAGCTCATTTAATGTGGTTGTGATGAGAAATAATAAGGATAAGCCTCAAATTAATAGCTAGGTGTTGTCTGGTAGCGGCCACAGCTCCGTCTCACCAGCTGAGGATGTAGCGCTCTCTACACTGTTAGTAATTTTCTGGTTTACAAAAAAAGATATGGCCACAGGTAAAGCACACAGAGTTTAAAATGATCTTAAGCTTCAAGGTGCAAAATCAAGCGTCTAGATGGTGGCTAAGAAGCAGAAATAATGCTGTCTCTGCAGTCTGAATTTGCCCAGTCTTCTACATTATACTGCAGTGGGCAGAACGCTGGAGCACTGTTCTGGACTCCTCAGCCCCAGTGGCTTTGTGGCCAGCCCCAGCATGTGCCCCTGGGTGGAGGGTCTCTCTTCCCACTAGTCTTATGGTGGTCTTTTTCTAGCTTTCCTATTTTTTCAGTACACAGTTTGCTTGTCTATCTAGTCCTTATTCTCATTTCCCTGTTCATCTTCTCGTATTTTGTATAACACTGACTTTCACTCTTTTCCTCATCTGTTTTTTGTCATTTTTCGGTTTTTTTTCCTCCTTCCTCTGCAGTTTTCAATCCCTCTTTCCTTTACTGGGATCTTCAACTATGCTTCCCTTTCCCTATACTCTTTATTTCTCACAGCACCTCAATATGTTGTTCTCTCTTTGCCTTCATCACCCTGAGAGACAACTTTCCACTTCCCAGCTCCTCATCCTGTCTGGGTCTTTTCTAGCCCTCAGTCCTCCTGTTAGTCAGATACAAGTCCCAACCTCTGGTCAGGCTCATTTCAGTGTCCTGTCCTTGCAGCCCAGCATCCTTTAGTGGCTTCCTCTGCAGGTCTGGTTCTCATCCATGTGTTGCGTTGCACAGAAGGATCCTTTGTCTCTGCCCAACATCAGAAGCTTTGGAGAGTCTGCAGTGTGCAGCAGAGTCTTCTACAGCGCTGACACCAGGAAGTGTTTTACATCGCCACCGAGTCTCATGATGGTGTTAAACCTCTTGGAAAAGGGCTCGTTGTGAGTGAAGACCCTCTTCTCTAACTTCTACTCTCTTCTCCATAACCTTCAGTCCTCCTGATCTCTTCTGTAGCTGGAGGTGTAGCAGGACTTGAATAGAGAGGACTTCACTCCATGGTGAAGACTGCAGAGTGAGATAGAAATGGGAAGTACAAACGTTACCACTCTGGGAGATGGCCCTGCGTCGCCCTGTCCAAGAGCCTGAGACTCTGTGGATTCCACACTTTCAGGGGGCCCTACCTGTACAGTGATGACTGGAGGAAAAGGAATGCTCCTTTTGGAGCTGGTGGTAGCAGAAGATTGGCCTCTTCTAGTCTTTCCTCTATGTCCTGTCGCCACTGCAGAGGTACTTTGCTGGTAATTTCTTCACCAGTCCACGTGAGCAGAGATACTGTCAGTCAAGACAGTGCAGAGGAGGGCATTAGGCTCCTACTGCCAGTTCCTGTTACAGCATTTGTTGTCATGCACATTGAAAAATGTGATAATAGTGTGATATTGTTGTATTGTCCATTGTAAACGTGTGGTGCACAGTATCCTGGAGCTCCAGTTGCAGAGGAGAGAGGAAAGCCATTCTTTCATCCAGGCAGGCAACCAGCTGCAGACAGAGTCTTTGAAAATGTGCAATAAAGCTGCTGTGTACATGAATACAGGGATGGCAAGAAGCATTTCCCTGATATAGAGTCACCACACTTCCACATGCCTTATCTCAGCTGCAGAGTACAGGATATTCTAACTGTTCAAACAAAACGATCCTCTGTCTTCTTTCACACAGGCGACCCACAATATTCCTGCTGTCTGTTTTCCATAAAAAGTATAAACCTTTTGCCTGACATTTTTCAAAACAAAATGAGGCTAATATGTTTTTGTAGAATCATGACCAGGAATCATGTGTTATAGGGAAAAAACCCCAGAATATTCAAACAGGTAATACAGGACAAGATCATAATTGGTGGAGTTTGTAGTGTGTGGGATATATGTTCAGATGGAAAATTGTCAGAAATGTTGAGAACATGTAAACCTATGTATTTCTTTTTTGATTCAAATTATTCTATCAATTTCATTAATCTTGGCATAGGAGAAGCAAAGAAGTTGAAATTAATCATTATTTACATCTTTAAGAATAAGAAAAATATTTTAAAATCACTATGCAGAAAATAATAGAATGTTTACTAATTAAATAGACTTTTTTGTTTGGAGTAGCAATGAATAGATGCAGTCTTTGAAGCAGCTGTATTGTATGCTGAGATTTGCTTTCAACATATCAAAAATTTTAACAATCAAAAATGAAAATACTGAAAATGAAAAATATCAGTGCTGTTTAGTTGTAAACAAAAAGGAAGTTTATCTTCTAGAACACAGAATAGTTGTGAATAGAAATCTTACGCTCTAAGGCAGGTTCAGCAGAAGCTCACATTTCTAAATAGAACACTTGAAAGAACAATATTATGTATTTTGTAAAATGAGGTTAGCACAGCTGATTCCTAATAACCAAAAGTGATTTTGGCTTGCAAGATGTTAAATATTAGGCAATATAATTGCTTAATGGGAGAGGCTTTAAACACAAGTGCTTCCAATCATTTGAGAGCCTTCTGCAGGGCTCCAAGGCAAGAGCAGTAACACCTTATTACGTAATACTAAGATTTTTCACCTAATATTTAGAGACTGTGTTTCACATAGAAGTTACATTTTGGACTTGGAGAAATAAAATATCTACCTGTGAGTTTTCATTCTTTCCCACCTCCTCTCATCTCTGCATGCTTGAAGGCAGGAGTTTGAAATGTAAAAATAAGATAATTGAGTTGACAGGGAACTGTAAAGATAGCCACTGTTACGTCTGGTATGTGATCTGTAACTTGGTACTACCGCCAGGCACCTGGAATATATGATTATTTAAATGCACAACTTGACATAGCGACAAGTCTGTTCCAGCCATCATGTGTAATTACACTGACTGAATGTATCTGAGTGTAGCTGTGTATGTCTATATATGCACATATTTTGGTTAATTTGAGTTTGTGTTGATTTTTGTTCACATCAAAAAATTGATCCTGACAGGTTGATATGTGTCTGCAGACAACCTCAAATATAGGTCATAATCATAAATCAGATCTCTCCCAGTTTGGTGTTGCTGCAGGAATTTTTGTTTCAGTACTGTTCTTTAGAAACTGATTACTACCATGTAGCTTTTGAGGATTTCATTTGTATTTGTAAACTTTTCTTTAATTAAGTTAAATTTAACCTTCCTAGGTGTCATATGTTCTCATAACAAAATAAAGTTTTAGATCATCCAATGTTACCAGCTAGAATGTTGCAATATTACTACCAAGGAGGACTCTGGTAAGAGAATTTTTGATAGGTCTTTTAACAGATCTGTGTGACTGCTTGTTAGGCCATGAAACTATTGGATGAAACTATTTGGATTAAACTATTTGGGTCTGGGTTTTTTTTTTTTGTCCAAGCTAGACTAGGCATAAGATTATTTAAATGAGTTTTGAAACCTTAATTCATCTGGCAAACTGCTGTAGAGTACTAGAAAATGTTAAGGGGAAGAGGAGAGGAAATTCTGAAAGCAATTAGGGAAACCTTTTGACAGCTCTTTCCAGCAGATAAAAAGCCAGCTCCTTGTGAGAAAGAATCTCCTGGCGTTGGTTTCGGTGTCTTATGGACAGTTCTGCCATCAGTATGCAAATGCAGGATGCAGGGGAAGGCATGTTGAGATACTTGTGGATTATTCAAAATTAAAACAAAATTACCGAGAGTATAAATAAGGCTTTTCCTTCAAATCTATCAGTCAAACTTTTTTGAAATTGTTTGGTATTTCAATTTGAAATCTGGTTTCTTGAGCAATCAACCCTGTGGTCTGAATTTTTCCATATGCATATTCATGGGTGTGTTTACATATTTGTTTGTTTGTTGCATCTGGTACTTCAGTAATGTGTAATTTCTGTTTCTTCCTTTTGTCTGGAGGCCTCTCATATTACATTTAGATTGTATCCTTTATCATCCCAAATTGACATTTATGCTTTTACTGCTATTGTTTGCCTAGCTCCTCTCTGGTATGGATCAACAATTTGTTTTAATCTGTGTCACTTCTCTTATCTCCCTCTACACAGAGATGCAGTCATTTTGCAGTGGCGTACGCCTACGGAGACTGTGTTTGCAGCAGTGGCTGCCCCCCTCCCCTCTCCGAAATGCTGGAGAATCTTAATTGCTTTTCCAGTTCGTTTATAAGAACGCAGAGACAACAGTATGTGTGAGACCAGTTTTGACAAAAGTAATGGTGTGCCAGTGCCTATGAATAAATAAATCCGATTTACATAGAGGAATACTGTGGCAGTAGAAATGAAGTCACGGAATGGAAGGAAATTATGGTTTGAAGTCTTTATTCCTTATTCTTAGCAGGGAGCTGAGTAAAGTCCAGAGTGCTGTAGAGCACAGGCTGCTGTACAGGTACAGTTGTCTTTGTAAACAGTATTTTTTGGTTTAATTTTCTAAAATGCTTACCTTGTAAACTTTGAGGTATAAATGAGAATTAAACAACAAATGTTTGAATTTCCAGGGGACTCAGGAAGCTGTTACGCTTCCTGTGGATTTTTTACTTTTTAATAATCGTTTTAACAGTTTGCTTTCAATTCCTTCCCTAAATCTGTTCTGTTAAAAGCTGTGACGTGAAATAGTTCAGTAGGTAAGAAATAGTAGCATAGTCTGTGTGTAGTGACAGATTTGGAGCTATAAGCGAAGGGTTGAAACGAGTCAGATTTGCATACCAAGCAATGAATATCTCTCTGTTGGAAAGAGGGAATAATGAGAGCCAGCAGAATAGCCTAGCAGAGAGCAGGCACGGAAAAAGGGTTCTGCAGTTCTCACTAGATCAGTGCAGGTATGAAGGCTGTTAATGGGAACCTCATAAAATACTCAGCGGTGAGCAGGGATGTAGAAGCGAGACAGCACCTGCCTGCTCCTTTTTGCTGTCCATAGCCCAATACCTGCAACCCACCAGGCAGCCTTCAAGTGCCTCAGTGGCCTTTGTGCTTTCTTTTGGGGTAAATTTTACGTACCACGAGTTCACCGTTTGTTACGAACTGTGATGGGTGGTGCACAGGGCCTCCTCACGAGGAGAACACCCTGTGGAAGAACACGGTCTGGAAGGAAGAAGTTGTTTGAGTTCATGTACATCCTGGGATCAGTACTGACTGATTTGTAGGTGATAATCTCCGGGTTGGCAGGAAACAGCGCTGATGGATATGTTTAGGAGAGAAAACCTGTGTCAGAATTTGATAAATAGAAATGTCATAAGGAAGGGCAATGTGCATTTAAGGTGTTTATTGAGTTACTTGGTAATAGCAGCAATATATATATATATCTACATATATACAAAGAGAAACGAAGATGATACTCACCTGCCTCATGCAACACTGGAAGCTTTACCTTCACAAAACATCAAAACAAGTGAATACATTCTGTGCAATTTCCTCCAGCAGTGCCCTTGTCAGTGACAGCATTTCCCACTTCCATTTCCTTCCCTTACTTTTTTCTTCTCTTACGTAATTGTTGGTTTTACTTCAAGAAAATAAATACAGATTTGGAAAGCACAAAGTGTTTAGAAAGAAAAATGAAAAGGGCATAGATTTTCCTTTTTCAGAGTTCTCCTGGTCTGTGGGATGGGAGTGAAAGCAGCCCAGCAGTATGCCTGCACAAGCCTGACAGTGACGATGCCAAATAGATAATTCAGGGACCACAAATAAACAATGAGCTATTTCTAGCTTTTAGGAATCGTGAGATTCTTTTTTTTTTACCACATCCTCCATAAAAACTGAGGCAGACAGCATGCCTGCTTCTTAGTCTTAGCAAACGTGAATAAACAACACCTGTAGCTTTTTAATTTATGATCTAGAGAGTCCTTATTTTGTTTTTGCTTTGCAGCGTCTCCTTGACCAGCAGCTTTGTTGAGGTTGCACTGGGCTTCTAATTGCTTGGAGTTAGACAACCAGATGTGTAAAGTAATAATATCTGAAGAACAAATGTGTTATAGTTGCGTCTGAACTGGCTAGTATGAATCTTGTGAATTACCAGACAATGAGAGCAGAAGAGTATTGCCTCTTTCACTGAAGAATTATGAAGTGTTATAAAATCGAAGACAGTGTATTATTGTGTATCATTTATGACAGCAATATAAGTACATAGGCTGTGCCTAAGCAATGCTTTTGTTTTAATTTTGCTTTGTTGATGCTGCAGTTCATTTCAGCAACACATTCCAATTACTGCCTTACAAGTAAAAGGAATTATATATAATGCAAAGTAGTTGGATTGAACAGGAAGCTCTAACTTCATTTATGCAGTTTATATCCAGCCATAAAATGTGCTTATAATATGAGCACAGGACTCCTTCAGTTGGAGTTGGGGATACCTCAGTGCCTTTGAGAAGTTAGGGGTCTTTTGGGGTGAACCAGAGAGACACTGACCTACCAGATGTCTGCCAGTTGTTGTAGAGCTCTGAGCGCCCCGACCTGGCCCCTCACCTCCCCGCTGGGCCATGGTTGTTGACCATACCAAAAGCAGCAGGAGTGGTAGGTGTTGCCCAGCCTCACCTGCCAAGACAGGTTGTTGCTGAACCATCTACAGAGATGTTCAGTTTGTTATCTTCCAGCCAGGAATCTGATCTCTGTGCAGCAGATGTGTACACAACCTTTTTTAAACAGCTCTGCACATCTACAAAATATACTGGGCTTGATCAACAGATCTGATTGTTATTGTAACCTGGTGTTTGGGCTTCCCACATAACTGGCTAATATATGCCAGTAGAGACATATGTTGCTGCATCTGCTTTGGCAGCGTAGGGGATCTCACAACAGAAATGCTGGGCCATCACTGCTAGAAGAATGCCTGTCCTTCTAAGCAACAGCAGTGTACCTGGCTGTCAGGCCTGAAACAAAATGGTTGTATTCATGGCTTCCTACTTTCTCTGGGGAGTCAGTCGCAAGCCACCTCTGGGCTACCGGAGCCTTTTGATAAGTTTCTTTCCTTTATTAGTCCAAGAATTATCACTTCACCAAGGCAAATCCTGAACTTGTCACCGGGTGGTCACTTGACGGTGAGTGCCTGTTCTCATCCACCGTATTCAGATAAGCACACGTCTCGCTAAAACGCTGGTGTAAGAATTCCCTGGAAGAGATTACTGACTGACTTTTAAATACTGACTTCATTCAGCTGAAACTTCAGCGTTAAAAATGGGTGTCTGCACACCTTGTAGTTTTTCCAATTCTTAGCTCTTTAACAGAATCAGTAAGATTTCTTACCGAAGTCCGCATTATATAGAGAGGGAAAACAAACTCTTGGAGGGTGTAGTCAATACAGAAGAGATGGGTTTGTGTTTACGAATACACAAATGAAAATGCAGAAGATTTTGGGAACACACAGGGCACTGTGAACCTAGGCACCAGCAGTCTGTGTGCTGGCCAGAGTTAAGGTCCTTGGTAGTTCTGAGTTTACTCCACTCCCTGCAAGCGTGGATCAGCTCTGTCTGCAGCAGAGGATGCTGTGAGGTTCACGTTCTAAATGCTGATCTAAGTTCACAGAGAACAGTTGTGTTAAGTAGACATTTTAAATCTTTTTTGTTTTTTTTTTTCCAATGTTAAGCATGAGCAAGGCAGGATGGATTTAGGACAGCAGAAAACACCTTCCACACAACGTGAGGGAATGATGCTGTATTTCCTAACTTGGCGTATTCGTGCACATTAACATAGGGTGTGTCGTAAGTCAGCCGATGATTGGCTTTCACTTTGGTAATCAGGATGCAGCGTGCAATCATGTCATGTCAGAGCTTACCAGATGTGCTGCATTTTTATTTTCTTCCTTTTTTATGCATTTAGAATGTTACCCTGGAATACCTACGGCATAGCAGTTATTTTCATTGGGCTGTTTACAAAAATCCATCTCTCTACACCTGATTCTTCTTGGAACTCATTGTAATTTATAATCAGTAGTCAACAGAAGAATTTCAAGTTGCTCTTGCATTTGTCAGCATTGAATTGCATGTCCTATCCCATCATCTGTTACATAGCTTTACTTCCTTTTGAAGGACCACCTAGTATATTATATTTTAATTATTTTAAAAAAAATATGATAACTTTTAGTCTTAGCAAGATTTGTTCCCTATACATTTTCTCAATTTTCAAGACCTTTAAGTACTCTCTTCTAGATATATTTCGTTTCCATAAACATTTTCCAGATAATGAAAATATTCCATTGTCTGTCCAATTATTACCTTTTTGTTTAACAACCATCTATTCCCATCAGAAATTCCTAGTCTACATGTTTAAATCTGATTGTAGTTGGTGTTACAACTCCTGTATTGTTTCAGAAGAGCTCCTTGATCTCCAAAATTCCCTCTTTTACATTTTTCATATGCTAATTCATGTAATATATCTCTTCCCCTTTGATATTGTAGCTAATTTTAATTATGCAACTCTTAGTTCTCATATTCTCTGCTTTAAGAATATGTAGACCATTGGACATGATTCTCAGATTGCACTTGTACGCCAGCTATGCTTTGTGCTCTAGCTTAGTTTTTATAGCATCTTGAATTTCTGTCTTATATTGAGTACTTTTTCAAAAAATAAAACTTTTTGAATTCTGAATCTTAGTATTTAGGAATTAATGTAATATGTGATATGTTCTGAAAGTGTTAGGATTCAGAATGCATAAATAACTGCATCTAGTGGCTTTACTGTTTCCATATCTGTGTGTTAAGGGACAAGTAACATCTGAGCAAGTTACTGAAGACAGTGAATACAACTGTCACATGACTTGACCATGGTGGTGTTTCGTTACGATTATATCCATTGGCTTGCTCATGTCTGTCAAGTGTATGAATTTACAAACCCTGTATTTCTTGGCTTTCTAATACAAAACCTGATTTGGAACCTGGAGTTCCTGCTATATTTATTTTTCATAATATTTAACCTGATTTATTTGAGATGTGGAACTATCTCATGGTGTTCTTGCATGTTTGACCTGTCATTTAGAACTGCTGTATCACCAGCACAAACAAAATCTGCTATTAGCTCTTAGACCATGAAATATTTCTGCTGTTCCAGTCTACAATTTCTTCTCATAATGAAACAATAGCAGAGACAAACAAGAGAAGAGATTGCATTCTCAGTTTGACACCAGCAACTGTATTAGACTGTTTGCTTAAGTTTGCATTTCATTTAACTGTAGAAGCCAAACCCTGAAATACAGTTTGGTAAACTTAATTATTTTTGCTTACTTCCTGTAATATTTCAAGATATGTGAAAATGAATCACAGTGGGGGTTATCATATGCTTTCCTAAAATCTATACAGTTTATAATGGGTAGATATTGCTTTGTTTTGTTATAACATTTATTATCCCCTATTTGTGCCGTAAGTCCTTTTATTCCTTTCATTTTGACTTTAGGAGCTCTGTCTAGCTTGAATTATTTTATTTAAACCTTACTTTGTTTCCTTTATCAGAAATATAATGAATCTTGTTTCTGCTTGTTGAGGAGTTTGGCTTGTAAGCAGCTCGATACCACCCATTGTGGGTGATACGGGAACACGGAGCGAGCTGAACTGCTGGCCCATTTAGGGACTCCCATTGGCTCTCAAATAGCAGTGGAACTGTCTGCTGACAGCCACGCTTCCAACAGTGCAGAATTTCACAGTAAGTTTTACTTTCAAACCAGAGCTCCATCCTCCCTGACCTGCCTGCCTCTCACACTGTGCCCCCTTCACGGAGCAGCAAACCACCCGGCAAGACTTGCAGGTGGGAGATGGGGCAGTTCCTGGCTGTTGCCTGGGTTTCCCTCCGACAGAGCCTGACCCCGTCTGTGCTCCACAGCAACAGGGCCACGGAGGGGCTGAAGGCTCCACAGGAAATGCTGGAAGGGAAAGTTAGGGGTAAGGGAGGGATCATGAAACGCTGGGTTTGCAGGATCCTGCCGTGAGTAGGATAGAAGTCCAGAATGATCCTTAGAGCTACCATGAACTTAATGTGAAATAATGTTCAAATGACTTTAAGGGAAAAATAAGAGAGTCATGTGTGATGCACATGGATAGGTATGTAGCTTCTTTCTTCTACTTACATAGGAATGAAAGACTGGAAGGAATCTTCTAGTCTACAGAGTGAAGTCGCCTCCTGGTAGGGAGCACAGGGCTTTGAATGGGAAACACAGATTATACACCAGGAAAGGAAGATCCCGAGTAAATGTTGTTAATCCTCACCAGAAGCATACAATCCTGATGAAGTAAAATGCTGTAGCCATATATGGTATTCATAGTTGGCCCCATCAGTGCAGGTTTTGCGTTCAACCATCAAGAAAATTTCTTTTACTATCCAATTAGTTTTTATTTTATTTCTAGCAAAGATTCCTAATATTAATTACCAACATAAAAACAAAGACATAGTGCACTGAAACAAATGGACGCGTTTTTATGCTTAGATTAAAACATTACTTGTAATTGTTTACAGTGAAATCTCCTTGCTGTCACAGTGGTGTTAGCAGGGTTATAAACCTTTACATTCTTAAAAGGAAACAAAATAGTATATTATCTTCTAGCTGTGGTGTAATCTACCATTAGTTACCCAAATATTGCTGCATTTATACTGTATCATGTGCTTATCAAACATCTATGTGACTCCTTAACTATTTCCAAAAAAAAGAGTCATTATTTACCCACTGTGAAAATAGCCTTTTGTTAGTGGTATTAGAAATCATTAGATCTATTAAGTCTGTTATCAGCTATGCTAGCAGCTGGAAATATCCTGCAGCTCAGGAGGGCTCCAAAACGTTCCCAACTCATTATATTCTAGATCACTTTGTTTTCTTGTATGGTGAAAACAGATTATAATCACATTCAGCCACAGGCAAAAATAGAAGCTGACAACACTGGTAGAAAAAGATTTATGAAACTTTTCATTGCTTGGGGCAGTATTTTGTAACAAGATAATAATGTTGTCCCTTAGATAGGAGCATGAGTGAACAGTTCATCTATGTCTTTCTATCATCTTGGTACACTGTGTCTCAAAATGACACAGTTATCACACCATAAATACAGCCCAAAGCATTACAGATGTCTATAAGTAGGATCCATATTAATTGTTAATGTATAAAGCAGAGATGGATCTGTTTATGTTAGCTTAGGACATAGCAATCTATTCTTTTGAAGAGTATAGAATATACAGAAGTATCAATTTTGTCTTGTCATTGGCTCCTTTGAATAGGATTGACTCCAGAGATGGTGTCTTGAAGTGCTGGGGTTACACTAATTCCTTTATCAGTCTTTTCTCTGGGTGATGTTGACCCTTCAAACAGTGTGTCTAAGAGGCAGGTTTAAAATAATTTCTTTAACCTGGCTTAAGACCATAAGTTGAGGGGTTTTGCTTAGCAGAAGTATTTTTTGCAAAAACTGCTCCTTCTTGAGAAAAAAAAATAATTTAGTTTTGCAAAAGCTGTAGTGTTGAAAGAGTAATGATGTGTCCTTGAAAGAAGCTTTTTAATTTACTCTTCTACAGGTGTATAGCTGTTTTTAAAACCCTCTGAAATAGCACTGAGGTTTAGGAAGTGTATGCTGTAGGACTTCCCAGCAACCTCTCTGAATTTGGAAACATTATAGTATTACTGGGACTGAGGGAAAAGGTGAACATTACACGAACTGCTGTGCATTTGTAGCACGGATCATAAAAAGACGGGTGTGCATTTGTAAGTGATTGCAGGTATGGATATATTTATAGGATGTGATATAGCTGGATGTGCTGTAGCTGTATAGGTGTGCCTGAAGTCTGTAGTACAGCTTACCCTGTTCAATCCTGCATTCCTCCTACTTAAGCAATTCCCTTGTACTGTCCTTGACAGCCCTCCTGGTTGTTGCCCTCTCTTTTTATTTACCCTGTATCTTGCCTGAAGAAAAACACAAACTGCCTTGGTGCAGCTCTGCTCCTTTTTCTTTCCTTTCTCTTTCACCTCACCTGCCCTGCTCTCCAGGCTTCCCATCTGCCAGTAGCTCCCTCCCAGCTGTGACAGGTGCCGCGCTCCCCGCTGCCATCACCACCCCGCTCTCTCCTCCCAGCAGTGTTCCCTCTAACTCCTCTGGCTTCCCCTGGTGCTGCTGGGTCTCTGAGCCCTGGGGCCCTGACCCTGTCCAAAGCCAGGGGCGATGCCTGCTCCCTGCCCCGGCAGCCTGGCTCTGCAGCTCGGCAGAGCAGCTCTGTCGGGAGCCTGGCTCAGGGCCAGCAGGATTTATTTCCTTCACCTGCCCAGTCTTTGTTCCTGAGCAGGTAGTGATCATTTTTGTACATCAAGGTGTTGTCCTGTGTATTCCCGAGTACTTAGCACTGGTATATGCCCTGATAACTGTGTGTACCTAATAAATTGTTAATGCGATATGTATAAATGCCATCACTTTAGAAATTCAGCTTTGTTTATGCTTCTTTTTTCTTTGATCATCTGGGGTAAATTAGTATAGGACTGATTCAAACTGAATCTGTAACCCTCCCTGCTGTTCATGTGAAGAGCTGAAATCTGCATCACTTGAGTTCCTGTCTAGAGCATCACCTGAAGTATTTATAACCTGAAAATGTTACAAAGATATAGCATGTCATTTGTTCTTATGCAAAACCCACTTTGGTGTGACATATCTGGAGCAGGAGGAAAGGCTAAAATGTTTATTTTGCCAAGCTGACCCTAGTGAATGAATAGTTGCAGAAAGATTGGAGTGGCAATTGTTATATTTATTATGATGAATCAGGTTTTGAATCAGGCTGAGACAGATTTGGTGCAGTGCAGGGATGTCAGCATTCCTGCCAGTTATGCAAGATGTTTTAATCTTATGCAAGAATTGGAGTAACAATATTAAGCAGAATTATTGGATTAGGAAAAAAACTGTTGTGTCTTTCTATTTTCAGCTGTGAAGATAGTCCACACACAAGGGGAAATATGGGAAAGAAAGGGATGGGATGGCATTTAAGGAGGAAAAGTCTCAGCAGCGTTTTATCTGTACTAGGAAGTAAGATTGTACAAAATTAAAATGAAATATCTGATTTTGCATTTCTATGTCAGCAAAAAATTATGGAGCTTTATGATTTTTGAAAGTTTCTCAGAGGTTTAGAACAAAGCATACCAATAAGTGGGAACTTCATATTTCAATGGATGCTACTGAATGTTTTTGTTGCTGTAGATATGTTTAAAGATACTGTCTTTAAAGAATACAGATTTGCCACCAATTATGTATTTCAGCAATTGAGTTACACAAATTAGTAAGTCTTTTGTGGTGCTGTGGTGAGAGACAGCTATTTTGTTTGGGTTTGTTTCCGTCAGAAGTTTAAGATGGATGTCTTTGAGGATGGACTGCAGGAGATGATGAGTCGAGGGGTGTATCTGAACTATCCAGACTCAGTAGTACTGAGATGGCAGGACAGGAAAAAAAAAAGCTACAAAGGAAAGTATGAAAAAAAAACCCCAAATTAAAAATAATAGGTAGCAGAAAGACAGGGATGAGAAGGAATGGAGGAATGGTATTTAAAAATGAAATTTTCAGTACCCTCAGAGCTCTTTCACTGCGAACCAGTCTGTTAGAGCAGGATGATGCTGTATTTGTGTGTGCCATTTCACTCCACAAAAAGCGTTGTGCCAAAGTGCTGTCTTTCTCTTCCCTTTCTTATTTCTTTTCCTTCTCTTTTCCACCTCTGAAAGGCTTTCCATGTCATTAACATCATACAGTTTTCTTTCCAATAGCCCCTGCACCATTGCAACCGCAAAGGTGGGCTCTCGCTTCCTGGCCAGAGGTGCTGTCCACTGTGCAGCTGGACAGTGCTCGTGTTCAGCACATCCATGGCATCTGCTCCTGAGAAGATCTCAGGCTGCTCATGACATTTCACTGTATTTTCTCACCCAGTACCTCTTTAGATCAGCAGTGTGCTTTTCTATTTAATAAACAAGGAGTCTGAAATGGAGATGCAGGGTCATTCAGTGACTCAGACAACGTGCTCATCACTAGATTCTGTACTCAGCTAAGGGTTTGTTCATTACATACAAGTTCTTTGCTTGGGTTTTAAGCTTCCTTCAGTGTAGTTTGGCACAGTAGCACAAAGTTGCGTGGTGGGTGAAGCAACTACTGTCAAATCTTACGGCTCCAAAGTGCAATAAAGTCACGGCACCTTTTTGCCAAAAGCATGGGGTGTGCAGTTTGTGCCAGCCCCACAGTTATACCCAGCCTAAACTCACCTTGCTCTTCACATGAGTCTTTGTCACTTGCTCCTGCATTTGACTCTGAGGCTGCATTAGCAGCGGGTTCCCTCACTTCAGAGGGTATTTTGCTGCCAAAACTACTTTTAATGAGAGGACCAGCTGTTCTCCCTCAGGACCAAGCTTCCACTTTCTCCTGAGTTTGCTTCTTAATTGTCTTATCACTGATGAATAATTTAATATTTTTTTCTTGAGTATTTCAGAAATTTAGAGTTTTGTAGAGTCTCAGTTAATAAAAAGACAATGTGCAGTAACAGAGAATTTTCTTCCCCTCTGTTCATGGCACAGCTTGCCATATTTCCCTGAGCTTATATCAAACAATATGCAAGTAAATTGAAATAATGAAACTCTATCAAGATGTCTATCAGCATCCTACTCAGATGTGTAGTTTGGGTTTTATCCCAGACTACTTTTTTATGATGAGGAAAATATGCATGGAACAGTCCTTAAGCTTTAATGATGATTGACTTGTGTGCCTGGTAGAGGATAGCTTTTGCTCTTTACGTTTTTGTTAAAATGTACTGATTAGACATTAGCTTAAAACTGTATTCCTCTCCAGTGGGTAGGGCTTGCATTATATATCATTTGGAAAATCTATGATCAGCTTTTGGGGTTTTTTTGGTTGGTTTTTGTTGTTGTGTTTTTAACAGCTAACTAAAAGGTCAGGCAGAACTATATTGCATATCTACGTCTTTATTCAGTGTAGAAGCTGTATCATTTTTTCTACTTACTTAAATATATTATTCAAATATTCTGCATAGAAAAACAAAACAAAACAAACCTGTTTGAAATAATTTAATTTAGAAGAATATCTCTAGCTGGAAGAAACCCATAAGGATCACTGAGTCTAAATCCCTGCTTCTTGCAGGACTACCTCACACTAAACCATGTGCAATGCTCCTCAAACTCTGACAGACGTAGTGCCATGAACACTTCCCTTTTCCAATGACCAGCCACCCTCTCAGTGAAGAACTTTTCCTTATGTCCAGTCTGAACTTCCCCTGATGCAGCTTCATTCCCTTTCCTGGTGTCCTGTTGCTGGTCACCAGAGATTTCAAACATAGGTTTTGATTATTTCTCATCATTAGAAAAAGCTGTTAGCAATTTTTGCAAGGTGGCAGATATTTATCCAGAGTTTTAGCCAAACTGCAGTCTTGGTATTTAACTACTCTCTAATCTCCTATGTCTTTAATTGGATAGAGTCATCCTCTTTTTGTGTTTTTCATTCTTTTTTAATATTTAGTATCATTACTGTGAATTATACCTGAGAGCTCTTTTCTCTCTTTTCACCGTGCTAAACTCCAGTTAGTTTTGTGGTGGTCTCAAGACATTGTGAGGAAGAAACAGCATACAATTCAATTATCATAGCTACTTGTATACCTTAAAGAGAAAATGTAGGCTGTTCCCTCATTGCTCACTTAATACCATGTTTCTATGGCCTTTTACTTCAGTCTCTTTGCATTTCTGGTCTTCTTGGAAAAATAAAATCATGGCCTAGAGACAAAGAAGGACAGGTAATGATGATGTTGATCTGAGCACCTGGGGTGAAGCTGTGTTTTCAAAAGTGTATGCCATATAGATAATGGGTAGACCTGTGCTATTCTGTCTGCCCTTGACAATGAGAACAAGTAGCATTGCCAAAGGACATTATACTTCCTCTGTGCTCTGTTTGTTCTGGTAATGTGGGACCACTTCAGTGTTTGGTGTCTGCCAGTATGATTAACCAGTCTTTTCAGGTTGTAAATTTGATTGCCTTCTCCATGCTGGAGAAGTAAGAGCAGTGTGTATTTAAAGTGGCAGCCCAGACCTTGTAGTTGCATTGTAATTATGGAAACAGAAGTAGGCTGGGTAAACTGGGCAGAGGATGTCAAGTAAGCAAGCAGCACAGTCCCAGGGGACGTGTAGTGATGCTGTTTTCTTTGTAATCTATTTTAAGTGATTAGACGGGTGTATTTTATTAAAAGGACAAAAAGAAAAAGGACCCACAGCCCTGTTCCAGGAGCCTCTTCAAGCTCACATAATACAGAGTTGCAGTGAGGTATAATGTCTTAATGAGGATTAAGTTTTGGCAAGAAGTTGGTAGTGCTACGTAGTTGAGACAACTTTTGGTCTTCTGCTAGTCCAGGCTTTCAGAGGGCTACTTCATTTCTTCATTGCTAGAGAGCGTTCTTCTAGCTTGGAGTAAATTTGTTTGTAGTAAATGCAGCCATAGTTAAGTATTTGATGGGGTACTATTGAGAGGATTGCTGGAAAACATAAGCTCAGTGGGTGCCTCATCACAATGGTGTTAGGCTGTTAATTTTCCTGGTTTCTGAGCTGACCAGAAGCCAACTGCAGTCTGAACACTGTTTCGCTGTTGGCATGGATCTGTGCCCAAAGCTGCACACTTTGCCCCTTGGCCACGAGCAGGAACGCAGCGCAGGGTCGGTGCGGGGAGGCGGCTCCCAGGCCAGCACTGATGTCCCCACGCCAGCCTGGCTATGGCTTGGCTCATGGATGGCCCCCCTCTGCCCCCCACTCAGAGTCCTTTGATCCCTGGGCAATGCCTCTTGGCATCCACTGGGGTGTGACTTTCCCTTAGCTCTGCCACCTTGAGGACAGTAGTCTGCCTGGTACCCCCGTGGCCCTGAGGCGCTGGGTGGTGGGAACTGGGATCAGCCCCTGAGAGCTGGTCATATCAGACATCATATTTTGAGAAAGTGTAGCCCAGCTGCAGCACCCAGAGGCAAGGACTGGTCGTTGTCATAGCTGAAATTCCCCTGCACTGATATTTCTGTTTTATCATGTGTGACTGTGGGGGTATGGTTGGGTTCCAGTTTGTTTTCTTTTTCCCCTTCACACACTAAAAACTTTAATTAAGGACTTTTATAAGAACTGCTGGCTTAATGTTGGCTCATTTGCTGCCGAGTGATAAACTGTGCGAGGGCTTTCATACGGCACCTTATGCTACCCGGTATTTTTACTCATTAACCCCTGTTTTCATCTTCTGAATAACAGAACCTGTTGTTTGTGGTAGCTGAAGTTAACCTCTCTGGTACCTTGAAAAGTCAGGCAAATTTGACAGGACCTCTTATTTAAATGGTTTGTGACTTTAGTTTTTGTCCAATAAAGAATTCAAACCAAATTCCACTGCCTGTAGAAGAAATGCCAGTCATGTAGCATTGCAGCTTGGCAATACCCTGGAGGCAGACTTGTTCCTTTCTTGTACTTATTTGTGTCTTGCCTGCTTTTTAGAAGAGAACTATCCTGTTGATAAGGTTACATAGCATAATAATTGTTTTTCTTTACTACAGCATTATGCAACATTTCTCTTTTTTCTATATACTTTTGCCAACTCTACACATCTGTTGGGAAACAGATGGTCCAGGTAGCAAAGAACCGGCTTCCTAGGAGCTATGACATTGAATTGTCCCAGGAAACTCCTCCAGGAACCTTGTGTTTACTGGTATTTGTCAGTAAGCCTTCATGTTAACGATTCTTCTCTATCAGTGTTTATTTCCACCGTTTGATTATCAGGGGGTTCAGCTTAAAGTAAAAAATGTATTTAATTATTTTCTTGCTTTCTTTGGGCTAAAGGGGTAATATATAAAGTATTTCTGAAAAAAATGCTCTAACCCTGAAGACCCATGCAGGAGCATTGTAGTAAAAGAGAACTTTTTTTTCCTCTTTCAAAAAAAGGAAACTAGTGTATTTTTGTTGATACTGCTATTGAACTGAAGAAAAATGAGCTTGGTGAGCGGTGTGCATTATGGTGAATCATCCCAAGGCAGTAGCATAAGATGGAATGAGAAGAAAATTCAGCAGTTGACAAAAGTTAGCGCTGCTGGGAAGTGGTGATAGTACTGCCTGAGAAAGAGAAATTGCTGGATGCTGAAAGCCACGTTCAATATGTTTAGTGTCATTAATAGTTCAACTGCCAAACTTCTCGGGGTGAAACACGACATTATAGACTCTTGGAACAACAGAAGGTTTCAAAATCGTTGCTCTGCTGATAGACCTTTCCTTCTTAAAGGATCTGCAGTACCTGGAAGGCTAAGTTATCAAAAAGTTCCCCCTAGGTATTGCTGAGATCTCAGATTCATGTTAGTTCTTTGCTCTGACACAGCTACTTTCAGTAATTTATTTTGAGAGACTTTCTTGTGTAATTTTTGTATGAGGTTATGTTTAACAAAAAAGAATATTTTGGACGGTGTATAATATGCTCTGTGATGTTTCTGAAATAATCAAGATACTGTATTGCATTAAGACACCTGTGACTAGCATTTCTTTCGCTTAGAAAACAGCTTTGTGTGGTAGCTGACTGGCTTATGTAAAATCCAAAGCACTGCTGTAATAGCCTTGGGGATGACTTGCTATGGCACCTGACTCCAGACTCACGATGAATTTGAAATTACAGTATGATTATTCTTATGTCACTGTGAAAACTCAGGCTCCCCCTTGGACCATCCAGGGAAACGGCAGTTTTCAAGCTGTACTCGTATCTGGAAGATGTCACCAGGCTGACACTGCTGGCCTAAATATTTCAGAAATTTCTGTATGTTATTCAGAAAAACGTATGTTTTCACTTTCTCCTTGGTGTGATTCTCAGTGTATCAGCTTGCGTAAGCTTTGGAGAGGGTTTGTGTAAGTCTCTAGATAGGGTTCAGCTCTTTCCCATTCTGCAGAAATAGGTATATAGAGCAGCAGTTAGCATTCTGCAGTAAAATGTTCCATGGTTATGATGATGGTAATGACGAACTTTATTACTTATATATATATAAAATATATCTGTATGCTTTTCCTTTTAGTTCTTCTTACATCAGTGCCTCTTCCAGACAGAAGTCATATATCTAAGCTAAAGAAGATAAATATACCCTTTGTCTCTCTGAAATATGTTTTATATCTATTTCATTATTGGAAAACTAAATGAAAAGGTTGATTGAGAAAAATGTGAAATGCATGGATTGTTTTTTAATTGGAAAGGAGTTTTTTCTTTACCCTCTCTCTGACACATTTTTATGATATATAAAAATGGAAACAGTACATCTATCTTTATATATATAGACACATATGAAAGTATCAGAGGGACACACAAAGCATTATTATCAAAGTGCAGTGTTTTGCCATTGCTTAGCCATTATTTTATGCAGCCACTGCAGTTCATGCAGTGATATAATGAATATTTAGGTGATGTATTTCAGCAAATATAATTAATACGTTCTATCTCAGATAATACTATTTTGTGGAGTTTAACCATTTTGTAGGTCACCCTCACTTGAGAGAACTGTTTATATGACTTAATCGCTCACGTTTGACTCCTGGTGAAGCATCCAATGGCTTTGCCTTTGCTTGCATGAGTATGCACACCAGTTTTTTACAACCAACAAACCCATCTGGCACAAAGGCCAAATCTGCAGTTTCTTTGGTTCCATCAGTCCGGAGAACAAGCTAATATTCCTGCTCTTGGGCATCTGCACGGAGCCTCTCAGCACCTTTACTTTCGGCAGTGTGATGGAGTAGCAGTCACGCTGAGTACAAGTCAGCTCTGGCAGACTTAATTTGGTTGCTGCTGCTTCGGCCTCCCGTGCAATGAACTGAGTGAACCTGTGCCCCACAGGCTGGGGCCACAGACACAAAGCATTGGAGGCTCATCCTGCAGTAGTATCTGATGGCTTTGTAAGTGGCAAGGTAATTTACCTTCAGCTCTCCTGCGAAGGATATGGATAAAGACGCTTGTAGATGACAATTGAGTTGTCCATAAGCTGTCAAGGATTGCCTCAGTCAGAGAAGGACAGAGAAACTATGGCAAAGTCCCACACTTTATCCATTAAACCACCTTTTCTGTGATTGTCTCTGGATAGTGTGAGTAAGCAATGGGGTATTTTTTATTTGGGTTTTTTGTTGATTCTTTTTTTGCCACAGCAACATGTCATTTTCTATTCTAATATTGTGCTGAGGAGATGGCTGCAGTGCTCTGGCAGAGACTGATAAGTGACTTACAATTTTATACCACAGGTTTACTTAATTTTCAGTTTGAAACGTACAGTCTGGGATGACAGCCAGTCATTCAACCTATTCTTGCCTCAAACACTGTAAAAACATGCAGACAAAAGAAGGAACACCTGGCAAATGTTTTGGGTTTACAACAACAAGAGAGAGAGTTAATGATATCCAGGGTTGTGAGCAAGATAACTTGTTTCTTTACAGCACATGTTGAAAACATTTTCAGAACATTTGGATTCCATTTGACTATAGCCATGCACAAAATAATTCAGAGAATTAAAGCAAATGAACAGAAGAACTGAAGCAGACATAGCATAAAACAGTCTCTGTTGCTGGGAAGGAACCCTGGTCCCACTCCGCCAAACTCAAAATGAAGGTTTGAAATCCCAGGGTGAAAGCTGGCCATGGAGACGGCAGCTCCTTGTGATACCATATTATGTTCCTGGGTGTTTCAATGCTTTCTTTTTTTCCTGACTCTGAGTAATATGATCTGGCTTTCAAGAGGAATTTGGCTTGGAAGGTGGCCCTGTGGTTTCGTGAAAAACCTGTTACTCGTTGTGATAGCAGATGATGTTGAGAAAACACTGTGATAAAGTTATTTGAATAAAGAACTAGGAATACTGAAGAGTGAGTTTCTAATGCTGGGTAACAAGGATTTTCTGTGGGTTTACCTTTTTGTGTCCAATGTTTGTATCATATATAGCAGCATCATTGTTCATTTAAGAAAAAGAATATATTTGTGAGGGGTTTTTTAGTTCTTTTGTGAAAAGGATTGATGAGGAGGTGTTTATGTGTCTCTAACGTTTAATCATGGCACAGAGAATAATTCTGTACAACTAAGATACAATCTACGTTACTTTTTTGAGGTAGTATTGACAAAGAGCTGGAATGCAGGGAAGAGATTGCTTTGCTAAGATTAGTGATGCTGCTGGTTCTGATTCTGCTTTGTATTTAATCTCTGAGGGGGGAGATTAACTTGTTCTCCTCAGATCGTTGTGCTGCATGCATTTAGTGCACAGGATAAGTGACTGTACCAAAGCCTGGGAAGAACGTGAAAAATAATTTGACCACCTTAAAGCAGATCTGAAGCTTCAATTTGTATGGTAGGAAACATTTGAACTGCAAAAATAGCTGAGAAGTGGTGTTTTGAGGTGCGTGCTCAGGAACACACAGCCATTGCTGTTGTACCTGTAACCCTGATCCCTGAGGCTGCCAGGCTCGTGCAAGGACAGGACTGTTACGATGCAGCGGCTCAGGCTCCCAAAGGATCCGCAGTGACCGCCCAGCCCACAGCGCTTCCCATGGCCCCTCTGCTTTCATCCAGCATCTGCAGAGCAGGGCAATGGCCGTGGGGTTGTACTTAAAGCTGCAGGTCTTTTACTCTCCCTTGCCTAAGCAAAAGAAGGGGAGACCATAGTGATGGAATTATACTCAGGGCTGGTTTTCAGGCTGTTTTCTTTTTTTTTGAGAAGACAAATGTCATTTTTCATCTTTCTTTAGCTGGATTTTATCTCTTTGCTAGCCTGATTTGTTTAATTGTTTAACTGGAAAAGAATAAACTGAGCAAAACATTTTTTTTTCGCATTTTGGTTCTGATTAAACCCAAATTAGTCAATGGGATAGCTTGTGATTACTTCCAAGATATGTAGATCAGACTTTGCATTCTCAGATTACATAATTAGAACACAATTTATTCTTACTTGTCTTCTAATTTACACATTTGAAATGATTAGTGCTGATATTCTTGACCACTGTAAGTTCTCTTGAAGAATTGCATGTTGATTATATGGTCATCAGGCCCCATTTTTTTTCAGAAGTGCTCAGCAAAATGTATACCAAACTTCATTAAAATTAGTTAAGTTTGTCTGTTTAAAATCAGAAATTTAAAAAGTCAAAGCATGCATGGTAGCAGTATTTCAGATTCCCAGTTTTCTGATTTTCATTGTGGTTTTAAGAGACTTCTCCTTAAATCCAAAATATTCTATAGTATATTTTGGTGAGACCCCGAATTCCTGTAATAATTGAGAAAAGGCATAATTTCCTCAGTAGTTCTCCAAGCCAATATGACCAACTACTGGATCAAAAATAAAATCTCTTTCCTGATGTAGAAAGCCAGATGTACTCCATCAGGACACTATGTTTAAGCTTCCAAATAAAAATCAATCAGCAGGAGGCCGCAGAGCATGTCGTAGCATAAGGTACCTCGTGCCAGTCCTTCAGGCTGCTCTTTTATTACGGGACAAATGATTTACTTTTCTGAACTTCAGAGCTCAGCAGATTTGCAGGTACTGCTGTTCAAGTTTTAATTTAGGCAAAGATGCTCATAAAGAAGTGCTCAGATGTTCAGATGTGAATCCAATTTTATATCCCTGGCAAGCTCAATGATGTTCAGATTCTGCTTTCGTTTCATTTAAACAGATTTATGAAAAATATTAAGCCTTTATCTCATATAAAGATATGAGTATGTGTGCATGCTCCCTAGTTAGTACTTTTTATGTATATAAGCTTTTATATGTTTTAATATAAACTATATAATGTCTATATAACATTGATATTGGTATTTGTTTTATTATTCATATTAAATGCTACATTTGTATTACGCCAGATTTCTGAGGTTTGGCAGCTGCAGAGTATGTTCAGTTATTTCTGCACAGCTTATTTTGCACAGTACATTTTATTTACTGTGTGGGAACTGAGTCTTGAGGCAGATTAAATTAATTCGTGGTAACTTGAATTCAGTTCTTGCTTCCTTAATCTTACAGAAATTCTGTTTATTCTTACTGATGTGCAGTTGGCTCACTTTTAGGAACAGCTTCTGTGATTTTGTGGTTGCAAGATGCTTTATAGAGCTGACACTACTGCATCTTTCAAACCAAAACTTTTTTTATTTATGTGGATATGACTTTTCCGTATTTATCCTCCAAAAGGAAAAGCTACATCAAACACAAGTTGAGAAAAATATGAAGGACATGAATCTTCTGAAGTATTTTTTAACACAAGGGCACACGTTTGCATTTTACCACTCATAAGTATCCACTTATTTAAATCCAAACATGCTTTGTTTAAAGCCAGCACACAGTCTAGGAGAGTAATTCCAGTTAAGCTTCTGTGCTCGTGGATGTTGTCCAAAGACATTTCCTTGGTTCTGTGGCTTCGTCCACATGCTTTTGGGGAATGGCACAGGACCTAGTGTAGATTAGACACTCGTGTTTTAGGAGGTCTAAATGGGGGGTTTAAATGCAAAGCTTCCTGGGCTAAACAGACTCCTTCAAGCTTATGTAAGACGTACCTGAGGCAAGGATAGTGAGGAGGGCAGCACTTCTGATGGCCCTTAAATTTAAGATGTGTTCGTGAAAGGTATTTAAGGCTATTTTTGGCCTTTTCATTTAAGGCCATTGATGCCACCATAGGGTAAGCATTCAGGCAACAGACCTTCAAAAAAAAAAGGATACAGAATACACGTGATACACGTGAAGGATACAGAATTAATTATAATTCCTTCTTGATGTTTCTTGTCCCAGGACAACTTCCACTGGCCTTGCGCAAGTCCCAGGAAACGTTTCTTTCCCTTCTTCCTCAGCCTGTGCATCCCCAGGCCCGCAGAATCGCTTCAGAAATCTCTGAAAACTCCTGTTCTCCCTCAGTTCCCTGGTTTTGCTGTTGGGAGTAGGGGTTTTCATTGCTTCTCCCTGGGGCGTGCAGCCAGCAGAGCGCTGTTGGGGAGGGGAGGGTCCTGGGGGAGCTGGGGATCTGGCGGACAAGGTCACCGCTGCGGCTCAGGGTGCCGTGCCCGCCCACCCCTCTGATTGCCAGTTTTTGAACAGGATTATCAGGGGGGTCCTTATGAAAAGAAAAGAGATGGTTGCTTCTCCTCTCTTGGATGGCTTAGTGTAGTCAAAATTAGCAACCGATGATGAAAGATGCTTTGATAAGAACTTTCGCATTCAGAAGCCTGAAATTTCAATTCCTGGCTGTGCGGTCAGATTCTCAGTTGGGATTAGCTCCCCTTGTAATGTTTGTTATTTTTGGAGGGGCAAGTTTGTTTTTTTAAAAAAAATACTTGCCTTAATTAACTTGCAGTTAATAGATCAGACCAGCAGTTTTTCTATACTTCATTGTTCCATATAGAAATAGATCAGTCTAGCTGTTTTCTTCTTTTGATGCTTTCTTTTATTGTTTGATTCATTAAATACAGAATGTGATTCAGTTTCTTAAAACAAACATACGTAATTCTAATTATAATTTCACTGATATTAATTTTTCTCATTATTGTTCACTAGAAAACTACAGCTTGATATAATGACTAAAGTATGCGGTTCATAACACACTTAAAGTGTTTTCTTTAATCTCCTTTGCTATTTTTATTTTAATTGAAGTAAATTTGCAACATATGGAATTGCTCTTAAACTTATTTACCATTCTGCATTTATGTTTAGAAAAGCGACACCTGCTTATTCTATTTTCTTCTCATGTTCTTTTTATTTTAATCCAGTTGCCTTATGGATTAGAAAAAATTATTTTCATTATCAATGCAAACATGTCAGTACTCAAAGAATGAGAAAAGTGTATATCCTTTATCTGTCATTTTTCAGTAAAAGAGGCTGAAAGAGTAGTATAATTTTCAGATCTTGGTATGTGTTTATGGTATTGCTAAATAGGCCAAGTCTCGATCTCATGGAAGAACATGAAAGATACCATCTCTGCATTGTTGCTCTCTTTTCATATTTGGAGTTTAATCTTCTTTTGCTGGCACAAATACTGTTTGTTTGAAGCTGATTGGTAAAGTAACAGTGAGTGAAAGCAGATTGTGATCTCTGAATATGCTCTTTGGGCTTCTATAAAATTTATTCTCAAAAGCTGGTTTTAATCCATTAAGGTTCATCTGCTTAAAGACCAGATAGAAACTGTGTGGATGTACAGAACGGCCAAGCTAGACTGCTGTCCTGGGTTCTCCACAGAGGAGGCCTTCTCAAGGCAGAGCCCATACAGAAGCTTTTTAAAATCGGAATATAGTCTTCATGAATATCTCAACTGTGCAACCCTGAAACAACATTTTGTATCTCTGATCTCTCATAATCACTGATCTCATTTAACCGCGTTTCAGTACCTACAGGTCCAAAAGACACTCAGGCTTAGTTTCCTGTTTGCAAAGTTTGGCTTTTTTTTCCAGGCAGTGGTCCCTTTAAAATGGCAAGGAGAATAGTATCATCAACACGCATTTATGATTTATTTTTCTTTTCTGTTTTTAGGCCCTTCAAATCATCACAGCCAGTCAACGCTGAGGCCGCCTCTCCCTCCTCCTCACAACCATTCACTGTCCCATCACCATTCCTCTGCCAACTCCCTCAATAGGAACTCCCTCACAAATCGCCGGAACCAGATCCACGCGCCCGCTCCGGCGCCCAACGACCTGGCCACCACCCCCGAGTCCGTGCAGCTCCAGGACAGCTGGGTGCTCAACAGCAACGTCCCGCTTGAGACCAGGTGGGTCGCGTGGACAGACGCTCCTGGGGATGCCCCTGAACGGGTCTCTGAAGCGCACAGAGAAAACTGGTTTGTTCGGTAGAAGATGCAGTTTAGTTCACTTTGTGTCAATGATGGTTTGGATGACACAGCACTGGGAGTTAGTGACATTGCAAAACATACCAGCCTCTGATTCACTTTGCATTGGAAGGTAGACAGGTGGATTTCTCTCTGGTCACATGTCCTATTTTGAAGTGTTTTATTCATTTGGACCATCCATGCACATACAACCAGTGGTGTTAGTACAGCATAGTTTACACACAGGCCCAGGGACGGCTTGCTTATAAAATATACTGACTTTGTTGCTGAAAAAATATATATTTTACCTTTCCTGAGCCACAAACAGAGGCTCATTTGAAATTATGCATTTTGGAAGACCTTGAGAAACAATCTCAGGTTGAAGACTGACAGTACTATAATTTTAATTTATATTTCATCCAGTATGCAAGTTCATTTTAATCTCTTCTCTACGTGTTAACAGCTTGATGCCTGTGGGGCAAACAGTTGCATATAAATGAAAAGGTGCAGCACATAGGCTTGCCAAATAAATAAATAATAAAAGCCTGACATGCTGCAGTTCTAAATATTCTGGTTTGTTGTCATTTGGGTTATGGAATGTCAAACATATTTAACTTGCGCTTTAAATAGCAGAGCTGGCAGAGCTGATCTCCCAGAATTTAAAATTAGCCATTGTGGTGCTGAAAAAAGTGATTGCTGAAAAAGTGATTGGAATAGTAGGGTATTCTTGCTTGGCACAGATAGCTCTAAGTACAGTGTACAGGTAGAGCAGCTGGACTGCTTATAACATTGGCTCAGACCGTGGTTTCAGCTGCCTGGTTGCCGCAGCTTCTGAGGTGTTACATTTGAATTGCACCTTTCTGGGAATGCGCTGTGTCTCTGCTGGATTGCACCCGGCGCAGGCAGGCACAGTACGGTTACACCGCCCTGCGGTCTCAGCGCAGTCCCTCCCAGAGATTGACTAAAGACTTGCCTTCTGGTTCAGAGCTCTGGGAGGAGTTGGTATAGCTGGATTGAAGCTTACAATACCCAGGCTGTTGTTATCCAGCAGTTAATCAGTGGTTGCAGCACCGTGGGGAAAAAACGCGACTGAAAAGAGCAGGGAGTCTGGGCCCAGTCTGTGCTGCTGTGCCTGGTGTTGGAACCCTCACAAGAGACTTCATTCACTTTGCCCTGCTTTGCTGAAATGGTAACACGGGTGCCATGAAGAAGTGGGGGGGATGAAAAGCAAATACTACTCATCTGAAGCCTGAGATGTGCAAAAAGAGAAAGGAAAGGGATTCTCACTTACTGAAGGGTTGGAGCTAACGTTGACCAGAAAAAAAACCAACTAAGAGTAAAACTCTGCCCTTAACTGCTGCTTCAGTGAGAGCATTTAGAACTTTGGTGGATTTGGTATTTATTTCTAAGAGCTGCAAGATCAAACGCTGGTCCTATTCAGCCCAAGTCAGTTGTTGCTGTGTGGTGCACTGCCCACGGGATTATAATATAATTTTTATTCCAGTGTAGAGTGACCCCCCCCACTGTTCCTTGTCTGTCTCTTTCCATATGAAGATGTTCTTGGGTACAACAGTAACTGAAATTTGTCATTTTTGATGTCTTAAGATTGTCCCAATTTATATGGAGGGAATTCCTTGGAATATTCATGAAAGGATGCTTTGTAATAATACTGGCACCTCTGAGGACCATACCTGGCTGGTTTTCTTCTGCTCTCTGGTTTTATGCCTATTCCCTGTCAGTGCAGACCATCAATTTCGTTACTAACTTTGGTTTTTCTCCCTTTTTTTTCTCCCAGGAAACCTCTGGGAATAGATACTTATTCATGTTGATGACAAAAGGTTACTTTGTGAATACTGTTATTTTTGGAGGTTGCAAGATGCCCAGCAGTTAATTGGAGCTTTTCCATAGATAGGTTTGTCACAGGCAAGCATTAAGATATTAGAAAACATCCTGACAGGCTTGCTGTGTTCTAAGACTAGTCCAGAGTTGCTTCAGGATCGATTTTTCTTCTTTTCTGAAATTACACACCTGACAGGACTTGATGACAAGTTTCATCACAAGAATATTAACTCAGAAGATGATGGGTTGTGGGGTTTTTTTTGTGGTTTGCAGCGAGTTTTGCTGAAATTGATGCCTGCAGAATCATTGGAGACTTTCAGAATTAGCCTGTAATTCTTTCACTTTAAAACTGGTATTTCATCTACATTCATGCCAGCAGCCACAAAAACAAATGGCACCTTTTTGCTAACTTTTCAGTTCAACCTTTAATTTTATAGCTTTACCTTGTTGAGAAACACTGATCCCTCTTATACAACCTCTTCACAGTGCACTATTTTTTTTTCCTTCTTGTCAGTTTATTAATCTCTATAGTGAAATGCTCAGGAGGCAAAGCCAGCACTGACAGCACCTGCTTTATCAGGAGACTTTCACAACTTCTAGTTTTCACCTTTTGCTTACCTTCAGTAGATTCTGCTCTCAGCTGAAAATCATATGCAAGTCGTCACATTCCTGATCATGAAACAAAAAGCAGTACCTGAGCTGTCTGAAGGGAATGCTTTGTGTCAGTGCTACAAAACTGGGATCACAATTTAGATTGCAGATGCCTCTTTATCTAAGAGTATCAAGCACTGAAATAATTGAATAATACAGCGTGTATCTGTCTGCATGTTGTTATTTTTTCCTAGTAAAGAATGTTTTTTCCCTCACTTCTTTCCTTTAGGCAGTTTGGCTAAATTCATGCTGTTTCGCGCTAGCACATTTTCCAAATATATCCTTTCTCCCTCTCTTGTTTCAGTATTGATGAGAGGGGTTGTTTAATCACTTTTTATGTTTTTTTCCTTTGTGCTATAAAGTTAGATTATACTTCTTGCACATGTTTTCACATATCCTCTTCAGGCAACTATAGCCCATATACCCTTTATGGTTCTGTATTTTTTACATAATCATTATACATAATACATAATTAACTGTATGGCAGTAGCTTGTTGCTTTTAGTGGAGTTACAGGATTGTGTATTACTTACATAGAGCTGCTAATTATGCTTTTTTTAGAATCATATAATAGAATAGTTTGAGTGGGAAGGGGTCTTTAAAGATATCTAGTCCAACACTCCTGCCATGGACAGGGACATCTTTGACTGGATCAGATTACTCAAATCCCTAACCGACCTGACCTTGAGCAATTCCGATGATATGTGCTTGATTTTAATGTGCTTGTTTCTGGTTCAAGGCAAACAAACATGGTCTATATTTTCCCTAGTCTGATGATTCTTTATGGCTGCAACTAGCCCCAAGCCTGGCTATGTAATTGTTCTGTTTTCTTTGAAATATGGGTCCGTAATGGAAGGGTTGAACTATCTTTAACTAAGGATGCAGTAATGCATTGCCGTAGCATTTTTATGGTGCTATTTTTATGGTTCATTTCTGTAGTACTTAGCTGCTTTACCTTTAGGCTCGGAGCTACTGTTTAATGCTCTTTAACTTTTATCATCCTCTTGCAGTCTGTTTCAAACCATCTCCTCATCCTCCCTTCCAAAGTGCTGGTTTCTACGTTTTCCAGTTAAGAGGTGTTCCTTCATTGCTGCTTTAATCATTGCTTTCAAGGAGGATGAATGATAAAAATGTTACCTTTGAACATCCCGGTGTGGGTCTCATTGCTTCCAGACAGCTGGAGAGGCAGCGCTCTGCTTTAAGGCTTGACATGCTTTGAGGGCACAAGGAGAAAAGTGTGGCTATGCAAGAAAGGCTTGCATCAATCTTTGCACTGTCAGAGCCCTCTGTGGTACAGGAACGTCACACAGGGCCTTCTGCAGGCACCAGTCAAAACCAGAATGACTCATAAGTGAGGATAACGGAAGAGCTTTCATGGATGGGCGTTTGACTGAGATTGCCTAACGTACTAATACCTGTTACAATGCTTTATATTGATATTAATGCAGTTGGTATCGTTATAATTAATAATACTTACACCAGGAAAAAAAAATAAATAGAAATTAGTCTTTAGTCTCATAATTAATCTCATGCTTTGAAATAATTTCAGTCCAAATCTGTTAATTGTAAAGATAATTTTATATGTATGTCTATAATCTCTTAGAGCTTGCTCACAAGGATCTGTTGCTAGGTGTCAAAAAAGGCTGTAACATATTAACCTTTCTCCTGTATTTCAAGAGAAAGGATGATGGTCACTCCTCTGGTGGTGATGAGATCAATTTCTTTAGATCTTGAGGGCTCATTTAAACAAAGTTCAATTTAAAGGTTAAGCAATCTGAAAATTAGCCTTAAAAACCACCCATGTTCCTCTTAAAAATATTTGCTGCTCCTAGGGCTCAAGCTGTATCTCTTACTTTGCCAGTCTGATTCCAACACAGTCATTCTGGGTGAGCCTGAGGAGAGTGAGCTAGGACAGAAATGGGAAATGAATGGATCAAGTAGCAACATGAGCTGTGTCCCAGTCTGTACTGTTACAGCACATGAACCGAAATCATGGAGCATCAGAGCAGGGAAACATCTGTGCTCCACATTTTTGTAGCTGCAGCCTTCCAGGCAGTGAAGGAGTGAGTGTGGTACACAGTGGCTGTGCACGGGCTGGGGCAGTCAGGGCAAAAAAAAAGCAAGAGCACAGTACGTGAAGAGTGGGATTTGATGCTGAGAGCTTGTTGGGTTGGGGTGTTTTTTTGGAGGGCAAAGGGGTTTGTTGTTAGTGCTGGGTTTTTTAAGAAGGAAATTAAATAGCTGAAATGTTAATACTGAATTCCGATGCTGAAATGTTGGTAATGCTGAATTCAGATGCAGTACCATATTAGGGTGTCAAGATCAGCTGCAGAACTTCTCAACTGAAAATGCAAACTTCAAGTTTCTGAATGTGTAGAAGTTCCAAGTTACAGCTGCTATCCACAATTGTCTACCTATTTTGAATAATGTCTCAATATTTTGATATCTTTTTACATGATGTAAAATGTTCTGGAACAGAGTAGTGAAACAAAAATTCTTTTTCTTTTGTTAATGCAAATTTCTAGTATATTTTCAACATAACAAACAACTGCTCGAAAGAGGGAAATAGCTCCTCACTCTGATTTTGCTCTGTTTTATGTGGCTTTCTCTTACCACTTACTTAAACTATACAGCTCCAGGCACATGTGCTACAGCAGTTTAGTCCTGTGAGTCTGAAGGCTGAGGCAAGGCTGACTTGTTCTCTTGTTCCTGCATGTGAAGGTTGCAGGAACGTTGCGTGGACTTTGCAACTAAAAGGGATCTGCATAGATAGATTCTGGATCTATCTAAAAATCAAAAGTAGTTCAGTCAAAAAAGCATCCCCAAGGACTTCACATACATTTGCACCATGAGAAATTCCAAAAACATTGCAGGAAAGATTGTTTTTTGCAGGCTCCTGTAGTATTGTTTTCATAACAAATACAGACTCTGATAGGAGAGAAAAAAGGATAAAGGAAAACACTAGAAAAGCAGGATATGTAATGATGGTTCATAAAATCAGTCTAGGTGTACTCCTACTCACATACTCATAAGCTCAAAGAAGCTTTCACAGATTGCAGATAATTGCATGTTTTCATGATCTTGGTTTGCATTTTTAAGTTTGGGGTTGTGCAGAGTGAAGAGGCAGCGTGCGGGACTGTACTGGAAGAGGCAGTACGGTTATTTAAAACAAATCACAAGGGATGTGATTTAGGCTTTTTCTTTACATTTACATGCTGACTGATAACAAAATTATTTTAGAGATTAGAGTTTATTATTCTATTTTATTCTGTTCTTTGTACTCCATTATTTCCAGGCTTGAAATAGCACTGTTGCAAGTACTTTTTCTCTTATTAAGCGAGTAGTTGAATTAAGAGATAGTGAAGAGCTTGCATGTATGCCTTTTAAACTAGAAGTGTTTAGAAATTATGTTCATTAATTGATGTAGAAAGCTAAAAATGAATGGACCTATTGAAATGCAAAATACCGTTGTCATTATCTTCATTACCAGACTAACAAATGTAGGCATTATTGGATTTCATCACTTTAACTGCACTATGCAACATACTACTCAGAACTTTAGAGCAGAAAAAACACAATTTTGTCCACCTAAGAAGGGAAAGGGCCTATAGTTTGAGCTGTTTCAGAGCTGCCTAATCCTGCCTGTGTCTGCATTATTGATCCTGCTCACACTTAATGTAAGTATATACGCAAGTAACTGATTTTTTGTGTTTATGCCTGTCACTATTCCTAGCTTTTTACTAGCAAGTTTCCTTGCTGCATTCCTGGAGAATGAACAATAGTGCAAGAAAGACATGCATAATACACGCCATAATACGTCCATCACTCCAGCCATTTGTCCCAGTGTATCCTTGTTAGCCTTCCTGGGTTTTCCACTTGCCGGTTTTATGCCTTTCCGTGTTGGTGTTCTTCCTTTCAAATTCTCCAGCTGCTAATGATCCCCATCTCCACAATCCTTCCTTTCTCTATATTTTCCACCTTACCTTTCTGCAAACTCTCCTGCAGCTCTCTCCCACCCCAGCAGCTCTCTGAGCAGGCTGAGCCAAGGCTGCGCCGTTGGGATGTGCCAGAGCCAGGCCTGGCACACAGGCAGCAAGAGCGCCGGGAGGGTGCTCCAGCAAGGATTATTGAGAGAAAGCTACAAACCATTACCCATCAGTACCTCAATTAACATCTTCCAGATGAAAAGCAGGATGTCCTGTAAAAAGATATCCCGTACAAAGCGAACACTGCAGTCATGGTACAATGCAGATGTTTTCCCTTTTTTTACCTACTCTATTTTAAATTGCAGCTTTGTGAACATTGCCTGTTTGTTTTTGTTTAATAATATGACAGATCAGGCTGCCCAAAGGCTGGCACCTGCCTTTTTGTACAACATCCTACCTTCCTGTCAGGCAGCTTTGAATTACTCTGCTTTTGTGTGTCCAACTGTGTCTTTGTTACGAGAGAGGAGATGACAGTGACAAGCTAGTCTGGTACTGAAGGCAACATTGGTGACACTCTGCTTAACACTGTTGTTTGGCTGGGGATGTGAAGAACCCAGCCTTTAAGGAATCGTGAACCTTTCAAGAGCTGAGGAACTGGTATTAGCGCTGCGCTGGATGCTGGGGGCTGCTGCGAGGTTCAGAGTTGTGTTATGGTGGATAGAAGTGTCTCAGTGGTACTGATGTGTTATTCTGAGTTATTGTTTCCGTGTCTACTAGAGTGTTACTACTTAATTCCTGACCCATGCAGAGTTAGGTACAAAGTGAAGACCTGCAGCAGGATGAAAACCACTGCAATAGTGTGTTGTCGTGAGGGCTGTGCTCTCTTTGCAAAAGGCATTTGGGTGAGAGTCCACACAGCCACACCCATGTAAAATGATGGTTCCTTTATGGGAGTGTGGATTTTAAATAGCTTTCCTCTGAAAAATCTATCTTACTGAGTTTAGGCTGTAGATTTGACATGATTGAGACAATTTCTTGTAACTATACAATTTAAACACTTATAGCTAACATTTTAAATTTTTATTGCTAGCTTTAGTGCACTTGGGGCCTATGTAACTCATTGTGTTCTAGACACTAAACAGAGGGCAGAGGCTTCTCAACAATTTTGCCACATCAGGGAGCCCTCAGTTGTGTAAACCCAGCTGATAATCCTGTGCTTCTGTGCAAGAACCGGAGAGCAAGAGCATGCAGTTAAATCTCATTTGGGGAAAGACTGAGAAACCCTTATGCAGGTAACCAGACTTGGAGCAGTTCTAACGCTCAGAGTTCATTTTAGCATCAAAGGCATAAGAACAGCTTGTTTCTTTCAATCTTGGGGGTTTTTTTTATAGAATTTAGAAAACTGCTGTAAAAGTTCAGTGTCTGAATTTGGCAGTCACTTTGAGGCTTCCACTGACATGAAATGACTCATGGCTGCTTTTTTGGAGGACTTGGAAGACTACAGAAAGGGTTTTTCCCCCCACAATGAAAGGCAGCATGTCACATTGTTTCTTTCTGCTAAGAATAAATGTCCCACAAAATTATAGACAGATGTGATGTTACCACAGCTTGAAGGTATTTTTTAAGTTCGAGAAGGACTAAATTGAGCTGTTACTGTTCTTTTGAAATATATCTTTTCCATTTATTAATTACTATTAAAGCCTGTGGAAAAAACTATGAAAAAAGACAATTTAAGCATGACAGGTCTGTTTCTTTTTTCATATAGAATAAGCTCAGGGTAGCATGAGGAGGGAAAGAAGCAATTTATAAGAAAATATCTTGTTCTTCCTTTCTATTACAGTTTTTCTTCGCAAAAGCCATTTTTTTTTCTGCAGCTGATTCTTGCAGTGTGCTGTCATGACAATCCAGCCAGAAAGGAGAGGGGAGAAAGATTCTTCTCTAAAGAATATGGAAGTTAATACAAGTCTCTGTCAGACCACTATTCCCTGAACACCAGAGGTCCTTTTGACCTGCGGGAAAATAAATGCTATAGAGAGCTCTGAATTAATGAAGAAAGCAAAATACAGCTTTTTCCATTTACCATTAGTCCACAGAAGTGTGGGCAAATGTCCCCTTGCAAAGCTCAACTTTCATAGATGTCACCTTTCTCCTGGCATCAGTGATGAGGTCCCTGTCTGTGATCCAGCGCGTCAGCAGCTCTCTCTGCTTGAAACAAAGGGCTGCTGCATCTCACGGCCCAGACAGCCGCAGTGGCAGAGGAGAGCGCTGAGTGAGAGCCAAGGTTCACTTATTTTCTGCAAGCAGCGTGCAAGCTTTCTTCATAGTTTTCATGGACACTTAAATTACTGAATCATTGTAAACTGACAATCGCATTTTGTGGTTTTCCCATACAGGAATGTCTTCATGATGCCCAGAAATTAGGGAAACTAGGCTGAGACTTAGCAAATTTACTCACATGTTTTCAAAGTAGAAATTTTGTCCCAATCTAAATCAGATTATCAATGCTAATTGTGAGGGAGAAAATGTGTTTTTCTTAATAGTGCACGATAGGTGAACAGGTGAGAGAGAATAAATGTGCTTTTTTAATTCTAATATGGAATGTATTTGAGATTAAGTGAATAGGTATGAATAAGATCATTTCTTTTCATAAGCAGTCATTGTACAATACCTCCCAGTCTCACCACTGTGAGACCGTAATTAATGTTGATAAATGCTCATGTTCTCCCTGTGCAGCCTGGGCCCACAGACAATTGGTTATACCAGAGCATGTCAAATCCCACATAAAAATATAGCTATAGATCATTGGGTTTAGGGATAGAGTTGAGACAAGTCAATTTATTTCCATTAGTAGCTGAACCTAGACTTAAAACTCTGGGGGTCCAAGTATTTTGTGCTTTATGTTCTCAGTCTTTCTGGTGTGCTTTACTATAACATAAAGTATTTCTGCTCATCCTTTCTCTGACTCCTGAATACAGTGCCAATTTTCAAAAAGGCCTTAGTGGATATCTTTAAATTTCTTTTTAAGAATTTTAAGGCATAATTATCCTGTAACTGTCCTTTAACTTGGTGTGCTGTCTTCTAATGGTTGCCACTTGCAGGTGTGACAAAATTCAGAATTTATCCAGTTACATTTTTCCATTTTTCTTTGAAAATTACACCATTCCACATATCCATTGCAATCAGCCTTTTTTGCTTCTATCAAGTTCTGATCAGTTTTAACAATATAGGAGAGATCATGTTTGCATGGATAAGGATTTTACTTTTCTTTATATACTTTATGTATCTCAAAGTGGATCACAGTGGAACTATCCTACTTTTTTTTCTTTTCACACAAAACAGCGAATGATTGACACATTCTATTAAAACATATCTAGATATTCATTAATTCAATTTTAATGGGACCAGTTTCATTATATATCCGAGTTTACTTTAGCAAAGCTTTATATTAAAATTCCTCTGCCTTTTCAGTTAAAGAGGACGTAAAATTCCTCAGCTTAAAAACTTTGACATTTCAGATAAAGACAGCACCAAGGACTGTAGTTTCCACTTTGATTCTGTGAGGTCTGCTTTTGGTAGGAAACAGGAAAGAACTGTAAGAAGTGTTTGTTGTAGACCCTTAGGTGCAAACCTGAAAGGGCCGCTCATGCTCTGAGGACTTAGGAGGAGAAGGGGACCTTGGGCTGAGAGAGATGCAGAGTTCACCTGAATGAGAGAGAGGAGCCTTCCTGCCTGTCTTTGGCTCACCAGATCCCTTCCTGCCTTCCTTCCTCATCCATGCTCCATGTCATTTCAGTCCCTAGTTCCTATCATGGAAGCAGTATTGTGTTCCCAACTCCAGAGAGCAAGCAGCAAGTACTAAAAGTGCTTCTGCTAACAAGTGTTAATCAGTTTTTAATCAGACAAGAGGAACAGAAGTGCCAATAGATCCAGTGTAACACAGCCAGCCTGATAACGTCGTTTTCCCAAAAGTTATTTTAATTGAATTGTTGCAAAGTAAAGAAACATTTAAAATGAAGTGTTCGTGAAATCAGACTTTCATTATTTCTTGCTTCCTTGTCACTGGAAGGTGTGTTTTTTAATTTAAAAGGATAGGTCGTTTAGAGGGGGAAACCTTCTAGCATTTACTTTTACTGTGTTTCTCATATATCACATACAATGTGCAGAAATGAAATTATTCTACATCTAATGAGCCTCACTATGAGAAAAAAAGACAAACAACGTTATTTGAATAAAATGATAGAAGGTTTCTGTTAAGTAACTGGTTAGAATATTCCTTTTTTATTCTAATTCTTTCTTTGTTTTACAAATACTACATTCAACAAAACAAAACAAAACACAGAATTAATCTGCTTGTGATAGTTCAGCTTTGAAAGCCACTTCTGATTGTGTATTTGTTTGTCTGAAGTTTTTTCTGTGGTGTCTCCAAAGCACAAAAAAAGGCTATGATAGTGAATACTGCCACTATCTTAGGAAACTGAAATATTTTGTGAAACTCTTGTCCAGGAGGTACAAGGCCTTTGGGGGGTTAAAAAAACAAATAAAAAATCATTAATAGAGCTTAAAAATGACTGCATTAAACCCAGCATATTTTGAGAGACTATCTTCAAATATGAATGTTTAATCATAATACTATGAAACATGGTCAGCCCTCCTTTTACTGTCTCCTACTTGTATGCAAATTCTATGCAATTTACTATTCTCTGGGTTTCATTTCAAATCAGTGCTTTGATGCTCTTTAAAATCATTTTGGTTATTCCGTATAAGAAGTAAACAGTAAACTCCATGCTTGGGAGTATTCACATGCATGATGATGGGATGGAAAACAAACCCGGGAAACACATTTTAGTTTCAAAATTCCAAATCATTGTTGTGATAAACAGTGACTGAAATTGATTTTAAAGTTCTGACAGGTGGTTTGAGAGTGACATACTGGATTCTGATCTGAATAAAGATGGTAAACGTATTTACATCTGAAGTAAGAGTTGGGTTGTTTTAGGCTATGGTTTTGTTGATTTTGGAGATGCCTGAGCATCTGCAGTCTCACTGATTCCAAGAGCACTTGTTTTTCAGAGCTGTGAAGGAAGGAATCAGGGTGTGGAACGGATCTTCAGAACTCTTTTGTCTCAAAACAAGTGGCCTGCTTGAAGACGACTGCCTTTATTCTGTGCTTCTCTTTTTATTCTTTACTGCTTGTAGTCAGTTAATCTTGAGAAGGAACTCTTCTAGATTGTTTTCTCCATTGTCAGAAGAATTTTCTTAGAATTTGTTAGGTAGTTTATGTTGTCCTTTCTTTTCTACTTAGAAAATGTATGGGCAGTTGAAGTCCTCTCTTTTTTCTGCTGAGTCTTGTTTTTTTCATGATTGTCTTAGTTCTTCAAACCAAACCATTAAGAAAAAAATTGTTAATTCTAAATCTGGCAAGATAATTTCTTACAGTGCTATGGCTTTTGCTTAATATGTTTTTGATGGTATTTGCTGTCGGCTTTTGCCAAGAGTATTAATGAGACTCATAGTCTTTTTTGTCTTTTTGGTGGATTCCACAGGGAAATCGTGTAAACCTGTGAGCTCAGAATGGATATTTTTCTTGTGAAGTGTTCTGTTTTACTAATGTATGTGACAGATATTTTGTAGTGGAATTACTTGCTTTGTCCTCATCAGTCACAGGCAAAAAGGAATTGATAGTGATGTCACTTCTGAATATAAGCTTTGTTTCTAGGCTGCTCACTCTTCTTACAGGTGCAGTCTCAACTGGTACTCAAAGACACTTCATCAGACATACTGGTGTTTTAGTTAGTATCTGGCCACATTGCCTCTAATTACAGAAAGGGTTAAGCAGACATCCTGACAGAAGTTATCCTCACACTGTGTTTTAGTGACAGTTAAACTCTAGTAGCAAAAAGACCATGAGAATTTCCATCTCCTTATTTCTTCGTACAAAATCCTTTTTTCATTTTAGTTAAATTTAACACATTATGGCAGCTGGAGTGGAATAGAAATAGGAGATATTCTTTCTTATCTACAGGACTTGCCGTTTTCAACTATGTTCCATTTTATGTTTTTCAGGCATTTCTTGTTTAAGACATCTTCTGGAACTACTCCGCTGTTCAGTAGTTCTTCCCCTGGTTACCCGTTGACCTCAGGAACAGTTTATACTCCACCTCCCAGACTGTTACCTAGAAATACATTCTCCAGGAATGCGTTCAAGCTGAAAAAACCCTCCAAGTATTGTAGCTGGAAATGCGCTGCTTTATCTGCAATCGCTGCTGCAGTCCTGCTTGCCATCCTGCTAGCATATTTCATAGGTAAGGCTGTGTTTTCTCTGTCAAATCACATGGCTGTGTCAGCAAGTGAAAATTCAGCAGGTGAAAGAATAGTCAACCTGTTTCACAAATGTGTGTTCTTACTGAGCAAAGAAAATTACTATTCCTTATCCTGATTAATGAGGAAAAAGAAAAAGTTCACTGTCTTAAGAGCAGTGGAAGCAAGAAATCCATTCAGGATTCTCCATGTGCAGTTAGCTTTAGGTGTCAGATTTGCATCTCATAAATGATCCAGAGGGTGATGTAATGATTTTTTGATGTACTACCATATGTTTAAAAATATTTGGAAAAAAATTGTGGTAGGTAGTAAATGGCATTTTAATTCAAATATTACCATCACATGCTGCTTGTCAATAAAAAACACAAAATCATTTTGATTAATAAGTCTTATTCTATATCCTTTTGCATGCTTAAATTCCTGGTGGTATTAGATCTAAATAGATAGTTCCATTTTATGTGCTGTTATTTCTGTATTCCACATATCCTTAGTATATTCTAAGCAAAAATAAAGATGGAAACTCTATATGCTGTGCTTATTTCACAGGATTAATATATTAGTAATGAGCACACCACATTTTCATTCTTTCTGTGGTCTTTCACATTTTTTAAACATGCTCCTGTTATTTTGTCTTTCTTACCGTAATTCATTTCCGACTCCCCCCTCCCCAGGTATCCCACTCGTTGTTGTTTTGGAGGTTTTTCTCAGTTTCTAGCTGTGTATTTTGTGCCTTTTTTCAGTGCATTCAGTGATCTATTGATGACAATGACAGGCTGCAAAAGTCTGTAGCTCCTCTGAGTAAATGGCAAAATTATGGTAGCTTACTGATAATTTCTGTTTATACTTTCCAGACCTATTCTCTGGGGTTTTTAATTCAACTCTGAAACTATTCCTACATGTAGTGCTCAAGAGCCCTTTAAAGATGTACTGAATTTTCTCACTGTTTACTCCATTTGGAGAAAATGTGTTTGGTTTGGGTTGGGGTTTTTTTGATCCCATATAATCTGACTCAACAGGATCGACCGTTTCCATATGTAATTAATATATGTACAGTAGTGAGAAAGGGCTGACTGGCTACTTTATTGCTGCTGTCCCTTTAGGCCAGGCTACATCCCAACATACTCAATACTACAGAGCTTTCTATATTCCTGTATCTTTCTGTATTTGTTCTGTAGAAGACCTCATAAGAATAACAGTCTTAGTCTGATATATAAATAAAAAGATCGAGAAGCACATGATTTATTGAACTTGACAGTTATCGTACAACAACTTTCTGTTTCAGTGATTATGCACATGGGAAATGATATACTGCAAGTTGAATATTTTAATCATGTGCATAACTTTGAAGTGATGGATTATGAAATGTATTTTTCTATGGTATTTAGGTTACTGCAATCTAAAAGCTTTGCAACATGGTTATTGCTTTATACACTTTCATATGCTATCTAAGACAAGTGGGAACGCAAGGTAATGCATTGACTCTTAATAATTGGTGAATGATCTATCATTTCAAGTAATGACAAAAGTGATGCATTTTGACAGTTTTTGAGGTCTTCTTTCCTGACTAAAGAAAGATGAGTGCAATAGAGTTAGCTAGTGAATGCAAGAAAGCAGGCTTGGGGAAGAGACTGTTGGCTCAAGGATTAAATAATGAGAAGTTACCTGGCAAGCATCATTCCATACACAGTAAAGAATAAGTACATTGAAGAGTAGCTGTCAGAAGCAGAAAATAGCTGCAATTAATCCTGCGAATAAATTTTATGGATCCACTGTGATCATAATTTAAAGTGATGAAAAATAAAAGAAAACAAAGAAGTTGCATTGCCTTAGGTGCATGAGAACAATAGAAAGGTAAAGTGGATGTGCTATAGTTAGGCCACTCATTAGTTTAATTCCCTCATTCTCAGCAAAAACTTTTACAATTCATTGCACATGACAAAGAACATCAACATGTAAGACCATCAGCTGTAAGCTAATGCACCCATCAGATTGCTGGGACTTCAGCAGTGTGACTTAAGGTGTTTGGTACTTAAGATGCCAAATCATCTCCCTATAATAATAAAAAGCAGAAACCTTAAGAACTTTTCTTCATTCTGCAGTTCTATGGAAGGTTCCTTTCTACTGCAAGTGTGCAGAACTTGAGTCCTGGGAAAACTAAATACCCTCTCTCTTGGGGAAGGTGCAGCAATGCGAAATACCAGCTGCCCTGCTCCTCTGCAGCTGTTTTGGAGCTCCTGACCTACTAAGCCCTAAGCTGCTGTGAAGACAAAATAATTCAGTCTTGTTCTGTCAGGAGGAAAAATGTTTTTCTGTTTTCAAATGGGATGACCAGAATAATGTTCAGTTCAGACCAAAATCCCAATTCTGTCCTAATCATTGAGACAGTGGGAAAGGGAGAGCTGTTAATCTACCAGGAGAGCTGTCAGTCTTGGGATGAAGACAGATGTTGAGTTCCCTCACGAAGTGCAGGAGGAAGGGCAATAGCCCATATTGCAGTAACTCCTCCTGATGTATTTTACTGTCAGAAATTCAGCACAGGAGAGGCTTTAAAGGTGCTGATACTGTTTTTCTGCCATACATGTCCACAAAGAAAAATTCTCGCTCTCCATCACGGCAGAGGTTATATCAGTGGGGTTACATTAGCTAAAAGTAATAATTATGGGAAAAGTCATCAAATTTTGCAGCAAATGGTTCTGCTACTTAGGTTTATCAATATATCTAGGCTATGTGAAGATGATCAAGGTTAATCAAGACTATTGCAGGACTAAATGAGAAAGGCAGTGCTGGCAAATATGAGGTAAATTACAGTGAAAGAATACTTTGAAGTTCTTAAGTCTTCAGGATTCCTAACTGAATTGTCCTATAATAAAAGAGATGAAGGAACTGATATGGGTAGATCACTGAAAACATGCTGTCTAAATGTTTAAACATGGGACTTTCAGAGAACTGCTGAAGATTGAGTTGCATGAAAAAATTTCTAAAGAAAGCCAACATAATAAGATGAGAAAAAAAGTATCATAACAGATAGAAAAGAATAAATAGTTTAAACTTACTTTGGCTTTCCTATTGCCTTTCTGATAACACACAAAAATATAATGAAAAGGCAGCATGCCTTTATAAAGAAAAGTAGCTTCAAAAATAAATTCATACTGCATAATAACCTTTGGAACTTTATGCCACACTGCATAATTGGTGTTAAATAAAGATACTACAGAGATTTTAAGAAGTTAATTGTTTGTCAAAATAATGACAATATTCCTTGTTAGAAGGAAATGTCTTTTATTTTCTTTTTTAAGCTACGTGTAGATTGATGGTTCACATCACAAAATGCCATCAAAGTTTTCCTATTTAGATGACTCTTCCTTTATAGGCCAGTCAGTAGCATTGTTATCCGAGTTTCCTAAACCTTCCTTTGAACCTTGTCCCGACTGCTGTCTGGGAAAAATTCCTGCAGGTCTGTTTCCATGGCTGAGTGTTAAACAGTTTTTAATAGCAGAGGACAGGAAAAATTCACTTCAGTTAACTTTTTTCTTACGTGATAGACAAAATGCCTGCTTGTCTAAAGGCAGGTTTTTTCAGTTTCTGCTAAAGTTTCTGCTTTTTCTTTGGCAGCCAGATATAAATGGAACACAGAGTATAAGTTGGTAGTATTGCACAACGTTTTGGTAAGCTTCACCGTGCAGTATGTAAACAAAATTGTCCTACAGTCCTGTCTGAGATGCATGTCATCTCATAAAGCCCAGGAGTTATTCCTGTTAACTCGGGGTGACATATGAAGAATGTAGAACCAGCCATTCAGATTAGGACATCCTGAAGATATTGGACTGGTGGTAAAACCCAGTTACAAGGAAGTAATTTATAAAGTGTCAAAAGGAAAGCATATACCACACATATTGTCTTTGTCAGAGTGTTCACTTCAAAGGTTATGGGAGTGATGAAAGCATTTGTCATGTTAAATTACTTTTAGGTCTTTAGATTCATGCCAGACTTGGAGGGATAATATAAAGAATAAGAAAGAAGTCGAAAAAAGAGAGTCACCTTGTGTTTTTCACAAAGTAATTGCTGCCAAAAATAAATACCACATTTCTGTAAGCTCCTACACTACTCTGATTTCTGGCAATCTGACTTTGAGCATCAAAGAACATCTGACCATCAACATGTCAATATGCTAAAAATCTGGTAATTTTAAGTATTTAGACTGTCCTTTATAAAAAAAAAAATGAACTGTTATTTCCTGTGGAAATTAAAAGCTCCAATGGGTTTAAAGATACTCCACTTGAAAACACTATCTAGAGATTCATGCTGATAACTTTTAGAGTATTGATTATACTTTTATCTGCTCCTATCGTGAACAAATATAGAGAAAAAATAAAAGTAAAGCGACAGAAAGAAATTATGAGACTAGCATGCTTTCACTATATCTTTAGTGCATATGCTGCACATGAAAATGTTATTACTCATTTATTTTTCAGTGTTATTTGACCTTAAAAACACATGAGATTTAAGATAAATTTCAGTTTTCTGCATAAACTTAAAATAATATATTCACTTCTGTGCTATAGAAAGGACTGAATTGCCAAAGGGTCTGGCAGTTAATTAAGCAAATGAAATGTCTTTTTTTTTAATTCCCTGTATGTATTTAAAATTAGAGCCTGAAAAATAGCTTACACAGAGCAAATATTTTGGTCAGTCTCTTGCTATTAGAAAGCATCACAGTAGCTGTTTTAAGGATAAATGATGTATAGGCAAATAAATGATTAATTTATTTGGTTATCCCTCTTTTACCCATAGAAGTATTCATCTTATTGTATTCATTTCATTGTCTGTCACAGACAACAAAATTTATGGGGTTTCTGAAAAAAAAATTAGATTTGGAAGGAGAAGTGTCATCTTTACTTTGCATTGAGTATGTGTACATACCACAGTCTGCATAAAATTGTATGCCTCAGGTGTTGGTATCAACTTGAACTAATTTCTTCCCACAAATTAGTCAGATATTTGCTAATGTGAGTTCTCGTGTAAAGTCTCTTCTTCATTCATTTTTGTAATTTCTTCCACTTTTAAGTCCAGCTGTCTTTTTGACCCTGATTCCACAAATCAGGATTCAACAAAACAGTTTGCTCAAGTGGCTATCTTGTGTATCAATTGATTTTTTTTCTCTCTCTCTGAGTTGTTTTTGATGAATGGCAACCTACTTTTCATTTGATTTCTTATGTTGCATTTGTTGGTTTTTACTTGCAGAGTCAGGAAAATACTGGCTTTGTCTTGTCCAGACTTCACTAAAATCAAATCTGCTAGACATTTTGGAAACCAAGGCTGAAAAAAGGGAAAATCATGCAAAGATAGAACCTCTGAGAGGCAGAGGTCATTTGGCTGCCAGTCACTGCTATCGGATTCACTTGAAATCAATGTAAAGCGCGGGAGCTCTGCATCTTGCAAGATTAGCTGATGACAGAAGGTTCTGTTCTTAAATTTGCATTGAAAATAGGTGTCAGTTAAGGGCCAATAGTTAAATTTTAGAATACGCCTGTCATATTCTAAATGTCACACATTCAGTGATTCTTATTGACTGCTATCAATCAATCTGAAATGGAGGAGTAGCAGCAGTAGCTCATCTGATGCTACCACGGAGAAGAGAGGCACTGAGCTTTACGGGGAAAAAGCATCTGGCCCCATTCCATAAGAAAACTATGCACTAGCAGTGGGAGTTGCGGAGACTGGCTCCAGGAACTTAGGATGTGGCTTTCTAGCCTAGCAAAGTGTCCTATTTCACAATCCAAAGGTGTGGAAGATTCATTAGGTGAAGGAGACAATTTGCCTTGGGGCAAAAAGCTCCAGCTGCTATATATGCATAATGCTGGAAAGAACAGGATTTTTTATGTGAGATTACTTCAGTATAGTTTGCCTGTACTTTCCCTGAGTCAAAAATAAAAGATTAATCTACATATTTGTTCCAAGAAGAGCCAATGAACCTATTGTATTGCCTAGCAGAGACCTCGGAGATAATGGAAGTACCTACCTTTCTGTGGGAAGGGGTAGCCTTCTCAGCCTGTTCAGTTCTCTTTGTCTCTGTTGAGAATTTTCGTAGAGTAAACCTCAACACTTGAAACTAGTGGGAGACTAATGTTTCCATAACTCAGAAAGTGTTATCATGTGCCTAGCACTTGAAAATTAAAACCCTTCCTGCTTACTTGAATAAACATACTCTGAAACCTTGGCAAGAAACAGGAGGCCAAGAGAATGCTTTATTTTGTGTGTTATTGGAGTGGTTTGGGGAGCAGATTCTTGTTTTATAGGATCACAGAATGGTTTGGGTCAGAAGGGACCTCAAAGCCCATTCAGTTCCAACCCCCCTGCCATGGTCAGGGAAACCTCCCTCTGGATCAGGGGGCTCAAAGCCTCAGCCAGCCTCGCCTTGAACATCTCCAGGGATGGGGCAGCCACCACTTCTCTGGGCAACCTGGGCCAGGGCCTCCCCACCCTCACAGCAAAACATTTCTTCCTAATACTTAATCTAAATCTCCCCTCTTTCAGCTTAAAACTGTTCCCCCTCATCCTGTTCCTGCACTCCCTGATAAAGAGCCCCTCCCCAGCTTTTCTGCAGGTTTTTTAGTGCATATTGCACAACACAATTTCGGATGGGTCTGAGAGAACATTCTTCACAGATGCTGGTAGTGCTCCCCAGAAGCTGTTAAAATGTACTGCTGTGAATCTGAGTAAAGTAACGTAGCTGCTTAGCTGATGCTAGCTGAACTAGCTGATGCTGCATGGCTCCAGACGTGCCATGGTAGAATTTGGTATCACAAAAATGAACAATGTGATATAATAGCAATGGCTAACCTGGAAATTTTAGAGAGGTACTGTTTAAAATCAGTAGTTTTGTATTGCGATTATTATATATATAGCACAGGCTTGGGCTTTTTATGCTGAAAGTTGTAAGAATGTCTTCCTCAGAGATGCTTGCCTTTTTTTTCCCCCTCAGTTGTGAAGCACATGCTGTGCTTCACATGTGCAGTCATTGTCCTACCATGCACAAACTAGAAAATATCCTGTATTTCATAATGACCGTGGAACAGAGTCTTATTCTCACTTTCATCAGTGCAAATACTGAATATTATGATTTTTTTTTCTGTAGTCTAGGATTTAATTCCAGAATCACAGGTATGAATTTTTGTCAGATAGCAGAGAGAAGTAGATGCAAAACAAGTCTTGCAGGAAGTCAGGGGGAGAATGATGAAAAAGCTTTGAGATCCTTCAGTGGTACATGCTTTATAACCTAGGCCAACATACTGAGGTGAGACCATTTTTCAGAAGAAGAGTGAACATAAGAGATATTACAGATTAGATTTTGCTAATATAATGCCAAGTCAGAGGTACCTATCAAATAAACCTGTGGTAGTTCTCTCTGAAAAGTCAACTGTAGAATGTCTCATTTCTCCCTAGGGAAACATTGCTGTGTTGGCAACTATTTATACTGAGATCATTAGTTGATCATTTGTGGAATCATTCATATTGATTATTTGTTTCTGTGTCTCTCTGTTAACTCATTGTGTTGTGCAGGTGCTGGCTCATGTTTGGCTCTTTGTGCTCTGGGACCCCAGGGCCAGGACCTTTCCCTCAGAGCTGCTCCACAGCCAGTCAGTCCCCAGTTTGTACCACTGCAAGGAGTTATTGCCATTTCTACTGATTTCTTGCATTGTTGCTTGAATAATGATGAGTGCTAAACTCAAAGACATGTAGTCCTTTCACTGAGGGTGAGTGAATGTTTTCCACAACAGAATTTGACCGTGATGGGGATAGGCGAGACAAAGCCTATTTAATTTAATAGACTAAGGGATGAAGGAAGGGGAGGCTCACTTTTTGACTGATGCATGTATACTTTCTTAATATTCAGGGCATTTTGTCCTCCTTCATTTCTCATGATTCTTTCTGGCATCAGAAATTTGAATTAAATTGCCAAAATGAAGAATGTAGTCGGTTAGAAAAATCATGTTTGAATTGTATCTTGAGTAGATTTGATAATGAGAATTACTATTTAGCCCCATTCTGTGATTATTAGACACTATTAATGTCTTTGTCTTGGTTATTACTAAATAATCGCTAGAAAAGACAAGCATTTGTATTAATATTGTTCCTGAATGGAAAAGGAATTTCATTCTCTTATGTTGATCTTACAGGAATTTACCTAAAATTATAATATGCGCTGGATTTAGTTTGTTTTCTTCTCTGGGATGTCCAGATTTATCCTCCCATGTCATGTTTCATTTCCTAAAGATAATATACATAATACATAACAAGGCTGCAGTTAATTTAATTTTAAGCATTTTTTAATTTACTGGTTGGTTGATCGGCTGATTTCTTCCAACATTTTCCTTACTAAATACTTTCTGAGGAAAGCCACAGAACAGATGTTTTCACATACTAATGCCAGTGTGGTGGAATATGTTCCCTGTTTGCTGGATGAGAAAGGGTCCCCTGTTTCTATGGCACTTTATTTGCCATGCAGGAATCGACCTCCATTAGACAAGACTCTTGGAAAGGCCAGTCTGTTGCATATATGTTGCCTATAGCTGTATGTTACCAGTTGTTTTGTTTAAATCTGAGTGAACTGCACTATTTTTGCAGTTGTTTTTTATATTTTGTACATTGGCATCTTCTCCTTTCACTGTATTCATTCCTCCTACTTTGTGAGGTGCAAATGACTGCATATAACTAATGTAGTAACCAGTGGGTGAATTATATGAGGAAGGCAGGGGGTTATCAGAAGGTCCTGTCCATGTCTACTTCAGCAGGAGGCAATGCTTGAACTTGGTCTCAGTGCCCCAGCTTGGCCACATAAACCATCCTTAGCGCAGTTGTACTAACAGCAGTGCAAAGCCAACCTGCTACTATCAAAAGTTTTGGCAATGTAGCTGAAAGAATTCAGTGTAGTCAGAACAAAAGTACATATTTTCAGTTTTAAATCAGGAACTTTGTGCTACAGCTATGTCACCGTGAAACCCCTGTGTAATTCTTGGAGAGTTGGTTTGATTCAAAGCATGTGGTTTATCAGCAAACTCAGGTTTTGCTCCTGACAGCTGGGATCGGTCTCAACTGAATTGGAGTTTTGAAGGCAATTTTCTTTTGCAGAAGAAAGGAGATCCTTCTTCTGTAAGAATGTCCTGTTTCTAGAGAATTTCTGTGTTCAGTTATTTAAAATCTCTTTAAAAGGTTGGAAAACAGCGCTTGATATGCTGAGAAAATTAATAGACAGTGAAAAAATGTCAGTAGTACACAGTGAGTATCCCAAGGGTAATATAAGGGCTGGAGTGAACTCACGACATCTCTGCTGGTCTGTGCTAAATGCAAAATACTTTAAAGTGAAATAGAAGTTAAGCAATTTCACAGCAGGCCTGCTAACAGCTACCAGAGAAAGGCAATGCAACATCGTAGTTTACCTCACAGTAACGGCTTATTATGCTGATATCATATAAGGTCTTTTCCAAGGAGAGAACTGTGCATGTTTATAAGAATGTGGTGCAAAACTGGGACCTGAAAACAGGGAATCATGTTAAAACTGGCCACAAGGCAGCAGAGAGCATAAAGAGAAAGGAGATGCAATTTAGGCCTATAAGATTTATTGAGCTGGAAGTTTATTTCACCTGTTGTTTCTTTCTTCATATATAACCCCTGCTACACCTGGAGACTCCATTAATCACTGAAATGCAAACACCAGCCACATGAGAATAGAGAAGAGAAGAGCCTATAATGGAGCCTGCTCATTAAGGAAAGATTACTCTTCTTACTCTTGCATGCAGAGTTGCTAACTTTTTTGGCATTTTTATGTCATTTTAACTTTTAAAATACTGTTACAGATTTTATGGCCCGGATTTTGAACCTTAAAAACATCAAAGTTCTGTAATGTGGGTCAGGGATTTGGAGCCTGGTTCATTAAGAGCATTCAGGTCTTTTTCACGAGAAGAATCTTTCTGCACTCTGGAGGCTTCCTGAAAATCCTAAAATAAATAATAGAAAAATAGTGATTTAAAACCTGATTTCTAATACAAACCAACCCTGGCTGTCTGGATGAAGAATAAGGTTCAATAAATGGGAGACAGACGCAAGCCTCTTCAGTATGAAGAGTAGCAAGGATGCAGAAATAGAAATAGGTTTTTCATTACATGAGGGATTATGCCTGGGCTAGAAATGCCAAATATTCTGTGGACCGCAGCTGCACTTTCTGTCTGCTGTTGTATTAGCTGGTAATGGTAAAACAATGATGTGGTGGTAGAGACAGCTATTCTCAGAAATACAGAAAAGTTGTTTTCCTCTTCTTTGCTTGGATTGCCATATTGTACTCCGTGGCATATCTTAAACTTCTATCCTTTTGCAGCAAATGGGCTACAAATTAAAACACACATTCTCCTTGAGCAGCACCTGAGGATGCCCATACGGCTGCTGATGTGCTCCCTCAGCTGATTTTTCTTTCTGTTGCTCTGACACTCCTGAGTCAATTCAGGGACTCGTTATTTGCTTGCACAACCTGGGTCATCGCAATTACCTAAGCAGCCACAGGCAAGTGCCACCAATTACATCTGCTGTGAAGGCAGTGTGTTACTGTTACTGAAAGCAGTGAATTTTAGACGTTCAAGAAAACAGCAAGATGTGTCTTGCTACTTGATTGGTTTTTTTGTCGTTTGATCAGCACTACCCACTCTCATATTAACGGAGACTGAAAATAGTATTGGTTTTCAGGATGCAGTTTAGCGAAGGGTTTCACTCAATCTCAGTTTAGAATATTTGTGAGAGGAAATTACTGAGGTTTAAAAGCTGTGATTTTTATCTCTTCTTTTAGATTTTGTATAGATCTCTGACAGAACGTCTTTTATCTTTTTGGCTTTAGGACAAATAAAGGTTTAACAACATCTAATGCACGGACTTTAGACTTTTTCCTGTCAAAAATCTATGCATGTTCTTTCTATAAAAATTACGGTGAAAATGCTCTGCTTAACTCTATTTCACTGTGCTATGAAGTATTGTTTTAATATGTTGTTTGACTTTTTAGAGTGAGCATTCATAAATCACTCATCTTGTCTCCCATATTTACCAGTAGAATAGCATAAACATCTAGAACAGAAAAAGGCTTTTAAACAGTGCAATTTTCTTAACATTGATTTGAAAAATCCTGAAATACCAAATACACAACAGGTAGATTGAAAGAGTGGGCATTTCCTTTGCTTCAACTGTGTGTGCATTTGAAAATGTACAGTTTTTACCAGGGTTTCCATGATTTGAGGAACAGGTACTTTGTATGGAATTCACCTTTCTGAATTCCTGGATACCAATTTTAAAGCTGTCCTCGTCCCAACCTGCATTTCAGCCTGAGTCTGAAGTTCGAGACCTTTTAGTAGCTACTTTAGTAGAGCAGTGTCTTGATGCTGAGTAGTCCTTGCAGCACAGCAGAGTGGTTTGGGGAGGTGGAGCCTGCTGGAACAATCCAAACAGTCCCTGGGCTCATTCTGGCACTGTCTTTTTTTCAAGAGCCCCAGAGACATGGGAGAAGAGTGAACTGCAGGTTGTGGATTGTGCCAGCACTGGCAGCTGCGTGGTCTGGACCTGAATCTGTCAGTGCACATGGGGGATACCTTTGCCCTGTAGTGTGACTGGTGTGCACTCAGTCATCTCCCATTTAAGGGCAGCACATGGCATGGACTGACATCATAAAATCCATCCTAATTTTTACCTTTTGAGTATTGAGCCTTATCCTGAGCACAGATCTTAAATTTTTTTTCGAATAGAAAGGTCCAAACCAGATCTCAGGGCCCAAAGCTTAGGAATTCTAGTTCTCTTAACACATAGGTTAATTTTATTATTCAGCTGTCAGCTATCCCTTTATATACTTTCAGCAGATTTTGGTTTAAATGCTCTCCATTAACAGCTTTTGCTGTGTGCTACAACTTGTATACTCTGACAATCCCAATGCAGTTTGCAAAAGAGGTAATGGTTGTGTATATTGCATACTTTGCTTTTTTTCTTTAGTATAGTCATGACTCTGGGATCATATATATAATTTTATAGCTGTATAAGTTCAGTACTCAGGGGTCTGACACATGGGTAAATTACTGAGCAGAGCAGATCACCAATAAGTTTCTGTGTGGATGCTTTTAGCCAAAATCTGCAAGTTTCCTTTCTTAGTTTTACTGCATGACCCCAAATCTTTCTGTTTTCCGAGACAAAAGACTTTTGTATTTCCTGGCAAAACAGCCCTGAGATACCAAGGGTAAGATACGGGGGGCTGGAGGTTGCACTAAATCATTCTTTTACTTTGCTTGGTAAGGTTGTTCATGAAAATCTTTGGATGAAAGATTTACTGGTTTGATCAGAGGGCAGAAGAAAGGCTTTATAAGTAAGTTCATTCTTTTACCCAGTCTCTGTTTAGCCAGTCACCATCATGATGGTCAGGAACACAGGGACTCGTAGATAACGTGGAGGCGTACAATTGTATTGAAGATAACGGTGCATCTTTGTTACCCTTGCTGGAAGTTTAAACACAATCATGTCTCTTCTTGGCTGAAAGAAAATACAAATCCTAGATGCTTTCTCCTCACTTGAAGTGTCTGCATGGCTGTGGGGCTTTTTCCTGCTCTCTTTTGCTGGGATATCTTTTGTGAAATACGATTTGCACCAACGTGCATGTGCAGTTGCAACGTGTGTTTAGTCACGCTGCTTATCAGTGCCAGCTGTGGACTGAGGAGGCCTTTAAAACCCACGTGTGTCACCTTCATGAAAATATCCCCTTTGCCAACTCAGGAATTGGAAATCCTGCAGTCATTATCCCTGTTTTTTAGTAATATAGATGCCCTGCACATTTAAAAATTGAGATGTTATTGCTTAGTATAAAATGCCATTTCAGTTTGAACTCTCTGGCTAGTCTGGTAAGATAAAGATAATATTATTCTGTGATAGCTTTACCTTTTAAAGCTTTTCTAAACATAAACAGACTTTTTTTCCCTAAAGCATTTTCTTGGAAGTCAAAGGTCCGGATTGAAATGGCAAGCTTGTAATAGAGTTTGAGCTGCAAATTATGAAAAGGCAAAATTTGTAGTAGACAGAATTATATTCTATATGTCTGTAGTTTGCTTGTTCTTTGTGTTTATGTGTGTATATATATATATCTACAAATTGAACTGATTTACATATCTATTACTGACTTCTTTCACCTGCTTTTTGTTGTGTGTTACTAGATGCACAACTCATATATAGATATTTTTTGTGCCGTATTAAAAATAACTAATATTACTATAAATTGACATAAAAAATAAACACATTTCCCCTATTTTTTAGCTTGCCTATTTTATGTATTTGTAAGAATTTTACCTTAGGCCCATTCTTGAAAATATTCCATGTGTACCTTTCTGATGTTTTATGGAAATGCACTTGTAAGTAAAGTCAGGAATGAAAAAATTAGTCATAGTTTGCGTAGGCTTTTCTGCAGAAGGGGAGAAATTTACAGAAATAGCTGACATAGTAACAGGAAAAACTTTCATTTGGTTAAATTCAGAGTATCTCAAAGTGTTTAATATTTTGGAGTAATCTAGTACATCTTGGCCATCGATACTTGCTGGTAATGAATGATCAAGTTGTACCCTTTTATAATAAGAAATGTGACTCGGACTCATTGTTGCTGTGGGCTTGGTCTGGACTCTCCCAACAGATTTACAGGTCAGCTGGGTCTGCAAAAAACTGCCGTGTCCTGTGCATTTTTTTGTCAAAGAAAGCACTAGAGAAAGTCTTTTGGCATAAGACATTTAGGACAAAGCAGTCTGCCCCAGTTATTAAGTTGAGGAAATCCCTGTAACTCTCATTTTAACAGTATGGATTTAAAACCAGCGTCGTCGGGCAAAATTCAAGCCGAAAGTAGCCTTGGGCACCTCTTAAAGCAAAGTTCTTCTCTCTGTTCTGCTGGCTGAAGGTTGATGCAGCCTCCTGCAGCATGGGGGGAGGAGGGAGGCAGGGGGACAGAGCAGATTTTTCACTTCCTCTTCTCTTAATGTAAGATCATCTGGATTTGACCATCCGTTTCTTCCCTGCCCTTGGCAGTAGCGCAGACACCACTTCACAGAGTCTCTCTGGCACCATCAATCTGTTGTATGAGCTTGCGAGTCAGACACGGGCTGGAAAACAAATAGCAGTAGTGTCCTAGCCAAGGACTAACAGATGGGGCTAAATTCTGCTCTCCTCTTAGTAAATCTAGTTAGAAAATTGATAACCGGCTTTTTCAACCTAAGCTGTAACAAACTAAGTTCCAGGTCTACAAAAGGAATTTCATGTACTACCTTATAGCGCTTGCCTCTGTGGTTGAAGTTGGCGTTGATAGATTTCTTTTAATCATACCTTTCCCTCCCCCCTCTTAAAATGCTTTATAGGCATCTGCATTGTTGACGGTCTGGACGTCTTCTAGATGACCCAGATATTGCTGATGTCTTTCAAGAAAATGCTGTTTTAATTAGACACTCTGATTTTATTAAGGGAAAATGCATATTCTGTGGCACTCTCATAATTAGAAAAGTTAAAGTTCACGTAGAAGCCATTATTCTAAATTTTATTTTCCTTAAGAAAAAGTGAACATTTTATTTAGAAGCAATAAAAATTTTGTAAGTTTATTTATTCGTAAAGCAATAGCTACTGTGATTGAAATTAAACATGGAATCACGCTGCTTCTGATTAATTCTAGCACAGAAGAGGCAAAAAAAGGCCTTGATTTTTCTGTAAATAAGCTGAATTAGCTTCTGGTAAATAATGATAGTTTGAGAAATTGAGGAGAAAGATAAAAAAATTATTTCCTGCTCAATGAAATTACTTACTCATTTTTAAAAACTAATGCTTGAAGTAAAGGCTATGATTCACTGTTTTCTAGAATTGAGATGGATAATAGTTAATGCTAATTTAGCTTATAAGCCCTTTACTGTGGGGAAAGTAAATGCTATTATTCCTGCATTCCAGATGACTAAATTGAGTTTCAGTAATGTATGTATTTTACATTACTGTAAAAAATGGATCTTGGGTCTGCCGGTTTTGAGCATCTGTTTTCAGTGGTACCAGGCTCTATATTCTGGTATTTAAAAGCAATGAGAAAACAGATCTGATGAAGAGCACTGCATTTCTGAAAGAAATAATAGCAAAAGGTAGTAAAGTATAATAGGCCAGTCATGCCTATTAAGACAGTAAAGCATAATAGACAAGTCATGCCTATTTTCAGGTAATTCAGGAGGAGGCGTCTGTTTGTGTCGGTGGGTAGTGAAGCAGTTTCTTCAGTAAATGCTGGAATGGTAACATGAGATTCACTACACTCACTTTCCAAAGAGTTCTAGATGTTCACATCTCATTTCAAGTAATCTTCTAGCATCATTCCCCCTTAGAATAAGCAAAATGTTTTTTCTTACTAATATCTCAACACCTTTAATTGTGAATAACTTTGGTTAATTATTTTAATAAAGAAGATAGGTATCCTATTTAAAAAGGGTTCGATATTCTGTTAAAACTTAATATGAGAGTCAGCTGAGCTTTGGGTATCTGTGTGTCAGGGTGTTTTTCTCACTGTTTTGCCCCACTTAACCACTTGTTTCCCAGCTGGTTTGATTTTCCAAGGCAACTTTAGGGAACGAGAAGGCTGTAGCCTTCGGTGCTACCAAAGCATCTTCCTATGGTCTTTTAGGATGCAGGACTTGCTCTCCCAGCACAATCTTATCTATCCATTTTCATTTCAGGCCCCCAGATTATTGTCCCTGTGGGGCAAATATTGCTTTTTAGGCTGTTGGCTGGGGAAGCACTGCTCCTTGAGGAAATGCAGCTATGCCAGCAATTTTTTTTTCTCCTGTAAGCTGAGTAGAGGGGAAATAGAAATCAGCACTGCCTGGCTCTGAGAAGGCTCTGTGAAGGGTAACTCAGCCCATGACATTAAGTGAATCCACTGGTATGACATCCTTTGTCTATACTCACTTTTTACCATTACTTTAGCTGGGGTATATTGTTTTTCCAGAATAGACAATGATAAAGGAGCAATTTCTTCAGAGCAGGAGTGAAGCTGGACCACTTGGGGAATCTTTCAGTGCTACTCCTGTTCTGAGAATATATGGCAAATATTGGGTTCTGGGGCTGTCTTTTATTAACTGGATATTGACCTTAAAAAAAAGAAATACGTTAAACAACAGTCTAATGTAGTGGAAGCTGTAACAATAATAATGAAGTATTTTACATTAGTGCTCTATTCTGAAGGGAAGAAGAGAAGTTTTATTCTGTTTCCCATACAACTTCATGAAAAGAACTTTACTGAACAAGGAAAAAGAGCCGTGCGTTACTTCTGCTTTTCTTTTGGAGAAAGCAGATTCCACCCCCTCAGTGAAGCTTTCAAAATTACTCTACTTGTACAGTATTTTGCCCTTTCCCATCTCTGGTTTACTCATCCATCTCCTAATGCCGATACTACACACTCCTCCTTGCATGTAGAAGTTGTTCTGGTTTGTTTGTGTTACTGCTCGTGGAGATAATGTGTTTTCTCATTTAGGAATCTACAGGAATCTTGAGTCTGATTCCAAAGAAAAGCGATTTATACATTACCACTGGAAAAAAATCTGTAAGGCCTTGCAAAAGTAAGATAAAATATAAGGAGATACGAATGTTAGCAATACCTTTTTGTTTGTAGTGTCAACAACTATACCAGCATTCCCAAATTGCATTTAAAAATTCTGATAGTTGTTTTCTAGAGAAGACAATGAATATTTTGATCTTGACAGTATGATCATGATTCCATCCAAGTAACCTCATACAGGTTAATTAGGAGAGATGTTGTAAAGTTGCTCTAAATCACTTTTGCTTCCATGATGCAGATTAATAAAACTGGATGTATTTTTCTTGATTCTTGAAGTTTGACTCCGTAGAATGTCGTTTAGAATTTTGATAGCTTTTATTTGATTTCTCTGCAGAATTAGTATAGAAAAGTACAAGTTTTCTTGTTGATGTATATGAATTGAAACACAGCTGGGTGCGTCTTATGTTACTGCTTTGAAGATTGCTCTTTAAGTGCTTGTATTCTGGTGCAACAGCAATGGTATGCAGTATATTGTGCTACTAAAAAATTCAATAGCTTCAATCGACAGCATTTGTGTGCCTCTGCCTGAGCATTTCTGCCAGTAGGTTGCATGTGCAAAGATAGTCAGAGTTCTCCTCCTTCCTGTCTTCTCCTCATCCTTTCCCCAGGAGCCATATATTTTGTCAGTTATTGCCACAGCAGGTGTCTTACGTCAGATAGAGGCCCCAAAAATGTGAATGAAGTAGCACATAACGTAGCAATTGATTTGCAAAGCAGACACTGAGGGGAAAATGCTTCTCTCTCTGATATCAGCGGGCAGCCACTAAATCATCAGCCTCCACGAACGCATCGTAGTTATCTGCGAGGAAGGGCTAAGGTAAAGTAAGCTAAGAGCGTGCCACTGCGGCACCTGGAAGATGTCAGAGCAGGGAAAGCGAGCAGGGCCTGTTTCTGTGCCAGGGTAGGGATGGGGATGGGGTCCAGGACCGCACATCTCCCACAGAGCTCCCAGCAGCTCCGCGGCAGGCATTTGCAACAAGTTCCTTTTGCGTCCCAGTCCCAGCTAGTTGTCCTTTGCAGTGCTTGTGTCAAGGAAACTTCTTAGTAATGTTAAATTCATATTTGTCTTTTAGAAAAGAAGGAGGAAACCGAGCAATATTATGCTTTAACTTTTAACTTTTTTCCAGTGCAGTCTCCAGGACGCCAGTGCCTTAGGTACACTGGGGTAACGTTGCTGTGGCTGCCTGAGAACTGTTCAGATTTTTAGTTACAGCCTTTGACAGTATTTCTGAGGGTTATTTAACAGGGGACGATGATAAAGTAATTTCTTATGTGTCTACTGCATCAGTATTTACATTTACTGAATCACTTGCACACCTTCCCACATTTATCATATATGCCTGTGATTACAGTGTTTCTGAATTGGCAGGGGCCACATTTCTCCCATTTCTCTTGGGGACTGTGGAGCATTTGGCACAGCTTGAGGATAACTTCCATGGGCTTGGCCAAGCCCTATTCCGAGAAAGCCGGTGTGATGGCAGTGCTGGAGCTCCTGCTGACGGGCAGCAGGGCAGCAGAGGGAGGGGTCGACAGGGGCTGACGATATGCTGTGAGGTGTGGGAGGAACTAGGAGTGAACAGGAACATCTGCAGCGTCAACGTGGGGCTAATAAAGAAAGAAATTTCTCCGCTCACAAAACGCAACAGATAAGGAGGTCCTACAGCCTCAAGCGGAGAAGACCTGGCCTTGTTTGTCGCTGAGTGAAGACACTGGTTTTCCTGACCTGTTTTTCTTTTCACAGTACTAAGCTCAGGATTAGAAACTTTAATTCAAACTCCGAGACATGCAGAAGCTGATGAAAAGATATTAAATGAACAATCCTAAGACTACTGGGTTTAACCAGAGGTTTTTTACTTTGGTCTGATTATTAATTAGACATGGTACTGTTGACACTACAGTCTCCCTCATTTCACTAAGTTGACAATGCTTGTACCCTTCATCTGCAAAGTTAAGTTGCTTCTTGGCTCTTTGAAGGGAAAACTGTGGATTCATTTAGTGTAAACCAGTTTTCCTTGCAAATACTAAGGATTTATTGCCATCTATCTGAAGATATGACTAAACTGGCGTGGACCACCTCCTGCAGATGTCATACAGTCCCATTGTGATTTCCCCGAGGAATTAAGTTTCTTTTTCCTGTTCTGCATGCAGGTATCAAACTTTAGTTAGACAGCACTGGTCTTGGCTCTCTAGCAATGGGTCCTTATTAAGGTATAGAGCCTATATGGTATTTCATTGGCCATTGTTCATCACAGAGCATGGTGCTGTGAAGGATGCCCGTGCCATAGGGCACGTTCCTTCTTCTAGCTCCCTCTGAAATCAGTGGAAACCATAAAATGTGACATGTGCTATTTAGGGGAACTTTTATTTTGATATCTTCTGTAATGAAACTTTAATATCCTTGCTATTGAATTTACATGACAGATCTAGTGAATAGCCTAGCAAATGGTACCACTAATTAAGAGAGACCTTAAAAGACTGGGTGCAGGCACAGGTAAGATGTATGCATTAGTGCCCCATTCTGCAAAATTTATTCTCACAATTATGGCCATCAATGCTGGCGCAGCTATTCTCAAAAGTAAAGTCTGCATTTGTAGGTAAGATTTTGTAGGCTTGTTCAGGGTCTTTAGATATTTTAAGGGCTGCTAAGTTGCTAAGATACGGGCAGAAAGGTAAGTTTATTCAATATATTTTGTTGAATAAATTTTCTACAATATTAGTGTGATCTGTGGTTCACTAGGTTATATCTGAGGCTTTGCTGAAGTGGAATTGTCATGAAAAATAGTATGGACTTGATTCATGATTGCATTCTTGCTTTTTCACACTGATGTAGCTACATTGAAAATAATTGGCTTGCACCAATGGGGCATGAAGAAGATGCAAGGATGAATTTGACTCTGGATTTTGAAAAGAAATATGTGCCATTCTCTGTTCAGCATTTGCTGTACCTTAAGAAAAATCATAAGGCAAATTACATCAAATCACACTATTAAAAGAAACATTGTCTTGTTCTGTGCAGTAGAACTGATCTGAAACATTTATGTGCTCAGAATTCGCTCAAAAGCATACATTTTTCTTGCCCTGTATTTAAAAATTGATAACCAAGGGGAAAAGACTGTTGAGTTATAAAAACAGTTTTTTTCTTGTAATTGTGTAATCCACTGGTAAAACATAATTGAACTCAAGGTTTGCATTTGCAAATGACCTTGACTAAAGTTTTACAATTCAAAGAATTCATTTAATGCCTTAGACTCTCTAAAATGCCAGAATCACTTTACGGGACAAAACCTGTGTAGCTCTCACTGAGGAGTCAGTATCTGGCAAAGTTAGAAAGTGACTCTTTCTGCCTCTTATGGGATGATTTTAGGCTCTGTTTACAAAGAAAATCAGTATGAGGCAGCAGTTCAGAGGGAGTCTGAATGAACTTAGGAGTCTTGTTCTCTCTCTGGTTCACAGAACCAGCTTGTAAACTCACTGGGGGTACCTGGCTCGCCAGTCTCCTGTAAGACTAACCCTTTACTGGCCCCAGCTTTGGGAATAATCTTCGCTCCATTGCTTTCTGCATCTGGAGGCTGGTTTATGTCCCAAGCATGGCATTGCTGCATCTTCCGAGCACTGAAATAGTTCCCACAGGGGCAAAGATGGCTGCAGCAAGTGGGTGTAATTCCATGGCTCACGCCACTATGCTGTGCTGGTTATGGAAATAATGAATAACGTATTTCTGTCTGTCGGCCCCCTTTGTTCTCCCCAAAGGGAGGCTGCAGGATCAGATTTTTTCCTTGATTCAGGTTTTTAAACTTTATTGGATTTTTCTGAGTGCAAGAGGAAGGAAAAGAACTAGAGAATGATTACATACCTTTAAGTGCCTGAAGATGAAAATCCTCAGTCTTAATTTCTCACCTTTAAGCCACTATTCATTTCTTCTTGAGTAAATTCTTTCCCAGAAGCATTAGTAACAAAAGCAGTTGTCTGCATGGATGTCCCCCTTGTAAGCATGTCTTAAGTTTTATCCCAGTGGTGCTTACCGAGATTTGCATCATGTGCTGAGTGTGGCATAAAGCACTTTGGAGAGTGAAATGTTCATTGCAGATTTCAAGGACAATCAGGAGTTGATTGGAATATATGTTGTTCTTTCCAGCAAGTTCTTTATAGTTTGTTCTTTAGGGATCTTTTAAAAGGCATAAGTCATTGGCCTATGATTGCTATTCAAAGTGAGCTGCCTGTATCTGACTGATGGGTTGCCCTAAAGGAGGAAATCCAAAGGCATGAGGACAGGCTGAGAGAGCTGGGCTTGTTTAGCCTAGAGAATGGAATGCTCCAGGGACACCTTAGGGCAGCCTTCGAGTACTGAAAGGGGCTACAGGAAACCCGGGGAGGGGCTCTTGATCAGGGAGTATCTGACCAGATTCCCCTTTCTGCCTCTAGTTCCCTCACCAACCTGTATCTTCCTGCGAGCATACCCAGGTAGGAAGGCAGAAGAGGGAGAAGAAGGAAAATAATTTCTCTCTCTAAGAATGCTGATCCCAAATAGGGTAGTTACTCACACAAATGATATGGGTGCTGTTAAAATCCACAGAGGAGAGAAGCAGGTACTTGTTACCTGCTGGAGTTCTCCGGGTAGCGCACGCAGGGCAATGAAATGACAGAAACCGGTAAGGACCTCACTGACCCCCTGTCCAGTGTGAAGTGAGTGCAAAATGCCAGGCTGGGACCACCACCACCTCCACACAGTTCTTGCAAAGGACTTGGCTGACATGCACTGCTTCTTCTTCCTGGGGCTCTGACTCCTGGTTTGATAGCCAGCTAGGTGTATGTTCCAGTCGTTTTCAAGCTTGTATCTGTCAATCAGGCGTATTCTAAATGGGCCACAGGCGTGGACAACTGCTAGATAGGGAATTTAATTTTTTGCCTTTGCTTGCTGGAAGGAGAACTGGGTGGTATTATGAGTGGGGAAACATTAGTGGCAGGTCTGAGTTATGTTGGCAGTGCATAATCTGTAGGAGATTCAGCTCGGTGTAATTACACATCCCTGGTATCCGTCTAATTATTATTATTATTATTATTATTATTATTATTATTATTATTATTATTCCCTTTCTGGATATTTACACTTCCACTGTTTTGTAAAGCAGAGTTCTAAACAAGTGACTTTGGTCTAAATGTATTATCTGTTCACTCTAGTCTCACTGTTAGTCTCTGTGTCCCAGCAGGCTTAAACAATATTGTGTATACATGTATTTCAACATCATCTGAGATGTTTACAGTTATTGAATATGATTAAGCAATGGGCATTATTAAAAAGTCACTTGAAGGGAAAGGTGTTGAAAGGGTCCTTAAAGATCATGCAGTTCCAGCCCCTGCCATGGGCAGGGACATCTTCCACTGGATCAGGGTGATCAAAGCCCCATGAAACCTCGCCTTCAACACCACCAGGGATGGGGCAGCCACCACTTCTCTGAGCAACCTGTGCCAGTGTCTCACCACCCTCAGAGGAAAAATTTTCTTCTTAATAGCTAATCTAAATCTCCCCTCTTTCAGCTTAAAACATTCTCCCTCATCCTTCCGCTGCACTCCCTGATCAAGAATCCCTCCCCAGCTTTCCTGTGGCCTCTTTCAGTACTGGAAGGCTGCTCTAAGGTCTTCCCAGAGCCTCCTGTTCTCTAGGCTAAACAAGCTCAGCTCTCTCAGCCTGTCCTCATGCCTTTGGATTTCCTCCTTTAGGTCAACTCGTGTTTTAAGGACCTCATTGGAGTCTTACAAACTTGAAAGAGGCCTCTACCTGCTAGATGTTGGTTTCTGAATTTCTCTGTACACCCTCTTGTTAAAAGTTCATGTCATCATAATCTGATCTTTCTCTCTGCTCGTATAGATGCTGTAAAAGAGACAAAACTCAGTGATGGAATAAATTCTTTCAACTTGGAAAAATATACATGATTTAAAAATAATTTAAAATGGAATTTCCCATTATTACCAGTGCTATTGTAAGAATTGGGCTGAAAGCCATACAGTTCCTTCCTGGCCAAAATGAGGCATAACCAGGTTTGTTTAGCAGGCTTTTCATGAGTGTCAGCCCTTCCATTGAAAGCTCCTATCCTGTCACCTGTTTTTAAATGCTTCAAATTTAGGAAGCCTGCTGCAGATGGTATCAGTAGTTTTACTGATCTGAGGCCTTGGGCAAATTCATTTGAATTGCTTTGTAACTGCGTATTGAAAATTCAATAAAATAAAAGGGTCTGATGGTGCAGCTGCAGCATATCCCCTCCAGCTGGGTAAGCTGAGATGTTTCAAGGCCCTGGACTAGCGAAGCCTGGGTGTGATATACAGATTATATAGATAGTTGCCAGGGAAGAGGTTTTGGCAGGCTGGGTGCAACAATACCCACTGCCAGCAGACTTGGGAGTAAAAGTGGCTTTCATGCTATGTGGCATCCTTTGCTGGCTTTCCTTGATAGAAATTTGTTGGTGCAACAGTGGCGGCAGGCCAGTGGGAGGGGATTGCCTCAAGGGTAAAGGGACGGAATGTAGGAAAAACAATACAATCAAAAGGCTCCAGTTGTTCTGAAAGTGATTGGCTATCTTGGATGCCTTGGTGTCGATCCAAAATGATCTGCTCCGTGGGCGGGTTTCGTTAAATTGCATTCAGAAATCATATTTGCCCTTAGGCAGATACCCTTGCTTTTATGTGTCCTAGGCAAGCCACATGCACCAAAATGCAATTCACATGGTGCTTTAGTCAGAAACCTAATGTCAGTCAGCATACCTTTAATGCATATCCAGTCCCTTGGTTCTTTGTGGCCATTTAAATATGCAGAAGTGCTTTTTATTATTACCTTGCCTGTAAAGCACTTTTATATATATATAGGCCATATAATTTATTGCAGTATTCTGCATATACATTCAGCACTTAAAAATACAAATTAAAATCATGAGGCATAAAGTATTTTGGTTGTTGGGTTCTGATTTTCTGAGATTTCTGGTGTTAAACTGTGGAAGTAATTCCTTATGTGTCGTGTGTCCATGCTTCCCAAGTAACTACTTCAGAAGCAGTACATGTCTTACCATTGTAGCATCGTAGCGCCGCCACCCTTGTGAGCTTCACAGCTCTGGCACGAGCAGCACAGTGCCTAAAGGTGAGATAATCAGACAATACATGCAGGGACGCTATTTGAGCACCATATCGTTGGACTGCACAGTATGTCCCCAGTTACTGAAAAGGCTACCATGAAATTTAATTTAGAATTTTACAGACACATTTTGAATTGGAAATCTCTGTAATAACTTTCCCTTTGCTCAGCCTTTTAACTGTGAAATTCAGTTGGGGAGTTGGGAAGCAGCAGGTAGCGTCGCAGCACTCTAGAGGGATTTTGCCAGAATTCAGCTAAAGTGCTTGCAAGTGTCATTTCCATATTTAACTAATTTCAGTTTTTAATTAGCTCCGTGTGAAAAATGAGAGTTCACGCTGAGCTAAGCTGTCAGCATAGAGTCTTGTTTCCTTTCTAGCCTCTCAGGACAATTATTGCAGCATTTTCTGCTTTTTTCAGTGAGAGTGCTTAGGCACCGCACGGCCAGTCCCTCCCATTGTTCCCTGACAGGAGGCCGTGAGTGTGTTGTGTCTGGCTCGCTCAAATGGAGAAGATAAGTTCTGAAAATATTTCAAATACAAAACTGGTTTAGTAAAGCTTCAAAGAACTTCATAGGTCTGACTCAGAAATATAAAGCAGAATAGAATGCTTTCCCTCCTCAGACCTCACCGGTACGGTGCAGTCAGTCACATTGTTCAGAACAATATCTGATCATTTCAGGTTCATCACTTATTGCATGCAGAAATATTACGTTTTAGAAAGCACAGTGTGAAAGCAGGATTTTTTCCATGGGTCTTTCTGCAGCCTGAGTGCTAACAACACAATTCTCCACGGACTGTTACATCGCAAAGTTCTGTGGTCCATCATTCCATAATGCAGAATAGGGATGGGAATTTGTTTAATCCTGCATCCGAACTGGAAATTTACCTCTCAAGATTTGAATGCAAATGTTGAAATATTTTTCAAGAATGAAGTGAGAGCTGCAGTTTATGTAAACTTTGCAAAGAAAAATGGGAGATAATCAGAGTTCTGCAGTAATTTTATGGCCTGATAGCAGTCCTGGGTTACATTCATCACAGTTATATACTCCCATTGTTATTTTTGAAAGAATGCATTCGTTACATTGTCAAAATCATATTTAAATGTAAAAATTGGTGAAATAACTCTATAGGTGTTATCACAGGGTGAAATTTTTTAAACCTGTCCTAGAAGGTGAGATTTGTAAAGATTTATGAATTGGCTTGGTATTGTCTTCCTTTTATTTTCTATTCATATCCCAGCAGAATAAATGTTGTGTGTATTTTATTTCTCACTAATTAGTATGGACAGCCACTTCCAGTAGACAGAAACAGATTTTCTCTGTTAGACCAAAAAAATCAAATGCATCTTGATTTCAAGTTGAAATGGATGGAAAAAATATCTCAGCTGTATCACTTCCTGGGCACTTAAATGTTAGTAACGCTGTGAAAGAAGGAGGTAAATACATCGCAGAAACTTGTCAGATACAGTGACACTGAGGAGTTTCTCGTCATTTTCCTTTCAAGTTATTATGGAGCAGCTTTGATACCTGCTTCCAAGATGAAGCATATTCTTGAAAGGAAACAAAAAGGAAAATAAATTTCATAGAGAAGAGCGAGACTGAAATGCTAGATGGATTTTCAATATAGTTTAGAGTTTAGTTGTTTTTTTTAATATAGTATTTACTGTTTCATCCATCAAAGAAAAAATATAGATGGTCCTGGTTTGGATCCTGGCCAGCTGGGTGGTTACAGACATGAAGAAGTAAAATTGAGTGTTGGCTGTGAAGTACTAATGTGTACTTCTAGCTACCATATATTGCTTTTTGCCCCTTGTAGTGCAGGTTGTCTTCTCTTTGAAGGATAATTCCCAGTTATTTTATTGGTGTTACAAGTAATATTGTTACTTACGTTAAAATTTTTTGTGTTAATCATTTAACATAACTCAGTTATGCTTTACAAAGTGTATGTAACTAAAGCCAAAGGTTTCTGAGGGTATGTAATCTTGTTCATATTTTATTCTATGACACATTAATTAATTGTATACAGTGATGCATATGCTAATTCATGATCACTCACGTCCAATTTACCCTCCAATTTAAACTCGTACTTTGGAGGGTGAAGTTTTTAATGGGTTGCATTGCTGTTGCCTGTAGAAAACAGGTTTTTCAGGCATTATTTTGATAGTTGCAGTCTCAAATACTTGAAATAAATAGAGAAGTATTGAAGTGAAGCTCTCTTCACTGAAGTCAGTGACAATTTTGACCTTGATTACAATGGACCTTGCTTTTAAACATATCTAAACTGACAGGAATTGGCTTCTGCCATTTTGTATGCAAGACTGAAAGCGTCATTAAAATGATCAGTTATCATTTATTAAAATGAGCTGGGCTCATTTTTCTGTTATGGGCAACAGCTCCTTCTATAACAATGATTTCTGCTATCTCTGCTGTGAATTTTGTTATATCAAGAAGAAGATCAAATTGAGTTAGTCTTAAAAATCCATATTGTAAAAGGCAATTTAATATGTAATAGATAAAGTAATAAAAATATTAATATTTAATTAAGTGTATATTATGATGATGTTCCTTAGGTGAATCAGGATATAGGTATCCAAATTAAATATAATTGTCTTGCATTATGCATGGTGCACAGTACTTGAAATGGACTTGCATAGGCTGGTGTGCTATGATGATGTTTCTCAGGACTTACAATGTATGTGCAAGCTTTTCTTCATTCCTGTATTGGCTGATGAAAACAGGATATAACAGGACATTTTGGTGATTCAACTGATAATTATATATGAGCATATTCACACACATGTACACACAGAAATTCCCTGTATTATAAAATGTATATTGATGCAGTCTGAAAACTTGCAACTCTGCCACTTCAAAATAAAGCAGCAACCTGAAACTAAAATGCTGGTACCATATAAACCCTTCATTGATTTCACTGTTTTCTAATATACTTCCATATTGGTGTGATCACACAGAAATCATGTCCTTACTTGCAGCTTGCACGTCATTACCTGTTCTAGAATTCTAGGTGGGAAGATGAGAAGGCACCAATGCACAAGGGCAAGCTTTCAGTCTCTGCTTTGTTAGAAAAATTGTTTTTCTTGTGAGGGCAAAATAAGCAAACTCCAGACTGGGAAAACTGCCAAGGATAAGACAGATATAAGATTAAAAAAAGCATAAATCCCAGTTATAGTAAACCCAGTATGCAAAATGCTTAATAGAAATCACGTAAGGACAGTGGAAAAGAAAAAATCTCAAAAATGTGACTGAATTTGATAATTGCTTATTTTTTAAAAAACTTACCGTAAGAAAAACCACAAAGGAATATGAATTAAAAGGCTGTTACTGACTGGTTGTACAAGATATTTATCAGATAAAATTTGATTTTCATTTCAGTTTCTGTTCTGAAACTGTAGGACATGTCATTCACGATACACTAATAATGTCAGCTTTGCAAGGCATATAGAAGGTCTAAATCTGCCTAGATGCTAAATATAATCTGTACCTTTACCTGAATATCAAGATATGATTTAGACTATGTTTATATACACCTTTGAAGCGTGTCATGAAAGATGTATTATAGTGTTGAAAATGAATGAGCAGCTTTGAGAGAAGAAATCATATTTACTTTTCATCTTTGGATTTATTTCTTGTTACAAACTTTTGACTCCAGTAATTACTTTGTGTAGAGAGCAAAACCTTAAATTTTATCATTCATGCAAAGTTTTACAGTCAGGTGATTAAATTAAACAGTTCTGTATAATTTCTATTAAGGGAAGAATATACTGCGTGATTAAAAATTTTACTTTTGCACTGTAAACGGAAATTTAGCTATTCATAATCACACAGTTCCACTTCATTTAGTGTATACTAAGGAGTAATAAATGTAAGAACTATTTTGTTATCAATATGGCTAAAAATCAGAGGTTGAGTCAAGGTCTGAATGCTTTGGAACAGTTAAGTTATGAAAATCTTGTTCAACGTATTTGTAGAGATTAGGACAGTAGCAGTTTCGGAAGATGAACGCAGTTGCATAAATGTTTGACATGATATCCTTTAGGGTTATAATCAGTATTAAAAGTAAAGCAGTTGTTTTAATTCTTGTAAGTTCAGGCACTGGTGATTTGAGAGAGTATATTTGTGTCTGCATGCCTTGAAATGCCAGTTCCAAGTCTCAGCTATGTTCTTCCTCCTCTCAGAAAGAGAAGAAAGATGAGCTGGGTGCTTTGTTTATGATAATGGTGTCTTTTAGGTGTGAAATTAAAATTGGATTCAATTTGCTTTGTATTGACATTAAATGCTCACAATTGCTCAAAAAAAAAAGAGGTTTTCCATTGTATTTTAGTCAAGAGCATTCCTTTCTGCTATTCTAAGCCTATTTCAGAAGTGGCAGTATTTTGGCAAGGCTGGCAGAGTGGATATTGTATAATGTGATTTAGGGCCTTCCAGGCTGAAAGATGCTGTATAAGGTAAATAAAAATATAAACACTTTTCTTATTAGCTACAGCCATCTAGTTCAGATGCAAGACCAAAAAGATTGCAGCCTTGACTCTTAAAATTGCCGTAAGAAGTGAGTTCATTTTATACAGTCTCAGGAACTGATTAATCTTGTGCCAGTTTTCTGTGCTCTGTACAATCTAAGGCCTGTCATGAGAATAAATGAATAGTGCACTGTGTTCTGCTTTGCTTTTAAGGTCTTTGTTGTGCAGTTCCAGATTCTGAATGTAGAATGCAATGCTCTTACCCTTCTTGTGACAAAAAAGATTGCTCGAGGTGGCACAGATCAAAAAAAATTTCAGTTAAGAGGACTGAAAGGAGAAAAGTCAAAAGGTCTGAACCAAGGGTTCTTCTCAGTCCTGGCCAGAAGGTACAGCCACCCAAGGTACAACTCCTGTTCTTGTAGGCTCAAGCTCTGCTTGCCTGTTGTTATCCTTGGAATTGGGAGCCAGATCATCACATCCTCCGGTTTTCCTCACCCCCAAAGTAACTGCAAGTGTGTGTAAGCTTTTCAAGTATTTTTGGAAGTAGAAAGACCAAAGTTGGACATAGAGGAATGAACTTTTAAAGCGTTGCATGGCAGATAAGCACACAAATCACATTACTGCTAATGGGATTTGTGGGTATGTCTTCCATGCTGTGCTTTGAAAATGCATTCCATTTAGTTTACTGATGTGCATGGGGAAAGAAATCAGTTAGCTTGGAGGGGGGTGTGACCAGTTGAAAAAAAAATTTGCTTTTTTGGGGATCCCCCTATTTCTTCCATATGAACACAGTGACAATGAACTTATAGCCCTCCTTCCATCTCCTTTTTCATCTTTAATAAAAGAAAGCAATTATTAAATCCCAGCAGAAGTTTTGCTGTTGATTATAACAATACATTCATTTACAGATCCTTTATGATATTTCTGTAAAATGCTTCTTGGTCTGCACCCATAAAGCAAACGCCCTGTTCTAAACAGTTTACTGTCTGAAAGAGTTTACATGCTGAGGGTGAAATTATGCTTAAGGATTGCTTTCTTAGGTTTAAGATTGTGTGAAGTTACCTTTCCTTTCCGGTGCGTTTTCAAGAAGGCACAAATCTCCCTGTGTCTCCCTGCTGAGCAGATGTTTCTGCCATGGCAGGGACGCCCGGTGCTCTCCCTCTCACACAGCAAGGATTACCCTTAAAGAGGGCAGGAGCAAGATGAGGGTCTGCCTCTGTTTCCTTCTGCTTATGACCCGCAAAGTGCGGTGCTGAAATTCAGGTTTTGTTGTGACTGTGTTTATAGGGTCACCCTTGGATTAGAGAGGCACAGATGTGTATTCTCTCTGCAGCTCTGAGACAGTTGACAGAAATGGCAGCCAGGTATTCATTGCATTCACTGTTTCATAAACTTACCAGGTAATCAGTCCTCACGGCTTTCCTCATCTAGTCAGACACCTGTAGATGGGTAACGCATAGAAGCTTGTATGTGAGTAATAATTTCATCTTAATTCAATTGATGGAGAAGTGGGAAAAAAGGTTACAAGGTATAAAAATATGCAGCATTGCCATTGTAGTTGATGGAATTCTCCATTTTTAACGTTGTAAACTAAAAAAAAACATGACACTGAGAAGTGAAAGGTCTTCTTCAATGTTATGTGTAGGATAAAAGAAGACAGAAAAAAGGTTCTTTATTGTGTTCTGTAGCCATAATATAGGTAAATCTATTTTTTAATGAAAATAGTGTGATCTGTTAATTCTTAAAGTTGTGTAGTTGTGTTTGTATTTGGAGTTTGCAAATGAACTTTAAATTTATTAAGACAATGTTGCATATACCAGATAACATACTGATGATTAAGATGATTTCCTGGAAATGAATGACCTTGAAATGAAGCCGTCTATTCATTGTTGAGCTTCAATAGTCACAGTCAATAAGCTACACTTCTTGCATACATTCTACAAAAGTAATATGAAATGTAGATCAAGTGATCAATTTTTGAAGTATTACTTTAACCTTTCCTGCAAACAACTGAATGCTCATGAGTAGAAGACACAATATGATCAGAAGTACATCCAGATGTTTTCATGAGGTCTGTAGGATCTTAGTCATTAATATTGCAACATGAGTTCATAGATTCCCTAAGTACTGTTAGTCCAGAGATTTTTTTTTTACCTGATCTTTAGTCTGCAGTGTCAAATGCAGAAATTAAATTCTTATCTCCTATGTCCCTGAGATCTTCAACAAGATATTTTGAAAATATATCTCCTGTAATCATAACTAGCTCTGCTTTGCTATTAACTAAATGGAATATTCACTGTTGTGCTGGTGAATAGCAACTCTAGGTTGAGAAACCTGCACAAATCCTGTGGCCTGTCAGCAACTACTCTTATATATAGTACTTTTTTCAGCCTATTTAGATGTACTGAAGCTTATGCCCTAGGGCAGGGGTGTCAAACTCACTGGTCCCACCATTCTTCTGCTCCTGCAGCATAACGGGTGTCACTCGCTGCTCACGTGCCCAGTGCGGGCAGGAGTGCAGGGAAAGGAGCATGGCGCTGCCAATGGAGAGAAACAAGGTGCTGTGCCAGATAAAACAAGGTGGAGGGCCGGATTCAGCCCAAGGTTCCGTGAGTTTGACACCCCTGCCCTAGGGTACCTAAAAATCATACTGCTTCTAGGAATTGTTTGGTGGCATAAAAATGCAAGGGTTTGCCTGTCAATGGTTGATCTAAACATTCCGTACAGCATAAGGGATAAAAATGCATCCAACACTTGAAGAAACACTGGGACTACACCAAGGAGTGTTGTATATGTGTAGGAGCAGCCGTGTGCCATTAGATTAAAATCAAATAATACATTAATTTATCTCCAGGATCCAAAAGTGATTGTCTTTTAAGAACGGACAGATTATATGCATACTTTTTTCTAGTGCTTTTCCAACCTCTTGTCCTTTCTGAGATGAGGGGGGTGTGACATAACAACATTCCTTGCTTTGTTTACTTTTCTCAGAGTGATTCAATGTTTGACTTGAAATTTTCAGGGAGCTTTATTATCTAGCCCAGATTTCCCTTCAGTTTGATGATAGTCAGCTCACAGTTCATTATTTTATATCTGGAGTTAAGATTACTCCTCTCCAGCATATGTTATTTTATCTTAACCAGGTTTGAATTTCATCTGCTGTTTTATGGCCCAGTTGCTCAGTTGCTTTATATCCTTACGCAGTTCTCAGTCAGCCCTCTTCTTGAATAATGCAGTAGCAGCAGCAGACTCTGTCACCACCCTGCATGGTCTGCTTTCCATTTGGAATTCTATCATGTCATAAATAATAAGTTTGTATTTTTTTAAAATACTACTTTAAACTTTCCTGCAGATAATACATCAAAAAATGGCAGATGTCCACCCAGCAAGCGGTATGGCTTTTGGTTTGCTTTTAGAAAGTGGCCTGGGAATGTGATGAGTTTTTTCTGAGATCTCTTGGAAACCCTCAGGAGAACTCTGGCATCCTTGTCACAGTCACACTAGGTATTCAAGGAAAAATAGAAAGTTATGGCACTTAGTCCTGGATTTTAGAAGAGACTTCATTGTTTCTCTAGCAAGGACAGGTGATACTTGTTCACACTGCATATTTTAAGACTGTTTATTTTAAGTAACAAAGACTTGTAATCTTTGTTAAGGATTTTCCAAACACTTTAATATATGTTACAGTGGAGGAATCACAGATTAGAGCTTCCTGGAGACACCGTCCCTTTGTGCTGGTAACGGAGTACAAAAGGGCATTAGTATAATTGTGAGTTGAGGTCCTTGGATTCAGCAGCTTTCTTGGAGACAACTGCTTCAGCCATAATTTAATATGAGGTGTCATGTATTCCACTCTAGCTCCATACTGACTGTGCTTGTATTTATTCCTCCTGCCACAAAAGCAGCTGAAGACTGACCAACAAAATTACGGAGCAACGGATGGTCTCAGACACTGTAAATTGTCTCTTACTGAAATCTGACTTTGTCAGGCCTATTTGTGGCCAAATCCAAATGTTGTGGGAGAGGACTTTTACTGATGTCCACAATGATGAGATACCTTGTACATAAATAACGCTTGCAGAATTGCCCAGCTGACAAGGCCCAGCTGTCCTCTGTGCTCTGTTTCTGTTAATCCTAAGACATGTTAGCAAAATACGGATCTCAGCTGAGATTTAGTTCAGCAATTTCTGATCGTGTATTTCTAAACTGCCTTGTAACCTCTTCAGATGCAAGAGGAGCTAGGGAAAGCTTCTTACTTTTCTTGTTATAGCTCCCCAATAATCCATGCTCCTGAGACAGAGACCTGAAAGCAGTAGTTGGAATTGAGTGTAGTGTTTCCAGGCACTACGCAAGTTTTTCCCAAGCAGTTCCTCCATTGCTCTTTTCTGACCTTCAGACCCCTGCTATTCCTGACTCGGACATCTCTTGAGGAGAGGTTGTCAGTTGTGATGAATTGTGCATTCATTTTGTAATGGGGGCAAGTAATCACTAGGGAATAGGCCTAACACACTTGTTTCACTTGTGACTTAGGTTGAACTTGAACCTATTTCTCCAGAGGAATAGTAGCACAACACTAAACTACTACGTTGCCGGTCTCGTAAGTAACTGCTATTTTAGGAATACTAATTGAGATCAGTAAGATCAGGTTCTGGTATTCCTGGAGTTCTGCTGCATGATCAAGAAGTAGTAACTATTATAGTAAAGAACTCCAAGTCTCAGCTGAATAACATTTAATACAATGTAAGCATGCAATAAACGTTAATTTTTAATTTTTTGGGATACATTTTTCTTTTGAAGTTATGCGAGTTACCTATCTATATGCACCCAGAAGTGTAAAACACTAACCTTCATTTGCTTCATACAAATAGTGTGGTGCATTAAAACAATATAGAGATTATATGAAATTAAAAAATAGATGTGCAGGTAATTCTTTGAATAATATATGCTATAAAATTACATGCCTAAGATTTATTAGGTACCTTTTGTTTCATCATGTCTGTGAGTCATTCCTGATTTGGAAATCACCCTGATGTTGCTCAAGTCAAAGTATACTGGAATAACAAAAGTTACATCATTGTTCACCTCATTGTTTCCACTCCCCTAAACTACAGTAGCCTGCATACAGCAAATGTGCTTTCAGTGTGTATTTGCTGTTGTTTTTCATGATATAATGTACTGATTTCTTCTGAAAAGGTGCTGACCTACTAGAGTTAAACATGATACAACTAGATATATCCTGACAGAGTCAGATCATAGTTTGATGTGTTCTTTTTCGATGACAATAATTTAGGGTAGAGTAAGCATGACAACTTGAAAAAGTAATAGATGGAAAATGTCTGAATTCTGTTCACTTTTATAATCTTCCCATCTTTTTGAGTTGCTTAGGGAATACTGAATTTTCTAACCAGCAAGTGTAAGCATCTCCCACACCTGAACTGGGAAGATGCAGTAGGAATGGGGAGGATGGTGGTCATTCATCTGCATGTTTCTCCCTTTAAGAAGGAATGCCATAAAGTAAAGGCATAAGTGCAAAACCTGATTCTGCCCTGCCTATTGGCAGACACCGAGTGTGCTACAGGGAACTCTGTAGCACATGAAGACACCAGAGGTCTCTCATTTTAGAAATACATGGTGAAGAGTGACAGGAGAGCACAAAAGGAAGACAGAGCGCTTTCTCAGCTTGGAAATCATTGTCCATTATACTAAACTTTGAATGGAGTGGGCGTTGGGTTTATGGCCAGAATAAGAGAAGATTGCACAGAAGAGGAATTTAGGGACACAACTGAGAACATTCAAGAAAGTTTTGCATCTAAGTTTTGTCATTCTTCTATGGATTTGTATACCTTTGGGGATTTCTTAAAATAATGTGTGATTCACTCCAGCAACCTCTGTCTTATGTAAGTCTTAGATTGATCCCTGACAGCTCTACCACCTGGAGTGATGAACTAGTTCTCTGCTTTTGTTCTTGCTGGTTGTGAAGGTTTAGATTCCAGGTGCTTTCACTCTGTGGATACGTGTGTTGCTGGGGTGGGAGTGAGAGGCTGACTGTAATTTTTTACCTAAATCTCAAAGTTTTTACTTCAAAACTTACTGTTTTATTTTCTCATGTTTTAGAGAATATAAATACACAATTTACTATTCTGAGCTACTACATGCTGATGGTAAACGAACCAGATAAATTCTGACAAGCTCAGTGTTTAAAAATCAGGTATTAGAGACAAGAACTTAGAAAATATGCTTATATGTTGAGGGAAAAAAAAAACAACAAACCCGAATAATACCTACAAAACATATAAAAGTGCTCTGTAAAATATAATTTATGAATATAGCATACATGTACAATATAAGATGGCACTTGAGTTTTAAATCTTCAGGGATGTGTTTGTCCCTGAAGGTTAATCTGTAAATATGGAGCTCTGGAAATTAATTCAAGTAAGTGGGCTGTTTTGGAACATCAGTGCTCGTCTTGATCCGCTTTGGATCTAGCTGGGTATCCCAACTCATGTCTGGTGACGATCCTTTGGAGAGAACGTGGCCAGTACTACAATATCTAATATCTGATATTGTTGGGGAAGAAGGTGAAGCCACAGTATCAGATTTTTTTTTGAAACTACAGCTAAATAAAAACCACACACACACAAGGGAAAAAATAGGAAACAAGAACAAATTCACTAGCCCAAATTTCTCTTCTGACACACATGCACTCAACTTCTGAGTGAATCCCCATATTTCTAATTAAATGGGCTTCTACTTATTCCTTTGCTGGAGGCATTTTTGTTTGATTAACAGAACAAAAGGTTAATCATGTAAATTTGCCATCTCATAGCGTTCTGAAGCAGGAGAGAATAGGTAGTTCCTTGTTCTCCCTGCTCAGCTGCCAGTCAGGTTTGCTATGTGCAGAGCAAACACACAGCTTTCCCCTCAGGCCCCCGTGACATACTTTTCTTGAGGTATTGTTGGTAGAAGGTGAACGTTCCTCATGTTTGTGACTTCGGTTGCCTTAGTGGAGTTTTGTAGATCATGTGATGGATGCGTGAGCTGTGCAGGAGACTGTCATCTTTTCTCTGTCTCTGCAAGCTACCACAGCAGATGTGCAGATCCCTGCCCTGTTAGGAAGGAGCACTAATTTCTCCTACCTAATGTGCATCTACAATTAAAACATAGAGCAACGGAGTTATTAGTGAAATCATGGAGTACTTGAAAGCAGACGGAACAAAGTTTTTCTTAATATCATGTTCATAAGATCGTTTTTAATTCCTTGTCTGAATTTACCTGGTAATTATAAGTTAGCAACTATAATTCTCTCGGATATACTATTAGTTATGATTTCCTTATCTCTTAGTTGTAAGGAAGGGTTCACACTTGAAGCAGATGACTTTCATCTCTGCAAGTGACCTACATTCATGGTTACACTCGCAATTAATAAAGAACAGACACACCGAGAGTATAAAACACTAATTCTTCCCTGCGACTTGTTTTCATTTTGGGGCTCTGAAATTAACTTAGTTTCTGTGCACTCTTTGCCAAGGGGAGTGGGTTAGCCAAACTCTGCCTTTGGAGCCCTGGTGTGTGTGTGCATTGTGTGGGAATTGCTGACAGCACAAACACACCACAAGCTGCTCTGCTACCTGGTTCCCCCTGGCCCTCTCATGTCTGCAGCACAGCTGATGTCTCTCACTCGATGGGGAGAGGCCACGTAAGGTACTGACTAGTGTGGTGGTTGAGATTTATGAATAATTTTTCAGTTTTCATTGCATACTGAAAATGATATTCCTCGAGATAAGACTGAAAAGCCTTTTTAAAACGTTTGTTTTGGCAAAACAAAAAAGTTGTCATTGACTAAAACACTTGATCCCACATAAAATTTTTGTGTATTTTCCAGGAATTCTTAAACATCTCCTAGAAATAAATTTGGAGTAGTTTCTCAGCAAAACATCCTTTTCAGGTTCATCCTTGGTATTTTTTAAAATAACAGATCCTTTAATGTATTTTCAATTTTTTTCCTAAGAGAAAAAAATTGCAAATTCAGCATGAATGCAAAATCTGGCACCTGCCCTCTTCACACAAAATGTCTCCTGATTTGAGTTACTATTCTTAGACATCTGCTTGGTCCACAGATTGTAGGGAACAGTGATGTTAGGAGAGCTGTCTTGCTTCTCACCTGCTTTTGTCAAAAATATGGAGGTCAAACTCTGCATAGATTGTGTGCTGATTTCCAGGAGTTGGGATAGATGGATTGTGGGGATGAGGGGTGCTTTGGTTTGTTTTCTTGGTTTTTAGGAATATGTATACGTCTCGGTTACATCTAAATGGGTTTCCTGTATTCAGTGATTATCTGAATGATGTTTTAAGCACTGCAAATTCCAGTTCCTGTGATAAGTCTTTTGCCTTACCTGTCCCTAATCTTAAATCTTTGGACACTTTGCTGCATGGCCACTGATGCTCCATTTGTGACCACACCAGCTCTTCTACAGCTGCTTGTAACTGAATGCAAAATATCTGCAAATCTTATGTGGATCTGACACTGCAGAAGAGAATAATTACAAGGGTGCCTATAATCACGTGTATTTTCTGTCCCATAACTGACAGTGAAATCCCCTCAAACACCCGTTTAGTGGATAGCTGAAAATGCTCTTCTCTGTAACACATTTACAAAGGATGCATCCTTTGTAGAAAGGAAAAGTGCTGATGGTGGACACAGAGTGCACGAATACAAACACCTTTGTGGGCTTTTCTTTCCCTCACCACTCCTCTGGATTGGGAGGATGCCATTGGGGGATGAAAGTATGGAGATGTACTCAGGTAGCTTCTGTTTATACAAGGAGAAATGCACATAAATCCACCAGCTGAATGATTCTGACCTGTCAAGCCTCATGCATTATGCACAGGAGTTATTCAATTAGCCCCTACCACACTGCCTATAACTCGTGCACTTCTGAAGGAGGTGCCATGCCCTTTCTCCCACTCCATATCTTTTGTGTCAGGTGCAGCTGCACGGCCTCTGCTGTACAGGTCAGCCCGATTCCCTTTGGTGAGCCCGATTCCAGCTTTGGGATGGCCAGAGAGGCTACAGTGCTGCACTGTGGCCAGAAAGCTCTGCTGGTGGGCAAACCTTCCCCGGCCCAGGCTGCATCGTGTGGCCCAGGTGGCCGAGTTTCAGGCACTGGATTGGAAATAAATGCAAGGTTAATGGCTTGTGTTTGGCAGGAAGGTTTAATCCACAAAATGAAGATGGAGGCTTTAAATCTGTTGATTTAAATAAGTTGGAAGAAATGCAAAATAATTGCACTACAATTTTCTAGACAGTAGGAAAAATTTCTTCAGTGAAAGGGTGGTCAGGCACTGGAACGGCTGCCCAGGGAGATGGTTGAGTCACCATCCCTGGAGGTGTTTAGAAGACGTGTAGATGAGTTTCTCATGGATGTGATTTAGTAGTGGACAGGTATGGCTGGACTCGATGATCTCAAAGGTCTTTTCCAATCAGGTGATTCTATGATTCTATGAATATCATTAGTATAAGTTAGTGTATTTTTTAGTCTATTTTATATAATAGAGCTAAGGCTAATCTTATAGTCAATGTGTAAATTATCACATAATTTAAACTCAGAGCTTTATTTCCAAGCAAATTCCCATGTAAGGTGTGAATCGGAGAGGCAGCACACGATGCCAAAGTCTGAACAAAGTGCTCCCCTCTCTGTTTCGAGTCACTGCACTGTGAACATTTCTTCTTTTGTGTTTCTGCAATTTAGAAGCTCTGATAACGGAACAAATATAAGGCAGATCGACGTGAACCATCAGGGCTTTCTTTTGCATTTTTTATTGTTGCTATTTTTGTTAGCATGCTAGCGGTCCTCTGGGATGGGCAGTGTTTTCCCTAAGCTGCTTGGCTGGAATGGGCGCAGCGTGTCCCGGCCCGCGCTGACTCTCTGCTCTCTCGGCAGCCATGCACCTCCTGGGACTCAACTGGCAGCTGCAGCCGGCGGACGGACACACCTTCCACAACGGGATGCGGCCCGCGCGACCGCCGGCGGAGGACGGCGCTGCGGCGCCCCCTGCGGGCAGAGGTGAGGGGCGCGCGCGGGGTGCGCAGGGCCCGCCCTGGGGTGCACGCAAAGCGCCGGTTGTGACTGGTTTCAGCAGCGCTGGTGTTCTCTGCGCTCTGCTGCTCGCAGCTGTGTGCTGGCTCGCTGCACGGCACGGCTCCTCTCACTCTGCTTTCGTGCACACAACCTTCTGACTTCTGAACCTCACCTGCTAAGCACGGCATCTCAGAGCCACAGCATCACGGGATCGTTTAGGTCAGAAAAGGCCTTCTAGGATCATTGAGTTCAACCACAAACCTAACACTGGCCACCACTAAACCATGGCCCTAAGCACCACACCTACACATCTTTTAAATACCTCCAGACGACAGTGCCTCAACCACTTCCCTGGGCAGCCTGTTCCAATGCCTGATATCCCTTTCTGTGAAGTAGTATTTCCTAGTATCCAATCGGCCTTGGCACAATTTGAGGCCATTTCCTCTCGTCTTATCACTTGTTACTTGGAAGAAGAGCCCAGCACCCATCTCGGTGCAACCTCCTTTCAGGGAGCTGCAGAGAGCCATGAGGTCTCCCCTCAGTCTCTGCTTCTCCAGGCTAAACAGCCTCAGATCCCTCAGCCGCTCCTCACAACACTCGTGTTCCAACCCTTCACCAGCCTTGTTGCTCTCCTCTGGACACTCCCCAGCAGTAACAAATGAATTATTTATCTTCTAAAGAAAAACTGTGTTCCAGTGAAGAATGTCAGAGGGCAATGAGAAGAATGAGGGTAAATCTACACACAAATATTTTTTTAAAATGACAAATTATATATTAAAAATAGAGAAATACGTCATGAAAAAGATTTTAGTCGTTTAAATTGAGTACTTTTTACTGGTGAGATTTGTCACGTCATGATAAGCTTTTCCTTGGTTATTACAAAGATTATGATAAGACAGAACAGGACATTTCAATTAGTCAAAGCACTTCACAGGCCTTAGTGCACTGTGAAGGTAGGATGGAGTGACTGAAACAGAAGAGAGGTAAGAGCACTTGCTATTGGTCAACAGCAGAATTTTGCTTAGTATCTTGCTCTCGGGACATGTATGGCTCGTTAAACTTGCTGATTGCTGGAGCAAGTGTTAGAAACAAATGCTAACACAGGATACTTGCATTGGATGTACTGGAAAAAAAACTCAGTTAAAATAGAGGTGGGAAAGGAAGCTGAGTTGTTCTTTGGTGTGCCAAATCATTTCACTGATTTGCTTCTGTTTTCAATAAATGATGGTGCTGCATCTCAGCTTCTTCACATTTTCTGGGGAGGGACTAATTCTGATTTCCTCCTTTTCGTGGAATCCTCCATCCTAGTGATGTCAAAAAAAATTCAGGCAACAGTTTGTTGGCTTTTGCCTCTGACTGACTGTAGGTCAAACTGGAAGAACAGCACAACCTTAAGTAGCAGGTAGAATGTTTGTATTACTGTTGAACTTCTTCCAGATAGTGCACAGGTGAGGGCCCTATGGTTTTAGGCAGGAACCTGAAGAGCTCAGGTCTGCAATTATGGTCACTTAGCAGACAACTGCAGTGTTTAACACCTTTCCAAATTCCCTCCCCTGCAGCTTTTTGTTGCAGTCTCGGTGCAAATATAGGGCAGCAGGATGGTTGAATTGGAATGTGCTCATCTGCCTGGGGCATTTCAGTGCAAATTCTGGCAGTTTCTCTCAGCCCCACTCTAATTAGCTTTACACATTTGAAGAGGCTGAGATGTGGGCTGTTTTGGGAGTGGTTGCCTCCTGCAGAGGAGACAAGGAGACAGAACTGCTAGGTACGTCTTAAATTGCTGCAGTTAGCTTTTCCTTGTTCCAAGTTTACTTGTTCTTCTGACATTTTATAGAAGGTTGCTGAAATTTTGATAATCCGGGGGAAGCTGGGAGAACAATATTTAGACAAATAATCTTCCTCAGTGGAATAACATGAATGATAAGATTTGGATGAACAAGGAAAATCTAAAAGACATTCACATAGCAGGGAAGGGTGAAGTTTTTCTGTCTCACCTTTCCTTTTATTATGTCCAAGTTAGTATTGCTATCCCAGCAGTTTTTAGGAAAGCCTCTGACAGCTTTTAACACAACAACCATTTCAGGTCTCAGGGCTCTGGCTGTGGAGAGTGACCTTTCTATAATTGACACAACTCAGGATGAAGCCATTCTTTTCAAAACATGGGTCTCCCAAAGAAGCCTTTAACCCCTAGACTGAGAACGGCCACTTAAACACAAGCTGTGCCTACTCAGCAAGCAAGGCATTTTCAAGAAGGGCAATTTGAAAGGGGGGAAAAAACCCCAAACATATATTTCAATTTGATCTGCTTGGTCCTTATAAAGAGACTAAATCCTGGTATGAAATAATAAAACTGCAATTTAAGAGGAACGTAAATTACTTTATTACTGCATTTTCCTACCTGAATGAAAACAAAATTCTCTATTATGATAGCACAGTTGCAAGGTTTTTATAAATGCAGACTACATCTGGCTAATGCTGTCGCTGTCTGAATGGAGCAGGCAATTGCAATGGGTAGAAAAACCCTCAGCGCTGTTGTAAAACTGCCAGGAAAGTCCACCACGCTCTGACCGTAAACAAAGCACGAGGTAGCATTTGGGGAATATTTGCCTTTAGGCTCTGGAAATTGTGCTGAATTAGGAATTTAGATTAAGAGACAAAAAAAAATTCCTTTCTTAATACACATTATAAGGTAGCATCCCTTGAGAGTACTTGAAAACCAGAAAGTTGGCACTGCCATGGAGCTGTGGAATTGCTATAGGGATGAGATAGAAAGTAATGACCTTAAAAACCCTTCTGAGAGTGAAGCATATTTGTCTGTTATGCCTGCATAAGGATAATGTTAGAGTTTTGGTGTCATAAATCAAAATTAGGGGGAAAAGTGAAAAAAAAAAGCCACAAAAGCCATGTTTGAGAATAATTACTTCTTCATAAAAAGTGAATGAGATGACCTTCTGGGGGTTTTCTGTGCCTAGATTCTGTTCATTTATGCCAAAAATATATTCAACATTTAAAATAATGTAGTAGGCTAGACATATATTTCCATAAAATATGTGACTGTCTATGTGTTGTTACCTTTCTACTTGACAGAATATACTACAAAAGTCAACTGTAATCATTTCAGAGGACACCTAGGGTCACCTACAGTGTGAAAATACCCAACCTAACTGCAGTTGCAAAGAATGCTTCAGTGTAGAGTTTTTTGTTTATGACATATTGCCTTTGTTGAGGTCACAAATTTAGCAGACTTTCTACTAATTCAAAATTGACTCAATTTTTTTTTTATCCATTTATTGTTATATTAAAGTTCTATAAAGCTGAAAAACATGGTAAGAGATTGTGGACTCTGATCCTAGAAACCCACATTTTAAAAGACAACAAAGGTAATTGTGGACAAGGACTGTAGATCTGAAAGATCACTTCAGTTACCATAAATGTAGTGACAAATTGGAAAAGGTAGATGTGAATGTGTTCTCATTCTCACATAGTCCAGTGTTTGTGTCTCTTTGGAGCAAACAGCTTGATCCAAGTTTATAAGATATTTCACTAAGTCTGCCACAGTGTGTGGATTTCAAAAATACAATTACAGTTAATTAAGTGGCGAAGTATAGAAGTGTCAGGAAAAATTCTTGTTTCCAGTTACCAAATCCAGCATTGAAATATAATCGCAATAATGAAATGAAAAAAGTTAAATTTGCTGTTAAATTTGACACCGTGTTACTTGCTTGAGATGAGAGAGGGGAAAAACAGATTTCTGCTAATCGAGCAGAAATTTGCCTTCAATAGAGATGGAAAGCTAAATTCAGCAGTCATTGTGAAGCTGTAAAATGATGTTGAGACTTCTGCCAGATGCTGCAGCTCTGGGTCACATTCTAGTTTGTGCACAGAAATGATTATTTTCTAATAGTTAAGATATCTTATTAGCAATGCAGCAGGCAGGGAAGAACTTCAAAGCAATAACAACATAATTAAATAGGAAGATACAGCACCCTTACCAGTTGATGAGTTGGGGTACAGGTGCAAATAGAGCAGGCAGTGGCTTCAATGCCTGAGACACTGGTGCTACCCTCAACTGGATTTCTGCTGAAACCTAATCCTGCTCATCGGACAGTATAAGGACTCAGAACAACCAGAGGGAACTGTTTGTCGTGTTGAAAAAGATAAAAAGATGGTAAACTCATGTCTCATTAACAATGTAAAAAACATGAGTCTTTTGGTTTCTGCTGTTTCCTTTCACGCACATTGAAACAGATGATCAAAATGTAATAACAATCAATGTATTTTAAATGTCACTTCCGTTACCTTCATGCAATTTAATCAAGACATACCATCAGTTTCCAGGTGGATTAATGTTATTAAGTAGTTACGTGGCTAGTGTAATGTAGATCTTAATTAAACGTTAGCAAGCAGTATTATTGTTGCGGATGTGGTCCTCTGAAAATACACCAGGCTCTAGGGCTGTCCTAGCAGAAGCAAGGTGCTTGACTAAAGTCAACAGAACAGGAGTTTTGTTTTTATGATTGTGTTGATGGTGAGAGTATGAGTTGCTGTGTTTAAAGTTACATGATGAAGTGTATTATGTACTGGCAGAGATGGTTGTTATGTTGACTCAGAAATTCATGCTAGTATGCATTCGTTCTTTGTGAAATGCAGTGAGCTAACAGATCTTCATTTTATTTCTGTCATGATTTGCTTTTGATTCTGAAAACAATTACTCCTATGAAGCCATTCCCACGTGTATGTGAAATTGTGCCTAAATTTTAAGATGTATCAAGGTATGAAGGCCTGTTCCTTAATTCCACGTGCAGGGCTAGGTTGTTTGACTGCAACTGAGCCAAAGCAGTGGTCGTAAGCAGGCACTCTCTTTGAGGAGTTTCTTCCCTTTCGCCACACTAGAAATACGAGATACTGGCCAGCAAACCTGGGGTTTTGATTTTCCTTTAGAAGCTGTTTTACCGGACTCCTGGAAGCTCATACAAATTCAGAAGCTTCCTTCCTCCTCGCTTCACAAAATAGAGCTCATTAGTACCCTAGCATCTTCAGCATAACTGAAGTTGGAGATGTGTCATAGCAGCTTCTCCAGACAAACTCTCATTTCCTGTTTTTTTTTACTTTCATTGTAGCTGTGGGAATTGGTTTTACATCAGCCATCAATCTATTGTACACATTTCAGAAAGGATCTGTTTTTCACTTAGATCCTAAGGCATGTAGGTATTAGTAGTAGATGTTTTGAAGCATAAGTTCATATAGGCAGGTGATCACTATTGTAATAGTGCATAGCACTGATTTTTCCACTGAAGAAGTTTGTATAGAAAAGGCATTTTCTACTTTTTTTGTTTGCTTTTTGAAACAATAAGAAACGTCTGCCCATATAAGTAGCAAGTTTACCTGAGCTAAAAATGAAGCTATCTTTCATAACTGTAGTAATCCTCATCTATTATTTTCTGGCAAGGAGTCAGCGGAGTGTGTTTCTATGTTGAATTGTCTCCTTTACACATATGTACAAGAAATTTTTTTGGAATTCCTAGTCACCTGTGAAAACCCCTAACTATATAATAGACAACAACAGAAAAATAAGTTAGTTAGATAAAAGAATAAGGAAAGCTATTTCTGCAGCAGTGATTTATAAGAAATGCAGAGGTACAGGAAGAGGAGTGAAAGAGAGCTCTTTAACCAACATTGGTGGTATTTATTCTTTGTATTTAATTTGAAATTGTCCAAATTACCTTGGTAGTTTGTTATGGATCCCTTAGAATGGTTATTCTGCTAGATATTTTTCAAGAGTGTTATCGAGATGCAATTTACAGTCATCACTGTTATAAAGGCACACAGTCAAAGCGCTGGAGTTAATTGCTATTTAAATGTGATGTCTGTAGCGTGACACTGCTGGTAGCCAGATTTCATTTTTATTTTTTTAATTTTAATTACAGTATGGGAGAGGTGCCTATAATAAATACTCAGGTATATCTGTTTTCAGTGTAGATACAGTTCTGCCTCCATAGCTGACATTGCTTGACATCAGTTAAATTAAAGGCTGACTGGGCATGTCCTATCAGCTGTCACCTTGAAACTGACCTCCAGCTCAAAGATGAGGCCTGCTGACAAGTTAGCAGGGGGAGCTTGCATTGCTGTTGTCATGTGTTGCCTATTTGATAGCTTCAAAGGCAAATATACTTGAGTGCTAAACCAGTCTTTTCAAATGTATATGCCAAAATAGTAATTCAACTGGGTAAATAACACAGCAGTTTAAATGAGGAAGTGTTATTTGGTTGATAAATATATGTTTGACTGAACGATTGAAATGGCTCCCCTGGGTAAGATGAAGAAGTGCGCTTTTAAAACTCTCCTTTGTAGATGTTTAAAGAGAGGAAAACACAGGAAAAAAAATCAAGTACCCATGAGGTTATGAGATAAACACACAAAACAGTAAAACAGTAACCCACAGCAGAGATAATGATGTTGGGATTTATTTGTTCACAACAGTATGAGTTGTTTGGGTTAGTCTTTCTTCCCGGATTTGTCAGTTTGTCACATTTGTAACTTCACTCAAATGCAGTTGATGCTCTTTGAACGTTATCTGCAGTGGTCCATCGAGATGAAAAATCTTCCAAAAATAGCTGGAGGGAGTGAGTCAGGTGGCAAGATACATTCTCCACATTAGGAGGTGAAGACTGAAGGAAGCCATAAAAAGAAGTTTACTTTAAGAGTCTCTAGAGGCAGAGTTTATAAGTGAAGCTGTCAGTGCAGAAAAAGCCATTGCAAATACAAAGCTGGGGTGATGGTTCTGCTTTTCAGGTTTAAAAATATGAACTTGAGCCAGTTGTCTAAGAAAAGAGGTTCAGTGGTCGTATCTACTTTGCAATTGATTTCTGTATTTCTAACTTGGGGAGGAAGGAGCATGAAGACATCAATGTTGAGACGCCTCCTGTAGTTAGTTCTATGTGACTACTCTGCTTTACTCATCTTCAAGGTGAGAAGTTTTAATAGGTCATTGTTAATATTTCTGTTTTGCAAGTAGTAATCCGAGAACATCAAGATCATGACCACCTCAGGTGCACTGGCTATGTCAAAGCACAGAGTAGAATCAAGACGCTCTCATTAGTTTCGTGTCTTCTACCAACAAGAGTATCTCAGCAGGAATTTTTGAGAGTATGATTCGATAATGCATAATCTTTATAGCTCTGATAGCTTGCTGGGCTTAAAACTTTGTAAGCTGTTAGTTAAACTTGCAAATATAAACCCTGTATTTTAGTACAACTTCAAGCATTTCTAAAGTGTGTTATTTCAGCCTTGTAATGTAGGGTAAAAACAGGATCTCATGTATTAAATTCTTAAAAGCGAAAATAAGGATCCCTTTTAGCATGCCAGAGGTGAGGCAGCAGCTGTTTCTCACAGACGTGGCACAGGTTGGATATAGAGCAGAAGCATGCCACGCTACAAAAATACAGACTTGGAAATAAGGAATCATCCATCTGTTCTATTCTTTGTTGTAGATTAAATATATCTTGATCAGTTGTGATAGTTGCTCATCTAACCTGCTCTAAAAATCCTCTGCTCTGCTGAACAACTGTGGCTGTCATAGTTCACTTTCTGGGTAAAATTTCCCGAGACACTGAAATGTTCCAGAAGGAGTGGTTTGGACAACTAGGAACCAGGTCGTTTATGTTGTAGAGCAGATAAAGAGCATCTACGGGGAGACAGTGCCATACTGAGCTGAATCATTTTAGAATTAAGAACCCTGAATCATGTCCGTAGGCTGACTGATAATTACAAATTCAATTGTCTCATCTGCAGTTTTCAGCAATTTTTACGCTAGTAACTTCAAAATTTTCAGGAGAAATATAATCAAACAGTCTTTTTTGAATAGCTTTCTGTTGTGAAAGTTTACATGTGAGGTGCATGCTGAAGTAGTGTGAATGTATCTCTTGTTCTTTTGATGACTGTAATATTATCTTTTTAGCTTATTTATGTATCTGAGGGTTCTTGATTCCTGGAAAATGCCTTTTCCCAGATAGAAATAGAAAATGGAATTTTGGAAAACCAAAGGACGCTAAGGCTAAATTCCATCAGAAATACTAAAAACTTGAGCCTCCATAAGAATTCAATTTATTTGCCAAGCTGTAGTTCTGAGGAATATATACTCAGCAGACTTGGAAGCAATGTAATTAGCAAAAGCCATTTATCATGGCATTTTGGAGCTTCTTTAATAGACAATGAGACCAAAATCTCCAGCTGCGGTAGTCTTACCATTTATGTGCTCAGTAAGCTTGCTGCACAGGATAAAAGATGAGGTAAAAAGGCTAAAGCAATATTCACTACAATTTCTAATTGATGAAGATGAAAACCACAGGACTTGGTTATTTGTAAATCAGATGTACGGATGAGGGCATTCTAATGCCACGTCACTTCTTGAAGTGTTCTGACAAGGACTCGTTTTTTTAAAGCTTATGCATAGGCTATTTATGTGTGTTAGTAGCTGTGCAAGTACTTAATAGCCTTGATATGTATGGTTTTATATAGATGTAGGTTATATATACCTTTTTGTGACAAGAGGTAAGTGACTATAAGCTGCTTATTTTTTAAGTAATTGGGGTGTTAGATCTGTGCTGCTAATAGAAACCATGTTTCTGAATGTACGTGAGCACTGCTCCACTGAATTCTAGTGGAGTATTAAAAAGTATAAAGTATTATATATAGATACTGTATTAAAAGATACAAAGTATCACTTTAAAAGAAGCTAAATGAGAAGCAGATTCCAGCATGAAGAGGAGGATGCTGATTTCAAACAGGTCTAAGCTCCAGATTCTAACTCATTTTATGTGTAGATTTCAGAAATACATTACACTTACTGACTTCAGTATTCTTTGTCACAGATTTCCACTAGATTCCATGGGTTGGAGCAGATTGGCTGTAGTCATGAAATATGTAATGCAGATAATTCATTGAATATAAGGAGTCTGTGGACAGTGTCAGAATACCAGAAGAGGCACTGGTCTATTAATTGTCTCACCTTTGTTATTTATACAGCTTTTATCATAATAGTAATGCCTACTGTAATACTTCCTGGAAATAGCTTTTCCTTTGGCTGTTTCACTTTGACTATGGATGTACCGATCTTGAAGAACAAGGTTCTTCAGAGTGTGTCAAGGAGTCTATTCTCAGATTAAATGCAGTTGGTATTTATTTGACTACACACAGTCTGCTTCCAAAGAAATAATTCACAGCACACTTTTTAGGAGTGTTGAAAAAAACTCAGAATTTATTACCGTAACTTGAAATTGTGGAGTGAACTAAGTGTAATATTGTACTCAAAGGAGATGAAGGAGCCCTCAGGCTTAGGCTGACTTCCTAGTTCTGCCAGCAATTCCAGTACAGTATTCAGCAGGTGATTTTATGTGCTTTGTTTTTCCTACCCACATGGGTAAGGACTAATTTAAATTCTAGTGAGATGGTGCCTGCCTTCATTGAATCAAAGAATCACTTGGTTGGAAAGGACTGTTGAGATCATAGAGTCCAACCATACCTGTCCACTACTAAACCATATCCCTGAGCACAGGTAGGAACCGGCTGAGCATGTGCCAGCAGTGTGCTCAGGTGGCCAGGAAGGCCAACAGCTTGTATCAGAAATAATGTGGTGAGCAGGAGTAGGGAAGTGATTGTGCCCCTGTACTCGGCACTGGTGAGGCCACACCTTGAATCCTGTGTTCTGCTTTGGGCCCCTCAGTACAAGCAGGACATTGAGGGGCTGGAAAGTGTCCAGAGAAGGGCAACAAAGCTGGTGAAGGGTCTGGAGAACAAATCTTATGAGGAGTGGCTGAGCGAACCGGGGTTGTTTAGCCTGGAGAAGAGGAGGTTGAGAGGAGACCTTAACGCTCTCTACAACTGCCTGAAAAGAGAACGTAGTGAGGTGGGTGCTGGTCTCTTCTCCCAAGTAAGTGCTGTTAGGATGAAATGAGATGGCCACGTTACAACAGGGAAGGTTTAGCTTGGATATTAGGAAAAAATCTTGAAAAAAATTTCTTTACTGAAGGAGTAAAGCATTGGAACAAGCTGCTTAGGAAAGTGGTGGAGTCTCCTTCCCTGGAGGCATTCAGAAAACAACCATTTTTCCTTTTTTTGCAGCTTCTTCTGCTTTCTTTTTTTTCTTAGTACTGTGATGTTATTGTAGAGCTATTAACATAGAAAATTAAAAACCAAACAAGTTGCCAAAAACCGTATAGCAGTTGGTATTCAGAGCATTCCTTTACCATTTCAAAACACTGCTAACATAATATCTGTTTCATTATGTACAAGTTTAAGTGCTGCTAACATAGATAATTTGGAATCTGTAATTGAAACCATGCTATTGCAGCTCTCCCAATTAAAGTTAGTAAGACAGAAAAGCTGTTATGTACTTACCTGCTGGAATTATATGTCATTCTGTGCCATCCTGTTACATTTATACAGTGCCGGAATATATTTCAAAGTAACTTCCTTTTATTGAGAATAGCATTACACCGTGGAAAAAAAACATGAAGTAAACATTGAGCTTTTAACAAATACTGTCAGGTTGTATCAGAGGTATCACAACCACCCAGTGTGTCTTAATAGTGATATTAATGATACCTTTAAATTTCTGTGGTTGTAAACAGATATTTTCTGTGGCTTTATGGTCTTTATAGTGTCTGTTGTGATAATTTTAGAATGGATTTTCACCATGTTGTTTGGGAACTTGAAACAGACAATCAAACATTGCTGTTCACTGTAGCTTGAAACTCCTGCTAACTCTTCACGTATCGCACTCCATGTTTAAAATATGTGTAGCCTCAAAACCATCCTTTTCAGTTGAGAACAAAAGGGATTTGCACCATGTTTTAAAGGTTGACTATTTCTTGGGCTGGAAGCCAGAGCACTCAACCAGAAAGGTCTTGTATCTTGTCTTCAATAATGCATGCTGGAGAACCATCAAATGATGGATTTTAGCTAACCACAGCACAAGGGAGAAGGTCTTTTAGATAGTCCCTGCTTCAGGCAGAGAGAACTTAAAAGGCAGCACATTGAGTTGTGCTAACTTTATTTCAAGAAGGAGAAGATGCATGTTAGAGTACAGACCCTGTTCTCTGGGTCCTTCTTTGTGCATTTCATTTCTCTGTTAACTCGCTTGTCTGTGGCCTGGAGTTTATTGGGCTACATTACTGTATAAAACAATGGTAATTATGGTTTGCATTCAGTTCATTTAGATTGAAGTTAACCCTTCATTTCACCTTTCTGGTATTTTTCTCTATCCTGATTGCCTACAAGATGCAACTGGAAAGAGCACATGGACATTTATATGCACTCAGTTGACGCTCTACTGTTCCTGTATTTCATCAGTAACAAGCAGTTGCAAAACTGAAGAGTTGGAGGGATTAGATGATTGCAGATGCTCCACAGTGAAAACTTCACAGCCTTCTTGATTCAAATATAGGGGCCAAATTCTTGCACACTGATTGAAACAGCAGGCAGACTGCACCAGAAAGAGGAAGGAAAGTTACATTTTGGTTTAAAAGCTTGCATTGCCAGGGATGTTCATCTTGAGTGAATAAAAATACCTATGTTAAAAGCAATTATCTCATTTGACTTGTATTTGCTTTTATTTTATAGGACCGTGGGTCACTAGGAACAGCAGCATAGATAGCGGAGAAACAGAAGTTGGCCGCAGGGTCACCCAGGAAGTGCCCCCAGGAGTTTTTTGGCGGTCTCAGATCCATATGAACCAGCCACAGTTCCTGAAGTTCAACATATCCTTAGGGAAGGATGCTCTTTTTGGTGTTTATATAAGAAGAGGACTCCCACCATCACATGCCCAGGTAATTTATCAATGTGTTTGTTGGGTTTAAATGTCAAAATGTGAAAGCTTAGAGCATCTATATAAGATTTATGTTGGAGCTTATGGAGTTCAAGTCTAGGGATTCCCAGGAATTACTTAATTTGTCATATTTGAACAGCCTGACGTTAAGACTTCTGGGTTATTAAATGTCTCAGCAGTATATTGATAAAAGAAGCAATCAATGATGTTCTCGCCATTCATGTTTTTAAAATAAGTTTGGCACTCAACATTTTAGATCTCTGACAAAATCTTGACACCAATTGGGATAAGCCGGTCTAGTTATACACCAGTCAAAAATTATGAGTGGTGTTAGTAAAACCCATGTAGCAAAGCACTGCATACAGCTGGAAGACATGCACAGCTGGATGTGTTAACATACCATTTTCTGTCTTTGTAGATGCTTTAATCTCAACAGGCTGTTGCAGTGGCATTGCTGGGATATGCAACAGACTTTGACATCACTGCTACCCAGCAATATTAGAGAACATAATGCAGTGTCCATGTGTTTGAGAGCTTTAATTTTACTGCTTTTCCCTCAGGGATGGTATTCAGTTATAGTATCTGGCTGGGACGTGGGGCAAGTCTTGAAGCTGGGAAATCTAGTTCTTGATTTTTAACCAGCTTCAAAGGTGAAAACTCAGTAACACCGCATTTTTACAGGCCTTGTAGTACAGAGCTAAGGGCTGTAGGTAAACACAGTTTTAAAGTTAGCGGAACCAAACTTAAGGATCTCTTTCTCCCAGGTTGTGCAGCAGCTGTTTTAATTTCTTTGCTGTGAGAAGATATAGTATATTTTCTGTCACAGTGAGAATTTTTTTTATTATATTAAGAACTCACTAATGTGAATGGACATTTACTTAGATTAGAACTGTAATGAGAAATAATTAATTTGTAGTCACACTAAAAGTCATACTAAAAGGACACAGCCTCCACTCTTTGGAGTGCAAGGGAAACAGAAATAGCAACCAAGTTTTGGAAAGGACTCCTTTTTTCATGTGTATCCTTGCTGCTGAAAATCAGTTCTTCATTCAGAAATTATCACCTAAACTTAAAATGCTTTATGTAGTATATGATTTCCAAAAGGCAAATGTAGATCTCCATGATTACTTTTGGGAAAGCCCGATTTAACATTTCTAGATGCTTTGCCCTGATTTGCAAAGAACAGCTACTACATTTTTTTTTTCATTTAGCAAACCAAAGTGCAGTTACATAAATTAAAATTAAATGCATGATCTGAGCTGACATGCATGATCTAAGCTGAAAACACAGAGGCTTTAACATAATAGCATTGTTAGATATTGCCATATGTGAAAGTATGTTCATATTGCCTGCAAGGAGACATCAACCCTAAGTGAAGTGTGTCCTTGTGCGTGCACAAAATCATGGAACAAACAGTGAAACAATTAATTTTCTGGGGAAAACCACACTTACATTAATTGAATTTTGGATCTCAATGTGAGGCAAATTTATGGAACTATTCTGTATTGTCTCTTGTTCCTTGGTGTTTATTCTTGTCTGAATTGAGAACCAAAATCTTTAAACAGAGTTGGAAGGAAAAGAGAGAAGCTGTTTACATGGTTTTATGATCTCTGCTTCTAAGAATTTGTGAACAAGGAGCTTTGACCAGCCAAGCTCCATCAACTTCCTGTAGTATGGTCATTTAAAATGTTCTGTGAGTTACTGAATGGATATATCCATCTGGTAAGAGATAAGGACCAGCAGTCAACATCCAAAGAGGGGAGGGCAAGTGGTCAGTTTTCCATATGGCTAGAGGTTACCATACAGCATCCTGAAATGCTCTCACCCTGGATCATATTCTCTGTGGATATCTTCTGTGTTGCTTGGATATGTGGAAATTGTAGAGGACTGGTGGTTAATTTTCAGGATGACAGCCTTTTTTAAGAATATTTTGATTTTGGCTGTACTGTTTCAATATGTTGTCTTGAGGATGAGATTATATCTATGGCTCTTTCACTTTAACAGTGAGGTAATGGCATAATTAATTGAGCATGTCTCATTTGATTCAGAATTTTGGTACCCACTTCCCCCATCATTCCACCATGAAACAAACAACAATTGAGTTGAGGAAAACAAACAAAAGTATAAATCGTGAAGTGAAAATGGCTTAGGGCAACCAGAGCTCCTAAGCAATCAAGCTTTCCTACAAATATGTGTTAATTACAACTGTCGGACTAAGATATGAGAGATATGCCTGTATCGTTTACAAAAAATCCAGTTGGATATAACTGGTAGTACGTAATATTTTTTAATTTAAGCTGAACTTTAGTTTCTATTGCTCCATGATCAGATGTATTTGTTCTAGGTTTCATTAGGATGTACTTATCTGAGAAGGCTATGATCAGGCAAAGTTTCTCTTATTTCTTTTACTCCACCTTACGAGGATAGAATATAAATTTTGTGACTTTTCTGTTAAATTAAATAATGAGAAGTATCAACTGCATTTCCTACCAATCTGGATTCCTTCTCAGAGAACCTGTTTTTCAGTCTTCAGGGGAAGGAATTCCAACCTTCTTCCATAAGTGAAGTTAATGAAACCCACCAGTATAATCTGCAGAATTATTCATGAATAATTCATGGAAATATTAATGAATTATTCATAAATATTCCCGTATTCATGCATGATCCTGTTGCTTGTCAACAGGGTGGTACAACAGAAGATTGCTTGGTGGTTTTGCCCAGCAATCAGAATTCAGCCAAGCTACTACAAAGAGAAATAATTTTAGAAAAAGAATGGCAAGCTGTTACAGACCTGAGAAGAGAAGTCTTGTTCTGACAGAAAGGAGCAGAGTGGTTTTGTATTAATGAAAATAGTCTGAAGTTGACACCAGATGATATTTCAAAATTGAAATTTAAAATCCTTGTTTCTGCAGGTTAGGGACATGAGCTGTAAAGCAGCGAACAACTACACTTGACAGTTCATCACTGATCAGTGCTGATCTGTCAAGCCAAGTAAAATCCTTTGTGGGAGCAAGTCAATAATCAGCAAATTAGGTACATGATTAACCTGAGACAACAAGATGCAGTTCCTGTCTGAGAGCCCTGCTGAGATTTAACCTTCTCAGTATTACTGTTTAGCAAATATTCCAAATGCCTAGTTTAGTCAGTCAAACTGATGTAGCTGTAAACTTGTCTGGAAGCAGCCTTGTGTGCCATGTGCATAGGGAATGGAGCTCTACAGGAGAGGTGAAAATGCAGGTTTGAGTGGCAAGCAGACTGAAAACAGGAGTGCATTGCTTTCAAGCAAAATTCTTCTCACCTGTGTAGTAGTACATAAAAATAACAAAATACATATTGCAGGCTTGAATGATCAATAGGAAATTAGTAGATAGTCGTGTTAATAAAATTAATAATGTATAGAAAATGAACTGTAGATGCCAAATAGTGCATGAAGTGACTCTACAGAGATTACAGCAATTATGATGTTACTACATGTTGGTAGAACATTCCAAATGACGCATGAAATAAGGTAACCTTATAGAAACTTCACTGTGATGTCTGGAGAAGGCACTGCATGCAGTGGTATTGTTTTCATTTCCAGCAGAGTGTTTTATACTTAGATATTTTTAATGTCAAAATGAAACCAGTTTTCATTTAAAAAAGGAAGTACTTTATTTGAAACAACTTGAAGAGCTGGAGACCTTCGGTGTTACCTTGTTTTTTAGCCAGTGTTCAAACACATTTAGGTGCTGAGACCACCTTAAAGTTATGGGATGACAACCATGCTGTTATTGCTGAGTGCTGTGCTGCATTGTACTGGTTGTGGTGCATCACATTCAAATGTTGAAACAAACCCATTGGCTGTCACTGTGGGTATCAGGTGTTTTATGGGTGTATTTTAATGAACAGTTACCAACTGCATTTTATGAAGAACTGATTTTAAAGCATTTTGCAAAGAAGTTTCCCTGACATATGTTTTCTTGGCTGCTTAGGTCTTACAGGGCTTTGGCATAGACATGAAGTCTAACCTGTATTTTTTCCTCCTCCCCCTCCATTTGAATATGCATCCATTATTACGACAAGAGCTTTAAGAAATCTTTCTTTTCAGTTCCTAATTTCAGACATTTTTAGGGATTTTGTGGAGGCATGCAAATAGTTTCAAAATGAAGAAAAAAATAAAGATTGTGCAGGCTCTTTGCGTTTCCAGTCTTGACCCCTGCAAGCTCTCTTTGCATTGCCATCCTTTCACAACCACTGCACTTCCTGTATGCAGCTGGGCTCACTGGATCTGTGCTGTCTGGCTGGCATTGTGCAGGGTAGTCACTACCCTATATGTAAACTGTATTGCTGGCTCCCCATGGTTACTGGAAAAATAAAGTCCTTATTAGCCTATGAATAAAACGCATCAGAGGAGGATGGAAAACACTGAATGGAGGAATTATAAAACCAAACTTCCCAGAAAGAACTTCGTATGAGATTTAGGGTTGTAAGTAAAAGTATGCGGTAGGGGTTTGGTATGTTCTGTAATGAAAATAAGCAAACTCACTGAGAATGTGAATTTAGAATTTCAAAGAAGTGGGCTGGCAAGTCACTTGCTTGTATGGAGCTTTAATCATAGTAAGTACTCCTGCGTGCAACATTGAATTGAATTGGTGCATTTTGTTTCTGAGCAGGTTTTGCTGCTTTTCTGTGACTTTCAGTATAGAGACAGAAAATATAAAGAATCGTGAAAAAAATAAGTAAAAGTCAGTGAAACTTCCAAATTACTTCAGAGATTTAGTTTGGTTTGACAGATCCATTCCCTAATTTGTGTGATTTAGTTTTCTCCTCCTTAGTAGTTGTGTGCGTTAGATTAAAAATTTCAGAGTTGCTTTTTAATGATCATGAAAGTACTTTTACTCTTTTCCCAGGTGGGTCTTCTATACGTATTTGTCAATAAGTAGCTTTAAAGAAAGAGTGATGTCTTCAGCACAACTTTATATAAAAGTAATTAATCACAGAAGTGTGGTAAATCAGAAAATCAGCAGACCCACAAGAAGCAAAATGGTTCAGCCAACCATGTGAAAAGATCTTACCTGGTTCTGAATTCACAGGACTGTCTTAGTGGCCCTTCAGTCAGGGGGTTTAGATTTTGGGGTACGTATACCAAGTACTTGCTGACACATTAAGGTTTGTGCACCCAGGGAACCACCAGCAGATCCATTATATTCCTGCTTTTTATCTCTTCACTCCTGAGGAATCTGAAGAGGGATAAAAATATGTTATTTTCTGTATCAGTTTGCACTGTTGCTTCACCATTCGTAAAGTTTTCAGGTTTAGCTATTTTGGTTTTGCCTGAGCGTGAAATAGTTCTTTATAGTTTGATTAAAGAGGGGCGATACCAATTTTAACTTTGGCGAAGTTAAAATTGCAGCCGTATGGGGAGCCGTGCCAAGGGACCTGCTCTCACTAGGTCACACCCATCACCGCAAAAAGAGATTCTGCAGCTAAAACTACTTCAAGCAGTTTCGGCCTGAATAGTCTTCCCCTTCGATCTTGCCAACTGCTGAGCCTTCTCCACTGTATGAGGTAGAATCAGCATCAAACAGAGGGGAGGCAGAGGAACCTGCCAGCACAAGCAGAGACAAACAGCATGTTGCCAGTGAGAAATGTCAGCTTTTATTGCTACTTCCTTCGTTGACCCCTTGTGAATGATTGTTCTGAAGAGCAAGATTTCTTCTTCCCAAGATGTTGCCCGAGTAATAACATTTTCCAAGGAGCTGATGAGTCTGTCCTTAACCTCTGACTGTTGGGCGATACATTTTAGCAGACTCCAAATGTCATTGATTTGAGAGATAGATCTATGTGTGTTTGGCACCTCTGATACTCTGGAAGTTACTGACATGCCAGAATTCTCTTAATTCTCTGGTGTGCATTAGCTTAAATGTACTAATTTACCTGATTTACCCTCTCCTGAAAAAAATCCTGTGTGAATAAAGGCTCAGGTGGATGCCAATCTGATATTAACAGTTTTCTGAAACTTTTAATTCCACTTTATTCTTTCCCATGATTAAAAGCATAAGGAGGAGTGGATAATGCACTTACTGTGACAAATTTCCTTTATGGCTGCATATTGGTGTGGTAGCTCCACAGGCTTAACAGAGAAGTAATAGTGATTCTGTACTTTTCCCTTTGTTGTAAAGCCAAGTGTATGAAGGACTATTTTGCTCGTATTTAACTTACACAATTTCAGATAGAAAGGCCAGTTTTTGTACCCCAGTTTTAGGTAGATGTGTAGAATGGCACTGAAGTGTTAAATCGGTTGATCTGTCTGTCTCTTCTACTAGAAAGGAGAATCTTTGCTGGTTTACTGTGTATTGCTTATTATTTGCTACAACTGACTGTTAACTGAGTGGAATTGGGTATACAAGGCGGCCCTTTCTGGATGTTTGGTCTGTTTAGGATGCAAGGTTTCCAGTTTCTATTTAAAGTGAAAGCAAGTGAAGGTATGTTTTCTCAGAGCTGTTGCAAGCACAGACCATATGTGGTAGAGGTAACAGGGAAATGCAGTGAAAGTACTGGCAAGCAAGAATATACTATTACTGTATTTTATTGAACACATACGTCTTTCTTTAGACATGTCTATCTATCTCTATCTACTCCTTTATGGGCAAGTGTATCTAAACCAAGATGTGTTTTCATATGGGACTTGTTATACAACTATCAAAAGATTAGATGTATTGCTTTTGTTGTTTCTTAAGGGCTTCTCTTACATAGGGACTATGAGAGCTAGTAAGTTGAAAGCTCCAGAATCACGGACATTAAAGACAGAAAAAACACTTATTAGGACAGCTAGTCCAGCTGCTTTGTTATGCAGAGTTATTCCCTATTGTAGATTAACCAATATTTCTTCCAGTCGTGTTTAATTGTGTGATGCTGTGGCATGTCCACTGGGAACCTATTGCTGAGCTTAATAGATGGGAAGCTTATCTGACATTCATCTTAAATTTATTTCTTTCTTTTTTTAGTTTCATGCCATTAATGGTGCCATCCCTTCTGCTCTAAATAATCACTTGCTCTGTTTGATCCATTTTCCAAAGATTAATGTAATGCTCTACCTTACTTGGAAACCATCCAACCAGAAATTCTGTTTTCGTTAATGTAAGTTTAGTTCCTTCAAACATTTGATTTGTGTTATTCCTTTTCATGCTCCCTCTGGTTTTTGTATCCTACTGCCCCTGATTGTTCCACATACAAACTCAGGTAAGCAACTCTTGCTCTGTGATGTAAAACATGTACAGTGGATTTTTATTGGGTGCTGAGGAATTACCTGGCACTAATCAAACACATTTTCCATTTGTGCTGTTCCTGTTTGTTTTCACATTCTGGGAGCTTCCATTCAAATGCATGTCTGGAGCTACATCTGAGATTTCTGTTTCTCTTTCAAAAAGGATTAATTTTAAGTGATTGCTTAGAAAAGGGTGTGTGTCTCATAGATTTGAAGGTTTCCAGCTTTGAAAGCTGTATAGGAATCTAAAATTCGGTGGGTCAAATCACTGGTTTCCACTTCTTTCTCAAAACCCACATGGCAAGAGGTAACATTTGTACATTTTTTTGATCACTTATCAAAGAAAAGATGCATAATTCTGTGCCACTGTTAAAAAAAAAAAGGTTAAGACTCACAGAAACTCTGTATTCCATGGTTGGCAAATATATTAGTTTCACATTGACATATCTTCCAGAAATACAGTTTTATGACAAGGTAGAAGAAAAAAATATAGTGGCAGATTTTAAGCTGAAATATCATTCTGTATTCAGGTCTGTTTGGGGTTTTGTTGTTTGTGTTCTTTTTTTTTCCTTTCTTTTTTTTTCTTGTTTTTTTTTTTTTTTCCACCCTGCAGTATGATTTCATGGAACGCTTGGATGGGAAAGAGAAATGGAGCGTGGTGGAGTCCCCTCGGGAACGTCGAAGTATTCAGACCCTTGTTCAGAATGAGGCTGTGTTTGTTCAATACTTGGATGTGGGTTTGTGGCACCTGGCATTTTACAATGATGGCAAGGACAAAGAAGTGGTCTCTTTCAGTACAGTTATTTTGGGTAGGTATCTCCACAAGCTGAGCATTTTTCCTCTCTGTTAATACCTTCCCTTACTTAAAGCCGTAATACTTCCTGGCAGTCTTCAATATTCAGCCTGTTTATCCTTGTGTTATGTTGCGCATTTTTTTCTCAACACTGCTCTGTCAAAAGGTCTGTAATGGGCTGTTGATTTTAATTTGCTGATTTCTCTTCTAAGATTTTAGCATTCCCATAAATCTTGAGTTTAGTTCTGAAAACAAGACTCAGATAAGTTCAGTCTCATTTCCCAGCTAATATTCCTCTACCTTATCTCTGTCATTTTTATACTCCTTATTAACTTCTCCTGAAAAGTTTATTTACACCCAGGTGGAATAGTATGCAACAGGAGAGCTTTTTAATCTTAGGAGAAAGACAGCAAAGGAAACTAACACCTGTGAATAGGGTTATTGCTTGCAATCACCCCAGAGATTGAGTGAGTTAATTAGCCGTATGATGTCTTACAGCTTACTGCTCGCCTAGTAGTGGGTCATCTCCTCAACATGGTGGAATCGGGAGCAGAAGTACACCTAGCTATGATCTGAAAAGCCTGCAGCTTTCTTAGAAGAATAGGATTAAATCTAGTTGAATATCTGTCTAAATTCTCCAGGCTGTATTAGAAAATACTGAACTTTGAAGCTCTTAATGAACTTTACTGAAAATCTTGTCACAGTGGCATAAAACATCTTGAGATAGTCTACTTGATGTTCTGGCCTGGCTGGTGAAGTGTTAACTAGCATTACATTGTATAAATCTGTAACTCCTGTTAGTTTAGGGAAAGAGAAACTGCAAGTGAGCTTTTAAGCTTGATGAAAAATATTTGGAGGTCTTTTCCAGTCTTGCCTTATTAAAGGTATGAAGCTTAAATTTTTCCTTTTGCATTAGTATAAAATTCAGTTTGTTGGCTTAAGTCCCAAGGGGTGCTGGAGGATAGCCAATATTGTGTCATTAAGTGTGAATATAATTGTTTATGTTGATCTCAATTAAGATCAAAACCTATTTTTCTTCCATAGCTTGAATGTGGTTTTGTAAGAATTACTAGGTGCTGTATATGTTAATACATATATATATATGTATATTTGCCCACAGAAGGCTTTTCTGCTTCTCCAAAAACGAGAAGAACATTTGTGCTTGTATCTTGTTATGCCCCTGTTGTGCTTAGAAAACCTTCAGATGTGAAAAGCTGTCTTTAAAAGAGTGGCCTGGTCTAGGCTACAGCTTTCAAGAGCATCAAAGGTCAACTACTTGATAGTGCAATAATATTAATTGGACTGAAATGTAGAGGAAAGTACAGTGGTTTATCCAGTTCGGAGGTTCTTCTGCACACACCTAGTATCAGATGTTTCATAATCTAAGGATCTGAGACAGCTAAAAGTTCCTCTGATGTGGAAGAGGAGAAAGAATAACAGAAATTATGTTAACTCCCAGGCAACATTAAATTTACCATGATTTTGAATATATACAAAATGCTTTTTTTGTACCATGAAGCAAAATAATGAATACATCTATAGACAAGCTTCTTCATGAGTCAAATTGATTTCTTTGAGCATTAAGTTTCATTTTTTCTTTTCATTGTTTACATGAATCATTTCAAGAGGCCAAGCTAATGACATCTTCGTGAACATATTATTAAGCATTTTTTATTTAGTGTCCTGCAACTGTGAAATTAGATTTGAAATTGTGCTTGAATCTTTTTCCTCTTTTCAGTGTCATTTGACAGAAAAATACCCTGTATGTTTCTGTTGGTTCCAAATCCAAAATTCATTTTCTGTGTTTTACAGCTGCTATTTGTTTGGTGTCTGGGACTGACAGAACCATTTAGTTTGGCACCGCAGGTTCCACAACAACAGGGAGTAACAGTGAAGAGTAACAACATTCCAATTAGATTTTTGTTCCAGTAGTTCAGTGTTGAAAATATGTTCCACTGAAATCCAACAGCTTTCAGATGAAAGTGATTTAAGAATTAATTTCAAAACTGGAATTTTATTTCTAGGTTGTTATTATGTAGAGATGTGTATATTTGTGGCAGAAATTATGGAGAAATAATATTTCGGTACAACTGAAATGTTATCATCAGGCCGGTGTGCCTACTTTTCTCAGATTATTGGAGTCATCAACATGTCTGTCAGTCACTTAAACTCTAGAGTTAAACCTTGTCCTCTGTTTTTACAGACCTATTCTTCATCGTCTTGCATAGCTACTTGCATCTTTTTTATTATTTTTTTTAGGATAAAGAACGTTTGCCAGAGCAAAAGAGCTCCTCTTTGTCACATTCAGTAGATACTTCTGTCAGCTTAATTAATGAGACTTTAAATGTCTGCCGAAGGAAAAGAAGATAAACCCCTTGAGATAATCAGTTTCATGTGGAAGAGTGGTTGTGCAAGATCAAAGTCTGATTGCAAAAGGGAGGTTGTCGATTTTCCAGACGAAGCATTTTTTTTTGCTACATAATGTGAATTCACACATGGCTGTAGAGGTCGTAAGGGGCAGTCCAGCCTACCTGTTCAAACAGAGGACTTGAGAACTGGCAGAAGACCCCAAGTCCTAGTGCAGCTCAGGGACTTAATACTCAGTGTCTCACTAGATCTGTACACTTACTTGTGCAGCCATAAAACTTGGTGCCTTTCTGCTTCCCCTGACCTTTGTGGTGTTTAATAACAATATTATTAGCGATTGTTCTAAGTATTGAAGACAAAATAAAATGAAGAAAAGTTAAGCAAAGAATTTTTAGCCTAAATAGGAACCAATTAATGTGCCTGTGGTGTTTGCATTTCAGATTCAGTGCAAGACTGCCCACGTAATTGTCATGGGAACGGCGAGTGTGTATCAGGTGTCTGCCACTGTTTTCCAGGATTTCACGGAGCAGATTGTGCTAAAGGTATCATTTTCCCTATGTTTACAAGTAACCACAGCGTGCGTTTGTGTTGTATGGATCTACAGTGGCTGCTAGTTAGCATGGGTCCAAGCTAGATTCAAATAGATCAATATGCATTTTTTTTCTTAGACCTCTTAGTTAACTATGATCAATTGCTACATTGCTGATGAACTTGCATAACTGCAACTGTTTTTCTGCAGAAGTGGCAGAAAGTGCTTATTTTCTGTAAAACTGGATGAATTGTCATCAATGCTTTCTGATAATCATTAACTGATCTGCAACAGAAGACTGATAATCAATAGCATGTGATGTGTATTCTGGCTTGGCTGAGCCTTATTTCTGGTAGATAGCATCTTTCTTATATATACAATTATTCTTTGATCAAAGGAAGTTCCCCTTTTTTAGGAAAATAGGTAAGACTTGATAAAGTCCTTAAATAAACCTTTTCTTAAATGTCAAGATGCATGATTATCAAGGATTAAACAGATCTAAAAGACATCTGTGGATTGGCAGTACAGATTTACTGAGTTTTCTGAGAGTTTGGGATAGCTGCATAGGGAAAAGATTCATAAAGGAGGACCTCCTGAGTTTATATAGCTAGTAGCAATTAGGATGTCTAAATCAATGACTTGGTTGTATTCCCTGCTGTTCCTGAGCACAGTCATAACATTTTACAGTTTGCTTCTCCTTAGTTTGTGTGAGATTTAGGCACACTATCAATATCATGTGCTTACAGTTGTTTTCCACAGGGATAGAGCTGTTAGTGTTCAAAGGGGGAAAGCCTGTTGTTTGAAAGCTTTTTGAAATGCCTTGAAGGGCCCTAGAAATGTTCTCATTTTTGCTTAGACTCCTGATCCAGTCCTGAGGACAGTTTGTTGTGTCCCACCTCTTTCACTGGTGTAGTAGGGTGGCATCCAGCATACATGTGTGTTTTATGAGATAGTCCCTGAAGAGCAGTTATAGTTGTACTGGAGTGAGTAATTTCTATTTTGTGTCTCCATATTTGGTTCTTGAAAGTAGCCCAGTACAAAGAATTATCAAAACACCCTAAGGGCCTTGGAAAGCTAATGATGTTATTTCAGTGCTAGCCCTACTGATTTTAAAGAATGCTTCAAATACAGAGTGCATGTTGTTTGATTACCTGAGAAATTAAGGCACTTGGCAAATATACAGAGGAGATATCTGTATATTACAAAGTAAACGGTGGGATAATGTGTGCTGTAAATACATGCTGACAGCTACATGCATTTCTGTGTTGTTAACCTGTGAAAGTATGCATTGTGCTTCGCTGCCACTCTTCACCCGTACATGGCCATTAAATCAATTCGTTTGCATTTGAGCTGTGGAGCAATCCTGCATTGTGTACTGAGTCTCTGTGTGACACCGTATTCTGTGTGAATGGTAGGAAATACCTCGTTCAGGCTATGTCAGATAAACAGCTTTTTTATAGGGTACTTGTCACGCTGTACCTGTCAGCTTCTCCTGCCCCTCGGTGCATTCTCCCTGCTTCCTGCTTTGTCCCTTCTTGTTGTCTCTTCCCCCTCAAAAGCAGAAGTGGTTTCTTGGAAGCTTCTTTCAGGTCTTTTACTGTTTTGTTGTCAGACACCACAGTATTTTTAAAGAACAAAGAAGCTTGAAAAACAACGTAAAACAACAAAATGAATGTGTTGACAGGATTCATGTGTTTCTGTGCAAGCGCATGACTGCACATCTTAATACTGTGAGATGCACCCAGAAGTGTGCGGCTGAGTCAGGGTGTAAGGGCTGGATGCCTCACCCATTTCACAGGCACTGTTGTGCCTGTTCTCATGTCCACAGATTTTTCTGCTTACTTGAATGCTGATTATATGTGAGAGCAGTCTCAGAAGACAGAAATCAAAACTGGGATTATATGCATGGCAAAGCACAGTAAAATGAGAGAGAATTAATTCTTTTTCAGTATATTATATGTATGGACACATGTTTAATATACATTTACTGTAATGTTAAATTTATACCTAACTGTTACAAGTATGGAAGGATAATGATTTTCTTCCCATTTGAATTTATTTTTCTTTTCCCCTAGCAACCCATCTTTCAATGTCTCAGTTCTCCACCGTAAAACAATTTCAGGCAAGACTCAGATAAAGAAATGTGCAGAAAATGTGAACAAGCTCCTCAGATGGCTTTTAGAACTTGATTCGTGATAACAGGGGAGTCTGAGCTTCACATTGGGTGAAGACAGATATGAAGTATGATCCTTTATAACAGTGAATCTCCTGTTGCAGGGCTGATCTTTAGGGCATCAGAGACAACGAATCTAGAGAAGAGTCATCTGCAAACTATTTGCAGACAGTATGCAGGGGCTTCCTCTGTTACTTTACTCCATATTTGAAGTTCTAAAAGATAAAAACGGGGGAAATCTATAAGAGACAAGCACAGACTTGACTTCAGATCATTAGCTCCAGGAAAATGCCATGAAAATTGTTAGAAAGAGATGAACTTTTGGCCCAACCCACAGGCTGAAATACACTTTCATACCCTGACTGAAATGGAGGAAATTTCACCCTCTTGAACACTCTTGCCAAATGCTGGGGGGGAGGTATTTCTCATCTTCATCTGTGGCAATAATTTATTCTCAGGTAGCCACGGTCAATAGATTTACTCCATCCTTGCTATGGCACGATTCCCTTTTAAATCATTTGCAGTTTAACCTAATTAAGAATTCTATCTCATACACAAAAGAGGTAATGATACATTTTAATCTCATGTGGATAAAATATGACATACAAAGAAGAAGAAAGTCTGATAATGAAAAGATAATTCAGTGGGTGATGTATCCTGATAAAGAAAATGTGGTATAGTTAAAGCCAGTGGAAGATTTGCTGTAAATTGAACTGCGCTGCAAATAACTTTGTGTCCACAACTATCTGTAGGAGTTATTGATAAGAAGTGATACTATGGCCAAGGATCGACATGCAGTTATGATTATGTCATTTTAGTGTGTTGTCATTTTTTTATATTCATCTCTCTTTTTCTGTAACCTCTGACATAACCACCCAGGTATATCAAGATGTCCTTCTTACTTAGTGTTCCCATTATTAATGTCTGATGATAGTTTGGTCTTCCAGCTGCCAGGCTCTATGGTAAATTTGCGAGCAGGCTTCCTTTGTTGTGTTCTACTTTTCACTATATGTAGAGTTCAGTGTTACAATGAGCTGGGTTCCTAGAAGTGACTCAGAGTTGACTGTAATTTCATTTCATCTCATAATATATTTGAAAGGGGTGCAACTCTTCCACTCCTTTAATAAAAATCATTCCAAAGGCACTGTTATATTCTGTTTTTGCAAATGTGCTCAGAGCCTCCTTTAATTTTGCATTTTAAGATTCTGGGATTTGGATCATAAGCATATTTAGCTCATCTGAAAAGGTGAACCGATGTACCATCATGTGGGATTTCTACATTGTTGTGATGAGCCTGGCATGTTAAGAGATGGTGTCCGATTTGTGAAGGAAGGAAAAAAAATGAGTCAAGTAGCTCATGTCAGCTGCCATGAAGTTACCATTTAGCAGATTCTTTCAGTTGATTATGCAATGTAATAACAAATATGTTTAATATTTTAATCTAAATGGATTAAAGGCTTTTGGATTTTTTAAAACAGAAATTTGTACCATGTTTGATCAGTTGACTTTTTAATCTGATTTTAAGAGCTCTAATGATTCAGATTTATGTTATTCGCAGTTTCTTTTCCTGTTCTCCTTGTGTGGGTTTTTCATTATTTTATTTTCATTCTGTTTGTTTTTGGCTTACTGGCAAAGGACGGCGCCACTTTAATAAGTATAAAAAGAAGGGTAGGTTTTTTAAAATTTCTTTTTATTTCTTTTGCAACATCTATTTAGTTTGAAATAGTTACTAAGCTGTAAAGTGTAGTCTATTTATTTTTAAATTTATTCTAATGGATTTGGTCTTTCTGATGATTGCCCACACCACAATGAGTTCCTACCACTGCCATTTGATTTGTTATGTGTGTGCTGTTAATCTCTGTATAAAAATGTAAAAATCTGTCAACTATTAGGTAAGTAAGGTATAATTGCTAGAAGTAGCAACTTTTGCTTTTTCTCAGTCGTTATTCAAATTTCAGTTGTTTGGGATGCTGCTTCGTCTGAGGTTATTCAGAGACCTATTGCTTGGGCAATAGTGCATAAAGTAAAGGGTTTTTTTCGTCCATTTGATACTCTGCTTGAAACTGTTCTCTTAGTGCCACCTCCAGGATGCTCCCAGTGGCATAAGAGGTTCTGGGAGTTACTGCAGTGGGTGAAACATGAATTTTGGAGTGCACAATAATTCAGTACCATGTTCATTGCTGTAGAGCATGTGGCTCACATGAATGAAAGGTGTCTGGCATGTGCTGATAATATATAGGAGTTAGTATTTCCTCTCTTTGTGACTAAGGAAGACAATATTTGGCTTCATAACATGGCTAGAAATTTTAGGAACTGATAATAGTGCAAGCAGACAGAAGCTCAGTGGACTTTGAAGGGAAAGGTAAGAGGTGATACTGACGAGCCCTTCTCCTCTGCCTGTCCCACACATCTTCACGGCCTGAGTGAAGAGATGGAACCCATGGTGACGCAGCGCTTTGGGTCTTCCATGGCACGAACTGGTGAATGTGTCTTGTACTGTTCAAGTGAGTCACTGCAATTCTATGCAATAACTCATTATAGATCAGGCAAGTGAGGGAGGTTGGTTTAAAGACGATGGTACCCAAAGCAGATACTTTTGGAAGATAAAAGAGCAGGAGAGGAACAATAGTAATAGAGAAAATGCAATTTTTATGGCTTTATAAAGGATTGTCCTGAGCAATAATACCTCTTAAAGCTAATCTGTTGTCGTTAGTGCTTTACAAGCAAAACAGATAAGTGAAAACAACACCTACCTCCAGGAATTTACTGTGTCAATACAAGTTGAAAGGGGATTAATGGGAACTGACTGAAATATGTGGATACATAGGGGAAAAGTATGATACGGAGTGTTAAAAACATACTAGCAGAGTGACCCTTGCTGGTTTTGGAGAACACTGTGGTAAAAGGCAGTTTTAAAGAGCGATGATGGGGCAGATAGATAACATTATGTGGATAAAGGAGGGCAAATGAGCTTCCAAACAAGACAAAGCATAGGAAAGAGCACAGAAGAGGTCCTTTTAAATTTGACTTGCAAAAGTACTGTAAGTCGCAGAAAGGCTAAATTCAGAATTCTAGCAGGGAGCAATCTGGGATGAAACAGGTCTGTAAATGAAGTTGGAGCATGAAATTTGTGCTCCCTCTAATAAGACAAAAGGACTTGAAACAGGACTGGGAAAGAAGAGCCACATGGCTGAAGGTTCGATTAACAGATTAACAACATGATTTTTGCAGCACCATTGCACACAGACATGACTGAAGAAGACTGAATTTATCAACACTGGAGAAAAAGGTGTTAATTTAATGGAGGTTTTATTTGCTGAAAGCTAGGACAAGAATTCTGCCAAAGAGATGCAATGCAGAACAAATCTGTAAGACTTTATCAAAGGCTGATTGTGAGGTGAGGAAATGAATGAGTCAAAAATAACATCCAGATTATGAACCGTAATGACAGGTAGAACGAGGTATTGTTTGTTGTGATAGAACAAGAATGCAGGGGAGGGCTGAGAAGCAGTGGGTTAGAGAGAAGAGAGGAATTAGAGAAATAACTTTATTGACAAGCATTTTATGTGTTTGTAATCATAGCATGTCTCATCACTTACACAGTACTCATAAAAAAGAAAGAAAAAAGTGTACTTTTCTTTGGAAATACTGCACTCATGACTTGTCACCCACACATATCTCACATCCTTTCTTGCAGTTGACAAAATTCAGCATGTTCAGCTTCTCTTTTAGTAGCTCTTTCTGGGTGGGTTTGTTTTTGGGTTTTTTGTGTTTGCGTGTGTATGTGTGCCAACTTCTGTACGTGCTGCAGCAGCAGCACAGTCCTGGCATGTCACTCAAATCTTCTCTCAAAGTGGGTGGAAGCATCATTTTGATCCTTGAAGAGACGAGGCTGTCTCTGGCAATGCTCCTCTCCAGCAGTTCCCACCTCTCTGACTCAGTACCTTCAAATGCCTTTGTTATAAATTTTCTTCTCCCTTTTCCCAGTCTTATACTTTATTAGCAGACATTTTTCATTTCTGGCAAACTGATCATGTCCTCGCTTGCCTTCCAATAAGTTCTATGCACTGGGCAGCGCCTGCCTGTCTGCCTCCACTTTTCTTAGTTTTACAGATCTGCAGTATGCTCTGAAAAGGGTTTTATGCCATCAGCTGTGCCTAAAATAATTACAGAATAAATTAATGGACATGTAACCTATTTTTTCAGTGGTTGGCAGTCATTGCTGTCTATCAGCTGCTCGCTTGCCCACATCAAGTGAGGTAATAGCTCTGATCCAGTGTCAGGTAGACAAGTAGAGCCAACACAAAATTCACCCCTCTAACTTTTTCTAATTGGCAATTTAAAGGGGAGCCAAGAACTGAAGGGTTCACAGGCTGAATTCTTTCTGATTGTTAGCGGTCACGACTCCAAAAGGGGCTCACGGCACACAGTCAGCAGTGCAACAAGGAACAGAATACAGGAGCCATCGTTTCTAGTCTGCAGCTTTCCTCATCAATCCTCGTGAACTCTGCTGGAGATTAGAGGTAAAAACAGGGGACTGGAGAGTCTGGGCTCCTGAGTTCTACACAGATACCTCATTAAATTTCCATTACAACACAAGTCATTTAGCATCCTAACACTTCATTACTCTTTAAAAACATGTACCTGTCCCTGTAGTACAGTGTAGTTTAAATAGGAGAATTGGCAGACGTTTGCAAGGCATGTGCTATTAGTAACGGGATGGTGACATAAGAGCACTCAGATTGCTCCCTAGCCAGCACCAAGCTAGAAATTGATGCTTCATACCCTTTGCATTCTTTGTAAAGGAATATTTACAAGGTTGAAATAGGACCCAGGAGCTACTTTTAGTATTGTGAATATTTGAGAAAGGAAACTTTAAAAATATGGATTTCAGCAAGCAAAATATTAACTTCTCATTGTTCTTAAAGCTTTTATGGCTTCTGCTGATTTTAGCATTCACTTATAAATTCAGTGGGTTAAAAATTGTTTATCTGCAGAGGAGCTTGTCCTGAATAATTTCAAGTGGGGATGCTCTTGTTATTTAGAAGCATGTCCTTCCTTCTGTTTGTTATAGTTGTTCCTTTACAGGGCAGCAAAAATGTTTTAATTTTTTTTAAGATATTTATTTAATGTTGTTAAATATGCCCAATACTTACATCTAGTGTAGCCGCCTAATTAACATTTGTTTTCTCTATTAAACCACCAGTAAACATACAGCCAAAATTGTGCCTGGGTATTACATTGCCCTTTCATATGTTTCTTAATTCATGTTGCAGTGTGTGAACTTGAAATTCTGCATGACTCCTTTTCCCAGGATAGTAGTGCAGCTGAGACAGTAGACTTCTTGTAGACTAAACAGAAGATTTTGAAGACAAAGCTAGAAAGATTAAGAAAAAAATACTGAGGAATTCAGTAGTGAAGGAAGAAGGAAATAACTGAGAAAAGATGCTAATGCCACTGCTGGACAAAAGACACTAGGTAAAATGAAGTGGGCATGTAAATCTCTGATTTCAGCAAACACTGGTGCATCTTTATCTGATCACTCCAACCTGTACAAATTCAGAGAGTGCCAGCAGAGCCACAGGCAGTTCTGTAGCTGAGCCCTACTGACTGGAACCAAGCTTTTTTGGCATAGTATGGTAAGGAAGTTTGCTTTGCTTAAGTCCAAGATGGAAAGCATATGGAAACACAGTAAAATTTTATTATTGGATTTTTCTTCACCAACATTATAGTAATATTTTCATATAAAAGCTGAATCCATTCATTTGATCTCTCACTGCTGATTTAAAAGCCCACTCTAGTATCAGTTACTTCATTTTATCTTTTTTTTTGCTTCTTGTACGTGTGTAGCAACAGCACATCTATTTGCACAAGTATTTTCTGTTTCAGTGGGATTCCAGTAAATAGACTATTTCAAAAGGTTCCCAGTGCAGCAAGGAGGTGGTCGTGCATACAAATATATGCAGGGCACAAACCGTTGTGCAGCTTATTTTCTGGCAAGCCAAAAATCTTTCTTCCAATCTTATAATACTTCCATTGGTGGCTAAGAAACTCTCTACTCTAAATGTGTTCTGCTGAGCTGAATTGTGCTCACCTTGATGTATGCTTTGTAATTTGTTTTTGTGTTTAATTGGTTAGTTTATTTAATTGTGTTGCATTCTACATTTTGCTTTTAGATTGCTTTGTCTCCATGGACTTGTACTGGTATTTGTTTATTTCATTTAGTTCTAAGAGTTTGTCTTTGCAATTGTGTTGAGATCATCTTAGAGTCCTTGTGATGATGATAAATGTCATTGAAGCAACTGTGATTAAGTAGTATGGCAAATCATGTTATAGAAATACAGCTGTTAAGAAATCCTTGACATTTGCCATCATTGAATAACAGAAACAGCCCTGAATCACAGCTTTAAATATCAGCATGCATGACTTTTTTCTGTATCTAGACTCAAACCTGTAATTTAGAACTATATTTTCCTATATTTAGACCTTGTTTGGGTGAGATTAAATTCATTTAGTTGTCATCCCTCTTCACTTTCTCAAACAAACAAAAATATTTCTAATTTGAATGTAGAAAAATGTTTAAATAACTGCAGCTAACGTGGAACTGTGCAATTAATCATGTTATGATTAAAATATTTTCTGGTAAATTAAATAAGGCAAATAGTAGCAGCTAAAATGAGACCAAAGTAGTCTGGGTTTTAAATACCTGGGTACTGCAGCCTGTGGCTGCAATCCTGCATCTGCTGCGCTGCTGTTGAGCCAGAGCAAAGCCATTATCGGAGAAGTAGTGGTTTTCACACCATTCACGAGGAATGGTGTAAAATCTTGCCAAAAATATTTGAAGAAATGTTTCAATTTTTCATTTTTTTCTCTGTATGCATAAATGACTTCATGCTGTTAGTGGTTTTCTTTTATGAATCACAACACATATATTTGGAAGGATAGTTGATGTTGGCCCTTACTGATCTTTTCTGTGAGCTTGAAGCACCAGCTCTTTGATTCACCACTGGCTCTTTCCACTGTGATGGTTACGGAACCCTCTGAAATAGTTTAGTTTTCCCTTCCTCCTCACTTTTTCTAGTGATGAAGTTATCAAGACCTACAAATGAAGATCTACACCCTCGTCTATGACAGCAGTTGATTTCGACATCTGTTTATTTCCATCTGTTGCTAGAACGTAAAATTTATTTCCCTGCATATTCTTGTAGTTGCATCAGCTTCACTGCTTCTGACTAAAGCAGGAATTTCACAGCTCTGATTCCATGCTGCTAGTTTCCACAGAAAAAGAGTTTTAGATTGCAAGGCAGTGTTTCCACCGTGCATCCACCAACTATATTTTTCACCAATCCCATGTATCATGCAGAGAGCTGAAAAGAATTCTTCCTATTCTTTTCTTTCCTTTATTTTCAAAGGCACAAAATAAATGGCAAACTCAGTCATGTTTTCCTGTGGCAAATCAGAAGTATTTTATCTTGGATAACTTCCATTTCCTTGAATGCGTTGATGCATACAAAAAAGAAATCAAACTCTGCTTCTCCTTAACAATGTGTTAGATGGGGAGGACTCTTAACTGGATTAGCTACAAGTGAATCTACCATTTTGCCAAGCATCTTAGTGTACAGCAAGGACAACTACAATCTTTCCTTTTAATATAGGTAATGATATTTGCAGAGCTTCTGCAGTAGTGTAGGGGGAACAAACAGGCTGACAAAGTGTTGGATTTGGAATATACTGACAAGAGAAAGTCCTCAAGGCATTTGAACCCTGGCACAGCTGGCTGGTTTTTCCAGGGTCTAGCTGAATTCCAATGTCTTTTTTTTCCTCTCTGAGTCCAGTATATTTAGAGAGCCAAGCCTTAGATCTTTGCTGGTGGCTCACTAGATTGCCTAAGTTCATATTCAGGCTATCAGTAATAGGGCTTCAGCCCTTCCAATCCACCACTAGATTAGTTCAAATGTGTCTGACATTTGCTTAATTTTTATTTTCCCTGTTCCTACAGGCGGCATTTTAATTGTTGTTAAAAATATTTTGAGGGTTTTTTCATGAAGCAAATTTTCTCATACCCAGTGACTCACCCCAAAGAAATAATTTCAAAATTTGCTGTGGTTCTGGAAAATGCTGTTAGATAATGTGGTAAGATGTATTCATATTTCATACATAGATTTTTTTTTTTAATGGTTGTAAGCAAAGCAGTTATCTAATGGAAATAAATACTTTGTAGAATGATAGCGGAGGGAATTGCAAGTGTTGTCTTTTTGACAGGTCTCACCAAAGCCGATGAGAAAAACCATAACAGTTTTGATAAATTCTGGCCAAGGCAAAAGTTTGCTGAATGGTCAGAAGAAGGTAAATATTCATTGCGCAATTAGTGCTGTTCAGTCTCTTCTATAAAAATCCTGCCATTTTTTCTGTAGAACAGCTTAAGTACTTATCGATTGAGAACTTCTGTAACTCCCAAAATGGAGGCATCCCATATCTCTACAGGTATTTTAAATGAATTGAATTAATCATAGGCTTAAAAGTCTCTAGTGATCTTCGTTAACTTTCCCGGGTTTAATTAAAACATCTGTGTGCTTTTAATTTATCGATTCATCCAACTCATATGTCATGTTTTTAACACACCCCAGCATGCTCTGCATCATTTTTAACCCGATTTCCACTTAACTAAAGCAATTAAATTCACCCCGGATTAATTAAAGCATCCATACTTTAGTGCTTAAGTCAGCGTGTGCTGCTTTCCCCAAATGGTTTCTGAATGTCAGAGATTTGACACACCTGATGGGTTTTTTGTCCTTCTGGAAATTCTTCTGTGAATCTTTTTCTTGCTTACTAATGTGCAGTTTGATGGAGCTTGCCAAGGGAACTTGGTATGGCTCAGGTTTGGGCAACTGAGGTAAGGATTGCAGAGCTATTGTGAAGGGCTGTTCATTTTACCATAATACCAACCTGATGCCTGCAAGCACACAGTAACACTGCTGTTCACTCCTTTAAGTTATTTATGTGTTCTGGAGTCAAAATAAGCAGTCCCGTGAAGTAACTAATAAAGCGTATAAGAGTTATTCATAGTTATTAATTTTTATGCTTCTGAGTGAATTTTTCTACAAGATGACATCTGCTGGGAAGAGAACAAGGTCTTAGAGCAACCTAGAAGATATTCTAGATCTTTCTGGTTGTCATTAAGGCTGGTTTAGCCTGACTGAAATTTATGATCTCTCATGAGCAGGCAGTCTGGTCAAACATGGTTCTTCTTGACCGTGCAATTGTCATGTTTGTGAGACATAAAGAGCAGATGAGGAAAATAGGGCCTATATTTGTTCAGTCTCCTTTTCCAGAATTATTTTTCAGGGGAAATGGTTGCTAGGTGTGGGGCAGCTTTTTACCAGGAAAGTAGCATAAAAATAGCTTAAATTAGTGAAACAGCGTAAGCCATTGAGTGGTCCTAGAAGTTATTTTACATGTTCATATTCCTAAATGAACTCCAGTTAAAACTAACAGGCCTGCAGACGAGTACTGAAATATGCACCCAACTGATTAAAATATGTTTAACATAAAGTATGAAGGAAAATGTTGTTAAACAAAACTGTTGTATTTTTAAACGATAAATAAGAAAAAGACTATCTGATGTCTCGTAAGTTTTAGGCATACCTTATGGGCAAACACTTCCTGTAACAAGGAATGTGACAATGTGTAATGTGTCAGTACTGATTTGCTTAAAACTATAATGTAAAATCTAGAGCAAACATTTAGAATCAGGTTATCAGAAATTAACTTTTTAAATAACTGTGCTGATTTTCTAAAATGTAAATTTTCACAATTCCTTTTGGTTTAGTGGTTTTGTGGATGTTAAGCCATTTAAAAATTAAGATTTTTATATCTAAATTGGTATTACTTCACTTTAGGAGGTTGACTGTAGGCAACGACTTGGTTGTAGCTTTTGGAGTGAATCTGAAATCATTCAGAGCTTTGGTATATGATTGAAGGATTCAACTCTGATGTCAGTAAAATACATCTTCTCTTGCTTTTATCTTAATCTAGTTTGTCCGTGGAAGAGAAATTAACATTTGTAGGTTAAATATTACATATGGGTCACCAAGATAAAGACCAAAAAGAGAAAAACACCGGTACAGTACAACCCTATTCATGTTTTTTAGTATTCAGACAGTTGGAGATTACATTGGCTTTGGATCTTTCCTGTATTTCTACTCCAGCTTGGAGCTGACCTGGAAGGCATTTATTAGTTTCAGCTTAGACTGTCATAAATCTGTCTTCTTTATGTGCTTGCAAAATCATGCATAATCTCTCAGCAATAGCAACTTAATTTCTGCTAAAAGGAAACCCAAGTGTGAGCTATTACAGAGTCTGAGTTAGTTATTGCCTACAGGCACTGCGCCCAGAAGATCCACATTGAGTTCAATGGTAAGAAGTCCAACCTAGGTCTTTCTCCTGTACAATTCCCAGTAGTCAGTGAAACAAAGAACAACTGGATTTCTGTTACGCTAGTGTGTATTTCATTTTATTATATAACTAGGAATTTGTGCAAGTCTATCCAAAGAGCTTATCTAAACTGCCCAGTGTGTAGGTTCCAATGATTTTTTTTTAAGAGACAGCTAAGAATGTTAATATGGATGTATTAAAGACTTGAAAAACATTTGCTGTGTTTCATGATGCATAATGATTTCCCCCAAGCTTAGGGACACTGGGCTGACTTACAATGAGTGTACGGAAGAACTGCTTGGGTAGAACAAGAATCAAAGTATCAGGAAATTCTTCTAGATGAGAAGTCTCAAAATATATCCATATGTTTGGAAGTAGAATCAAGTTTTTGACTGACCCAAGGAAACTCTGTGTAAACCTCAACAAGTGCTATGCATGCCAATATTAGTGCGTATCCTCCACTGTTGGGTAACACTGGTTACAACAGACCAATTACACGTGCAAGTGTGCAATCACATGTACTGAGCAGGTTATCCTTATGTGGTTTTGTAAGTTCATATGGTTTCAGGCACACTTCTTTTAAGCTGTTTTCTTTAGAAAAAATTTCAAGACTGCAACTTGCTTCCTCCTCCTAAATAGGAACATCTACAGATAAAAATAGTGTGTATTTCTTTAGGTCTGACGAAGTTCAGTGCAGTTCAATAGGGTTGCACATATCTTACGTAGGGGTATAAACAGTATCTCTTCAGAATGTTTTTTTCTGAGTGTGTGTGCTTGTGTAGAGGTTACATTACGACGTAAAGCCATAATGGCTCAGACTGAAATTCTGTATTACCCAGGGTTTCAGCTCTGATGATGGCATACAGCATAGAGCTGAGGGAGAGTAAAATTTGCACCTGTCTGATGCTTCTCCAATAGATTCTTTCTGTTCTAGGGAAAACTTCTGTTAGGACTTCCTACAGTAGATGGTGTCTCTTTGCGTATAGTAACCTTTGTAGGTTTTCATTCCGTGAATTCATCTAATTATGTGTTCAATCAGGGAATGTTCTTCCATGAATTTTAACTTTTCAGATGATCTTGTTAAAATTGGTTGATGGAACAATTAACAGTACTTGGGATGTAAGGGCACTTCAGATGATGTCTAAGTGCTCTATTAATGCAGCCTTAAACTTGCCCTTCAACACCCAGTTCTAGTTTTCCTTACTGCTAACATTGTGAACGAGCAGTCAAACTCATCTTTTATGCACACCAACTTGTAGTAAGAAGAATCTGGTTTATATGTAAGATTAGGACTTACAAGCATTATGGATACAACCATTCTGATCCTTACTCAAACAGTACCCCACAGGCTCGAAACAGTTTTGTCCATCCAGACCAGTGACTCCCCTCACCAACCTGCCATGAGCACCTCACCACAAAATTTTGTGGTACATACGTTGAAAAATTTTGACTTGACATGGGGTGACTCCTGACAACTTGTGTGGACGCTAAATAAGCCTGTAAATGGCACAAAGGAAGGTAACCCTCTTATGACCCATTTGAAATTTTACATTTGTATGTAAAACTGAGCTGCTTGCAAAATAAGAGCAATATAAGGGCATTGCTTGTGACCTGGTCCAGGACAGGAAAGCATTGAAGATGCAAGTTAAAAAACCTTTCAAGTCTGCATATTTTTTTGCCCAGAAATTTGAATGACTTTCAAGAGAAGTATACCAATTTGTCTATTTTATGAGAAGGAACTGAAAAAAGTCTTCAGTAGAGAACTGACAGCCTAGGTCCTAGTGGTACAGGACTCTCTCTGCACCAGGGTAATGTTTGCTCTACAGCAAGAGGAACCAAACCAGAACTCTGCCTTCAAATCCTGTTTGGAACTTCAAGTAGCAGGGGAAGGCCTCTCAACCAAGCAGCTGTGTAACTAAACCGAGTTCTGCAGCAGCCTCCAAGAGTCTGACTCCTCAGATATCCTTTACTGGTTTCTTGCCATGCTCTAGAAGAACACCTCTGGTGAGTACATGTGTGTGAATAAGGGTGGGTGAAAGGAGTGGGTATATAAACTGTAGCTGGGATACCTGTGTGTTGTCAGTGGACAAAATGGTGGCTTTTGATGCCAGACCATTCCAGCATTATCCCTTACCATCTCCCCTCCTAGTTCATGTGTAACAGGTTGTTATCAAATCACCTTTCCTCATGCATCAGGAAATATGACTCCAAAATAGCCATCCAAAGATAACCTTTAGAGAGAGAACTTTAGAGGGATGTTTGGCTGTTCTTTCTTCCTCAGTTCGTGCTCTTAAATGTGTGCAGCCTGCAGGACTCAAAGGTCCGTAGTATCCATTAATCAGCTGAGGCTCACGTTAAGAACTTAGTCTGGACTTGTTCGAATACTGGTAAAGGGCAGAATCACATCACCAAATCCACATTTAGGGTCCACACCTGTTGTGTTTATTCAAACTTCACTCAAGAGACATGTCCTTGTGCTTAATTTACTTAAGTCTTACCGAAGGTACTCCTGAAGACCTCTCTCCACTCTTGACAGTGCTGGTGTGTGATACATGGTTGTCTTTGTGCAACCTATGTATCCACGGAAATGAGTGGAATTTGATTGTTCCATGACGTAAACCAGCCTTCCTTCATGCTCCTTCAACAGACTTAGAAGTGTCAATTCTGTCCTGTGATAGGGACCATCCATTTCACGTAGAGAAAATAAGCAGTCCTGGATAGCAAGAACTCCAGATGACTCTTAAATTGTTTGCGCATTAATTGAGATCACCTGGATGTAAAATTATAGTGGATGGGTTTGCCTCTCACCCTGCAGCAGTGTGGCCTGGCGAAGAAGCATTGCAGACCTCTTTTTAGACTGATTGCTTCTGTTTTGTGTGGAAGAGCATCTTGATTCTCTCTCCATTCCTCATGTGGGACAGCCTGTAAGCCCACAGCAAAAACATGAATGAAGAGCTATTTATCACAGCAGTGACAAACCAGCTTCTTATAACCTACGCTTGCTTGCATTCTTGCTTACATATTTCTCCTGCCATCCTAGTGACCTGGCAGTTGTGGAAATGCCGAAATCTCACCAAGAACCTCTGTCATTTTTCTTATTCTGAAAGTAATATTCCTGTTATAGCATTTGTAGGATAGTCCCAGCAGAGAACTGTAGATTAAACTTTGTGGCTTTAGGTTGCAAGTGACTTAATCTTAACTGTATTCATTTCATCCCTGAGGTTAAATGAGAGATTCTTTCATTTGTCTTCAGTCAGTTCTTGTGCCACTAACATCTTGGCAATGTGTACTGCAGTGGCTGACCACTGAAGGCAGATTACTGTTCAATTTATATCCCAACTTCACGAGGACTGTATAGATTTATGGACCACAGCAAGACCTGTGACCTGGCAGAAGCACGAAGAGAAGAATGAGAAGCTATGACATGGCTTTCAACTTTCCTTAAATTCCTGAAACACCACAGCAGAGTATAGAGAACACTAAAAAATCTACTGTGGGAGTTCTTTAGCCCAAGACCCAGCACCATCTAGTAATCTTGCTTCTGCTGTGCCAGTCTCTGGTGTCCCAGAAGGGGCACCCTACAAATTCAGGTTGAAATTGGGAGCTAAGAATGGCCTTTCCGTAGACGTGTTCCAAATAGAAGATATACAGCTCTTCTAGTTGGACCACAGTTGCCCATTGGCTAGTGAGACTTAGAGGCAAAGTGAGGAGAGAAGCAATTCTACAGCAGCTGGCTGGCACAGTACTACCTGGCTGGGTCTGGAGTGGTCCCATGTAAGTCACTCTGTTGTTGTATGGTTTTGGGGTTTTATTTTAATAATGGATTTATTTCTGCTCAGTCCCCCTTGCAGGGGACTGTGCTATTCAAATAGATTTATTGCCTTATTTGAGGTTTGACTCCAGAGGAGAGGTTTGCACAGCAGAAATCCTTTTGGGTGTTGAGTGCCATGTTGACCTGTAAAACAAAAAAACGACAAAAGCTATTCCTCACTTGTATGCAGCTTGTAAGTCAACTCTAACTTTGTCTTTATAACTACTTGAACAAACGTGGTTTGTCCGAAGAAACTGCCTACTGATTCATTTAGCTTTTCTGGGACCTTTGCTTTCTATGCCACTTTATCACAGCATAGTGAGGAGGTCAATGGGCAAAAGCAAGCCATGTGCTGGCGTGTGCCAGTGCAAGTGGAGAAGCCACACTGAGCAACCGTTAATAATAATAACATTGAATCTCTGCACTGGCTCAAAAGCATGTGGAGAGTTTACATCTAACAATATTACTTCCTTCTGTGGTGGCCCTGAACAAAGGGATTGCAACCACCACATACAGGAGCCTTGTTCTAGAGACAGATATTTTTGTGTTAAGTTGAGGCCCAGATAAAGGGAAGCTAGCACCAAGAAACTTGTCATTCATGATTACTCCAGGTCTTCAGGACAAGCTGCCTTCTGATCACTCACTTACAGATCCTCTACACTATGGCAAGTAAAGAGAGCAGGACTGAAGTGATTACCTTTCTTACAGTGATTAGGGAAAATGTGCCCATGTCAGCCCAGACAAGACTTTTAATTGCAGTGAAATGGAGGAATATGGACAAAGGAACTGTTGTGTCCCCAAGTCTTCATACCTGAAGAGTGGAAGTGGTCCTAGTTTCATCCCTTCCTCATGGCTCACCTATATGACTTGCTGTAGCAGCAGTTAGCAGATCTGGGCAATGACAAAGCAGTGCGTGCTGAGGAGCTGAGATAGTCTGTGGTGCAATGTATGCAGACAGAAGGAATAGTCAGCCATACGGCTTTCGAGTTGCTACTGGTTCAGTGTCATAAAAGTGTTTCATGATAATGTGCAAAAAGATATAAAATAGAGTCTCCTAGAGTGCAGTATGGTTAGAAAGGATATTTGTCTGTATTGTAGTTCAGTCCAGCTAGTTCTGTAAACTTAAATCTGAAACCAGCTGTAAAAGCAAAGCTGGTAGAACTTTAGCATAAACTTTTTTGCAGAACTCTGTAAAGCACTTGTGATCATATGTCACAACTGAGATCAGAAAGTTGCTGCTGGAAATTATATTTTGTTCTCATTAGTATTCATTATTGGAGGAAGAAAAATATTGAACAACACCCCTAGTAAGAGAGAGAACCAGGAATGAAGTGAAGTCCTATTGCTACCAAAGCATGGACAATATGGCCCAAAGACAGATAGCAAAAAAGACCCCAAACTTCTGCATACTGATTTTGTTATTATTCTAAAAAATAGGCTAAAAAAATTATACGTATGACATGTGGCCCATCAACCTGTAGTCTTAATTAAAATAATTCTCAGCATTTTAATTTTAGCCAACATTTCAGGTTACAAGTCGGAATATATTTTTTTCTGATCACTTTTTTCTCATTTCAAATAAGAAAATTCTTGAAAAAAATCTATCCTGAAATGTATCTTTGCAACAGATCAATGGGGCAGCCAAGATTAATAAGGGTTACAGGACCGAACAGTGGAGAAGTTGTGTAACTGGACAATTACACATTTCTTTGCAGGAAATCAATTACTTGGGTTCTTCTTGATCATTCAGGTTAAAGGGATAATAGAAGCAAGAAGACATTAGGACCTTTTAATGATTAATAGTAGCTTTTGAGTATATATTTGTACTGTAAAACTAGATGTTAGTTTCTAATTACTTTGAAGGGTGAAAAGACAGGGAAATACTTTTCTGTCTTTGTCAAACAACATCAGCGAGAAGAGCGCAGAAGTGTACTTTTTCTCAAAGATTCACTTCATTACTCCCATTTTTTTGTTATCCCTCTGTTGTTTTTCCCATTTCTCTGGCTGGTGACCACACATTCAGTCTTTGGCAGGCATGTTAAGTTCACAGATTGCTGTGTTCGCATGGGAGATGTGGGGATATAGGAGTGTGAATATGCCTTAGTGTAACATTTATGTGCAACTGGCTTTTAATAACCCACTTGTTCCTTTCCATTGCATTGCATATGTACAATGTCTGATTCCTGGCATTCAAGACCTGCTGACTACTTTTATTATTCATAGGCTTCACCTCATTTACATAAAATGAATATTTGCTCAGAATGTGTCTTACCCCCTTAATAATACAAGAGGGAGGGATGAGGGTTAATGGTGCTTTCTTGCCGATACACACAGGATACAAGCAGTCACTGTGGGATTTGGGAAAGCAAGGTTCAGCAGGGATATTCGTGGCAAGGTGCATTTGTTGTAGATGAAAGCTTGTGTTTCTCCTATGTTCAAGATTCTTGCACTGAAAAAAACAAGTCAGTCTGAAAAATTGTGGGGACATTACATTTAAAAACTGTTATGGAAGAGGAAAGGTGCTGTATAATAAAATGTTCTGGGGACTGAATGTTTTGCATTGTGCTGCCTGTGAAAATCAGATGTTACCTAGTGGAACAAAGCAGAGTAATGTCAGACTCTAATCTGTTCACACTACCTCAGTTGTCCCAAACATCATCAATAGTTTATAAAGAACAGTACTTGTATTCTCAGAATGCCCAATTCTTGCGTGCTTCATTAAATAGTAATCAAATTATTTCTTTGGGAAATGAAGAACTGAACTTAGATTTTTTTTCCCTGGTACATTAATATATTTGAATATATGTATAAGTATTTGGTAGTGGATTTTTAGTGCACTTTTACATAAATATCTGTATGACTCTGTATGCTGTTTTTCTTTCGTTCAATTTTGCAGCTGCCTGCCCGGTTCTATGCAGTGGCAATGGTCAGTACTCTAAAGGCACCTGCTTATGCTACAGTGGCTGGAAAGGTCCAGAATGTGATGTACCCATCAGCCAATGTTTTGATCCCTCATGTGGAGGTCATGGTTCCTGCATCGAAGGGAACTGTGTCTGTTCCGTTGGCTTTAAAGGAGAAAACTGTGAAGAAGGTAGGACTTTTTTTGTGTGTTGTCAGTTTCTTTTCTGGGTTTTTGAGTTATTTAATGGGTAGAAAAAAAGGAAAGAACAGGATAAAAATTTAAATGTAAAACCACTGTAGCAGATTATTCTAAAAGAGGGATAAAAATGCAGTCCATCACAATTTTACTGATCTATAAAGTACAAAACTTCTGGTCTTCTCTATATGTTGTTTTACAGTATTAAGAATGTCTGTCACAAGTAAACCTGAATAATTCCTTTGTTGGAGAGTGGAGATAAGTCTTTTTTTTACGGATTACATTTATTGAACAATTTAGATGTGAAACGCAGAGGAAAAAGGAGCAGTGGTAGACAAAATCGTATTGCTGCAGCTTCACACAAAGCAAGCATTATCAGTCGCTGTTAAGACAGAAGTTCATGAAACAAATCTCAAAGACTTGGGTATCCATGTTACTTACAGACTTCATGTAGGGCAAATTACTCTTGTTAGCTGCAATCATATGGGATTAAAGAAAGGTAGATGGTGCACACTAACAATAACTGTCCTTTGTGTGGAGAAAAGTTCTTGATTTTTGTTAAGTGTACAGTTCCTTGCGTACATAGAAGGAGCAAATTTAGCACAGTAACCCATGCAAAATGCAGTGATAGATTAATCTCAATACTGGTTTTACTCACAGTGTTTTCTGTTAGAATGCACACTGTGGATTGGACTGCTTTTCTTTTTTGAAGTACAGGTTTAGAAAGGAGCTTAACTCCTTGAATGACTGCTAAATAGACATCCTCAGAGCAGTAACAGTTCAAGTTACTTTATGATGACATTCCAGAGCTTATTAATCCTTTAAAAAGAGGAGCAGTTTGAGGACTAAAGTGACACGACTGGAGCTGCGTGGATTTAGGATTAGAGACTCTATGGGGTATTCTGAGTGGCTTGCAGGGCTGTCCACCATGTCTATTGAATTTTTTCTTACCCAATAGTAAAGAGTAAAGAAAACAGAGGGGAGAAAACTATGGGGATCCAAACTACTAAGAGTTTTATCCTCTGAATGAGGACTGCAGTCATTGCCTTTAAGAGAAGATTTTGCATTAGTCCAAATGAACTTATTTTGCTAAAAGCAGAAAAAAAAGGCAAGAATCCTTCCTAGTGGGACTGCCAACACTGCAACTGTTTGTTCAGTCCTTTCCTATCATCTTCTTTCAGGAAAGCTTCACGACAGTGGTTATTAAAGCTCTAATCCAGAACTCAAGTGAAGTCAATAGAGTTTTTTCATTGTTTTTAAGGGGTTACCTTTTAAGCTGTGTCCAGAAATTCTGCAGTCTCCTATCCGTCTGCTAGAACTGACAGTTCTTACTCCACCCTGGGTGTATGGTTATGGGAAATATTCCAAAGTGATCTGAAATGCCTTGCTATAGCTAGCATTCTCATTGAAAGCAAAAATTGAAAACTCTGTTTTTAGCACGTTCTACAACATCCAGTCATTCCCCAGGGATGCAGAGGCTCTCTTTCTGGTACTAAATGCAATTGTTAGCTTTGTCTAAGTTTTATAAATTTCAGCACATTTGTGTTGTTGTATAAATGCTTGTATTATTAGTGAGACTGTGGGAGATGGCCTGAAATGATCTTTCTTTCATTTGTTTCTGTAAATTTTATCTTGTAAGCATTTTCACCTTCATCGTGATTTCAATTTCCAGTGACTTGCATGGAATTCTCTCTCTACTTTCAGTTGTCTAGAATGGCTGTGGTATATCTGAGCTAGACATCTGGAATCCCTATCACTCTTGTAAGAGAAACAAGCTCTTGTAATGCGTAATCCAACTTATCCTAAGATGGACATTTGGAGTGGGTATAGCAAACACATCACCAACTCCAGAGAAGTTAGTGCTTATAGAACAAGCTAGTGCTTATCTTTTTGCAAAGCTATTAACACTATTCAAAGTTAGAAACACTACAAAACAACAGAATTTGGGGGGAAGTGGAGTACTGTGTGAGGTGAAAGGATATACATTATTTAATCAACAGTGTGCTCGAAAGGATAATTTTTTTTCTCAAAAAGATAAATTAATTACAAAAGAAGCATATATTGAATGCAAATTGGGAGAGGCAAATAACATGACAAGAAAGATTAATATAACCTTTTGCATACATCACTAGGCAATAAATAGATCAATAAATTAATTTACAAATAAATAAAAACCAACCGTCGTGTTTCTACTCTAAAATTCCATTTCTTCTGTACATATTTTTCACATTAACTCAAAAGCCACAGGAAAAAGGGTATAATATGAAGTGATGTGTCTCCAGTTGCAGGTCTGATCTTATTCAAAGTTTTTGCATTAATTAAAATTTTACAATTCTGACGGTAGAACGATACAAATAAGTATACCTGCATTTATATGTAATACATGAAATCTCCTCTATTGATGTGAACTTCTGAAAAGAATGGCGTAGGTTGATTCATTTGCTATTTTCCAACTAGGATATTGAATTAGAACAAGTAGGTCAGCATTTTTTCTTCCCATTAGCTTTCTATTTCTGATATTCATCATGGTCATATTGTTCAAACAACTTACCTGAAATGAAAGTGGCACCAGAATCAATATTTGTGATGCACAATTTTTGCAGCATAAACACTGTTTTCTATTAACAAATTTGCACACAAGATGAAGTGGCGTATTTGTCAGGTTTCATCCAATCTAGTTTAGAGGGAGACAAGTAAAATTGCTAAATTAGGTTAAGTTAAGGGTGGTTTTCTTGTCTGTTTCATGGTCGAGTCATTTTTCAATGACATTTAACTTCACAAGTGTAATTCATGGCTCTTTGGGGGATTTATGGTGCATATTGTTCAGAAAACTCCTTGACCTCCTTTTTTGTCCTTAGGGATATAAATTGCTTTCAGTACCTTTTTTGTCAAATCTACAGAGGGCCCAGTACTAAATGAGCTCTAATGATGTGAGCTGCCAAGGGGCTATGAGTTCTAAGTCTAACATACCTACTTGCTAAACGCGTTCTCCTTTGTTTAAACACCAAAGAAGCTCCGTTTATAAATCCTTATTAAATGCCATTGTAAACTCTTCTAACGACTCAGGGCCAGAACCTTTGCAGGATAAGTCAGGGTAGCTCTGTTGCAGGTAATCATGTTATGCTAATTTTAGCAGCTGAGGATCTGGCCCAAGATGATAAGTATTAAAATAGAACAAGATTTGAGTTCAAAGTAAAAACTCTCTTCAGTTTAAACTTTGAAAGCTATTAGTTACTCATAATATCAAACAAAACAGCTCCAAAAGTATGTTTGTCTAGAGCATTGGATAAGGAGGGTTACTGTGTTATTCGATAAAACAAGGATGACTGGTGGCTTAGGGGTATTGATAGGCTTATTCTGTGGAATAAGTCTCAGCTGCATTAGTACTGTAAGGTAGGATAGAGGAAAGACAATTTATGTAGCAGAAGGTGGTGGTTTTCACATGCTCCACTTTGCTTTCATTAGTACTTTCATTTCACTAGGAAGTTCATACATTTCTGAAATTGAGAATACATTAGATCTTGTGACTATATCCTGAAGATAGGTGTCCTGCCACATACGTTGTTATACACATATTAACCTCTTCAATTTTCCATGAAAATATCATCACCTGAAAAAAACGAGAATAGACTAAATTTAGGGGAAAAGTAACCTTCCTCCCAAAAGTAAATGGACCTAAATCTTTGTGTTCTTTACTCTTTTATTCAATCAGATTGTTCTATCACAGCTCTGTGTCCAATGTGAAAGACGTATTCTAAACTGTAGACCATTTCTAGTTGTTTTAAGCACCACCAATTGTGGATAACTTTAGGACAATTTATGAATTTATCAACTGAAACAAAAAACAATCTTGGTTTACTTATAAATATAAAATGGCATTATAATATTTTCATGTCCAATTAACTAAGCATGAAATCTTAAAAATAAATAAAAAATTAAAAGGAAAAAAACATAGCCAGTGTCATAATTAAAATGAAAATCTTATAAGAAATTTTATAGTAATTTCTTCCTGTACTACTGTAATCTGAATTAAAAATAAACGCTGTTCTGAGAAGTCATGTTATTGCATCTCTAAATATTCCTGCCTCAATCATCAGTGTTCTATCTAATCTATATAGTTACTTTAAATGTTCTGCAACTACATAAAATAATTTGACAAGACTGTATGTTTATAGAAAAGTCGAGATTTGAAAGATCAAATATTGTTCACATAAGGTAGAGTGAAAATGTCTTTGCCTTAATTTAGAAGGATCAATTTGGAAAAGATGAGAGATAAATCACTTTCATTATAAACTCAGATCATCCTGGAGCTGCAAGAGAGAATGTCAATCATTCTTGGTCCTTCTGTTGTGAGCTAATATATACCAGTCATGAGATGAATTCATCTTATTTAGGACATGAATTTGACCTTGGCCCTCAATTCCACAGCAAAAGGTAGTTGGTGAAGCCTGTGTGTTGGTATTTGCAGTAGGACACAGGATACTTAAACGAATTTGTCATATATGATAAAAATTTGGAAAACCATAATGTTAGTGATAGAGTTCATTTGAAAGACAACTCATAACGTAACATTGCTTTATTTATCAGGATTGAAATAGCAATGGAAATTTCATTGAATGATTTTCCATCATAATTATGTTCACTTTCTTATTCTGTTGTTTCTGCATTGAGAAAAGGTGAAATCCATAGCTATATCTGTTCTTTAAGAGGAATTCTCTGCTGGTTAGAATATGGGTTGAAGTGACTAGGACTCTGTTTCACAGCTCAGCTGCTAATGGAACATGGATCAAATGTTCAGGAGCAGGTGAATAATTTAGGAGTGTAAATGAAGCTGAAAGCCACCGATCTTTTAACTTCTAGATACTTAAAGTGAATATCATAATGTTATTCTCACGATGCTCTAGCATTTCAATAGCAACAACAGCAGGACTGATGAAGATACTCCAAAGAAAGTTATCCTTTAAAACATGCAATTTATTCAGGGTTTTTTTAAAATTTGTTATTTTAATACATTACATGAGTCACTGGAAATTCACTGTATTTCAGAAGAAATATCCCCAGGTGTAACTCTGCTTGTCCAGTGCAGCATTCCTGCACTAATGCTGTCCTTGTTCAGTCATACCCTTTTTTATTTGTAACTAATGTAAAACACAAATTACTTTGCACTTTCCCTTTCTCAGACCAGATGTTAATATGATGTGAAGAGCTACATCTATTTGCTTTATTTATCACAGTGATATAAACTTTTTAGTGCATGCATCTACATGTTTTCCAAACATCTTATTGTGTGAACTGACCTTTCTCTGCATTGTTTTTGTTTTCCTCTTTAGTTGATTGCTTAGATCCAACGTGCTCCAACCACGGAGTCTGTGTGAATGGAGAGTGTCTCTGCAGCCCAGGTTGGGGTGGAATAAATTGTGAGCTTCCCAGAGCCCAGTGTCCAGACCAGTGCAGTGGGCACGGCACCTACGTGTCTGACACGGGTCTTTGTAGCTGTGATCCCAACTGGATGGGTCCCGACTGCTCCGTTGGTAAGAAAAGTATTTTTCCCTGATTTTGGAATAATGTTCCTATTTTGTTAAAATGTTAATATCTATGGCAAGTTTGAAATGCTAATAATTTAGAAAATTGTCTTTGAGACAGAGGCCGTAACCAAGACTCTCAAAGTAATATTTACAGTTTTCACACTTCTTCAGTTATTTCTTAAGTTTAAGGACTTAGAATACCCCACCATGAATATGAAGACATGTTTTTTCCACTTCATGCATCACCAGCCAGAATGAGAGTTTTACCATCCATTTCTTTAATGGTGCATGAGGCAGGAGACCCCTCTGTTTGGTTTTCTACAATTTCAACTGGCAGAGAGCAGTAGAAGAATTGTTGGAGTAGGACACCAGATAGCTGGCCACATTAGTTAGGATTACAAAATCTCTCCCTTGAAAGTGTCTTTTGCATGTCACTCCTGGAGTCTAAGTGTCCCTGAGTTGCCACAGTTCTCTGCTGAATGAGTTTTAGGTGAGTCTCAATCTTTTTCTTAGCAAATCAACGTCTGGATCAAAATCACTGACCCTCCAGGTTTGAGTAAAACAGAGCTACCGCTCCCCTTCTGCATTGCTGGCGGGCATTGAGGAAGCTACTTCAGAAACTCGTTTGTACCTACAGCAGTTTGCCCAGCCTACATTAGCAGGTTTTTAAAAATTAATTTTTAAATAGAATTTAGTTTGGTTTTAAGCATAAGTTAAATGCTGGGTTTGGTCTGAATAAGTGCAGGCCAACTTCTGACAGCATACAGTGCTCAGCAAAAGCATACCTGTTGTAGCCACTTTTCCCTTCATGCCTGGGTTGCTGCCTCTGCCCCGTGGCTGCTGGCGTAAGCTGGCTGTGATCTCTCTTCTTTTCTTCTCCTAGAAGTGTGCTCTGTGGACTGTGGCACTCACGGGGTGTGCATTGGCGGAGCGTGTCGCTGTGAAGAAGGGTGGACAGGAGAAGCGTGTGACCAACGCGTGTGTCATCCCCGTTGTACAGAGCACGGAACTTGTAAAGATGGGAAATGTGAATGCAGAGAGGGCTGGAATGGGGAGCACTGCACCATTGGTAGGCAAACGACAGGCACCGAAACAGGCACATATTGCTTTCTTTTCATAAATCGTAGAAACATAGTTACTGTCGTGTACTGTAATAGGCTGTTCCTTTAAGGACCCTAGTGCTTTCAAAAATTATCTCTGACTCAAAATGTGTTGGGTGCAATGCAGATGAACGGTTGGAATCGTGTAAAATTGGTAACAAACTGATTTGTAGAGGAAAAAAAACAACAAATTGCACAGCAAATGAACGTTAGTAAGTGAACATGTAACAAATGGGCCATTACAGCATCATCTGAGCCAAGACTTTCAAACTTAACTAAACATTCCTTTGTGTGAATGGCATCTTTTTTAATTTCCTGGTCTGATGCATCAGTGCTCTCCTGCTATTATACATCACATCTGAAACACATCAGCTCCATCACCACACAGAGCAGCGGTCAAGTTGTGGAGGAGTAAGTGTTCCTGGTGTCACAGAAATGGCTCCCTAGCATTCCCCTGTGCTGTGCTGTGACAGTGGGCATGGTGTTTGCATATAGACAGTCCCAGCATGGGAGGCCCCTCTCGGCAGTACCGCGTGCTGCTCTACCCTTTCCTAATAGCATGCTGCTCAGTGCAGCATTGGCACCACGCAGAGAGCCGCCACTAGCGCGATTGCATCTCAGCTGTGATGTGTCAGCCTGGGAAGTTCAAAAAGGTTATACTCACACAACGCAAGGAGGTTCTATCCTCTCACTTACCGTGCTTGAAAATTTATTCAGAAGAGGAATTAACTGTTCCTGAATGAAGTTCTTTATTTTGTCTCTACAAGCAGTCAGGTAGTGATTATGGATTATGTTGGAAAGTTACTTGAAAACAAGGGAAAAAATTGTTATTTTCCCTATGCTGTAATAAAAAATGGGGAATTCTGAGTGATCACATCTCTTCTGAGAAGCCTGAGAAAAATTGTCTGCTAATGGAATATCCAGCTGCTAGGACAATGTGTGATTCAGGCAAGTGTACATTTCTCTGAAGATGTCTTGGAGGACTGTGAGGCGTACCTTAAAAGAAACCTCGTGAGTCCAAATCCAAGGTCGTATTGTTTTAATTATCTTAAAGGATAAATTTAACAAAGGAAAGGATAGGTCAATTGAGATTTTCATGGCGATCAGGGACCCTAATGGGACAGTCCTATTACAAGTGAATTGCTATTTCTTTACTTAAAAGTGTGGTGAGATCCTTGCATCCCTCAAGCTGTTTTTCTTTTTCATTCCCTTCTGCTTTCTCCCTGGCTATACAAACCATTTCTAATATAAATGTGAACTTCAAGCTTAAATATACTCTTATTGGAGAGAAGAAACAAAAAAAAATTGATAAGTATTTTTGGGATGTTTCATCTGATGTTGTGGTGCTTCATGCTTCCACCACATTATGCTAATATGATTTAAATTAAAGCTTTTATGACTGAACACTTTGTGACCAGCACAGGCACAGAGAGTTTGTTCACAAAAGCTTCCTGACTTCCATCACACCAACATCTCTCTGCTAGATTAATCCAGGCATTTTGTTTTCATATTAAGTACTTACCAGATCTTTACAAAATGCCTAGTATACTTTTTTGCATTAAATTGTGTAATAATTCTTTATTTTAAAAGTTGCTGCTTTGTGCAAAAAATTTGTTTTGCTTTATAATCTTTCAGTAATATGCCTATGTTTAGAGGTAATTAGTGTATTTAAAGTCTTCATTACTGTGCACACAAAAAGATGGTTGTACTGATATCCTAAAAGAATTTGAAAATTACAAGCTGAAGTAGTGAACTCTGAAGTGAGATTTTTTAGTCTAATTTTCAGAGCTGTGAAATATATATATTCTGTATTATTGATACATATAGTCACTTCTTTTCAGAGGAATAGCGACACTGCTAAAGTAATGAAAATATGCATAGGGTTTTTTATTTGGTATGTGTTAGAAATATTTCATTGAAACTTAATGTGGGTCTGTCCACCTGTGGCAAAGATGAGAATAGAGCAAAAAATTTAGGTTTGCCCTTCTGCTTATCGGATACTAAATTTGTACAGTCATAAGTTGCCTGTTTTGTGTAAACAGAGATAAATTCTTGTGACAGGCCTGCATTAGCAAGAAATATCATATGTTAATATCATCAGGGCTGGTTTTGAGGCCATCTGCAAAAGCACAAAACACGATGCCAGAAATGGAATTCAGTTCAGAGGGATAGCTCAGCTTAATCCCACTGGTTTGTGTTACGTGGGGCTGAAACAGAGGAAAGGTTTGGAGGATAAGACTGGTAAAACTAATGTTTGTCAGTATTAGCACAAAAAAATTACTAGAAGGTACCACTTAAAAATTGTCCTTAGAGTGGACTGATACTTCAGAACAACGATGAGTTGCACAAGATGTTTTAAACATTAGTGTGAAGAACTAAAGTGTACTTAAATTTTATGGAAACTCATTTCAATTTAGAGTACTCCCTTTATGGTTTGGCTTTAAACTGAAAGTCAGTTTAAATGTCAGAATTAACTTAAGAGTCCAGCTAAGAAGATAATAATCAGGAATTAAAATCTGATGTATTCAAACCTTGGGTTTTATTTAATTATTTTATTTTAATTCAAACCTATTGTTTTGGTCCTGTTTGGAAGGGACCTGGTAAAGTGCACAGTCTGTTTGTCTTAAGGCAAAGCCAGGCCAGACCAGAGTAAAACAGCACGTGAGCTGAGGTTGAATCTCTTCCTTCCTGTATATAGTTTGCTTTTTTTAATACCCATATTAGGTCCTGAGGAGCAATAAATGGCCAGGTTTACCTCACAAGGCATGCAAGAAGCTCTCCAAATGGACTTCAAGCAGTAAAATGTGAATTACGTAGGAGAGTTTGTTTGCTCTGAATTTCCCTTTATTGCTACACCTGGTGTGAAACCTCTTAAAGTCAGTAAAACAACTTGGTTCGATTGGAGAGACTTCAGGCCAAACCCACTTAGAACAAATCGTTCTAAGTTGTGAGGAGACAAAAAAAACAGGTTTAGATATACAAAGCAAAATAGATTTTCTTTTGTTTGTGTTTCTTTATCAGTTTCATCTGCTATATTTACATGACAGTGAAAAAAGAAATCGTTATAGCAAGCTGCAGGTTTCCAAGTCCCTTCGGGATATTTTATTCCATTTAATATAAATTAGGGCTTTATAGTTGACAGAACATTCTTTAGCATTTTGATTTTGAGTATCTAAGCTCAAAAAAATTAACAAAAATGCTGTTTCTCTCTGCATTACCTGCATTTTTCAGAAAAAAAACACTCTGAAAAGTCTCCCAGAGTACTACTGTTGGCTCAGGGTTAACAAGCTGTTTGTGCAAAACAGCTTTTACCAATGTGCAGCAACAGAATTATGTGTAAAAAGCAGTAAATACAAATTCCAAGTTACACAGATTTTGATAAATCTATAACCAAATAGTTGAAAAATGAACGGAGTGGTGTCTGCTCTTGCTCAAACGCCGTACGTAGCGGAGCGGAACTCTGCACTAGGCACTGTATTTCACTTTGCTGCTTCAGGTAAGAAGAAAAATTGCTTACTGGAGTGATAAAGAAAATTAATCTTTTCCCAGTGCAAAAATAGACCTGCCAGGATATGTTTATTACGTGATTACTATTCATTGATTGCAATTATGGAGGAAGTTATGGCTAAATAATAGAGGGTAATCTAGATGAGGAAAAAAATATTGGAAAACTAATAACAAAGCAAAAGACTAAGATGCAGCAGTTGCTAAATCTTGAACCAATTTCATGCCCAAATTTTAAGATGGAGGATTTAGCATTTCCTTGAATCATCTGAGTGTTGTCAAAGCGTACTCTTATAAAACAGATCTGTTACTCACTGAAAATAGTATTTGGATGTTGTGGATGATGTTGGCATATAAACGATCAGGACTGCATCTTAAGGACAGTGTGATATATATGGAGATCTTAAGAAACAGTCAAAAATAGGATTTTAAAAGCATAATTCCATCTGTAATTCATATCCCTGCAGCATGAAATATGAATTATTAAGTCATTGGTGAAAATCTCACTGAGAGACCAGTGAAACCAGGAGTTAATCTCAAATATTTATGAGTAAAATTTAAAAGTCTGCAAACATATCGTGTCTTGTAAGGTAAGCTCCCACCAGAGGATGATATGTTAGGTTTTCTTTGTGGCAGTCTGTCATACTCTCAAAGCCTTGCCCTTGTCTGCTCACGTCCAGCATTAGATATTGGTTGAGCACTCCTGCTTTCAGATAAAGTGGCAAAAGATTGCAGTAAAGGATATTTGGTCATACAGATAATCTGCTGCAGATTACGATCAAGACAATTCTTATCTTCTCTGTTCCTTTTTTTTATTTTCAATGCAAATAAGCTGCACCCCCTCCCACAACCAGACCTTCAACTCTCTGCTTGCCAGGCAGACCACAGACAGGAATGATGTGTGCCCCTCTGCAGGTCTGCTTCCTGCCCTTGGTACTGCTTCTCAGAATCTAACTCTGGAGGTGGGGATCTGCCGCTCCCTCTCCTCCACAGCCCTTGACCACTGCACTGAAAATGCCAAATGGTAGGACATCTTCCTTAGTAAATAATGGATTTGGAAATCTATATTAGCCCTCTACCTTATATTCTTTGCCTTCAGGGCCTTAAATAAAAAATATTTGAAAGAACCATAGTCCTGTCACCTACATAGTGGGAAATAACCTAAAATTTTCAGATACATGAAAATATGCAGGGGAAAAAAAGAGGACTCCCTGTGTCTGGGCTGATTCAGATAAGAAGTTTAAGTTCCAGTATGGGAGGTGTGAGTTAGGTGTTAGGAAAAAACTTGTAACAATAAATGAAAAACTGAAGTAGATTGTCTAAGGAATTTGTGGAATACTTATCAATGGAGCTTTTAAAAACAGGTCAGATGTTTGTCAGAAATAGCAGAGGGGGCCAAAGGCTGGCTAGAAACTCATTGAACTAAACAAGCTGTCTTCCAGTCTGATTTTAAATGAGCTTAAAAGGAAGCATTCCTTCTAAATACTTTATTATATAATGGCCTATCTTAAGATTTGTATTGTCATCCCTTTTAAGAACATAATACTGCCCTTACAAGTAGAATTGATCATTTATCCAACCAAGAAGACTAATCTATATTCTGTATTTGCAGAACAATGGGTTGTCAATGTATATATTGAGCCACTCTGAAACAAAGAACATCCAAACAAAGAGCAAATATTATACCCAGTAGATAAATATATCAAATCCTCTCCCTTTGAAGTACCACAGACTCACCCAGCTGAACACTAGACGGGTAGTATTCCACCTCTCTTACTAAAAAGTGTTTACTAAAAATGTTTTCACTGGGTGTTTTGGGTTGACTGTGTCCTTTCCAGCTTTTACACTTGTTTACACTTTTTGTAGACTGGAAGGAAAACCACATATAGAGAGTAAAGATTTAGATTTTTACTTTATTATGAAGTCAATAATCAATAGAATCATTAATAAGATAGCATTGTGTTATCTTTGGATACAGCAGGATATTTTTGTCCCATGATAATGCTCTTTATGTCAAAGAGTTTTTCTTCTACTATGATTTTTCTTGTTGTAATTACAACGGTAATGATTCAAAGATGAGGCAATTTTCAGGAGAGACGGAAAGTGTGTGGGAGGAGACAGTGGAAAGCCATCGTATCTGACAAAGAGCAATTTAGAAGGTGCTAGATATATTAGACTTCTCCAATGCACTTCTATCTTAAAATTAATCTGTAACAGTTTATAACCTATCAAGGCATAAAACCCACTCTAATGTCGATGATAGAAATTTAGATTGCATGCTCTGTAGAGGGAGGAACACAATTTTTCATTTTATTTGAAAAACATAAAGAATATTTGGGTCATGACCACTCTTCATCGCTGATGATATGGAAATATGTTGGTAATATATGTGAAGATGTGACCAAAAATGTTAGAGACATTGGCTGTTTCTGTATCTGCAGATTCAGTTCATCACCTGTGTAATACAGTCATCCTATTGTTTTTGCATCTGGTAGCAGGTTTCTTGATGAGCACATCTATGATGAAGTCTTAGATACGTGGTGTCAAGCTTTCATGTGGTGTGGGATAGGGTGGTTGTCCCCCCCATGCATTTCTCCAACAAAACAGAGGAGTAGCAGATATTCTGTGAATTATCTGAGAAACTCTCGACAATTTCTGTCATTCTCTGCACATCATTTACATTCCCATTATGCAAGCATAGAGAGAGTCATAAGGTAGAATTTTTCCTTATGAATTGATGTTTTGGTTACGTTTATTTGATACCATGTTACAATTTATAACGAACCTCGGTCAGTTAGACCAATGATCACCACCGTCCTTCAGTAAAGATGCAAGTTCCCAGGAAATAAGCAATTAGAAATTTCTTCAGGTAAAGATAATGGTTTTTATTTTTTTCCAACAATGTTTGCTAGTGGGGTACTTTGTTGATTTTGTAAATGTGTCACCTTTTATTTCACCCCTAAAACCTTTTGGCTGTGAAGTCCCTGGATTGCACACTGTGTAAATAGCTCTTGGTTTGAATCTCATGCTATTTTTTTTGTTTCCGATTTGTAACTTTGTGAATTCCTATCCCAGTAACTAAAATATACTTTGCTACTTTTTCATATAAGGGATGAATAAACTTTCTAAACAATTTCTGTGGCACTAAGGAATCTAGAACAACCAAATGCATCCTATTATTTTATCCTGGCTGTGCAAGATAGCTTATTATATGTATTTGGAAGGAAATGGTCTAAGTAGAGATTTGTATACATGGAGACGAGTTTGACTTTCGGGGACTTTAGAAACAGAATTCCTTTTCATTTGCAGGATTTACACGGGGCAGCTGGGGATCTTTTTTGCCTAAAAGGCAAGCTTATTCATGAGGAAGAACTTCTCTTGTTTGCATTCTTTGCTGAAGGCTTCCTGTAAATGATTGAAATATGTCACAGTGCAGTGTCAGAACACTTGAGTGGCTTTTTCTTTCTCTGTATATAAGATATTTGCAGAACATGACCTTACTTCTAGCCCAAAAAATTTAATGAGTGTATTTTCAGCAAAGCTTCCTCTATTGTGTCTGGTACTTCAAAGATGCACCCAGCAGATACTGGTGAATAGTTTCCCAAACTAAAATCACATTTCTTTTTTCTCCTTTTGGAGGGGCTTCTACATGAGTTATATTGATTTTCTGGCCAATTCTTGAACTCTTAAAAGTGAGGGAGGGCAATCAATCAGACAGCTGATCTAACTTTTGAAAGGGCAAAGCTGATTTTGCTGTTCATAGGAGTATTCACAGCATCAGGCAATCTTCTCTTCTTCCACAGATAATGTTTTCTGTGTTATTTTGTACCCTGTGGTGTCAAGCGCTGCTTCAGCAAGTGGGTGAATTACATGGTATTGCTGGATACAAAACAACAAAGACATGGGAATGCTTGTGAGAGGTTGGTGACAGGGACTGTATAGAAATAGAAAGGTAGTACCAGATTTTGAGAAAAATCTATGTATATATATAGTATTTATAGTTTCTAAGAAATAAATACAAAGGAGAGTAATATCTGTCCATCCTTTTGAGACCTGCTTGTTAAAGATATTTAAGCACTTGCCTTCTTGCTTATACATTCTTAAGGTATACGTTGTGTCTTCAGTATCAGTTTCGCATAATCTTTCATGCTTGAAGATGCAATTAAAGCCAATTGTGTTTTGCTTGACTGCTGCAAACTCCGTGGAATAACAATTCAGGCACAAGACTTTACCTTTTCAGCTTCTTGTCAATTTTGTTTCTGAATTCATCATAGTATCAAATTAGCAGTAGGATACCTTAGAAGCTGAAGGCTTGTCTTCGATGCTTTTGAAATGCTGTCCTTAAGTTTTTCTTCTTTTTATGTTGTATTAAAAATATTAGTGTCAAAAAAAGAAAGGAAAAATATGGTCTCCGTAGCATCTCTGAGGTGTCAGTTCAGGATTTTGCTGTGTGATCTATTTAGGGCTTTGGGTAAAAAAATGAAACTATTGAAAGCTTTCTCTTTAAACTGTCAGTTATCTCTTGTGCAGTAACTACTCACTGAGGATGAAATACACACTGATCTTGAATATTGATACATGCTTCTTTCACTGAAAGCCCTTACTGAGACAATTTTTTAAAAGATCTTAAGGATTGAATGTGGGCGCTTGTTCAGGGTACCAGCCATGAGGTATCTTGAGCCATTCTTATTGAACAAAGTTTTTACAAAATTTATGTTATTCAGCTCTTTTTCTTGTTCTTTCTTTCCATTCCTATTCTGACCTGCTTATGAAATGCTTATTAGGATAACCTCCCTTCTGGAGATTATTCCTGTAACCTCAGTCTATTTCATCTTAGATATAATTTTTCTATACATATAAAAAGAAGCAAAGTTTTCTATCTGACAGAAATCATATAATGTAGTATATCTCATTTGGACAAAGAAAACATAATTTAGGTAACAAATGTAAGAACTAAATATAAACCTGAGTGATTTTGAAGGTGTTCAGATCTGAGGTTATGGTCCATGAGTCCATGTTCATCTCTTTATGATGAATGTGCAGTAAGTTGGAGTTATATTGGGGTCATTATTACCTCATTTATAGCTGACGTGAAAACTGTAACTAGGTGTTTAGATTTCTGCAATTCACAGGACAATTCTGTAGTGTTTTCAGAAGTATAGTATTGATCCACATATAACTGTCCATCTCATTCTGCCCGCTGGATTCAAAACACATCCATGCAGCAATAGATAGAGACAAAGCAATCCTGGTGTCTCGTTAATCCAGCAGCCATAGTACTAAAAGCTGAGGGGAAAGTGGAACATGAGAAATTAAGGTTACTGTACTTATCTTTATTCTCTCTTCATTCAATAACAAGGTTATAACAAAAGTGATTCGTGGTCCAGCTGTCTCCTTGGAGGTATTCAAATATGGGAGCTGACCGTTAGCATTGGGTACTACGCACTTGATTTAAATGTTTCTCTCTAAGTAGTTACCTCTCTCAAACAGTTAAGCGGTTTTCATGGAAAAGTAGTACTTTGACTTTCACAAAGACTTCAGTGTGACATGGATCAAAACATGATCCCTAATCAAAATTCAGGCAGAGGAGATAGGTTTGTCTGCTTATCCATGTATAGCTTTTCTTCTTCTCATTCTGCTAAACTTAAAATACACTTTTACTGCTACCTTACTGTAATTGGCCAGTTCTACAGCCCGTGACTGATGTCTAATGTCTAGGATTCATGGCCTTCCCTTGTGCTGTCTCATTGTTTTTTGGGAGCCATGCAGGGAGTCCCAGATGCTCAACTGCAAAACAGTTCCTCCACAGCTTGCAGAGCGGCACCCGAGTCCTACCCAGCTCATTTGTACAGTGCCCTTTTAAATACTGTGGGATTCCGGCATTCTGTAAATAGGGAGCCAGTCAATGTCAGGATTTATTGCTTTTTCCTAATCCCATTGTATTTTTAGTTTCTATTCACAGTTTTTAACAGTCCAGCACAGAGCGGGTTGGTCAACTTGGCATCAGCAGGCTGTTGCCTGCTTTTAAAATGTTACAAAATGGGATACCATACAAAATAGCTGCAAGGAAAAATTTAAGTATTTCTTCTTAAATGTTGTTGACTGAACTGCACAAGCTGGTAGTTACTCTTTTGTGCAATTCAAAAGTATATCCACTTCTAGAATTCTAGTATATTTTTAGAAAAACCCATATAAAGTAAAGATTAATCTCTTTATACTCAATCCAGTTAATGATGAAATTGCAGATGAGGAGGGTTTTTGTAGGTAGCTGTTGAAAGGGTTATTCATGACTGTGACAAATGAGTAAGATTCATAAATGTCTAGATCACGTATGTTTTAATTTGCCTTCAAACAGTAATTTTTTTCAAAGCATTGAACAACTGAGCTGCAGAACCACAGTACATCAAGATGCAGTCCCTCTTCTGAAGAGAAATAGTGATAATAGCTTTGTGATCTAAGAAATAAATATAATGGTGTGATCACGAATAAAACTCATTCTTTTAAATTAAAATGTTTTGTAGTGAAAAAATAACACTAGGTTGTGATTTTAGGCTAGAAACAACACTAACAGGACAGTCATCCCAATGAAGAAATTAACAACAAAAAGAGATCAGTTTAGGAATAACATGTTTACTTAGAACATGGCAATTTATTGATATGAATAGTACGACTGCTTCAAATATTGTCATTTTCAAATTTGAGGACTCAAAAGAGACTGCTGAATTTCTTGTGGAATGCATTCCTCAAGAGTAGCACTGAAGTTATTTTTCTAAATTCAGCGAGCACAAACACAACCCCCAGAAGATGCTGATTCTCCTAAAGCCAGAGACACATTAGTACAGATGAGAGAACTGACGTTTTGTTTTAACCACTGGGAATAGCAGAGAGTGGAACTCGGTTCCTAATGTACCATGGTACCATCAACTTTTCAGCACATTTTAAATATAAACTGTTCTAACTTCTTTGCTTTCTATTTAATAAAGCAAGGCAAGATGTGTATATGCTGGGTTACAGATCACTTCTCTCTGAAATTAGTAGAGGAGTTAGCATTATAGCATACAGTTTTATAATGCAAGATAGAGTGCCCAGAATTAAACAGTTATAGAAAAGGAATTTGGGTGTCTCTCTCCCTCTTCCATATTTTATTTTATTTTATTTTAAATTGCAGAGTCACTTGCATTTGAACAATAAAAGTATTACTGAAAGCAGGAATCAGAGGATGATTATTTACTGCTGAAAGTGAAAGCAGAATATGAATTTGTTAAAATGTATAAAAATAATGGCAATATGAATTTTTAAAAAAAAATTAAGATGTTTTAGACATAAGACAGAAAATCACTGCATAGGAGTTTCTTAGGAATATGAAATGAAGGTTGACATTGCTCACCATGCAGCATTGTTAATAGATGGGGGGGCAGGGGGGAGGGAAGGATAATGACATAGATTTTTATATCCAATACATCTTTTGTTGGCTTCTTTGGAAACTAGGGGTAAAATTGCTTTTTGTTACTGCCTCCCTTGGATCGTTATTAATTGATTCTTCATCATGAAGCCAGTCCATATATATCTTCATTGTGTCCTTTGAATGTTTATACCCCTTTTTTTCCCAAATAAGTCAGAATCATTGATTTAGAGTGGAGAAAACCTTCCATATTTAGAGAACGTGTTAGTAGAGTCAAGGTCACTTTGTTTGTGAAAGCTGAGTGAGCAACAGTTGCTCGAAGCAAACAGTAGGTGAGTGTTACACTGCAGAAAATGTTAATCTTGGGTAACCAGGTCTGTGCACAGTGTTTCTGTGTTACTCCTCCGCAGAGATGGTGGTGAACCAGAAGCCTCATTCAAATCCTGAGGGGCCTGCAGAGGTTATCAGTTCTATGATTTTTTTTTTTGTTGGAATCTTTTGTTATATATTCTATAACAATTTTGATTGCTTATGTGCTGAAGAAGAAAGTGAATCAAAATTGGTCAGATCCCCCTTAATTTCAAACTGTAGTTCATATCCTTTAGAAAAAGACTTAATTATGCATGAGATATCATTCAGGTACCAAACTTTGTGGATACACTGAAGTGTCTCCTGAAATTGTTAACATTTTCATACCACATGAAATTTTGTTAAAATAAAATGGAGTGTTCATTAAAACCCGATGATTTCTCCATTCATTTTAATCTCTCAATCTTCCACACACAGAGAATTCAATAAGTAAAGTCTGTCTTCATTCACAAGTATTTGTATTTCTAGTTACCATGAAATTCATAAAATTCTTATTGTCTACTTCGGAAGTGTGACTGCGTGGAAGGTTTTAGGTATGAGATGCTTTGTGAAGGGAAACATTTATTCAGCAGAATTGAGGTAATTTAAAATATTCACCTTCCATTTAGAACTGCGTATTTTTATTAAACCTGTATAGTTACAGTTTCCCCTGCTGTACTGAGGTTTTTTGGTCAGCATTTCTGAGATAAAACACTGCATCGTAAAAATTTCTAGCAAGGTCTATATAAAGTATCTGATTTCTAAGGTGAATGTTCCTATCGATAGTAAATGGGAGCTTTCTTAGAAGTTATTTGCAAAATGTGCCCCTAGATCTTAATTTTTTTTTTCTGTATTTTATTTCTTGAGATAAAGATGTTATGGAAGGTGAGGAGAGATGTCATTCAAATATGAACAAATCGCAGTAAGTGAAAAGAAAATGTTCTGTTCGTCGTTGCTTCTATTTTTTTTCTTCTATGACTAAAAATTACAGTTTTATTAAAGATAATGTTTCAAAGAGCTACTGATCCCTTCCTTGAATTATGCAACTTCATTCCAGCTTAGGAAATAATTAAAATTAGTAAGTTGTTTGATTTAGAATACGAAGCAGTTCTGCATGCTGGAAAATGCACTGAAATGCCTGCAGTTTACTGATTTATACCTTGAGGAGAAAGGTGATGCCATTAAACTGCAGGATAGTTTTTCCAGTCAGTGATAGCCAGTGAAGAAGTACTTTTGCAAAAACTTCCTAGCCTCTTACAGAAGTTATTACAGTAAATTGGATATGCACTATGCCTGATTAAACGTATTCCCACGTACGTATTTACTCTGAAACCCAAAGCCATTCCAAAGTTCACTTTGCTTGATTAAGACCCGTGGAGATCTCATAAACTCAACAGAGTCAAACTGCATCAATCCTCAGGTGGGGGACCTTTAACGAACGTTTTGACGTTGCAAGGCGCCCCTTTGTTAGCGAGACACGGAATATGGAGTGGATTATTATGGAAGTAGTGCTCTGCAGTTTAAGGTAGGACAGTACCTCTCACTGTCTGCTCTGCGCTGATGAAATATTGCTGTGCAGAGGAAAAGGGTGCTGTAGACTGCTTGGCTTCACAGCATTGAGCAGGTCGTTACTGTCAAAAGGAAAGCCTAGTTATTATGTGTTCCTAACATGTTCCTTAGAATGTGGTAAGAATCCAGCTACGGATAAGAAATGAAAAATGATACTATAGCCAATTGAAATTACGGGAAGAGTTACTGCCAGAGTATGGTAACCAAAGTTATAAATTTACTTGAACACAGAGGGTAAATAATTCTAATTAATAACCTGGGTAGCAAACAGAAAAGTAAAATTTCTTTTAGATCCATTTGATATGTTTAGAGATACTGTTAACTCCTCCTGCTGTATCTTCAGTGTCGCAAAGAGCAAATTTCACAAAACTGTAGCAAACTGGCCTTTTGATGTCCCATGCACGGATTTTGTTGTTGTTTTGGGGGGTTTTTGATATTGCAAATTCATTTTGACTGGTCTTTGTTTTTAATAATGTTAAGTCTGCTTTTCCCTCTTTCGTTTTTTTTTTTCTTTTAAACTGAAGGAAGTACCATGACAATAAATAGTTGTGGACCTTTTCACCTGACATCAGTCAGTGACTGAAGTGGATTCATCTGATATATTGCATCATTGTAGTACAATAGCATTGCAGCCGAGCTGGAGTGATCTCTAGATTTCTTGGCTGCATCTCCAGCTTGCTGGATGCTGCGTTTCTCTTCCTGAGGGAAGTGTTCCTGGCAGACAGTGCCATTATAACTAATAACATCCTGCCTGCTCCAGCACGGCTTAAGAACTCTGTCAAATATAGATTCAAGGCAACCAAGTTCAAAGCCTTGTTGGTGCTTCTGATGGCTTCAGCGGGGTAATGGGAAAGAAATACTCCGTCTGTAAGCAGAAAGACTTAAGTGTTTGTTCCAGGGAATTAAGTTTACTTCTAGGGAGGCTGGGGGAGGAGCAGAGCTATCAGGTGCTAGATAGTAAATATCCTTAATATAAAGCAAGCAGAAGTTAAAGAGCCTTTTCTCTTTCAAATTTCTTCTCAATGCAGATTAAATAATCTTGGCTTTCTTGGGGGTGAAATGGTGAAGGCGATCTCCCTAGAAGATGAAAATCAGTTTCCCACATTTGTTTAGTATTTAAATATCAAGGCAACTGGCTATGTTTGAAGGATTATGAGTTTTTTCCCTTCACTATATAAGCAGATAAAGAAGGAACAAAATGAAGAGCTATCCCATGCTTTGTTTGTGTGTGCAGGATTAAGAGTTTGTTTGTGAAAACAACATTTTTATTTCTGTAGCTTTTATTAGTTATTTGTGCAGTTGGTAGATATAAAAATTGGAAAATTCCATTATATTCATGAGGCTTGTGTGTGCTGCAAAGGGATGCAGAATGGATGCCTAGCACTTTAGAATTAAAGGCGTGTTTATAAAATATATTTTATGTAGTGAAATATTCATCTTCTATCCTACATCTGCCAAACAACTCAGCGTACACAAATACTCACATAACTCAGAATGTATTTTTTATGCATTTTAATTTGTTTTACATATGTTGCCTGTATGGCAGAATACTGCTCCTGCGTTGTGAGCATTATTTCTTCCTTTACATTTGTATATATTTCAACTCCGTAAATTCTACTTCTAACAAACACACGTGATATATTTATTTTAATATTCAAATATCCTTTTTTTGGTCACTTCTTAATCGTATTTTACTGACAATAAGTTTTAGGATACCTGCAAGCCAGAAGAGGTATGAAAAGCATTTAGTGTACATTATCAAGGCTTTTTTCATGCCAAACTATCCCTCAATACTTCTTAAAAATTTCTTTTTTCTTCAGCGCTTTCTTTTTTATTTTCCTTTGGGACAGCTTAAATGCTTGGACTTTGTAGTCTGAAACCAAACAGTTTACAGCCATTTAATGGAATCCATGTAATTAATACATTAAGAAGATCAGCTTCAAAATATAATACATCTGTCTATATAGTACTTTATCATCCTGAAGGGGTTTCAAAGTTCTGTACCAAATTAAGGGATATTTGCTCATAGAGCATACTAATCTGTTACACAGTAATGGAGGAAAATACATACTTATGTAAGGCTTGTATTTATTCTTCTGATAGAGATAACCTGCACTTACAGAGGATCAGCGTTTGCATACCTGAAAGTTAATTGCTAAATTATAAATTCTATGCAGACGTCAATATCTGATGAATAGCAAGCAATTATTTTGTAATAATGCCTGAGAAAACCAGTATTCCCTGCCCTCAGAATTATGAATTATAAATCTCTAAAATTGAAGGGTACATAGGTAATTCAGGTTGGAAAGGATGTCAGGAGGTCAGGTCGTCCAACCTCTTCCTTGCAGAAGGGTTACTTATGAGGTGAGTCATTGGGCTCAGGCCCATACATGTTAATGCAAAGTTCCTGCAGCCCTCTTCAGTGTACATTGGATGGGCTGTTACCACTCAGCGCCCTTGTTAAGCACCTTCTGTAGCATATTGAGCAATGTAAGTGTATAATGTCTTGTTCTCACTGAAGTGCCCTACTTGTGTATGCATGTGTGCACACATCCCATGCCTCGGGTCTCTGTATTCAAATAGGATTAGAAATACCAGCATAAACTACTGTTAAGTAGTACTTGCATAAGGGAAACAGTTCTGTTTGGTCACTCGAAATGCTGGCTTAGCTTACCGGAGCATTTTGGTTGACTTAAACTCCTCTGCTTTTTAAAGCTATTTGTATATTAAAGGAGTTATGGTCAAAGAAATGCAATTTGTATTTGGAGCAAAAGTGGATAATATGGATAATATGTGTTGATTTTTTTTTAATATATATGTAAGTCCTTATTTATAGAGTTGAAGGAATTCATTCCACAGTCCTGAATTGGCTTCTTAACATCTCCACCTCCTACACAGATGAGATTAGCTTTTGTCAGCTTAGCAGTGCTCTTGACCCCAGTTTCCATCCCTTGTAGCTTAGACAGTCTCATAAATATCCTGAGCCTACCAGATAAGAAGTAAGGCCTTGAACTTGGTAAGCCATTGGTGAAAGAATTAAAGTTACATTTGATTTACCTGTTCTTTTTGAGAAGAAATGCTTCAGAATTCACTTTACTAAATTTGGCTTATGTCCATATATATTGCGTGGCTGAATGCACTGTGAGGGGAGTGTGAAATGGAGTCTGACCATCCTTCAGAAGTGGTTGATAGCACAGTTCCTTAACGCCCTCTGTGGAGAGTTTGTGAAGAGAATAAGCGTTCTGAAGTTAATGACTGAGCTGAGGAGTGTGTCTTCCCTGAAAATCCAAAATTACATTAGGTCTAGACTGTTAGTTTGGTTGCAGAAGGACTTTATAAAAATGTTTGGAAATGGAACAGTTGATGATTGTGATGTTTTGCTAGAATGGGTGCATCCAAGGGTTGCTTCTTTGTGGAATGGTCAAGCTCATACCAGTCTGATGGAAGGAAATCTCTATTTCTAAGTGATTCATTGCCTTTCAGACAGGAGAAGCACTAGTTATCTGGACCCTTTCAGGAGGAAGGGCTGTAAAACCACCAGCAGCAGTTTTAGTCCAAGGGTTTTCGGCGTGCTTGGTAGTCAGTTAATGCATAGAAACCAGAGAAAATCCATGTTTTTCTGAAGAGGAACCAATATGTTAACTCTTGTATGAAAGGTCCAGGTACAGCGAACTGCCATGGACCTTGGGGCTGCACAGTAGTTGATTGAAATCCATTAATTCTGTTGAATTTGGCTGAATTTTGTCACTGTGGACGAGCTTGTGCCCTGCCCCTCAACTGATACAACTAAGAAGAATGGTCAGTGAGGAAGGATGTGATCCCAAGAAGTCTAAGCTGTTGCAGATTTAAAGGATAATTTTACATTGCAGCGTGTTTGTTTTTCTCAGACAAATAAACTTTTCCTTATTTGCGATGTAACCTGTGTTTGACAGGGCTAATGCCAAGGCCTTGTCTGCGGTGTCAGCTTTCATGTTCCATACAGCATTCCTGTTGGTGGTTTGTTGTTCTCCCTGGTTTTGCCTGTGCATTGCTTCTGAAGAGACCAGAATTTGAAGGCTTGCCTTGTTATCAGTTTGTGTTAGCCCATCGAATGCAGGAAATAATTCTGTTGTTTACCAAATCTGATATGGAGACATAGATTCAGATGTAAATGTGTGAGTACAGCAGAGGAAAATGTTTCACACTTAATTACAATTATCCTGGTTTTAGGGTGGTTTTAGGCCTATGTAAGTCCTAGAGAATTACTTTAATGTGGTTATATTTAATGTGTCTGTACACTTAGCTTGCCAGAGAATGTCTGATTCAATGTGGTTTGGCATTTACGTTCCCTGCCTCTGCACTGAAACTTTGTTGCAACAAATAAAGTTGCTTAAAATATTTTCTAGACATTAAAGCTACTGAGTGTGATTTTCCTTTAAAATTTAAAGTAGGAGAAATGCTGGGTGGCATTTGTGTCTTGAGAGAAGCAAGCAGTGACAACATAGTCTCCTCTGTTGAACCATCGGGGCATTCAGAGAGAAAAAGTACATCTGCCTCACTGGAGGGTTTTCAATCAAATGAGAGATCTGGGAGTACTCTGTACTGCCAGATAAAGCCTTGATAGCAACAAGGAATCCTCCCCTTTTGAAGCCTGATTTCTACTGTTTTATATCAGCAGGGTCTTAGATTGTAAATATTTGACATTAGCTCCTACCTTTGTGCCATCTTGATGTATGCAGGGATTTTAAAACTTCATATGTGAGTAGGTGAAGGATAGGGCTTACTTCTAGTTTTATACAGGCTGCATTCACAATATCCTTAAAATGGGTTCAACTGTGGATAAGATGGCACCATGCCATGTCCGCCGGCAGCTTCCTCAGGCTGGGAGCGCAGAGTGGAGTGCAGCATCCTTTGTTGTCTGGGCTCTGTACAAGAACTGCATAAGGGAACATGAAACCAGAGAACCCGTTAAAACCACACGACTTCATGCTTTCCTCCAAAGTTAGAATAGAATACTAGGTGTACTTAAGCTGGGCATGATTCTCAGTTCACACATCACCTTAGCTGCTAACAGTTGCTGAATTAGGGCTTTGCATTCTTTGCTGTCTGAAACAAGGAAAAATTAGGTTGTTTATATTGAATTTTATAAATTTCAGTTAGCCAAATGAAACGGAGCTTTTGAAATCTAATATCTGGTATTTGACAACACAATATCAAACATCCTTTTGCCAGACAACAGGTGTCATTCAACAGAAGAATTACGTTGTATTTTTTCCTCTTTGTCTCTCCCTATGACACGAAGAAGATAAAATGGATAATGAGCATGGAAATATGACACAACTTTGTGTGTCAGTGTATATGAGATTCTTGATGCTTTGTACTTAATAAGTATGTTTAAAAGTATACCAATACTTTGCCAAAACATTCATTTAGAAAAGTTCAAATGCATATTTTTGAAAAACTATTGCTACCACATATTTCTAATTGCATTCTGTGCAAGAAGATTGAGTAGCAATTACTCTGTGAATCCTAATTTTTATGAAAGAATGACTGAAACTCCCTGCCGTAACACTATGATTAATGTACGGATTTTAGTTATTCCAATTTAATTAGGTGATATATTCTTTTAAATATGAGGTCAATGTTTTGCTTGTTACTCAGTTGACTGAATTTACACGTCTTGTCTGATAGGTCACTATATCATTACACTGCCACTAAGCTATTTATACAGACGTTATTTTAGAGATAAATCCAACTTGAGAAGGCTTCTTTCTCAGAACCAATATTACATATTGCAAAGGATGATGACAGTCCTTGTATACTGTATCAGAGACATTAATACAATAAAAGATAATGGTTTGTGGTACTGGTTTTATGAATGCAATTTCACCCAGAATTATATTCTAAATGGATTTTCTTGCAGTAATATTAATCTGAAAGAACCAGTTATCTTAAATACAAACTTTACTGCATCTTTTGTATATCTTTTTACTGGCTATATGAATATGAGTTGAATACAAGTGTTATTTTGAAAGTATACAGTGTGTAACTTAAGTGTGCTGCTAAGACTAAATTTTAGCTCTTGGTCAAAATCTCAGCAAATAATCTATTGAGTTCATAGAATAAGCAATGTAGCTATGCTGCAGCCATGACTTTACTTTTGTCCATGTATTTCCTATGACTCCTTTGGTTGTGCTGGTACACACCTGAAATGATCCTCACTTGGTCATTGATAAAGCCACCATGCAGAGTTGGTTTCTGTGCATTATGTGATACATCTTCTGAGTTAAGATCCGCAATATCGGGGCAGGCAGACAGCACGCTGCCTGCGCATTGCACTCCTGCCATCCCCTACCCCTGCCTGCAGCCTGTGGCAGTTGTGGGGGCTGCATGGACAGAGGATCCTGTGGACATCCCACATTTGCAGGACTGGTTCTGGCCTCCTGGCTACAGCAGAGCACTTGGTCTCTTGGCATTGCAGAAGTTTCTCAGTCTTACAACAAAACTTCCCATCAATGCAGTCTCCCTTCCTTCTTGAAACTGTTATTTATTTACATAAATAGCTCAAATTCACTGAAGCTCTTAGTGTCTACCCAGCCTTCTGAGCAGATGTGGACTTTTTGACTATTAATCTGTTTGGTGTCCTCGAATCTCAGGACGATGTAGCACAAACTGTCCCCCTCTTTTCCCTGCCCAGCTGTTGTCAGCTTGAAGGGAGGTCACACCGAGAGCGGGTGACAGAGGACTCAGATGTACACGAGAGGGAGACCTCGAGGGTGTCTCCCTCCAAGAAAGTAATGGGAGCCCATCTGCTTGAGTCACTTAATGAAGTTGGATGAAACAGAATGTACTGCTGGGAACAATCCCTTGTTAACAAGGCGTGATGCTCTGACACCCCTGAGGTTTTTTAATGTCAAATTTTTGTGACCTATATTGCAACATCAGCTTTCCTCTGTTTTTTGTGTGTTTCTGTATCTTTTTTCATGGTTTTGCTTCTTCAGAAAGATGTAAGTGACTTTTCTTGAGACTTCCTTTCTAATACCAGCAGTTCTGCTTTGTGTGAGGTTTGCTTCTCTTCCTCTAAACAATCACAAGTTTCCTTCACATTGTCCTATTTTATTTGAATAGCTAGATGTTCTCCAAGTTCCTATCTTTATGTGTGAAAGACCGAAATTCCATAGACATATAGGAAATAGGATTTAGAAGATAACCTGTTATGACTTCCATGTCCCAGGCAATTTCAGGAACCTTAGTTAATGTTCATAATTGTTTGCCCGCACAGAAAGTGGAAGAAATCAGGATTCTGGATTCTTGGAACTTACTTCTCAACCTTTCCATTTCCTTCAGCCTGTTCAATAAATAAAATTATAGCTGTTCCATTCTTTAGTTTAGACTCAGGCTTGTTCATCTTCCCCAACACATCTGTAAATAGTTTCTTGGTTTGGTATCTAGATTAAAGAAATATTTAGGGTATTGGGTAATTTAAAAAAAAAAAAATTCTACAAAAAATAATTTAAAAAAGCATGGAAGCCACTTGGAGCATCTTGGTGACAAATGCTTCCATGCCACGGAGAAGCTCCTGCTCTGTGTGAGCACTCTCTGGAAGCACAAGCAGCGCTGCTGTGGTAATTCAGTGGTGAAATCAGGCTTTTTATTACCCTGAAAGACTGGGTTAGTTCTTAATGGTTTGTCAGTCTGTGTGACTGTCCTGCTTCAAAGACCTGAGCTAGCACTTCTGCAGGGCTCTCTAGCCTGTTCTGGAACTGTCTGAACTCACTCGAAGGGGACTCAGCTCTCAATTAGCCAATACAATATTGCATTGATTTATGTTTAGTGACATGGTTTGTATTTGAGTATATTTTAGTCAAAATATTACTCTGTAGAAAATAACTTGTGTGTGCCTACCGTAATGCTATGTGTCATTTTTATTTGTATGCCCTTTCCTTGGCTTTAACTAAGCCCTGTAGGCTTTGGAATTGAAGGATTAAAAAATAACAATAGCAAATAAAAACCATAATTTTATTTTCAGTGTTGCTAGGTACCTCATTCTATGTACCTCATTTATTATTTGCCAGATAGCTGCAGGCATACCAGCAACTCACTGAAGGAATGAACAGAAAATATGAAAGCAGTGATTATCTTCTAAAACCCAAATTAAACAGGCTATTATCATTACTGCCTTTATGTCATTTCTGTATATTCTGTAGGTGCCATCATATCCCAGACCACTTTTATTTGCTACAGTTCTGTAGTTAACAGCTGTGATGAGAAGGATTTAAAAGTGATTTAAATCTTCCTCTTGAATCACATATGTACACGGTGAGTGAGAAAACACTGTGCAGTAAAACGTGCTATTTACTGCAGGGCATCTTCACCCATAGGACCACCTGGTCCAGTGTCAGTTCAAGTCAGTGAGAAGACCACTGACTGCCAGCAGGCTTTGGATAAGAATGTGTAAAGTGGGGTTAGGTGGAAAGATAAACAAAAGGTGCTGCACTCCTGACTGGAGCTGCACTACATGGGTACTAAATGAGGAGAGATACTGGGAACCCACTCTATCTGCTTGAAGATATTGTGTGGAAGAGTCTGGAGGATGTATAGTTGATAGACAGCTTTGAATCAGAAAGATTCACCACATGGATCTGTTAGAGCGAGTCCAGAGGAGGCCACAAAGATGATTGGGGCTGGAGCACCTCCCATAGAAGGAGAGGCTGAGAGATCTGGGCTTGTTCAGCCTGGAGAAGAGGAGGCTCCAGAGAGACCTTGTAGCAGCATTCCAGTACTGAAAGGGGGCTACAGAGAAGCTGAGAGAAGCTGAGGAGGGGCTCTTCATCAGGGAGGGCAGGGATGGGACGAGAGGGAACGGTTTTAAGCTGAAAGAGGGGAGATTTGGATTAGGTCTTAGGTAGAAATGTTTTGGTGTGAGGGTGGGGAGGCCCTGGCACAGGTTGCCCCAGGAAGTCATGGATGCCCCGTCCCTGGAGGTGTTCAAGGCCAGGTTGGATGGGGCTTTGAGCACCCTGATACAGTGAGAGGTGTCCCTGCCCATGGCAGGGGGGCTGGAACTCGATGATCTTTAAGGCCCTTCCAACCCAAACTGTTCTGTGATTCTATGTAACCTCTTGATTGACATCTAATTTTCCATGTACAAACTGAGTAAAGGCTAAAAACATGGTCCACTTCTGTAAGTGGTTACGAGATATCACCTAGACAGATCTTACTTTTTTTCTTCATGTTTTCTATTCCTCTTTTTCCTTTATACTCTCTGGCTACATATTCCTTCAAAGTTTGAAAAGTTTAAAAAGAATAAGATTTCTCTACCTTCTTTTTCCCTGTCTGCCCTTTCCCTTCCTTCTTTATTCAAAGTGATTGGCCCCACCGTAGCTGGGAGTTGTGAGGATTATTAAGGTTTAGACTGAAACCACAAGGTAATTAGTGTGTATTTATATTTTGATTTACTTAAAATGTTTGGTTTGGAATTTTAAAGTATTTTATGCAAAGGAAAATCTGTATATGCCTGGGTAGCTGGGTGCATGTGTGTTTGCATGCATGGAGTCTGTATCAGTGGAATGAAAAGGAACTCTGTGAAGAATTTTCCCAAAACTGGATTAGAATTTTTGATGTACTACCTAGATACTGGAAATTAATTTGCTGAGTTAAAAAATGAATTAATCATTTTACAATTTAGTCTCAGAATAATTTCATTGTAGATAAGACCAATGAATATTCTCTCATAAGTATATCCAGCACTATCACTTTCTTGGAAGCAAGCACTGTCCATATTGATTTTGTTTACTATTCATAATGATTCTGCAGACTTTCTTGTTAAATTCAGTTTTTCATAAATTTTTCATAAGTTTTGAAAATATGAAACTATATAAACAGATAGAGTTTACATAGGCCTGGAGGAAGGAGTAGACTGAATTTTGGTCACAGTGACCTTACTGACACCAATATTTGTTGGTTTCTATGCTATTTTTTTTCTATTGTTGCTATGAACACTTTAATTTTATTGTTATAGCAGTCATAGATTGTGGCAATGTGAACCTCTACAAACAAATAAGAAAATCTAGTATTTTAAGCTCATTTTGTCCTTTGGATTGTAAAGGCTTTCAGACAAGAGCTTTCTTTTCCTATTTCCTGGTCTAACCAAAGGTCACAAATCTTATTGTTTCCTTTTCCCTTTGAAATTAACAATGTGAAATAAGATGACAGTACTAATTGTACACACAGTAGTAGCAGTTGACTAAATATGCCTCTTCATATTGACATGTTCTCATTTCTCATTGTGTTTTGTTAAAAAGTATCCTGTTCCTCTGACAATGCAGCATCCGTGGTAGATCCCCTTCCTCCTAGAAACAGGCATAGTCAAGAGACAGAAATCTAATTCATTCCTAGAAGAAGGAACTCGACTATTTTATGGCAAAGATACCACACCTTTTTTTTTCTTAAGCCACAGACCTCTCATCTCGTTACTGAGTTCATTTTTACTGTGCATCACCAGCATTCCTTTCATTGTGATGTACTCTTGTCAGATGTGCATTGGAAAGGATACACTGAGGAAATGTAAGTGAAGGGCTTTCAAGTGCTCAGAAACAATGCAGGTACATAGAGGGCAAGTGTCCTCGTGCATGGAAACAGATACATTTGCTGAATCTCTGCTTACAAAATTGTAAAGTTTCGGCGTTGTTTTAAGCCCTTGTGGTCATCCATGAGAGTCAGTGTTCTGATGTTGCTTACTGCTGTGGAGGTGTCACAGTTAGGATAGGATATTTACTTGCCAAGAAATGGGCTTTTTAAGCTATGAACAAGTAAAGAATGTAACAGCCTGTTTGAACAAAGAGAAGCAAGAAACTCTAGGAAATCCATAAATGAATTTGTTCTCTTACTCCAATTTATTCAGTAAATTGGGAAAAAAAACTGAGAGGAAATAAATTTGGGCATTAAACACTATTCTGAGTGTTCCAGAACTGCAAGATAATAGAGATTGTTCTGTTCAATTAGAATGCTAGAAGGTGTTATGGGATCTCATATGTACAAAACACCAGTTTACATCATTATCTGTGAGATCTAGAGATATAAGGCCTTCATTTTCTCCTTTTCCTTTACCACTGCCTTACATGTCTCACTTCACGAGTGCTGAGTATTTTGTCAGTGGCATGGAGAGGGATGAATTTAGTATTTTGATTTTAAAACCTTCTCTTACTCTGATGGTCCTTCACAACACTACACAAATTCCTGATGCTACATTGCAAAAAGTACTGACTGTCTTGCTCTTTTAATTGTAAATGCACGTGTACCTGTGTTCGAGCTCCCAGACACCAGTCCCACAGGCAAGCTGGGGACTGAAAGAGAAGGGAGCCTGCATTAGTGTTTCACCTCTAGCAGCAGCAGCCTCTGCAGAGACGTTGCTAGAAAAGTGCGAGACACTTGAACTGCTGTTGCCCGTACTCTGCCTGTTCTGTGAATAAATAGGTTGTCAATCGAGCACTTTAAACAAGCACTTTCTTCTTTTTTAACCTAGCTTTTGACATTTTCCATTAAGCATAGTGTAATAGAAAAGATGAGTAGAACTTCTCTACACACCAGGAATAGCAACCTGTCTGCTTAGCATGAAGGGCCCTTTTCTGTGCCTGACTGAGAGCTTCATACCATGGTGGATAACTTCTTAAGGTTAGATGCTGATAGCCCTTCCCTCTGTGACTGCCTCTGTCTTTCTTTGACTGCCTTTCTCTGCGAGTGTATTTGTAAGACAGCCAGGAGGCAACACACTGCTCAGCATGAGCTTGGACTGCAGAGTGAAAGCAAGCTTTGACAAAGCACTTACAGGATACACTTACTTCGTACAGTGTGTGTTTCCAGCAAAGACCATGTGTCCAGCTGGGAACACTGAGCATTTTCTGAGACTTTGAGAGCTCCTCAGTCAGGTACTTTGTGACCTTGTCTGCTGTCAGACCTGTTGAAGTGCATCAAGGTCCGTTAGCCATGTGCAAATGCTGTGTGTACAGAGGTTGTTCATCAGTACTAATCATTGCACACCTGCATGTGTAGGAAGATTTAAACAGAGACATTTATAAATTGGCGAGAGATGGATTTGATGGTTGGACTGTTTGGTGAATGAGGAATTGGTTGGATGGCTGCATCCAGGGGGTGATGGTCAATGGCTCAGTGTCCTGATTGAGATCAGTGAGGAGTAGTGTCCCTCGGGGGTCCGTATGGGGACCAGTACTGTTTAATATCCTCATCAATGACATAGGCAGCAGGATTGAGTGCACCCTCAGCAAATTTGCCGATGTTGCCGAGCTGAGTGGTGCGATTGACACGCCTGAGGAGTGGGATGCCACCTTATCTGGCTCTGTAGCCCTCAGCACGAGAAAGACACAGACCTATTGGAGCAGGTTCCAGAGGAGGGCCACAAAAATGATCAGAGGGATGGACTGCCTCTCCTGTGAAGAAAGGTTGAGAGAGTTGGGGTTGTTCAACCTGGAGAAGAGAAAGCTCCAGGGAGATCTTGGAGCAGCCTTTGAATACTTAAAGGGGACCTACAAGAGTGATGAGTGCAAACTTTTTAGCAAGGGCTTGTTGCAGAAGGACCAAGGCTAGTGGCTTTAAAATAGAAGAGAGTGGATTTAGACTAGGGTTAAGGAAGAAATTATTTACAATGAGGGTGGTGAAACACCAGAACTGTTTACCCAGAGAAGTAGTAAATGCCTGGAAGCATTTAAGGTCAGGTTGGATGGGGCTCTTAGCAATCTGATCTAGTTTCAGATGTCCCTGTTCATTGGAGTTGGACTGGATGACCTCTAAGGGCCACTTCCAAGTCAAACTGTTGTGATACTATGATATTTAGTGCACTGCCTAAATACCTGAATAGTTGTGCATGACTGAAAGCTTTTTTGAAAGTTAATTCATCGTTAATTTAATAGATCTTTTAAGGAAGACATTATTGTTGGATCTTATTTTAGTCTACTGCTGGATTTTTCCCTTCCTTCTGATAGTTATGTTAATGAAACATGAAGTCTGTCTTTGGAAGGCCAGACTTAAATAAACTCTATAGAGGTAGCATAGTGTTTCCTAGCAACATCATGTCTCTACCAGTGGTGCTTCCTTCTCCCTTTAAGCTAAAAGCAAAGTCGTGTCCATTAATCCCCAGCTGCACATAAAACTTTTTAGAGATTTTGCTAGCTCCCTGCTGTTCATGTTTTCATCTTGCTCATATGCTGCAAAGCAAACTGCTTCGGTGATTTAATTCTCTTCACTGCCTCAGTATAAAGCCAAGTCTGTGTGTTTATTCACAATTACTATTTGTTTTTCATTTAAAACAAATTATTTGTCCTACAGTATGATGCCTTCCCTCAAACATTATCATTTTGGTCATTCAAACAACCTGACAAATGAAAGAGATAAAAATAAATGCCTTGAAAATATATTACCTGTGCTGCAAAGTAAGTGCAATTTCTTATAGCTAAGATATGTAATGCCAAAATAAAATATTTATATGAAAGGGGCACTATATTTTTTTTTAACACACAACAGCATTGATATAAAACTTTTAGGACTTGTTTCTATCTGCTGATAGCTTTCTGTGTAAAATGAACTGAATGACCCTGTTCACAGAGGTCTGGTGTCTTACTCCACAGAGCTTTGGTGGAGCTGCTGCGCCAATGCTAGAAATGGTGCAAGTTCAGACACCTTGGTAGAAGAATGCACAGAAACTTTGGTTGTTTGTATCCATATAAAACTTTTTATCTGTGCAACAACTGAAGTCTCAGTCCAGCATTTCCACAGGCCAAGCATTCTTTTGTTTAAAAGAGTAGTAAAAGAAACTTTTAGACAACAAATATTAGTGTGGCAGTGGACTGCTTAGTCACTATTAATGTATCAGGTAACAACCCAATAAGGAAGAGAATGCTTACATATTGGGATACGTGTTGTGTGAGTACCAAGGATACAAGGCAACTCGTTCTCCCACATGGGAAACTCTTGCAGCAGTGTGAAAACCAGTATGGGGTCAGAGGAACTTCTTTCTAACATCACCTGGCTACAGCAGAAGCAGCTGGAAGGAGGAGGAAGAGATACGGACTCAGGGCTGTAGCAGTGTAAATTAATGATTTCTAAAAGGCTGTACAGCCTTTTAGCACTAGTGTGCAAACTGTGCTAGTTTAACAGTTGCTCCTATTCCCAGACACCTGGAGAGACCAAGAGGTGCAAAGAGGACATACTGTCTTCTTGGTCTTTCTTCAGTGCTGCGCGTCTGAAGAGGTGCTGCTCAGACAAAGAAAACATATTTGTTTGCTTTCAGGATATTTCCCACTACTGCCTTCTTCACTCACAGCTGGTGAAAAGAGTATCCACACCCTGGTAGGGTGCCCATTAGTTCCTTGGTTCTCTTAAAATGCCTGAAGAAGGCAGTGAAGTACTTAATTAATAGTCACAGCTTGGGATATGGTGGGAAATGCAAAGGACTAACCCAGCCAGTCGGTGAGCCCTGAGAGGGCTGCAGCAGGTCCCTGCAGATCTTGATGCTGCAGGATGGAATTTGGTTTTCTTAGCCTTTCATAATGAATATCCAGAAAGATAGAATACTGCCTCCTGAGATTCATTTAGTGTCAAGAAAAAGCAGTCAAGTTATTCTATAACCTGTGGACATTTTGGATAGGACGCATGAGCACCTTGGCGAATCAGTATTTTTGTTCCTAATTCAGCTCTTGCTGTACAATGTCACATCATAGCCATAGTCAATTCAAGACTTGCATCTCTTCTAACATATCTTTTAGAAAGTATGAAAATATCATAATATAAGTAAATTATAATATAAGTAAACTTTGTGTTAGATAAGTAGACCTTCTGAAGTGACTGTTGAAGAAGGAAAATGTTTTTAAAACTATTTACACTTTATATTTAGTAAAGCTCTGGAGAGTTATGCAATGCACACTGTAAAAGGCACCCTGAGCATTGACTTGCTTGTTGCAGAAGGCATTCTCCTTCATATAGGTGTGCTCAAACATAAAGTGGGAAAATAAGAGGCTGTGCTGTTTCCACCTACTGCCTTTCATTCAAGATCCGAACCCTTACAGGGTTCTTAAAACATATTATGGTTTTTAATAGGACTCCTCCTCTTTTGGCTTGAGTTAAATCCCCATTTCTCTGAGACATCCCCTTTCCTTACCCTCCTGCTTCACCCCAGAGCTGTGGCTCTGGGCCAGGGGAGCGTTTGTCCCACCAGCAGGAACGAGCCTTTTCGTCTGCACAGTAATATCCTCACAAGTCTGAGTGGCAGTGTGTATGAGAGTGTCTTGTACTTACCTTCTCCATTTCTTCAACCAGATGGCTGCCCTGATTTGTGCAATGGCAATGGGAGATGCACGCTGGGTCAGAACAGCTGGCAGTGTGTCTGCCAGACCGGCTGGAGGGGGCCTGGATGCAACGTTGCCATGGAAACCGCCTGTGCCGATAACAAGGATAATGAGGGAGGTGAGCAAAAGTCTTTCAATTCCCAGTCCCTAAAGAACAGAGGGTTATACACGCTTTCTTCGTGAGTCGCTTTCCTTCAGAAAGACTTCTCCTGTCATTGTTGTCAAGTGTTGCTGTTCCATTTCTTTTGCAACAAATGAGATGGAGCGAGCTGTGGCCTTGTGGAGAGACTCGTAACGCCTGCGTCGGGAGCAAACGGGCAGGCTCAGTCTCACCCCACATCCCACTGAAGCCCACAGTGGAGAACAAGGCCCAGCAGACCAGAACTTTTTCCTGTGGGCTCTTGGCACATGTGAATTGCGAAACAGCTTACCGTGGCTGTGCGCACAAGTAGAGCGGCTGATGGAGCACGGTAGTTAGCAATTCTTTTTCTGCTCTGTGCTGGAGGCCAGGGTCATGCTCTCGTGTACACAAGCTGTGTAAGTGGTTGTAGCTTGCTGTCGTACTGCACAGCTCGTGCCAAACTTTAAAGGGCTGACTGAGGTGCGGTGAAGAGTCATACATGCTAAGGCTCTGAGACCCCAGTTGTATTTTCTCTCTGCTTTATCGGGCACATCCCTATTAAATATAGAATTTGTGTTCTGTGTTTACCTTCCAAGGTGGCTTTAGTTTATTTTGCTGTTATAGAGCCTTCCGTGGTGTATTAGGCTATGCTGGGCTAAAAGCAGTTCTGAGTTGTGCCATCTAAATAAGAGTGCTTACTCTATCGCCTTCTTTTGATGTAGCTTTCTCATACCTTTCCTTGCAACATCTTTAGTAAGTCACATAGATTCCTTTTTTACTTAATTCTGTTCTTCATTAAAAGTCAAAGATCAGACACAGCATTGAGACTCCTTCGCTTTTCTTTGGCCAATAATTAATCTAAAGTGTGCATCTGTTGTTTGCTGATTAATGAATGTTGTACTCTTGTTATTTCCTAAAACGGCAAAAAAAGTTTGGCTTATTTGAATAGCTGCTTCTAGGGTAAATTTGTCATTAAGATGAGTGATTTAATTTTATATAAAATTTCAGGGTGTAGAAATTTGTTCATAAGTTCCAAACTGAGGAACAGGTATATTTGGTTTTGATCGCATGATATTAACCACATATGAATATTGTCCTCTAGTTTTAATCTGTTAATCCTCTGTTAGTTCCCTGGTTTCATGTGTGATCGGTGCTTACAGAATTGTTTTAAAAGAGCTGGAGCTGATTCCATTTCAGAAAACTGGAACTTGCTTTGTAGCTGTTGCTGAATTGTAAAGAACAGAATCTAACTGTCAAATTACATTACTTTACATTTAACTATACAACAAGACCTACTAAATCTGTGTTAAGGTGCATTGTAAGAAACAAAAAGGTGAGCTGCTTAGGTTTGCAGCTTTTACAGGCTTTGAGGAAAATTTGGAAAAGGATGTATCATGAGATTTTCCTCAAAACAAGACATGACTTGGGAAGCATTATTAGATATACTGGAATCAGATGTTTACTTACTTATCCAAGACAATATTCTGTGCTTGTAAAACAGATAGACAAGCAGTAAAAAATGACCAGTGAGGCCATTCAGCTGTTCATACCAATTTAAAATTGCAGGATTCGGAATCTTGGTTCATGGAAGGCAAATAGTAGTTCATTAAAGTCAAAGGATACATAGAATAAATATGGCATACAACAGATAAATAATATTAATCCTCATTACCGTGTGGGATCCATGTTTTCTGGTTTACCATAATCACACCTGAAAGAAAACTGTTTGTTCTAGCTGAAAGTTAGAAAGATTAAGGGGAGAGCTCTTCAGATATTCTCAACGTTTGCAAGTTGAAGTTGGTTTTGAGTGTAGGTAGTTTGAAAATGTATGCCTCTTCCAGGCACAAACAACCTGAAAAGTCCATTTGACCCACACTTTTTCAAACGGGGATCATAGAATTATAGAATCATTAAGGCTGGAAAGGACCTCTAAGATCATCCAGTCCAACCACCAGCCCAGCACCACTGTGCCTACTAAACCGTGTCCCCAGTTGCCACATTTGCACATTTTTTGAACACTTCCAGGGATGGAGACTCCACCACTTCCCAGACAGTCTGTTCCAATGCTTGACCACTCATTGAAGAAATTTTTTCTAGTATCCAGTCTAAACCTCCCCTGGTGCAACTTAAGGCCATTTCCTCTCATCATATTGTTTGTTAACGGGGAGAACACTCACTTCACTACAACCTCCTTTCGGGTAGTTGTAGAGAGCAATGAGGTCTCCCCTCAGCCTCCTCCTCTCCAGTCTAAACAGCCCTGGTGCCCTCAGCCACTCCTCATAAGACTTGTGCTCCAGACCCTTCACCAGCTTCATTGCCCTTCTCTGGATGCACTCCAGCACTTCAACGTCCTTCTTGTACAGAGGGATTTTATGGTGAAGGCAGAAATTAACCTGTCTTCTGACCCTTAGCTCAGTACGTTAATCTGATGGTCATCACTACTCTCTAATAGTCTCATCCGTATTACATCTCTGTAGAGTTTTTCTGCAAGGGAGCTGAGGTGATGTTCAACACCGGTTCAGCTGGCTGTTTCTCCACATACTTACAAGATAAACCTGAGAAACTGATCAGATGATCCCTTCGATTTGGCCACACTGTGCTCTGGACACGGTGCAGGTGGCCACGGGCTGTGCGTTACTGCAGTACTCTTCTGTCTCTCTCAAGCCTCTGGGATTTTTGCTGTTTCAGTTTTCTTGATTATATTTTGAGGTTTTAATTTCTTTGGGATGGCATGGTGTCCTTTCCAATACGTGCTGGAAGGACATTCCCATGTCATTCCCATCCATGTGTCAAATTGTTGTCACAACCTCAAAACTGAACATAATGTTAATCACTTAATACTTATTATCTTAGAGTGCAGCTCTGCTGTTGTCTGAAGCTGTACTACTCTTCACTTGTCTGGTCCACTACACATCTGGCCCGGTGCACACTCCTTCACGACCTAAATGTTTATTAATGCTGTCACAGAGGAGACCACAGGAGTGTGCACGAATGAAGAGGAAGGAATGGACGTGTGCTGTGTGCCTCAAAATGCTCCTGTATGTAATTGTGAATGTGTATATAAAGGAACAGATAAAATTAAGTTTTCTGATTAGACAAAGTTGAAAGCTGTACCATAGGAATCAATGTTAAAAGATTCAGCCTGTTACCAGAACCCCAAGTTTCACATAAAACATGTCATTATTGAAAGTTAAAGAAATCGCCTGTCCTCCCAATCTCTCTTTTCATTTGCAGCTCAACCAAATTTATTTGCGGCAAAATGTTGGAACTCATTTGCTGCTCCATTACCAACATTGCTCTGTTAACATAAGCAAGTAGTTGTGGAGTAGTACTGAAGAGACAAGCTGTTCTTTCAAAAGGCAGTAGTTAGCTAAATATACAATTTTTTCCTAAATGAGATCCTTATCTGGACAGCTGAACCGCCCTCCCTTTTCATCCATCTATTAGTGCTGTTAAAATACAGTTGCTTCAGCGTGCTACTGAAACATAGCTATCATTTTCTGTCTTCCATTGTTCCCCATGCTGCAACAGATTTAGCATATTTTGGTGCTCTTCTGCTGTTGAGCCATTCTTACTGCAATTTTATCTCACAATCAGATTCAAAGGCCTTAGGCCGAGTCAAGAAGAGCATTGCCACTGACTCCAAAGAGATTCCCATTTGTCCTGTTTTGTCTTATTATCTGCCACAATGTGATTTCCAAACCATAGTTCAAAAAGAGAAAAACAAAAGATTATACTGAATATTTTCTTTCCATTTTAGAATAATGCCCTTTAGCTGGTTTATTCCTAGAAGAGGGAGATGTGTTTCTATCTTCTTGAGACTTAGAAATCTTCATTTTCAGTGAGATGCCAGTGTGTGTTACTCACATAAATAAAACAGGATTCCAGAATAGAGGGAGGAAGGAGTGTCCAGAGCTTTTTTTCTCTTCTTAGATCTGTTCAGGTACATCTGTGACTGATCTGAGATAGCACCTGTACCTGTCCTTGCCAGCACATGTCAAATCTGGCTGTGGGCTTCACTGATCTTCCTCATGAATCTGTTTATAGGAGCTACAGTGCATAGGCTACTGTGCTGGAAAAGCTTGAAAGTCTCTTGTTTAAGCATTTATTTGTCTATTTATTTATCTGCCTATTTATTTATTTATTTATTTATTTTTAAGGAGGAAGCCTAACTGAAAGGTTAGGGGGTTTCTGGCATCGACTCACTTTTAAGATCTTTTTTAATTGGAAAGTACATCTGTTTTCCGAAGCATGTTTGGATTACATAATATTCACACCGTGGCCACTTCTAAATCTGATCCCTTTCTCTAATCAGTCCCTCAGTAGTCTAATAGCTATTAAGCATCTTTTGGAGGGATTAGAAATAGCTTTATTTTAAGACCTATAATTGTGATTACAATGTATAATCCCCCAAACAGATATATATAACCCTTTTAGTGCACCATGGATTTATTTTAGGAAATTAAGGGATTAGAAATGATATTTTGAGGAACAGGAGAAGGTACCTTATATTTTAAGCCCATGTTTCTATTGACATGTTGTGCAAGGAAATCACTACAGCGGCTATTTATACCTATATTTTTAGCATAAATATTTTATAATAATTTGTTCCTAAATTAAAAAATTGGTTTAGTATCTGAGAACCGTTCTTCATAAGTTGTGTCTGTTTAACTAGGTTTCACCTCACACCTTCCAGTGTCTCCAAGTAAATTGAACAATGTATGCACAGCGAAAATGATATTTCTTTTCTGAAGAATAGTTTCACTAGAAGTTGGATGAAGTTGATACCAGGAGCTCTTGTTTGAGGGGGCTTTGTCCTGAACTTGATGGGATAATTTAGGAGAGATTTTTAAATAAGACCTTTGTCCTCTGCAAAAACAGCCCTGTATCGCGCACTGGGGATGCTCTTTCTAGGCTTTTGTTTTCCTTCTATCTCTCTTCTCCCACCTTTTGCATCCTCTTGAACTTAATCTACTTATATTTATAATTTTTATTGATAAAACAGTTAAATGATGTATTCTCAGCAAAAGGAAACCAGAAAATAAACAAAATTTTGCTAAATTTGTTTGTTTCAGATTTGAACAGGAGGGAGAGGACAAGTGCATGTGGGTTAAAAAAAGCTTAAATGCAGTCACTACTTATATAATTTCACAGATCACATTTCTCTTCAAAATGTAATCATCTGAGCTAAAATTGGATGGGGAAAGAAAGGAAGCAACCTCTAGCAGTATAGAATGCTAAGCTAAATAGAATGAGGAATTCCTTGTTTGTTATGCAAAGTAGGACATTCTTTTTAAAATACATTTTAATTTATTTCCACTTAGCTTTCCAAAGAGAGTTGTGCATATCTCAAAAGGCAAATTTTGCCCTTCAGTTTGTTACTATATAGCTGTAACCCCACCAAGAAATACACTTGGCAGTAATTCTGTTTGGCACAATACATAAACGATAATGAATGAGAGAAAGCCAGCTATCTGCTCCAGTACGAATTCTTTTCAATTCACAAGAAAAATACATTTCTAGAGAAGTTCACTGTCAGGACAGTGCACTTGACTGATTGAAAGGCTGTTTACTTGAGTTGTCTTAGAAAACTCATCTCTGAAATTAGACAGAAAGAAAATAGAAAGAAAAGAGAAGTGTCTTTCCGCAATAAACATTTAGAAAAAAGTTGTTTTTAGAAAATTACAAATGCTGTGACTTGATACTGCATCAGGCTCGTGACATTTAAGATAATACAAGTATTTCACAGCACAAAAGCAAATCATGTAATTTAGCTTGCCTCAACAAGCATTGCCTCAGCAGGGGTCTCTAATTCAGCACAGACAAAAGATTTTATGAAGTTCTCAATACAAATACCCAGAATACTCTTGGCGCAGAAAGTACATTCCCAGAGCCTGTACAATAGTCAGTTTTTGAACATTAAATGTAATGAGTAGTTGAAATCTATTGTGGATGGGGGCTGTAGAGTGAGTTATGCAAGCTCAAGTATGAAAATCTGTATCAAAATTAGACATTATATAGGTTTGACAAGAGCTAATGAGTGTGCTTGTGTGTGATTTTGTTAGAACTTCGTGTCAGCCTCTAATCGCCTTTGCACACATTAAGCCAGCTTATCCTCACACTGTCCCTCACGGGATGTGTTACAATAACATGCTCTTATAGCCCATGGAGAAGCAAAAGCAAGAAATTCAGTGTCTGCAAATTCCCTGGTTTAAAAAGCTCCTGCTTGCTGCATAGGTATCCGTGTGCACACTGGAACTGAATGACCATTTGGGTTTTCTAAGATTGTTTTTATCTTGGAGCCCTCATGGTCATCTCTGCTGTAAGCAATGTGTGGTTTCAAGCTGGAGCATCAGTGATCCACCAGCATTCACAGGGGGTAAAGGACCACTATGTGCTCAGTGCGTAGCTGGAGCTACACCTTCAGTACCTTCTTCCAGCTGGTGCTCTTTGGGATGAGGGTTTTCCTGGCTGCCAGAGCTCTGGGCAGCAGAGGGGTCCTGAGTGGGCAAAGGAAGTGATGCTGTTGCTCTACCAATGTCGTATTCCAGGGTATTTTAAAATGTCATTAGGGAGTTTTGGAGGCATCCAGAGGCACATCCACCATAAACAGAAGCCAGATTTATTCTACTTTACTTACAACTTGGGATTTGAAATTCAGCTTTTCCCAAAAGGCAAGTTTGGTCTAGATTTATGGTTCCAGAAGTACTCTGTTGTGCTCTCAGTTTGTTAAAAAAGCTAGTGGTATAATGGATATCCTGACAGTTTACAGAGGGCCTCTCCAGTTTGGCTAACGGGAGAACAGGCTGAAGCAGGATGAGAAGCATTTCCTTTATTGTAAGCACTAGGAACTTTTGAGGAATTATTTTGAATTATATATACCAGTATAAATAACAGTAATTAAATCAATCTACGAAAGTGAAAATTTGGGTTAAATATTAGATAAAACTTCCTGGTAATAAGATATACTGGGCTGCAGAATAGCCTGTCTGTGGAAAGCAGTTCTGCATGCAGTTTTGGAGCTCAATTAAAATATTTCTGTGTTGGCAGAGAGAAGGCCTACTCTTTTGATAGTCTGATAGAGCATCTCTAATTCTTTCACCTTGGGTATATTAATACTACACATAATTAAAATCGGATCATGATAAATTAACTAATTTGCCCTTAGAGTGATCAAAGGCCCTTTTACCCTCAGGGTACGTAGTAGCTGCTGTTCCCCCCCTTCCCACCTCCATTTTAATCATCAGTCTGAAGTGTTTATTGGGAGAGGAAAAATTTACAGGAATTATGTTCTGAAAACCCCCAACTCCTGAAGGTGGTGAAGGGTAAGGATGCCCTCTACTGAGCATGTGCTCGGAAGTCTTGTTTTGGAAGCGCAATTGTCCCTTGCTGGGTACAGAAAGCATTTTCTCAAGCAGACGGGTGTCAGGTCAAAGTTAACTCATTCTGACATGATCATTAACTGAACCTGAAGCACAACCTACAGGTATTTGATGAAGAGTGGAAACTACAGATAATTTACTTGTAAGAGTTAAAAAAAAAAAAAAGCAATAACTCAAGCATCAACTTTCCAAAGAAAGGTCTAGTACAATTGTGGAATCCAGTCACCTGAAAATGAGAAATATATTCGATAGAGAAGGAAAAAATATGGTGAGAGGTTCTAAACACATCAGTGGTAAAATAGATCACTATTTCAACTGAGAGCGTTTTAGGCCTTGTAATGGTGTAATAAGGCCATCTTAAAATATGGCATGCACGAGTAGATTATTCTGCTTACATGTAATGCTTTAAAGTTTTCTTTTTGCTGTATAGTTAAGTCTGCCAAAAAGCTTGTGGAACAGTTCACAGAAGGTCAAGAAATGTGTGTATCCATTAGCAGAAGTGAAGTCTTCAGGAGGAATTCCATGTCACTTGATTTGTTTCTGACAAGATTTGGGAGTTCGGAAGAGCCACAAACAGCCATGGAGAGCTAATCTTGTGCTGCCAGCTTAAATGAAATCAAAATTTCCTATTTCTTTCTTCTCAGTTAAGGCCAAATCAGGACTTCTTTTTGTCTGCAATTGCTGGAGGAGAATCAGTACCATCTTAACTCCCTCTACAGTCTCTTCCCTTTAGCACAGAGTTTCAGAGAACTGCTAAGTGGCCACTTTATACTCTGTTGTGTATGCTATGAAAAGCAGCAATATCTTGGTAAGGCTAATGGTGAAGTTTTTGTCCTTGAATTAACCATATAAATAATTCAGTGTGCCTGAGGAAATCTGGAAGACGACAAGCTCTGAAATATATATTAAAAAACAAAGTACTGAATTCTAATTAAAATTCATGCTTATGGCAGAGTTTTCTCTCGCAGAAGATACGGGATTTTTCTAGCCCCTGTTTTAATCAACTGAGTCTAATGCAACTAAATGGTTCTGTAACAATTCCCTTCGTATGTAGTGGTACAATATGGCTGGAGAAATGGGCTGATAGGAATCTCATGAAGTGCAAGGTCCTGCACCTGGGGAGGAGCAACCCCAGGCACAAATGTACGTTGGGAAACACTTATTTGTCATGAGACTGACTGAACACCAGAACAGGTTGCCCAGAGAGCTTGTGGAGTCTCCATCCTTAGAGATACTCAAAAGCTGTCTGGGCACAATCCTGGCCAATCAGCTTTAGGTGGCCTGGCTTGAACAGGGGGGTTGAACCAGATGAGCTCCAGAGTTCTCTGGCAACCTCAGCCATTCTGTGACATACATAGAGTCAGAGATTTCAGAGCAACAAAGTAAACAATAGCAGCAATGCAGCTATGAATGCAAACAGTACAGCAGTGTATAAGCCTTTGACACCAAACTGCAGTGCCCAGGTTCTGGCTGCGTATGCTGGGCAGATCCATTCCTCAGTTCTGCTGTAGCAACAAACTGGATCAGCTACTTGGCATAAGTTAAAAATATCCTAAGTCCTAAATCCTGCCATCTGGGAATAAATTAGTACAGGAGAATATAGCTGTGTTATAAATAATAACATTCCAAACAAGTAAATTGTGTGTATATTTATGTTATGATATATGCCTGTCTTCTCTAAATATTCTTGTAAGCATCTGAAAGTGTGCGATTCTGAATTCACACAGCTGTATAAAGCCCTTCCAACATGAAAGGAATCATACAGAGGTTTCTCCCTGCTATTGAATGGAGATGTTTCTAGCCTCCCTCTGAACTGGCAATTCAGAGCAGTTTGATTGCCTCCTTGATTGTTTGTGAGATAACGGTGAGATTGGCAGTGACAGGGTAATTTAGTGAAGATTGCAATGTCAGACTATATCCAAGGGGGCCTGCGAGCATAAAGATGTGATTCGCATGACTGACAGGATGCTGTGAGATTGATATGGCAATTGAAAGTTCACGGTGTCATCAGAAGTGTTTGGTCAGAGCATCCCATAATCTGCTGCGTGATGAGGTCATTACAGGCATAAATATGCTCACCTCTAATAGGTACAGCAAAAACATGATGCAGCTTGAACAGGTAAGTGTAAATTTGTCTAAGGGATTAATTTATATCCTGTGTTTTGCTTTGGTTATTTCTAATGTGTTGATAGGATTCTCTTGATGGGAGGTCATCTGAATAAAAGAGCTGAGTGGACTGAACAGTGGGCAGCTTTAAGTTCGTAGTTGTAGAGATGTCACAAACTGAGGAAGAACACAGGATGCTTAGAAAAAGTTCTCAAAGCTTAATAGAAAAACTGCCTATAATCTGAAGGTAATGGTGTCCTTACAATGATTATATAAAATGGATGGAAAATGGACCTTAGCAAAAAAAGATAATTCCTACCAGCACATTGAAAAGGATTTCAAGATGAATGGAGCTCTTGATGTGAATAGGCAACTGACCTTAAAGCCATGTATAGCTGTTGCAACAAGGTAGTTTGTCTAACTTAAAATTCCTTAGGGGCATGAATTGTCAGCATACCTTGGCAATTTTGTTTTTAAATCAGAAACAGTCATTTTAGGCACATAAAATTCATTGGAAATACAAGGCTAATTGTAAAATAGGAAAACTATTTATAGGTTTGGGTTGGTTTTTCTTTTGTTGTTGTCATTTTTCCATTTCTCACTGTGTTGCATAATGCTGGTCTGTTGTGCATTTGAAAATCTTGAAAATACATGAATCATGATCTTGCTGCAAGGTGCTTTTATCAAGTAACCTACTGGAATGTTCTCTTGAGTGTGATATTCAGTATGTGCCCAGGCTATGTTTATATTCAGACATCAAATTAATATACCTTGGGAAGTCTCTGAAAGTTTACAGACCTAAGTAGATTGCTGATTGAATGCCTGATTCTTGCCAGAGCAGAAGAACAAATGTTTCTAAATTGTTAGAGGGTATAATAATTTAAAGTAAATTGTTTTTAATTTCTAAATTACAGTGGAAGTCCATTGAGAGAATGTATTTCAGTTAAATGATGATGCTAAAGGAAAGGATGATGCTAGGAGTTATTACTGTATGTGCTAAAATTACTTGTGATTTACCCAAGTATACAGATTGATCTCCTCATTGAGGATTCCATTTTAGTTTCTGGTGTTTAAATTCTATTTTTTTCTTAAAGATACTTCTTAAGAAATATTCTTGATGAATAACCTAATATGCAGTATGATGACTAAACCCACCAGCTTTGTGACTGATACTTCCTTATCCAGTCCAGTTCTGATTTAGTTATCTGTGGGAGGTGGGAGTTCCAACAGCACTCCCCTATGAATTTCCAAAATGGGTATGATGTCATTTTTATTTTACTTTGGTAATAACTTAATCTTTCACTCCCATCTCCTTGCCTCATCTCCCCGAATGGAACAAATTAAGCAAGGAAGTCTAAAGCAAGGGAATCTAAGCAAGGAAATCTAAAAACTTGGCAAAACAAACAATTGGAAAGATTTTTAAAAGCCACAAACCAACCAAAAAAACACTTAAATAAAAAAATCCTCTACTCCTTCCAGTATTCCTTCTTCCTAATTTTGACCTTTAACAGATTTCTTTGGCCTCAATTATCATCTAACACTGGTTTAAATTAATTGTGGCAGTAATGGTGTTTAACGAGTGTACTCAAGAAAGTCTCATCCTCATTGCATTATTGTTTCAATTGCCAGTTTTATGGCGTAGAGATGTTATGAAGAGTAAGCATTAAGATTTTTTACCACTGCCTTAAGATGTCCATTAGATATTATTGCTTGATAGCGGTGTAGCAGGCTGAATCTTGATGATTCTTACCTTTCAGATGGCTTGGTTGACTGCCTGGACCCAGACTGCTGCCTCCAGGCTACTTGTCAGAATAGCCTGCTGTGCCGGGGTTCACGAGATCCTCTTGACATCATCCAACAGAGCCATTCTGGTTCACCAACTGTGAAGTCATTCTATGATCGAATCAAGCTCTTAGTGGGGAAGGACAGCACTCATATCATCCCAGGAGAAAATCCGTTCAACAGCAGGTACCAACTATAAATGTGATGCTGTTTCTGTGCAGCTGCATTTATGTGGGAAAATTTCTCCCAGATGTTTTATTCATGTTTTAACATGAGGTGCTGTTTTCAGAAGCTTCATGCTCCTGTTTGCATCTCAGGTGTCATTCCCACTGAGGGCACTCTGCTGCGATTTGTGATGTGGCCTTTATTTTATAGCACTGGCTTTTATTAACATTTAACACTTTAGTACCACATAGAAGTTATCTTCCACCCAGCAGGAGCTTCTGAGGTTTGTATTTTATGAAGACTACAATCTAAAACAAGGGAAAATACAAACTAGTTTCCAATTGGATAGAGATTGCATTTTATGTAGTGCTGTTAACATCAGCTTCAATATTGGAATATCATTTCAGATTATTTTAAAGATACATTAACTTAGGGGAGTTATCATTTATTCCTTATATTAAACTATTGTCGTTTTACTTGCATCGTCAATACATATGACTAGGTTTTTGTTTTCTACTTGGTTTTCTTTTTCTATGTCTGTTCTTCCTATAATTATTAGTTATATATTAATAATGACCCAAAATCCACATAATTGATATTTGATCTCATTGTATGGTTACAAAGAAGTGTTGTTCCTGTTTATCAATATATTTAAGTATGTCTCCATGCAAAGATGCTAAGAAATTGATGATTATGTTATGTTCATATTGCCAAAGTTAAAACTGAAGTAAGAACTTCATTTGAAATAACGCCCAAAAGATCGGACTTTGTTACAGGAAACTGGTTTTTCAGTCCAGATTTCATTATAGGCTTACTGGGTGATGTAGAGTAGGTCACTAAATACTTGTCTGTGAAATGAGGATCAGAATGGTTCTGGGAACACTAGGCAGGTTCCGATTGTATTCATCCCTGTGATGTTTAAATACCACAATGATTTCCATATTCTATCAGAAGAGCCCTGCTGGATCCTGCTACGGAAAATGTAGACTTTATTCCATTCTATAAAATACTCTATGCATACACACATGGAGCTGTTTGCAAAAATGGAGGAAAATAGTTCTGTTTTCATCTAAGTTCATTGTGAGGGGTTTTTCTCATCAGCTCTGTGAAACTTAAAATTAGGAAATTCTTACGATTTTCTGCAATATTGCATGAAAAGGAAAACAAGACAAGAGAGAAGCTTACTAATTCATGAGGCTGAATAATTTGTCCAAAGAGGATTACAAGCTATAGCATAAAAGGCATACAGTCCACAGGCTGGTTTGTACATGCTGCTCTATATATGTAACGCTCAGCAAAATTCCCTTGAGTGAAGAGGAGCAGGCAGTTTCCTGTTCCACATCAGCTGAATTTATCAGTTACAGTTTTAAAAAATTATCACTAAAAAGGTTGTCCTGTGTGTGACTATTAGTCAAAATATTACTTCTTATAAACCCAGTTTTTAACTACAAATTTTAATATCCATTGTGTACCATATTTTGGCATTTTAGAACTAAAAGGGAAGATTATTGGCCAAAATGTTCTTATTCAGATTATTTCCTGAAATAATAAAATTGGAAGTAGAAGATATGAAGTCATGGACATTATTAGTTCTTTTCTGCCATATGATGATTTCTTTCTAAATCTGCTGCCTGCGCTGTTCCCCTATAGAAGCCTGAGTGACTGTCTTCCTGTGACTATTTCTGTGTGTTTGGACATGAAATAATTGAAGCAAAATTAATAATGCCAGGCCAATTATCTTGGTCCAATGTACTTCCAAGTAGATTTTCTCAACTGGTATCGATTTCTATTAAATTCTATATTCTGTTAAAAAAAGGTTGATTTCAGAAAAAAAAGATGAAGAAATGCTTGCAAGTTCTAAAAGAAGAGTAACACAAATGGCTTGTTTTCATTGATTACTTTCTTTTTTATGTAATATTGAAGAAAATATTACAACTTGTTTGGAATAAAAAATACGAGACAGCAGTTGTCAAGTAGCCGGTGTAATGCAGTCAGAAATGCACATCGCAGCACCTTGAACATTTCTGAGTTAATAGAAAAGACCTGAAAACAAGCCCTGATGTTACTGATGAAGACAGGTGTTCTCTGAAATGTACTTCACTTTAGAATTCCAAGCATAGGGAATACTGCAGACGTTCGACACGTTCCAGGGTCCGACTGCATTTTGTCAGCTTTCAGCAAAACACATCTCAGTTTAATCCCCTCACCCTGCAGCTGGGCTGGGAGCAGAAGTTTGTGGTGTCAAGATGCTGTGCCCGCTGGTGTGCCTGCAGCCTGTGAGGGCTGGGGGCAGCTCCAGCCCTGCCAGCACAGAGCCAGCTCAGAAGTAGAGCTTTGCATTTTCTGGCGCTCTCTGTAGCTGTGGGTGACAGTGGGTGGATCATGCTGGAAGCACTTAGTGCTGACATAGAAACGTTTTCACCCAGGGCTACAGCAAAATGCAGTTTTACGGTCCCTGAGATTATACATTGCAGCAGGATTTAGCTTTCTCCCTGTTTCCCAGGATCTCCTCCTTTTTTTTCACTTTTCCAATGCAAAAATGGAAACCATCTGCAAGGAGCATCCCCTTTTCCATCTCCCTTGTACCGTGCAGCTTCCCCCACTCACCAGTCTGCTTCTTTCAGGGTACAGGGAAGTTGGAAGGGAGAGGAGCCAGGGGATGGGAGACTCCCCTCCAGGTGACAGAAAGGATAAGGGCAGGACCACACTGTCCAGGCCAGGTTTCAGCAGAGCAAGGATAAGCAGGACTTGCTCCTTCCAGTGCTCAGGAGGCTGAGAATGCAGCCAGGCAGGCAGCAGCAATTTCTGCCTGCTGTGCGCTTAACAGCAGCAATGCACTCTCAAAAGGGAAAAGGGCTGACTGTGCCTCTTACAGGAATAACCTGTCTTCACCTCCTTTAGGTTAAGCAACTTGTTGGCTAAGAAAACTCTGCATAAGATGACCTTAAAACCAAATCCTTTCTCCCATTGACAAAGCAAAAAACACAGGTTACAAATCAGGATCAAATGCAGTGTACAAACATCAGACACTTGAAGATGAAAGAACCTGAACCTTAATTTGGAAATTTGGTTGTATAAAAAGGTGGTATGGCATAACACCATGTTTTTCAAGTGTATTAGGCATCCACAGACACAGTAGTGTACCCAGGGAGGGTTTTGGAAGTGCCCAACCATTGTTTCAGTGGGACTTCAGGGTCACAGTTCTGGCTTGGCTGAATATGAGGTAGCTTTGTACTCGGCAAAGGCTCATTAGACAATGAGACAAAAGCCTCTCTAGACAAGGAAGGCACCAACTCGCTGTGGGAGTTGGGCACTATTGTAGTATCTTCAGTGTTCTAAAAATCTTTGGACTAAATCGGATTTATAGCAAAGGAGGCCCAAGTGGAACCCTCCTCACTTTATAAACAATGCAGCTTTGCTTTTGTAACTAACTTTAATACCTTTAATTATCTTTCTTTTTCAGTCTTGTGTCTCTTATAAGAGGCCAAGTGGTGACTACAGATGGAACTCCTCTAGTTGGGGTCAATGTGTCATTTGTCAAGTATCCAAAGTATGGCTATACCATCACTCGTCAGGATGGCACGTGAGTTTGCTTGCTTCATTGAGTACCTATTTTGTCTGTAGTTTCTTTGCCCATTAACAGATGGTGTGATCTAATGGAAGCATGTGGTATCATGCATTGCATTCCTCCTAGGGCAAAGAGCTATTAAGTAAACACAAAAGTAATTTTTCACGTGGCATTTTGAATATTAACAGCAAGTAAATATGCAAAGGCTGATTTCTGATGACAATGTATTAGCAGGCAGCCTCCTTTCGTAATAAATTGGTCTGTATCTATCAAAACATTTGTGGACTACAGTAATATCCAACCAAGACCAGAAATATTTTATTTTAAAATTCAAGGCAGGCTAAGACTGCTAGGAAAAAAAAATTAGTATCATTATAAAATAGTATATTTTTTGAAAGTTCCCTTCTGCCTCTCTTTTCTTTTGAAGATCTACTATCTTTTGAGTTTCTTCAGGGTAGAATGTAATCAAAAGATTCTAATTGAATATATTTAGACAATTTCCTGCTGTGCAAAAAAGTACTTTTCCCCCTTGTATCAACTGATTTGAAATGCACACAAATTCAGATAACCAAAAATCAATATGTCATGGTTTATCTAGTTTACTGGCTGTGGTAACTAAAACAGTATATCTGTGTCACATGCATTGTAAACATTCGCTATTTTATCTTGATCTTGCATGAAAGCAATCAAATTGAAATAATTAATATGAGTCAAATGAACTATAGGGAGTATTTCAGTTCCACATTTCTCAGAATATTATTCTGTTATGATAAAAGTATAATGTTGTTGATCGCAGTGGTTTAATACTACAGTAAATGGTAAACTGGATTATATTTAGTTCTGAGTAGATTATTGAAATCATTGAGTAATTTGTTACATTGCCAGCATTTATGTGAAATGACTGATATCTACTTCCGTTGTCAGAACAACCTAGAAGTATTTTACTCATTTGGGCCAGATTTCAAAATGCCTGCACAGCTCCACATTACTGCTACGATTATCTAGGGGACTGGGATTAAATACCTGATGTCTCTGAAAACTGATAGATCAATTGTCATGGGGACAGGAATTCTTATCTTATTTGTAGAACACAGACAGCAAAACTTTTCATTACTGTTCTCTCACTGTCGTGTGTCCCGTTCTGTGCTTGATGGACAGCATCTTTTAGGAAAGGATAATTCAGTGTCCAGCTCACTATGAACCTGGCTTCTCTGCTGATTTTATATATAAAGATGACTTGTAATAATAAATGTGGTAGTTTGTTTGCTGGGTAGTTTTGGATTATTTAATGCAAATTTTATAATATATAGCAACAAGGTTTGTCTGGCTGACTTCAAATCACTGCTTGTCTTGGCTGGATTTCAGTTGTTCAGTTGCCAAGTTTCACATCCCATTACTGGTCATTTGAAGCATGGCACTTGAAATATTCCTGTTGCTATAGGTATACCTAGATACCTATTTCATTAGCCAGAATGCCATTACTGGAATTATTCACTTCTAAAGCCCACATTTTTCTAGATTTGACTTGGTTGCAAATGGTGGAGCATCCCTGACCTTGCACTTTGAACGGGCCCCATTTATGAGTCAGGAAAGGACAGTATGGCTGCCGTGGAATAGCTTCTATGCCATGGACACGCTTGTGATGAAGACAGAGGAGAACTCCATTCCCAGCTGTGATCTAAGTGGTTTTGTCCGTCCTGATCCTGTCATCATTTCATCACCGCTTTCAACTTTCTTCAGCGATGCTCCTGGCCGGAATCCCATTGTACCAGAAACCCAGGTAAGAATAGTGTGAGTGAAAAGGATATAGAAATGAGCGGTCAGATGCTCGCGCTGACCTGAGCGCTTACCACTGTGTCAGCATTTGTCCCCTGGAATTACTGTGGCAAATGCCTCTGTAGAATTGCATTCCTTCTGACAGATACCAGGCTTTCTAATGAGGTCTGCGGGAGATATCCGAGGTTTATGTCACAAAGACACATTTATCTTTGACTGCCTTGCACCTTCTCATTATCATACAATATATCAAGTATGTCTCTCTATTTCAGGTGTCATCTTAGGTGTTTCAAGAGAATTTTGCAAAGGCTTGGTGTGTGCTCCTAGTTGCAGGCTTTTTCTTCTATGTTATTTACGACAAAGGGAAACTCTACTGATATTATTGTTTCACTACTTTATCCAGTTAGTGTTTACTTTATACTGTTAGAGGGAGTTGTAGTTCCTGTAGCTGTATTTCTTATGTTCTGCTTGCATATAGCTTGTAGTAAAACTACTTGAACTTATTTGCACATTTGCCAGCAGTGAACTCTTAAAAAGAAGTGTACACAGATGCCAAATAATTATTTGTACAGAAATGTCAGCTGAATTGCATCGCTGCATGGGTTTGAGGATAACCATTCCCAGTAGTAGAAAGTCATAAATCCATAAGAATATGCAAGACAGTATTATTGTAAAAAAAATAACAAAGCCCTAATGTAAAATGTTTACTCTTTCTCCTATTCAGGTACTTCATGAAGAAATTGAGATCCCTGGCTCTAGTATAAAGCTCAGTTACCTGAGTTCCCGTACTGCTGGATACAAATCCTTACTTAAGATCATCATGACTCAGTCACTTGTGCCACTGAATCTAATCAAAGTTCATTTGATGGTAGCAGTAGAAGGCCATCTATTCCAAAAATCGTTTCAGGCATCTCCTAACTTGGCATATACATTTATCTGGGACAAAACAGATGCATATGGTCAGAAAGTTTATGGGTTATCAGATGCCGTAGGTAAGTCTTCACATACAGGCTCCAAAACTTTCCAAATAATTCTTAGTAAGAAAACTGCAAAGATTTCTTATGGAGAAGCAAATATAGAATAAACAGTACTTGTCTTCCTGACACAATTTTTCTTTGTATTGTATTTCTTTTACACATTTAAGATCACATTCAGAGGGTCTAAAACTCCATCAACATGCCTGTGTTTCCTGATCGGTAGCTGACTTAGGAGGTTTAGACCAGACACTGGGAAAAACTGGCCACAGGAACTTAGGTGAAACCTAGTACATCACTATCATTTCTTTCAGTTAACAAATGAACTTCATGCTGCACTGACTAGCATTCTGCAGTGCATTTGGATTTGCATGCATGCTGTTATTATAGCCTCTTGTGGTATTTGAAATGAAAATGGTGTTTTTCTAATGCTGTTCAGTCTTATAGTTCTATAGCTGGTTTTATTTGCTTGGTTCATTTGAAAATCAGAACGATTTTGATACAACAGTGCTGAAATTGGGCACCAGATCTGTGCCAGTGTGGAAAAAAATCTTACTTTACAAATTATTTTTTTTTGTATTTTCTGAAATCTTCTGAGCTATAGCTTTTCTTTCTTAAGTGATTGCATAAGGTGTTACTTTTCTGAGTAAAGCTTACTCTCTGTGTGCGTGCTTAAAAGCACACCAGGTTTTCACTGCTCCTGGGCATATGGTAGGTAAAATGAACACACAATAAATGCCATCAACATCTGGCAAATTGAGAGTTTGATCTTGTCCTGTTATCTGATAGAATAATTTTATTATATTTTAAAAACTATGTTACTCACTCTCCTCTTACCAAACCAGTCACTTCCAGTGCCAGCTATTCAAAGAGAAGAGATCAGATCCCTGCAGAGTACATGTGAATGAAGTTTCAAATTTGTGTCTAGTCAAAGATCTGGATTTAATATTGGGGAATAAAAGAGAGAAATATAATCACTCCATCTTCTTGAGGGGACTGGCGAACTGGAATGCTGAATGATTTGAATGTTCTCCGGACTTATAATTCAATGTTTGTTCAGCAAGTATATTAGATTTTATTTTATTTCAGTTTCTGTGGGTTTTGAATATGAGACTTGCCCCAGTCTCATTTTATGGGAGAAGAGGACAGCGCTGCTGCAAGGATTTGAACTAGATCCTTCAAATTTAGGAGGATGGTCTTTGGATAAACATCATGTACTTAATGTCAAGAGTGGTGAGTTAGTTAATTCCATGTGTTATCTGTGCTGTATGGAGTTTTATCCGTGAACAGTTTTTATTTGCATTGTATTTACAGTTTAAAAAATGCAGTTTCTCCACTCTTCATTCCATCTTTCTCTCAGTAAGGTGTGGGATGTGTTTCAGTTGTTAGATAATGCTTGTAGAATTTCAGCAGATATTTTACTGTTCTGGACATTACTTTCCTAAAGTCCAAATCTTTATCCTCAGTTCTGTGGTTTGTTTATTCCCCTGTAGCATCCTTCTGTCTTCCCTCCCTGCTTTCCTTATTTTAACCACACTCATTCCTATCATGACAAGATACTGAGTCCAGTTTGTGTTTTTCTTTTGTCACTTGTTTGTTTTTTTTATCACTTTTCTTTGCCTTTACATATCCTAATCTGAATGTTCCTGGCCTTCACATTTTACAAGACTCTTAGGGACCTGAATGCTTAGCATATATTTGATTTGATCCCTGTAAAGTGTTTTCTACAGTCTCCCTGCTGATCCCTGCATTAACAAATTACAAACGATATTGTTGTTTAAGAAATCTAAAATAGTGTTTAGAATAAGCAAGATCAGGCTATTTGAACACAATCCAAGTGCTGTGTTGTGGCTCACACTCTGATGAGAGAACCATTTGTATAGTGCATGCTACTCACTGTTGCCATCAGTGGGCAGCCACATTAGTATCCTATGACTGCATTTCCAAAGGAACATGAGGCTAAAAGTTCCTGGATGGAAATGTATAATCTTTGATACATTGAAAATGGTCACTCTGTCAGAGAATCCATTCCTTTCTTGGAGCCAGGGTCTGCTCTTTGAACAACTAATTTGAAAAGATATCCCATCTTAAAGGCATTTCTTGAAGCCTGATAAAGATCCTTACCACTAATTTCCTGCTTGCCTTTCATCACTGATCCTTCTAGGAGTTTCCTCTTTCTCCTATCTTTTCCTTTTGTTTGCTTTCCTCTTATCTGGCATCTCCATTTCTTATTTTTCATTTTCCACAAAAAAAAAAAAATGTGAAAGAATGAGAGGTGAAAAGAGAACAGTAAGGTTGGCACGAATTTCCAAATGAAATGTAACATAGGAAACTGGAGTAAAGGGATCCAGGAACACAAATAAGAAACATGTCCTCTCCACTCCTTGTTTTCTCACTTCTCAGTTAATAAACAGTCTAAACCATTGTGCCGAGCCAGGGGGATGTATGGCAGTGGGTTTTTTCATAACAAATACCAAAGGACTCTGGGTTTAGGTTTGGGCTGTGGTTGTGTATGAGTGTGGGTTCTAACAGACAATCTTCATTAAACCTTTATTTTTACTACTGCAGAGCTCTTTCACTCTTTTTTCCACTGTTCAAGTACCAAGTGCTGGAGTCATTTCAGTGTACAGTCCTTAACAGCAGCTGTGAAAAGAGAACTACCTGAAGTCTCCTACAATGAATGACTGTAATAACCACTTCTTCTCCTCTTTGTTATTAGGTATATTGCACAAAGGCAATGGAGAAAATCAGTTTCTAACTCAGCAGCCGGCTGTGATAACCAGCATTATGGGGAATGGACGCCGTAGAAGTATATCCTGTCCTAGCTGCAATGGTCTGGCAGAAGGAAATAAGCTTCTGGCCCCTGTAGCACTAGCAGTGGGTATTGATGGAAGTCTCTTTGTTGGAGATTTTAACTATATTCGGCGTATCTTCCCATCCAGGAATGTTACCAGTATATTGGAGCTGAGGTAAGGTGTTAATCTTAGCGCTTCGTTTCTGTAGCCTGTGCTCAAATCAGCCTTTACCATTACTTTTTATAATTTTGTAAAACATTGTCACTTTCAACCTATTTAAATTCCAGTGGAGAAATGGGGCACAGAAATGCATAGTTCAAAGTCTGTAGCTAATCAGAGCAAAGACTGTAGAGGACTAAAGAGTACAAATCAACTTGTACAAAAAGGGCAGACCACCTCTTTCTGTCCTGTTGGTGGTCATTTGATACAGCCTCCCCTCAGTACTCCACATCATTTAGGTTTGTTTGAAAATTACAGAATTGACTGCCCTTGGGTATTGAGCCACGGTGATAAGCAGAAGTGTAACAGTCTTAGGAGATTAGAGGGAAGATTTCCCTATCAATGGCTTTGGGAACCACTTTCCCACTTCTTTCCCATACTCGTAAGTCTATTTGTGTAGGTTGTCAAGTGCAGTTAAGATTGACACAGAGAGTCACTTTTCATCATCAGAACTCTTTTTAAGATTGTATCTCTGTCCCCCTATCCTGCTCCCCCCACCCCAACTCAACCCCAACATTAAGATTTGGTCACTTAATAGGGAAGGCATGACTGTAGTGTCCCACTTCACCCATTCCTGTTCCATTTCCTTTTATTCATTCTTCTAGGAGAGGCAAGAGCTATTGCTTCAAACTGTAACTTGTAGCTGGACCTTGTAGCACTGTTGAGTATTTGCAGAAAAATGAGGAAAAATAGCTTGCATTGTCTGTCTTCTGATGCTTCTGCAGCCCAATCAGGCAACAGTATTAGTGCTGCTGTAAATTGGATATCACTTCAAAGTACATTGAGTAAATTTAGGTCATTAGCACTTTTTTAATCACACGACAAATAACAAATTCCTCTGTTTCCACTGCAGTTTTAGTTTATAATTAGAGAGGAAAAGTGCACAATGATTGGTCTGCTGTAAATAGGAGGCCTAGCTCTATTTTATACCTCTCTTCCATTCATGTCATTCTGTTGATGTCACTGTTGTGAATTCTGATTTATATAACAGAAAAGAGATCAGATTCAGGTCAATTCTACTCTGAAATCACTCTCTGACACCTACCTCATACACCATCAGGCTGCTTCATTATATCTATTAAAAAAAAAGTCATAGATCATCCAGTGCTTTCTGCTGGCAGCTCAGTATAAACCAGAGAAGGTAATGGTATGGACGAGTGACCAGCTGCAAAAATTGATATCAATATACGCTATAACTCTGCAGTATATAGAATATGCTGAGGTTTTTTTGTTTCTAATTTGTTCAGTTCTGTTTAGGTTTCTGATAAATAGGGCCACAGCTTTACAGGTGAAGAGAAACATTTTCAAATTAGGATACTTAATATAAAGATTTTATATGCACCTCATATCAGCCAGTGATGAAGTTTCCTAGCACACCTGGCATTTGAAAATGTTTTCTGCAATTTTACAAGAGTATTAGTCTGAGTACTTTGCTTTTCCCTATGCAAGAGAGAACTTTGGCTTTTCAGCATGTGAGGGAAAATGGGAAAGGACATCAGAAAAGAAAAAGAAGATGAACTTCTTAATCTTCTTTTGTCCACTTTCTGTTTTGTTTTATGAAAGTCTGTTTTCCATAGCATAGTTTCTTTAGCTTCTGTTATAACTATTAGCAATGAACAACAAAGGTGTTGTATTTTGAGTGCTGTTTGACAGCTGCAAAACTTGACGTGCAGGTTTTTAGGATTTGCAGTAACGTCTTTTGCCCTCTGTCCTTCTAAAGGGAATTACGGTCCATTCCAGGAAACATCATCAGTAGCAGTGATTGTAATTCAATTGATCTTAAAATCTATATGAGTTACACTAGTAAGAGTTAGAAGATTTGAACCATTTAAGTGTGAATGAGAGCAAAGTCCTAGGTTGTATCAAGTAGCTTGAATAGCATTGCAAATAGTCTGTACATAAGTATTACAAACCAAATATATCACTTTATTTAAAGTTCACAAGGGATGTAATTTTGGGTTTACGTAAACCAATATAAATCTTGAGTAACTTTATAAGTCAGAATATCCCAGTGTGCATATTTGCTTCATGCTATCCTTTATGAAGGTGCCTCATCTGAGTGGCTGATGGGAATTTTGACTCAGGAGTGTTACACGTCACACAACAATGGTATTGCCAAATTGGGGTTGTGCATTGAGTGCTGCAGCTCAGGATCGTGTATCTCTTTGTTTCATTCAGTGGATGTTCCTAAATGGAAATGACATAAACACAATGAAACACTGTGATGTGAAGAATGTATTAATTTACTTCTGGGAAGTTAGAGGACAGTTTTCCTTTGGCTTTGACTTTAGACAGTAAACTAGGGCTCAGTTACTGCTATATCCCTCCCATCATACAGTGTCATACTGCTCACTTAGAGTATTTTTACCCTAAGATTTGCTTTGATGGGCTTAAATAGATACCAAGTAGCATCCAAATTTGCTTTAAGCAATTATTTTATTAACTAGGGGGAGAGGAAAATAAACTGTGTAGTAGCAATTTGTTTAAATATAGCCTGTTGGAAAACTGCTTCGGTTAAAGAGGTTGCCTCCAGCTGGCAGACAATATCCTAAGCCCAGTGCTTCCCCCTTCCCAGTTCTATATTCAGAAGACTGCCAGTTTCTCTCACTCTTAGCCCACAAGCTACAGTATTTCCATGTGAAAACTCTTTTCAACGGTCCAGAAAGTTCCCTGTAAAATACATGGTGGGTGGGGGTTTGGGGCAGGGGTGTCCTACCAGGGAACTATTTTGCAACTCTATCACTCCCAGTCACTCTTCATCTGTAAACCAAGCTGAGGCTAGTGCTGAAAAGAGATATCTTCTCCTGTGTCCTTTTGTAAAATAAAACAAATACTATGTTTGCTTTGCCATCTATTCTTCAGCTAACTGTTTGTTCTTTTTTTCTTCTGTTCCCTTTCTATAAAGAAATAAAGAGTTTAAACATAGGTAAGACATGAGCTCTTTCCCATATAATTTGATATGGTTTGTTTGCTTCATTGTGTTTGCTTTTTGTGTTGTGCTTCTTGTGTAATGTTATGTTCTTCATGTACCATATATAGAAACATTTTTATGTGCTAATTGTGTGTTATGAATATGATAAGCGTTAGCAATTATGAAATGCAGTCAAAAAGCAACCAAATAAGTTCTGACAGTAATTAGAAATTTCTAGTAGAATGCAAGTATAATGAACCCCAAGCTAACTTCTATATAAACAGTTCTCCCTGCTGTCTATAATTGGTCTAAATGGTTGAGGTAAACTACAACAGCAGTTTTACAAATGCCAGGAAGGTTCACAAAAGCACTAATGACTGCAAATAGGTCAAAAACTCATTTTCCAGTCATTAATGATTTTCTGAACCCTCTGTCCTTTTTCATAATTTAGTTTCTATTTTCTTTCATCAAGTACATTTAATAATCAGTCAACCTGTGGGGCTGGTTGTATGCAGCCACTAGATGCAATCACTGTAAGATTCATGAGGGAGGCGTAACCTTTCCAGACGTTAATAGGAAAGACTTTTCATTGTCTCACCTGGGCACTAGGCCTTCTGGATGGCAGCAGCATAAGAAACACTTCTTCCATGCCACATCTGGGACAGGGGCCATGGTCACTCTGGAGAATATCAAGGGCAAGATCAAGAAGAACTGTTGTATACTATTGCGTAGTGTCCTGTGCATCACCCTTTTAAAACCATACTTTCCCTGGCTATAATACAAGTTAGGTGCAAAAGTTGTCTGGACTGTCATTTCCACTTTACAATATATTTTGGTATAGCAAGTAAAACTTCACTAAATTTTCTTATCTGGATTAATTCATTCACAATTTCCTAATGATAATTGGTGATGCTGGTCATTTGCAACTATTTTTCAGGTGCTTATTAGAGATTTGCTTTGAGCAGCTTCTCTTTTGAGTGAAATTTAAAGAAAGGCTATTGTTGTACTGTTCTGAATTTGCTGCACATATGAGAAGAATAGGGAGGACAAGCTGATCCTGCCTGTATTTGCTGTCAGGCACCAGGCTCCCTCCCAGCCCAGAGTAAGGCTACTTGTGGTGGTACCTGCTGTGTCTGTCAGAGAGGGCTAGAGGAGGGGATTTTATTGGCAGAGGCCTCTGAGAAATACCGAATGTTACAGAAAACCTTTTAAAACAAGGTACATTCCTTGGGTTTCTATAATTTGAACGAAAGATTATAATGGCGTGGAGACAAGAAGGGCAGAGGTTCTTTAACTGTTCAAAAGTCAGTTTGAGAAATTTTTACTACTATTTACTACTGTATAAAATGTAGCCCCATTTGATGTAATAATCTAGTACAGGGGTGTAAAACTCCCGGCTCCCACCGTTCTCACCCTGCACACATGCCCAGCGCTGGCAGGAGCACAGGGACAAGGAGCTCGGTGCTGCCAGCGGGTGGAAACAAGGTGCTGGGCTGGCTAGAACCAGGTCAGGGCTGGATTGGGCCCATGGGGCGTGAGTTTGACACCCCTGATCTAGTAGTTTCTTTGGGTACGTGAGGAGTGCACATTGCCTTTCCTCAGTCATCTTCTACCAAAGTCTTTCAGATATCTTACATGAAGGGTCTCCTCCCATGTCTGTTCCTTACCCGCCTCAGGAAAGAGCAAAGGGATATGCAACAGATCTGCAGCTCCCAGGAGCTAATCCCTGATCTGGAACAAATGCTCATGACTGACACCCTGGCAAATCTGCCCTGAGGGAGCCTCTAGAGGGGAAAGGCAGGGTGAGCTCCATGGACATACCAGTGACTGCAGGAGAGGAGAGGGAAGTAAGCCCATGTTCTGCCATCGCTCTTTACCCTGACTCATTCCTTATCCCGTCCTGGCAGCAGTGAGACATACCTGAGGCTAGCGGTGGGCAGAAGGGAAGCAGAGATGCACTCACTCAGGAAGGCAGGCACAGGCTGGTGAAATCGTGTCCGAAAAGGAGACCCTTCCAGTCCCGGTGAGCGGCTGTTGCTCCGTGTCAGGCAGTAGAGCAGCTTTCCCAGGCACTGTTGTGAGAGTGAGTGTTGCTCCCACCACTGAGAGGAAGCAAGGCCCCTGCCTCTGGTTGCTATCTGTGCCCAGTTTGTACCCACCTTGACTCTCCCCATTTAGCCAAGGTGGGGTGGCCACATCTTTTAGAAGGGCCAGGCAAAAGGTGCTCTGGGCCAGAGCCCGGAGGGAGGCAGTAGCAGCAAGGCTGCAGCACTCAGTTGTTGGCTCATCTGCTGCTGTTGCGAAGCCTTCAGCGAATTTGGGGTGTATTTGTCAAGTATGGCACAACACTGGTGTCACAGCAAAGTTTGTTCTTCAATGTTAAGGAGAAAGTGTGGTGGAAGAAGAGAGGAGAGTTTCAAAACAGTGACAAGTTCGCAGGTGTTCGTATGGCTCAGATGCTCAAGAGACTGGAGAAATCTCGTAAATGGAAAGAAAGAATTTTATATGTGGCAAGGAAGATGAAGCTTTGTTTTGGAGGGATGAGAAGGGATTTGGTAAGAGTCTAGTGAAGAGGCGCAGTCTGCTGCTGAAGATAAGGAGAGGAACTTGGTGAATAAAGAGACCGTACTCTAATCTCAAGCATGTCACTAGTCGCCCTGCATAACTTTGTCTATACCACTTAACCTCTCTGTGCCTCAGTTTCCTCCTCTGTAAAATGGGTATAATACCCATCTTTTTAAAGTACTTTGAGATCCATGCATGAAGTAAGCGTGCCAAGTATTTTTTGTTTACTGTATTTTTTTCATCTCTAATTTCTACACTCCTAGACTTCAGCAGATGGCATTACCTCTGCCTACTGAATTTTGATCAAACCCATCTCCTTCCTGCTTTCTGCAGTTTTAGAACAAACTGTTACTGACCTAAATTCATGACACGTCAAAGACTGGCATAGAGGAAGATACCTGTAGAAAGTGATATTTTTGGGCCTCCTCATTCCTCCAAATCTGGTCTTGACCCCATGAATGCAGTTGTCTTTGTGCTGCTGATAATCCATCTGCCGAAAGTGGCCTTACTATAGTTTCAGCAAGGCTGATCAAGAAATGGCTTACGCCCACCATAACTTACCTCTATGTATCCTCACTCTTGGAGATGGGCCCTTTTGCCATGTGAAACTAGGAGTGTGGATATTTGGAGGCAGATATCTCTGGTTACTGGTAAGTAACCCTCATTCCTTTTCTTCCTGTCTTCATTTGTCTTCTATGCTTTGAAACCACCATTGACCTTATTTACACTCACCCATAGGCTCCAAAGGCTGGAAAATTCACATCATGCTTAAAATCCAACTAAATTGAGTTAAACTAGCCAGGCAAGATTTTGAAAATATTTCTGCACTGCCGCTCTCTGTGTGTGAATGTATATATATCGCTAAGCCTGACATTTCTCAATTTGCAGATGATTTCCTAAAGTAGTTCCAAAATTTGACAAGCTGTCAAAAAGCATATATTTCAGAAGAGAAGTAGCTTTCCCTATGAGCACCCATTCTAATCACAAAGTGAGGACCAGTTTGTCAGTAACAGAAGGTTTGGAGTTGAAGTCAGACACTTGGGGTCTCTGGTTTTAGTTATAACCAACCTCCTCTGCCATAAATGAGAGTCTTGATAAGAATGAGTGAGAACAAATTTGCTTTAGGAGCAAATGTATTATGCCTCTGCCTCCGATTTATACAAGACTTTGCAAATCTTGTGGCATAAGTAACTCAGAAGCTGAATCTTTGATCTTATTCCTATGACTTCTGCTTTCAAGGGAAGTTAAACAAGGTGACAGGGAGGGGAGGGCAACGGGTAGAGATAAGCCAAAGAGAATTGACCTGGAGTAAGATCTAAAGGACTAAAGAGATCAAGAGGAAGGTCTGCTGTGCAGCTGTGGCTTTATTGGGCTCTGCTGTGCGAGGTTTAGTGTAGCAGGATGAATGAGATTTAAAATGACAACCCTTCTGAAACACTGACCAGGCCCTAATCAAGTTAGGTCCTCAGATAGTCCTTCAGACCGCGCCTGTGAATGAAAGTGTCGGACTTTCTTTCCAGATTCTCTGTGCCTGATGAGTATCTAAGGTCTGAAAGCCTGTGAAGTTTCTAGACTGCTCAGCTGTTTCTGTTTTATGCTTTCTTTTTCTCTAAAGCAACAATCCTGCTCATAAATACTATCTGGCCGTGGACCCTGTTTCAGGCTCACTGTACGTATCGGACACCAATAGTCGAAGGATATACAAAGTCAAGTCCCTCACTGGCACGAAAGACCTAGCTGGTAACTCTGAAGTGGTAGCAGGAACTGGAGAGCAATGCCTGCCCTTTGATGAAGCCAGATGTGGGGATGGAGGGAAGGCAGTGGACGCAACCCTAATGAGCCCTCGAGGTAAAGTAGGAAAAGGAGCTGGAGAAAATGACTCTGTGAGGCTAGGCTGGATGTGGAAATAATTATCTGGCAATTAAATCACTCTTTGCTCGGTAATTTTTATTCTGGGCTTTAATTACAGTGGATTGGCAAGCGTTCGTGCTTTGTTTAGTTAAAGCAAACTTTATTACCCCAACACTGAACGCTGCAAAAGGAGAACAGAACACAAATTAGCAGGGTACCTCTCACTCTGAGAAACAAGTGTGTAAACTGGGAAACAATTACTGTTTGAGATACAATCTTTCAGGAGGAAAACCGCCTGCTGTGGCTTTTTTTTCTGAGTTTTCATTCTATGTATCCCATTTTTCTTCCAAGGCAGAGGAAAACCAAAAGGATTTTTGCCCTCTCCATTTTCTTATTTTTAGCAAAAAGTTTTCCAGATGATGTGGAGATTTGGGATATGTTTCTTTTTAAGATTTTTTTTCCATCGTTTCATCTTAATTGTAAGGATGAATTAATCAGGTGTGTTGCCAGGTGTTTCCAACATCTTTCAGTTTTAGTTCAATGCTTGGAAATAACTAGATGATCCTAAAAGTGAATAAAAACTAAAGGTCCTGTTTCTTTGTATAGATAATAACTGTAGTTAATACATACTGAGTATATTAACAGGACAGAGCTGCTTGCATGTTTTAAGTTAAGCCTCTCCATTGAAGTTAAGATAAAGCTGTATCTTCTCTCACTGCCCAATAGGATGAGCACTGCAACCATTTGAAGACAAAATTTTTAGATCAATATTTTATTTTCAGCCCAAGAAACGGACAAGGCGGTGCACCAAATCAAAGCAGGAAAGGCAAGTGAGAAAAAGCCTGCCCTCCTTCACAACAGGCAACGGCATCCTTCTGAAGGGAGCACCCTTTCATTCTGTGCCTTTCCTCTCTCAGGACTCCCAATGTGACAGGCATTGAACCTTTCTTTTTTTCCTAGGCTGGAAACCCCTGTGTCTTCATCTGGAAACACCAGATGTTCTTCCCATATTTCTTACTGCAACAGGCCAAATAATTTAAAAAATCGTGAAAGAATATAGCGTCCTCTGAGTTCTTCAAAGCTTTAAAACCAGTTTTAAAAGATTTCTAAAAATTCTTCATCCTCATTAGATCATTCAGATGAAGAAAGTAATCCCTCAAATTTCTGAGATTAAAATTTAGCAGATTTTTTTTTAACTGGGTTTATGTAATATACAGAGTTTGAATTTAGAAATAGGCTGATGCATTCTGCTGGCTTCTTGGCATGATTTGAGGATTTCTGTAGTTTCCTTTTCTTTAAAGCCCCATGGGATAAACCTGCTTGATGCTATTTATTCAGCACAACTACAGGTACTTGGAGGGTTCCAGGACCTGTGCCAGGGTTGGAAGGGAGGAAAGAAGAGGGGAAGTGAACAAATGTCACCATCTTGTAAACTTGATAATAAGATAAAACCTGCCTTGAAGCTAGGAGCCCCACTGCTTCACTGATGCCTGGTTTTTATATTTGCAGGAATTGCAGTGGATAAGTATGGACTCATGTATTTTGTTGATGCCACTATGATTAGAAAAGTGGATCAGAATGGGATTATATCAACTCTGCTGGGCTCCAATGACCTAACTGCTGTTCGACCTCTCAGCTGTGATTCCAGCATGGATGTCACCCAGGTAGATTCTCACTAAATTTATTTTCTTCTCTGCCTTGGAAGAGATGGGCATTTATTTTGGATGACTGCCTGGCCACTTAAGAATTACATTATGCAGCATGAGACGATAGCATATTTGATTCATTACTGAAATGAGTGAACCGTTCTTTTACAGTGGCTAACGGAGGTTATTTATGCAACTATAGAGAAATAAGGTTGAGATAATGGGAGTTATTGTCTTAATTGCCTGTTTTTCTGTAATTATTGTGGAGCTTCACAATGTAGCATTTGTTCTTTGCACAGAAACACAATTAGCCAAAGCTACCACTGCACGTAGCTTTAATATTTCCGGAAAAAAAAATTGTTGTTTGCAATAGTTGCCGTTCATGACTTGGTTTCATGATTTACGCTGATAAACCCCTCACTAATTTGCTGTTGTTACACATGGAATTTTAAACACTAGAAGTGTACTTTTCGGTTGTGAGTTTTACAGTAATAATTTGTGCAACTCATAGGTACGGCTGGAGTGGCCTACTGATCTCGCTGTCAATCCCATGGACAACTCACTTTATGTCCTAGAGAACAATGTTATTTTACGGATCACAGAAAATCATCAAGTTAGCATTATTGCTGGACGCCCCATGCACTGCCAGGTTCCTGGTATAGACTACTCTCTTAGCAAACTGGCTATTCATTCCGCACTTGAATCAGCCAGTGCCATTGCCATCTCACACACAGGAGTTCTTTACATCAGTGAGACAGATGAAAAAAAAATTAATCGGCTACGCCAGGTAACTACCAATGGAGAAATATGCCTTCTTGCAGGGGCAGCTTCAGACTGTGATTGCAAAAATGATGTCAACTGTAATTGCTATTCTGGGGATGATGGGTATGCCACTGATGCCATCTTAAATTCACCATCTTCCTTAGCTGTGGCCCCAGATGGTACCATCTACATAGCTGATCTCGGAAATATCCGCATTAGGGCTGTCAGTAAAAACAGGCCCATTCTTAATTCTTTTAACCAATATGAAGCTGCATCTCCAGGAGAACAGGAGCTGTATGTCTTCAATGCTGATGGGATTCACCAGTACACTCTCAGCCTTGTTACCGGGGAGTACTTGTACAATTTCACCTATAGCAGCGATAACGATGTCACGGAGGTGATGGACAACAATGGCAACTCCTTGAAGGTCCGTCGGGATGCCAGTGGGATGCCCCGCCATTTACTGATGCCGGATAATCAGATTGTCACGCTGGCTGTTGGCACTAATGGTGGACTCAAGCTAGTCTCAACACAGACCCTGGAGCTCGGATTAATGACATATAACGGAAACAGTGGTCTCTTAGCAACGAAGAGTGATGAAACAGGATGGACAACATTTTATGAGTAAGAATGTTTTTGGATATATTAAGCGTACATTTATTTTCAAATGGTAGTGAATAGGCTCTAAACTGATACTACTAAAATTTGTTGTAGGATTTTCTCTGATACTGATTAAGGCCATTACATCTCATTGTAGCGTGATACTGGAATTTATTAAGTGGCTTCTTGATTTCATCAGTGTTGCTGGGTCTTTTGGGTGGGTACCAAGCCCCCTAAATTCCTGTCTGCAGTTTGAGGCCAGTGGGGAAGCTCACTCAGCCACCTCCAGCACGAAGGAACTGTATCCCATGTTCGGAAACCCGTGTTTGATTTACCAGATTGGGCCCCCCGCTCTTAGTCGTCAGCAAGGCTGCCGATGACGCACATCCAGACCAGCCCCCAGCAATCTGTGGCTCCTGCTGAGCTGCCTCTCTCTAGGAACCCTAATGCTGAGGTTTATTTGGCACTCAAATTATATATATCTTTCTGTTCAGACTCATATATTACTCATGGTTGTTAAAATGTTGATTAACTTCACTGATTGTTCATTCTTGAGTCAAGTGAGGAAATTAGTTCCCTAGCTATCTGTCAGACCCCTGGTGTAACTTCCAGAATTTGTGGATAACCCAGAAGCACACTGGTGTTCATGAGCATATAGATTAAAAAGACAGAAATTCCTCTTTAAATTGAATTCATCAGAGATTAAGTTCGAAAGAATATTAAAAATGTAGAAAAACTAGTCAGGTTTTTATTAATAGTTATCCTATTCTTAGTAGTCTTATTGCCATTTATTGAGCAAAACAATTTTAAAAACAGAAGCTAAACAATATATTGAAAACGTATACAACTTCTAAGTGTGGCAAGTCCGATGCTATATATTTTGATTGAAATAATGAATTAATGATTACTAAATACCAGTTCTCAAATTAGTAGGCAGAAAGTATGAATAGGGCTTTCTATTTAATTTTAAATTGTAGGCTTACTTTCAAGGTTACAGACTCGCAATGGCACACGTGTATTTTAGTTTATTACTGTATTCATCTTGGCCATAACTTTCTGTCTTTTTAGACAAAGCATAAGTAATGCAGGAATAAAAAGAGCTGTGTTCAATATGCTCAAAATATATCTAAATGAGGATCGCGCCTCAGTATTTTGTCCACCCTGTGTTTCATTCCCGTAAGAAGGAAAGCAGTGCCCTCTCGTGGTCCCCTTCTGATGTGGCCCTGGGAATTGAACCAATGTGATTTTTTTTCTTCTGGACTGTGCAGAGATGTGCGTGGAGGGTTTTTTTCTCCATAATATTTTGCAAAGAGTATTTCTTTAGCACACATTGGTTACGAAAATAATCCAGTTATGTGAATGTGAGGTGTTATCTGCTGTTTACAAGATGAAGCAAAAGCTCACTGTTCTACATAGTGTTAAACCTGACAGTATCACCCATGAGAAATGGACACCCTTCTAGGTGGGGGATTTTGTTGTTGTTCTTTCCTCAAATACTAGCTCAAGACTCAGATCAGAAGTCATATAAACTAGTTATTTCTCAAAACACCAGTAAGTAATTTTAGAAAACTGAATAATCAAGTAATTTTAATCTCTACATGAAAATCAACAAAACATTAAAAAAGGTCATCAGAAACCTGCAAGTATAAAACTGGCATAACCAGTGGCTGAGAGTCGTATTAGGTACTAAGGAAGCATGGTTTATTGGGAAAATTGTGCTGATTCCTAAGTCAATATAGAAGGCAGGTATTTTGATGTCTTACTGAGATGCATCTGAAAATATAATTTAATGTGTATATAGTGCTGACATGTTAACTAGATTTTTTTCCAATATCAAATAAGAAAAGATGCACAATGCTTGCCTCAGGTCAGGGGAAGTTAAGTACCATATTTCGGTATAAGTAGTACAGCCTGAGGTGCTGTCTTAGATGATTGGTAACTTTGATGAGGCAGTGGAAATAACAACTTTTTCCCAGATTTGTACATACATCCTCATAAGCACAGGGCCTGTAGATGAGAGGACAGTACAAACAGTAGTATATATACAGACATACATAATGCAAGTGTAAAATAAACTATACATAGCAACTGTTATCTAGGTTAGAAAAAAGACATAAAATGCCACTCACAAAGATGTTAAAAGAAGATATGTATCTCTGTATGTGCAGAGAAAACCCTGTGTAAAGACTAGAAGTTAGCTATGTGCACCAGAGATGCTCGCTACAAACTATGAGGAAAATAGAGGTATCTCCTTTAGGGTGATCCTAAGCAGCTGACTTACAGTAACTTTGTTATATGCTTTGTCATCTCATGTACCCCCACAGTTGAGAGGTTTATTAATGAGATTATGAGAATTATTTAAATCAGATTTACAAACCTAAACATTCACAGCCCACAGTCACTCAATACCGGTTTCTGATTTCTATTTGTTCTTCAAAGCAGCTCCAAGGAGAAAATTCTGTATTCATCATTGTGCTATTTATTTTGGTAGCTACAAGTTAGTATCAATTGAAGATGAAAGAAATACTTAGGCAGTGAGAGTTTATAAGGACAATAAAGTAGTTTTCTGTGCCATTACATTCATGCATTCATAGAGAGATAATCAATACCCAAAACAGTTAATATGGGAGCAGAATTGGAAAAGAACAAATGTCTTTTAAATAGTAAAATAATATATGAAATAAAGCTCTTAGGAAGAATTTATTTCAGTGCGTTTATATCAAGTAGACACAAACTCTATGCGTGTATTATACAGCAAGTGCTTCTGTATATGCACGCAGCTCATGTGCAGTAGGAGCAAGCAAGGCTCTTAAATAATGAAACAGCTACCAGCAGGCTCACGTGGGGTATTTTAAGCTTGGTTTGGGGCATGAAGCATGGATCTTTGAAGTGTTCCTCACTGGTATTCCTCTTGGTCTTGGGAGCATTCTGAATGCTGCAGTTTTCTTCTCGAATCAGTTTGGGTTTTATAAGGGAGAGAAAATAAGGATATATCTAAATGTGCGTGGATCTGCAGCTTGCCCTGCTGCATGTTAAGTCAAAAGCTGCTGTTACCTCTTTCTGCAGTACTGTGCATGGCACTGTCCTAGCTACTTCCACCTATCAAAAAGTACGTGCTTCAAACCTCAAAGACCAGAAAGATAGCAATAGAATCGGTAAGATATAGAGATACCATCATGTTGGACGGGGGAGAATAGCATGCAGTGCGTTATCACAAGCCCACTGAAGGGATGCACAGGTCAGATATGTGCAGCTCCCCGAAAAGGTGACTAACAAATGCTTAGCCATGTCTTACAGTTGAGCTCTTAGGTGTCCCCCGTGTGCCCTGCGTAGCTCTTTTGGCAGCCCAGCCCACGTGAGCGGGTCGTGGCCAGCCCAGAGCCACCAGACTGTCAGGCACCAGCATTTGTGTCTGCCCTTGGGTGCCAGTGGCCGGTGTTAATCCAAGCTGTCTGGGTACCATCATCTTGGAAACCTTTACCTGCTCAGGCAGACCCGGTCACAGTTAGCAGTGGTAGCAAGTTAGTAGTCAGTACAAGGAGAACCTGTTTTTTTAAGATACTGGGATTGTAATTTTATCAGTAGAAAAACCTGGGATGAAACCTTACTGTAATTGAAGTCTGTAACAAAAGCTCAGTAATTTCAGCGTATCCAGAATCCGCCTCATTTGAAGGTACAAAGAGTGCCTTATCAGATCTGATTCGTCTAGCCTGGTGCTGGGTCATGGCCTGTAACATGTAGTGGCTGCTTCTGAAGAAGACACCAAGTCCTAGGTCAATTAGTCTATTTGCCATTGCAAATTTTTGGGGTTTTTTACTTTGTTAGGCCCAGGTTTATGTCATAGAGAAGAAAGGTATATAGCCATTTCTTTTCTATGTAGCTTTCTTCTTATTGTTCAGATAAATGTCCGAGTGTTGTATTCTACTAAGCACTTACTCTCACATAATACATATATTAAAAAAGCAATGTCAGTTCTAAATTATGTAATATATAAAAGGTTTATGTTTTATTATTTTTTTTTTTTACTTTAAGGGTTTTTTTAAATAGGATATCATTGATGTAATGGTTAAAATAGAAATGCCTTCTTTATACATTGGTATTGCAGTGTGCATAATATATCATTTAAGAAGTGAGTTTTTTATATGTCTAGCTCATAAACTAAATGATCTGAGGATCTTCATAGAGAGTACTTTTGTATATATCACTTTAGGTGTGTTCATTACTTGCCCATAAACCCTTTTAATCTCTGCCATTGCTGATTTCAAATAGTGTGACCAGCACTGGGAAAAATGCCCCATGGCAGGAAGCAAAACACTGACTTACAGAAATAGCACTAGAATATTTCCATTTTTCTATTTCAGTCTCTGTACATCCTCATCCATATTTACTTTTTAGACTGCCCTTGCACTTTGAACAGAGATTTTCACTGAGTAGCCCACAGCAATCCCCAGGAATTTTTCCTGGGTTAATTAAAAACCCAGCAATGTGAATGAAGAGTTTAAATTAATGTCTCATTTGCATTGCTTAAAATATATTTGCTGATGGTGGATTTTGCCAGCCATTTTTCTGGGTGTTCACCAAGCTCTGCATAATCCTGCTGAAGCTGCTCATAGACTTTTCTCGTTTATCCTGAATAACATTCTCTCTTTTGTAATATTGACATTCTCCTCATCACTTTGCTGATCACTAAATGTATCTAAGTAGTCCACGTAGAGACTCTTAGGGTGTATCTCCTTATTAACCTTCTAGACTTTTGAAACTGTCCATTTTTTGTCCCTTTTGTTTTTCCTTGCAAGATGGATGCTTGACTGGATCAGTTTCTTCCCTTATCTATGCTTTACAAGTATTTTTCAGTATTTTTTGTGAAGACCTTTATATAGCCTTAACCAAACCCCTTTTTAATTGTTTATCTCAATATCTCTTTACCCAGTGTCATCTTGATACGGTTAAACTTGTGACTCTTATTAAGAAAACTTATGCTATTTAATCTTGATTTTTATCCGGAACTGCTTAAATGAACACTATTATTGGTCCTTTTTAGGTCGCATGATGCTTTGTTTTATTGACTTACTTCTTTGCCTAATAATTCCATTGGTTCTGGTAAGGCTTATTGCTCCACAGGTGATTTTTTTTTTCCTTCCTCCCCAATATTCAGTTGAATGGGTGCAACCATTTACAATGGATTTGAAAGGTATATTTTATGTTTGTATTAACCGAGGAGCCGATTTGTATATTAATTTTGGAGATCTGCTGTACAGTTCAGATGGCCTGCTTTGAGATTTTTTAATGAGTTAGTTGTGAAATGTCTTGTTGAAAGCACTGATTTGTTTTCATCTTTACAGCTAACCAAAGATGTATAAAGAAGTCAGATAGCTCCGTGATACTAAATGTGCACCTCTTCTCTTCTGTTACTCTCAGGCAATGCAATGGATTTACCAGTTCTCTTCCAGGCTTCCCACTCCAAGGATTTCTACATTCGAAGGATGACCAGTTGGTTTCAATCTCTACCTAAATTTTTCCCTTTATCTACACAGGACATTTTTTCTTTCTGCTGTTTTAGAAGCATGTGCGCTTTGGTAGCGGCTGGGTGAGAGACTCTTGCACAAGTAGAGAATTGCAGCAAGCAGAGTGTCAGACTGGAATACTGATTTTGTTTCAGGTCCCCATTTCTTGCTCTTAACATCCAAGGGATTTCTTCTTTAGCATACGTATGCACACAACTGTGGCATGCTAAAGGAAAGGGAGAAACAGGATGATTTGTTTTAGGCAGCATTCCTTCTTTCTCCCCTCCCCAGGCTTTATATCTCTAAATAAATTAAACTCAGCACTTTTTCTTTTATTTTTTTTTTATCTGTATGCCCCTGGAGCCCTCAATTCATCTTCTAAGCTATATTCCAAGTGCTGAGTGCTGCCCTTTGTGCAACTCTACCTATCCTGTGCTTTAACTTCTCATCATTCATCTCCATGAGCCAAAAGATTGACCTCAAAATGCACTGCAATACCACAGATAAGATCTAAATGAAATTATTGTGTTCTCAAGCTGATGGTTTTTTTAATCTCTTACGGCAAGTTTACTCGTTACATTACTTAAGACCATACTTAGCACTTTCCATTAAGTGTTCAATTGCAAATGTGCAGTGATGCCATTGTATTATTGTAGCATCCATCGTAAGTCCACTTCCGTAGAGCGAAATGCAACTATTAAAACACAGATGAACGTACTGATTATGATTGAGTCAAATATCACTCTGTATGTCCATAATAATTTAATTAATTTAATAATTAATGCAGTTGAGATCAGAATTTCTAAAAATTATTATTATTTCACCTGTATAGACTCTTTCAAGAACAGAGAAATAGTTATGTCCAGGGTGTTCTTGAAAATCTGTTTCACTCTGGGTTTTTTGTACAAATGTGGTGCATTATTAATACATTGGGTATTGAAATGAACATATATCCTCATGGTTTTTTTGCTCTTACTAACTTTTCTATTAGCTATGATCATGAAGGGCGTCTGACCAATGTAACACGTCCCACTGGAGTGGTAACTAGCCTTCATCGAGAAATGGAAAAGTCCATTACCATCGACATTGAGAATTCTAATCGGGATGACGATGTCACGGTCATCACAAATCTCTCCTCTGTGGAGGCTTCCTATACAGTTGTTCAAGGTACCAGAGCACACTTCTCAGCACTTCTAACCGCACACACAACTTGAGAACGCAATTTGCAAAATATTTGTGTCGTTAGGACGCTCATGAGCAGGGGAATAATGTATAACGTTCGCAAGAAAAACTCCCATAAAGCTCATTCCTAAAATGACAGGTCTTCAGGACAGGTAAGAAACATTTCACAATTGTGCTTTGTGTCAAATATGTATGGACATTACCTGCTGGTGTAAGTTAGTCCTGCCGTTACCTCTTGGGTCAGGTTCACTTTATCCACTCAAGTATTTCTCTATACATCACTGCAAAATTGGTTCTGAATTCAGTGCCACAGAGATGCAGTCTGACGACTGAATTTGGGTTGTCTGGGTAGAAATCCCCATGGAGAGAGAGGATCAGGTAGTTTCCTACTGTTAGAAATGAAATCTTCCAGATTTATGCACTCCCATTATACAAAATGTAAAACAATTAGTGCAGTGCATGGTGTTGTGCCACAGTTAGGCCTTCCGAGAACAGCGTTGTGGACCAAGTATGGCAGGAGACATCAGCAACAAAATGCTTGAATGGTTGCATAGAGCTTTCCCGCAGCACCCAAGCATTGATCTGATGAAGCAAATCCAGTCAGTTATCAAAGGTAGACTGAGAGGAATTTGATGAGTGATGGGATTTTTTTAATTAAGATATAATGTCACTGGAATAAGAATATCATCATCGAACAATAGTCTCCTCCTGACATAAATGTCAACATTTATAGACTATTATACCATGACACATCTGGTTACAAATTCTTTACTTCTCTTGCACCAGATGATTAATTTTGTAGATGCTGTTCTTCAGTCAGACGAGAATTGATGCACTGGTGACAGCTGTACACCGTAGCGCTCCATCCTGTCTGAGGAAATGCATGGCCATAAAAGTACGATGTTAATTTTAGAAGTAACTCTTCTCTGACAGGCTGAAGGCCAGGTGTGCACATCAGGCTTGTGCATTCCTAGTGGGATGGCAGGAAGGCAGGCAACTCAAGGACTGTGGCTGCCAGCTTACTTGGCTGGAGCCTCACACCTGAGGGATTTAAAGCCATACTGTAGTTCTCTACAAAGCTTCTGCTTGGAGACAGTTTTTAGGCAGAGGGTGAGGAAATAGAAGAGGTGCTTACTTCTTCCCACTCATAGCAGTCAGGAGTTTTTTCAGTCCTGGAGTTCAGTGGTTTGTTGTTGATCCAGCAGTTCAGTTTTCAGGAGTTCTTGTTCATATTAGAAATAAATTACGTGGTGAAAACATATCACTGTGCATTTTGATTCACAATTAAGACTAAGGGGAAAACAATGAAATAAACATAGTATTTCTCTGCAGGCTCACTGTTACACTACCGTTCTTTACATGAATCAGTAATATCTGTAATTTCCACCATAGTACCACGTAAATGGTAATTGCAGGCTGACTTCATTTAACATCAACAGGAGTGCAATAAAAAACCCAATCAAATTAAGCTATATGTTTTCTTTATGACTGGAGTAGCTAAATTATTTTCTTTTCATTATTGCTGTAGATCAAGTGAGGAACAGCTACCAGCTCTGTAATAATGGTACTTTGAGAGTGATGTATGCCAATGGCATGAGCATTAGCTTTCACAGCGAACCTCATGTCCTGGCTGGGACTGTGACTCCCACCATAGGACGATGTAATATTTCTCTACCGATGGAAAACGGTTTAAATTCAATTGAATGGCGACTGAGGAAGGAACAGATAAAAGGCAAAGTGACTGTGTTTGGAAGAAAGCTCAGGGTAAGTGGAATCTGTCATTACAATAATGGTCTTCTTTGGGCAGACCATTTTCTGTTTTGCAGGACATGTCTTTTCCATTTCTGCTTCTTAAAAATGTACAGCTCTGGGATTGTCTTTAGTGTGACAATCTGTTCTTTATCTGAGAGACCAGTTAACTGCATGGGATCATCTGCTGCCATCAGCTACAGCACTTCATTACTAAAACTTTTCCAGAAGAGGTTGGTAAAAATACCCAGAATATTGCTGCAAGTCACTGTGCTTCTGAAGGTGGTGGGGGAGAAGTCTGGCCACTCACCATTTGTAAACATGCTGTGGCACACTTACCACTGTTAGTCCTGGGGAGCAAACGCAATTACAGCTCGAGCGCTTACGTCGTGCTTCTGGAAAATCCCCCTACAGATTCATTGAGACAGGCAGATTGTTTTCATCCCCTTTCCCAAGTGGCATGATTGGAAAATAATTGCCATAATTACAAAGTCATAAGCATAGGATAAGAAAGACACTCAGGTCATGTAATCCATCCCCTGCCAAATTAAAGATCTGCTGCAGCCGGATTAATCCCATTCTGTGCTTAGCTGGCCTGTTTTTCACCCCTTAAGGATCTAAACTTTCACTGTCTGCTTCAGTATTTACAGCTTGGGAGGGCTTTGAGGTACCAGGCAGAAAACAAATGTAGCGCTGATCCAGTCCTGGTTCCTGTAATAATTCAGTGTCATTGGACATGAGATACAGTTCTATGTGTTCAAGACGAAACATTAAATGCAATATATGCAAACAACTGTGTAGTAATTCACAGAAAAATTAATAAGACTGGGGTGTTAAATTTCTCTACTTTCCTATTACTTAACATCTAATTCACAGTGTTGAATTAACCAGTCTTTCCTTATTTTCCCAGATCTTCCAAATGCATCTGTTGGAGAGAGAAGGAAGGTTAGACAAAAAATTGAGTGTATTTAGCAGCAAATCTGTAATGACTAAATTTCATGGCTGTGTAATTGATTTTTGATGTGTTGACCTGCAGAAGTTGAAAATAAGTAGAAAATAGATCAACTCTGCATTTTGACTAGGTGTTCAAAATAAAAATAAATAAGACCCTGAAATGAAATTGCTGTAATCCTAACTCTCAATATCAAAAATTTAATAGAAGTACTTGTGGTAATTAGCTGAAGTTAAACACATCTTAGAGCTGAAACCTTGCCTGAGATGGGTTTTCTTGCATCATGTTTATGCAAATCAAAACACTATTTTATCTAGCAACACCTCAACATTTAATTGTCTGGTGTTAGTTCCTGTAACAATAATCACATATCCATTTAGCTCTTTTAAATGAAAATCACTATGAGATTATAACAGGTTGAGTGGACTGAAAATGAAATCTGAAAATGAGGAAGAAAGCATAGAATTTATTTACATCTCATTTATTCTCATTCATCTTTATAACTTGTTCAGTGAAGGAAGCCGAGGCGGTGTGTGGGTACACTACGAGGAGCAGGTGGCAGGCAGGGCAGCTGGGACAGCTGTGCCACGACCCGACAGAGGGGGAGGGCAGCGCTGCGGAACGCGCGCAGCGCCGGGACGGGCGCTGAGCGAGCGTGCGGAGCCGTCTCCTGAAGCCCAAATTCAGTGTCAAGAATTACTGATGGGGTTTATTGTTATACAGGATCATAGAATCACACAATGGTTTGGTTTGGAAGGGCCTTAAAGATCATCCAGTTCCTACCCCCTGCCATGGGCAGGGACACCTCCCACTGGATCAGGGGCTCAAAGCCCCATCCAGCCCAGCCTGGAACACCTCCAGGGATGGGGCATCTACAGCTTCTCTGGGCAACCTGGGCCAGGGCCTCCCCACCCTCACAGGAAAACATTTCATCCTAAGATCTCATCTCAGTTCCCCCTCTTCCAGCTTAAAACTATTCCCCCTCATTCTACCCTGCACTCCCTGATAAAGAGCCTCTCCTCAGCTTTCCTATGGGCCCCTTTCAGTACTGGAAGGCAGCTTCGTGGTCTCCCTTGAGCCTTCTCCAGGCTGAACAACCCCAACTCTCTCTGTCTGTCATCACGTTTGAGCTGCTCCAGCCCTCTGATCATCCTCGTGGCCCTCCTCTGGACTCACTCTTAACAGATCCGTGTCCTTCCTGTGCTTGAGGACTCCAGAACTGAATGCAAAGCAGGGTAGAGGGGCAGAATCACCTCGATCTGATCACACTGCTTTTCACGCAGCTCAGGACTGTTCCTCATTTCTTCAGGTAGTGCTGCTACCTGTGCCCCCAGTGCCACTTATCCCTGCATCAGGCACACTGAGCTGTACGTGTCAGGCTGGGCAAACAAGCCCAGGCAGACTTTATTAAGCCAAGAAGGGAAGACCTGCACTTCACCTTTATATTATCCCACTTACTGCCTGCTACTATTTTATGCACAACACGTTCTTGTGGTAGTTTCAGATAAAGTCTTGATAAGATTCCCTCTGCAGAGCTTTTGTTACAGTGCAGCATCACATAAATATTTTTTGTTGCAAGACCTTTACCCAAGACACAAAGGGCTCACTCCTACGGCCACCTGGTCAGCAGCAGCCAAGGGAAAACCAGATGTGCATGTAGATAGGAAACAAAGAGAATGAGCTTGTTGGGTAGTCTTCAGTCTTGATACTTGTAATAGTGTTATTACTGTTCCCAGGAGAGTGGGAGTTAGTCATCCTGTTTGGGTTTCTCTATAATTAATGTGACACTACAATTACACACTCTGGTTTTACTTATTTTACAAATGAAAATGAACTTACCGAATTATCCCAGCAGGTGCTTCTTTATTCTCCAAGTGATGTTTGTATGTGTACGTAGCTCTTCTGTGTAATCATTTAAAAACCCATAAAACTTATCTTTTGTATGACAAAAACTAATAACCATTATGATGTTTTTGAGATAAAGGGAGGCTACCTGGAGCCAGACTTCACTACATGCACATTACAGTTGCAGTTACTGTTATGGAGGGAAGAAACCGCAGAAATCCCAACTGCTTCATGAGGCTTCAGATTTTTTTAATTAACAACCCAACCCAAATAAAAAACCCAAAACCTAAAATTCAGTTCTTAATCTTTTTGAAAGACCTTTCTTCCCTCACTCCTTTTGAAAAATCTGTCTGTCCTTAAGAAATTGGGATCTTTCAGTCATACATTAGCTTTTTAATGTCATAGCTAAATGTTTTTGAGAACTGAAAACTCTCTCCTGCTTCCCCAAGAGCTCTGGAAAGGAATGGGTTTGGTATGTCTCTGTCACCAGGACTACATTTACGCAACTAGAGCAACCAGTTGAGAAAGTATTGATGTTGAGTTTTACTTCACTGTTTTTGTTTCCATTACAATGAGAGAATATCCTTTATTTTGCCAAGGTGCCTAAAAAAAAATACCTTATCTTGTCTTTGAGTCAAGGGAAAAGTTGTTGCTGGGATAACCTTTGGGAAAACCTACAGAAAAGTGCTTTTTCTAATCATTGCCACTGAGAAAATGCATACTGTTAAAGAGCTAAATTTTATTAATGGAAAAAATTAGGATAATGAGCGATAATTTGAAGTAATTATTTCTTTACAAACACGAAATTGTATTAATTTTAGATTTGCTTTCTGTGTAACTGAATTCCTACAGAGTCGGTTGGGGTGGGAATTGGGTTTACCCCTGCCAGTGGAAATATCTCAGAATAACTTTTATGTACTTGAGAAAGGCTCAGGGTTAATTTGCATATTGTTTGATGTGCAGTTTAATTTTGGATAAGAGAAAGCGTTGCTTAATCAAAGCTACTGTAAAATGTAAGCTGAAGAACAAATTCCCAGAAACTGATGAACTATTTTTTAAGTAGTCATTGCTCTCAAATTATATCTAATTTAAAGACTTCTACTTTATTAATGATGCATCTACAATTAAATTACTTAAGAAGCTTTATCAGATTACAGCATTAGCCTGAATTCCATGGCTTAGCCTCCAGTGAATGCGTTTATGTATCTCTCATTATAGCAGTCCCACTAGAAGCCTCTCCATTTGGCATTCTTATGCTCCTTTTTTCTGTTTTGCTCTTTTATTAAAAAACAAAATAAAAAAAAAAATCTGGGACTCAAACCCTTCATGCTCTACTTTGATTTGAAAATTGTAACTGTAAAAGTGGGGAGAAAAAGAAAATTATTTATTTAAACTAATTATTGAGCACTTCCGTTTCTCAAAACTGGATGTCCATCCTTCCCAGCCTGTATCATAAGGATTTTTAATCAGAAGAAATTAAACCCATCCCAAGTGATTGGGTTGCTGAGGGATCTACTGAACATTTGGAAAGTAAATGAAGAAAATATTAAATGAATTAATTCATGAGCAGGATGTTGCAACTGCAGAACCTAAGTGGCTACAGCTTAATAAAGACACAAAATTACAATTTATTCTATTGTTCTTGGAGTCATTGTATGGAAAAAGGCTAAGAACTACTGATGGTGGAAGTAGAAAAATTACTTCCATACAAAATAATTTGTTTCTCTGTGCTTTGAGACCTCTGTGTGCAGTGTGTCTGTCCGTGCTGACAATGAGGAAGCCTTTCTCTGTAAGATTGCAACTCCCATGTTGCAGGGAGATGGGAAATATCGCAGTAAACCAGTCCAAGTTGCGTATTTGAATATGCCTAGCAATGGAAAGCAAAAGCCAGGTAATAGGAAGACGTCCTTCACCTTTCAGAAGTGGGGGCAATTGAGTTCTCCTTTGCCCGTGCTATTTGCACGCTGAAAATATAGAGGTAGTATATATAGCATACTATATATATACACACCCCCTATATAGAGAGTATCTGTACTCTGTATATCGTAATATAGAGCAATGCTCATTGCTCACTGAATGCAGCCTTCTTTCATTCAATAGGTGCACGGGAGAAATTTACTGTCCATTGATTACGACCGGAACATACGGACAGAGAAAATCTATGATGATCACCGGAAATTTACACTGAGGATAATTTACGACCAGCTAGGACGGCCTTTCCTTTGGCTGCCCAGCAGTGGCCTGGCTGCTGTCAACGTGTCGTATTTCTTCAACGGGCGCCTGGCTGGGCTGCAGCGCGGTGCCATGAGCGAAAGAACGGATATCGACAAGCAAGGCAGGATCATATCGCGCATGTTTTCAGATGGGAAGGTCTGGAGCTACACCTATCTAGAAAAAGTAAGCAATGTTGCTTACTTTCTGACAAAGAACTACTCGGCTTCATGTTAAGTTCTTTATATAACGTACACAAACGCAAATTATCTGCTCTTTGATATTTTCCAGCTGTTAGGAATCCTTTTGTACCTGGTCTCAAAATTCCTTATTTTTCAATTAATCAACCGAATTTGACTATTTTTTAACAGGAAATGCTTTATTCATGCTTTGTCTCTTTTGATAATTTCCTGAAAGCACCTAGGCCGCCATATAATGCAATAAACTCAAATTATGTTTATAAATTAAACACAATGAATTGTGCTTAATTAAGACCAAAAAATGCATCACTAAATCTGACAAAAGGTTCAGGTAGAAACAGGTAATTCATCTCTGATCATCATTTATTAAATGAAAACATGGTAATGCGTATTCACTTAACGTAATTAAGACTCTTCAATCATAAAAGCAATTCAAAGTTGCATATTATTTTCCCTTTCCCTTCTTTGAATCTGTTGTTTTAAGCAAACCAGAACTGATGTTCTCTGCTTAGTTTCTCACATTTTGCAGTAACAGTTGTGAATTACAACTGCTAGCAGAGTGATAAATCAAGTCATTTATCTAACTCCTCCGCATCCCTCAGAAAAAGAAAAGAGAAGGAAAAAAAAAGAAGTCCTACTAAAGGAAGGGTAGCTGATCCCTAACCTACACTTTCTCTGGAGTGGGAGGATATTGATTTCCAAGTAGCAGATCCTCTCATCTGTCAATCTGACAATATTCCTGAGCAGCTTTATGCCCCCGACTAATGTATTTATGTCTCCTCTTATTCTTTTAGCATTAGTGCCTCTTCAGTAAACTTTTCTTTAATGCCTTTTCAGGGGTCACATGCTGAAAGATAGTAACTGGGTATGCTTTTTTTCCCCTCTAGTCGATGGTACTACTGCTTCAGAGTCAACGACAGTACATCTTCGAGTATGATTCGTCAGACCGACTTCATGCAGTTACCATGCCTAGCGTTGCTCGGCACAGCATGTCAACTCACACCTCTATTGGCTACATCAGAAATATTTATAATCCTCCTGAAAGCAATGCATCAGTGATTTTTGATTACAGCGACGATGGGAGGATTTTGAAAACATCGTTTTTAGGTACCGGCCGACAAGTCTTCTACAAGTATGGAAAGCTATCCAAATTGTCTGAAATTGTTTACGACAGCACTGCAGTTACTTTTGGATACGATGAAACTACAGGTGTCTTAAAAATGGTGAATTTGCAAAGTGGAGGATTTTCTTGTACAATTCGCTATCGAAAAATCGGTCCTCTTGTTGACAAACAAATCTACAGGTTCTCTGAAGAAGGTATGGTCAATGCAAGGTTCGATTATACATATCATGATAACAGCTTTCGAATCGCAAGCATCAAACCCATAATAAGTGAAACGCCTCTTCCAGTTGATCTTTACCGTTACGATGAGATTTCTGGCAAAGTAGAGCATTTTGGCAAATTTGGAGTTATTTATTACGATATAAATCAAATTATTACTACAGCAGTTATGACACTGAGTAAGCACTTTGATACCCATGGACGCATTAAGGAAGTTCAGTATGAAATGTTCAGGTCCCTGATGTACTGGATGACTGTACAATATGACAGCATGGGAAGGGTAACTAAAAGAGAACTGAAACTCGGTCCATATGCCAACACAACCAAATACACCTACGATTACGATGGGGATGGGCAGCTGCAAAGCGTAGCAGTCAATGACAGGCCAACCTGGCGTTACAGTTACGATCTGAATGGAAACCTTCACCTCCTGAATCCTGGAAACAGCGTCCGATTGATGCCTCTGCGCTATGACCTAAGAGACAGGATTACGCGCTTAGGGGACGTACCGTACAAAATTGATGATGATGGATTCCTGTGCCAGCGAGGCTCAGATGTGTTTGAGTACAACTCCAAAGGACTCTTAACAAGAGCTTACAACAAAGCAAATGGGTGGAGCGTTCAGTACCGTTATGATGGACTCGGCCGAAGGGCTTCCTCTAAGACGAACCTGGGGCATCATCTACAGTACTTTTATGCTGATCTTCACAATCCAACAAGGGTAACTCATGTCTACAATCATTCCAATTCTGAAATTACCTCTTTGTACTACGATCTGCAAGGCCACCTCTTCGCAATGGAAAGTAGCAGTGGGGAAGAATATTATGTCGCCTCTGATAACACAGGCACTCCACTAGCTGTGTTCAGCATCAACGGCCTCATGATCAAACAGCTTCAGTACACGGCATATGGGGAGATTTACTACGACACTAACCCTGATTTCCAGCTGGTTATTGGGTTCCATGGAGGGCTGTATGATCCTTTAACCAAACTCGTCCATTTTACCCAAAGGGACTACGATGTCCTGGCTGGACGCTGGACGTCTCCTGATTACACCATGTGGAAAAACATTGGTAGAGAACCTGCTCCTTTCAATCTGTACATGTTCAAGAGTAACAACCCTCTCAGCAATGAGCTGGATCTAAAGAATTACGTAACAGGTGAGACTTCATTACATTTCTTATAAATAACACTACAGTTTGGAAGGTGCTTTGGGAAAGAAATCACACTTCTCCTTACTAGACATTTGCTGAATCCTCCTATCAAGGTTGGGCCATTTTTCTTTTTGTGGTATGAAAAGGGTTGGCTAGTCCTGATTCTTTGGTACTTCTCCTCCCCGAATGAAGGGTTACGAGAAGCCACAATTAATTATGGAGCAGAGGGACTTGCCGAAATATTCGATTTCAGCCCAGCCATAGTGCTCATCCTGTTGAACTGGTACTGTGTGAAGTTGTTCATTCTAATTTTATATAAAGCAAAATGAAGACACAGGACTCACTGGCAGGTTGGTTGCAGGAGCCAGAACTGCTGAGCATCTCTTCCCTTCAGGGCTGCTTTTAAAATTAACTGCTGACTGAGCCCATGGGCACATTATGAATTAGCACCAAGAATGGATTTAATTAAACCTCTTTTTCCCATTTAACCTTTAATATGCAAAGTCTTTAGTTTTTAGAACAAAAATCCTGATGTTTTTAAAAGTTATTTCTTCCTGAAAGACTAAGAAATTTTATAGAATGTGTAGAGCTGAGAAAGAGAAACAATAAAGTATTTTTCATCGCATATGTTAGAACTGGGTAAAACTTGTAACCTTTTCTTAATTAGTAATAATTTTTCACTTAGTAAGATCACATAGCACTTGAACTTGCTGCTGGCAATTTCTATAAAGAAAGGTAATTAATATGTCTTCAGGAAAAGCTTTTTTTTTTCAGAATCGAATATGCAGTATACAATAATTAAAGTGGTGATATCATTTTTAAAAAGGAGCCATCTTAATTTTAGCAGTAATTTCAATTTCAAGAAAAGTGCATTTCCTTCAAAGAAAATCACAGCAAGTTTCTTTAGGATGTTGAATCCTAAACTTTACGTGTAACACACCATAGGTTCTACTGTAGCTACTTTGCAATTTGAAGATAGTGTGATTTGTAGCTGATAGTGTGAAAGTATTGGTGACCAGAATTACCTTGGGATCGAATTCTGTTGTCCTAAACTCAACAAAATTCCTATTTTCATCCACCACTGTTTGATTTAGATTTTCAGTATCAGCTATGATATTTTGCTACATTATGAAATTTGATTTATCCATCTGCTGGATGAAATCTAGGAAGATAGATTGCTTTTTGTAGTTACCACCTTGTAGTTAGTAAAAATACTTAATTGGTGGTCAAAATATTTGTTCCTGTATGGACTAAACACACTGTCTTGCACGAGAAGCGATTATGGTGGCACCTGAGTCATTGTTTAAAAAAATAGAAGATAAAAAAGTACTTGACCCCCCCAATCCATTCTTAGTGTTAACCTCTGACACTGCTTTGTTCACAGGTTTTGCTGAAAAGGAATTCCTGTAGCAAATACAAAGCACATTAGCTAAGCAAAATAGTAACTACTTCATATATACATCCTCTGCTTTCTTTTGTGGAATTAGGGCAGCTGAAGTGAGCTGTTTGGGAAATACCTTTATACCATAAAAAATTTAAAGCCTTAAAAAGGAGCAGTAACCTTATGGTGTGCAAAGCTAGAGGAAAATACGGTGGGCACTGTGTGATGGCACATACACACAAACGTCCTGCTTCTGATCTCCGTGACAGCCAGTAAAGAGAAGGGGGGAACAGAAATGTAAAATAGGATCGTGGGCTTTTTTTTTTGTTTAAAAATATCATTTTGATAACTAAAATACATCATTAGTTCTTAATATCTGGTGAGGATTACTGTTACTAATTTAGTAATTTAGCTTTTTCAACTAGATATGAAGACAGAGTTTTACTGTCAAACCCAGAGTTGGAACTTCCCAAAGCTCACCCAGAGCTGAGCTGTAGTCCTCCCATGCAGCTCCTACTTTTCCGTACTGGGCCTGGAGGGATGGGCAGGATATCAGGATATTCATGCTGCCTAAATATAGACATCAGGATTACAAGTCCAGCTTCTCACTGTATTTAATGGAGCCTCCCGAGACCTGCTGACAGCTAATAGAAGTAGGACATAGAAAAGAAGCCAAGAGAAGTCTTTTCCGAAGGACATTGCAGATGTTTTCAGGAGTACTAACCTAGTAAAACATCAATCTGCAGTACAGTTTATAGGTTACAGGAGCCACATCACAAGATGCCAGAGATGGGACAAGTGTTGCATACAGTAAAATAATAATAAATATTCTAGGATGGAAAAAGAATGAAGGAGGTAGTATAGCCCTGATGAACTATTCAGGGTAAATTTAAAGTCTGTTCATGGTACATTACTACACTTCTGTAAAGTGCCACTCTGTAATATAGATTATGTTCCACTGCTATGTGAAATTAAGGAAGTCAAGGATGGATTTCCTAATTTTTTTTACTTCTTTTGTTTATTACAAGCACTGATTTCTCACTTGCCTGCTTACTTTTGATTTTTAGATGTCAAAAGCTGGTTGGTGATGTTTGGATTTCAGCTTAGCAACATTATTCCTGGTTTCCCTAGAGCAAAAATGTACTTTGTCTCACCGCCATACGAGTTGTCAGAGAGTCAAGCATGTGAAAATGGACAGGTAGGCAGAAATATAAACTTATTTTTCTTGATAAATTTGCCTCACTCTATGAACAGAACGTCTGACTCTTCTGTACTTAAAGCAGAAGGCCAAGTATTTATTTCAGTGTAAAATGTGAGTATGGCTCGATTTTATACTAATGAACATATGCTTTTCTTGCCAGCCTTCATTGTTATCATAATTACAGTGTTATTAGTTTGTCTGTTATTGAGTTCTTCCTTGATTAACAAGTTGTAACTCGATTAACTTGATTAGCAATGACAAAGGGAGACTTTGTCAGGGTAATTTATCATCTGTTGTACCTTTGGTAAAACGATCCTAATAACATGTGTTGCAATAAACTTAGGGTGGTACTTGCTGTACTGCTAAGAATTGGCTCTTTTTCTCACCCTGTTATAGTATTTCTCATCAATTTTTGTCTGACACTTTTCATAGTTAGAGGCTTTGTTTGTTTCTCCAGTTACTCCAGTTAACTGCAGTTATGGTGTTCATACTTACTCATCGGGTTAAGGTAGAAAATGGTATTTGCTTTCCACCTTTATAATAAATTCCAACCCATTTAATAAACTTAGAAAGAGTACTAGACCAATTCGAAACTTAGTCTGTGCTAGACTCACTTCACATTTGTGGTAACACAAGTGAAATGACATATATACCAATTTCACAGGCTTCTAAGTCATTTGAGAATCTAAATCCTCTCTTCAGGAATTGCTTTGGTAGTTCAGAGCCAAATCTCTTCTATTTTCAAAAAGGCTTGCCTTCAGAAGCATTTTATTTATATATATTGGTTGAAATCTCCGGGCAAAAGTGTCCAGAAGTTAGGTGCCATCTTTTAATAATTGATCCTGTTTGGGTTAAGCTCCAACTAAATTGTGTTAGGATTGGGTTTTACTTATTCTTGTAAGGGAATCATACAATTTGTTGAAATTGAGATTTTTTGGTACCTATATTCTACAAAAGGTGATTAATAAGAAATATTTTGTTTGATCTTACTGCTAACAAAATAATTTGCCAAATGAGTATTTACCTGATTCTGAATTGGTTAAGTATAGGTGCAGGTAACTCAGAGTGGCCTTCCCACAGCACTGAATTTTTCACTGCATGGCTTTCCTTTCAGAAAGGAAAACAAAGAGTAATATTGGTCTCTGAAATAAATATTTTCAGATCTTTATCTTCTTTGGTGTCTTTTTGGTCTGTTTTGTGTTCCCCAGCTAATTACAGGAGTTCAACAGACGACAGAAAGACACAACCAAGCTTTCATGGCTCTTGAGGGACAGGTGATATCTAAAAGACTACACGCCAGTATTAGAGAAAAAGCAGGTCACTGGTTCGCAACAACCACTCCCATCATTGGGAAAGGAATCATGTTTGCTGTGAAGGAAGGCCGTGTAACCACTGGCATTTCCAGCATAGCCACAGACGACAGCAGAAAGATTGCCTCTGTCCTTAACAGTGCTCACTACCTGGAAAAAATGCACTACAGCATCGAGGGGAAGGATACCCATTACTTTGTCAAGATAGGCTCGGCTGACAGCGACCTCGTCACCCTCGCGATGACCAGCGGGCGGAAGGTCCTGGACAACGGAGTCAACGTCACCGTCTCCCAGCCCACTCTCCTCGTCAATGGGAGGACTCGAAGGTTTACCAATATTGAGTTTCAGTATTGCACCCTGCTGATCAGCATCCGCTACGGACTGACCCCCGACACGCTGGACGAGGAGAAGGCAAGAGTGTTAGACCAGGCTCGGCAGCGCGCGCTGGGATCAGCCTGGGCCAAAGAGCAGCAGAAGGCACGGGATGGCCGAGAGGGCAGCCGCGTGTGGACAGACGGAGAGAGGCAGCAGCTTCTGAGCACGGGAAGGGTTCAAGGTTACGAGGGATATTATGTCCTGCCCGTGGAGCAGTACCCAGAGCTAGCAGACAGTAGCAGCAACATCCAGTTTTTAAGACAGAATGAAATGGGAAAGAGGTAACAAATTAACCTGCTGTCATCCTTTGCTGGATGAATCAGTAGTCCTAACTGTTATCTCCTCTCCTAAGGAGATGAAGACCTAAATGGGGGCACTAGGCTGAGCTACTTTGGGAAAGTAAGTGGCAAAAAAAGCTCATATTTTTTGAGTTAAATGCTACTGTTCAAGTGATTAAAAACCACATCCTGAAGTGGACTAAAGCCAGACTGAAAACTCTAACCGTTCAAATTAAAAAGTACCCCTGAAATATTACCCACTTGTTCTGGGTCTAAAGAAAAACAAAAAGAAGGCCTCGTATTGTATTACCTCACTCCATTCACACGTGAGCAAACTAAGAAATCCAAGTGGGCCACTTTCACTAACCAGCTGATGAAACACAGATGATTCAGACTGCTTGTTTGATAAATATCCAAGAGGTTTTCATTTAAAGCAAAATACAGGTGCATTTAAAACATGACTTTGGGGTGATTTGTGTGTAGCAACTGGAGGACAATGAGAATGCAAGTGAGAGCGCACTGGAAATAGTAAAGAAAAATATATTTAAAAGTAACAAAACCACACTTGCACTCTGACCCTCCACTTGTCTGGCCTGAGGCTTAACTTATTCAAAGAGGGCAGAGTGTAAAGTTACATTCGAAATGGTGGCTATAAATCACTACAAATAAATTTCATACTCTGTTTGTCTTTGAAGATTTCCATTGTGGACAGTATAACACAGTTACAGGGTGTAGTCTGTTTAGATTCAGTAGTTTGTTGGTATCAGTTCCAGTAGAGCTGTGGGCATTGTGTTACACTATTGCAAATGGGCACCACGTCAGATCACCCTGTACATACATCAGCCAGAAGGCACAATCACTGTTTCAGATTTAAGAATTATTAGTGTGTTTGTTTGGTCGAGAAACTGAGACAATCACATTACGGTCACCACAAAAAAAAAAAGAAAAAAAAAAGTCTAATAAGAACTTTGGTACGAGAACTTTTTTGTAATATACATGTATGAATTGTTCATTGAGTTTTTATATTAATTTTAATTTGCTGCTAAGCAAAGACTAGAGACAGGCAAAGATAATTTATGGCAAAGTGTTTAAATTGTTTATACATAAATAAAGTCTCTAAAACTCCTGTGAATTACTTGTCTTCCATTGTGAAATCTTTAAAAAGTGGAAAAATATTAGTATCTGACTGTCACCTAATGCACACAGCATCTTATGCATTGCAATAACTTGCTGTTGTACTGTGGATTCTACAGAGGGCTGGTCCTTTGATCTCTGGGTAAGCAAAGTCCTACATACACAACCCCCAAAACTCTTTTTAGTGCACAGGAAAAAAATGGTAAATGCTTTAGAATTTCCCCATCCCCACCTCACAACTAGCGACCCTCAAACTGAATCATGGAATTAGTTTAATTGCACAAAAGTAACATCCAGACAGTTTGAAAATGCAGTAACATAATATTAAATGGAACACAGAAAGCTGTGCTGTGAGCCAGGAAGTCCCCATGAAATCTGTCTTCTTTGGGAGATTGCTTATTGCTACCACATTTAAAAATCAGAGGTAAGATCAAAGACCCTCTCCTAAGCAAACAGTCACTCCTCATGATGTTAAAAGGGAACCATCCATCAGCCGGAGCCCTGCTGCTTTTATCTCGTTTGAGTATGTAGCCAAGGAGCTCTACTTAATTTTGAGAACAGTTTTGCTTTTGGGGTTGCAAATGAGGTTTTTAATGATTCATGATATCGACGGAGATGCTTGAGTTGATTATGGGCGTTAATGCACTCCAGGGCATTTTTAAAGCAGAACAGTTCAGGAGCTGTGTTGTGTAACACCTGTAGTGCTTAGAACATGCGTCTGATTTCTGCTGAGCAATCAAGAGCCATCCCGAGCTGCCTGGAGTGTTGTGTTTGCCTTATTGCACACGCTGAAACCCCAAAGCTCATCCTCTGAAGGGTACACTTTCAGATGAAGTCCTGCATATCCACCCCTGTGGATGTTTGAATGTGCTGATGGATTGAAGTGCTGTTACGTTATCAGACTCTTCTTTACAAGTGAAACCTCTTAAGTATTGTTTTGGTTTGTTTTTTTAATGGAGGCATAAAACATGAAATCACAAGGTAGAGAGACTTTTTGCTATCCCAGTGGGGTTTTTTTTCCCTTGCCCTGTACTGGTGAGCTGCTCAGGTCATTTTTTGGAACAGAAATTTTCTTGCAGTTGAGATGGTTGAAATCAGAAACTGTCTCACAGTCCCTGATGTCCTTTATTCTGTTACCATTCTCCCGAAGTGGAAACTCTTCAGAATTAGAGATTCTGCTACTTCAAAAGGAAACTCAGTTAAGCTAGAAGTGAAATGCTCTTTTTAATACTGATTGCTAAGGGAGGAGGTGTAACAGATTTGCAGGGGATGCACTCCCAACCCAGCTCCTTTTCAAGTAACATAGACATCAATGGGATGTTCTTAAACACAAGTTTTCAAAGTGGTCCAGGCATGCTAGCTAAGTACTCACCAGGGACCGTTTATCCAGCACTATCTGTGGTTTCCAAAGGCTGTCAGCAACTCGGCACCGGTCCCGTGGAAAGCCATGGGCAGGCGTGTAATGAGCTGGTCTGAGAAGCATTCCTCGCTGTGTGACAGTGCAGTGCACGAGCCCAGGCCAGCCCAGGAGCTACAAACCCGGGCTGGCCCTTCTACCTCACTTGAGTGTGAGCTGAGGTGTCTGCAGAGCAAACACAAATCCCAGAACAGGTTTGTGCCTGAAGCTAAAACCAGCTGTAGAATCAGCATTAGAGTACATTGCCTTTCTTCCTATTGGATTGCTATAATTGAAGGAATTTGGCATTTATAACCTTGCATTTCTGCTTTAAAAAAAAGAACTGTTGCACTTCCTGCCTTAACCCAAAGCCCGGATCTTGGATGCTGATGCAGGCGTGTGTCTCAGCACACCTTGCTCCTCACCACCACTGGTGTTTTGCCTCTCGAGGTTGCACTCCATGGCATTTTGGCCACATGATGGCAGTTCTGCCCGTAAGATGCTCAGAGGTACCAGCCTTTGCCTCCTTGCACTCCTTGCCCACACCAGTCCAGCAGCAGTGCCGTGTTCGCCTTCCTTAGTGGCCTCAGCGTGTCCCAAATAAAGGCACCAACAAAAACTCCTCAAAGCTGGGCCAGACCAATGGGCCCACAACACTCTCATGAGAACTAATGTGGGGGAGGAAACATTTAGGCTTTATGTTTCTTTCTTTGCTGCCTGGAGTGCAAGGGCTGACACAGGTACACACACTGAGCTCTGAGAATGTGCAGAGCCGGTCTGAAATCTGCATGGGAACCTGGCTCTAGTATTGTTAGTTTTCACCTCCCATCCTTGGGTAATGGAGCCTCTCAGAAGTTTCTTGCCAGAAATGAATGTACCGACAGCATTCTGCCCCTGTAACATGACCCCTGCAAGACCCTGATCTTCATGTAGCCCATGTTCATCGTTGGTGTAAGACAGAAGAGCTAGATATCCCCCATCTGCACTGGATGTGACTGTAGCATAGGGTCCTCCCAAGATCATCCAACATTTGTTGGTCAAGAGTTCCCTCTGCAAACAAGCATCAACCTTCCCCAGGAATCCAAGTAAACCACATCAAAACTGAGTGCCATTGAATAATTTACATTAACTGCTCTGTGTTATAATTTCTGTCAGTGTGACCTTTTTTTTCCATAGTCTTGCAAACACTTCCAAAGCAGTCAGTGATGATCAAGCCTGGGAACATGCTCACCATTCAGCTTGAGACTACAGCCCCAGCGAACTCAAAAGGTAAAGTTTTGGTCACCCTATCGTACTGTCCTGGGTTCATCTGGTGATCTTTCATGAGAACCACATGTTAAGGTCAGTCATATGCTCAGGCAGCCTTTATTTTAACTGTGCATGTGTTCAAAGATGAGATCTTACTTTGCAAACTAAGGTAGGATGGCCTTACAAGTCCTACAGCATCCAAATGTCAAGCATGAGATGAGGCCTTTAATCTCAGAAAATATAGATTTTATCCAGAAGAGAAGACCCTCTATAGCTATAATTTATTCTACAAATAAGAGTGTGAGGTTTGCGTCAGGGCAAAGGTCGTTTCCCCAACAGATGCCCATGTGTTTCAGATCACCTGCAGCTCAGCATGTGCCACCAGCCCTGCTCAGGCTCCCCTGCACCTCCTGCAGCAGGAGTGGGGTGTTCCTCTTTGCAGAAGGTCTGCAGCAGCTCTTCAAATTACATATTAGATGTAACAGGTTAGGTTTTCACTTATATCCTTGTTTGTTAAAATGTTTGTGTAGCATCTTAGTCTCTGCTGAGGATTCAGTGGTTCTGAGGTTACAGTCAGGCTACTTCTGTGGTGCTGCTGAGCCAAGGAGGAAAAAAAAAAAAGCAAGTAATAAAAGCGAAATGTGGTAAAAACACCATGGGAGAGAGCTGTGTGCCAGCTTGCAGTGAGAAGCAAGTGAATGCAGCCAATTTATAAATCCTTAACAAACAGGATTTACAATGGCAGTTAAGCCACTGTGAGTACAGGAGGTGGCAGGCAGTATATTGTAACGCTGGCCATGCTGGGTTACAGCAGCTCAACAGCATTGCTATTGCAGGAATTATCTTTACAGAGTTTTACATTTTTAGATGACTGCTTCTGGCAGGCTTTAGCCTAATTTCGTGGTTGCATACAGAAAGAAAACTTGCCAGCAGAATTGTGTTTGCTCTACTACTGCCTGTTCTACTAAAGCCCTGGCCTTGTGACTGTTTCAAATACCTCTCCCTCCTCGAACTTCTCTTACTGTAGCAATCATGTAAATCAAAGTAAAATGTTAAGAAACATTACTCGGGGCTATAAACCAGTAATCCAACGGTCTTGTTTCTACTGGTCAGCAACAGTCAATGACTCAATAGGCTCTTCTTGATAAATCAGACTTTTTCAGCTATCAAAAGTTCTTCCTAGAGATAAAAATCAGATCCCTGTTTGCCTCAGTGGGCGGTACTGATCTTTTGGAAGACTGATCTCTGCCCAGGTGGGGAAGGCAGGCCATTAAACAGCCTGTGATAAAGCATCTGAAAGGAGAGTTTTCACACCTGACACAGCACAAAGTCTTTATTAAAAAGAAGGGGAGAGGGTGAGTGGAGGTTGTTGGAGGGTTTGGAGTCCAGCTCTCTTCTTTAGGTTTCACAGTACTGATGAGGTTAACCTGGTGCAAAGAGTGGGGGCTCAGGACCACGACCAGCTGGGTTTTGAATATCTGCAACGATAGAGAACCCAACCCCTCTGGGTACCCTGTTCCAGTGCTCAGTCACCCTTACAGTAAAACTAGTATTTCTTATGTTTAACTAGAATTTTCTGTTTCTATCTGTGCCTGTTGCTGCTTGTCCTGTCACTGGGCACCACTGAGATGACCCTGGCTCCCTCGGCATTACTCCTACCTTCAGATGTTCGTACACACTGTTAAGATCCTCCCTGAGTTGCCTCCTCTCCAGGCTGAATACTCCCAGCTCCCTCAGCCTCTCCCCCAAGTCAGATGCTCCTTCATCATCTTCATGGCCCTTTGCTGGACTCTCTCCAGTATGTCTATGTCCATCTTGTACAGGATCACCCAGAACCAGACCCACCACTCCAGCTGTGTCTCACTAGTTCCAAGCAGAGGAGAAGGATCACCTCCTCAACCTGATGGTGATGCTCTGCCTAATGCAACCCAAGATGCTGTTGGCCTACTTTGCCATAAAGGCCCACTGCTGGCTCATGGTCAACATGTTGTCCCATAGTCAACATGTTGGCCCTCAGGACCTTTTCTGAAAGGTTGCTTTCCAGCTGGGTGGCTTGAGGTTGCTCCTCCCCAGGTGAAGGTCTCTGCACTTCCCTTGACTCAACTTCACAAGGTTCCCACCGGCCTCTTTTGCCAGCCTGTCCCCTTGGACAGCAGAAGACCCCCAGCTGCCATGAGCCTTCAAAGACAGCAGGGAATGGCCTGGCAGTGCCATTGGCCAGCTCCCTCCCTCAGCTCTCCTGGGTGCATCCCACCAAGTCCTGGGGACTTGTCCATGTCCTGCTTCTGCTCCACCAAGGGTAAGTCTTCCTTGCTCAGGATTTTCTCCCTGTACAAGCTGAAAGCCAATCACCCCATGAGAGACCAGAGGCCATGAAAGCACTGAGCATCTCAGCCTTTTCTGTGTCACCAAGTCTCCCACCGCAGTCGGGCAGAGGGCTCGCGCTACCGTGCTGATCTTCACAGAACCATGAAGTGTCTGTGCTGCTGTGTTGCCCAGGGCTGAGCCTCACAGCAGATCTTGCAGAGCAGCTGCAGCTGGGGGGATGTGCTCAGCCCAGCTGCAGCTGTGCCAGCCTTCGGTCCTCCCGGCTGGGCACGGAGCAGAGCTGGGCACCGCCAGGCGGGAAGGGACGACTCTCCACGGCCAGCTCTCTGTGGCGCAACTCTCCAAGGACACAACTCTCTACAGGACAGCCCATCAGGTAACAGAACTGCCAAACTTGCTGTGATTTAAAATCCATGCCTGTTTGCCTGAGGAAGTGGGTCTAGTCTGTCAGGTTTGTAGTCTGTGTGCCCTCCACTGACTGCCACCGACTGCCCCCACCTCCCCTCCCACCCGCAGCCCCCTGGCAGCTCCTGGCAGAATTTTTGGCTGTTGCATCCACCTCGCTTCAGCTACCAGTACCTGGTCTGAGGTGTGACTGCTCCAGGCAGCCACCCTCTTGGCACTGGCAGGAGACAAGTGCTGCTGTCCCTGTGGTCACAGGCCTCACCTGCCATCACAAGAAGCCTATTCACTGCAAGGGGAGCCCTTGGGAGGAAAGCATGGAGTAAGTGGTCCTTAGAGTCCCAGCCACTTGTTAAGCATTTTCTAAGTGAAAATGAGCTGCTTTAAGCAGACAGTTGTTTCTTCGGTGTCTCTGATTTATATAGTAAAGTAACTTGGTTGGGTTCGTTGGGGTTATTTCTTCTCTCCTTGTTGCTGCAGCTGTTGGACAGGAGCAGTGCTCTGACTCTGCAGGGCTGTGGACATGTCTTCATCCAGCAACACCATCGCTGCTGCATTGCCCACACGCCCATTCAGCCTCTCACCCCCTGCCCCAGGTAGCACAGGGGATAAATCCCTGCTGCGCTGCAGGTACCAGTACCACCTCACCAGCCTCTGGTTGTCAGATTCAAGTTCACATCTGGCCAAGACAGTGTGCTGCTAAGCAGGTGAGAGGTACATAGGTGGGAAGGGAAAGCCTTGGAAAACTTGCTTTTGCCTTTGCTGATAGAAGTGGTCTTGTCCCATTTGGGACCTGCTGTGCCATGGACAGCAATGGCCCCCCATGGTGGGAACATCACTACATGGCTCCTGCACTCGGCAGCTGCTGACATGCCACTGGAAAGACTGCCAACGTGGCAGGACAGACTGCCGAGGTGCCTGGCTCCCATCCCATTGGCACCTTGCTGAGCAGCTGCTGGCTCACGAGAGCAGCCTTGACATCCCTTCCCCAGCTGCTTCCACTTTGAAAGAGGATGGCACCTGTCCTTTCACCATTCATTGCTACCAGCTGCTCCCCCTAACTCAACCCTGAAACTGTTCATTAACACTAAAGGGAGGCAGAGGTTTCTCAGTGCCTTGTGCTAGACAATAGATATCCCACCTGCAGTGCCTGTTGTTGTTATCACAGTGTAAAATGAGCCCCGATAGAAAATCACACCCGTCAGATTAGAAACATAATGCATGTTGACAAAAGTAACTGTTCTTTGCTGCCCTTCCCCTGGGTCAGGCAGGGTCAGGCACACGATGCCATCCTGCAGCTCCACCCCGTGCAGCTCCACTCCCCAGAGGTGCCTGGCCAGCTCCTTTTGACACCTCACACCGATGGCACAGCGCTGTTTGTACAGCTCAGGAGTGATTACTGGTAGGAGTGCACATGGACATGTTTCCTTTTACAAGCCTGTGCACGTGCAGGCTATTCCCTCCTCGCACAGAGCAAAAGGCACTTGTCACACTTGATAAGAATGAGCTCTGGCCATGCCGCATCCTGCGCACATCCCATCGCCCCAGTCTGCTGCTGCAGGACACCTGCACGGGATTGGAAGTGACACTGCGTTTGGGATTCCCACACCACACTGGCAGTAATGTGGAAGTTCCTATTTTCAGGCCAGAGAGGTGAAGTTCTGTAGGAACTCTGTGGCTGGCAAGCTGACAAATGACCAAGAGAAACCCGCTCATAGAAGGAAGTCTCCCTATCTCCCAATCAAATAAGGGGCCAGTGGCAATATCAACTGATATCAAACCAATTGATTTTTCTGTCATAGGTGTTCTCCCTGACAGGCTGATGGAAAATTTTGAACTTTCTTATATGTGAGAGTGATTGAGCGTTTGGCCCCATTTCTGGGCTGGCTGCTGAGGGTGTACCTGGTCTGCCTTTGCTGAGGAGCTCATTGCTGGTACCACGGCCCTTGGCTCCCTCCAGGCTGGTCAGAGCCTCATGCTAAGCAGCTGGGTGGCGGTGGCAGCTTCCAAGAGCTGCTGATGCCCCACAGGGGTCAGCCAAGGGCCTCCAGGACTGATGCTGGAGTGGGAGGCTCTCATCTCTGTAAGAGCAGCTTGGGTTTCACTGGAGTTGTCTCCCATTTAGGTTAAGCAGTTCCCAAATATTGCAAGGCAGAAGACACATTTGGCTCTTAGTGTATATTGCAAGAGTTGTCCACATGCTCAGGGAAAGCTGAGACCTGATCTTCCCAGCAATGCCAAGGGAAGATTGCAGTGCAGTGCTTCCAGTGGGCACTCAAGGGTCTAATAAAACAACAAAGAGAAGGGTTGTTTGGGGAAAAAAGATATCCTGTTTCGTTTGTAGGTGAAAAAAAATAACCTCAGAGCACCCAAAGGTCATTGTTAGGAATGCATTCCCTTGCTGCAGGCTTGTTTGCTGAAAGATAAAGATCTTTGGTGCAGGTGTACAAAGTGCCAAGGATCGTGAAGGCAATGCAAAGTAAACCCATGGCTGAGTGACTTGCTTGTGGCAGCCCTACAGCCCCAGGAATCGCAAGAACTGTCGTGTCACAGGTGTCTGTGATGCATCCTGTTCTTCCAAGGCAGAGCTCAGCTGGTGGAAGGTTTACCTGTCTTTGGGAGTTAAGAATGCTGCCGTGTTAGAGCCAGCCTTGCCTCTGGCAGAGGAGGACCTGAACGCTTGTGCTGGTGTAAATATTGATCCGTGACCGGTGACTGTCCTACAGACCACAGTGTCTCGCCCTGATTGATAAACAGCCCTGCCACACTCGCTCACAGCTCACAGCTCCAGCAAGCTACTTCTGAACAGAGCAACCAAAAAAAAATACCTGGAGCAAAGGACTGGAAAAAATTATTTTGGACCTGGCATGTTGTTGTCTAAGTGTGCAGTGATGCAGCTGTAGTTCAAAGAGCATCTGCTCAGTGCAAGCCTGAGAACTCCTGTGTCCTCCTGTGTCGCATTAGGAGGTCAAGGCTTGAACACTGGTGGGGGCTCAATCTGGGCAGAGTCCTACAGGCTTGGTGCTGCAAACCCAGTTGCATTTTCTCAAGGCTTGCAGTGACTGAGGCTTCTCAAGTCTGTAGGCTCTAGGCTCACCCCTGTCTCTTGCCTATACTTTTCAATCTTGTTCTAGCCACCGTGTGACATATTCTTGACTTATCCCTTAGATACCCAATGCACTCACAAAAGCAAGTAATATATTTACTACCTAATAAACAAACGTGAGGGCTTCTGCTCAGTTTTTTCAGTGCTTAAGGTAGCATGAAGACCTTCATTATGTTTAGCAATGCTGTTCATGATAAACAGCATAACAGTAGCTTGACATTTAACATCAGAAATCCCAAGCCCGCTGCCTGAGGCTTCGATAAAAGAAGGCTGAATTAAACTTTCCTCTTTGTCAGAAACCTTTATTTATTTTGATTGGCTTATGATGAGTATGTCTCAAACCTTCCCACGCTTAGTTTCCAGCTGCCCTTTTTATTTTATTTAGCTTTTTAAATTCCTCTTTTGACTGCTCTTTCTCTTCCTCTGTCTGCCAGCTTTGACACAAGCCTCCTGAAGAAGTCTGTGTGGTTTAACACAGCCTGTTGGCTGCTTCACTGTGCAAGTGCAGGTGTCTGGTGGGTCACACTGCAACCAGGGATGATGGGATCAAAGAAAATAAGCAATTCCTGAAGGAGAGAGCAAAGACCAGGTGGTTTGTGTAGAGGAGTGGTGATGTCTCCTGCACACAGCTGTGCTAGGTTGGCCAGAGCTGTCAGTAAGGGTGGGAAGGGGAACAAAAGCTGCAGGGACAGGAACTTCTTAATCCTGTGCTAAGGTGCTGCTACTCACCGCAGCCACTGGCAGGACTGTGAACTTTTCATTTGGGAACCACAAAGCTTTTTGAGTCTGGTTGCCTGACATCTGTTTTTGCCCTGCAGTACTTCAGGTATGCTCAAGAATATTTGCTAACAGCTATCTCAGCGTTTTATTTCCTGCATAGACACCTAAGAATGTATGAGACCGTAAAGCAGAAAACATAATAAAAGATAAAAAGTGGGTTTGTTTTCAATGGAGCAGGATGATTTTACGCCCTCCCAATATAGTCTGGGGCCTACTGAAATCTCCTGGGGTTTGATCAGTGCTCCCAGCTCTGCTCCCCAGTAATGTGAGGTGGGAAATAGAAAGAAAAATAAAATTGTCAGAAAGGAAGACCTTAACTATAGCCTAAAGGTACAAAATATCCCAGAGCTTTGTGTTCCACGCAACAAAGTCAGAGAGTTAAGCAGCCTTGTTAGGTCACTAAGAATGTGCCTGTGCCAACTTGACCAGAGTATCCATCTCCCTGCATGGATGGACTTTGCAGGAGAGTGATGAGCAAATTGTTTGCTCCAGGCAGTGCACAATCAAATAGAATAGAACCATAGAACGGTTTGGGTTGGAAAAGACTTTAAAGCTCATTCAGTTCCAACTCCTCTGCCATGGGCAGGGACAACTTCCACTGGATAGGGGTGCTCAAAGCCCCATCCAACCTGGCCTTGAACACCTCCAGGGATGGAGCATCCATGACTTCTCTGTGCCAGTGCCTCACCATCCTCACAGGAGGGCATTTCTTACTAATATCTAATCTAACTCTCCCCCTCTTTCAGCTTAAACCAGTCACCTCATCCTGTTCCTGCACTCTCTGATAAAGAGCCCCTCCCCAGCTTTCCCATCGCTCCCCTTTAATTACTGGAAGGTTGCATCTTGTTTCACAGCCAAACCAATCAGAGACCTCTCATGACCTCTTTGCAAGAGGCTAAACCACAGCTGAACTCCAGCCAGCAGAATTCCTGGGGCAGAGGGAAACCCAGCCTGCTGCATGGGTCCTATTTAATAGTCACCTTGCTAGACACACCTAATACCATCCCTCACATCCTACCCAGGTTACATCACATAGTGTGTGAGGAAAAGTTGTGCTAAAATGCCTGTGTAGAGAGCAAAATGACAGATGCTTTGTCTGGAACATGGGGTGCTGGGACCAGCAGGACACTGGGTGAGAAGATGCAGCCAGAACCCTCCCGAGTTAGAGGATGCTTTGTGCATATCAGCTGCTTTTTTCTTTTCTTGAAGGCCTCCAGCAATGGTTCTTTTAAGCAGTAGTTTGAAAGAAAACAATGAAGTGGCTTTGCCAATGTTTACAGAAAGTTCCTTTCATGTTGGGAATGGAAAGTACAGTAAGTTGTGTGAGTTCTTCCCTGCCTTGTGGGCACCTCTGCTCTTCCAACTGGGCTGGAAATGTCTTCTGAAAGAGGGAAGGCTTTGGATTACTTCCAAAATGAAATGTTCCCACTTTCCAAGCCTAGTTTTGACTTTTTTAAAAAACTAAAATGGCACTTGGAAACTGAAAAGAATCACCATACAGTTTGGGGGGGGGGGCAGGGTGGACAAGAGGATAATTCTAGAAGGATAATATAACCCTCTACAGAAATGATATGACTGTGTCAAGCTGAACAATTTGGGAGGTTCTAACTAAAATGTGGTATTTCAGGCATGTAATTTTTCCCTGGCAATTGAATTTAAACCTATTTTTCCTCCTGTTTCAGACTCCTGAAGATATTGGCTAAGAGATCGATATCGTGCTCTTGTAGGTTTTGACATCTGTGGTTTGTTATTTGCAGCCAATTAAGAATAGAGCTTTCAGTTTTGACTACAATAACACACTTTTGAATGTATTAGCTAAAAAGACCCCAAGCTGCAAGCAACCAGCTTCTCCAAAACAGAAATTGCCAACAGAAAATGGCTGCTCTTGCTACTGAATAATTTGTTACCTGACATGTTGTGGGCTGCAAAACTGGAGGTGATGTGTGGCACATGAAATCATGCTGGAAACATTGACCCCAGGGCAAAAAAAAAGAGGTTTCTCAGATTTTATTCTCTGCTCTGTTCTTTCTTTTCACATAGGTAAGAGCTTACCTAGGAACCAAACCTTCCCTTTCTTTGCTCATGAGAAAACAATCACCTGTTTGTTTATTGCTTTACAGTTCAAACAGACTCTGATAACACTGAATTCTTTTGTTGTGAGTGTAAGCAGTAAAAGGGAGTTAAGTTACCATGCGCACATTCCTGATTACATTCATAAATTCATATGGTTGAATGAGAGAGATTTTTTTCTTCTGAGTTAAAAAATAAAGAGGGGTGGAAAATTAAGATCTTTTGAACTGAGTCAGAACTACCTGCAAATATTTTCCAAGGCATTTATTTCAAAAGCAGTTATCTTTAAAAAAAAAAGTAAACAATTACTTTCTTCACAAACATAGTTGATGACATCTGGAAAAGAAAAGGTATGTGGTTGGCTCCTTTCTCTATACGATCTGCACAGGTTCTGAAAACTGGAAAAAACCCACTTCAAAACAAAACACAGCTTTGGGAAGTAGCTCTGTGCTTGAAAAAAAGACCACAAATACAGGAAGATGAAAATACACATTAATTTGTCATCATTTTGTTATTTGCTGCTTCTCTTGTAATATTAAAAACACTGCTTGTTGCAGATTTTTTCCTGCTCTTACAGTTCCCCCTTTTAAATGTCTTAAACACTTTGCTGAGTGTTTTACAAAGAGAGAAATACCACTATCCACAAGATTAAAAGCAGTCAAGAGAAAACGAGGGCTGCGGTGACCAGCTCAGTGCCCTGCAGAAATCCACCGCGTTCCGCTGGCGTCGGCCCAGGACTGCCGGCGATCCTGGTGTCTGCTCACTGGAGTGGAACGGCTCCCAGTGCCTCAGTCTTTGCTCCCAAAAGAAACCACGAGATTTCTTTAGCGTCCTGGACAGATAAGATGTTTATTCCCTTCTCCTCGCTTTACTACTGTAAAAGCTGTGTATGGTCCTGTTTATAAAAGCAATAAATTTAGCTGCCCCCTCCAAGCTGGCTTCAGATCAAATGGGGTTAAATCAGACTATTTTCCAAATGCCTCACTTCCAGTTTTACTTGTCTTCATTTCCTTCCCTGTTCAACCACTTCATCAGCCAACTGCTACTGCATTCTGCTTCGGCCTCTGGAGAATTAGCAGTTCTGACTCCCAGCAGGTTGTCAGAAAGCCTGAAAGAAGTTATCTTACCCTTGAAATCTGGCAAAAAAAAAAAAGAGATGTTATTTCTAATTGTCTTTCTCGCTTTTACTTTTTCTCCCAGCCCTTCGGGTCTCCCCTCTTCACATCCTCCAGTTTCCTTTTCCACCATGTGCTTGGCAGGGATCCCTGCTCCATTCTGCTATTTCAATAGCTGGAGTTCTACAAAGCTTCTTGCTCTCCCCCCTCCCCTGACAGTAGGAAACCAGCGTTGGCTGGTACTCCCTGGGGAAAACGCGACCCCATGCAAAACTTCCCTCATCGCCGTGCAGGTCACCCACGTTAGCTCACGCCTGAATCCATGTCATCAGCTTTTACTGTGATGTGCTGTCATGGGGAGAGAAGACTGGGGAGGGCGCGTCATAGAGTCATTGAATCATTTAATAGTTTGGGTTGGAAGGGACCTTAAAGCCCATTCAGTTTCAACCCCATGCCATGGGCAGGGACACCTCCCACCAGACCAGGCTGCTCAAGACCCCATCCAATCTGGCTTTGAACACTTCCAGGGAGGGGGAAGCCACAACTTCCCTGGGCAACCTGTGCCACGGGATCACCACCCTCATTGTGAAGAATTTCTTCTTAATGTCTAATATAAATCTTCCCACTTCCAACTTAAAGCCATTCCCCCTCATCCTATCACTACAAGCCCTTGTAAAAAGCCCCTCTCCAGGTTTCTTGTAGCCCCCTTCAGATACTGGAAGGCTACTATGAGATCTCCCCAAGAGCCTTCTCTACTCCAGGCTGAACAAGCCCAACTGTCTCAGCCTGCCCTCAGAGCAGAGGTGCTCCAGCCCTTTGATCAACTTTGTAGTCCTCTTCTGGACTTATTCCAACAGCACCACATCCATGTTCTCATAGCCCTTTCCACCCTCCCTGCAGCTATGCCTCAGCAACCGCCAAGCCCCAGCAGCAGAGGCTCTGGAAGGGGTAACGTGCCATACAGTGTGGGCACCATCGCTTGTGACTTGTACCTGGGACTTTCCTGAGCTACCCTGACTAGTTTTGGTAGCCCTGCCTTCTGATGGTGACCTTGTGTCGGCACAGCCGGCTACAAAGAGCTTCCACTACTGAAGTCATGTAAATGAAAAAAGTCAGCAATGTCTCTCCCATGGAGTCCCGCTCGGGCAGCTCCGGTGGCTGTTTGCTTACTGCTGGCAAACGCAGCCTGGTAGCGGCAGCACCTGGGGGAGCCCAGCCGGCACCGGGGGGGTCTGTGCCCTGCAGGGGGTCTGTGCACCATCGGGGAGGGTCCTGCACCACCGAGGGTTCCGCGACACTGAGGGGCCACCCACCGCCGGAAGGACCTGCACTGTCGGGGGTCCCTGCACCACCACGAGGGTCCTGTACCCCAGGCGGGGGGGGGGGCATGCACTGCTGGGGTCCGGTACTACCGGGGTCCTGCACCGTCAGGGGGCTGTACACCACTGCGGGGTCCCTGCACCACCGCGGGTCCAGTAATGCCGGGAGGGTCCGGCAACACTTGGGGCCGGGGGCCCCTCGCAGGCTGAGGGATGTCCCCCGGGTCTGGGAAGAGTTTCTTGTGCCTGTCCCGGCAGCTCCAGCGTCCCTGACACCCAGAACCCCTGACACCGAGCGCCCAGTGTGTCCCGGGGCACCCGTGCCGCACCCGCAGCGTCCTTTTCCCTGTTTCTCCCCGCAGTACCCCACCCGCGCTGGTGCCTGCCGACCCCGAGCAGGGGCGCCCTCCTGTGCGGTGCGGGGGGGCGGTGCGGAGGTCGTTGTGGAACTGGGTGGGGTGAGGCTGTGCGGGATGGAGCGGTGCGGCGAGACACGGGGCGGTGCAGAGCGGTGCGGAGTCAGTCAGTTTGTGGCAGCGTGGTGCGGAATGGGGCGGTGCAGTGCGGGGAAACACGAGGCGGTGCGGGGAGAGGCGGAGCCTTTATGAGCCTTCCCCACCCGCCGTGCTGGTACGGGGCGGTGCGGGTCAGGCGGTGCGGTGCAGGAAGACACAGGGCGGAGCGGCGCGATGCGAGGCGGGATGGGGCGTGGCAATGCGGGGCGGAGCAGTGCGGTGCGGGATGAAGCTGTGCGGAGCGACCGGTGCGGTGCGATGCGGGGCTGTGCGGAGCGGCATGGGGCAGTGCGAAGAGACACGGGGCGGGGCGGAGCCGTGCGGGCGGAGCCGTGCGGGCGGAGTCTTTAGGATCCACCTCCCCGCCCACGGTGCCGGTGCGGAGCGAGGCGGTGCGGAGCGAGGCGGTGTGGGGTCAGACAGTTGCGGGGGGCGGTGCGGAGCGGGCGGAGCCTTTAAGAGCCGCCCCTCCGCCCGCGATGCCGGTGCGGGGCGGTGTAGAGGGGGGGAGTACGGGGCGGAGTCTCCAGGAGCCACCTCCCGCCCGCGGTGCCGGTGAGGGCGGGTCGCGGCGCGGGGGCGGAGCCGCCCCGGGTGCCGCCGGCGGAGCAGGAAATGGAGGCGTGAGCGCCGGGCGGGCCGGGGCTCCCGCGCCGCAGCGCTCACCGCGGGCTCCCCCCCATCCCGCCCCGCCGCTTGCCCCGCGGGAGGGGAGCCCCGGGGCTGCCCCCCCGTGGATGGGGCAGCGGAGGGGACGATGCCGCGCAAGGAGCTGCCGCTGCCCGAGGGCTGGGAGGAGGCGCGGGACTACGACGGGAAGGTGTACTACATCGACCACAGCAGCCGCACCACCAGCTGGGTGGATCCCCGCGACAGGTGGGCGCTTCCTGGGCCGGGGGGGTGCCCGGTACCCGCTCCAGCCTCGCGGTCCCGACCGGCTCCGCGGGAGGGAGGGCGTTCGGTGCCCGTAGCCCTGGTGGGTCCGAAGGTGGTGGGGGACGGAGGGAGGTCGGTGAGGTTCGCTGTTTTGTCCTTCTGATCTTGCTACCCACCTCCTCTCCCGTCTCCAGGCATCTTGCAGGCTGTCCTTGACGTGCGGGTGGAGTGCAGGTGGCATCGGCGCTGCCATCTGAGCCGGGGTGGGGGCGGCGGAGCCCACCTGGCTCCCCCAGCCTGACTCGCCTGGGTCACCCCCACCCAGCTCATCCCCATCCCCAGAGCAGCCGCGGCCCTATGCAGCAGGGGTGAACGGAGAGAGCGGAGTCAGAGAGGTGTGGGGGTGTCGTGTCCTGCCTCCTGGCTCGCCTCTTGCTGAGCCACTGCCCTCTGATCTGGGGCAGGGGCAGGGGGAGACCACCTGGTTCACCTGACTCACCCCCACCCAGCTCACCCACATGCCCAGAGCAGGTGTAGTTCCATGGAGCAGGGATGAATGGAGAGAGTGGGCTCAAAGAAGTGTTGGGGGGTTGTATCCTTCCATCCTGGCCCATCTTTTGCTGAACCACTGCCATTTGATCCGTGGCAGGGGTGGGGGGGAGAGCACTTGGCTCACCTCTACCTGGGTCATCCCCACCTGGGTCACACCTTTCTCCAGAACAGCCACAGCTCTGTGGAGCAAGGGTGGTCAGAGAGGTGTTGATGGGTTGTGTCCTGCATCCTGGCCCAGCTCTTGCTGTGCATGGTGATGATGGAGATCACTGACTTGAGGGAGCGCTTCTGATGGCCCCTGTCTGCTTTCTGCTTCCCAGGAGGCTCCTCTTGCTACTTCTTGCTCTGAGGAGCTCTTTCCCTGTGTTGTTCACTGTAAAAGTCAGAGAAACAGAAAACAGCCTACTGTTCCATACCCAGGTCATTTTCCAAGCAGCACCCTGTCCTAGCATGTCCTAGTTCCATGCTTGAGGAGGTTACTGTATATGCATATAGGAAGCTCAACTGGATGGCTGTTGAAATCAGAAGTTTGTAAGCTTCCCAGTGAATGCTGTTAAGTTCTGTGACACACCAATTCAAAAATCCATCTTGATGAGCTGGGAATTCCAACAATCGGACATGCGTTTTGTCGTTGATGAATTTTATGTGCGTCCCCCATCTGACAGCAAGCGTTCACCTAGTGTAATTTTGTTGTCCTTTTTTCCCCCTGCCCCAGCCATCATTCCTTGACAGGGCTTTCGTTGTTGTTGGGATGTCAGTACTTTGCCTTCTCTCCAGTTCAATGTGTTTTTTTGCTAATCATGGAAGTGAATGATTTTCGAATTTTACGAGATTTCAAGGAGTGTTCTGCATTCCAGGAATAATCCTTGTGTGTACAGTACACAAAAGTAGTCTGCTGCTGGCTAGGGGGTTGGAACTTGTTTTGAGGCTTCTGCTTTGGTAACATGGTCAAGAAGAGCAACAACACGGTTGTTTCAAGGTGTGTGTTTGACTCTCATCAGTCAGTACAAACTTAATTTAGGAATGCTTTCCTGGCATCTTTGTTACAGAGCATGAAGACAAGTGAGAAATCTAATAGGCCTGATAAAAATCCTTGTCTGTCCTTGGTTAGTGATTCAGAAATGACAGAAGGGACTAAACGGGTGCCTTATTTACGCATGTGTACTGAGCTGTCGCAGGAACACTACCTACTCACCACTGTTAAAAGAGAATATCAAACCCACACTGATAAGTCGTATCACATGAGATATTTGTTCACATAAAAATACACTTGAACACACATGGCCCTGAGGAGCTTTGCATCTGAGTCATCTTCCAGTGGCCCTACCAAGAAAGCCTGCTGTATTGGACACTCCCTCTGACAATTTTCAAGGTTTTGAAGAGTTTATTGGTCCAGCACTAGAAGTGACACAGCACTTACTCATCACCTGGGGGACCATGTGCTTCTCTGAGTTCAAGCCCTGCTCTGACACACTCACAGTAACAAAGTTTCTCTTTCAAACCATTATCATTCTCCGTGAAACCAGCTGATGGGGAATTTCTCATCAGCTCAAGTGGTATGGTAACTACACCCTGCAGTAGTGGTTTATGGTTTATGCACTGCTCATTGGACTTCTAATGGCGTATTTTAAGTTTAAATATTTTAAATGTAGCCTTTTACAAGTCATATTTAAAACTGCTGCGGCTGAGAGGTCGGTTTATGTGTTGGCTACAGTGCTCTGTGCACTTTTACCCGGCGATAGATATTAGGAAACCTGGCTGTGAAACTGAAAGTTTGAGGGTTGTGGAGGAAGATGTATGTGTTAGGGCTCACCCTGAATGCAGTTCCTTGTCAGTAGGACCGATCGGTTTATTCAGGGAGCAACAACTGGTAGCTAAAGATAGGACACAGAGGTTTTTAAACCTTCCTTAAATCTTTCATTCCAGTTTAATTTAGTGGAAGTAAACGTCAGCAGGGATACCATCTAGCTTCAGGGCATGGGCTTGCCCATTGTTTTTGTGACAGCAGTGGGGCTGTAGTTGTGCTCCCTGAGTTTGGTTTGATGGGCTGCTAGGGAAGTGTTCCTGGCTGGGGGCACACGGGACTGGGGGCACACGGGACTGTGGGCAGCAGCGGCTGTAAGGTGGGACCTCAGCCTCCCTTGGGCTGTATGAAGCCAGAAGCTGGGCTGGTGAGGACAGTGGGGCTGGTGATTTCCCAGCTTTGAAATGCATGAGACCAGTCCTGCAGGTGGGCTGGTAGGAGAGGCCATTAGACTTTGCCAATAGGAAGTCACTGGCATCTCATGGCATCTTGCTCTTCTGTAATGCTGACTTGAGTAATGCTCAGATACCTAAAATCTTGATTGAAGCAACTGCAAGTCGGAGCACTCTTACCTCATGCCTTTTAAGGGTGTATTAGACTTCAGGGCAGTCCTAGGAAGCCTGTGGATGTTTCAGTATTTTGGTGTAGCATTTAATGTTAAATAACATTAAATAATAACATTAAATAATCTGAAGAATTTTGTGACTTAACCATTACTGTACCTGTGGTTTGTTGTAACAGGAAAGAATCAAGGTACACTGTGAGCAAAAATTTCAGGTTAAAAAGCTATAAAGAATTTCTAGTGACCAGATGGGGAAAAAGCCTCCATCCTCATTGTGTGTAGAAGGAAGCTCCTGTAGCTGACTTTCTGTACATTTGTTTGAAATTAGATCATTCAGGACTTGGATGCAATGTAATGGGAGATCTAGGGGAAGAAATTAATCATTCTGAGTTTTAAAAGCAAGCATGATCTTTCAGGTATGCATCGGTACACACCATTTGGTAAAACGTGCCAGAGAGTTGTCCCAGTTGCTTTCTTAACACAGAGGGTGCGTCTGCAATGTAAACTGCTGTGCTGATGACCAAACAGAAGATAAGAATGGTGTCTCAAAACATTAGCAGCAGCTGCTGCCTGGTCTGAAACATCACTGTGAATCAGGAATTGCACCAACAGAGTGCCCCAAATCAGAATTGATGTGACCTCAGATGTGAGGGTTAGAGGTGGGCATCTGGATTCCAGTGGGTGTGCTGTCCTTTAATTCTCTCCACTGAGTTTAGAGGAACCTCTGTTCTCCCTCAGACTATCTTGGAAGGGGATGGTATAAGCAGTTTTTTATAGGTTATTTTAGACAGAGCTGACTGAAGTTTTCATCTTACCTCAATCACTGGACTCCTGGTGAGAGTGAAAGCCACAGAAGTACTTTTAGAAGGAGGACTTCTGGCTCAAGTCTGGTGAGGCTACTAAACAGCAGCAGATGTTTTTGGTTTTGGGAGGCAGCAATGCCTTAGTTGATGACCCTTCATTTTTTGAAGGTTCTTATTCATGTCAAAGGTTGGAGACATTAAATGAAAACCCAGATTCCGCAGTTGCACCCTGAAATCCCTTCCTGCTCCAGTTGGAGTTTTTTTCCATGTGTTGTTACATGGAGAAAACTTGTGTATTTAAAATAGTTAGGGCCACCTATTTACTGGGAACGATTGAGGTTTGCTGAGCCTGAGGTTCTTAGATCTTAGTGAAGAAAAGCTAGGCATGTTATATAGAGAGCACAATCATCTAGCCATGCCCCTCTAGATCTGCCTTTTAGGCCTGATGTGAAGTATGCACAGTGTTTTGTCTCCTCTGCATTATTCTGATCTCCAAGCTTTTCATCCCCCATCTGCTCTGCACACTTAGTCTCCAAACTTTCTGTATTAAAGGTTCAGGAAGGTGACCATTGTGCTAAAATTTCATATCTAACTGCCCATGACATAGATTATTTCCCTGTAGAAAACTATAATCGTTGGAATAAAGCCAAATATAGCTAACTTAAATGTGGGAGTTCTCCAAAATAAAAGGGCTAGAAGAAGGGAGAGCAATGAAAAGCAGCAAGGAAGGAGCTGTGCTTTTCTGTAGATGACAATCAGTAAATGTAGGGAGAAGAGAGAAAAATATCTCAAAGGTGGAGCATTTCCCTTCCCTGGGTCTTTTCTTTGATTGCTGGCAGCAGTGTGGGTCATGTTGCTGAAAGCTGCTAGTTTGATGCCTGCTGGTGCCTTTCTTTACTGATAGCTAGCCAAGCACCCTGTCATATGTATGTGAATCTGCTGCTTTCTAGTGTTTACATTCCCCAAAATAGCTGATTATTTTATAAAGAACAGGCAGTTCAGTGTGAGCCCACGGAAGCCGTTGATAACCATTTTTCATGCATACAGAAGTGAGTGACAAAAATGCAGTCTTCACAGTCATCTCAGTGCCATGTTTGGGAACGGGTGTCTTCATGTGTAGGACTTGTCCTGCTCTTATGTTTTTTTTCCCACAGTAAATGAAAATAAATTGGTTTAAGTGTTAATATGTAGGGAGAGGACAGCAAGTAAGATACTTGTGATACTTTAATTTTTTCAGTTTATTAATATCAGGAGTCTTCCAAGGCAAATTAACACAGGCTGCACTTGCAATTGGAAAAGGTGGATTGGAGCTGCAATCAGACTTGTTCAGCTATGAAAAATCAAACTGTATTAACTGTCCTAAGACTCCCCCAGACTAACTCCTGCGGTGGGATGTATCGATTGCAGGGACTGCCTTCAAAGCCAGTGTGCCTCCTCAAACATGAAAGCTCACTTTGAGCCTGGGAGGGTCGCTGGAAACAACAGGTAAGGTGCTGTTTAACAAGGGCATCCCTGCTAAAGGTGTGGTAGGCACATGTGTGTAGTGACAGAGGATGCTGACAGTGACTTCAGCATTTTCTCTTTGTTTTCTCTTGCTTCCTTATGGAACATGAAGCAAATGCAAAATGTGAAGCTTTGTTCAGCTCAGCAGCTTTTTAATGCATCTTGGGGAATTCAGAGTCTTAAAAGATCACAACTGCTTTTGAAGAGATCTCTCTAACTCACGTTGTTTAGAAATATGTAGATTGAGCTTCATCTTCTGCTCTGGCAAGGTCATCTGGCTCGCAAGATCAGTGCTTTAATTTTGCCTCAAAGAGTGATGGCTTGTGAAGTTAGTGACACCGCGGCAGACTGGAAGCTTATTGGCTAGGGGATCAACAATCATCCCTATGTAGGTCATGTATTTTCATACTGAAGTTAGTTATCTTGATCTCCATCCAGTGGAATGGCAGAAAACTGGCTAGGAAATCCCACATGTGGGTATGACAGGTGAGAGGTGGCTGCTGTGTTGGTCACTGGGTGCTCTGTAGTGGTGCTGATGGGACACTTAAAGCTGCTAAAATACCATATCAGTGCAGGGAGCAAGGTCCAGAAACATGTTGGGCTGAAAAATGGTATTTTACTGTCTGAGTTTATTTTACAGAAACAGTTGATCCAGGTTGTGTATGCTTGTGCAGAAACTTGTGCTGGCACAGCTGGGGCTGAGCAGGAGGTGTGGGAGTAGGGCTGGCTCTGGTGGCAACCCAGGAATGCTGCTGAGGGTGCACTTGTGAAACTGGCCCCAGGCACTTGACCTGGGCAGGCTCTCTGCCAGCCCAGCCCGGTTCCCAGAGCTGGAGCTGCTTAGCTTTGCCTTGTGATTTCTGACTGAGTTTTACAGGTGTAGTGGATTTTCACTTTCTGGAGCCCAGCAGTGGGGTAAAGCATCTCCTGAAGGTGTCATCTGCACCAGTGTCTTCATAACTAGCAGAGTTACGGACAGAGGAGTTTGCAGCAAGCTTTTCTATGTTTGAATCTGATATAAATTTCTCTAGGTTGTGCCAGAAGATTTTTTGGAAGACATGGAAGGACCTGTCTGAAGATGTTTAACGAAATGACTTGTACATAAAGCAGTGATGCGTGCTCGGTGGCTGAGGGTGGTCCTGTCACTGACCCGCCACACTGCCTTTTCAAAGCGGGCTCTTATCTCGGTTACTGGAGGAATCTATTAGTAAATGATTGATTGGTATTCTGTGCTCCTGAAGGTGACTGCATGCTGCCAAGGCCAGCCTTGCACTCTGCTCAGCATGCCAAGGAGCGTCACCGCCCCACAGCGCATTCCTGCATGCGTTATGGGAACCCTGCTGATCTCCTGCTCTGCCAGGGCTGAAATTTGCTGGGCTTGACTCAACACTCGGTTGTGTCAAGTACAGGAGAACTTCAAACCTTTCTCAAAGAGGGGAGAGATGCAACTGGCTTGTGAAAGCCTTGCTGATGTTCTCCCTGTGCAGGGGATGGCTGCCTAAACCTGGTGGCCTCGCGTGCCCCACCAGCAGGACAAGTGTTAGCTGAAAAAATAAATGGGTAAAGGGCTGGCAGCAGTCAGGAAAAGCCAGGTGGAGGCGTGTGGACTGGTGGTACTGCACACACACATGAGAGCTATGTAGAGCGACCGCTTTCTTAGAGAAAAATACATTTTATACTGGCTGGTTGCCATTCATGAGACCTGTTCAGTAAGGTTACGTGCTTTGCTTGTGGTAATGAAGACTTAGCTTCAACTGTTCAAATAAAAGCCAGAGTTCTTGTTCACAGAGCCTAAGGTTACTGCTCCCCCCTCCCTTTTAAGCTACACGAATAGATAATTGGGTGAACAAACAACAGACAAAAGTGCTCCCAATGGAATAATAACTGCTTTTCACTGCCACTCATCCAGTCAAGTGACATCTGGAAGACTCTGTGGATAGTCACAGAAGGTTTGGTATGTAACAGGCAAATGCAAAGAAGCCAAATCCTACAGCTGTCTCTTCTCTGGTTTTTCATGCTTTTGGATGGCTTCTGCTGGCTCGGTTCATTCTCTGTTTATGCTGGTACTTACAGCTTCCACCCCAGCCACGATGTTCTGCAACATGAGAGCCCAACACATTTAAAAAGCAGATGAATTGCTTTCTCGGTCTTATAGAGGTGCTGTGGGGATTAATTAGTTCTGACAAAGTGCTTTCTGGCTGGGATGTCAAGCTGATATTTCAGGACTAATGGTATTGTTCAGTGAAACTACTTAGTTCTCCTCAAATGCCTAATGACTGTTTTAGAAGAATTTACTCTGTGTAGGAAAGCTTTATTGATTTAAAGCACGCAATCAACAAAATTGATTTGCAAGAAGCAGTCATTCATATTTGCTCTATGCAGAGTTGAGATGTAAGCTGGTCACATAACTATTTTGAACTAAAATGTGAGTGAAGCTGTTGATTAAATGGCCCTGCAACAACTTGCAAATCTCTTATGTGACTTACAACTGGCATTATACCCCTGTGCTCAGAACCCGGGCAGCCGCCTGCAAAGGAGAAGGCTTTCTGCTTTTTCATCTTTTACAACTCTCCCCCAGGGAGGATAGCTTGCAGAGTGACTAAAATAATCTTCTGGATGCTTAGAGCAGCACAGGAGAACGTAGGTAGCCCCAGAACGGCTCTATAAAGCTGCGCTGTGGGTAACATTGCAGTTTATTTTCCTTGTGCCAGGCACAACTTTCGATTTTGTGTGGCAGCTGAGGCTCTGCAGCTTCTAGAAGATGTGCTGGTGGCCCAGCTGTGCAGGCTGTCCCCTTGCCCATTCAACCTCCAGGCCATCCAGTGCATGAATCTTGTGGGAAGCCCTTCAAGGGGCTCAGGTGCATTGGCAGCAGCAATCTGTTGGACCATGGCACCTAACCCCTGAGTGAACCGGAGGATTCATCTCGCTGACAGCTTCATCCTGGACACTTGAAGTTCTCCTAGTTGGACCAATTGAAAGTCTGTTTTTGAGCTGCTTATGCAAAGTATCTCAAAGGGAATTTGGGTGGGGATGATAATGTAAAGTATTTCACTGTCACATGTGATGCAGCTTGGCAAATTATCCAGTCTGTTTCCTGTGAAGTATCTTGGCTTGGTGGCCTGTCTTGGGTGGTGCTGGGTCAGCTAACCTGATTTGGGTTGTGGTGAAGCTCATAGTAACCTCTTTGGGAGGTGGAGTTTATCATGGTCACTTGGTGGACTGGCTCGCTCTGTAGCTGCTAAATGCTAGGGAAGAGGCATGTGGGTGGGAGTGGGGAAGCAGGCAGCACCCCAGGAATGGGGCAGCTGCTGCCCTGGGCTGGCAGAGATGGGGCAGTCAGGTAAAGGGGACTCCTTGTTGCCTGTGTTGCAGTACTGCACCTGGGTGTTGGTTGCATGATGCTCTGGAGCTGAAGCCTCTGCTCACCCCAGTGCTGGGGGAAACCTTCAGCCTGGCTGCTGCCTGCTCCATGGGGCTCCCGTGGTTCTCTGAGGGTTTATTAGGATTTCTGAGGCTGCTGCATCTTCTGTCACTGATGTAGGAGATGTGGTGGTTCTACTGTCACAGCACACGTAGGGTACCGTCCATGCAGAGTTAGTGATGCTGCTCTGTTTTTTAGCAGCTGTTAGGTTGTTGCAGTACTCTTTAAATGAGCTTTTACTGTTCAGCCCCAACCTTTGTTCAGAATGGTGCCGCTGCTGTTCCTCAGCATCTGATGTGAGTTTGGTTCAGTCTTCTGATTGCTGCTAATGACTTTTGCTGTTTGGATGGGAAGAGAGAGGCTCCACTAGCCAGAGGCCTTGCTGCTTAGGAAGGTCTCTGCTGCCACAGCAGCTGCTTCTGTGTTCTTTTTCATATTTTTCTTGATGCTCCCTATGACTAGTGGAGTGATGCTAATGGTGCAGCTTCATTGACTGCTGTTGTTCTATGAATTGCTGTATGGCAGGAATGGAAATTTTTCTCAGGAAAGAACTTTGTATGAAAAGGAAGTATTTTTAAGATAAAATGGTAAGGCTTATCTAAATTAGGATAACCTGTACTGTATATAGCATTCCAGGTGAGCTTTTCATATTGAAGTGTGTTTTTAAAAAAAACAACAAACCTTTCTAACATGAATAACACTTTTGTATTGCTGGGTTTTGGCATGGTTTAACTTGAAATCAAATTGGCACTTTGGACAGACTTTTGTGTTAGGGCATGTGTGTGGCGATGCCTGGGTGTATTTTATTAGTGGTGTGTGTTAACCCTGCAGAGAATAAGGAGGTTAAACTTTCTGTTCAGTGTATTAATCAATATTTCTCAACATCTGATCTCTCTCCACTTCAGTTGTCAGTTCACCCACTTGTTTAGATTTTTCTGAAATTCCTTGAAGTTATCTCTACATCCAGCTCACTGAAATAGCTCATCAGCCAGCAAGGCAGCAAGCCAGACTTGCAATTTGTCTTGTCTTCTGTCGCTAGTAAGTATTTGACACCACAGGATCTAAGCATCAAAGTTAAACAATCTGTTGCCTTGATGCATCACTGACTGTTTAATCCTTACATGGACACACACATAGGGTTTAGGCTCTTTAACAACTAGTTCTCAAAGTAAGTTTTCCAGTATTCTAGACGTAGCCAGATTCATTTGGTAAAGACATCTCCTTACAGTCCTCTGTGAGTGTTATTCTGTCTTATGTACAAAGGAAAGTGAAATGTCGTGGCTATTACCATGTCCCATGGAATCCTGTGGCACCAACATTTTGCAAGATATTTTAGACTTCTTAACTTTCCTGTTGTTTGCTTTTTAATGTAGAAGCTTCCAGATTTACCTTAAATCCAGTCTGTCAAACATCAGTGTGATACCTTTTCAGTTGAGATGGTCTGTAGCTCTGAATAAAAGGTAGGTGTTTTGTCCCTGCCCATGGCAAACGGTTGGAACTGGGTCATCTTTAAGGTCCCTCCAACCCAAACCGTTCCATAATTGTATGATATGTGATCTGTTAATTATTCAGAGACTATCATATGGCATTGCTAGTTTCTTGTGCAACTGGTGCACTAGTAATTCAGTTGAGAAGGTATGTGCCATCATGGCCTTTGCTTAGTGCTAAAGGAAGTATAACATGAATGCAAGTATTGTCTTAAAGCATGTGTTTGCTTGCCTGATCTTGTATGCTCCTTGGGCTCTACTCCTCACTTCTGTTTTAAGATTTGTTTTTAGGAGAGAAATGTGTGTGGTTGGAAGGGGAGGGGTATGTGGTCCAGGAACCTGACTTGGTCATTTCCAAAAGGGTTGCATGGATAAAAATCTCAGTTTGCAAAGACAAATTTGCAACTGAACTGGTCACACAGCCCTCCACTCAGGCTTGTTTTCACACATCTTTTGTAAATGCCGCTCTTATCCCTAAAGCAAATGTTCTGTGTTGAATTTTCTCATCTGTATTCTCTGTTTATCCAGTAATCTGTAGCTAGTACCCCATAGTGCTTCCTGGTTTGTTTTATGTCTGCTTCCCAGACGCTGGCTCCTGCGGGTTTGGATGGCAGTTCTGAAAAGTTGTGTTGCATCTTCAGGAGCTTGGGTGGGCTAGTGATCCTTTCTAGTGCAGTCACTATGGGGTTTGGGTCAGTTGCTGTGGTGATCCTTCGTATTGGGAAAAGAGCCTGGTGTAGATGTGTGAATAGGCAGCAACTTTCTGAGGGTGGGAGGGCTTGGTCTTGTCTCAGGCCATGTCCCGTCGTGCCTCTGTGGCTGCTGACAGAGCCCTCGTGCTCTCTACTGCAAGGCAGTGGGACGGTGCTGGGACTCAATGATAGCACCAGGTCCTTGAAAGAGGAAGGCAGCTGGTGCAGTTAACTCCTCAGTGTTTAGGGGTTTGCTGTGTAGTAACAAAAATGAGAACAGTCCAAGTGGTAAATCACACCCGTAATAGCACTGCTTGGAAATCTGCTTGCGCTGCTTCTGATGGAAGTGCTGCATGTTGGTGGGTGTCTTTGCAATCAGATTTTTTACAGAATAGAGATGCAAAGAAATAACCTAAATTGTTTTAACAATGACCTATAAAGGCATTGTTTGAATACTTGCCTGGAGTAGCTGGGCGGATGTGTGACAACACCTCTCTGAATGACAGTGGTGCCTCTTCCCAAACAAGACAGGCTGAAATGCTGCTTTGATCCAGGTGCTTCATGACCAGCCTGGATACCTGATGAAAGGTGTAGGGAATAATGGAGTTATGTCAGTATGAATTAAAGATTTTACAATAAGAGTTTTAGTATTTATCTTGCTTCCTAGGTGCTTTTGGAGGATTTACTTCCCCGTAGCTCATGCCTTTGCAATTGAGGGTGAGCTGTTCACCTGTCACTTCAGGTCTTTGTGTTCCCAGCTCCAATGCTCAGAGCATGCCTTTTTTCAAGAATTGTTGCTTCTGTTTTTGCAAGCTGTGTAACACTTGCTCAGTGTTCCTATGGCCATGCTTAGGGGATCTTTAAAGCCTTTCATAAAGTAAGCATTTTGCCTGATGGGAGAAGGCGGCTTACGGAGTTGAAAAAAAGGCAAGAAATACACTGCAGATAATAGATACCAAATATGCAAATTTGTTTAAGCAACTCCTTAAAAAGAGAGGAGGGAGGAAGGAATTGAAGATTAAAACCGGTGTTTATATACATGTAGAAGCTGGAGGCAAAGCAATCCATTCATAAATATACAATAGGATTTATGTCATGGTGAGAAGTGCTACATGCATATTCATGTGTAATTTGCAAATTCTTTAGCGATTAAATACTTTACTCCAAACTCTAGAACTAAATAACCTCCTTGTTGAAATGAGATGTCCAAAGGCTCTAATGCTTCTCCAGTGGAGGGGAAAGGCTGGGTGGTGTAATAGATCTGGTACTCTGATTTTCACCCTATTAAAAGGTTTCTGGTGTGCTTTGGGCATTATTTTGTTAGGATAATCAGTAAGACTTGAACAAAACATGTGAAGCAGACCTGCAAGAAACATTGCAAAATTTATCACACTAAGAAAAGCAGACAGGCTTGGATACTTGTTAGGATGTTTTTCTCAGCTGATTTTAATTCAAATACCTTTGTCTAAACTTTCATATCCTGTAGGTAAGGAAGGAGACAGATGAGTAATAGAGCTTGGAGTACCGTTGTCTGAAAGAAGTGGCCTTTGTAAAAGTGAAGTGAATTGTCTTTGAAGGATGTAGCCTCAGTTCTTCATGTAATGCTGAAAAAAGAATAAGAATGCACTGATGCTGATGCTTTTGGTTTTCAAAAGCTTTAAAGTACTATGGACAAAGTATACACCTTCCAACACCATGGATGGAATAATTTTTCTACAGCTTGGATTGTTATGGCTGGTAAGGACTCTGTTACAATGCTATTTCTGGGTTGGTTTATGCGGCTGGTTCATCCTGCCCTTCAGTCATCAGACTAAATGATACTCTGCAAGTAGAACAGCAAAAGACAGGCACGGTACTGAAGAAAACAGAGTGCAGCCTATGCCTCCAGTACTGATGCAGTAAGATAACATTGGGATTTGTCATACAATTGTGCTATGTGCTCCATGGCTTCCCTCACCTTCCTCAGGGTCCTTTTTCTGCTGGAAGCAGCAGGCCTGTGTCCTCTGTCACAAGGAAAGCCTGCTTTGCTTGTGCAGCACTGGTTGCTTTGGGCTTCTGTGATGCAGGCAGTTCTGTATCGCTGTGGTCAGTTACTAAAGATCTGTAGTTCTTTTGGGTTAAAGTTCTGCTCAGTTCTTAAAACTTAAGCATGTTCAGTTGCATTGACCTAAATTCTCTGTTTACCCTTTTGGAAAGGTGTGGTTTCTTCTTGTGTACAGAGCATCAAAGTATTGCTTACGGAGTTCTCCTCTGGTGCTCCTGATGGCTCATTTTGGAATAGCTCCTTTTTGTAGGTTTGTGTTGGGAAGAATATAAAGTACATCCATGCTAGATGGGAAAGCCAGCAAAGTTTTTGTATTCTTTCCTCTCCACTGAGGTTAGTCCCTCTTTGAAAGCCGTGTTATCTGATTGAGCTTTTCTGCTCCTGTTTTGTAACAGCCGCTTCTGGGATGCTTTGATTTGACTGAACTAGAAAACATGGCAAAGCACTCAATTCACTAAGGACCAGTTTTCTGGCTGGCACAGGTGTAACAAATTGCCCTTTTAGTCCTGTTTACTTGTTTTCCTCATTCAGTCACAGGTAGGTTCTGCTTGTTGGTGATCAGAGAAGAGCCCTAGACTCCCTGTTGCTGTCTTGTGTTGTGATCAGGGAGGCGTGTAGCGGAGGTGATGGCCCTTTGGTGCTCGAGGGCTTTGCTGTACAGTGCTGTACTTGGATTGATTTGAAATGATGTTTCCAGGTAACTGAAAAGTTGTTGCTTTTACAGTTAGCACTGAGAATTTATCATCTGCCATGTCAGATCATCAGAGAGTCTGAGCTGGTGGCTAGTCATGTAAGGGGTGAAAACAGCACTGGGGACTAGAAAAATATGACATGGTTTAGTTTCAAAGAAAGGGCAAAACTGGGGTGAACAAACCTAGTCCTCTTTCAACTGAACACTGAGTGGTGACTTGTTTGCTTTATATGGTGGATACTCGGCCCATCAAGCAGTTTGGGTGCGCACAGAGTGATGGCTGATACGTGAGGTGTAACGTTTCTGGTCACTGTGAGGCTGTGTGAGCTGGATTTATGGCAACATTTTCTAATGTATGTTAATGAGGAAAAATAGAAGGGATTAATTTATTAATAAACCTCACTTTTTAAATGAGCGTTTGCTCAGGTAGAGGCTGGGTGGGATGTGAATTTGACTCTTTCACTTTCCATTTTAGCAACCAGAACTGATTGCCTTTGGATCTGTCTCAGAGGAGTGCAGTGAACCCTTGCTTAAATTACTTGTACACTTGCTGGTGGAAAAGCTAAAAAGCTTTGCCCTAGAGCTTGGTTGTGGTTGTGATGCATCATCTAATCTTGTCCTCTCATGCTGCTGGAGGTCTGCCTGTGGGCCTGAGCTCAGGCTCAGGGCTGGAGTGGGCTGAGGAGTGGCTGAGCCTTCCCACCATGGGGGACGGCTGCTCCTCCAGCCCTGGTACACATCCGTCTAAGCTATCTGGCACACAGAACTGCTCCCTCTTTTTCTGGACACACCGTTTGCTGCTGCGGTAAGCTGAAATGGCCCAAGGACTGTCTTTTGCAGCAGTGACCTTTCTGCTAAATGTGGTTCCCCTAGAGGTCCTGGCTTGCTCCTGAGTTGCAGTCAATGCAGTTGTGCTGTGCTTGCTGGGCACTGCAGGTGGGGAGCATGGGCTCAGCCAGGCAGCCTTGTCACTTGTAGTTTGTCTTTCAAAGCAGACAGCTTAAATATCAGATTGATGCTTTCTCAGTGCTGCACAGTGGGCTGAAATTCCATCTGCTGCAGCGCTGTGAAGGTGACACCTAGAAAGGTGTGTGCTTCTTCCTGCGTGCTCTCTCTGCATCTTCTGCATGTGTAGTGAAGGCACTGTGGTGTTGGCCTTGCTCAGTATGCGGTTGGTCGGGAGCCCAGCAAAACACTCAACATTTTCCTCTGAAATGCTGTTAGAGAGGATTTCAAAGATGTATTTCATTCATCCCAAGCACTGCAATTTCTACGTTATCACTGTCCTTTATCTTCTCTAGTCTGGAACAGTAGAAGCTTCTGTTTATGCCATTGATTTGGCAATTATTAGAAGGACATTGTATAAAGGACATTATTAATAGAAAGGAGGAGTGTTCAAAGACCTCTGCCAATAAGGTCTGGTTTTAGTAATTCTGCAGTTTCATCACTGATTTTGGAACTTGATAGCAAATTAATTCCCTGGATCAGTCTGTAGGTCAACCTAAAGATACTGAACAAGGGCGACAGGACTGTTTTGTTTGCCAGAGAATTCCACCTTGGTCATTGCAGTTGAGCTGAACTATGGATAATGTTTTATTTAGGTGAGCTGATAGGAGTAAGTTAATACACATGTTGAATTCTACGTTGGTGGTGTAGATCAGTTTTGGGGGTAGAAATGAACAAAATGGTTAATACAGTGAAGCTATTTGCTGAAAAAATACTGGTGTGGGAGTATCATCTCATTCAGGTACTGATGGTGAAGTAGTACTCAGTTAAGCAGCAAATTTCAAACCTGTGGCCTCTCATGATGGCTTACTTAAGACCAGATGTACAATGCTATAAGGCACAGTGTCAGGTCCATTAAACACAGCTTTGACTTTAAAAGAAGGATGGAAATGAATAGCTGAGGTATTTTAGGTAATTGCCTTGAGCAACAGTGATGGTTGTATTCTAGCAGCTTCGGTAAGTTCTAAACAAGCTACAGCTGAGGCTAGATCAGGCAGCAGATGATTTGCACAATGCCTGGGGTAGTTTGGCTGGAGAGCAGCGTGCATGGTATGTGCAGGCTCTACTCCTTGGTGCCTGCCCTGAGCTCCCTTCCCGGGAGTGTGTGTACCCGCCGAGGGCTGGTTCCAATAATGCACCCCAGCTGCATTAGTTTTACCTGAAGGATCTCGCTACAAATAGTGCTTTTCACTGAGTAAGATTTCAAATGGGATTTTATTCATTCAGTTGCTGCTTATCCATGGGCAGCTATAGAGGCTATGAAAACTGAGTTATGGGGAAAACATGTTATTGAGGCGACAAAGCAGTATTTTACACTGTCTAAAAAAAAAAACCAACCCATATTTTTCCTTTTTTTTGGATGAGTGGAGGAAGGGAAAAACTGACTGAGCTAAGCTGGACAAGGATATCTTTCTAACAATGTCAACTGTATGGGATTTGGATTGTGTGTAGAGAACACTGGATCCGAAGTAATTTGTATTTTGGAAGCCTGCTTTCCAAATTTCAAGGAAGGGTACTCTTCAAGGTAACTGGAGATGAGAACATCCTAAATATATAGAGCCACATCCTGTTCCAGGATATGACATCTCTTGACATGTGAGCATCTCCTTGCAGAGGTGTTAGCTTGGAAGTCCAGTCATAGATAGTGAGCAAGGTGGATGTATAGAAGTTGCACATGGCAATTGAGTTGCTAATTAACTTGGCTCCTAAGCATCGCTTTTTGGAAAGCAATGCTGCCTCTTGTCCCATTCCTCTCAGAAAGGCAGGGTGTGCTCTGGCTGATGTCCCTGCTGACCCAGGGCATTTCAACCACACCAAGAAAATCTCAGGAGTGAAATGTCTTGTACCTTAAAGCACCTGCAGATCTTGTGACTTGTTTGCTAGGTTGCTGTATAAGGAGGGCTTATTTTGTGAGGAGAGCATAGGGGTATCTACTCCATCCTCTTTCCCTGTTTACCTCCCCTGCATGAAAACTGAAAGGGAGAAAATACCCTGTTACAGATGAGCAGGTGCTGGAGCTTGATGTGATATAAAGAATGATTTGATTTCATGCTGTGCTAGGTTTGTGTGGTCTCTACTAGATTTTAAGAACTTATTTTGACCAACTGTTAAGTTCTAAGACAAACCTGAAACTCTTAGAGTCAATGGCTTCTGCTGCTTCCCCTGACTTGAAGAGAAATGCGTGGAAGTGGTTTGGCTTGATTTGTTATGAAACCCCTAAAATAATACTTTATGCCTTATGCACCAAATGCTTAGAACCTTCTGTTTTGGAGTTCACGTTAAATAATCAGGCTAAATGACAACGCAGAAAAGGTAAAATTGGAAAATCCCTTTGAATATATAGCATTAGCTATATGATTCCTTAGGACAAGGCTTTCCTTAGGATGGAACCATGCTTTGGGGGTGAAGCCAGTTGAATTAGAGGAGGTAGAGCTCACCGGCAGGTCATGGTGGATATTTGGGTATATGGGAAACTGAAGCAAAATCCTTGGCAGGAGTAATTATCTTAAAAAGGAGAAATGCCACCTATAATCCACAGAAAACATAGCTATTTATCTCAGTTTGTACATAAAAAGCACCCAGATGTTTTCTCTTCGAGTACAGGCATCAAAGGAGGTGCTGGTTGAAGCTGTCAGTGCGGGTGGAGCCCCTCTGCCTGCAGCCCCATGGTTGCCTTGCTGGCTGCTGAGGCACGGAGCACAGAAGGGGGTCCTGGGGCTCCTGGGTGCCTCACCAGGGTGCTCTGCAAAGAGCTGTTGTGTTGTAATTGATCTGCTGGAAATCAACAGGAGCAAAATCGGGCTCTAGTAAATGAGGCCTAAATGACTTGAAGGGAAGAGATGGCATCTCTGATGTGCCATGGCATTATCTGTCTGGCAAACACCACGGACAGGGATCTCCATCTGGCGTGGGCTCAGCTGTCGAGGAGTGGCTGCTGCCATAGGAACCAAAGTCCCTGCCTGCTGGAGTGCCAGGGTCCTTCTGCTGGGATTAAACCCAGGACGGCCACGTTACGGCAGCCAGAGCTGCTGGTGCTGATGTTGCGCTTTTTGTCTTCGCAGCCCATCACCTGCACTGCTGCTTTTTCTCACTAACATCACTCCTATAGCTTAAGAATAGGACTTAAACGTTATGCTGTACTCTGCTTTAAGGGTGGGGAGAAAATGGGGAATAAGGACTTCAGGCATCATCGGGGAAGCAACCAGGGGTCACGCACAGCCAGTCACTCTGGCAGGGCTCAGCTTTGTATTCAGATGCGCTGGCCGGCGCTGCAGACATTCCAGATACTTGTGTTCATTTTGGCTGTATCCAGGCACGCACTCACAAAGAGCAAGATGCGTGCAGTGAAGTATAAATCCCGTCCTCTAATGGCTCAAAGCACCGTTGTGTACCCATACATGCTTAACAGATTGTATAATTAGCTGGCTTTGTAAGCAGACAGCATGTATGATTCTTCAGTAGTTATCTGGGAATCTTGTGGGGCGTGAGGAGTGTCTGTGGGTCCTTAAGCTTGTTGTGTCCACATACCGATGACTGCTGGGTGGAGGAGAGGGGCTGCAACCCCTGTGCCCAGAGCAGAGAGGCTTCCCAGGCCCGATGCCATCGCTGCTGCCTTTCTCCTGAGCCCTGGGTGCTGGCAAGCAGCCCTTCCCCTCAGCTGCTTGATGCCAGGCTGGTTTGGCTGGCTGCTCTAGGGGTGATGGGAAGAGGGGCTGCCCTGAGGACAGGCTCACCGATGGCGTAGCCATGTGCTTCAGGATGCACAGCTAGAGCATTTCTCTTGGCCCCACGAGCTTGATTAGGTTTTGACTCAGGCTACAGCCCGTTTTTATATGAAATATTTAATTCAGAAATGTTAATCCTGGAGGTCACAAGCCTCATTCCAGAGTTATCCTGGCCGTGCAGCAGAGGGACCAGAGGGGCAGCTGCTGCTGCTGCTGTGCTGTACCTGCTTGCTCTTGGGTGAGAAGTGTTGCTAAACTGCAGGAGCCCAGCTGTGAGCAAGTGGGAAGGCTGGGGTTTACTGCTGCGGAGGAATGCGTCAGGTTGTGCTGGCATCCCGGAGATGTGGAGGGTGGGAACGTGCAGCAGGGCCCAGGGCTGCGTGCTTGGGATTTCACTGGAGCCGGGGAGGAGCTGGGAGGGAAGCGAACATGACCTTGAAAATCCTTATTGAGATGAAAAGGTGCAGTCAGCGAGCACATTCCTCAGCCGGCTGCGCTGCGCACAGTGTGCTGCCCAGCTATGCTGAGGAGAGTGCTGTGCCTGCACCAAGCTCCAACGAACAGCTCTTGTCATGTCTTCAGCAGATTGCTTCCTGCAGGTGACAGGGCATCCTTCAGCCCTGTGCCAGGGCTGCTGTAATATACGGCTGTGCACAGGTCTTAGGGACCAACTTCTGAACTTGAACCATTTTCACGCCCTTCATTGATAAGTAATAACAAGTCTGAAGGCAGTAGCAGGGCAAAGTCTGGCAGCTGGAGAAGGTGGGACACTCGAGAGGACCGGTTTTAATTATGATTCTGTGGAAGGTGGAGCTCATCTGAGTTCGGTGCCCAGAAATCTGGTGAGCAGCCAGAGAGCTCATCACAACCAACAAGGGAGGCTGTGGTTTTCCCCAGTGCTGCTTGTGTTCCTGACACTCCTGTGTTGCTGGCATGCTATCGGCTGCCGAGTCCCGCTAACACAACTGTAAATTCACTCGGCAGAGAAGTCTGGGTGCTATTTGGTTGTGTTACTGAATGGGAGCAGCTTGTAGGAGGGCTTGGAGGGTGTGACAGGGGAGAGTGGAGCTGCAGGATGGGAAGAGGATTGAGGAAGGGATGCACAGAGTGAAAGACAGGAGAGATGCTTTCGATGGGAGCAACAAACCATTAACTTGGCTCAGCTGATGTCTGTGTGCTGTGGATCTGACACAGTTCTCCTGCCTTTCCTGGTACCTGCACCTGTCCTTGTACAGCCACATGCTGATTCAGGTTAAGAAACTGCATTGCCTGGAAATTGATCCTTTTTTTAAAATGCTTTTTGGGTGCATTTCATCCTGAAGCACATCCCAGGAAGGAGTCTAGCTTCAGAGTAGAGATAAAACAAGCCTTGTAGTGCACAAAAGAAATCGACCCTTACCACTGCAACTGTGTATGTGCTGCAAAATGATAAATGCTGCATTCTCAAAGAAACCCAAGTATCTTTACAGCTTGACTGTCACTGTGGCATTTCTAGGGCTGAGACTGTGCTGCAACTTTGGGAGCAGATACTTAAAGTTCAGGGTTTGGTTTTTTTTTTCTCTTGATAAGAATAGCATAAAAACCTCTCTCTCTCCCTGGCTGTGTGAAACTTAACTGTTGAGTGCTATGTATTTTTTGTTAGAGGAATTCAGGTGCTTACCACTGTCTTTTAGATAATTCCTTTCTAAATGCTTAGCTTGGAGCTCTGGGGCAAAAACCTTGTCTCGCTTGTCAAATTCAGCTCCTTTTCAGTTTTAGAGGATCCAGGTGTGTACTAGGAATTTGGATGTGTGCTAATGATCTTGAAGTCTATTTCCAGCTAGTGTGGAGCAGGGTGGCCAGGCTCAGGGGGACAGAGCTTGACTCACTCCTGCTGCCTGGGACGGTCATAGAATTGTAGAATCATGGAGTGGTTTGGGTTGGAAGAGACCTTAAAGATCATCCAGTTTCAACCCCCTGCCATTGGCAGGAACATGTACATTGACTCTTGGATGCGAAGACCTGTCTCCCAGTTGAACGAGCTGAATCGACTTGCTGAGGAGTGCGATGAGTACTCTTGCCATCACCTCTGCTCTCCTGGAAGTAGTATTGGGTCTTGCTGAGTGGGGGAGCTGTCAGGATTGGTGAACTGGGTTACAGATGGTATGCTGAGTGTCCACAGTTTGCTCCTTGGCCACACATGGCATAGCATGAACACACCTTTTCCCTCAAAACTGGGGGACTTGCTAGCCAGCTGCTTTGTTGGTCTGAACTTGATGCCATAACCCCAGATTTTTTTTGCCATGATACTTAATTAAGGCTAATGTAGCATCTTTGGTTTTTCCTTTGAAGTTACTCAGCTTGTAAGGCTAGGATGAAATGAGCCTGTTACATTGTGAGCAAGACTACAATGCTGCTCCTGGTCAGGAGACAAGGCACCTCAGTGTAATGGAACTTGTGTGGGATTTGGGAGTTACTGTTCACTTTCTCAGTCCTATACACCGATCTAGAATGCTTTAGGAAAACTCATTTTCATGTGACTGTGTAAATTCTGTGCAAAGAAGAGGAAAGGAGTCCCCCTATGAGGACAATCTCCCTGGAGGAGACAGTTGGCTGTGGGCAGGTCTTCTGGGAGGGAAGGGGCAACTGTCCTGGTGTCACACATGCTCCATCTGTGGAGATGCCCTGTGCACAGAGGGGTGTGTGTGTGTGGGGTATGTGTCTCTGTCATCATCCCCAGACCTGGCAGCTGGGAATTGCAAGGGTTACAACGAGCAGCATCTGGACTTCAAGATACCATGGTTCTGATATGTTTGGCTTTGCCTGGGTTGAAATGCATGTTTGTCCTGAGCCTGAAGAAGGCTTTCACCTTTGTGGCACTGTTCCAGAGTTTCAGAAGTAGACAGTATAAAACCCATAGCCCTTCTCCCAGTTTAATTTGAGATGTGGACTCTGAGTTTCGGGCCTGTGACTCTCTGCAGATGAACTATTTTCTTTATTCCTGAGCCAAGTGCTGGGCGTGTGGTTCTTTAGCAGGCTGCTTGGGCCACTTCGGAGCTGGCAGGAGGACTGCAAGTGAGCCTAACCTGTGTGAGGTAAGTGGGGAAGGGGAATGCAAGGAGTAAGTGGTATTGTAACTTCTATGTTAACACAAATCGAAGCTGTTGGCAAAATATATTGATAGTGGATCATTCAAATTAAATGATGTTTGTAAGAGTAAATCAATTAAACTCACTTAGTGATGCAGATCTCATTTTTGCTGTCCTGAAATGAGCAAGCAAACTTCAATAGTTGTTGATTTGTATTGACTCCCTTGCGATATGTGAAGTACTGAGCTGTGTTTTGTGCTTTGTACTGTTCTGCCCATAAATGCAGTTTGGGATAATTTTTTTGTGGCTTAAATACGGAATAAATCCAGGCTTTGTTACTTGGGAAGAAAAGGATACTAAACCTATTAGCTTTACGCTTATGCTTCTTACTCTTTAAATCTCCTAAAGCTTCCCTCTTCCAAGGTTGTTCAAGGCATCTGTTCTTGTTTTGACATTTCTGTTTATTTTTATGCAGTGTGACTTTTCAGGAACCGAGAAGGCATTGCATCAACAGTAATAGCAACAGTAGTAGATATCAAGCTGATCTTGTGAATTCCTGCTGCATCCATGAGCTGAGTGCTGTGTAACCTGGGCTTTTTCCTTTTCAGAGCAGAAGTGAGATGCCATGCCTTCATTTCCAAAGGCTGTCTGCAGTGTTAACCTGCAAGGCTGAGTCTGTTGACATAGTTTTGGTTTGTTCCTCTTGAAGGATATGGCACGTATTACAATTTGCAGGACAATGCTTATGCTTAAGTACGTTCTGTATCTTGAATTCACAATTGCTTTGCAACTGGAATCAGAGAATGGATTGGAAGGGACTACGAAGGTCATCTGGTCTAACCCCTCTTCTGTGTTCTCCACTACTCCAAGATGGTCTTCATCAGGATTCTCCCCTGACTCTTGCAGGCAGACAGAAATATTCCTGTTCATACCAGGTGCTGCTGAGTTTACAGTGGCATTGGAGAGGCCCATCTTCTCCTATGACTGCATTTAGGTCTCTTTGGGGTTTGCTGGATTTTGTGGCTTCCTCTGTGTAGCTGGATTCAGCTCTATCTGGACAAGATTTCCAAGTTGACGGGTTGCTCCCAGATCAGAATGCAGAGAAGTAATGTTTCCAGAACTGATCTAGGCATTGCAGAAAAATGAAGTGACTGCAGCAGATCTATCTTAGGTCAAAGAGCAGAAGGGGCTGTAGTAATGCCCTGCTGCCTGCCTGGGCTATGTTCTGCAAATGGTGCAGAACAAAGAGCCTGCTAATGTTGCCGTTTGGGATCGGGAACATCAAATAGCTATATAACTCAATAAGAATGTTTATAATACAGAATAGCAAGCAGGCAGTCCTACTAAAGCTGCCACACAGTTAGCAGTTAGCCCAGTGCTGGCAGGTGAACCTACATGCAAACTATGTGAATGCAAACCAGCCTCCTGCGCTTCCCTTGCTCACACACTAGCGATGCTTGGTTTCTGCATTGGGTAGACTAGAGACTAGATGATTCCAGTGGTGACATCCTAGAGTTGTCTGTTTTCCCACTTCAAGTACTATGAGAATATCTGGCACAGGAGCTGCCAGTGTTGCCAGAGGTATTCACTGTCATACTGCTCTTTTTCACAGTAAAGATAGCACATCTGGGTTCCCAAAGCATTAACATTTTTAATCACCCTACACAAAGTAAAAATTCAATGCCCAATGAAGCCAGGTCATGGGCTGAACCACAAATCTGTTCCTCTTTACAGACCCCCCCAACAGTCAGCCCAGTGTTCACTCTGCTGCCTGCCTCTGCACACCCCCATCAATAGATAACATGTTCCTGAATGCTGATGTACAGCAACTGTTCAATGCTTGCCTCATTGCCAAAATCTCAAATACTTATATTTTTCTGACAGTAGATGTAGGAGCTGTGCTGGGGGAGGGTGTCTGTCCCTCTGTGCACCTCTTTATCTTGAGGCATCTTGCCAAGGTAAACTGCTGCCACCCACACTGTAGGCAGCGTTTCAGAGAAGTAGGACTGCGGGCAGCAGGAACAGAGACAGGCCTTCCAGTTCATAATCTCCCAAATATGTCAAGAAACTGGTCTAACTACTCTGTCAGGATGTTTGGTAGACAGTTTTCTCCTTACTGTCAAGTGACCAGTCCTTCTCTTTAAGAACCTCTGAGGGAAGAAAGCTAACTGGGTTTTAGTTCATCTGTGCAGGTGGTGAGGCTGCTTCTCAGCTGAGAAGAATGAAAGGCGAACTTAAAAAACAACCTCAACTATTTAAAACTAAAGACATTTGAATTACTTGCATGGTTAAATTCCAACTCTTGCATGCTTTTAGTTTAGTAGTGTTGCACTGTTCACATTAAGTCTTTTATTTCTTTTTCTGTTTAATCAGTTCAGGAAAGCATGCAGGATATACAGGCTGGCAGGCAAGTTAATGGTGTGAGAAGCCTCAGCTCCGATTTCCTGACTTTTTAACCTTGAACTATCCCAGGAATTTTGTGTTTGAGTGATTAAGAAGGTATGACTGACCTTCTGCCTCACTCCTTCTAGCAGAACTGGTTTGTTAATCTCTGGGAATGATCTAAAATCTGTAAGTGAGGTTTGATAGTCTCCTCACAAATAACTTGGTATTTCTTTGCTTCTAGGTGTAAATGATGTGTACTAAAAAGAAATGCATGAGCAAACAGCTCGTAGAGCTTGTAAACGTGCAAGCCCTTTCATAAGTGAGTAGGACAAGTCAGCAGCTAACTATTAGACTGATATGTACTAGACATGCTCATTGTGGCTGCTGAGGTGGTAAATTGTGTGTTCTGTAGCTCAATGCTTGCATAAATCTGAGTAATAGAAATGTTTTACTGTTAAAGGGATAAATCTGTTTGTATTTGGAATGCTCAAAATACAGGTTCTTGTCCGACTGCAGGCAGCTTTGTCTCCTGATCTGCTTTGTTTAGAATCTACTTGGGCAGCATGTGACTAATTTCTGTAGAGAAAGAATAATTTGAATGTTACTTGCTAGTGTGAAAGAAATAGATGGTCTAAATTGGCAAGTTACATACACACACCTGAAGACCATCTTAATGAGGTGCAGGGGTTATTCTCATGTGTCAGACAAACAACAGCAGAGGACATCACTCAGTTACTGAATGTCAATGAAAGTGTTGAAAGTAAAGATGTCTTGGAAGAAGAGCTCTAAGGCTGGATGTTAGGTATGCTTGTCCCAAAGGTGGCCCAAGGCATGGAGTGTCAGGGGCTAAGAGGAGAGATATAGGATGAGCGATCTTTGAGAGGCTGAAAAGATGCTTAATAACCATGGCAACGAAGGAAACTACTACTGAAGAAGAAACCACTTTGTAGTCAGTGTTGCTTGAGATGTTGTGTTGGTTTTTTTAGAGCGTTGCTATTGGTGATGTTTAGCTTGTATTTTAAGCTAATTTTGTTTGGATTACAACAACAACTTCGAATTAGCTGTTCTTCTCAGACTTGACCCCTTTTTTACTGTAAAGAGTGTAGTTCTTCTCCTGATTATCCTTTATCACAGCATGACCACGACTAGGTTGCAGTGCTGTACACCCTGACAGTTGTTGAAATGGCATCTGTTTGAGGTAACTAGAAGTTTAGAGTGGCCTTTGTGTGGCTCTTGCTACAATGTCTGGCTTCCAAAACTCTGAAATGTCATATTTGATCTCTCATCAGATTCCTTAGAGCACGGTTAAGAGGCTTCCTAAATTTGTGGTCACTTCTTAAAGGCTGCTTCTTGTTAGCTGGGAAGCATTTTAACATTCATAGTTCTGTCTGCTTATGGTAGTCCTGAATTAGTCCTTTCTGCTCCCCTCAGTGTGAAGATTTCCCCTTCTAAACCCACTGAAGTTCCTGAGGGCTTTGGTACGTGTGAGGCTGTCATTTGGCCCAGGGCTGCCTGTTGTTACTGCCGAGAATACTGGCTGTTTGGGATGAGCTGTTCTCATCACCTTTTCCCTAAATTGCAGTTGGAGTGGGAATCCAAGGGAGTGTTTCATCGTGCCCAGGTGTATGGTGGCAGGGTGAGGAAAGCTTTGCCAGCAGGATGATAAAGCAGGCCCTCTTGGCTGCCACACCTTTGGTCTCCAAAGGCAATTCTCCCTGCAGTGAGAGAAGATGCTCCCAGGGAAAATAGTTACTATAGTGACAAATAGCCCTGGTGTGTTTGAGGGCTGGATCACCAGGTTGAGTAATAAATGTGTAGGAGTCTACTTTTAAAAGCTTTTGTGAGGAGGAGGTTGCTGTAGTCCTAGAAAATTTGTCTGCAAAGTGATAAGTTTTTCTATGCTAAAGTTTAAAAATAATCATTGTCTGTCTTGAGAATGAGATGACCTCATTAAAAACAAAGCAGCTTGTATGTCATCGTGTCGAGACTCCTGGCAGTGATTCCTGCAGCAGCCTGCTGAGTTCCAGTAGGAGGTCTGCCCATCAACAGGGTCCTCAGAACTCAGACCCATGGGGGTCTGGGTGCAGCCACCCCAGTTCTGCAGCTAGAATCAAGGTGCTTTTAGCCCATTCTCTACCTGGTTGCGTAGCACAGCCTGACACATAATGAGCAGGGAGTTTTATTCAAATGAGAAGTGAAGAAATGCTGGGTGAAAAAAAAAATAGTTGAAGTAGAAGCCATTGAAAATGACACCTGACTCCAAGCTTCTCCCACAAAATGCTGGGTTTAAAAACTGTTTGGTTTTGTAAAAGAAACAGTATGAGTGGAAATACCTGCTAGAACTCATACTTTTGTTATCTTGCTTGACTTGCCCTTAAAACCTGTCTGCTTGATACACTTGCTGTGTACCTGGAAGTGCAGGAGAGAAGGGGAGAAGTGATGGGAGCTGTTAAGCTGTTAGGTTTTGGTGGCTAAAGCTACGGCTGGAGGAGCTGATGTGAAGGTCCCGAGTGATCCACGTGTGGCTGTCGTTCCCGGTGCAGTGAGCTGCTGCTGTCGGTGCAATAAACTGTAGGAAATCCCCCGGTCTGTAGTCTTACCCGTATAGAGCCATGAAGGATTTTGTATGCGGCTGTGTGATCTGTACTGAACTGATTAAAATAAGGCTCTGCTGTTTAAAGGGCTTTGCTGCCTTACAGGGGTTTGAGGAACCCTGCAAACATAGGGATTGAGTGGATTTACGTACAGTGTAGAAAGTTGGCAATCTGCTCTTGGTTTCTTGGTGAGCTGGGTGCACTGTTTGCTGTCTGCACAGGCAAGTACATCCACATGCATACTCCCAGCCACGAGCCGAACTGAAATCTGTGTGTGGGTTTGCCTGATTCCTGCAGGCCACCCACCAATTGGTATGGAAATTCGGTAATTACAAAAATAACAATTCCTGCTTCAAGAAGTTCAGGATTGATTTCTGTTGCCTTGTAGTATTAACTCCAGATTTGTAAGTGGCACAGTTCACCCATCTTCTGCTCCCGTCAGGAACCTCTCTGATCTTACAGTCATGTTTAACAAACCTTCTGTCAGTCAAAAACTTGTTATACTAGGATTATTTGCCTTCGGTTTCCTGTGTAATGAGGTTTTTGATTGACAACAGTAGAGTTAAAGACTATAGAAAGGCTTTCTGAATCTGAGATGAGCAAGTTTCCATTTAATAGTGTTTGCACATGATAACGTTGGCTTCCAGTTTTATCTATGAATGAAGCTGAAGGTGATAGATCAAAAATAAGAAATACAGAAACCCCTCTCATTTAAAAATGATTTGACTTATAAACTACAACTGGGAAACTAACCTTGTTTCTTACTGTGGGAGCAGGATTTGAACATCATTTGCTGTACAAATACTTGGGCTGTTACGGGCAAATGTTTTTTGACGATGGAATTGTCTCCGTACATTTAGTGGCTGGTTCAACCTGCCCTCTGCCTGAAGGCTCCTCAGGATAGGAAGCTGAGTGATGCTGTTATCTTTTACCTCTGTTTTGTTTCTGAAATGATGTTCTTGGCTTGCTATGTGTGGTGGTTGCTGAGGGTGCCTGGTTTCCAGGTGTCCTAATAAGCAGTAGCATTTGCTCAAGTAAATTTGAATTTCTTGAATGAAATCAAATGGAAAAAAAAGCATATTGAAAACCAAGAAAATATGATGGAATTGATAAATGCAGGATGGCATCTTTTCCAAAGCACTAAATGTTTAGTCTCCAGCTTAGAAGCAGATGAAGTACTTGAGGGGTAGTTCTGGTCTAAGTGATGCTCCGAAGGGCGTTAGAGCAAAGTGAGCATGACTTGAAGATGCAGACAAACTCACATAGTCGAAGTGTCATCCCTCTTGAGTAGTTTGGGTTTAATATAAAAGCCTTCAGACTTTTAAGTTTTCCCCCTTGGTTCCTTTTTCTGACTGGAGATCAGAAGTCAGAGTCAGGGTTTTCAGAGCTTTTGTGTGCACTGCTTTCTGGTGAAAGCTGCGTGAATGCATCTGGAGGTTTCCCTAATGGAGGAGGGTATGGAATGCATAAATCGTTTTGTAGGTTTTCTTCTTTAGTTACAGGCACAGGGTATGAAAGAGATCCATTTTTCTAGATTGCTGCTTTGAGTCTAGCAACAGAGAGGACCTGGTCTATGATAACCTGGTTTGACTGAGTTGAGATTTTTCCAAGGCTGCCTAGGAAGCTTTGTGAATTACAAAGAAGATATATATCAAAAGAAATAGTTCTGCAGATGAGCCCTAGGATTAATTTCCCAAATGCGGAAACAGTTCTGTTTTATGCAGAAATAATGCACTAACTGAATCATGTCTTGCTATGAGAAAGAAACTTTACCTTTTGCTCATTTAATCTGTCATGTTGCATTGTGAGTGTGCTTAGGGAGATGCTTAGCTTTGGACCCTTTCTGGAAAATTGGTTTATTTTGGTCTTCGTAACAACTCCTAAAATCATATCTTAAAATAAGGCAATAATCTCCTTTTTCTTTTTATGCTTTATTCATAGTCTGGCTACACAACATACTGCATGTTTTTCATCTGTAATTGTAAACATTGCTTCTTTGATTTGTTCCAGTTTTTCCCACAACAGGAAGGGAAAGGAGTTTAGAAGAGTAAGTAATTTGGTTATGAAGCTGCAGTTATTTGGGGAAATAGCTATATGGCATATGTTGTCTGTAATAAATGGCATTACTCTCTTAATTCCAAACCTAATTACTCTTCTGTTTGCTAGTTGAATGACAAGATTTCTGCTTTAATGAATACATAATCTGCTGTGCACATGGGATAGCTGCAAGCTTGCAGTCAGTCAGGGAAGACAGCACTGGTCGGTGGTGGGTGCTCCTTGTGTGAGAGACTGAAAATCTGAAACTGAGGTAAAATGATTCTGTTTCGGAGCCCTAGTAACTGGCAAATCTCCACCTGGCTTGTGTCTCGGCTGTAGCAAAGTGATCCTGCCTTGCCTTTTCTTCCCTTTTTCCAAAACTCTAACTGAAAGAACTGACTGGATGTAGTTCATACTTCACAATTCATATGAAAAGTAGGAAGAAGCATTCTTCAGTTGCTTGATCCTGGCTTCCTATTGAATCTGACAGTTACTGAGCGCATCCAGAAGGAATTCAGCTGCTTCTAATAAAATAGGACTGGACAAAAGCTGAGCAGAAGCTTTGAGTTTGGTATTAGACTTTGGGGCATCAAATGCCCTGCGGCGCCATTCCCTGATGAAAGTATTTTCAGGTCCTGGGGCTGATAGTGCGTATTAGGTCACATACTAGATGTGTTTCTTGAGCAGAATTCTGCTGCAGAAGCCTTAGCTCAGTGTGTAATACAAACTAAACCCCCGAGGTATGTTTCACAGCTGCAGCACATGCTCGCCTTGTATGTTAAGTATGCACTTAAGTACTGCCCCGTGTTGGAGGATGCTTGCTGGGATCACTCACCAAAAATGGTGAGCTGGACATGGGAAATGCATGGTTTCTGGTTTAATCAATCCATAGGACTGCACAGAAGCTGGTATATGAAGTTAGAGACTGTGAAAATCCAGGACAAAATGACATCTCTTCTGACAAAGCTCTCTGTAGAAGCAGCAGAACAGCAATCCTATTGCTGTGAATTGGTTTTATTTTGAGTGTTATTTGTCAAGTGATGCACTGGAAAAGACCACCTGTACTCTGCATGGCCCAGGTGGCACACACTATCCCTGCTGACTTTAAATATAGTTTTACAAATAAATACTAACTTTTCCTTCTTTTCCTTGTTCCAAATAGTATCTAATAAGCATTAAATATAGGCTTTATTGTGGACTATAGGTGAAAATTTCTCACTGAATTTTTTAAATAAAATGCTTGGCCATGGAAGAACAATGTCATGCTTACCAGGGCAATCAAATAATTACAAAAACACAAGGCCTTAGCAGTTATGCTGAAGTGTCATAAATCTGATTTTCCTGATGTGTGTGAAGTTGAGACCAGTTCTTAGACAGCTTTTGAAAATCAGCTAGATTCTTAAGTCACAAGAAAGTAAGTGGAGACCAGTTATTTGGTTCTTTTGTTCTGGTGGGGTTTTTGGGTTTGTTGTTTTTGTCTTTTTTTTGCAAATACTTTACCATCCTGAGCATGCTGAGGTTTTCCTGCATTTGTTTTAATGAGCTTGAAGGAGAAGGCACCCTCAGGAGCCTTTGTCTGCAAGCAGCACCCTACTTTGCCCAGGGGAGCCCTGCCATGTGGCACCATGGAGATGCTGGGGAGCCTGTACCCTGCTACCTGCCAGGTACCTTCCCAGCATGTTGATGCCCCTCAGGGATGAGAGTAGGTCATCCAGAGTCAAGTAGTCAACTCTGCTTCTCCCCTCCTCCCTACCTGTCCTGATTCTACTTGCTTTCATTTAATATTAGCAGTTCAATTTTCAGCGAGGTGAAAGTGCTAACCCTAGTGGTGCAATTAAAATTGCCAACACGTTTGCAACAGCGCTTTCATCTGCATTATCTCCAGAGAGTTGCTTGTATCTGACCTTGCTCTGCATTTTTACTCTTATGCATCTTTGATTTGATCAACTCAGAGCAGAGAATACTGGGTACTCAGGCTGAGGAAACATCTCGATCCACAGGGAAAAACATGGGATAAGGAATAGCAATCAAAGATTCTATTTTATTTTCAGGTAATCTCTATTTTCTATACAAATATGCTTTTAATATGCAGTCTGGATTAAGAACAGCAAAAACAAACCCGTGTTGTGGAGCTCCGAGGTTTTTTTTGTACTGTAGAGCTTTGAATTAAATTGAAATTTTCTGAGAAAATAGTGATTCACGTGCTCCTTCAGATGGCAAAGGCAATGTGTTGACAGTGAAATATGACAGCAGTCTTAGCACAACTTAGTACAGCTCTTAGTGGCTTGTGTAGCTTCTACAGAAACGTTCTCACTTTATTCTTATTATGTACCAGACTTCCAGGTAATTTTTTGGGGCAGAATTAGGTTAGTCATTAAATATTGATTTTATGTGGAACCTGTTATGCTTGAAGGCTTTTCCATAAAGTTCCCCTTTACACCAATGGGTGACTGTAAGATGTTAATGTGGGGCTGCCAGCTGGTTGCTCAGTGCCTCCAGATGAAGTATGCTCAAGTGTGCTCAAAACTTAATAAAACTCCAACTGCCAGCCCTGCTGAGTTACCTTGGATAGGAAACACTTTCTGCAAACCTGTTCAGTCTCTTACAGTGGGTTGGAAACTTGCTGTCTTAACAACCTTACCTTCCTGTGGCGTGCTGCTGGCGCACAGCAGAGTTCAGTACAGCTCCGTGGCTGCTTTTTGACCCGGTTGTTCTTAGTAAATGCAGTCTGACTGCGAGAGAGGGCCTGTGGCGTTTTAGTGTCCTGTGTCCTGGACCCCAGCACGCAGTCATGGCTCTGCTGGACCCCAGCACAGTCATGGTTCACCCTCCAGATACGCCGGGTGTGGTTTGTTGGGGATCATTGAATCATAGAATGGTTTGAGTTGGAAGGGATCTGAAAGATCATCGAGTTCCAACTTCCCTGCCGTCAGCAGGGACACCTCCCACTGGATCAGGGGGCTCAGAGCCTCATCCAACCTGACCTTGAACACCTCCAGGGATGGGGCAGCCACAGCCTCCCTGGGCAACCTGTGTCAGGGCCTCGGCACCCTCACAGCAAAAGATTTCTCCCTAAGATCTCATCTCAGTCTCCCCTCCTTCAGCTGAAAACTCTTCCCCCTCACCCTATCCCTGCGCTTTTGATAAAAAGCCCCTCCTCAGCTTTTCTGTAGCTCCTTTAAGTGCTGGAAGGCTGCTAGAAGGCTCCAGGGAGACCTTAGCTTCTCTAGAGTGAACAAGCCCAACTCTCTCAGCCTGTCCTTGTATGCCAGGTGTTCCAGCCCCCCGATCATCTTTGTGGTCTCCTGTGGACTTGTGGGATGGGTGATGAGTTGTGGACCTGTGGCTTATTGTGCTGTCAGCAGCTGGATATGTGAAATACCTGCAAGCTTAATTCTTCCTGGATTGTGCGCCTCTGCAGTGATACATGTGATTCGTAGTTTTGTTGGTGTGAGCTGGACCTCATTAGCTCAGGTTCAAAGGGAGGAGAGGGACATGATTTCAGTGACCAAAATCTGTGAGGTCACTGCAGGAATGGGTACTTAGAGCTTTGTTTGTAGCCATGCAAGCCTTCAGACTGTTGCTGGATGTGCTCTCTAATGGAAAAAGTCATTAGAGCTGTATTGCAGAAATACATCCTGGCTTGGATTGAGTGGTTTACATGGTTTTGGGACACTGGGAAGTGAATAGTGTGTTATTAAAGAAACAGAACGTACTGCAATGCAAATAAGTGGAGTTGTATGACAAGTGGCCCCACAGTTCTCAGCTCTTGCTATTGATCATGCAGTCTTAAATATGCAGATTGCATTTCTCATCTTCCTGCTTCTTGTCTACATATTTTTGATACAGGACTTGCCTACAAAGAGTCTTGTTCTTTCAGTTGAGAAACAGGGATTGTTTCTGGCAAAGTTCTTCATGTTCCTTTGTTGCTCAAGTACTGGCAGAGCCGGGCAAGGCCTGGGAGCTCTGTCAGAATGAACTCATCTCGCTGTAACTTCAGATTAAGCCAGAGGAGAGTTTATGGAGTGTTATTTGATAAGAAAAAAAGCTTTAAAATAGTTTTCAGTATTTTGTTTTCTATATTGAATCCCTTGTGGCACTTGTATTCTGGTCAGTTGTTTGGAGTAGACATGAGGGAATGTTCTTTTATTCATCCTAAATTTTATTTTGCATTTCAGGTATACTAAACCACTAACCTTTGCAGACTGCATTAGTGATGAATTGCCATTAGGATGGGAAGAAGCTTATGACCCTCAGGTTGGAGTTTATTACATAGACCACAACACCAGTAAGTGACACATTATTGTATTTTTGCTGAGTGATTGTTTTGTGCCTGTGTTAAAATACACTGAACATAAGCCCACAAAACCACTAACAGCATGCTTTAGAGTAGATTAGATCTGCAGCTCATGCAATCAAATCCTGTCCTCTGTTCTACAAGTTACTTCCCTCTTTAAACCAGGAATTTGAGACCTTTTGGATTTCAATCTTCAGAGCAGCAGTCATGTTTGAGCTGATACTATGGACACACCTCTGCAAGATTTGGCTCTGCTGAAGGGTCTGACTAAGTAGCAATGATCTGGAGTTTGCTCTTAGCCTGGAATTTGTCCTTGTGGCAAGACCATCGGAAACAGTGCAAAGGTCTTGTATTGACTCCCCTGGCAGGGATAAACAGAACAACTGCCTGAGCTCCCTGGGCTGCAGCAGTTCACACTGCCTGAACTGGAGAGGAAATTCTCAAGGAGGCTTGGGATATCCTGAGGTTTGTGCATGTAGGAGGTGTTAAGTTCAGGCTTGTGACAGTTTTAGTCTGTATCCTCAAACTAAGCCACTGATTAATGTCTTTGTTAGATTGCTTGATAGACCAGCAGTGTTAAGTTTTATAAGCCCACTTGAATTATAAGAAAATACAGAATTTGATGAACCATTACAGACCTTGTTAGGAAATGTATATTTGTGTTGTGCTGGAACAAATCCCCTGAAAATAGCTCTAAGCAAAATAAATCAGTGACTTTGGTTCTCTGTACAGAACAGGTCCAATTGCTGTCCAGAAGTACACAGCAGAACCATGCCCAGGCCCTCATGGGGGTACCTGTAATTCATGCAAAGAGAAAAACTTTTAAAAGGCAAAAATGCCTTGAAGCTTTTGTTGTTGGGATTTTTTTGTTTGGTTGGTTTTTTATTTAAATCTGCTTCTAGGACTTCACCTGAGAACTTCAGCAATTTTTTTGGCAAGTTACAAGATCTTTTTTAAATAAAAGTATGGAAGTCTGTTTTGTGGGTTGGTTTTTTTACTTGGCTATCTTCACACCCTTTCCTTTTTCAGAAGAGCCATATTTTCACCTGGCCTGAGACTGCATCTTTCAGATTTTAGCAACTTCTCTTGCACATGAAAAATGCGGAATGAAAAAAGTTTATTCACAAAAAGCACTAACTGCCCTCTGCAATGCAAAGATATAATGTCTCCAGATGTGAATATGTCATGAATTTATGTCATCCTAATGGTTTTTATGTGAGGCAGGGGATTTTTATTTTTCCTTTTACTGGAAAGGATAGTGAGAAAGAAAGGGTAGGCGACCCTACGGGATCACACAAAGGAGAGATCGGCAGGGGAGAGAACACTGGATAAACTTTGCTTGAGGAGATGCTAAGCTGCAAGACACAAATTGGGGTCTCCTGGAGGTCTGTAAGACCTTGTCTGTGTCTATTCCACTTCCCCAGGAGTGGGATTCCCCAGCATCTTACAATTTCCCAGCACTCTGGGGAATTAATGATGAGGTTCCTTTTTAAAGACAGGCTCAACCTTCCTGCTTTGTCCAGTCTCGCTTGGGTCTGAGTTACTCCTGTGCTGACCACACTTACAAAAGGAGTAAGAGCTGAGTTTAGAAGTCTCAATAAGACTTCTTTTTACCTCCTTCAGAATGATTTAATGTTTTCATGACTACGTGGAGCCACAAAGAGAGCTGGGCAGGCTATGCAGAGGAGTCAACAAATATGGCTGGATTTCACCCACCAGAGAAGGGAAGAGATTTGCTGTCTCACGTGCTGGGATGTGGGAGGTGGCTACGAGGTGCTCCAGGCCAGAGCCAGGGGAATGCCATCTTCCAGTGACTCTTAAGGGTTTGGCTATTAGACAGCAGTGTTGCATTAAGAGTTTCCTGCCAATTCAGTTTAACTTATACAATGCTTGTGGGGAAGCTGTTTGTTCCCTGTCCCTTCCTTGTGAAACATCCATGGGGCTTGTTGGTTTTGGACTGCTGCAGTTAACATAAGCCTATGCAGGTACTATGGGAGCTAACATTTTTCCCATAATATATATATCTTTATTTCACCTTCTGAAGAAAAACTTATCTTGAGTAAAATGAGAGAGTATTCCCAAGAGTCTTTTTCCTTGTCCCCTCTGGCCTTTCTCTTCGGTTTGAGATGTATTTTTATCTTCTCTTTTGTCTTTCTCTCCTATACTGGAGGAAGCTGAGGGCTTGTTGTCACTGTGGCCCATTCCAGCCCAAACTGAGGCATTAACTTACTCCACCAGCATTTGCCTAGACAAGGCTGTCTAGCTGTGCTCCTGGGGGAACACAGGTGAGGTACAGGAAGAAAACTTCTTGATCTGAAGCCTGCTGTGGGACATGGAATCTTGTCAGACTTCCTGAGTGTTTCAGCAGAAACTGCAGCATGTAGGTGGGACAAACCACACATGATCTGAGCTGTACATTTGAGTTGGCCCTAGGCTGAATGCACAAAGGTCTGGCCCCTGGGTGGCCCAGGGCAGTTACCCTTAGTCCATGCCACTCAAAAGCACCACAGGCTTCAAAAGGCCTTCAAACCACACTGACATCTGCTTAATAGCAGTTGCTCTTAAAAGTTTCACCTCTCGGGGTACTAAAGCCTGCAAGTCTTGACCTAGAACTTCAATTAAAAGGTTAAAAAAAGAAGAGAAACAAAATCATGACCTTATTCCTTATGCCAGTTCTGATCCAAATCATGACAAAGCAAACCATATCTGCTTACTCAAGAAGCTCATCTTTGTGGTTTATGTTGAAGTATCCTTTAGAGAGTGTCCAAAACCACCTTCTTCTCCAAGGTCTCTCACAGACTCCCTGAGCAGGAAGGAACTGCGATCAGAGGGTGTGAAGGGGATGGAGGCATGTTGGCTCTTGCTGTACACTTGAATTCTTTGAGACTAATTATCAGAAACAAGCCCAAGGACAGACCTAAATTAAATCTAAAGCCAGGAACCATTAAAAAAAGTGAGATGGAAAACACTTCTAACCTTCTCTTTGAGGCAAAACAAATACAATTAAATTGGATTGAGTACCTAGAATATTCCTAATACAGTATTAATGCACAGCCCTAAGTGTCTCTCTGGGAGAACTTCTTTGGAATTTGATTTGCACAAAGCAATGTTGATTTTCTTACCAGATGCTGATGCAAGAACAGTAAGGCTACATTCTTCAAACGTCAATCAATCAGAGTTATTTGTGACAAGCCAACATTAAATTAAATATTCACAAGAAAACAAATGATGTAATAGCCTGCATTTCTGTGGTCCTTTCATCTGGCTTTTGAATGTCCGTTGCATTTCTCAGTAGCTGGAGCAGATCAAGAGCCCTTGGCCAACATTTTCATAGATTGTTATTACATGTTTGAGAATCAAAGCTGCAATTGAGGGGATGCAGGTAGTGCTGTGGTTACTGAAAAGGTTTAGGTGAATATTTAGAAAAATGGGAACAAAGCAGTTTCAGTACACAAGTGCATTGTCCACCCTCTCCATGAGCTGGCTGCCAAGCATTCTCTTTGCCTGGTGGGTGGTGTGCTGGGGGAAGTGGGAGTGTTTCACCACCTAACAGAGGTATTCAGGATTATAGATTGTTGTAATCATCTTCCTTGTTGCTTATAATGGAGGGATTTCCCTGCATCAGCTTCCACCGCCCTTCTTGTGATTATAGGAAGAATGAGCTGCTACTTTAAGGGAAAACTGGAAAAAAACAAGCTTGAGGAAAGCCATAGGTAGAGGGAGATTTACAACCCAGTGTCCTGAATTAGATTACGTGAGTCGTGGATACGTTGACAAGATGCTCATTAAGCTGGAGATGAAGAGTCCTGAGTTGTGGTTGCTGGTGCTTGTTCACGTAGCCTGGTCTGGGGAAGCTGTGTGTCTGGGAATATGGGAGGGCTCTGCTGGATAAGTCACAACAGACTCTGCCCTTCTGGTTCAGCTGTGGAGTAAGGGATTTATTCTTCCTTGGTATGGCTAATGGTTATCTGGAAAATTGGATCTGGGGGCAAGGACGGAGACAGGAGCCTGGGGTTTTTAGACTTTTTAGAAGATACACTGCTGCATCTTCCTGACTTTTCCTGTGATCCCACTAAGAGAGACCATGGTGCTGTCTGGGAAGGTACCAGCACCTATACTTGGCACAAGTAGCTGGTTTCTCATCAAGTTATTTTGGGGCAGTTTTTCAGGTTCAGATGTAGCTTTAGCATTACATCAGCTGAAATGTTGCTTGTGCTAGCAGGACCCATAAAGGACATTTTGTTGTTCTACACTCTGCACTGTTAGTGTCTTAAAAGATTTCTGATATCTTTTGCAGGTTCTCTAAGTTTTGCTTTGTAATATGAAATGCCATGTGTTCTTTTGGGTCTTGAGAAACTGTTAAAACAAGTTATTGCTGGAGTATCCTGTTAATTTTCTCCTCAGCATGACCATGGACAGCTTGTGGAAATGGTTGAGTGTCCATCCCTTGAGTAAAAATCCTTTGTTTCCAGTTCTGCTCCTAAGATTATTGTCAAACTGTTCTCTTGCCTGCATCCTGTGTATTGCGGTGTTGGTCTTACGCCTGACGCGCTTAAGAGCTGCTCATACCTTCTACTGTGGCAGCTCTTACTAAATATTTAAAGAGGCTCTTAAGATATGCAGATTAGATTTCTACTGATAGTTTCAAGCAGCTCCTTTTTATTAATTATTCATTATGTGGTAACTAGGCATCCTTATTCAAGCACGTAGTTTAAACAGTTTAGAGAACGTAGCTGACTGAATATTGGAACTTGTTCCAAGGAAGAACATATAATAGCCCTGAAAGAGAAATGAAAAATATTTTGGACACTCCTTCACAAAACCGAGACAAATACTGACAATAAATTTGCCTAATTAGTATTGGGACTAGCTGTGTGTCTGTGACCTTATGCCTTTTCCATGAGTAGAAACCTGAAAAGCAGTGTATTGGTTGTATTGGAATAACAGAGGTGGAAGTGGTGTAGCTGTTCATGACTGTGTTGCCTATGTTACCAAAAAATATTTCTCTTAAACTCCGCCTCCTGTATTCTGCAGAGATTTACTGCTGTGCCTGCTTTCAGTGGCGAAAGTGTTTATTCCCCTTCTGAGATGCTGTGTATATAATGTCATTTGAGATGCTTTCATGAATACATTCTGTGACTTAATGAGTCTTTATTTTTATGTACCTATGGAATCTGAGTGAGAAGGATTTCATTCTCCTTTTTAATAAGAGCCACTTAGCAGCCAAAAAGGACAGGAAGGATTGTGGTTGCTTTCACGTTGTCAGATGCAGTATAATGCAGTCATGTGGCAATGATGTTTTCTGAAAGTTCTTTATCAGTGAAATAGTAAAGGTATTTTATTAGTAGCGTCATAAAGCAGTCACAATAAAGATAAGTCTGGCAGTCAATGTCAGTATCTCGAAGTGGTGTGTGCGTGTGATTGTGAGGATGTTTTAAGAGGCAGAACCAGGATGGCTTCGGCAGCAGGAGGGTTGGAGAACTATGATGAGTTCATCATGGGTTGTTCTATACAGCGACTCAGCGTGGCACAGCTCGTCGGACTTTATTGGGCATCAGTGGTCACCACCTAAGAAAAAAGGAAAATGTCCTTATTCTGTTTTTGATTAGGGGATGGGGCAAGGGGCTATTTTAAAATATTGCCATAAATGGTGCAGCTTCTCCAGGCAGCAACACAGACCTACTTTCCATTGATCTTGCCTCCTTCTGTTTCCCCTCTAAGAAACTACGCAGATAGAAGACCCTCGTGTGCAGTGGCGGCGGGAGCAGGAGCATATGCTGAAAGACTACCTTGTCCTGGCCCAGGAGGCGATTGCTGCACAGAAGGAGATCTACCAAGTGAAACAGCAGAGGCTTGAATTGGCCCAGCAAGAATATCGGCAGCTGCATGACGTGTGGGAGCACAAACTGGGCTCTCAGACTAGCTGTGAGTACTCAGTGAACTCCTATCCAATGACTTTCTCAGTCATGAACCCACTAGGACAGTAAGATGCTTGAAGCTGGTCCTCTGATAGAACACTGGGATGTGTTATGCCATGTCACTCTCCACATTTGCTCAGTTTGTCTCAAAAGCAATAGCTGCCCACCACTGATTTGGTAAAGGATAAGTGTTATGAAACACTCTTGCGGTTGACTCAATCACTGGACTCAGCGTGCAGATTTTCAGCATGGGCTTCAACAAATATGAAAAAAAATGTGGTGGTTGGCTTCAGTGTGAAAAAGTGAAGTTATATGGTATTTCTCTTGATTCCCTATCTAAAGTATGGAAACAAGGCAAGAAGGCTCATCTCGGATCGCATTCATGACTGCCCCATCCCTGGAGGTGTTCAAGGCCAGGCTGAATGAGGCTTTGATCAACCTGATCCAGTGGAAGGTGTCCCTGCCCCTGACAGGGGAGTTAGATCTGGATGATATTTAATATCCCTTCTGACCCAAACCATTCTATGATTCCCAGGCCCTTTTGGAGTTTAACATCCCAGGTAGTCTCGGGGCGCTATGGGTCTCTGTTTTATGGCATGTGAAAGCTAACACTGGTGGATTCTCTCTCTCTGCGTTTTGTGCACCGTATTCTTTATCACACAGGAAACATTAATACTCGTTACTCCAAGAGTTGGTGCAGAAATGTTTATAGACGGTCACATTTCCTCCTTATTGTAACTAGTTAGGAGCTGGAGGAGGAATTATTTCCTGCAAGTCTTTTAGAATACGTTTTTTAATAATCCTTAGTATTATGAACTTTTTAATGTTCTTGCTAGCCACATCAATTAACTCCCACCTCTCCACTCTTGCTGAGTTTTATCTTATGGTTGTGAACCCCACCAGCCAATCCTATACCTAATATTTAAAAGTATTTTAAGTACTTTCTGTCAGCTGAAGTGTTCTTATTGGACTCGGGTCCCATCCGTCATCTCTGAAGTACCGGTTTTGGTGTTCACTTAGGAGCGCTCTACCCAAGTGCTGGTGTACCAGAACACCATGAACACTGTAAACATGAATTACATTGGCGTGATGTGATCTGTCTTTAACAATACAACCAAACAGAAGGAATTAGAAGTGCTTTCCTATGTTTTATAGGGCATAAACTGATGGCTGCGAGGATCAAAATATCTCCCTCGCCTACAGCTACCTCTAATAACATTGCACTTTGGGGAGCTTCTGTACCTTCTGAAGCAGAAGGGTTTTAACCACTGCTGAGAAGAGAATTCTGTACTTAATGGGACTTTGATTTAATCCAGTGTGACACATCGTATGATTGGTTGTGTCTTCAAGGCTGTGAGAGGGCTTGCCTTGCGTTTTTCGGTTTCTTCTCATTCTTTGCTTTTCTTTGTTTCTAAACATTCAGTGTTCACTCAATGAGAAAGTGAAAAAAAAAATAAAGTAAACCTTTATGTAGTGCCTGTCCCTTCGGGTTTGCTGAAAGCCTTTGGGAACGCAGGAGGCCATGCTATTGAATGGAGTGAATGTGTTGGGGAGTCTGAGTGAAGTGTGTTAACCTGAAACAAAACAAGACCTTGGAGATGCAGGATGTGCTCTGGCCTTTCCACTGCGCACTTTCTGTGGGGTACTTCTCTGCACTGTTGCCTTTCCCTGCCTTTCAGGGCTGAGATCTGGAAAATGGGTAAAAGGCCTACACCAGCAATGCGTGGAGAACTGGGTGTGCAGGAGCAATGGAGTAGGGTAGAACTGATGGAAGAGGGAGGAAGGTAGAACTGCTCAACTGAGTGTTGTATTTGTTCTAGTGCTCTCTGGCTCATCATCAAGTTCCAAGTATGACCCGGAGATCCTTAAGGCGGAGATTGCTACTACAAAATCCAGGGTAAGTAGTACGAACAGACCTTCGCTTGCCACAAGTAATCTTCAGATATTCCTAAACCTCATGGCAAATACTGAAAGGTGATGCCAAAGCAGCTGAAAGAGCTAATGTTGCCATTCTTAATCTAGGAGATAATTTATCAGAATTCTCAAACATTGCTGTTTTAGAAGTTTGAAATACTTTTTTTCCTCTTAGACTTTAGCCTTCCTTGGGAGCTGGCATTACACAGTGCTGCACAGATAAGCTGTGGGGTGCTGAGCTGCATGCTGGCTCCTCGGCGTGCCACAGCACTGGGGAGCTGTGAGTTCTCTCCAGAGACTGGCAGCTGTTTTGTCCTGGGCTTAGTGCGGGTTGTTAGCAGTGGCAGTGCGCGCTCTCATGCAGAGCTCAGTTTGGGAAGAAGAAAGGACTAAAGTAAAGTAGGTCAGCCTGGCCTCTGTGGAGGAATATAAAACAGCAAGCTGTAGGGTCAGTGCATTTACAATATTTATTATCATCATGCTGTGTTACTCATGCAGTGGGGCCTTTTAGTTTAGTATCTTGGAGGACGGCTTCTATCGCTGCAGTGTAACTCATGTCCTGATGCTTAATGGTTGTTTTAATGATTGGGAAGGTTTTGAACATTACTGAGTAAAATAGACATAACACCTGTCTCTCCTGAATTTTTCTCAGCTTTTCAGCTTATGAGGTTGTAAGTTAAGGAAGGACATTAGGAAGAAATTCTTCACAATGAGGGTGGTGAGACACTGGAACAGGTTCCCCAGGGAAGTTGTGGATGCTCGCTCCCTGGAGGTGTTCAGGGCCAGGTTGGATGGGGCCTTGAGCAGCCTGGTCTGGTGGGAGGTATCTCTGCCCGTGGCAGGGAGGTTGGAACTGGATGAGCTTTAGGATCCCTTCCAACCCAAACCATTCTGTGATTCTATGATTCTAAGTTCCCTTGAGCCCCTTTCTAAGTGTTGTAATACTGGATAAATCCCTAGCCAGTGATAGCATCCCAATGAGGATGCAGTCAAGGCTGTTAGCTGCTGTTGAGATGAATTGATTACCTGGAGACTTTCTGTAGGGTACTGTCTACCCTGAGTAAGTTTTGAATTGTATGGGTAGTGCTGTACCTAAGTATTCATGTAAGATACCATTCTAAAAATGTGACACCTTGCTACAGGTTAATAAACTCAAGAGAGAAGTAGCTCACATGAAGCAAGAGCTCCAGTACAAAGAGCATGGATTTCAAACGCTGAAGAAGTAAGTTTGTTCTCAAGATCTTATTTTCAGTCTAGAACTGAATGCATCTGAACTTGTAATTCATCCCCCTCTACATTTATAAATAGCTGCCTGAACAACATAAGCTGAAATATGTTGCTGCATATTTTGACATATGCAGCTGAAAGCAGTACACAGCCACGGGGGTAGTTCTTTCAAATCAATGCCCGTATGGGGTTGCCCACATCAGAACTGACTTCACAGCAAAAAGATTTTGAACCAGGCTCTCACCAGTTAAATGGTGTTCTGGTTTACTCAGTATTGCTCAGCACAGATGAGAGGGTACAACCTATTGTCTTAATTATAAGACCCATTGTTTTAGGGCACTGAGGAAAAATTTGGGGTGGAGTGGAAGGGGAGGAAAAATTTCAGGTACTTACCTTTGTATAAATAGATGTCTGGCATCTTCTAAGTAATGTCACTGGTTAATATCTAATATATTATAAATGACAGCTGCGGTAGAATTCCTTTGAGAAGAGGGAAGGATGAGGCAGCTCGTAATTAGGTTGTGCAAGCAAATACATCCGTGCATGTGAGCTCTGTGCCTGGTTTTTGAAATCATGACTGAAAATAAGGTAGATCTTGTAGATGGCTAAGTTGATCATTTCTGGGTTAGAAACAAGGTAACCAACAGCAGTCTGCCCAAACATACTGTTTTGGCATTTCTACATGCATCTTATTCCTTCCTAGATGATAGGGCTCAAATCAGAGTTCTGATGCTTAATGTACTTCTGAGGGGAGTAATTTAAGTGGGGATGAGTGGGGTTCTTTGTTCCTTCTGTTGTCTTTGTTATATGTCGGTATGCGTTTTTCTTACAAAGTAATGTCAAGGTGCATTCATCTAGGATGATTCAATTAACTGGACTTAATAAAGTGTTATCTTATTGTATTTTTTTAAAAAATCTCCATGCAGAATTGACATGAAAATGTCTGATACTCAAGGCGGCTACAAACTTGATGAGGCACAGGCGATTTTAAGTGAAATGAAAGCTCTCAAGAAGGCCATCACATCAGGGGAGAAGGAAAAACAAGACCTCATTCAGGTACTGAAAGAGGATGGCATAGTATTCTGTGTCACAGTTGCTATCAGATTGAATTTCTGAGAAGTAATATGAGTATTTTTTATTTCGGGTACATAAACGAGATTTTTATTAATATAAATTAACTCTGTATTGTGGTTGGCCTGCAGCTGTTTTGTTCTTCAGATCCTGGAAATAAGAAATATAACATATAGCAACTAACTGTAGTGGGTGTTTGCTTAGAGATGAGTTACTGGTCAAGAACGAAGCAGTGTGACTGTACTGCTAGCAAAGAGAGATCTGGAGAAGCCATGAAAACGCTGTGGTGGGCCCACTTGGTCCACCATCTCCAGCAGAGAGCCTGTCTGTCTGGGCAGACCGTGTGCTGATGGTTCTGTGGGCTCCTTCGTGCCGTGGGAGGTGCAGTCCAGCCATGCCTGACTTCGTGTTTGCGGGGTCTGAGTGCAAATAGAAAACACGATCAGGTCTTAATCGTGTAATTTAGGCTAAAGCTACGTAGCTGCTCAGGTATTTTGAGCAGAATTGAGCTGACCTCATGGCTTTTTTATGGTTTTAGAGCTTAGCCAGGTTAAAAGACAGCTTTGTGAATGACAGAGGATCTCAGTCAGACCTGTGGGCCAGCAGTGTGTCTGTGGAAAGCTCCAGCCCTTTGTTACCCCGGCAGTACCTGGACGTCAGCTCCCAGACAGATGTTTCAGGAAATGTGAGTAATGCCTGAGAAACCAAGTGCGTGTGGAGACATTCCTCTGAACTATCATCTACACAGTACTGCTTAGTTCCCAAGCATGGGCAAGTAGGTATGAAAAGATACCTTCTCCTGGCCTAAACTTCAGTGTGACCTTCATTTTTGTGTGCAATGTTAATGTATCTCTAAAGGCAACCTCCTGTTTCCCCACACTGTCTATTAGAACAACCCAGGTGGGAATAAAAAGGAAGTAAGTTTTATTTTGCCTGTAGCTTCTTGTGCTACAAATATTCCCTTAGCTCTTTACAGCAGCAAAACTCTACTAGACAAGAAATATTCAGCAGTAACATATGGGCTAAACTCTTCCCTTAAGAGCATGACTGGCTTTTAATGTGAGTGTTACAAATGAAAATGATGTGCAGATAATTTGATGCCATCAAATGTGTAGTACTTGTAAACCTTCAGTCCCACTTGTGCAGCAAGGTCCTAACTGACAGGTTGGTGCCAGCCTCAGCCAGGACTTGGTTAGAGCTGTGGGTGCACCGTGTGTGTCGTTGGACAACACGGAGGCCTTTCTTGGTAACCTTTGCTTAAACATTTGCAGCCGCTTTCAGTCAGGGCCACTAAAGATCTGCAGTTTTTAGCACGAGGGGATGCCCCTGGTCTTTAAAATTGTACAACCAAAACAAGATATCATCCCAGACAAAATGCAATGCAGCACTGAAAGTCTGCAAACAGAATTTAAGAAGAAAGACTGGAAAAACTATTTGTGAGTTCATGAAAATACAAGACCGAGATAGGTGTCGTACACTTTTTTTCTGATAAACTAGACCAAAAAGAGCTTCTGAATCTTGTGAGGTTTTAAGTATTTGAAGCAATTACAAAAAACATAAGCAAAAGCAATATTTTCCTGTTCTGTGATTGGTTTAACTAGTAGGTGAGTTGACAAGAGCAAGTGTAACTTGTAACATCACAGGGAATGTCAAACGAGGAGTGTTGTTAAGTTGATGATGTTATATTTTGTGTCTCAGTTTATTACCAGCAGCAATAACCAGTTGGCTGAGAAAGTGAGATTACGCCTTCAATATGAAGAAGCAAAGAGAAGGTAATCCTTTGGACTCTTGTACCTTTTGGCTGTCACACAGCTTATTCTGAAGATGTATTTCACCAGAAATTGTGCCACTCAAATGGAGTGCTTTACTGCTAAATAAACATAGTAATTTTTGAGCCAGTGAGGCAATAGGCTTTCTGGGCCAACATTATCATTCAAGAAATAAATAACCATCCTAGAAATTACTAAGGAGTGACTAATACATGAAGAATTCAGTCTGGCCACACCTGTGGGGACATAAGTGGTTTTGCTGCCTGTTGCCAATGCTTCCCCATTCCTAATAAGGAGACTGTACTGCAAGGCATCTCCTCACCTTATTTAAAATAAAATGAATGTTTGCATGGCTTTAAGTCAGATAAGGAGAAATATATATTGTGTTGACACGTAACATATCAAAATATGGTGGATGACTGCCATTTCAGAGCTCCTCTGCTTATCTGTAAGAATGTAAGTTTCCACCTTTGCGCTCCGATCCGAGATGAGTGAAGAACAGATTTTAAAAATTCTTATCTACTTAGCAGGCTAATTTGGGTAATAGTTTTCTGGGCTTCACTTTTTTAAAAGGTAATGGCTAATTCAGCTGTTTAGAAAGAACCAGTATTTTTAAGGATAAATACTCCCGTTAAATGAAAAACTGCCAAGCAACAGTTAGACCTTGGCTGGGTTAGTCCTTGTTCAGTGATGGAACCATCACTGGTGATTTCCATTTTAACTGCTCTAGAGGGACTTTGCAATTCCAGAAAGAAAAACTTCAGATATGTGATACAATCTGCCCTTGTAATCTATGCAAAGAGGATTTTTCTTCAGTTTCTGGTTAGAGATAAGAGCTTTAAGGCTGAGATTACTCATAATGTTCTCATTTTAGTATACTGGCATGGGCAATAGGCCGTGTTTTTTCAGTGCCATAAAATTTGATCTGTATCTTTGCCAGTTGTCAAAAATTGTGTTCCCAGCTGCTCTTTGACACGAGCTTACACTTTTCTTCCCAAGTGGAGCAATTTTATCAGCAGTGTCTATTTTGCCAATCCAAGGTGAATGTCCACCTTGACAACCAAATCTTTCAGTGTCACTTTGAAACAACATTAATAATATTAACCCCCATTGATTTTTCGATGTTAAAACTGCTCTTTACTTTTAAACTCTGCTCAAGAATGCATTTTAATTCTCACTGACTTTACATATTCAGATTGAAGTGGAGCACTCTTACTTTAGTCTGTATCTTTACCAAGGAGGGACAAGTGAACAATGACAAACCGGAGAAGATAATTAATATGGCCTTTAAAAACAGAACTTTATAAGGGCAGCACAGTAGTTAATTTGAAAAAACGATGAAGGGCATACAACATTTGCAGTTAAAGAAGGTTTGATACCTCATGTCTGTCTTAGATTACATATAGATTTTCTCAGAGTTTAGAAAGCATTATCATGAGGAAAGAATAGGCATGAATATCATGAATTATCAATAATTATCATGAAGGTCTGAATAGGCATGAATAATTGATGCTAAAATGAAAAGATCTCCAGATATCAAAGCACTGTAGTTTTGCCATAGTCTTTAGTAGAAGCTGCAGAAACAAATGTCTTAACATGCTTTTCAGCTGAAACAATACTATGGATATAGTGACTCACCAGGAACCCTCTGCTTCTGTCAGAATTCCTCCTTGTGATGTTAGAAGTATTTCCTGTCCCCATAGCACAATATTAAAATGTTCCAAGAACACAATAGGAAAGAAAGTACTTTGCCCGTGCACACATTGTAGGGGGAGCCAAATACTGGAAATACATCTGTCTTGTTTGCTCTGCATTATCTGGAAGGAAAAACTTAAGGCCTTGAAATCAAGATGATCCCCTATTAATTAGGTTAGAACTAACAGACTTATAAAGGGCTGTTTATAATACTGTGGTGAACTGGACAGAAGCACAGATGCAGGTGAATATCCTGCTGAACTTCTCCACACCAGAACTGTCAGGTACAATTCTGCCTGTTCCCTCACTCACCACTAAGTCCTTTTCTTCCACAACTTTGTGAGACTGGAGCCTATGAGCAGAAAATGTTAAACCTCCAAAAACAAAAGAACAAAGGGCAACCTCAGTGACAAACCTTTAGCTTAACTGACTTGGAAGCTGATAATGGGTATCATGTCAAAAGAGATGCCAGTGCTGCATCTCTACATGGAGAGAGCTACAGCAAATGTACAGTTTCAGGCAAGTAGTTGTGAGGCACTTGCACTCTGTGCACTGTATCATTTCCTTCAACAGTTAAAGGTTTGACTTGGGTTTTGTGTGACTGGGGCTAATGCTGGGCTTTCAGAAGTATATTTTCTAATCTCCTAAAATGGAATATTTCAATGTCACATTTGGCAGCATTGCAACACTGGTGGGTGTTTGAGTGGTCACCTTTTAGACAACACCTCCCATTTTGATTTTTTTTCTGAAGAACAGAGGCTGATCTGATCTAGGATCATGAATTACTGGTGCTGGATGCACATCTTAATGTACTCTCCTGTGGAGATGCATGTGCTCTGAATGACCTCCCAAGAGACAAAAAATTTGATCTTTTATGCTATATCACAGATAAGTACCAGCTTTCTCCAGTGAAAAAAAAGAGACTTGATATGACAATGAATAAATCATCCGACTGCCTTTTCCAGCTAAGAAGAAAACAGTTAAATAAAACCTGAGGTTCCTATTCTGTGTTTTGTTCAATCTTGCAAGCTAGTGGCAACTCAGAAAGACTGTGTGACCTCAGCCCAGCATTGCTGGTTCCTTTGCAGCACAAACCTAGCGTGGCTCAGCAATGATATAGTTCAGGCTCGGTCAGTGAATGCTGAAGGCCTGGAGTTTTGAGCCAAATGCCAGACAGTCTGCAAAGCTTTTCTTTTGTAATGATGCTGCTTTATTGGAAAAAACAGGATACATAAGCCTCCTGTTGACTGAGAAGGGGAAAAAGAATGATTATTTACAAAGAGTAAAACTTGAAGTTAGTTTAACAGAACTGTTAGACTCGGAAATGCATAGAGAACAAATTCCAGTGGAAAAGCCATATTCATGCAAATGTATGCCAAAAGTGATCAGATTAATGCCAGCCAATCCTCTTAAACTCATATCCCTTCAAAATGCACAGAGGAATTCTTGGATTATGAATTAATGCCACTGTTAATTCTTCACTGGACCACAGAGTTGCACTTAATCAGGCACTTGAAAACAAAGCAGCTCCTAGGAAGATCTAAAAATAGTAGAGCTGAATATCTATCAATTATGGAACTTTAATTAGAGTAAGCAACCTGCTGTGGGAAATGGGTTTACAGAAATTGAGGCATCCCTCCAGACAGGTGATCTGTAGTCTGTCTCCTGCAATGGAGGAGGCAGGTCAGTCTGAGTGAGCCTAATCCTTCACAGGCTTTCTCGGGGCTCGAGTTCCTCTTGGCCTCCAGAGCTCGGAAGACAAAGCCTTATTCTTCAGGAGCCGTTCAGCAGCCATGTAGCTGCTGCTGCCTGGATCTGTATCTTGTTACTTACTCCACACACTTTGATTTTGGTAGTTAGAGTTGAATTGGCTGTGCCTGCATGTGTGCTGGTCTGCTGGAGGAGGTGTGCACTATCCTGTGCACTTCTGTACCAGAAGCAAGTTCTAGAAAGAGATGAATCCGGCTTAATACCCGCAGCTATTTGTTGTGACTAATTTAAGTCCAGTAATTCTGTCACCAGATCACAAAGCCCTTCTCTAAGGGACATGAATACTGGACTTCTATTTTACACGTACAACATTTCACTTCCATTTCTTATGCATTCACTAAGCCTGAGTGAGGGATTAACCTGAGTTAGTCACACGAAGGGGCATGGATGCCTTGACTCTCTGGTCTGCAGTCAGGTGAATTATTTTTGCCTTTTATTGCAAGATGCTTTATCTCCTTGTTTGCCTTCCGAGCTTTTGTAATTTCTCCACCCCAGCCCATTCTGCCTTCTCCATTCTCTGCTCCCCACTCAATCATTTTCAGTTATGCAAGTTCCAGAAACGCCAGTCCTTGGTAACCCTTATCCAACTTCAGTTTCTCACCAAACTATCCTGATCACCCTGTCACGCCATGAAGAGTTGTAGGTCCATTAGTCCAAAGGAGACAGCTTCCTTTGGGAAGGCTGACTGCCCTTGGTTCTGGATCCTGGCCTGCTGCTGTTGTTTTCTTTTTACTTCCCTCTATATGTTACATCACAAAGTTGTTCATTTGTGGAATTAACTGAACGGTTCAGATACTTTTGGAAATTGGGAATAGGCAGATAGTTGGAGCGAGCAGCCTCCTTACCTGCCACAAGCTGTCTGACAAAGCTCTGGCTAAATTCTAGATCTGCATTGCTGTTGATTTTATTAGCTTTATTCCTGCTTGAGGTAGTGTGGTGTGGTCCTGAAGCATTAGCAATACAGGAAACCTGAAATGATACCTTTAATGAAAACAGACTTTAAATTTCATGCAAATAAGTTGGTCTGGGTTCAGGTATATATTGCCTCTTTGACTCTTCGTGTCCTCAGGTTGCACCACACGTAGCCTAGTTCTGTAATGTGTTCTGAATGCTTAGTGTTGAGTCAAGAGCTGGGTTCCTGCAGTAGCAGCACGCATATGATTAACTTCTTCATTCTAAAGACAGAATTAGTTTCTAAACTTTTGAGTAACCACTGATCTTTATCAGCCTATGTGAATCATATACAGAAAGCACACGTTTCTTTTCCATAAAACTGATTGAAGATCAGATATTTACTGCATGATGCTCTCCACACCAAGTACTCTGAGGTCATTGGCTGTAAGGCATATGAAACACCCTATAGCATATCTGACAGCTTTTTCTGAGTTCCAGAATTTGCTATACTGTTCCCTGACTGGTGCAGGTTAGCTAGAGACATAGCTTACCGTTGGAGCAAACCTGAGTTACCTGCTGGCAGTGCCGTCGCCTGACAGTGCCCTGGTAAGGAGAGTGTGAGGTGGTTGTCCCTGTGCTGAGAGCCTTCCTGAGGGCAGTGGTTGGTCATGGTTCACTTGTCTGTGTCTGTGGAGCAGTAGCTCAGACACTTCTCGTGGAATAACTGGTTTCTTTTTGCTGCAGAATAGCAAACCTGAAAATACAACTGGCTAAGCTTGACAGCGAGGCCTGGCCTGGTGTGCTGGACTCTGAGCGGGACCGTCTCATATTAATTAATGAGAAGGAGGAACTCTTGAAAGAAATGCGATTTATTAGCCCCAGAAAATGGACTCGAGGAGAGGTGGAGAGACTGGAGACGGAGAGAAGGCGCCTTGAGGAAGACCTTCAGGCTGCTAGAGACACTCAGAGCAAAGCTCTAACCGAGAGGTAGGTTGCTGGGCATAGGTCAGAGCTTGCTTGTTGGACAAGAGGTAGTCAGGAGCAAGCAGCAACGTCCCCTGGCTGAATGCTGATAGCAGTGTGCCCTCAGATTTCCAAGGAGAACAGTTCTACTTATAAGGTTTCTGAAATCATCTCCCAAAAGAAACCACTTGTAAGTCTTACACCCAAGTGGGGAAAGGTTGTTGATCCTATAAATGAATCCTTTATAAGAAGGTAAGAAATGCTCAAAATAGCCCAGTAGAATGTGTACTACAATGTTTCTGTATGCAGCCAGCTCCTCGCAGCAGCTTCTACGGTTGCTGTGCAGTCTGGAGCCTGGTAAATGTCAACACATGGAATTCTTAATTTTTTAATTTTGTTGTTTGTTTTGAACATCCTTGTTTGCGTTTCCTGTAGGAACTGGTATTTGACAGGGCTGTGGGACTGGCGTGGAATATCCTGTGAATCTGAACTAGCTGAAAAAAATGCCAACTATCCTCCCTGATCTTACTTGTGTTACAGGGGGAGATCTCATGGGAATGTACACTGAGGATGAATACTGCATTAGGCATTGCCTACAAACACTTTACTATCTGGTTGTATTAATGTTAATATTAATTGCTGTGACAATGTTACATTTGGCTGCAATCTTTTGAAAAGAAATGTAATATATATGGAATAGACATGCTGCTTTCACTCTTTCTATGGCTCTGTATTTTCATTTCTTCCATATGCTCAGGGCCCAGACCACACCAATTTTCTGTATAGTCTTTTCATGGTTTTATCATGCTGGAAAAGATGTAGTATCTCAGATATTTCAGCTGCAGGACTTCTACCAGCCTGAAATATCTGTTGTTTGACAAACATTTCTGGTCTTGCCATAAGATGAACACTTTCATTTTATTTTTAGGAATATGACCTTGTTCTCATGTGCCAAAGAAATAGTATGCTTCTGGAGAAGGATTTTTTGTCTGGAGGCCTGTTAAATTAAAAAATAAGCCCACAAGTGCATGTGTTTGTGTCTTAAATTAGTGCAGGTGTGAAATAAAACAGTTGTTGCTAAGGTACATAATTCATTTAAAGCTGTAATGAGATGGTTAATAACTAAATCACATAAACCTTTGTCATCCATGAGCCTTACTGAAGGCAAATGAAAGCATTTGCACCTTAATTAGCAAAGTAAGTGTAAGAACACAATAAGTGTAGCAAGTGAAATCTACTGGGCTTTTTTTGAGGCCTGATCCTGGAAACATTAGCTTTTATACTACCAGCTGCAATTATTTTCCCTGTTCTGAAACTTTTCAAGCCAGAGTTCCACATGTTAAGAGTATTGGAAGTTGGTAAACACCTACGCATCTTGACCAAATTCTGCCCCATGCTGTACTGTGTTTTGTTATTAACCTTTGTAGGATTTAATAGGAAAAAAATAGAATTTTCCTGTGCCCCTCATTTGAAATAGTAAATGTTGCTTTAGCATCTCTGTTTCTTCTGTCTTCTCTTAGATTGAAGTTGAATAGCAAAAGAAATCAGCTGGTCCGGGAGCTGGAAGAGACAACACGATTAGTTGCAGTGTTGCACACTCAGCTGAAAAGGTACCTGACTTCTTCCAGAAACTGGAGGTGCTTTAAGGTGTAGCTGACTTTCTCTGTGACCAATACCATCTCCCAGCTGAGAGGTCTAAAGGCCTTTCAATTGTAGTAGTGACCTGAGTAGTCAATGGAAAGAGAAGCCTCGAGGAACATAGAATGGGATAAATAACCTTGTGGTGGTGCCTCTGTCTGACAACAGAATGAGCTTCTGCAACGTCTGGGTGACTGAGGATAGCTAAGAATTGTTTCCTAATGTTTGAATTACTGAAGTATTATATTAGTAAAGTATTTAAAGACAGCTTAACACTCACACAGCGAGCAAAGTGAATCTTAGGAATGCAACTACACATTAATTTACGAGTGTCATGATAATATTTTTCTAAATTAATTCCAAATGTGCTGTTGCTTACAATGTGGTGAGATATCCCTGAATCTGTTGTGGTTCATACAGTACATAGAAACATTCTGCAGTCGTAATGTGGTCTGGATATTCAAGCTGTAGTTCTGGAGGAGCACGGGATCACTGTTTTCAGACAAATACATGACTTCAGGCAGCAAGGTCAAACCATCATTAGCTGAAACTGGTTTTTATTAGGAAGAGAGCTTGGTGGATTTTTTGTTTGGGTGAGGTTTTGCCTATCAGCGTGTACTGAATTTACTCTGTTTGTAGCTTCTGCTCCACTTGGATTCTGTTTCATTTTGTGAAGATGCCACTGAAAAGACTGGAAAGAAATCATAGTGCGAGACTGACATGTAAATAAGCCACCATGGAGAATAGCTATCTGTGATGCTCTTATGCATATTTTCATTTCATCTAGCTGATTAGGGATCTTTTGAGGTGACCAAGAAGCATGTGAAACTAATTTCTTCCTAACCATGTGCCCAGTGTTCTTGGCATGCTCCTTCATACGAAAAAGCATTTGTTATTAACCCCATAATGCAAAATGTCTGGCATTCAAAGGTAGGCACAAAATGAAGCTGAGCCCAGATTGTTGATAGGGAAAAGATTAATTAAAAGCCCTTTCCTTTTGATAGTGAAATATACTGAAAAGCTATAATTTTATTAGTCTTCTCCAGATCTATATATACTGCCAAAAAGCAAAAATGTTTATCATGTTTCACCTAAAACCTTTTTTGAACAAACGCGGTGGACATCTGTCATACAAATGCAGAAGACATTTCGTGCCAAAATTTTACTGAATTCTACATACTTGCATTTTTTGCATAAGGTCCTGGGCATAATTGTATGAATGCAGCTTCTAGCTTTCACCCCATAAATAAAAAATGAGAGATCATTAGGCTTATTAACATCCTCACTGTTTTCCAGTGGAGCACCATAAGCCGCTTATATACAGATATTTTTCGATAGCTAATCCATATCTGAAGTGAGGGTTAAGGGACTTTAAACAGTCAGTGAGGAGCAAGGTATTTAATATCTGGAGCAGGAGTGTTGGTTTAAATGGAATTTCTAGGGATAGTGTTATGTTGTAATCAGTACTGGAGGATTTCTCGGGGCTTCTGAGCAGGTGCTGTGGTGCCTGGGCTTTCTCATCTGAACAGACTTCAATTCAGCACCTGCTTACTATTAATTTTTCTGTCAGTTATGTTCTGAAACTCGATCTCTAGGGATAAATGGTTTGTGTGAACTGATTTCAAAGCTCTGTCCCGACTCTTCCCCTTGCTCTCCTGGACCTGGATTCTATGTAGCAGACTTTTATGTAGGTAAATCCCACCAGTTTCCTGATAACTGCTGGCTTTGTGATCTCTGAGGGCCAGCTCCAGGCAGGTGTGATATTGCCTTTTGGCTGGTGGTCCAAGATTGAGGCAAATGGAAGAAAATTTCCATGCGGACAGAGAGTTGGTTGCAATAACTTCATCTTCTTGCATGAGCCTTGTTGGTTTTCGTGGTCTGCTTTTCAGACAGATGTGGGAGGAGACTGTTGTCACTAATTTTAATAGATTTGAAACTACTTGTTAGAGTTGCTTTGGCTAAATGAGGACTCCTATGAGGTTGATTTGGTGGGTAGAAAAATGTGCATGAGCTATATTGTTTTTATGGAAAAGCAGCCCAACTTTTCCACTGGGTAGGCTGTGGCTCTGGATCGTTATGGCTACTAATGCATATGGCCTGAGCTAACAAAGCAAAGTGTACCACGTGGTGACATTGCAGTGTTTCCCTAAGAAATCAGCAGATAGAGAGTAATCATTTTCTGACTTGTTTCCTTCAGTCTCTCCACCAGCATGCTTTCCCTCTCCTCGAGCAGCAGCCCTGGTTCTCTTGCATCTAGCAGAGGATCTCTTGCCACCTCCAGCCAGGACTCGTCCACCTCAGCCAGTTTCACTGATCTCTACTACGAGCACCTGGAGCAGTTGGAGCAGTTGGACTCGGACTATCAAAACAAGCTTGACTTGCTCTTAGAAGGAGCCACTGGATTTAGGCCGTCAGGCTGTATCACCACTATTCATGAAAACGAAGTAGCGAAAACTCACAAAGCAGATACCACCAGTCGCGTACAGGCCCTGAGATCATTGTCTGGTACTCCAAAATCCATGACATCGCTGTCTCCAAGGTCGTCTCTCTCTTCTCCGTCTCCACCTTGCTCTCCACTGGTGATAGACCCACTCCTAACTGGTGATGCCTTTTCAAGCCATATGGATTTTGATGATGCGGAGATAAGTACAAATCTCTCAGAACTCACCCTAAACACTGGGAGTGGCAACTGTAGACTGGAAGAGCCAAGAGCAGGAGATAAACATCTAGGTCAAGGTATGGTAACAAACTATTTGCATGCACATGCACATATTTAATTTTAGCATAGTTTATAAAGCGTTGAGAAGCAAACATCTCAAAAACTGTCAGTCATCTAGATATCTTCATCTTGAAAAGTGTATTCAACTGTGTTCTGCCTTGCCTAGGAGAAAGATCTGGTATTTTAATTAGTACACAAAACATGCTGCTGATCTGATGAGTCTTTACAGAAGACTGTGTCTAGGTGTGCTTTTAGTGTACTTAAATGCATGTGCACACAAATTATAGGGATTGCATGTGGAAATATAAATGGTTGTGGTGAGATGTCTGGTTTTATTTGACACTTACCTGTAGAGAATATCATCTAGCGTTTTGGGTCTGAAGTAGGGAGGCACATTGACACAAACTTTTTGCCCAGCCTTTTGAGAAAGTTTGGGAAAAGCATTTAGTTTAATAGTTAGCAAATGATAATAAAACTCCTTCCCTGCCACCTCAGCATACACAACATCTTGCTCTGGTTCGCACTAAATCAGTGGCAATGAATTTATTAACTTCATCTGTGCAGACATTTCAAGACTGTGCTTGAATTTCTGCTGTTTTGAGGGGGGTGGTCTCTTAGCAACAAAAACTTGTTTAGATTGTGAACGTGATAAAATAAGACATTTAGAGATAGTGGATGTTCTCATACATGCATATGGCTTATTGGTGGGTGGGAAGGGCTCATCCCTTTTCAGAACGTTGGCTGGGCTGAAGTGGATGGAAAGCAGGAGGCAGCAGGCAGGGCACTCGTGTGAGGGCCCGTCTGAAGCCCTTGCGACTATAGTTGGGTTAAATCCAATGGAGATGAGGAAGATGACTGGATTTGTAACTGCAGTGAAGAGCAGCTTTAAAGGCAATATGAACCTGCAAGCTGCAGTCCTGTACACCAGCAATACAGTTTGTCTGTTTTTAATAGGATTATAAAACAGCCCATGTGAATAAAGGGAGCTAGCACCGTGTTATCACTGCCTTCTGTGTTAGGAAGGCTGATACTATTTAAAACACAATAAAAGACATGTTTGCAGTTCTTCCCTCTTGAGCTACCATTTTCCTACAAGCAAAAAGTATTATACGTGTGAGTAGGAAACAGTAATTATTCTTATTAGAACTGGGCACTGATTAGTTTTAACCTTTTTAGCTCTTCAAGATTTGTCAAGGCTGTTAAAGTGAAAGCTCAGGTGTTAAGCAGATTAAGTGATTATTGCTGTTAGCCAGTCAGCAGACAAAATAATCACCCTAAGTAGTTTATTTCAGGGCAATAATGAGATGAGATTTTACTCCTCAGGCATTTTGGGGGGGATGCAATGTACGCCCTAAACGTGGTGGATCTGGGGTGGTCTCATGGGCAAATCATGCTCACGTGTTCCTGTAAGTAGAGCTGAATAGTATATATCTGAGGGATTAGCTTTTCGGTTTTGTTAGAAAATGTCCCTGCTACCTTTGAGGATGAAAAAAGGTTTCTGTCTTACCTGAGTGATGTAGATTAAACTAATAGCAAAACCTGGAATCTGGCAGAGTCCGGCATTCCCTGAGAAAGCACCGCGGATGTGAGGACTGCATGATGTAGCTTTTCAAGGCCTTGTCGTGGTGTGTTCAGGAGAGCCCGGGAAGGGAAAATGGCAGGAGGCAAACTTTAAATTTTGATATAAGTAGAAGAAAATGTGAAAAAAAAATAGGAAGTGCTATCTGCCTTCTTAGAAATATGGAAGAGAGTTGAGTCATTTCTGAATTCTTCTATAAACTTTGTTTGTTTTCATACCTCTTTGGAAATTTAAAACAGAAAATCCAGATTTGATGTTAATCAGCCACATGAAAAAGTTACAGGTTCAGTGTGTGTAAGACTTGCAAGGCTAAGCTTCCAATTCTTTGCTGAAGAACCAAGGAAAAGGATGGCTGCAAGATGAATGCTTTTCAGGGAACCCGTTCATCTTTACTCAGGTTTACACTTGAGTGTTCTGCTATACAGATACCCACTTCATTGCTGGGTTTTGTGCACCCTCTGTACTCAGCCCCCTTGGCCACAAGGTGCTTGGTTGAGGCAGTAAACTATGAAGACATTCTGAGTCGAAATAGCTAAATGGCACTGGCAATTGAAGGAGAGAAAGAAGCTTGAGCCTGCTGGAGTCTTATCTGCAGTGCCCTTCCCAGTAAAGAAGCCTCATGCAGAGGCATTTCCAGAGTGGAGTTTATGGAAGCAGCACTTAAAACTCAAACAACTTGATCTAAAATGCCAACCAGCAGGGAAGAAATTATTTTCATATTAAACCTATGGAATTAGGACGTACAAAGCAGCACTGAGGAATGAACAAACCTAGTTTTGACCCTGCCCTCCAGCGTAGCCTATGATCAAGAGTGCAGCAGGGGCCAGGCCCTTGCACGCGGCAGGAGGGAGGGTGGATTAAACCGTGAATGCCAGTATTAAATGGATCCGCTTGTTTCAGGTAATGATTGATATATTGTGTTGCAGATGCTAACTTTTATTCATGTGGTTTGGCCTCTGGGGAAAAGGTCTGGACCTTTATTTCTGTCCCACGGTTCCATGGAAATACAAAGATGAAAAGTGTGATTCAGTGATGTGTCAAAAATACATGGATAAATGATCGCAACCCGCACACGTGAACTCAATATGTTGACGTTACTTGCAGCACCCTCTGTTGTTAATTGCAGAAGACTCTATATTATTCCATAACCCTGTGTTGAGCTTGCACTCTTTATGCACCAGTGTTCTCTTCAGAGCTGTTTTTAATTCTTTAAGTGGCTTTGAGACTGTGAGAGAAAAAAAAACAAACCCCACAAACACACAAAACAAACAAACAAACAGAAACACCACCAAAAACTAAACCAAACTTGAATTGTAGTAAAGAAAATATGGGACGGAAACCATATAATGTTTTGGGGACATGTGCTTTCCTAAGGCTGTGGGAAAGAGGGACCATTTCAGAAGATGAAAGCCCCTTGGAGAGGAGTGTGTTGCCACACGTGTGCTGTGAGGTTACAGCTGCTCCCAGTGTGACAGTATGGCACCTCCTTGCTCTCAGAGCGGGTGCCCCAAAGCCCTGCCAAGTGCTGGGTGCATCCCAGCCCTCATTAGCCACTTTGGCAGAGAGAGCTCTCCAGGCTGAAGCATCTCTGCAAAAATGTGATGGTTCAGCAGAATTTGCAGAAGTTTTCAGGGTGTATCTTTTCTTGTTTTGTAGCCCAAGGAATCCAAGTGAGATAACACCAATGTGCAAAACTCCTTGCTTCAGCTTCCTTGGTTTCTCTTCCCTATCTCCTTTTCCCTGCATTCCTGTATGTGGCTGCTACTTTAAATCCTATAATCTCTCTTTCTCTCCACGTTTAACTAGTTAACCTGGTCTTTCTCAATCTGTCTTCTCTCTTGTGTACACTAACCCTTTGGGTTTGAGGGTGGGCAGGTGGTGCTTTTTTACTGTTCCCCCTCCTTGAAGCTAAAGTTGGTGTAAGCTTTCCAGGTAGGATATATCGCTAGATTAATCGGTACTTGGCCAGAGCTTGGTCAGTAGCATCAGAATGCCAACCACCTCCTGTTATAATGGTTCATATTTGTAACTTCACTAGAGTTCAGAAGTTCTGCTGCTTCTGCTCATTGCCCATCCTTGCCTTTCCAGTGCTTTGGAAGCCTCTCCTGGCGTTGCCTGTGAGGTCCTGCACCCACACAAGTGCTGGGGGGTAGCCAGCTGTAAGGAGCTCAGCATGACCAGTGTGTGATCTCAGCCTGTGGGTACCACAGGGCCCACGTATTGAATGGGCATCACCTGTGCAATGAAGCATAGCTCTCCCCTCCGCCGCACAGGCTGTTCCTCTGGTTGTCCAGGGTCTTTTTTGCTCTCCAGGACAGCTTGCACCTTCCTGAAACATAACCTTCACGGTGGCTGTTGAGCCCAGCCCATCCTACCTGTGTCCTCTCTGTCTTCAGAAGTGTGCTGTTGCTTAACAATACTTGGGTGGGGGAAAAATACAATTCAAGGGGAGGATAAGAAAAAAAGCTGCTCCTGATCCAAACAGTTCATTTTCAATAACACTTGTTTTTGATTTTCCTTTGTGTTTCTCTGATAGGTATAAATACAGCTGGAGGGACGGCACTGAAGGTGGCGTGTGTGTCAGCTGCAGTGTCTGATGAATCTGTTGCTGGAGATAGCGGGGTTTATGAGGCGTCTGTACAAAGGTAGACATCAGATCTCTCCCTAGGAAGAAGCTGACGACTCAGCTTTGCACACAGGAGTCGGCTGGAATAATGCCGGCTATGATCTTTTTTTTGTGATTTGGTGGCTAAAGTTCTCAGTCTCAGATTTCCTAATGCTTCTGAAAAAGCTATGAGCAGGTTGAATACGTTTATCAAAGTGACCCATGCTTCCCACAATAGAAGTAGCTGAAAGCGAGCTGAGGGAGGACTGTTTGAACAGCGTGTCTGTTTGCGAAGGCGCTGTAAGCTGTGATTGCTACCTTGACGGGGGTAGCGGAGCCATCTGGCAGGTGAGTTCCCTCCTGTCAGCCAGTCATTCTGGTGTCAGTAACAGCCCTTACTTGGCACGAGAGAACTTTGGGATGTTTAAGGAAGACACCAGAAGCAACTTGAGCTGCCTCATGGCTGTGTATGTGCTGTGATCCAGTTCCTGCGTGCTTAGATCCAGAATGGGATTTCTGCAGGACCTCTCCCCGTCAGTGTGTAGCTGGAACAGCCAGAGCTGGCGCCACGGCTCTTGCTGGGTTTCTCGACCTCACTTACTGCTTCCTAAAGCTATCTGGGGTGGTTTGGCAAAAAGTTCACTGGAAGGTACTGATCTTATTGATTGCATCTAGCATGGGTTTTCATACTGTTTTTATTGGCATTGAGATAAATTTATAGGGCTATTTGTAGCAAGACATGACTGTAGAGGTAAAAAAAATTGCTCATCTCGTATTCCCCCCATTCATTCATTCATTATTTCTATTAATTCTCTAGATAAATGAGATTTTTTTTATGCTTACAGCACAATTCAATTGGACAAGATTGTGCAATGCTTCTGCAAAGTAGATCTCATGGGACCAAGCCAGGCAGTCAGACAGCTGGGTCCCCTCAAAGGGAAAGGGAGCTCTGTGGAGGGGGGAAGAGGGATCATGTGTGACAACTACGCTACAGAAGACATCCCATGCACACCTGAATCAGACGATGCCACTTAGTGTTCTTTGGGTTGTTGACTCGCCAACCTTTGTAGTGACTGCAGTATCATTTTGATGCCTATAATAAATGGTGAGGGTGGGATGAGCAATAAGTTTGTCCTCTGGAGCTGAAATGTAATGAAATGCAAGAGTGTGCTAAGTAATACAGAAAATACTTAGAAGAATGCTAATCCTGTTTTCATGTGCTACAGCATAGCTTCTGAGTCAATTAAACAACAAATGTGGTTTTGGGGACTTTGAGCGCATAAAATTTTGGAGGAGTACATAGGGAGGGAAACGATGCAGTTGGCTGTTTCAAGGAAGACCACTCAGTGTATTCTGTCACTTTTAATGTGCTCAGGGAAGTTTAACTTCTTAAAGAAACAAAGGAATGACCATAATCAAATCAAACTTAAGAATTTTTGCTGTCATGATGCAGGACAGGATTGCAGTTGTTAAATCTTGTTTCTGTTGCTGGGCAGTCAGCTCTCTTTACTAAAATCCAGTCAAGGGAACCCTTTAAAAATCCCCCACTGCCTTATGTTTTGCACATTCTTTTGTGTGGCTTTTTTTGGCAGTGAAGGGAGAAGGCATATGACTTTCTGCTGATAAGCACTGTAATACATACCTCTAAGGATGATTGCACTTAATTCTTAAATGGGCTTTCTTTTAGCGACTAATTTTACAAAGTCTGTATATGCAGCCCCTGAATTGAAGGGAAAAGGTCTTATATCACCTAAATGCTAGCACTTCAGTCAGAGGGAAATCAAGTCCTTAATTGTCTTTGATTTCTTTCAGACCATGTGTGTCAGAAGCAATGGTGTTTGACAGTGACGATACAGAAGCAGTTGGGACAGCTAAAGTGCAAATTGCAATGAGGTAAGAGCTACACATTTTTATTGGATTTGCTTTGCAATGGAAAGAACAATATATGGGATTTAAAAGATGGTACTTTCTGTTCTGTTTTCTTATCCTGTTTGTGCTGTCCTATTAGTGCTAACTAATGCCCTCATTGTAGTGTAACTGAGAATTACACTCGATTCTAGGAAGTCCTTGGCCCAGTTATCCTCTTTTATGTCAGTGGAAATCAACTGGTGATTTGTGGTATGAGCATGCAAACCAACAACAGGAGCACAGACAGTGCTGAGCTGGAGAAAGCACTCCTTTAGTGTGCAGTTTGTTGGGGAAAAACTCCTGAGAGTAAATGGCAGTCATCATCACTGACCACACTTGAATCCTTAAGTACTGGGTAAGGCATAGGAAGGTAGGCACAGAGGCATCTTCCTTAAATGGAAGATTGTTTATGATTTGAGGAAAAAGAAGTGCAAAACTCTCCTGCAATGGCCATCAACAGTAAAACAATGGTTATCCAAAACATCTTTGCTGTTGTACTTCAAGTATTTCTATTTGTAACTTTGTTGTATTGCAGTCATTATGTAAGCTCTTTAGTTCAGATCTGCAGTCCATTGTGTCTGAATTCCTAAGCTCTGGATGTTCTGGACTGTTCGAACTTTTGGATGTTCTGGTAGCAAAACTTCATGTAATATGAAACTTGTTTTGTTTTAAACTTATAGGCAAACCGTGGTCCCATTATTGTTTTGTCACGTTTGTAAATGTTTAATGTTGTTTGTGTTGATGTAAAAAGTGGAATAGTCATCCGTGTAGTTCAAGGCAGACTGCTCTAATAATAATGCTTTCTGTGTCTTTCCAATTTAGATACGATGAGAAAAATAAACAGTTTGCAATACTGGTCATCCAGCTGAGTAATGTTCCAGCACTGCTGTTACAACAAGATCAAAAAGTGTAAGTGGGTGACAGAAACAGGCTTGAAGTATTTGTATGAGATTCCAGTGGGTATTAAACAGATGTTGGGTTTGGTTTTTTTCACACTCTTTACCCTTTCTGAAATGGTTCTACATTTTGTTATGTCAACATTTATGAACTAATAAAACCACAAACTGCAATAAGATGTAGGGTTTTTTCCCTGAATTGGCTAGGATAAGACTTGCCTGGAATTAACACTGGCCAGCAAGGTTCTTAACTATAGCAGTGTCCAGAGCAGCTGTATTGATTGGAGAGGAGGAGGCATTTGTTCTGCCACAGAACTCACCCTTGGACACCTGCACAGATGCATGTGTGGGGAAATGATCAGCTTCTAACAGACTCATTCTAGGCACGAGTGTTTTTTTAAATTCAGCTGAATAAGCTGACAAAAATTATTCACGTTTGCCTAGTTATTACCTACAAAAGGGTATGTTAGCAGTGTGAGGAGTTGCACAGACATAAACAACCATGTAAAACATAATCTCATGATGTTCCATTACAAGATTCAGAAGGATGAAGTGTATGGGAACTCACGCCAATTCACGTCTCTGATGTGACAAGATGTTCCCTTTTTCTCAGTTGACTGATATTCCAAAGAATAGGATAGGACAGTAATGTCCATAGTGCTCAGGATGAATTTCACTTGCAGATTTATGGAGCTGTTGCAATGGAGGGAACTGCAAACCTGTACAGTGGTACTGACTGCAGTGCTCTTTTCGACAGGAACATTCGCGTGGCTGTCCTGCCCTGTTCAGAAAGCACGAGCTGCTTGTTTCGCACAAGGCCGGTGGAAGCCTCAGACAATCTTGTGTACAATGAAGTATTTTGGGTTTCTATCTCTTACCCAGCTTTACGCCAGAAGACTTTAAGGGTCGATGTTTGCACTGTAGATAAGTCTCACCTTGAAGAATGTTTGGTTAGTATTAATCTCTGGTTTAATATTTTTGTGGGTTTTTTCTCTTTTTAATTAAACAAAATTTCTAACTCTGAAGTATGGCAGTTTCAGTGTAGGTTTTCTTGATAATCCTTAGCTGTGTGATCTGTCCCAGACTGTGTTCTTTGCAGTAATAGTTTTGATCAGAAAAAAAACAATCTATTAGATGTTTTGTTACAGAGCTACAGGTGACTGTCAGACTACTAGATCTCCTTTCTCTCATGACTAAATTTTTTTTCTAAACTATTTTTTCTAAACTAAACTATTTTTCTTCCTTTTGGAAATATTTGTTGTAATGTAATGAATAAGTCAGGATGTGTACTAAATGCAAAGCAGTAAAAAATGACAAGGCAGATGAAGAATATACTGAAATAAGCATCTCCATCTGTGGCGGTGATTTCTGTCAGCCCTGCAGGTTTCTTGAAGGGGAATCTTCATCTCCTGTTCCTTTCTTTTTTTCTTTGAAGCTCTGTCTTATCATGGCTGCAGTTTCTTCTGGCTGCAGTAGCACTGTTTATACTTCTGGATTCTTGTACACAGCAGTTGTACGGAAGCACTTGCTACTTGAATTGGAAGTCCTAGACAATGTAAAAAATAATTCAATGTAAAGCATTACTATTGCTGTTAAAATGGGGATAAACAGGGCAATTTTTCTTTTTGTCAGACTTGCTGAAGTCAAGTAGTTCTGGATTTTTGCTCTCATTTCTTCTTACTGGTAGTGGTTCATTTTAGTACTACACTAAAACTGTGTTTTTGCTCTCAATAGGGTGGAGCACAAATTAGCCTTGCTGAAATATGTAGATCCGGAGAGAAATCAACGCGTTGGTATAACCTCCTTAGTTATAAGTATCTGCAGAAGCAAAACAGGAAAAGTAAACAAGGAAACACTCACTCTGAAGTACCCTGCACTGAAAAAACAGTAAGAACAACTGCTGAAATCTAACAAATCTCTTCTAAGCAGTACTAGTGAGAAAGTTCATGTGGCTGAAGGACTGTTACAATAGATGAGAAACGAAGGCTGGCGTTTTTATACTTAGAACTTGAAAATGTCATTAAGTGCAGTAAAATAATTAACATCTTAATTACAGATATGCCCTTGTCCTGGGCTAAATACTTACTGAAAACTGCTCCTCACGAAGCTGAGGGATGTGGTATGTGGTGTGATGTGTGAGCTCCTGCCTTTCTTCCCAGTAGACAGCTCGCCTTGCTGCAATGAACTTGCTGAGCGAGTCAAGATCCAGGCTTGCCTTTGCACGTGCATGGCAAGCAGTGTGCTTAGCCTGTAGCTACACACTGGTGTAACTGGGGGAGGTGGGCCAGGTATGCTCACACAGGCTTGACCAAGCACTGTACGTGCAATAGGCTGCTTGAAAAGTGCGAGAGTAGAGACTCTGACTCTCTCCTGCCACAGCTGGTTGGGGCTGTAGTGATCAGGACCATTGAGCGCTTTGCAGTGTGTGAGTCGTATCGTCACAAGAAGCCTCTTGCTCTCCTCAGGACTCTGTCTCAGCACTCTTAGAGCAGACAGCTGTTGAACTGGAAGCTGTGGAGAAGAAACTGGAGGAAAGTAGAAGCACTTTAACTAGTGGAGAGAGCTGGTAGGTAGTATCCCACCATCTTGGCATTGTGGGATGAGCGGACCATTTGGGGTTTCATGTGCAGATGAAAAAAAGCAGATGAGACAGATCTGTGGGAGGCTTTTCCTGTTTTGGTGAAAAATCCCATTTCTTCTGTTCTGAGTTTGTGCTTGGGAAATCAGAACAACACAGATGACTATTTTCAAAGTTCAATGGCACTATGCTAGTTTTGTAATTTGTACAATGCTCTGTGGGTGTCCATGAAAGCGCCAGTCTGTGGTGCAAGGCTTTGCTTGAGTATTAATTCTGGTTGTTGTTTACATGGTTCAGATTCAAATTTCATAAAAGAAGCACAACATTCAAAATAAAAAGCAAGCCTGACCAGTGGGTTTGATGGAGAAGCCAGCTGTGAGTTCAAAGGAGCTGAAAAGGATGTGAAAGCAATGCTTCAATTTTGTCCAGCATCAGTCTTAAACTACAATTAATGGCATTCTGAGAGCTCCCCTTAAGATGCACTCACCTTAAGCTCATCACATGGCTGAACCCTCAGCTTGCTTCCTTTGAAGCAAAATCAGTATGAAGATTTTGACTGTAATGGTTGGCTTCTGATGCAGCTTCCACTCCAGTTTGAATTATTCCATTAGAAGCCTGTGTTTGTATAATCTCAGTGGCTACAGGACTGGCTGCCTTGGGGACACATTTCTGTCCCACAGTTACAGGGGATAACTCCTGCTGCAGCACCAGAGTATTGTGCAAACTATGTCAGTTCAATCACAAAGCTGTTCTTAACAGGCAAGATGAAGAGGTTCCTGATCAGGAAGAACAGGATGAGATCAGTGAAAATGAAGCAGAGGAGGAGGAAGAATTCTGTGCTGGAAAATCGCTATGGGAAGCAGAAGAAAGTCTAAATTCCCAGCTGCACATGGAAATAGCAGTGAAGGTAAACTCAAGGGCCTTTTGAACAAAAAGATTAGTGTAGCTCCCCATTGCTCAGCTGACTGGGTTGCTGTTGAGCTGAGCAAGGCTACAGCAGTTATTTGAAAGTTCATCAATGATGTTTAAATGTTTATCTACATGAAATAATCTTAAAAACCACTACATGACCATTTTGTCCCGCAGTGACTAGAACGTTGTTTCATGCCTTCATTTTTGCAGCTCATGGAAGCTGTTTTCATTAGTGTGACTGTGGCTTTGACCTTGTTTAATTCTGAATGTAGTTGTAGTCTAACAAATGTGTGCTGTACACTTGCTCTCTGTGCCTGTACATACAGCGATTTGGATCTTTGCTGCAGAGGCACAACAAGTAAGGAAATGTTCTTTAAAATTGTACATCCTGCTCTGTGTGAGATTGCCTGGTCACATTGATGTACTGGTTCAACAGGAAAAGCTCACTAGAATCAATTTTGTTGTACAGCAATCAATGGACACAGAGCCCTTAGGGAGCGATACAGTTAACCTAGCAGCTTCTGAGTTCAAAGAGCCAAGTGTCAGGACACCCTGCATGAAAAGGGCTAAATAATATCTGGTTTTGAATGCAGTGCCTCTGGGACTGAAAGCAGAGACATATCACAGGTGGCTGTCAGACAGCCCTGGGTATGTGTCATCAGTAAGACGGCAAGCTGGCATTTACACTGCAGTATCTGTCTTTCAGGTGGATAAAGAGACAAACACAGAGAGCCCTGCACAGTCGTCTACAGTAGTTCGTCCGAAAGACAAAAGAACAGCAAATCCACCCCAAACTCAGTTTGTCAGAGGTAGCACTATCATCCGCTCAAAAACTTTTTCACCAGGACCACAAAGTCAGTATGTGTGTCGGGTAAGGAAAAAGCAATCCTGAGCTTATAAATGCTGTTTTTCATCAATGAATGTATGACATCAATATTCACTTATTCTGAATTTTCCAGAGACACCTGATACTGCTGTCTTCTCTCTCCCTTTAACTTCAGAAGTTGCTCTGTCCTCACCTCCTAGGTGGAATCTTTCCTTGGCACAAATTTATAAAATGTATATGTGCACATGCTTGTGGTACACACAGCATGTTGAGATGCCCAAACTAACCTGGAAGGGCTGCTATAAGACAGTAATGAATAAGCTGCCTCTCAAACCCTTACCTGCTGCTTTAAGACTGTTCTGTGCTAACTTGAACTCAGTTAGCTATGTTCACCTGATGTTAGATGAGTTGAACATGAAAGCTTGATAGAAACTGAAAAGTAAGAACCTGATAACATCAGCAAAAAAAAATTGTGGAAGCTTGAAATTCTCCAGTGTGCTTTGTCTGAAGGTAACTGAACAAGCCACATCCTGGGTCAGGATGTCACCTCCACTGCTTCAAAATGTTTATACACAGTTCTTTCCTGGATTGAGGGTCAGCCTAAAGAATAAATAACTCGTGTCTTAAATTGAATTGCCAAAAAAGCTGTCTTCTATCATGCATGACCTGTCCTAAGCGGTCATGCTCTCAAGACAGCTGAGCTGGATTTGATGTGCCGTTTTTCTCTGATTCAGAAGCAGGTGCTTCCATAGAAACAAGCCTTATTTAATTTTCAACAGTGGCTTGTGCTTGGATGGTAGAGTGTGTCCCAGCACACGCAGATCCCACATGCCAGTTTCCTCTCTTTGCATCCAGCTTTGAGAAGGAATATGAGAAGGGAATGAAACCCTGCTTGAGTTGAGCTCTTTTTCCCTACTTGAGTTGAGCTCTTTTTCCCTGCTTGAGTTGAACTCTTTTTAAGGGTCTAGAAACAATCACAAAAGGCAGGCTGCATGTGTGTAAAGTGATAACTCTTTAAGTTGAAAGACTCGGGGGGATGCTTTACAGGTAAACTTACTTCTTGCACTGCTTGCTTAAAATACAGGTGACTGGAGAAGAGAGGAATCTCTCATACAATAGCCCCATGATGCTAGAAAAGAGGTTAAAAAAAAATTACTTACAGCTTATTTTTCTAGGCTGTTTTGCCCACCTTGTTACTTGGACAGGAGAAGGACAGTGGTGTAGAGTCCCATATTATACCCTAACTTAGTGTCTTCCTTTCCATCCAGTCTATCACCAAAAAGGGACTGAGTTTAAGTCTTGTGGCAGGATCTGGCTGTGTGAAATGGATTGCATGCTGTGCACTCAGATTAGGGTGGCAGCTGACCACTGCAGCCTTTCACAAAACTTCATAGTTCTGCTTACATGACTGCTTACAGAACTCTCTGACCTTGCTCATAATGCTTGTCTTAGTTTCATGAAAAATATGTGGTTTTCCTTTTCATTTTCAGCTGAATCGCAGCGATAGTGACAGTTCAACACTATCCAAAAAGCCCCCCTTTGTTCGAAATGCAATGGAGAGACGAAGTGTCAGAGTGAAACGGGTAAAAACATTGCCTCATTTTTTTCCCCTCTAGCACATACACTTGCAAAAAGCAGAAAACTGTTTTAAAGGAAGAATTTGCAAACATACATCAGTTGCCACATGCTTTCATGCACAACATTTTCTTTGTCTGTGAGAAGTCTCTCAAGGGTACTTTTCTTTATATCAGAATATGACAGGAATTTTTAAGTTGGAACTCATTTAGAAAGATCAGTTTAGGAAGATGGTTCCAGGTATTTTCCATCTTGTCAGAGCAAAAGTAGCACAAATAGTTTTGCTGTGTTTATGGTTGTCAGATTCTTAAGTACTTGTAATAGATGTGAGGAGCTGGGGAAGAGAGTGAGGAGAATGATGTCTCAAATGCTCAGGTAACCCTGTTGTAGTGACTCCATGGCACACAATGAACTCCTGTGCCCGCTGTGATGGCAGTCACTGAAATTACCCTGGGATACTGATGTGGAGCTGCTAACGAAATGGTTTTCTTGAGGCAACTTGTGTTCAAAACTAGCAGAACTAGGCAACTAGTATGTTACTGGAAAAAAAAACAAACAGTTTTTTCTGCTGCATTGTGAATTTGTCTGAAGATGAGACATTAAACTTTGGAGCAAGGTGTGCAAGCAAGACTATTTTGATTTGGAGAAGCTGCCAGGGAAGAAACTGGGTAAAAACACTGAAGTAAAAAGGCTTACTTATAAGACTTGCTTGAGTTTGTGCTTTCTGTCTTGAGATGGATTGGAAAGCAGGATTGATAGAGATGCTTTGTGCTAAGAGAAGTGCTGTAAAAATGGGTCTCACGATGTATTTGGACTTTGGGCAGTGTTGGGACAGTTCTCATCACTGTATTCATACACCCCTTCTTTTCTAGCCTTCAATCAAGTCCTTCGGTACAGAGCGCCTAATCCGCACTTCACTAGACCTGGAGCTGGACCTGCAAGCTTCAAAAACCTGGCACGATCGGCTGGTTCAGGAGATCTCAGTGCTGAAGGAACTGAAGGAACAGTTGGAACGAGCTCAAAGTCAAGGTGAAAAAGAGCTGCCTCAGTGGGTGAAGGATGATGAGCGATTTCGACTGCTGCTGAGGCTAGTGGAAAAACGAGTGAGTAATACCTGCCTTTGAATTTATTCAGCGTGATTTGAGAAACAGGGGACTCTGGACCATCAGGAAAGAAGTCTTAGCACTACAGTCACTCATGTCTTCCACTTCTGGCTCTATCAAACAAGCGATTGATGATGGAAGCTGCAGTCCTTGAGTGTCTGGCTATTCTGAGGTGTTGGTATTTACAAACTGCAGAGTCTGTGCCTGCTTTCCCACAGATGTGAAGGTTAGGAAGATAGCAGTTACATCTCTTGCTCTTTCTAAGAGAAATAATGGCTGCATAAAACTTATGCATGGATGACAATGGACTTCAGTAGAAGATCCTTTACAAGGTAGTATACATGGTCTAATGCACATTTGTGAATTTTAATGCATATGAAGTGATAATATGTCAGATAATAAGTCAGCAGACTTTCTGGTTTTAAGAGCTTAATAGTATCTCTTTTCCTGGTTATGAAGTGTGGACTGCAGGGCAGCGGTGGAAAGGAGACAGAACTAATTACCAAGATTTCAACAAACAGTTCATTAAACAATTTTGTTTGCTTTTATGAAAGTTGTCTTTCAACTGTGAAAGCTTTATCTCTTTTCTGGAGATAAATAAATTCTGTTTAAATAAAAAACGTTAGCTTCAAAAGGAATGTATTTAGAGATAAGGTAGGTAAAGCTTCAGAAGTGTCTGAATAAGCCTGAGTAGGTGATGAGCAAGGTGGGCAGCATCTGTCATCTGTGGTTTTTAAAAAGAAGAAGTATTATTCCATAGCTGATGATCGTCATCCCCTAGATGATGGACTTTGTGTTCTTTGCTGGAGCTTGTCCCCTCTTTAACTGTCTTTAGAGTTCTGTTAGTCTCGAACCCATGCATTTACCAGTGCAGAGATTTCCTGTCTCAGCACAGGTACAAATAAGAGAAGTTACCAATGCTCTGTTTTGCCAGGTGCAGAGTAGCTGTGGTGTGTCGTAGTTAGCACTTAACCTTACTCTGTCTAGACCGTATTCCCCCTCATGCACAGGGCTCCTTCTGTGCACCTCTGCTGACACCAAGCAGAAACTAAGTGATGGTGGCACCAGTGCATGAGTGAGCTGGTACAGGTTGCTCTTTGAGGCACAGCTGGAATATGGGTTGCCATGATCTGCTGGCTTAAAAAAATATATTAGGAAGGTACAAAGAAGGTGCAGATAGCAGCCATAATTCTTCCCAAAGAGCTGGAAGAAGGCCACACAAAAAGCTCTATCCATTACAACAACTGACAAGCCTTCAGTTTAGCTTCTGTGGCTTGTGATTTCCAGAATCAGCAAGCTTCCAAGCCCCTCAGACCTGCAGCTGAAATGTTGCTGTATTTGGAGACCAGTGGGGATAAAATGATTCCTCTTGGAAACACAAACAGCTCTTTTCCATTATTTGTTTAGGTGGAAAAAACAGAACACAAGTGTGAGCTCAAGGCCGATAAAATGATGAGAGCTGCTGCCAAGGATGTCCACAGACTGCGAGGGCAGAGTCGGAAGGAGCCTCTGGAAGTACAGTCATTCAGGTAATTACAGGTCACTGGTAAAGAGCAGGAAAAACAAACTGCTACCATGGCTTTTCTGTGGATGACTAAGATGAGGAGGGGGTCTAATCTTTGTAGAAGCAGTTAAATCTTCTGCTTACACAAAAAACTTGTGTATTTTTATACCAAAGTGTAAGGTCTGAGGCTGAGGGAAAGTACCTGCAGCGCTGCATGTGATCTCTAAGCAACTGACAGTACTCCAAATCATTCCTCAGCTATCAGGTCATTTGTTTAATACAGAAGAAGCCCTTGCTTCCCTAACTAAAGTACTTGGAAAGCCAAAATCCCCTGAGCCTTTCTGAAATGATTTTTTCCTGAGCTTGGTGTTGTGCGTTTAACTGTAAGGTACACCTCATGTCTGATATATAAATAAGAGGTATAGGTTGTGAGAGGATGTGCTGCTGCTCCTTGTGGTGACAGCTGGTGGGATGAACGTTAATGTCAATGATGGACATTTCTGGCAAGACTTCTGTTGCATTAACAACTAATCATCCTTTTATAGAGAGAAAATGGCATTTTTCACACGGCCGCGGATAAATATTCCAACGCTTTCTGCAGACGATGTGTGATCACCATAAAGTATTTCCTTGCCGGACAATTCTACAAGTGCAGTTTGGGTTTTGAAGTTATTTATGTGGTTTAATGAAGGTACCAAGGCATTTGTATATTAGAGCTTTTGTCAGTATGTGGATGTTTTGAAGATTTTTAGGTTAAAGTTATATCATCACAGAAACCAGCATTAAAGTGACAAGATTGTATAGTTTGTATATTTAGGAATGTATTTTTGGGAAATAGAATTTTAAATAAGAACAAACGCAGCGTAAGGTGCTGTTATTCTTAAATAATGCTGTTTAGATTTTTTTGTACAGCTCTACCTTTTAGAGGTTTTACTGCAATAAAATAAATTTGAAGGAACCTCACCCCTACCTTCTATGATGTTCTGCATCGGACTCTCCTCTGAGTGATGTATTTGTACCCTGTGGGGAATGCAGGGAGCCAGGTTTGACTCCCAAGTGCTGTGAACGAATTCTCTGTGAGCTGTGAAGCGTTTGTGTTTCCCGCCAGGTCATAAAAGTAGGTGTGAAGTTCAGAATACTTGCACTTTTAACATTTGTACTGCAGCTCATGTCTGTAATGGGTCTGTGAAAGGGACTTGGGGAGCCCGTTGAAACCACTGCTGTGGGAGGAGGGCTGCGGGTTTTAAGTCCGTGCTAGGTTTTTCCAATAAAGTGACCTTTCTGGACAAACCTGCCTTCTTGCTTTTTGTCTTGTGTGGATTATCTGGTCCTTAACTTGTTTTTTCCCTGTCCTTAACTGGAGGTGTATGGGTTTTAATGTGTCTTGCTCTGCAGGCCCTTTAGACTTGGGTTTTTCAGAAGTGGCTGGTGGATGTACTGTGGTGCCCTGGGATTTCTTCTTTGGTTCTAAATACAGGGTTTAGTGAAGGTGCTGGAGCTGTAACTCATTTTGCTCTCATGTTGGGCAGGAGCCCCATGCACCATCGCTGACCCCAGCCCCGCCATCTTTGTGCTTGAGGCTCTAGGAGCCCAAGAAGTGTGGCCAGCAGGTCGAAGGAGGTCATTCTTCCCCTCTACTCCCCACCTGGAGTATTGTGTCCAGTTCTGGAACCCCCAACAGAAGAAGGCTATGAAACTGTTGAAGCGGGTCCAGAGGAGGGCTATGAAGATGATGAAAGGGCTGGAGCACCTATGTTATGAGGACAGGCTGAGAGAGCTGGTGTTGTTCAGCCTGGAGATGAGAAGGCTCTGGGGAGACCTCATAGGTCTTCCAGTACCTGAAGGGGCTACAGAGAATCTGTGGAGGGAGTTTTTACAAGTAGTGATGAGGGGGAACAGCTTTAAACTGGAAAGGGGAAGATTTAGAAGAGAAATTCTTCACAATAAGGGTGGTGAGACACTGGCACAGGTTGACCAGGGAAGTCATGGCTGCCACATCCCTGGAGGTGTTCATGGCCAGGTTGGATGAGGCTTTGAACAGCCTGGTCTGGTGGGAGGTGTCCCTGCCCACAGCAATGGGGTTCCAACCCAAACCATTCCATGATTCTATGATTCCCCATTTCCCTTCACGGTAGATCAAGCACAGCATTGCCAGCTGGTCAAGAGAGGGGATTGTCTGTCTCTACTCTGCCCTGGTGTGGCCCCACCTCGAGTACTGGGTGCAGTTTTAGGCACTGCAGTGTGAAAAGGACATCAGGGTACGGGAGACTGTCCAGAGGAGGCCACGAAGCTGGTGAAGGGTCTGGAGGGGAAGCTGTACGAGGAGAGGCTGAAGTCACTTGCTCTGTTCAGCCTGGAGGAGACTGAGGGGGAACCTCAAAGCAGTTCACTGTTTCCTCACCAGGGGAGGAGGAGGAGCAGGTGCTGATCTCTTCTCTCTGGTGACCAATGACAGGACCCGAGGGAACGGCATGAAGATGTGCCAGGGCAGGGTTAGGTTGGACATTAGGCGGGTGGTGGGGCACTGGAACAGCTCCCCAGGGAAGCAGCCACAGCCTGACGATACTCCAGCAGCATTCTGGCCAGCGCCCTCAGCCACACGGGTTGCTGAGGTTGTCCTGTGCGGGACAGGAGGTGGACTCGATGATCCTCGTGGGTCCCTTCTCACCCAGCACATTCCCCGCCCCCGTGCCACACGTGCCCCGCCAGTGCCCGTGCGCGCTCCCCGGGTTCCTCCGCGCCGCCCGGGGGCGCTGCGGCCGCGCCGGCCTCTGCCCCGCCCCCCGCGCAGCCCGCGCCGCTTCCGGCCCCGGTGCGGCCGCGCGAGGATGGAGGCGCGCGTGGCGCAGTGGGCGGCGCGGCTGGCGCGGCAGGTGCGGCCGGGGGAGCGGGGCGGCCGGGGGAGCGGGGCGGCCCCGGGGCTCTTAGGGGCGGGCGGGCCCCGGCTGGGAGCGCTCGGGCTGCGGGGGGCGGCGGGGGCCCCGCTCCCTGTGGGCCGCTCCATTATCGGCGGGGCGGGCGCTCTGGCTCCCCAGGCACCGGGTCGGGGGGTAGGCGGGGGCCGAGGTCCTCCCGGGCTTCCCCGTTACCGGCAGGGTGGGCGCTCTCGGTCCCCAGGCCCCGGCGCGGGTGGGCTGGCGGCGCTGCTCAGGAGGGGCTCCAGGCGGACATCCCAAAGGAAAGGAAAGGGAATCTGTCGGGCAGGGGTTCCTGTGTGGCCACCCGAGCTCTCGCTGCGGCTTCGGCCGCGCACCGAGGGCCCTGCTGCCGGGCGGCCAGGGGCGGGCGGGGTCCTGACCCGCCCGGTTCCGTCCTGTCCTGTCCTGCTCCGTCTTGTCCCGTCCTGTCCTGTCCTGCTCCGTCTTGTCCCGTCCTGTCCTGTCCTGCCCGTCTTGCCCCGTCCTGTCCTCTCCTGCTCCGTCTTGTCCCGTCCTGTCCGGTCCTGCCCATCTTGTCCTGTCTTGTCCTGCCTCATCCCGTCCAGACCTGTCCTGACCTGACCTGCCCCGACCTGTCCTGCCCTTCCCTGTCATGTCCTGCCTCATCCTGCCCTGTCCTGTCAAGTCCTGCTGTGTCCTGCCCTTCCGTGCCCTGTACCATCCTGCCCTGTCCTATGCTGTTCCCGCCTAATCCTGTCCTGCCCTGCTGTTCTGCCAAGGGGTAGCGCTGGGTCCTGGCAGCCTGGAGCAGCCGGGAAGCACCTACTGGGTGTGCTGATGGCAGCCCAGGTTATTGCAAGCATTACCTGCTTTGGGGTGGGGAAAAGGATGGTGACAACTCTTTCCCTTCTCAGTGACCAAAATAATAAAAACAATAAATGGGACAACCAGTTCTGTCCTGGCCCATGACATACAGTAGAGTGCAGAGGCAGCCTCAGGAAAACTGAACCCTGCAGGTTAATTTCACATATGTTGCCCCAAGAATGTGTAAACAGAGAAATTCTGAATGCTTGGTTTGTTAGTTTTTGTCTACCATACATGTGTTTCTAAGCAACTTTTCAGTATGTTTTCAATTCACAATTCAAACATACAATAAGTGATGCTATGAAATACTGAAATAATAAATCTAGCTGTTGAATCTGCAACTCCTTTCTTGCCTTTGTTATTGCATTTCTAGTTTGTAGCTGCTAGGAGAGGAAGAGCATTCTTAGGTATCCTGGCAAGGAAGAGTCCCTGTATCGTCACTGTTCTCTGGTCTTTGGTCCATAAGCAAATTCCAGTCGCTTCGAAGGAAAGCAAGAGGGACAGCATTCAGCTCTTTTAACTCCAGGAAGCTGTGGAATTACCGAGCCTGAACCTACCCATCACTTCACTCGCCACCAGCTGCCCTTTGCTACCAGCTCCACCACTCCCTGGAGCCCGTCATAAGTTGCCCAGCGGGAATCATTATCTCTTCTGGGAAAATAACCCAGCAAGTACTGTGTGCCCGGTTATTGCACAGAGTTGGCTCAGCAAAGATTTGGTGGAGTGAGAGCAGAGATAAACCATGGAGGAGGCAGGAAGGAAGAGAGGTGCTGTAACCCTTTTGCCATGCTTTCTGAGACCGTTTTCTCTTTATTTTTAATGTGATGGAGAAAAGCGTCATCACATTAATGCCATGAGACAGAAGCCAGTGCAGGTTTCATGTTGATTCAGTGGGGTCTTTGGAAGACATCCTTACGTGCTAAGGGAAAATGTAAGGATGGTTTTGGTCCTATTGAAAAAGCTGTAGTGTTTTTGTATTCACAGGTGAGGGGAAGATTTCTAGTACTCAGCTGACCAAAGAGCCCTGGGAGATGTCAGCATGGCCTCATGTTATTCCCGCAGCTTCTCATGAGGTGGTCATCAGGTATGACCCTTTACTGACAAGTTGTGATGTGTCCAGGGCTGGACAGGTAGAATAATTTGGGGAGTGGTGCTTTGTGTCCTGAACAGCTGCTTTTTCCTTCCTTTTCTCAGTTACCCATTTTGTTGATCGGAGGTGTATTGGTCTTCTCTTGCTTCCCCTACTATGAGAGAGAAGTTACAAGGAGCGTCTGTAGTTCAAGCCAGTAGTTTTTTTTTCAGAAAGAATGTAGAACTTAAAGTACCCCTTTAATAACATGGAGAATTCAGAGTTGATTTGCTAGAGAATTAGGTTTGTCATGGGTTACTGTTATTAGGGGTGTTTATAACATGGGAATGTCTAAAGATCTTTTTCCAGGCAAGCTCTGTTACAGGTGTGGGGGTCATAGAATCATGGAATATCTCAAGTTAGAGGGAAGCCATAAGGATCATTTGAGTCCAACTCCCTTCTTCTCACAGGACTACCTAATGCTAAACCATATGACTGAGAGGGTTGTCCAGATAGACTCCTTTAACTCCTGACAGGCGTGGCATCATGACCACTTCCCTGGGGAACCTGTTCCACTGACCGACCACCCTCTCAGTACAGAACCTTTTCCTAATGTCTGTCCTGAACTTTCTCTGATACAGCTTCATTCCCTTTCCTCGTGTCCTGTCGCTGATCACCAGAGTGAGGAGGGTCAGGAGTGGCATTCACCTCCAGGCTGGGCCATGAAACAGGGAGACTTGAATGACAGCAGCAGTATTGGGGTAGGCAGCTAGACCACCATGGTGCAACCTCTTGCTTTCAGTTCACACTCAGGTAACATAAGAACTGCTACTGAAACTTTCCCAAGAAGAGGAGTGCAAAAGGTGATAGGAAAATGTCTCAGTCTAGGCTGAGACCTTGGGCTTAATCAAATCTGAAATGGGGCCAGCCTGAATTTCTCCTGTCTGCGGTGTGAATTTGCTCATTTGGTGCATAGGAAAGAATGGAGACTTACTGTGCTGTTGCATTGTTTTAGAGTTGTGTTACCTCCTGGCCAAATGCAAGCCATCAGGATACTTGTTGTCACCTGTATGTGTGTGCAAAGAGCTATTTGGGCCATGTGTTTTTCCAGGGATTGGTGATGTACGTGGTGCACATGGATGCACCTCTTTCCTCATCTTTTGTTGTAGTCTGGCAATATAGAAAGAGCTCCAGTAAGATGCTAATCATCTTGCCTCCTGCAAGTCTTAACTTGTGGGGCCAGAGGCATCGGTGATTATGGAGGAAAATCCAAATGGAATATCTGTTCTGAAAAGTTTGCCAGTGGCACTGCAATGTCTTGGCAGTTGTAGCTTTGGAGAATCTTCTAATGCAGGAGGAATGAATACATGTGAGCTGCTTGTTGGATATGAAGTAATTTAAGCAGAATGCAAATTTCTGGATGTGGACAATGTTTGTCTTCAATGCAAAACTCTCCTAAGGATCTGATTTGCCAACGTATCCTGAAGGTGGTGGCTTTGCTAGAGAGAAGGTACTGCTGGCTGGACACAGAATATACAGACAATGTGATAGTAAGCATGAGTAAAAAGTATCTTTGTGCTTTTCTTAAAGCACATTCTAGGGCTGGGGGACAGGAGTTACATGTGTCACTGCTCCACTGTTCATTTAAGTCAGTTTCTACAACTGCTTACTCAAACTTACAGTGAAACAACTGTAAAACAATGCAATGAAATCCCTTTTGCTTTAAACTTGAGGTTCAGTCTGAAAATTTTTCAAATGGGTCTGTAAGTTGTAAGAAATGCTACCAGGGCAGGCCAGTTGAAAATAAGAACCATGTTTTATATTGGTTCTATGGGGTGAAGGTACACATATGTATGTGAGAGAAAACCAGTCTAATTATGAAGGATTTGCCTTGGGTTAAAAAGAAGTAGCAGGCTGCAAAAGGAAAAGCTGCAATGGACTATTTGAAGCAAGTTATGTTTTGAGGTACAGCTGTGCTGTTCAGTGATTTCAGTTGCCTAAATGCCAAACCAGAGATTTTGATAAAGGGTTTTTTTTTTTTTTCCCCTCAAAGTCCTGTTTCTTCACACCTGAACCTGCAGGAAGCACCGTGTTCTTCTCTAGCAGAGGAGACCTTGAGGGTGTAAAAGACTTGTCTAGAAGCTGAAGGGCAAATGAAGAAGGACCTCAAAAGTACTCATTATCAGCTTGATCCAAAGTAGGTCAATCTTAAAATTGTTTTGCCTCAGCTTAGGGTTTTTGAGCATCTGCAATGAGTTATAGCAGCTTTTGTGGGAGCTCTTTTTCAGGCGAATATATAAAACCAGAAGATTGATGGCCCAATTTTTTTCTTATTAAATAATCTGATTGTTTCAAGAGCAACAAAGTAAGTGAGCCCTTTTTGAAAAGGTTTGTTGGCCTATTTGAGTAGAATAGTAGCCTGAGCTGCCTCCTGCTGTGAGAGTTCTAGTAGAGTTCTGAATGAGGGTCTGGCGAGCCAGGGTGGGCAGTGCTCACGGCCTCTTCCAGCTGCCTCTCTCTCCATAGCAACGTTGAGTCGCTTAAATTTCTGTAGCTCTGAAAGCCAACTTTGTTCTTCTTATGGGGGAGGACAAGAGAGGGACTGCAGAGATGAAGTTTCAGATACTTGGTTTCTTTTGGGGGTGAACTAAGATTGTTCAAGCATTTGCCCGTGTCCTGGGCTGGAAAGTTTATTTGGAGCATAGAGGTCCATCTGAAATTCCTGATTGCTCCTGGATGCCTTATGTCAGTTTTAAGGGAGAAGCCATGCTGGAAGTAGGGAAGAGAAGGTTGCGTGAAGAGGTAGAAGTGAGTGTAGGCTGCAGCAATGGCCCTGTGAATTCCCCCTATGAGGCAGCACGCTGTGCTTCTTGGCATTTCTGTCTGCAGTTGGCATTTGAGCTTGCTGGGGTTGTGTGAGTGGTTGTGGTGTCATCCTCTAGAAGAGAATCTGTGGCCTGTGAGATGGTGAAACCGTGGCTGTAGGAGGCTTTAGGGAATTTTGAATCAAAACACTTGACATCTTATATTAGATTAAAAAACTGGATTTAGCGCTTGTTTTGGGAATATGTTTTATTAGCATGACTTGTCTTTTTTGCACTTCTGTCTTGATACTAATTGATATTATTGACATTTTTTAAAATATTTCAGAGTCCCTGTTTTCGAAACAAATACAAACCACCTTTAAACATGAATTGTTTGGAATTATTCACCTTCCATGTCATTGCTGTTACCTTTAAGAGACAAAACTAGGACTGTATCTGAGATCTTGCAGCTCGTCACCTGGCCCACCACTCCCAAGAATGACTGTGTGACAATTCAATTTGCTTTTCAGGAAAACGAGATCAAGTTGTTAACTGCAGAAATTGAGCATCTGAAGAACTTCGGATGCTTGGGAGTCTCCCCGAGTTTGGAAGGGTTGCGAGACGAAAACGCAAAACTTAAATATCGGTTAAATTTCCTTCGAAAGGTAAGGGAATAAGGAATTAATGCTGTCACGTGTGTTTGTGTTCTCATTAAGAAAAGCAAAATTAATGGTGTCAGTTTGTTACGACTAGTGATGTGTGACAGCATGCGCACTCTGCATTCCAGTGTGTTAGTGGCATATCAGATATTGCTTGGTTCCTTAGACAGGAACCTACTTTATGGAAGATTTCACACCATCAAGTCTTGGCTGGTCATGTAACGGGCAGCCTGGCTGAGTTCTCTACCAGGCTCACTAACAAAGGTGTGAGAAGTAATGCAGCCCTGCATTTAGGGCAAATGTTTGTGCTGGGAGGTTCAAGGGGAGAAGCAGCTCTTGAATCGCATGATTTTTATGTTGCATGTGTTGCTCTTTGTGCGTAAGAGGTGTCAGCCACATCTGTCAGTCAGGCTTGGCCAGGCAGCCAAGGGAAAAAGTGGGATATAACAGCTCCTTAGATGATGTAAATCTAGCTTTCTGGATTTTGTTTTTTCAGAGCCTTCAAGAGGAAAGAAGTAAAACAGCAAAAAGCATGATCAATATCAATAGCTGTCTTCAGGAGATCTTTGGAGCTGCTATTCAGGCTGCCTACCCAGATCTAGAAAACCCCCCACTAGTGGTGACACCAAGTCAGCAGTCCAAATTTGGGGACTACCAGTGTAACAGCGCCATGGGCATAACGCAGGTAAAGTTGAAAGCTCTTACAAAGAGAAGAAAAAATGGGGGTGTTGTCTGTTGGAAGCTAAGTGATAGCAGCTCATGTTCCTGTCTTACTGGCTGTTGTTGTCCAAGCACTGGGTGAGGGGAGGCTGTGTGGGCATCCCTGCATCTATGGTTGGGTCTTTTAGCTGAGAAAAAGGCAGGAAACAGGGGTTTTGTATGATTTTTCTGATCTTCGAAGTTTAAAGGCAACTGTAAGAGTGATTCCACTTTACAGAACACTTGTAAAGGGTGTACAAAGGAAGGAGCATTTGGTTTTCTTTTTAACCTGGCTAGTATTAACAGTCACTTTGAAAATTATGGTATTGCTACTTTCTGGAAAATATTTGACCAAAGAGTCAATAACAGAATAAAAGACACTTCAGAAATTGCTCAGTGGGCTGAGACTATGCTGAATTAAAAGCAGGAGGTGGGGAGAAAGAAGGTAGTGCATTCTAAAGTGCCCAAACTTTGAATATATTGATGCTTTTGAGAGAATAGGTGGACTCTTTGTAATTACAGATCTTTTTATTTTCCAATCTCAACAGAAGCAACTGGGTATTTTAAGTGTTTTGTTTTCAATTTACCTTTATTAATCTATTAGACTGGTAATCTCAACATTGAACTTGCAGCGACGCACATGGAATTCTGCTCTCGCTGGTTGTCTGTGTCTACAGGCACTGTGTCTGTTGTCCTGCCACGATGAGTTTGACTCTCGGGCAGCATCGATACGTGCCAGCCGGCAGGCTCTTGCTCTGAAGTGCCAGGGCGGAAACAGCCTGCACAAATATGTGTCGTTTTCCCTCGGTCTCGTTAGCAGATTGTGGCTGGGCTCCAGCCAGAGGAGCACCCTGGGTGACTGCACTGACACGGGCTTTCAGGGCTTTGCCATTTTTTTGACCGCTGCATTACCCCAATTAAGTTGCAGTTGGGATTCTCGAGCAGTCCGGGCTTCTCAGTGTCAACGTTGTTCGCATAACTCAGAGTCTGAACAGTCCCCTTTAGACCAGGGTTTCAAGTTCCAGATTGTCAGCTCTACTGGTGAGTAAGGGTTCCTGGTACCGGGCTTGGCTCTAGTACTGGGCTTGGCTGTGGAGCTTGTTCCCTGGAAAGACATACCGTATAGATTGGGCTCAAGGTTGGCACTGCTCACACATGCAGGACACACAGAGCATGTCAGGACAGCAGAACCAGGAGATGCGGTGCATCGTTTCCCTCAGAGAACAGTACCTTATACCCTTCTGTCAGCCCGAGTTTTAAGGACTTGACCTGGTGCGTGTCTCCCATAGAGCCTTGCTCCCTGAGGGTGTCCCTTCATGGAGCTGGAACTCAAGTCACCAGGACTGCCAGAGGAGCGGGAAGAGACCTGGCTCAGGGCAGCACTGGGACGTGCCAGGCAGCCACCTCTCTCTGCAATGCACTGATGTGGAAACAGCCCTCACAAATGCATATTGTTTTCCTGGGAGCTCGTTAACATATTAATGCCTGGGGTTTGAGCCAGGAGCTCTGCTAGCTCCTTAGAGTAATAGGAGTACGGTGAACGTTTCGGGAATGGCTCAGATAACATGCCTGTAATCTGGGATAACAAGCCCTTATTCTGGTTCTGCATTTATTTTTCCTGTAGTTTGCACTTTGAGTAGCATTAGAGGCTACAGAGGTTTTCTTTTCTTGCTCATTCGAAGCCTTTACCATATTGTAAGGATCTTGTCACAACCAACTGTGTGACAGCTTAAACAGGAAGCTGAAACGTAAGTAGAAGTCACATTTTGCAGCAGGCTGCAAGTTAGCAAATACAAGCAGTAGTGAGTGTAAATTCTGAATTGACAGGCTGTCTTTGTGGCCCTGAGGGGGGTGAGGTGATAGATTATTTTCATATACTTCACAGTAAAAATGGAAAATCACGTGTTCAGAAAAAAATAGTTGTGGTAACAGTGGGTACATAGGGTTTTTCAAGGGACAGGTTGGGCTTGCTCACAGAATCACCCTAAAGGGTGTTTTTCTAAGATTTGCAAAAAGCTGTTTGAGAATTTGCTTTGGTAATGGACAGAGAAATTGTGTAGTTGGACTAGATGATCTTTGAAGGTCCCTTCCAGTCCAAACCATTCTGATCTTGTCATTGTATGTAGACTTGCATCATGTTATTGGAGTTCCTCACAGTGGATAGTTGATGTCTGAAGGGAAAAGAAGAGCTACTTTTTCTGATGCTGTTTGATGGAAATTGGGCAGTGTTGGTCAATTGGACAATTCTTCTGTTGCTTGGGTTGTTGGAATTTATTTGTTTATTGATTTCTTTCTTTATTAAGTTTAAGTCTAAGGTAGGACTGAAGGCAGTTTGCTTTGGTTGCTCTTAATCATAAACCAGCAGACTTGCTCTAAAACCACAGTCAGCATCCACTGTAGGCACAGGTTGAAACTTCAAATGAGTGCTGACTGAGCAGAGGGTACTTGAGAGGCTGATGAACAGGATTTTCAAGCAGTGCAAAGGACTGTGCCAGCTGTGTTGGTTTTTGAATAGTTTGTCCCTTTTATTGGCTTAGAGAAATGTAAATTTACCAAACCACGTACCAGGTTTTGAAAAATAACCTGGAAGGTTTCACTCTGACATAGGGACTATCCATTAATTGCCCTGAGCTGAAGGGAGTGCACGTGTTGGGTGTGATTAAACTTCTGCTATGTAGGAAGAGTTGATCTAATCCGTAAAGTTTGCTAGAGATGTTTTACTTTGTGTGTGTCTCTACATTATGAAGCTAAAGGTTCGTGAGGATCTTTCATTACCACAGTATCTATGCTTTATGATTCAGTCTGTGGAATGTTTTTTTGAGCCTTGAATTTTAATTGCTCTTTTTTCTGTGCTTCAGATACTGCTCAAAACCAAGGAGCAGAAGGTTAGCCCGAGAGAAATCGCTGAGAAGATATCAAAAAATATTCCTCCGAATGGATACATTGAGAAGGTTGAAATTGCTGGTCCTGGTAAGATAGTTTCATGTTGCATACTGTATGTTTTAAAGTTGATAGGACTATTTTACACTGGATGGTGATCAGGGAAGTTGAGTTGAATTCAAGTATTTTGTGATTTAAAACTCCAATTATAAGGTGAATTAGCTGCTTCTGTCTTGATGAGTTTTGTAGCCCTCAGACTTGTGCAGCAGCAGAAAGTCTACCTCTGTATTAGAACTGGCGAGTGCAGTCCTGAACACTTTAATTAGCAATTTTTCCACTGATTCTTCAAATATTGGTGATGGGTATCTGGCCACAATCATGAAATCGCAGCAAACATCGATATGCCTTTCTTACTCTTGCCTGATGTGGAAGCCTTGTCCTCTCAGAACTGAGATGATGGAGGAGCATAGAGGTTATTAATTATTGCATCTATTTTGTCTCAATATGTCTCTATTTTGTCTCTATTATGACCCAGGAGGAAACACAAGGGCTCATACTGCTTAGGGCTGAATAAATGCAAAAATCAGATGGCACAGCACTTTGATTACTCCTGCAGAAGCTCCTTCACTAACCATGAAGCAGGAGAAGTAAAACAGTGTTGTTCCACAAGCAGGGATTATCCCAGTTGTAACTATATGTTTTAGAAAAAAAGGAGACAAAGCAGGATTTGGTTTTGCATTTGCAAGCCCTGAGAAGATTATTTATTTTCTTACTAAAAAATGTTTTTAGAAATTCACCTTTCAGTGACAGTCTGCAAAAAGGAGTTATGTCAGTGGGCCAGCCTGCAGCATCTAACTCCTACAGTAAAGGCTGCAGTGCTGCGAAACAGACTCTCATAATCTGGGAACAGAAATTGTCACCCAATGACAGCTTTGTTGTCCTATTGCTGAAAAATTTTTTTGCTTTGTCAGGCTTATTTGATATGCTCTTGTCCTTGATGTGAGGAAACAGAAATTACAGGGGGAGGGAAACAAAAAGTGATTTGAGGCACTTCTGCAGCCCCAGAACTCATTACTGATTTTCTCCTCTAAAGGTTTTATCAATGTCCACTTGAGAAAGGATTTTGTGTCGAAGCAGCTGAGCAGTTTATTGATCAATGGAGTTCAACCACCAACTATTGGCAAAAGGAAAAAGGTATGGCAGTAAATGCACAGGCATCCTGTGCCCATAGGATTGAAAGGTGCTGGACTGCAGGTAGCTTTCAGATTCCCCCCTGAAGTGATTTCTTGAGCAGATGGGCCCCATCAGCTGGTTAGAGACTGGAGCCCTGGGCTAAGCCACCCATACCTGCTGTGGACTCTAGTGGGTGAGGGACAGGGCTCCAGGGGATGGCATGTTGTGCCAGGGTTGGCTGGGAGTGATTCCTGACCTGTTGGGTGCAGCAGAGCCTCAGGCTGCAAGTCTGCTTGATGTCTCCTGCTGGGCCTTCTATGTTACTGTGTGCTGTTGGCACTAGAGGGTGTGAGGATCAGCGAAGATGGGCCTTGTTCCCCCCGCCCTCCTCAGCAAAAAACAGACTAAACACATGTTATGTGGTAATGACTGCTGCCTTTTATTTGTTCTTTTCCCTTTGGTACTGTGTCCAAGGTGGTGGTGGATTTTTCATCCCCTAACATTGCAAAAGAGATGCATGTTGGCCACCTGCGCTCTACCATTATTGGAGAAAGCATGTGCCGACTGTTTGAATTTGCAGGTTATGATGTTTTGAGGTGAGAATTGATTTTTGGATGGGGTGGGCTTGGTTGTATAAATTTGTGCAATACCTGTCTCTGTGCTGTGTCTATTTTGGTCTTTTTATAAGCACATAAGAAATAATCCTTTACATGTAGTAAAATACTAAGCTGAGCAAGTGTATCAGCATTAGGAATCAAGATGGGCAGCAGCTTCATTGCAGTGAAATTGAGAGGGCTTGTCTGGTTTTGGTTTCTATTATATGTATTTATTTTAGAATATATATATTTAAAATGTGTGTATTTTAAAGTGTATGTTTGAGAAATCATTATTATTGTGCTCTTTGATTGTTTTGAGGTTAAACCATTTAGGAGATTGGGGCACTCAGTTTGGAATGCTCATTGCTCACCTCCAAGACAAATTTCCGGATTACTTAACTGTTTCTCCTCCCATTGGGGATCTCCAAGCCTTTTACAAGGTATTTGTAGCAAATAAGTGTGATATTTATGTCAGCAGCTGAAATGCAGGTTGAAGAGCTTTACAAATTGGAGCATAATTTTTGAGAAACAAAAGAATATAATCACTGTTAATAGATTATTGCAATAATGAGAAATTGCCACTGGGAAATGAATTGGAGTATCTGGTATAGAATTGTCTGTATGGAGCACGATTAAAGGACTTTTAAGCATATGCTGCCTCTCTCTTTTGGGATGAGTGTGCTTGGAGATCCTGTTGTGAATGTTAGCCTGTTTCAGGGGAGGAAGTAGTGTTTTTTCATGTGGTGTGTTTTACCCTAGGAATCCAAGAGGAGGTTTGACACAGAGGAGGAATTCAAGAAACGTGCCTACCAATGTGTGGTGCTGCTGCAGAGCAAAAACCCAGACTTCATTAAAGCGTGGGAATTGATCTGCGACGTGTCGAGGAAAGGTGACTGTGCCACATTCAGGAAGGAGTCTCAGCAGTAGAACAGTGTGGCCTTCCTCACCTTACGATTTTAAAAATCTCTGCTGCATTGCTATGAGATGTTTAAAAAAAATAGCCAATAGGACCCAAGTGCCAGGCTGTCTGTGGAGGCTTTTAGCTAAATCTCTTTGTCTCCTGAGTCTAGTCTGAGTCCTAGTCTGATGACTTGACCAAGAGATGGAAAGTGTCTTTAGGAACTTGTTATGCCCATCGTTAAACATATGCCACTAATTTCCACTGTGCGTTTAATGCGAGTATTTTGTTCTGTTTCCCTCCTCAAGAGTTCCAGAAAATCTACAGCTGCTTGGACATCACACTCATAGAGAGAGGGGAATCATTCTACCATGAGATGATGAAAGACATCGTGAAAGAATTTGAAGATAAAGGTGAGGCTTTTGGTTTCCATGTCAGAAATCCTGCAGCTGTCAGGATGAGCAAGGTAGCTTCGCCTCTATTCAGCAAGAAGTTGCACATCCCCCAGCCTTGCTCTTTTTCCCAGTGCCGTTTCCTGAGTATGCCGTTTCCTTTTGTCATGTTTCCTTCCAGAAGAGCATTAGCAGAATTGATTCTTATCTGTGTCATTCCAGAAAGCTTGAATCTTTCTTGATGACACCAAAAGCAGTTTGTTGGTGATATTTGTAGGCAATAGCATGAGGAACTACTGGAATTTTTTGTATCTTTAGTAAATAGTCAAGGAGCAATGTATGACAAACTTCGCTAGTCTTAGTGTTGTGACTGAGTGAGAACTTTGTCTGAGGAGTCTCTGTGAAGACAGTGGCATTTTGGATCGTGTTGACTTTGAGACAGGCAAGAAACCAAATGGAGCAAATCAGGCCCCTGATTTGCTGTGTTCCTGTCTGGATTTGGCAGTTGTTGAACCTCACCATCTGAGGTGTTCTGATAGTCTTATCTTTGAAGGACTTTGAGAGAAGTCCTCGTTACATCTCTGTAGAGTTTCTGTTGCCTTTAATGCTGTCTTTTGTGATGCTCTTTCTTGTGGCTGGAAAGGTGGATTCACATGCCAGTATGCCAGAGTTTTAACATCCACTTTGGTCTCTTCTGGTTAGACCTGTACAGATCTGCTTCCTTGTGCATAGTGTGAGTTCTGTAAGTGCAGTACACAATGTGACGAGGCAAAGGAGTTCTTTTTTAGGGTTTTTTCATATTTTAAGCCATTAATTATTTGATAATGTGAGTGCACGACCTTTTCTTTCTTGTAGCAATGAGGAAGGCAATTGTTTCTGCCTGGGCTGGCCCACAAACCTCTGTATACAATACAGCACAGAATGTTTTCTATTGCTTTTCTAGGATTTGTCCAGGTCGATGATGGCCGGAAGATCGTATTTGTCCCAGGTTTCCCTGTTCCATTGACAATCATGAAATCAGATGGAGGTTACACATATGACACATCTGACTTAGCAGCTCTGAAACACAGGCTGTGTGAAGAGAAGGCCGATATCCTTATTTATGTTGTCGATAGTGGCCAGGTGAGTATGCCAACCTCTGCTGTCACTGCTGTTACAGGTCATCAGAAAGTGCATTAGATGAGGGATGCAACAGGAACGTAGGTAGAAGTCCACAGGATTTTTCGTGTGGTTGGCATATTTACTGACAAGCTCCATGAAGAGCCCCTGGAACCAACTGGTTCCCAGTTGCCATTGGTCGCAGCCTAAGTCGCAACAGATGACTCTGGAATGAGATTTGTACTGCTTAGACTTGGGTTTCTCCTTACCTGAGGAAATGCAAGGCTGTTGGCTCTGTATCTGAGCAGTGATGGGAATTTGCCAGTTGCTGCTTCTTTAACCCAGAAAAACTGTTTGAAAGGTTGAACTTTCTGAAGTGAAATTTGTCTGCGGAGCTAAAAGCATTGTAAGTGTCATTGTGAAAGCAGCATTGTGAAGGAGATAAAGCTGGGAAGAAAAATTGTGCTGGAGGAGTGGGTTGAGAATCAGTTGTTGGTGTTTGTTCCTTGCAGTCAGTGCATTTGCAAACGGTGTTTGCAGCTGGACAAATGATCGGCTGGTATGATCCCAAAGTAACCAGAGTGGCCCATGCTGCATTCGGAGTGGTGCTGGGAGAAGACAAGTAAGTCTTTGGATTTAGTTTTTCCTCTGTGTGTGTGCTCTGAAGAGGGTATTTGAGCGAATGCAGAAGATTTGCTCTGGTTTATTGCCAAGAGCATATGTGTCCCTGTGAAGGTGTGGTTAAAGCAGCACACTCTGCTGGGTGTGAGCTGTTGCAGACTGGGTAGTTTTGCTGTAGGTTTGTTAAATTAAAGGTGGGCTGGGCAGGGGTGTGGTGCTGGTATTGTGTCCTGCCTGATGTCTGGAACTGGGACAGCCTTCCTGGTCACCGTTCCCGGCCACCCCATGGGTGTTCTCTCAGTTCTGTAGCTGTCTGTGTGACCTTCGACACAGAGGAATTTGTGGGCATGTGCTTTTTTAGTAAGCTATAAGGTAGAAACAGTGGAAATCCCTGCAAGTTCTGATGCATATGTGACACCCTAGGCAGAGGGTGGAAGTGTTTTGTCTCTTTGGTGGTCATTTTGGCTGTGTGTTTGCAGGAAGAAGTTCAAAACTCGTTCAGGGGATACAGTGCGTCTTATAGACCTGCTGGAAGAAGGCCTGAAACGAGCTATGGACAAGCTCAAAGACAAGGAACGGGACAAGGTACTTGTGACAAATTGCTTATCTTTCCTGCAAACTTCCAAGATTTGTTTTATGCGTTCTGGATGTGAGCTAGAGAATATGGACACTGCCAGATCACCCAGGAGATGCCATGGGTTGTGTACACAATCAGTGTGGTTATTTGATAGCAGTTCGAGCAAGGTGCTGTCACGGGGAAGAAGAGCATCCTTGAGTACATAACAGTGAGAGAACATGAGCTGCAGGCAGCGTGCTGGCCTCTGGCAGGTACTGCAAAGCTTTTTGAGGATGGGGGAGCTGGTCTGGCAGGATAGGAACCCTCTAGGAACCATCAGGTCTCTCTGATGTGATGGCAACAGCTGTTTGACTCCTCCAGGAGGCAGGAGGTGGTGGTGGAAGATAATGTTGCAGCCTTAGCCTGCTGTGCTAGTGGTAACTTCTGCTGATGGATAGTGGGGGATCTGCAGGGGACTTTGTCTTCATTCTTTTTCTTTGGAGGCTGTGGCTGAATTAGCTGGAAGCCCTTTGCTTAATGTGATTTGTGCTCTTTCATCTTTATAGCCTGGAGAGAACTGGAGAGTGTGGGACATGGAATGGAACAGAAAGACCAAACTTTGTCCAAGCACTGTGCGAGGCAGTGGGATTGACAAGTGCAGCTCCTTTGTGCTGTGCAGTGTAGGGTGAAACTGAAAGGTCCTCTTAAACAGGAACATGAGGAAGCACAGAGTAAAACACCTGGACGATCTCCCAGGGGCTTACATGAGTCAGACACAAAGTGCTTTGCCATGCTGACAGGGTGCAGTTCTACCACAGAGGCGTTTGATAAGTGTTTGAACTGTCCAAAATGCTCTGTAAAGGGAAGAGGGCCACGTGTTTGTTATGTGTACACACAGATTTGTAAGGAGCAGGTGCACAGTATGAGAGTCAGACCTTTACATCGTGGGGCACAGAAGTCCTGTGGGCCTTCAGAATTAGAGGGAGTCAGCTTTAACCTGGGCAAGGCTGCAGTGATTTTTGATTACAAGAGAAGTGAGGGGTGGATGTGGGATTGTCCGGTGTCCTGATGTGAAAGGGTGGGTGTGAGCCTTTTGCTGAGTACCACGTGGGTAAAATCCCTCAGAAGTCTGGGCTTTCCTCTTGAGCCATGCTGAGTGACCAAGGCTGCGTGTTGCGGTTTGTGATGACAACTTAGCATTCTTCCTCTTGACTGTTACCTGTTTTGATTTGCAACAGGTGCTCACACCAGAAGAGCTGAAAGCTGCTCAGACATCCGTCGCTTTTGGATGTATTAAGTATGCAGATCTGTCCCATAACAGACTAAATGATTACGTATTCTCCTTTGACAAGATGCTGGATGACCGAGGAAATACAGCTGCGTATTTGCTCTATGCCTTCACACGGATCAGGTGGGTTGAGTGTGATGGGAGTTGCTTGGAGTCGGTCTCTGATGCTCTCTGCATCTTCAGCAGAAAGGGAGATGTGGAGAAAGGGGTGACCTGGTTGCAGCACTGCTGTTATGGGTAGCAGCCAGCAACACTGGTGTGCACCATAGGGAAGACCTTATCTGTCATTGAAAATTGTGTGCTCAGCTATCTGTGTGACACACATCCCGGGCTTTTAGCTAGCAGGGAGGGAACTGTGGGAGTTTGTGGTAATTCCATTAGAGGATTTAGGTGGCTGCAAAGAGGTGAGCCAGTGTTCCAGCAGTTGCTCACCTCAGATATTGCCAAACACCATACTTTTTCTGGCACCCCGAGCATCAGCTGTTGTTGCCGTCGCGTGTGCCTAGAGCGTATCCCTCCGTGTTCTCCTGCAGTGCCCTCTTGGATCGCTCTGAGGAAAGCACCTCCCTGTGCGTTCCCAGAGTTGATTGATTGCTCTCTTCTGGGGTGGCAGCCCAAGACTGGGCAGGTGAGGAGAGCTGTGGGTGGGCCATGGTAGCCCTGAGACAGGCCAGGCCTCAGGGCTGTGGTTTGGGTCATTTCAGGGCTATCGCTCGCTTGGCCAATATTGATGAGCAGATGCTGCGGAAGGCAGCCAGAGAGGAGGTGCTCATTCTTGACCATGAGAAGGAGTGGAAACTGGGCAAGTGCATCCTGAGGTTTCCTGAGATCCTGCAGAAGATCCTGGAGGACTTGTTGTTGCACACGCTCTGTGACTACCTTTATGAGCTGGCCACCACCTTCACTGAGTTCTATGACAACTGCTACTGCGTGGAGAAGGACAGGCAGAGTGGTGAGTGTTGGCCTAGGGGTGCTGTGTGTGCCTGTGTCACGAATCACGGTACAGGTAGTCTGTGGGCTCTTTCCTTGTGCTGGGAAGGACATTGTCATACTCCTTTCCGCTGCAGAAGCTTGGGTAGAGAGCTATGAGCAACCATGCACCTGGAAGCACGAGGACCAGGCAGAAGATGGTGGCACGAGGACCAGAAGAGCGGGAGGTGGCTTAGTGTGCCCAGCCCCAGGGTTGTCCGGGCTGTGGGCTGATGGGATTCCCACAGGGAACATAGCATTAGTTGTTCCAAGCAGCTGCTCCAGGTCTTCTGTTGGTGTTTTACAGGCCAGATCGTGAAGGTGAACATGTGGAGGTTGCTGCTGTGCGAAGCCACTGCCACCGTCATGGCCAAAGGATTTGACATCCTAGGGATTAAACCTGTGCAAAGGATGTAGCTCTGCCCTGTGGGGGAACAATAAAGCGACTCAGTGAATAACTGGAGGTGTCTCTGTCGTGAGGGTGCTCTATGGGAAGCAGCACCCCTTGTGGAAAGAAAAAAAGAAGGAGGGAGGGAGGGAGGGGGAAAGGGAAGGAAGGATGGAGGCAGGTAGAGAGCAAAGGAGGAAGGGAGGGAGAGAGGGAAGGAGGGAGAGGGCAAAGGAAGGAAGGAGCAGAGGAAGAGGGAAAGGAGGAAGTGAAGGAGGCAGGGAGAAGAGGGAGAGAGGAAAGGAAGAAAGGTGAGAAGGAAGGGAGGGAGAAGGAGCAAAGGAAGGAAAGGAGGGAGAAGGAATGAGGGAGTGAAGAAAGGAAGGGAGGGAGAAAGGGAGCATGATGGATGAAGGGAAGGGAGTGAGGGAGGAAGGGAGTGAGGGAGGAAGGCACGCAGTGATGAAGCCAGCCGGTTTGAGGTGCCACCTGTAGAGGGCAGAGATGCAGATGTGTGTTTGTGGGCAAAACAGGCAACAGCCTGTAGTGGTGACTTGCATTTATCTGAGTATTTCATGAACAGTCTGTGTGGCTCTGTGGTAGCTCGTGAGGGAGCCTTCCCACATCCACACCGTCATGGCAGAAAGGGACAGAGCACAGTCACACAGGGTACAACTCAGCACTGCCTCAGCATCCAAGGCCACAGACCACCTTACCTCAGGGAGACACAGGCCATGTCCAAGCCCGACGGCAGTACCGAACAGACGACAGTTCTGACATCCATCACTGCTGAGGCCGAGCCAGGCAGAGTCACGGTCAGTGGCAGTTACACTGTCAGCTGCAGTCCTGCACCGGCCAGCCAGGCTCACCAGGCAGGGCCAAGCATCACCGTCCACATCTGGGTCCAGAGCAGCAGGTATGTCTCCAGGTGTGGCCATGGCTGTGCCTGCCCCACGGATGGTCACTCTCTTCAGGGGCCCCCAAGTCTCGGGCAGGGCAGGGCACATGCCAGCGTGGCCCCGACACCCCAGCTGTGAGGGGCAGCCCCACATCTTGCAGGCCTGGCATCAACAGCACCTGTCGTGAAGCTCCTGCAGAAGCGTGCAGGATGTCCATGTCTCAGAGTCCCTGGGGGGCTATTTTGGGGGGGCCCCACAGCCAAGGATGGGGCAGCTCTAGGGTCTGGGCCAGGCAGAGGGGCTGAGGTCACTGTGGAGGAAAGGGGGACCCATGGCTGGGATGGGTAGGATTGCAGGGGATCACTTAGAAGCCCTGGATAAGTTGAGAACCGATGTCATGGAGAGATTGGGTCTCAGGCTGGGCTGGGGGATAGGGGTGGGGGTGTCTCAATAGCAAAAGGCCAGTTGGGGGTGATCAGTGCTGGGGGGGCCTTGCAGCAGCAGCCCCAGCCGTGGTGCAGGAGCAGAGCATGAGAAGGTCCAAGCTGACTGTTGGGGTTCACCAATGGTTGGCAACTCCTGAAGAGCAGGGGCCAGGAGGCCAGTGGGATAGCAGGGCTGGCAGGGCAGCACCCAGTCCCACAGTACCTGAGCTGGGCCACGGGTGGCAGCCTCAGCCAGCCGAGAGTCCAGATCAGCAGACACATCCATGGAGATGCCCTCCGAGGTTGAGCCACGAAGGTGAGTCAGCAAGGGAGATCAGGGTCAGGTCCAGTCAACAACCAGGATGAGCCACAGTCTCGTGATCTCCAGACAAGTCCATAATGACGAGGAAAGGCCGAGATCAAGCCGGGAAGTCAGTCTGTGGGTTGAGGTCCAGTTCCAGATTACTGGGGTCCATGGCCGAGCACAGTATGGCTGTTATTTTGGCCAGGCCCCAGCAGCAGAACCTCAACTTCAACCCTGCTCCCACCATCTTCGTTGCCCTCCTCTGGACACACTCCAGCATCCTGACATCTTTCCCAAACTGGAAAGGTCCTCTCAGTTTGACCTCAAACCCAGGGAGTCAAACCCCTGTAATAGCTGGGGGATGGAGTGGGCAATGGAGGAACAGTCTGACAGCCCTTATAAATAGGCACATTAGAGGCAGCAGTGACATTACTGTCCTCTGTACCTCAGCTGGCAGGACTCACCACTGTCACAGGCTCAGAGGAATGGCTGGGCTGGCAGGGACCCCTGCAGGGCTCTGCCCTGAGCTGCTGCTCCAAGCAGGCCACTGACACCCTGCTGCTCTGGGCTGTTGCTCTGCTACAGTAAGGGACGTACCTGGAAGAGTCTGTTGCACTCCATGATCATGTGGGCCAAGCCCTCTGTTGCTGCCAGGTTCTCGCTCAGCTCCCTCTGGTCTGGCTTCCCCAAGCTGCACTTCCTCTGACTGGATCTACAGAGAGGGGAAGGCAAAAGGAAGGCTGTGTGAGCAAAGATGCTGTGAACCACGAGTACAACGTGTCTGCCCGGGGGCTGCAAACCAGCAGCTTCAGCAAAACCACACTGCATTGAGGGACCCTCACACACCACGTTGGGTCTCAGGTTATGTTACTGCAGCAAGGTCCATGGACAGCATTCGCCCCCCAGCAAACCCCAAAACAGCTCAGGGCAGCACCGACCAAGAAAGGCAAGTCCAGGCTTCTTGTTCTCTCTTTTTGTTCCTCAAACGCATCATCACACACTTGGCCAAAGACAGCCATGACTCCAAACCCATTCGGGAGCAGCCTTCAAATATCAAGCTCCTCTGATACCCTGCAAAGACTGTGCAGAACCTTTTAAATCCTTTGGCCGAAACCCCACTAAATACATTTGAAAAACAGCCCCCTCTTTAAATTCATAGTCATTAAATGACATCATTAATCCTGGCTGCCAATACTTTTATCTATGTGCATTCCTGCCAGATGGCTTGAAAATTAGGTGGAAGATAAGAGTCCTCAGCACTGCTCCTCAGAGTCAGACCTGTCAGCCTCTACCCTTTGAAGTCAGAACCCTGCACGAGGCATTCATGCCCAGTTACAGAAAAGCTAAAACTTCAAAGCCTCCCACCTTCTAAACAGTGACAACAAAGAAAAAAACTCCATTCTGATTTTCAGTCCTAGTATTTCAGCAAATTAAAGAGGAACAGCTCTCAAAGTGTGATTCCTGGGTGCTCAAACACAACTGTGATCCAGGAAGGACCTTGCTGCCACTACAGCTCCATCACGTTCCCAGCTGCCCTCACAATGGCCACAGGGCTCCCTGGCCACCGGCTCAGCTCAAGGCAAGCCAGGCAGCCCTAGGCTCTCCTTACACTTAGGCATTTTCAGAAGCTTTGTGCCTGTCCAAAGAAAAGTCCTTAGTGTTTTCTTTCCCCTCTCTGCTATCCACAGCCAGTGTTATCATCCTGAAAGATGGCAATAGCACATCTGATAGCTTCTGCTCTGGAACTAGTCCTCATCTTCTGCTCCCCATGTGAGGTGATTAACTCACTGCTCTGATGGGTGCACTACGTTTCCATCAGTCAGCTGTCCTCTTCTGCCCTGATACATGTCTGTCCATAGGCAGGAGCATGGAGTAAAGCAAACAGCCCAGCCTCAGGAGACCAGATAAGGCATGAATGCTCTCAGAGATTATTTGTCTACTTTGGCCCAAGGGCACCTTCCTCCTTGCACGTACAAAAGGGGATGTTATGCAACCCAGATACTTTTACTTATTAAGATAAATTTACAGGATCCTTGTGGTTCAGTTTGGCAGGAACAATCCCCTTATCACCCAGCAGCACTGCCAGCAACTGCTTCAAATTGCCAGATACCTGCAGGGCTTTAAAGCCACACCTGGGCTTAGGTTGTCAGTGCAGGAGGTGCATTTTGAATGGTGAGCACCACCTTAATGCAAACAGTGGGCAACATGCTGGATTCCTGGACAGCTATGGTCCACCACAAACACTCCAGTGGTTGTGGGGGAGGCAGGCTAGCAAAGCATGCAGACTGGTCAGGAGCATGACAACAGAGCCCTACCATCGTTCTCTGCACTGGACAAAGAGCTGCTGGATCTCTGTGTACACTGTGTACACTGTCCTGCTGGAACCGAACAACCATACTTATCATGGAATGGCTTGGGATGGAAGGAACCTTAATGATCATCCAGTTCCAACGTCCTTACCAGGGACAGGGACACCTTCCACTGCATCAGGTTGTTCCAAGCCCCATCCAACCTGACCTTGAACATCTCCAGGGATGGATCATTCACGACTTCTCTGGGCAACCTGGGCCAGTGCCTCACCACCCTCACAGTGAAAACAATTCTTCATAATCTCTTATCTAAAACTTCCCTCTTTGCTTCAGATAAACTCCAAGATGTACATTATTTCCCCATTAAAAGCAGACATTGATGCTAGGCCAGCTACAGAAAGCACTGTTCCAGCAGAGAACACGATGGACTGGAGCAGTGGCAGCATTGGGATGGTGATACCTAGTGGAGGAGGAGGAACTATCCCGTCTCAGTGTGTTGAGGTGGAACAAAGAAGGTGCAAGACAGACAGCAATGTTGGTTGGGGTCATCTGGTTTTCCTCAACAAAAGCAACCACATCTCGCAGAAAGAACAGGAGGATTTTCAAAGCTTCTTGGTTTTCCTTTGGGAGAAGGAGAATAGCAGCCTGGACAGCCTGAAACTGCTGCTCCTTCGGCACGTCTGAAAACAGAAAAAAGAACATGAAAATCACAAGTGACTTGCAGAGGCAGCATCCCTCAGCAGAGCCCCAAGCAGGGTGCTGAAATTGTGGGTTCATTCATTTTCCTGTCACTCTGGCTCACTACAAGGCAAAGGCCATTATCACAGTCACATCAAGTGAGTACAGTTTTCTCTTATTGCCTGTCAAGATGCACATTCACATCCAATGATGCTGGTGCTTGACTTCTAATTTATCTTGAAGGCCATGCTAATGAACTTATTCCAGACCAGATCTGACTGCAACCCTATAAGATATTACTTTAGAATGATATTTTGGAGCAGATCTCTACTGTCTTCTCCTTTCAGCTTCAGGCATAAAGAGAACAGATGCTCTCAGTTAACTCAATTGAGATGACAGCAACCAACAGATTTTAATTCACACTGGAACCCAGTGACTCTGTGTGCCCAAACAGCTCCTGCAGGAGAGTAGAGATGATTCAACCTGCATGTGTGTCTCTCTAGTGAGGATTTCTGCAGTTCACATCACTACAAAGAATAGAAGATCACTTCTCTTTTGCTTCAAGTAGAAGCACGAACACAGAAAACATGCTTCTTGGTGAAAGAAGTACATTTCTTATCTCCAAAAGATGGTAACTTAATCTAGGCACTTGCTCAAGTCACAGGTGGCACAAAATGAGAAGAACTCAGTCATTTGCTGTGAACAGCAGCCAAGTCATAGTAAATAGGAAAAAACAATTTCACATCCATTGAGAACAGAAATTTTGAACCTACTCACAAAAAGGATTTGTGGATACAAAAAGAAAACTTGCTTCAAACAAATAAAGCAACCACCTTCAGACAAAATTCTAACAGTCTGACAGGTTAAAAAATAAACCCAAACAAACTTCCATGGACCTGCACCATACACACGACAGCAACAGCTTTTGCATAAGGAAATGACCATTCAAAAAACACAGTTTAGGAGGGCTGCTACAAGCCATGTTATCACACTCATCCTACAAAGAACAGAAATCACACAATATTAGAAAACAGCTGGCCCATAGGAGGCAGATATGGAGTTCAGGGCCACAATGAACTCAGAAACGTCCTGCTTGACTTGTCACCTCTGACTAACAGAGGGCGTAGCACTAGTCCTAGTCTGGCCACTGAATATTAAGTTATTCAAGGAATTGTAAAACTATGGTTTTGGTCACCTACATTGGTAGATGTGGAGGAAGGATTCACAGAGCCTGTTAGTAAATATAGGCTCGGGAAGGTCTCGGAAATACTGTTTCACCATATCTGCCACATCAAATGCTGACTGCCCTTCGTAACATACGTTGTTTGGGTTGGTTTCATTCATCTCTCTTAAAGACAGAATCCTGGATTTAACACCAGATTTTCGGAACAGGCCAACCTACAGATAAAAGAAAATATTAAAGACAAAGAGAGGATTCATCAGGAATCAAAGCTCTGACAAATAATTGATCTTATCTTTCCTTCTGATAGCTAAGATCCAATATCAAAATGTTTTTGTATCTTTAGAAGCACCATGGATATTCCTCCCAGGCAAATCATAACTGGCACCCACAGAACCAGCTGTGAAAGACATACCAATTTTCATGTTTGCTTGTTTTCTGTTTAATGCAAAATCACTCATTTTTTACTTTCAAAATCATTACTACTGACATCTGTCAGTTTGCCCAAGCAGGCTGTGTTTCACACATGAGAACTGCAAGCTTCCAGTGCACCGGGAGAGTTCATCCAAAAGCAAATGTACATTGATGCTGGAGCAAATAAACTCAGACTGTGAGATCCACAAGGTTCAGGTTTAACCTTTGATATGTCTGATACATCTAATACATCTGCAGGCTGGCAAAGGCATTTGCCATTCTGAGGAAACTCATGATTTTCTTTGTAATATGAATATAATAAAATCCAGTTTCAGACAAAACTTCTTAGATTTAGGAGTTTCCTAGAAACTCAGCCTCCACAAAGCTGCTGCTGAAAGTTTCACCTTGTGCCACAGAGACAGTATTTACATTGACTGGTTTATTTATATTAACTGAATATATACCACCACCTCAAAATGAAACACATGGCCTCACTGATTCCTCACAGGCCAGCCTGTGCCACCAAACTGCATTGTAACATCACAGGATGCACACATCTTTGTATTTGGACATGGTATTAAACACTTCCATAATTGTAAAGTGCAGAAAAAAAGAAAGACCTCTCTAACTCATATGCCTCATGTCACAGGGGTCTCTCCTTTCTGCACTTATTGCTATAGAAATAGCATATGGGACACACAGCCACCAAGGTATGCACCTCCACTTGGTGAAAAACCACACATTTGAGATCCAGAAACAGATGTTACAGGCACTGCTCCGATCTATTTTATCTCTGCTTAGGGGTACATTTCAGCTGAAACAAGATTAATTATCACATTAGCTCTGGCACTACCAGCATCCATAGCACAGAGGAAATAATGACATTGTGTGGTAGATTTACTTCCGAAGGGAACAGAGATGATACCTCACCAGGAGAAGACTGTCTGTACCAAGAGAACCAAATGCAAATGATTTCAGTGTGGCAAGGCACAAAAATACAATGCAGGACTAAAGGCATTCCCAGAAGGGAACAGCATTGCCCCTGCTCAGACCTACACCCTTCTGCCTATTCAGAGTCTTAGGAGGCAAGAAAGTCCCTCACAAAAGCTGGAAGCAGAGAGAGATTTCCTGGAGCAGATCCATTCACGGAACAGAGTTGCTCTGGGCTACCTCAAATTCATACCTGGTCAAGAAAGTGGCTTCTTAAGTATTCCAGTGCTTGCAGTATGCCGTTAGGCAGGGGGTGGCTTGTTCGCTGGACATTCAGAAGCAAAGGAACCCCAAACACATTTTTGTCCTTGTAGTCAGAGGCTTTTATTTTTTTAATAAACTTTGGTATAGTCCTGAAAACAAAAACCAGTGCATGCAACTTAGTAGCTCTCCAGCACAGTTTGCCCGCTGGGAGATGCATTGGAACATATTGAATTATACTTGCACCAGGCCTAAACTCTGCCACATACCTGTACACATAGTATCACAAGACAAAGAGAAAATCATTAAAACCAATTACAGGAATGACTTCCTCATTTCAAAACTGAAATTACCATTAATAAACAACCATGTGAAATATGTTTTATCCTCTTAGGACACTGCAAGATTTTTTCGCTTCTTTCCATATTCAAATACCAGGACCCTATCACAAGATTTTAACTGATATTTCTAAGTCCTTGGGATGACCATCTTGGTTGTTTCTTCAGCCCAAATGTGCTGAAGAGATGCATTCTGAACCCAGACACCTCTTGCCTTCCTGCAATCTCTCTGACAAAGCCCTGCAAATGGACAAATCTAGAGAGAAACTATAACATGCTTTAAAATCCATGACAGGTAATCCAGGAGCCAATGAAATAACCACAAAATGGCCAGCAATTTAACAGGATCAATTCCTCATCTTAGGTGTATATAATATAGGCAGTTGAGGAAACTCTACTGCTTACTCTTTCAACCACGGGCTGCTTTAGTATTAGACAACTTACCAGTTCCAGCCCTGCTTGCTGGAAGGAGAGTATCTGTCCATCAGAGCAGTGAGCTTCAGCAAAGCCAGCTTTTGTGTCCGGGCTAGCTGGGCTGCTGACTGGCTGTCAGTCTGGATGGAAAGGCTTTCCAAGGTCATGGTATCTTCCACAGACCAGTGCTGCTTCCCAAGCCTAAAGGATAAATATTCACAGAATCATAAAATGGTTTGTGTTGGAAGGGACCTTAAATTTCATTGTTCCAACGCCCTGCCATGGGCAGGGACACCTCCCACTGGTTCAGGGTGCTCAAAGCCTCATCCAACCTGGCCTTACTGGCAGCCACCTCTTCTCTGGGTAACCCGTGCCATTGTCTCATCACCCTCATGGTAACAAATTTCTTCCTAATATCTAATCTAAGTCTTCCCTCTTTCAGCTTAAAACTGTTCCCCCTCATCCTATCCCTGCACTCCCTGATAAAGAGCTCCTCCCAGCTTTCCTTTAAGTACTGGAAGGCAGCTATAAGGTCTCTCCTGGGCTGAACAAGCCCAGTTCTCTCTGCCTGTCCTTGTATTGGGGTGTTCCAGCCCTCTGATCATCTCTGTGTCCTCCTCACTGTTCCTGCATCTGTGAAGCCTCTAAATGACCCGCAGCTCCCAAGCTCCTTACTGTTATTGGCATATAAACAAGGTACTTCTCACCCAGGAGGTACTCTGGCATTATGAAACGTTTCAGTAAAAAGTGCAGCAAGCTAATCATAAAGTCTGGTTCCAAATGGTTCATTAAGTGCTCATGCAAATTATGAGCACCCTGCCTTCAGCAGAGGCCAAAGCAGACGTAGACACCAGAGTTCCTACACACCAGCAGTGCAGACCCTGCTCCCCAGAACAGACTTACCCAAGAATACTTTGTTCTGGAAAAACAATTACATTTTGCATGGAGAGAAACAATGGGGAAAGATTCCCAAGGGGCAGTCTACAAGGGAAACCTAGGGATGGCTGACCTGTTGGTCTTTTTAGAGCGTGTCATGTATGCCAGCTTTGCAGAACTGATCTCCTTTCCTAATTCATAGCTGCTCTCTCCTTCAGAGTCTGGGAGATCTGTTGTCTTATCTTCTGAGCCCTCTGTTTCAAGAGACATTTCTTTACGTGAGGATGGATACAAAGAGGTCAAATCACTGGCAAAGTCCAAATCACCATCAACAGTGAACTTCTCTGTCCACTGATCAACCAATTTTTTGAGACCGTTGACATCTTCTATAACGTTGTTCAATTCTGAAAAAACATCATCATCACCAATTTCTACTGTCTCCAACTTATCCAGTTCAATATTGGGCATGTTGTCATATATGCTTAGCCTGTTATTTGTGCATGAAAGGGGGCTCCTGGGGGCTCTGGAGTCCTTGGAACTGCTTCTGCTCTGGCTCCTCCTGCATCCATGAAAACTCCCAGTTCTCCAGTTGATGGAAGGGTGGTCTACAGGAGACAGGGAACTGTTTGTAAGTGCTATGGGGAAAGTGCCAGGTTTATGGTCTTGTGGTATGTGAAACATCTGGTCCGTTTGTAACTTCATGTAATTTCTTAGGTTTTGCTGAGATAGATCATTCCACAGCAAGAACTTGCCAGAACCCAAGTCCTCTGCATACACCCCCCTTTCCTCACAGTGGCTCTGTGGTTTTGTAACAGGACTTGGAGCGCTCACTGTGCTGCTATTTTCAAATTGATTGCTGCTATTGCAGCTCTGGGGAGGAAAGGAAGAGTTGTTCTTTGTTTGGATGCTAAAGAGGTCGGAAATATTTACACAGTTCAGCATCTTCATCTTTTCTTCATTAAGTCCTTCCAGAAGAACAGGTTCACTTATTATGGGTTTGGCCTTTGATTGACCACTCCTTAAGTTGCAGCTCCTTAAGTGCAACTTCTCAATTTTCTTTAGAAGGCTCTTCCTCTTTTTATATGATGATTTATCCAAAAGCTTCTCCTCACTGGTGATATTTAATACTTCATGGGGGGGAAGAGAACTACTAAAGGTAGGGTTCAGTGAAGCTACCTTAACTGAGGAACATCTTGAGGGGCTTGTGCTGGTTTCCATATCTTCAAAAGGTTTTGGGAAGCTAACAATGTCACTGTCACCACTGCTAGTACTGTGAACTGAGGACACATCATGTTTCTCGCCGTGATCCAGAAAGACAGTAGCCTTGCTGCTGATGCTCTTCAGTATTGGACTGCTTGGGACTGATGCACGAGCACCTTCCTCTCCTGGAAAACCTTTCAGACTCTCAATACGAGACCATCTCTGACTGCACCTCTCATAAGCCCATTTGTTACTTATTGCACAAGGTTCATCATCTTCAGAGTCATTACTCTTAGAAGAAAACAAAACAAAAAAAAAAACACAGTACAGTGCAAGGGTAAAGTTTGGCAAAATTTTAATTATCAAAAAAAAAGTACCAAAAAAAGTATCCTTAATTTTTCTGTCTAGGCCTTAAATAATAAGTGAAGTCAATAATAGACATGGTGAGGTGGAGCCTTGAAGCAACTATTGGACAGTAATGTGTGTCCAATTATTTTTAAAAACTGTTTCAAACCCCACCCAAACCTACCTTACAAAGTTACAAAACATTACATAATTTCAATCTCCATCAATAGGTTTTTCGGTGGAAAAGGAAAGAGCTTTGAAGGATGGAAGAGAATAGAAAAAAAAGCTGAGAAATGGCTCATCCTTCATACACCTTGTAAAAACGGGATTGATAGAATAGTGAAAGACATTTTTATGACAAAAATAACTGTATTTTATAAACATACCCATTTCCTCTGACGACTAATTTCCACTTTCATTGATGCACACTTGTTCAGTGTGTTCAACCGCCTACGGCATAAAAAGAAGTTTTAAATATAAAACATTTCATTTCTTTAAAACAAGCATTCATCAAACTAGTTGTGAATGTCTACAAGTCTTCAGTAATGTTGTCAAAGACTGAAATTCTCCTAGAGGTTCTCTGTAGGTATTGCCAAAACCAGTGTCAACAGTGTGACGTTCACACTTCTAGTTCTGCCATCTTAAAATTAGAGAAGAGGGTCATAATTAATCAGTTAAAAATTGTATGATGAGCTTTAGTGATTGTGAAAAACTGTACATTGATATAAGATTTTGAAAAATGAAAGAAGCTCTGAATGGGCTTCCAAAAAAAAAATGAAGGCATTAATCTGTATCCTTGGAAGGAATTTATTATCTATTATTTGAATTAAAACAATATGGCCTCAAACTTGTCAGTCACTTTTAACTGTCAAACTGTGGCATCCTCGGGGAGGCCTTCAAGGAACACTCAGGGCAGAAGTCACATAAAGAACTGAAATTTCCAAATTTTTACAATACATCCAAATTTCTCCAATATCTGCTGTGCATTAGCAGATGCAAACAGCTCCTCTTACAAGCAGAATTCAAATTCACGTGATCTAACAATACAGAAAAGGACCAAACCACTTTGCTAGAAGAGTCTCCTAAGAGTTAGAAATTCTTATTGTATCCCTTGGATTGGCCATGCAGTGCAGATAGGCTGGAGTTCACTTCACCTGCTAAACAATCTCATAAAGACAAGGCTTTACCAGACAACTGCAGTATGAGTAGAATGCCTCTGAAATGTCCTGGCACTCCTATGTGGGGAAAGTTCAAAGAGCAATGAGTTTGACTTTGCATTGATGATGCAATTTCACTTGTGTACTGTGAAACTGCTGTAGCAAAACAATAATTTCCAATCAATACCTTTGCTTCCTACTAAAAAAAAAGTATTTAGGAAAACAAAACAGAAAGTGTATCTCTTGTGCAGACCATTTTTGCTGTTTATCTCCTGGAACAGCTCTGGGGAAGCTCACTGGTCAAAGGAAACCCCTGCACTCTAAAGAGCAAAATGTCATGCTGCCAGATGCTTGCAGGGAACTGATTATTCTTTGCCAGCCTGCAGACATTTCACATCACAGAAAAGACAGATTTGATGCTTACTATAATGTCACTGAGACCTTGGCTGAAGAAGATGTGCAGGCACACGCTTACTTTAAATTCTTCAAACAACCAACTTCAGTAGCACCGAAGTAGGTGCTTAAGTGTTTTCCCTCAGTCGTAGCATCGGCGACTTTTTAAGTCTCTGACAAAAACTAAGACAAGTAACTATGGAGCCTGGAGGTATTAAAGATGATTCATAATTAATGTTTACCTGAATAGTGATTCAATCTCATCTCCATCCAAAAATTCATGATCTTTCCTCACAGTTTTTACATCAATAGGAAATTGCATATCTGTAAACAAAGAAGTTGAATCTGAAATCTGAGTTATGATTGCAAGGACTTTGTCTTTTGCAACATTTATCAGAGGTGAAATAAATCTAAATCTATTTTGTAGCTCTATATTCACACAAATTTCCTTCAAGTAAGTGAGAATCGGCTCCTTAGAACAAGTGGGAGTATCAGTAGATAAACATTTTCTGCATTTCCAGGAGCTCACAGAGACTAAGAGACCAAGAAATACAAAATTAAAGTTTGACTTTGGTTAGGTTCTCTGCACCTTGTGCCTTCAAGAACAGAATAAAGCTAGAAGTATTTTACACAAGCTGATGCTGATGGTAAGGTCGTGACCTGTGCTATCAGGTACAGTCACAAATGGATACACCAACTGCAGAGCTCAACAATCCACCTTACAAGACACAGCCTTGCAGATGAGGGAAACAATGAGATCCATCAGTATTTTCTTGGCTGATTTTTTAAACTAAATTTACCTGGTCAAGTCAGGACACTGCATAAACAGCAAGGTAATACAGGGGATTTGTTATCCTGAAGCATCACAATGTGCATTTCCAGCAACCCTGGCAGCTCATGCAACAAAATCTGCTGTAGTCAAACGGGAAGCATTTCCATGAGACATCATGTTTCATAGTGCACAGCTTTCATATTTGGCTCTATTGCTTGACTTCCAATTTTTAATTTTGCAATGAACAGCAGAGGGAGGAATGAGAGCAGGCAGAAGTTACTGTTTGTTCTTTTAGCTATGATTTACTCTTAAAAATAAAGTAGCTTTTGTTGCATTTAATGTTTCTAACATATTTTAAAGAAAAATAGCTTTAAGGTATAAGCACAAATGTCTGAAAATTATACAAGTTCTCAACAAATCCTGTCTCCCCCACAAGTATTAAGCACTCTTTGTAGTTTTAACAACAAAAAAACATGCTGAAATTGCATTGTTTGATTGTGGATGGCTGTTTCGCAGTACCTGTTCTAAAACCTTATGATTACAAGATGATTTTTTTCCAACATTCTTTTTCAGTAGAAGATATTCTTGCTCAAGACCACAGACTGGGGAGCCCTAGGTAATTTTCAGATGCAATCAGTGAACCTAAACACTACAAGGAAAAAAAAACTGAGAAAATTGTAAGTAACTAAAAATCACAAAAGCTGAAATTTGACTGAGTTACAGTCTAACAATAACCAGAAAAGATCTGGTCCTTTACAGAATTCTACTGAGTCCACAAAAAGCTAATAAAGATGTCCCTTGTACAAGAACACAGTCCAGGTTGCTATTTTATACAGGTTTGTATGAAGATATTACATGGGTACATAACGAGTCTTGGGGATCATACCTTCAAATAGCTGAGCGTACTGGGGAAATCCAGCAGCTCTCAGCCAGTCGCAGGCTTCTCTGGCTTCAGTTTCTGCAATGGGAACATAAAATGGTTCACTTACAACACTCACAAGAGTTGGTACTTTCACAATATGGGCAAATTAATTTTAACTGGTGGGCTCTCAGAGGATCTGTATATGAATGCTTTGTTAGGATGTTACCAAAAAGAAAGAAATTCTTGTATCTGACACACACGTACAGAGCTCTGGAGCAATCATAGAATCAAAAGGTTGGAAGAGACCTCTCAGATCATCGAGTCCAACCGTGCCTGTCTCCCTACTAAACCCTGAGAAATTCATCTACCTGTCTTTTAAACACCTCCAGGGATGGAGACTCCACCACCTCCCTGGGCCATCTGTTCCGATCCCTGACCACTCTCGCAGTGAAGAAATTCCAACAGTCATTCCAACAGAGCAAAGACAGCAAACATATGAAAGCCTAGATATGAGCACATACCTGAGATGTCATACATGGGTGTACCTCAGGTGTACCTGAGATCTGGACAGTGAAGCACCTGTTACATGTCGACAGGAGCCACCAGGGAAGGGTGTTTGTACACATGTCTATGCATTCCCAGAGCAAAGCCCATTCATGCATTCCAGTTCTGAGAGATGGTGATAAGGCACAAACAAACCCTATAAATAAACTTAAAATGCTATCACAACATTAATAACACTGGACACAGCCTAAGCATTCCCAGAACTAGAGTTCTCAGGAGTACCTGTTGCTAGGGTCTATCAATATTTATTCCCTTGCCAAATAGCAACGCAACTTGGCAGTCGCTACAGCACAGCAGATGTCAAGAGTTAACTGCTCATTTTGTGACAACTCATAAAGCCCTATGGTCAATACTGTAACACTCCCAAAGGAGCAGGAGCAGAATATAACTTCACAGAATCACAGAACACTCACCAGATGCCTCAAAAACATAAACATGTTTAGCATGAGTACATGCCAGCAGGCACTGAACTCTGCAAACACTAGAAATTACTGCGGCTATCGAAGAGGAGAGGATTCCCATACTGGGCTTTTTGTATTTTTGCGTGTACTCCAGCACATCAGACACCAACCATAAAGCAAAGATTTCTTTGAAAGAGATGTATTTAAAGAAACTGTAATCAGGCATGTAGCATGTGAGGCTGAAGGAACAGATCTGTTTCTTAAAACTATTTTGTGTACACATATACTCAAAGGCATTCCAAGGCACTTCACATATATACCTACTGAAATTCACATCTTATTTTGCTCTAACTTCCCAGTTGAAGCCATCAGTGCAACATATTGAAGAAACTCATCAAAAAACTTACACAACTTCCAGGATTTTACTATTCTGCTTCCAAACTTTAAATTATTTCCATTATCACTTGATTCATTTGGACAATGTCACCCATAACAAAGGCCTTCCTGCACAAAACTCTGCCTTCTCCATCTGAGAATAAAGTGATACCACAGGTTGATAAGTATATTTCTACATAAAACAGATGCATGACTCCTTTTTCTTTTCAAAGTGCAGAACAGAAACTAATTTCTTCCACAAAAGCCTATATACGCTATGTCTACACTTATTACAATACTTAGTGCCATAATTTATCAAAATCTTTATCATAACACAGCATTTACTGAACACCAAGACAGAGGACTGATAAAACACAAACATTGTACTCACAGAGCAAAACAGGAAAGAAAAACAACTGTAGAAGGGAGCCAGAAGGATGACCGGCCTAACCACAAAATCTTCACGACAACAAAGTGATTTTCACTGAGAAAAATCCAATAGAATCATTGAAACATCTAAGCTGTGGAGAAACTCCAGCTGTTCTCACTCCAGGTCTCAATTTAAACTCGTGAACTCAAGCCCATGGACAGCTTTCCAGAGCACACTCAAGACAGTGACTGTAGAAGAGCTGAAGCTTCCCCTGTTCCCAACCCGTTAAAAAGCACAACTCCATTTTTAGTGCAAACCAAGCCCTGAACAGTGATGTAAATAAGAACATGCTAGAAAATATTTTGCAGTTAATGATTATATTTTCAATGACTATGACTGCATGCACAATGACATTGTCACACTTAGTGAGAGTAGGACAAGGACATGGGAGCTGAGGGAATGTTCTTTGCTAATATAAATCTTCAGGCTTTTTAAGATACCTTTGCACAGTCCCATGCTGCAGTGTCACTGCTGTGTTAGGAGACAATACGTGAAGCACTAATAAGCTCTTGACATGTGTGTCTATAATTATTTGCCATTAGATCTACTGTGATTATTTCCAAAAGGGTCCTTCTGACACCACTATATTTCAGGGACATGTATGATACCTCGTCCCAGTCCTACTGCAAACTGAAATCAGAGAGGGATAATGGATACTTAGGAGTTTTACTCTGATCAAAGGAGATTCCTAGGTGAACCTGTATTGCTATGATAATGATCAATATGGGAGGAGGAAATAAAAAGGAACTAAGAAATAATTGCTCAAAAGGAAATAACTCCTCCCCACAGGGCTGCGCTGCTTTGCAGTGGGCAATACTGCTTTGCTTTTACAGCACGTGCAGCCTGAAGGACAAGTGAAAGCTCATTAGATAGCAATGGCAGAATACAGATGAAGAACCCCAGCAATGCTCTCTGTCAGGGACCCTGGAAACTTATAAAGCTCTGGGAATAAACATCACAAAGACATAAAAGAAGAACATTAACCATGAGTAGCATTACCATGTAACACTAACATACCCACCTTGGGCAGCAACTGTTATAAACGTGCAACAGACACTTACAAATCCTGTAACAACCACAGTTATGGCAATTTGCACAACACTTTAAGGCATGCAGTTAAAAGTTGCCTGAGTTCAGTTTCCTACATTAAGATTCCTTCTCAAAAGGCAGAGACGATCTTCCCGAAGACTCCTTGGGAGTACAGAATTGACCCTCACACTGGTTTTCTGGCAAGACAAATAACACAGAGCAGAAGACCCATTCCTAGCTTCTGATCCTGGCTTGGCTTCACAGCCTGGCTGCTCCACCTCACCATGCAATGATGACACCTTCCCATCTGATGTTAGATGCTTGCTGGAGAGAAGTTAGCTCTTCCTGAAGAGAAACTGGAGCTGCAGGAACCTTCAGAAAGCTGGCATGGAGCAGCACCCCCAAATACTATTGTAATTGCAGCATATCTGCCTGTGAGCTAGTGTCACACAAGAAGATAACAATTTTTTAACAGATCTTTCAGGCACTATCTGCACAACACAAATAGCAGAGCAACCTGAACAATCTCCTTCTCATGAACTGATTTCATGAAAAGGCAGATGAAAAAAATTCATTTCCTCCAAAGCTTAATATTCCACCTTAGATTTGAGGCTGCCAGCAAAAGTTCCATGCCAAGCCCCATGGGCTGTGGGTGACAGGTTACAACAAGATGTTGATGAGGAACAGCGCACAAGTACGTGACCTGTGCCATCCTTTGGCTGTACTATGTTACACAGGTCTGTTCTGTGCTGAAGATGATGCAGTCCAGTCCCACTGAACACAGTGTTTAAAATGCTGGCTGTGCCACAGCCTGTCTGTCCCAGTGTCCCCCAGTAAACCTTGCTCCTTTTTCTCTACTGTGGTGCCATTCTGTGCTCCACTGCCTTATGTTTCCAGAGCCTAAATATCTACATCAGCTTGGCCAACAGCTCCTTTCCTTCATCCACTGGCTTTTAAGCCCAAAAAAACTGTATTTCCTCATCTGAGCACTGTCCTGTTTGCAGACTGGGGAGCAAACCCAGTCTCATTGAATACTTAGAAAGACGATGCTACAACGTGTATCAAAGCCCTAAAAGAATGAACATCAGCATTAACAGGAATGCTTGCAATAAGGAAAAGATATCTGTGTTGAGATTTAGGCAATCTCTCTGAGATGTTTTCCTCACAAGGAGCAGCACTTTGCTAACAACAAGGGAGATACAGCAAGAGAAAGCAGAGAGGAGCTGTAAATGAAAGAGGCCAGTCAGCCTAAATCCAAGATGCTCACAAACTTGAACTAAAGAAGAGTGGCAAATTCCACTTCAAATTTTTAAAAACGCTTCCTTTAAATAAAATGGGAGGATACACATTTCTATTTGAAAGCATAAGTACAATGAACATTATTCTCAGGATGCAACGTGACTTTTCAGTTGCACAGATCTGCTGCCAAGGCAGGAGTCCTGTTTCTTTCCTTTCCCATGACTGCACATTCCCACCCCTCCTCACTGACACTTCTGAGCTCGTGCAAGCTGGCCTGGTCAGCCAAACTAGCAGGAAATGATTCCCCATTTTTTGGCAAGATCAGATTTGTGATGCTTTAGTCTTCTGAATGGGCACACTCAGGTGAGCACCAGTGGCAAGACAAGGACAGTGGTAGGCACATGCAGAAAGAGGCATGGGAACACGGATGGCCAGCAGCCCTTAGAGCAGCTCAGTGTAGCATGGAACCTCACCCAAAATAATTTCTCAAGGAGGTATCTCACTGTAATCCTCCTACTTCAAAGTAATATTTTTGCTTATTTTTAGAACCCACGGTAGATGCTTTACTTTTACTCCTATTTCATCCAAAATAGTGTTCCAGTTTTGACACGTAAGAATCACATGGTGATCAGGTCTTAATTAATCGAAGGGATTTGTGTTTAGACTGAACACCTTCCAAAACCTCGTCAGTGAGCAAACATTTTGAGAGGTTTTCTTGCTGTTTGCAGCACCTCTACATTAGTTACTCCAGGACCCTTCTTGCCCACTTGTCTGTAGTAAACAAGTGCAGTGCTTGCAAAAAGGTACAGATTTTTCTCACCATGCCTAAGGGCTGAGAGAGGCACCCACAGAGCCTCTCCTCCCCATGCCAGGCGAGTACAGGCAGGAGAACAGAAAAGAGGGTAGGACTGACTCTGACTTTATTTGAGTACCTATTACACCAATCTGGAAGGCAGCAGGAAAAAAATCCAAAGAATTTTGTTCTTTCCCAATCTTTGTCATTAAATGGGAAGATTTTTTTCCACATGACACTAATCCTCCTACAACAGCAACAGACAAGCAGGCGCCCAGAGCCCCCGCTTCGAATCCTGCTTGATTTGGCACAGCACAGCCAACTGTTCCATCGCAGCGAGATGCTGCTGCCTCCTCTCATCACCAACAATCCTGAACTATCATCCCCCTCAGCCTCCTCCAGAACTGGAGTCGACAAGCACCAGGCATGCTTGGCAGCCACATGTCAAACTCTGCAATGCACTTTTCCTACAGCTCACAAGCCATTGGCTGGGAGTTGGCAGATCCTTTACACAGTGACTTAGATTTTGTCACTATTTGGCTGTGCTGGTAGCAGTGAAAGCAACAAGGCTTTCTCAGGCTCCATTTGAAGACAAAATTATGAGTTTCCCATTGCATCTTTTTGGTCTGTTTATCTTCCTGGGGCTATAAAAATTTGTATTGCTTCCCTATGACTTACAGCTGCTATAAGGTACTTCATGTCATACACACTCTATGAAAAATGCATTTGCTGCAGTAGAACTACCATCTCCTGAGGATGTTCAGAACTGCATTATTGCTGTGATAGGATTTTCAGGAACTGTTTTTTCTTAAGTTATCTCCTCTTACTTAAAGAGAGAGTCTGAACATTTTGTCTACACAGTGTTGAAGGCTCAAATGCGATTCTTTCAAAGCACAGTGTTTGCACTGACCAGGGTAGGCAGTCAGGGACTTGTAGAACTGTCACTCTCCAGAAGCTGAGATAGATCATAAATAAGTGGAAATGTTTCTTCTGTTGTCCCTTGTGCAATGCAAAATAGAAAAGCCCAATTGTACTTTATTAACTCACTCCAGGAAGAGAAGAAAAAAAAAGTATTGCTTGGGATTTTGCCAGGATAATTTAGGCTTCATGCAGATAGTGAATATAAATGTCTGGAAAGTGAAAAGGCTGAGATATTTGTCCTTTTGTCCTACTTTACTATCATGTTGGTGTTTTGGAACTGCAGCCAACTCTTCAGTTATCACAGCTGGGAACTGCAATGTATTCCAGTATTTTGTGGCAAACTTAATTGCATCTTTATCCAGCTCCTTGGCATTCACTTCCCAAGCTGATTACTAGGATTCCCAAGCTAACAGTAGGATATTTACTCAAGTCCTTGTCATTAGCCTCCTTCGTCAGGTACTGGGACCTAGACAAGTTTAAAGGCATTTTCTTTGCAGTCCACATTAACTGGCTTGACAATGTTGGCTGATTTTTAATTGCTTCTACACACGTTAGAGACGGTAGCATTTGCTTTACAAGAATTTCAAAGGGCTCAAGGGGGTTAGGTATCAAACTCCTATTGACTTTAGGGAAATGAGAGTGTAACTCTCTAATTTTCAAATCCACACTTGAAAATTCCTATCCAAGTACATGGGGAAAGAGGCAGGGGATTTCGCTCCATTCAGCCTAATCCCAGATCCATTGCTTTTCCATGCTTTGGACCTGCTGGCTGTAAATCAGGAATAGATACATATTTCTCTGATGCAGAAGTTCCTTATGGCTGTTTTTTACAGGACCCTTGTAGATGATTGGGAAATAGTGAATGCAAAATTTCTAAGAATTGTAACAGGAAGGGTTGTTTGCTTCCAAGGGAGCCAATACCAATAAACCTATAGCATAGGAGTAACAAAATCAAAACAAGCATCAAGCATATTGTCTATGTTCTTTCATTTTTTAAGTTTTCCTTAATTCTACAAAATGCCAATAATACCTACATGTTAGGAACTATTTCACCCATCAGAGGCTGGCCAGTAAGTGATTACACTTAGAAGAAAGCTAATTTATCAGTCCTGCTGTGGGTGTGCTGTGCTAAGCCTGCTTATAGTTGTGGACTCCAGGTCAATGGACAACATTTTATTTGGTCAATATAATAAAATCTGTTGATATTCAAAGAAATGTTGTAAAGTCACAAAATCTACTGAGTGTTTCTTAAATGCATCCAACAATGAAGTAAGAGCAGCAGCTACTAGAAGGGCGTGATCAGAAGTGCAGAGAGCCCAGGAATTATTGTCATACTAATAAAGTAGCAATCTTAAAGAGGAACAGAAGGTCTCTGCTATACCCACCTGAGTTCTTACCCAAGGATGTCATCTACCACACCACAGCCAGCCAAGCCCACCGTTGTGGACCACTCCTCTTGGGTAAGGACCCAGCCTCTACTGGACCTCCTTGCCCCAAAGAAGAGCTCACAACTCTTCACAGCCCTGTGCTGCTGCCCTCTTGCCGTGCCCCACCACCCCGTGCCTCTCTTGTTTCCCACCTGCAGAGACTTCGCTTTGTTCTTCCAGCCCGCGCTCTGCGCTGCGGCTGCCGTAGGGCTGTGACGGTGTGGGCTCTGGGCAGCCTCTTCACGCTCGAGTGCCGAGGTCGCTGCTGTCCTCCCACGAGGCACAGCCTGCAGCTGCTTCCTGAGCTCCAGTCCGTGCCTTTCTGCACAGGGTGAACGCTGTACAGCCCCCCGATCGCACTGCCTGGACTGCAGCAGGGGTGTCTCACAGCTGTGCACCTAGAGAGGATATCTGGCTATACCCAATCGTTAACTCTTTCCAATTACATTCAGAGTGAAGGAGTAACTGGAGGCAAATCAACACTTCATGGCTAAGTTGCTCACTTATCTCAATGTTTTAACATTCTGCCAATGCCATTTGGGTGGATTACTCAATTTTTTACCAAATCATCTACTCTTACATTTTCTCCTTCTGGATAAATACCTAGAACAAGGTTGCATTTACCCTGCACACAAAAGACTGGCATTGCATCCTGCAGAGGAGATATTGTACGAAGCAGCAGACTTCTTTTTGACTTCACAACTGGAGCTGGGATCCATGATTAAAACCAGTGCCTGATCCCAACTACTGAGCGTGACCCAGCCACACCTCACGGGTATTCTGTTGCAATTAGGTCCCTTGCCACAGCAGTTTTCATGGAACAGACAGAACCTCTACTTTTACTTTGCTTATACAGACTTAGTCTAGACAAAAAGTAGTCTGTGGTCTGAAAAATTCATATGAAGTTGAGCAATGCATCTGTGTGCTAAAAACATTAACATGCTTTGTGACCTTTGCAACTGACTCGATTTCTTTGCGTTTGCTCTACTTCATTGCTGCTATGATTTTATTTTCTGCTTTAAATGATGTTATTTTACTGCCTTGAACTAATATACCCCCTCCCTCAATTTATAAATCTAGATGGTCTATTTTGTCCCATTAAATTTCTTTTTTTTAAAAAGGAAAATTTTGATCTGATTTTTAAGCCAAAATGAGCAATACGAAATTGTAGATTTCTAATAAAAATACATGATCAGCCTTTACAACCTGATCAACCACTGCGTGGGGATACTCAACAAGGTACACAATGTCATGTAAGCTGGTCTCAGAAGAACATATCAAGCATATTTCCAATTATTTCCCTGGATGTTAACTTTAAATCACTAATAATTTTATACTGCTGAACTGTTAGGCATTACAGGGCCGGATGTTGTCTTAATTCACATTGGTGGAAAGAAAATTTAAACTCTATGAATCACTTCAGATGACCAGATCAGGCTCTAAAATTCTGTAGGACAACTTCTTGTAATGTTTAGGCTGTGTTGGAGCTTAAAACATAGCTGAAAAAAAAGAGATTGAGTACAATGGATAAGGAAAAATTTTCTATTGAAACAAGAATTCATCTGGTTGGGGATGGGTTTGTTTTCTAAGTGAAGTTTTAAAAGTGAAGTAATTCATTTTTTTGTTTCTTTCATTTACCTTAATCTCATTTAGGATCATTATACCCTAACGAAGTTGCAATTTATGGGTATGTTTTGTTATAACTAGTTATGTTTTCTATATGCAAATGCAAAATTTGTGCAGACTTCTAATTTATTTTTCACAAAATTGGTTCCTAAACTGACAATTTGCATGGCATAATAAAAAAAAAAGGTGGCACTGGGCTACACAATACAAAAGAAATTAAGGCAGTGTGATTTTAGCTATGATTAGCTAAAATAATGCCGTCTGCCAGACCCACCCAAAGCAATATAAGAAGTGCACACCCTGCACTGATTAAATTCTCAGCTATGTGCTTGAGTTAGGGAGACAGAATGTATCATTTAAATCTGAGGATAACATCAGTGAGCTGCTTTTGTATGATAGAAATGTTCCAACTAGACCATGCAGTTCCTCTTTCCCACTCATTTTCCTTTGGATGCTTGCCACGGGATGACAATGCATAGCCCTAAAATGCTCATTTTCTCTCTCTTTTAGGTACTTAAGTTACTTTAACAACAAACTCATGGGAAGCTTACTGGTGTTGTATGGATAATTGATCAAGAAAATGCCTATAGAAAATCTTTGAGGGGAATACTTCAGTATGACATAACATTAAGTGAAGAATTTCCGAAGGCTTTTCAGGAAGGAATCACATTCCCCTCGCTTGATCAGTTCATCCATCCTCCAGTACAATGAACCTGAGGGGATCCTTGCATCAGCCTCTAACTAGAGGAGTTTCAGCCCACACACAGTGAGTTCACGCTCTGCAGAAGCTGGTCCTTAGTGCCTCTATCTGAAGTAGGAATTATGTTTTCACAAGGTGTCTGGAATAATGATGTCTCAGTTTCAGAAGAGGCATTTGGGGATTTTCACAGTGTGTCAGACCCTCCACACCCAGCTGGCCTGGCCGCAGACTTGTGGGGCTGCTGATGGAGGTTCCCATGCCAAAGGGAAAGATGACAAGAAAATCTATTTCCCATTCACCTGGGCTTTTCAGTTCCCAGCTGAGCAGCTCACCAAGGACCACCCAGTAACATCAGCTTACGCCATTTTTTGGGACTGAAGCCTGGAGAACAGGATCTTTCCCCAAACGACCATTAGTGCTTGGTTTCCTCTTTTCTGAAACCACTTACTCTGGCTGAAGGCTCTCCAGATCCTTTCTGATGGATTGCATTAGAAGCTGACTTAACCTGACCATAAACCCCAGGCAGTGTAGGTCAGCACACAGTGGGATTCTGTAGACAGGGTCTCCAAACCACTCACATTCCACCTTACTCCAGTGTGGTGAAAGACAATCCCAGAGCGGGTCATTTTAAACAATTTCAAAAAACACTGCATGAACAAAGTTAATCATTTTTATAAACTAGCCTGCTGCTTCTCAATCCCTTACCCATACTTAACCAAAACTGTACAAAAGCCCCAAGTTACTGAAGTTATTTCAGACAGTCACTGTGCCAAGAAATGGAGTCACATCTCATTAAAGCCAAGCTTCTTACATATTTCAATTTTGATGTCACTGGATTATTTCCTATGCAAATCCATTTACCAGAGATCACCTCACTCTTTTCTTCCCATTGCTCCCTTTTACTCCATCCCACAACAAACATTTTCCAGGAATCAAAGATGAATGGAATTTCATTTCTGACTTTCTCTTACTAAGATCCCAGAGTAATTGTTTTCCGTTTTCCTTGCTGATGGTCTTAACACAGGAGGCCAAGAGATCTCTACTACAGTAGTAGGCATCAAAAAAGATATTTCTATGGAAACGAGTTGTTCAGAGAAAAACTGCATGATTAATTAAGGAATTAGACCAATCGGGAGAAAAAACACAGAAGAAAACAGAGGCAAGACATTAATACAGAATTAAAAGAGATTAATATTAAAGGTAGAAGGGAAGAATTGTCTATTATAAAGAAGAAAATGAATAGGCTCAATAGAAAAGGATTTAAAATAGCAAATAATCAGATAAAAATAAGAAAAAAATAGGCTAATAAAACCTATGACTTCCTGACAAGGAAATCCATTGATTGAAAAGTATTTTCCTAAGACTGAAATTTTATCATCTATGACACAAGGCAGATTAGACAAACTGCTGGTATGTGTATTTCCTGGACCAAGAGGTATGAACAAAAACCTGGACCATGTGACTATTTTTCTTCTCTTTTGAGAAGAGGAAGTTGAATAAAATCATTAACCTTCCTCAAGAAGAGGAAAATAATATTGTTAAAAATAGATTCTTGGCTACATTAGAGTGATGCTGAAGTGTAAACGTGTAAACAAAACATTAACCCATCATATTATAAAAATGACATCTAATTATCATTCAAGTCTTTCTGTCAAAAACCATCTGTGTGAGAACAGAAGTATGAGAAAATAAGCACATTCAATGGTGCCCTGAAATTAGCAGCAGATTTTCACTTGAAAATCAAGATAAAACAATATGGCTTCAAGTCAGTCATCAAGTTGTTGGATTATAGCAAACATATTCTCTTGGTCTTCATCATCAAAATCTTAAAATATTATTAAAATCTTTTGAATAGCTTTCATGGTATTTTCTCCATCTCCCAATGAACTTTGCTTGGCTGCTTTCACTATGAGCTTCCAGTGAAACCTGGAGCAGACGAAGTGCTCACATTTCCAAGCTCACCTAGGAAATGCAGACTGGAAAACCAGAGACAGTCCTGCTATGGATTTTGGTCCATGACAAGGTCAGGTAATCATTAATTCTCATTTCTATGTCTTCCTTTCTAAACTCAGCCTTCAACAATTAGATCACAACAAGCCACAATGGTAGGAAATGTACCCCTTACCTCTTCTAGAAAGCTCTGCAAAATAAAAGCCAGCGAGAACTCCCTTTCTAATACCAGATACCAAAACTAAGTCAGAATAAAACACAAACCGTTTTCTTTAAAGGGAAAGATAAACCATCCTTTTTATTCCTATATCCTTTAAAAGAAGTTGGTCCTTTTTTATGGCTTTTCACCTGCTGCTACAATAATCACAACTACTCTGTGTTGTTATGAAAGGAAATATTGAGGAATTGCTGATCATGGAAAACAGCATGGAGTGTTACCTTGTCCAGCAGGTGACAATGGCTTGGTTTGATCTTCACTCCTTTAAATCCCTTTGCCCCTATTTCTATTAAAATTGTGCAATCTGCTTCTCATTACAGCAGGTCAAATCTCAAGCTGGAACTCAGCTTTTGTGTTCAGTTGCTAAAAGTAAGGCATTTTTTAAAGAGGAAAACACTACGCTCTCACAACAGATTCCAGGGAGTTTCTCAAGGAACTTTTATGGTTAGACTAAACAAATTGAAGAATTCTTCCAGGAACAGTTAAGTTCCTAAAATGTGGGTGAGAAGGCAGCAACAAAGAATATAACATCTTGTTTCATAGATTCACCAGGAACACTTAACTTGAAAAAGATCAGGAGAAATGTGCTTGTAGTGGACGCAAGACATTCCCTGAGGAGCCTCCTCTCCAGGGATGTATCTCCACGTCAAACCTCTCTGCCTGGGAACAGTACACAGCAGATTTTAACTCCGTGACCAGCACAAAATCACAGCTCTGATGCCCTGCCAACTGAGAAAAATGAGCAGAGTAAACACTGTGATTTTCTCAATCACTTGTCTTTATCTCCTATCTCAGGAGCCAATCACAAAGGCAAAGGTGACATTAAAGGCAGAGCCACCAATGCTTTTGAAGTCTCTACATAAAAGCATTAACTCTACAGAGCACTGGTCTGGATGCCTGTGGAACACAGCTCCCCAAAATCAGTCTTCACAGACAGAAGCTTCTGCAGAAAGAAAGCTCTTGGTTGGCAACATGTCCTTGAAAGCTTCATTTCTACTAAAATGTAGTCAATGTTTCAGATAAATAGATCTGGACTCAAAGCATACTGAAAAAATTCAGATTTACACCAACATCTAACTGTTGAAACTAAAAAAAATCATGTTGTGTAGGTTGCAGAAAAAACTATGGCTGTTGCTTGTAATTTCTTACTCTTCCTACTACCAGTAAAGCAGCCCCTCTAGAAGGTTTTGCCATCTCTGTTATTAAAGTGCATTTCTAGAACAATAAGAATACTTGTGCCTGGTTTATTTACATTCCAGCTAAAGGAGGCTCTGCATAGTGTAAGGAATAAGCTGTTGAAATGCTCCTGAGGAGGCTTTTAGGTCACATCTATTTGTATTTGGACTACAGATATTTGGAAATAGATGTCTCAACTCTTTTCACACTCACCACACATTACAGACTCACTGTCATTTATGCTTGGTTTTTATTCAAAGCAATATTATTTCACAAATGACAAAATGCTTCTCCAGCAAAGCAATCAGGCTGACATCTGCTACTCTCCAGAGTAAATTTTTGAAGTCACATGTTCCCTAGAAGGAAACCCTAGAGGTGTTTCATATGAGAAACAAGTCCAAAAGAGCAAGCCACAGCACAGCCTTGGAGATGTGTGCCAGGTCCTGTTCAGGCATTGGTGAACACAGTGTTGGACAGTGGTGATCATTGCCAAAGCCACTACAGAAAATGGAAAAGATGACGATTGCACGGGAGGAGACAAAATGCCAAGCTTAATACGTGCAGAACTGCATAGAAAAGTATCTCCTTTCAGCTCTTCCCACAAAAGAAGCCAACAGATTGTAATTAGCTTTGATTCACAAGGCCTTGTTTTGCATGTTGTGGATACAACATCTGCATCTGGCAGGTAAGGCCGATGGGACTCCGACACGGAAGTGGTGAGGAGTGATTTGCCAGATACTCGGGCACCCCAGAGATAGGGATTGGTTCATCTCCCTGGCATGACTGCTCAGTTTTTCAATATAATGCCCACTGCTTGAGAAGATTGGTTGTGCTGGTTATGAATGGGTCCACCAGACATAAGTTCAACGCAGCACTCACCTACTGTTACATTCAGATTTTACATGGAGGAAGATGTTAGGAAAAGAAGCAGCTCACCTTTACCTCAAAAGCGAGATACAGTCTATAGTCAGCGATGTCTCATGTCTTCTGAAGTGATTCTGCAGACTATCCACCTGCTGGCTCCCAGCCAACAGCGCTTATTTCCCACTTGGAGGGACTCTCAGTTCAGCACCACACAGAGTGAAAACACTCACCGTGGCATTTTGAGCTATTTAAGTAAGTAAAACCCAGACTGCTCACTCCATGTCTTACCAACATGCCTCCAAAATGTCAGGGACTTAGGCATGAATGGATGATCCATTCTAGAAATGACACTTTGACATGTGGGAAATAAAACTTGCATGAAATAATGAACAAGATTACCTTCTATGCTATGTCCTCCCTGTCACACAAACCAGGTCTGAAGGTGTGAAGGTTTTGCAAATCCTATTTTAACTGCTCCTTTCCCAGCCCTGCTACAGGGAGAGCCGTGTCCCTCCAGCACCGATGGAGCAGAGGCTGTGGGCAGGCACTGATCCCTCAGATGGCAGCACCACCACTGAGGCAGGTTTGGTCTTGGTACATAGGGAAATACTGTCACAGATGAAAATCCCTCAGTAAATTGCAGTGTGCCACCATCTCATGTTAAGCAGTCTGACAGCCAGCCAAGCCTTTCTCTCTGGATTTCAGACATGGCTGTGATGTTGCTGTGAACAGAGTTGAACAGGGTCTGTATCCTAACTCTGGATTCTCTTTCAGTCTTCATTCTTGACAAACAGCCTTCTTGCCTCACCAGAAAAGTATAAGGGTACCTCATGCTTATATTTCTTATCTTCATTGCATCTCAGTGGTTGAACAAAGCAGCTGGAGAGAGGATTCCTCGAAGATCCAGGGTATGCTTATTCCAGCAACAAATCAAAGCAGTTGGACGGGTTATCTTTTTTTTGCCAGTTAACCAAAGCCAGTACCTCCTAATTGTAGCAGATTCATTTTATACACAAAAATACAGTTGCTGTTCCTAACAATATATGTTAACAGCTCAGGAAGCAGCAACTGGCAAGAGCCATACTCAAAGACTATCCCAAGCTTATCCATACCCACAGTCAGATCTGCTTGGCTGGAAATATCCCAAGAACAGGTTTGCTTCTGTTACGAAGAAATTCTTGCTTTTGAGCTGAATAAATCTCACAGAATTAAAGACAATATTTTGGAACTGGTGGTCCAGTGTTTTCACCATCAATGTGGTTTTACCATCAGGTGTGGTTGTTAATTTTAGCCAAATCTATCATTACAGATTATAGACTGATTTTATGATATAATTTGTGTCATTTGCTATTTTCCCAGCTCAAGTTTATCACCAACAGATAATTCTTTGAAATATTTGAGACCTTTCCAGAAAACATTGCAATCCTTTTCCAGTGTTTTTTTTTTTTTTTCCTATGCACTGTTTTCTATGACATATGCATAAGCTTTTAATTTGAATTGAATGGTTTGGTCTATTGTAAACTTCTAAAAATACAAATGCAGTTTGGGAGAAATAATATTTAAAGGATTTCAATAAATAACCTCAATAAATTTCATAAGTAGATGGAGCATTTTCATCTGAAAAGAGTAGCTTCTATCTGGACCTCAGAAAGCTGAGACTCAGTTTAGCTTTTCCCTTTGGCACTTTAGATGAGAACATGTCAAACAGAACAGGAATAAAGCAAAAAACAAGGAAAAAAAAGAAGAGAGACTACAGATCAGACTCTGTAAGGCAAAGTGTAAAACTGCAGCAGCAACTTGTAAGCCCATTTTTCAAATGTACAAAATGTGCTGTCTAAAGAGATAACTACAAAGGCTCTCCTGTTGCAGCCATTATATGGATTGTGACAAGAGCCAAGAAACAGGTCAATATTCTGAATGCTGTAAAAATAATTTCCTTTGCAGCAACTCTAAAAAGTGGCAACACCTTGGGAAGATGACAGTGGTGCTCAAATCATTGTATCTCATTTTTACAATAGGTCTGGAATTGGTGTCAAATCGATTTAAAGGCAACAAAAAATTGGATTCAGATGTTCAGCCTCCTTAACAGACTATAATGTATTTCAGCAGTGCCTGGTAGCCTACTTTAAACTCTGTGTGATAACTGTTTACTGAAAGAAGGGAATACATTTCATATATAAAAGCACCTTTTGAAACATTTTATGAATATTTTAAAGCTTATAAAATAAATATTTTAAATTATTAATAGATAATATCCAGCTGTCACATCTGTCACAGGAATCTGATTTCCCCTCAGTCTAGGACCCACCTGTCCTGACCTAAAATTCTCTTTCTAATAATACTAAGAAGAAACTACTGAAAGGCCTTAATCATGGTTGGATTGCAAATACATTCCCTTGATTTCCTAAAATTTAGCTTCCTTAAAACACAGATGGGCATCAAGTGGAAGAAATATTAAGCGAGCTTGCCTAGCTCAAAACTGCCTGGCGGTCCCAGCACAGTTTGCCTGTCCTCTAAGCCTCCAGGCAGCACTTCTGCCCATGCACCCATGCTCACCCAGATGCCAGGCAGCAGGGCAAGCCAAAACCCTGGGCAGCCGCTTCCCGCCCCAGCCGGGGCTGGATCCCAGCTCAGTTCACACCACGGTAAAGCATGGAATCATAGAATCATTAAGGCTGGAAAAGACCTCTAAGATCATAAGTCCAACTGTCAGCCCAACGCCACCGTGTCTACTAAATCATGTCCTGAAGTGCCACGTCTACACGCTTTTTGATCACCTCCAGGGATGGCGACTCCACCACTTCCCTGAGCATTCCTTCAGGCAGGCTCGAGGCCAGCTCTGGCTGCTCAGCCTCACTGAAGTCCCTCTCCTCGAGGCCCCACGTTCATGAGGGCTTTCCAACAGGGGACTCATTTTGCTCTGTGTTTTATGGATCCAGCATGTCTCTCGTCAGTGTTTAAGTTGTGTACATAACTGTGCTGACCTCCCCCTTCTTCACCGAAGCACTTGTCCGAGCCAGATATCTGTCGAGCGTCACAAGGCCGCTTATTTGACGCACTAATTTCAAATAACTCACAAATATTTAAACAATATATCTATCAGCATTACATGTTTAGAAGACATGCAGAAATGTCAAGTGTACCCGAGCGGGTTGTACCAAAGTGAGCAGCAGCCTCTGGAGTGGCCTGCGACTCACACCAGCTCATGCAAAGCCCCTGGCAAGCGCCTCGGAGCCGCTCAGCACACCAGCGAAAAGCCCTTTATGAAACAAGCTTGGTACTCACAGTGCAACTCTTTGAGACACCAAGCCTTAATCATGGTTTAATCGTTTTTAGGGGATAACAAAGAACCCAGAGTCAATACCGAAGACATCAACACTCAGTTTTTGTGCTGTGATCTCTGTCAGGTCCTTCAGCCTCTTCCAGGTTCTATCCTAGCCATTCTGGCTAACAAACCTTTGCTGGTTCTAAGCAAGGCTTATTATAAGCCTTGGTCTGAAGATTCACTGAGCCAATGGTCCTATCACAAAGCAGTGTGAAATGAAGGCAAAAGCCCAGCTGGATTTTTAATTCTGATTTAATATATATTGAAGACGTTGTTGTATCTTTCATTACATATCTATTGACCACAAGGTGTCCACTACCAAGTGATGGGTGTAAAAAGCATCTGCTATCTACGGACTCTATAAACCACTTTTCTAATCCCTTTCTCTTTTGGAAACATAGCAAGGCCAGTAAAGTTTGGTTTTAAGACCTTGAAGCCTTTGGGTTGATTATTGAACTACTTCATTATAACAGACTTTCAAAACTCAAAAGAAGAATATTTCATACGTTTTGAATTTGAAGAAGATTGTGGCTAAAATATTCAAAGAAATATTTAGACTAAACCACCCAAACCACTAAACCCATTAAGAATAGCACTTCAAATCAAAAGATCTTGATTTGCTTTGGCTCACTTCAGATTTCAGCATACCCAGTCCTTGCCTAAGACTGAAGTAAAGCTTGGTTGCCAGCGTACTTACAATGGGAGGCTGCATATATTCCTGTTTGTAGCTGGGCATAACACAGCTCCTAGGCTATTGAGCCAAACAATTTTTCCTTAAATGGCTTGGCTGTGTTGGCTGTTACAGGACATGGAGTTGGCAGGTCCCAACAGTTTGTGCTGTCCTGAGAGAGGGCTGGCAAGAAGCATGAAACAGGTTTCAGTTCTTCACCTTTTTTTTAAACAATGAGGTGACTAAGTCAGTGTATAGAAAAAGCACATGCCATTTCCTAACTTGAGTCAAATGTCACAGGCTGGTGCAGAGTTAGATTTGGAAGGTATAGACTACATGCCAGCTACCTAGGCAAGATAAGTCAAGTATGCATTCCATACATAAAAGACTTTAAAAGGATCAAGAAAAAAAGCACATTAGCCTGTCAATACTAGGATGTCAGCACATGCGGTTGCCTTGCAAGCTGTACCCTGCAGAAGAACTCAGTTTCTCACTTTCAGCAAAACATCTTGACCTAATATTTTAGATGATACAGGCATTTCACATACTTCTCAGTAGGATCTAAATCTGTTTTGCAGAGAAGATACCATCTCTATATCTACCGCTGGTGGCAAAGTAAAAGGATTCAGGCCACCTGATTCCAAATGCCCTTTCCAACTCATTGCCCCTACATACAAAGTAGGAACCCAGGTACCAGCACAAGTCAGTTGTTAGATGTGCCATTTTCTGTAGGTGTCAACCTGCCAAGAACGAATGGGTAAGCAAGTGTGCACCACAGCTCATGCATTGCTAAAAGTTTAGGGGCATTTACCTTTGCCTAAAAAGCACTGCCACATATCTCAGTGACAGGAAGATTTGTCTTCCCACATTTAAGATTAACAATAGTTGTCAAGTTCCAGTTAGGCTCAGGGAATGCAGTGCAGTTTCTAGCTATGGCATTCAGATAATCCTTACCTCTGATAAGAGAGAGTGAAAGAGAGGCTGAGCTGGTAGGGGCTGATGGGTTGGTTTACATTACTTACTCAACTTCACTATAACTTTTTGCAGTTCATGTAAAGGAGACAGCATAGAAATACAAAGTATTCATACAGTCCATCTCTTCTCCTCTCCAGAAGTGCCACAATTCATTTTTAAGAAGTAAAAATGGCAAAAGAGAAAAAAAAAAAGCACTGCTGCTTTCCAACATCAAGCCAGCATAAGCAGTGACAGCACCCACTTGAAATATTTTACCATTAATGGCTCCAACAGAAAGCTTTCTGGATGATCTATGGAAGCGTTGCAATCAGAAATATTACAAGCTTTTCTCAGCCCCATTTCAAATTGACGAGAGGGGAGTTGCCCTCACTTGTGCCATCAAATTCAGAAATCCATTTAAGTCCTTTTGATGTTATATGAATGATCACTTTTGAAAGGTTACAAAAATGCAGCTAACCCACATTTGTTTTTTTCTACAATGCTTGGAAAGTGTAAACACTTAAATCATCAACCAAGTGCATATCACTCATAGTCACCATACCTTTTAAAAGCATACTTAGCATACCACTGAGAAAGATTGCTCTGCTGACAGAAATCAAGCGTCTGGATTAATTTAAAGGAGTGCATTTCACAATCCATCATTCCAGAAGAGAAGAACAAGGAACTGCTCAGTTAAATTAAGTGGTGAGTTACTCTGGAACAAATTAAAGGAAATTTATCTCTGCACTGTGTCTAGTCCAGACGTGTAATCCAGGGCTGATGTTATTAAAAGCCAAGCAGTCTAGCTGGATTTCATAAAGACTACATCATTTTACAACCAATATTTATCTATTTACACTCTTGCTCAACATGGGAAGTAGCAGGATTTGTGGCTTGTAACACGAGTTGGCAGTTCCAGGCCAGTGCTCTTCCAGGACTTTCTGAAGTAGAACAGGTGTGGGAAACCAGCCTGGGAACGGTGGGGCAGAAGCAAAACCTTCCCCAACCAAGTAGAGAGCAAATACAGAGGATGCCTGCTGCTCTCACTGCCATCTGTTGGAACTGGCAACAGAGCCTTCTCACAGCATGTTCTTTTCCTTGGGCGCTTTGGTGGCCACGTCCATGCTGGATTTGGTCCATGTCCATCAGCTAAAGGGCTCTCCACAGACCCTGCCCAGGCCACGACCAGCTAGTTCAATGGGGATATTAGGAATCATAGAATCATGGAATTACCCAAGTTGGAAGGGACCCAAAAGGATCATTGAGTCCAACTCCTGTCCCTACATAGGGCACTCCCCACTTTTACCTGGTAGCAGTTTTTCCTTGCTGCTGGTCTTGAGCCAAATCTGCTGATGATCATGGCAAGTCAGTAACCTCTAATTAGTGCTGAGCTTGCTGGAGATTTACTTTGCTTCTGGGGACTGAATTTGCCTCTATCTGGAGCACACAGGTCCCTCAAGTCTTCTCCCTTGGCATTAAGCAGTCATCATTCGAGTTATTAACACAGAGGTGGGACCCAGATGTCCATAACCAAGAGCATCAGTTCTAAATCCCTTTGCACTAAACAGAGATGGGGGCTCCCGAGGTGTATTTATCACTCCAGAACAGACATTTAAAACAGGACAGATGAATCACTCTCCGAAAGTATCTATTTCTCTCCACTGACTGCAGTGGAACTGAAGGTTTGTCTTCTTCTGAGAAAAAGATTTACTTAGTAACCCAAGAGCCCACATGTAGAGACAATCAGACTCAGCAGAACACATGATCTACTGAAAAGATTTTCCAAACAACAGAAGGAAGAAATGTAATAAAATAGTGCAATAAAGAACTTATGTCTGTATAAAATTTCTTGTGGTACCAGCTGGCTCCAGCTTTGCAGATCTTGCTCAATCCTAAATTTCTCAAAGTGTACTTTTAACATTTTCCTTTATATTTCTTTTTTTTTTGGTGTGTGTGCATATATCTTTAATAACCTCTGCCTGCCCCATTTTCTACCAACACTTCTCTTTAATTTTCACTTTAAATTAGCAACTTTTTCTCCATGGGTCTCTATATGTATATTTAACCCAACCTTCTCATAGCAGAAGAAAGAGTAATTTCCAAAAGAATGCTCCAATGAGATGCAAATTCCTTTATAACCATTTACTCGGCAAGAGTAAATCAGAATGTTATCCTCTTGGTATCCTGCCCAACAACATTCCATGCAAAAAAATAGCATATTTCATTTCCCTTCATTTCCCTAACTAGGTCTAATTTAGGCAGGGGCATAGCAGTACGACTGATCACACAGAAAGGCAAACTGGTTCTTCACACCTGAAGATCTTGAAAGCTTGGTAAAAAAAAGGCTTTGAGATAGAGAGCAAGCCAGTGTTGTTCAGCCTGCTCTGCCAGGCAGTGCCCTAGTGCCCCCCTGCCCGAATCTGCAACCCTCCTCAGCATCCGTGTCCCTCCTGGGCTGTGGGCTGCCACCAGGGGCTGGGGCAGTGTCCCCCGTGGAGGAGTCCTCTTTCCCATCTGCTTTGCTGCCTTGCGTCCTTTGTCACACCACACAAGACCAAGAAGCAATAGGGAGAGCAAGCATGAAAACAAACTCTGCCAGACAGACATGTACGTCCTGGTGCAGAGGAAATGTCTTGCAACCCTGCACCTTCCATGTCAGCCTGTAGGCAGTGCCTGTGGCTGGTGAAGTAACTTGTTGAGGAGCAAGAATACACATTTACCAATCTGTGACCTTGAACATATAATGGGAGAGCAAGACTTCAGCCAGCCTGAAGCATTAGAGAAATCCTCCCAGCATAAAGCTCCCTGTTTCCAGGTAGGGCAGACACTTGAAAGACAGTGAAGCTTCTCTTAGGCCTGGCAAATGGACAAGTCTGAGGAAACAGCCAGAGATTAAGTGACTTTCTCAAAGGAGACAGGCAAGGGAGTCAGCAGCCCTGCTCTGGCTTCTCTCCCTATAGACTGAGGCTGTACAACATTTCTCCTTAAAATACGTGCCTACAGGTTGGTGTGCTTTTGAAAGGCTGTGCCTCTAAGCTGAGAAGTCAGGCTGTGAGTTAGTCCTCCTACAGCCTTACAAGTATGAAGCAACAGCCACAAGCTATTACCTGAAGCTTGTCCAGGTGCTGCAATTAGCAAACATGTCAAGTGGATTTCATATTTTGGTAGCAACATCTTATCCCTCTACCTGCTTCCAGCCTAATGCATTTAGGCATAGCTCATAAACCTCATACGCAGATCAGCTTGGTTGTTAATAGAATCATAGAATGGTTTTGGTTGGAAGAGACCTTAAAGCCCACCCAGTTCCACCCCTCTGCTATGGGCAGGGACACCTCCCACTGGATCACGGGGCTCTAAGCCCCATCCAACCTGGCCGTGAAGACCTCCAGAGATGGGCCAGCCATGACTTCTCTGGGCAACCTGGGCCAGTGTCTCACCACCCTCACTATAAAAAATTTCTTCCTAATATCTAACCTAAATCTCCCCTCCATCAGATTAAAATCATTCCCCCTCATTTTATCCCTGCACTCCCTGATAAAGAGCCCATTCCCATCTTTCCTGTAGGTCCCCTTCAAGTGATGGAAGAGTGCTATAAGGTTTTTTTCTGTAAATTCTGATTTTCAAAGTGCTGTGCTTCACCATAGCAAAAGGGGTATCTCAGTTCCCCAGGTCCTGCCTGCACACTCTAGAAAGGACCAAAATACAGGGACAAGTTGTGGCTCTGAAAAGCTAGGCTGAGTCAGAGAAAGCAGAGTGAGAGAGGAGATATGCTGCAATTGCACAAAGTCACACAGCAGGGCACTGGGCAATGGTGAATGCAAGCCCTCCTTACAAACCTTACCTTTTAGGGCCAGCTTGCTGCCACACACTGTCTTTTCTAAAATCAGCATGGGATACTGTTTCCATCACCTCAGTGTGATTAATCCTACTCTATTATAAATGGGAGCTTCTGCTGAAATTCCAACCATTTGTTTTTATACGTTTGGCAAAACACCTTCTCCTTTTATTGTCTTGGTCAAAATCAGCCCAATTTTTCAGGTTGATTGGGCCTTTGGCAGTAATGCACCTAAATGGCTCTCTACTGCTGTATGATAACTGAGTTTGGCACAGGAAGATTTATAGCGGTGAGCCCCAGGTAAGGATGCTCCGTTTTCCTGCAGACTGATTAGTACTGTCTATCCCAGTGATTTAAGTGTTTCTTCAAAGAACACGTTTGAAGGGCTGAAATGGATACATATTGTCAGCTTCTGGCAGTTTAAGCGCAAACAGCTGCCCTGAAAGCTCCATGCAGTACCACAAAGAGATGAGCCTCGATGAAAGCTAGTCAATCAAAGAAGATAAACCTTTGTGTCAGCTCCAATTATTGAGATACTCCAGTTAACTCAGGGAATCATAGACATTAGACTGGCTTTAAATGCCCACGTGGCTGGGACTGTACCATTGCTCTTGGGAGGCAATCTCACTGTCTGACAGATCAAGAGGTTTTTCTCAGCTAGTTAATTCCAATTAAGTTCTTCCTCTCCATTTCATCCTACTATCCATTATCCTCAGTCAGCTCCCCTTAGCAATTCCTCTCCTGCCCTGTGGCTCGTGCTAAGTGTCCTGGAAATGGTGACTTTATTTAAAGGCCTTAGCAGCTTGAAGAAGCTCTTTAAGATAGAAACCATCCTTACTCTGAGGCTGCAGTGCTAGGAGATCTCATGGGTGTCATCACCAGGGACTTGTAATAAAGTCATATACACTTTAATTAACCTCCCCTCCTTGGGTTTTGCCTCTTTTATCCTCTGATAAGCTTTGTTTCTCTGGCTACCCTTCGTTTCTTCAAATACACAAGTGTGGAGAAGAGTCTAGGTGGTCTAACATTAGAAAAGAGCTGCTGTAGAATTATCTCTTAATACTTTGCTGTAGCACTACAAGCACCAGCATCCTGGAGGACAATGTAGGTATAGATAACATAATACAAAAAAAAGGATTTTTTTCTGTCATACAGCTGTGTCATGAATGTTACACAGAGGAAAAATTACAAGAGATTCCATTAAATAATTCCTTTCCTTGTCTCTCAAAAAAATTATGGGAATTACAAAGTGGACAGGAAGCTTTGATGTCTTATCTCTGATCTAAAAATGGGCTGGTCATACAGCTCCCCAGCTCCCTTTCCCTTAAGCACACTGCTGTCTCTCTCACACGCTCAGGAAGACAAATGGAATTAAGCAATCTGTAATCATATTCCTCCAGCTCAGGAAGGTCAAGGGTTTTGCAAGTTTATTTCAAGAAACGAGAGGAATTCAGCCCTTTTTTTTTTCAAGGCAGCAGTGAGCATCAAAGGGTGGCAAACTTGTCTGAGGAAGCACACTCCCTTACCAGAGGAGAGGTGGAAAAAGCTGAAGGCTGCTGCCAGTCTGCTGAACCAGCCAGACCTCTTGCAAGTGTTTTTTTAGCATCTTTACTTAACCATCAGTAGAATTTGAAATTGGCTGCTGTATGATAGCACCTTGTCTCCAGCAGGCTCCCACCACATCTTAAAGATTCACTAGTCTTCCTTGAGCCGTGAGGAAACGAGCTTGCAGAAAAGAGTTAATACAAGGAAGAGATCAGTATTCTACTTATTATCTGCAAAAAGAACATCTACTTTAGCCATTCAAAATACACAATCAGTTCAGCTGCAGAATAAGCTGATTATGAAACCTGTAGTTATTTTCTCTGGCACGACAGAGAGATATATTACTAAGAAAAAGAAAACTGGAAAAATTTCAGAATTATCAGCTTATTATCAAGCAGCTGCTCTTGGCTAGAACCTCCATGGTGGGTACAGCAGGGTGTACCAAGCCAAATTCAGCTGTGTTGCACCAGCTGAAGTCCAGAGGAACTGCTCTGAGGTCACCTGAATTCAAATTCACAGAACTGGGCAGAAATCCTGCATAGATTTACACTCATTATTCATTTCATACCACATGCTGTCCTGTTCAGATCCCAGGGATAAAGTGTATGCATGGTCAAGTCAAAATTTGAGCTCCAGCCCAGATTTACACCAATGCAAAGGAAAGCACTACCAGCCCAGTATTTACATTATTCAGGCCAAGGAAAAAATGTGGTGGCAGCTGTGAACAGTCTGAAAATCAAACCCTGATGGCAAGACCTTCGTGCAGAGGTTTGAGTTGTTGTTACAGCTGAGTCTCTGCATCCCCTTTATCTTTTTTTTTCGTTTCAGAGATGTTTGACCTTAAATGCAAAAGGAGAACATGGGTCAGGAGGAGTGTTTATGTATATGCTATTTTTCTTTCATGTTAGCAAAATCCTTTTGTAAAAGTTGGCATAAGTCCTTGTTACAGCTACATTTCAGACCCATGGGTGATGTGGAATTTAACATTATTTATGTCTCAGTATAAAAAAAGCAATGAAAAAGAATAATCAAATTCAAAGAAAATAATCAGAACACAGCTGAAGTCTGGTGGTTTTAGTTTTTTAAACCATTCAAGTCTATCACTGTCCTTATCTTCACTGATGTCTGTAACTATTTCAGTGGTTGGAGGGCTTCCTATGCAGGAGTGGGAGTATTTGTAGAAATTACACACTACACTTATTTCTAAGTTGTTTCACAGGCAAGGAGCATGAAGCACTTCCCAATTCAAAGAACTAACTGGTACAGCAGATCTCCTATTCACAGATGTGCTCAGAACACTGATGCATTAATATCAGTGCAGAGATTTTTGCGGCTTAAATCCTTTGCAATACAGGTACGGAGAGGAACTCCCACTGCTGCCATCACAGAAGTTCCACTCCAACCTCTTGTCCCCTAGCCCAAGGCTTTTCATTGGGTTGGGATGACAAGGAGCCAGATTCTGCAGTCCTCACTCACTCAACCCGGGACATCGCTTCTCAGCAATTCACCTCCTGCCTCCGGGGAGCTCCTTGTACCATACAATAGTTGCTGAGTGAAAGAGTGAGAGTTGAAGTTCAGGCCTTGGCTGCCAATGTCAACCCAATGTACACAGTTGCAGAGGAGAGTGCTCCTGAAGGGTGGGGCTGCAAAGAACATTTTTAGGAAAGGGTTATTTGTGTCATTCCCAGAATGGTCTCAGGGTCAAACCCACACTGGCTGCTTTTCCAAGCCTTGTTTACTTTCAATTAACATACTCAAAAAACCTAAGGTACAAGTTCTTAAAGTATTCCGAAAACATGTTTGCTTCTTGTCCATGTAATTTCACAGCAATCTGCCAACAAATTAAAGAAAACTACAGTTGCTCTTTATACAAACATGCACTACAGAAAACACTCTTAAAAACCTTGTATCATCACAGGCAGGGGTCAATCCTAGTGACAAGGCAAGTTCTACCCATACTTCTCCCTTGGCCACTCATTCTTCCAGAAGACTTCTCTTCAAACAGACCCCACTCCTTGACTCAGTAGCTCACCTCTCCAGCGCACAGAACATACATGTGAGTAAAATAAGAAAGCAAGCAGCACCAGACAGCCCCTCCAAAACGGCTCCCCAGGAGCTGGAGGAATGTGTTATTACTCAGATTGGGGCTGAGATGAGCTCTGAAGAAAACACATTTAAATGCACAACAGTTTTCACTTCGAGGTATCCTCCCCCTCCAGCAGTAGTAGACATTAAGTATGTGCATACTTAATGCTTGGCAAGATCCACATCAGTCAGGTTGGATCAGCAAAGGGAACTTGCCTCAGTTATACAGATGTGTGTGTAATGTCAGACCCTCGAGGTACAGCTAGGGTGACATTTTCAGAAGTATCTACATTTCTTAGACTCTTCAAGCTCCATTGAAACTCACTTGAGGTGAATTTGAAGGTAACTTAAGCTCCCAAATCTCTTTTGTATCTTCGAAGAAGTTAGCTTCTGTCTTTAAATTTTGCAATAAAGAACAAGCAGACTCTGGAAAGTTGGTTATAGAGTAAGAGTTTGGATAGCGCGATCGTGAGCATTAATGAGCACAATTCCTTTGAATATTAAAAGTGTATTTAATGTGATGCTCAAGGTTACACAGCAAATAAATGGGCAAAACTGAACCATAGCCCTAAGGGCATATTACTTGCAATCAGATGCAGGTGTAATTGAGTAACTGCAGACTTAAAAGCAGCATTACATCAATTTAACATATGGCTAGAAAGGGGCTTGGGGACACTCAGTGATTTGCTGAAGGGAAGAGAGTCAAGACCAGGTCTGACAGTAGATATGAACAGCTAATTTCAGCACACAGGTAACCTGGCAGTAGAAAGTCTGCTAATTTATACTCCAAAAACTTCTGCACTTCAAGGACACACCTTACTGACTATTGGTACTGGGAGAACCCAAGATGAAAGACACCCAGTGACTTTGCTCCAACATCCAAGCTGGCACAACATTAGTAACAACTGCTGAGTAGGTATGTGCATGGCAGAGAGAATGTGTCCCTTGGCTGCTGAGCTCCAGTGCAAGCTGCTGGCCCAACAACATTCTTAGCAGCCCTAACTGACAACTACTTGTCTCTCATTTCAGCTGTCAAAATTATATTCCTGGTAGCGCAGTATTTCCTGTTTCTTAATTTGGATGGTTCCCTCAGTCATTTTTCCACTAAAATGCTCAAGCATTTTTTGAAAACATCTAAACAGGAAGAGACCTGACCTCTCCTCCCTGAACATCGTGTGCTCTCTTCTCCTGGCAACAGAAGATCACTCCTGTGCCAGCTGCTGCGGTGACTCCAGGACAAACTCAGGGATGGATCTCGTACCTTGGGACTGCACGTGGGCTCTGCTTGTGTGCACCCTCAGAGTGTGCACAGCTTGTCTTGAAATGTTCAGCAGTCTTGGGATTTCAGTCAAAGTCCTGACTATTCACAGCCCCCTTCATTCCAGCTCACTGCTTTGTCTCACTGTGCAGGTGGACACCAAGGTCTGGTTGGCAGGTCAGAGGGGAACCCCTCCACATCTCTGAAAATCAAAGGAAGAATGCCCATTGACTCAATTGATCTGATGTTGGGCCAGATGTTAACTTAGGTAGATACTGGGCAGCTCCTCTCCTGTGGATTTCCACTGGGCACAGAATGGTTTTGGGGATTACCTGCTGGCTCTGGAGCATCACCGCTGTCTCCTCAAGGTATGGCTCCAGAAGCAGAGTCATAACATGTCCTGCCATCCAACTGTTTCCAGTAAAGATCACAGAGAGAAATTTTTCTTTCCCTGAGGTGGACAAGCTCTGCACCTTAGGAGCCTGATCTGTGCTTGAAGTGTCTTTCCATTGAGATGATGGATGCAGCAGATGCAGAAGCCTTGTTTGCTGTGCATGTGCCAAGCCCAGCCACAGCAAGGCTGCAGAACCCATGGGGATGTGTGGGATGCTGGGAGAGGGGCCCAGGACACTCGACAGGTACCATGCACCAGGGAATTTGGATTAGGTGAATTGCATTAAAATGTTGAAAAGCAGGGCTGCTCTGAAAGTAGAGCCTAGGAGCAAACTGAAAAGGCAGCTTCCTTACGACTCATAAGTGCAGTCTGTCCTGGCACCAGCAGATCATGGCTTCAGGGCACCACGCTCAGCCACAGGGAAACCAGCATGAGCCTGGTTGAATCCAGCAGACATAGGAGTGGGATAAATGGGAAAAAGTCAGGTTCTGACTTCAGGAGGAGGAGAAGCCAATGCACTTCACTTCCAGGAGTATTCAAATCACCTTAAGAAAGGAATGAAGCAATGCTAAGGCCTCCATGAAACCATCTGGCTGTGCTGGGACAGTGAGTTACAGACCTCACAGCCCCCAGAGCCGGGTCTGCCCCTCTCCACTGTCCTCCTGGCAGCTACTCAATGTGCTCTGCTAACCACACTGCTCTGTAACATACCCAAGGCTTTCCCTGGCGAGTGTCAATTGCCAGGCACCAGACTGAGTCCTTTTGCTGTGGTAAATCAAATGCTGACACATCTGAGAGTGAAAAAAATGCACAAGAGTGTAAAAAATAAATCCAAGTGAAAGGGAACTTGGTGCCTGACCTGCTTCTATGCCTGCACGTTCCTCCTGCAGAGCACTTGGACCAGCCACCTCCCAGCCTGCTCCTTATCTGCACTCCCCTTGGGAAGCCCTAATATGTCTGGAAAGCACATTTGATATATACACTAATATATATTAAACATAGTAGTGTGAGGGCCTTGCAGCAGTTTGGTCATGCTGAGATTGGTGATATCTGCAAAAAATTAGATTTATGGTAATTTTAAGTGGGGGAGGATATTCCTGAAGAGCTGCTTCTAAGGCCCATCACCATCCTACAGAAGCAAACCCACAGCACCTGCACACAGGAGAAGGCTTCCTTCCTCACACCCTGGCAGTAATTAAGGCTTGGGCAGGTGGTCTTACCTGGCCTTTCCTGCTCAGACCAGGAGCCAGGCTTTGGCTGTCACCTCATGGTCCGATTCTGACTCCCTGGCCACCAGCCCCCACCTCTGCCCATACAGAGAGCAGGCAGAGCAGGAGCTGGGCTGCTCCTGCCCTGCCCTCTGCAGGGATGCTGTGTTCACTAGCCTGGGCTATTTGCTCTGAAGCAGGGGCAAACAGCTCAGGCAGCCCTGGGAACTGCCTGCTGGCCACACAAGATGCACCACTGCCTACTCTCACAAGGACCTCAACAGCCCAGAGAAGCTTTTGCTCTTCTCCTCTCTGCCTGTATCCCAAGCATCCATCCTCCTGCTCCCACTGAAACAGGGAAGTGATGTTTTTCTGAAATATAGTGAGGCTATGCCGTTTCCCCAGACCTCAAACTGGGCTCAGAACTCCCAGCACTGAAAGGTGGCCCCTAAACAATAAGCCTTTCTTCTTCTCCAGAGCACCAGTCTTGGTCTGCCCAAAGCACATTTGACTGTGATAGTTATTACAGGTGGATGGGAATGATAGGATGGCTCATGTCTCATGCTCTAAGGACAAAGAAACACAGTAAGTATTTTGGGAGGCTACTAATATTAAGGTTCAGTCACTGACTGTGAGAAGATAAGATTTGCATGTATTCTGGACTGGTGCCACAGGAAAAAAAAAGGCAGTCCCAGATGAAGCCAAATGATAACGTGTTATTGGTCAGAAATATTCATGTGGTGAAAATTAATAGAAGCAAGTGGCTTGCAGCTATAGCCCCATCCACCTTGTCTGTTGCAGAGAGAACAAGCAGCACCACATCTTGACATTCAGGTCACAAACTATAATTTAAATTTCTCCAAGTTGTTCTTTGTTTAATGTCCTACCAGTTTGGAAGCAGCTCAAGGAAATCTCTGCCATTTCTACTTCCAGTTGCTTTAACCAACTCTCTAGCTTCTGTGATTAGTAGCATAATCAGTTAGAACATTGAATGTATAGAGTCCTCCACTGTGCTGGTCTGACAAGACACCATCTAGATACACCTGAGCCATCGAGACTAGTGACGGCTCTGCTACGTGTGGGGGTCCCCAGGTCAGCCCTGATGGGAGGAGATCAAGGACACATGCCCACTGTGATCCAGAGGGGCACAGGCAGTGGTGCAGAAGTCCTGCCTCCCCTTGCCTGCATCAACCCAATGCAAGGAGAGAGCAGGAGGGAGCAGTGTCCTGTGCAGGGAGCAGCTCTCCTGACTAAGTACCAGCATTCAGAGCACAAGATCCCTGCTTAGGCTGGGCAGATCCTGATCTTCAGATCAGCAATGCTGCTTAACACGAGGAAAGAATAGCACTGCCCAGTGCAGGTAACACCTGAATGTGTCACTTGTTCATGAGATTGTCGAAAACATGTTCATTTTTGATGGTGAATGGATGCAGCAGAGTGATCTTGTAATTGTTTCAATAGCTACATTTCAACAAAGAAGTGACTGGGCATTGGTGGAGGTGTGCTCTCGCCAGCCTGGGTCCGTATGTGAGTCACTTCCACCAGGAGGTTTTAAATGCTGTCATTCTTCTATGCAACAAATGCATCACATTCTAATCTACATCTAGTCTTTTAAAAACATGCCCATTTTTTTACAAGTTTAGAAGATGACTTGCCTGTCCTACCACCAACTCGCCCAAACCTGACCACGTCCACATTCCATCCTCCGCTCAGCGCGACGTCCAATGGAAAGGCACACAAAATTAACATTCCCTGCACAGCCGAGCTGATTGAAGATTCAGCTCCGATGAGAGAGGAAGCACAGGGTCCCGTGTGGTTTCCTGTGTGCCTATAAATAGCGGTTTGATATGGTTTAGGCAGAGGTCAGCACCAGACAGCTGCACGAGATCAGGCCTCCCTTTGCCTCGTGCTGGCGGGAACAGGACTGATGGCAAAATGTGTTCCCCTTACAGCAAGAGCTCTTTTTTATCCTAAAAAGGGTATAAAGCTATTGGAGTGCTATTCAGAGGAGGCCAAGATGTTGGTGAAGGGTTTAAAAGGAAGACAGATGAGGAGTGCTTAAAGTAACTTGGTTTGTTCAGCCTGGAGAAGAGGAGACTGAGAGGAGACCTCATCACAGTTCACTGCTTCCTCACATGGAGAGGAGGAGAAGCAGGTGTTGATCTCTTCTCTCTGGTGACCAATGACAGGACCCGAGGGAATGGCATGAAGATGTGCCAGGGCAGGGTTAGATTGGACATTAGGAAGAGGTTCTTCACCCAGCAGGTGGTGGGGCACTGGAAGAGCTCCCTAGGGAAGCAGTCACGGCACCAAGCCTGGCAATATTCCAGAAGCATTTGGACAATGCCCTCAGACACACGGTGTGAATGTTCGGGTTGTCCTAAGCAGGGACAGGAGTTGGACTTGATGATCCTTGTGGGTCCCTTACAACTCGAGACATTCTATGACTCTATGAGAGTTTGCCATTTGCTACAGAGGGAGAAGAGCTACAGGATACCTGTCAGAGGAGGGGTCCCATGGGGGGCCACACTGCTGAACCTCTTTATTCACCTGGTGGTCTTTCTGGCTTTGCTGAAATACATGTGAAAACTAATAATGTTTCCAAAATGCTCTAAAAGAAAACAGCAGACATAAAGATGCTGTTTATTTGCTTCAGTTCAACAGAGACACTTCAGTGAGCAGTTTCACCCCTGCTCAGGGTGGATTGGGTGGGAGTCACCGCACCGGTGGCACTCCTGGTCCCCCACCACAAACCCAAGCATGCTGTGACATCTAGTGGCAAGTTACCCCGACAGCCCAGAGAACGCTGTGTTTGGCTGGTCTTTCGCAGTCCCTGGACAACAAAGCACAGAGGTGTTTGCTTTATTACACACTCTTCAGATGCATCCTTATGCATAATTATGTATTTATGTGCAACAGCTATTTCTGCTTAGGGCAAGATGTCCCCCAGCAGCAACCAGGGCTGGTGTTTGACCAGCTTAGCTGGCCCTGTCAACATTTCCCAGAAGTCAAAGGCAAGAACAGGCTGTGTACAGCTGGAGAGGTGAGCAACAGCCATGGCACCATTCACCTCCACCTCCTTCCCACCCTTTGGCAAGGGTTTATTTACTAGTTCACACTTTTCTCAGGCTCTATTCAATATCATGCACCATCACCAGTGACATATTCAATATTAGCTTGAATAATGATATAGAAGTTAAATCTACTGGCTTTGCCTCACAAATAGAAAGACCCCAACTTGCAAGGCCAGGTGGCAGGAGTCAGGGATGTGATCTGATTACTGTGCTGCTTTGTGAGAGAAGGGAGGAACAAATAACAAATATGAAGAGTGAAACTGAGAAAAAAAAGTCAAATTTCAAGAGGATCCTCATTCTTGTGTGAGAGTTTGGAGCTGGGAAGGAAAGCAGGAAGCTGCTGTGCAGCACATGAGCACCAACCTTTTCGCACAGCCACCCTCTGTACACCCACCACAAGCCTCTCTCTACTGCAAACACCCTGCTACTGCCCTGTTTCTGGAAGACAATGGAAGCAACCACAAGATCTACAGAAACACAGCCCTGGAAAGCTGAAACTAGGGTGACCAGCACCAATTCTACTTCAGATTGCTAAAGTCACTGAACCAAACTGAGACCCACAAGTGGTACCCGGGCTCCAGCAGCCAGAAGACATCAATAATGATAAAAACCTACCGAGCTGTCAGCAGGACCTCTCCTTTGTCATTTTCCTTTCATACAGCTTTGTTTTAACACATAAAATAGCTAATTATTTGATGTTATTTATTCACCAGAGAAGCCAAATTCCCTTCCCACACAAGGATGTCTTCCAACAGCTCCAGGTCGTGCCTTTTCCCAGGAGCATCAAGGGAAATAGGAGACGGAGGAGGGACAGATACAGCTGGCAGTGTGTGTGCTCAGTCAGTATTGTATGGGTCTTGCCAGACTACAAAGGCCAGGTTTTTGACAGGTGTCAGATAATGCTAACCCTGGAATTCTTCCTAAATGGTGGTGTTCAGAAGCCTGACTGACAAATCTATATAAAAAGTAACAGGAATCTACATGAAAATGCTTCCAGAACCAGCTCCCTGTCTCATAATAGCTCCCTAACACCAGAAAGAGCACTGGGTAAAGGGGGTACTCCTGCTCACAACCAGGAGATCTGACCCCAACAGACCCACAATGGCTATGGGGGACCCCAACAGGATTCCCCACCACCACACACCCTGAACAGGTACTGCTGGGGCCTAGGCTGCCATACTGCCCACCTCAGCCTGGTGTTCCATGCCAGGCACTTCTACTGGCTTTACAAGCAGCTCTCACCAGTGAACGCAATGCACAGGAGAGCAGATAGATGGTGGCTCGTCCCTGCCCAGTGCCCTTGTGGCACAGCAGCTTTGGGGCAAGGTGGGTCCCCCCCTGCTGCTGGGCATGGCGTGGCCAGTGTCTCGGTCCCTCCTGCACTCCAGCCAGAATTCCTCTGGGTCACTTCCCACTGCGTTTGTTGTATCAGCTCTCAAGTGCACAATGTTCTTATGGTGAATATCTGGCAACGTAACCCATTCTCCTCCTATGACTTTTAGCTTATGTCAACAATTTATTCATTTCCAAAAGACAAGTAATTTTCTGCCTTAAACAAATACACCTTTTTCAGTGCCTGGAAGACCTGTGTGTACCAATGGATGGATGCTCAGCCCTGGCCTCAAATGCAGCAAACTAATTGTGTTTCTTCTCAGCTCTTGTGCTCGGCACATCGCCAGGGTGACACAAAGCAATGAGAAACAAATTGACTCGAAACTTGGCCGGAGAGCATCAGCAAACAGAGAGTAGAATACTCATCTTGATTTATTTTATAGACAAGCAAAGGACAAGAAGTACAGTTTTATTCCCAGTTGTGGTCCTGGCAAACAGACCTCAAAGCCCACACGAGAGCAGAGCTGCCGGTGTGGCTGGGCAGCTGTGGCCCCAGTGGCTGTCTGTCAGGGGAGCATTGCTGGGAAGGGACAACATGACATTAGTTCATTTTCTGGAAACATTCACTGTAACACTTCCATCTCCTGCCCAGAGAATACAAAATGTTTTACATGGAGCAATAAAATAAAAGTCACCATCTGACATGTGGACTCTTAACTCTCTCCTACAGATCTGTCAGATTTACTGCAGGATTTTTTCAGCATTACAAAGCAAGACTTTGGCAAAGGCAGGAGCTGAAGGTGGTCCAGCTGATGGCTGGAGCAATGCCAGGATTGCCCCAGCATGGGGACAGGAGCTCCCGCAGGCTGGAGCCCCAGTCCTGCCAAGGGCACCTGGATGCAACAGAAGCAAGGCAGGAGAGCAACTGAGGTGTCAAGCTAGATAAGATAGCAAACGTGCTCACCCATTCCCAAAAACCTACTCTGGCTCTGGGGAGGATCATATAATCATAAGAATCATCAAGTACAACTATCAACACAACACCACTGTGCCTACTAAATCATGTCCTGAAATGCCACATCTACACGTCTTTTAACACTTCCAGGGATGGAGACTCCACCACTGCCCTGGGAAGCCTGTGCCAATGCTTCACCCCTCTTCCAATAAAGAAATTTTTTTCTGATATCCAATCTAAACCTCCCCTGGTGCAACTTCAGGCCATTTCTTCTCGTCCTGTCACTTGTTTCTTGGGAAAAGAGGATGGGATGGGAGGACCAAGAAGCCTGAACACTGAAACCCAGAGCAGCATCCACTGCTCCTCACCAGCCCCTGCTCATGTCGGGTGTGGGGCAGCCACGCCACTGCTGCAGGCTTTGGGCACCCACCCCACAGGTCCTCCTCTAGCCTTTTTTCCTCCTGGTAAAGAGATTGCTCTTGCCATTGTTTTTCAGGAAGAAAAATCAATACAAATCATCAGTGCTCAGGGGGCCTTCTCCACTGGTGCTGACATTTTCCCAAGGGCCAGCATTCTTTCCCCACCACACTGTGCTGCTGCTGCTTTCCCAGTTCCTGTGCTGTCCATCACCCTGCTTCATGGTGAACCTTCAAGAAACCCTTCCCCTGCACTGGTTGCACACACACGGGTAGGGACGGGGCTCCAGTGGCCAGCACGAAGGATCCCAGAGCCCAGGTCCTGTGCAGAGTCTCCAGTGCCCTCTGGCAAGACACCCACAGCGAGAACCAGAATTTTTCATCTAACAGACTGAACCCTCCACTTCTCGGCCAGCACATGGAATTCCATGACTAATGATCTGCGAGATGCGCAACAAAACAAACCACATGCATGTGCATATATTCATGACCACACACACCCCTCAAAAGGCTCTCGAGTCCCTGCGGGATCCGGGTGACCGCAGAAGAACAGGAGCTGCATCCATGCCCACGCCCACAGCATCGCAGGGAGCTGCCACCCTCTAGAGGGGAAACCTCCACTCAGCACAGCACCCTGCAACCATCAGGCTGGCTTTCAAACCCTAAAGTATTAGGTTTCAACATTCGTACTAACGGCATTTTGTCCCTAAATCCCAAACAAATCACTGTAAAACTTTGTTCTCTCTCTGCACGAGCCCAGACCGAAGCAGCGCATCCCAGGAGGGAACAGCCAGACCCACACCTTCGTCATTCCATCCCTCAAAACAGCTGACACCCTGTTTTCTGCTCATCACATTAAAGAAATAAAATAATCAAGGAAGGCAAATAAACCTCCTCTTACCTGCCATGGGGTATCGCTGCCCTGTGCGGAAGTTATTCCTGTGTCCCTTGCAAACAAGCAAGTCCTGCCTGGGGCAACTGAACTCCAACCCCGTCTGCTCGGCTTTAAGCAGGACTGCCGAGATCCCACCCAGGACGGGGTGGAGAATCCTCCCTGGGAAAGAGCAGCTCGGTCAGAGCCTCTCCCAGCTGCTCTTCACATCTCGCCGGGGCTCTGACATGCCGTTTCCTTTCTCTTTCTCTCAGTATCCCGCAGCATTCGCTTCGGCTGCCGCCTCGCATCAGCACCGACAACAGCTTTGCGACAGGGATTGAGTTTGACAGTGCCAAAGGTGTGGGTGGCACGGGCCCCAGGAAGAAATACTGTCTGGAGATAAAGACAGGAAACATACAGTTTAAATCAGCTGTGGGTTGGAGAGGAGTGAACCACGCAGAGGTACTCGAAGCACTGGAGTTACAACAGTCAGAAATCCTCGATCAACAGGAGCGTGGGCCAGCTGAATGAGCTCAGTGCAAAGCACTGCTGTAACACCGGCACCGCCCCTGACACTCCCAGGGGCAGTGGGAAAAGCATCTTAAGTCTAGTACTTTTGCACTAAGAATCTTACACAGCAAAGGTTATTTTCTTTAAAACAATCTCTCTACCACATCCATTCTGATTGGGAAAGAGGCAGCTGATGAGGGTTACAATGCGTTTGGCAGTGAACAGACTGTATGGCCAGTGCTGTACGCTCACAGCCAGATGAGCTGGGAAGACCAACACAAGTGGGTGTGAGGGCAGCAACCACCTCCACCTGAGCACTGGGTGATTTGGGATTCCCTTGGGTTTTCAGGCAAATAGAGTCCAGAGGATGCTAAGTAGCATATTTGGGCTTTAACATGTTTATTGGCCACCATATGCACTTATTCGGTTTTGGACTTATTCTCTCTTTGTTTGAGACTGAACTGCCCAGCACCAGGCAGTTCCCACAGGCCAATGAGAGCAGCCAGTCCCTGGCTCCCACTGCCACTGATCACATAGGGGAAATCTACGTTTATGAGTACAGTGGAGAGATGGAGAAACCAGACAGCACACAACAGCAGAGATCACTGCTGTTGTTGCTGGGAGACCAGAGCTGATCCCTGGTCTTCATTTTCAGCTGCTCACAGCACACGACAGGTGCCTGACAGGGCACCAGCTCTTGCTAATAAACTGTGTGTCACAAGAGTTAATTAAGCACTAATGAAAGAAAATCCAAAAGCGTTCCAGGTCTTCATGGCTGCCAGACATGTATAGTAAACTGAAATAATTCCTGATGAGTTTCTGGTCGGAACATGCTTCTGCATCGCTTGTGGAGGGAGACAACCAGACACGGGTCTCAGGTGTCCTGACCAGGATGTGGTCAGGATAGCCATAGATTTCAGCAAGGCTGAAGAGCTGTATGGTGAGAACAGAAATTAGTTTTTAATAGCTTCTTAAACAAGATGTCTGAAAGTATAACCTATTCTGACTCCAGAAATCAGAGGAGATGGAGGCACAAGCCTCACACAGGGCACTCTTTGGAAAAGGGGTCCATTAGACTATGTTATCCCTGGTTGTCTGGGGGTGGCACAATCTGGAGAAGGTAGTATTCTGCAGGATGCTGGTACTTGCACCACTGAACCTGATACACGCAGTGATACAGAACAGCAATCACTTTTCAGAAGAGTTTTGTGAGCAGTCCCACTACCCCAGGCTGCTCCCTGCTGCCACACTGGGCTTCACATGCAGCTCAGGGGCTTTCCAAGTCTCATCCCCCACACTCTTGCACAATTAGCAATAACCCAAGGAGAGATGGCACCGCTGACTCGCCAGCGCTGGCGTGGCAGGACATCAGGGTTGTGTCTGGTGCGTTGGGTCTCCTCAGCCAACCCTCGTATCTGCAGAACTGGACGGGACCGTCCCATGGCTCCACGCCCATGTGTGACGCCTGTGCCTGCTCCCTGGAGATGGCCTGACCCCAGCTTCCTTCCCAGCCTCTCCAAACTCCTGGGCCCTCAGAGGAACAGCACTGTGATATTTTTAGCCTGTTTACAAAGACAGAGCAGTACATTTCTGTGCTGCTTGTAGTGAACAAGCACAAGTTTTATCGTTGGTGGGTCAGCCGGCAGCCATCTGGGCAGCAACGTGGAGGTGGCTTGCCAGAGTAGATACTGGCATCAGAGAAGGAAAGAGAACCAGAAAGAGCATCAGAAGAACGTGATCATTTTGCCTTTCCTTTAATATTTTTTTCTTCTTCTGAGGCTCCTCTGAGTGTAGAGAGTTTCATCCTCCCCACCGATGGCAATCTGGCTCAGCAGGAGCAGCAGCACCACAGGATCCCCACAGGATCCCCACAGGCTCCTGCTGCTCCCTTCTGTCAATGCTGGAGACAAAAAGGCCACAAAGAACCACAGGAATCCAAGAGCTGGATATTCTACGTGGTCTCCAGTGAGAGCATTATCCACCTTAGCGATTTCTTTCTTAAACTGTGATGTTAGTTTAAGCACAGCAGCCCAGCAGCAGTGGCAACAGTTCTTGTCAGGAAAATAACTAACCTTCTTCAGGTCCCCTTGAAGTTTCCTGGAGTCTGTGTGACCAAGTCACATCAGCATTTTGGTTATCCTATCACACATGGAGCAGAGTATTACCTTCTCCTTTCTTTGCAGATCTTTCCAGGGTTACTGATGCCCATATCCTAGCATCTTAAATGCTTTTTAACTGGAGCAGTATTGTCAGGTATGTTACTGGCATACAGGTGTGCTTCTGCAGGTTAGGAGTCCTAACACTTCTGTGTGTGGCCAGTGTTGGGTAGAAGACACCAAGCAGCTGCCTCTCAGTCTGTAGAAAACAAACTCTAGATGAATATGAATATTTGCAGCAGCTCTATACACAAACCACCAGTTCAAAACACCCTCTTGGTCCCACAAGTCAAAAAAGCAGCACAGGCAAACTCAAGTACTCTGGTGCAAGACACCAGCACGACACACGGTGCAGCAGCATTAGAAGGAGCACACACCAAAAAAAGCAGGTATATTTTCATCCAGTAGCCTTGATGCTTGATTTGTATCAGTACAGGATTAAATATGACTTTGGACTGACCTGTGAGGCATTTTTCCTTTGTGCTTTTCCAGAAGCCATCCCGAGCCTTGCTGGTGGAGCCCCTGGGCTGGTCGCTGAGGCATCGTCTCAGGCGGGGCTTCCCTCGTACCTCCATCCTCACCTGTACAGATCCAGTGCCTTGGAGAGATTTGCAGCATGTTAGGACCAAAGCAAATCCACTCTCACAGCTTTTGCCTCTCAAACTGAACTGTAAAAGTTCCTGCCAGGAGAAGTCTGCAGGTAGTTCATGGACCTCCCTCTGGCAAGAGTGTGGGGCAGAGCCCAGGGCAGCAGATCCCACCAGTGTCCCCACCACGGAGCACAGCCCAGCTCAGAGAAACCTCGGAGAAACCCTGCTCCAAAGCCACTTCTCTCCTGCACTATCCACACTCCAAGCAGTGACAGGGATGTATAAAAATCCTCTGACACATATCTGCTCAGTTACATGCCTACAAGGAGCGACTGAGGGAAGTGGGATTGTTTAGCCTGGAGAAGAGGTGGCTGAAGGAGACCTCATTATTGTCCACAACTGCCTGAAAGGAGGCTGTGGCGAGGTGAGTGCTGGGCTCTTCTCACAAGTGACAGGTGAGGGACGAGAGGAAATGGCCTCAAGTTGTGCCAAGGGAGGTTTAGACTGGACATCAGGAAAAATTTCTTCACTGAAAGGGTTCTCAGGCACACGAACAACTGCCCAGGGAAGTGGTGGAGTCTCCATCCCTGGAGGTGTTTAAAAGACAGGTAGACGAGTTTCTCAGGGATCTGGTTTCGTAGTGGACAGATATGGTTTGAAATGATGATCTCAAAGGTCTTTTCCAACCAGACAATTCTATGATTCTACGCCCGGAAACAGCACCCACGTCAGTATGTTCTTATAAGAGCATGCTGGAAGAAGTAGAGGCACACCCAGTCAGCACTGACTGATGAAGTTCCTTGGCAAAATCAGTCCTGGAAAAGAAAAACAATTAATGAGGAGACAACTTGAATGGAAGGTGACTATGAATGACTGCAGGACAGGCTTCACACATCCATCATTTCTATTTTTGGCAGCAGGTTTGGGTCTGATATCTCACAGGAATGAGTTTTGATGGTATTTGTTGAAGTGAGTTCAACACAGGGCAACACTCACCAGGCTGCTCCAGCACACACATCACTGACACATGTGCTCCTCTCCACTTCAGCTGATAAAACACCAATCCCCCACAGCTGGGTGCTCCACAATGAGCACACAACTCTATCCAAGGGGAGGTCTGAAAGCCCCATGGGAGTCTTTAAAGCCAGTTCGTTATGTTGTGGACTGATGCCACACACCTGCATCCTGATTAAGACAACTTAATTAATGTTCCTCAGCAGAAGGAAATCCAAGGACTGGAGGTGCAGATGACAGGGACAGTGACTGCTCTGTGACAGTGAACTGCAGCAAAAAGCATCCCCTCCTGGGAACCACCACTCTGTTCAGACCTGCAGGGCATACTGGGTGTAATGCATTTGATACAACAAACTTCTATGGTTGCCCCACCCCTGGAGGTGTTCAAGGACAGGTTGGATGGATTCTTGAGCAGGCAGGTCTCATGGGAGGTGTCCCTACCCATGGCAGGGAGGTTGGAACTGGATGAGTTTTAAGGTCCATTCTAACACAAACTATTCTTTGATTCTATGATTCTATTGTTCTATGAGTTTATGATTCTACAGCTGATATTTTGGCCCGAATTTCTAAGGCACTTGAAGTTAGTATCATGATAAAAAGAAATCACTAAGTATATAAATCCATTTTAAAAAGACAAATGCAACCCTGAATTGTAAGTGTGTGTGTATCTGGGCCACACAAGCAGCCATTCCCCACTCCTCAATGCCAGGGAAAGGCTCAGAGCAGAGGGCTCATCCCATGCAGCCACCTTCTTGGCCACATTCAGGATGCATTACAGGGAATAACCCTTCCACAAATATGAGACTCAATGGGATGAAGGCATTTAGGTTTAAAACCAATGTGTGCAGCCACCTGGAGAGCGATGGCAGAGATACACATCACAACTTGTGCAAGAGGCTGTTTCTGTCCCGGTGCCTGGAGAGCTGTGTAAAGGGACACAGAGATGCCCTGAGTCCTCCAAGGGCAAAGTGGAGCTCCTTGCCACTGGGCCCACAGCAGCTGGGGTCATCACACAGCCCTTAGTCACGGCTTCTGCTCAGAGGAAGAGAAAAGCATCACAAGCAGCTGGGACAGAGACAGCATAGTAAAAAAATTATGTTCATTTTGGTTTGCTTGATACATATAATACCACCTCCCACTGCTGTTATGTTGGCAATGTTTCTAACCAAACCTAGAGATTTTTAATACTAAAAAGCTGTTAAATACATTTTGTGCTGCCTGCTTCAAGTGTGATCCCTGGGAAGTGTAGTTTTCCCTCTGCTGATAAAAAAAAAGGTCACGTGAGTTCTCAAAGGGCAGGAACAAGCCAGCAGAGGAGCAATGGTCATGGCTGATGCACCTCTTCCCAGCAGCAGCTTTTCTCCCAGACCCATAACTGCAGCTCTGTGCAGCCCCTCTGCTGCTGGCAGTGCTGCAGGCAGCACCAGGGCAGGTTCTGGCCATGGCTGGTGCCTGCACCAGGACTGCCCACTGCTTGGATGGCTCCATGGGCAGCTGACAGCTCCCCAAGTGCAGACAGTGAGCACTCCTCCTGAGAGAGCAGAATGATGTCCAGGTGTGGTACCTCTAAGCAGTCCCAGGCACAGCAGTGCTGGCTTGCTCCAGGCATACTGCACAAAACCTGTTAAGCTTCATTTCATTTTTTCCCTTGTTGTCTAATGAGTCTGTGGCAGTCACCTACAATTTCATGGAGATACCACAGCTGTGAAGAAGAAAATCTGTTTCATAAAGCAAAAAGACTGATCAGGAACAAACAGACAGGCTACTTACATAAAGGAACTAAAGTACCTCCCGTTGTCTCCCAGACATGACCCTGAGCTTAAACACAAGGCACACTGAAAATAAAGCAGTGGCTGGGGAAAAACAGCAAAGTTGCTCCACATTCCTAGAAGTTTCTCACATTTCCATCTCCGCCTTGGGACTCCTGCAAGGGTGGAAACATTTCTGTAAACATCAGACCATGCCGAGATGAAGTGAACATCCTCACTCAGCAGATGCATTTAGGTAAAATTGATATTTTTAAATTATCCAGAATGGTAAAACAACATATTTGAACAACAACAACAAAAGAGCCATCAGTTAGCCACGAGGGTCACTGCAAAAATAATCTGAACCTGTCCACAGCATTGAAGGCCGAGATAAAAGTGGTTTTATGTACCATTTAGCATCTCCTTTGTGGAGAACTCGAGCATTTGTGCATCTGGATTTCATCTGCACCCGAATGAGACCGTGGGTGTAATATTTTAGCTTGAGCTGGCTGCAGCTGGTAACCATGTGTTTGGATACTGCCACTCGTTCTCAGAAATGTTTAAAGGGGCGTGTGAGCATGTGCATACTGTTAAAAAAGATAATTAATGACTCAACAGCTAAGCTTAAACTTGAGTCATTCTTTTGCCCAGAGACAGCTTTATTAGGCTGTACAGAGGAGTATTTATTCACAGTCAAATAAAAAATACACAATTTGAAGATAAATGGCTTCTCATTTAGCCCAAGGCCTCTTACAGTGCTCAAGGCACTGTCAGAATCAGCCAAGAAATGTCCCGTGTCTGTCTGCAGCAGGGCTGGGCATCAACAGCAAACCAGGTGACAGTCTTGAGTAAGAGGCATGTCTCAATTTTCTGTACATTCAAAATTTGGCCATCTCACCTGCTGGATACCAACATAAGAGATCTCATGCCCATCTCTAGACTAAGAGCTAAAGCTGTCATTTCCCAAAACAGACCTTGCCAAGGGAGAAGTTTCACTAGCAGAGGGGGGATTATAATTAGATCAGATATCCCTGTTTAACATTCACCCTCAGATCAAAGAGCAAACATGCTATTTGTCATACATAACATTTACAAATACCATGGGGTTAAAAGCAGCCTACATTGCTCTTACCCCCAGTCATATTCCTCTGTTAGAAGCAGCAACATGGAGGTCACTTCTTTCCTCCTCAAGAGGAGTGTTCAACCAAGATTTTAGGATTAATTATACAAGGCAGGAACAAAGTACACTGTGTTAGAGAATGGAGATGGATACGTTGGCAGTTGTGTTTTCTTGGGCAAGTCAGCTGTCCCTTCAGAGAACTGCCTTCACAGAGGAATTAAAGCAGCAATAGTTTAATCAGTCCAGACAATCCACAGGAAGACTTTGGTCACCTCTTGTAAGCTTATTATACTGGAACAAGTAAACGTCCTCCCTTGCTGCAGCTGTGATCCTGATCAGCCCCTGCTGGCTGTCTCAGGGGCGCTGGTTCCTGCCACCCTCCTGACAGACCCTCCGCGCTCCGATGGGGCTGCACCCATCCCATTGCTCAATCAGTATCTCCTCTTTCAGCTTCGTAATTTCCAAAAAAAACCACAGGCAAGCACCTGTAGGCCAAACCAGGGGGTCAGCAGGCATTGGCAGGGAACCTCTGGAGAGCTGTAGGACCTAACGTTGGAGTCACAGAAAGGGCAGAAACAGGTGAGCTGTTACATACGGGCTGACATTGCCAGTTCTTGCCAAGGAAACACACGCTTCCCTGTCAGCAAAGACAAGAGACCTTCAGGAAGCTGTGCGTGAGAACCAAGCCACTGACCACAGCAGTCACAGTCCTCCCAGTTCTGGTGCCTCTTTGAGGACCAGATGTTTCAATGCAGGGAAAAGGCAGACTTGGGCAGCTTAACTCTAGCAAACACATAGCCCGGGGCATCAATGCCTGGAAAAATGGAGTCTGGAAAAGGTCAGGGCCAGACCTGCTAAAATGAAGAGCAGTCTCAGCCCATTTGTGTGAAAAGACCTGCTGGTACAATGAACATGCAAATTTTGTCTCCCTGCACCAGGATGAGCTGTTGCTCCTGCAGCGGAGCCGCAATCAGGACCAGATGCTCAACCTTCCCATAACCCTTCTCCCTGCTTCCTTCTTCCTTCCCTCAGAGAAGTTTTTCAGCTTGTTATGTGTTACAGTCCCAATGTACAGAACCTGGCAGCAGTGTAGGTTTTTGTAGTTTACACAAACATTCATTTAATACCTTTGTGGAAAAATTGTGGAAATCAGTGGGATTATAGGCACCCACTGACCCCAGGATACTTACTTGGTGGACTTCTTATTTTTCAACCAAGTTGTTATTCTGACACCCTTAAGCCATGGATTTCCTTTTGAATGGTATTTAGGTTTGGTTATGTAAAATTGGAACATATGAAACCTTTACACCAGGAGAACAGCAGACAGCCTTTCAATGAGGTTGGGAGTCTGTGCCAGGACAGGGATTTTCACGCTATTTTAAGAATTTACAAGTTGTCTCAAGTCTTAAGTGATAAAAACATCAAGTAGTGAGAGTGCACTGAACCCCGTGTTTTGCTGTTCAGCCAGCCTAGTGGGAACATGCTAGTGCAAACCTTTAAATGTAAGCACCAGCTGGAGGCATTTCCTTCAGCTGCCACCACAAGGCATTAACCAGGTGTTAACCAGAACCACTGGGTTTGCCAGAAGGGGAGACTCAAGAGGTGCTGTCCTAGAAGGACTGGTATTGTCTAGAGCCAGCGTGTGAATACAGTGAAGGAACAGAAATCCACTTTTATGATAGCACCAGGGTTGAGGGTGATGACAGATGACTTAAAAGGAGCAATGGCAGGTTTTTTTAGAAACAATTTAGAGTCTTAAGGGAGAGTTTATTAAGTCTTAATCATCAAATAAAACTTGTTTCAGCAGTTTCACTTCATCACCAGGCCAAGGACATGGTTTGTGGGAGGAGTATGTATTGCCCAGGGTGACAGAATGGCTCATCTGCAACAGCTCCCTCTGCTCTTCCAGCCTATTTACGTGCAGCACGTCAGGCTCACAAGCACTTTTAGTGGCACCACTGGACAAATAATTCATTTGTATGTGAGAAAAACTCAGCACCAGGTTGTGTGCACTGCAGGGGCCAAGAAGGAAAAAACACAGGGCTGCAGGTGCTCAGCCTGTGCAGACTGTCAGGAGGATCTACAGGTAGGGATAAGAAACTGGAACGGATGCAGTGCTCTCCAGAGCCACAGCAGCAATTCCTGCGTGCTGAGGAATGACTGGCGCCGCGCCAGAGAGAGGCTGTGCCCTGCAGAGCTGCTCCGTGGGCACGTGAGGGAGTCACTTGGTAAAGAAAAGCCTTTTTAAAAACCACATTTCTTATAAAAAAGGGATTGGAAAATAATGTTTACAAAATGAAGACATGTTTTCCAGGCACCTACCTGAAGCTTATCCATAGCCAACTAGCAGGGAAAGCAGAGTCCAGAAGGAATGATTTCTTTAATTTATTTTTAAAATAAGATGCTCTCAGTTTCTCAGAAAATTCTCAAAAAGGGCAAAAAAATATCCAGCTTTAGTTTTTAGTCTTAGAATGGTACATCTATAGGCCTATGCTAGGCTAAAATTTGACAGCTCAAGAGGATCACCACGTCTTTGAAGACAAAGAGTGAAGAGCTGAGAAGCAGATTATTAGAGCCTGAAAAAGATACTAATTTTGACTAAAATACTGTTGTATGTGTGGAAGTAGGACAAGGTAAGACAGCAGTCTTGTATCTCTTCAGAAAACACAGGCATTTCAATCATGAATTTCATTTCAACTATAATCATGTTTCAAATAAACATGTAAATAACAAGTGTTACTTCAACACGCCGAGTTTGAAAGAGCTGTTAAGACATCTCTGTAAAAGCACTGGATTTTCCTCTGTACAGTGTTTAATAATTCTCTCTGAAAGTTTTCAAAGACATTTGCCAAGCAGCCTGTGACTCAGAGGGTGGGTGCTGCAGAGATGCCCACGCACCAGCAGGACGCGCAGCTGCCCCAGCCCAGATTTCCAGTTTCAGTTCCCGAATCCCACATTTTCAGTCCCACATACCATTACTAGTCACCACCTGCAAAGGGAATGAAAACTCTAGAAGAAAAAGCAAGGAAACTAAAAGAGGCAGTGGGATCAGCACCAGAATGTGGATGCTGGCAGTCACCTAGCACAAAACCCATCACCTCTGCTGCAGCCTGGCACCAGGAGCCTGCCAACCTCCCTGTGATCTCCTTCAGACACACAGACTGGCACCAAAGGTTTCGCATACAGCACACTCTGGGCTTCACAGCAGAGACAACCACTGTTTCATCAAGTTTATATTTCTAGGATCCAGCTCAAAACCAACAACATCGCTGGATCTGCAGTAACAGCTCCAGCAGCTGCCTGAAGTCAATGTGACATGAACCAGGCTTTGCTCTGGAAGCAGAGGCAGCCACGCAGGTTTCTCAATGGGCAGCTCAATTCTGACACAGCTAAGCTACTGAAGAACCTCTTTGAAATATTTGTAGTCATATACCTTTACTGGGCTGGTTAAAAAAAAACCAAGTATACCACAGAGTTTTCAGGTGAAAGTCTGCTTTCAAAAATGCATTTTGGTCAAAATTTAACCCCCTTTGATGGTTGGAAGATAAATTTAACAGCAGAGATAATGATAAGGAGGTGCACACTTGAAATAAGGTACCAAATTGTAACAGTAAGGGCAATTTAAGTCTCTTACAAATTATCAAGGGTTGTGACAGATTAATGAATTTTTAAAATTAAGGTTAGATTTCTTCTAGAACAGGCGCTGGAGGCAGCTAGATCAGAAATTCATTTAGGGAAATATTACAATCTCTGTTACACAGTTTTCATACTGCAGCACCATGAAGGCTTCTGCTCCACACATACCTGAGCATCCTTCCGAGGAGCATGGGAACACAAACCCACAGCGCTGGCTCCAGCAGCTGAGCCCCTCTACACTCATGGCCTTCCCCACAAATAAAAAGCAACCACAGATGGGCAGATACGAGAAAAGGAAAATACAGCGTAGCCTCCCCGTCGGGGAATCGAACCCCGGTCTCCCGCGTGACAGGCGGGGATACTCACCACTATACTAACGAGGAACGGCTGCTGCGCTCCTTACAGCATTACCTGGCTGACCCCACCGAGCACATCAATGATGCCACTGCTGCTCCTCTACGGACGTCTTTGCCGAGGCCGCTGGTTTTCTCTCCAGTGCCACTGCTGCTCTTGCTGCAGGTCACTGGCTGCTCTGGCCGTAACAATCCAGCCTTGCCAGCACAGAGAGGCTGCTCAAAATACCAGGGTACCAACCATTTGCTCTTCCTCATCCTCCCTCAGGTGTGCAAGCTCTGCTCGGCCAAGAGCTTACAATGCCCGTGCTCACCACAAAGCTGCCTGTGTAAGAGCCAAGCTCAGGCTTCAATATGTGCTTTACAAATACACACATATATGCATAATATAAAGGATGCACGCTTTATGGAACACGTAAGCTCAGCTCTGATATTTCTTGTAGCAATCCCAGTCCAGAATCACTACTCTGTTGGTATCAAAGCAGTTCAGGAGGTTGCATTAATGCCTGTAAGAATACGATGCTGCATCACATCCACGTCCACAGATGTGTGTTGGGGTCTGAGTTAAAATCCAATGCTAAGAGCAAGAAGTTTTTACCTTTTTTAAAAAAAGGAAGATTCAAAACCTTTTCTCTCTGCGTTCAAACTGTTGCCAGTTACAGAAAACTGGGAAATACACACTGAGAATATAGGGAAAACTCAAGTCAAGAGACTTCACTTCCAGATTTCATAAGAGCTGAAGAAGTTCAAGGAAAACATGACACAAAACCATGTGGGGGGAGCATCTTGTGTCACTGTCATGGGCTACAGGCAAGAAAGGACTCCTGCCTATTCTGATCAGCCATATCCAGCTGTAGCCAGGGGAAAACATCACAGCAAGGCAGCGCCTGCAGAGCCATGGAAGGGAAGCGAGCTGTTATTTTTGTGTCAAGATTAATTTTGGGTTTGTTACTGGATGCAGAGGAAATGGACACGGAGCCAAAACGCAACCACAGCGAGTGAACTGTCACCAAACAGGTTAAAATTAATACAACACTGCAATCATTTCCCAGGCTGGAACACACTGTGGAGTGCTTTGTAACCATATCTGTGTGCTAAGGCAGCGTCCTACAGACTGCAATGTTTGCCTAAAGCTCTTCTCTCAGTCTGGCAGAGGAGCTGTTTGCATTGGAAACTCTCTGCCTGCTCCCTTCTCCATACCAGGTCCCAGCACACAGGAGAAACGCAGCTGAAAGTCGACACCTTGAAATCACACACCTTTGATAAGGCCCCAGATGCTCCGCTCTCACCCCATCAGAGCAAAGGGCAGCAGTATTTGGTGTGGAAGATGCTTATAAAATCTACAATGCATTCACTCCTGGTGGAAGCTGGAACTGATTTTTCAAAACTGTCCCATAGCAGAACTTAATATCTATTTGTCTAATGGCTTTTTTACTCCAGTGTTCTCCACATCACAGTTTTCTTGTGGTATCAAGAATCAAACCCTAATCCTCAAAGGACATGAGAACCGCACAATTAAGGGTTTCCTGTTTCAGGTCTTAGTTGGAACTGACAAACAAATACAGATACAGCTGGGGTGTCAACTCAGATGTAGTAATGGACTAATTGAAAAAAGCTGCAACAGCTACAGCCTCCAGCAGTCAGCTCTACACCTTTTGCATGCAATGGTTAGAGGGGCTGGAGGGCTTCTGAACTGATCCCATGTGTAAGTTTCCAGGCAAAAAGTCTCCCAGCACTGAAATTCATCATCTTTCCCAATAGATCAGCAACTGATGTTATGCCTTAGCCCAGCTCAGGACCTCTAGCCAGAAGGCCCTGCCTATGAGCTTCCCACACCCACCCCGCACTCCTGAGAGAAGGAATTTGGAAAGGGCAGGAGGCTAATGTAAAGCAGGCTGGTTTCCAGACCGTGGGGAATGATGGCTTTCTTAAAAACTGGCTGCCAGTAAATGCCTCAAATCGAAAGATGAATCAATCAAAATTTAAAAATAAATAAAGGCCAGAAAAGGGACCAGGTTATAAGATTTTGAGCACTTGTAATTCCCCTGGTACTATGTTACACAGTTCAGAGACTCTCTGACCATGGGGTTTTTGTTTGGTTGGGTTGTGGCTTTCCTCCCTTATCCTTTCCAGTAAAGCAAATATGTGTTTTACTCTTGGGGCACGTGGGCACACCATTAGCTTAGCAACGTGCCTTTTATGAAAGGTAAATCCTTTGCTAAAACCTGTGCTTCACTGGGGACAAATGACTAACAGCAATGCCCTTGGTGGGAAGGCAGAGACCAGGCATCCGTGAGCCGGTTGGGGTTGTCCAGCACCAAATGGAATGCAGACCTGAGCAATGCCTCTCAGCTTCCCCCTACAAGAGGTTACACTCCTCCAGCGTATCCATCAGCCTGAAATGCTGAAACAGAACGGCCTTTCTAGAAGATACAGAGAGGGAGGCAGTGGGACTGCTAGGGATAGTCCTGGAAGGAGGTAGATCTACCCAAAGTGAGAAAATGCAGAAACCTGTGGTTCCTGTTATCATGAGCAGAGGGGACACACAGCCTCTGGCAGGACCTTGCCAGGGACTTCAAGTGAAGGGCTAAGCTGTAATAAACTGGTCACAATGTAAAAGTGGTAAGGGGCTGCCAACTCAAAGTCAAATACTGCAGATGACATCAGCTCTGGAGTTAACAGCTAGCATTGCTTCCAGGTCAAAGCTGCTGACTTAAGAATACAGCAAACTTAATTTGCTGCAGCCAATTCCTCCAGTGACCCCTCTCCTCTACATCTTTGATGCCACTGACTGGGTATTCGCTCTTCACATTTATTGGGCAAAGCACCTCTCCCTGCATTCCCTGGCTGCTTCCAGGCTTGCCTTCCTCTGCTGCCACCAGTCCCTGGCCAAAACTCAGGGCCATTTGCTTTGATACACTTCGCCTCGTTATATCAGTCTCCTTCAACAGAACCACTCCACAATTCCTAGTAGCAGAAGACACAGGCTAGGGCAGTCAGTACCATCTTTGCCTCAAGTTCTCACTTGACAGGCTTCCAGCTCTTCAAGCCCAGGAGCAGAAGTGGTGGGAGTGAGGCATTCCCCACTGGAGAGGAAAACAGTTAAGGAGTCCTGGAGCTGGCTGGGCACACGTGATGCCATTGGATCAGACACACTCCAGCTGAGGGTGAGGATGGAGCTAACCCCTGGAAGGTCACAAACCTTCTTGAGCAAAGAAGGTTCCTGATGGCAGAAGAAAGGCAAATGCTGCATCCATCCTCAGTCAGGGGAAGACCCTGGTGACTGGAAAGGCAACATTGTGCCCAGTTTTTAAAAGGGTACAAAGGAGAACCCTGTGAATTACCGACCTGTCAGCCTCACCTCTGTGCCTGGGAAGATCACAGAAGAGATCCTCCTAGAAGATAAGCAACCCCCGGTATCAATATGGGATGGAGGATGATGCGATTGGGAGCAGCCCCATGGAGAAGGCCTTGGGGTGCTGATTGATGAGAAGCTCGACATGAGCTGGCAATGGGTGCTCACAGCCCAGAAGGGCCAACAGTGTCCTGGGCTGCATCAAAGAGTTGCCAGCAGGGTAAGGGAGGTTGAAGGAGGGCATTCCCCACCTCTACTCCACTCAGTCCTGTGTCCAGTTCTGGAAACCCCAACATAAGAAGGATATGGAATTGGTGCGGTGGGTCCAGAGGAGGCTACAAAGATGATCAGAGGGCTGGAACACTTCTGCTATGAGGACAGGCTGAGAGAGCTGGGGTTATTCAGCCTGGAGATGAGAAGGCTCTGTGGCAACTTCATAGCGGCCTTCCAGTACCTGAAAGGGCTACAAGAAAGCTGAGGACGCACTTTTTACAAGGGCTTGTAGTGATAGGACGAGGGGGAATGGCTTTAAACTGGAAGGGGGAAGATTTAGATTAGACATTAGGAAGAAATTACTCACAATAGGGGTGGGGAGGCCCTGGCACAGGTTGCCCAGGGAAGTCATGGGTGTCCACTCCCTGGAAGTGTTCAGGGACAGGCTGGATGAGGCCTTGAGCAGCCTGGTCTGGTGGAAGGTGTCCGTGCCCATGGCAGGGGGTTGGAACTGGATGGGCTTTAAGGTCCTTTCCAACTCAAATCATTCTATGAGTCTGTAAGACGCAAGAGGGTACTACAGGCTGGTCACCTCACCCCAGTGCCCAGGAAGGCTGCAGAGCAAGTCCACAAGGCACATCTAGGCACACGAAGGACAAGGCAGTGATTAGGACAGTACAGCTTTACCAAGGGCAAATTGTGCCAGACTGTGACAACTGCTCTCTGGCTAACAGAGAGCACTGAATGTTGTTTAACCTGACCTCAGTAGGGCCTTTGACAGCACCTCTCATAATTAACTTAGAGCCAAACTGGTGAAATACAGAGTGAACAGGCAAATGGAAAACCGGCTGAACAATCAGACTCAAAGGGCTATGACAAGTGGTACAGAAAGTACCCAAAACTTTATTTGCAAATAATATCCTAGGTGCTTACTGTGCCTTAATATCACAGGGGCTGCAAGCCCTTTGCCTTTCAGGATTTGCAGTCTGGAGTTTGGCTCTGGGTCTTTACTCTTTCTTTGTATTTCTACCCCCTCAGTTGAGGGGATGTGTTCTATCGTCTGCCTGAAATGCACTGTCATTTTGGATCCCTCTTCCTTTTTCAGGTTTCAGAACACTTCCTCTAGTCATTGCTCAATACTTAAGCTGGTTTAGGGCAAAGAAATGATATGTAAATCTCCTTTATGGTTATGTAAAGAAAATGCAGAATGCTGCAATAAACCCTGGCCAAAGGCTGCTCTCAGCCAGCACTGCTCAGCCAGAATTGGAAGGAGGGATCTGTCTCCACATTAACAACTTGCCACCTTGCTCATCAACTCAAACCTATTTCTGAGACCATAAGTACTCTCAGTGTACACATTTCCTCTCCATATGGCACAGCTCTACATCCTTCCTGAGAAAGGCATCTTCAGGAGCTGAAGACCTTTGTTGTGTCCTTGGAAGAGAAATTTTTACCTGCATAAAGTCCATATTGCTTCTTCTGCAACTGCTGTGCCAGAGCAGAGCTACTCTCATCATTTCCCTTCCAATTCACACTGGGATCCTGTAGGATTACAAATGAGCCATCATTGCCAAATTATCTCAAACTCCATGCTTATAGGTTGTATAAAAACTCTCTCCCTGTCCTGCCTGCAGACACGGAGCCACACCAATGGCTCTGCAGCCCTAACATCAACGCCCCAAGGCAGAGATGCCCCTGGTGCAACCGATGCTGTGTCAAGTCCCTGGGAGCAGTGCTTCATTTGGGAACAGCAAAAAATGGTCAACCACCGTGGTGACTCCCATGTTCTGTGCACAAGGTCACAGCTACCACTCTTTAATGCTCTAGAAAGTGGATACACTTACGGAGCGCCTGCTGATGGCCCAGAGATAATGCCTCTAGAGCAGGAGAGGGTTCACTCTGGCACAGAAGGCAAACCTCAATTTTACCTAGTTCTAAAAATAGTGAAGTTACAAAGATTATTAAATAAGAGGTTTGCATTTCTGGGTCAAATAAAATTCAACCACAGCTGGCTGATTTGTCTTACAGTAAGAGGAAGTCGCTTGTTTCATACTTTTTCTTTAATTCAGATTCACAGATAAAATAGAACTAAACAAGCGTGCACACAGACTGCACCAGGAAGCAGCTAAGAATCCAGCTGAAATGCAAACCAGCTTCCACAAAAGGCTACTCCAGTTCACACCAAGAAAAACAGCAAACCAAACAGAGCAGCACCCCACAGACTTGTAAAAGAACTTCTGTTTCTTACAAGCTCATTTTCTCTCAGTAAAAATAATCTCTGTGGTGCAGAGCTCCTTTTTGCCAGACTCGATGGAGATACAACAAATAAAGTAATTTTCAGGATTTTTTTTGCAGTTCAAAGATTTGTAGTTTGGATGGCTAAAATACTTGTATAGTGAACCTTGAAGACCGGTCTCTGACACAGAAAGCTTGCCACAAGGTGCACTGCCAGCACACTGTTGTGTGTTGTGTTCATTCCTGACAACTTCTTGCCTGTCAGGCATCCAGTCAGAAGAACTCCAGGACAATGTAATTTGGCTTTTCCAAAACATAAGCAAAGAACAATTCCAACAGAGAAGTAGTTGTGGTTTATATACAACATGCAGTTTGTACAGGAAAATATCACTGACTCACCTGTGTGCACGAATTGGGATGTGCTCTCGAGCTAGTCTGGGAGGCAAAGGCTCACAGCAGCTTCACGGCACGGTTTCTACCGCAACACCACAAAACTAACTCTCTTTAGGACATCAAACGTTTCTACAAACAGGACCTGAATCTAAGAGCTGTGAAGTATAGTCTTTTATTAAAGAAGGGGGAGAAGAGAACATGAAAACCATACCAGCTGTGTTTCTTTGGCATAAAATGTTACAGTACCAACGATCATAGTAATTTACGATGCTAAAGAAAAAATCTACACCCAGAAATCCCTCCCAAAACCCATAAATGCAGGCAAACAATGAACAATCTCAAATTATTTATTAGGAAAAGACAAAGTATTGTTTCAACATTCATACAGAACAAATGGTAATAAAACCAGGAAAATAAACTGTAAAAAGTAGGCCCATCGCAGAGGAGCTGGGTTATGACAAAGTAAATGAAATCCAAACTTCATGCAAACAAGCAGTAAAGAATTATTTACAGTTTTGATGGGATGAATTATAGCATTGGCCGTATTTGGGCCCCAATCAAATTACTGAGTGACACATTAAGGGATCAAACCTGTACATTCAATAATGAGAATCTATAAAAAGAAAAATAATTTAAACAGTTTTTACAAGAGCTGCATTACAGATGGCATAAAGGGATCATTTACAAGAGCTGTATTAACAGGTGACGCAAAGGTACCAATCAGTACTTTATGAATAAAAATTTGTAGCACATATTTTTACATCACATCTTCAGTGCCTGAACAGTAAACAAGAAAGTGGAGACATAACATGAGTGCAATGTAATAGAATAAGGCAACTCAACCAAATGGCTCTTCGGAGAACGTCCATCCTACAAGGGTTTACAATTTATAAATTTGCCTGTCCGCTTCGCTAACCGACTAAAACAAATACCTGAAGACAAAAATTGGTGATTAGAAGGCTTGCAGATGAGACAGTACACAGAAAATTAAATACTCATTTGTTAAATGCCAAAACTCAGAAACGTAAAAAAGTGCAGATTATAAAAAGCCCTCTATGTCCTCTCTAACATCAATACACTTTCATGTTATAGACATCATAATTTAATATGTCTCAAAATACAAATTCACTAGTCTTATAATTAAATTCTTTGCTAATGCACACTCTGAAACTAATACATCTGCTCCCAGGGCTTGAATTTACAATGTCCTTAAATTGATGCTAGAAGAACTGTGAAATGCTAGCAATTTACAGCAATGATTAGCAACTGATACACCTATTCCAGTTTATTTTATAGCCAAAACTAACACATTTAGCTTTCAGAAGTAGGTTAAACGCGTGGTTTTTGTATTTTCAACATCCTCCCCAAAAGCTTACAGTAATGGCTGATTTTCTTGAAGTTTTAGCAGAGAACAAACGCCAGTGGTGTTCTACTCAGTACTATTGGTTTAAACAGCTACAATGATGAAACAAGATGAAGGGTAACACTGAAATCCAGCAATGAAGAATCATCTGTATCATAATGCACAACAGGAATGTCACAGGCCTTACGGAAAGAGCAGAGGACGCCAAGCCTCCCAATGACTTGCCACATTAATACACACAGTCCACATACTCCAAAGAAACCCAAACAGGAAACTTGAAATAAGGCGAAAAAATACTTGGAAATGATAAACGTTAAGTCTGTCAGAAGGACCATGCCATAAATATTTTGTTACAATTTCTATTTAGAACCCTTATTTTCAACAAATGATTTAGCACCAGCAGGAATATGTGAAGTAGCATTACCGTGTTCCCCACGCAGAAGACCTCGAGGCCAAATCTTGCTCATTAGTTTAAAACAGTCCCCATTTAAGAGAACCATGTACTCAAGTAACTGAAGTGAGCAGGATTTGGCACTCAGTTATGCAAACCTAGACTGCTCAAACGTATTCCATTAGCACATTGGTAATTATAAACATATTAGAACATCTTTTCAGATGTTTTTAGAAAGTGTGTTTTTAAGAATATTTAACGTGTAAAGTAAAACAGGTTTCTTTGCAGACTTTTTAAATGTGAAGAATTAGTCTTTTTATCACAGATGACAGAATACTGGTGATATACTTTGGAATATCAGTAAAACTTAAAGAATGTAAGCAGGGAATTCTGTCTTTATACTGTGAATAAAGCATTTTTTTTTATCTCCCATGGTCATGTCTGAGGACTTAATTCACCCATTTTATCCACAATGATTTTTAAGTCTGTTCCCTCTCACTGTGTGTTAATGGGAAATGAAAAAATTAACACAACTGATACAGTAGCTGTATGTGCCAAGTGTGTTCCTAGCTCTGCACTGTGACCTACAGGTCTTGGTCAAACACTTCCTGACCCACAGACTTCTGTTTACTCTTTAACCTAAGCAAAGCTCTATTGCATATTACGTTTTTTACGCCTACTCAATCCAAATTAAAGGATGTAGAAAGCCCTGTCACTAGGAAAACACTGATCTCTGAAGTGTGGAAGTGGACTCAGGATAAAAAGCTGACCATCAGTAGCTCAACAGAACCAAACTGACCTTCATCTCCATTCTGAGCTCAACTCTTTCCTCAAGATCACGGCCATCTAGTATCCAGAATATGAGTGCTGACAGCAATATCTGAAATTGGTTGAATGCAAATTTGAGCATTAACATAAGTTAATGACAGAACGCACAAGACATCATCTAACCTTTAAGAAGCACAGATTTGCTCTAGGTGAAAGATACTTTAATTAGTTCCAAATATTAAAGTTCCACTGTTATTCTGAAACATTTAGAAATGAGAAGTTATTGCAGCTTCTCTGGAAATAGGTATTTCCTGAAGACCTATACTGGATAGAGAGAAAGAGTTTGTATTACAACCCTTAAAGGCAAGATAATCACCTTGCACATATACTACTAACAATTCAAATGCACGCAGGAATCTCTCAGTACTACTGAAGGAATATTTAATCTTTTATGAGAAGCCAGAACTGAGCTTTTGTTCTTAATACACAGGGTAAGAGTTCAGTGGACAGTATGGTCTCATATTCCTTCCACACCATAACTCTCGAGTTATGAATGGAGGTGTTGGAAGAACCACACAGGCGCTTGCTTGCAAAACACTACTGACAGGGAGAGAAAGATCTTCAAAAGGCAGGTTGGACACCTAAAAACCTTTTGAAAACTTGGCCCAAACTGTAAGACAAAGAATGTATCAGTGCTGCTTCTCTCCAAATTGTTAAATTTATTGAGGCTTTACTAAAAGAATGAAAAAGTGTTTATACTTAAAACTCTATCAGTAAAAAACAGAGGACGCGTTCAATGTATCTTGATAAATATTCAAAACCTATTGCAGAAGTTCCCTTCTCATTCCAATTGCAGTTATCCTAGTAGAACTAAAAAGGTGACAGTGGTTAACTTTAATAGCTATACCAACTTGGAATAGCTTAACCTAAAAATGAAGTTCTTTGGCCAGAAATAATCTGTACATATCTGACTGAAAACTTGCATGACTTCTAGGGAGATACTGATACCATAAAACTGTGCGTAATACTTAAAAAGACCAAGCTGGAGGGATGAGAACAAGAAATGCAAAAGCATTACTCCAGGATAAGGGTTACACAGCTACGAAGCCAGAAACCTGATGCTGTTTTCCTGGCATCTCTAGCTACACGGGATTGAAAGGATCATCTCCACGGGCAATACAATTATCTGTCATTTCTCTGGTAGCAATACTGGTTAGGAAACCTCCTGGATAGAGTCTCAGTACCAGCAAAATTGGCATTATATGAAAAAATTAAAAGGCACTCACACGGCTGATCCAAGCTGAAAATGATTACACATTTGAAATGAGCTTTACATTTTACTTTAGAGGAAAAACACACAACCTTCCTCTAGATAAGTGGTTCTTGAGAAGACAACAACAGCCTCAAGGAAACTCCGAATTTTCTCTACTGTAGCACATTACATTGAATCAATTCACTCTAAAGCCATTTCAACCAGTTAGCTTTGAGGAAAGGAAATGGCAAGTGTGAAATTAAAAACAGATTATGGAAAAGAAGCTACTTCAGTGATTTGTATAAAAGAAACAAGACTTTTCAACATATTTAGAAGATAATTTGGATGAGAAGAAGGATGATAAGGCTTATCCTTCAACCGTTTGTGATGCCTAGCATTGCTACCAGTGTGGTCAATCTTTGGAGACACTCTAATAAATTGAGAGAAAGTGAGATGGAACTCAAAGACGTGGTAAATACAGCCCCCCTTGGCTTTACAGAAGGGCTTGGAAACCTCTCTGGTTGCTCTTTTAATGAAGAAATGATTGTGCTGATAAAAGTAGCAAAAGGAAGTCATTTTTTTTAGGAGCTCAAGGGAAGTAAAACAGAGGTAGGCCATACTTTTTGATTCTCACAGTAGTTTCTATACAGTACAGCTATTCAAGAATTATTCCATTCATTTATTCTGTAACTGTATAATTTACTTTAGAACTGCATCTTAGGGCATATCGATTTTAAATGGTTTAAATTAAGCACAATCATTAAGTAATCATCTTCTACATGTGCTTCTGGTTAAATATAAAAGTAACATCTAACTACTGCCTCAAAGAACAGCTCTTTTTCAGCATCACAAAATGAGAAGTAGCAATAAATACGGTCTAAAGGAACTGTTCCTAACCAAGTTGTTGTATATGTCTTAAGTACTTCACTCTGCCAGAAAAATACACAGTCAGCTTGCAAAATTTTCAGGAGGCTGTTGAAGCACTGAGAAAATTAAATTTTTACAAAGTTTCATGACCAAATAAAAGTTATTTTCTACAGGCAATTGTAACTTAAAAGGAACAGCATACAGTATTTATAAAGACATTCTATAAAAAGTATATTCACTTCCTTTCTGAAGTGCTCGGATTTAGCATTACGCCAGCTGAACAGTAAGTGTAATTTTGGTTCTTATGTCTAAAATTAAACATCAAAGCAAGTACAATGGAAATGTAGTATGAGCACCAGGAAAAGCAACAATAAGTGGAACAGCATTTGTGATTGGCATTGGGCTTAATGAATTGACTCTTAACTTACTGTACTCAAAGGAGCATAGAATTAACATATGTTAGTACAGGGCTTTGAATTTCAAGAACAGAAAGAGAAGACTGAAAATAGCACATAGAGGTTTCTAAGACACCGGGTGGATGTGTCTGAATACAACATGGCCATGTTGGGGAATACTCGAGCAATCGGTTTAAAAATCACCTTAAAGCAAACATGAATATGTTCTAGTCTGCTTGCTCTTCATGCAATTATAGGAAATATTTAACATTAAAATGGTATCATAAAATTGGGTAGTTCTTTAGTCCACAGAGAGTCATATGGCTAATGACTATAACATTCTCATAAGTTTATGATATCATGTCCTGGCTTCAGGACAAAACTTAGTACAACAATCACAACTGTAAATTTTAAAAGTATACAGAAAACACCAAAGATCAGTTCCAGAGTATGGATTTTATCCCAAGGCCACAATTTGAAGAACGGTTCCATATTGCAAGTGCACTAAATATTGGTCCATTTGGTGCTGCAATACAACCTCTGATGCCATCCTCAACTTTCAAAAACAAGCTTCCAAATCCAGAAGGCAAGCTAACAAGCCCTCATTTTCAACCTCTAATTAGATGCTGATCAACTCTTACAAAATTAAGGGGAAACGACATTTTCCAATTAGTTGGATGGGACAGAAATCTTCCAACCCTCCACAGAAATCAGCCAAAGCATCAGAATTACGAGATCCCACATTTAGTCTATTTTGTAACAATTTCTTTCATTCTCTTGGGCTTTGTTGTACCTTTACAAATAACGATGCGTGATGTCAGAATTTGTACGAGAGCAAAAAAACCAGAAGGCGTTTTGGAAGTCATGTCCTCAAAAAAAGCCACCTCAACTCTCAAAACCTGCCTTCAATAATCATCAAATCCAACCAATGGCAGAGGGACTCTTCCCAAACACCAGCTGCATCTTCAAATAAATGAAGAGTGCAAGTAAATATCTTCACAAAATCTTCAAAACATCAAACTGCCCAGTCTGTTGCTTTGGCTTATTTTGTGTGTTTCTATTCTTCCCACTGAAAAATAAAGATTATTATTTCCATTACACGTAAAAATAAAACAATAACTACTGTGGGAAGCAACTGTCTACAGTTTCCTCAATACGCAGACAGTACCTTACTGTTTTTGAAGTTGTTTTCTATACGTATGGGAAATTGTGCTCATAATATAGCACAAGTAATGAAAATAATTTTTCCTTCATCAATTATATACAGATTTGATAGTCTTAAAGTCTTAGGAGTGAACTCGCAGCATATTCACACTCAACACTTAAAGGATTGGCCTTCCTTTTTCTGGAAGCTTGTTTTCAGAGGATGTATTGCATATTAGAAGTTCAATACTGGTTACACGTACCAAAGAACATGAATGATACTCCCAAACATTTCACTTCTCAATGCCCAAAAAAGTGAGCCCCCCCCCCCTCCTTATAATGGCAATATTCAGCAGCTGATCACTTCCTAAAATCAGATACAGAAAATCTGCTATTTTCTTCACTCTTCCCCATATTCAGTTCCCATCGCCATAAGCAAGTGTCATTCAGGTCGAAAACAGTTCCGAGTAGGGACATCTGGTATCTCAACTGAAATTTGGCAGCCCAAGAAGAGCACCAACAGCTCCAAAGTATCCCTGTTAGAAACAAATAAATATTTCAGGTTCAAGTAGGGTACGAAATTCTGCATGGATCACATTTCAATGACAACAAAGCATTTGTCTGACCAACGCTGCAGAAAGAACACCGCATACTTTTAATATAAAATCTTTTATAACGATTTTTAAAGCTTTTTAAAGCCTAACTTGAGGAGACATCACCGTACACCACAGGGCTTAAGACATGTATTGGTGACTCCTACAGCACAGAAATCAGGTTTGGTTTGATTTTCCTACAGGAGCTGCATATTTTGGTTGCCAAATGATCTTCAATATCCATAGCAACATTATTCCTAAGGCACAAGTAAAAAACTAACTGCACCTCACATTTTTTTAAGAATTACATCCGAGCTTCAAGACAATTTTTCTGATTGTAGACTTACCCGCAGACAAAACCCCACATTCTCCTGTTGCATTACTTTCCCCATCTCTATAACTATGACATACAGAAATATTTGAAATCTATACTTGACCAAATGCAAGAATTTATAATGTTATTGAAGAAAAATCTGAAGAGTGTAGAACCAACAAGGACCCATTCTTACATTACTGCAGACACTAGCACCAAGACAAACTACTGCCAGTTTCAGGATAAGCAATAAAGGAGAAAGTTGTGAGAATCAACAGGAGACTAGATGTAATGCTGGAAGATCTGCAGACCAACAGAGAACAAAAATTGCCAGCCCACTGCCAAGAAACTCCAAGTCTCCCAGCTGTTGCACCTGTAATTAAGACTGGTTCCCTACAGTTTAAGCAAAACGGGCTGACTCTCTCTGATCTGCAGTACAGAAGCTGCCCAAAAGCAGAGTATGAAACCACTACAACTTAAAGGTTTATCTGTGGAGGTAGGAAAGCAGTCCTTGTTAAAAGCAGTCTTGACTTTCAGGATGTTGCGCAAACTCAGCTGAAACAACATAAGTATTTCAGAGGCCCATGCTTTAGATCTCTCTGCAATCTTCTGAAATACAATACTTACTGTTGTTGCCACCCAGACCCAAGGAAAGACTGTTGAACCTTAGCGCAGAGCTTGCCTCTCTCCAAAAATCTATAGCATGAACTGAGATACCCTGAAGTGACTGAAGTACTTCCCTGGCAGAGCACACTGTCCCCAGAGAATCAATACAGTACATGAAACCTCCTTTTCAATGTTTACTGAGTGCTTGGAGTCTCGGGTTATCACACGTGAGAACTACTCAATGCTGTGTTTGTGATGTATGGTTAAACAGTACACACAGATAAATGAACCAGAACATACCTCATGTTCTAGGAACAAGGCCTTCAGCTGGCCTTTCGACCAGTAATCCAGTGCATACGCAAGAAGCTTCATTGACAAAGTATTCACACGTAAAAAGTTGCCAACAAACACAACTCTGTTTATTTTCTAAAAAGAAGAGAAAACCAGCAAAGGATTAAGTCTTTTCACTGTTTCACACAGCTTTGAAAAATTAAGCTATGAAAGAACAGACTATTTGAGCAAGACAAACCCAACCACAATTAAAACATGTGCATTTCTCAGGAATTAAAGGACTTAATTTACAGAGAAGTAGCATTTGTCATTCAAATTCAGTGAACGTTTTCAGTAACTAAAACAGAGAAACTGCCAGCTAAAAGTGAAATTAGAAGAAAAATACTGATATTGAGTAGAGAAGACTCAATGCCTTCATAGCCCTGTACAATGCTGCTTGATCCATATGCAACAAGGCAGCACTGTAAAGAAGCCGAAGACAGTAAGAAGTAACAGATGGTCCTTTCATCTTCAGACCTCAACATACCTCTGTATAAGATTAGACCTAAGACCTACATACTAGACAGGAGCTGTGAATTTTAATCAAGTCGAAAGTAAGGAAGTGAAAATCATTCAATTTTCTCCATTCACTGAAATAAATCTAGCATTAAGTGGAAGCAACATTAAACACTGGTTTAATGAGAAAGCAAGAACCAAAGAAAATGTAATTGTGTTAGTCCTTAACATGGTGCTTAAATATACATCTAATTATGTCAGATGAATACCCATATCCCAGTTGCCTCAACATCTAGTATAACCATTAAACCTGTACTCACACAACTAACACGCAACTGTTTCACCATTTTGATGAAAGTAAAGACAGTAAAGACAAAATAAACACACACTGTTAATGCATCCAATCAAACACAGTTCTGCTCTATGGCAGGGAGTTGAAATAATTAAATCCATTTTATCCTTACGTATCAGTTCAACTTATTAGTTTGTGGATCCATATTAACCATTTCTTAAGATTTGCAGTTCTGTGACAATTGTTGGAATTCGACCGAAAACCCTCTTGGAATAAATCTAATCTGTGCTGTTTATGAGTTCTTATTTCTACTCAAATACACCCACCCTTAAACATAAATTGCATAAACTTGCCTCAGACTCAGACTATTAGTGTGTACTTTTAACTTCAATATCATTTTAATCCTTTTACTATCAAGCTTTGCCATAAAGCAAAAAAGCCAAAAATCAACTCAACATCCACTAAATTAACTTTCTTCCCTGAGACAGACATAAGAGATAAACAGAGAATGAAAGTGAGGGAGACCTTGCAATAGTAAATCCAGAAAAAGATATCAGCTTGGTTTCTAAGCAAAAGGAAGGCTACTGCAGCTAACAACATTGTTGATATTTCTGAAATTATCACCTCCACAGATTTTAAGCAGACCTCTATAGTTACCCTTGGTCTTCCCAGAGAAAGTTGTTACTAAACCTCACTTTATCCAAAGTTTGTTAATAATGAATGAGAAAGTCCCCAGTGCTCAGACACTCATAACTTCTACGCCTAAATTCAGCATTCTTCCATAGATCCTTGACTGTTTGTGCTCATCATATTGAAACTGAATGCATACTGGTTCTGTTTAGCAAAGCTTTGAGAAGACAGCAGGAAAACGTCTGTGTATCAACCAGTAAAAAGACAGGTGTCAAAATCATCTGAAACCTCAAAAGTTGGTAAAAATCAAACATAACACTTAGCTAGAAGCAAGGCTTTATAGAAGCTTTAATCAGAGAATAATTTCAGCTTGAAGAAACTGCTGGAGGCTATCAGGTCCTATGCACTGCTCAAAGCAGGTCTTTCAGCAACTTCAGCATGTAAGTTGCTCAAATCACATTTTTTAAACTCTCCAGGGACAGAGTCCACAGTGTCTCTGAGCCCATGTTTCTGGTCTTAATTACTCTCATTGTGAGCATCTTTATTCCTTTATACCAATCAGAACTCCCTCTGATACAAGTTGTGCCCATTGCTGCTCATCCTTTGGCTGTGCATGGCTGTAACTGGCAGGGTCTTCCTCCAGAGACAACCATTTCAGGCTCCAGCTTCCTCTTCAGGCTTAACCCAAATTCCTCAGTGTCTGCTCATGTTAGGTGCTCCAGGGCAGGGCTCTGTCTTGGTAACCTGTCTGTTAGAGTTGCTATAGTTTGTCAGAGCTTCTCTTTTGGAACAGATGTGGACGGGGAGGAGGGGGAAAGAGGTCATGCTCAAAGTATCACCCCTGACCTGCTGGCAATGATATTGCTGATATATCTCAGTACAAGGTCAGCCTTCACCACTGCACGTGTACACCACTGACTCATGTTCACTTCAACTTGTCTGCCAGCACCATCCTCTCTTCTACGATGCCTCTCCCTAGTCAGTCGCTATCCCTTTTGCTTTTGCCATGAGGATGCTATCCTGGAAGACCAATGAGCTATTTGGGGGTCCTTATACCATTAGCACAATCTCCCACAAAACCAGAATCCTGTTCTACTCAAGTCCATCCAGAGTTTTCATTCTGCTACTTACCTTTTTCATTTCACTCTTCTCAGAACCCTGAAGTCTACTATTTCAATGCTGTCACCAAAATTGCTGACCAGTTCTTCACTCATGAATAGCTGGTCCAGCACCAGGTCAGCCTGTCTAGCACTTGTGTCAGAAAATTGTCCCCAGCGCACTGACAAGTATGGATTGCTTGTGATCTGCCATGCTGACCTTCCAACAGAGGCTGGGATAGTCTCTCATGAGAAACAGGACTTATGAGTCCTCTTGTATGCCATGCTGCACGTGTCTGCATACAGAGATTTAAGCTGGGCCCACAATCACCCTGTTTTCAAACAGGCACAACATCCAGTACTACCCTGCTCCCTCACACATCTGCTGGCTTGGGGCTTCATTCCCCAACAAAGTTAGTTTGAAGTCTCATCATCAACTCACCCTCCCCACTGGCATAGACACTCTTGTCCCACTTTTCCAAAGACAGGAAAAACATTCTGAAACAATTTCGAGCTCTTTAATACTACATGGATTTCTTTCAAGCCAAAAGGTTTGAAATGATACATCATTTTAGCAGTCATTTAATCTGAAACCAAATAACAGACCTATAGATAGATCATGCCCTTGTCAGAAGTTTTTACCTCATTTACTGCACACATCCGGGCAATAGAGCCGATGTTGTTGGTGATGGTAACCAATATGGCTCTTGCAAGATCTTCTTTACTGACAGACTCTCGTTTCTCTTTGTAGATCATATTGCCAAAACTGCAACAGGAAAAATTTCCATTAAGCACAAAGTGATTCATGTGCATTTGAAGTAAAGTCAGAATATAGTTTTTATGATATAAAAGAACCTAAGTCTCACATTTGTTCTTAAGGAGTGCCCTTTTTAAGTCTGCATTAAATATAAATACAGCAATTTGGCAACTGACAGTATGACATATATTTATTCCTTCACACGAAACAGTCAACCTTGTTACAATAATGACTGCCAACAAGATATTTTTGTTTAGCTTGTTAACTTTCATGACAAAGCATCTACAGCAAAAAACAGCCTTGTTCTTAGGCAAGACCACTTTGCAAACCTAGTCACCGTAAATTAAGTCAATGCCTAAGTCTGGCTGGTGAATACTCCAACTCCTTATGCTTGCTACCTCACTCATAACATCTATTCAATCCTCTGTTCTCAAAGCAGAAGTAAAACAGAGATGAGTTGAATGGTTTTATGATGGGATACAATCCTCTGAAATGGAAAAACTGCTGACAGACTGCTATTCAGGCTGTATAAATTAAGAGTTCCATTACTATACACAGTAGATAATTTTTTACAAATCACAAAAAAGAAAAAACAAGACTAGGAACAACAGCTAAGCAGGATGCTTTGCCACCGAGGACTCTGTGCCATATTTAAGTCAGTTTGGAGAGCCAGAATCCTGACTATTCCAAAACTGAGAGTCATTAAAGATCCTAAGGGTCTTAAAAAGTAAATGAGAACAAAAAGTAGCTGTATGCAGAGAGAGTTAAGATGTATTGACTAAAAGCGTAAAGCATATGATCTCTAAAGAAGCTGGGACAGTTGGCTTCAAAGGGAGAAGAATAAAATTATCATGAATTAAGACTTCTTGCTACTGAATAAGAGCAGAGGTTTAACAAATTCTTATGCACATATTACTTTCATTCCCAAAGTTTGTTGTTCTTACATTCCTTAAGGGTACAGAAGCTGTAACATTACCAATCGCCTTCCTCGATGGAACAAAAAAAAGGCAGCTATGATACAAATCCTGGCAGTAAAATACGTTCATTCTCGTGGTGCAAACTGTTTACATTCAATAGCTTTCGTAAGTAAGAAAAGTAGTTAAAAACATTCCACCAGGTGCCTGTACTGACAGTCATGTATCAAAAAAAGCAACATCTTTCTGAAAAACAAGGAAGAGATACTTCTTTAAGAGCAACGAAAATGTCTTCTTCCACTCACCTTCCCTCTGGACAATGGCCCTATTAGAAGATTACAGGAAGTAAAAAAGTAATCTACTTTATTTTTCCCTTGCACTTTGTTCTTGCTATTCCTGCAATCACCTCACATTCTGTCTGACTCATCTAAAATTATATATGACATGAGGTTTCTTCAATACCTAGCCAGGGGGCACCTGCAGTTGCATGTGGTTTTAAATCTTCAGGAAAAATGAGGAGATATAATTTTAGGATGAAAACACAACTTGAACACAATAAAACTTGCCAAAAAGTAATTTTCTCTGCAATAAGAGTTGAAGTGTTGTTTTTGAAGCCCCTCAAACCAGCAAAAGAACAAACAAAAAGATGTCTTACCTGGACGCTACAGCCCATCCTGGCAAGCCAAATCTTTCGTAGTCTCCTCCATAGATATCTCGAACCAGCTTGTCAGCGTGTGTGCTGTCTCCTTTGGATGCCATTTCCAGAGCTTCTTCAAAACTTTCACAGCCCGTCAACAAACTGCATAAGCCAAGAAAGGTCCCTCCACCTAGACTAAGAAAGAAAACTAGTTGCTTTAAACAGTATTTCCACACATCAAAAATTATTATGTCTGATGAACAAAATAAAGCCCTACAACTTAAGATACCAATTTGTCTGCTTCCTTGCTAAAGGCTCACTATCGGCTGTCAATCCAGTCAACATTTATATTACACTTATAAGAAGCTGACTGTAAAAAGTTAAGTTATAAACTCTGAAAACGTATGTAAGAAGACTTAATCAGACTAGAATTTCCTAAATACTCATATCATGCCATTGCCCCTGACCCTTGATAATTTTCTGTAAAACATGGTCATATTTATTCTTATGGAGCAGAAGAAACACAGGTTCACTGCAGACATTACAAAAAAATTAAGGCAAAACCTACCGAACTCTCATTACAGAGCACTTCTAGCACTCATCAACTTACAGAGATGATAATGGCTCAACCTCCTCAATAACAGAACTTTTCCACATTACAGAGTGAGGGAAGAGACAGACAGGATGAGTCAGAGAGAAGAATCACTTCCAAAACAGAAGGCTTACTGTTCCACAGAGTAACTACCCCAACTTAGGTTTTTAAGTTACCTTGTTCCAGTTACTCTTTTATAGTTGTCTTTGGAATGGACTGATAAAATACTGACTCCTGAACCAATGTTAACAACCAGCAATGGGTATGGATCATCCAGGTTAAAAGGCATCTTTTGGCATCTCTCAGGATCTGAGGCATTTTCAAAATAATAGCACTCTGCTTGGCCATTGAAGCTGACAGAGTCTATATACAGTAAGCCTTTGACAAGGCAGTCAAGCTCATCCAGTTTGTGCAGCTGGAGGTTTCCAATCTGTGTTAAAAAAAAAGAGTGTCAACATGTTCTAACACTGCTTAAACATGCCACACATCTGTGAGTATATCTGTACTGCTTAACTTGAAGGAGCTATCTAAGGTGACTAATGCAGAAACTTCAATCCCACTATAAAGTCAACAAAGAATTCAGAAGTAAATCCTAAACACATCAATTAGCAAATTACTTTGACTATAAATCTAGATCTCAAATTGAATCAACAACAGACAGACATATAAATATCTGCTTTGGTAAGACAAGAGCCAACTTTTGGGGTACTCAGACATTAATCCATTGAAAATTTAGTAACATTTTCCATCAACCTAAATTAAAATAAAAGGTTACCATAGAGGCCCCATCGAGTGTTATCTTGGTGAAACTCACATCAAGGTTTGTGGGTTTCCTCTCAGATCATAGAATTCAAAGTCACTTCTAAGATGACAGCAGATAAAAACCTTAAAGGTGTTATACTAACTACCTCTGCAACTCTATTAATACTCCAAGCATCATATGAAAACCACAGGTAAGAAATTCTATGGGACTTCAGGTTCATTACAGTTCTTCACAGTTTTGCACATGACAGTTAAGCTGCCATTCTGTCATAAAGCAGCAAGACAATTTAACAGGTGCTGTGGATTCCAGGCTGTAATTTCACACCATACTTAATCCAGTTTAACTTTAGGCCTTCACAAAGACAGTGATCACACTCTTCTGCAGGGAGTTAAAACAGTTAGAGACTCTCATTAAGCAACTAATCCAAGAAAAAACACCCACAAAGTCTATCCCTGAATCAGGTGAGCTCATGTTTAGAAAGCAGCCTGCAGTGGGATTACGAAATTGAAGAATCAGAGAGGATTGCAAACTACTGCCAGTCCTCTCCTCTTCCTGTGGGTCCCTTCAGCTTTTCTTGCTATGGCACAACTGTGAGGCTCCACTGTTGAGCAGATCAGGGAACTGTTCCAATACAAAATATTTCTGTGTGGTTTTAGATAATTATTTAGTTCTGCTGTGCAAATTGTGGCTCTACCCCGCAGCTGTACTACCTCAACACAAGACTGGCACAGGAATGGAAATGTAAGTAGATTTTTGAAACCAAACATTTTGGACCACTGAAAGTCTTCTTGACTCGAGAAGCAAAAGAGGTCTGCAGGCACTTTAAAACTAGGAACTAAAATTTCAGTGGATACTGTGATAATATTGTCAGTTAGTAACAACTGTCTTCAGATAGAAACTGCATCTGAATAAATTATCCGATTTGATCGTTGAGGAAAGAGTCAAAACTCCTCAGGAAAATCCAAAACCACTCTGCAATTGAAACAAAGACTGTCTTTGAGATCCGTGTTTTGTCACAGATCTGTAAACAATGCAATGGACTAAATTAATGAGAATAACCCCACCTACAAACATTGAAAATCTATCATCAAAGACTGCTTAGGAAAGAAGATCCAAAGGGACTCAAGCACCTCAGCAGTTTAAGCATATTTCCCACCAGAAAAAACACAGATTAGGAAACGGATATCTTCCACAAAGGTGTCCTGCATTTCACTGCATTAATGGAAGCTTCTAACTAGCTGTTAGCATTAGATAGTCATGTTCATTACAATGATGTCGGAAAGTGTATTTCTAGGTTATACTTAAGACTGAAAAACAAATGAATAATTAATAACCTTCGAGCATTCCACAGTTTTTCAAAATACTGCTTATTTTAACCCATCATTAACAATGCTTTTAGCATCAGCTTCAGTACGAGGAAAGATAGGCTACCTACTGTGCGAAAGTCTTCTTCAAACTTGTAAGCGCCACCGCCAGTGGCACAGAGCACCGTATGTAGTGTTGAAAAGTTTTTATTTCTTCCCATTTGGATAAAAGTAGGCAAATCATGAGTTGGGAATCGGATAAAGTGCAAGTTTCCTCTTCGAGCAAAAATCGTTAAGTCTTTCAGCTCAAGGTGGACATCTCGAATGCCAGTGGATCCATAGGCTACATTGGAAGTCAGGTATTTCCGGATACTCTTCAAGCTTTCGACTTCCTCCTGCTCCTCCTCTGCAGTGATATCAATAGGTTCAAAATATGCAAGTTTCACCAATGTTCCCCCAATGTCCATGCCAAACCATGGAAAAGCTGTGAAGATACAAGATTTGGCCAATTAGTTTTCTTAAAGAGCAAAACAAATAAATGTAACTTAAGAGTACACCAACACTATAGTTTTCAACAAGACAGTCATTAACAAAAATGCTCTCAGGAACAAAGAATTAGTATTAATTTCCATTACATGACTTTAAATATCCCTCCAGCCACAGATAAAAATAGAGAAATGAGCAACTCTATTTAGACATTTAAATGCTGCCACGTGTGGTCAGAAAGCCAATCTAAAAATTCCCCAAACCATGTTTCATACAAACTCAAACAAAATTCAAACCTCCTTTTTTTTTTGAGAATAAAGGGTTACAACAACAGCTTTGACACAGTTCAGCACAGACTGCAATGCACACATGTGAGAAAGTACATCGCACGTTATAGCTGACAACAGCGATAGGACAGGTATTCCTCCTTTAATTTATCTTTTGCTCATGTAACTTCTTCCATTGGAAAGGGAAGCATTAATTTACCTACCTACATGTATGTTAAAAACTGACAAAATTAAAATGCCCAGTTTATGGAGTTAAAGGGCTATCAAAAAGTGCTATTAGAAGTACATACAAGATAGAAAAATAGTATTACTGAATCTAGGTTCCGTTTTTCTTTTTCTGCATCTCAGATAGGAAGGGGGAATTTTTGTACTACAAAACAACAATATTAAACCACAAGTATTTTGGTTTTATCGTGGAATGACTCCAATTTCTAAAAGAAAGTCTACAGTTCATGTCATCTAGGACCACGATGCGAATACGCCTGTATCAACAAACCGTCCTAACCATGTGCAGCGAAACAAAGACATCATCTTCATCTGAGGGTTTTCCCACTGTCATCTCACAAAAACAGTGTTTAAAACTTGATTTGTAAGTTTAAGAAAGATCCTGAACATCTACCTGGGAATCTTGTATTTTTATTTCCTAATTGACACTCTCACTTGCTGGGCTGTTTCATTTGTGGGTTGGGTTTTTTTTGCTTTGTTTGTTTTTAAATATTCTGTAGAGTTCCAATTTATTTCTTCAGATTCAATTCTTGTATCAGAGAAGCAAGAAACTCAGAAGCAAAGCCAAAAAGGCATTAATGAGTTTATAATGCGTAAGATGTAACTGTGTTGGATTTACATTACCAGTAGGGATCTATCCCTAAGAAGAGAGGCCTACCAAAATATTTCACTGTATTTAGTCACGTCTGGCCGTGTGCCAGTTCATTCATCATATGAGTGCAAAAGTGAAAAAGGAAAACTTAAAATTTGCATCAACATTCAGGAATGCTTGGAGAATACTGTCAGATACCAACAAAAAAGACTGAGTCAGTAACTTCACTCATCTTGAAAAACAAAATTTAAATATAAGGATAAATTCTATGAGAAGAAACTAGCTCCGAGTGGGAATAAAGAAGTTCTATTTGGTATCTGTTCTATAAAGCTGGGATCTAAGCATAAAGTCATATATGATTACAACTGCATACACAATTGCTTTGCACTGTGACTCTTGGTATGAGAAAATCTGTCATCTTCCTGTTGGACCACAATTAACTGAAGATTTATTAAGCAATCTCACCAAGTTTCAGCCCCTTGTCGTAAACAATGTCAGAAGATCAAAACTGAAGAAGGGAAGCTGATTCACCCAGCAGACCAGAGTCAATCCAACCCATTCAGATTTTAACTGTGACACAGCAAGACAAGCACTGCCTAAACTACTGCTCAGTGGGCATGCTCAACAACTGGGATTTAGTCTTCCACAGCAAAAAGACAGGGAAACAGCTGGAAGTCTAAGCGATGAGCTTAAGGAGACTTGGTGTAAGCCATGCCTATTTGTCAGAAGATCCACCGCACCCCATGTGAAATGATCCAAAAGGCTTCTGAAAATATAGCATTAGTCACATCTCTCAAAATCTTAAGGTTAATGAATCCTGTATACGAAGAAAAAAAACCACAAGAACAGCTGAATTGTAAGGAAGTTTATTCCATAATTCATATGAACATATTTTAGGCTGAAGAATTTGACCATATGGTACAGTGCCAGTTTTCTGGGTTAACTGAGTGATCTTACCAGCAATTTACAGATTTTGAGACCAAAGAAATAGGTCAGTTTGCACCTCTATGACAAACCCCAAGAAGTTTAACATTTTTCCACTGAAAAATTGTCAAGATTTGGATGGAAAGTGCACTACTTAAGTTTTATTTGCAAAGTGGAGGAGTTCTGACAAGCAAATGGGCCCAAATACTGTTAACTTATTCCTTACACCAGCAACCCAGGAGATATTAAACAAGGATTCTTGTGTACAGAAGCCACTCTTGATTGATTTACATACAGGTGTAGCCAGGAAAATTAAAGCCATTTTGTTTTCCAAACACAGAAGGGAATACACACACTTATACATGACAAGTCCACATTTAATTGAACTCTAGCTGCAATTTTGGGATTGCATGTAGAGAAGATCCATCCATGCTTGTGCTACCTTTAAACATCAGAAACACCAATTCTACAGCGTTAGAATGTAGTTGTACATGGACACAACATGGAAACCCTGTGAACACTCATCCTATTCCTGCACCCTTCAAATGAGTTTGCTTTTGGCAGGTCTTAGCTCAGAATCTATCCTGTCTGGATGCAGGGGGAATGGAGCAAACCCATGTGAAAACACCATTTTCCTCTTTCAATTACTGAAAAGTAATTTCACTTGCAGGGTTAAAATAAGGCCACAGAGAGATTCAGGATGGAAAACTACTAAGAAAATACACTATGGAGAAGACGTTACAGTTTCCCACAGAGCTTTGCCTCAAGAGGGGCAGGCAGGCTAATCATGGCAATGGCTTAAGATGACACATCTACTTTAAGTCATGCCATACATACAAGAAACCTGTGAACCACTTCACAACAAATACATATGAGCACTCTTCTTAAAATGATGTTGCTATTCTGTTCAAAGCACAAGAGTTACAACTCTTACATGTGATATCTGCAGCACCTACACAAGCATCTGTAGCTGGTATAGTCTCTCAAATCCATGAAAAAATTAATTCTGAGGCAGTCTTGTATTTGAAAGCTGTCTTGGAACACTACAAAAATAGCATGGCACATATCTTGGGTTGAGAATGTATAAATTATTCCACAAAAAGTATTTTTACACTCATCTGTGGGTCATGCTTCTTTGAGTGAGAGATTTAGGAGCAAAATGATGACAGCACCATCTTTTGAAAAAAATATCCCCCAAACTCAGCCTGATCCTTAAGGCAGTCATTGTTAAAGAAATGTGCCTGGATTAAAACCAATACCAACTGCACAATCTTTATTTCAAGCTTACAGCTCAGCAGAGTTTGTCTTTGAGGACTTGCACAACTGTACCCATCATTCTGCAACTTCAATTCATGAGGAGAATCAATGCACCTGCACTAAAAGAGGGCTTTTTCTGCAGCTCTATGGGGATTTGCTCATTAAAAGCTTTTTCTCAGCTCTTCCTCTTTAGAACTGTTCTTATTCCTAGGAAGACTCTACAAAAAGTGATGCACAGCTTATAAGTATTACCTGCTGAGAATTTAACTGCTACTCAACAGAACAAATGCAGTGGCCTGTCTTTTCAAAGTTCAGCTCCTCTCTGCAGAGGTCAGCTGCAATTTGAAAACAACAGAAAAGCAGGAATCAAGTTTTTTACTCAACAAGCCACATGGCCTTGGTCAGACTAAATAAAACTGCTTCAAACCTGCTCATTCCGCTTTTAGGAAGTCAAGTCAAACCTCATTTTAAAAATACATTAAATACATATTTTTACTATCTGAGAAGAGACAAATATGCAACACAAAACAAAACGTGAAGCCAAACCCCATGCGGTTTAACATGATACTCCACATCAAATTGAACTGTCTTGAACAAGGCAGCAAGACACATATCACAACATCCAACCTCCTTAATTCCAAATCCAGATTTTCTTTCACTCCCCAGATCTGCCAGGAGCCACTGTTGTCCCTACATAGACACAGCAACCAGGAACCTTTGCTATAAAGCAAGAGATTGTTCCATAAATGCTGTGAAGATAGCTTTGAGGCAACTGGTCACAGTCAAAATAACGATGTTTAAGAAGATTCCCAGAACTGCTTCCTGCAACATGGGAAAGCACTTCCAGCACGGGAAGAGTGCTGTCACAAGGTGCTATGGTCAAGTAGTGATGTGGTAGTTCTGCCTAGTAAGGAAACCCAAGCTGGTGGTTATTGGTTGCTTTTGAAATTATTCTTTAGAGCTATGCGGGGGGGGGGGGCCTGTTCTCTTGTGTTTGCTCTTGTCAAGTTCTTGGTGTACACAAGTTCTGGCAGCAATCTTAAGGTTTTATATCTTATATAAGGTCTTTATATGCCAAAAGGAAACAATTACAGTAAAAAGCCTTTCTCATGCCAATACAAGCATAAAGGTTGGAGTGCTCTCCTTTTCTATGGGTTCTGCTTCAGCAGAAGGTTCAACCTTCAAAGCTCTCCAGCCAGATCACATACTAGTATTCTGCACACTTGCTCTGGATCCAAAGTTGCAGGAAGTACACACTTAAAGACTTAACTACTTCTCCCTCATGCAGTCTTACCACTCCCTTTGTATCTAGCTTTTAAAGGCTGAGAAACAGATTAGTGGTAAACTCTTTCCTATGAACAAAATGACACATTTGAAACACAAACATCTTTAAAACATTTCCTTCTAACTAAGATAAAATAACATTAACAAGAACTAACCTTTAAAGAAGAGTAATTCAATTCTAACTCAAGGAGGAGCTTTGCCCCATAAAAAAATAAATTCATAGCTGTCAGTGACAGCAGAGAACAGGGTAAGGATTTTGTGTCATCTTTGTAAGAAAGCTTGCAGATTAGCAAAATGTAAGAGTGTACAAATGCGGCTTGGGGAACAACTGCCAAAGCGTGCTGCAGCTATGATTTATATATTGGCCAACACAAAATACAAGAAACCACGTGAAAACTTAAGGTTATTCTGCCAGCACTGCAGCAGCAGCTCGTTATGAAAGTATACAGTATTATCACTTGTGATGCACAAAACTTATCTTCTAATTCAGCTCAGTATGTAGCCTTTGATAACAAAGGTAACCTTGATCCCATTCTTATCTGATTACTGAGAAGACAAACAAATTAACTATAAAAAAATTATACCGAACTATGACACAGTTCGTGTTTATAAATGCAGGAACTTAAACTAAATTTATCTTGTAGATTCTCCAAGTGCATTTTCCTCTATGTACATGCATACATTCATAAGTTTCCAGTATTTCCCTAAAAAACACCTGCATACAGTACAGTAAAAATTAATGGTAAACTCTAACACCCAAATCAGCCAGTAATCTAAAGTAGCTAAGTCCAACACGACACGTTAAGAGAAGACACAAAGGTTGCTGAACTGCTAAACCAAGTGAGATTAACTTGGATGGCGGGTGTGCTGGTTTTGGCTAGGGCAGTGTTAGTTTTCTTCCCAGTAGGGGGCTGTGTTTTGGATTTGTGCTGGAAACAGTACTGGTAACACCGGGATGTTCTAGATATTGCTGAGCAGTGCTTGCACAGAGCCAAGGCCTTTTCTGCTCCTCACACCACCCTACCAGCGAGTGGACTAGGGGTGCACAAACAGATGGGAAGGGACACAGCCGGGACAGTTGACCCCAGCTGACTAAAGGGATATCCCACACCATACAATGTCACGCTCGACATACAAAGCTGGGGAGAGAAAGAGGAAGGGGAAACGTTCAGAGTGACGGTGTTCGTCTTCTCAAGCAACCGTTATGCATGATGGACCCCTACTTTCCCGGAGATGGCTGAACAACTGCCTGCTGATGGGAAGCAGTGAAGGAATTCCTTATACTGCTTTGCTTGCAAGAAAGCTTTTGCTTTATTTATTAAATTGTCTTTATCTCAACTCACAAGTTCTCTCCCTCATCCTTAGGGGGGAGCAAGCGGGTGGTTGTGTGGGGCTCAGTTGCTGGCTGGGGTTAAACCACAAAAGCTAGGCAGAAAAATGCCTTTGCTGTACCTCTATTACAGGGACACGTGCCCAGGAGCCTCTCAAAACTGCACATCGAGTGTCCTTAGCTCCTGAGACACCAGAGGGTTTCTCTGCTTCCTTGCTTTATCATAGGTTTTAGGTTAAAACATCCCAAGTCCAGCTCAAAATAGATTTGGGCTGGACAGATATAACACCGAATTTATGCCGAATTTATCTGGCATGTATCACATCCTCCCATTTCCCTAATGGGAAAACCTCTCCATCAGACTCTCTAAACTCACCATATTTTCCCACTCAGCCACCTCTAACCACACTACAGCAAGGCCATGTTCACCGGTGGGAGGACTGTAACTGCTCTTGGTTATGTTTATCACATCTACAAGTGCATACTATGTAAAGCCAGTACAAGATGAAGCATCCCTCCTTTTATTCCCTCTCTCTTTGCTCATTCTGTTCATTTTGTTGGCACTGCAGCAGCGATTTCTTTGGGGATAGGTGTTTTTATTATATAGCAAGATACAACATGCAGAAGCATAATCTAATGCTTACAGATGTAAACACAGTACAAACTGTGCCTATCAGTATTAACCCATTATTAGAAATACATTTTTCAGCTGCAGTGAAATGAGAGCCTGGAACATCTGCTATGGGCTAATAACAGCTTTTAAGGACAAATAAGAAAATGCTATGATACCACAAGACTAAGCTGCAAGTTCCATGAACAGAAAAATCAATTTAAAAGATTCTCCAGCAACCAAAATGGACTTATCAAATTCAGAACACAAATGCTGTATGGGATCACCGTGCCCACAACGACTACATGTGTCTGTAGAACCACATTAAAGAAAATAAACTTAAGATTTTCATCTTTTCTTTATATTGATATAAGATTTTGCAAATCTCTATTATGTACTTCCATATGTTAATGTGCCTCAACTTGCCTCAAGGGAAATTCAGGCATTTGTTCTCAAATTATTTATAATAAAAAATTAAAAGATGCAAACTTTAAGAAGTAACGTACACTGCATCCTAAATATTAGAAGTCTTTGCCTTTCCTTCAGCATTCCATGACACTCCAGAGCCGAGACGAACAACCCCACCTCCCCTGAAGAGCACAACATGCTGGCACTCCCCTCCTTTTGGGCACCTCGCCCTCCTCCACCAACACGAAGAGGTCTCTTGGCAGGTGTGGCTCCTCTCTTCCCTTCAGACAATTCTCACACAGTAGAGCTTCTGCAAGACTCTCTGCTCTCACATTTATCATCTCCACTCCCAAATAACCTTTGGAAGTTTCTCTTACAATTGCCAGCCATTCTTCCCCATTGGCGTTTCCTCAGAAGAGCTATCACGCAACTGCTGGCTGAAAGGGTCCTCTGGAGGTCATCTAGTCCAACCTCTTCGTCACACCAGCAGGAAAATTGCCAACGCTAGATGAGGTCAACTACAGCTTTGTCCAGCCAAGACATGAAGACCTCTGAAGTTTTTCAAGAATCCTCCAAGGGTGGAGACTGCACAACCTCTCCAGCTTCCACTGCTACACTAACAACCTAGCATGAGGTTTTCCTAATTTGAATTTCTATTACCCTCCTTTAAAATGCCTATCACCACCCATCACCTGCACAAGAAATTTAAATAGCCCTTCACCAGCCTCTTTCAAGACAGCCAACCTCAAAAGCCCTGTTCCATAAGTTCAGCTGCATTTCTCACAGTTTTTACAGCAAAAAAGCAGCAACAATGCTAGGAATATCTGAAAAGGAGGACAACACAAGCATGTCTAGGCAGTTTTATCCTCATCAGAAACTGAACTTGTTAGGTGTCTCCATTTTACCCTCACCTCTCAGGACAGATGTGCTTGCTTTCATAGTGCAAAGATCACAGATACAAGTACAGGTAGGATAAAGCAACCCTCTTGATTCCACTTTACAGGCTCTTACAGCAGACTAATAAGGTCTTGTTAAATAACAATTAACCATTTTCCCTCTGCATCAAATTTGACTCCAGCACATATTAAATACCCACTTCACCTAAGGAACACATAGCCGCTCCACAAGTGTGCTGAAAAGTGTCTACAACTGCCTTAGCCAGATATTTTGTAACTAGACAGTTCAAAGTGGTTTTGTGAGCCCTGCTCAGCTTCCAGGTCAAGGGGAGCTCATAAACCAAATCAACTGCAGTATTTGGGCACCAAAGCCCCTGAACATCACAGACTTTTCAGTCTTCAGTGTTTTTGTGGATCTGCTCCTCTTCAAACACTCAGCTGCTCTCCCACCTCAGGCAGTGTGACTAACCAGGAGCAGACATCTCCAGAATGAGCCTAAAGTTCACTGCCTATGAAACTAAGTGCTATTATCTTTAAAAGAACCACCAGCTTCAGAATATGTTAGTCAAGATGAAATAAACAACCTAGTTTGACACTATATTCCTCCCCTGCATTGCTTATGCAGTTCCAATTGTTTCTGGTTCCCATCATAAAACCAAGACCAAAATTCAGGTTTAAGAACTGGAAGAGCACAACTAAAAATTTAGCACATTTAAGGAGTTAAAATTTCTTGACAACATTTGGCATTATTATTTAAATATGAGGTTTAAATCCACCACTACAGAAAACAAGACTGTGAGGCCAGCATCTCTGAAATTAGCAGGTTTCTGCCAGAGAAGCAGCCATACTCTCACCATTTTAAATTATCACTAGAATGTCTTCCAGCCAACTACTGCTACAGTGTCCTGATATCATTCCTTAAATAGCATACCAGGGGATAAAATGCTGACATGTCATCTTCATAAACACGATTACAGTCAATTTGACAATTTCCACACACTGGCACTAATAAGAGGTGACGGCTAATTGTGTAATCACAGAATGGTTTGGGTTGGGAAAGACCTTAAAGATTATTCAGTTTTGACCCCCCACCACCCCCAATATAGGCAAGGACGCCTTCCACTGGAACAGAGTGCTCAATGTCCCATCCAACCTGGCCTTGAATAACTCCAGGGACGGGGCATTCATGACTTCTCTGGGCAATCTGTGCCAGTGTCTGTCTCACCACCCTCACAGAAAAAAATTTCTTCCTAGTGTCTAACCTAAATCTGCCCTCTTTCAGCTTAAAACCATTTCCTCTCATCCTATCCCTGCACAACCTGATAATCAGCCCCTCCCCAGCTTTCCTGTAGTCCCCAAGATACCTAATTTAGGGTTTCCTTTGCACATCAAAAGAAACAAAGTATTTTTACAGCCAAACTTAATTCCACGTTTATGGTTATTAACAGATCTACATTAATACTTCCTGTGTTAAATGCCAGTTTGGTAATCTTCGTCTTGCTGGGCTGCTTACACAATATATTTAAAATACACACTTTCGATATGCTCCGAGTTGCATGCTCTTCATCAGATGGGCCTGTCATATGACTGAGAATAACCGCAAGCCTGCCTCTTCACCACTAGCCATCTTCTCCATCAAGTAACTCAGCCTGAAAATGAGTCTTTAAGGATGACGACAAAGGAAAACTCACCTACCTCAGTCAAGCACCCCTTTCGCTATGATGTACATCTAAGTCTGATAGCGATCTGTGTGCCTGTGACACTGGGAAAACACCACTGGCATGCAGGCCAACTTCACCCAACCCAATTCTGTCTTTCCACCTAAACTACTGGCAACCTTAAGGATTTTGTTTAAGGTCTGAAACATGTTTGCACCATCCAAAAAAAAATGTGATAAGCCAAAATAATAAGCAGTAAGGCATGTTACTACAGCTGCACTTTTTGAAGCGGTCACTAAATGAATCATAGAATGGTTTGGGTTGGAAGGGACCTTAAAGCTCACCCAGTTCCAACCCCCTGCCATAGTCCCCCACCTCCCACTGGATCAGGGGGCTCACACCCCCATCCAACCTGGCCTTGAACACATCCAGGGATGGGGCAGCCACCGCTGCTCTGGGCAACCTGTGCCAGTGCCTCCCCACCCTTATCGTGAAGAATTTATTCCTAATATTTAATCCAAGCCTTCCCCCTTTCAATTTAAAGCCATTACCAGCCTACTTGAACGCAAGACTGGTACCCAGACAGCACTATTAGCGAACATTTCTCTAATAATCCCCAAAGCTGATTACTGCTCGCACACTGCCGTTCCGCACCCCCACGCGGAGCCACCGGCACCGACCCCCGTGTCCCTGTCCCCCAGGGCCGCCAGCGCGGGTACGGCCCCGCACCCCGGGGGCTGCCCCGGCCCGGGCCCCGCAGCCCTCGCCCCCAGCCCGCTCGGCCACCGGCCCTTACACGGCTTCTTGGCGTCCTTGATCTTCATGGCGCTGCCCGTTTCTGCGGGGCGGGCGCTCGGGGCGGTCCCTGCCGCTCGCCTGACGGGGCCGGGCCTCGCTCGCCTGACGGGCGGGTGGGCGCCCCCTCGGGCGCGGCGCCCCCAGCTACGCCCAGCGCCCGCGCAGCGGCTGCAGCGGCGACATCGGCGCTCGGGCCGGGCGGGGGCAGCGGCGCGGGGCGGCCCCGGGGCAGCGGCCCCGCTCGGGCGCGGCCGCCGCGGTGCCTCTCGGGCCCCTCCGGCACAAGATGGCGGCCGGCACCGGCAGCCGCGCCACACAATGGGGCCCAGCCAGCTCCTGCGCCCGCCCCAGCGCTGCCGCTGCCGCAGCGCTGCCCCCGCCCCTGTCACGGGGCGGCGCGGAGCGCGCCGGGAGCCGCAGTCCGGCCCCGCCAGCCCCGCCTCAACCGTCACCCCACGGGCCCGCAGCCAATCGCTGCGCGCCGCCGCCGGGAGGGGCCGCAGGGGGCGGGGCTGGGGGACCGGGGTTGAGGGGAGCTGCGAGGGGAGTTGAGGCTGAGGGGAGCGGGCATTGAGGGGTGTGTGTGAGAGGAGTGTGGATTGAGGGGAGCTCTGAGGGGAGCTGGGGCAGAGAGGAGTTATGAGAGGAGATGGAACTGAGGGGAGCTGTGAGGGCAGTGAGGATTGATGGGAGCAGAGATTGAGGGGAGCTGGGGCTGAGGAGAGCGAGGCTGAGGGAGTGAGGATTGAGGGGAGCTGGGGCTGAGGAGAGCGAGGTTGAGGGAGTGAGTATTGAGGGGAGCTGGGGCGGGCGGGTGGTTCCTGTCAGCCCAGAGCCATGTGTTCCCTCCCGCCGCTGCCTCCTCACTGGGGTTGGTGTGGAGCAGTACACGAAGAGAGGAGCCCCCCTGCAAAGAGGGAACAGGGCAAGAGGGGCCTGCGCTGCCATGACAGCGGCTGCTGAGCCACCGGCGGCTCAGCCCAAGCTGGTCCATGTTCACCCTCTGCATGGTGTAAACACCACATAAACGCTCTGTCAGCAAACACAGAAGGGAGCTGAAGTTTGTGATTTCCCCTGGCTTTACTGGAGGTGCTCATGCAATGGTGCACCAGAAGTGGTTTGGGAAATCACACCTTTTATTTGCTGGTGCCCGGATTCCATAGCTACAGGAGTAACTTCAGCTCCCAGGAGGTCTCGCCTCACACAGTGCCAAGGACAGGCTGACTTTATTGCCATGTTAGGAGGGTTGTGGAGAGTCTCTCCTGGCTGCGGGCAGCTGGAGGGAAGCCCGGTGGTGGTAGTGGGACATGGGGAGGTTTCTGACGTGCTCAAAATTTCAGGACATGGTGAGATCTCTGACCTACTCACAGCTTTGAGTTTTCCATCAAGGCCTCATAGCTGAGCAGACGGCCATTTCCCCAGCCCCATCCTCCTCTGTAAGTGCCGTGTAATTCCAGATCAATTACCGTGATCCAGGAGCTATGGTCCAGAGGAGGATTTAGGCATCAGCTCTGTCTTGGAAGCTGAAGTTTCCTGCTGTATCTGGAGTGTTGCTTCAGCAAAAGTGTCTGTTGAAGCCACCCTTCACAAACGGAAGAAAGACTAAATCATCACCTTCCTGGGCAAGTGGTTTACTCGCTAACCTGTTGTGTAGAAACAGGAACCAGTGTCTCTCCATCCTCCATTCCCCCACTGCCCCTAAACACTTACCAAAAAAAACCCTATCAGCCAACTGACCTTTGTTTAGTCCTGGGTAGTGCCTTCCTTCAGGAATGGGTTTTGGATGTTGGATCCCAGAAGAGGACAGTGTTCACTTACAGCCTTGCTACAAGGACAGATTTCAGCTGTAGTCCTGCCCTCAGTTCCTGCAGAGCTTTGCTCCTCGTGCTGCCCACCTCTGTGCATGACGGGGGACGCAGGTGCCTCATTTTGGGGTTCTGCACTTGCTTTGAGCACCGGTGTTCTGTTGGATCTCATTCTAAAACCTGCCATAAAAAGGATTGCTTCTTCATTTTCATCCAGAGTCATGAAAAAAAGGGAAAAATTCTAAATTGGAAGCTATCTCCCATTTATCGTGTTTCTTTTCCTAATATCTGTATTCGGAAAAATTATTTGAAGTTTTCTGAATGTTTACTTCTTGTCCTTTAAAGGAAGTTGAGAGTGTATTAACAAGGCTGCAGAACTTCTCTCTTCCTGTAAGCCACATGTAATTCTGGAAATTCCCATGTGTAATTCTTAAAGAGAAGAAGTTTTGGTGTGGCTTTGTGGTTCTTCGCTGCAACGTAGCTTACTATTGAAATTTTAAACACAAGCATCCACATACGTACTAGAAAATACAAGAATTTAGCTGCTACCTGAAAGTTAACTTGTGCCCGTTCATAAATATACTCTGTGATCATAAGATAGACTCTTTTAATTTCCTGCCCATCACCAGACTATGCAGTGAGGTATGGTTTGTGTAAAACGAGCTATCCGATGTCGTGCAGGCATCTGCAGTGAGGTTGGGGAAAACAGATCTGCACTAAGATTTTTCTGTACCTTAGTCCTGAGGCCCTTTTTTTCCCCCAGTACCTGCACTTTAAGTTTCCTAAACAACTTTTAAGTGTAAAGGAAACGAAATACCATCTCTGGGAAGTGCCAGTAATAAACAAAGACGTGCAACCGAGGAAGAAGAAAAAAAACCAAGAAAAACCCAGTTACAGCCTGACAGCTGTCCAGTTCCTGCTGTTTTGAAACAGGCAGAAAACTTCCTGACCCCGCCTTTCACTGAGGAAATTATAACTCTCCCTTTCCAGCAGCGCAGATTTGACGATTACTTTCTTAGCTTCTGTCTTCAGTCAGGGACAAAAATAGATATTTTGTGCATGGGTTTCTTAGGAACAAGTTCTGAATTTGAATGGACTGGATGTCCCTTTTAAGATATTTATCTAGCAAACCTTCTTAATTCATCTCCTTTTGTAAAAAATGGGAATAAATAAAGGGCTCTGTGATAACGAATAAACTGAAGGCTGTTCAGTTAACAAGATCAGCAAATCTGAAACTTTGTTTTAAACACTGCTTCAGAAGAAGGTGAAATGCTTTAGCTGAACATCATCAGCTAAGACAGAATACAGGAAAAAACACGCCAAGGTCAACTCCTAGCTCAGAGTAGAGGTTTAGCTCCGACTGGAAGTTCTGCGAGAGGCTCAGAATATTCCTTAATTTGCAGATCAAGTTGATTTATAGGTTACAAGCACTTTTATTTTGCAGTTATTTGTATGTCAGTCACAATGCCACATTGAATATATCGTAAGTAAGCATAAGTAAATCTGAAGATGAATGCTTATATAGCTGTAAAAATATAAATGTGTATGTGTGAATATATATATTCATATAACAAATTCCAAGTAATAGTTTTTAATGGCTATCCTGAAGTACTATACATTGTCTGTGTGGGGTGAAACCCCTGTGAGAGGATTCTGTAGGAATGATACACTGGAGCAAGGATGACTTTTTTAAAATGAGTATTATTTACAAATGCTTTGGGGTGAGGCAAAAAAAAAAATGTTTATTTGCTATATTAAAATCTCATTTATTTATTGGTATGAGCAACGATCTATCTGGCTCTTAGTGCCTTCAACCATGCTTTGATGTTTACCTCAACACAGCGAAAAAAATATTTCAATTAACACCCCCCCACCTCACTACTCCAACAAATCAACGAGTGCTTTACCCAGAAGACATTTGGGCAGTTTGAGACGCAAAATAAGCTGGAGTATAATTAAGGAAGTTGCAGCTCCTCTGTAGTTATGCATGCTCTTATTGCATGCTAGGTGAAAACATGATAATATCTCTTGTGCTACAAAGTCCCAACATAAATTACCGTGTGTTATTTAGTTCCTATGACCTTTTGCTGCATGCAAAGTGGCGAAGGCAGGGCTGAGTCATTTGCCTGTCATTAACGACCCTTCTCAATAGAGGAGAGCGGTGGCTTCAGTCACCTGTCACTTCACAAAATTTTGTTTTCCCCAAGTGAAAATGTCATGTTTTCCTTTGCCTTATGTTATCTCCTCTGCTGTATTTTTAAGTTTCAGATGTAACAGTTTTCAAGGATGAGGCTAGGAAATAGCCCTGCACTGGGTCAAAGCCTCTAGCCATTTTGCCACAGTTGTGAAATCTGTGCCTAAGTCCTGGCTTTTCCTACCTTTGCTGGAATTCATCCCCTGCTCTAGTGGGCAACTGGAGGTAAGGTTGTGGGGCAGGGTGAAGGTGCCCGTGCAGGAGCATAGCATAGCAGCACATGGCCAGCAGCCTGGGATGGCACAGGACCCACATTCACCCATCCTCAGCACGTGAGGAGCTGAGGTTAAATGCTATTGGTAGAGGATTAACTGGAAGACTGGAATTCTGGAAATGTGTTAAACTGATTCCTTGTGAGTTTTGAGCTGTCCTCTGAGCACAGAGCATTGATCCTGTGGGACTCATTTCACCCTCTTTCATCCCTTCCACACATCTGTGGGGTAGGATGTGTGCTCTTCCTCCTCAGGTAAGACACAACCGTTGCAAAAGGGTTTTTTTATGGGAAAGGAGTGATCCTTGTGCCATGGAGACAAGAGCCATAGGCAGTAGGAAAAAGCAGTGTCATCCCCAGACTACTGTATCACATTGCTTTGAAAGCGTGGAAGCCCTGGGAAAGCAAAAGGTCAAGAGATCATGTAGGAACAAGATGCAAAGCTATGCAAGGCTCACAGCAACTTCTGTTCCTCCTGCTTGTGAGACTGTGGGATGCCCCCTACGTGCCATGGTGTAAGTTTATGCTTCCTCATACTAACAAGTACAGCTTATACCATATATATGCTCTGTTACATGCCCGAGGCATTTCTTGTTGCCTGCAGGGTGCTCTGAGGGCTGAAGAATGGCTGTGCTTTCTTGTGTAGACACCAGGTATCACAGGCTGCAGGAGTGTGCACCTACCAGCCTGGAGTAGAGCCCCGATGGATGATGAACTCTGCAGGCACACAGGGCTTATGCCTCACCTATGTGAGCAAACAGCAGAATCTGTTGTTATTCCATAAGGTGCCAGCACCAAAGTACCCATGGTACCATCAACAGCAGCAGTGCCCAGGAAGTCATGGTCAGGCCCCAGCATGGGGCAGACACGTGCAGTGGCAGCAGCAGGGTGGTCAGTGCTGGACTTTGGCTAGCAAAGCTGAAGGATGTGCGGGTGTGTGCCTTAGAACCTGAAGGCTCCTACAACTGACTGGCAATACTGTCTCTGGGCTACCATCCTGCTTCAACAATGGGGCCCAAGGGCCAGATTGGGGCACCTCATTTGAAATTGACCTCAGCTGTCCTCAAAAACTATTTGGCACATCCTGAAAAAATCTCTGGCTCAGTTCACACGCAGAACAGAACTGGACTTGCCACCCAGTGATCCAGTCTGACATCTCTCTGGGCCTTAAGCCGAAGGGATTGCTCAAGAGCACCTCGGGCTCTTCAAAACTAAGCCAGTTTTGGCTGTCTGGCCCACTACTCTGTGAGGCTGTCTCGTGTAAATGAAGAAGGAATTGGGAGTAAGTAAAAGAGATCACAGAGACCAGGAGTGACAGGACACACAAGAACACCACAAACCCCACAACTAAACACCCTTCAAGCAGTCACACTATCTGACTAGTCCCTGCTGACTAGAAAAAACAGAGATAAAGGAAGACAGAATAGACAGTTTCTTGGCTTTTTTTTTTTCTCAGACCAATGGCTAAAAAGTATTACCTGGAGCACTTCAAGAAGAAGCACAGATGAGCATTTTATCCTTGGGCTGTGGTTGCTTGAATGCTCGTGAAGGAACCTGTGCACTGCAAAGCAACAAGCAATACAAATAAATGTTGCGCAAGCCATTTCTTTCAGCTGGTGCCCAGAAATATTTGAACAGTTCCCCCTAGCTTTTTTAGTGGGATCAGCTGGGTTTGCTTTAGGTGAAAATGCTCCCATCTGCTACAATTATATAATTAACCTTCACAGATCAGGCTTAATGATGCTCATTAAAGTTGAGGGTTTTTTATTGTCTGAGTGCTGTCACCAGTTTTGCAAGGAATGGCAAAGGCAACTCTAAGGGCCGTAGTTGGAAGCATAATTAGCAGTATGTAAGCGTTACGTAGGGCCATGGGTGAGGGAAGGCTGAGGACTAGGTGGGAGCTTTGTTTTATTCTATGCTAAGGCTAGAAGTCAATTAACAGAAGAGATCTGTTACATCTGGGTCAGTAATAATCATCAGCTACAGAAGCGTGGCATAAAATTTGGAATACATGTGTGTCAGGAGATCACAAGATCTCTGTCATCCACTGTTGGCTGGGTGACTTCCATTTCCTCAATCAGACCTCCTCTGACCCCAGTTCCCAATACTTCTTCATTTATTCTGTCATTAGTTAATAAGTGTATTTTTGCTGCAGGCCTTTCTCAAACAGTTTAAAAAAAAAGGGAGGGGGGCAGGCAGCAAATAAAGTATTTCATAGAAGAAAATGCCCAGGCTAAAAACCAAGGTGGCTTATTTATTTCATCTGTTGTGATGCTGTAGAAGTGTGTGCCCACTGTTAACGCTACGTTTAACTACAGCCACTTTCTGACTACATTTATCCAAGAGGAACGTGTGCAGTCCTCCCATCATTTTCCAGAGCTGCCTCACGTACTCTAAAAGGTCAGACTTGACACCTCAAATACAGGTAGAAATAATCTGCATCACAACACAAGGCATGTTACAGTCTTCCATAACCCAACAATTTATTTAAACTTACATCACAATGAGAATCTATTAATAAAATACATCAGTTCACACCAGTCTGCATTGCCATTTTTTTAAGGGTAAGCATCTTTCTTCACTTTATATTAAAACTTTACAGAGGTAAAAACTACTGCATTGTACCCGCAGTTCCTGAAATCTATTGTAACATTAGGCAGGTTACAGAGGAACTTTCAGAGCTAATTACACTTCAGTTAACCTCACATTTTTGGCACATCTGAATGCTTTTTATTTTCTTCTTAACATAAAATAATTCTATAGCAAGTCAGAGAATCATTGACATAAAGCATCACTATCCAATGGCAAGTGCTGCCTAAAAGCATACAAAAATTCCATCATCTGGTTACAAAATAGATATTCTTAGTTCTTTATCCCAATGCATAACATTGAAGTGCCATGACAGAAAAGGGCCAGGAACAGGGCCAGCCTTGCTGTGTGGTTGTTGGTTGCTTTGCTGCAAGGCTGTGCTTAAATAAATCCCAGAGTGATGTGTTAACAAGACTTTGATGGCTTTTGCCTTGCTAGTCAAGGTCGTTCCTTTTAACGCACCCTCCAGCAGGTGCAAGGCCATGAGTAAATATCACCTCCTTTCTTACATGGGTTGCTGTTCCAGGGACAAATTGAACACAGTTTTGGGTGATGTTCAAGAGGGGCTATGTTTCTGCAGGCCTTGGCAGCAGAGTGGCTGCAAATTGTGCAGCAGAGCACACGGAGGGCTTGTAAGCCATGGCTCAGTCTGGATTTCTTCTGCCTGGCACCAGAGCAGCTCCTTCTTTAGAAATTTAGGTGTTTTAAGCAGGAATGAAACATTAATGTTAGAGGTGTGCCAGTCACGTTTTCCACAAGTGTCTGTTGTTACTTGTACAAATTTTTAATACCCTGTAAGTTGTGGGTTTGAATTTTGTTGTACACCACAAACTCCAGCTGCCGTGAGCTTCTGACGTTATATTAAAATAAAAAGCAGCCCATAGTGCTTGCAACCAGGGTTAGTTTTGAGCTGTACTGTTTCAATCAGAGTTTGGCACATTAACTAGCAATTGGCTTATGTTTCACTGATTGCAGGGTCCACATACTGACATTTATTTTGCAAGACAGCTATGACATTGGTTATGTCCCTTCTGTTCAGGCTGTTCTGGTAGTAACAAACAATCATGAATGAACTTCTGCAGCTAAGGAGAGCTGGATATAGCAGAATGCTAAGCACATTAGAGCTTCGTGGTTGCACAATGGCTGGATGGTCACTTCTCTTTTATGGGAAATAAACATATATCCTTGTCATGGCAGGATGATGTTCTGTGCATCCTTCCAAAGCCCAGTCAAACAAAAGCCCTGTTTACTTAATTCAGGTTTCCTGCTCACCCCTTGCTGAACCCCCTGATCTGAAATCTTTTTGGTGAGATCAGTGAGCGTTCCCAAAAGGAGCTTATGGCTGCTAGGAATCATCTCTGACTTCACCTCTCCTAGAGACAGAGAAACTGAAAGAAGGACCATAACACTTGCTATATTAGAGAAAGAAATAAATTACACTGATAATGGAACAGTTGTTAATGGGGATGTTTGAAACTTACAGCAAGAGAAACTTAAAGGTATCCCGGGTACTCTTCACACATACTTACTGAAAGGTAGCCCTGCCAAAACCCCTCCAAAAGTCAAACTCACTCCCAGAGTCAATTTTTGCCTCACGTTCACCGTGAGAACATATCCCTGCATTGATTTCCATTTCCTATTCAGCATTTGTTCTGAGCACAGCTAAAGATCCTGGGAGTCCTTTGAGAGATGCAAGTGCAGGATATGAAGCAATGCAGATGGAAAAGCTTTGGCTGAATTGGTCAGTTCGCACCAAATGCGAGAATAGGACAGGCTGGAGCTGTGTTGTCTCTCCTTGTGCAGAGAAGAGAGTGCTGCAAAGGTGGACAAATGTCAGCTGAGTACCTTCACATGGACATAGTGCAACTTCTGCTCATTTAAAAAGCCGTGGAAAAGTAGCCAACCGCTCGGTACTGGAGTGTGGATGAACAGGCAGCTGCAGCCCAGCTTACACCCCTGGCTCAAGTGACTGGGAGTAACAGTCATGACACCGCAGGTACGTTCTGGTACCTGCAGCATTTTCATGTCTTTGCAACCTTTGCAAGTTAAAGTGTCAAGGCGTGACAAAACTATGTAGCAGTGCATTCCTTATAGTTCATATACAAAAAAGGGCTCAGGGCTGGGAGCAAGAAGGCACAAACCTGGGAAATAACATAGCTGAGGAGTTTACACAAAAGTAGTATGTCATTTATTAGGCATTGCTTAGCACTTACTTCACATTTTGCCCCCAAATTTCCCAAAGCAACATATATTTCCCCACTTCCTTTCCCTTCGTCCCCTTCTTTTGGATAAAGCTGCCTGTGCGTACAGTTGCTGAAGAATATAGTGTGAACACAGATAAATACAGCATACACAGCAAAAAAATGTATTATAGTATTACAATAGTCAAATAATGTAATTAGCCTCAAGCTACGGCGGTGCCTACGTGCTATAGGGAACCAGTTCAAGAACAGCAAGCGGAGCCACTGTACAGGAACAAAAGAGCGTCGGCAGTGTTAGAGAGCGAGGGACCGAGGGGGAGGCTTTCTTGGGGCGCCTGAGCAGGCGAGATGGCTGTCAGGCGTGGGGGGTCCTCTCTCGTGGAGACCCACCCGGAGCCTCGGAGATTTCTTCAGCCCGTATCAGTTCTGTGGCAGGTCCTTGGAACACCTTTACACATGTTCTTTGTGCATACAGATAACGTCACCTCCACACTTCTCCTGTTAGGCTATGTTTTCTTTATATTTTTTTTTTAACTTTTAACTTTTGAATTTTTTTTTCTTACAACTGTTAAAAAAGTTTCATGGTAAAAATAACTCACTATATGATACATATACCCAAAGTGGTGCGATACTTTATATAATAAAAGATGAAAATAGTCACTTTCCATAATAAAAATAAGTTCTATTTTTTGTTTATTTTACAATATACTTAATAATTCTTTTCTTCTTCTTCACTCTGAAAGTAAATAGGTCCCGTTTTGATAGCGCTTCTGAGTCGATTAAAGTGGCAAGAGACTGGAGAATGGCTTATAAGCATTTTGAGCAGCCACATTCCACATGTCTCTCCAGTTCTTCCGTGAAGGTGGAGCCATCCACACACTGGAAGAAGTATTTCCGCCGTTTGCTCCGGAGAGGAACACAGCACTGCCCGTTGCCGCAGCTGCCGCGGCATTCCAGGCGGGGTACTTTGGAGGCAGTGGTACACGACGTGTAGCCCTGCTGCTTACGGACTACTTCTCGAATTATCTCTCCTTGGCAGAGGTTCTCTGGTGAGACAACAGAGATGTAAAGAAAAAAGCGGTAACTATTGTGCCAGATACTCCCCAAACATCAGCCCAGAGCCCTGCACACGTAACGATATTCGAGGCAAACAGATGGCTTTGGCAGGACCTTAATCCTTCACTGCTTTGTACCTGCTATCAAAACGGTGCCTGTGTTACACAAATGTGTAATATCCGGCACAAGGCAGAGGCCAAGCAGGCCTCCTGGCTTTGATCAGTAGTTCTGGAAGTGCTTTAATGAATGCTGAGTGTTGAATCCTGCAACACTCCTGCAAAATATGAATTAGCTTTACTATGTCTGCTTCTCAGGATCAAAGGTCAGCCTGCTCTGTGACACCAGCAATCTGCGATACCCAACACTGCCTGTGCTGTTCTGCAGTCGCTTTGCAGCAGCCAGATACATTTTGGTGAGGCTGTGTAAGTGTATAATTTGGAAAGCCTGTGGTTCATTCACAGGAAAGGCACAACCTAAATAAAAGTAGTACAACCCTGCTCCTTCCTTCTGTACAGGAACAATAAAAGGCAAAAGAGATGGAGTCAGAACACACTGAGCTTCCAGTGAGTCTTTCCAGGTCAGGGCAGAAGAGCTGGGGCCCTGCCCTTGTAGGAAAATCCAGCATGATCTGTGGGATTCCCCAAAAAACCTGCCCAGTTGCATCAGAGGGAGCAAGCTAAGAATCTGAACTGCCATGTGAGAGGAGAGGTACCTCCTGCTTTCCAGTTCCTGCTCCTGTCATCTACAAAAGCCCTTGGCATGCAAGGTAAGACCTCCTTTCCCAGCACTGCAGTTAACTCATCACTGCTTGCTGAGGGTAAACTTCAGAACAACTTCACCTTTAAACATCCCACCAGAATCCTGGGAGCAGAAAACCTTGAGGATTCAGGAGACAGAGAATAAAATCCTTTGCTACAGATGTCCCCCTTTCCATAGGTTTGGGTAATAGCTAGCTGTTGTGTGGTTCTATTCTCCTCCCTGTATTGCTCTGCTGAGGCTGACTTAGCTTTATCTTCTACTACTTTGCTGTTTAGCCACAAATCCGAGTCCATAGAAGGGAGGCAAAACCAAAGGTGTGAAAGAAATGCAGCAGACCAGCGTCCTGGGCCCTGTGGCCAAGCGTACCTCTGTCACAATATTCTCCACTATAGTTAGGATCACATTCGCAGTAGGGTTCCCCATGCTCAGATATTTTGCACTGCCCATGGTTGCACTTCAAAATCCTGCAGGGATTTGAGGAATTGTTCTTCTTGTCACAGTACATGCCAGTGTAGCCCTCCATGCACTTACAGGTGTAAGCAACATTGGCCACCACGCACTTTCCGTGCAGACACCTGGAGAAAGAGAAGCATTTAGAGCTGGCCCATGTTAGACGTGAAACTTCCTTTTCCCACGTTTGGTTTTGGCACTTCTGCCCATTTAATTCCAGGATACTAATCCAAAACCAGCAGTTCAGTGTCAAACACTGTGAAGAAACTGTGAGTTTTCAGTGAATACTGGATAACATTCAGAGAATACTTTTAAAATTTGTGATCCTGAGTGATTTATTTGAAAAACATGAGGCACTTCCCTGAGCACAGCCCAGTGCTTGGCACCCACGTGAGACAGCTCACATCTACAGCATCAGCATGCAGAACTAAGTGCCAACAACTGAGCTGTGTGCCCGGGCTTCCTTAGCAGAATTATTCTACAAGTAATATCAGGTGATGAAAAACAGTGTGATAAAAGAAGGTGCTTGTGGAAAAGCTATGCACAGGCTTATCCAGGGGCAGTGGCAGCTGAAAGGTTCCCCCGCTCATGTGGTTTGCAGTGAGCTTTGGCATATTCTGAGAAATACCACAGGGAGGGGTGTTGATCCTTAGCAAGTTCTTTGACACTGTCTCCACTGCCAGGACAGGGACAGACTTGGAATGGACTAAAGACAGGGAAGAAAGCAACACTATCCAGCCAGGGAAAAATTGCTCAGGGCTTATAAACCTTTGCTATATTAGGTCCCGGTTGACATAAACCCATGTCTTTCTCTTTTTTATATATTTATTTTCTTTCTGGTACTTTAAAATTGTTCCCTGCTATTGTTGGATCCTTGCACATTTCATTTTTAAGCTTTGAACTAAAAAGCACAAATAGTAAAAGCAGTTTCAATCAGTTCAACACGTGGAAAATACTGTAATAAGGAGAATCACAGTCTATATAAAGCAGTATTTTCTGTTCCACCAACCAGAAGCTGGCTTGGGTAGAAACTATTGTTATCAACAACAGTTGCATTTCCTCAAGGAGATTTATCTGCGAGTGCTGGTGCAGACACCTGCCAGCAGGGCACCACACTATCCTGGACACAAAAGGCTCAGCTTTGAGGAGACAACTCCAAAAGGCTGAAGGGATTTAACTAAAGGTGGGACAGTATGTGAGTATCTAAAATACCCACAGGTACTTCCCTCAGCAAGGGGGCTAGTTTCATGATTGCATCACCTTCCTTGGATTATGAAGGAAACAATCCCTCATGAAGTAAACATCTGGAACCCCCTTACTTTTCTCTGTCCAACCACAACAGCCTCTTGTTGATGTTGGAATTTCTTGGAAACATTTGGGTCTCTGCGTGTTTCTTCACTTGGGTCTTCATACTACGTAAACTGCCAGGTGCTTCTCAACACCTTCCAGGGTTTGGTACTTTGCAGAACTACACCCAGAAACAAGCTTAAAATGGTACCTCCTCCACGTGAAATTTCTGTCCTTGAAAGAGTGATTATTCATGGTGTCAATTTACCTGTCAGAAGTACGTGCTTGTGAAAAGCCCCTTCCACAGATAGCGCAACCGAAGTAGCTTCTGAAATAAAAGCACTTCCATCTGCTTATGAAACAGCACTGAACTATGCAGGCTGCTGGTCTGCCTTGGACTGCTTCCTTGTGTCCTTGCCATAAGTAAGCTATTCACCCCCTGTTTCTGATGGAGATGTGGTTATTGAGCCTTTGAAGTGTGAATGCTTTACACTCGTGCTCCCTTTGCGTGCAACTCCACGCTATCCTTTAAACTTGCACTTTAAAGGGGTGTTTCAGTGTCATATTTAGGTCAGCTATTTGGGAAATTTAAACGTGTTCACATTGGAGTGCATAATGCTCTTTAGGGAGTTGGTGTGAGTACTGGGTCCAGTGCTGCAGTGGGCATATCCCTAAAATGTCTACTTCCTGCTCCCAGGTTGCTCTGCTCTGGATAAGTGCAGGCACTCGGCCCCTCAGAGGTTATCCCGTACCCATTAACAGAGGGTTTGTATTTTAATGTAGAGCCACAGCTGAAAGCATGACCTGCACTATTAACACCTTAGCTCCTCCAGGACAAAGAGCTCATTTGGAGAGTGAGAAGTGGAAATGGAGAGTTGCCATGGATGCTGACTCACAACTGTCATGTGGAAACCCAGCACCTCCAAAAATAATCAGATGTGGTTTTACAAGATGAAATGTGAAATAGGCGTTAGCTGTAAAGCTGCTGCCCTCCTGTCAGCATCCACTGGAGCTTACTTGTGGTTAAGACATGGGTCTCCAATTTCCTGGTCGCACAGGGGGCCCATCCAGCCAGGGTGACATTCACAAATCACGCTTGTTTTCTCCAGGGACCGGCAAATACCGTGCTTGCAGATGTTACAGGACTTGCAGCCAGGAAGGACTCCGAGTGACTGCTGTGGCAAATCCTTGAAGTCCTGCAGCTCGTTATTGATGCGGACATCGTGAATACATCCATGGAAACCATTTGGGGTCTTATCTGCTCCCTGGCGCAGTGAAGATAATCCAGTAGAGGTCGGGATCCCTTCAGATAAAAACCAAAAGGGAAGGTTTACTCACAGTTACAATGATAGTACATAAATTATAATTGCTAACATTTCTTGTCACAGCCCTTTATAATCTTTAAAGGATTAATTTGCGTAGGACCTTTGTATGGTAGCACAGTCTCATTGTCCTCACTCTGAAAATGGAAAGGAAAAAATAAAACCACTTTCCCAAGCTTACGTAAAAAGTATATGAAAAGAAAAAAAGCCCATTTTTTTGCCAATGGCCACCTGTTCTTGTCCTTACATAATGCTCCCTCTGTCTATAGTTTAACAGCAACTATCCTTCTGAAAGGTTTAAGAATGTCTTTACTGGCCAGCAGGCAGCTACCACCTCTGGGACACTGCAAGAGAATCAGGCAGTGTTAAACAGGGAGGGGTAAGAGTGCATCCCATGGAAACCAGTGCAGGAGAACTCTGGAGACAGAGCAGCACTTCAGGGGGCCCAGCCAAACCTTTGTGGTGAGTACCTTCCATCTTGTTCAAGCTCTTGGAAGAGTCCCCATGCTCAGATGGCCAGCAGATTCTTTTGGATGTTGTGTCATCCCCTCCCCACTGACATGGCCTGGGCTGCAAAGCTGCATTAGCATAGACAAATGCTTCCATTTTCAACTGCACAAGAACTCTGAATGGGATACCCATAAATAACTCCACTGTTAAAGGTGGTCTTAAAACCAAAGCAGCATCTTTGTCCAATCTTGTGTTAGGAGGGAAGCTACTAGATGAGATGCTGTATTTGGAGAGATGGGCAAAATTGCTAACACATGAAACACAAGTCTGTCTTAAAGGTGTCTGTAGGTGAGGAACAATTGCTCTGGGGTAATTTAATCAATACCTTTAACTAAACAGTCTGAAGTGGAAGGGAAGCTGGCATCTATGGAACTGCTACATGCAGAGAGGTGGCACATGCAGAACAGTGTGGGTACAGAAAAAGCAAGAGGAATTTTAATGGGCAATAACAAAGTCTCCACTGAGCCCAGGTATCCAACAGCCCTTCATTTCAGGTCCCAGAGCTGTCCTGTGAATGCATTTATGTAGTTATCTTTTAGAACTGTTATTGATCCACAGTACTCCTACATTAACAAACCTTTTCCACGTTCTTACTTCCCATGTTCCTTGTGGATAAATTGCTGTGAGTTTGGTATCTTTTATGCTGTGCTAGAGGGAGGAACTGTGATGGCCTCACCAGCAGATTATCTCTGATGCATGATGCTCTTTAACAGCCTGTGACATTCTTAATAGGAGCCAATTACAAAAGTTCAGCTCTGTAGAAAGCAAGATTAGCCAATTTTCTGATTTACAAGGGCAATATTCAGAGTTCTTTCAGAAAAGTGCTATTAAAGGGAATTGTTTACAAAAGGCTTGACCAGCACCAAGTGAAGTTGGTAAGAGTTTCTCCTATTGGCTTCAGTGAAGAGGTTAGAAAAAGCCCAAAGACTTTCTGATTCTATTATTGTTCTGCTGACTTTTGTATTTACAGTAGGCTGACTAAAAATTCAAGAACTCCGTGTCACTGGGAGACATTTCAACATTCAGATCATAACAGAGCTGGAGGAGGTGGTTCTGGCAAAAACAAATCAATTGAGCAAAGCACAGCCTTCATTCTGTTTCTCACCCCTGAACATTCATTATTCTGGGCATCTGTTCCCCACCCCACTTAGCTCATTCTTCCCTCAAATTCATTACTAAATGGGAAAAGCATCTTAAATGAGGTTTGGTCAGTTCTAATATCTTTTTAATAGTGAACCTCTGGCTTCAGTTTCCAATGAGAAAACTATTAGCCAAATAGTTCTTAGTCAGCTTGTGTGTTTATATGGTTTGGAGGTTCTAATCTTTTATTTTCTCCCAAACTTTTAGACCTCTATACAATACATCTCATTTGTGGTATATTTAAGCCTGCTGACTATTGATTTGGTTTTTTGCCATGACTGTTTGTGATACTTCCATTGTATTCCTCAACCACAACATCTTGGTGCCAGATAGTTCTGGAACCTTTAGAAATGACAAACTGATTGCTCTTGCCATGGCCGTGTGACACAGAAACTGTCTGTGTTGTGCTGAGGGCAACTCCTCTGATCTGGTGTGGGATGGCAAAGAACAACAGTGGAGATGCAGTTTCCCGGCTCTCTGTTCAGGGAAGCAACCTCTGTCAGAGGGGAAAGGCAAATTGCTTGTTTCCCCCCAACAGAGGGTGCTTTCCATAGGGTGAAAGATTATTTGCTTCTTGTTAAAATCTCAAAGTTTAGAGCAACTCACTGTACCTCCAATGTAGAGGGGTGTGTTGAGGCTGACAGAAGACTGTTTCTGGAGTTTTCCTAGACTCTTGGGAGTTCCCTTGTCCACCACCAGGTTCAGAGTTTGATTCAGCATCACGAGTTCCACACTATGAAACTGCCCATCATTCACTGTTTCCACGCTGAAAGTAAAAGAAGAAAAGAGAATTAGAAGATGACACTAACAATGAACTCTGCTCTGTGATATCCTGTGTCCCAGTATTACACCTTGCAAGGTACGGCTCCCATTCTGTGCTCCTTCACAGTCACTGTGTTCTCCACATTTCCTCCAGCTTGAGCCTCCAAGGTACAAATTTAAACACTGGATGCCTGTGCAGCCAGTACCTACACATATATAGCACTTGAGAGGACAGCTAGTCAGGATAGCAGCCGCTGGCACAGGCTGTCCAAAGAGGTCATGGCTACCCCACCCCTGGAAGTGTTCAAGGCCGGGTTGGATGAGGCTTTGAGCAGCCTGATCCAGTGGGAGGTGTCCCTGCCCATGGCAGGGGGGCTGGAACTGGATGGGCTTTAAGGTCCCTTCCAACCCAAACCATTCTATGATTCTATGATACTGTAGTTGTGGGTCCCAGGGCAGAAAAGCAAGGGTGTAGCTACATGATATATTGGCTTTCATGGCAAAATTACATTAAAATCCCCCGTTCCATGCTCTCAGGCACAGCTTGCTGCCCCTCTGCCCCTCTGGTGCCCATGTTGCAAGCTGGATCACTGAAATTATGTCTTTTTGTTTGCTTAGTTTAAACTCAAATTATTTCATGGGGGCAGGGAGGGACTGCAGTACGGAGTGAGTGACATCAAGGGGTCTCGGAAACCAGCACTCCTCACATCTTGTAACTTCATCCTGAGGCATGAGGACAGGCCGAGTTACTTCAAGCCAGAGAGAATTCAGGAGGTTTTGGCTTATAAATGACTGGGGTATTTTATTCAATACAATAGATTCTACCTGAACACATGGAAAACTGACAAATTGCTACTGCTCTCTGAGAAGCATTTAGGTGTAGATTAAGGCTTGAAAACAAGACATCAAGAATTTGGCAGGAGAGACAATGAGCAGGCAGCCATCTGAGCAGACAAGATATTAAAGGCACTGTGTATTCATTGCTCAGGTGTCTTCAACTGTGATTTTTCAAATGCATGAAACCTGCAATGACTCAGAAAACTCAAGAGCTCTTTGGTAGTCTGCACCACGTACAGTCTTCACCTTCACCTTCAGTTCAGTCTCCCAGAAATTAAAAGATGCAGTGGTACAATTCAATTTGCATCACACTATCATTTTTCATTTTCAGGGCAGCTTTAGCTCTCAAGCATTCATGTTGCATGTTGAAATTCTCTGGAACAACTCGACAGCTTCATGCAGGGGACAAGGGCGGGATTGCTTGCTCTTGACCAAAGAGGGTTTCAAATGATGCTGGTAGCTATAGACGTGATGGGATTTCCACTGCTGTAGACGCAATTAAATGGTACAGTCTCTGCCTTATTTGCATGCAAACACCAGTGCATAATGAGACTCCAATAACAGTAGCACTTACAGTCAAAATTAGACTGTGAGCTTTGTAAACTGCCCACGTGCCAGTGTTGCTAAAACATCTTAAGCCTGGCCTGTGAGCGCTCTTTTCCAAATTCTTCCTGGCAGGCTGGGTGGTGGTTCTATTACATACGGATAAAGACAGAAAGCACCAACTGTGGCATTTAGGCATCCTGAGATACTGCTTAGCCAACAATCTGGATTTGGAATTGCTGCATGAGTGCTAAACATCATATTAAAACGCAGAAGCTTAGTTTTAAGAATGGCTTTCTGCTCATTCAAACTCAGCATCCTCTCTCAGTAAGTAACAAAGTCAGAGCTCAAATTGCTTTCAGGTGTTTTGTAAAGCTGCAATGTAGACTTCTCTATCTATTTACCCAGATTTTCTTTACTGTCAGTGGTGAGGAACGGGCACACTTGAGCAGTGACTCATCTCTGAGGGTGAGTTTCTTCTTAGATGTAGCCACCTCTCAACCCAGATGACAGGCTGTCCATCTTTAATGGCCAGTCCTGCGTAACTGATTTGTAAGGCCACTGTAGCATGGAAATAGGACCTCAACTTCAGAAATGGATTACATGACTTGGAAATTAACAAAATTCAGTTGTTCCTGAAAGAAATTTTGCTTCTGCAGTGACGTAACCAACTACAGATGAGCAATATCAGGCAGAAAGTCAGCACTGCGGGCATCTCTGAGGATGTGCATATAGGAAGAGTGCACTGCTGTTCCAGAACTGAGCTAATGCACCTACAGCGCTGCCAGCCCCGCAGGGTTTTGGGGTGAATCACAAACACATATGCTTTTAAAAGCTTACATGGGTTATAAGATGACACCAGTATAAAAGCACCTTTACTGTGCAGCTTTACATAAACATGAGGTAAGTTAATTCTGCCACAGAGGAGCTGCCGGGAAAGCTCTTCTGGCTGAACCGCTTGGCCCTGACCGGCAGGAAAGCAGCTGGAATGTGGGTGCTGCCCATGCTCTGGATGGCGAAAGTGCTCTGGGGAGCTGGGTCTCAGGAACCTGGAACTCATGGTACTGTTCGAAGTGTTTTTATGAAAAAAAATAAAAGCTTGACACTGTACCAAAATCCAGATCCAGTTGATCCAGTAGACAGTCTGGATCAAGATACAGCTGTATCAGGGCCACTGCAAGGGCAGTGAGCTGCGTGGGCCGGGATAAGAGGCTGGGGACTTATGCTAGACTCATTGCCAAAGGCGATGAAAAGCATGCCTATCATCACCATACTTGTGTCCCCTGTACTGGGGCCCACACCTCTAGCAAACTACTTTATGGATTGACAACTCCAATAAGTTTGCAAACAGCTGGTCCAAACTTTCTGTTTAGATATCCTTGAATTCCACTAAGTATCTGCCACGTTACAAGAAACAGCTGTCTTACAGCGACGTGCCGACTGGGTGATCCCTAGTGCGCTCTGCATCTCTAACTGTTGCGTTGCAAAGTCTAACTCATGTGGGTAGAGCACTCAGACTTCCAGCTGAAAGGTGTGAGATAAATGGAAATGCAGATTTGTAATTGTTAGTCTCTGCAGAAGTGCCAGTGACAGGAAGAAGTCTGGCCAAACCCACTGGCTCCGACAGCTGAGCAGTGAGGAGGTGGGATGGATGTCTGCGTGGCAGGGACCCCTTCCCTGGTGGGATTGATATCTGAAGGTAACGCACAAAGCTACATCGTTCTCTGCAGAAGGACAGCATTATCGCGTCTGGCAGGGCTCGCTCTTCCCTGGGCCAGGATTTCTCAGGCATTAATCACCTACTCCTCCTCAGTGGGTGCTTTTTCCAGATTATGCCTTGACAAACAGGCAAACAAAAGTCTGTGTGTCCTGGCGCTGGAAGCAGCCGCCCCACATGGTGCTCACACATTTCAGCACACCCAAGGCTGGTATTTCTGCTGGAAAGGGAGCGACAGGTTCCTGTCCGTAGGTACAGGTGGATGAATATTACTCAGTTCTGACTCATTTACTTTTTCACTTTGAATTAAAATAACCTGCGGACTTCGAGAAACAAAATTTACTGCCATCACCCAACACCGCAGTTTTGTAAAGCAGATAAAGTCAAAACAGGCAAAGCCCTCACTTGCTTTTTGAGAAGACACAAACAAAACACAGAATCATAGAAACAATGAATGGTTTGGGTTGGAAGGGACTTTAAAGCCCATCGAGTTCCAACCCCCCTGCCATGGGCAGGGACACCTCCCACTGGGCCAGGGTGCTCAAGACCTGGCATTGAACACTTCCAGGGAGGGGACAAAATGATGGAAAAGCTGGATATGGACAGACAGGATGGCAGGAGATCCCCAGCCAGGAGATACTTGTGTTAAAGCACTTATTGCTGTTGCTGACAGAAAGCCGTTAAGATGCCTTTGGATTTTGGGAGAGATGGAGACAACACCAGGGGAGAAAACAGTGGTGAGAGAAATGCTCCATGAACTCTCCCTGGAGCCTCCTGTGTAACTGGGCCTTTAGGAGACTCAGCAATCGTCTGAGACAGCTGGAGACAGTGGCTTGGCTGGGGATGAAGGGAAGAAAGCCACAGACACTGAGCAGCGCGGCGCAGCTCGCAGCACAAACTTGCTGCACTCGGCTGTTTTCCAAGGGGCCTCTTCCCGACCCCCCTCTCTCCATTTTATTAAAACCTTAATTGAATTCTTACTGGGGATCAGGTGGTCTGGGAGCACTCCGGTCTGACAGCACTCCTTCTCCTGAGCCAGCCTGCGGGGTGTCCATAGCTGCCTCGGAGCCTGGGATTTGGTGTCTTTCCTCGGCAGCCCCAGAGCTCTAAACCCGTCGGGCTGACAACGGCAGCGACCTGGGAGCAGGGCTTAAGCCAGGAACGCTGAGGTGTGAACACGGCGGCGAAGGCTGCACGGGCAGCAGGAGCAGCAGAGGGCGACAGAGCATCACCGAGCGCGCCGGGAATTCCCAGCGCGGCATCTTCATCCCGGCACCGCGACGGGAATTCCCAGCGCCGCATCCCTCTCCCGACATCGCGCCCGGAATTCCCAGCACTGCATCCCATCCCGACATAGCGCGTGGAATTCCCAGCGCTGCATCCCCATCCCGGCACCGTGCCCAGAATTCCTGGCGCTGCATCCCAGCCCAGCATCACGCCCGTGGGTACTGCCAGGGAATAAATAGCACTTTATGTTGGCTCCTGAAACAGACCTCGCTGTGCCAGGCACCTGAAATTGACGTTACCCATCTTCCTTTTTGGAAAGAATTTAACCATGCTTTATGGTTAAATCAAACTAATCTGTCAGTGCAAAGAAAGGGAGAGGGGAGGGGGACTGAAGGAAGAAGCCAAGGGGCTGCCAGATTTGAGCCAGCTGCTTTTCTCGGGGGCACTAACAAACCAAGTCCCAGCTTTGGGGATTTTTGCAAGCTATTAAAACAGACAGACATGAATTTTTAGAATCATAGAATGGTTTGAGTTGGAATGGACCTTAAAGATCATCCACCCCGATCCCATGGGCAGGGACACTTTCAGCCAACTTCCAACTGCAGTGTTTTGGGCCACCTACGTGACACAGTATACAATATATTTGTGTTGGAAAAAAGGGAGGAACTATGTTTGAGGTATAAACATTTGAAGTGTAAGCAAGGATTTTCAGGAATTTAATAATTAAACTTGCTAAAAAGTAAGGAGTAAAAGGAACCAAAAGAACAGTTTTATATAACAATAAACCATTCCTTCGGACCCAGGAACTGCGGCAACGAGCAGTCAGGTGAGGGCCCATTTTGTCAGACACTTCACAGAGGGTGCTTGGTGCTCTACTGCTCCTTGAGTCTTGTCACAGCTCTTTCACATATTCCCTGGGGGTTTATGTTTAATACACATGCCTTTCTCTCCCTTTCTTTGTGTTCAGGAGTCAAGCCCCCAGCAGAGGCACTGAATCTTGTCAAAATGTGATGCTGAGGCACCATTTCAGTTCCCTTCCATGCATGATCACCCTGGTTCCTTAAAGTACATGTCTTGAGGGAAGTACCACACAGCCGATGCAGAGGGTGGGTAAGAGGATTTCTCTCCATCAGCAGTGCAGTGAACAGATCCCAGTTGGAGCTGGATACCCCGGGGAGCCCTCCAGGTGCCGAGGAAGGGTGGTTGCTGTTCCACCGTGCCCTGCCGCCCAGCAAAGGGGATTCACTGGCTGTGTTCTCTTCTCCATTACACGTGTCTTCTCATAGCCAGGTGACGTCTTGCACATTGCTTTCATCAAGGTTGCCCTCACTGAGAGCTGGCCGTGGCATCTGATCGGATTTGGCCAAAGAAAAGAGGAAAACACTGGGTATGCAAGGGGAGCCCAGCTTCCAGAGCTCCTGAGAAGGCCCTGGGTTCAGCCCCTTCTGTTCCCTCTGTGCCCAGGTGAGAGCTTGAAGCTGTTCTCACAGGGAAGGGAGGCCGCTAGAGAGGGCTCTATGAAAGAGTAATTACAATTGCAGGAGCTGGCCTCATCTGTCAGAGCAATTCCAGCAAGCTGAGCCAATGGACCCTTTGCACAGGGCACTGCTCATAGGCCATGGGCACGGCCTCCACTGATGGCTTAGACTCCAGAACACAAAGAAAGGAAGTGAAAGGGATATGTATTAAATATAAACCCCCAGGAAATATGTGAAAGAACTGATTTCCATTCTCATTTTTGATCTATTTCTCTTCTCCCTCCTGTATTTTCTTTCCCCTCTAACTCCAGCCCCAAGCACATGCAGATGTTATAAACACTGACTCCCCTTGCTCTAATACCCATGAGAGATTTAGAGCTGAGCCACTGTAAACATGCCAGTGAACAGAAATGCATTAAAGGATTAAAGCATTCAATTTGAACTTGCAAAATTTGGGCTTTGGGGCTAGGTTTTTTCACTGACATGTAATATACCTTTAGTGCAGGTAGCGGAGAACAGCAGGGCAGAGAAGTCAAAAACAAAAATAGCTTCAAGTATCACTGCAAACCTGATCACTGAGGAAATGCATAACCATCAATTATGCAAATGAGGACATCAATTCATTAGCTACATCTCCAGATTTTCCTGACCTCTGCCTTAATGGGGACATGCCTCATTTGAAGCACAGAGTGGAGCAAACACAAGCATGGTAAGTGACTGGGGAGTGAAGGCCGCAAGGAACACCGAACTTAGATAGTCTTTGAAAACATTTGAAGGAAAAGGGAATAAGCAGAAGTAAATGTCCAAAAGAGCTTATGGAGCTTACAACATAGGGGAAGAGCAGGCACCAGGGAAGAGGTACCAAAATCAAGAACACAAGCTGAGAGGTGCAGGGAACTGCACTGAGACGTTAGCAATTTGGGAACTGTGAAACTCCTACTGGGCCAGGCTGACTACAGGTGTCAGCGGTGATGGTTTGTCACCTTTCCAAGCTACAGCTTCCTCCTGCCCTTAGTTCCAGTTATAATCAGTCCTTGGCCTAAAATAGATTTAAACTTCTCCATGGCAACAAAGGCAAAATCATAATTGGAGTAGCGTTAGTGCTACCTCTACAGTAACACATCACTTCGAGCACTATCATCTTCAGAAGCCAAATAAAAAACAGATGTGGAGGAAAAATATGAAAAATGCTAATGAAACACAAGGCTAGGGAAATAAGAGGTGAAAGAGATATATTAAAGCACTCAAGTTAGCTTTCAGCTTAAGATACACTCTCGTTTGTTATGTTCAGTCCTGTTTTACACAACTCGAACATTAGGTCTCCAAGGCTGAGAGGACTCGCATTAAGGTTTTTTTCCTTGATACCCCTGTTCGCATTTGCTCGGTTTTATACCTTTTCTCCTACTTACAGCTCTGTAGGACCACCCAAACAACCCACCTTTCTCTTCTTGGTGTTTACTGCCCTTAAACACTGGCAGCTGACTACCATATCTCCCTTAATGATCGTTTGGCCAGGCTATGCATATCTAATTTCCAGTCATAATTCAATTCCTGCAGCAGCCCCGCCAGCAGTGGAAGTTATTGTATTACCAGTCTTCTAAGGGAAAAGCAGGGACATTTTATACCCCTGCAACATGCAATTAACACAATCCTGACCCCTTTCCCTAGATTATTCATAGAAGGGTCAGCTCCCCGGCCAGGATAAGCACTCCTTGTTAGCAGTGAATTCTTGCAGGGTCCCTGATCCAGGCAGGAGCTCTGCCACCTCCCTTCAGCCCCACTGCTGCGGAGCTGAAGCTGCACTGCTCTCCTGCAGGATCACCATGTCTCTAACTAAGGATTTGTTAAATGCCAGCGTAATGACAGTCAAAATAGCCTGAATGAACTCCTCCAGTCCAAGGCCTCTCCTGAATGACAGATCATGACAGTTACTGCCTTCCCACCCTACTCCAGCAGAGCACATGTGCACATCACGGCACACAGCGTGCTCCAGTGCAATGAGCTATTGCACCTTGGTGTTTTTACTCTAATATGTGTCATATAAAATAACAAACCCAGTAAATACAGAGAGTAAACCCAGTCATGTAGAGGTTCTGCAATGCTACTGGGACTCGTTAAATCAGTCACCCTTAAAAAAGTGAGCCTGCAAGGAGCACAGAGGAAGGCAAGCCCTGGCCCAGCAGCAGTGCAGTACTGTACAGGCGTGTGGCACGCACCAGGGTCTGCAGTGGCACAGCCCCTACCCCAGGGGTGTCAAACTCATGGCCCGTGGGCTGAATCCAGCCCTCCACCTCGTTTTATCCAGCCCAGCACCTTGTTTCCACGCATTGACAGTGCCAAGCTCCTCATCCCTGCGCTCCTGCCAGTGCTGGGCACATGAGCAGAGTGTGTGACACTGCAGGAGCAGGAGAACAGCAGGAGCTGGGAGTTTGACACCAGTGCTCAGAGCAGAACGTGGTGCTTGCTTTTGCTGCTCAGTGCTGGTGTCAAACACTATCACACTCAGCTCTGCCATTCCACAGGGTATTTCGTCTGAGTTTCTGATGAATCCATCCAGCAAGCGTCTTCACAGAGCCATTCCACCAGAAGGGATACTTTACATCATCTCTCCCCCTTTTCAGCTCAGAAACACATGACAGTATCTGCCATTTAGCAGCAGGGACCGGGGCTGCTACAGAATACAATTAAAATGCTTCCCATTAGAATAGCAGGCAGAGAATGATGGGTTTTACCTGAAATTGAAGGCTAAGCCTCAGGAATAAAAAAGCTTTGTCTGTTTACAAACCGATACGTGGTCAGGAAATGAAACTGTTCCCATCTCATCTGTGCCAATGTACCTTCATTTGTAGCCTCTCCTTCCACAAAAATAAATGAGCCCCATCACTCCGACAACCAGCGCAGCGCTGCTGTGCCCACCTTGTCCAGCAGCACTGGGCACGCAGGCAGACGCAGAGCTGTGGGTCACAGCTCTGTACTGGGCAGAGGCACTGAAATGTTTGTGCAGAGAGCTGTGCCCACCTCTGTGATCCCCCCCCCAGTGCCAGTTCTGCATGCACTGCTGATAACAGACTGCATTGATTGAATCCAGAGCCTGGCACTTGGTATGAGCAGGATATAAATCTGTCCCACATGGTGCACATCTAAACTTGGTGTTAGTCCTCATGTTTACAAGAAATTTACAGGCAGAAAAAAATAAACATGTTACGTTAGCTTGCTATATTTTGTTGCAAGGCAAAAACCTCACAATTCAAAACATGTGCTGGCCATTAGCGCAAAGGAAATTTATGAAGTCATTTTGACTATGATTAGGTTTATTCCAGCATTGTATATTATCAGAATACTTCAACCTTTCTTTGATGTAACCACTATTAACCAAATTAGCACTGCTGGACTAACAATCTGTGCTACAGCAAGAGAATATCTTTTAAAATACCTGTGCCCACCTCTCTCATAGATACACAGGGGGCCAGCACAACAGCGTGTTTTCAACAGGCACAAACCAAGTGGATTGCTCAGAAGGTGAACTAACTTCAGCACTAATTTATGAGGGCTCAGGAGATGCCAGGACCACAATCAGGATTTCACTGGTGCCCTTGCTAGAAGAAACAGTGAGGCCAAGTTATGGACCAAACGATGACTAAATAGCGTTATCTGTTGTGAAATAGCAGAAATAGTTCTTATTTTACAATTACTTTTGGTTTGGCTAAGCAGGCTTTTAAGGCTCTTCAAGGCTTGAACCGGACTGGCTAAAACTCAACCCTGTTAAAGCTACTGACTTTAACAGACAGGGGAAAACCTTCATTTTGATGTGAGTTTCTGCATTTTCTTTTGGTGATAGAGCCATATTATTTCTAGTCATAGTCAAATCACTATAGAGAACCACTTTTGGCTTCACCATTCATTTTTACATAAACCCAGGACTACTTTGAACATGAAAACCAGCAAGTGTCTGCAAGGCACCGAGTTACTGACAGAATTCAGCACGCTTCCAAGAGCAAACATATTGGGTGTTGTGCCCCATTCCCCTCCTTTTGTTTAGTTATGAACTATCCCCATCTCATCATATCTCATTTCTTCTTGGCGTCTTGCTGACTTCATTACATTTTTATAATTATTCTGTGCTGAAAGAAACCAGCATTATAATGTTCCTGTACTGAAATTATATGTACACTGCACTCCTGTTTCATGTAGCTCCTCCTAAAAGGCTGCTGACCAACAAAGCAACCAGCAGGGATGGACACAGCATATCTGCCCTGGCTTCCCTCCTGTCTCCTTCAGCTGTGAGGGAGCTGCCAGGAGATACAGGTGGAGCTGTGCAGAGGACAGGCAGGCAGTGACTTAAGTAACAGGGTGCAGACCAGCTTATGGGTGCCTGTATCAGATACAACATCAAACCAACTTGCTTAACAAATACACAGACTACTAACAATTCGCTTATATGTTGTCTGTGCTTGAAAGCCAGCACAGTCTGCTGAAAAAGTGATTTGTCAGGAGTAGGACTGGCTCCTGCCACCTCTCTTGGGTTGATTTGTGTTTGCAGCAGTATTCCAAACTTCTTTAAAAACAGCAATGGTGTAGATGTCCTAGTCACAAGGATAAAACTAACATCTCTGCTTGGACTTCAAATGGTCATAACACAAGTTAATTCCAAGAATTAGTTAAAATGTCATGAAATGTCACGGCAGAGGAACATCTACTGAGTTCATTGCCTTCACAGACTGTGGGCTCAGTTCTCCAAGGTTCACTGGTGAGCGCTGAGGGGAAGGCAAAGCCAAGCAATGCCCTTGCCTCAGTCACAGCTCTCGGGGCGAGGCAGCAGCCTGTGCGCACCGCAGTGCCCGCGTGTGCTGGTGCAGCCTGGCCTCTGCTGATAGCAGACATCCGAGTGCAGCTTACGCTGACAGACCCAGATTTTGGGCTGAAGAAGGTGTCCTGGGACCTTTGAGAGAATGTAAAATCTATTTCTGTCAGTACCACAAGGCGAGTGGCTTAGGATGACCTGTTCCTAACTTCCCGTACCTGGCACACAGACACGTCAATGCCGATTTGCTTTGTGAAAGGTTTCGCCTTCTTCAGATAAAACCTCTCCCTCTGCAACACCCTGCACATACTTGCAAGGTTAGAAATAAAGCTGTGGGACTGCAGCACAGCGTTCTGGGCACTCAGATATTGCAATGAGCTGGGCAGAGGCAAGGAGAGAGAGGAGAGATGAGAAACTATCATTTTTGTGAGAGACACTGCAGAGATTTATGAAGAACAAAAATTAATTCAGATTAACAAGATTTTGCCTGCTAAGTCTTCAGGCAGCATGGAGGACAAAACTTTACCCTTCCTGAGCTTCATCTCAGCACAATAAAGTTTCTGAATTTCATGAAAGCAAATATTTGATTCTGAACCTGATGATAAAAGTTAGATGACACTTTAAGGTCTTGGCCTTACACTTTCACTGTCCCCCTACACAAAAATCCCAAGAAAAAAATAGGGAAATGCAGTGTTTGTAATTTGATAAGAACTCACAGACTTGTCTTTTTTTGTCCCACTCAAATACACCAGAGCTCTTTATAAAGGCAAATCTGTCCTTTGCTTTGACTCATGCAAGATGTATAAGTACATTCAAATTTTACAACTTTTACTGTGCAGGTCAGAGATTAATACTGGTTTCTTTCATTATATTTGATGCAAAATCCCTAAGGAGTACCTGAAAAAATAAGTGTGTGTGATGGAGAGAATAAAATGAATTGCAAATACACAAAACTGACGAGAGCTCAGTGGTATCTCAGAAATCTCTGAAAAACAGTCTATTTAGAGACCGTGCAGAATTATAAAACAGGAATCCCACCAGGGCAGGCACAGCACACGCTGCAGACTATGAAGGAAAGAAAGGACCAGTCATGCAGCGAGCTCTGCAAAGAGACTTTTGCTAAAAACTGGGTTTGACAAGCTCTAATAATGATCCTATGAATAATTAAGGCTTTCACTCCTTCAACACATTCCTCCCTTGCAGGCAGTAAAGAGAAGCCTCCCAGGCTTTTCTGCAGGTAAGCAATTGCAGCTAAAGAGAGGCGACGACACAAAGATCCCATCTCTCATAACTTTGGAAAGTGTGGAAGTTGCTTCCATCACCAAATCAACTGTTCAACCTTAGCACCAGAAGCGTGGAGAAGTCTACAAAAGCTGCATAGAGGACCAAAATCCTCGAGTGCTTCCAAGGGCATGGCCAGGGACCTGTTGTTGGACAATGAGTGCTGGTGGCCACAAGCGCTCCTCCCTATACTCCAGCCACCATGGCAGAGCCTCAGTGATATGGAAGGGCATGGGGAGTCTGCAGATGCTGCCAGGGTAAGAGTTGTGCTGCTCCACGGCCTGGAAGCAGAAGGGAGAAGGAATCTCACGCTCCAGAGATGAGCAGCACATTTCTGAAACACTTTTTCTATTTTTTGTGCATTTCTGTATTTTTTTGTGCACAGAGACCCAGGTTTAATTTGCCATCCCAGAGTCACCACATCTGAGGCAGACACAGTAAGAATTGAAACTCACTTATTTCAGGCCTTTTGCTTTATCCACGAGAACATCCATCTATGCTATGGAAGAATTAGCCAGACCATGAGAATGGCATGATACAATTTGTGAGAAATGTATTTAATGATGTAGCATTTTAGAAGACAGATTATGCAAGGATACTTTAAAAGAAATTATGATGTAATTTGGGTGTAGGCTTTGCAGAAAGACAAAACCAATTAATTCTTCTGTTTTCCTAACTGCCTCCCTTTTCACTGCTGTCAAGAAGCCTGCATGAAAACATATGATTTTACACCAAAGACATCTGCATCTTGCTCTTCACTAGACAGGAGAGCCTGTATGCAACATGGCAATCTGGGAACTCCGAGGGAATTGCATTAGTAGTTTGTGTCAAATTTTTATTTTCCATTTCTGTTAGGAAGGATTAATTTAGCATCCAAACCAATATCATTGTGTGGTAGCATAAAACCTATCAGAGAAAAAATTACAAATAAGGTCTTATCTCTGGTTCAAGGAAGAAATGTAGGAAAAAAAGACTGAAAAAAGGAAACTCTCCCAATAGAACACAGTTAAATGGATACCAGTACCAATGGCTGAATGGCAAAACTACAGAATTACAGAATTTGTTAATTCAAACTTTTAACAATTGGAGCACGGTGGTAAATAAAAGCAGCACATTCCTCTTCAGTTGGTGTCTTTAAATTCAGGTAGAGTATCTGTGTAAAACATTTACTTTATTTCAAGAGCCCACTGTTGGCTCAGTACTAAGCACTGCCATGGCATGAAAGTGTAACTCTCCCAGTGCAGAAACCAAGAGGTCAATAAAGCATTTAAAAACAGATTTCTGTTCTCATTTATGCATCTATAGCATATTAAATAGAATAACAAAATAAAACCCCAACAAACAAGAATCCTACTTCAAAAATGGATCTTCTATAGGATGTTTACTGTGATGTCCAGGAAACTGTTATTCTGCAGTGTGCAAGTGAGCAGTTCCAATAACAGATCCGTCAGCTCTTCTTTTAAAAGAGTGAGTTCAATCATTGCATATTCATGCATTAACTTGTATTTCTTTCTAAATTGATGATGTATGACAATGTATTTTAGGCAGTCTTTGCCATTGGACATTTGCTGACCTTTATCTGACTAGAATGAAAGAAAAGTCTAATGTCAGCTGTAACCTTTCTATCCAAACATTCCATAGGAATGAGTATATGTAAAGCAAACCTGAATGTACAGTCAGTTAATCATGGGCTTTTCCAGGCTATCTTTGTATTGCAGTTCTACTTAAATCTGCTCAGAAGAGCAACTAAGGTACTGGAACGGGTCTACCCCAACAGCCAGAGACCTGATTTTATAGAATCATAGAATGAACTGAGTTGGAAGGGACCCACAAGGATCATTGAGTCCACCTCCTGTCCCCGCACAGGACACTCCCAGCACTCACACCATGTGACTGAGGGCATTGTCCAAATGCTTCTGGAATATTTGCCTGCTCCTCCTCCTTCCCTTGTGTCCCTTCAGCCTCTTCTCATACGATTTCTCCTCTAGACACATCACCATCTTTGTGGCCCTACAGCATCACAGGGAGATAAAATGAATTGCTCTTTCCTAGCACGCCTGCAGTCTGCTGCGATGCCACATCCCTGCCCTTGGTCATCCAGGACCATCTTGCACAGTGAGGCCACCCACAGAATGCACTGCAACAGTAAGTTCAGAGCACACACCCCACGTGACTGGTACAAACCTGTGCCCTGGCTCTATACTAAGCGGCTGGTAAAGAGTTTTGCAACATAACACGCTGCATACTTCATCCTTCCAGCACCTTTCTGCTGGATATTGACTGCAAACCACCTGCAAGTACATCTTACTTGCTGCTGGCTTCCAAACCTGTCTGACAACAGGTTTTATCTTACCCCTACAGGATATTACCTTTATTAGCCAAATACTTTGCTAATTTTACTGTTCTTAAGTACTATTAATAAATCGTATCATGGAGACTCTGATGAAGAATTACAGATTATGTGGCTTGCCAATGACTTCCCACATCTCATCATGGGACTCCCTGAAACAGCCAGCAAAATATCTCTGTTACAACACAGGACCAGGTCAGTTAGAGGTTTCCTGCAGCTGTAGCTGGCACAGTTCCCACCAGGCAGTATTTTAAGGCCTCCTCCTCTTTTGGCAGACTCTTTTGAGGGAAAACTAGAGCCAAAGCACTGCTCACCTGTTCCAAGAAGTGGACCCCTTTGAAGGATAACAGCGCCTGATATTGCCCGTGAAAATTAATCTAATAGTCTTGCAACAGAGCTTTCAAAGGCAAATAGTCCACTTCTGCTGAGACTGAGATTTAAATGAGGTATCTTAACAAGACAGCAAGGAGCATACAATAGAGAAGGCAAACTCTTTCACCAGTGGTGAGGCTAAGAGCTGAGTGTTTCAGGTTCTCCTAGCAACCTTATTTTTAATGAAAAATTGTAGAAGTTGCAAAAAAGACTTCCCCAAATTCTTAAGGTTTAGGTCAAATGCATGACAATCCACTACTAATTTAATCAAAAATCAAGTTATGATTCCAAGTACAAAATTAAAAGGACAAATAAACTCATGGGAGCCAGAGCCAGTTATAAAAGTAGTTTCATTTCCCTGGAGAAAGTCTCAAAAACATCCAGAAGGTATTTGCCACACAAATTAGAAATTATGGCCCATGCCTGCGTAACAGAAATGATTGACTGTTGTCCAAGCTACTAAAGGAGATGTGGGATTTTCCATCAGTTGGTGTTTACCTCTCGAAACTTGGTGCCAAACTGGAAGTCATCTCTTAGCCAAACAGAGCTTACGCCTTAGCTAAAAGTCAAACCAAATACATAGGGAGGTCAGAACAGATCCACTCCTGCTTTCTACCCTTAAATCCTATGATTATAAGGAAAGATGCACAGCCCTTCCACAGCCCTTAAGGAAAAAAAGTCTTTTAATCTATTTAAAGGCCCTTTTTGACATTCTTTAGCCGCAGTTTTTCCTCAATCAACCTAATCTTTTCCCATCAAGCTCCATGCTAATCCCATTTTGCTCCACTCCTTAAACTAATAAAAGATTAGAGTGACATTTCAGAAAGGGCATCATATTAAGCAGCTTCATTCCCATCTCAACAGATCCCACAGTACAAAATGCAGTGAACAGGCCATTAATCTTATGGTAATGAGATGTCAGTCTGAATGGAGACCTCCTCCTTGATCAATACGAAGGGCGCAGGAATAACGAGGACACTGCCACTCGCCACCTCTGGCAACTTTGCCAGAAGGCAGCAGATCCATGAAGTGTTGTTGTGATGGTGGCAACCACTCTTGCACCACCACCACTCTGCCCTTGACAACGGGGAGCGAGCATCCCCACAGATCCATCACCCCCTGTGCTGCCCACACATAATGAGCTTTCCCCTATGTTCTAATTAGTGGCGTGAAACTGTTAAACAACTTCAGCTTTGCTCTAACATGAAATCAATTAGGATTAGCAGCCACACACAGAGAAATTTTCCACACCTCTCCAGCTGATGAAAATCACTAACTAACTACTTTCTCCATTCCTACAGTGGACAAGCTATTGCTCTTCCTGGTGACATTCCTGCATTGGTATTTTCCAATTTGCTTTTATACAGAAAAGGATTTTCCCATTTTCTTAACTAAGTCACCATTCCCCCTAAAGAAAGCTCTGCACTGTCACTATGGTCCTGGAAGACTCAAGTTATATCAGGTGCTGAGAAAACCTCCTAGAAAAACACCAAAGCATGTCCTTGCTCGTGATGCTCAGTGGTGTCCTTTCACTGCCTCTAAAGGGATGCTCTCCCTTACAGAGCAAGGTGGGCTGGGAAATCCTGTTCTTCTGCACACGTAACGCCACAAAACTGCACTGAACTCGAAAGGGTGCCACGTGGTAACAACTGCATATTTACACAGAACAAACTGGAGCAAGAGGGCTTAAATCCAAAGGGAATTAACCCAGGGAGAGGGCTGCTAAAGGAACAGTGGATGGCACGAGCAGTGAATCCCTCCTTCCTTGGGAAACGCCTCTGTGCACGAGTTTCCCTTTTACATTTGATTTTCTTTTTGGTGACTAACGAATAAAAAACGGTGGGTTTGGTGTCCCCAAAATGCCAAGTGTCTGTAGGTCAAATCAATCTGTGCTTTTCACAGTTTGTGTAGTTCCTACTGATATAGGAAGAGTTCTGGTGACAATATTCACCCTGTAGAGGAATTCAGCCCTTCTCCTCCTATTTGACATAGCCTAATCCTGCAGCTGCACAGTCACTGTTCTGTCTTGGTACAGTAGATTAATGCTAAAAATCAACATCAAATAAACATTATGGGAACTATTTCAAGGTCAACATTCATGAGAAACTCAATCTTCACAGTAGATGACTAAATACAGCACTGTTCTGCAATCACAGTAAGACACAGTATCACTAACATTGCCAATAAATGCCATTTTTTAACTACGCAGCCTCCATCTAAGCCTTTGCTCTAATTTTCTTACCTAATTACATACATAAAAGAGATATAATGAAGTAAAATAAAAGGTTCTTCTCCCATGCATGTTTCTCAGAAAAATCCTGCCTCTCAACCTTTTTGGCAATCAGCTGTTTTGGTGAAGCTTTGCTGCTTACCTGTATACTGTGGTAGGTGGAGAATTCAGCGTGTCGTAGATGAGCCTCACGTGGCCTTGGTACAACTCCAGAGCCAATGGGTCATTGTCTCCTTTGTACAACAGGATGCCATTGTCCTTGTCTGTTGCTACCTGTGGAATGTTAATAACCAGGTAAGGTTGCTTGAGAACGATTAAAAAAGAAATAAACCTATATTAAAAATCACACATGTAATTCAAAGATGATTTAATAAATCACGTGTATGATCAACAACAAGAACAAGACCAGGAGACACAAAAAGGTCTTGGTGATATTGAGTGGGCTCCTACACAAGCAGCCACCCTCCCACCAAAGGACATCTCCCTTGTTTCAAGCAAGAACTTGTTTTCAGGAGGTGGAAGTTGCAATTTCTTTGATCCATGTCAATAGACCGTTGCTGTCTTTCTGGCAACACGTGAATTTGTTTCTCAGCTACTACCCCAGCTTGAAGTGGCAGTTTGGAAAATCAGCTCTGGCAGTAGGAGGAGTGTGTCACAATGACAAGCAAACAAATTTCAGCAGACACTGAGCTGTTCACACACTTTCAGAAGGGAAGAAGGTCCTGTCCCCCATCTAGCATAACCATGAGGTATTCACTCAGTCTGAGTTATTAGCAAGTCATGCTGAGTTCAAATGGGACATTTAGAGAGTCAGGAAGAATAGAGTAGCCCTCATCCCTCCAGCTTTGATGTACATCAAGGGGAAAAAAAACCTCTTGAACACTGAATCAAAAAAACAAGGACTCTACTTTCCCAGTCCCCAGCTCTCAAATATCCCTATAGTACAAAAAAAAACCCCAAAACCCCAAAATAAACCAAAGAAAAGAGACAAAATGGGATTTTTGTATACAACCTATGTGTTATTTTCACAGTATATATTTCTTCAGGTTTCTTGCATATATTTTATAATGGCTCTTAAATGCCAAAATAAAACAGTAAATTTAAAAACCTGTTTGCATTTTTTATATGTTTATATATGTTTTCCATATTTTGCCCTTAATTTTTTTTTCTTGAGCACTCTGTAATTTATAATTTCCTCTATATGTTCTTAATAATCAATGTAGTACTCTAATTTCAATTCAGTAGTGATTAATTACTGAATTCAAGATTCAGCCCTGGAAACAAGAAGTGAGACTGTCATCTGTATGTGCTGTCTGTAATCACCAGTTCTGTTCTTCAGGCTATGGCTGATGTACTGTGTTTTGTACACTTAAGACAACACTGTCCAGATTTTCAGCTTTAAAGCCTATCTATCATATTTGGAGCCTTTGGGGAGCCATATTATAGAGTGCCCAAATTTTAGAATCTCTTTTGTGATAATAAATAAAAGGGAATTTTGAAGAAAAAATGGAGTTTCAAATATATATGAATCAGCTTCATTTTCATAGAACTGTATATTAAAGCTATTAAATATAAGATAAATATTAATTATGAATTCTTTTCATTAGCATAAACTTTGCAGGAACTACCCTTTAAAAAACTATTCCTAATGTGGAAATTTGATCCTTTTTCCCCCCGTCTTGACATTGGTATTTTAATGACAACCAAACTGCACCAAGTAAGTCTAGAATATGATTTCCAACTGTGGAATACCATCTCTTCTAACTGAGAGAATAAATGTAATACAATAAACAGACAGGGATGATTTTTTCTTCTCACATCTTTTGAAATGTTATGCTTCATTTGCAGGGTGAAATCTAGCATAGAAATAGTCCAGATTAACAGTCAATGGCCTAAGAAAGTGATGTGTCATGAAAATGTATAAAGCTAGAGATTATTCCCTCATTTACTTTGGGATATTAGCCAAAAAAAGAGATCAGTTTAAAGCCTACTAGATTGTGAATGCAAAATCTGCCAAATCACTTAAATATCCTATTAGACTAAGTATCTACAATACCTTTGATCCACAGCCACAAAGATGACAGGAGTGGCACAGCACCTTTAACATCTCATTTCTTAGACCTCAATCCAAACATAGGTGTCACAACAGGACTGTAACAAAATCCTAGGCCTTTTATCTACTGTGTGTGCACCATAAAAGAGTAAGCAAAATATTGTGTGGAAAGGGCATTCAGAGCAGCCTCTTTTAATGAGTCTCCTAATACCAGCACTAATTTCTACAGGATGAAACACAATGCTGTAAATCAGTAAGGTGACTGGAAGGTTTGCTAAATCATCTCTAATTACATTAACAGTCTGGGAATAATAGATTGGTGAGATTCTGGAGGCAGGATATGTGTCCACGCAAGTGCCTCTCATTAATGTAATGAGTGTCACTTGTTAATGTTTCAGTAATCTTAGAGCAGGCAACTTGCTCACAAATTGTCTCTAACTTTGTCAGCATTTTGGCCAACAGACCCTGTTCCTTTAGAATAAAAAAATACATGCACAAGAAGGACATGCATCTGTTGGAATGAGCCCGGAGGAGGCCACGAAGATGATTCGAGGGCTGGAGCACCTTCCATACAAGGACAGGGTGAAAGAGCTGGGGTTCAGCCTGGAGGATAGAAGACTCTAGACCTTATAGCAGCCTCCCAGTACTGAAAGGGGCTCCAGGAAAGCTGAGGAGGGGACTCTATATCAGGGAGTGTAGGGACAGGAAAGGTTTTCAGCTGAAAGAGAGATTTAGAGTAGATATTTTTTCTTGTGAGGGTGGTGAGGCACTGGCACGGGTTGCCCAGAGAAGTCGATGATGCCCCACACCTGGAGGTGTTTGAGGCCAGTCTGGATGAGGCCTTGAGCAGCCTGATCCAGTGGGAGGTGTCCCTGCCCATGGCAGGGTGATGGAAATGGATGGGCTTTAAGGTCCCTTCCAATCCAAACCATTCTATAATTCTATGATATGATATATTCTATGATATAAACAAGCGTGTGTATTATTGCTTAGAACACTGGGCTGGCAACTGATATTCTGCATGACATACCTGGAGGGAGATGTTTGCCTGAGGGCGAATTTTGGCTGATGGCAGCTCCACATAGGAATCCTTCCCAACAAAGTTGACTGTGATGAGCTTCTCACACCTCTGCCCAGCAAAGCCAGCGAGGCAGCGGCAGACGGGCTCGTTGTGCGCGACGATGCACTGGGCTCCGTTCTGGCACTCGTAGTTATCACATGGGCTCGTCTGCAGCAGAACCATTGGCGGAGGAGTTTCACAGAAAAGTCCACTGTAGAAGGTAAAGGAAAAAGCAGCCTCAATTATCACCATTTTTTAAGGAAGGAAACATTTTCAGGGGGTGACATTACACTGCTGTGGTAGAGCGACGCTGAGATTCGGCTGTCACGTGCCCGCTTTGCTGTGTGACAGCTATATAGCTCAGTGCTTGCTGACTCTGAACAAGCCAGTTCAAACACTGAAAGCAACTTGTACTGCACTTTGCACTGGTTATTTAGCTCTGTAAGGGACAGCAGTCTGTTCAACACAGTTTCTATCCCACACTGTGCTGTGCAGATTCCCAGTAAAAACTGGGAGCCAGTTAAGCCCAAACCTGAGATTTCCCCATCCGAGGTTTTGTGACTTGAGTCTACCTCTGCTGTTTTAAATGGCAAGCAAGGGGGAAGTCCTCTAGTTTTAGTGCTTTTTATGGCCTCCTCACTTGCTTTGCTGTATATCAGAGAGTATATCATCAACAGATGGGCAACTGCTAAAGAGTCTCAGAAGCAACACACTGATACCACACTATTTGCTGGGCAGCCCCCCCCAATTGGTTGTTTCTAACAGCATCAAGGTCATCAACTTTATTTTAGCTGAGTTTAGGGTTGGTAATGTCACAGAACAGAAAAATACAAAGGAAAGGAAGCCCTTGCAGAGTCAGTTTGCTGAAAACCAAACGCCAGATCTCAGTCCTTGTGAACTCGAATCATATTCAGATCTGGAGGAAAGACCTGTGGTCCAGACTTAACTATATGGGAGGCTGAGCAAACCTCACACGCAGGAACCACTGAGGCTTGGGCCACACCCCCCAGGAGCAGCGAGGAGGACTCAGACCCCAGGCTATCTCCCTGGATTCAGCCTGCCTGCACACTCCATGGGTTATTTGCTGGCATGACTCAGCTACACTGAAATATCAATATCAACACAGAAGGAGGAGGGAAAAGGGAGAAAGAGCAAAAAGTTGTGGTCATCTTTCACAGTGATATCATGTGTCAGGCTAAACTGCAAAGAGTAAATTAAAAATGTCAGTCCAGTACACCCACTGGGCCTGTGCAATCAGTTGGTACAGCAAAGGGGCTGGGTCAGGCTCCCTGGCTGGCTGCACACAGCATCCCCCTGCTCCTACGCCCCAAATCCCCTATTACAATCACTGTCCAAACCTAGCAAACCCTTTTTGCACTGATGAGAGAACACAAACTCTTTACACTAAGCAATGTGACTGCTTGAAAACGTGTAGACAGTAAAATGAAGAAAAATGGGTAGCTGGTGAGTAGGGAGCGTGCGTCGGGCTGTGTTGTGGGGATCGCTGTGGCAAAGGCTGTGGGCTCAGCCTCCCGCAGCATCTCTCTGCATCGCACAGCGTTTGTCAGCACAGGGCCAGAGGGTTTTGCAGGAGAGGATTGTGGCAGACCCATTCATGCAGTGAATAACCCATCAGCCTAGTCCTGGAACACTGAAATCCCACCTGTCCCACTAAGAATTTCCCTCCATTCAGGGAGCACTTTGTGGAATAACAGTTTTATAATAAGAAAGCAAAAAAAAAAATGCCCCAAACCTCACTCCTCTCCAGTAAAGCAGGTGAGTCTTGGAAGCTCAGTGAAGTTCCATGCAACCTTCTGAGATACAATTAGAATAGAAATCCAAGCTGTTACCCTGCAGTAAATAGTGCTGATACAAGGTGTGCAAGAACAGCAAATACAACAACCACAACATACCGAAGGTCAGTCTCGTTCAACCACAGAGACCAGAGCCTGCTGCCTCTGTAACAGAGGGAAATGGAGAGAACTGCTTCCCTTTTTACATGTTCTCATGTGAAATTTTGCACAGAACACCACAGCTCTATCTTTAGCTCTGTGTGTTATGAGAGCCCAAACCTCTCCCTGCCCCTGTTCTCCCAAAACACGACCCTCTCTGGTCTGCTTCTGGGAAACATGGAAGAGAGAGAAATACGCAACAAAATACAGATGGGCTAAATTCTGAACTGCATCAAAAGCAATGGAGTTGCTCTGGTTTTCTATCATAGAATCATAGAATTGTTTGGGTTAGAAGGGACCTTAAAGCCCATCCAGTTCCAATCCCCTGCCATGGGCAGGGACACCTCCCGCTGAATCAGGGTGCTCAAAGCCTCACCCAACCTAGCCTTGCACATATCCAGGGATGGGGCATCCACAACTTCTCTGGGCAGCCTAAACTAAAACCAGTGCCATATCACCCTCACAGTAACAAATTTCTTCCTTAGATCTAATTTAAACGTCCCCTCTTTAAGCTGAAAACCATTTCCCCTAATCTCATCCCTGCACTTCCTGATCAAGAGCACCTCCCCAGCTTTCCTGCAGCTCCTTTTCCGAGAGGCTGCTCTAGGGTCTCTCTTGAGCCTTCTCCAGGCTGAACAACCCCGACTATCTCAGCCTGTCCTCTTGTTGGAAATGCTCTAGCCCTCTGATCATCTTTGTGGTTTTCCTCTGGACTTGATCTAGCAGTTCCACGTCCTTGTGCTGAGGGCTCCAGAACTGAACGCAGAACTCCAGGTGAGGACTCATGAGAGCAGATGGGCAGAATCTCCTCCGTTGATCTGCTTGTTGCACTTCTTCTGATGCAGCCCACGTCCATCTCATTGCTACCTCACTGCTCTAAGAGGCAGGGAGCTGGGGTTAACAGGGACCCTCTACCTGCCCTCACTGCCCAGGTGACCTTAGTGCTGTAAAGTGGGAACAGTCAGAGGCTGTTCATGCTGTCAGCAAAGGGTTTGCAGGGTAGGGAGGCAAACACTCCCCATCAACCAGTACTAAATATCCTCTACCAGAAGAGCAAAATCTTGCACGGGGACAAGCCAATCTATTAATTTCACCAAACGTATCTCAAAAGTGTAATCTGGCAGGCAATACTGCTGCCAATCAATAAACCCCATTTACTTTGCTCCAAGGAGTATTTGGAGGAGACGTGCAGGGTCAGTACAGTGACAGCAGCAGAAATGGGAGCATGGTGAGAAATACAGCATGGGAGGATAACTGCATATGGGAAGTGGTTGTCTTTGTTCAGTCTGATATGTTTCTCAAAGTAAATTTGTTCTTGGGAACACTTTTTGTGAAGACACCTAAACTATGAATTAGTTATAAACTAAGAGACTCCTCTCCTGAACAAGACCCTTTGCTGCAGCTTCCTGGCAGAGCACCCTGTCCCAGCACCTCGATGGGCAGAGCACCACTCAGCAAGAGGTGGTCAGAATTCCCCTTTCCAAGAAAACAAGGGAATATTGAAAAAATAGCAACAGCCTCGTAGGAAGATAGATACACAGAAAGCAATTCTTGCCAATTTAAGGTAGCTACTGTTGGAGTTGCCCAGCAGCACAGCAGTCAGACCTGTCACATCAGTGTCACGTCCCCCCTGCTAGCCAGGCAGACTGTCTGACTGGAGCATTTTCCTGTTCAAAGCCTGGTTTCATTAAGTGTATGATCCCTCTCCGCAGTGCATGGCTTCGCAGCTGGCTGGCAAACATGTTAGGAGAGCCAGCCATGGATCAAACTAGGGTGGACCCTCGGTTTTCACCCTGGGCCTGATGTCAGGTGTAATTTGTTTTCCAGAGGTGACGAGCAGAAAGGAGCACTGCTAACCCAGCCCATTAGCTTTGTTCTACTTAATGCCAGTCACTTTGTTTTGTCTGTGAGCAACAACTAGAAAGCAGAAAGAAAGTCAGCGTATATAATTCCAATTTCATGGAAGTTAAAAATAATAATAATAAAAAATCCACGCGACCCGCAGCAGCCTCCACTAACTGGAAGCAAATGTTGAGTGAAGCCAGTGTGTCTGTGCTTGGTGCTGCTCTGAAAGATTCCTCGAGCTCCCAGTACGGCTCCTACACAACCCCTCCTTGCTGTGAAACCCCTTCAGAGCGTGGCTTTACAAGTGCGGCTGTCCTGCTACTGGCATCTAGAAGTTACGTGAGCAACAATGTCTGTCAAGGCCTTTGTTATTTGAAAATATGTTTTAAAATGTACTTTCAGAAATAATTAGCAGTATTTATTTCCCCAGCTGTGGAACGTGGAGCACAGCCTGACTTGCATAGCTTGGCCAAGTCCATTCTGCCTGGTATGAACCCATGTATTTAAATGATCAATGCTGAATTTCTTGCAGCAAACTACCCAGTGGGGAGCTCTGAAGCATCTACACAAAGGAGCAACAGTGCTTTCCATCAAGCTCAGCAGTCTTAATGTGTGCTTCACCACCAGAACAACATTCATAAGGACAACACCACTGTGAAGCAGATTGCTGGAGGGAATATTTGATAAGTTAGGCTTTGTCCAACAAGGTTCACAAATTCTCAAAAATGCTTTCACCTACAGGGGGTAAACAAAGGCTATTTTGGGAAGAAAACACCAAAAACTTTTCAGGAAAGAGTGCATTACGGAATCGCAAAAGGTTGTTGAGTGATGAGCAACGGTGCTGTGTGGAGCACAACCACACATGACCAGTGAACAGCAAATGCTAAGATGGGAAAACAGCTGTGTGCATGTTGGTACCATTGCTTTTGGGGCTGTCACCATTGTGCACGTTGTTAGGAATTACTGGAGTGCCATCTGTTCAGCTGCGCGGGGATCTAAGTTGTAAGGTCCTTAATGGCTCTGACGTACAGCATAGTGACAACCAGAAAATCAGTACAGGTCTGTGCATTTATTACAACAGCATAAACTTCACATAACTGGGAGGTCATTCTGCAAACTCATTGCCGGGAAATGATTCCTGATACTTAGCCAAAAAACTTTATTAATCATCATCTTAGGTCTCCTAGTGACCTTTGTCAGACCACCTCTTGTGTTCTCTCCTTTTCATCAACACTTGCAGCCTTCAAATACTTGCAGAGTTATCTCCTTGCTGCGCAGCTCAGCTCCTGAGGCAGAGTTTGTGAACAGTTGAGTCCATAACCCTGAACATCAGAAGGCTGAACTCTGTCAATCACCATCTCTGCAATTGCAATCTTAAGAGGGAAGGAAAAAAATCAGAACCCCCTTCAGAGCAGCAGGCCTTTAAACTACAAAAGGCTGGAGTCATGGAAAGAATAATGAGCAGATCATATTTTGTTAGCAGAATTTTAATCCTGAAATAAAACAAGCTCAGGGACTATTCTGCACAGAGAACACAAGAGGCTTCAGCTTGCTCTCTGCCTTGCCAGAGGGAGTGTCAGTGCCCACTGTCTTGTTTATCTCCAAAAAGACCCGTCTCCCCTGCATCTTTCACAAGAAATTTAGGGAGGTGGCATGGAGTGGTGCAAAAACAAGAAAAAGAGAGCAAGCAGGAGACCTCAAGTTAATCCTGGCTCTGCTGCTTCCAGGCAGCAGAATTACTTTCCTTGCCCAAGTGTACCTTGGGCTATGAAGTGCTGTCTAAACTAGCAGCTGAGTTTTGGAGCTTTGAGTAGGAAGATGTTTCCTCTTCTCAGAGAACTTTTAGTGGAATTAAACCTCCTCTTCTCAGCAAGGGAACAGGCTGGGCTATTCTGCTTTTGAAGTCCCTGATGTGAGACGAGCAAAGCCGCGGCTCTGCTCGAATTGCCAGTAGAGCTGCTTGGTACACAGGACGGGACCCAGGCGGGTCTCCCAGCTACCCCTGCTGCTCTGCTCAGCTGTGTCACAACTCAGAACACCTCTGCCAAACACTGTGACCCTGCCTTCCTGGAAAAAACACAACCTTACATTCATCACTGCCTAGTACTGACGTGCCTTAAAAATCAGGGGACCTGCAGCAGCAGTCACCCAGTCACTGCCACCTGATGACAGGCTCCTTGACTCCAGATGTGACTTTGCAGTCCCATTTCTCAACTCTAACAATTAGATAACATTGAACATTTACAATTCCACTGTGGGACAGCTACTTATTATCCTTGCCAGTCACCAATCTGCAAGATCCCTAAGGCCACCAGAGGGACCGAAGCAGAGAATGAAACATGGACAAAACGGTATGAATTTGAAATTCAGGGGATATCTGATAACCCGTAAATAACAAGTCTGATTCTGTGAAACCACGGGCTGACATGTTATATATCATTGCCTATTCAGGAAAGGCTGCCTGCTTTGCAATAAAAATGTGTGCTGAGAGGGAAAACCCCCCAAAACCAGCAAGGATGAAAGCAAGAAGAATGAAAACAGTTGCAGATACAAAGCAGAGAAAATGATTTATAAGTGTTCATGCAATTTCTGCTTTGTCAAGACTGATCTTTTCAGGTACTCCTTCTTTGTCTCATGTGTATATTTCAAACACAGAAAAGGTTTAGCTGGAGGGAAGCCAGTATCCAGCCTCAGGCAATGATTAGTGAATCCATTTGGAGCAGCACACTTATCTCTGACAGACAGTGAGATTTCCAGGAGTCGGATATATTGGCAGCTGTCAGAATCAGAGACTGGAAATTTACAGCCCAAATTGTACTGAGCCCATTCACTGACAGACACTGAGATATTGGTACAAAGTCTTCAGACTCATGTTTTCTTGCAGCCAGGTCTAGGGGTTCATATATGGGATTTTTTTTATCTTTTGCTCACTTTCATGCACATATAATTTATGTGAGTGCATTACCTAGTGTTTCACCAGGAAAGGCTGGGGCAGGCACACTAACACAGCACTGCACAGAAGGCAAACTGCTGTTTTCAAAGCAGGAACAGTCAATCCCCTCTATTCAGTTAACTCGTTAACACCTCCTTCAGCTACAAGATTTGAAGCACCGAGCCATCCATTCACGTTGGAATGACAGATCGATACCATATCTAGAGGCTGATTAGCCCTGAGGATGAGAGCAATTAAAGAAAGTGCCCTGATGCTTGGTACAGCCATTGCCAGTCCAGAGGAGGAGCTGACTCTCACGTACCTGAAACCCTGAGGACAGACGCAGGTGTAGCCATTGACTGCATCTACGCAGACAGCTCCATGGCGACACTTATGGCCCACACAGTCATCATCATCTATTTCACAGTGTTTTCCACTGTAACCTGGCAAGCACTCACATCTGAAATACAAGAAGATCGCTGTTAATAGCTTGTTTCAACATCCACAACAATAGCACACACAGGCAGCCTCGCACCAATCTGATTAGAGATGGAAAGACATTAGCAATTATTCCTGGAAGCACCGAGCACAATTCCTGCCATCAGAAATGCTCAGGTCCCTCCTGTCTGTCAATCTGCTTAAATTCAAGCCGAGCAAAGCAAAACCATACAACTGCTTTCCTCAGCCAAGTGTGTGGAGAAGGGTGACCGTGCAGTGGTCTCCCAATTATGCTAAAGATGACAACATTGTCCCTAACCTTACAGAATCAAAAGGGCAATATTTTGCAAGGGCAGTTGCTCTGATGTGTTGCACTGTGATTGTGCCAGTATCTGCACACTGCTGAGTTTCTGATACTGGCCCTGTGCAGTCTCACAGAGCACAGTAAGGGTCCACCTTCCAAATGGAGGCAAACTGCAAGCAACCCATACCATTCAGCAAATTTAAAGAAAAAGACCATCAGTTTTGAGACCCCCACCTGTTTGTCACTCATTTCCAAGGCATAGCAAATGCTGCAGCAGCTATGGAACGCTGTCTTTGAAGCCTGTCCCGTGGTGTCACTGCTGCTATGGGGTAAGGCCATTCATAGAAGCAACACAATGAGAGGCACCCAGACCTGCAGACTTTGGCTTTTGTTTTATTTTATACAGCTCTCAAGTTTGTTGTACAAAGGCTGCATCAGCATTTCTACTCTAAGCCTTGAGGAAGTTTATAACCTGACAATAGAAAATGCATCCCAAAGTCTCTGACTTGGAACAGATCTTTTGGGATTGCTGAACAGACTCTTTTTGAGTTGTGCAGACAATCTTTAGTCATGAACATGCTTTAGTCCATAAAACACATTTTACTCCTCCCAGCTGGATGTTACTGCACATCTGGAAAACAAAAGGCATATCACTTAAACCAAAAGAAGGAAAGAGCTACAGTTAACTTCAGCAATAAAAAAAGAGGTCTGTGCTCTGGCTGGAGCCCCTTGTTTGGACCCAGTGTGCTTGCCACCAACAGCTGGAAGAGGAGAGACATCACAAAGTCAAGGGAGGCAGCATTAGGTGAGAAACTAATGCTCCACCAATCTATCCTGTTGGCCTCCTCCTCCTTGTCAGAGATGAGGCACTAAGAAGACCTTCAGTGTCCATTTCAAACCATGGCTTGGGAGGAAATAGGGCAAAGCATGTTAACCTGCAGGCTGCAGGATGGATAACATTATGTAGATGCATATTCTTTCTTTCTCCATCCTCCCTACAGGAGAGACCCCCTATCACGACCCTCTGCAGCCACGGGATGGTTGATGTTCCAGCTGTGCATGCCTGAATTGCTTTTTCACACGCTGGCGGCTCAGGGGATACTGTGATTAACATAATGGAGATGACAAAACAGAGCAAAAGCAAAAAGGTGTTCCTTCCCCAAACCATAAGAAGCGGGCAGCATGTTTTGGCAACATTTTAGTCACACCTGCAAGCAAATAATGTCAATCAGAAGACTTTGTGGGGGAATTGGCAGCATTTAATCCTGTTGCTTTTTATTGATCCCTGCAGTCCTAATATAAAGTGATGTAATAATGAACGATGTGCAGTTCCTTATTCAGGGCTGCCATGCATCAATTTTATGATGTGTATTGGCTATCTCAGTAATGACAGAACCACCACTTTTCTCTGCAGGGCTGCATTAAATCAGCATTTTAAGCTGTCAGGTAATAATTCCAAGCTTTAGAATAATAAAGTATATTTATACCATGCTCCAACATCAATACAGTGAATGGAAAAACATGCTCCTTTCCTGAAGTTATTTTTTTAGAAGTCATTTCATTGTGTTAAATGGTATTTTTTGGTGGTTTTTGCTTTGTTTTGTTTTCTGGCATACAAAAAGCTACTCTTCTTCTATAGTAACAGCACAATGAAGATGTGGAGGCTGGAAGTGAGGAAAGCCACCTGCAATTTCAGCTTAGAAAGAAAAGAGGTCTGTGCAGCCAAGAGCACACTGAAATAGTCCAGTTTGCTTCCAAGCTTGACTTTCCGTTTAGAAACATGGAATTCCTTTTGGGTCAGTCATCTCTGACCTTTTAGTGTGTCACATCTAGACTGAAGCTACCAAAAAAATGCGTGTCTGAGCGTGGCAGGTGAGAAACTCAGCCACAAGAGTGTCTCACCCAGCCTCCTCCTAGGACTCTAAGGTCTCCTTCTCCAGGGAAAGATGGCATCTTAGCTCCATCCCTACCCCACATAGCGCCAGCAAGTGACTATCAGTAAAAATAAAATGCAGTAAAGGAGGATGCAAAGAAACTTCCCTATTCAAATCTAGGTAAGAGAGTAATTTACACGACTAGATCAGTTACCTCATTTCCCAGTGACCACCTGACAGCAGTACAGTTGAAACTTTGTGTTCTGCTACAGCCTTCTAGTGATGGCAACATTCCCAGTATAAGAGAGAGCCTGGAAACATGTCTAGTAGTATTGTAAATGTCGGCCTATCCGAGAGGATCTGCATCTGCATGCGCTCAATGTCTATTGTATTAAAGCTGTGAATCATGGGCCAGAGTGGAATTTCCCTCCCCATATCAATAAATAACTTGGTTTCCTATTGTTTTCCCTGTCTTTCTCATCTTTTCCTCCCTCTGCGGAGCTGAGGACTGTCTAGAGCTGTGGGAAGGACAGACAGACTGACTCATGTCCTTGTTGCTGTGATGTGCTTCTCTGGGGTGCCCTACTCACGTGCCCAGGGCACAAACCTGACCAGTGGATGATCAGCTCAGGAACAAGCCTGAATCCTGCCATTAATACTCCCTACCTGTGTAAGCAGGGCAGAGGACTGGAGCAGGAGCCTCACTCACTCTGCACGTGGCATTATACTGCATCGTTAAGCGCTAAATATATGGCACATCACAGGTCAGGAGATCAAACTGCTCAAGGGATCAGGAACAGCACAGGACCAGAGCTGGTTGTTTTCAGTGAGACCCAGCAGGACACATCACTGCAAAAGCTGCTGAGTGCTTTCAGCCCATTTCTCAATGGTTTGGTGCAATTAAAGTATGAAAGAAAAAGCAACACTTGAGCAAATCTATGTTCAAGGCCAGGCAGGCTTCACCTCTCAAGCCTGGCCTGTCAGAAAGCAAAATGGGACAGGATTAGTACAGAAATTCTGAATTTTTGTGTAGCATTTTATGAATGGTGGGCAGAAGAACACATCAAACAGTAGTACAAAACACAAATAGTTATTTGGGCTCCTCTCAAGTTAATGGCACCACCACGAAAAACACTTTTCTAGTAAGCAAAAGTGGCTTATTTACTATTTGGGTGGCAGGTATGAAAATGCTTCTAGCAAGGGTAAAACCACTCAGGACCACAGCTGTCTCCATCCCTTCACACATCTAGCAACATAAGGTAATTTGAGTTACAGGCCTTGGCCTGGTAATGTGATGTAGCTACTGGAGTAGCTGAATGATGGATTAACTAGGAAGGAAAGTTGGAAAGAGCATCAGGGACTATTTATGTACCAGTACACACCTCGTTATCCAGTCCCTGTGCATCACTTCAGGAACTGTCCTAATCATTTACTAGCTTCATCTTCCTCAAGAGTTGAAAACATTTCTGCCTAGAGGTTTTCCACCCAAAAGAAAGGCTTGAGTTGTACAGACTGCATCCCTAAAACTTTGGTTTGTTTCCTTTGAACTACGCTGAAATGTTACGTGTATTAGTTGACACTATTTTGACTTGCTGGTTGCTTCACAGGACACGGTCTGACCCCAACTACAAGTTACCAGGAAGACCAAGGAGTGCTACTGTCTCTCCCCTGCAACAAGGTGGGTGAGGGTGTCCCTTACCAAACCCCCAGCCCTCTCTCCCAGGAGGGAATCACTGAGCCCCCAGGTCTGAGTCGTGGCTGTGGAAACAGCCTTAGTGGAAAGCGCAGAACGCAGCTCACAGCTGTGCAGAACTCTTGAATTTGTCCTCCTTTCTTACTTCTTTGAATCGAAGAACTTTTCTTGACAAGCTTTCCGCAGAGGTTGACTTTTCAATTGACTGTCTCTATTTGCTAAATTGCTCTGAAATTCCCTCTTCAGACAAGTGATGAACATTGCTACTATGAGCCTCTCAAAACACCCCAACTCCCAAATCTCCAGATGTTTTACTGCCATTTAAAACCCGAGGCTTTCCTTCACCCTGTGAAACAGTCAGTGTTATTCCCAGTACACAAATGCAAACAAAGAAGACTTGGCAGAATCTAACAGGAGCTGAGCAAGGCTCGCCTCTGCAGCAGATGGAAGAAGGCAGCTCTCGAGTAACAGCCATGCAGTTCAGCTGTTTTTTTGCTGCTCCCCACGTCATGAAGTGTGGGGGAGAGGAGCCTCACTGTGGCCAAGGCTGGCCTTTGTCAGTGCACCCCAAGAACACCAGCTATCCCAGAAAACAACAGCTAAAGCAGGAATGCAATGGAAAACTCCTGAACTGCAACTTTATGCTCTGGCCATAAGTTTATCTCTTCCTTTGCAGTAGTCAGCATGGGGACTGGATTTTAAACACTGAGCCACCACGGGCTGAGGAGAGCTAAGTTACATCTGTTAAGGCTCCTGTTATGCTGCTTGAATTGATGGATGCCCTAAGGAACACATAAGGAAACCATCCTCAGTTTCCAATACAGGATAAGTACTTTGTAGTAACTGTTCCAGAAGGACTTCCTTTGCCATGCTCTATTCCAGAATAATTTCTCTGCTTTAGAGTAACTCCATTATTTTCAAGTAAACCATAGAAAGCTAGGAAAGTACGTATGGTTCCATTAAAATTAAAATGTGACATGCTCTGAAGTGTATATAGTCTTGTACTATTGGTATCAATTTTGATGATTTTTACCCAAAACTCATTGCCAGTCAAGCCAATGGGTGGATCTGCCCAGTGTGTGGAGACCAACATAGACACACGCTTACCTGGCTCCTTTGTCAAGGGGAAGACATTTGGACTCATGTTGGCATGGATTCAGATCAGGAACACAGTGGTTAATCACCTCATCACACAGCTCACCTAAATCAAAAGAAAAAGCAATAAAGCTGTAACACAACTTGGACAACCCTAAAACAGACAGCTTCAACCATGATGTTCAGGGATGGCGAATCTCCCTAACTGGAGACAGCTCAGTCGTTCAGCAGGAATCAACAATATTGCTCATGAGGGCATGTGAGACTTCATTAAATTGGGCTCCTTTGACCTACAGTGACTGTACTGTTTCTATCACATGAATTTGAAAGGCTGGATGGAAAGTACTGATATATAAACTCCACTTAGAGACAGACTAAGGATCAAATGGGCAGTTCCTGACCCAGAATTTCTTATATCAAAGCAAGAAAGTGACACAAAAGCAAAATTGCTCGTTACATCGTAACATTTTCACACTGAAATTCATATTATCTGTAATTAATACTCTGCCAAAGAGGGTGATTGGACATCATTCTGGAAAAGAACAACCACCACAAACCCTCTCCCCAAACCCAAAACTTCTGTGACTCTCAATAATAGGAACCAGCTTTAGGACTGTATGCAATTATAAAACATTCACTATTTATAAGGAAAGTACTAGCTCTACTGTGCTCACAGGAGATGATGTCTTTTCAGAAAGAAACCTCATCACATGTAAGCTCAGCTCAGCTGTTTCTAGGTATGATGTGTTACATGCCATGCACCTCCCTGGATTTGTATAAATTTCAATAATTAATAGCTCTAGAATGTTCAAACCCAGATAGTTTATTTGAATACCACCCTACTCTGAGTCCTAAATTATTAGCTTACACTTCAGTACCCGAGGATTTGAGATCCAGCCAAAGACCACAGAAATGCCTTCCCAAGAAAGCAAAAGAAACCTATCCCACACCTCCCAAAGCATTGCAGGAAAATCAGAGGTCAGGTACTCTCAGCTTGGAAACCCCCCAAAATTACAGCCCCGAAGTCCCCTATGCAGCTCTATCAGAAGCCCACATCTGCAGGGTTTCAAAGTTATGCATATTTTGTGTGCCTATACACGATACACACGTCCCATCACATGAGCATCCAGCCATGTGGATAGTGTGGGAAAAAGGAACGTGGGAGGCACTGGTGGGCTGGCAAGGATTTAGCAGTATTTTCACAGAGCCACAGCTCCACCTGTCTCAGGAGAAACTTCATTTTCAAAAAATCCTTACATTTCTAACTCTAGTGGTTACAGGGAAACACTTGAAAACACAAACCAAGGAAACCACAAAGATCAAAATTCAGATGGAAAATGCAAATCAGAACTGTTCGTCTTTTATCAGTCTTGTGATCTGGCAGGGTTGGCTGACAGCAGAATTTGGAGGATGATTCTGGTGATGACAGATATGGTTTAAGTTGTTAACACCCCCAGCTCGTGTTTCAGGTTATTTCTCTACATCTCCAGCCTCCCTATAGTACAAGCTACACAGCCCTTTATTTGACTCTTCGTATTAGAATGGAAGTATAACATGTATTTGCAAAAATTACCCATTTTTTTAGTTTGTTTCAAACACAGAACATCTAATATATTTGCTTTTGAGAGCTGTAAAGCATAAGTGAGAGAGCAGAGCAAGAATACAAGCCCTGGAGGCATGACAGAGGGAAGTATCAGCGTAAGTCCTGTATTCCTGTACCACACATACCCTCATGGCTTTTAGTGGGATGGGTTTGGCAATACTAGAGAAGTCTGGCATGGCAACCTGCAGTGGCCAGTTTATTGTTTGTAGTATCAGTTATAAGACAACCAATTCCATCTGGAGCCAAAGAATCCGAGGATGCCACCACTATTAAATACTACCAAGTCTTTTTACAGCTCTAGACAAATCTTGGGCAAATGTACCGAATGTATCCAGCTCTGGAAGGAGGACATACCAATGAAATTGAATGCTGCAAATCCATGGGAACTAGGGAAACAGATCATTCACTGGACTTGAGGTTTGCTGCTGTACTTTGTTACTCCTCCAAAGCAACTAGAGGCATTCACAACTGTCATTGGGGACAGCTATTATCACATTTTTGAGGTGGCAGAACTGGAGACAGGTCTGCTCACTGAGCAATCCCTAAATCCACAGCCCACCAGCCCTCCCAAATACTAAAAAGCAAAGTGATGCCCTTGGCCTTCGGGCAGACATGAACACGAGCAGGTCAGAGCTTGCTATGATGCCTGGACAACTGTCAGTTCATCATCTTGGTATCCCTCATGTCCCTTGTGTGCTACAAATCTTATGTGAAAATAAACAGGAAGAAAAAGTAACTGGCTGGTGACATTAAAAGAACTCAGTGATCTAAAGCTAGAGATATTTCTGGAAGACAATTTAATCATTGAATAACTGAATACAGTGTGGATAGATGCCTTCAACTATCCTTTCACTAAAAATGGTCAATACATACTTCAGAAGGTTCTATTTCTTTTTGTTTGCTTTGAAGAAAAGGAAACAGGCTTTAAAAAAATAAGAACAGCTTCATAAAGTCTCCAAGGAAATCGTAATTCTTCTTAAAGTATTCTTCTCAACAGCCTTGACAAGTGCTTAGAGATCCAGTAAAAATCTCTCCAAATGTCAAATATTATGACTCACTGTGTCATTCTGAAGGCACCACTATCAAAATGTGGGAGAATTCTAGGCTAGGTACCAAACATAGCATCCAAAACCTTATCATTTTTCATGCAAAACTTGGAACGTTTAAGGATCCTTCCTGTTATTTTTCCCGTCTATCACACATTAGGGAGCTCACTCGGGAATGCTTTGCAACTACAGCAGCCTCATCTCGGGAAGAAATTTCTTCTTGATACGTTATTTCAGGCTCCACCAATGTTCACTAGATGTTGCAGAAAGCATGCCAGGGAAATAAAACACTTTCTGAAAAGCAAAACCCAAGGCACCAGCTACACAAAGACTTTTCTCATATTTTATTCACTCAGAAAATATCTGGGCCAAAAAATCTGCCCTCAGACCTGAGAGCACAATATTCATTGGTTGCTTTAATGTCAGTATCAGAGGAAAAATCTGATCCTCTTTTTTTCAGAGTGACACAGGGCAGCTTCTCTGTGCAGCAATTAAAGGTCTAGTCCAAATTTTTCATTGGATAGTTATGTGAACCTAAAACCAAACTGGACATTAATCTTAGGCCAAGTTTGAGCAGCACTGATTCTCTTTGTGGAAGATATTTGATCATGCTAAAACGATAGAAAACTTTAGTGCAATGCTTTCCAAAATGTGGAAAACAATCCAACCTCCCTATTTTCCTCTCTCCTGTGTATTCTCAAATCAGAGCTCCTATGTGGGTACACAAGGGTTTCTGAAGTGCTTATAAAAAGATGGGAAAACAACAACTATATTTCTTTTCTAATCAGTTAAACATTCTTAAAATCCCAACTAATGTTTTTTGTTTCATCAAGGCACATTTATTCTCTTTCCCCAAAGCCAAAGAGAACAGATGAACTCCAATGAAGAACAGGTTAAAACTACATCAGATTTACAAGCGGAATATCACTTATGCCATCAGATTTTACGTTTCAGAGTAGCCAGGGCATTAGGTCAATAATGTTCTGTGGCCTGTAGAACTGAGGTATGACACGAGAGGGTACCTTTACAAAGACAGGCACATCCTCAGCTGTGTGGGCACTGCATTTCAAACTACTTAAGGCTGATGCTAACATGCGGGTAATTAGTGCTTGTTAGGACAAGAAAGCATTGGGCAGATGGAGGAAGTAGTCTCATCTGCCACAAAATAATGTAACTTTCGAATTACAACCAAGTTCACTGACAGGTGGAACACTGACAACTGGATCTGCCATTGCTGCTGTCCCAGCATTAAGAAAAAGACAAAAATAGAGAGAGAAAAAAATCCCATAACAACAGAAAAGGTATTCTGCTCCTGTGAAACTAATTCCCTTCTCTCCCTCACCATCATTTGAAAAAAACCAACAGCAACATTGTTCCATGCAACATCTTCCTGGTCTTATTTTTTTCAGTAAAATCATAAATTTCATGGGGCTTTCCACATTAACTTTTCACAGGGTTCACTCCTTATGAAGAGCTGCCAACAAACATGCTTAGGCTTTTCTGTAGCCTTCCACACGTCTCAGAACGAAGCCAAAACAACAATAGGGCAATAAAGGCGATTTTTACACACAGTTTAATAATAATTTTTTTTCCGTTCTGTGCTGTCATGAGAGCTGTTTATTTCATGCCACATCAGACTTTTAAAACTAGGATCCAAGTCACACTATTTCTTCTTAATCACTAAATGAGAGATTGGCTGTAGTAATAGTATTTTACTTACTTATCTGTAAATAAAACTGCATTTTTGAAAAGACAATCTTGACTACCAATTTGTAACCAATGTGTTAGATGATTTCCCTTGTTACATACGGCAGTTGAGTGATACTTTGTTATCTCATTCAGAGTATTCATGAAATAACTGATAAAGTAACATAGAAAATATTTGCATCCTAAATGCGAGAGAAGCTTTTGTAGCGCCTGGAAGACTAAAAGCAAAAATACTGTCAAGAATTTCACAATATTACTTGAGAAAAGGAAAGTGCTTACAGTAAAGAAAGGATGGAGAAAGCCTGGCCTTGATCCACAGAGCAAATTTTTACAGGCTGCACAGGGAGCAGATATTTACTTGAGTGGTTAAATATGTTGAAATTTGCTGAACTTTGCCAGGTAAGTCAGAATGGAACTTTTCTCTCTACTACTAATGAAAAATACTGTACTGTGTCTCTCATAAGAGACACTCATTTTATATCTAATAACTTGTATTGGAAGAACTGGTTTTTGTACTTTGTTTTCCGTATCTCTCTTTTCAAACACTAAAAAGAAATCAGTGCCAATTGGAAATTTCAGGAGAATACAGAAACTGAAAATGGTTGGGTGGAACAGACATAGAATGTTCCTCCAAGAAAATAACTCAGTTAGGAATGTCGCTGATATTTGATGAAAAAGATTTGAGGCTATCTTAGAACATTAAAAAATGATCTTCTAAAACATTCCAACTTGTGATAAACAAAAGAGAAACCCTGTGAAACTCCTCCAGTAGCAAATGCACCCGACTGCCATGTTAGACACCAAAAGACAACAGAAATTGCCTGAAATGCACTGCAGCAGGATTCTCTGTTAACAATGAAGTTGGCTTTCGCTTGACAAACACTGCCCACAATACCTGGTAGGCAAAGAACTAAATGTTACTTCACGGTTTTTATTCTCTATTAATGCTTTAAAAAAATCACATCTGAGTTTTCACCTAGGTTTTGGCCTATTAATTGGAAACCTGCAGTTAAACTCCACACTGATATTCCCAAAGTGACTTGTTTTTCAGAATTAAGAAGCAATTATCTTTGACCTTGAGGTCAAACAAAGGGATAACTGATTAAACAACAAGGTCTGGGTAAAGAAATAATGATCCTTTCATTATTTCTGAATCTTGAACAAGGAATACGTTCCAATTGCAGGCACAGCCAAAGTACAGAAAATCGTGCTCAACATCACAAATGCCACAGCACAGTATGTAAAACATTAACTAAACCAGACAATTCCCATTGCTCTTACAAGGTGTTAGCCTGCACATAGCGCTATCCTTCAGACCAGTGTCTGGAATAGATCCTAAATTTGCTGGACCCCTACATTTTTGAGCTGTATTACTTCATATGGATGTTTTCCAGTTATGTGATTTGTCTGGAATCTGTTGGGGATCAATTCAGTTATTCACACAATCTAGTCCATCCAGTCACATCTGGGCTGAGCTTCTTTTAGGGCTCATTCACCTGCTCCCGCATTGGGTCCTCCACAGGCTGCACAGTGTGGAGATCTGCTCTGATGTGGTCCTTCATGGGCTGTAGAGGGACAACCTGCTTCACTGCGGTCTTCTCCATGGGCTGCAGGGAAATTTCTGCTCCAGTGCCTGGAATACCTCTTCTCCCTTCTTCTTCACTGACCTTGGCATTTACATAGTTGCTCCTCTCACGTTTTTTCATCAGTGTTGCCAATGGGCTCAGCTTTGGGCAGTGGCACATCTGATCTCTTCTCAGAGAAGCTACTCCGGCAGCTTCTCTCCCCCCCTGCTACCCAAACCTTGCCATGTAAACCCAATATGGTCTTTGAACCAATAGAGGTCTCCAAAGAATACTTTATGTGCAGAAAGATTTACTTATTTTCTACTGGCAGTTCTAACGTGGTGATCAGTGTGGTGCTGGAGTGCTGAGGGCACTGACTGTCCATGGGTGGACTCTGCTCCTCCCAGCTTTATTAACTATGCAGTATGCACCACCTGCCAGTAAGCAGGGAAGGAAAGGACTTGTGGTTAACTTCCAGTCCTCTGATGTTCTTCTTCACAGATTGGATTTAATGAATCATGAATCCCATTTGAGGATGACAATCATTCCACCCCTCCTTAAAGACAGCAGTAGCTGAGATTTCATTTTCTCTTCAGTATATCTGGGTCTCCAGACATGACATATTAGATTTTACAAATGTGAATATGACCAGAGGAAATCCTGGAGTTGAGAGCCCCAACACGACAGGACACCTATAATGCAACTAAAGACAGTCTGCAGCACTGCCAGTTACTCTGCTATTCCTTCTTCAGTCCCAGCACAATGATAGCAATGACACGCGGTTCCCTCTTAATAAAACAGGACTGGAAATGGGCTTAGGTTCTCAAACAATGCTGAAAACTTCCAGCTCTTCCAGACCTTCAAATTCATTGTTATACAAGTGGGAAATGCGGGTGCCTTTTTACAGAAAGCAAACACACCGCATATTTGCCAAGTGACTAAAACTGAAGAAACTTCCATGTAAGGCAGAACTCCTTCAAATAAAAGGAAGAAAATACACCAAGATTTGACCACAATTTTTTCTGTTCGTCTTGAGGAAATTCTGGCTAAAGTTCCAAAATTTTAAAAGAGGCTGATAGTTAAGTGTTTGTTTAAGCTTTCAGCGTTTATTAGGCAGTCAATATTTTTGTGGAACCACAAGGCTGAACCACATTACCTAAAACCTTCCTGTTCCAATATCAAACACGTATTTAGAAACTCGCAAGGGGGAAAAAACAACGTAAAATGCAATGATCCACTTCAGCTTCATTCAGCTGTCACTGATGCCCATCTCAGATCATCCTCACAATGGTTAGCGATGGGAACCGGGCTGGAGAGCTCCAGCAAAGGGTGTCAGCCACAAGCCACCACACAATGGCTTTCTCCCAGAGTTGTTTGGCTTGACGAAGTGCTGGGCTTTGGCCATGCAACGTTACCACAATCAGATATGCCAGAAAAAGGGATCATAATCACTACCAGTGAATTGTGTTCTGTCTAAAAGTAGCACAACTGCAAATACCTCAGATACTATTTACCACAGGATGCCGCAAGGTCCCCTAAGGTAAAATAGATCGTAGTCTTCTCTTCCAAACACATAAAACCAGAAATAGTTTCTAGCTTTCTTTTTTTTTAGAAAGAGTTGGGTTTTTTTCTGCAATATAAACTGCATACAGCTTTTTCCCAGGGAAACAAACTATTTTAAACCACTTCCCTCCCTCCCTTCCCACCATGGGATGCCATGTACTTTCAAAAGACTTATTTTCAGTAGTAAAAGCCACGAATTTTTTTTGTTTAGGTTTCAGAACAAAGAATTGTGGCTATTTGCTGAGGCTTTTTAGGATCCTTAGGAAAACCTGAAGTATTTCCTGGGGTGTTTTTGTGCGTAAGCACTACACATTCCTACTTCTTTCCTTCTGAAGAAGGAAAAGTCACAGTAAACAAAGAAAACTAAATAAACAAGCAAATAAAGCAGAAACCCATCCAAAGTACATGGCTAGGAGAGCCCATTTTGTCCTCTATGTATGTTTGGACACCTCTTCAAGCGAGAGCACAGAGCACAGTGAAACTGAGGGAAAAATCTCGTTTTGGAGGTATAAAAGTCAATATTTGGATTTAGAACTATAAGCAAACAGTGATGACTCTCAAGGTCTGTGACCATAGTGAACAGGAAAAAAGAACGGAGGGGAAAAACTTTGTGAATTTTGTCCTACATTTCTAAACCCCAAAGCTGGGAGACAGTGGAATGTTTATATTGACAGTTGGAGATGGGCCACGTTAAAGCTAAAAAGACAAACATTAGAACATAATGTACAAAAAGGAAAAGAACTGGGGTGACTGATCTAATTCATAGCTTTCTCTTCTGAAGTTCCTATATATGTTTCTTTTTGAAGAGGAGGAGAGCCTACAAAACTCTAAGGAGGAGTTGTAATCCATCAAGGGGTCCGACCAGGTCGTAACCCAGCCCACAGACTGCTCAGGCTTCATAGCTGGCTGGACTTTGGGTACCTGATCATCCTGGAGGAAATATATGTTTATAATTTAGCTTCAGGATTAAAATGAATAGAGAGGAAGAACAAGACATGAGTTGACAATAAAAACTATCAGGACTCTGCTACACAGCATGAGTATTGGTCTGGTTATGTAAACACAGGCAACAAACAGTAGAACTATTGACTGTAACGATGGTGGTGAAACCTGGTGGTGTAGGTTAGGTTTTTTTTTTATGGTAATCAACTATTTGCCTCCCTCTTTTGTCTTATTTAACTTATGTTTATCTATGAGATAGAATTCATTTGTATTTGCACATGGCTTTAAAGTTGTAAGGTGGAAAGGAACTAGGAAGGAGGTTATTGTGTGGGTGTGGGCTGTTTTATGGTGTGGGTTTTGGTTTTTTTTTGTTTTGGGTTTTTTTTGAAATGAAAGTGAAATGGGGCTGGAGTGTGGGAAATTCCTTCTCTCAGCACTCACTTAACAAACTGGCTATTTTTCATCTCCTTAGAGAAGGGGAAAAGTCTGTCAAAAAATGTTAAAGGAAAACACTCCCAAAAGTTATTAATTGAAGAAAGACCTTTGGCCTTCATTATTCCAACCAATGAAAGCAAAATTTATGCATCATTATTTGGGATATCATTTCCTAAAAAGGCTATACAAGTAAAACTAGACAGACAGAAGATAAAGCAGGAAAATGCTAAGGTATGGAAAAAACCAAACCCTGGATACTGCAACTCTGTCAATAGTCAACATTTCCAACACATGTATTTTTAATTTGCATTTCATTTAGGAACATAAGATTTACTATCACGGTTTAACCATTAGTCAACTAAACCAAGGGGGATCCTAAATATTTCTCACAGCACAACACAGATACATGCTCTTGGACCTCCTTCCTCCCTGTATTCAGACTATTCTTTGTATTACAACATACATTTGTATCATACATGCAGTGTTTACTGTAACATCTTTGCAGCCTTACCAATATTATGGCACCCAAGAACACAAGGGATTCCTATTACCTGCTTTGCAGTGCTACCAGAGCCTGCCTGCCTCTGCAGTCAAGAAATGAAGGAATCTGCAATAGCTGAGGTGGGAATTTATAACCAATAACCTGAATGTTTCTCAAAACATCACAGATTATCAGTTCAGGAACATCTAGCTGATGTCCAGTGTAACACAGACCACTCCTGAATTCACTTGTGTTTTAACTACATCTACTGACAAATCCAGGTTGTATCTAGAACCAATAACTCTTGTATAATTACACTGATAGAAATGTATGGTCTGGATTTGTTCAGCCACAAAGGCCAGCCCAAGAACCTTTTAAAGAAACTTCTAGCCTCCATACAAGTGTTTGTGGGGGAAAAAAGCAAAAAAAATCTTGCTCTGTCTGCCTACTCTTGGTTAAGCCAAATAAGACTTTTCTTATTTCTTCAAGACCTATTCTCAGTCCCCCATTGTTTTTTTTGTTTCACCTCTAATCCTCTTTCTCATCTCTCAATTTGTTCCTTGAATTCGAAACAACAGAACTAAGTATAATATTTGGGCACATTACAAAGAGATATTTCCCACATTTTCTGTCCTACTAGACACACTCTGCCTATGGACATCACTGCCCTCTTGGGCAAAGGGCCACAATGACAGCTCATTGCCTCCCCAGGCTACTTCACAGAAAAACTGCTTCCCTGGGAAGAATCCTCCGTCATCCATTCTTTGTTCATACAAACACAAATAAAATCCACAGACTTGGCAACTCTGAAGCACACGCAGTTTGCTGACACAACGTTTAACACAGTCAGCACGTGAAAGGGAGGCAAATAGCTCAGTGCACAGTTCTGAGCACAGAAATAGTTACACCTGACCCTTCCAATGACCTGCTTTCTCTCTGAAATGTTAGCATGCACTATTCTTAGCATATTCAACACAATATTAAAGTAATCTGCCATAGTACCTTCAGATATTGCTTCAGAATAAAGAGGTTATTTAAAGAGAATATACACAGAGATGCCCTGGATGTCCCAGGAGACTTCAGTTGAGCTTGTTGGTCAATAGAGCCCTATTTTTTCAAGTCAGGCACACAAATCCTTTCAAAGTACGTCTTCATGACTTGCTTATGTGCTTCCATGGCACTCCCTCAGCTGCTGTTCATTCAGCCAAATGACTTGAGATGATGTCCAGTTTCTTGTGTTTGGATTCAACTCTTAGAGGATCCTCAAAACCACGGCTCAGATTTGCTTGGCTTGCACGTAACTATTGTTTGGCTGATGCCTACTATTCTTTCAGCCATTTATGCTGCTTCCTGCCTTCCTGCTCTGAGAGGGCCAGGTGTACCTCTGAGGGATATTTCAGCCCAGCCAGCTGCACAGTAGTGAGTCCTTACAGGTGACTGATCAGGTTTGATGAGCTATCCCCCTCCAAAATGAAGGTAAAGGAAATTTTTGTATCACGGTTCACTAAATTCTCCTATTTTTAAGCAACATGAACTATTGTAACCCTTCAGATTTCTAATTTAAGTAACACCCCTATTTTGGCAACCTTTTTCACTTATGATTCATGTTGTGTTTTCCAGAAGTATTTCCTGCTCTTCTTCAAAAATTCAGTTTGCTTCAACTGTAGTCAAAGATACTGCCTGCATTGTGATAGCAAATGCTTACTGTGTGCAATTTACAATTGTGCATATCCTACATCGCACGACTGGGGTCTGGGATTTGACAAACTCCTGCTAAAAAGCATACAATACTCAGGTAAAAGACAAATAAGCTGGAAGTTGATCTCAAAACTGATTCTGATGTATCCTATCATATGAGTTCTCTGGCCCCTATCCAGACCACCTTTTGCGAAGAAATCCCAATCCAGCTTCTTTCCTACCTTATTTGTCTGCAAAACCCATAATAATCTGCAATATGCCTGTGAGAAGGAAAGAGCATTTGCATACTGGATTCAGTTCCTTAGTAGGTATGTCTTTTCTTGGCTGGGCAAACATATTTCCTCTTGTAAATGTAAAGACTCTGTCTCCTTGTATAGAATTTTGTTTGAAACCACCCAAGAACAGCTCATATAAATAGTGCACAAGTAAGCACAATGGGCTCAACATCCTATAAGCAAAACTCTTTACTCTGCTAAGCTGAAGTTTTTCAGTTTTTGGCAGAAAGACCGTTTCAGTACTCCAATAAATGTACACTCAAGTCATAAGGCTTTTCTCAACTGAAGATTTACATGGGCCTCCTTTGAATCAGCCACAAAAGTATTTTAAGAGTTTGGAAATTCTAGAAGCTTTCCTCCTCTCCTACTCAGCCACTCAAGCTTGATCCTCATTAAATCCCCTGACATGTAATATATTCCAGTGTACACGAAGCCCTTCATTACTTCTCCATGCTTAGAAGGTAATAAACCCATTTCAAAGGATGGAAGTAGGAACTATTGCAGGTGTTTCCTTACCGCTCGATGCCGAGCCAGGAAGGCTGCGCTAACGCGGTTTGAATGAGTCAACGGTACACGCCAGTAATGACTTGAGAAAAAGCATTTTTAGATTCCAGTTAGAAGGCTTTCTGCCCTTGCAGAACGTTTAAGAATTTATCTGAAATGCAGGAAGAGTACTGGAGATAGCAATCTTTCCATTTATAACTTCAGTTCTGTCACCTCAGGCTTCACAGGTGACTGCACGTGTGCCGAGCTGGGCTACCTGCCACGGGTCCACTCTGAAGACTGCAACTGAGCCACAGTATTTTACATGGCCTTTGCTTCTCCACTTGTGAAATAGAGAAAATGAATTTAAACTGCAGATTGTCACGCTCATTTTATGTAATAAATGTGGACCTCTGAGATCTCAAGAGAAAGCCATGCCCCAAAAGCTGTTTTTTTACCATAATTTAAACAGGAACTACTTTTATTTTCCAAGATTTGGAACAGATGTACGTATATGTTTGTGATTGTGTGCATTGCAATATTGGTAGCACTAACATCTCTCCGGCAGGACTGCCAGGTTGCTTTAAAATGAGACTAAATTCTAGGTTAATTGTACATTCATGGACAAAGTAAATGTGCATTTGGACCCTTCCCTTCAGGTACCAAAGGGACTCCTCATGCATTCCTGTTTTCCTTTGGTTATGGTCCTTTCTTACCTGTGTAATTAGGAGGGCAGAGACAGACATAGTTGTTGATCCCATCCACACATGTAGAGTTATTCTCGCAGTCATTATCTTCACAGTCATCTGGGTTTACTTCACACCTCTCCCCCTCGTACCCAAGGACACAAGAACAGCTTTGAAGAAAGAAAAAAAGAATAAAAGTTAGCATGGATCTGAAGAGGAAGGAGGTTTGAGGCATAAAACTGAAATTAAAACACATAAAAGTGAGTTCCTGGAGCCAAATTCCCTGTTGCTGTGAAGTACAGAGCGTTTTAATCCTATATGTCTGGTGAAGGAGGCAGTCTGGTGGTTCAGGGGGTCATGTCATTATTTACATGAGACACAGAAGCATCAGCAGGAGACAGCCTCTGTCGTGCTTCCCTTTGCTTTCTTTGTTGATAACCCTAGCCCTGAATTGAAGTAAGCAACTCCAGAGCAGGAGAGTAAAGACTCATCACAATATCCAAATCCTTGGCTTCTCAGTTAATGATTCTGTACATGGATACTTGCCTACTGAGGACTACACAATGATAGGGCAACTTGGCAGCTTCCAGATAGCTCCCTCTCTTTAAAGAACAATGGCTTGAATTCAGTTTATAGACATGAACATTTTCTTCTCATTACCACTTTGTCACATGTCCAAACAAGAAATGTTGGAAATGATTGCTTTTACAAGTGCAGTAAGGCTTCATTACAGCTCCTCCAACATCTATTTGTAGAAGAGCTGATGATGTACAGATAATTCAACTAAAACAAAACCAGCATAAGCAGAGCTAGGAATGGTTCTGTGAGGATGTGGACACTGCTCAAGAGTAATTACACTAAATATTTTATCTCATAAGGCTCTGATGTATGGTTCCTAGAGGGTGTGTAAGAATCTAAGTGGCTGAAGAACAACTTTGATTTTTTTCTTTCTCAGTTTCCTCTCTAGATCTAAAAGTTATGGTTGCTAAGAGAACCTTGACATTTTAAAGTAGCTGTAAGTGAAGAAGAGGTGGAGGCCACGGTTTCCTAAAAAAGAGTCTAAAAACATGTGCTAAGTGCTTCAGTCATTTCAGTGGCTTCTAAGATGCCAGCAAGGATATCTGAAGTATCGGTATTGCTGTTCATTAGTCACAGAAAACATGTGTGTGGAAGGGAAGCTGTGCTGTTTCGAGTTCCAGTCCAAACTACACATTCACTCAGCTGTTCATTTCCTTTCCCATGCAAGTTCTGGTGGCAGAAAAGGAACTGGACAAATGTAAAGCATTACTGATTGATGAGAATGGAAAACAAAAAGCATCAGACAGTCACACTAATTGCCATCCACTGCTTCCTGAAACAAGGAGACTTTCCAATGAAGAGATAGCTGCAGGGTACTTTTTTTCAGCTCAGATGGACAAAAGTGGATATGGAGTGGTTATGCTGCTGTTTGTAGTTGTCATGGGGATGAGATGGGGAACGCCCTCAAGAAACAGAAGATCTTCAGAATTTGTGAAGAAATCTGCAGCACTTTTGGGCTGGTTGCTCTCAGCATGACATGTGCTTCTCTTCCTGCTGTGTGACACAGACTGAGCAGAATGCAGGGATGGTACAGAGCTCTGCATCCATCTTCAGTATGTCCTAGGTAAGACCTTGAGGATAAAGTTATATTCTTCATGACATAGGTAACCTCAGAAGCTAAGGAAATAGCAAAGAGGAAGAAAAAAGGGTAGGGAACGTGTCTTGAGCCACCAAAACAGTGAGATATTTTAGATGGGTAAAGAAAAGCCACACTGATCATGTGCTAACAGTCATCTTCATTCAGTTCTACAGGGACCGTTCACAGGTCATGAGAGTTACAAAACCTTCACCATGAAAAACCAAAGCCAAACTGTTCAAATAAATCCAATTTAGGCCACAATAAATCAATAATAAATATTTGCTTTTCCTGTCTCAAGCTCACTATTGCTAATAAAATATGTCCTCTTGCTGGCCCTGCAATGATCCAGAGGATCATAGGAGGTAGATAAGAAAGAAGAGCTAGCACACCACCTTTTGTGGCAATGCAAGTGTCAGGAAGGGGGGCGTTAAAGACATCTAATTAAATACAGTGGCACATTCATCATGTCTCCCTTTTCGATTACAAAACTCCATTTTCAGGGGTTTATAACTCAGCCATGAAAATATGCTCCAGGCTGCAACTTGGCATCCAAGGTCTCAGTTTGGGAGCACAAATTTTTCTCTCCATTTAAAGAAAAGCAACAAGAGTGGCTTTGTGCTGGCTATTTTTATGTGAATATAACACCATTTTCCTTCCACAAAAGGATTGGGACAGCTTGGATGTATGCAATTAAAGATGACATTATTAAATACTATCGCAGTAATGGTTCAACTCAGTAGAGTTACCATTAGTAACAATACATATGGGATCGTTAACACACAATTGCTCAGTATTAGGACACATTCCGTACTGATGGAAATGTCAGCATAATTGATGACATTTGGCTACTGGTCCCCATGTATTATGGGGAGTCTTTACATTAACGCTTACGTATGATTTTTTATTTTGATTTGCATTCAAATGTGCCAAACATTAGGACCGATATTAAATGATAAACATACAATTTGGGACCCGGATTGAACCATATGTTGAAAGAGTTGCAGTTTGGGACTGTTTGTATGTATTTTCCCAGAAAAAAAAAGCTTAGAAGAAAAATGAAGTTTGCAGAGTAACTGGAAGGTCATCAAACTTGGGTTCCAGCTGACCGACAGAGAAAATTAATTCCAGAGACAACGATGAAAACTTCTTACTGACTAAAGAGCAAAGCAGTGTGAGACAGTGTTTCATTTGGACCTCAGAAACAATGGGGTCGTGGAGGACAGAGCTGTTTCCTAAGATGCTGTGACTGCAAACAGTTCAAATTCCCTGTTCCTCCAGATCAGTGATTTTCTGTCACTGTTAGGCTTTTCTAAAAATGAAGAACTAAATAAACCCCAAACCATCATTATTTTCATGAAGGTGAACGGGAACACAGATCTTAATGACAATATTTTGTGGGTAAACTTCTGGAGCTGAAGTATATGATAATTTGGTAAGTTTACTATATTCAACATTATTTTTTTGCCAAGCTCTAATGAAACAGTTTAGCATCTGTTTATCAACACAGGCACACGTACAGTGTACCACGTTACAAAAAAAAATCAACCTATAAATAGAGATAGTAAATTCTTTCAGCAATATTACAGTTTCTCGATTAAGGAGCTTTTTACATCTACATCCCAACGGAGTAGCCTGTAAGTGCAATGTTTTTCCTTGAACTAGGCAGAATTAACATTAGGGAGTTAAGGAGTTCCAGGATTTTACATTTATGAATGAACCTAAAGTTTGTGGAAAATGATAAAAAAAAAAAACAACCCGCTTCTGGAAGATGGAGGATTTTTTAACAGAGAAAAGTTAAAATAACCCAGGGACTCTGTTTCCCAACACCATAGGTTATCAACGATCGGGTGGTTGCCTTTGGTTAACTGAAGCAGAGCCCACAGCTCTGACTCCTTTGTTGAAGTCTCGCTTTAGGCATGCTAAAAGACCAGGGCATGTCTCATCGACCATCATATTTTTAAGCACCTTTCTTGGCAACCTTTTGTCAAAGAAGACATAGATTAGATTAGAGTAGATCAGAATGAGCAATTCAAAAGGAGGAAGAACTCCGTGTTTCTAATCCCCTGAGAAACAGAACATCACTTAACTATTCTTTAATACAGAAATTGTCCCTACCTGAAAAAAAAGACAACATGAAAATTACTCAGAATTGAAAAAGTGCAAGAACAAAAGATGTCAAGGACTGAAGAACTCCGGCTGAACCTTTGCCCTTCAGTCGCCCCACCAGGACCTGCTGTTACAACAACTGAACGGCTCAGTCCCCTGCTGCGCCGAGCCCTGGTGGGTACCAGGCACAGCGGGCAACTCAGGCTGAAATCTCAGTCATAACTGTGAACTTCCTGTTTTTGCCTGGGGAATATCACCACCTTTCCATTATTTAAAAGGTAATTTTCTTGTCTAAGACTACAGAAACTTGAGAGTTAAACTGCTTGGCATTTCATAGGGAGAGAGCTTTGGCTTAAGTTTCCTTTTTACAAGAGTAAAGATTTGACAAGTTTGGCAGCAGAGCTTGTGTATGAATATATTTCCCTAGGGAAGAGAATATACAGAAGATATAATTTCTTTTACAGGCCACACAACAGAAAAATCCAAGGAGGCCTCTCATGAAAATGTTTTTGACATCCACTTCCTCACAGCATATAATCTAAGGCAATGTTTTCCCATCTTGGCGAAAACAATTTATATGCATGTAACCCTGCCTGCTGCCACCCACTGGAGAAGACATTTCTCAGCAAAAGAATCCCAACCCAACAAAATTCAATCTCACAATGTTTCTTTATCTTCCTCTTCACCGCCTGTTCCATCCCTACACCACATTTCTCTAAGACATCCCAAAGCCCCACGCTCCTGTTCTCCAAAGCAGCTGGGGATATGGACTGAATGAATTAAAAACATGGAAAGAAAACAGAGCAATGCATAAGCTGAACATTCAATTTTATCACACAAGATTTTGATGAGATATGGTTTTATGTGTCTTTTATTAGGCCAACTAAAACTATATAAATAACTATAAAATCAGAAATCTTCCCTAAAAAGCCTCAAATGTTGTTAAGCAACAAAACCACCCCTGCAGTTTTGTAAAGGATCACAAAAATTATGTTCATTTGGAACTGAGGCCGCTGAAATAGTAAAATTCTTCATGAGAAAAATTCAGAAGTAGCTTTCATTTCAGGTCAGTAAAACTTTTTTATTTTCTACCATAGAACAAAGCTAAAACGCCGAAGAAAAATCCAATCCAAAACACAAGCTGAAGCCTTTCATTCCAGTATTATGGATATTATAAAATGTTTTACTAGCTCATTTTTAATATCAGCTAGATATTTGAAAAATGAATACCGAGTGACAGAAAACAGATATTCTAATATGCTACAATTTCGCTTTGGCACGGGGTGGAAAAAGCTATCTAAACAGTATTATGTGAGGGTGACCAGATGGGAGCCTGAACAGAAGACCATCAGACCTTTATTTCTCTCAAGCAGAAACCAAACCCCAACTTTTGCTCCAAAAAATGTGGGGCCTGCTAAAATCTGAATCGAGAAGAGGTATATCAGTTCACAAGTGCAGAGCAGTGGTTTCACCCAAGTCCTGGGGTCCTGTCAAGCCCCATTGCCATTTGCATGTGCCACGATCTGCAGAGCCTCCTCACCCCCTCCCATCACCAGGTACAGTTATGACTCCACTGACTTTGTGCTCATCAGTCTGCACTTTGCCACTGTTACATCGTCAGTGTCCCCCTGGATCTGTGACTGTAAGGGGGGAATTCTTGAGGATGGGCATGGATGTCTTCCATTTTCTGCTTTCCCACTCATCCCACCCACAGGGCAAAACGGCAGCTCTTCAGTGCCTCATTCCCACAGGAGGGATTTGGGCAGTCAAACAGAAGCCACAATGCACTGCTGGAAATATAAAAAGCATCCTACCATGGGCAGGGGACCAGGAGGCAGGTGCTACCCCCTCACTGCACTTGAAGCCCTGTCAGTCACCCACACTTTTACCTGGCCCTTCCCATTTTGAAAAAATCCTGTTTCCCGACTTAAGATAATATGAGATTGCCAAGTTGGTCAACAAGCAGTTAACTTCAGCTGGGAGAGTTTCAATCACAGCTGAAACCCAACTGGAATCAAACTGAAAGAATGAACTGGTTTGACTCCCTGCTTGCAACGTTTATAAACCTTGCAATCCTGCGTCTCCCTCCAGCTGTCACAGATAGGAAACTATAGGAGAAGACAAAGTGGCCACCTCTGTAATGTATAGAAGCTTTTAGAAGGGAGGCTTTCCTTATGAAATTGAAACAACACCATGGTGTACTCATACACAAATTCTGTGCAAGAAATAGCACAGATTTAATTAATACTGAGGAACAAATCTATGAAGATTTCAGCAACTCTTTTCTAAAAACCTTTATATCCATTTCACTAACAACCAGTGGCCAAAGCCTCAAACTTGTATTTTCAGAGATGTGGAGCAGTGCCTGTAGCAGCACAAATCTCCCAGTTACCTCATCAAAATTTCTGGACTTCTCTTGGAGTATCCCCACATCTATCTTATACAGGAAAACCGCCGTCTGTAATGTCCAGCTGCAAAGGTTATTCTCTTGCAAGCACAATGCTCAAGAAGCAATCTCTCCATGTTCTGTGACAGTTTCTTTAAAGCCTGTTTGTCTATAAGACTTTTCAGTATGAAAACATTTAGCATCTAGTTGTCAAGGAGCAGGGGCTTACTTTACCAATACAAAAAAAGGTATATGTGAGCCTGAAATGTCCCAAGGAAAATCAACATACAGATAACACAACATAGATCAGAGACACCGCTCAAAACAGCTCTTAAGAGTATATTCCATTGTGAGAAAATAAGGAGGTCTGTTTCAGGGATAACAACAAATCAGCAATGAAAACAGATTTTTTTTTGTATAGCAAACAGAAGTGTCACATGCAACAACTTTTATAAAGTAGTCATTACAGCTCATTATTGCAAAGGAGAAACACATTTCATTTTATCATCTCATTTAAAACAAACTTTGTGTCGCTACCTGAATCCATCTTTATTTGCCTCGGTGAGGTGACAGGTCCCTCCATTCTGACATGGATTTTGAATGCAAGAATTGATGGGCACACTGCAGTCTCGACCCTATTTGGGAAAATTCAAAAGAAATAAGGTTAGCAAAACTCTTGTCATCTGAATCAATGTCTCTTGCTCCCTCACCTTACGTGTGGCACCATAAACAAGAGCTCTGTGGTCTTAAGAGCCATCACATCCCCTCTATTGATGGACAGATAAATTCATCACTCAAGTGAGAATTTGGGTAGGACACTTGTTCTGACCAGTGGGGCTGGTGGGTATCGTGGTATCATTGCAGTTTCAAGATTTTAGTTAACTCTTTCATTTGACTACTTTAAGGAAACATTAAGTTTCATCATTACTCTGACACTTCCATCTGTAATGTTAGTTACAACAAAAAGAATTAATCACGACCAAAGGTAAGTGAAAGGCCACACACAGTCAGCACAAGACCACATAGAGTCACCTGCGCTTAACAAGTGCTCAGTTAAACACAGCAACAGTACACCATACTCATTACTGCCCTTTGACAAAACCTAAAGGGGGAAATTCATTTTTATTGTGGGAGCTGAGTTTGAATTTCAGTACAGGATGCACCAAATCCTGTTTGAGATATCAGTTGAATCAGTTCCCTTCTTAGATTGCTCTAAAATACACATCAATTCCAACTCAACTTCACGAGCTTGAACAACCTCCACTGTTACCCATTGACTTTTTATTGGCTCTTTGAGGCACAGATGTATTTCTCTGATCATTATATTCTGCTGATTAGAACAAGCTATTTGTAAAATTGGCAAACACATCAAAGAGCTTGGTCTCGCTTTTCAGTTACTGACACAGTAGGGTGGAATAAAGACACCTGAAAGCCTCGCTATTCAAGGGATCTGTGCAATTACAAGAAGTTCAAGAGATCCCTCTGTTCTTCCTACTGAAGATGCCATTAGCAGTAGCCCTCTGCCAGCTCATCTACTGGAAAGCTGATAGATGACTGCAATCAAGATGACAAAAATAACTCAGGAGATGTATTAATTCAGTAAAGGTTGCTGGGGATTTTTTTGCCTTGGTTTAAAACCCATTATTTAAATTGTACTTTAGAGGAACAACCACGGCATATTTATTTGTAAGTCTAAACAAAAAGGGCAGATGGCAGTCAATGACATCAGTTTGTAACAGCTGTAACTTCCATGAATTAATATTGAACACTACCCTACCACTGCCAACTTCCCTTGCTGATAACACTCATTCCTTTCTACATTGAATTTGCAACACCTTCAGAGTCTTTTCAGACTTTACACACCTGATGTGATGTACTGGAGCAGGAGACACTTAGATAGTTTCTATAGTCTCATTTTTTTATGATGCCCATGTTGCCAAAATGAAGCATTTTTGTGCTTCAGCCACATACTTCACATTGTGAGCATCAACTGTGAGTTGGTTTTCCACCTAGCTTTGAGACATTGTTGTTCTCACTTAAAATATACTATTATACTAAAATTAAGACTGGATGTAGAGAAGCCTAACACTGTACTTACTAGATACCAGACAATGATCTGCTTGCCTCAGGGTGAAGATAGTGGGAACAGAAAAGAACTACCAAACAGTTGAAGAAGATGGAGCAACTACTTTAGAAGAAGATACTATAAAGAACAGGACTGTCTAGTCTGGAGAAAAAAAACCTGGGGGGGTCAATGTGATTGAGGTTTACAAAATCATGGAGGAGGTGAATACAGAATTTGCCACACGCTGAATCCCTCAGCAGTGGAGGGACATTTTATGATGTCAAAAGATAAGCCTAATACAGATCAAAAAACCAAAATCAGCTTCTGAGTGTGAACTTTTCTACCGAGTTCACTTGATCTGGTCTCTCCACTCATGGTGCCTGGTTCTTCCATTCACGTGCCACACAATTCAGTCCTTCAAATATTACTGAAATCTTCAGTATTGGGTCAGGCAGGACACACTGCCATCGTACTGTGAGAAGAACGGAGACACACAGTAATTATACGGCCATCCAACCCCACAGAGCATCTTTGTTACAGAAATAGGAGACAAAGCCGTATTTCTTGAGGCTCTGTCTCCAGCATTCCCCAGAGAGAGGAGAAGCAGCTTTGCATTTCAATGCAAGTATGAGGAAACAGGGATATCCTTTTCCTTGGTTGATTCAGAAGAGAATCATTTCCAAAGAACAACAGAAAGACCTGGCCAAGCCCCTGCCTCCTTGTGAGTTCACTCGCCCAGCACAGCAGCGCAGGCAGCATCTGAGGACCTCCCCCAAGATCTGGCAGAGAGGATTTCTGCACTGTCCACTCTACATTTGCCAAACAGCCTGTCCGTCTCCATTTGAAATCCCAAGCCCCCAAATGTCTCAGGGAAAAACTGGGAAAGCGCCGAGGGAAGCTCATGCAGGTTTTATTTTGGCACCATGTGGCCCCCAGCACTTCCCGGACATGAGCCATGCAGCATTAACACTGATCTGCTGCCACCCTTCTGCAACATGGCCCGGCCTTTGTCCATCTGTGTTATGAATCCTGTCTGATTATCCTAGTGAAGCTGTAAGATGCCATTTCTCATGTTTGTAAGAAATATTTTTCCTGTGTCCCTGAAGAACTATTTTATAGATACTTCACTAATGTCAGTCACTTCTGTTTCACATGAACTCTCCATCTCTGCATCACTAAAATATTAAACCTCTCCCAGCAAAGCATAGCAAGAGGCAAAACAGAAAACACAGCATCTGTTTTTCTGAAGGTTTTTGTCACAGTTGAGCACCATGTAAAACAGTCTCATCACTTCTACTGTAATTACTCAGATTATTTTGAAAGTTCTTGTAAAATTTTAATAAAGATAAATGGTAAAATGAGAGCAAGGCATTTTCAGTCTCTCTCAACGGCACATTTCTCATGACTTAGACACAGCTCTCATTCCTGTACTGAACGTGGCTGAATTATTGGCTTCTTGAGCCCCAGGCACCATGGAAACCAATTAGCGTGTGCTGCTGAATCAGACTTAATTACAACACTAAGTTGCTACGTGGCATTAGGAAAATCAGAGTCTTTCTGACTCAGTTTACTCATTGTAATAAATGGGCAAACAACACTTAATCCTTCTCTGAGGATTATCTTCACTGAGTTGACTTTATCAATAGCACGTTGAGAGCCCACAAAACAAGTACAGTTTAACACCAAAGACTATGAAAAACAAAGAATTCTGAAAGGAGAGAAGCTGCAGAAAATATTAGTACTAATAAATCTACAGCAAAGCAAGGTCATTTTATTTCTGTATAAGACTGTCACTACTGAGAAGAGCCTAAAGACATTCTAGAAACATCTTTCAAATGAATAATGCAGTTCTCTAGTCTCAATTTACAGTAAGATTGTTCTTACTGGAAAAATGGAATTGCTGTCAAGCATCACTAAAATTAATTTATCTGTGAGTTGGGAAAACCTCTGAATTATATTCCCTGGAAATAACTATTGCTACAGAGGAGAATATTGAATATTTGCTTCAAGACTGAAGAGCCTTTTCGTGAAGTCTGAATCAGAAAAAGCAGTGCAGACTTTGTTTCAAGGACAGGCAAGAAGAGATGACTGTCTCAGCAATTCACAGAATGAGGATGAAGGTCCCTCTGTGTGCAATATTTTATTTCTAGAGCTTTTTTAAGCTGTGAAAGATTTTTGTCTAGTCTGATAGGAAAGCATCAGATACAAACCACTTTCATATAATTGCTCTAAGTTCCTGTAGGAGAGGAAAGAACTAAGTGTTGAAACAAAATTTCTACAACTAATCAGAAGACAAATATGTTCAGAGTCCAGCTGCCTTTTAAAATCTGAAGTACCTCAGCTGGTGAAGATTTTATCTGGGCTGCTCCAGCTCTGTATTTCAGTGAATCAGAACAGAAACTATCCACCACACTTAGAAAGTGTCAGTTCTTCATTACATACTCAACAGTAATTAACCGTACTGGGCATTAATGTATATACAAGCTGTTCCTCGGAACTGCTCTGCCAAATCCTACCCCTCACAATTGTCCAATACTGGAAACCATTACATCACGATTAGTAAATCACTGCAGAACAAGAAGCAAAAACAAATAAGGACCTCAGCAGGAAGAACAAAGGATAATATGATAAAAAGCACGCATTAGCTTTGACACTGCTTCAAACTCTGCAGTGACTTTTTTTTAAATTAATATTCACAAATTAGTGTTCTCTATAGAGACTGAAAGCTTCACTCAAGACCACACAGCAGAGATTTGACCTCTGTCCACTTTTAATGCAATCCTTCACCCTTTTCTAAGAGCAGCAGGCACAGATTAGAGGCAACAGCATGGAGTTCACCACAGGCGCAGGGCAGAAACCGCCTGGTGTACACAACTATCACTGCTGTCTGCAGCAGAAACATGATCCTGCCAGTGATGAAGACACCTGCAGACAGGCAGAATATCCAGCTTCAACAGTTTGTGACTAGAGAGACCTATTTCCAGCTAATTACAGCTTTGGTCAATGACTACAATATTTTAAAACATGCTGGAAAAATGAGCTATACAAAAGAAAGTTTGAATTGTTGACAATATACAATGCATTCGTAATAAATCTTATTTAGATGGTATACGTAGAGAACAGATGGTTGTGTTCATGTCTTTAGTAAAAATACTCAACAAAGACAAATACAATTGATAGTGACTTTAAATTAAGAACTAGGAAATTTTCATAAACAACTTAATTATCAAGCTCTAAATACAGCTAGAGCTTTTTAAGTAAGTCAAGCAAAATTACCAGCTACAGAGATATTGTATTGCAAAGCTAGTCCTTTACATTTTTAACAGTGGAAGCAATGCATCCACATCCAACTCTCGGTCTCACAAACATTAATAGAGTTGTCTTCCAGGTGTCTTGATCAGTAGTTAATAAGCAATCACTACATTAAGGGAAAAAGCTAAGCAAGTCTTCCACTTCCTGATCGGCTGGAAGAAAAAATTCACAGAAAGGTAAACTGAGAAGTAAAATGTGCTCTGTGAGTGAGTATTCAGGAGTGTATCTGCCAACTTTAAAATTTTAACCTCCTAATGTTGTGAAATTAAGAAAAAATGGACACTTACAGGCACTGTGTTTAGCACTGCCCTGCTTCCCCAGAGCTTGGGAAGTATTTTACTAAACAAAGTTTTCTGAGCAATTCTGATGATTGCTTGAGTGTCAAAACCACATCTGCATGTGCCAGCAGGACTCATGCATATATTCAGACCTGGGAAGACCTAATAGCAGAGTGAAGGGCTAAACAAAGTGAGCAAACAAGCCATGATTCCTGATGCTTCATATAAAAGAATGAGACAAGATGGGATAAGAGGAGAGAGGGAAAACCACCCAGAAAAAATAAGCGACACAGGCACTCAGCACAGAAAGAGAATTCAGTTTAAACTCGAGTAGATTTTTAGCTTGAGTTATGTTTCTTTTACGCTTAGTAAAGAGAGAACTGTGATCAAAGGCTTTCCTGAAGTTATGGCATACAGCCAACCCATAAAGTATAAACTGATGCTACAGACTTCTACCTAGCGGCATCTTTACCAGTGTTGTCTTTCACCATTTGAAACATTTATCCCTCTATCATAAATAGTGAAAACTGGAGAGTAAATTGAAATATTCCCAGGGCAGGAAGGAAAAGAGATATATCACCAACAAAGTTTTATCACATAAACCTCAATTCCACTAGCAAATCAGGCTAGGAAATAAGAAGGAGATATTGAGCAGTTTTCCTATACTAAATACATTTAGAAGCCATAAATACAAAGGAGAAACAGAAAGAATTTTGCATAATTGATCAAGGAAACATGATGCCATGAATTCAGCTACATAGCCAATACACCCAGATACAAATTTGGTAGGAAAAATTCTCTCAAGTTCTAGTCACAATTGTGTATTTCAGAGCCTTTCATTGCAAAGAAACCTAGTATTTGCTATAGTGAGATCATGCAAAGGAAAAGCAGTATGTGTACTGCAAATTGTAAAGCAAGTTGTGAAAGTCAGTGTGCCATCTAATGCTAATTGCAGGATGAATAACTTGAGGGACACCTCAGTGATCACTGCAAACACAGCTACTCAGCTTTGTGAATGGAGTACCTGACAAATAATGAGAGACGTTGTAATCGGAGAAGAACAAAACTAGCTTTAAAATATAAAATCAACCTAAATTCTTCTGCAGGAAGGGCTAAAAAATACAGCACTGTGAATTACTCCAGTGTTATTTTACCAATGGAACCATTTTAAATTGATTTCCTCATTGATTGCATTGATATTAAGGTATATGTAGACAGCTTACACACTGATATCTTTACGCAGTAGTATGAAGTTCTTCAGTAGATCCAGGTGATACTGTTCCCTTGTTTATGCTCTTTCTGGCTATGGACATAATGGCTAAGCCTCAGTCTGTGAAAGATGTAGATGATGCTCATTGGCAAGGTCACACAACTACAAGAGTTGGCAGGGTGTATGTTAGATCCATCTGCTTAGGCATATATACAAATTATTTGGCAAGGCATAGACAATATCACAGTAATTTTGGATCACACTGCTTTCACATTGCCAGGAGGAAGCTGAAAGATTTTGGTCATCCATTGCTTGCAAAAAGGCTGTGACTCCTCCTTCTGAATGCAGACCTCACCATAGACATCCACGCCTTGGACACCTCTAGGTTAGGGTACACACAGTGGTGATGAATGAACTACTCCTCTCTAGTCATGTGAACCTATGGGGCAATAAAAATGTACCTTCTGAGGACTGCTGTTCACCAGCCAATTAATTTAACATGGAAAAGCAATTAATTTCATCCATTTATAGTTTTGAAGAACCTTTTAAAATAAACTTGAATTTACTGAGACAATTATGATTTCTTTTTCTTGCTACAGTATCATTGTTCATCCAGCTGTACTTACACTGACATAACAAGACAACAAGAAAAGTTTTCTGCTGCACACAAGCATCATGAGAAATACTACTTGCTAAATGGCAAAAAAAAGCTAGATTATGAAAAGAAGACACACTGATATTGGATTTGCTGCTGGCACCCCACCATTTGGCTGATTGAACTCCCTCTGAATACTTTCTCAGGGTTAGTGTCTGAAGTAAAAATACAGATAATAGTCATGTATAGTCATCTTCTGGGCCAGTCTAGCTTCACCTGGCACCTGATTAAACAATAACTGAGCATGGCAGCAGCACTTCTTAGTGACTTCCTTGTCCTTGTTAATAAATCACAATTGTCAACTCATAGCAAATTAGGCGAACTCTGCTCCCTTAAGCCTCATTTTATTTAAATCAGAAAGATTTATGATCCTCCAGGGTATAATACACCTTCCGTTACCTCCATAGCTAGTAATCAAGAATATGCCTGCCAAAGTCAAAGTGCAAGGATCCACCATATGATTTTTTAAAAAAATTGTTTCTTCTCCTATGAGTATGAAATTTAATTCTCAGCTGACACCTGAGGTTTATTTGGTAATTATATTCATTACCATGTAAATTCTGATCGTCCTTCTAAAGCTCTTCTTACACGAGCACTTTGTGTTTCAATGGTCCTTTGAGCTTTTAATCAGTGACAGAAGATGTGTCATTCATCTGTCACAGAGTCGATTCGCACAGCACATCTCTGAACCGAGTCCAGAAGTCCCAAGCTGGATGGGGCAGGAGCTTCCAAGGTTACTCAATAAACTTCCTGATGCAGATCACTGTGTGAATGTCTTGGGAGATGTAGAAGAAAATTAGGAACACTCAAAATAGTTGATTTTGCCCAGGGTTGTCTCTGTACTTAAAATCCATTCCCCCAAAATTGCTGCAAATAAGACATTGAATTTGTGATATTCAGTCTCTAATTTAACCAATATTCATGAGGGATAACAATGTTTTTGGTACCCTCAAAACAGTTGCAGTGACAACAAAACTTTCCTTCTCAGGTCATCAAAAGCCAGTGGATCTTTTTTAAAGTGAACACTGTAGAGGAAGTCATAAAGACTGGATATTTGCATAGAAAACACAAATCCCATTAATAAGAAATAAGAATTAAAAGAAAATATAGTTGTTCTGCTTTAAACTTATGGCTCAAGGCAATTAACCTATATCTAAAATTTAAGCTATTGAATGCAGAGGGGGGACACAGCACATGTAGGAACCCAATAAAACTTGGCATGAGGCAGGACTTATCTGGTCCTTATCAGTTAGAGGTGCTGGAAGAGTCCCAGTCCATCTCAAGAAACTTTTGCTGGTGTGTTCCTGCCTGTTAAGGATGCAGGTTTTTGGTGTGGAACAATTCTGTACTGATAAAAGCTCTAACGCTAGATAGATGTTATACCAGCACAAATGCCAGTATAATCTGTATCACTGGTGGAAGCTGTGTCAAGCTTCCATTACGAGGCTTACCAGTTCAGAGATACCAGTGATCCTTTCTGGCATAAACCAAGGTGGTGATTTGACAGTGGGTTGAGCTGTGACAGGTAACCCAGGCAGGCAGTGATGTTTCCAGAAGCAAACGAATTTCTTAGACTACTAAAGAAATCAAACACACCCATTAGGATAAGGAGCAAGAGCACAGCATTTATTTCAGAGGTGCTCAGAAGGATGAGAAGGGGACACAATAACCTACTAGTTCTCAAGATAGTCTGCTACTGTATCATTTCTAGTAACAGGAGAGGGTTTACTCTTATACGATAAAGAAAGTTTTCTTCTCAGCTTAGACCACTTACAGCAACTTCACCAATTCCACCATCCCCAAAGGAAAGGGAAAAATAAGGCAATGAACCTCCTGGGACAACCTCTGTTCATGTTCTGGGACAACAAGAGAACCCAAAAGCCATAACTGTCAAGTACAGTCAATGACGAGAAAGCCTCAAGGATAACAATCAGAAGAAAATCTAACAGTAAGGATTTTCAGCTGTGACAAACTACTTCAACTGATTCAATTACACAGAAATGGTGGGATGCAGAAAATTAAGAGCTAGTTAGAGGGAACTTGATTAAGCAGAGTTACAGCAATCAGCAATCACCTGAAAGACAGACAAGCCACAGAGGAAGAAAAACTATTATTTAGTGTAATGGGACCAAACAAACAAGAACAAGAGCCTGAAATTCAGACTAAATGCCAATAAAAACTTCTACTTTATTCTGGGAAAAAAAAGATTGGAAGCCTGGTCTCTTAAGGCATTTAGAACTAGACCAGAAAAACAGCAGTAAAAACAAAGCAGGGTGAGAATAACCCACATTGACAGAAGAATGACTATGACAGTGCCCACCTGTGGCTATGGCTGACTATTGCTCAGCCTCTTCCCCTGATGCAGCACTGAAGAAACGACAGCAAATGCCTGAAGCTGCTCACCATCTGCTTTCTGGCTGGCCTAACAAAAATGGAAATACTTCTTCATAGTTGGCTTTATTGTTAAAAGCCCTCATTAGGGCATGCCACTATACATTACTATGTGTTTTACAAGGCTTGTGGTAGGTGTATGCATGCCTCACCACCTTCAGCCAGCAACTGTGGCTGTAATCCCCCCTTTAAGCCTTTCATTTTTATGCTCTTCTAGATGTAGATCTCAATATTCTTTAGACCTACTATAACAGAAAAGGCAAAAAGAAGGAAACACAAATCTCACTGATGCACAGTAAGTTGTATAGAATAAGCATACACAGGAAAATACTGTGACTTCTGCAGGTTTCTTTCTGTTTTAGGAGCATTATATGAAATTATAACCACCTACTAAAAATCTATACATAAATATAGGTCTACTCATTTGACGTGGCCACCCATTACTTCTCATCCCTAAAGGCTTTCTGCTTTATTATACTGAGTGGAAAAAGTTTCTTCAGCATTCATTAATAAGTAGTGTAAGCATCATTAAAACAAACAAATAAAAAATAAAACACCCCAAATCACATAAACACACACTCCAGGAGAATTTATCAGAATGAAAGTTCAAGGCAGAATCAGCTGCACTGATTTCTTCATAGGAAAACTTGGCATTCAGCTTACATTCCACTGTCTGTTCCCCCAACCCTGACTGGGAGAGGAAAGAGGCCAAGACAGAGTAACATGTGAAGGCAGAGATGTTTTCTCTGCTGTCTCATATGGATGAGGGCAGGCTGGTTTAAGAGCTTCTTCCAATTTCCCCTCCTTTTGCAATTCCAGCTCAGGGATTTATCTGTGCACTGACTGATGTATATGGGGACTTATGTGCATATGTTAATGCATCCAAAGAAACAAAAGCACAGCATTCCAATTCCACACAGTATTAGCCTAACAAACGAGGCACAGACACAGCTGGCATGCATCAGCAGCCAAACTCTACACTGGGTTCCATCCATGTAACTCCACCCAAATCAGCATAACTAAGTGAGAAACTGGCCCATTGGAACAAACTTGCACTGGGTCGGCCTTGAGCTGTAAGAGCTGGCCAGAATATCTGTACATGAGCAAGCAATAGCATATCTATTTTTTAAGATCAATTATATGGTGAATACTCTAAAACCAGCCATTATTCCAGGATTCTGACAGATCATTCATGTAACACTACAGAAGTACATCTACATGGCAAAGTGCAACCACAGCAAACTTCATCTGCCCGTGCTCTAAGCAAATATAAGGCTGTGTGCACCCCCATGAGCGAATTATACAGCTGGTGCAGCACTGAGTCCATGAGGTCTGCGCTGATATAACATGCTTATCAGCCCTGTGCTGAACAGTCACAGCTTCTGCTCAGCTACACCTATTCCCTGGCACAGTAGTTATATCTGTATACAATATGGGATAGACACAAATCCTGCATCTTGCAGAGATGCTTTGGTCTAAGAGTCTCAATTTCCAACCCTGTTTTCAGGGATGAAAACCTAGCTCTGGGGGCAGGGAGGAGGAAGAGCCAAATTCCTAGCAGAACTTTGGAGCCAGCTTCCTCACTAAATATCATTCTGGCTTCACAATAATGCCTCCCACCACAAGAGTCTGGCTGCAAAGAACACCGTCTCTCCAAAGCCCAAGAGCTTCACCCAGGATTTTTCCAATTGTATCTGTCATTCTGGATGACTGGTGAAATTGCTCAAACCCTCAAGATACTGCAGTGCTGCTAGAAAAGTCAGGACACTGGCTGAACTCAACAGGGAGGTGAACAGAGTGGGATAAGATTTACAGAGCAACTCTACCACAGACACGCATCAGCATCTGTTGCCTGAAGCGTGGGATATGTGCTATACTAATTCTAGCTATCCTCACTTCCTGTTTCAGACAGCTTTCAGTATCAGCAGAACCCAGAGTTGACGAACATCCTGCATCCCAATGGCTCAGGCTCCCATTTATCTTCGCAATCAAAGTGGCTATGGCAATGCCCAGGCAGGTACTTCATTTCATATTCCAGGTTGGCAATGTTCTTTCTTTTCAACTAAAACACAGATGTATTTTAAACCCTTTTTCCTCGGTCCTCCAAATAACTTTTTAGAAGAAAGACAATTATTCTCCTTCATTTATTGTTACCTTGGTTTTATGAAAAAAAAAAGTATGAAAGACACAAAAATCAGCCAAAAAATCCAAAAGAGTGTTTTCACAATACAGCAACGGCCAAGCACACTGAGTGCTGGTTTCACTCACCTTAGTTTTCACTACAGTATTCAAGTAAATCCTTTCTCAATGGCTTATTGATTGCAAGTTTGATTACTCTCTGGAATTCTAACACCCATAGACTCGATTTTACAATATCAATGGGAATACATAAAAGCCACACACTCTGCAGGATAAATGAATTAGTATCTATTCACCAGCCCCCAGCTGCACTCACACACACTTGCACTGCGGGTGGCCAGCAGCATTTAAAGCAGAAGAAAGCTTCATTTCTCTACTTGTAATCATACTTCACAATCTAAACCACACATAATATTTAAATAATCTTTCAAAGAATGCTAGGGAAAAGAAAAAAAAATTGCTGGACAATTACACCTATGTCTGTGTTTAATATGAAAACACAAGTTTCATAACATTAAGAGACGTCTCCTGCCAGCCCTCGTGGCACCCTGGGGCTCAAGCTCGTGCAGCCTGCCACTCACCGTAGGTGGGACTCTCACACCATCTCCCACTGTCTTTGGGGTTTTGTCCCCATAGAACAACTAAAAAACCAGTTTTGAGCATGGCTTATCTATAGCAAACACATTCATCACCCATTTTAGGGAAAGAGAGCAATTGGTATCAGGCTTCTCTATTCCAAAGTGTGCAATCTACATGTCTGCCACCAAATAAAACTGCCTGAACCACTGGTCCCTCAGCTCAGGTGGCCCACCAGCTATCTCACTTTTAAGTTTACTCAGACCCATCATGGGCAGTGTTACACATTGCTAAAAACCCCATAAAGTAGGCATTCAATTGCAAAAATTTTTATGATCACGAAAAATAAAAGATGGAACCATCATCAAGGTGATATTGAAAGACAGAACTACAGGTTTGCAACTACAGTTAACTGTTAGCAACTGGTAACTCAGGTGGCTTTCTGCTAGTTGGCCTGCTGTTTTTTTCTGAAGGCCACCATGAGCACAGAAATGCCAGAAAGTGGGCTGTACCTGCCTGTCCCTTTCCAGGGAACTTTATAAAGTCGTCAGCTCATTTGAATGAGCTTATATTTGAAAAAAAGGGTGGGCTTTTCACTTTATTAGTGCACTCTTCCACATAGGATTTTTTTCAAAGACTACATCAAACAAGGAAAAACAAATGCTGAGAGGGCAGATTTAGGGCAATTTATCAAGGTCTGGGAAATAGCTTCCAGATGGATAGAGCTGTTTGGTGTTGGCTGGTGAGAAGGAAGCAAGGTATTGTTATTGAATTAGCATGAATCTCTGGTGGAGAGCCGTGTGGTAGATAGAGTGCTCCTTTCATATGGTTTGCATTAGGACCTGTCAAATTTCATTTTTATTCAAAAACCTGTGGTAAAAACACACAGTTCTTTTTTGCTTATTAAATTTCCACCAATTCTCTCTGTACTGCTATCCAGTCAGTATTTTTAAACTCTGCTCTAAGTGCCATGCCTGGGTCTGTTTGCTCTTTGGCCATGCTTGGATGACAGCTTGGTGCCTACAAGCACACAGGTGGTTTTAGGTTTTACATTCACACACTAAATGCCACCTGAGAAAGTGTTTGAGAGAGAAGAAAAGCTGGATGCTCTATGAGATGTTTAAACTAAGTCACTTCAACAGTTTACCAAGACCTTTCTAAGTAAAACTATGCATACTGAAGTCTAATGTACACTAGAAGGTGATTGCTAACGTAATGAGACGATTATTCTTGATTATTCTTGTTAATAAATCCTCCCTTTGTAAACATGTCTTCTAGCAGTATAAATGCACCTAGATGAGTGCATTTGCTAATACAGAAAGAGTATTAAAAAAAAGAAAAAGGAAAAGTTAAGTGCAAAAAAAAGATATGCTCATAACAAACACATTTTCTACTCTGAACTACCTGGATATCTGTTTCACAATACTTGCCTTATAGAGTAAGACATACACCAAGATTTATGTATTTTCCTGCCAGTTTGAAAGCTTTTACTCTTCAAGTTATCCTAACAGTCACTTAGTTCCATCTGAAGAATTCAACCTAGTTTATGTTAAACGTCAAATTAAAATGACTGTTCTATTAACCTGAGGAGATAAACAGCCACAGCATCCCTCACTGCAGAGGCAGATCAATTGTTACCGAGTAGTTAGTTTCAGTTGAATGAATTTTTGACAATGCGGTCTTTTAAGATCCCACTAAGGTTGCTTGTTGTTGTGCCAATAGGTAGAAGGATTTTTAATGAGAGGAAATTTCCAATAGCTTTCTCAATTATTTAGGAGAATTACTATTCTTGAGTACCGTGCGTGGAGGCACTGGAGTGTAATAAAAGAAATGAGCTTTCCATCTTCCTTTTTCCAGTGTCTCAGGGACCTACCACAACTGCTCTGTTACCATCTGGGATGTATCCCAGGCAAATAGGGAAGGGAAATGGTAATATCATTAGAACTAACCAAATCCTAAATCCTACCTGAAATGTAAGACACAGATACTTGTGCTTACTTCCCACACATATGTCTGGTTTTGCCCTTCTTTTTTTCCCTGTAGTTGTTTTTACTCTGTGTTTTATGAGCATCTGCTTCAACTGACCAAGACTCTGTAAGAAATATCCAATGAGGCAAATAAAATCACAGCCTACAGAATGCAACCTACTTCTTTGGCCATAACATCCAACATCTCTCCAGCCTGTGAACAGATCATATGCCTCATTTATTACTTACATGTAATCCTTCAGCTACTGACTATTCAGCTAGGTTTCCATTTATATCAACTCTGAAACAAAGTCTTGGTGTCCTCAAGCTCTCATGATGCGATTTTAGCAACGAGAGTTATACATCACGATCAAAGAAACTGCATTTCTCAGTGACATGATTTTCTGATTTTCAAATATGTTATCAAGAAACTGACCCTGCAGGTTCCCAAGAGTTTCACATCTGCAGATCACTCTATGGACAAGAGTGCCCAGAGGTCAGGAACAGCTGAGCTAGTGGTTGTGCCTAACCAGTTATCCCCTTCCGCTTATCAGTCTGTCTGACATCTCACTATGGTCTAAACTGGCCCTTAATTCTCATCTGAACTGCCTCCTCTCTGGGTTGGCAGCCTATGGAATGGTTATCTTCTTGCTGGCCAAAGACAAGAAATAAAAAGGAAGACAAAACCAACTTGCCATTTCATATGGATGTCTACATCTCAAAATCAGAGAACATCCAAGGTTGGAAGAAACCTCTGGAGATCACCTAGTTCTACCACCCTGCTCAAAGTAGGACCAGCTAGAGGAAGGTGCTCAGGATGACCTGTACAGTCACAGCACAGACAGAAAGAAATGCCTTTCCTATGGCACAGGATAAAAGTTGTAGCAGGATGCAGTTGAAAGATCACACACAATATGCTTGAGTGAGGGATCTTTTGAGCTCAGTTGCCTGTAAAATTCAGTTCCCATTGTACAACAATTAAGAAAACAGAAGACATGAGGAACACTTCATTGCTTTTCCTGTAGTCATACCTTGAAACCAAAAGGGCAAGTGCATTGATAATACTCCACTGGATCATTGTTGCACGTCCCATTGTTCTTACATGGATTGGAGAGGCAAGGGTTACACTTGGAGACCACACTGATATCTACCGGCTCTGGAAAGGCAAAACACAGGGTATTAATAGAGAACTGGATTACAAAATTAATACTTCCTGTATTCACATGGACATTTTTTCCTAATGGAGTATTCACCCTGGATTCGCACAAACACACATGCTGTGGGTGCAACTTTACACAGCAGCATGGGATTCCCAGGGATTAGAGAGATTTAAAGTACTTAAATCAAGTGCTAGGCAAGTCTCAATGATGCTTATATTCTCCTGGACACGCAAACATCAGCTTTGAAAAAAAACATGTTAGGAATCTCCAGAGAGTGGGTTTATATATATATAGTTTTCAGCAATTTTTCCTTCTCTCACTGCTGGAAATTCTGCAATAGCAACCCCTAGGGACCTATAACGTGGCATTTCTACGGCTGGTAACAAGAATGAAAGTGCAGATGCAAGAGCAGAAATGAAAAACATGCATAAGAAAGATTTAGTTTGAGGCTTATGGGAATATTTAGGTGCAAAGTGTTCTACCATCCTTAATTTTAAGAGTGTTCAAAACTTATTTTCTTCCTGTTCTGAAGAATGATCATCATAATTCAGCTATCTCAGCAAAACACAATGAAGACAAGTATGCAAAGACGTAAATGTACACAGGTAAATGTACATGGCCATATTTAAACCATTTTACAAACCACATTTTTAACAGAACTTTTCCAGAGAAGTAGTGATGCTTGTGGGTGAGCAGGAAAATTAATACAAACCAAAATAATACTATCTACATCTGGGATACCAAGGCAATCAACATTTTATTGTTGAGATTTTACAGGAAGCTGGTTTAGAAAATTATATTTATGGTTAAAACAATGTTGATTTTGAAGTGGTTAAATTTCTAATATTAATGAGCTTTATATGTAAAAACTAAAATCTAACACTTTAAAGGGTTTGAATCATACCAGGCAGTAAAGACTCTAAAATAATTTAACTTTTAAGGAAATACATTTTAAAATAACTTAAAATCGGCCCTGTGCGAATCAGGAGTAGGCACAGGGCTTCTGTTACTGCATGATAAATCATCTGGAGGAGTAAACTGTGAAGCATCCTGAAAGTGAAGGATCTTATACTTGATGTTAGAAAGAAGGTGGAGTTGTAGAAGGTTACCAACACCAGCCATGACCAAAACTCTTCCAGTCAAGGGTTTGCTTTGGACCGTCCTGTAACTTCCATTATTAACTGTGAATATTTGTACAGCACCCACAGGACGTAAGAACGTGGCAGAAATGGGTACAAGAAGTCTCAGCTGAAAAGCACCTGCAGTGTAAAGGCTACATCCTGGTGGTATCACGGTCTGTTAACAGGGTAGTTGATTGCAGAGTGTAACATGCAATAACGAGGAAAAAATACACAAGAAGTAACAAATAAAAAAACCTGAAATAAAAGACTATTGTCCTCTTCTACCTTTGCATTAATATCTAACTAAATGCCATATACATTTTTATCTTGGAGTTAGGACAGCGAGAGGAAATAACATCTAAATTTGTGGCACTGACAGGGGGTGGAATGCAACACATCTGAGCTACTTTTGTCTTGAAAGTAGACTATCAGAAGAATATATGAAGGTAGCTCCACAGAAAGCTCAAGAGACAGGTAGCAGTGCTACTTTTCTAGATTTAGAGGTCACTAAGCCAGAATTTGTTCTACTGTTTACTTATTTCATAATACACACCCGTACATTTTCCATTTATTCCTATAGCATAGATCAAAACTAATCAATGTAGGAGCTAATAAGAACAGTGTTAGTTCCTAGCAGTTAAGTAGTTCGTTAGTTTGCCCTTGCGGATTTGATTTATAAATCCATATAGCAAAATGCCCTCAGCCCAGCACATTTCTTTCCTCTACTGCATAACTAGGAGGGCAATTTAATAAAAAGCAGAGCTGAGTTTGCATGACTTGCACATTACATACTTTTATTTTCGTGGCTCTGCGGAGACATAACCTTCTGCTCAGTCACAGGCTAAAACCATAATTTTAACAAGAAAAAGTTAACACTACTTTTTTTTCAGTGTAAAAGTTACTGGAGGTCACAGAGGACATCTGTGCACTACCTTTATACAAGCATCTCAAAAAACCAAGCTCAGCTTGGGCTGAGTTGTGCAGCAGTGACCCAGGCTTTTGGAGGGTGTTCAGCTTACCCTGAGCTCCGTGCTAGGACTACTGGAGCTAGGACTGAATCTGCAGAGGCAGAAGTACAGCCCTGTCTGTGGGCATTCTGTGTCACCCTACAGACAGCCTCACTTTCTGCTGACAGGCACACGTCACAGCTACTGCTCAGTAACGAGAGGGCGACGCAGCTGCAGGGCAAAGTGGGGCTGCACCGTGCCCTGGCACAGGCCACGCACAGAGCTCCAGCCTGAGGGTAAAACTACACTTGGCACTGTAATACATCCTTGCTTTATCATAAAAGAGCATCATCCACGTCCACAGAGACTAGCAGAAGGCATTGGATCTAAAACACGCACATGGGAAACGGGCTCAGACTACCAAATGATGCATTGCTTTTCAAAAATACATATTGTGACATGAGGGAAGACTTAGATCAGGTATTAGGAAGGAATTCTTTATTGTGAAAGTGGGGAGGCCCTGGCCCAGGTTGCCCAGAGAAGTTGTGGATTCCCCATCCGTGGAGGTGTTCAAGACCAGGTTAGAAGAGGCTTTGAGCCCCCTGATCCAGTGGAAGATGTTCCTGCCCGTGGCAGGGGGATGGAATTGGATGATCTTTAAGGTTCCTTCTGACCCAAACTATTCTATGATTCTATGAGAAAAGGTGAATTTTTGCAGGGCCTGGAACTTCTTGGAGTATAATCATCCAGATCATCAACAGTTTCCGCTTATAAAGGGGGCACCTCCAAATCTACGGGTTTTTTGTCCTGTTCTATTCAGATCAAAGCAAGCCATGGAGACAGTTGGGTCAGCAGAAAGCCCACCAGCCTTCTAGTGGACTCAACTAATATTTACATAAGAAACACAGAGCTGTTTTTAACAGTCTGGATCAGAAGCTTATTTGTCTCTGCCTAAGAGTTCCTTGCCTAGCTTTGAGAGAAAGTGAGAGTTCACTATTGATATAGCACAGTTTCAGAATGAAGAAGTCATCTAGGTTCTCTTTCTGGATTAACTTTCAGACTCTGATTAATATGAAAATGTGATAATATTCTTTGCTTCACTTTGTGTGAACAAGTACATTATTCAGTATTTTTTGTATTTTAGGGTGTATTTGTACTTCACATTTGAGAGAATATTAAAAAGTCCGTAGTTCTGATAATTATAGTCTGAGTTGTGATAGTTTTGAGACTGACATTTCGAAGTAATTAAACTATAAGGTTACAGTTATTAAAAATATATTTGAAAAGACATAAAATTCAGCCCAGGCTTGGGAACTTGTGTTCTAACCCTACCTCAACACCATCATTTGTTTGTTCAGCGGTTTAATCCCAGCCTCTATAAAATTATGCTGCCAAGCAGTACTGTAAATGTGCATGGCACTCCGAGAGACATAAAAACAGGCTTTATGCCCTCATTTCCATTTCTAAGAGAGGCTACTGACCCATCTTTTCCACTATAAATGTAGCTCAATCTTCATGTACTCGCTGGTAACCTAAGTGAACCTCCAAAACTTTTTTTTACAATAGGAACATACAGGAATCCATTCAGTAATAAGCTACTTATTTCACCCACAGAAAAGGGGCCTACAGGAAAGCTGGGAAGGGGCTCTTTATCAGGGAGTGCAGGGATAGGATGAAGGGGAATGGTTTTCAGCTGAAAGAGGGGAGATTCAGATTAGATCTTAGGAAGAAGTTCTTTCCTCTGAGGGTGGTGAGACACTGGCACAGGTTGCCCAGAACAGTGGTGGCTGCCCCATCCCTGGAGGTGTTCAGCGCCAGGTTGGATGGGGCTTTGAGCCCCCTGATCCAGTGGGAGGTGTCCCTGCCCATGGCGGGGGGATTGTAACTGGATGATCTTTAAGGTCCCTTCCAACCCAAACCATTCCTTGATTCTATGATAAGCATCTTATCATTTCTCCAACTGCTCTCCAATACAGCACACTCCTACCACTAACTACTCCTAATCATTAATAGCTGCACTTCATCCTTCTCCTGAATGAACGTACATTGTATTCAGACATGGAATATTTTCCATGATGTGGTTTCTGGTACAGAGCTGACGTGGACAGTTTGCAGATCTTAAACAAAAATATAGTTTTGGTAAATATTTGCTTTCCAGAGGAACTCTCAGTTTCCCATTTTTCAAGTAAATGTAAATAATAACTATGGTGCTCTGTATTTTTGAAATAACCCTTATCTTACCAAAGTTTTCTGAGGTAGGTAGAAAGCAAAAACAAATTTATTTGCTCAAATAAGTTCTAACAACATCTCATATGCTAACTTGCCACTATATAATCTGGAGCAAGCAACAGGAACACCAACTGCTCTGAGGTTTGCTGGTTTTCCTTCCAGCTAACTGCACTTTGTCGAAGAACACTTGAAAATGCAACTTGAACGTAACACGATGGCTCAGAAAACGAAAGCCAAACCCAACTCCCACCCTGATTCACTTAAAAACCAAACAGCTTCCTAGAGAATAAAATTAAACCACTGTATATGAGGAAAAGCAGAAGGACAGAACAGAGAGCCTGCAGGTGGCTCCTACCTTTGCACTGGAAGTGGTGGGTCGGTGTGGTGAGCAGGAGCCTGTCCACCATGGTGTCAGGCCCGCTGCAGCGCGCTATCCCCGGCTCTTTGTACCCTGCCTTCACCCACTCGGAGAGCCAGCGGAGGTTGCAGTCACAGTGCAAAGGGTTGGTACCGAGAGCCCTAGTGGGGTTAAACAATGCACAGCAGTTATTTTGGCTTACAAGCAAAGATAACATCCCTGATCTCATTGAGGCACATTTTATTCTACACTTCTACAGGAATGCTTTACTTCAAAATGCGGGAAAGATCTTCTGAATATTCAGGAAGTCTCTTAGATTTATCTCCTCCGGTATTCCCACTCTTTTCCTTTCTTCCCATCATCAGTTAAGGAGGTTGTATAAATACCTAACAACAAATCACTTTTTCAAACAATTGACTCAAGCAATGTCACCAGACATATTGCTTTCATCAAATTTATCATGTTGGTTTCTTTTATTTAAGTCTTTGGCCTTCAGGAGCACATTGTAACAGTGAATTGTGTAATGTAGTTTGGATCTGATGGCTCATATTAATGTCCCCTCACGAGATAAAACATGCACACAGATGATATCCCTGTTTTCAAAACCCCAACCTGGTGTCTACTAAGTTTGTTTATGGCTTTGAAAACACATTTGCTGGTTAAGGCATCACTTGATTTAGGCCATATGCTTGAAGTAGATGCACTCATGTCGTGTAATTATAATTCATGGAACTTTTTCATTTATCCAAGAGATAACAAACCCTTTTTACCTTAAGGTGCTGCCTTGACTTGTTTATACTACTTTTTTCTCTTAAAGATAGTGTCTTTCCAGGCAATCAGTCAATACCAAGTCCAGACTTTAGAAAAGTCAGTTTAAAGACAATTAATTTTTGAAAGTGTGAAGAAATGCATATTGGAAATCTGAAGTGTTTTGCTAGAAGTAAATATAAGGCTTTAGCCTTTCAGGTACAACATCTGAATTGCCATAGGAAGAAAATTAACTAAATAAAGATTAGCATAGGGAAGAGATACTAAAGAAAACAATGATTCTAACTGGGTTTTAGACTTTACTATTTCTAAATATATTACAAACTATTTTAAACTCAAGTTCCTTTCAAATAAAAACATAACAGACGGGATATTAAGATAGAAACCTCAGTAAATTTGTTGATACATTTCTATTGGAGTGACTAATGAACCCACTGTGCCCTAGACAGATTCATAATGAGAGTTCATAGGTTCAAACCCTGTCTAGGGCTCATTCATCAAAATTAAATGTGTACTGCAGCACGGTATTAAAAAATATCCATCCATTCCTTCTGTAAATCCATTGCTTACAAAGGAAAAAAACTACTGGGTTGACTTTTTGACCCTGTAACTGTGATCAACTGGCTCACTTGTCCAAGGTCAAACAAAATGCAGCAGTGAAAGTTGGACCAAGAAATTAACTTCAGGGTTGAGCAACTGTCACATATAAAATGGGAGTGGAAAGAAAATGGAAAGCTTATTACAGTGTTAATTATCTTTATAAACTACATTAGAAATAAAGCTGCTCTATAGATACTAGAAATGACTACCAATTATATTGTACAACTGCAGAAATTATCACATGAATCTTTCCGTTCTTCTGTTTGTGGTTTTGGGGTCTTTTTCTTTATTTCTAGGAACTACAGTGAATTCTTGAACTTTCATTCAGAAGTTCTCACAAGCTCTATTTCTTTGCTCATTATAGCAAAGTATTTCCAGAAGGTAAAAATATCTGTGCTGTAATGAAACACCATGAGCAGCATTTTCAAAATGTTGTGTTCAGACATTTGTGTTTTGGTTTTTTTTTGAAGCAACTTATAATAAAGTCAATTAAAATAACTCTAGCCATGATAATGTGGAGAAACAGATGAGGGAACAGCTTATTTTTATAGGTAGCTAACATAAATTTGAATAAAGATGGGCCACGAAGACAATCCGAGGGCTGGAGCACCTCCCATACAAGGACACGGTGAGAGAGTTGGGGTTGTTCAGCCTGGACAAGAAAAGGCTCTGGGGAGACTTTAGAGCAGCCTTCCCATACTGAAAGGCTCTCCAGGAAAGCTGGGGAGGGGCTCTTTAACAGGGAGTGCAGGGATAGGACGAGGGAGAATGATTTTAAGGTGAAAAAGGGGAGATTTGGATTAAATATTAGGAAGAAATTGTTCACTGTGAAGGTGGTGAGGCACTGGAACAGGTTGCCCAGCGAAGTCATGAAGGTTTTCAAGGCCAGGTTGGATGAAGCTTTGCACAACCTGATCAAGTGGGAGGTGTCCCTGCCCATGATATGATTCAACAGCATTAGGAATCTGAGCTGTTTATCAAAAATACGTCTGGCAGAAGCGCCTGCTGCACGCAGCATCCACTACCAAGGGTTTCTTTGTGAAGTCCCTGGATGTCAGTTTTTGCAATATTTGGGGAAGTGCATCAATTACAGACTTGTGTGCCAGTGAATGGGGAGAACAGCAAATGCAGGGATTGATCCAGCTGAGAAGGACTCGGTTCTCCCCAAGAGAGTTAGTGCTCTTTTTCAGCACTAATAAACGTGATACTTCAATAGTGCTGGAATATTTTTATCACTGCCTTGGACTACAGCTAGGAGAAATATAGCTTAAATAGACAATTATATAATTTAAGTAAATAAAGTAATATATAGCAAAGAAAACCAGTGTATGTGAACCATATACAAACCTTCCTCTGTCTTTAGTGAGGTAGATCAGGTACACAGTTTGTTATAATAGTTATAACAAAATCATGTTTACACTGTAAAGGAAATATGGTGAACACTTTCTTGTAGGCTTTAAACAGCTATGGAAAAAGTGATTGAGTATTTAGATCTCAGTTTTGTTCTTCCAATTACAATCCAATTTAAAGCTATTACAAAAGACTGACTAAAATCAATAGTTTTGTCTATGCTACACAATTCTGAAGGTTAATTTGATATCCCCCTTCTTTCCCCTGCAGGCTCTCCTGATGCAGAAGGCTCAGGCTCATCAACCTGCTCAACACCTTGGTTGTCAGCCTTCTCCAGCCATAACACTCATCCTACTCTTAGCCACACAGCTTGTAAATTAACACAAAGTGTTGTTCTCCCATACATCATGAGTTTGATGAGTAGCAACCCCTTGCACCACTTTCAAAACCATTCCAACGGCATGCTCACTCGAAGATCTATATATCAGGAAGAGTTCAAAATGAATTTATTTTCAATGATGTATGACTTTGTTGGAATAAGCACAGCTTTTTCTGGCATGTGAAAAGCAAACTCGTCGTGGTTGCTAAAAGTTTCAGAATCCTCTTTAAGAAACCGGAGAGCACAATTGCACTGTAAAATTCAATTGTTCAACTGTGCAAACTACACCCCAGACAGGTCTTATTTATTTTATGGATCCTATTTATTACTGTTCATTTGAGCTTTGTGTATTTTACATTTCTGGCAGGACACACATCTAAACAGATAGACTGCCGTGACTGTATTGGGCCAAAGGCGGTTTTATCACTCCCTAAGGTGAATGGTTTACCCAGGAAAATTGTAGCTGCACTTCATTTAAAGTAAACCCTGAGGAAAATCCAAACAAATGGGGCATGATATGTTTATGTCTTGAGTTCTGAAAATACCCTCAGAAGTCAGATTCCCAGTATGTAAGGTGTCACTGTGCTTCCAAAAGGAGATACAGAGCTTCAGCAGAGTCAGACTTTAATTTGAAAACAGCAAAGAAAATGACTTGACTATCCTGAGAACATGATGAAGAAATGCATTTAGTACAAACAGTGTATTTTCTCTGACTTAGATACTAAAGTGTAAGCTGAAAACAGAGGTTATTTCTCAGTTGAATTTGAAAATTGCTCCTGTACGACTTCTGACCCTACCAATCTGAGATATCTTTATTTTTTATTGTCTAAAGAGAAACTCATAGAAAAAACCTGTTACACAGAAATAAACAGTCCAAGGACATATTTCCTATCCAGAAAATATGTGAATTGAACCTTGTGTTCCAGTAAGGGCACGTTTAACGTTGCAGATAGAGAATCAGAGATATAAAAACTATGCTAAATGCACACATATCTGTTTGTATGTCTTGATGTGTACACATCACCATCAAGCCGGGTGCGTGAGGGCAGCATCAGAGCAGAAAACAGCTGTAGCAACTTGTGAAACTACTCATTTCACAAAATGACCAAGACATACCCAATCCTCTGATTACTTGAGGACAGTACTCAAGAAACATGACATATAACATTACTTTTTCATTACCTGTGTGTCTAATAATGTGCAGTATCACACACTATCTCAGTGAAAAAACATTTCTTCACCCTTTTGGCATCAACTGTTACTCTTCAGGTTTATTTTGTAACAATTAGAGCTCTTTCATCAACTGAACTGCTTTTAAAAATGTCCTGGACCTCCACTAATACAACAGTAATTTCCTGAAATATATGAAAGATCCAATAATTTTTACAAATTAGGGAATGAAGCATTACTGCTGTGAAATGACCACTTTCCATATGATTAAATAGATATGTCTGAAGTAGTGATTCATCAGCAAGTCCATATAGTGACAACATTTCAGTATGCAAAACATATGACACTTATTAAGGAAAGAATTCACATTTGTTTAATATTTGCTCTTTGTGGGAGGTTTCCTGTCTCACTCTCAGACCATAACACACTCTGCATTTCACATAGACAATGTTGAAAGAAACCCTTAAAGTCCACAGAAGAGGAAGCTGTCACATTTGCTCATTTGGTTTTCCTTAAGAAAATATTTTGGTAACTAATAAGAACAGGTATTTTATTTCCTTTGAACTGACACACTGTGAATATCCAGATAGAATATGGAAAGTGAGGGGTAAAACCAGAAAAGTTCTATAGTCTTAAATTTGTAATATATGCTTTTGATAAATACGAAACTGTCAAAGAGATGAACCCAGACAGAAGTACTTACAGATGGGACAGGGACACCAGGTCACTGAAGGACCCTTCAGGAACACTGGAAATATCGTTTCCATGGAGTGTCCTAGGAGAGGGCAGAAGCAGGAAGGTATCAAACCACAGTGTTTTATGTGCTCCCACAAGCAAAAGAATTGGTGCTTAAGAAGCATATTTAATATTATTTCTCTGAGACTTTTTGTGAGCTTCACAACTCACGAGCTTCCATGCTTTATTACTGCTGCTTCTAGATGTTGACATTTAAAATAATGATACAACCAGAATTGTTGGTGACTAATGTTTTAAATTAAAAAGGTGACATGGTATTTATGCTATTAAAAGTATATTGATGACAGGCAGACCCTCACGTACAGACCTGTATGTTTTTATAGAAACCCATTAGCTGGAAACACAGGAAAAACAGATGAGGGAAAACAGGAACCATGAGAGTGAAATTAAGTATTGACTTTAGAGAGATTCTAGGAGCGAGCAAGGGTCCATGAGGGCAAATATATATGCACTTTTGTATCCTAATTTCCCATTCTTACAGTAGAAAATACTTCTTTGTAGGGTATTTTAAAAATCTGTTTGACAACTACATTTACACTACCAGGGAAAATACTTGAAACTAGTTGTTTTAGGGCACTATTCACCCTGGGCATAGAAACTAACTTTCTTCTAGCAAGGATTTCAGGTTTCTTATGAAAGGGTTTTCCACTGTCTCCAGGTCAATTTAAGCAGCCACTTATCTCTTTTCCAGCAAATGCATTTGTGTGTGTTACACAGGCAAGCATACATGGAAAGATGTTTCTTGCAGCTTGTAGAGCACAATACTTGTATCAAAGTGGCAGACAGAGCAAAAATCATTATTAGTGATGACTTGTGTTCTTCTTTGCAAGTGCAACTGAAGGCTCTCCTACAAAGCAGGGCATCAGTGCTAGAGGTGTGCCAGGGAGGAAGAACACTCCTTGCAGCACCAAGGCTACGATCAGAGAGGAAAACAGGCAGCAACCAATGAGTGTGTGGGATGGCGCAGGATGCTGAGGGGGACAACTGCATTAAAACTACCCAGAAAATGCATCAAAGATACACAATCAGGTAAGATTTTATAAACAAAAAAAAATCAGCTATTCAGCTGCTGTATTCTCTGCCTCACTAGACAATTACCTGGTGAAAAATATTTATAGTTTATTCTAACCTTTCCAGTTTGTGTGTCACTGAATACCAGTTTACTGCTTCGTGTGGTAAGACATAGAAAGAACTTACCAGGAGCCAACAGGAGTTAAATCTGCTGGATCTTACAAGCTGTTTCTTAAACAAAAGTTGGTAGCAAACTTCCAAAGGAAAAGGACATCAATATTTTAAAACTATGTTTTCTTTTGCAGTTCTCCCCTGGGCTGGTTCGGTTTATAGCTAACTGCTGTATTGTTTATGTCCTCTTTTCCAGGTTCAGGAATTACTGTCAGTGCTCCAGACGTGGCAGCAGAGGGTGGAAAACAGGAACCTGCTGTGTGTCAGTTTAGTAGCAGCTCTTTCCCTCAAGTTATTTATTTCCTAATTTACCTGGTGATTTGCGGAACACAGCAATCACATAGTGCTTTTTATTTCTGTGACTGTACACATTTTTGAAACAGTGCACAATGAGTTTATTTCAAACAAACCAAACATCTGAGCTCCAGGGAAATACATAATAGCCCCAGAGGAAAATAAAAGCACATCTTTTTTCCTCCTTCCTTCCCTTTCACCACTATAAGCTTCCCCAGGACCTACTTGATGACTTAGATCTCTCATGAATTCTACCTTTACACACGGCCTCACGTGAGCAGACACAGCAAAGAAAGCCAAACTTGCCAGGGGAAGATACACCTTTTCCTGCCTCCTGTAAGCCCAGGCCCTACCGTGGGGCTGAGAACTACACGAGCACCAGCAACGTTACCGTGATCCCAGTTCCCAGCTGCTCATTGCAGCTGCAGTTTCCATCTTATTGGACTGCAACTGTTTTCCACAGAGCATGAAACCACAAAAACTACAGCAGAGTTATCCTGCTGGCATCTCTCTCCAGTTCCCGATGCCAGTATGCCAAAATCTCCCCTTCCAACACCATGATTCGGAAATTTTCTTTTAAGCATACCTAGGTTTTGATTACTAATAACAGCTGACATATATAAGGAGGGAACTCCAAGCAATTCATCTGAACAGGAACAGGAAGGATATGAGCTCCCACACCGTAATTCTAGATAAAGCTCACCCACTAATTCTATACAGAACGACCAGCTGACTGAGACATCCCCTGCAGCTATTAAATAAGGAGTATTTTTGTTGGTATGAGGATGCAAGATCAGGCCTGGTCCACAACCTGTCATTAAGGAGGGAATATTTTGATGAAATGAGCATATTTAAATAAGCAGGCACTCATAATGAGTTTATATTCTGATGATCTGATCTTTAAAATACTTAAAGATGTCTGAACAGACAGCAGAGCTTATATTCATCTTCACATCATATCAGTTGTGTTTATTCTGTGAGTGGGTACATTTTCTTTCATAGATGTCTTGGAAACATTTTCCGAGAGAAGCTGAAGAATGACAAAGCCACTTCTCCTCAAGAAGGTGAACCCATTAGGAATGAACTGTTTGACTACATATCTCAGATGCTGAGGTATGTTTCATGGATGCAAATGCCTGCATTTTAATTAAAAAATCATGTCAGCAACATCATCACCCATGCAGTTGAAATGAAATAAATGCTAAAAAACTTCAAACTCACAATATTAAATAGTGACAAGAGAACTCAACACTGCAATAAAATCTTCTTAGTCTTGGATCAACAACAGGAACGGACTTTTAGATCAAAAATCCTTATAAGCAAATGATCAAATAAAATCTCTAACATTTGGACAGCTAAAACACATCCATTGATGTGTGTATTCTCCCTCAAAAGCACAACTTATAGATATTGAACATTTTATCTACATCTATAGATATAATGTTGATAATCAGGGGGGATATGAATTTAAGGTACTGTGGATCTCCTTTCAGAGCACACAGTAACAAAACTTGAATTCTTGAAACAAAACCTTTCCTCTACATGTTATCTCAGTGACTTGCTACTCTGTCTTCAGGTAAGGAAATGAACTAAACATAATCTTTTGGTTTGATTCTTTTTAGTTGCTTTTTCCCCAGCCCTGTCTCCCAGCCTGTTGTCCCATACCATTAGGTTACCTCAGACACAACAGGGATGCTTTGCCAGTAAACAATGATCTACCCTGCAAAGACAGAGATGTGGCTAAAAGCTTGGCTGAGTTTACAAAGCCACATCCCACCAAGGGCAAACATCTACAATAAACCCTGAAGGACGCAAACCCTGTAGGAACCAACACAACAGGTGTCCAAGGACTGAGAAGCCACAGTGTCACTGCTCAATGCTCATAACAACAGTGCCTTTTACAGAGTCACTGGGTAAGGACAAGTAGTAATTCAGTGATGCAACAAAAAAAAGAGAAAAAAGAAGCAAAGCCAAATAACATTTCTGTTGGGTCAATTCAGTGCAGCATCCAACGATGAAAGAATATTGCACAAATAGTTTCCAAGGTTGTTGTGCCTGAGGAGTATTTGTGGTAAGGTTATCATCAGACATATTACTATGTTTGTGTGAACCTTGAACTGCAGTAAATATCCATCGTTTTTTCACTAAAACAAGAATATCTCACATTAGTAGAATATTCTGTAGCTTATTTTATAATTTTTTTCACATATATAATATGGAAAATTTTTTTAGAGATCTGAGAAAGTATTTTTGTTTCTCGACTTTGTCTTATAATTAAATAGGACAAAATGTCAGAAGTCACAACATTATCACACAACACAAATAACGGTTAAAATAATCACTTCAGGTCTACGAGAGAGTTCAAATATTTATAATACTTTGTCTCAATCTCAGTTTTTTAAACCTGTTTACATTTAGCTTCTAAAAAGACTAAACAAAACCCAAACGCACAGCCTTTTGACTGCAAGCTTTGGTGCAAAAACCTACTGATATCAACTGAAGTTGTTGAAAACATTCTTAAGGATCTGTGTTGAAATTTTCCCCAGCACATTTAGCCTGTGTTATGGTTAAGCCACGCAAAGACTGCAGATCAAAGCCCTGCTTGTGTGAACACCTATTTATATCCAGGTTTAAACATAAATACGTTGACTCTGCAGCTTTCTCAGTTGGGCTTGTACTGAAAAGTGTAAGAGAGAGGGCAGAACCAGGTATCTGTCAAAGATCAACTTCACCATACAGCTATGATTACTTTGATTTTCAAAGACATATTTACCTTATTTACTACAGAGAGGCAAAAAGTAAAGAAAACAAGGAATTCAGAAAACACAGAATGAGATGGGTCTGTATGAGATGGGTCTGCTCCCTTTGGCATGCACAGCCACAGGTAACGAGATCTTGAGACTCTTTTTATCAAAAAACGTGGATATTGTTTTGCTGATGTTTTCTCTTGTAAATTCCCCTGAGAATACGGATAATAAATAACTGACAATAACAGATTGCACACTGTCACTCAGAAGCCATTTTCTCTCAGGAGAATTGATTTTTAATAACAACATAGATGACATGTGGCAAAAGTTGTAGCTGATAGCAGAGTTTTGTGGGCCATAATAAATCAAATCAATCTGGAGGCTTGAAACGCATGGAGCAGAAGCAGTGATTCCCATTCAGGCTTCACTTCACTCCTGCTGCTCTGCATAAGACAGGGAGGGCTTCTCCTTTGAAGGAGGAAGATAATGTTTTTCGATTTGATTAGCAGATCAAAGAGTTGTTACTAAAATACTGCCCTTTGTTTCTGTCCATACACGGTCTGCAAGAACAGAAGTGAAAAGACCAACTGTAGCTACTGGAAAGAGTGAGGCATAGCATATCTACACTGTAATTCAGTGTAGAGAGTCCCAGCCTAGCTTTAATCAAGCTAGCTTACACATCAGAAGCAGGCCAGAAAACAGCTCCATATGGAATAATTTATTTGGACATGAAACAGATTATAGTAATCTGTGGCTGAACTTCAGGATTCATGTAACAGCTCAAATGTGACCATCCTAGGGTGCTAGGAGTAAGAGTCCCAAGCCACACTTAAAACAACAAATCCAAATCACGTATCATCTTTGTTTCTAATAATGAAAACTGGGAACCTAAAGCTGTCTTGTAAGTTAGGAGGTTGAAGAATAGATATATATTTTACCACTCAAACCACATTGAAAGGGCTGGGCTTAGCCTTATTGGTTCCACAGTTGCAGTACTGCTCGTGTCAACATGTTAATTCCACACTTAGGTAGTCAGTGCACAGCAACTATTGTTCTTTGAATTCACAGAAACTACAGCATCTAACTTAAAAGAAAGATAATACTTATATGATGTTTCAAAGAATTCAGGACATATTCTTCAGCTCCTCCACCCTGACCTTTCAGTACTCCTTCTCCTTCAGCACACTGAATAATCTCATCACAGATTCGCTATTTAATTTACTTGCTTTCAGTTTAGTGTGCAAGCAACAATGATCTGCTTGTGTTGCTGGGCACAGAGGATGAAGGTGGCTTCTCCACCTTGTCCTGACAGCTACACATGGGGCCACGTGTCCACACAAACACCTGAGCAAACCCAACTGAGGGATCATTTCTGTTGGGGCAGGTCAGGAGCGAGAGACAGTAAATATGAGACTGAAGCAGGAGGCAGTTCAGCAGATGCCTAAGAAAAGCTGGGGGGACTGCTCGCTCCACAGCCCACTCTCCAAAGCAATCTTTGTAGATGCCTTTCAGAAGAGATTACAAGAAAAAATGATCAATCCAGAAAGCTGCTGAAGAAGCTAAACTGGAAAGAAAGGGTGCAGAAAAGGACCGCCAAGGAAAGAAACCACACGTGGATATCTCTGAGTGTGCCACCAGACAATTTTATTCACAATTTCTAGACATTCAAGATAGACATCTCAGCGTTACTAGCACCCAGTCACTGGCCTGACTTACTCATTGTTTTACAGTGGGGACTTCTAACTTACTTCTCTTCAGATTGCATTCTGTCATGTAAAAACCTGCCTGCAGAAATCTAAATTAATAGAAAATACTCTAAAAATGCACAAGCTTTCTGTAAAGACTTGCTTTCTGAAGCATCCAATGGCCACTTAAATTCTAAAATATGATCAAATTTTTCCAAATAGAAAAGTCCCTTTCTTTGGGGAAACCAAGCACTGTTCAAGTAGAAGAGACAAACAGACACCAGACAGTCTCTTAGAGGCCTGTTTTCATGACAGTTCTTGTCCCTGAAATATCAGAGTAAAGCCACTCATCCTGAAAATATGTAATTGCTTCTTTTCAAAGTTTAACATTCACCTGCTCCAGTCATTACCGGACATATTGCACCTAAGTACAAGTACACTGAAGCTAATTGTGTGAAAATATTTATGACTACTGGATCAAGTGAAAGCCATCTGCTCATTAAAAACCTCCCTGCCATCAACTGCATTCTAATAAGCTGCAACTCAGCTGCGTGAAAGAAGTGATACTTACAACACCCGAAGAGACCTGAGCCCATTGAACGCGTGGACTGGAATGCACCGAAGTCTGTTGTAACTCAAGATGCTGGGAGAATGAGAGAACAGAGTCACAACATTGTACTTTCTGTGATTATTTCACTCCTAATTCAACCACAAAGAAGCAGAAAAAGCCTCATGCTCAGGTAACAAGACATATACTATTTGTTCAACACCCAAGATGTTGTCTGAAAAGCAATCAAAATTTTGGACTACTTACAGTGTGGATAACTGAGTCATGTTGGTGAAGGTGTAATTGGCCAACATGCTGATGCTGTTGTTGCTCAAATCACTGAAGAAACACACAGAGAAAATATAAATTATATGTATGAATTGTGAAATAAGTATTTTTAAAAGATTAGATAATATCTGCACAGCATAATGCTTGAAGCAATTGAAAAGTCACGTATTATCAATTGCTATAATATTTTCTAAAGAGTTAAAAGCAAAGCACATCAGACTCCCCTAAAAAGCGTCAGACTCAGATATATTAAGGCATATTTCCAGCATATAACATTCACAAAAAAAAATAATCAGTGAATACAAGCAAAATTTTTGAAGAATGATAAATTAATAGATGATACAAGTGCAGGTGAATATTTACTCAACTTGCTTTGCAGTTTGTGACAGGCATACTATTTCCACATGCTCTTCACATTGACAGCTACTAGAATAAAATCTAATTTTTTGTTTAAAAAAAAATCTTAACAGGCTCAAACAGGACATTTTGTTTTGTTGCTGCTGTCTCTCAAAAAAATTAGAGCTGTTTTCAAATAAAACACTGTTTTAAAACAGAGGATTCCAGATTCTCCTCCATGTTGCTTTTGTTTAAGGATGTTCTGCCCATTTGACTCGAGTATCTAGAGCTGATTCAAACAGCATTTGAAAATTTTTGATGAATAGTTCAGCCAAGAAATGTCACTCTTGCGTATTTCAGGGAGCAATCGAGTGGAAAAAAGAAGTCCAATCCTGTCTCTACCTGTCTGAGCGTTCATAGCAGCAACAGCTACACAAATTTTCATTGCCTTAGCATTATAAATACTGCCTCACCTAGAACAAATTAATGCTGGCTCCTCTGCTAATGACCTTTACAGCTTTGCACAGATAAATCTGCCAAATGAAACTGCAGCAGCCTGTGTGAGAGTTCAGTCCTCTTGCAGAGGCTGGAAGCTCCCACAGAGGAAGAGTCTCTGGTGCTCTCGGTCACCTCACACTTTCTCCACTCTTTATGAACACTTATTGGCAGCAGTGGCTACTGTGAAATTCACTCCAAATTCAAAATACAGAAGTTTTTGGGTTTTGTGGACTTTCACCGCCCCCATCCACCCCCAAATACTAATTATTTATGTTCTACCTACAACATAGAGCAGAAAGAGACACATAGTTTTCTTGACATTGAAAGCCCATGTTTCTTACATCAGTGTCAGGTGTCTGAAGGCGGAGAGCCCCTTTGGCACAGCAGTCAGATGGTTTCCTTCCAGGTATCTGAAAAAAGTCAGATTTGACAATTACATAAACATGTTAACAAGAACTCCTGTCACTCCATCTGCACCATGAATGAGGAAAATATAAAGTCAGTCATTAAGGAAATTATATTTGACTCATTGCTTTGAAAACATAACAGTTTCTACTTCATAAATGAACAATCCCACACGCAAAGCCTGACAGTAGCTTAAAAGGCTTGGAGGCAAATAAAGGACCTCTAGCCTACAGAAAACAGAAGTGACCATTTGGTTCTTCTGTGACAGCAACTGAAGAAGGGGAGAAAAATTGTATTGTTTGTGCCCTGGACTTAAAGCTACCTTTAATAAGTGCCCATGAGAACGCTGAGTGTGGACCGATCCTGCTTTGTCTTGAGCGTGTAAGTTCCTTGTGTGGTCAGAACTGGAAGAGAGGCTGCACTGCCAGGTCTCTGTGTTGCAAAAAGTCTCATTTATTCCAGCATCAATGCAAACATCCATGAGTTTGATACCTCATCCATTACAGCAATTCCTACTACGCCATACACACCCTCCTTACCTTTGCTTTTTATAGTACCGTGGGAAAACTGGGTATGAATTGAAGACCATTGACCAAATTTCCTTCAAATACAGGTTCCTCCTCCAAGGACAAAATGTATTTACTAAAATAGCTTGTGTTTCCAGAGAGGGAGTTGTCTGAGACACCACTGACTGCGTCTCTATTCAGACAAACACACATAGCAGGGCTAAAACCTTTCGGATAATACTATGTCCTCATACAGACATAGAGTGCCCTTATTTTGCAATTTTCCTCCACTGAAGAAACATCAAAATTCAGCAACAAAGGGGAAAACTCTGAACAAATACAGTACTCTCCAAAAGTTTACCCAGAAGAGAGCACGGGTACTCAAGCCTCCACAGCTGACCTGTGGTAGCAATAGGATGCAGGGCTTTTCCTGTGTATTACAAAATAATAGACAGAGCTGGAGTTCTTTCCCATAAGCTCGGCTTTTAGGTGAAACTGCATCCCTGGAAGATACCCAAGTGATAATGCTCCAATGGAAACTGAGCACTGTGGGTCTGTGATCTGTCCCACTGTCCAGGTGATCCTCCAGACACTTGCCAGAAGCCGTATCTACCTTGGAAACAAATCCAACCTTCTCAGAAGGTACTGTGTAGGAGGAAGGCATTCCTCCTTCCACAGGTGAGGATAAAAGATGAAATGGTATTTCACTTCCTTACAAGGCACTTTGGGGGATTTTCCCTTAGGTAGACATGGGGCAATACAATCATTATGGTATGTTGTGAAAGGTAATGAAGTGCAGCCAGAAAATGCAGCCCACAGACACCAGAAAAATGAATGTGCTGCCTCTACTGCTGAAAATATAATCCGATAATCATGTTAAGAATTTTTATCCCACACATACAATTTCCTTCTCTTTGGCAACAGATCTCCTTATTCTGCATTTACTAAAACAACAATAATAATATATTACTGTGCTGTATGTCCCCTCCCTACATTAACTGTAACAACACATACATATTTGTGTAAATTAAATCCAAGAAAACTTTCCCACAACTTTATTTTTACATCATTTAAAAATAAGATCTATAAACACCAACAGAAATTCTAACCTAATACATTTTATAACAATGTCATCCCTCCCTCCTGTTTTAGCACAACGCCCTCTCACAATTTTCTGCTGCTTCACCTCTCTTTTCAACTAAACTACTCCAACTAAACTGCTCCACCTTCGTGGGTATCCACTCTGCCCATGCACAAGTTCCCACCAAGGCAGAGTTGACTTTGAGGGTGCAGTGGAGCTGTCCTAGCTCCTGCTAGGATTAGGCTAGATGAGCTGAACCACAAGCTTTTGAATTTGTAACCAAAGGCAAAATCCTCCCCTAATAAAAAAAATTATTGAACAAATTACAGTCTCCATTCACAAAGATTAAATGAGTTGCACAGAGAACAGTCAGCTCCTGCAAAGCAGTGACAGCTGCTCTGCTCACGCAGATTATCACAAACCAGAGCAAGAGGTCCTTATGCCACATTTACACCTCCCATGGATATTCATATTCAGCAAGTGTAAAGTCACTTGCTTCATTTTGACTAAATTTGTTACAAATTATCTTGAAAATGGAGTCCCTCAGTGAATTCACACCATAAATTGCTAAGTAGAAGATCCTCAAGAGTTCAGCCACATGTGTTACTATTTAAACATCCCATTTTCCCAGTCATGGTCTGCTATGGACGCAGGAAGCTGCTGGGAGTCTGCGCCTTCTCTTTCATCCCAGAAAGCTGCAAATCTTAAACTCGTGCATGAGGGTAGGTTAAGGTTCCAGTCTTCATTCCAAATGTAAAATCCGAAGGATTTCCAAAGGAAATCAAAAGCAGGTCATGCATTATGTATTATGTACTCGGAAACTATATATGGTTTTCCTCTAGAAAAGGAGACTCAGCTCTTGCAATGTGATGAAATCTTCAGAAATACATTTTCAGGATATTCTCTTGTTGACTCCAATGAGAGACAGTTTGCAATCTGAACAAACTGATGATGGCCAGCCAAGACTTTCCCCCCGTGTTTCGCTTTCTGGTGTAACCAAAAGTTGAAGGTGTGCATTTTAATCCAGTGCTCCATTGTTTGGACTAACACAGACCCCTGGAGTAAAACTCCTACAGAAGATCTGCTTTGAATAGCTTTAGATTTGTACTGCCAACCATTTGATGGTTATATAAATGTGCTAGCAGAAAGCTGCAATACTTTACCAGTGGTATAATTTCTGAACAAACACAATTTTCCACTGAAAAATTACCAATAATGTACTTCTCATGCATGCATAAGAACAATTCACCACTGTTAAACCTTTCACCACATTATACAAAGACTGGCAGTATTTTCTAAGTAACAGGTATTCACTTTGAAAGTGCATTAAAGTGCAGTGAATTTTAAATAACCAGAGCTTTCAGGCCATAAGAGCATGCCAAGAATCAGGTGGATCTGAGATGCAACATTTGAAGAAATCAATTGCTGCAAGCAAGCCATTGCCCACTGTGGGCCAGGCATCCGTCAGAGCAGGGAGGGGATGCGTGGGCAGCAGCTCTGCATCTTGCTGGGCTGAAGATGATGTATGGGAGCTGCAAGAGGCTGGAGGCTGGATATGGTGAAAAACAGAATTATTCCTGGGTATGAAGGGGCAGAGCCCAGTTACAAAACTCCGTGTATTTACATATACTTATATATTACTAAAAAAATATGGATGAAGCTACAGATCCCCTGCCCAAACAAAAGAAACCTCAACCCATAATAGGATGATGTGGAGGGAAGACTGCATTTTTAATTCTTTTCAATCCTTAGCCAAAGGCAGATGATGTACATGGCATCTGGTATGCAAAGAAATTCTGGCATGAATGAAAAAAAAATGTATGTCTTATTTTAATGCTCATAGTCAATTTATGAATATACAGACAGAGTCAAGAGTGGGTGTCAGCTGCCTTAATACAGACACACTGACTAGCATCCAAAACAACCACATTTGCTTCCTAAGACTCCAGACACCGTAGTTTAAACAGCAGACTGGAGATTGTTTTTTACCCAATGAATGCTGCTGGGAATCCTGGAGTCTCACTAATGACTTGTAACCAATAAGCAATTACCAGAGCCAAAACTGAAAAAAACCCCAAACCCATCTGTTCATGTTCTCATAAAATGCCACCAACTACCTACCAGGAAAGGCAACTTCTAAACCACGACAGAGTGCTGGAGACAGGTAACTGTTTGGCCAGGATGGCTGGCACTGTGGGGCATGGCCATGCCTCGCTCCGTGCCATCCCCAACCACACCAATTCCTGGAGCCCAGCGCCTGCAGCAGCCCCGGGGCTCATCCAGCGCCTTCCACACACACTAACATCACATATAAAAAATTCAAAACTATGCATAAAAGATGACAGCTGCTCTTTTTCCAGCGTGTCTATTTTTATACTGAATCCACTTGGACTGGAGGTGATATAACCAGCACAAGGTGCCAAAGCATCATGTAACGATTTGAATCACTTGGAACCCTTTTTGTACTGAAATGTCTATTCAGCCATAAAGTCAAGCTCACAGCAGCAATCTGTGCTAAGAGAAGAAAGTGGAGAGAAAAATCAGTTCTCAGGCAGTAATTGAAAAGGCACAAAGCCTTTCCCTTTCCTTTAATTTCTTTAAACATTTCATATAGAATGTTACGTTACAAAAAAATGATACTTGGCAATTTTATGCAGCTCTAAATTAAGTTGTAGTCCAAACTTTTTAATGTAGATACATCCTAAAATTCTAAGGGAAGTTTCATTTCCTAAAACTGATGGTCTAGAAGAGAACTGGGCTGTGAAAGATGAAACATCCACAAAGCACGAATTTTAAAAGCTTCAATTAAAGTTTCTGGAGAAGAAACAAAAAGTTACTAAAGCAACTGAAGTTAAACTTAACTATTAATGTGAAAGTCACCTTTCTGATAAGTACTCAAACTTCATCAGTCATTGAACACATTATTTGATAGTATTGAAACTATTCACTTTTTCTAAATGATCACATTTGAAATGCAGATTTAAGTCCTTTATTTCAGCTGTAAGTGATGTACTCTTCTACAGCTACCCATTCTCTCAATGGGAGCATTTTCCTCTGCAGAGAATCAAGCAGGCTGTAAAACCTTTTATGACACAGGACTATGTAAGCTTAAGCTTTGATCTACATTGTTTCTCTCCATTTTATCAAAGGAAAATTCACTGGAGTCTGTGTTAAGGGTCAGTGTATAAAATAGTGCAGGTTGCCAGACAAGCAATAGCATTTGCATTCTCAAGCAGATGATTTTCATCAGATATCTCACTTCAGAGTTATCCCTTTGATCAACAGGAATACAGGAAGAGTCAAAAATGGCACTAAATTATTACAATATTCTACATCTATCATAACTAACTGCGTAGAGCATACTTATTGCTACAATTTGCATGGCCTAGGTAAGGGCCACTATTTTTAGTCACAAGTCAACAGAAATCACAAGTTCTTTGGAAGGTGGAAAAGACAGCTGAGATCGGTGGTAAATCCCCCCAAGTAGACGTGGCAGCAAATGTGTTGGAAGCAATTGTCAAAAATCACCTTGGCAACTGGAGATTCAGTGGAATAAATGTGTCATGCTAAGGTCGAGGCAGCAACAGGCAACAAACTAGAGGTGGGGAATGAAGAGCTAAAAGGCAGTTCAATGGGATCCCTCTGCTAGTAGACAGGTCAGCCACTTGTGAAAACTGCTGTGCAGAACAAAGCATCAGCTTTCAGGCTAAATGAACCTAACACACCAAGCAAAACACAAATAGGAGAAAAGGTTTTTGAGAAGAGAAGGAGAAATGTCAAAAGTAATGCAAATATTAATATGCATTCATACAAATAGAAAGAAAAATAATCACTAACAATGATATATGGTTGCAGGTTTTCCTAACAATCCCATCAGAGCAATCACATAGCTCAGTGTCATGACAACATTTGGGGTCTAGAGATGACACGATTAGTACACATTTATTTGAAAATACACCATGCTCATTTTATTACAGCTTATGCACATGCCGTCCACATAATTGCTTCCAATGTTTCTCCCCAGTGCAAAATATTATTTGCTGTAAGTCCATAAAAGCAGCTGGAAGCTGTCAGATAAGACTTTATTAGAAAAAGACTATACTTTTGTGAAAAAAAAAAAAGGGGCAAATCTAGTGTTTGTGCACTGAGTTAACATGTAAAAGGAAAAAAAGCATGGGAAACTTAGTTCCAACAGATTTGAGGGGGGAAAAAAGAAGAAAAGGAAAGCCTAAAACACTAAGCAGCAGTGAGGCCAAGTTCCAAACTAGCTTATTGCATGAACAATTTACTTCTGAACATCTGGACTAGAAAACTGAGTATGTTCAAAAAAACCAAGGCTTTTCTTAAGAGCAAGCAAACAGTGGGAAAAAATGTAGGCAGTACGTAAATATAGAGCAAAGGAATGTGCAAGAAACAACATAATACTTCCCTATTCCCAAGAAGCTGAAAGAAGGCCTGCCCATGATGACGAGGTTTTGTGAAGGAATAGCTGGGAAACAGAAATTTCTTGCATCATCATTCCTCTAAAAAGCCAGGAGACTTAGTGATCTTTTCAACTCCGTTTTAGGTGGAAGCCTTCCCTGCCAAGGTAATCCCTCCTCCCAAGGGTGGTACAAAGCAAACACAGGGATATATCCTGTTATCCCAAGTTCTAAATGTGAAGGAGATAATGATTTTCACATGTTTTATCCATATACACATCCAAACCAGAAACTCAGGAGGAAAGTTCGAAGGAGCGAGCCTGTGTCTCCAGTCCACCATGTAATAAAACGTTGCTGGGGATCTTTTTTGCTGAGCTCAGGTACAGTGAAATTTGACCCAGCAAAGGGTAACACTTTTGCTATGTGCCAGTGCAAGAGGTGTGTTCATTATTTCACATTGCTATTTACTACCCATTACAACGAAAGAATTCGTGTTTTAAGATAATCTTAAAGCCTCCAAAAGAATTTAAAATAACTTCTGAAAAGGCTATATTCAGCTGTAACGGGGTGGTTTATCTAGAAACATGGCAGTTTTTTTCTTCAACCATGTAGTATAAAAATTACTGCAGTTTAATAAAAATCACTGCAGCTAATGTGCCTTGAAAATGAGTACATCAGTAATGGATGTTTACACGTCAGACTGGTGCATTCATAACAATTCTTCTAAAATGCTCCCCTGTACTGTAGCACTGTTCAGGCTGCCCTCTGGGAGGGAGCTGTGGGCTACCAGGACAACAAGGGAGGGAGGGGAAACAGGTGCTGATCTCTTCTCTCTCGCGACCCGTGACAGGACTCGAGGGAACGGCAGGAAGATGTGCCAGGGGAGGGTTAGATGGGGTATTAGGAAGAGGTTCTTCACCCAGAGGCTGGTGGAGCACTGGAACAGCTCCCCAGGGAGGCAGTCACAGCCTGACAATATTCCAGAAGCATTTGGACAACACCCTCAGACACACAGTGTGAATGTTGGGAGTGTCCTGTGCAGGGACAGGAGTTGGACTCGATGATCCTCTTGGGTCCCTTCCAATTCAGGTCATTCTATGATTCCACGCCCTTGCCCTCTCCTTGGCATGACCTCTGTCCTTAGTGACCCTGCTTTTGTGTGAGTGTCTGGTGGAAGCACAGAGACCCCAGCACCCTGCCCAGAGGTCTCTGACATGAAAGTGTGGAAGGGGAGAAAGGCAGTGCAGGTTATGGTAACACGAGGAAGGAGTTTTAATCTGCCTGAGACCCTGTGACCACTGTACCAGTGACAGAGGTGAAGGCATCCCTGCCCTGGGGACTGCTGTGGTACTCTCCAGTCAGGCAAAAGTCGTGGGATCTTCAGCAGCAGGTGCATCACATGCCTTCTGCTTTCAAGTGCTAAATGAACATCCACTGCTGCCACAAAACCCAAACAGTTTTAAGAAGATACTCCAGCCTTAGGACACAGTTCAAGGGATCTAGGACTGCCCTAGGAAAATGGGGGTATTTTACTGTGATGAACGTAAACAAAATGAACAAGATAAATATCTTCTACCCTGTGCCCAGAAAGATACTGGGTTATCTCTGCCAAGTTTTAACTGTCCTCAAGATGAGGTAAGAGGTTGGGTTTCACAGGACAGCAGCAAGGCCAATTCTCAAACACAGAACAACAAAAATACTTCAGTTTGCAGTACTTCAGATTGCACTAGCAACTTGGGACTTAGATGATACAGTCCCTTCTAGATTGCAGGCAACATCTTTATCTCAGTCTGGAAGCAGAAGGAAGACAAGATTGATTAGCTTTTTTGTTTTTTTTAATTTTATTCTTGTCACAGTTTCCACAAACAAATGAAATTTTTATCTTCAGTACCTGCAGCTCATATTCTGGTATAGATACCAAAAAGGAGCTCAGTTTATGTTGGTTAAGAGGAGAGTGTGATCAGGATTGAATTTTGAGACAGCTGGGACAGATTCAAGGTTATGTTTGCAGAACATGAAATATTCAGAGGCAGACAGTCCACGGCTGACTGTGTTCTGCTGACACATTTCTGGATTGAAAGCAGAAAGCCTAACTAGAGGCTTGCACAGCCAAGAGGCTCCTACTGAAGAAGACAGTCAAATAAACTCCTATGAACTCAAACCGCTCAATTTCAGGCTATTGCCTTATTTGCCAAGAAATAGCTGAAGGAATATAGCAGTTTTCAAGAATGTGAGATTAATTTCACTCTTTTTGTGAAAGTTCTGTCGTCAGTGTATCAGAGAGTATCAGTGAAACGCAATATGTAAAATTTAAACATAAAAATTCCTCAGTGTGGCAGTGGAAATCAAAGTAACATCTGTGATATCTTATTGCTGCTAAGTCATATTGGAATGCAATGAAACCTGAACAAGAACAGAACAGAAACCACCTTGCAGACTTTTAATCGCTGATGGGTATGCGTAAAGAAATACAGGCCAGGACCTGGCTTTTAATTAAAAGCACTACTAACTATGCCCTGTTAATTGAGTTCCAATTAATGCAAAATTTCCATGTGAATCTGAGTTACCATAGACACTTGCAGCACACTCCGCGTTCAGCAACAAAGTCTTGTATTTGACTGCAACACTGGTAAAAACACTGCAAACCCCATTCTCCCACTGGGAAGGGAGTAAAAAGATTTGTCATCTCATTCATTAGCTGCCTGCTTACTAACTAGCAAAAATACCCACTAGATACTAAAAAATAGCAGAATCAGATTTTAATTCATTACAAATTTCACTGAACATACCAACTTACTCAACCAATTATGTTCACATAGAAATGCTGATTAGATTGTAACAAGTTTCAGTAACGACTCACCTGGGATAGATTTGAATAAGGACCTAAAATGGAAAAGCTCAGTATTCCTATTGCCAATTGTTTACGCCAAGCAGTTCCACCACTGTATTTTCTTTCCGTGGAAAGAACCGAAATCCAGTATAAAGTCATAGCAAAGGGTAGATGAAAAGACAACTAGAAAGATGGTTCTCAACTAGGATGAATTTATTTTACAATTTAATCTAATTATCTGTTATTTTAGCCATCTCATGAGGTTTGGAGAAAAGAATTCATTGTTTGTTTCCACCACTGACTTTCTTTTTCTTTTTTTTTTAATCTCCTCAGAGGATAATTAGCTCACAGCTGCCTAAGTCAGGAACACATTTTCAACATCCTTTCAAACTGCCTGTCGTGAGCTTAGGCTTCTCAGAAGCCCTACAGGATTATTTGATACTAATATATGCATTTGTTCCCTGCATACAGAATTAATGGGTACAAGGATAGACAAGCTCTGTTCCCATTATACATATTCAGTCAGGGTACAAACAAGTACGAAAATACGAAAAGCAACCAAACACCAGTCTCTAAAGTAAAAGGAAAAGCCCCAGGGACTTAGAAAGCCTCACTATGATGTCATTTCATGGACTTCTTATGAAAGGAGCTATGTAAAAGGTAACTTACAGCTCAGTCACATCTTTGGGAATTCCTTTGGGTAATATCCGCAGCCCTTTGTTGCTGCAACGTACCACCGAGTCCACACAGGTACACTGGGAGGGACAGGGAGGTGACAGCAAGCAACTGCTTTCATCATTACCTGCAGAGGGAGAGAAACAGAAGACTAGGACATCAGCTTTACAGCCCAAGGTGATGCCCTTTGAACTGCTTGCAAGGAGGGACATCCCTGAATCCATGGTTACCAGCACAGTATTGTAAAGCAGCCCCAATGCTTTGGATCAACATGTGTTCATACAGGTTCTTCAGGCAACATGAACAACAGCTCAAAAACTCAATAGCAGTATTTTATTGCAAATTACAATAAAATCAGTTATGTGAATCCCAGATCCTCCCTGCACACACAATGTGCTGGCTGATACAGAGAACTTGACCAGAACATTGCCCTTAAATTAACACAGACAGATGATATTCACTATTTACTCTGCTTTAGGAAGATGGGTTTTTTTTAAATTCAGCTTCTAGATGTTAATATTTCACTTTTTCAAGTTAGCCTGGCACTTCATTTATCATCTGAATGGTAAAACTTCATTGTTTTTGACAAAGATAACCAGGCAAACAACAAACTGAGCAGCAGAATTCCAACTGCTGGCGATCCATCTGTGCACACATAAAAATATCTCCTTTCTCCAAAAATGGTTTCAAAGTTCCATAAACAGCAGATTAAATCTTATAATTGAAGAACAATAGAAGAAACCAACTCTTTGAAGTTAAGAACATTAAAGCATGGGTTTTCCCCCAAAGCAACAGGCTTTGCAAACATAAGGCAAATGCGTGCCACAATATCACGATGTATATGAAAGGAAACACTTCCAGCACATTCTCTAGATGACAGCGAGAGGAACCACACAACTGTTTGTGAGTACAGGCAGCCTGAGCTGACCAGCCTGGAGACACAGCCAGCTCTCATTATGTGCTGCCTTGGTTTTCTTTAAACTGATGCAAGGGCTAATTGAGACAGCTCCGTTCCTTTCTGCTCTCTGCTGGAGGTACTCATGAGCATTGAGAGTAAAGAATAAGGCTGGAAGTCCTTTCAGAAGGTAACAAAATTAGCCATAAATGTATGGGTAGGGAAACATGTGTAATCAGAAAGACAGAGAGAAGCAGACCAGCCTAAAGAAGAACAGGGACTTCTTTTTCTCCCCAGCTGAGCTTAATGAGCTTAATGCCCAGAAACAAAATTTGAAGTCTTTCATAAACCTGCATGTTTCTCCAGTGTATTCAATCTTCCCCTCTGATCTGTGTTTTACACCCTGACACCATCTACCTTTTCCATTCACCACAGCTGTCCTGAGTGACCGTGCGATACAGAAAGCTCCCAGGCATGGAATGTCAATTTTTGGACCAGGATTTTTCCTTTTTTTCCTCCTGAACTAAAAGCAAATGTAGTCATTCTTTAATGACTAAACTTGCATTTCCTGAGCTCTGAGCCCAAGCACCTGGGCCTGATGCCAGATTGCTCGACTAGGACAAGAATTAATTTCTACTCTAAGTAGGAAACTTCTATCACTTTTATGGTCTCTTTAGAGGCATGACTAACTGCAGCTCCAGTATATCTGGTCTTAACAGGCAATCACAGCCTGCAAGTCAAATTAGCACTGCATTCATCAGTCATTTTTTCACCACTTTCTCCAAAATCTGCTTGACCAGAAGACGAAGGACTACCTGGAGAATGAAAGAAACGTCACCATATATGTGTATACTTTAAACCTATATGGACCCAGAAAAGCATTAAGCATCACTGAATCATTTCACTTAATATCAGAGGTTTTTATTTCCCTCTATTCATAGCTGTTATTGGTGAAACTGAACAGTATCCAAAACTAAGACTTTCCAAGCACCGTTCCCACTTGCTTGAGAGAGGTAACTAAGTGTATGAATAAGGAAGTGGGAGGAAGGGCCAGGATTATACTAACATTACACAAAACAGAGCATTTATCTATAATAAATTCACTCTTACATTTAGGTGTAGATAGTAGAAGTTCAGAAACTGGAAATCAAGAATAAAAATAATCTCCTAATAGGGAACAACGATCTTTAGCTCTCGATGGTTGTGCTCCTCATCACTAAACCAAAATGGTTACCACGCAGTATTCTCAACAGGAAGGAAGGTCCTCACAGAGCTGTCAACATTATCAGAAATCCCTAATCGAACTGGATTTTCTTACCATCACAGGTGAAGTCCTGGACATCTACATCTTGGATTGGGATATCCTTTAAGAAAAAGGGTTTCAAGCAGCGTGGATTTCCACTGACAATTCTCTTCTTCCTCAACCATTTTCCCAGCCAGGCCAAATGGCAGTTACAATTAAAGGAGTTAGCCAGCAAATTACTGAAATGGAACAAGACATAATTACATCAAATATGAATATCTATATAGAAGTTCTGAAATAACTACAGAAAGATGATGGGTTCCAAGTTTAAGCTCTTTCCTGCCACCAGCTTCTGTGAGATCCTGCTCTGTTCTACAGATCAGGGAAGCTCTATGCAGGTTTTATACTAGGATAAGCGTTGTAATTAATATATATAAGTTTATAAATCAAAGTACTTACTGCTACAACTATTGGACATACTTACATCACTCCCAGGACTATATTTACAGTGGATTTCAACCCAAGCTAGAGTTCACGCCCAGGTCTAAACTCACCTCACACACTGCTCCCATGTATGGGTGATCTTCACTGTGGTTACTCTGGGCAGTGCCATGGAAAGGTTGAGCACTGCTGGTGCTCAGCACAGACCTATGTGTGCCACTCCTTGTGCACAGCCAGGCCGGCCTAGCACACCGTTCCTCGGCCCAGCACACTCGTGCTATCCACTCGCTTGTGTTATGGGCCGCACAATCCAGTGCCAGGCAGGAGCCACCAGCAACCTGAATCTGTTTCCTACTGAAACAAGAAGGATAGCACTCTGTATGTACATACAAACACAGATAAAGCAGCACTGGCTGCTTGAACCACTTCTCGTGGAGCTTTCTAAGGTAAGTGTACCTGTAGCAAAAAGCATCTGCTCTGCTGCCTTGTGAACTCTGTGAATCATAGAATCACAGAATGGTTTGGGTCGGAAGGGACCTTAAACATCATCCAGTTCCAACCCTCCTGCAACAGGCAGGGACACCTTCCACTGAAACAAGGTGCTCAAAGCCTCATAGAACCTAATCTTGAACATCTCCAGGGATGGGGCTTCCATGACTTCTCTGGGTAACTTGTGCCAGTGCCTCACCATTCTCACAGGAAAAAATTTCTTCCTAAAATCTAATCTAAATCTCTTTCAGCTTAGAACCATTCCCCCTTGTCCTATCCCTGCAGTCCCTGATAAAAAGCCCCTCCCCAGCTTTCCTGTAGTACCTTTAAGCACTGGAAGGCTGCTATAACATCTCCCTGGAGTCTTCCCTTCTCTCTTGGCTGAACAACCCAGACTTTCTCAGCCTTTCCTCGAGGTGGGGGTGTGTGTGTTCCTAACCCTCTGATCATTTTCATGGCCCTCCTCTGCACTCGCTCCAACAGATCCATGTCCTTCCTATGCTGTGAAGTCTCCACCAAATGTTGCTACACGTCCCAAAATACCTTTCAAATACAGGTGTAGCCTCGCTGCAGTGACAGCCTTTGTGAGAGGCTTGGCTTCTCAATGCAGCTTGGGTTAGCAGTGTTTAAAAAGAGAAAGCCCTGTCCACCCTGTTGACAAGCCATGAAAACACAGATGTACAGCAATTTTTCAGTGGATCATAGATAGTCAGCATAGAAAAGATATTATCCAATCCTATTTATTAATAGTTTGTGATCCTTTGAAGAAAAGGAGTAGAAGGTGGCAGTTATTTTAAGCAACCATCTTTCTAAGTTGGTAAGATTTAGTGCTGAGAACCTTGGAAAAAAATCTTTTTCCTGGAGTCCTGTACTGAAACACTTTATCCATCCTTTGTTTGTAAGATCTTTTATGACTCAGCTTCACATGAAGGGAAGAGGTTGATATTCCTGGTGAAAAAAAGAAGGCTCACTATCTTTCATACAAAGACAGGGAGAATCAATAGCCTCAGTCTGAGGTGTCCTCATCGAAGAAAAATGAGCTGTCAGAGCCCCATGTATTGAAAATGAAGCATCTAAACTAATACTGATGCAATTATCACATCATATGTGAATATATCCAAGAGTTATTTGGTAGTACAGAAAAAAAGATGATAACAAAAGTTCTCTAAAGCATAGCATATCTTAAAAGACAAAAAAAAATTAGGGCCCTAAAGAAACAGGCACTTCAAATGTAGGTGTAAGCCTTGTAAGCTTTCACCTCCAATGTACTTTTACAAACCTAAACACGTAGTCAAAATCACATTAGGTTTTCAGCCAAGCAATTCCTTCAGAAACAATAGTGCTGAAAACAAAAACATGCAGTGCAGCTGAGGTGTGGCAGCAAGAAAACAACCCCAAACCAATTCCTAAATTATATAGCTTTTAGGCCAACATCACAGAGCCAGAATATGATTTACAGCTGCTCTGTGCACTGGAAAAAAGCACACTTCAATCAGTGCACTAGCCTGGAGCTCTGGGTGTGTAACGACGTGGATCTAGCACAGAGTATTTTACCTTGTGTAGAGGGAGAACTCGGGGAGGAGAAAATTCAGTATAATGTTCAGTAATAAAACTACTCAACCTACTTCACGCTGAGTGGGATTCAAAGGCAAGGCTAACTCGCTGTACAAAGGTGAGAAAACTAACTGGTTACATAGGAGCTGTCAGACAGAATGTGCAGAAAAGCACTGAAAGCATTACTCTAATTCTAGTGACTCTCCTTCTGAATTGTTTTCCATTTTTCTTAATCCATAATGGAACCACATGCAGGATGCCTTGTATATTTTCCATACTGACATACTTCGGCATGAACAGAGTATTTAAACCTCCAACGCTAAGTGAATCAATGCTTCAAAGGCCATTTGTCCCACTGATGGATGACAGTGAGATCACATTCACAGAACAACTTCCATGATACAAATCCTTAGAATGAAATAATCCACAATTGGAAACAAACAGCAGGTGTATATCATCAGGGTTCTGGAAAGCCAACAGCTCTGAATGTAAAGAATGCTGGGACATACTGAAAACTTACAGAAACACTCAAACATTCAATCTGAAAAATGCTCCCATCAAAATCCAATTATCTCTTTCTACAGGGGAGAGGTTGCTATGACCTCGTGTTACTGCTCAATAGCTGAGCAGCAGTAACTATCCACAAACCTTCAATCTCTTCTTGGTAAACAGAGGTTAACATAGGATGTAAAATTTATTAAAACTTTGGATTAGAATTCGGATTATACTTCTCTTAGGAACTGAGAAATAAGTTGTTACATATAACATTAATAACTAGACAAATTTAATGTTTTGAAATTCAAATAATTCTGGGTTAAAAAGGACAAATTTATCCTGTCACTGCAAAGTGATGATTTTTGGCCTTAATGTAGCATGAAGTTCATACATGTCCCTACAAACATGCTTGTTCCATGGCAAGACTGTGAAGCAACTTTTAGAAAAAAATGCAAGATCAAGGCCCTCTATAAATATCTTCTGGAACAAGAGATTCCTTACTTCTACTGAAAAGCAATCGGACGTCTGGAAAGGCCAATTATTTGGAAAACTCCAGTGGAGTTCTCAAATCACAAACAGTAATGTTGGGCAGACAAATATAAAAATTCATAATTAGTAATTAGAGTTCCCACACATAAGACAGTAATTTAACCACTCAAACAGAAACAAGCAACCAAACTTGTAGCAAGGATGTCGTACTAACATTAAATTCAGAAGTGTTTACTCAAGGACATAGACATATTTTTAAAATCAAGGGGGAATAGAAGTCTTCAGGAATGAAATATGCATATCCTACTGCAAGTGTCCCTTCAAAATTGCAAAGAAGCCATAGAATATTAACTATCTAAATAGATTCTAGTGACCTGTTAGAAAAACATACTGAAACACATCTGGATATTGTAGAAATTAGGTTGAAAATAAATCCTGGAATTCAGGTTAAGTTTATACTAGAATAGTTGCATGTCATTCTGATGAATCAGTTATCATTCTGGCATTAGCTCCACGCAGCTATTATAACAAAAACAGAGAAAACTGGTTCTGCTTACAAAGATGCCCACTTGGCTGTGTAAGGACTTAAAGCACACTTCAAATTAGGATGGTACAGCACTAGTTGGACTAGTAACAAATAAAAATTTCTATGTTTTTTACCAGTAACTTACAAAGTAGATATTCTTCCTGTATGGAAAACCATTAGTCAGGCCATTACTTTCAGAGCTGTCCATGTTTTGGTAAAATCAATGAGGCTGACTCACAACGAGTAATAACAAAAGGAGTTATATTTTTAATGTTGTAAATATGCCAAAATAAAAATGGAAATGTTAAACTTTGTACAAATTTCTGGCTCACTTTAATAGATGCAAAAATAAGTCATTGTAATACTAGATTAACTCACAAAGCGTGGGCTGAACAGGAAAGAGCAGTCATACTATCTACCTTCAGTGGTGGTGTCATCTAATATATTCACCTACAACAGAGAACTGCTAGGAAATGAACACATCTGAATTTGGCATTTAGATGTATAGTATCACTATGGCCCTAAAACAATGTCTAAAGAAGTCAAAAGCACATCTTCTCCTGTCTGTAGACCCAGCACAGAATCAAAATGTGTCAAAGAAACTTTTTCAACAAGAGACAATTAGGAACCTGCCATGAACAAGACAATTATAAGTCAGTTCCAAAGTAATGCATTCTAATTAGCAGCAACTTTAATTGTTGTTGCTAGAAATTGTAATAACCTTTACGCACAGCTGAAAAAAAGAGAAGAAAGTGGGTAATCTTCTAACAAAACATGGCAAAGATGCTTCTATGCAAACAAGTCTGGGGCTTTACAGACTGATTCAGAGTGACCGCTGTTAAGGGACCCACGGAAGGAAGCACAGAGACAATTGCGTGAGAAGCAGGCAGGCACTGCTGCAGCACAGTGAGAACAAGCTGCCAGCAAGTACCACTTGCTTTGACCAGTGACTTGAAAACAGTCAATAAAAATAATCTGGTTATGTTTCTCTCTCTGTCCATCAATTTCAAGGAGGCTTTTGGGACTACAGAAAATAAATAGAAGAAAAGTCTGGGTTCTTTATGCTGCACGGAGCTACTGCCAAAACGATAATGAAAAGTTGTAACAATGAATTGAAAGTGTGAGCACCAAACCAGCTGAGATTCAACACTTCTTTCTTCCCCCAAACATAACGGAGAATGCTTTCAAAACCTAAAATGCAATAGCACCAATAGTTTATTTTGACTTGACAATTACGATGTATTTTCAGAGTTAAGGGAATCAAGCAGACCATTTCCATTAACAGCAACATCAGGGTCCCCATTCACAGCTGGAAACAGAGAGCAGACTCTTTCCATATTTATCAGTCTGTAATTTATTAAAATGGACACCCTACAAAAAGCAAGTAAACCTATTTAAGAAGCAAGGGAAATACTTCAAAGAAGGATTGAGAAACATAAGAGAATTATCGGAAAAGCTTAGGTTGGGATTTTTGAATTCACATTCAGTAGGACTTGAGGATTTTATTCTCTTAGGCCCTTCTGAAAATCTAAGCACTAGTTAGCAGATTTCTTCTGATATTGAACTAATTTAAGTGAAATCCAAGAAAGTTGTTTATAAAAATTACACTATATTAAAACTAAAGCAGCTTTAGAGATTATTTGACATTAAATTCTACTGTGCACTGCACTAGGCTATGACATGGTAGAACATACAGGCATCCTGCCCAGGGCTGGCAACCTCCAAGTTTTTTCAGCCACTCCAGCTGACACAATTCAAATGTTTTTCTAAATCACACCCTGAATCCTCCAAACATGTCATTTCAGTAGGATGGGGTTATCTTTCCCTAAATGAGGTCTTCCATATAAGAACAGTAGGCAGTTTGATTTTGAAACCCAAATGTTGTCTTCTTAAAAGGAAAGCACAGAATAACAGCATCATGACGTGTTCGTACCGTGAAAAGATAACTTACATTGTAGACAAAGAGACTAAAGTGCTGAAGGCTCCAGGGGTGATGGTGCTGATGTGATTGTCATACAACGAAAGAAGTCTCACTGAGCTCAGTCCAGCAAAGGTGTCATTGTTTATACAGCTGATGGAGTTGCTCCTCAGCATCCTGCAAGGATTAAAACAGGGAATTAGGAACTACTGGGAGGGGGGTATAATTTCAGGATAGAAGGTTCTAGGACATCAACAGATGCTTTGGCACACACCGTACTCCACTGACTGCTGATGTAGAACACAGCTACAGGAGGGTCAGATGCATGCAAACGTTGTCTCATGAATTTGAAAGGCATTTCTTTCACACAGCATTAGAAGCTGACGGGAGCTCCACAACTGACAGAGGTATGCAATTAAGATTATGACTAATGGCAAGCTTGAAATATAAACTAAAGTCTAAATTCAGTAAATATCTGAGAGTAAGTGAAGATGCATTTCAGAGTTCAATTGAGAAAGACTGGCAGAAGTGTGTGACAATTACAAGAATGGCTGTATTATTTCTGCTCCTATCATGGATGTTTTTTGTAGTCCACACTGCAAAAGTACAGAAGGAAACAGCACCCTCAGCAGAAATCAAGGAATAGGTTAGGAAAGATTTCCAGACCTAACACAAGCTCTGAAATGTCATTATAATCATTAATTGACAAGACAGAAAGCAGTAACTATGCCACACAACGGTCTCTGCTCAGTGCTGGTACCAGATGAATCAGTGCTGTGTTTTGGAAGATACATCTCGCTGAGTTGTTATGGTAACAATGAACTCGATGATACAGCCCAATTAATCTGAAAGACTGTAGTATCTTGTTTCACTTCATAGCAAATAAAGCTCATGTGTATTTGTTACACTGCATGCCAATCAACATCTGGGTCTGTAAACATCACCACACAGTTGTGATATTCCTAGTGGGCGAAAAATTATTCAGTAATTAAAACATACTACCGAAAATCCACAAAATACATACAGCTCATGCTGCTGTTCCAGTGAATTGATCCTGCAAATTGAGGAGGGTTAACTCTTTAGTATCAAATTCATGCAGTAAACAATGAAAAATCAAATTCCTTAGCAGGCTGGATTTAAATCTCAGATTGATACCCTCCAGTTGGTCATTCAGACGCTACATCAACAGATACTTGAAAAACACCAAAGAAAGATTAGATATGGCTGGCAAGAAATTCACAGTGTAATCACAAACACTCAGTGTTTAAGACCTGAACATTACATTGTTTTTGTATTCCTGTTCTCTACGTACAGTTACCATCACAGGCACTACGGCCTCAACAGTTTTGGTATTGCAGTTGAGGTGAAATTGTTGTAGATGAGTCACAGGGCACAGAGAGACACACCTTACATGTGGAGTACTGAGCTGCCTGAAAGCCAAGTCAAGACCACAAGCTCCAAAATGAATAGGGTAAAAAATAAGAGAAGCAAAGCCCTTAGTAGCTTAGTAGCAGCAGGAAACATTCTCAGCTCTGTATGTAAAGTATCGGGCTGTAGTACTGCAAGATGGGCTGACCAAAACTGGGTGCCCATCTGTCTGGCACAGATTATTACATTTCAGGAAAGAAACAGTCTTCTGAAAACTGGACCATGACCCTGTCCAACAGAGCCTGTTTGTAAAAGATCACAATTTTAGTGCTCAAAGAAAGTCAATTAACAGACAGAAATATATGTCCCTCAAGCCAAACCTTTGGTTTCATATCATGGTTCACCATGCACTGCATGCCCTTCCTGAAGGAAAACTTATACTTACAGATCCTCATATCATGCTGTGTATATTTAGACTGCTTTATCATCTAGGGGGAAATGTAGGTCAGGTCAGCAGGATAGCTTGAATGTTAAGCATCTTTTTATTAAAAAATGGTGAATTTTGTTTAGAAGCACTGCCACAGGCTGCTTTGCAGTACAAAAATTAATTTAGTATCTATGGATAGTATTTTCAAATCCCTTAGTAAAGTGCATACATTAAATTAAAGAGCAGATGGCTGAAACCACAGAAAAAAAAAGGTTAAAGGAAGAGCAAAAGAAAAGTTCCTTGTTTATCATTACAGGTCAAGGTCCTCAAAGTGAAACTTGGATTTCCTTTTACAGTTGAGTAAGGACTGAAGTAATTGTGCTGTGATGCTTTGCAACATAAGAAGTATTTACTGCTAATGAATAAATTGCAGATTTTAAATTGCATTTTGATTCCTAGAGCCTGTTTACTGATAGCATCCACCTAGTCAAATGCTCTCTTTCTGCAGCAGAGAAGGGTATGCAAGACGGGTATTTTTCATCTACAGATCATGCCTATCGTCTGGCACGAGTCTTCGCTCTCACAAGAGAGCTTCTCAGGATGGTGGATTCGGTGGACTAGACACCATCCTGAAATCTTGTCTGTGATCCTTCTTCCAATACAACTTTTAACATCAAAAAAAATCAGCGTTAGGTACTATGACTTCATAAATTACAAAGATTGTCTAAGCACAAACGTAATACCAAACTGAATTCGTATGCATTTAGGCTCTCTGTCTCCTACACACTCTCCTCAACCACAACTGCATTAATAGTACACCCAGACATGGCTTTTATGGTACTTGGTGTGAGCAAGAAAGAGCATGTTGTGGTTATTCCAAAGCCACGCCCGTGCTCATGGGCTGCTACAGCTGGTGCAGAGGCAGTGGCCAGCTACCTTCTGTCAGCAGGACTTGGAACAGTTTGGTTATGCCTGTGTTCAAGTTGTTTAGCAACATCTGTCTGATGGCAGCAGTAACTTGAGTCATTCTTCTCTTCCTACCTACTGATTTCATATCACTTGTAGGATATTAAAAATCTTTTAGCCTCCTAAGCCTACTCTGAGGTTTGGTTTAAGCAGACCAACTATTTCAATTTGAGTGGAGGTGGAGGATGGACTAGCAGATAGCAAACATGTTCCTACATGACTTGTTTCCATAGGAAAAAAAAACCAAAATAATAAAAGTATTAAATGATTAAAAGGGCCTGAACTTGACTCATGACTGGTCCACAATCATGTTATTCCTGAAATTCTTGAAAATTTGTTTTTATTTTTCACGGAAATAGCAGATAAATCTCAAACCTAGGCAGGAGAAATATGTTAAAGACTTCATGGCAGTGAAACAAGACTCTACCTTAGAGCTTGTTGTCAGATATTTTAGCAGGTATTGCTGAACCTGAGCACTCCCACTCAACTTGGAGAGAAGCAGAGAAACACAGATCTTTACACTTACAATGTCTTTAGTCCTGTGAGGCCTCTAAACATTCGTCCGTGCACTGATTCCAGTTGATTCTCTGTCAGAATCAGTTCCTGCACTCCTGAGGCTCCGTCAAATGTACCTTCTCGGATCTCCTTAATCTTATTGTTGCTTAGATTTCTGGAAAGACACAACCAGTGACAATAAAAAAATCATTAGTGTTCCAAACACACGCCAACACACTGGAAGGAGGAAGACAGGAATAATATGTGCCTTTTAGAGACACGCTCATTCAGCAAGAACATGAATAAGTTCAAAAGCAAACACTGTACTTACAAATATCTCCCTTTCACTCAACAAAACCATGATTATATCAGATATACCAAGAGTATTTAAATTAATGGAATTACCAGCTCTTACAACTCATGTCATTTTTGCTTATAAGGGCCTCAAGGGTGCAGTAAGTGCATCCATAAAGTTTCTAACCTGAAGTTATGGACCGTGCTTGGGACTCGGTGCTCATCTGGCAAGAACTAGTTAATGTTATTACCACTGAAGTACTTAACACACATTGAAATATGGACCACTTTCATTCAGTGTACCAAGGTCTTTCCTCTTGTAACAGACAACCTGGGTGACTGCGTGCATCTGATACAAATTTTAGTACGCGCGCTCGCGAACTCCCAGGCACTCAAATTTAACACCACCACTCAAAACAAACAACTATTACTTAATTCTCAGTTCACAGCTACTGCAATATATAGCATTATTTTCTAAATATTTTCTCTGCCTATACAGTCTCAAGATATTTGCTTATAGAACAACATTGGAAAACCTCTACCTACAAAGTCAAATGAAGTTCTGATGAAATGCAAAATTAATCTTTTGAATATTTCATATTTTTGAAAAATCCAGTGAATAGAAAAGTTCTGAATGATAAAATTCCATCAGAGACACATACAAATAAATGGTATTTAATTATTTAAAACACTTCTATAAAAGGTCTTAAAGACATTAAAATCTTTAGCTTCAGTCCTTTAAGCATCCCCTCTGATGCCCTGTATAGACTATGAAAAATAATCCTATCTGTTTCGTCTATGACAGGAAACACCATTCTTTAACTTCTGCAACAAAAAAAAGAAAGTAAAAGATATGCTCGTGCTCCCAAGAAGATGGCAAATTCCAATACTGTTACTCATACTAAATATCACATTATTCCAGAAATGATCCCAGTACACACGCAGCATGAGTAATAGTTTCAAAATCCAATTCTAGGTGATATAAAACAAATGACAAGGTATCAGATTAACACCTGGGCTACTCTGCTCAGGAGAACAGGCAATCTCGTTGGGATAAAAGTTGACAGAAGACATGGCAACAGGACAGCTTGGCCTCAGATAGAAATACTGTGGGTCTCACTCTTTGCAGAAGTCATCACTTAATAAAATAAAAAAAAAAGTTGAGTCTTGGAGAGATGTTTCATGTGGGAAACTTGAATACACTGGTTTATGTCTGCTGAACAACTGTCAGATAGTGCGCCCTACAGCATGTGGCCCATCACCTCTTATGCATTCTATGATCAGAAAGGAGAGGAGTATGCCAGCAATCAGCCAAAAATAACAGAAAACCATACAGAAATACTTACATGCAGATTTTGCTTTCCAGAAGTTTAGTACTTTGAGCTAACACTCACATGAAGGGTTTATGTTCAGTGTCAAAGCAAGTCAAGGAAGGATATTCTGACATATGCATTTAATTTTGGGGCTCAGCTATTTCTCTAGTGGAAATGTTTATAGCTCAGCATCTCTTTTGAATATTGGCATAAATAAATGCTCCAAATGATCCCTTTCCTCATAAAGATCATTCCATGACGCATATTTGCACAAAAATAAATGAATATATAAGTAAATGTTTAGTGTGGGAAGGGAGAATAGGTTACTACAATACACAAAGACTAACTTTCAGTTCACAGATTGCAAACTGACCTAGACTTGTACTTACAATGTTTTATTAGTTAGTTTTTACCATCTAAAAGAGATTTAGTCACATATATACACTAAAACATGAGTGCAATTTTAATGGATGATTAGATACTCAAGGCAAAAGAAGAGCAAATTTTGGAGAAAAAGGCTGGCCATAAATTGCAACACAATTGGCACCTTTACATGATCCAAAGCATCTGAATTTTAATTGCTGCCAAAGAACTTCCATAGATAGGGAATTTCACTCATTTGAGTTAATAATGTCTGACCATTTCAACAACACAAAATTATCCAAAAACACTCCTGGAGTTTCAAAAGCAGCCAATCACATAGACCTTTCCCACGCAAGAGATTTCAAAATCCAAGATTAAAAGCTCTGGTGAAATCAAAGTTGCAAGGCAGAGAAAATACAAGCTTTACAACAAAAAATGGGTAAAGATGACACTGCTCTGCAGTCCTGCTTGGATTTCATTTGTCTTCCTGGATTAAAGCTTCCCATATCAGAAGGCAACAAAAAAATTGTAGAAGACAGCACTCATTCACTAAAAAAACCCCTGTATCCTCCTTAAAGCCTGACCTACCACCAGAATAATAAACATAAAAAATCACATATTTTCAGTCTAGAATTACCAGCAAAAAGAATCAGCTGATACAAACCTCAAAAAATAAAGCAGTGAAACTTCTGCCTGCTCTGCAACTCAGAGAGTTCTTCTCCGTCCTTCCCAGCACTGAAAGAATCTTTCATATATGATCATAGCACTTGACATGGAATTTAATTTTAATCAGAAAAAAACTTCTGACAGACTTTACAGCAAACTCCTATTACAGAAAAGCCCTTTCCTCTTGCAATGCTACGCTTCTATAAGGAATTCTTCTTTAAATACTGGAAGAGAGTGGAAAAGAAAATGAGTCAAGTACTTCCCAATATACCAATGCCCTTCAACAGGACCCAAACAGCAACCTATTGTCAGCATGGTCACTCAAGGAGGGTTATAGTTTTGGTAAGGACTCCCTGATTTACCATGGTGATAATGTTTAATCCTATTTCCAGACTTCTATTTTGGGCAAGAGGTCAAAAGAAATGTTCATAAAGCCTGGGTTTACTTTATGTGGGGCTGTGCACAGAGAATGAACAGATCTAAGCTATCAAGGTGACATGGTTCATTACAGTTCACTTTGCAGTCAGATTTTATTTAACTTATGGCCAAAGTTTATAATATAATTTCTCTTGATCTTATAACTTCAAAACAGAACAAGCTGGGTTCTATTCAGAAGTAAGAGAACCATTCATCCTGCTGTACCTGCTGGGCCAACTTTAACATTTGAGCGACGCTATCCATCACTGCGTCACCGACACGAGAACAACCATCAGAGCACAGTCCAACTGCAAAGGCTTCTGCTTGGTGTCACCTTGAGCCCTATAGTTTTGTCATGCAAACAGCCTATTCTGAGTGGGGTTTTCCCCAGAATATTTCTGTCTGTTGGTGATTCGTTAGGAATGTTTAAGTATATGTCAGGAGGAAATCCCCAGTGCTGTCACATTCTTCTGGAGGATGCTGAGAAGGTTTTACAGCTTCTGCTGACAGTCTGGCTGGCTTTTACACAATGAGTTGTTCTCAGAAGGAGGGTAGCACTGAAAGTCTTAAAAACTATAGACAGAGACTGAAAGTACCTGCAGTGACACTCCTACATGCATTCCAAAAAGCAGACTGATGGGCCCACTGGAAAAAAGGGAGGCAGGTGATGAGCCCGAACGCCATGTACCACAACACCCTCTGCAATGTCACTTCCAGAAAATAAAGTCCATTTCTGCATAACAAGTGACAGATGATGCAACCTCAATTGCCATGGCAAAATTCATGCTTAGGTGAAAGAACAGCAGGTAACGGCTGTTTCCAAGGACACGAACTACTTTTACTTCTCCAGGAAACTTGAGATTCTGTTTTAGAAACTGGATTTAATGTGTTCAATCCTGGGCTGATACTCCCTACAATTCAATGCAGGAGAAAAAGTCCAAAGGCAATTATATACTAGTGGTGGGGTTGGCAGAACCAGCTATTGCCCAGACAGCCTGACGTTTCCTATTACATTATGTTCACTTTGTAACTTGGCAAGATTTAACAGAATGAACTGGTATCTGCCCCTGTCAGGGTTTGAGGTAAATGTTTTTTATTGTTTTTGTCCTCCAAGAAGAAAGGTCAGCCCCCTTTCTCCCCAGGAGTGCATGAAGTACGGCAGTTCACCTTTTTATTTTGAATATGAGCTCACTCCTACTTTTTTCCCTCTGCAGAAATAGCTGCCAGAACCTCAGTGGGAATGGCCAGTCCCACTGATTTCCCATAGGCACTGGGGACTGGGCAGGCTCTGGAGCTGACAAATAGGAACTGCAGCCTCTCCCTATGGATTAGGATCCCATTTCAGCAAGCGAGGATATCTCTGTGCTCCCACTAAGTTAGGTACCCAAGGGGGCTTTGGAACTTGAGTTTGTCTGTCATGGCCAGAAGACCCCTCCAGGCTCCCACTGCCATGGGAATCCCCGAGTTTTTTCACTGATTAACAACTTGGAATTAGTCCCAGGGATTCATGAGATCCCCAGTGTTTGCTTCATGCTGATTTTGGTAGCTGCTGCGAGGAAAGAACCGATATCTCTCACAAAAGTCAAAACTCTACCTCCATGAATGGTAATGTTGCCCCTCATCCCTGTCTGATGTGAGATTGTGCTGTGTTGAGGGACATGATCTACCACAGGCAACACACCTCTCTGTGAAAGGCAGAAGGTTACAGCTGCCAAAGGCAGGAGGACAGAAGGTCCTGGAGCCCTTCTACCTCAAAGGGATAGGATATCCCTAAAAACCCAAGTCATGGAGCTGTTTGCACTCTTATGGAGCTCCAAAATACACTTTTGTATTTCTCCTGCACTTCAAACAGACTCAGACTGCTGTTTTCTAACCACCCTGCAAAATACCAGCAACACAGCTCTTGAAGCCTGGAATTCACTGCAATGTGACTTTAGCTCTCAGAGACAAGTCACCCCTCGCAAGATCAGGGAAAGTAATACGGTAAGAACGCAATGAAAGCAATGCAGAGTTCAGGGCATTCTGCAAAGCCCACTGGAGAGCCCAGTAAATTACTTCTGGGTTAGATCTGTCTCCAGGAATGTACATCAACCTTTTATGCTACTGTAAAAAGCACTAAACATAAAGATGGAGTAAAATATATATGAAAATAGCATTATGTATACATGATTTTGCAGCTAATTATTGAAGTTGATATTTTTTAAAAACAAAAGGCACATGCAGACATCTTAACCTTTGAAAAACAGCAGGGTAATCTTAGAATTTAATACCTACATAAAATGTGGCATAACTTTGCATTATGGGTCTGCGACCTTTAAATTTCTGATTCAAGAATTCAATTTTGGTTTGCATTAAAATGTATTAAACCCTAGGCTGATACATCCTACAATAAGATTCAGCTTAGGAGAAATATTTACAGACAAATTACACTCCAAAAGCTAATTATATATTAGAGGTGGGGTTGGCAGTACCATCTATTGCAAAAGCTGGTCTAACACTTCCCATGCTTTTTTTATACTTACTTTACAACATTGGCAAGATTTAAAAGAATGAACTGTCAGATAGACTTTTAAGTTTTATTTTTCTTTCTTTTTTAAACAAAAGAAGGAATTTCACTTATTCCAGGAAATATAGCTAACCCAAACACCACTTTTCTCACATCTCAAAACTCTGATAATCTTTCAGTGAAAAGCTCAAAGCACTCAAATTAACTCTGATTTCAAATTTGATAATTGGTAACTACCATGTAGGTGTTTTATTCAAAGGATCCATCTTCCCTGTGAAAACCTGCTAGGATTTGGCTGAATTCTTTGTCTTTAGCAAAGAGATTTAAAGTACCTGCCACAATCCAAGGAGACTGTAAGAGATATTTTTTTTTCCAGAGATCTTTTCCAGTTCAGATTCTTCCTCAGATGGCATCTTCCAATGCCTCCCTAGACACCGCAGGACACTGAGCTACTGACTGTGCAAATTTTGGGACTGGGCGTGTTTCTCTCTCCAAGTATCTATAACTGCACCAGTCCCAGGCAGTATTAAAAAGTAATGTCCTTGGTTGGAGTGAGACAGAGGCCAGAGAGGTCTGTGAAGGCTAAAAAGCAGCTGAAGGCAGCAGATTAACTGTATGTGAGGACTAGAAAAGGAGCCTGAGTGAGAGAGTGGGAGTTCTGTCCTTGGCTGGAGAGAAAGGTAGAGAGAAGAGGGACAGGACACAGGCCTTACACTGAGGCAAAACCAGTGTGAGAGTAGAAACTGCACTGAATCAGGAGATGGGGAACCTAGCAAGGGCTGAAAATTATTATGTGAATACTCAATTAAAGACTATTTTCACATATACACTGAAGCAACCCCTTATATGTCAATGCTGAATCTATGAGTACTTCCCTTTGGAATTTTACTAGAAAACCCAAGGGACTGATACACCACAACACACAAACACAGACAACTGGCAGAGCCTGAGTGACAAAAGAACAAATGTAAATGTACACCTAGAAGGCAAGTAAGATCTGAATCCTCCTCCAGGTCCAATTAACAGACCACCTCAGTGTTTATGCCATAAACCAAAGCTACGCCTACAGCTATACCTACACATAATATAAGATGAGGAGGCACCAAGATGAAACACCCACCAAGAGGAAAGAAAAGCTAATTCCTCTAATTCTGGAATTACACTGGAGCAATACTGGCCACAGTGGAACTGTAGTACTCTTAAAACCATTTCTTTTCAAATGTCCTTGAGATGGATCTGTCAGTGTTAAACTGAAGTGAAGGACAATCGGGGGCAACCACTCAAATGCCCATGCAGATACTGAGACTCAAGATATTCAGATTCATTGCAGAATAAAGAGAATTATATAGATTAAATTAAGAAAAAAAGAAAAAAAAAGGCAATTTAGGCTAATGGTCTGCCCCTGCAAAGCTCTGAACTGTTTTCTTATGCCTAGGAAGAAATGCAATTTCAAGATAGATTCCTCCACCTGCTGTTTCCTTTCGACACTTGAACAGACAAGGAATATGATGAGACAAAGTCAATATTCCCAATCAAATAATAGTAAAATATTTCATCCCTTATCCACACTGAAAAACGGGGGTTTGATCAGAATTCTTCCTCCTTAATTCCTCCAGCAGCAGTAAGACCTAATGAAGAACACACACAACCCATTCCTGTTGCACACAGAGAGCTGCTGCATTAGGACCACCAGCAGCAGCAACCTCATCCACTGGTATTTCCCAATGTTCCCCTTCTTGCACAATGGAGAGAGGCCTATTATTAGCAGAAGGATACTTAGTAAAGGCCAAATAATAACACAAAAGGACGGGGCAGTTTATGTGCTTGTTTGGGTTTTTTTTCTTGGTAACTCCTTCCCCTCACAAAATGGAAATAGAAGAATTAGAAAAAAAAGAAGTCTAATCTGGCTTTTTAAGGATGAAGTTAATGAGTAAGGTTAAATGTAAATGAAATGTTGCTCTGTTCATACAAAACCCCACCCTTTTCAGAAAATCCCTTTATTCAAATTGACATACTTCTCTACAAGATGAGAAAAGAAATTGGCTCAACTACAAAGATTACCTAAAGAGCCTCTGCTCGGAGCTGCCACTAAAAATCTGAGACACACTTTTTTAGGAGGTAGGGCACAACTTTTTTTATCTATCTGAACTGCACCTGCACACCTCAGTTCTCATTGCCTACCAAGAGCAGAGCAGAAAGAGCTCGTTTCACAGAAAATAAACTCTTAAAACCACTCTCATAACTGTTTCATACTGCATTTATGCATAACAACACAGCCCTGTCAAGGTATCCCTCCCACCCGAGAGACTGATGGGAACAGGAAGGACAGCACCATAACTTGCCTACCATAAGTTCTAAACAAAATGAAAGAAATTATTCCAGCTATCACACCTCTCCAATTTTCAAAACATAAATCCTGAAGGTTTGATGAGGATGGATGCTTTCCAATCTGTGTGCACTTCTATATACCATGTATTTTTCATTCCCATTTTCCATCTACTTACACAGATAACAGAGCACTTCAACAATGTCAACAACTTTTTCTAAGTGCACTGTAGCTACAACTAACGGAACATTCATAAAACATGAGGCTAATGTATATGATTAGCTCCCCAGGTCTGGTGGCCTGTACTTGCACATACACCCCCCCACACACACCCCAAACCTGCAGTGCTGCATCTGAAACTCTGGCAGAAATAAAACTGACATAAGAATCCCACCACAGTTGTCTCCAAAGCCCCTGAGATACATGGATTCCAATGGCGAGGAAGTTCCAGATGGCAGAAACCACGTGAAATGGTTGCAGAACAAAAAGTCTGCTTGTTGGTTCCCTTAAATTACCATGACTCCAGCAATAAAATTTTACTAAAAGGAAACAGTTAGATGAGACGTTAACAATAGAGCCATAGGGTTAAAGCTTTAACTTCAGAAAGATCCATTTAGAAGACTATCAGGAGGTATCTAACACATTATCCTTGTTCCAAAACACAGCTTTTATTGAGTACATACATTGTACAGTGCCAGGACTCAGGCTGTTAACAGAATTATAGACATATTTGAATGACTGATCTCTCAATTAGCTAATTGATTCTCTTCTCTAAAACAATAATGAACAAAAGATGCTGTCACCATCTACATCTTGTAATATCATTTTCCTCTGACCATTTGAAACAATCACACTAGTTGGAGTCACGCAATACATCCAAAACACAGAATCAAAATGCTACACTTTGTAGCCATGTCTAACAATAAGCATTCATCTGAATAAATTCTGGGACACAAGTCCCTTCAGTGTCTATGAGTTGAAGACTTTAAGAAATATAGCCTAAAGAATACTGAAATGTCAATCCAGGGATCTTCATCTGCCACTGTAGTTTATCTGGGACTGTCCATCTAACAGGCAACTCATTCAGTTTCCTTAAACTCACATTAAAAAAGCAATTTCTGCTACTGCAGTAGTAAACCATAAAAAAATCATCCCTTCCTCCTTCCTTAAAATCCGAGACAACATGTATTCAAAAAAGCAAGTGACTCAAACTTACATTTTTCTGAGGTTGGGCAATTTCTTGAAGAGTCCAACAGCTTCCAAAACAGAAATATCGTTGTCATTCAAACGCCTGATAGGAACAAACAAAAAGACATTTAATACTTCACAGATGTCCATAGAGATCTCCCTGTGACACACAGGGCTGCCACACAGAGAACTATGACCTTTGTTAAGCAAGATAATATCTGCCATCTCTCTTGGACTCCTGGAGAGAAAACAGTTCAGATCTGAAAGAAAGGGAACACAGAAGAGTATCTATAGCAAGAGCTTAGGATGCCTTTAGGAGCGTAATGTGAAAGGACACTGTCTTTTTCTGATGCACACAGTAAGGGATTATTAACCTTAACCATTACACAGCCTTGTTTGCGTGACTAAACCTCCCTCATGCATTCTGCAGAAGACATGCAATTGGAGATGTGGTCCATGTAAACAGGAGGGACCTGATTTCAGGTCCTTTCCCATCAAAGTCTACTGGTCATCAAAATTAATGCAATAATGTATGGTCTTGACAATACAAAGTTCCTTCTCTGATGAGAAGTAGCTCCATTTTTCTATGTAGAGACTTCTCCGTGTTTCTGGAACTCTCTTTCTTGAGAATTGTGTTTGAACAGGCTACTAACATAACAAAATTACCAGAATCTTTAGTTATTAAGTAATAAATGTACTTCCTTATACTCTCTTTAGCAGGGTCTTATGTTTATAATTCTGAAGAATCTCTAAAAGCAAATAAATTTCATAAAATCACTTCTAGCTTAACACTACATTAGTTTTAGTGAGAGCCATTTCACTCAAGCAGCAGGCACTGCTGAGATGGAATGAGTTCCTGGTCACAGATTTAAGTCAAAAGGGTTAATCCATTTCTTAAATAAAATTGGCCAGATGCAGAGACAAAGGACCGAAAGGTAGACGGGAAAGGAACCACACAGCCTGGGCCACATAACCGGTCACCACTTCAACTGGACACACACAGGCAGCTGATGCACAGGGCCATGGTCCTTTCTCATCCCACAGCTGGCACAAATGCTAAGGAAATAGAGAGTTGTGGTGCTCCCTTGAAATAAAATTAACTTCCCCTTTTTCACACAAGGATTAAAGGCAGGAGGTGACTTGAATTGGTGTGAGTCCCTTTTACAGCCTTTAAAACCTAGGAAAAACAGCCTGTCCTGCTGAGCACATCCTGGAGAGCCAGCACTTACAGATCAGTGGTGTATTCAGGGAGGTGACTGGGTAATCTGGTGAGTTTTTGGTTAGAGCAGTCCACAATTGTTCCCTCGCAGCGACACTTCTCAGGACAAACAAGGTCCATGAAACACTTCCCCGTGAATTTACTTCTGTAATCCTCTGACCCTGCAATAAAAGGAAAACATATTCCAGCACACAGTTCCTGATAACTGCACCAACCAAAGATTTTATGGAATCTATTCTCAACACTGTCACCTGTCAGCTCCCTGCTCCTGCACACAACTTTAACACTTGCCAAAGATTTTTGTTCAGCAATTTTTCAATTTACTCCCAAGATTAGCCTCTGTTTTTCCAGTCCTCCCTTAATAAACTAATTCCTCGTCTAACAAGCCTACCTGCTAAGGTACTTTTTGAAGCACTTCTAATTAGCTCTTGGAGTCTGCTTCAAGTGAACTCCAGCAAAGGCACTTTTTCCCATTTGGAAAAGGCACCTCATGAAGGCAGGAGCTATCTTGGTGCACTCAAATGACAAAGAGTTTTTAAAGGTGCCATTAAAAAGTCCAGAATTTTCAGAGCTCTTTTTGAGACCAATCTTTTACGAGATAACCTTGTGAATTTTCCAACAACTAGATACTTTTATTAACTATGTTAAACAAAGAGCAAAGGAAAGTAATAGCAGTTTAAATCATTTTCATTTTAATTAAGAAACCGGTAGACCATACTTAGTGAGAAGCACTCCCTGATGTACCATTATACCACAATTGCCAGACCTCTTAGACTAGGTTTTTGACCCATTCTAATGAAATGCTTTTTCAATTAGGCTCAGTGAACTAATCTGTCCTTTTCAGGTTTGTTTTTTTCTCTTTTAATAACAGCAGATTGGAAACTCGATCTCTGTGCTTCAAGGAACCAGGAATATTCATAAATGTGTATGTAAGCAAAGTGTTGCCAAGACCCCACCAAGCAATACCTGCCCACTCACTTCATATTTCTTAATAGAAGCACCAGAATTGTCTCAGGAACCTTGTGTAATGCCCTGGGATCATAACTACTACAAAGTAATTTTTTAACATTTCCAAAGTTTTAAAAGTCAGTTGCAAGGCTTTCTCAGGAATTATCTGAGCAAGTTCAGTTTTTAAGAAACTGAAATCATCAATAAAAACTTAAACCTGAGCTGAAATCTGTTTTTAGAGACTTGATGACATTCATCACCTGCTGCTCCTTCCCAGACTGATAAATACACCATGGCTCATTTTATGACTGCATACCAGTTTCTGGAAGAAAAAAGAAGTCACCTAAACCCACTATTACTTTAATTTATGTTGCACATTACCTCCACAGGGTGATGCAGTGAAAGCAAGCAATTCTGCAGGCAATCTAACATTTTGATTCCACAGAAGACACACTCCAGTTCAGTTTTGTAATTCTAAACTTGATTATGAGAAACATCAGATACAGCTTTGTCCATTACCACTTTTGTGGTGCTAAATACTTTGCAGGTTATCATGCTTATTATAAATTACACATCTAAAGTGAGACTTGGATACTGTTTTTTAGCTTGACAGCACAGTATTTAAAATATTAGGACCACTGGGCATTTAAAAGTGTTATAAAAGTACAGTCTAAGCCTTTCCCTGCACCACCATCATTTAAACTCTTAGCCTTTCAAAAAACACCATCTGATTTCCCGTCCTAAAAATTCCAGGCTTGGTAGTCAGGCTAATATGTCAAATGATTAGTGTAATATGGTTGCCTTCCAAGAACATACAGCTACTCTTTCTTAGGTCTATGAGACACTACATTTGATTTTTTTATGATTCCTTGGAAATAATGCCAAAGGTGAACAGTTATCAGGACCAGCGTTTACCAAAACCACTACAATTCCAGTACTCCTTGACAAACTCACTACAATTTTTAAGTCATCAGAAAGTGTCTTGAAAATATCCAGATTAACCCTTGGAGAAAAACTTCTCATTTTGATTGTAAAAGCTCACTTTGAAAGAGAAATCACAAACATCATGGAGTTACATAGGGTAAAAATTTATTAAGTATGATTTTTAGTGTACTGATGGATACAAGATTCATCTTCCTGTGGGAGAAAAGAAGGATGGGAATGTAAGTGGAAAGCTTAATGAAGGAGAAAAGGGGGTACATAGCATTTGAGGGAGAAAATCATGTTTTGTTTTTCTCCCAAGATTTCTGGCAAAATAAATAAAGAATATTTACCCCATTTTGACACAGCAGTCTCACTCTCCTGACGGCACACAACTCTGCATCAGATAGAAGAAGTTGATCTTGTCTAGGTGTCACTCCACTTCCTCCTTGCTTGCACTAGGGAAAGCCCTCTCAGCTCAGCAGGAGAGGAAGGGAGCAAACATCATCTTCACACTTCTCTTTCTTGCTCCCTTTTCTTTTTTTTTTTTGTTTTCTTTTTTTAAAGCAGAACTACCCAGGTAAGCACTGAGTCAAAATCCATAGCACGTATACGCTCAGCAAGCTCTCCGCCATCCGTTAGGCTGTGAGACAGCAGGGATCACCTGCCAACGACCAGATAAAATTCACTGCTTGACCTGAGCCTTGCGATCCCGTGGACAGGTGGTTGCTCTATTAAGATATTCCCATCTGGGACACTAATGTGCCATTCAGCCATCTGCTTGCAGAACTATCTAAGCACCTATACCCACTTCCAGCCACAGGGCTTTATCAGCGTTCTACTGCAGGGCTCTGAGTGAACACGACAGCGTTCGTGCATCCACGTAGTACTGCTTGCACACTATAAAATCACCTGTGGAAAGCCATGGAAGAGATGCAGGACAGGCACAGAAGAAACACTTGGCTTCATTTTACTTCATTTTATTACACCTGAAAGCATGTGTGTGCTGTAGTTGAGAACTCTGTGAAGCTCGGCTGAATGTAAAACAGACCTGGGAGTTTTTAGCAATTTCCAGAATTAAAAAGCATTAAATTTGCTGTAAAATGAGTAGCCAAGGCAACAACAAGGCCTGTGTTTAACTGAGGGCAACCGTGTTTATCTGAATTGCTAGTTCTTCTGATAACATTTTCATTTCACAACCTATGTGACACCATTTTCGGGTACCAGGGCACTGGAATTCCTTAGTATCGTAAAGCAAACACACATGGCATTCCATGAAACAGCACTATTGAGATAAAGAAACATCACATTTCCAAGCACTCGAAAATTTGAGGTGCCTTTCTAACATTCACATGGAGAAATTAAGTAACAAATATCCTTTTGTCTTGTTCTTCTTAATTAAACATTGTTTAGCAACTTGATTTCAGTTTTTAAAACTTAGCTTTGCCTAAAGAACTTAAGAGGAATGCTGGATGATCTCTGGTCTGGAAGAAATCAAGTTGTTTCAGCAGGGGCTTGAACACTGACCTGATACATCCATTCTAAAAGAGATGGATGCAGCTGCCAAAAATCCAATCACAGAGATCATTTGCTCTAAAACTTGGACAAAAAAACAGGAATGCCAACATAGACTTCTTCCTGTAACCACTATATCACAGCTCTCATAGGTTTTCAGGAAAAAAGGAGGTATGTTGTCATAATTTCACATCACTTATATTAATTCTTATAAGTAATTACAGATCAAATCTGAGAATCTCAGATGCCCTTCTGGTGGCTCCAAAACAGACATGCACCAGGATCTGCACGATGAAGCAGTATTTCTGTGTAAGAAAACTTCTGCATGAGGCTCCCAAAACTTCTTCATGAATAGGTGTAATTACCTCTACTTTACCTAGGGAGCAATTTAGGCAGAAGCATGTTAGAGATCTTATCTAAGCTGTCCAAGCTAAAAGGGCCCATTTGGGCACACTGACTCAGCTTTGTGCTATGTAACTATGGGATACTTTTATTTTCATACAGGCCATGTTACCCATGTTGTTTCAAGAGATAAAATATAACACTTTGCAGACACTTCTGAAGGTCTTTTGCAATATACTTCACAATTAAATGCCAGTGCATTAAGATTGCTCAGATCATGTCCAAAGTTAGGTTAAGTAGCAGGCATCTTGTTACAGAAACAGCAACCAAAGCGTAACTCAAGTAGAAAAACTCACTGAAGAGCTCAAATAGAGAAATGGAGCTTACATCACTTATAAAGTAAGAAGACAAAATTATTTTTTTACTTCTGTAGGTACGGCTGGAATCACCCTTGAATCATATTAATCAACAGGATGCCTTAACTTCTTCATTCTAAGAGCAATTAAACAGATTCATTACTTAGAAATGGTTATTCTGCATGCAAGACCCCTGGAAAGTCCATAACAAACATCACCAGGGCTCCCCTCTACAGTGCCCGGGAGCCTGGTTAAGCAACAATTCACCTTTTTCATTTTTCCTGTGAGAAAATGGGAATCTCTCACCTTTTGATGCTTCTGAAAACAGCAGAAGTATCCCAGCATGCCATGCGGCAGGGAGTATGCAGCCTTCCATGGTGCTTGACAGAACCATGTTCAATTTGTATTGTTCTACCACATGGTTAGATCAAGCACAAAGGAAAACCCCATGAACAGCCAGAGTCAGAGTTAGGCAGCGCCAAAGAGAGAAGAGCGTTGAGAGGAAGCAGCTGGGAGAAGCACAAGCTGAAGGTTCACGGAGAGCTGCTCTCCACTCCACTCATGCAAAAAGGTGCTGGATACAAGAGGTCATCCTTTATGCTATAACTGCAGGAACACCCTGGAGCACAACTGGGGTTAGTGTACAAGAACAGAGCCCAGGTGAATTCAGAGACAGAGCTAACACGATAGAAAATACTTTGAAAGCACTGCAAATAGCTCCTTCCAGGAAGGACGTGCAACTTCCACCACATATTGAATGTCCAATCTACGCTACTTTTTATTAGCTACTTACTCTTTCTTGGTGTCTCCCTTCAGTACAAATGCAATTTTTGTTTGCTCTGTTTACTCACATGCAATCTAAGAAATACCACAGTTTGTATTAATAACAGAAGATTCTGAGCTGATGTCCAAGCTCTGGCATTAAACACTTCCCAAGCTCCCTTAGAGCCTGATTTCAGCACCCAGTAGCCTTTCATGCTGGTGGCACTTACACTGACAATCTACATTTACCATTGCTTTCCTGCTTTTTCTTTTGTTTTACATTTCAGTTGCACTTTACAGTGAGGTAGAACACGTGCTAACACAGACATATTAAGGCAAACAGGTGCATTTTGTTATTCTGTTTCTTTGCATAATATTTGTTGGATTTTGTACATCATTGGCTGCTGGAAGCATTCGCTCTTCCTGACATCCTTGATTATTTCAGAGAGCTTTAATTCTTGTAAGTCATTCTTGCAACTTTGACATATAAAACAGGGCATTCGGTTTTGGCTTGACTGCTCCCACTGAAATAAAACTCCCTCTGACTTTAATGCCTGCAGAGCTATGCCAGTGGAGAGTGCTTTTGAAAGTTACACCTCAAACATTCTTGCAGGCTTCACAAACCAGAGAGGAAGTGGCTGTCCTCTGCAACTGCTCAGAACATTTTGCTGGACTTCAGTAAAGGTCAACGCTCGTGCTTTCAAAAAGAATATCGCTTTCCTTAGTAAGAGGTTTGCATTGCCCAAAGAACATAGTCAGCATCAAGTTGATTATTCACTGCCTACGTGGAGAACAATGCAAGTACTTGAGCAGAGGTGACAGGTAATACAGCAAGGGGCTCTGCTTCAACATTTTGCCAGGAGCAAGCATCATTATGCAGGAAGTCAACACACAATTGCTGGGGTAATCCAGAAAACAGGTACAATGTTAACTTATTCACCTCATACTGTGGGTTTGCATACAGCAATGAAAGTCAGACAATTCAATTTACTGTCTATCTTTACAGTCTAAGAAATTAGACTTTTTAGGGGAACATAACACAATAAACCTTAAATCCCCACAAGCTGCCAAACTTGCCAGAGTCCTACAAAAATGAGTTCATTAATTTTCCTTTGTGACTCATGCAGGATGGCACAAAGAGGCTTTAATTTTCTTCCATGGTTCATACAAAGTTTGGATAACTCTGGAACCCACACCTCGTTTATTTAGAAATTATACCTATAACTAGCATTCCACATTCCTGCCAATAATGTTGTACAGTTTTAGTGAAGAAAGATGCAGAGTTCCATATCCTTACTCCTGCACTGGTTTAATAATGCAGCAATTCTGGCATGAGCTCTTCAAATGAATTCATCCACAGTACTCTGTTAAATAATGAGAAGTAATAGTTCATATCTTCCAAAGACTTTTACATTATATACAATTTTTCAGTATTAAGTGGAATATCTGTAATAAACACAGTAATTTCAGTGTCAATGAACTCTTTCAGTCCTACTGGAAACAAATACAGTCAGAGCCCTGCAAACGTCTTCCTGAGAAACCCCTGGAGAATATTTTGAACAAGTCTCTGTTCCTCTGCTGCACTAATTAAACACTGCTTACAATAACTGCCTAAGTTAATCATCAACTACAATGAACAAGAGGTATCAGCACACAAAGAAAAGTCTGCCAAAACCCTAATTTATGTCCCCAGAACACAAGAGGCAAAATACTTCACAGGCACATTCTGACCTTTCTGCTTGTTCCAGACTATTGCAAACCACGTGCAGGACCACAGCTCACAGACACTGCCTCTCTCTTTTTTTCTTTCTATTTTTCTTGAGGCAGCAGAATAAAACAGGAAAGGACACTATTGTTTAAATTACATGTTAAAAAAAAAATCCCATAAGCCTTTGGATGTACATAAGATCATTCTGCATAAATGTAAACCTCCAAAAAGTTGAAACAGAAATGTTCATATCTCCAAATATTTGGCAGTTTTCAGGAAAACTCCCATCCTTTAAATATGCTCTAAGTCCAAGCAGCATTGTATGATTTGCTCTTAACATTAATTCACCTCTGGTAAACTAAGATCTGTTTATCAGCCACTGAATCCACAGTTTGCTACGAATTTGTACAAAGGACCCTATTTTTAACTGTGACACCTCAGGAGACTGCTGCAGTCTCAGAACAGTCAGATGAAAACTTATTGTCCAACTGCAGGCTCAAACATTCCTGCAGTGGTTTTAGCTGAGTAGCTCTCTTCATGCCAACGCATCTCCAATTATTTTCTGTATCCTATTCAAGTGACCACTCCACACACACACAAAAGCACTAACGTAGCACCTCTGGCAAGCGTTGCTCAGCTGAGTCTCAAGACACACAATGGCACTGTGAGAGAAGAGGACAATCTCTGTCCCACATTAGTTTTCGAGGCATCTGAGTTACAAGAGCAATCACTCAGCTTTCTGCCACAGCTAATGAAGACATCTCCAGAGGACAACTCAGTTCTTGACTGAGGAATCTATATATCTATCTGTACTCTGCCTACATGGGCAATCTAGGACAACTGTGTTATTTGGATTTCTAGGTGGTATGAATGCATCTGTGACTCAACACTCGTCTCCCTCTGTTCATTGCCTCTTTACTATAATCACAAATAAGGATGTAGGCTGGTAACAGCAGTTCAGATGATGAGGTTTTTTGAAGACTACAAATTAAAAATAAAATGAGGCACAGCCTTAAAATGTACTTTTTAACTGAGACATGTCAATTTACTTTCTCATTATGAACCACATACTGCCAAACAGACCCACCTGCTCTATGTTAAGCTTATGCTTCTTCAAGTAAAGTGGTTTCCATTCTGCCTGCCTTCTCCCTGCTGCAGTGCAGGAATCCTTCACCATAGGGTTTAACACGGGCTAGAGAAGGGGCAGAGTAACTGACACAAATATGAACACAAAGATCTGAATTGCTATCAAAGATTTACTGAAAAGGCAAGGCTATAATCAGTACACAGTACAGCCAAATCACTTTTCTGACAGGAACACTTCTACAGTACAAGGGAATCCAGCTCCGTCACTATTAGTCGTAGCAGTTCTGTCGTGTTCTCTACTAACTGGAACTTCAGAAAGATTCAATGCAAAACAAAGCTAAAATACACTCAGTTATAGTGTAGAGTGAAGACTCCAGGCCATAAGTATGAATTCAGTCTAGAATTTAATCCACACGTGATTTGTTTCTGCTAGCATTATTCTTATGCACAACAAACATCCTCATTTTCACTATATTCAGAGGGTTTCTGAAGGTACTTCTGCTGAGATTTCATGTCTTTTTTTTTGGGAGGGGAACGGAACACACAGCATTTAACTAAATAAAACCAAACCAAACCCCACAGAAAGAAATCTGAATGTGGTTAAGTTTTCCAGTTGTCCAGATAACAGGCAAGGTTTCATATTCCTTTCCCTCACTCTGCTGAAGCAAAAGCCCTGGTGAGCAAAAGTGCTGGAGCTCAGCCTCAGACAGGATTTCCCACAAAGGTGACCAGGCCTAGAGCACCCTGTGCAGAACTGCCAACCCTCACCACTGTCACCTCCAGCAGGGACAAACCTGAGGGCAGTCAGTCAAGGCTTGGAGCCAGCTCTGGCAGGAGCCGCTGGAGACCAGCACACTAAGGGCAAGCACAACCCCCGGGCACGTGTCACTGCAGTGCTGTAACAGGGCAGACAAGAGCAGGGGGATATCAATGCTTTCCATCAAACAGAAATTGCTAAGGGCAGGAATAGGAATATATAGACTGCTTACTAAAAATGGAAGAAATTTGCAAAGTTGTCACCAGAATGACTGGGAACAACAGAGTGTTTGAATCCAATACATCATATAAGACCTACAATAAATTCACTTGCCTTTCATGATTTTTAAACACTGGTTGAGGAGTAACAATATATTTCACCTTTCATTTTTAGAGCTCAAAGAGTTTAAGCAGTGTTTACATGTCACTAAGAGCAGAGAAGGGGATAACTTACAGAGACCACGGGTCAGTATTTAGGACTGTAGGGAAATGCTGCAGGGACTGAACTTGCTGTAGGGACTGGACAAAAAAGCTCTGATGTGCAACCTGTGTTCTCCTAACTGGGAACATTCTGTCCACTGCAGTTCTATGCTTCTAAGGCTGACACAACACAGAAAAGAGAAAAGAAAATTCAAGGTGATCACAAGTAATAGGAACTCTGTTCCAAAGTAGACAGGTAACCCAAGAAAGGTGAATACGTTTGCAGACAGAGACTGGAAAAAACACGTAAAGAATGAGGAAAACTGCAATTAGTAAGAAGATGCTTTATCAAATGCATTTGGAAACTACAACTGAAGAAAGAACAACTACATTGCTGCCTAATAACAGGGGATAAGACAAGACATAAAACTAACCCTAAACGTGCAAGCTCTGGATCCATATGTACCACAGAGGCTGACTTTGATTTTGGGATTTTGGTTGGGTTAACGAGAAACAGTGTCCAAAAAAGAGAGAACTGTGCTGGCAGATGGTTCATTGTCCTCCTCCTGTTATTCCCTGTGTTTTTGATTTGTACAGCACTATCTGGAAATGAAGCAACTAATTAAAGTCAGTTAGATACAACGGATGACCCAATGCAAGAGGAAGCAGGAAAACAGGTTTACTTCATAGTATTTCAAATAGTAACCTTATTTGTAAGAATTAGAAGATAAAGAGCTTTCGCGGCATGATGCTCGTAGATATACATTCGCTTTGATCATTATCAGAAATGGTTTATGTAGGTTTGGCAGGTGGAATTTTTCATTGCTTTTGAAATACATACTATACTGAAAAATTTAAGCATATCACGGGGGGAAAAAAGATACAGAGCTGAATAAAAGGGCAGCTCTCTGCAAAAGCTATTTCATACACGGTGTCACAGAGCAATCAAGGACCCTGCCAACTTTTGAAGTGACAACAAGCTACCACAGAGACAACACAATCTGCTCAGAGATTCATTTCCTCTCCTCCTAAAGCCAGGGCTGCTTTAGAAAACAAAACTGCTGCATAGTGAACTTAATCAAATGCTACTGGGTGGAAGATTTTTATTGTTCTTTTTCCCCTCACATTCCTATCAAAAATGAGAACTTCTTCTGCCCTAAAGCTGGCAAGTACCTTCGGATCTGTAGGTGGTCATAGCGGGCAGAGGCAGCCAAAAAGAAAATGATAATCAGAATTTTATTGTTGCCACTCAAAATGACAGTATTTCCCTTTGATAAACAGAAGAGAAAAAGCACTGGGCACAGCCTGTTCCTCCAGTTTATTTTTCAAGAAAAACCTTTTCCAGTCTCAGATTCTATAACTATGGGGAGCGAGCTGAGCAAGGCAGAAGTTTATTATTATTTTGATGCATTGTATTAAAAAAGAAAAGGCAGAAAAATGGGAAATAACATCTTTTGCAATCTGAGGCTTAAACATATTTGATAGTATATTTAACAGTTTTGCCTGTCTCACCGCCCTGGGCAAAAACATGCCCCTTTCCCTGCTGTTCCTTCATTTCATGCTATAATGCTTTCAATCCTCCTTTTAAAAAGAATGATGTACATTATTTACCTGTTGCATGGAGGCTCCTTGCTATGGTCACTCTTTGCAGATGTTGCTCTATCACTATCAGTAAAAGTTGCATACTTCTGTCCTTGTGGTTTCATTTAGTTAATTAAATGCAGTTCTTTTTAGCCTATCTGCATCTCTGAGAGTGTTCTCTTGACATTACCTTCTTCATGTTCCTCTACCATTTCAAGCTGATGAAACTGTTCTTCCTCACTGCTGCTAACCCCTCCTCTCTCCTACCCTTGTACAAAAAGTGCTTCCCCTTCTTCTCTTAACTTACTCAAAAATCACATTTTTCTCACACCAAGTCCTTCTTGAAAATGCCCTTTATGATACTCTGTAGAATCCAAATGAACATGGAAACCACGTAGGTTGCTTCAGGACAATCTGAGAATTTTATGCCTTCAGAACTGGTCACTTCCCTGATATCAAAACATTAAGCCCACCTAAGTTTAACTACTCATAGGTGTGATCCTGACACTGGCTGAGTACCTCTGCTCCCACAGAGCTCACACTGTGCATCCTCATCACTTCTCAAAGGTCAAAGACCAGGTCAGGATAAAAATCACGTACATTGCTTTCTTAACCAACCCCTCATATTCACTGAGTTCCCTCCCCCCAAAACCATCTTCCTGACCACTGACACGTGCTTAATGTTTTAAAAAAACACACAAAAATATGATCATCCTGAAACAAGAACCCTTTGAGCAGAGATGCACATTTTCAAAAGGATCTTAAATAAAAATTCTTTCCTCACACTGAGCTAAAGATGTTAAAACTAGACAGGGAGAATCCCACAGCCAGTAAGGACACTGACAAGTTAATAAGCATTGCTATCCCAGTGGGCCTGTGCAGGCTCATCCCTGGATAACACAAATGACAGCTCAATAGTCTGACTTTGAATGACAAAGATTCATACCTCATGGACTTTCCTGCACAGAGACGTGCTGGGTTAAAACCTGGGATGAAACATATTCCTCAAAATGAAAACATGGAAAATTCCTGCTAAATGCCAAGTCCGAAGCAGCCATGATTCAAAGGGACAACTTGAGCAGAACGGGTGCCAAGGATGTCTGTTCTCTGGATTGATTTACAAACTAAGATTCCTCTAAACCATTAGACATTCCCCCTGGCTCATGTGAGCAGACAGTGCGTCGAGTTCAATGTATCTGACCGTCATCTGGAAACTCTACAGGCAAGGATATCTTCTCTATTGAGCTTTTGAATAGAATTAATTTCATCCCGCTGAAATCTTTGTTCTGAAGCTGTACAATCCTGGCTCTCCTTCTTCATAAGTCAGGTTTATGCTTTTCCCATGTGGTTTTGATATACTCGTAGAACTGGAGACCAAGGCAAAACCAGCCCTAATACCTCAAGGAAAGGACCCCCAAGATAAGAACTCACACAAAATGTTATTCTCAACATGACCAGGTACTGTGTTCTGCAATGTTGCTCTTCCCAGCTACAGTCTTTCATAAATGATATCAGATGGTGTTTGCTTTATCCAACAGCCTGTACCATTGTTCCAGACATGCGTGCACATACATAACATTAATTTCTTTAGCCTATTAATAAAAGCAGGAGAAAATAACAATGGCAAATTGGGTACAGATTTATACTGATCTGTTTCTGCAGTCTACTTTCCTTTCTAAATGATATTTATGCATTTTCATTTCCAGTTTCTTTAAACATGAATAATACTGACTAATTATCTTGTTACTATGATGGACACAATCCAAAAACCTAGATAAAAGTATGTCATAATTTCAGTTCTGGTTATAAACTTTATGGCTTGAGTCACAAGTGATTGAAGACTTAAACAAGCATGCCCAAGAAAACCTGACTGCAAATGAAGTTATCTTTATTTTATTTTCCCCATAAAGAGAAGGTTCAGCTCAGCACATTGCTCACAGAGATACACAAAGCACAATGGCTTGTTTTGGGCTGCTGCCATTCAGCTTCATGCTGCATCCCCATCTAGAATCACTAATCTTTTACCACAAGGAACACAATTAATCATGGTTGGGTTGGGTTTTTTTTCAGAGGAAAAAACCAAAAATCACGGTAATTTTTATAGAGAACACTGCAAAATACTCAATCAATAACAGTCATAGTTCTTCTCAGTACACACTAACAGACTTCCTTACTGAAACCATTTGTCTTAACAGTATACAAAAATGTAATAATCTAAAATACACATAACCAATAGAAAACACATATGAAGAAGCAGTCTGCTTAGGTGTGCTGTATAAGGCAATAAATGTCCTTTTACTGATAGCTGGACCATAAATAAAGAACAGATAGGGCTGAGGAAAAAGTATTTATGTTACTTCAGCAGTTATTTTCACGTGGAAACATTTTCCATCTCACAACACAAAAATCTTTGCCTAAACTACAATGCAAGTTTTTATTCAAAACCTCCTACACCAAACAATCTTACCGACTTTGATGGCAGTTTTACTCAAATCATTGCACGTTCCTTGTGGAGATAAATACATATATAAATAAAGCCATGAAAGTATGTGACTCCATCCCCTCACCCCCAGCTTCACCCACATCCTAAGTCAGAAATGCCCATTGCCAGTTGTGTCTAAACCTCACTCATGCTGTTCTCAGCCTTTTAGGTCTGAGAGCTCACTTGAGCTCAGCTCGTCTTAAGGTCAACAAGAGTTCTGCCTGAATACAAATGATGATCTGTCCACCTTCCAGCCCTTCAAAACATGACATTTGCCACACGGATTCATGTTCATCTTCATTGCTTTCCTTAGACATTTTATAAACTAGTAATTCTTTAAATTAAATGTCACAAGCTTTCCTCTTTTTCCTTTTCTTTGTTTTTAAGAAACACACAGAAAACAGCTATAGACTGACATTTTTTTCTTTTTCAATCCATAGGGTAATTGGCTTTCTGGAAAACTAACTGAATTTTCCAAATTTAATTTTAAAAGATGCTCCGTAATATCCATTATGGCAAACACTGTCCTGCAGATTCGATTAGTGGGCTCTCTGGACCTGCTTATTTCTGAATTGAAAGTGCAGTACAGCCTGGATAAATGAATTACCTGAGCAGCGGAACTTCTTGCTCTTGATCTGGCTGATTCGTTTGTTGGCAAGGCGACGCGGATTGCTGCATCGAGCGCCGCTGGTCTCTATCGGATTATCCTGCAGGTAATCAGCCAGCCACTTCAAATGGCAGTCGCACACAAATGGATTCTGAGCTAAATGTCTGCGAGAAGGATGGGATGTTTAATCAGAAGTGACCTGTGACACTGTACTCCATCACTGCTTTTCACAAACGCAAACCTGAAGAGCCGAGTAATTGAATAAGCTTCCAAAAAACCCAGGCCTGGCGGAAACCACACAGGGCTGCACATGAATGGGAGAACTCTGTGAGCTATCACATTTCGTAGCTCATTAAGCCTCCTGTAAGTCCTTTCAGAGAGGAAACAAAAATTAAGATAGCAAAGTCAGCTTTAAGGGACACAGACCTCAAAGTCCAGTGTTTTTTCCTGAAGAGCTTGACATGCTGCCTTTTGAGAGAAATGCACCTTTTAGATGCACCTGACCTGAAGATAATTTTGTATCCTGGTGTAAAAGAAATGTTATTGGCAAGCTCAGTTTCCTAGGGATCAAAATGTGAATTACTAAAGTGCCTTGAACCTGTAGGCAAATCCAGAAGTGATCCAGAGGTCTTTTCTCGAGAGTGAAATTGATATTTGCGTATACTCATCATGTGTAATAGTATTCCCCTTATATGTGCTTTTTCCTGGATGAAGAATTTTTACTTTCGAGACTGAACTGTTCAGGCAAGGTAAAAATTGACTTTATCCTCCACCAAAATTGGCACAACGTATCTCACACACAAGTGGAAATAGGTACCATAGCACTGATTTTAAGAGAATATTTAAACTTCATTAATAGAAATCTGCTGGAGTATTTTAGAGAGAAACAGCATTTCTCTGCTACTCTTATGATTTATTCTACTTGACAAAGTTGAGCCCTGTATCAAGAGAGTCTGTCAGGTCTTTCTCAGAGCCAGATTCTGATCTCAGTTAAGTTAACTTGCACCAGGCCCTCTAATTTCCAAGGCAGCAGGATATGGCTCTCCAATAACTGCAAAGATTGTTTAAAAAAAGACAGATGTTTAAATTTGATTTTGACAGAGGTATAAAGTTATAGCCTCACGAGAACTTTGCTCTGTTACTGTTTTTTTCTTCTACCTGTAGAAACTTCTTTTCTGTTTGCAGTTATATTTATGAACTGTCACTTAACAGAATAAGTATAAAACACAACAGGGCAAGGGCTGTCAAGGAGTTGCAAGTGAAAGCATTCACAGCAGAAAGTGCCTGAAGAAACTAAAGATCACTGTTGTAGTAGAGTCATTCCTGGTGTGAAATGCCCAAAGAACAAACAAGCACATAGAGACAGGACTGGTTTTGTAGCTGTAGAAAAAAAGGCAGAAAATGGTAATCGCTGGAGCACTAAAAAAGGAAGAACAAATCAAAGCATTCCATGAAAAAGTGTCTCGCTGTGAAGCAGTAAGTCCATTCCAAGTAACAACCACCAGGAGTGCCAGGAGTCCCCCTGGACACCACGGAGAAATTTTTATACCTTAAGGGTATGTTGTTTAACTTGACAAATCTTATAAAGCTTGGTAAGTGAACCTTCTCTGTCACCATTGCCTACCCATGTATCTACACACACTCAGCACGCTGCAGCCCCACGGCCGAGGGGGCTCTATCTGACCATCCTAATAACGGTTTACACAGGGCAGGTATCTGTTGGAAGCTAAGGTGGTGCTTCTGGCTGCCTGAGGAGGCAGCAGCTACCCTTCCAGTAGAAATCACCACTATTAGTCCATTTTTTATATGAATTAAAACATTTACCAAACTAATTTGGCCAATGCATTTTCAGTATTAGACTATGTATGTGCCTGGGTCAATATACATTTCCAGTACTATAGTTGTGTACATACGTAATGTGCAAATATATTCCAGTACATGTATTTAGACACACATATATTTTAGTATTGGAAATGCACATCCTTGATAAACACAGAGCCTTATATCTATATTGGCACACACAAAGATATATAAACACACATATATATATAAACACAGATACACAATATTGTTTTTCATTTATATCAGGCTGCCAACTCCAGCTCTGAAGGAGTAATATTTACCTTATTATCTGACTACTCACAGCTTTATGATGAAAATTCTTCTGTAAAATATCGAGTCATTTCTATACTTTTGCTTCCAATTTTGCTTCTGATCCATCTTCTAATGTCTCCAATTCAAAGACTCTCAGAAAATGTTTAGTGGATTTTCTTAATGGATCAAATAATACAATGCATCATTTCCCTTAGGGGAATGTCAGCTGAAATATGGTTTCAGAAGTCACGAACTGTACAGCAGGACCCAGTAAACTCATTAAAAATTGTTAGGCAATGGTTTTAATAGAACCTGCTGTTCATATATTGTGCAGACTCAAATTTATTTATTATCTTCCCAACAAACAGCATGGATTAATTACTCTGGGAGGTTAATATGCTTACGACACTTAGGTCACTTTGGGCAGGCTGTATTGATAGCTGGCTGTGCTGAATTTAGGCAATACTTCTTTTTCTTTCTCCTTTTATTTCTGTCAGAAAAGGGGGGGGGGGAGTACTACCTTGGGGTCTCTTCCAAATTGTCTTAATGTCAGATGCAAAGCCTCTGCAAATACAAGGAACATCTTTAGGGGAAAAAGAAAGAGAGCGCTGTCATTTGTGATCTGCGTGCATACTCACAGAGTCTGGATCGATCGGAGAGGGGCAAAGAGCCCCTTGCTGATGGTCTGCAGTTTGTTGTCATAAAGAGATAGCAGTTTGAGATTATGCAGACCTTGGAACGTGTTTACCCTCAGGCAGTTGATCTTATTGGCATTGAGAAGCCTGAAAGCAGAGCAGAGGTTTATAATTGGTTAATCTTGTAATAATCAAATAAAGACAGACTGAGTTTTGGGGTTAAATCTAAAAAAAATCAACCCAGTCACCAAAGCCAACCCACATTTAAAGGTCTTCATCTACCTGTTAGATTAAAAACGGGAAAAAAATCACAGTCAACATCAGTACTCTCATAGCTGGGCACAGGCAGTGCTAGATTTCTCAAAACACAAGATTTTCTTTGAATGCCTATCCCTCCCCCTTTGGTCAAAATGGTACACAACTATTTAAAGAAGTCTTAAGCTGAATATACACAGAAAAGGTCAGTTCTTGCTATTCCGTGCACCCACTCACACAAAAAGTCCACCCTGAGTAGAACCATTTTTTAAATTCTCTCTACCAGCAGCTACCTAAAGGCTAACTGAAATTCTGGAGATTTGATATCTTGTGGTGAGCAGTGCAGGGTTAATTTGATCATGGAAGAAAAGAAAATGTGACTCTTCTCAGAGACAAGAAGAGAGAAGCACAGGGTCTGGATTAAAACTTACTGAAAGGCAAGCTCTCTTCATACCTGAAGACGGTCAAGCAGTGGAATGGGTTGGTCGGGAGTCTCCATCATTGGAGTGTTTCGAGATGACCCCAGAGGGAGTTGTGAGCAGCCTGCTCTGACCTAATGAGATGTCTCTGCTTTGAACTGAGGGTCTCCAGTCTTTGTGGCCAGTGGCCACCTGAGGTGCCTTCCAACCTCCACTGTCCAACAATCCTATGAACCTACTCCGTGTGCCAGTTACACCAGATTCCTGGGCAGTTGTGGAAAAACAGCACAGAGGCAATTTCCATCTTTTTTTTTAAAAATATTTTACTCATCTACATGGCAGCCAGTTGGCAGAACTAATCTGTTCAGGCAGAAAATCTAAGACTGTACTTGTGCAAATTCTCTTAGATTATCCAGCCAGAATTCTGTCATGTATAACAAGTATATACAATCCCAACAACACACGGGATCTCCCTCTGAGACAATCAAACATGAGAACACATAAATTGTCATTGTCATCTGCATATGTGATATCTTACACTTAGAAGGAAAATGGGCAGGAAATGACCTCTTCTTCTTACAAAAGCCAAAATCCACATCTTTTGACTAGTACCAGCCTGAGATAAATGGCACATTGCAATCAATATATGCTGCTAAATCAGTTCTGTCGGTCACAAAGTTCTTACTACTCTGACAATGAATTTGAAGGGCTTAACATTGCAAGAGTGTGGGTCTCTATGAGGCACTGCACAAATACTAAATCAGAAGACAAATGTGTTCATAGGTAAAAAGGAAAAGACATCCTCCATTCCTCAGCAAGCAAATATACCATTTTAAACACATCTCTAACGGCACAGGCAGCTTCTGTTTTCAACAAGCTGCACGTACACCACTGCAGACAACAGGGAACCTTCCAGGGAAAAAATTGTGTGTGTTTGCTGACCATGATTCTTTTCTTTTGCTCCAAAATATAACTTCAGAAGGTGCTTCCTCTGCATAGCATCCTGTCTTTGCATTGCTGAAACCTTTGGAACATTGCACACTCATTACAGTTCCCTGCTCTTACTGTTATTTTGGCAGAGCCTCATTACTGCAGTAAATGGCTACAATAATTGTGATACATAAATGATGGACATGTGCTTGAGTAGAGCCCTTTTCTCAAGGAGAACAGGAATGCAGTTCTTTGGAATGAGGGTGTCGGAGCAGAAGTCACCTTTCTAGTCTACAGAGAAGTCAATATCAATTTATCTGAATGGGGTTTTTTTGTATGTTGTGGAGATGTTTGACATTAGATGAAGTCCCATAGAAAGCAATGATGGATAAATGAGGTTAGATTTTCAAATGAACTAATAGCTAAAACAATTTTATGAAATCATAAGCAGCACTGGCATGACCCCTCCGGAGCCTGTATTTCTGTAACTGACAATTATGTGACACCTAATCCACACTCTGTTGACTCCAGAAATAACACTGCAATTTTCATATTGTGCTACAGAAACAGTTCCTCCCATGCATTCAACTTTTGAGATTTTGCTCCAACAGCAAACATCAATGTCATCGCTTACTCCTTGCTTCTTACAACCATTCACGTGTCCAAGCCAAAGTAATCTTCATTCTCTCTCAGTTCTCGTGCACCATGCACTTCTCTTTCAAGCTTGTACATAACCTTTTGCATAAATAACAGGTTAACAAGTTATAGAAGAGAGAATCAGCTACTGAGTTTTGAACAATATCCCCAGACACACACTTAGGCATTACAAATCCTTTGGTTTGTCCCCCCTGTCTTTGTGCACTGGTCCCACATTGTCTCTAGGTAACGCACATTAGCTTAGGCCATTCCATAACAGAGGGTTGGTACCTAAGTCATGCAGCAAGAAAACTGAAAGCACGTTGTTTCTTCAGTTTCTTTTGCTAGATGTTATTTTTTTCCTAATAGTATAGTAATATTTTATGTTGCAAGCAGTGCTTGTAACAATGCATGAAGCTAAAAGGAAATAATCTCAATAATAAGAGGATTTACAACTGAACTACAGTTGTATTTGTATATGTGGACCACCACCATGCCTTTTTGTGATACTTAAGAAGTGCACACACAGCAGAACTATGTTGTGCAGATGCTATTCTCTCCCATGAGAAGAGTGGGCTTGAAGTCTAACCATCATTGATCCCACTTAATAAACCCTCAGAGCAAAACTGGCCTAGAACTGCAGTGAATACACAGAATTCAAATTCATTCTCTGATTAGTTGCAATAAAACCTGAATAAACCCAATGCTGGAAATTAGAATTTACAATGTGACAAGTTTTACTAGCGTGAAGTTTCAATTATTTGATCCACGGTGACATCTGTGACAGTTCTCTAAAAGCCAAATACCAAAAAATGAGAATCTGATCCTATGTATAGCCACAAACACAGAGGCGCGCTCTCTCCTTTAACAGAACATAATTCAGAACAGCAAACTGCTTGTGCAGACTGTTTAGAAGTGGGAATTCAGATACTACACAGCATTCCTAAGGTGACACCACCTATTCTGTGTGTAGCCTAAGCAGTGCACGTGCAGTACTTACATCTAAAGAGGACAGACAGTGTGCTCAACAGTGATACAGATGCTGACCAGAATCAGTGAGAAAGGGCAGGAGGCAGAACCGACAAACTGTGAGAAAGATGAATAAATCATCCCCCAAATTTTTTTCCTCCTACTTACTGTGAGTTAGAGGATGACTTTTGGCCAGAAGCATTAAGATCTGTATTTCTTTCAAAACTCTCAGTTATTTAAAAATATCCTCTCTATGGATATTCCCTATATAAATTCCAATTCTTTGTTTTACCTCTCTTCACTCCACCGGTCCCCAAATGGCATCTAATTATTCATTAGGTATACAAGGCTGGCCTCAGGTGAAGTTAAAAGTGTTTATAATAGGGTTTTTTTTAAACTAACACAAAGGCAGATGAGAAAAACTCATTCTAGGAAGCAGAAACACTGAGCTTCCTTAAACACTGACCCACGTTGTAAAACATGCTAAGAGTTTATTTTATTGGACTCGCACCAAAAGAAGGCACAACATTAAAAGTGGAGTCTTATTGTAGGGAGAATTACATGGTATTTATTTTGCACAAACCTATGGTGAAAATAAATTCCACTCATTTTCCTATTTTGTTATCAGCTTGATTGGATGAGATTTACACACGGCCTCCAGATGTGGTGCAGCATACAAAGAGAGGTTAAAAATTCAAGCAAAAATAAAACTGTCTGCTACCCAGAGGGATAACGGATTATTAACTCAAGTCTCCATTTTCATCCCTCTGGATATGTTAAGAACATGAAGAAATCTCTTGCAAGCCTAAGACCACCACAGAACACAGGAGAATGGTCAAAGAGCTTGTGGTTTACATGCCATTGAAAGCAACAAGCAGAGCAGAGTAGTATTACAATTCCATGAAACCATTTCCTGAAAAAGTGAATTTGTCCACACACATCGAAATAATAACGTGTTTCAGCTAAGCCCTTTGAATGAAAGTGTACTGCATTGGCACTGTAATTTTATCAGATGCTCATAAGTACCATCTGCATAATTAAGATGGTCCCATAATTGAATTATATGCCCAAGCACAGTTTCAAGTTATTAACATTTAAACAACATTTTGAACTCCAAACACAAAATGAATGAAAAAATTGTTTTTTAAGAGCAAACGGGGATGTTTATAGAGCTTTCACCCTTAGCAATGTTTGTATTTTCAGCTCAGTGAAGTCAAGTAATCAAACTATCAGCAAATAACTGTGTAACCCAGAGAATGAAACAGCAGCCTAGCAACCTTAACACATGCTGGAGGCTGCATGTTGATTTTTCTTGCTACAGGATGGACCAGAAATCATCCTAGGTACATTAATGAGCCAAAAGAAAAGCATCAGGGAGAAAAGCTGCAGAGAGCCACTGAAAAATTCTTTCTTTTTCACGAGCTGTGTGTTTTGACAGCAACGACAACATGATGAGAAAGAAAATGTTCAGCATCCCATGAACTGGCTGGCACATCCCACATGCCAGACTCCACTGGGGAAAATGAGAACTCACCAGAAAAAGGAAGATGTAAAATGCTTAGGAGACTTGTATGGAAGAGAACTGGGTAACACTTTTGCATGGGTAACAGCAGAATTCAAATTGAATATACATGACTTTTATAGAATATCAATAGTTAAAGGCTGCACTCACATTCAAAGGCACTACAGGCAGCAAAGAGAGGACTCTTGGCAGAAAGCATTCCTTAGAATACACAATACCTGTTACAAAAACTTTTTGGCATGCTTTTTCAGTATATTCCCTTGAAATTAATTTGCATTATCTTTGATTGAACACAGTTTACAATGGGAGGACAGGTGAAGTGGCAATATGGATGTATCTAGTCAACTTCTCCATCATTCCGGCAGCCAATGACAAGGAACGTCCAGTGACAGAGTGCCAGGAAACTTTAGAAATGGTCTAGAGTGTGGGGGAGAAATATGATTGCCTCTCACTTTATCAAGATATTTAGACATCTATTAAAATTTACATTTGCTAATGGAATGACTGACCACTGAAGAGTCTGCCAGTGCTTCAGTTGATAATACACAGAGTGAAATCATCATCATGCTGGCTTGAATCAGCTTCAAGCGTTTCTCCATGTTCAGGAAATGACGACGGTGATGGCGATGACAAATTTCTCCAACGTAAATTAAAAAGGAAAAGTCATGAGCTAATAATGAGTCAAGAAGGAAGCACAGAGCACAGGCAGACAATCTTGTTTTGGAGAGATTTTAAAGGCCTCCACTCATTTCTGATGCAAAAGACTGCAGCTCCAGTTGAACACCATCCATAAAACAACCCTGCAGTACTTGTGTTACTACCTGGAGAATTATAAAGACGCGTTGTCGTAGCATCTGGACTTCTGTTACTCAGAATTCAATACCGTCTGACTTACACCTGCAGATAAGGTCACAGCTGATTTCTGATAACCACATGATAATTCAGATGCACAACAGAATAAACACATTTTCCCAACATCCCGTGCTTCAGGAAGCCAGTTTCTTGTGTAATAATAAGCAGGAGAGTTTATGCCAGGTGAGCCCAGCTTGGAGCACTGGCATCAGAAGAGCTAATGAATTACACACGTACGAACTGGCGGTTGTTTTGGGAAGCCGCATGCAGACAGGCTACAGAAGTGACACAGAAAAGGCAGATGCTGTTGCAGTCTTTCATTTGTGCTTAACTCTAATTGTATTTCTGTGTCTGGCAGATGCTGCTCTCTCACTTCAACAGCAGTTATTGAGTTTAGTAGAATTACCACAACAGCAGCCTAAACGTAGAAAGCTGAAGGGAAAAAAGCTTGAGGCAAACAGCTTGAAAACAATTCTAAAGCTATTAAACAGGTCTGTGCAGAGAGTATTCTGTCCATAAGGATGATGGTTGAATTATACCTTCGCAGTAGCCAGAAATATTTTGAGTAATCAAAGGAAAAGTTCTTATGTCTTTTTGCTAAGATCACAGAACCCAGAAATGATATAAGTTGCAAAGGACACCCAGAGGTCATCTGTTCCAAATCCCACCCAAAGCACGACCGATTTATAGATATTTAATACTGATATTTGCTTTATCGGTGAAATAATTATTTCATCAGACCAGAGGATAATCCATCAGGAAGCTTGAGAGGTCTCTGGTCCTGTTAGACTGCCCAAAACAGGGCTGAGCTATAAGGTCAGACCGGGTTGCTTAGAGTTTTGTTCAGTCTGGTCTTTAAAATCTTCAAAGACAGAGACTGCACAGCTTTCTGGGCAGCCTGCTCCTCTGCTTGACTTGTCGTTGTGAAAATGTTTCCCCTTATATCTGGTCAGAAGGTCTCTATTTAATGCCTGTTGTTTCTTCTCCATGAGAAAAATTAAGAACTCCACGGAGCACGAAGATTTTATCCATCACTTAAAGCTCAGAAGGGGAGAGATGAGAAGGAGAGACTACTGTGCTATGAAGGACATGGAAATGGAAAACTGTAATTTATTTATTCTGGTATTTGTATACTGTTTGCATCACTGTTTAATGGTACTTACATCTACAAGAGTGTAATGTATACAATACAAAATGTTGGAACTGATGTACATTCTTTAGAGTAATTTTGTATTTCTTTGCCTTTTAAATACTTTGTATGGGTTTATGCTTCACTGGATTTTCTTTGAGCTTCTAACAAGCTCCAGAAGTATACAATAACAATAACAAAAGTATACAATGTCAATATACAATGGTGGATCCTATTCTAAGCTCTTAAGTACCGGGATTCAATTTACAATTACAAATCAACACGAGCACTTCAAACCTGGCAAAACTTGTTATGGAGATATTTTCCAAGCAACCTCTCCAGAAGAGCTATGGGAGAACCAACTACCTCACTATTCATCCAAGGTGAAACAGCACAAAAAGCAGGTTAAAAAGGAGAATCATTCAAAGCAAAATTTGACTGGTTGAATATTTGAAGGACTGACAATAGACAGTTCCTGAAAGTACACGTGTGACTTGTCACCTCATACAAGTCTATTTTAAATAAACGTCAGTTGAAGCTGTAAATATTAGATCTAGTTACAATTTTAACTCAGGTTAGACAATTGTATCTGGAAGTCTAATTTTTTACAATTTCTGAAGTTACTTTATCTGTCAATATGTTGAACTCCAGACATCAATGTGATTATTGGTCTTCTCCAACTACAATATTGTGTTTTCCCCAACGATCAGATATCAGGAGAAGGAGAAGTCTCTAAGCTTTCGGCTTTGTTCTACGAGAGAGGAATACAACAAACCTCTGATATCAGTATATGTGCACCACACTACTTCTGGCAGCAGCAAACCAGAGCCTACTACAGAGATTCTTTCTTGCCCAGCAAGTCAGGGGGATCTCGGCCACAATATTTAGGATCAACACGCTCGACCACTGGTATGATTAGTAACTATGCAAAGAAAATTTCCTCAAGGAAAAGGATTTATTGAAAACTGAATACTTGCCAGACATTTGAAAAATAAGATTTCATCCCTCTATAATATTTTGCTACACAATCTCTTTAAACAGTAGAGATTTTATGATACCTACTTGTTCCAGGAAATAGAGTACAGTGAAGCACATGGCATATAACTGCAATAAAAAGGCTCCCAGAATGTTTGTTTTAATATGGCTGCAGAGAGGAAAATGCATAACTTAGATATGAAAAATGCTGGTTAAGAAACTTGGTGCCCATTTCCCACAGCTCGCTGTTTGGCTGCAGACAAGCTCTGCACGTTTGCTCATTTGGGAGCAAGGAGAGCAGCCACAGGGTCTGTGCCACGGGGCTGCTGAAAAAGAGAGAGCTGCAGAGGGCTGTGCTGGGCCCCCTGCTCAGTGGCTGGCAGGCAGTTTGGGAAACTCAAGGGCTCCTGAAAGAACCTCTCCATATCCCAGGAAAACTGAAAGACAGGTAAAGAAATTTAAATATGTGCTGGTTTCTGTACAGAACAAGATTAGTCTAAAGCCTCCTGAAAAGGAATTCAATCTGGCCACAACTAATGGTTACTTGAAAACTTTCAACTTAAACTGAAACCCTTTCCATAATTTTGGTATTCAAATGCAAGTTACCCAAAGATAATTAATCATACTCTACTTCACAGCTTGGATGGATTGTTGCCCCAATGAAACGAAAGTTTCAGTTTACTGTGAAGAAAAAAAAAAGTCATACTCCAGTTATCCTTTTCTGGGAAGCAGCATAGCTCCCTGAAATCCACATTAACCTCAGATTCTCAGAAGACACTCGATCCAGCCTGCTGAAAAGAAGAATGCTTGAGGATAGGGTACAGTAGCTTCAGTAGCTTTCTAGACTCCTCTCTCCTGGCAGCTTCATGCAAGATAAGGAAAATAACAGGGGACAAGAAAAGCTTTTGTTCCACAGAACAGATGTGTAATTGGACTTCTACAATAATGCCTGCTGCTGTGTCAGTTACAATTGCGTGTTTAGGAAGACATAAGATTTGTTAAAACAGCAATTTAACAGAAATCCAACTGTAATTATTTATATGGGCAATGTTCTTAAGATAGCTAATTGTAATGAAGACTTCAGAAGCAACTTTGTAAATTAAACCAGCAGGGTTTAAACCCCCCCAAACCCACCAGCCCATTCCCCAACAGAAAAATCTTATTATCTGACTACATCTGGTTATTTTCTTGCCAAATACAATATAATATTGGCTTACCCACCTTTGCCTTATATGACAGAAATACAGAACTCTAATGCAAGGCAGGTGGTCTAAAACTTGTTCTGAATTCTTCATTTCCCATCTACCAAAGTCAAATGGGGCAGGTCAAGACGCTGCCATGCCTGAGCTGAGCTTTACTTTACCCACTTCCAGCGTTTCTGACATCAGTGGCACTGTCTGCAGATGTAAGACACAACACAAAACAATTCTGCCCAAATAAAAGTGGAATAACCTGGGCCTACATTGTGACAGCATATTTAGAAGGATAGTGACATTTCTGAGAAACTCAGATGAGTCTTACCTGAAACTGTAAATAATATCATCTGTTCTGCAATTTCGCAGTAATTATTTTTTCCATCTAGATAAAATCTCATCCATTTTAAACAGGACCCATTATAACTCCCTTTTTCTGATTGTGTCCTGCTTTACTCTAACACCAGTATATTTTCAAAATGTTCCAGCTGAAGCTTAGGAAATTACACTGGCTACCAGGATACCTTAATCAGAGCATTCTTATCAGTGTGTCTCCAGACTAATAAGAAGAAATCCAATCTAGAGCCCACTGAACACTAAATTAAATCTAATCATAGGGCACTCTTCCAACTGTTCAACAGCAGGTCTAAAAACAACAAATGCCATTTATTTTTTTGGTATCCATTAAAATACTACAAGCAATGCCATAACAGCTGCTTCAAAGCCACGATAGGAAAACTGTGCAGACATTTGTTTGCATTTAAAGCATGATCATTCAGTGCTGTCCTTGCCAAAAGCTACTTTATATTCAAACACTTTTGGGAAGACCCTGAAAGGTTCCAGAGCCACAATACTCTGGGAATCCCGTAATGGGACAACCTAATTATGTCTTCTCAGCTTGAGAATGTTTAAATGGTTGAAGAACACCACCTTTTAGTGGTTCTCTGCCATAAAGATTTTGCACCTCGAGAAAAATGCATCACTTGAGCTATTTCAGACTGGGAAATTACTGTGTCTGGGCTTAAACATGCAGTTTGTTGAAAGTTGGCACTACATGCACCCAAGGCTTTATGCAAAAGGTCTTGACTAACATTTTTATAGGATACTGTGAGTCACGTGTTGAGTGATTTTTTTTTTTCCCCACTGTGAATTATACTGTCTGTAGAGTGCCCCGGGTTAGACAGAGCAATTGTGTTTCATGTCAAACTTAGACATAAAATATCTGGGGGATGACTATGATAAAGGTCTGATTTTTTTTTTAACATAGTTTCTGTTTCAGAGGTCAAGTGACCAGTTAAGTTTTAGCTCTCCTTTTGCTTGCAGCGTCTTGATGGTACCAAAACACAACCTGAGTGTGACAATGGCTAACACAAGAGTTACACCAACATGTACTGAGCCCCAGCCCCAGCCCGTTAACACTGTTAACACTTCTTGTTCTTGCACCTGGCAAACTCCCTCCCCTCTAAATACAGAGCCTTCTCTCACTGCACAGGCTGGCCACGAAGACCCTGAAGTACTAACAAAGTTGTGAGGGAGGGAACAGGAGAGAGGAAAGGAGCTGCCAGAAAAAGTATGTGCAAAAGGTGAAGACAAACTGACTGCCTGTGCATACGAGGAGATGAACAGCTTTCCACTGCTACAGCTCAAGGATTGTCACAACCAAACCACATGTGCTCTTGCTTGTCCTCTAGAAGAGGGGAGGTCCATGATTGCAATTAAGATCTTACAAACAAACTGCACATCAGAGCAGCCCTTAAAGTACAGAGCAGTTTCAACTGTTTCATGCTTTAATTCTTTGCTTTTGCCCACGGATTTCTAATCCAAATCTATGCTTATTTTCACATAGGATGTAAGTGCAGCAAAGACTGCAGTCATAGAGGCAGACCTTCAATGGTAATCATAAACTTTTGAATATCCATTTCTGTTTATGTCAAGACAGTCAGAAAGGCTTAAAATAACCTGTCTAAAAGACTTTATATTTTATATAATTCATTGTTTGGGGGCGGAGCATTGTGTGCAATATAAACCAGAACCGATTCATTTATCACATATTACCTTTAGTTTGTAAGTGCATCACCCATGATGATAATCAGAATGTTAGGAATACATATTAAACTCACTTCACTTCTGCTGCCTCTACTGACTGGCTGAAATGGTTGCTGATTTCCTCTTTGAAGGAGTTACTGGTTTCCAATGTGATTAAAGAGACAAGAGCGAATGAAATTTGCAATATCACGTTTGGCTTAGGAAATTTTTTATGGTACATTAATAAATACTGAAGAGTATATGACATATATCTTACCCCTGATCGTGACTGTGTGTTAAATCACACATGGTATAAACCACTCAAATACACAATATATTCTGAAATCATTTCTCTTGCAACTAAGCCCACCCTTGGCACAAGAATATGGAACTGAGCTTGGCTTGCAACAATAAGATCTTTCATATTGCCATTTTGCTTGCATGTGCAGGTACATGTGCCACAGCACCCCTCACGGATTGAGACCTTCAACCACAAAAGCTAAATGTGCACAGTCAATCAGATGGTATCCCCACCCACACATCAGCCAGTGACCAAACTTCCTTTCTTAGACTTCACCGAGTCTCTCATTTCCTGCCCACACTTCAGTCCTCTACGTCCATTGCCCATCATACACACACAGCTATAAAACTGTTGGCACCTTCCTTTTTTATTTTAAGTCCTTGCCTCCCTCTTGCCTGACAAACAACAGACTAGCACGTCCCAGGGAGTTTTCAGTGAAAAAGGTGATTATATTCATGTCAGAAGCTGAAAACGTAGTAAATCTAACCAGTCTGTAAAATAAAGAAGAGAAAGGGATCATACTCACAGCAGCTGCAGAGACACAAGATCATCAAAAAGGCCCTGGGGAATCTCTGTGATCTTGTTTCCATAGAGCACTCTGAAAGATTCAGGAAGACAAAATAAATCTTAAGTAACAGACCAGTTTAGTGTCCTCCCACATCTCTGCATTATCATCTTTATTGATCTGGTGCACCATGCCCAGGATCTGTGGGCATTTCATTTAACTACTGATCTCATTTTCTTCTCCGCGAGCACATGGCATTAAATGAGTCGTTATGATTCAGGCTTCGTCTGGTGTTGGAAAGAATTTTTAATGTAGAAACTGGACATCATCCAAAAACCGTATCTGAAATATTTTTCATTCTGTTGAGGGATTTTCTTCCACCCTTTTAAGGCATATTTTAAACATTGAATGGTGCATTGTCCAATGTAAAAGCCTAGAATTGTGCTTGGTGCTACTGGATTTAAAAGCCAGGGAGCACAAGCTGGTTGGAGATAAAAATTCATAAAACTGAATCTCTTAAGATATAATAATTGGCATGAAATGTGACACAAGCATCACTGGATAAAATATTATGGCTTCACCAGCTGCTGCTATCATTTCACACAGCTAATACAAAGAAATTTAGCCTGAACTAGAAATAGATGCATATTTCAGAAACTAAAAAATAATTTAGGTATAGTTTATGTATAAAAATAAGTAAAGATTTACTAACACAAATGAGAGTCACTGTACATACTCATTCAACCATAAATATATACAATTCCATATCCATGATTCAGTTTCGATACTAAAAATATTTCCCTTTTTAATGGAAATTTGCACATGTAGTATCCTCAGAAACTGAACTAAAGAGAAAAATAGGCAAACCCACCATTATACTACTGTGTGTTACTTGGGGATCAGATACGACAGGAACACTGAATTTCAATCACAGCTAAAGTATTTATTCATGTCATTTCTGCAACTTGACATTTGTCAAAACCAGAAGATGAGTTAGGAGCTTATGTGGGTCCTGGCAAAAGGGAAGAAGATCAGGATCCTGCTGAAAATTGTATGCCTTACCTAAAGATCTTAATGGGCTTCAAATTTGGAAAACCATTATTTATGTAATTTCTATGCTTTACACAGGACACTATTATAAACCAGCTCATGTGTCTGGAAACTGCTTAATTCCCTAACTTTGGAATGTGGAATAATATGCTAGCAATGAATCAAATAGCCATGTAAAGCTTGGATGTTGGCTGAAATTCTGCTTACCCTGTCTTTCAACATTTAAAATATTACGGCGAGTTAAAGATACTGAAAAACAAACACTTAGCATGAGGGACCATTTCCAATCCCCCCTGGCCTTCCCAGAGTATCTCCACTTCAGTTTACTCCTCATCAGTCACTAGAAGTATATCACCTCTGTGGGAGAGTTCCTAGATCAGCTCATTTCTGAGCCTAAATAAAATGAATCGAAATAAAATAACAGCACTTAGACACAAAAATCCAAGCTTGAAACTTCATTTTTCATTACTTTTGTAGTTTAGCAGGAACTGAACTGCTGCCCAAGAAACTGATGATCATCTAGCATTATGTTTTCTCTAACAAATGTAACATAATCTCTCTTTATCTGTTGCAGAGCCAGGAGATTGGCTTTCAATGTCCCGTTATGGTTAGCATTTGTTGTGAATAATGAATGCTAGTACCACTAAATATTTCTAACTGTTTCCTAATTTCAGCTTCAGAAGACATACAATTGCCTACAACAAAATTTCATGCAATGTGTGTAGATTTTTAAACTCCACCCAAAACTAGACAGAAATGATGGCTGGATATCGAAAGGTCTAGTAGGTCCATTTAGACAGCACTTTCAAAATATGAGATAATAGTCAAGTCACTGAATTTCACTGGGCTCTAAAATAGCATCCAAATGGCTGACTCACAGACTTCTTTCTGAACAAAGTAACTGATGTGAGCACCTGTGTCAGAAGTGAAACCTCTGCAAATGAAATATTTATAAAAGGTTAAAATATTAAGTTGATGCCCACATTTCAATTTTCACTCCTTCCGAACAACTTTTCTTTAGTAAGTGCCCCATCTGCACTGAATTTAGATTATCAGCTCTGTGATGTCAGAGGAACACCTTCCTTAGTTTTGTGAAGTAGCAGGATCATTAATGCTAATTAATAATGTATAATACAATAGCATATAAGGAAGAGTTCAGGAGTTAAGCTTTACAAAATGCCCATGGAAAGAAGGAACAATATTCCACTCCAGACTAAGGGTTTTTCTGGTGATAGAGGTAAAAACACATAAAGTAAAACCTTAAAGAAATCCCAACACTCACAGCCAGTGCAGTTCTTAGTTACGGTACTGCTTAATGTGAATATCAAAATAAGACTCATTAATTTTTCATTTATTTTTAATTTGAGAGTCAGAAGGTCATAGTGCAGTTTTCCATTACGTGTTAAATCTTAGGTGTGTTTATGCATCTACCCTATTATATTAAGCAAAATAAAACATTAAAATAGCTTATAAAATAAAAAAGCTTCAATTTTCAGAAGCCACGAAGAGAAAATAAGCATTTTCAAACCTAATTGGGCTTCTGTGCATGTGGCACACTAACAGTTGAACAAATTAACAGCTAAACAAAAGTCAGTATGAGAGCTCAGGCACTTGTCTCTAATTCATATTCATGTTCAGCACTACGCAGAGCCTAATTAGTTAATGCCATTGTCTGCCTGCCACGCCAGAGCTGTAGTTAAACAATCCTACAGAAAGGAGTAAAGAGGAGGGGAGATACATAATGCATTGTGCCTCATTTCTTGACTTCCTTATTCCCATGTACTCTAACAGAAAGCACAGAAACTTATGCTTTCCTCAGAGTTCTCATTTTTCCTAAGAAAGGAAAGCATTCTCTTTGCTACCAAATATGAATATTGGTCAGGTTCTTGATGAAAGATGCTTTTTTTTCTGAATGTACCAAGCAAAGAGCCCAAACAAAAAAAAATAACTTTAAAAGGCCATATACCAGAAAACTCAGGCAGTCAATTCAAGAACTTAAGTTAAATCTCCAGTGCTTTTACTAGCAGAGATACATTTTAAGAGACTTGCCTACAGCATTACAAGCCCTAAAAATGTATGTTCATTTGCATCCCTCGCATATGTTGCAAGACATGCAGGTGTCCTGGCTGTGGTGCAAGCTTGGCCCAGGAACACAACCTTCCTTCTATCCCCTAGGCACCTGAAATTTTAGACCCCAAACATTTCTTATTAAAAACACACTAACAAAGTTAATATGTAATAAAAATAAAATCAGCTCAGTAATTGCTGCCAGTAGAGAGTGAATCAGTGAATCAGAATGACATTTATTAGAACACAAAAAAATCACTTAAATTTTTATTGCATATTCCTGATTGCTCCTTTGCTTCTCAACTTTGCAGGGAGACCAAGTTAGCCACAGGTCTGACAAATGCCATTTACGGTCAGGTGGAGAAGATATTACCCTAAATGTGATGTACATTTTGAGAGAAAGTGACCTATAGTTTAATTCTATATTCACAATGCTGGTCTTAAAAGGAGCAACTAGAGACTAAGCCAAACCTGACAGATCAATAAGTATCCTTTCTCTTCCTATTCCTTTCTTTCTCTTCTCTCCACACATGGCAGTCACTGTCACAAAGATGGAAACCAATCCGAATGGAGAGAACAGTCACAAAGATGTGCAAACACACCAGGTCTGCTGGTGCACGAATTCTGTTCTTGTCTTTTCTGCAAGGCAGGTGTATCTAATACCAGAATGAGCTGCATGAAGAATCATTCACTGTAGTTTTAACTCGAGCAAACTTCCCTCAGATTTTTTTGCAGGTGGCTTTCTACCATCAGCACACTGTTGTCTGGCACATGTGCAGCTGAGCCATCTGAGGGCTATGTTCTTAGTGGCATGTAGAGCCATCAGTTTGCCAGTTCACAGCTAAATGCTTTCAGCATGGCCACAAATCACAAGCTGCAGCTCTTCTAAAGTACCTGGCAGACTGGATCACAACTTGCAGCAGTTTTCAGCCTGCCATCAACCTTTCAAACAATGGGAAGGACAAAGCATACAAAGCACAGCCCCCTGGCTGCGCTGCAAGCACTGGAGGAGCTGCCTGGAAGAAGCACCCTATTCAGCTGAAAAGTTATTATAGATCTACAATAAAAAAATACACAAATATCTAAAAGTCATAATGAGGTGCTGTGTTTCTTCAGCCCAATTCTGACATGTATTCCACCAAAAATGTATCTATTCCAAGACACAAATAAATATTAAATTTCCAGTTAAACAATTGTTACTACTAAAGACTAAGTTTTGTAGATTAATCCAATTGCTACCCTAAGTAGTTAAAAATAAAGATTAAATAGCAAAAATATTCCCTGAATAGATTTTTCCAAAGGCTTAGGACAAACTAGACAAAGAAAGCACTGGAAGCTCACATAGCAACAAGTATGAAATCTTGGGCGAGAATGTAATTAAGCACTGTAACAAACCTTCAGTTTCAGATCTTGCAACGTGTTGTCACAATCTCTAGACATTCTGACCTCCTGAACAATTTTAAAATTAAGGAATTTGCAAAGACTTTACCAACACCTGGTCTTTCATACACACTGAAGTCTAGCATATCACCTTCCAAGGGTGTGAAACAGTAATTGCTGTGTTGTCTTTATTTTATGGTTTGTCATCCCACCTTTCTTGCAAAGGTAGTTGCAATTTAGCTGCTTCATTAAGTCAGATCCCAGAATACAGAGTTTTTTCCCTGGAAGGTGACACAGAACGTTGTGGGGTATAAAAGCCTAACACAGAATCACTTACTCTAGACCATATGGTTTCCAGCTAAGTGTTCCTTTATCTTGGCTTGGCTGAAACATTCTTACTGAAGTGTCAAATTTTGACTTTACGCAATGTCTTTTTCAGTCCTCAGATTGCTTTTAACTTTCCTTCAGACTGTGAAAACAATTCTTGCTAGGAAGAATTATATTTCCCAAGCTACGTACAATGGCACAGGCTCAATAAGAATTCAAGTTTTCAAAAGAGGAAGAATTGATAGGAGTAAAAACAGCAATAAATCTCTAATATCTGAAAGCAACTTAGACATGTCATTTTTTTGTCCCTGCATTATTTCATATTTCTTCAGAACGAGTTAGGCTAAATAAATCACAGTAAAACTATCCAAAGCAATTTGTTACCTCAAAATAAGTTTGGCAGTTATTGCAACAGACAGTGTTTTATTGCAGATTTCAAATCACCATGAATGACACCACATACATCATCACCCAGGAGATGATGGTCTAAATGGGAGTGCTATGTCAAAATCTAAGCTGTCTTTTGTCTTTGTGCCCAGGCTGATCTAAGCTTTTAAATTGTTCACTAGTTTAATTCAGTATATGAACAAAAGCAAAGGAATTCTCCCTTTGCAGTGATCTAAAATGTATTCACTCAGTTTAACACACTGAAGGCTTAGACTATTTTGTCATATCTCATAAAACGTCCCCAGACAGTCTGGACACGGCCTTCCAAAGGCACACTTGTGGGAAGTTTTCTGACCCCAAGAATAACGTTTATCTTAGATACTATTAGGAATAACCAAATGCTGATACAAACCTCTCACTGATATTAGTCACATTTGAGTTGATTAAATGAAAAATTAATTTACTTCAGAAAGTGCAAGCAGCAATCTTGAAACGTGAAACTACTCATAACTTAGCCCCCGTGTTCTGTGCTGAGTTATTAACCACTCCAGCTCCAGCCAAGGGCAATTCTAACTCCTTAACACAAATACAATATACTACAAAGAGCATTTGTCAAACACATGCTTGGAATTAAGAAAAGGTTTTTTTGCAATCAACCAACTTTGACACACTTCTCAAGAACACTATTTGCGCTCATGTTTATATGGAAAGAAGAATTGGATGGTAAGGCCAATCCCTCCAACACCAAAGCCACAGCCATCTTTCCACGGCTCACGTAGCTCTGTCCTGCTTACTGGGTTTTAAGATTCAGATAATTCAAAATGTTATTTGTTTCTTATCTTGGATACTTCACATGGTCCCAAGTCCTGCAGTGTCACTGCATCTCATAACCTTCAACGCACACCCCTGCATCATCTCTTCGAGACAGAGAAACACCTCTGCTTTTTCAAGAGGGGAAGCTTTGGTATAGATGAGCAGTTTATTTGCCCAGCAGTTATCACTGAAATTATGCAACATAATAGCTTCTCAAATCCCACAGCAGCATCTTTAAGACTTAAAGGTCCTTTTTCTCATGCCTTGATCCACAACACACTTCATTCTCCAACATGGCTTTACAGCAAGCTCTCCACAACTCCGATCTATCAAAACCAGAGGCTGGATCTTACTGTCTCTCCAGTTTTGTCCTTAAATACGTTTGAAGTTTGGTTCATAGCGAAAATATACTAAGGCTCTATGCCCTAGGACCTAAATATTGAAAGGGAACTTCAGACACTAATTGAATTAAATCCACAGAACATACAGACCCAGAGCTGACCTGTGGCTCTCAGTGTCGCCTGCACGTGATACAACAAGAGAAGGAAAAGCCAGAAAACTCTGGGAAGAAGAAAAAAAACATTTTCAAAGAACTATTTTAGTTCCTTAATTGTTCTCACAGCTCGGGGCTGGGGGGAAGTTAAGTGCATGTTCAAATATTTCTAAGAAAAATGGAGTAGAATTTCCTTGTTCCATACAGTCATTGTACGAATAGTGAAAAAAAGCCCACTGAAAAATGGACATGGAAAAAACAGGGTTTTTTTCCTGTGTGTGTGTAATGGAGAAGGCTTGAGTCCTTACAAGAATAAGCTTGCCTTTCTTTTGCTAAATGCAGAGAAAACTGAAGGTAGAAATGCCTTATTTAAAGTGCTAAGATTTTGTGACCTATTTGCCTCCCATAGGTGGATTTCTTGTATAGAGGAATACATAGATTTAAAATAAAAACTTATGATCTGCTAGCACATGGATCACTTGGCACTTCTAAAAGATTTAAGTTTGATACATTTTAGAGGAAACTGCTTCCATAATAAACACTCCTGTGTTCTGAACACTATAATACACCACGTTTTCTTTCATCTCTACATAGGTACAACAAGCAGAGTACTCTGAGAAACAGTTCTGCCTGGCAACACTAACCTAAGTTAACTTCAGAAGAAAGCAACCCACTATATATAGGGCTCCATTAGCCAGCCAAGCTAACAATGTTGGCTGTCTTCCAGAGAAGCACTTTCACTCTCCTGGAGCCATAGGGACCACTGCAATTGCATGCAAGCAGGGAGTAAAGGGAGGAGCAGAAAATGGCAGTAATGCAGGGGGAAAGAAAGGATTTCTGGCAGTACAGCAGTACTTCATTTTTTAATGGAAACAAAGTTGTTGACTTTCATTTGTGCATTAATATCTTCCCCTCCTTCATTCTTGTTTTAACTCAGCTAGCTGAAAAGTCCAGCTGCTCTGTGCACAGATTAAACCTCGATGGTGTCTCATTAAAATGTATGCCACCAATCATATCTGACTCACACCCAGGAAAACAAAAGTCGCTCTGGGTGAGCTGGAGCATTGTATGCAGAGCACTGCTCCTTCAGGGCACGCAGCCGACTCAAGTTACTGGCGCCTCCGGCACCAAAAAGACTGAGCCGCTTAAAAGAGAAAACACTGGTAAGCAAACTGTCTTACTTCATTTCTACCTCCTTGTTCCTTTCCTTTGGTGGTTCACTGTCATCTTCTCTTGCTCTTACTTGTCCTTCTGTGGTTGACAGAACTGGACTGGTGGCTACAGCAGAGATCGGATGAAGGGAGATCCTCTGCCTCTCAGAAGTAGAAACGCGGGGGAGGTTTCCTCATAGAAACCCAGCATCTGCTGCCCAGCAGATAATCTTGCTCCACAAAGATATCCAGGGCTCAGAAACTGAAACAACTACAGAACTGACTGGCGGGCAAGAACCTGCCAGAGGTATGGGATGATGGGTTGTGAAAGATGAGAGAACTAACTCCTGTCTCTCTGCCACAGAGAAAATAAGACCTACCTGCAATGAACAGCAACAGTAAAACCTTTCACAAGAAAGCAAAGGCCAATGACAAGCACAACAGACAACTGAGCCTAGAGGAGGAGGCTGACAATTTCAGGGCTGGAGGCAATACTATCCCAGAAACCAATATGTCAAAGAGAGGAGAAACAGCTTTGCGTGGCTGTGGTAGAAGGACACTGAGCGAGAGACAAACACTTGAGCAAAGGAAAGGCTGCTCAGAGGCAGTGCTCTTACTACAGCCCTTTCTGTTTTGCATCTCTTGTCTCTGCCCTCTCTCTTCCCCCTTGTAACCTCCTACCATTAACCGAAGCACTATTTTACCCACTTGGATACAAACATATTTAAAATGTCATTTACTTAAAATATTGTTTTGGATGACTGGGCAGAGAATATACAGTCATTTCACTTGCTTCTGGGTGTAAGTCAAAACACTATAAATTTCTGCCCAGTTTATATGCTCATTTCCTTTCTGTCTACTCTGATGTGTTCTGTCCCACTCCTGAGGCCACTGAGCTGGTTATAGCTACAGCTGTAGAGTTTCTGAGCTGGGAAGTCAATCCCAGTAGCAATGTCTTACCTGCCAGGCCAGTTCCTACCCAGGAGGTTTGCCAAAAGCAGAAAGCTGTAGCACTGCAGCAGCAGCAGTAGTTTCATATTAAGCCAAAACTGTAGTGTTCAGTAAATGTCACTCTCCTGCTGAATCATTTCCAGACAGCATTGAGGGATTTGACCATTTCCATAGCATGTTGAATAACACTGCCCTAAGTATTCAACAAAGCCTTAATATATATATTAAACACTTAATATATATTTCAGAAATTCTCCCAGCTGGATTTGAGGCACAAAAAAAGGCCCATCCTTCTACATTCTGGCTCAGAATAAAATATCACAGCTTTTAGAAATAAACTGCACTCCTAAAAATCAAACTTACGTGAATATTAATGAGCTAAATGTTTTAAAACCATCTTTAAAATTAACACAGGTAAATAGCATTCCAGTTGAGCTTACCCTCTTCTCTCAGTCTCAAGCTCTTTCTGACACTCTATTCTAGTTCATTCTCCATATGCAGCTTCTGACCTTGTAGTGCTCTTTTTGCCCATTAAAAACTCCACTGTTTTAATAGTGCAGTGGGTAGCTAGGTTGAAATACAGCTGCATTTAAATTCAACTTGGTGCTAAAACAGTTTCTGTGTTCTATAAAGAGAAACAAATGGCTGTCAAGAGATCTCACCTTCCTTTTATCTTCTGTATGAAGTCATATTTAAGTCCTCTTTCAGCTTAATAAAGTAGTAAGTGCAGCTAAGAAATATAAACATTTTCTCAAGAGCTCAGGTTCTTCCCTAACCAGTTTGATAGAAAAATAAAAAGCAAAAAAACCCAACAAAAAGCCCCACAAGGGAGTGCAATCTCAGTTGTTGATCCAGAAGAAAAATTCATTATGTAGTATTTCCCCTAGCTCCCCCCCTATTAACACCACAGAATAGCATCTGAGCTGTGATGAGCTTTGCGTGTGCCATGATGAGTTTGAGGGACATGGATTAGCCTACAGGTGCACACGTACAGCAGAACAACTGATGTACAAGCTCTGAAGAAGTGAACAAGTCAGTAACCCTGGGGGTGTTTGTCTATAAAAAAACTTCCTAGAGACGTGTAAACAGTTCCTTCTCCTAACCTGCACGACCAACTTTTCATTTACAAAAGATTAGATGCTTCATGCAAGCTGAGGATTGCACACAGAAACACAGCTTCTCCCAGACAGGACATTATCATTTTTATTTCTCTCACATACAAGCTCTCCCCAAATGCCCATTCATCTCTATTTTCTACTTACAATGAAATGAGAGATTTCAAGCCCTTGAATGCATCAGGCGCTATGTCAGATATTTGATTCTTGCTGATGTCTCTGTAAAGAGAAGGAAAGATTAAACAGATATTTGTAAGCATGAATCTGATGAAAACATTTTAGCTGTTGTTTATAGGAAGAATATACTTGATACATTACAGAACTAAAAGGTCATAAAAACTCAGAGAAATTATAAGCTATGTAAGGACACGAATAGACAAATTCAAGGATTGATCAGAAAACAACTGTCAGTATGACAGACCATAGCCTGAAAAAATCAGCAGCTCCCCTGTTAATAAGTTCTCTCATTTCATGGATGGTGAGAGCTTTATGAAGAGCTTTGGAGAATGAGGTAGCCCATTGAGTAAAAACTGTCAATAAAACAATTTTAAGAGCTATTAATAATGGAGATTGCATTGTGACTCTGTGGTGGCCCTCCAGCACGAGGAGCAGCCTGTGACAAACCATAAAGGTTGTCTGAATGTTTAAATGCAGGTATGGAAGGCTAATTTTATAAAAGTACACAAGAACATATTTTGATTATAAGTTAAATAATAGAGAAGGTGAGAGAGTTTCTAAGGTAGCTAGAAAGGGCTGGCAGGACATGCATTGAGGAAGATGGTGGGATTAACAGTGCCAGCATGGCATAGGCAGCAGGGGGATGTCTTCTGAGGCAGCAAGACTGTGCTCGTCTACAAGAAGAAACCTTGGGTAAATGAAATGTAAAGATGAACATAGTCATAAACACCAGAAACATGCAGTGTAGTCAAACAAAACTCCCATCAAAACTCTAGGGAATTCCATTAAGGGTTAGTCTCAATTTATATGAAACAATAACAATAATCCTTAGGAAGATAAAATTCTTCTGAGGCAAGACTTTTCCCACACCATCTCTGCTTAATATTGATGGGAAAGAGGATGGGGAACAGACTGCCCAGGCCTTGACCCCAAAGCAGGCACCAGTGTCACTGAGGGACTGGGCACTGTACCACTGATGTCTGGTTTTTAGTGGTCCAAAGAAAACAAGCAGCGCAAAACTCTACCACGTCCTTGATCTGGTGAGGCAGGGGAGAAGATGGTCAACACAGCACTGGCAAGTCTGCCCAGAGTTTTCAGAGACTAAGGAAAGACACTTTGAGTGTCTGAATGGGAATTGTGGACCTTTGGAGACAGCAGCACTCTGCGGAACACCCTGTCAGGAAGCCCCAGCAAGATTCCACCATCTGTTACGATGTCAGTGGAATTCAGTCATAGCCTGCTGTCCTTTTCTAAGGGAAGTGTGCTCCTGGTTTGGAAAACAGCCTTCAATTCTAATCATAACTAACCAATTACACAAAAATATATATAGACTATGCCACAGTTTCTTTATAGATGGAGCCAAATTTCCTGCACTTGGGACTCAGAGGCTCAGAACCGGGTGCCTTGTCATGACTGTCACTGCAATCCAATCTGTCTGTCAATCAGTTCAACCAGGTGCTTTGCTACAGGCACAACTTTCAGTCACCTCGTTGCAGTCACTGACAGTTGGTATCAGCTTGTATCAGTTGTATCACAGCTTTTCACTGAAGCTGGAGTAATGCAGTATTTCATGTACATCTTCACTGTTATTTCCACAGGGACACAAACTAAGGATCCCAATCAGACTCTAAACATCACTTGAACAAGAACTCAGGAATCAGAAAGTAAGAAGGATTTCCATTCTATACATGTTTCTAGCTACAAATTCTGCTGGACACAGAAATCCCACATAAAATGGGGTTTTCTTTGGTGCTTTTATAAGGCTTGGTTCTTTCATAAGGCTCATGAAACAACTGCTCTGCAATCTACTAATGTTTTCTGTTACAACATCCTGCCAACAAGGACAGCACTCGGAGAAGGCTTCCGCTCAACTCACAGCAGCCAAATTTGTGACAGCAAAAGAAGGAATATTTATTTTTACACAGGTTTTTGTGAAATTTGCTTAGACTGCCTGGCAGATTTTTATCTAGTAATTCTTATATAAGCAGAAGTCATATGTGAACCTGTGCTATCTGTTTATTAAGGAACATATTAAAACCTACTACAATGACGTGAAATCATGACTTTGCTGAACAAGGACAATGATCTGAAAATGGGAATCTAGTTTTGAAACAAGTACTTGATTTGCTACATTTCAACATTTCCATCCTTTCTTTCTCCCCATGTCCAGATGCTAATGAATGTATAACTAATGGTGCCTGAACATGCATAAATGCCATGCTGGGTGATGACACTCACTGACTTCATGCAGATGCACTACAATCAGCATTAGAAGATAATTAGACACATTATTTCCTTTCCATTAGAGCCCAAGCTCCACTGCTGTTGGATAAGGAGGCTCCATTTCCCTCTGCCTTGACTGAGGCAAAGGGATTCAATTATGTCCTCGTATTTTTGTTCCCTTCCTTTGGTCTACTTTGGTAAGATCACCCTATTCTGTGCTTGATTTACATCAAGATAAAGAGATACAGGTTTTTCTAACCTGCACAATTAAGTCAATTTAGATCACATAAGGCTCATTTTTATAGTTTAGGTTATCTCTGAATCACTCAGTGGAAATGTGGCTCTTTAGCTGGAAATGTAATAAACTCATCAGGATTCCTCCCAGGCAGGGAATACATTAGTCACCTCATACTAATCTCCCCACACCTCTGACAGCTCAGTAGAGATCTTCCTTCAAAAGGTTGTTGGACACACCTTGCGGGGTGCCAGTGCTCACTTACCAGTTAGGGACACAAACTGGTTTTGACTTTGCATCAGGGAAGCAAGGATACCCTGTGAGTCACTGTATAACGTATGACTGTATGGCTTAAGTAACTTTACTGTAAAAGGTTTTGAAACAAAACAGATTTATTTTTAGATGCAGCCAAATGCAAAATTATTAATAGCATTGGAGGGATATTCTCTTTGTTGACTAACAGTATTAGAAACAGATTACTCGATTATCTCTAACTTGTGAAATGTTCTCATCTGACAAGGGTACTCAGCAAAAATCCATGTCATATATGGCTTAGTTTTTAGAAGTTGCTTAACAAAAGTAGCAATGCCACAGAGCTACTGGGAAGACTGTGAAATCTCAATGTGTTTTCTGCTAATATACGGCAAAATTAAGTTTACAGCATGAAATGCCACTTACAGGCATCAGAGCTAGAGTCGTAGAAACACGTTTTTCCAAATGACTCTTATGTACTTGGCTCTTAATCTTGTGCTACAAACCTGTTGCTTAAAAGCCTCAGAAAAGCAAAGACAAAATGGGAGACGCAATCAACTTTGGAACGTGCAGGCTTGAAGTTACAGAACAATGGTAAAAGGACAACTGCTATGTAAATGACTTCAAAATGGCATGTCTGGGCTTGGATACTTCATGCAATAATGACAACAGCTCCTGCCTCTGGAGATGGGATGTACCTCCTTCCAGTCTCTCAAACCTAAAGCCCTTGAATAACTGAGCACAGAGCTAGGACCTATTACATTCACCCCAAACCCAGAGGAACCAGCATCCCAAATTACGTATTCAACTGCATGTTCGAATTCTGCAGGTGCCAAATTTTCCTTCTAAGACAGATAGATTTAGCTTCATGTAATTGTATGAGAGCATGGGGTCAATTATGATGAAGTCCAAGACACAGAAGATTTCAGCTCCTTTGCTAAAACCCAATCACCAAAATAACTCTCCCATCGTGGAAACTATTGAGGAGACACTCTAGACAGCAAACTTCAGCTAGATCAAAATATAAGACTTTAATTAATATACATAGATCTTCTGTTATCATCTCAACCTACTAAAATCAAGGCATATAAAGATTATCTTGGACAACTGGCTGTTACTTAAAAATTAATCTCTGTTGTCCAATTCTTTAAGAAACGGAACTGCATAATTTTGCAAGAAATACTCAGTAAACAGTCAAAATACTGCAAGTGCTGCAACTTTAACAAGGAGAGAGGTCAATAACCAAATGGCAAAACATCACGCTTGTCAGGGGACATTCTGCAGCCTAACTATCCATCCCAAGTTCTTCCACAAAATGCTGTCACATTAACCAAGCTTTGATACAGATCATTTGGCACAATAACTTATTATTTAACTATGAGTTCAGATCTCAATGAGTATGCCAATTACACTCTAGAAAGCTGTTAACACAACTTGCTAATGGAATTCTGCTGTGAAATACTAACATTAATCATTTCACATAGTAAGTGCTGCATTGGGCTGAGCAGCTAGTCAAGTTAAAGAACATTTTTTTGGGCAACTCCTATAAAACTAGAGTTCACCAGTCATGAAAAAATGAAAGGAGACAGTAAAACATTGTCAAAATCTAAAATTAGTCACACCTCAGAAAGAACTAAGTAGTGACTTCAATAATGGAGAACTTACACGTTAGGTCACTGAAAAAGGATCCATCATTTTTCACTAAAATTACCCTCCTGCTATCTAATACAGTACTTCTTTAAAAATACATACAGCTATATTGAAAGTCAGACAGAAGAACAGAGACTCTATAAGACTGATGATGTGACCTGTTAAATATTAAGATCCATATTTACAGCTCTTCAGCTCTAGGAAATTGATAAGTTTGTGACAAACACAGTAATTTTAAATCCGAAGGCACAGCACAAGCTCATTTCAGTTTCCAAAAGCATTAGCTCTCTGATAATCCAGTGCCATCTTTGAAATGAACTGAGAGTTTCTTAATTCCAGTAAGTATTGCTCATATTAGAAAATAAGAACTGTAAAGGCACCTTTTCTGGCAGTCACACCACTGAGCTACAAAGACTGAATGACTTTTGGAAGTTACTGGTCTTACATCTTGATGCTACGGGGAAGCGGGAGTAATTTGTTTTACCATTGTCTGTGTCATTGCACTGCTGACAAAACACCTCCTCTATGTCACTTAGAAATGAAAAGACTGGCCAGAGAGAATGCCCAGATTATCTGCACGACAGTGCTGCTACAAATCAGGATTATTTTTTTTAAATCCAAAGAGAAAACACAAGAGCTAATAAGAAAAGAATTGCCTGGGTATCTACTGGTGATTAAGAATCTGAGAAAACAGGCTCCAGCAGGTTTCTTTGTTTTCTTGTAAACAGTCAAACTATTTCAACATCAGAACACTGAACACACTACAAAAAAAATCCTAATTACTCTGCAAGAACATCCACTCCTCCTATAACTGACTGGGGTCAACTACATTGAAGTGGTGCAAACAGATACCAGAACGTATGAGGGACAAAAAAAATAGAACTTAAAAGTTCTTTTCCAAGGAAGTAGATTTGAAGTTTGAACAGACTAACAACTAATTAGCTCACATAGTTTATAATAGGAAGTAAAATTAAGCATTATTAAGGATTTCATGCACTGTTAGGCATCCTGAACCAACTTCCACTGTTGCTTACACTTTGAAGAGATTATTTGTGCAATCCCCAGAGATTTCCACGCTGCAATTGCCAATATGTTTCTAAAATAAAGATACTGAACTTGAAGCTGGAAGATTCATAATTGCTCTTGCATGTTGGACTTATTAAAACTTACATTCTCTTAAGCTTCTTGTACTGGGTAAAAGCTCCAGGGGGAATGATTTTGATGAGGTTTTGTTCCAAACGTCTGAAAACAAATAAAATAATATACGTTAACTACACAGTTATTGGACAGGAATAAAATTAAACATGATAGCAATTTTTAATATAAATACAAACCAATTGTATACATTTTTTATGCAAACCAGGTTTTTCTTTTGAAAACCACTAAATGGAGAAAGTACTAATAAAATAACTTAGAAGATAAAATGATCTCATTGATTACATGAAGAGTGTACAGAAAAAAGGCTATAGAAATTGCACCTTTGAATCTCATGAAATTACTGAAGAATACTAGGTATATTTTAATGCTACTTAACAAAAGTTAATGTAGAAAACACAGATATTTCCCTTCACTAGTTTTTATAAATAGTACATAGCTATCTAAACTAAAAGCTATGCCATATTGTGACAGGTTTATAAGCAAATTCATAATACTAACATTCTGAAAACCAAAGCGGAATTCACTGCAATACAAATCCAGACTTTTAAGGGGGAGAGGAAGTCTACGTTAAAACAGAACAAAAAAGGACTCTATCTTCCTATTTTAAGTACCAAATACTGAAGGTATTCTAATAGTCCAGACCACATGAAAATGCTGTTGATTTCATTTCGGAAATTTGGTTTGAAAGAAGTATTCTTTATGAGGTTTCATAAATGCAGGTTTTGCTAACACAAAATGTAAGCAGCTTTAAGATACCACATACAGTAACCACTAAGATTAATTTCTGTTCCTTCCCAGAAGTATTTTCAAGTCTTTGTCAGCAAGTTCCCCAAATTCCTGTTAAAAGGACTGTCTTCACCTCGGGTGAACCCTAAATATTCATCTCAACTAGAAATGTAAAAGTTGATCCCCATACAACAAATTCAAATGACCATAGCAGCTAAAATTCTACAATCTGAGACAGAACAGAAAGCAAAATTTGATTTTACTTAGCTCTTCCTTATTATTCAAGCATTGTGTATTTTTTTTCCAAAAATGTCATAAAAAGAAACAGCTTCAATAGCATAAACCTGTGGCTGGAGACGGTTTAGAATTGAAATACAAAAACATACTGGAATGACAGAATGAATCACTCCAGTCATTTAGAGCTGCTGCAGCAATGCAGAGAGGAGAAAAAATTTTAAGATCAGGAACAGAGATAAAATGAAACACAGGGAGAAGCAAATCATGGATTTTAAAGGACTTGAGAATAATCTAGAAAAAATGTGCAAGGCCCATCAGCTCTTGATTGCACAGCATATCCTTCTGTTGATCTGTGCTTTCAATAGACCAAAAATCATCCCCTTGAAAATTAGATATTTTGCCAGCTCAGTCATGCTCTAAGAAGCTATTTAAGTCATGAATATTGTGATACTTGCACAGTCAACTTGTACAGTCAGTGTGCATGCTCTCTGTTTCTGCTGCAGTCTGTTCTCAAGGTTGTGATCGGAGTTAAATCTATTCATTGTTTGTGATTTGAATTCGTGTCTGAGATTTCCCTTCCAGTTGGTCTAAATATAACAAGCTTCATTTCTGGCAAGTCCACAGTGAAATGTAAATTGCTGTAAGCTTCAGCAGGCTGCTGTTGTTGGGTATTTGTCACCAGAATTAGCACTACACATACTCTTCCCATAAAGGCTTTTTGTCAGCTGGCCAGCTTGGTGTTTAACTCCTCCCAAGTGTTTCAATGCAGACACTTCTAGGAACAAAAGAGGGCCATGCCTGTCCAATTCCCTTGCCTTATGGATGGAACTGGGGGCTCACACAGGTTGCACACAGGCCCAGCATAGGGGTCCTCCCAGGGAATCATGGCCACGTTTTATAATCACTTAAAATTGCAAGGAAATTTTAGTGACTCAAGGATTGAGATACACAGAAATATATACAGAAAATTTCCTCCCAAGAGGCCAAAAAAGCCTTACCCACAGATCCTGAGTAATAAGTAAATAATATATTTCTAGAAAAGGTGGAGAAGAATGCAGAAAATGAGTTGTTTCTGAGCACTGCCTTCTGCAGCAGCATTGAATTTTTCACCCTTTCCTACAATACTTGTAGCAGGTGGCTTGTACAGAAGTAGATGGACAAGACTGTTGTCATCTGCTGCTGTATTTTCACCTTAGCACCTTACATAGGAAGCTCCTTGCAAATCAAGGACCAAAGACTTCCCATAGCACGTGAAGCTTAGTGCACTACAAGCAGTACAGTGTGCTCTCATTGAGCTGTGTTTGCAGGAAATGTGGTGCCTACATTTCCCAACCCAGGCACAAAATGTAGCTCATCTTGGAGCATTAAATAAAGTGCAGCACCAAGTAAGTAAGTATTTCAGAAGTATGAAGTACTAATCTGTATTCCATTTACTTTTTTCATAAACTCATGTTATAGATTGACAGGCAGAGGATGAAAAATGCAATGCAGTTACACTACTAAAATACTAGAAAACAAATTATTTGTATTAACACTTTGTGCTTTCACCTCATGTGAGCTCATAAATGACATGTGAAGGACAGCACAGGATTAAAAATCTCTAGGAAGCACTAGGTTTTGCCAGAAGGGGTGTTGGCAATTTCAAGGTGATGAAAGTTTAATTATAAACCACTGTTATCCATGATATAATGGAAAACTGCTGCTAGAGGTGCCATCTTTCATATAAAGTGCAAACCCAAAGTTCTTACCTAGTGTTGTCCTTTTTTTTTCTCCAAAAAGTGAAAAGCTAATCTAAAATTAACAGCCACATTTTACTTCTGAGAAAATTACCTATTTTACCTAGACCACGCTCTCTGGAGAAACTATTTTCAAGGTTTATCCCTGCACACTATGAAGTGCTGTCATACACTATCAACCCACCTGTGCTAGTGCAAAGCAATATCCATGAGTTCATTTTTTTGGTGTATCACCAGGATATACTATAAAATAATTTTACAACACATTTGAGAACTCTGTACAAGACAGACAGTCCTAAAAGGCTAAATTACGATCATCTGAACTACTATACCCCACATTAAAGGTTTCTTACAACTCAATAAAATTTCCCTCTATTTTCCTCTGGTATTTCATAATAAGATCTCTTCATAAAGACTCCACAAGTAGAATTCACAAAACTGATAAAATAAATTGGCCGTGTTCAAACCTCTTGGGGGCTTTTGTTCCTCCTTTCAGTTACCCATTTCACTGTGCCGTGTCGCCTGCTGCCAGCTGCATCACTGAGATGAACTGAAGCACATCTCCCCCCTTCTGACACACAACAATGCTCTATCGGCCTCTCAAAGCTTTATTTTAGAGTCTTTGACAACAACATCAAGAGACACGAATGATTTCCTTTCTCTTCTTTAATATAATGTTGGAGATTGGAAAGTATGAGGGCCCAATGGATTCAGGTGCATTTCTTGTAATAACATGATGTTAGACAGGATAAATTCCTCCTCCTTCCCATTCTCTTCAAATGACTTTGCAGCAATGAGAAGAAAAAGCAAATATACTGGAGAAAAGAAATAAAAATCAGGGGGAAACTATGCAGCTAAACACGAAAAGCTATCCCAGAGTAAAGAATAAGCACTCAAATTCCCATGCTAATCCATCTCAAAGTTCACGGAGGTGCAAATCTTTTCATCACCTCCTCCTCTGGCGCCTGCACTGCTCACACCCAGGATGGCAAACCTCAAAGGATAAAAAACTCTGCCTAATGCTGCCTTCGCAGAGCCAGCTCACACTCTTGGGAGTGACGAAACCATTTGTCTTGAAGAGTGATTCCCTCTGCAGAGCGGGGGAGACAAACGTATTAATTTGGACCTTAACTATCTCTTTCATTGAGGGAAAGAAAGAATTTGTTATTTGGGTCCCTAATGGAGCAGTTTGCTAGCAATTTTCCCATTTCAAACACCGTCTCAGCTGCTAATGTGTAATGTTTTGTCAAGCTTACCTACCCATAACATAGACAAATCACTAGCTTGGAGAAAAAGAGAGAGGGAGTGAAGCATCAGGACTGATAACTCTTAGCTGTCAGATGAACAGAGCCTACAAATGAGACAGCCATGCTCTATTAACAGTGCCACTGAGCTCTTGCCTGAGATGTGTCAGCAACGCCCCTCTGCATTGGGCAGTCATGAACTTCCCTGCTGGGAGAGAGAGAGAAAGCGAGTGAATGAGCCAGATTACTCCCCCGATCACGTCGCTCAGCTCCCAGTGCTGGGGTGCTTTCGGGCTTGAATCACTCAGGCAGCCAACAACCAAAAGCAATCTCCCAGAGAGAGATCAGATCAGTGTGCAGCAGTAACCTGTAGCACACCCACGTCTGGCAGGATGCACACAACTGCGTGAAGGTTGTTGGGAAGGGCAAACCCCTCGCTTTTCTCCTGCCCTGAAAGCAGAGATTTGCAGGGAGCTGCTAAAGGACTGTTTGGGGGGAAAAAGCAACATGTGCATCCCCCACAGCGAAAAAGCTGGAGACAATCATTTATATTAGGCAGGAGGAAACTTCTAGAGCACAGCAATCAAGAGAGAGCCTCTTCCTTCTTGCCAAAGAGTGAGAGCAAATGGATTATAAAAGCTTCTTTGAGCATTATCTTACATTTATCTCATACTTTGGACTTACATATCTTATCTTACTTTTTGGTCTCTGATGAAGGAAGTCCGCAGATACATTTTCAGTATTTAAGAGTAGTAAATAATACTTAAAATCTGGTCTTCTTATTTTCTTATTACAAATACGAGGTAGGACCTGATCCCCATCCTGACCCCTTTCTTGCTGCTTTCATTTGAAATATCAGCTTTATTCCTACAATGCACAGCAGGCTCGTGTAGCTGCACTGAAATATCTACCCAAAGACAGTCCTGGATAGGAGGCATCCTTGTTGGGAAGGAAGGAATCTGGCCCTTAGTTACACAGTAGAGCCTGTGGTTTATTCTGCAGTGAAAAACGCAGCAGCTGCAGTCATTGCCCTTTACACCACAGCACCACACAGGGCATTTCTCTGCAAGGCTAAACACCTGCAGGCCTGTTGCTTCAGAAAGTGTTTATGGACCTGCATTACCAAGGAACAGCCTTTTTTTGGCTCTGCCTCTCACCCCTCAGCTCTCCGACACGTTGAAAACAAAGCGCTTTGGTGTGGCAGGACACGCAGCATTTTAAATATCTGTGCTTACTGCTTGTTTTAACAGACACTTAAAGCTTTCAATCTTTACTTCAGCCAAAGAGACTCTACCACCACTATAAAACCCTGAACACATATGGTTCTCCAAGACTTCTATACTGCTGCCTTTCATCGCAGTGCCTGAATGGCTTCCAAATACAATTAATAATATATATTATATATCCCTCTCATTGAGTCTGTCTTAGGAGCTGGAGAGCTGAGAGCCAGCAAATCGTCCACCTATGTTAATACAAGGTGACAATGAGAGTTCCCCTCCATATTCCAGCATTTGGTGGTGATTTTTAGGGTCTAGCTGTCAGGCTCCTGCTACAGTTTTAAAAAGATCTGCTCCTTAACTATTCACCTATTCATCTTCAATAGGCAAAATGTTATCAAGAATGAAGCAGCTTTTCAAAACAAACTTACCTAGGAAGCTACAGAGATAATTCTGCTCACCAAAAGATGCCTTTGAGCATGAAAACAGATATGATGTTGGGTGGGGAGGGACTTGTTGCAAGAGAGTACAGGGATAGGATGAGGGGTAACGGTTTTAAGCTGAAAGAGGGGAGACTTAGATATTAGGAAGATTTTTTTTCCTGTGAGGGTGATGAGGCCCTGGCACAGGTTGCCCAGAGAAGTTGAGACTGCCCCATCCCTGCAGGTGTTAAAAGCCAGGCTGGATAACACTTTGAGCAATCTGATCCAGTTGGTGGTGTCCCTGTCCATGGCAGGGGATTGAACTGGGTGATCTTTAAGGTCCTTTCTAATCCAAATTCTATGATCTTCTCACATACCATGTTTAGCTGATATAAGTTGATATAACTCTGCACTTGAGCAGCTGGTCAGGTATCTGCTGGTAAACGCTGAATTTCTAATGGCAGTCACGTCATGAATCCACCAGCTCTCCTGTGGCACGTTAATTTTGCATCAAACGAAGTAGAGACAAACAGGAAGACACCAGAGAAAGCTGTAGACTGGTATTTTGCAAACCAGTTTTTGAACATAACACTAATGTCTTTATCAACATAATGAGACAGAGTGCAGTAACACACTGCCAAACCTCAAGGTTTCTCCATCTATCACTGTGACACTCCACATTCCTAGCTGGAATTTTTGGCCCTTCTCATCACCTTGCATTGTGATTTCTCTTGTCAGTCTCATTCATTTATTTTCCTTGCTTCATCCTTGGAGTGCGAGTGCAGGCACCCCCCGAGCACGCTGCCAGTGCCTGAGCTCCTCACTGCGATGCCACAGTTGCGTGAACGGTCTGGGGGTTGTGCCCAGATGTAAAGCCAGGGACTTCCTGTGAGCTCCCCTGTGAGCCATCCTCGGTGGGTACAACAACTGAGGATTAAACAGAAGCTGTTTTGGGGCAGAACACAAAGCAGTGTCTCCCTACTCTTCTTTTAGACTGGAGAGAGATAATTTCCCATCTCAGCAGACTTTATTGAGTCGCATGGACCTGGGAAAAGAGTTTGCAGGAATAGTTTTACCTGCACACAGGCATGTGGCTGTGAACACAAATCCAGGAAAGAGGTCAGAGAGACTTGGCCATTCCCAAATCCCTACTACTGAAATCCAGCCTAACTGAATACTTTATTTGACCAGTACATATACGTTCATGCATGTTTACGTTTCCAAGATGTTTTGGTGCAGTAAACACAGCAGAAACATGGATCCCACTCCTGGATTTTTGCGACACCCTGTGATTCCAGTTTAGAAGGCTCCAAGAAGCCCATGGAAGTAGTCATGGCACATAGCCTGCCAGCATTCAAGAAGGATTTGTACAATGCCCTCAGTCACAGGTGGGATAGGAGCTGGACTCAATGATCCTTTTGAGTCCCTTCCAACTCAGGTAATTCTATGATTCCAAGCAGCTACATAGAGTGCTGCATAGAAGAAGAGGTTCTTGCATTCATTTCAGCAATGTAGAATCTGCTCTGAGGCTGACTCAGACTTCTGCTGAGCACTTTTTGTTGTTATTTATTGGTTTGAGGTTTTGGGAGGGGTGTTTTTTTGTTTGTTCATTTGTTTTTTTTATCTGAAGCTTGAAGTATATACTTGGGAGACACATGGTTTCTACAGTGCCTACTGGAAAGCAATAGCTGCCCTATGGTTACATTTCATAAATGTAAAACAGTAGAAATGATTTTTATAAACCAGACTTATGATGTTTGCTTTACTGAGAGTAGGTTTTTGTTCCTCTAGGTCCCAGAAAGACAAAATGCTTAACAAGTCACATTGCTATTTCATTGTTACTTTAGTAGGTCAGTCCTGCCCACCCTCTGTTGACTTCACAGAATGACAGAATGGTGGGGGTTGGAAGGGCCCCCTGGAGCTCATCCAGCCCACCCCCCCTGCTAAAGCAGGCTCACCTACAGCAGGTTGCCCAGGAATGTGTCCAGATGGGTTCTGAATATCTCCAGAGAAGGAGACTCCACACCCTCCCTGGACAGCCTGTTCCAGTGCTCCTCCACACTCACAAGGAAGTTTTTCCTTGTATTTGGGCAAGTGGAACTTCCCGTGTTCTGGTCTATACCCATTGCCTCTTGTCTTGTTGCAGGGCACCACTGAAGAGTCTGGCCCCATCCTCCTGACCCTTGCCCCTTAGACATCTATAAGCACTGGTAAGGTCCTCTCTTAGTCTTCTCCAGGCTAAACAAACTGAGCTCCTAAGAGATGCTCCTCATCATCTCTGTGGCTTCCACTGGACTCTCTCCAGAGCCTCCTTGTCTAAAGATTTCCATTTACTTCAAGAAACTTCCAGCTCAGACAGCTTTCCAAATTTTCTATCAATGCAATAACTACCTCAGGGAATGAGGATTTCAAGTTGATTTGCATTGTATTTGTCAAGTTGTAGCATAAAAATATATATTTAGACTTAGTGGAAAAGGAAGCAGTAACCTGACAGGGAGGAAAAAAAACAAACTGCTTAATTTATAATCTAACTTAATGTGAAAAGTTCTGTACATTCTGTAACATCTATTTTTAGGACACATTTACAAATACTGACATGGAAAAGGTAAAATACAAGAAATAAAGTAGGAAAATTCAATAGCTTTCTGGTAGTTGAAGTCCTGCCAGCTGTAATATTTTGCAAACAGAACAGATTCTGTCATCTGCATATAAGCATTCTTCAAATCCTTTGTTGTTTACCTAACTTCTTTTAGCAAAATAAACAGAACACATGTAAGCCAAAAGACAATTAGTGTTTCATGCAGTAAAAAATCTGATTAGTACATTTTATTTCAAAGTTATGATTCTATGCTCCCTATTTTATTTCCTCTGATTCCTTCTACTCTTTCATAATCAGCTTTCAGGATGTACATTCTCATTATAAATTACAATCTCCTCATTCTGCTTGGCAAAACAGGAGCTTTTGAGTGGCATCTGTATTCAATAAAAAAAGATACATGCCTTTTTGTTCATACCATTCATTTTTATTAACAAGGCTAAATTTATGTTCCTGCTGGACTGAAGTCACAAGTCTGGGAAAAAAAAGAAAACACACAAAAAAGCCCCTGGCCAAAAAACCCCAGCAACACAAACCCTGCAAGGTTACTAATTCCTAAAGAGCCTGCCTGAGTAAAATTCACCTGCACATAACTTAATTTTTTAATGGAAACCTCACAATTATAAAGAGGAGAGAAGATGATGCATCCAAAATGAACCTTATCATATGAATGAAATCTAGATTTATTAAAACAAAAACATCTTCTTACGCCTACAGATGACATGAGTTACACTTAATGATGTAAGAAATAAATTCTGCCTTGATCTTACAGCAGAAACTCCATCATTACTGCTTGTTTCTAAAACAGCTTCCTGTTTTCCTTAATCCGTGTCAGAACAGAAAACACCCTTATTCTTGACATTTCCCACGTTTATACTCTCTTTACTGACTCTCAATCTAAAATTATTATTTCTTTATCATTTTTGAGTCTTGCCCTCATAGAAGAGAAGTTTTTCTACATATTTTTTTTTTTGCCTGACAATAGAAACCTCGTTTTTTTATATCACATGAAAGGAGTGAATGACACGGTTTGCCTAGTGAGATCCAGAAAATAGTAGTCAAATTTGATGTGTGAAGCTGTCCAGAGCCAATTTATGGCAGTGAATGAAAATCATATTACATGATTCAACTATAAAAGCCAATCTCATTCTCTAGCCAGAGAACTTGCCACCAGAGGCAATTATGGAACATTTATTATAGTGTTCAAAAATACTGTACTGGCTTCAGCTACAGTATTTACTGGAAGCCTGGGAAAATTATTATAATTTTCTTTTAGAAGGAAGAACAATGTTAAATGTACAACTGTCTTTCCTCTACCCCCAGAGTTTATAGTTTCTACATACTTTTTTTTTGAAAATAGAAATATCTCTTGCCGAGAAATTCAAACCTAATTCTTAATATACATAAAATTGTCGCCATGTAGTTAATTTATGATTTTTATAAGAAAGAATTTTTTTATTACAATGAGTAGAGTTACTAGTGCTCAATCTCCTTATAATAGCTTTCCTGACTTTATTTTAATTGGTGGAAAATTGATTTTGAATATAGTTGTAATTCAGATGCCCACAATTTGTTGATCACCTTTCCCAGATCACCAGAGCTGCATCAAGATTCATAACTGAAGTCCCTATAAGCTCATGACAGCAACTCTACAAATACTACACTTATCAGAAAAACATTAATTAAAGGTGGAACAAGTAGGACATTATATTTCAAAGCAATTCTCTCGCAGAAAAGTAGGTTTGTTGTCATTTTGACAGAATAATGAGAAAGCCAACAGTTAAGTGCATTAGATTTTTCCTTAGTGCTCAAACCCTGGCGTTTCTTCTAAAAAGAGAAATTAGGCACTGAATTCAAGCACTGCTCATAAGTAAAAAAATATCAATCATCAATTCAGTTATCAATAGTGACAAGGATAAGCCAAACCAACACAGAACAAGTCACTCAAAACTGACCTTAAGCCAAACCTAGACGCTGGTAGAAGGGCTGCCATCCCATTTTACTCTGCTCAAAAGCCAGACGGGAAGCTGTGGTTATTATGTCACCAGATAAGGATGCCTAAGAGGCACTTTTCCTTGAGGGACCGTCAGTCTCTTTACTCTGTCTGGAGCAATTACATCAGCATTTAAACAAAAGGTCCTCATTTCTGATTTAGCTACATCCTCTCCAGCATTACTCTTGGTTTATGCAATTATATTTCTCTTAAGCTCACCAGACAGACAGTATTGTAAAGGCTAAGTAACAGTGATAAAGCAAGCTTGATATGAAAAAAGCACAGGTTTGAAATACTAAGATCATTTTCAAGATCCAAGGATATACTTTAAATTCTGGAGTTTCATTTATAAGTCTGCAGATGATTGGGAGTTGGCTTTTCAAAGTAATTAGCGCTGCACAGCACAACGTGTTCAAAGCACGGCTCCCATTGACTTTTGCTGCAGCTGTGAGTCCTCAGCACTTCTGAATATCTCTGCTGAGTCAGCCAGAAACTGAGGATTACATCACTAGTGACCACCCAGGAAAAGTTTGTGCAACTCACTTGCCCAGAATCAATCAATAAAACCACTGGCAAGGAGAGATACAAGCCAATACTCTGAACACTGTTCAGGATTATCTTCCCCACAGCCCCCATTTTGGAATTTTCCTGTTTCTGCAACAAATAAACAGATCCTATACACACAGCCTCGCTCACTGCACAGCCCTGATGCATCCCCAGACAACAAGAAGTGAATCCAGTCTTTCAGCAGCAACATGAGACAATGCTGTAATTAAAGTGCATACCACAACAAGTATATACAAAAGCACTGACTGAAGCCTGCAGCTACAAGCATGAACTTTGGCATTTTCTAATTTTTTGAACTTTTAAAAACAATATATTTGATTTAACGGATTCAAATCCAAAAGCTGAAATAACTAAATCCATTGCAAGGTAATTCATGTGTAACAAAATACAGCACCCAGACCCCTGCATTGATGTCTAACTGGAATAGTAGCAGTTAATCCCTGTGTAGCTGAACAGTTAATCTCTGAGTAGATGGTCACTAGCACATAGAGACAGGCATGCGAGTTGTTGAGTTTCTCAAGGACATCATGACAAGGCAGGCAGGCTCTGGAAGATACATGTCTTTTCCAGTGGGAAGAGACTCCTTGGCTCCATCTTCACCTGCACCTTTCTGTCCTGGCCCCGCAGCCTGCCCAACCTCCATCCATGCCACCAAGTGCCCCAGCCCTCCTATCACATTCCCAAAGCCCACCCTGCAGAGCTTGTGTCCCAGGCTCATTATCAGCAATCCCAGGCCTCATACCCAAATACTCCTCCCTTGCTCAGACTCACAGCACTTTGATCAACCTGCCTTGATTTCCTTTGCTCACAACCTTTCTCATCATATGTTTTTTTGCTTCCTCATTTGAGTTCAGCCTTCTTTTCTCAACTGGGCCCACTTAGTCTTTAGTCTCTCAAGTGTCTGTCCTAACCCACAATCCAGCCCTTAGCACCAGCAACTAATGAAATCCTTCTTTTACACAATCTGAAGATCCTTCAGAGAAGCAGTGCCCAGCGGTGGTGCTGGTGGGTGCTGGTCCAGCAGCCCAGGAGCCTGCCTGCCTCTGGGGAGGGTAAGCAGCTTCCACCATGCACTCCACACCAGACAGCAGCAGGAGAGCCAGCCTACAGAGGAGCTGTGCCCTGCTTTCACTCAGGAAGGTCTGACACAAAGAGTTATGAAACACAAAGGCAGGAGTAGTATTCCCTGCGCTTACTGTTCTAAGCTGCACAAAATTCTGAGACAAAACCTGTCCAGAACTAATATCCTAAAATACAGCCTTCCTTGCAGCAATAAATATAAAAATGAAGCAGATCAGTCTGAGATAGACAAACAGCACGAGAACTTCACTCTAAAGAAGGGACCGATGAAAAATGAATTGAAGACTTACAGGGAGTTACCGATCACTCGCCAGTACTGGGAGGCATCAAAGCAGCCCAGCAGGCAGCATGTTGAAGCAAATGCTGTTTGAAAGAGTACAGACAGGGCTAGTAATGCTATTACTCCCTGTGCCCCACATCTGGAAGTGCAGGAAAGCTGTCCTGTCCCTGGCATAAAACCAGCCACATGCTAATGACTGAGAATGGGCAGACAGCGCCAGAGCTCAGATCCATCCAGCCCCACGTCCTGAGCCAGCAACAGCCCATCACACGCTGAGTGAAAGCCATTGTTGGGGCAAGCGTGTTTCTCACAACACCCCCCCCCCCCCCCCCCCCCCCCCCCCCCCCCCCCCCGAGCTCCCATAGGCTGCAGGGCAAGTGACTCTCACAGGCACAGCTGGAAGCTTTTGGTTTAACAGGTCTCTACTGTAATGTGGCTTTGCTGCCTTTAGGGGTTGAGCTGTCTTTCTGTCTGACAGGTACTGGTTGCAATCAAGCCTGATCAGAAACACAGATTCTTTGGAGACGCTGTCTCCTACTAGGCTGTAGGTCATCCCTCCCTCTCTATATCCTTCCAAGGTCAAGTCCATTCTGCATTCACACTCTGTTCCCTATTTATCTTGCATGCATTTCTCTCGCCCTTTCTAAATAAATGCAAATTTCTCCTTTTATTGTCGATGCCGTTCCAATGCAGCGAAATGACTATAGTGTTCATTTACCAGCAAGCCATCAAGCCATATTTGTTTTGGTATTTCTTTTTCAGTAAATGCCTCCAGGTGCTTAATGACTTTTGTTTTCACCCAAGTAGTCATGCAAAACTTTCTGTGCTTATTCTCATGTGTTTCTCTATAACACACGCTGTTTATTTCTCCTCTGAAAAACACGAGAAAACCACTTTGCAAGCAGAGAATCTTTTATAACATTCAACACACAGTCTGTATTCCTCAGCTTCAATTTCTTGTAACTCATTTTTCCTCAGTCAATTTGGCTGCTGATGTCAGCTCCCCACTGAACAAGAAGCTTTATAAAAAAATAAATTGCATTTTGTACATTCTAGCTACCTGTTTTATGAAATTATGAAAAAGCAAGGCTGGGATACAGATTTCTAGCTTTCCTAAATTCCTTTATCTAATAATAAACAATCTTGCAATGAGGGCCTTCAGGATAATGCACCTCGGGGAGAAGCGTAATAGAGTAATGCAACAGACTAAGTCACACGTGGCAGAGGCCAGCAGCAAAGGAAAGTCAGCATCAAACAATGCTTGTTTTATATTCTGTGACAAGTGAGTTGCCTATTTTTGGTTTTTATCAACAAAAACAAATTTAGGACTTTTTGGCAGCTTTTTCAGAGAAGGTTCTGCCTACCCAGGTTAATGAAGAAAGGCAGGAAGGCTAAGTAAAAAACATCTAATTAATGCCAAAAACACAGAGTGAAATGTAGGTCACCTTAATAACCACTTTAGAGTCACAGCTGTGTGTTTCCTTTTTGTAGAACAGTTTGTCAGTCAAGGCTTCTCATCAGATACAATTTGGCTTACGAAGAAATACTGAGTTAAGGGGAAATACAAGAACTAGAAAGCTGTAACTGAATACGATTAATAATCAAGCAAGGAAACTTGGAAATGCCCCAAGTGGAAATGAGGAAGGCACAGCATTTTAATACTATCATATAAATATTATGAATGGACTACAGTCTATAGGGGGAAATGTATTTCAGAGGAATGAGTATTTCCAAACAGCTGAATGAAAAACACACCATCTCTAAGTAATATCCCTTAGGATTCCATGTAGAAGCAACTCGGCCATGTAGTTGTCAGCACCCCATATTCCACAGGAGGAATCTCATCCTTAGTAAGTTAGATCTCTCAAAGATGATGAGGATCAGATCATAAGATTAGAATCCAGAAAGAAGCATTCAGGCAGCACCACTGCATAGCCACCTCTTACACCAAGGACCTGACTAAATGCCAACCACGGGGGTAAATCCCAAGGGAAAAACCAACAGTACTGCCGTGTGAGAGCAAGAGATGTGGGTTACAGCATGTAGAGAGAATTTACTCCATTGCTATAACATTACAGCAAGAGTATTATTCTGTATCACATCAAATCAAAGGACAACCATTCCATGTGTAGCTGGAGCAAGACCTCTGAATAGATTTTACATTGAATAGGCCCAGAGTAACTTCAGAAAAACTGAATTTCTGAGCAGTATAACAGACTTCTGCATAAATCAGAATGGCTTTCTTGATGAAAAGAATTTACATCAGAATTTTTCTGGGAAAACTCTGTGGCAGCTTCTTCTGTCTTTCCAGAAACATTTCTTTATGTGACTACAACCTTTACTCTATGTGAGAATATGCAATAATTTGCCCTTAGATATAAAGTTAATTGCTCTTTTTCACTAGCACTTTTACAAAAAGGAACAAAAAACCCATTTCATCAGTCATGAATAACACATGTAAGTGATGACACTTGCTAAGACTTATTCTGATAGAACTACAGAATTATTGAATGGTTTGGGTTGGAAGGGACCTTTACAGGTCATCTACTTCAGCTTCCTGCAGTGAGCAGAGACACTTCCAACCAGACCAGGTTGCTGAGAGCCCCGTCCATTCTGATCTTGAATGCTTCCAGGAAAGCAGCATCCACCACTTCTCTGGGAAAGCAGTGTTTCACAGCCCTCATCGTAAATAGACAGAACTACTTGAAGATCTTAATATACATAGTCCATAAAAATGGAAGTGTCATAGGATTGATTCCCACAGAAAGAGAGAAATATATGTTTTCCTGAGGGTTACACTCTGAGCTTCTGCAGAACTACTCTCGCCTGATGTGCCGGCTGTGAATTGCAAAGGATATGTGCAAGATTGCAGTGATATAAGAGGTTTATCTACAAAGACTCAAGTAAGTACTGCGTAAAATGCAAGAAGCCTGACAGCTCTAAATCATTAAACAGTGTGCTAAGAGCTTTATGTGGTGTTCTACGGATCTAGGAGGTTTATAAACTCCAGCTTATGAAAGTTTCTGAAAATGTTACATGCACGTTCACTCACTACCTCGTCACCAAGGAAAGGCTATCAAAGCCTTCCTTCACTTTCTGCTCTCCTAAGAAGATTTTCTAAGCTGCTTTTAATACAAGTTACAGGTTGTGGGCTGGAGCAACCAAAACAGAGACAGGACTTGGACACTTGATGCTATTTTAACCACACTAAAGGTGAACATTTTCACTTGTTTTCTCGCACTGAGGTGCACTGCTGTCAGGAGAGTCCTGGAGCACATCAATCTCAGTCTTCCTGCAGATACAGCTCTCTGTGTGACTCTGGCATGGAGCCACACAGATCATCTGACTTCTGCTAGCTTTTTCAACACAACAAAATAAAATTTCAGTATTCTCCCAGCCCAACCCTAATTTGTGAGCAAGCCTGGACCAGTTTCATCCTCCTACTCTTTGTATTGAACCATCTCAGCCACTTCTAAAAACACGTACCCCACCAGACAGAATTGGAAACAGGACTAAACCTTGAATATTCTCAGGATGCCAAACAAAAGGGGGGGGGGTTTCTGCATTTTCAGGATAATTTTAACTGATTTTCATGCACAGAAACACAAGTATTACATGCATATATTGTGGGCACAATATACTGGAAAATGAGCACAAGCAGTATGCTCTGAAGTTTGTCAGGAACCGAGCAGGCAGGTAACAGGCATTCAGAATAGCTTACATAAGAGTTTATATTTCCTATAAATATTTTTACATGCTCTAGATACATCCTCAATAATGTAAATTTTAACATGTTGTTTATCCTCAGCATTTAGTGAGCTAATTTTTTTGATTTCTCATGTATCTCTTTTTGTGGAGATGCACAATCAAGCATAAGCTACTGCTAAACTGTTGTGCTGAAACACTAAGCCAAACAAATTTGAGGTGCATCTTAATTTACAAAAGCAACTGATAAAGTCATTTAGAGGAGTGGTGGAGTAGAGGAGATCACCACAAACAACACAGCAAATCATCTTCATCGCCCGTAACTGTCACATTCCTGACATACCATAGTGGCCCAGGTTACATATGAGCATTTCAACTTATGCTTCATCCTAGGGAATTTTGCTATGTATTTTTACAGCAATAAGAAGTCAAATGCTTCCAGTGACTACACTAATATTTGAACCCATCTATTATAGACTGTAAAAGCTGGTTGGAATTTAGTAATCTTTGTATGACAACCAAATAAACAGGAAAATAATTGATCTGTGTTTCCTATGGATGAAGCAAAAGCATCTTGGTTTAATGTAACACTATTTCAGGACCGCAGCAGAATGAAGTCATGGACTTCAAGATAGAAGCTTACAATTCCTACAGGTAGTAAAGATAAACAAATCTGTAAAACCAGCAACTGATTTCACAACACAAAAACGTCACAAAAGTGTTAAAGAGTTGGGAATAACCAAATGCGAGAGACAAGAAAGAGAACATAAATTCATCAGTGATACTGTACTGTGATGTCACACATTACTTCATCACAAATGCATTTATTGGACAATTCACCAACTAAAATTAAAGCAATTCAATTAAAAAAAATTTCCTTCTCCTCACTGTAATCTCAGTGAGATGTAAACAATAGCTGATCGTAACATGCCAAGAACTTTAACTTGCATTGGGATAGGGCAACTTCAAACAATACCTTTATTTACATTAAAGAGTGGTTTGAGGCTTTAAATCAAAAGAACAAAAGCAAAGAGAACAACTACAATATACCTGATAACTGCTTAGAACACAGTTTTCAAAACATGTGCCTTCCACCCAGGAGGCTATGACATGGGCTGAGATGGAGACATGGAAAAGAATGGTGCATTACATTGGCACTTACATTTCCCAAATATCCTCTGGTAGGTTAGCTGGAATTTCTGTTAAGCCCCTTCCTCGACAATCCACTACGTTGTTGCTGCAGGTGCAGGCAGATGGGCAAGTGATGGAACTGGCACTGCACGATGGAGGTTCAGACTGGGAGCCTAAGACGTAGTAAAACATTAAACGTTAGCTTTGAAAAATGACCGCCTGAGATTTTTACAACAAAATACATCATCCTCTGAGTTCTCCAGATCCTTTTACTATATTAAGTAATAATTTATTTGGATTCCGTCAATATAACGTGCTACAAATCAACTGCAGAGAAAACATGTAAAAGATTACTATGTCCTCATTCTTCCTCGGTTTCCACTCTATCAATCTCTTTCCCTCATGAACACTTCTTTGGTCCCCTCCATGATCAGCCATATCAATTTATCCAAAGATTTAAAAAATAAGCCTTAAGATCAAGTAGTATTTCCAAAAGTTATCCTTGTCTAGAAGTTTCCATTAAGCAAACACTCCTTGAGTATTTTTACATACTGAGAGAAGACTGTCATCAACCATGACTTCTGTTTTAGAAATGAGGTAACCTATAATGGCATAAAGACTGCAAATATAAAGCTAACTTTTTCAAGATCAGACAACATAGTTAATGGACATACAAAAAGAACTTAGAAAAATATGAGTTCAAACCTTCAAATCCTTGCTTAATCTAATAATTCCACTGAAAGACAAGAAGCTTCTTACAGAGCAAAGCTTTAGTGCGAGGACACGGCTCCATATACAATCTAGTCAATCAGTTAGACCCAGGTTGTGTTGGTCTCTCCTCCCAAGTAAAAACTGACAGGATGAGAGGAAGTGGCCTCAAGTTGCACCAGGGGAGGTTTAGACTGGATATCAGGAAATACTATTTCACTGAAAGGGTTATCAAGCATTGGCACACCCAGGAAAGTGGCTGAGTCGCCATCTCGATATATTTAAAAGATGTGTAGATGTGGCACTCCAGGATATGGTTTAGTGGTGGACTTGGCAGTGTTTGGTTTATGGTTGGACTCGATGATCTTAAAGGTCTTTTCCAACATAAACCATCCTGTGACTAAATCCTAACGCATATGGTCCAAGGAATCAAAATCTTATTTGTCTTTGTCTCCCTACCTTGTGGTGCAATGCTCAAAACAAAATGAAGAATGAGGGAAGTGCAAAAGAGCAATCGCAAGCCTTTAGGGACAGGAATAAATTATAAGTGGGAAGGGACAATTAAAAAGATCTTTGCTTTCTGGGAGGCAAAAAGAAAGTTGGCAGCAAGGTCAAATCTTCCACACGCCCTTTATCATCACACATCTGATGTGCTTCCTGAAGAGGTTTGGTAGCAAAGGGGAAAATGCATTTTGCCCAGTTACAACACTACAACATATCACTGTGGGTTAGAGAAGCAGTAATACACTCCCTTTTCATTAAGGCACAAAATCATAAAACCTGACATATTGCCTGCTGGAGCTTTAAGAGTCTGTTCCTGACTGCTGCATCTAAATCTACAGTGGAAGATTCAGTGGAACTCCACGTTTGTGTGATGCAGAATTGCATAGTGCTCTACATTATATAATAACCTCCTTTCAAACCATTCCTTTAAAGTGTGCTGAAAAGAGAGAGAAAAGGCAGAAATAGCAGTCTTCCTTGCAGGTAGCAGCAGTAATAAGGCAATAATTACTATCATACTACAGTTAAATAGCTTGGAACTTCCCAGCAGCTTTTTGAATGGAAAGGCCAAAAGGTAAATCAGAACATTATCTGTGCTGCCCACTGAGCATTTTGGATCCTCACCAAACAAACACCTGATATATTGCTGACCGAAACCAATAGGAGTCCTTTTATTTAACCTGAATTTGGACTAAACCCCATTTACTTGTGATTTTCTACTACAAAAGAGGAACTTTTATGTGAATAGAGTTTTGATTTATGGCTGGTGAGTAAACAACCCATTAGTTAACCAGGGACATACATACTGTCAAAATAGAGAGAGAAAAAGGAATATAAAGCCTTTATTCTTAGTGCAGATGCAACTGAAATGAGATGAAAAAATAACAGCATATGCTGAAAGTAAAGAGTAAAGAAAGAGGCTACCTCTGTGTGGACTCTTTAATTTTTCACATATAATGAGTGATCAGTTTTCTCATTTCACTTAAAAGGAGTATTTTTATAAACTTAATTTCTCATTATAAGCTTGAATTCTCTGAGTAGCCCCAAATATCTGGTACCCCTGCTACTGTTGACTGACATTTCATGCTTAGAGTAAAAATACTTTTGATTCCATGCTGAAGACATAAACAAAAGTAGATCTAGATTGTAAATTTCTGAAAACTTTAATAAAATAAAAAGGCTTTGTGCATAACTTGCTATGATTATTATCAAATGCTTTTGCTTATGTTTTTCCTGTGCAAAGAACAAAACCCTGTATTACAGATGCACACCCAACAGGCATCTAGAACGCATTCTATCAGCTCTCACACAGTCATCTGCTAAGGTAAAGTTTTCTTGAATAATGCTATAAATGTAATCTGAATTGGATTTAACTGCTTCAGTTAAATCAGGATCTATTGTTAGCTCCATAGAGATCTACAGAAATAAAGCACCAAAAATTCAAGAGGGTTTGATCAGTTTAATGTTTATACAGTTATGGAGCACAGGTAAAGAAACGACTGGTCAAGAAAACAAGCCTAAGTAGGCTATGGAATTCACAGTTCTTAAAATTAGAGTTTGGGTATGATTTTCATAGATGTACAAAGTATGAGCATGCAGATAGATAAGGGACCCCAAGGCAAAATATCCTCTACGAAGGATATTCAAAACCTAAAAATGAATTTTCCTTTTTGCTGCCAATACTTCCTCAAAAGCAAAGACACAGGAAAAGCAAAAATATTGCAGTATTCCTGTTTGTGCCTTTCACAAGTGCAGTAAACTCCTTACAGCCTGGACACAACAAAAGGAAATGGCCACAGACAAGCCAGCTGCATTTTTATTATTTCCCTTCTGCAGTTCTTACTGTCTGTCATCTACTCATTTCAGATTTTTTTCTGTTACACAGCAGCACTAGTTCACCACGTTAATTATATTTTTCTACAAGAGACAAAAATCATCAACTTAATTACACATTTTGCTATTAAAAACCCAACACTAGGAAAATATGGAAGCTAGGATAGGAACATGATTAACAAAAATTACTACGCCTTTTGTGCCCAATAATGGAATGACAGCCTCAATGATTATGGTAGTTAATACCTGGCATATCATTAGCCTGCATCACTTCATTTTACAGTTTCAGACTATGGGTTAGGGCAGAGAGGAGACAGGGGACAGAGTGAGGACCCAGCAGTTAGCAGAGAAATTAAATGCTTTTTTCAAATAAGTAACTCATTGGCCTCTAGCCTTTTAAAAGCAGCAAATAGACCGATATCACAATTAGAATAGAATGGATATGGTGTATAAATTAACAGTTTAAATGTCATAGTAATTTAAAATAAATTTTGCAAAGACTAAGTAAACTAAATAATCTCATTTGCACTGACACCCAATTACTGCACACTAAGTAGTGTGCTTTATTACCTCCTCACCTATCCAACTGCCTTTGCAGCAGTTCTTTTCCACCAGCAAAATGTTAGTTATTTGTAAAAAAAAATGGATGGATTTTCAGATAAACCTGACAGGATTTACCAGTTGAACATCTATGATGAGTTTAAATCATTTTAAATATAGCAGACTAAGAACTTATTGATCAATTAACAGACACTACACGTATTGCAGACCTGTGGACATATTATGATCTTTGTAGTTTAATTAAATACCCCATTGGGACTTCTTACAATGCTGGGACATCTGCAATCGATTACTACTACATGAGCTATAGTTTTTCACTAGACTCCCATTAATACAACAATCAAAAATAAGCCTAAACCAGACATATTGCTCCTGAGTGGTGTTTGCACCCCGGTATTAAAACATAGTTGAGAGTGCATAGTCCTGCAGAGAGTTCTGACTATCTGCAAAGTTAACATTCCTTATTGATAGCAAACATTCCACTAATGGAGAAAAAATTGTACAAATGTGTTTATTCTACAGGAATGTGCAGCAAATGGTTTATGCAAATATTTCCATCTATGGTTGTTCAACAGCTTTTCGCTGAGGACAGCATTTAGTATTTATAATTAGTGACTTGAGTCCCTGATTGATGATGTTAGTACCATTGAGTTAATGGCAAGTAAAAATTTGCTAGTCATGAATATTCATTTTTTGATTCAAATTCACTATTTTGCTGAACATATCAAACCAGTAAATTTATCTGTAAAAAATCATGGCACATGAGCACAACTGTTCTGTAGGCAAAGTCAACACCAATGGGTTTACAAACAAATATTGAGGCATAAAAATGGAAATATTCAATTGCAGTGAAAGGAAGTTCTACTGTAATGGACAAAGAACCCACTTTGCCTGTTTCATTCTCCAGAATGGTGGAAATAGAACAAAGAAGAAGGCTCACCTATAACAACTGAGGTTTAACAGGCAGATTTTCTCTTCTGAAGGATTAATGATACAGAACCTCTGAGATAACTTAAGTCCTTTCAAAACTATCACAAAGTTGCTTTATCTTTCAGGGAAACTTATTCCATTTAAACTTTCCATAGGAGGGATTGAAGAGGTAGAGTTTGAATGTCTCCCTTTCCTTGTGCCCACTGTCAGCCTTCCTTTGAACATCTTCCTCCAGCCTTGTCAACACAGGCATTTTCTCCTAAAAGCAGCCAGACCTTAACTTTCTGACTATCACACCATAAGGAAGGCTGTTAGCATGCATTTTGTTCTCTGGGTTTGTAGACTATTTGCTCTTCCAAAACAGGTCAAAGAATAAAAAAACAATGCTACTAGAAAGTCTTAAGAGATGCAGTGCTTCTGCAGTACAAATGGCATCCATGCACAGTAATCTCAACACAGCCAGTTCCACAGTTTGGATCAGCAGTCTGGAAGGTGCATATGAAGTGACATTTAAAAATAGGTCCACAAATGAAACAGTGAACTTATAAATATATTCAAGCATAAAAATGAAGAGGAAGACAAATGATTTAAGTGAAAGGATATCACCTGTACAAGGATAAATGATAGATAAGGGTCATGAGCAACTGTGAGCCTGTGAAGGGAGCGTAGTTCTGGAATGGCCTTCTGAACAGGTTATCAATTACTGAATCTGAACTGTAATACAATGAAGTTTGACAAAGTTATGGAAGTGATAGGAATAGTGTAAGACTATGCTTTGAGTCCCTGTGGTTTGATTTGCTGGTATTTGAAGAGGAGTTTTAAACAGGACTTGATATGGTTTGATTGCTCATTTGTCTTTGCTTCTGCCCTCCCCACCCCACGTCTTGCCACAGCTGTCAGAGGACCTTCCCTGCCACAGCACACAAGCTGCTCTCTTCAGGAAGAGGAGGGAGATGGGACTCTTTTCAATCAGAAGCATTACAGATGGACACAGCTATGCAGAGGATGTCGGGCAGAATGCGACATTCCTCCTGATAATGACACCCAAGCGGTCCAGTCTGGTCATGAGCTCACCCATTGGCCAGATCTGGAGTGAGGAAATGCTTTTTTCCAGATAAGTGAGCAAGGACTGCAGAGTGAGACATTGTCCCCTTCCCAGAGTTGCCCTGGAATTCCTTGGACCAAGTTCTTTGGCATCTGGGACACACTAAGGAACAGGGCAATAACAACCATTCCTACCTTCCTCCCGGGCCAGGCTGAGGTTGCTGCCTTTGGTCTTTTGCAAGAGACCTCCGGTACACTCAATCTCTTTGTGGTATCTGGAACTTACAGAATAAAATTCCTGTGGACCTTCTGACCTAAACACGTTTGCCTGCCACTACATGAAACTAATTCAATGAGCCAGAAGATCCCTTCAGTTTTGGGATGGGTTGTCCGTGCCCAGTTCCACAGGGGGCTGAGCCATGGGCACGGTTGAGCTTGGCAGTTAAGCTGGTGGTGTGAAAGTGCCTTTGAGAAAGGGAAAAACAGTGCCAGGCAGTAAGGAGTAAGGAAAAAACTGTGAGAAACAGCCCTGCAAGCAGCAAAGTCAGAGAACAAGGAGGGAAAGGAGTGTTGGAGCAGACCTTTTCTCCCTAGTCCTGTTGAGCAGGGAGTGAGAGCAGCTGGATAAGTGCCTGGCAACTCACCACGGTCAACCCAGCAGATTTCATACAAAGGCTGAGCCACATGCTCAAAGTCAACCCTGTTCCTTCGTATTTAACACCATTGCTCTCTGTGAACTGGCTCAGAACAAGGCTGTGGTACAAATCCGTGGCAGGAAGGACCACCACAAAGTATTTCCACCGTACAGCACAATACTGCCAACCTACCGGTCATTAAAAAAAGCCACTGGTTTTGGACATTAACATAAAACTTAATCACAATGTTGTTATTACAGCAACAGTTCAAAAGCTCAGTGGTTGAATAATTATACCCCAACCTGCCATTGTTAAATAAGCAATAAAAGAATTACACATACTGCTTTGGGAAAAAAAAAAAGGTAATTATACTGAAAAGGTAAGACATAATTTTTAGACAGTAAAACTAAATTTACTGTAATTTAAAAGCAATTTTCAGCTTTGGTCTTCAAAGAATTATTAGGTGCCTTAAGAAAACCATATTTATTCCTCAGATTTGCAATATGGTCCTCAAAATAAAAATGACCATATGTGGCATCTTATATACAAAGTAATTCAAGAAGTAAATTCTTACAGTATGAAACAACATAACCAATAGTGCTAGAGGAAATTTAAATTTGTAATAAGAAGCTTAATGGAAACAGAAAACAAACAAACTCTGATAAATAGCAATTACTATCTCCTAACCTCCTACAGGATTTCACTTGAGGAGCAACTAACAAATGCACAGTATTGAAATGTTTCTTTAGACTAGATGTCAGTGTTAGTTTGTTGTAGCAAATCATAACAGGAGGTAAAAAAAAATCCACCAGAGTTCTACAAAAATTTTCTAAGACCAAATTTAAAGCATGACTTTTACCAAAAGGCTTTAAAAGTCATACAACGCTGAAAGTCCTGTATAGACTCCATTGTAAGAGCATTACTGGGTTTGTTGAGTCACAAAAAGCATGAACCAACTTAACAGTGAGAAAAATGGCATTTTTCTTCTAATACGACTCACAGATTACCTTTTTGCAAAGAGGTCAAAGTTAGATAAAATGGTTAAGCTCACTTCTAAAAGCAGTAAAACAGCTGTACAGTGAGGGTGTCCCACACAGCAGGAAGTGCCCATTCACATCCATTCACACAGAGAAAAAGGCCTCCTCCTCCTCCCACTTTATCTTGCATCCTGTGATCATTAAAATGAAGGGCCATTACCAGCCCTTCTCTGCAGGAAATGGGATGGACCACATGGAGAGAAACTGCTCTGCTCCCCCAGGAGTAACTGCTACTGCCCAGCACTGCCAAAACCTGCATCATTAGCAAATAGCCCTAACCCCTCTTTAGCTTCCAGGGAGCACCAGTCTTCCATGCTGGCAGCACCTCCACGCCCCATGCTGAAAGGAGTTCTGCAGCTATACTATCGCCCAGAGCCTTTCAAACAGGAGCAGATGGGGACTTCCTCTCCCCACACACTTCTCCTTTGGCATCTTCTGAATGTTCTCATCAAGATACTAAGCTTGAGGAGCGCTATTCGATTAGTTACTCATTGGTTTTCTCCTCTACAATATGCTATGAAGTTATTAGGAGAAAAATGGAGCAAGACAATCTACTGAATTTTGTGGTCTGAGTCAGAGTAACAGCTATCTTTTAAGACCATTTGATCTCACCTAAACAGATAAATCTGCCTCCTCATTACGGCTTCCAGTCTGCATGAAGCAGCACGAAGCTAACAATTTTTCCTCTTTACTACTGCACCTCAGCTGCAGTCTCACTGTATGAATCAGAAGCTCTAGGTCTTCAACTAAGATTTGGATCACTCCACTGTTTGCATAAAATCAGTATCAGGTTTTTTCAGCCAGAAATCACTAGACACTTGGCTCTGGTAATGACTTCTATCCTGCATCAATTTCAGGCTGAATTTTAACTCAGTTAATTCAAATTATGCGTCTTCATTTTCTTCGGATTCTTATAGATCCTCCAAACGGAAACATTAAGGATCAAGAACCAGAGAAAATGGTTTCTAATGAAAAAGAGAATGATGTATGGACTAACTTTGCTCTCTACAATACCTGTTTCATAGAATCATGGAATGGTTTGGGTTGGAAGGGACCTTAAAGATCATCCAGTTTCAACCTCCTGCCATGGGGTGGGGACATCTTCCACCGGATCAGGATGCTCAAAAGCCTCACCCAACCTGGACTTGAACACCTCCACAGATGGGGCAGCCACGACCTCTCTGGGCAACCTGTGCCAGGGCTTTATCAACTTCATTTCATTATTTAAAAAAATTATCTCAGAAAAGTACTTAAAAATCACATATTTTACACTTCAGCTTTGCTAGATTTCACATCACAAGACATGCAGGACAAATCAGCTCAAACTAATTTCAAGATTTTAGAATCTGGTGCTTCTTAGATGAGAAAAGCATTAAGTCATTAACTGTTAGAAGTATCAATTTCTGGTCTAATCTAAGAAATCTCATCCAATCCGAATACTCCATTGCAAACACTGCCCACTGTAAAATACTTCAATCTACAGCCCAAAACTGTAACAAATCCGCATCAACCAGCACCTTCAGAGTCAGCACCTCAGAATCAACAGCAGTGGTACAAGAGAAAAAGCAGCTTCCTCCCCACTCCCACTGAAACCAACCCACAGCCTCTCCCTGCTTAGCTACTGGATGGTCTCCTCTGCAAGCCAGCGTTGAGAACTGATGGACTTTGAGCAAGCCATTCGGATAGCAGCTAGATGAGGACACCACTGTAGGAGACACAACGCTCCTGAATGCATCTGCTTTACTCTTAGATGTGCAGTTCAGAGGCATATTTATTTCCCCCTGCACTTAGGAAAAACAGAATGATTCATCAGTGTAAAAAAAACCTGAACAGTGACTCAGTGGGTCCTGCACAGAGCACGGAAAAGACCAAAGTGCTGTTGCATGGTCTAACTTGATGATCTTGCTGCTTCAGTTTGCAAAGTTTTACAGCCCCACTAACACAGGTGCATTATGACTTGACATAACTGATCAATATGTAGATTAATTTCAACTTCAGTACGTAAGAGGAAGGTAGAAGAAAAATCAGAGACACTAATAAAACATATATGAGAGGAAAATGAAATAAGATTACTATCCAAGGGAGGTCAGAGGAGGACAAGAGACAAAGAGGCGGAGAGAGACCGTGTGTGTTTCAGAGAGACAGCGATAGAGAATGAGAAGCCAGTTCAACAGTGAAACATCTGAACATGGGAAGAAAGCTGGGTTTGATCCAAGCAAAGACTGGAAGGCTCTAACAGGTACCAAGCACAAGCCAACAACCTCAGATGCTTTTCTGCTAGCTAAGGGAATAGAAAAATAAACCATTCCCAGGGATCAGAGTGCAGATAAGTATTTCAGCTGACATTAAGTCTTTGCTTAGTGTACCCTTTCTCTTGTCACAGCACTGTGGCAGTGAACTGCAAGGTTACGGTGGGGAGAGAGAGGAGACATGCATCATGCCATGTGCAGCACATCAACTGCAGCACTCCCGTGCCACATGACCTCCCCTTCTACAACAGACTGACTTGTAGGAGACCATCTCACCAAACACATCCCAGAGCTCAACAAGGGGCTGCACAGGAGGAATGTGTTTAGAGATTTCTTTGGGAACAGACGGCTTTAAGGAAGGCTGCTCTGTCAGAGGTGGCTCTGGAGGACAGACTCTCCTACAAGGAGGGCACAGCTTGCTGAAGAAGCCAGCCAGAAGTCTCTGGTGGGGGACAGGACTGCCTGCAGGACCCAGCGCTCTCCCTTGATGACGAGGGGCCACACAGTCCCAGCCCCACTCACTCTGACAATGATCTTTCCCCTGCCTCCTCAGTAAAACAAACCCAATTAGATGTGTTTGCAAACCTTTCTCCAAGCAACTCTGCACTATTTAATCCTACACATTTACCTTCTGAGCCAAATGCTCATGGCCATGAACAAGTGAAACCTGGAACAGCTTTTCTGCTGCTCAAAATTTGCCTCCAAGTACCATCTGAATTAGTATTTTTGAAATTTATATGCACAAGCTGAACAATGTTTTTAAGGGCTGACTCTCGGTTCACACAGAAATGAGTTTACACAGATATATCTACATATAACTCTTGACTTCAGTAATATGATCTTAAGAGACTTTGCACATAATGCTTATAAACATCATATGTACAAGAGTGGTAGAATAGTGCCCAGAAGGTACTGAACAGCTTGGGTTCTAGTTATGGCACCTCTCTATCAGTATCTAACATAACGCTATTCCTTGATATGTAGCATTGAAAACTTGTTTCCAAAGAAACATTTGTCATAAATTATATTAGAAAACCCACATTGCTTTTGCATATGGTTCAAAGAATAACTAGAAGTCCGTTTTCAAGGATGTTTTTCTTCTTTCCCCAAATTATTTGATTCCTCTCGTCCTGCTTTGAAGCATGCAACAGCACAAGTTTTGAACTGGAAGGCTCTGATGAAGCCCACTTTACAGTGGAGGAAAAGTTGGGGTTTCTTTTGCTGTGATCATATTCCCACTGTCATAAAAACACAAATGCTTGAAATGCTGAGCCTATACTTAAACAAAGTATTTCACTACATTGTATTTCAGCACTTCATAACTATGATGCAAAGGTGGCTTTCACTGCCAGCTTGAGGCTAGTTACAGTGATTCATACAGGCTTAAAGCGTATAAAACTCCTTTGCAGAGAGGCAAGTTCAGTTCCCTGTTCACCTCCTGCCTAGTTTGACTTCATAGTCAAACATGAACAAATTATGCTGTAAAATCAGGAATAAGAACTGTAATAAGGAGCAGGGATGATTTATATCCCCTTTAAAGTAGCTGTCCATGCAGGTTTTAGTGGAACTAGCATGCACTAAGCTGAGTTCTCTGCTAAATCCTCCGCTAAAATGAGCTCTTCAAATGCATTACTTTCTCAGTGTATTTCGTTTCCCAAATGAGGGCTAGGGGATACAGCTGATGGACTGTCTCACCGGAGGCTTCTTTCCTTTAGTTTTTATTAATTTATGTTTTAATAAAAAGCAGGCCAATCTTGAGAATTCTCATATATGTTCTTGGTCCAACAGGCAACTATTAAAAATCTTTTCTCTTTTGGAAGTTATAGTCTGCACAGAAAACTCCGTTTAGATGAGTTCTCTCCGTGTTACATTTCTCATTCAGCAATTATTATCTCCTCTCCAGATTTAAACAGCTCTTCTTCCTTCACTTCACTAGATCATAAATCCAAATAGCTGAACTCATGCCCCATCTGAAACTTCATTTTAAAGAAAGAAAAGCTGCGGTTACTTCTTTGGTAAAATTAGATTCTGCTAATAGCTTAATTCATTTATCCATTTCTTTTATCCTCCCTCTCCTGAGACTGTTAGATTTTCAAACTTTCCTTTTAGTTAAACTCTTGAGGAAATTTATCACATATTCTGAGAATCCTCAAACCTCCACAATCTCACAAAAGCTCCTCAGTGCTCTTGAAAATCATCTCATAAAAATCACCAGTGCACAACTTCGTTTTCCATCCGCCCATAACACTACCTGCACACCTCCAGGTCTGGGCATTAATTCACCATCCATGATACAATTAAGGGGATCAAACCCTTCTTCTCCACGCACAAGTCTCTCTCTTTCTCATGTGTAAATTTAACTAGAGGAAAAAAGGCATTCCTAAAAACACTTTTAGCACATGCACTTGTACTGTATTTCCATCTATCAACCCATGTATCAAGAGGATAAAGCTCTCACCCTCACAGGCTGAAGGGAATAAAGAATACAGTACCACAAGACTCACAGTCTATCAAGATTAGGACTCACATCAGCTTCATAACACGCTCCCCACATTACCATTTGGCCTGAAAACTTGTATCTGGTATCTTCTTTTTTTTTTTTTCCACAGCATACAGTGCCATGCCTCTCTCTGCCAGATCTCATGGTTTCAGAAAAATTCAAAGATTTCTTTTTCCAGAGCTTATATTCCTCTCTCTTTCTTTCTTCTTTTTTCTTTTTTTTTTTAAAGAAAATGCATTTCTATCACAAAAGAGCCAAGTGCAGTTCCAGAGTTTTGATTAATATGCCCAACATACAGACACACAGTTTGTGAGTTGGCCATGCCTCAGTTACCAGTGTGGAAACTTGTACAACAGTGGGGTGCACTGGCTCCCTAAGAATCCTGTTTCAGTCCCTTGGTAAAGTCTGCTCCTCCTGATCTACAGTCTAACAGACTTAGATTAACATTTTCTAATGCCCCTTCTTTTGTATTCCAGTCGGCTCTAGAGCTCTTCCCTTGGGAATTACCAAATTATCTACAGTTAACTGATTTCTTATGCAGATATCATCGGCAATGCTAAAGTAGAAAAAATAATCTGAGAACTGAAATATTATCTGGAATCCAATAATTCTTATAAAGTTGAAAAAAATCAACAATTTGACCTACTCCCATATGGTTTAGCAATGATCAAAACAAACAGGACTGCTACAGAATGGCATTCAATGACAACATAATAATTCTCTGTTAACCGTTTTAATGTGAATATCAACATAAGACCATCAGGTGATAGACAAATGAATAACTGGCTTCATTACCAGAGCAGACAAAGTCCTTCTTCTGAACCTCTGCCACAAGAAATCCCCGCAGGTTTACAGGTGCCAGGCAGAAGGTGAACTGCCCGATAGTGCGCCTCTGCCGCAGCCAGTCCGACAGCCAAGCCAGGTGGCAGTCGCAGTGCAGGAAGTTGGAGTGAAGCCGCCTACAAAGGACAGGATAACCCCAAAGTTAGCAGTAGCTTTTTAAACAGAAGACACAAACCAGATCAATCAAGCTCAAGCCAGCACGGCTCTTCACTACAGTTTCAGTAGGATCACTGCACGTTATGGATACCAATTGAGTCAGGCCTTGATGGTCTACATTGCCATATAATATGCAAATGTCCACATATAAATTACAGCTATTATTTATAATGTCCTGGAAGAAGGAAGTTAAGTCATTCCTACAGGCAATCATGAGCTGTCCTTTCTAGAGAAAATAATATGCAGAACTTAAGATTCCTTCAAGTAATCACTTTGCCTGTGATTTCATATTGGAAATAACCACATGAATGGGATAACTTTGAGTGAACTTAAAAAATGGCTTGTGAAACACAAGGACCAGGCTCAAAACCAGGATGACATGATTTGTCCCTCTTGTCTCTCCTTTGGAACGAGTGAAAGTGAGTATGAGAAACCCACCAGAGGCTATCGATACCTTGTATGTTCCTGTGCTGCCTGTACAAATCCATCAATGCTTTTTTTACTGTGGCATTTTAACACAGTATGCAGATTGTAAACAGGCATTTTAAAATCATGACAAAGAAGGGGACCACGTCAGGGTCATGCCACACAGCAGTGCCAGGGCTGTTCTTTGTAATGGAAGATTCAAGAACACAACTCCATTCCCAGCCTGCTTCAAGCCTGGCACTAGAACTTATAAAAGCATCATTATATTGTTGGGGGAAGTCTGCAAAATGATGATGCATTCAGGGAGCAAATCTGGCCATTTTAATAGCTACCAAACTTTAGGTCAAAACAAAGGCCCAGGACAATTAATTATTTCATTCCTTGTAATGAGTCATACATTTGCAGTGTTATACCAAAGCTGAGATGATAAAACAGATTGAAAATCCTGTCAGAAATGGTTAGATAAAGCATTATTCACTAATATTACAGGCATTAAATTTAAAAAAACCTAGAAAATTGGTGCGCACAGGATTTAGCCTTGTCCATCCACCAAAGAAATTAACTGTCCATCTGTGAGATCTTCATCCAGCACAGAGCAGAGGAGGCCAGCTGTGGCGCCTGGGCTGACAGCCCCCAGATTTGTATGTCTGGGGCTGGCAGCCACAGTAAAGGGCCGCAAATCTGGAACGATGAGTTGATCCTCTAAAGACTGGCTCCCTAAGAATCCTGTTTCTGTTCCTGGGTAAAATCTGCTCCTCCTGTTCTATAGTCCAGTCATTTAACAGCAGACTCAGATTAGCATTTTCTCCCTCTCATAGTCTCCTGGAAGCACTGTAAAACGTAATTGTTACAGAAGGATCGCTAGAAAACCTCATTTTTAGGGACTATGAAGCTATTTAATTGCCACTGCAGTAAGTTAGATTTCTAGTAAAATGTTTTGTTATTGTGAACCATTAACCTGGTGAGGACAAGAACAAATATTATTGCAAAGAGAAGTGAATGAGCATCATCTAGCCAGCAATCATCCTAATAAGACTTTGTTCTAACTTAGAGATTAAGCATTTCATTTAAATCCTCTAAGCATTACCCCTTCCCACCACAGCAGTCAGCCATGACATTCAGAATCACTTTCCTTCAGGAACTGAAGCAGACCTCACCCCATGCCATCCCCTGCATTTCCTGCATGGATGTAGGCAGGCAGGAGTAATAAAACTGCAATTTCACAAAAAGGGGCAGCTTTCCAGTTCTGCAAGATGGTTCTTCTCACTGAATTAGCATAGCTGGGTTTCTGGGTTTTCCCACATTAGTAGTGCCAACGGTCACCTCTCCACCAGCTCCCCTGCCTCAGGGAATATGTAGAATACCCTTGTGTGGATATTCTACAGTTTGCTTTTGAGAGCAGACCACTTTGACAGTCTATCAAGCTTAACAAAGCAGCCTATTAAAATATATCTTTGATAATTATATTAATGAATACAGCCACAAAAAAATTTTTCACAGCACTCAAAAGTGTAATACACCGATTCCCTGTGAAGATGAAAAGCACTGAAGTATTTTGGCATATTTTCAGCTTACCCTGAAATAAAAAAATTAAAAGAAATGACATAATTATGTATCTCAGCAGTCACTGACACTTGCAGAGATACTGGTAGTGGTAAGGACACTTACCATTAGGCAAATAGGCATGGGGGACATGCTTTAACATAAATAAAGCTGTTTCAAGTAAAGGAAAGCAGATCAATAAAAACTAATTCCTGTCACTTGCAATCAAGGCTAAAAGATCAATGAAACTTAGCAACAAAAAGACAATTAAATAAAAAAGGTTAGCACAGAAGAGCTGATTTTTTTCAAAGAATTCTTCAAGTGCTTCAAATCTTACTAACCCTTGTCAGGTTGAATATACTCTTTATTTTTCCTTCTCTGTTCTTCTCAAACGAGCAGAGTCTTTTGAGAACCATGAAGAAAAATCTCTTTATCCCCAGAACTATCACAGCAGGTGCAAAACAAGGAGACCCAAACCTCCTTCTGCTTATGGATCTCACTAATGTGTCAAAAAGAAACATAGGGAAAGCACAATCCACACCACACTGGACCTCAGATGCATGGAAAAAGGGCTCGTCCCTAACTTAAGGAACATCCAGACCAGGGATTCCCTACAAGAGCTTCTAAAAGCAAGCACATCTAAGTGCAAAGGTATTTCAGCAGGTGCACAAAGTTGTGATAACTTTTCAAGACAATAGTAGAGTCACCAAGCTGTAACAAACGCTATTCATGATCCATTTGGTCTGAATTTGCATCCACAACCAAGAGAGGAAATCGTAGGTCTTACCCAGCCATCATGCCTCAGATAGCATTCTCCTTTTGTGAAAACTGTTCATTGAGGTTATATATAAATACTAATGAAGGAGAAACAGTTTACCAAGTGAAATTAAGCTCAGGAAACTAGAAAGAATATTAACATTTCCCCCAAAATAATACCTTTATATAAATATTTTACATAGATGAACAAAACCTGATCAGTTTTACATGTGGTTAGCTCTGTGTTGGTTGTTAGGGTATTCCTTTGCACTTACAGAAAACTTGGTTAAATCAAAACTGTATTAGCCTAAATTCTGAACAGATGATATTCTGAAAATACGGAGTAATATGTAGCTATGCAAACTTGTGTTATTACTAATTATAATTAATAAATTATTAATCATGAAAAGTGCTAAGATGACTTGGAGATAAAGAAAGGATTTTTAATATGAATGAACAGCAGAAGAAATTACAAAATTCTATTTGATTCCTGTATTTATCTTACAGTAATTGCTATTTCGATGACTTTCCAGCCTCTGTTGAAACAGATGGAAAAAAACACAGAGAACTAAGCCATTTTACTGTATTTCCACTGTCTACATAGGATTTTTTAATTTTTTTTTATAGTGAACTGCTAAGAAGGGTACTGCGTGTTATTTGTCAGTCTTTGGAGACTGAAACATGCCCCTCGATATTGATGAAACTACCTTTACAGAACATGAGGTGAATGAATACGAATGCAAGTTTGCAAAGGTGCCCTTTTATCCATAGACTCTAAATTAAATTTCCAGCAAATCCTTTTAGAGTGGGTCAGCATTCATGTTCTATAAAATGTGGCTCACAGAATTCAATATAAAAGCTTCCCTTTATAAATCCTATTTATGACTTCCTTCCTTTTTTTTTTGTCTTTCCTTTTTTTTTCTTAATTACAGCAGAGGGGGATTAGTCAGTGTAAGTCTCCAGGGAGCTACACACAAAGCCATCTCCGAAATTAAACTAAAAAGAAAATGGCAGAAGGCATTGAGCTCTGGTAACAGACAAGATTGACTAATCTGAAGAAGCCAGGCAAATTTTCTGGACCACTGTGACTGAATGAGAAAAAGCAAAACTCCAGGAACCTTAACCCTACACCTTTATCTTCTCTATCCATTCTTTTCTAAAAGGCAAACATGTAATTTCCATTTAATTACTTACATTGGGATCCATAAATGTCACAATTTAATGAAGAATGTAAATTTAAATCAGACTTTATCTTATGCAGATTGACTTAACAGTGATTTTTCATCCATTCTGCTCACTTATTCAGTATGATTTTATATATGTAGCATCCTCGAAGCATTTTAGGTTTTTAGAGTGCTGCAGCAAATTTGCAGGGTAGCTACTATTTCCCTTTCTTTGCTTTTAGGGCTAAATACATCTTGGTTCAGTTTGAGATTTTGGAGGAAAAATCAGAGAGGCTTTGTTTAAAAGTGACTTTTCATGAAGTTGTGTACTATCTAAAGGAATGTAAAGGAATAATTTACTTAAAGAAAGTGGTTTTAGTAGGCTATGGCTAAATGACACAAACGCACACATTCTAAATTTCACTGCCTTTGTGTTTGGCTCTATTAAAGCCGACCAGAGCTTTTCCAAGTGGAATGGTGCCCAGTTATAGAAAAACTGATTTGACGTAAGAGAAGCTCTTATTAAAAATGCATCAGAATCAGTGACATTTTGTTTCAGAAAGTATCTGCAAAAGGAACTTTTTTCAAGTTCTTTAAAAAATTTCTTGTGTCAGAAATTAGTATTCTGAATTTGAAAAGGAGAAAAAGGATTTAAACACAAGATTCTAAAAGAAAAATTAAATAATTTGATCCATCTGAGCAGTTTTCAAAATTGTGGTGATGTTTCAGCTTGGACCTCATTATGGATCTTCCCAAATTCAAAATCCTGGTATACCTGAATCTTACTGAACCATAGGTAAATGCAGTGAACTCACCAAGGGCACCAGCCACCATCACAACCCTGCTTGGCCTCACCAGCGCTCCCAGAGGTCCCCCAGCACTGCTGAGGCTCAGGGCTTCCACACAGCCCCTGCCCAGCAGTGTCACTGGAGCTGGTGCCCACCCACGGGCTGCTGTCCCAGCGGTCCCATCCCCACCAAGGCGCCAGAGTCTGCCCCACTGTGGGTGTCCCTGCAGGACAGCCCCAGCCCCAAGGGATGTCCCTGCACATCATGGCCCTCACTGGGCCAGTCTTTTTCAGCAGCCTTCATCCTCAAGGTAGCAGGGAGAGCTGTTCATGTCAGGAAGAGACCAAAATACGACCATAACGGGACAACAAATATCCAAAGAGTTGTTTACACCACCACCATAATCATCATGATAATATTTGAAGATATTACTCACAGAGTCCTGATCTTTGGCATGTGGTTGAAACTGGTAACAGGAATGCGGGTGATGTTGTTATTGTTGAGAGTACTGTTAGGGGGAAAAAAAAAAAACAGAGAAAAGAGCATCAGAGATTGATCGATTATTACTGACTAATTATTATTCACCAACGTACTATTTACAGAAACAAGCTGCTAAAACTTTTGGTAATAAACCTGCCAGACTGCGAGCAGTAACGCATTTTGACCGATATCTCAGACACTTTGTGCCATAGAGTGAAAGATATTGTTAGGGCCAAGGAACCAACAGCTGCCTGAGAATGGATAAAGTTTACTATTTACCATGTCTGAGCACCAAGGAGCACAGGACATTGGTTTTATTGACTGTTGGAATGTATCCAGACTTCTGGGTTAAGCCACCCAGTGCAACTTGAGTGGAGGAACGCCAAACGCACACAACCACAATATGAAAGCTTTGCACTTAAAGCCCTCGCTCTTGCACAAGGAGAGAGCTGTTGACTCTCACAGGCTTGTTAACACAGCCAGTTGACACGGACAGACAGCTCAAATTGCCCTTTTGAAAACACACAGATGGATGGGCACCCTATCTTTAGTTTCCTTATGAAAAAATATATGGGTAGTGGAACAGACTGTAATAAAACATGTCATGACCCAGGTATGTAAGGATTTCAGCTGCTCTATCGAAGCAGAGCTTAAAGAGAAAATCATCTCAGCTGCTGGTAGGGATCCCCTTAGCACTTATGAAAATGCTTATGAAAAACGAACTGACTCGATTGCCATCCGATGAGTGTGCTGCTCCCATTTATGCAGCTCCTAATTATATCAATGACTCTCTAGCAAATTAGAAGCTATAAAGTTTATCAAGATGGCACAGGAAATGGAAAGCACTCCAAAAGGGCATAATTGCCATGTTCCAAGTGCACCAAACCTGCAAACGCAGTGGCCCAGCGTGTTGTGAGAATTGATGGGGCTGGCGATGACCCCATGTGCCAACGTGTCCGGTCCTGCCGCTGTCTATTTGAAACGTGCTGTGTCCACAGCACCACGGCATGGAGCAACCTCTGCTTTAGATGAGGGGCACAGCACTCCATGGGATCATTTTGGCAGAAGATAGTGCTTTTGTGCATTTGTGTATGTGTTGAAGGAAATACTTGCTGAACCAACCTGAAAGCACATTGCCCTTCTCTGAACTATTTATGCATTCCAATGTTATCCATTTACATAGGACATTTATTCAAAAGCTCTTGAAGGGTTTTACAGATATTACTAGTCCTCTTGGTCATCTGCCAATTCAAAAACATTTTTACAATTCTGCCTAGAAATCCCTTGTGAAACCATCATCTACAACATCATCAGATTAAAGCTAAATTAGATGATATCCTGTTAAGAGTGTTTTTCTGGTCCACGGGAAGACACATATGCACATTGTCAAAGCCAGGAGGCTGCAGGGTATGAGGCTACGTGCAAGCACCCCCAGGAGAGGTGTGTGAGAAGGCTCTGATGCTGTCAACAGTGTGTTTGTGTTGCTCTGTGCTGCATCCCAACAGAACAGAACATGACCACTTCATTATTAGGATCATCGGATCATCACTGGTATTTCAGAATAGGGCTGCACCAGATGGATGCACTATCGATCTGGAGCCAGCTCAGGGGTTGACAAAACCATGACAGCAAAATGCACCAACAGAGCAAAACTACCCTTCCTTTCCAAATCTGCGAGCAGAGCGAGTTACGTCAGTAAAAGCAAAGTTTTGGAAATCTGGAATGTGCACGTGAGATGTGCTGCCACAGATCTCTGTCAGTCAAGTCACACATGTTCCCACAGCAGGTGGATAAAAGATGCCTTAGGGCATCATGGCTTACAGCGTAATGTATTGTATTCATCCCAGATCCTTTGGAAAACTTCATGCTACCAAAAATTGGACAAAGAACCACCTGGCTAAGTATTCAGATCAATGGGTATATAAAATTACATGTTTGTGCATTCTGGTTCGCTACACACAAAGACTCAAACGCAGTATCTATTGTAAGACAAAGTGAAGAGGGCAATGCTGTCAGCTTGAGAAGCAAACCTGAGAGCAGGCTCCTCCAGCCACCAGCCTTGGCATTTGTCAGCTGTGCATCACAGTTTGCACGTGCCTCTGCCTTACTGTGGCTCCAGAGCTGGGAGCGAACACGATGAGTACCACTGCACATCCGTAGGGCTGAAAAGCTCTACCTTTGAATTCCTGCTGATGCTACAATGGCAACATAAGCCTTCTACTGTGGCACTTTATACACTGCCAATGAACCCCATTGGTGTACAGTTGCTACTGCTGGATTACCTTATTTAGCCAGTGATGCAAACCAAAGCCTTCATACAACAATTTCAACATACAACAATTTCAGAAAGTGAACAAAACCTCTTATAAGGGTGCAACACCCCCTCAATACCTATATTTATTTGGTATCGGCATTTGTGCATCCATACTAGGAAGTTCAAACAGAGCTCATAAAGGGAATTTCTAATTGCACCAGCATTTTTCTTCTGTAAGCGTAAAAATATAATTTACCCTCTGCCTCAGTTGCCTGTTACATTAAAAAAAAAGCTACGTACTTGGTTGGAAGATTTGAGGTATCCACTGATAAATAAAAGCCACACGTAAAGGCAGCTTACAAAAATTAAATCACATACATAGCTGATGTCTGAATACGTCACACATGGAACTACAGGAGTCAGTGGAAGCCACAGGAATTCAAGAGAGATTTTCTACTGATTTCAAAAGGACATGGATTGGATTCAGGCAGAACAGATGTGCCCACGAGCTTCCTTCTGTGCTGACTGAGGGTAGAGAACACATCCCTGTCTCCCAGTGCAACTCATCATCTGGGTGCAGAAAGGTCAGCCTTTACTGTCTGATTTGATGATTCAAAAATATTTTTAAATTTCTTAAAATATTTTAGTTTAACAGACAAAACATTATTCCAATAACACACTATTTCTACTCACAAAATATCAGATCAGAGTGGCTCCGGTTTTGTCCCTAATAAGCAAAGGTTTCCCAACAAATATATAATCTTCCTTCTAAGAATGCTAAGTCAGTGGTGAATTAATCCACTCCTTAAACACAAATTTCAGGGGTAACTCTAGCAGATAGCTATTGCACAGATGACTTAGTAGCATACTATTTCATTGATATTTAAATGTTAACCATAAGAAGGCAATAAAACATCTATGATAACAGCAATTATTTCAGGACAACGAAGGCCAAACACTGCAAAGGGCACTAATTGACAGTGAACTGTCTGCATTACAGCCCAGCTCTAGCTGCAGGAATTTAACCCTGCTTCTCTGGCTGGGCAGAGCACACAGCTCCCACATGTAGGAACTCCTTGACTTCTGAACTGGGATGGTTCAGGTACAGGTGTGCTCTGGAGGCACTCTGCAAAGCTTTCTGTCATACACAGGAAGCCTTCCCAGCACTGATTTTTAAGAGGATATATGCTGGCACCAAATACAGTGGGGAAGGGAAAAATAAACTCCCCTCCATCTGCTGGCTGCTCCAAGGCCCCAGTCTCATCCAACTAAGATTCAAATCCATAGAACGAGCTGCACAAACACAAGGAAGCTGTGAGAATCAGAAAATTTCCAGAACTTTCTGACTCCTCCAAAATCATATGGGGAAGCTTGTATTCTGCTGGTATCTCTCCAGCCTTATAGCCCTCGGCTCCTCCAGAACCTTGTCCCTTGACAAAGCACTGTCCTCTCATTTAGATGCAGGCTCCCTGTAAACTACTCACATCCAAAATGCTGAATCAGGAGACTGAGGTTAGAGACAATATTATTTATGCCAGCAAACTTCCCACCTTGGGCCGTGATCCTTGTCAGTTCTTGCAAGCTAAGCAGAAGCAGACCACAGCAGTCCTAAGGATCCTCTCCAAGGGCTACTTGGAAGAGGCGTAACGTGGGCTCAGCAGTCTTCTGAGGTGGTAGATCCTCCACCGTATGAACTGTCATAGTTGACTTCAATTTACAACCCCAAAGGAGCTGCTCTGCTAACTCACTCCTCTGCCAGTTGCCCACGCTGGTTAGAGGCACGCATGGAGCTGCTTTCTTCCTTCTGGAGAACAGAGCTGATTTACAGCCCCTACTAATCACAATTTCTCTAAAGGAAAGCATGCTCACTCTGCAATCCTGTCACGGTTTGAAAACAATTACCTATCTCATTCCTCAAACTTTTTGTGCAAATTTAACTACCTGCAGTTGCATTCTGCTGTCTTCTGACTTGCTCCAAATTCATGTACATCACTGCAGCTCCCTGACAGTGACTTGTTAATTCCAGACTCAAGGTAATTACATTAAAATCATTAACCTGTAGAAATGACTGTTGTGTGTGTATTTTAAATAATATTTATCCATTATTCTTTAGTCCTTCCTCCACCCTCTTGAATAGGAAATACAGGTGTTCAGGACTAGATGAGAATCAAGAAAAAAAATTAATACTCCTAATGCCAGCACATGAGTTTTACGGAAGATACTTCAGAAAAAAAAGGAAAGGATTTATATTTTGAATGCAAATAATAATACAAATATATTACTTTAAAACCTCAGTAATTCTAAGCATCCTTTCACATTCTTTGGACTAATTCAGAAATCCCAGGCTGTCAGATCAATAGTCAACAACTCTCAACTCTGTAAATTACAGAGTACACAGATATTTTGTTTCTCTTACTTGGAATTCAATTAATTATATAATTAAGAGTATATAATGAATATCAGCATGCCTGGTGACTTATTCATCTGAAATAATAGTGCTTTCATTATAACATATCTACCTGCTCTGTTCCAGTTAAGTACTAGACATGAACCAAAAGGATCTTCTGGGAATGACGGCAGCAAAAGTTATAAAACATAACAGAATTATGCAAAATATTAACTATATAATTTCTTCAATTAGTACTTCAGTAAGTACATTGTAAAACAGTAACTGTCTTAATGTCTTCCAGTCACATTTCAAGTGGGAAAATATGTAGGAGGGTTGGGTTTCTGTTAAACACATAACACATTGATGACAATACCACCTGTTACAGCCCAGCTTAAAAAAAGTTGATGGTATCCTATTTTATCACTGGCAAAAGAAAAAGCCACTATGCAAATGTCCATTTTTCTAAGTACAACGCATTTTCATAATGTACTCAGATTACTTGCTGTGCATCAGCACAATACCACAGTGATGCTTGTTTACAATCCAAATGGATTAAAGTGAAAGGGGAAAGAGAAATCATGTCGTGTGCTGAAGATGTCCTTTGTTTTTTGATGGTAACAGAGACTGATTTTCTTTCACATTCCATTGCTGCAGCTGATTAGCACAAACAGCTAATCAAATTGAGAAATTATATGGTAGATTAAATTTTTGATTAACACTTTTCCCCAAGCCTTAATAAGCATCTACTGTAGTTACTAGAGATCTGCTGTGGTGGCCATTCAGGTTTTTGATACACACGAGGCTGCTTTTCTGTCCCATTTGACTGATCACGGGACGTTGCATCATGTGTGAAATTCTCAGTTAGAAAGAAATATTCAGACCCATTTATGGATAGGTAAATGGAGCAAGAGATCTGAAAAGGCACCGGTTCATTTATTGTAATTCTGGTTTTGATTGTTTTTTATATTCAGACATGAGATTCTCTGCAAGCTTCTAAAAAACAGGATTTGATAGCAGGAATCCTGCAAACACGAGTCCTCATGTGGCAGCACACACTTCTCTGTGAACGTGGGTTTCACTCTAAGTTAAACAACGATGTTCATTTCCTTTTCCTGCTCCAAACTCTCTCAACACACTGTGGAAAGAACACAGTGCTGAGTTACCTCACTCTGTTAAACCTATATTTTGAAAGCAAGACTTTGAAACAGAACAGAAAAGCAAACAGGCAAGGCTGGTGGGGAACAGCCCTATCAGGCACTGAAGCACTGGAAGCACTAACAAGTCGAACATTTCCTTCTGTCTCCTTCAATTACACTCCTGCTTTATCACAGTATATTTTCTGGCTGTGTATGTAATCTGTGTGTTGTGTGTCCATAACACCATGTAATTGGCCCTAATGCAAGATTATTATCTATGTGCATGCAACGGATAGCTACAAATGGTGCATCTGCAGGCTTGTAACATTCCCAAGAGTGAATTACTGTCATACTCCCTGGTTACTGTTTCTCCCACAACTGCCATGGTTTCCAGGCTGCCAATCCCCAGTGCAACTATACATCCAGTAAATGAGACCGGAAAATTTATTAAGACTTAACCACAGCATCTCCAAGCCTAATTATGCCTCTCATGTAAATAGTTCTCTTGATAATCTTATTTCTGTTTCATACTGGGTGAACTGAGACAAAAAATAAAAAAAGATTGAGCAGCTCATCCCAAGTTGTCAGAGGAGCACAGAGGGGAACACAACAGTCCGGCCCTGGCAATGACAGAAAGAGAGCTTCTCCAAGATTCCAAAGCTTTTGAGGAGAGTGCAGTGTTGACCAATGAAAATATGTGCAGGAGTCTTTTCACAGTGTACATGTGTTGAATTTATGCAAGATTAGACATCTCCATCAGTACTTATGCACATAGAAAGGAGAATCTTGGGGTGTGTCTGAAATACTAGCAATGAAACATGAAACTGGTTGACTGTGTTAGTGGCAAGATTTAACATTAACAGCAGCAGAACCTTAGACCTCTGTGTTAGGAGATTCGTATCACTTACTCTTAAACCTCTCTCCAAACACTTAAAAAGCCATTGCAAAGGGAAAAGAAATTCTCTGTTCCTTGTACTCAACAAGGTTTAAGCACAGCAGTGACAGGTTTAAATTTCAGAAAGAGAAATTTTGACTAGATATAACGAAAATACTTCTTACAATAAGAACAGGAAAACTACAGGAAAAAGCCTTTACAGTGTGTGCAGCCATCAGCAGCGGAAGCCTGTAATAACAGACCAGACAAACTCCTGGCAGGAATGGCATGGGACTCGACAGTCTTGCCCTAGGGTGGGACAAGAGGTGACAACCTCAGACCCCTTCCAGCCCTATGTACCACCTAATATAATTAGCAGCAGGTGCATTTTACCAATTCCATAATGTGAGTCTAAATCTATTTTTAGTAATAAAACCAAGACTTGAATTTTATACACCGCCATAATTAATGTTTGTAATTAACTTTGAGACTGTAGGGTAAAAGAAGCTATATTTTCAATAGCTGTAAAGAGCTATTTTTCATACAGGTCAGAAGGCATTTGCATTAAATTAAATATTTACAGCTTCTCATGGCCTCTGATGAAAAAGCAAAATGGCTTTGGCATTCTATCCCTCAGCACTGAACACAGTCCTCATGCTCGAGTTTCAAAGCATTCAAGATTTGCTCGTTAGGCACGGTCCAAAACTCAACTGGATCTCTTCAGAGTTTTGGTGAGTCCTGAGTGCCTCTACTCAAACCTTTGATCCCCACAGACTGTTCAAGTTAAAGCCCACATCTACCACGTAGGCATATAATGAAAGCAACTGATGCTGCACTGATTAATCCATTACTCTCAACTCTTAGAAAACAATGGTCTCGCAAGGGGCTTCATTCACTGACATACAGCAGTAGAGCTCTGCTCTGACACCTCAAATTAGCAGCAAATGCAGTAACAGCTGGTTTTTCGTCTCAATATTTGTGTCCAACTCTAAAATGAGTTGGCACTGTACTAGCACTGTTTTTAAATACAATGTTAGCCCAGGCAAATAATTTTCTAAATAGTCTCCAGGTGACATAAAAAATCCACTGAAATAAATAAAAATAACTAGTTGCCAGTTTGTGGTGTCTGTTTTAGCATTAGTCTTTTGCCGATGTATTCACAAATGCTCTCATCACAGCAAGGTAAGAGGTTCTAGCGCACTCGGGAAGCAGACATCAGAAATAGGACCAGTCTCAAGGATACAGAGGAAAGAAAATGGTCTTTTTTAGAAATATATGAAAAAAAAATAAGCTTAGCATGGAATTATGCACAAAACTGCCAGCAGTGTTTACTGCTACAATTGCCTGATTCTTCCCATTCTATGGCTGATTTTAATTTGCATATAACTGTCAGATTTTAACTACTTAAGCTTATTGTAAAGGCCAGATGTTTATGGCATGGTTTTTCTATTTCCCCTTGAAGGAGTGAGATTACTTTCAAAAACATCAGGCTTTGGGGAAACTGGGTTATTGTAATAATAAATTCTGTTTTTAAAATGCCTGTTTTGTCACCCAGCAAGAACCAGGGTGATCACATGTGCTGATAGCGATCACTTCAGGGCGTATTAACTTAAATCCTGTAATTGCTGCATTAACTCTCCCTCGAGACTGGCTGTGCCTCAGATGGAGTCTCTGTGACTGGTGGGGTCGGGAGCTGAGGCTCAGAGTAGAGGAGAGGGAAAGACTGGACCTGCAGCTAAGAAAATGGTTGGGCAAGTTACCCAGGTAAAGAGATAGGGACTAGGGAGCAGTGCAAATGGGTGAGAAGCAAGAAAAAAGAAAATACATGGGCCTGTACAATCAAAGATTGCATGGTTTTATGTATACATGCCAGGGCAAAATGAAGGGTTGTGGTGACTTATGTCTAGTGACTCATGCTGGAACCTTTCTAGTGTTATCTTTAGCCCTGCATTTATTTTTTATGTGCATATTATTCCTGAATTTACTTACTTATACTTACAAATAGTGAGATAAAGAAGAAAAAAGAATAATAGAACAGAAAAAAATAAAATAAGATGAGCTAAGTCAAGCCAAGATAAAATAAAATGTAATAATTTTTATACAGAGAATGAGGATACACATTACATTCAGGTTGTGGACCTTGTTAGAAGTTAAGGCAGTAATGTCATTCACATGATCTTACATGAAACTTCTTACCGCTTCTCCTTCAGGAAACCTCCTCCTTCTACACACAGAAAGACGTATCTATTTTCCCACGTAACCAAATCACTGCTATTAGCTGCACAAAATACAGGTACCAATTGCATACCAGCATTCTTTCTAAAACCTATGCCAAGCGAGACTTGAAAAAGCATCTTAGAGAAATTTAAATCAGCTTTTCAATCTTTTACATGACATTGTAATTCTAGGCACAAAATACAAATTCAATCCAGCCTGAATGGAAATTTTAGTCATAAAAGCATCGGTGCAAAGACAAAAGAATGCAGGCTGAAATTATTCTGCCACTGCTTTATTTTTTAATGAAAGATTCTCCAACAAGTTGTTTTTCCAAACTCAAAAATGGCACAAGAAACACTGCTTTGCTTTTTTTTTTTTGATCAAGAAATTTTCTCAAGTCTTCGCACAAAGTTGACACATTTGTCAGTGCACTGTGTATCGGGAAAGGCTGCTGCAGCTCTAACTCCCAGTTCCATCCAGAATACTCTGTAAGTATTTGGACTCAGAGAAGAAAAAAAAAAAGCATTTCTGGAAAAGTATTTCTGTTTTACACCATCAGGGTGGTTTTGATATTTGTTGATGGTACCCTGTTTCCAAGGCTGATATTATTGCCTAGAACCACTGGGAGCAAGACCAGTTACCACAGTACCCAGACCAGCGTTCACTGAAGTCAGTGCAAATCCTGTTGCTGATTTCAGTAGGGAGTCCCTGCAATCTGTCTATTTAGGTGTAGATTTTCACAGGAACCACAGCAATCAATGATATAATTGTATTCAATTTCAACTCACCTAAATTTTGCTTTGTAGTTTCATTTGAGAAGCGAAATTTTGTAGTTTTCATTTGAAAACCTCCTATTTTATGAATTAATATGATTAAGTTAATAATAGAATTCTATTACTTTAATAGAAATATTTAAATATTCAATAATATAACATACTTATAATATTGAGCATTATATCATAATACTTAATATAATATTATATATTTAATAATATAAATAACATAAAGTAATTGATAAAAATAAATTAATAAATATCCTTTTTTCTTTCCTTTTTTTTTTTAGATTATACAGAGATTTCTCTTACTCAGTGTGGCTCTTGGTGTTGCCCAACTGCATGCATGTCAGGTACTATGCTTTGTACTGTGCAACTTCTGCCAAAATCAATGGAAACTGCATTGGGTTCTTGATGCATACAGAGGTCTGAAAGCCTACCAAGAGTGTATTTATGGAAAGGATGAAAAAGAATTAGGGCAGACTCGGATGATACAAACCTTAGGTTTGACGCATCAGTATTTCAGCAAAATAAAACAGTTTCTCAGGTTCCTGCCTGAACAGTTGTTTCTGTTTAGTCCTTTCTGAAGCTAAAGCAGTCTTTTAAACATAATCCAATTCAAACTAACACGGTCCAACTTTATAATTTGAAAGGAGCAAGCAACTTTTGCCATTTGTTCAGGCTGAAGGCATTTAATGACAGCGATTTCCAGGGTAAAACGTTTCAGCATTCAGTCAGCTGAGCGCTGCGGTTTTCTCACAGGGCTCCACCAAAAGAAATTGTAAAGAAACCAATTAAATTTGGATCAGGAAAAAACAGCACTGTTCTTCAAAAATGCGTTTTAATTTGTCCCATCCTGAATACACTGTAAACTTAATGGTATAACCTTACTATAAACCCTCTATTTTGATAGCCTTCCCTACCATAATGAACATATCCTTTTCACACTTGGTGTAACGCACTCAGGAACAGAAAAGCTATTCCAAGTGGCAGATAGAAGTTAATTGTCTCTTCAGAGCTAGAGAAAGTGACAAAAAAAATAGACTTCTGCATCCATTGTAAGGGGCTATGTATTCAGCCTCTGTGGGATGGTCATTGTGCCAGGCTCATCGTGCCACTTCATCAACTGCCGCAATGCGGCACTGCGGGGTCCTGCAAGTCCCACGGTGACCACCAGGACCAAAGGAGGGACCAACTGGCAAACCCCATCTACGCAGCAGACAGCTGCTTGAGAAGCAGAAATCTAACAATGAATAGAAAGGGCACTGGCTGCAGCTTAGCCTGAGTGTTTGGGCATCAGTGCAAAAGGTTCTACAAAAGTCTTTTAGAAGGCAGGTGAATGGCATCCACGGGGAGTGGGCAGCCAGACAGTCGGTTTCCTTTTCCCTCTGATGGCAGACCTACCAGGTCCTACAGGAAAAATAACAGTCCTTACTTCTGCAACGGCAGCCCCTTGATCTCAGGAGCCTGGTGTCTCTGTTGCCCCTCAGCTCCCAAGGCTGTTGGCATTCCCACTGGGAGAGGGCAGTGAGAAGAGATCTTTCATAGCTCCAGCAACACGACAACGGGCATGGCGTGGCATGGAACCACAAAGGCAATTCTCAGCTTTTGACAGCAGAGGAAGGAAAAGAATCAAATCTTTCGAACTTCACTTTTACTGCTTAAATTGCATCCTCAAAATGCAAGAGACGCAGACCACATTTGTGGAATAATTTTAAACTCTATCAGTATGTGATGCCCCAATGTACAATTTGCACATGTTGGCAATAAGAGCTAATATACAGGCTCATATAAATTCCCATGAATGAAATCGGGAATGTGTGACATACACATTCTGTGAATTTAGACTTCCACATATGAGCAGTTGTTAAGAAAAAGTTACATTTATAGAGGAAAGAAACGTTTTGAAAAAACAAAGACAACATGTAGTTCCCAGACAAGGGCAATTACATGTTTCTTTTTGAAGCTGGAAAGGGATCTGCTTTCCATCAGGAATGAAACATTGAGTTTTTATTTTAATAATACATTAGACAGTGCTCGTGTATATCACAAAAGAAAAAGGTCACTGTTTAAAACCACCTATCTTTCCAATTTTTAAATTTCTCCCAAACACCACCTGCCCATAAGAAACAGCAATACCTGCTACATTCATGCATGCGTATGCAATACAGTTAAGAAACCATAACAATTTGAATAGCAAATACTCACAGCATTTCATTTGCGTTCAGTCCACAGAGTGAAAAAGCGCAAAATAAAGTATACACAGAAAAATATTCGAAGCAGTCATGGTCTGTTCAGGAATATTCTACAGGAAGTGCAAGAAGAAGCTAAATAAAAGGAGTCAATTGTTCTCCATATATGGCTGGCTGGCTGCAATACCTGCATGCACACAAAGTAAAATATAACTGCCATCGTGGATGGTCGGTCCTAGCCGTTTCAGCCTAAGTATTAGCTGAAGTTCCTCACCTGATTTCTAACGCCCTAGCCCTGGATGGGAAGACGGGGTGTCTTGCAGATAAAATGGACCCAAGCCTTTTAAGACATCACTGAAATTGCCCAAGGAGCCAGTAAGAAGCTTGGGTGCTCGCGGAGTGGACTATCCCCCTCCCCAGGGCCCGCCCAACCCGCAACCGCCTTTTGCACCAACGGGGGCTTCTCAGCGGCCTTCAAGCGTCGCCGCAGAGATACTGCATTGCGGCATTTTATCGATCACAGTAGCCAAGTCCAAGGCTGAAAGCCTTGAACAAGACCTGCTTTCCCACCCTCCCTTCTCCAAAAGAAGTGATGCTGGCGGCAGACGCAATCTAAGATTCCGATGGCAAAAGATGCAAAAGCAAATCTAAATTAACAGTTTGGCAAGCAAAGACCTGGTTCGGTTTAGGCTCCTACATCCCTTCATCACAGCCATCAACTTGTCTTCCACAATCTTCTGTTCTATTTTACCCTGAAGTAAATCCCAATCCCAGCCACAGCCTGGCACTTGCAAACCATATCTATCTCACATCGCCTCTCACCCATGAAGACAAGAGGGGCGCGTGCAATTTTTAAAAATAAATGGTATTACTGTTCTTTGTTTCCTTTGATGGCTTTATGCAGCCACCTCATTTGATGCTCTTTCAACTGACCACGCTATTTTCTGAGGTTATCTCTAGAATACTCAGAAAGAACACGGTATAGCACAACAAAGGTTTCTGAATGACCTTACGGTGTTTTAAGGATTGTTTCAAGGAGCTGTAGATATCCTAAGAGTGGCCACCCATCACTCGTAAATACTAAAACAACACATTTGGATTATTCACACAAACGAAAAACTTAAGAAATGTAATTTCAGTTCAAAAGTATCAAACCAGTTAACATGAAATTGCTTCATTTATGACAACTAAATTAACAAAAGAAATGTTACTTGGCTTCAATTTAGTGTAAAAAAGTTTCATACTTCCATCCTTAATGAAACTCTCATATTTTCTGTTTTCTGAAACACAGAACTGGGTATGTTACATAAAGGAAGTCTAATTTACACTAATCATAAACCTTTCTTTTTGAAGTTTTTAAAATTATTTTTCCTGATTCAACTATAACTTACATGCTGTTTTCATCACATATACTCGCACACATATACACTTACATTATATGCATGACCTTGTGAACAGTGGGAAAACAAGACACTATTTGATTTTAAGATCAGAAGAAGCTTCTACCTATACGTTTTTCAGATGCAGATGTAATTATCTACTTCAGTTGCAAGTTAAATATCTGCATATTACTGTTTTGATTTCTAATTTGCTAAAGATAAAATATTATTGTCCCAGCTAAAAATAGTGGATAATGCTAATATGTAACACATAGTAATCTGATCACAACAGCTTTAGTTTATGGTTAAATATCTGACACAACGCTTGAAGTGATAGAGCAACAGTTCTGGTATACAGAGCCCCCATCATAATTTTACTTTCTTTTTCCAGAGAAACCAGGCTTTGGAGTCCTCTCTTGTATAAAGACTGGCTACAGTGCAGAGCCTTTGTCTATGTTGTCCTACCGGCACAGCAGAAGGACAAAACCTCTGAAAAAGACAAACCATTTATACCTCACAGGTCATAAACAACACCTTTCATTGCACACAATAAAAAAAAACCAACAGAAAGTAACTATTATGTGTTTTGAAACATTTTTGAAACCATCATTTTTTTGCTATTGTGGAGACTGACCCCAGAGCAGGCAGGAGTTCTCGCATTCACCGCCAGCTTTGGACCCCAGACAGCGTCAGAGAACGGTTGAGGGCATGCTGGTATATTTGGTATTGATACCACAGAAACCTGTGTCACACAGGCAAGCAGCCTTCTCCCCCAGCCAAAGAGGTTTTATTAAAGCTGACAGGAATACATCCAGCTGCCCTGGGGAGCCGTATAAACAATGAAGTGCAAATTACGGCATAAAATGATTGCTCATTTGCCTTGAACTTGTTACTTTCCCTCAGAACTCTGTTGTCACCTGAACTTTATCAGTGAGGAGTTTTATTCCCGTCATAGTCTTCAGCTCAGCTTTTGGTTAAGGTGTTGAGCTGCACGCCTGCATTAAATATACAGTTGAGTGTCCTCTGGATTGAGTCGTTCACATTCATTTGACTTTCAACAGTCAAAATGCTTGTTCTACATCTTTTATATTACTGACGAAGAAACTGTATTAGTCAAAGGGGAGGGAGGGCAGGTCACAGGATGAGCAGAGCATGCAAATGAAACAATTAATATCATGGGAGAGGAGGTCTGCCAGGTCTGCGTCTCCTGGAGTCCTGACTTTGGAGCCTCTCAGAGCAGTGACTGCAGCACCAATAAAGGGCTTACACCACACGAGCCATAAAAGAGGGCTTCCTCAAAAAGCATATTGGTTGGTGATTCATGAAACTAATAATTCTAACCTGGCACCGCTCTTATCTTGATAAGTTCTGCAGCCTGCATGGCTCCAGGCTGTTCTTAAAGGGAAAAAATCCTCAACCTAATGGGCACAGGAAAGGAGAATGAGCACAGCATTCAACTGCTACGTATGCTCCAGGAGGGGAAAAATCCATCTTTTCTAAATATGTAATATAATTAGGCACCAGCACTGAGGATTGATAGAAATGTTCATCAATTTGCTGGGACATGCCTGGAATACTGCAGGATTAGCAAAAATCATTGATCAATGAATTTATGCAAATATATTCTCCCCATAAAGAGAGAGTTACATTACATCTGTAACAGGCATCAGTGATTTTCAGGGGCCCTCTCTTGCCCGCTCTTATTTTATCTCAGCTGGTCTTTGATATAGAGCCTGTCACCGTGGTGCCATCTGGATAGTGTTCCTTTCACTATGCTGTACTTCCAACTTCACATTTTGTAATATGTTGCAGAACAGAGGTTATCTCTGATTTCATTTCCATATCTACAGCAATGGCACCCGATCTCCCACCGACATGTACCAGCAAACAAAAACATTTCTTATCAAGCTACCATGTAAGCACCCTGTCTTTCCTCCATCAATTCTTTATGCTAATTATGCATCTCATTTCACCAGGGTCCATTGGGAGCGCAGTGCCTTTCTAAAAGTTCTCCGGAAAAAGGCATTGCTGTAGTTAATCTTATTGTCAACTGATTTATATAACAGAAACCATGGAACAGCAGCAGCCAGGTTCTTCAGGAAAATTTCCTCCTTCCCTTAAAGGCCTACAACTATATAGCAGGCAGGAACAATAGGAAGAGTATAAACTACAGGACAGACTAATAACTAATGGAACAAAGAAAAATGGAAATTATCGTTTGTCCACTAACACCTCTGTACTCTGGGCACACCATTCCTCAGCTGCCAAATTGACTTTTGTTCTTCCTCTGACACCAATCGATTCCCTGTGATACAAGCTCGACACTGAAAACTGGGGATACTCCTCGAAAAGCCAAACTCCTCCTTTTTCACCTAACTGGTGGATACTTCAATTACTCGTATAATGCCAATAGTTACTCCCTTCAGGTTTTTTTTTAATGACACCTATTACGTGCATGCCAACTGATGAAATAACTAAAGATTTAAAATTCATTTTATTCATTTACATATATTTGAGCTAACATGTACCCTTGGGTAAAAAAAGAAACACAAATCATTTTAATTTTACTGTACTCAAGTGTCTAAGTGAAACAGCTATGCACAATATTTTAAATAGAAATCTCATCTTCGTAATTGTATTTAGGTATTTTGGTATCAGTTTAGGAAGACAATTTACAGAGTTCAAATTTGATCCTGATTACCTCAACCGATCAAAATTTCCAGCAAAACAGAGGAGGAAATCACATTTGTGTGGCATTTTCAGGCTTTCATTAAGCAATGACATCTCATATATTTAGAATTATGTCATGACTTTCACTCCCTGACTCTCCAGGTTGGGAAAGCAAACAAAAATCTTCTATCTAGTTAAGACATGCCCAGAATAGCATTTTGCAAATAAGTAAAACTGGCTATATAACTGAGTGTTCAGCATACAGAAGACAACCCCAGGAACAATTAAATCCTGGCTGTAGCACAAAATAATGACGCATGTTCTGAAAAATTTCTTAAAAGTTTGCTAGGACAAAAGTGTACTGCAAACACAAACATCCATCACATCGCTAGCAGAGACCGCGCAGATAACTGATTTTTATTCTGACACACAAACCTTTATGACAAGACTGGACATATTGGATTGAAAAAAGGAAAGCACAAATAACCCCATTTCACTCATAAAATGCTTGCAATGACTGGGTGTGTCAGACAGAAGAACCGGGGGATGTGGACTGCAACTGGTCTGACAGATCGCGTTCTCTTCCCACAGAACATGACTCGGTGCCGAAAGAGTTCGAAGGAATCAGTGCTGGACGTTTGTGCTTCTGGGCATTTATGGTGGAGCAGGAAGAAGCGCGAGGCAGAAATGTTTGGAGGGAAACAGTTCTATATACAAACACTGACTGAACAATTGTAATTTCTAAGACTCCTTTTCATTTCAAGATTTCGGGGATGGAAGGGTGGTGTGTTTTCACCTTCTAAAATCTGAATAACCTTATTTTTTTTAAGATCAAATATTTAGGTTCAGTTGGAAATGAAGTTACAACTTAAAATTGCTGTGGGCATTTGAGTGACTGTACTCACACTTCTTTCAGTACTACTTGTGATTGAATTATCACTGGTTTTCACACCAAAGCGCACAGAGTCGAATGGCCAATTCCTGTGCGCGTAGTTTGTTGCTACAAAGTCAGTGCTCTTTCATTTCAAACAGGTGAAACGCAGGAAAGAGGGTTGTCAGGCTCAGAGATATTATATGAAATAACTATAAAATTTAACATGACTACAAACAAACCAATCCCCATATCATTCTGTACTAGCTCTGTACAGCAAAAACTCCTTTGCCTTTTTAATAGACTACTCTCCACAGCTCTCCTAGGATTAGCTCTTGGTGTGATAAAAATCTTTTGGATTTGGGATTTTTTTTTTACAGAAAATCTGCAATGAGCAAAATGTGTTCAAGCTCCATTCCCTCTGGCTATCATTATAAAGGAGGAGGCAAAACAGGTTTTATGATATAAAACAAGGAAAACACTCCACCTAAGCTGCCAACAGTGACTCATAACTCTTTCTGTCCTGTCCACATGGCACAATAGCCACATCACCGCACAGTTTTCAAGCTACTCCAGTGAGACAAAACAAAAATAAATTAAAAGGTTTTTTTGCTAAATTGAGTTCTGTATATTACTGAGAAATGGATCCTAAAACCACTAGTATTGTCTAGCACTTCCAGTCTAATGACAGTGCAGGATCACTCACTCAATATTACTGGTTTACCCAGTTTGACTGAGTTTGTTGAATCCCCTTGAAATTAGTTTCTTTTACTTGTGTATCCTAAGGGCCTAAAGGTGAAATTCTGAGCTCTGAAAGAGTTTTATCTCCTGTGCTTCCTAATTGTTAACATTTAGAAAGCAAGCTATGCACTAACATCTAATGTACAAAGGATATGAATATCACATTGCCACACACTGAACAGGAAAACTGAACAATTACTTTGAAGAATTCTTTGGTGTTTTGTTTTAGTTTCTGAGGATTTTTAATAACCTTTAAACGTGCTTACAGCTACACTAATACATGTTTCTCAATAATACTGCTATTGCCAGATATTGCCATAGGACATATCTAAAAACTAAGCATAGCAGAAAACCTTCTCTTACTAAAAATGACACTTTTGCTATCGAAGTTTAACATCAGTTTTCTTCAACTTTTCTGCACATTTCTATTGCAATAGGTCATAAGTTAGTTAATAACTTTCGTTACCCCCATTCGTAACACATGCCTCTTTTACATTTGATTGCTATTTCAGTGGTTGCACACATCATTCTGTGTCTTGCAATGCAAGAAGAAATGCACTGAAATAATCTTTAGCATTTTTCAAAAAGGGGGAAAGGAAGTATGTCAACAAGAAAAAAATCCTATTTTATCAGATTAAACCCCAATCTTTTATGAGAAGCCATACAGAAAACGTGACACAAAAATGATCAAAACGAGCCCAATGCAAAGCTACCAAGAAGAGATGTTCAAGTAAGCACGTCACCTCTGCATGTCATCTCTAAGATATTCACCTTGCTGCAGAGGCAAAGACAACAGAAAACTGGTACCAAAGAGCTTTATACTCAACATCTCAGCAGCTTTTCAATCCAAAACTAAGAGTCACCAGTAGCACCTACATCATGGTCCATACAGATCAGACCATAGGATTCAGGACACCTTTTGGGGCATCTGAAACATGGAAACTCCTAAACACGAAGAAGTGATCAAAAGACTGTGTTTGTATCGGGAGCTGCAGTCAATGCCTTGGTCTGATCCAAGCTTCTCCTGAAGTCAGCAACTCACTGCACCATGTCAAGTATTGAAATTAGTCTCAAATTTCAGTCTTGTTTTCATCTCTGTGCTATTTATTGGTCCAGGAATGTATTTGTAACACAGAAAAAGAAAGTAAAAGTAGGAAATAAAACAGCTTGTTCATAAGCAGAAGTAACTAACATGGGTCATGGAGTGCTCTTCATTTTGAAGGATAACTGCACAATTTCCTTCTGTTCTACCAAATCACCAATCTCCTTGCACTCATGGTTTTTGAGGAACTCAAGGTGTATGAAAAGTGCAATCCAGAAACCAAAATGCTTTTAAAGAAAGTATTCTTAATTTATTTTTCTGAGTAATGTTGAGCATTCTGTCTCTGTCCTGAGTTATCCACAGAATTTAGAATTCTGTTCACAGGAGGGTATGCAGAGAAGAGATGCAGGAAGTAAATGTTTGATATCAGAAAGGTCTCAAGATTTCAGTATGATAAAGAAGAAATACATTATTTAATACCCTTGCAAAGTGTTCAAACAGATAATTACATTCCTTTTTGTCAGAATCATTAAGTATTTTCTACATATTGCATTACAGGTTAAAATATATATGCACAGAATACATAGTGGGTCTGAAATGGTGACATTTGGTTTCACTCGTTAATATTCTTTGGTTCAAACCACTTTAATTTTTTTAAAATTTATGATTGTTTTACAACTGAAGATGCGATATTCTCTGGGGAATTAAGCAAACTTATTTTGATAGAGAGATTTAAACTTTCTTTGAAGAAAAACTTGTAAAAAATTCAGATCAGGTTGGAAGGATAACACTCACATTTTCATGACTGCAAGAAAAATACATTTAGAAAGAGATACTATCAATCTATTTTCTCATCTTTTAGAAACAAGATTGATTTTTCCTGTACGTCTGTGCTGAAAATTAAAATGCATTAAAGAACTGATTATGATGTAGCCTATATATCCTCCCTCCTCTTCTCCCACCCACAAATAACTGGTATAGAATTAATCAATTAAAAGCAGAGAGGTAAATAAACTCATTCAACATTTACTACATCCTTGGGAGAAGGAATGCATTCCCAGCAACTTTTTCAGAGCCTGCAGAACTCCATATATTACAAAAAAAAAAGGTTCCATTTACTGTCCAGCCTATTTTAGTGAAAGTTATAGCACAGTCTACCCTCAGTGGAGGGCTGATTCACCCTCTGCGGATATGGAAGATCAGTCCATCCCCCCTGAAAATAGTCAATTTTATAGGAGCACCTGATTTTTTTCTTTCCTTCCTTTCTTTCTCCACACAGTACACTTTTCAATCTGACAGACAAGTAAAACTTTATGGTGTTAACACATTACTTTTCCTGAAAAGTGCTGTTAATACAGAATTCAAGCAATACTCTTGATAACATTAGTTCACAGATAAGAAACCCTGCAGATACCTACTGTTAGCTCGATACGAGCAACACACGCTGTCTGATCAATACCGATACCCCAGCCTGGGAGACAGAGGGGCCAACTGTATCTCAGATGACCGTGACAGAGAAACACACACAGCCACCACTCCCAGGTCCCTCAGAGCAATGAACTGGTTTCTGCTGAAACTGATGGCAAAACTCCTCTGAGCATCAGTACAAAGTGGGTAGAGCCCTTGGAGAACTCCCTGTATTATCATAGGTGTATTCGAAAGCACCGTGGTGCCTGCTCAGCGCCGTCTATAAAGCCCGTTGTTTCGCCTGTTCTCAGAAGCCAAAGGCAATGCCTTGAGCCTGCCAAATCTCCAGGTACCAGCGCTGTGTGAGGCAGGTGCTTACTTTAACAAACATCCACCATTTGCTGTTTCATATCAGGTAATTTAAGGGCAAGCTTTTCAGCAGCCTGAGCAGGCCTTCCCTGCTGGATTTAGGAGAATACCGTTTCAGTGCTGGACCCGTTCAGACGTTGAGGGTTTGAATTTTGGAGGGGTCCCCCCGCTGCTCCCTCTCCTTTTTGGATGGGACTGTGTGCTTTCACAAGTATTAACACTTTTAGCTTTGCAGTATTCACATTCAGGTAACAAGGAAAGCCTTGTATCAGTTTGATTGTCAAAACCTATTCCAGAAAAGGTCTCCAAGTGAACAAGTAACTGTTAGTAATAAGAAAATTATCTCCTCAGATACTGATGTCTGGCTAATATTGAATTTCACACTACAATGACAGTGCTCTGAATCTAATGTGCTTTTTCTCTGTCAGAGTAAGCCTTCACTGTCAAATCTTTTTTTTCCTTGTTTTAGTCTGTGGTGCAGCTCTAACAGTCGGTGTGTAAAGTTTGTGGTATATGAAGAGCACAACGTGGTGTTATTTCAGCCCTCAAGAAGGATCCTCCCCAAAAGCCAATGACTGCACCGAACAAGCCTGCCAAACGCCCGTCTCTCCTCCCTCTCACATACCAAACACCTTTTAAACAGCTTTTTGTCTAGGGCAATTGTCAGATATCTCGTAATATTGTTCCCCTGAACCTGTTACCCACCCGCTACTCGGCACGATGCAGACCTGGCCAGGTTTCTGGCCGCAGAGCACACATCGGACGCACTCTGAATGCTGCTGAACCCCATCTGTTCCACGCAGCGGCGAGCACAGCAACATCCCTGCTCCTCAGGAGCAGAGGCAGAAGTCGTCTATTGTGGTTTAATTAGCAGTAACCCCAGCCTGGGGGAAATGTGAGATTTCACTTTGCCACCTTCATCACCGGTCTCAGGTGGGAAAAAGAAGGGTATGGAGTCCCCAGCTTCGCCCAGCACTGCAGCACGAGAAAAGCCACCCCCCCGCCGCCCCAGCACAGCACCAAGTCAACTCACAGGATCTCCAGGTCGCGCAGGGCTCGGAAGGCTCCATCTTCGATGCAGCTGATCTGGTTGTTGTCCAGTTGCCTGCAGAAAGGAAGGGAGAGGATGAAGGCTGGCTGGTACGGGCAGAGCTGCCTCGGAGCGCCAGGTTGGGGGCTTTCCCGTCACCGAGGTGTCCCTCCACCCCCTCGCAGCGCCTGCTCGCACCCGGCGCAGGGCTGCTCAGCTGCCACGCTGCTCGGGCTCTGCTGGCTGCTGGCTGACAGCGCTGCACGCTCCCGCACACTGAAGCCTGTCAGGTCTCAGTAAATATTAATTGCGCTTTTTTTTTTTTTTTTTTGTGTGTAAAGGCAGAAGGGAGTAATTTCATTACATTAGGGCATCCAATCCATTATGAGCTTTTACCGTCATGTCACTGAAACAATTTCATTAAGCTAAAGGCCTGTAAATCATTGGAGGTCACTGTGCTGCCCTCCGTGACCTCCCAGAATGCCTTTTTTTCTTTTACTGGAAGTTGGAGTCCTCTGTCCTGACAGTACTAAATCTCCAGGCTTTATCTGCCCAAGAGCTGTGAGAGTGCACAGGGAATATACCAATTCCAAATTAGACTCAACTAATCTAATTTTATAGTCTTTTTATTATTCTAAGCACCAAATGTCTGTGGTGGTTCGATGCCTCTCTGCATTGTTACTGGTCCCATCTGGTAGCCCGTTCTATTGAAAGATTTCTGACTAAATACAGATCCTGCCTAACTGCATCAGGGAGAGCAACCCAGTGACAGGAAGCATTATACACACGGACACTTAAAGCACTATTTTGCCTCAAAATGTGTAATTTAATATTTGGATGGCGAAGTTCTCCCATTTGTCTCCCCACATACACATGATTTAAATATATTTTACAATATATGTGGATACAGCAGTGCAGCTGCATCTGTCTTTTCTGCTTAGAAAATTAAAGTTGTAAGTTGTAATTTCAAATTCAGTGATTACATTTTCTGACATCTGACCCCTTAAATTTTACACTTGGAAAAATAAAATTATATACCTACTTATGTGTAAGTACAATATTTGCATTTCATAAAAAAGTATAGATGCAGATTCCTGACTCTATACTATACTATACCATCCCTTGCACAGCATAAACTTCAGATTTGGTGAGGCAGGGATCATTTGTCCTGCGTGTGTAAAGCATCAGGAATAAAGCTACCACGACTGCATTGCAGCTTCTGGTGACTATTAAAAAATAATTAATACATACGCAGAGATAGCAAATACATTACACGTGTGTATAATTTATTTGCACAGTTTTACCAATTTCTTTCCAGTTATTTGCTGTACCTAATTTTTGATCTAAATAGATATTTGTCACAAATTTCTTATACAACAATACAGCACAGAGTGAACAAATATACTCTTTATGCACCCTTTAGAGAGTTTAACCTACTAACGTTGACCGTCTTGAATATGTATATACTTGAAGAATATTGGAAAAATCCTTTGTAATGTAGTCTGGTCTTGAAGAACATGTTTTTTATGATTTAAAGTGCATGAAAAACCATACACACTGTAAGGTCTACTAAAAAGCTTAGTAAGCATAAAGCCCAGCTAAGGTTTCTTATAGCGCTCGTAACTTTGGAGAAGACGCTGAATTTGGCAACACTTCAGCAATATCTCCTCTACTGACAGCTATTGGGATGCATAATCATCCAAAATGGATTTTTTCTGTAGCATAAGAGTTCAGGCATAGTATAAATACATATATATAAGGATATACGCACATCTTTATTTATGTTCTGCTTCTCCCACCCCTAGCCAAGATGCTAAAAACTATACATTTTTGACTGCTGGGAGGAGCGGTGGCTGCTGAGTGGCTTTTTCTGAGGACCTTGTTTAATTGTGTGGGTTGTTAAGAATTTGTTGCTCAAACAGGAAGAATGGTGCATTTCAGGAGGTATAAACTTAAAATGAGTTAAATATAATGCTGGTTGCATGACTAAGTACTTCACACTTCAGTTGGTTTTATTAAGCATGAAGCGGGCACATGGTGAAGAGAAAGCAGGCACAACTTGAGAATCACCCCTCTTCCTCTATATATCGCCTAGTGTTATTTGAGTTATATGATAATATTGATTTTTCTGCCAAATACACTAAAATAAGCAAATAAAGCCAGTGTGTGTCACAAAGCCTTCAGATTAAAGGGCTTCATACGCGGTGTATTGGCTTTTTTAAAAAACGGTACTGTCACAGATTGATTTTTGTTGAAAAAGCATAATAACAATCTTAATCATATTTCTATAGGTCCAGTCATGCTAGCACTAACAACCAAGTTTAGTTTCTGTGATCAATCCGCAGGAACATATCAAAGGGAACTTCTAGATGCTCAGAAGACACTTTACTGGATAGCCAGTAAACAGGGAAAACAGTCACTGGAGATGCACCCCGATTCTGTGTGCCCCATAAAGCACATCTGCACAGTCTCTGGGAGACAGCCACACGTTTAATGCTTTTTGGAACAGAGCTCACGTCTCCTGATATCTATCATGCTAAAACATTCACATCTGTGTTTAACTCTTAAGCATGAGAATTCCTCCTCAAAATAAACAGAACTATTAGTTGTCTTAAAATTAGGCATGACACCTCTAAGACCCCTAACCTCCCAATTTAATTCTCTACGTGCAACAATAGAAGATCTATTTCTTTGTATCTGTACGGCACCCTGGTGAGTGGTTAAGCAGAGACTAGAGATGCGAGAGATGAAAGTCTAAATGCCTTCCTTCCAAGACAATGTGACAGCTTAAAGTTCTGGGTAAACTTTACATAAAGCCTTACAGAAAGGCAAGGAGAGGTGTTTAACGTTCGCTTTGACACCTGCAAAGACAAAATCAAACTGCTGTGATGTGGGCTAGCAGGCAGATCTCATACTCAAAGTGGGGAAGCTGTGCACGCAGCTCTCCGATGCGTAGAATAGACACACATAACATGCCTTCAAAAGAACATCTTACCTGAATAAAACAAAGCATACCCAGAGAATGTAAAAAATTAACTTAAAAAAAAATTATATCTATAACACCCCCCCCCAGTATTCCAGAACACATACATTTCCTTGAGGAACATGTGAAACCACTCTCCTTTCTTCCTTGCCACCTTCCGAATGGAGCAGTCGCACCCAGAACACAGATCAGCCCCTCCAGGCTCACAGGTAGATTTAAAAAATGGTCTCAGTCAGCAGAAGCATTTATTCAGATTTAAATGCCATCCCCATTAGTCAGTGTTTATACCCTTTCTAGAAGATCTTTTTCTCCTCAGTATTACAAACAGGATGTTCTGCATGTAATGGTGTAATGTAATGGCACAAAAAGGTCAGACAACACAAACTCAGATTTAAGACACAATTTTAAAATGAACAATGTTGGTTTTTATACCTCCATTCATTGCTGCCTTTTGGAGGAATCCAGCAGTAAGCTCAGACTTCATCTAAAACTATCAAGTGATTCAACTGCCTCTGAAGAAAATAAGGGTCCTCACACAGAATAAGTGAGCCCCTGTATCTAAAAGAGGATAAATGAAACCCCAATAATCAAACTAGGTGAAACAGCTATACAATGTGTACAGCACATCTAAGAGCTACAAGTCAAGGCATGAACAAATAAACACCACAAAAGTTTGAGAGAAAGTTTTTGCTAAGATAGATAGATACCTAAATTTTGTTTGGGTTAAAGTGTTTGAGTTAAATGCCGAATCTCGCATGCATTAGACACAAAGCACTGCACCTGGGTTTGGTGACACTGTCAGAAGGGTTCTTGCTCCAACATCAGCGAGTTAAGATCCCAGCCTGGGAAATCCAGCAGCTTGCCTGTGATTGAATTACCTACTCTGACCTCACCTGAGAGGCTCCAGGGACCCGAGATCTCCCCGACAGGCAATTAGCAACCAGACAATACTAACAGATACAAAGAGCAGTACCAGAAGATCTCAGAGACCTGAGCAAAACTCTGGAGCAAGGAAACCCCTGAATGGGTATGTGGGATTTAGGGGAAGTGTGTCACTGACAAATGCTTATAAATAACGTGAGAATTTATAAAACTATCTGGAGAAAGAGGCACCTTTTATACGGTACTGCTATAATACCTAATGCCACATGTATTATTATTATTATAATGTAACCAGGACTCAATAGCTAGTCTCAATTTTTTTTTAAAAGCAGGAATATTATGTAACTAAATTATACACCACTGACTGATCATTTTTCAAATGCATTTTAGAGGTAAAAAACCCCAGCAACAAAGCTGATGTAACTTTTATCATGCTACTGGATTTAAGATGTAAAAAAACCCCAAACCAAACCAAAAAAACAGCCAAAGCAAACAAACCCCCAAAACTATTCTAAAATTAAAGAATTGAATTCATCCTGGAGGAAATTTTCCAAAACTGACATAACCTAACATTAAAATTTTGTTCATGTTTAAACCCCTACATTTATATTTCTAGCAATGTTTCTTTGTATCATAACAACTCACCTGATGCCTTATCCAGGAGCTTTTGATATTTTTTTCTGCCATTAGCCATACTCACATTCATGAAGAATTCAAGCATCAACATTTCCCCATAATGAACAATATAATCAGTGTTTTGTACTTTAGACATTTCAGTGAGGGAGGGTTTTTTTCCATTTACAAACATTACTGAGTGCAGTGCACAAGTGTTACTCTCCTTTGAATTATACTGTGACAGTAGTTTAATTACTATAACCCCTTTATATATTTTGTCTCAAAACTATTTAAATATGTAAATAAAAGCCAGTATTAACAAGTACAGTAATAAACACTTTTCAGATTTTTGTTTCTCATATTTTGCATGTTTACTATAAGAAGTATTAGAATAGTTGAATATTTAAAAAAGTTCTGATACAGATAGAATATTACTGTAACACTCTCATAGATATAAATTGCTATAGATCCGAGATTAAGCAAAAGCCATTTCCTCATTAATAAAACTTGAATATTTAAGCAGAAGTATCCACATCAAAGGCCCTGTATTACTTCAGTATTTAAAAGAATTTTCAATAGCCATTTTACAGGAAGGAAAATTCACTGTAACTTATAATAGAACTGTTGTTAGAGAAAAATGAATTTTGTTAATTACATCTCCACGGGAACCTCAGTTTGGACATTTTCCCCAAATCTTTTCCAGTTTTTTTAAAATATAAACTGTTGGGTCTCTGCCATCACTTTCCTGAAAGTTTACACTCTAGTACTGAAGCTCTTCAATGACCTGTGAGGATTCGAGACATTCTATAACATTTACTGTCCAGCCCCCAAACTGGTCCTTAGACAACCTGGAGAACGCTAAAATTTCAAAAGAAAATGATGGATACGTATATGCAAAATTCCTCACCTACCAAACTAACATCCTTATCCTTAAATTAAATTGATAACAAAGTATCATAAATGTAGATGGACCTTTGAATTAATACTCAGTTCAATAACATTGAAATAATATAAATTTATTTCACAGTAGCTTTTAAAGCATTTTTCATATTTAATGTTTACTCTTTATTGATGCTTTACCAGAGCCAGTCTATAAGAACTTGTTTGTATTAGAAAATTTAAAGAATTGATACATTAAATTCAAAATTAAAGTAACTCTCAAGTGGACTAAACTGGTGGTGCAAAACACAAATGATCAGGCTGAAACCTCCCCCTGGCATTTTTCCAAGTGTTCCAAAATCCCCTTCTTTTTTTGTTTGCTTCCTAAAGCTGTGGTTTTGCCAAAAGCTATGGTTGAAGCATTGTGCAGGAAAAGCTCATCTGCATGGAACGATTTGGCACAGACATATTCTCTCCCTTCAGTTCTCATACCCAACCTCTGTTGCCAGGTTGTTAAATAAGAACAGGAGGGACAGCTGATTTGGAGGGGAAGAGCTGCTTATAAATAATCACTGTGCAAACTATTCAAAAGTATTAAGTATTTAAGTTTTTTTAATGACATTAACTCACAATTCAAAATGTTGCTGTCAAGAAATAGACACCGTATTAGCTTAATGCAAAAAATAAAGTGACAAATAAACAGGTAGGCTACTCCTGTCTCTTCCCACAAGTATACACACAAACAAAACCATGATTTCCTTTCAGTATCAGGGGGTTTAGAATAATTTTTTTCTTTTTTTTTTAACTCCCTCTGGTTGCTGATGTAACAAATAGTGCATACCAAGCACAGAAATGGCTGTCTCCATAGCAATTGGGGCAGGTTTTGCGGTTTCCCTAGTTACTCTTGACTGATAACCATCTGTTGTTCTCCTCTGCCATAGCCCCAAAGGGGAAAAGGGGAGAAATGAGGAAGATAAAAAGGGTGTCAGACAAGATGAAAGTTATTTAAACTATAGTGGTTTTTACATTTTCAGAAGGATTGCACTTACCTAAATCTTTGTTTTATTTATTGCCATTTTCGGTTGACAAGTATCAAATACTACGTGTAAAGAAAAGTTCTAATTCCAAAACATTAGTAATCAATTCACCTAATTAATATGAAATCATACTAGGGAATCATATCAGGAATATCAATGGGAAATCATACCATTAGGGACATTATTATGAAACCGTGAAAAATCTGACGCTAAGGCACTAATATAGAAAAAAAGAGCAGATATTTAATTGAAATAAATAGAAATATGTAATGTACAGAGAGCAGGGCATGGAGCAGGTGCAGGAGGTTAGCATCCCCCCACCTGCTGCAGGTGGAATAGGATCACTAACTGCTGCTTTCCACTCCTGACCTGCAGTAATGCTTAGAAGTTACCTCTGTTGACACATCTGTGGCCATCACTTCCACCAAACCTTGAGCCCTTCTTCCCCTTCAGCTCCCTTGGAGAACCACAGAGGCACAGCGAGCCCGCAGGACCAGGCTCCCCACGCCCGCATCCTTCCTCGGGGACAGCAGAGCCACTGAACTGGGGCCAAGGGCAGCCCCGACGGCCCCGCTGCCCGAGGCATGCGGCAAGATCCATACCGAAAGCAAGGTCACTGTTTACCCAGGCTTGTGTACCATCACAGTATTACTTACATGGAACTAACAGCACATAAATCATGCTCATTTTGAAGGATAAACAAATAAGCCTCCGCAGGCTGGCTGTTACGGCAGATCAATACAGCAGCACGCAACTGGGGCTTGGGCTTCTTCCTTGAAAACAATTCTGCGCAGTGACAAATTCATTACAGACCAAAACTCAACAAAGAAAGATACAGAATGCTTCAACCCTTAATATGAAAATTTATATCAGCTGTCAAAGGCAGACAAAATCTGTTTGGAGCTACCAGTATTCCTAAAACATGCCTTCAGGAGGCCAGAGGACTGCAGGAAACTCTACAGAGCAATGTAACAAGACAAGGTTATTACCCTGCTGGTACCACAGCAGAGGACAAGAGACGTTCTGGGCACTGGTACCATCAGACACCAGCAAGGGCTTCCCTGGGGCTGTCCAGGTGCCCAGCTCCTGCCAGGTGGCACCATGACATCAGGTTAAAGATGCCCATGTGTACTGCCAGGATAAAGGGTGGGATGTAGTAAAGCAAGGTGGTTATTTAGCACAGCTGCTTAGTAAAAAAATGTATTTATTCTGGTGTTTCGTTGTTTATAAATTTCAATTATTAATAATTTCCTAAATTCCACTTTGAGAGGTAAACTAGGGCTCTCGTGCCTTTAAGAGGATTAGACTTTTTCAGCAAACATGAAAATTACATGAGGAGGCAGAGGCTGGGGCAGGGAGCAAATGCAATAGAGCTCAGCAATTAAGCGAAGGTAAACGCACCCAAGGGCCAGACACCAGAAGCACCTCTTTTACACAGTTAGGAAGATGACAGAGCAAAAAGGAATCTTGACATTTGATCTCCAGACATCTGTCCCTTGAAATCACATATTACATTAGATTAATTCTATCACCCGCAGTCATACAGTGACTTGAGATATGTTTTCAAGCTCTTAAGACAAAAATTAGGAAATAATACCAAAACAGTAAATGTTGTCAAGGCAGAATGTCAGCCTTGCTCCATGGCTGGTAAATTTCAAGAAACCAGTACATATTCTTGTGTTTTGGTGACTTTATTTTTTAAAAATAGAAAATTAATATTAAAACCTAGTGGATGAATATCCAAACAATCAAGATCTTGCACTAATTCACTAACACCAATGAAGTTTTTAATCAGATTCCATTTTATCATACTATTTTAAAAAACCCCAAAATGGCCAGTTAAAACTGGAGAGAGAAGAATAGTTTTGAGTATCTCAGTGCCTCATTTTGGTTTGAGGAGTTATTTTTAACATGGTTGTATTCAGTTCCTCAACATCCAAGGAGTACTAAAATAATAACTAAACCCCACAGTCACTGGAGCATGTTAATGAACGCTGCATTAGTCTTAAATCACTCTGATACAGGTTTCCAGTACTGATTCTGCTCAGCACAGGCTCACAAGCTTTACTACAGGTTCCAAAGAGCAGCCCATTTCATCTTTCATACAGCTGGTAGCTCTGATTTTAGGATAACTATGTGGCACCCCAGATGATGTAAGGTGTGGGGTGGGGGTTGCTTCCAGCTTTCTTTTTTGGTTTTACTCCTTTTCCCTTATCCTGATCTGGCAATAGCAACTCACCTTTGAGAAATAAGATCTAAACTATTCCAGTAATTTCCATTGTAAAACTGGCCACTAAAAAATAACCAATGAAAATTAAGTGTTTTCAATTACTTTAAGACAAGGAGTCACTTGGCTTAGCTACAGCTTTATCTTGTTCACTGCCTACCTGTCCAGGCATTCTCAGAGATTTTAACACGTAAATGCTCCTAAATGGCTACGGTCCAATTCTGACTTCTCACTCCGATTACAGGCCTCTGTGCTTTGCAGGTACGTGACTTCTCAGGCAAATAGAAAAAGAGCAGCACATCCAAGTACTGTACTCCTAAGGCTGTTGCCCTCCTCCTCATATAAAACAAGGCCAGCAATGGATATTATAAAAACAAATTTGAATTTTGTTTTCCAGTGGTTGCTTCAATGCATATGCAATGTCCCGATCCTCTATTTCTAAGAATCTTTATATTTGTCATTTCTTAGCATCACATCTCATTTTGCAAGTCAGATCCATGGTTGACTTGTAATCAATACTAGATAAGCATGTGGGCAAGTTTAGATGAGTCGATGCTAAGGAAGGGAGAGACATTAGAATTCAGCCTAACGCTTCTGAGCTTTTAAGGCATTTACATCAAACTTCATTCTCACTACTCGAGGGAATGAATTCAAGTTCCACATCCAAATTCCCACTGGAATTACTTCTCATGGTCTGACTCTATACTTCATTGCCCCAAGTTTGCTTGTTCTCCTATCTGATTGCAAACAAATAAGTTAACAGAATATGTGCTTCGGATTTCTGCATTACCCACTTACTCTACAAAAACTGTGAAGAAAAGGTGGGTTCTTGCTCTGGACTTTAATACATTTATGTGTATTTGTACTATGTTCATAAACAAATCACTCTGCATTTCTCTAGGCACTATATGTGCTTATATATGTAATTTATGTAGGTACATTTGTTTACTCACATATAAGCACTTACTTATGTACATATATAGGAGTAAGTCAATAAGCCAGTAACACTCTCTTTCCTCTGAGAAGACTGGTAAGGGGTTCAAAGAAGCACTAAAATCTGCTATTTTGCTGCTGATACAAAGTGAGGTATCCATAGCAAATACTCAAAGTGTAAAAAAATACCAGCGTTTCCAAATCGGAGCAAAAGCAGTGACTGTCAGAGTGGTTTCAGGACTAGGAGGGTGCTGGGTCACCACCTGACCTGGGAGCCTGGAGACTAGTGATGTGAAAGGACCTTGGTCACAGAGACCCCAAACCATCAGGAAACTGTTTCTGTAGGGAAGGGGATAAGCTGTGAGCAATTGCAGAGTGGAAAACATTCGACTGGAACCTGCTCTGGGCCATGCTCTTGGGCACACTTGGCTTTAACTGCTGAACTTTCACCAAACAGCCTTCTCCAAGCTTTCAACCTTTAGTTTCACAGACATTAGTGTTGTCTTGTCCTGTCTGCTGCACCGTGAGGTTCATGGGGGAGGAAACCTCATCTCTGGGTGCACTGAGAGCCTCATGCAAGAGTCCTGAGTAGGCCAGGCTAAACGTGATTTCTCATTATCAGCATTGCTGAAGTCCACTCACAGACATGCAATGTTTGTTGAGGTTATACATGAATTTGAAGACCCTTTCTTCTTCCTCCAGTAGTTGTCCCTATTCAACTAAATAATCCTGTGACGTATTTAATAAAGCAAATGCTGCTCAGACAAAGCCTCTGTGACTCGTTTCCTCCTCTGCTGTCCTTTCCTTTGCCAAGTCTACACCAGGTCTGGTAGACTTGCCAAACTCACTGATGGTGTCAACGAAACACCTGCATAGAACAAATGAAAGCCCAAAACACTTAACGCAGCATCTACAGAACAAGAAGGGTTAGGAAGGAATAACTATTTTCTAGACAGAAAAAAAAGTAAATCAAATGAAAACCCAGAAAAGACTGTAGGAAAGGAAAGCAAATAAATGACCTGGTATATTAAACAGGAACTAAAACTAATGTTGCTCTTGGTTATCTGGGGACCTTGTAATTACATCAATTTTTAAATACTTTGAAAAGTGCAATGGAAACACAGCAAACTCGATCACTGTTGAGAAAAAAAGCCATTTTGTTTTATTGTTTTCAAGCCAGCCAAATTCACGTCATCTGTGCAATGTTTATCACCAAAGGTAAGGACAGCAATCCATCCTCCAGCTTTATGTTCAAAAGCATTTTGGAACAAATGTTCCTGTTTGAACACCCATATGAACCATAAGCATTCGATATGTTTGGATCACTACACTGTTTTTGTTAGCAAATCTTTAACTTCCTGAACTATGGGTTACAAACCCAGACTGGCAGTGCTATACATCCTGCAGGAATAGGGCACAGAGCTTGTGTGACAACTCTGCCACACACTCACCAGGGAGGGTTTCTTTCCACCCACATGAAACCACAGGTCTATTTCTTTTAATGCATAAAAGCAAACAGCATCCATCTATTCTCGGTGTTTATGTGATTGCTGTAGCATTTGAGTTCCTCACCCTGTACTATGTTTATTCATCAGCCCCACAGATGCACAGCTGTCAGCAATACCCTGAAGTTCTACAAAATTCCAGGAACTGAACGCAACACTTCCAGTTCCACTAACCTACATCAATTCTAAATTAAAATATGCTTCCCTGGCCTCAGGACATGTAAAGTACCAAACTCAAGCACAGAACAACAGGGAGAGCTTAAATCAAAAGCGCTGAACTCCACTCACTGCAATAGATAATTATTGATAACATTACTCCTGTTACAAAGTACATTGATAAAGATATAGGTAAAACAGATAAACAGCACTAATGTTATACTGAATGGCAGTGCCTGAAAGCAAAATTATCATCAAAATCCCTGCTGGTAGCTGATATCCTCACATAAGCTTAGTTGTTGGGTAGAATTTAAAAGCAGCCTAACAGGTGCTGAAGTCTTTCTTTCAGCTTTCATTCTGGATCACTGTGCGCTTGGAGAGATTAAGTGCTGGACAAAGAATAACTTGACCTTGGATCTGAAACTTCACAGTTTAGAAATCCCTCTACCAAGGGACAACCATAATCTCCAACATACACTGCAAGAACAGAATGATAGGTCATCTCCAAAGGACTTTTTTCCATCTTGCAGGAAACTCGAGTAAGGTACCTTAAAAGTCTGTGTTTATTTATAAATGCAGGACTGCTCATGAATAGAAATGTGAAGGAATGACTCCATTTCAAACTGGTAAAAATGGCATAATGAAATAACTGCATCCCTGATTTAAAAAAAAGAGAATTAGACAGAAGATGGCTTATTATTAGAAATATGGTATTATTAACTGATTTTTATACCTTACATTTAACATCAACTCGAAAAATTGCAGATAGAGGTTTATATACAGAACTGCCTTGAAGTGATAGACTTCAATAGTTTTCTCCATAAATTGTTGTTATTTAAGAAAAATACTTCACTTTGAAATTAATAACATCAACTTTCAGGTTATCTTAGACATTGTGTTTTCTTAAATATAAATGGTTACATGTCAAAAATGTTCATTCACATTTACTTATCAGCCACTGAATAACGGTTCTGCAATGCTTACAGAATTGATACCATTAACAAAGGATCTTAAAAGTTAACTTAATCCATATGACTCTGGAATTTTCTTGCTAGGTGGTATTTTTTTATTATTTTTTTTGCCTGACATTACTCCATCAAAGCATTCAGAGCAGAGACAACTGCTTCCTCTGCCGGGATTGTAATAACCACAAGGCAGTCATGTGCAAGCGAAGTGTTACTCCCTAGTAGGATTAGGCAGCAAGTTTGGATCACAAGTGCATACCAGTTACCTTAACTCACCCTTGAAACAAAATCTCAAACATCTAATTCATCCTGAAATGTGACAGCACCGAAATAAAACGGCCAGAGAAAAGTCCTGCCCCCAAATTTTATTTCTTGCAATCAAAGTAACAAATCTTTTTTAAGTAGGTAAAGAGGATACCTGCACAATTAGCTTCACAGCACATTTCTCCCATCCTTCTCACTCTCCTGAGAGTGCTGTTTGCTTAACTTAGGGCAGAGCTTGCTGCTTACCCCCCCACACTGCCTCGCCTGAACATTAACCCTTAATTGTGCTTTCCAGCTGTTCCACGAGAAGTGAGAGTGCTACATCTATGAAAAGCAACCTGAGTTCAAGGCAGAGAGCTAAAACCCAAACAAAACCCACCACCACGTCCACCACAACCCTCACCAGAAAGGTTCAGGGAACTGCAAGCCCCTATATTCAATGAATTATTCCAGGGAAACCACTTGACCTCCTTGCAGCAGTCATCTTCCTTTTAAGATTGGTTTTAAAAGCAGGACCTAATCAATCGCTGATGCTGCATATGACCTGAGCTTAGCATATAAATTAAACACAAAATAAAGTAGGTTCAGGGGTGAAACTCACTTACAGAGCTACTGAGGGGGTCACAAAGAAAGTGGAAGGAAGAAGGAAAAAAAGGAGAAAAAAACCCAATCAATCTCATTTCTCAAGCTAATTTTCATACCAGAAAGATCCATTTCCCACCATACGTCATGACAAGCAGTTTTTAGCACGTATAAATAATGTTTTGCTGCACTGAGAAGCAGACTGGATGAGGCAACTCGTATGTTGTGCACCTGGATGTGCAACAAGAACTGCTTAAGGGATCTTAATGCAAACCACTTGCATTAAGAAATTTCGTGGGCCGCGTCACAGCTTCATACAGCCCATTAGCTTATCCATTTAAATGAGTTAGATTCTGGGTTTGGTTTTCTATCATTGTATATTCCACTACCAACATAGCATGACTGCTTTATAGCAGCTTCTGACTGACAGGGTATTGTGGCAAAACTACATAGGGAAACACTCTCGATCATTCTTAAAAGTCTCCTGTTCCTTCAAAAGAACAATTAAGAAATCCTCGCTTTCCCTAGTAAAATATGAGAAAGGAAGAATTCCAAGTGTGAAAACAGCACCTTGGACAAGCTGGGTATGTGTATTATCACAGCGTTACTGCACTACTGTTCAATGATTTGGAAAAATAACTCCAAAAAGAGCTCTGTAAAAAACCACAAAAGACTGGAGCTGAGGTTACTTCCACGGGAAGACAGAACTCTCTCATTTGTTTCTGTGACATTTATGGGACTACCAAAGGGTAAACAAAAGCAAAATTAGATCCCACAGGCTTTTGGCTGGGGAAAAAAAGTGGAGGAAAATGATATTCAGTAGCAGAAATCCATTGCACAAATGAGACCATCATCTAACGGCCCTTTCCAATGCTGCTGTCTCACATTCACCCTATGTCATTTGGCCTTAAACAAAAGGGGTTTTATTCGTGTCTACCTCAAAGCTATTTTACCAAAGCCATTCTCAGATTTACACCTAGAAAATCAGCTTTACAGGATCTCCATTAATCTCATAACAGATATTTGAGTGCCTGAGGATTCCCTCTATGCTTCACTTAGACTTAGATCCTTATTTTACATTGGAAGAAAACACTGCAGATCCAAACACAAACAGGATTTTTTAAAATAAGGTAAAACAAGGATCCTCCCCAGAATTTTCTGAATGTAGGATTGAAATGATCTGAGTTTATTTTCAGGAAATTTTCAAATGATGTAGCAATTCAGCTGTTTAAAAGGACTGTATAACAACCCTTGCTGTACAAGCACAGTGAACATATGTTCATATAAAACCAATTTATGATTAAAAGACCATCAAAATAAAACTATACCATTACAGTTTCATTCTTTTTGCCTCCAAAAATGTTTTCCTTTCAAGGCATAACAATTTTGGATGGAACTGAACTGCAGGTGGCTTCCTTTTCCTATGGTCGCTTTATCTCCTGGAGCCACCCAACTGCAAGACAGCAAAGCCATGTAACAGACTGAATCACTGAATGAGAAACGTAATCATTCCCTTCTGTGCTTTAAATGTGGCAAGAAACTATACAGGCTTTGTCATTGTCATTTTGAATACCCAATTCTGTGCTCTCAGAGGAAGCTGCAGCCGAGTTGAGGGCTGACAATAGCCAAGCAGCGGCCTGGCCGAGTTGGGGTCAAGAAAGGGGGACATTCATCTTATTTTGTGGTCAAGGAAGAGCAGTGCAGGAAACCTACTCCCCAAACTGGTTACTGAAAAGAATTATTGAGCCTAAGTCATTGCCTTCTGGAGAAAATGAGAATCCATTGACTTACCTGCTTTGCCCCAGTGTTTTCATCACTTTTTCTTTTTAAACAAAGTTCGATTAAAAGTAATAATTGTGTTATTCAGAAAAGTGATGCAGTATTAACTAAGAACAGAGCAAATTTTTCTCACTTTAAAAGTAACAGTAAATCCAGGAACACTGTTGCCTATTTACAAAATAAAAGATAAGAACTTAATCCTGTTGAAAGAGTAAAACACCTCAAGATTGCAGAGACCCACAGTGTCTCTACCTTGAAAGCTGAAAAGCACTGGCTGTTCCAAACTGGTCCCACAGGTCAGCCCTCCCATGGCAAAGCATTACGGGCACTACCTGCTCCCATCCCAAAAGACCCTCTTTCTCTCTAGCTCAAAGACATGTGTTGCACTGATGGAAGAAACACAGGGAGGGAGGAGAAAAAGGAAAAAAATAAGAGGAGGAAAAAAAGATGATTCAAGCTATGGTCTTAACTTTGCCCAGCTGGAAAGGTCAAGAGCAGAAGGAAAACTTTGTTCTGCTGGTGGACAGTATTTACAACCCCCATTTGTTCATGGAATCTGCACTAAAATGATATTGCTGTGCTGTTTTGGCTAGAGACTGCACAGGCTGACCCCTCCGTGCCCAGCACAGCACCGGAATAATTCCATACAAAAGGTTTGCATTAAATGTAATGAAGCAAATGACAAAATCGATAAACCTGGAATGGTGTGGCTATTATAAAAATGATGTAAATTCAGAGTTCAGAGTGGTATGGAGCTATTTAGAATTATAATTAAAACCAGTACTATTTTTTTCCCCGAATAAAAACTCTTTTGACAATCATAGATGAATGCTACAGGAAATTTTCAACAAATGCACTGAAAATTAAGGTATGGCACAAAGACAGCACAAATTACCCAAAGATAAACTGTAGTCATAGGTTGGCCTAAAAAATTATAAAATAAAGAAAATTTGATTTTCATACTTTTTCAACTGATGTCACATCCCATTTTAATCAAGTTCTATATCAAAAGGACAGTAAGAATACCACATAGCCTGTTTTTAAATCATGGTATTTTCTGGAGCTTTTTCTGTCAACGAGACTTTTGTAAGGCTATTAGAAGAGAAAAGGGCCAAATCTGTGATTCATTACTCTCTGTGCAAAAGCACTACTGGAGCATGGGTGCTGCATCACAATTTATCTGTGCTTTATTAGAATAAAAGAATAATGAGCCCAGAAAGCACAGAGAAGAGCTCAGTGAAATACATAAGCTGATAAGTAATCCATGGAAGTATCAATAGTCACCCTGACTTTTTGTAGCATATTTCAAACCACAGTCATCAAATCCCATTCAAACTTAGGGGTGAGGTTTTCCTTGGGCAAGCTCCGGACGCAGAACTTGTGGCCTTATTTAAAAACTTACACCAACGCCACATTTAGGAAAATGAATTATATCAAACTTAAATCTATAGATTCCTGAAACTGTTTCTCATAACTATTTTTCACCTAATCGAAGAGAAAATTCAGACCTAATTTGGGTTCCTCAATCCATTTTTGGGTTCCTCTATCGATTTTTGGTTTCCTGAGCCCATTTTTGGGTTCCTCAATCCATTTCTGTGTTCCACGTCACTCTTCAAAACCCCCGCTCACGACCAACTTACAGAGCCGCATTATTAATGGCTCCAGAAGAAATCCTCTTAGGCAGGAGAAGGGAATAAACTATGCAAAAAAGAAAGCACAGAGAAGATCAGAACAGGATTAGAAGTAGATCGAAAGGATGGCATAGGTCTATGTGGTACCCTTCATCTTTCTTGTCATCAGCATTAGGGTTTTACCACGTGAACAAGGAGAGTGCTTAAATGAAAAAGAAAAAAAAAAGGTATTTATGCTTGTCCTGAAGCAACAAGAAATATTTAGAAATCTATGGTTTGCCCAAAAATTGATACTGAAAAGGATATATATTGCAGTGGATATACTGAAGGAAGAAATTGGGTAAATGGAAAGTAGGTGCAAGATTATAATGGAGGTGGTCAGTTCTGATTTGCATGAGAAAAATGAAAATTATAAAAAACATTAAATGCCACCAAACATACATCCTCCCACTGCTAAATACTACTGGTTTATGTACTCCTATCTTACAGGAAGAGCACACTTAGGAGATATTTCACCTTTTATTTATTTGACATTCTACTCAGGGGGAGGCAACCTTTACAGTGAGGAAATCTGTTTCTCAGGAGTGATGGTTCGGCTTTTTAATGAGTTGTCAGTGACAGATCCCTTGTGGCCAGTCAGGCCCACAACTATGGGCATCCATGAAACAAATACTTCCTGAAAGGCAACCGAACAGGAGAACAGAGCAGACATCCACTCCAGTTAATGCAGATGTTTTCATTTTAGAAAAAAAAAAAAGAAAGAAAAATCAGTGGTGCATTTTCAGTCTGTGAAATCAATCTCAAGTGAGGTACAAGTGGTAGTTTAGCACATTCAACAGATTTAAGACCATTCTGTGCTGGTTATTCCACCTGGTGTTTTATTTATTAGCGAGGGACATGGGAAAGGGGATAAACATAAACCAAAATGCGTTGAAAAATGCAAGTGTAGTTTAATCACTCTGCCAAATATGACATACATTTAAATACTTCATTAAATGGTCCTGGAGGTTTCCAGTATTTATCACGTGTGCTGCAGAACTTGCAAGCTATTAGTGTGCACATGTTTCTGCCATTCTTCCTTGATACATTTGGGACCATCCCAAGCTGTTCAGGGATAAAGCAAGGACGCTGTATTCCCTTTAGCAGATCTTCATATAAAATACAGGAACATCCTGCAGGTTGGGTCTTCATATAAAATACAGGAACATCCTGCAGGTTGGGTCTTCATATAAAATACAGGAACATCCTGCAGGTTGTGACCAAACCCTGCAGTTCACCATGTGAAGAGCTGACACAACATCACTGCAGAGCACTTGTGAAAATGCGCTATCAGGACTGAGATTAGCTCACCAGCAGCAAGAGGACTGCTGAACTGGCATCTTTTAGCAGCAGTGGACAATGCAAAAGCACGCAAAAACTTTCTTCTAAATATTCTAAATAATGACTACTCCTTATGATGTTAAAAGAGATACATGCAAAAGTTTCAGGATTGTAAAGACTCTTGAAAAATGAAGTATTTCCTGATAATCACAACGAACAGACAGAGAGCACAGCACAGCTACTCTGAAGACACTTCATATGGGCACCAGATTCTAGAAAAATGCAGAATTAACTCCTTATTCAAGGCACTTTGCTCACCCTTAACTATTCCACACTAGACTCCTCTGCATGGGAAGGGGTATAGGGGAAGCCTTCCCTATAGACCGGGCATGGACCCTTATGCCCGGGATGCTACACTTCACACAGTTAGGAGATGCAGATGTGGCACATTCCCTGCCTGCCCTTCTCACTGCAGCACCAACAACAAGAAAAAAGGCTGTGCCTATTCACTGTAGACGGAGAAGAAAACTGTGATTAAAAGCATGTGGTTTCTGAATTAAAATTAAAGTTTCAATCTCTGCATTCCTAACAGGTTTACTTTTGGCTACAACTGCAGCAGCTATGATGTTCCTGATAGAAAGAGCCAAGGTGAGCAGTAAGGCACCTTCAGGTTGGGGACTGATGAAAATACAATTCCTCCCTACGCCTGCCTGGCTGCCAGAAGTCAGGCTGCACAGAATTTAGCTTTTCTTACTTTTTTCTCTGATTTTTACTCTAAGATAGACAACAGAATTTATTTAGAAAAACCCAGGTAGGTTGTTTTTAAAGGTCAGTTATTCAGAACTGAATAAACTAGAACAGAGGAAAGCAAAGGGATGCTAAGATGCCAAACTGTCCTCAGACAGCAGAGCCAGCAGCAGCTCCTCCAGCAAAACTGCAGCACAGAGCGAGTTGGTCCCTGCAAACTGGGGCCGTGACTTCAAGGAGGCAAAGGAAGCAACCAACATCGGCGTCACTTCGCATGAGGCCAGCAGATGTAAAGAAATAAACATTCCTGTATCACAAAATGTCCACTGCTAAGACTCAGACTCTGCTTGGCTGGTTTTGCATATCTCACCTTAAACATATTCTGCATTGTGTAAGGAGCATGCACGTGCATTTCAATCAATCACCTCTTTTTAATGAGTTAAGTGTGAAATATATGGTTTTTGCATTTATTACAAGGGGTAGAACAGATGGCAAAGGCTCAAACTAATATATTCCCTAAATTAACTTACACTGCAGGTGATGTTTCTCCATAGAAGGTGGTAAGTTGGTAAAGAGTTATTTTAATATCATAATAATGCTGCATTAAAATGGAAAAAATAAATGCGATGGCCACAAAGATCCCTCTTGAATTCATCATGGTCACTATCAGAAGGGTTACTAATTGCAAGGAATAGAAAGGAAAATGCTGTTGGAATACATTGATGCAGTGTGATTTTATGGATAAGGAGGAGGAAAATTATTTACAACATCTTAAGGCTGAAATAATATGATCTTTCACCCCTTAAAGAGTGCAAAAGTCTCCTCTCTAACAAGTATTTTCAAGTAGCTGACTCTTTCAGTATCTCTGACCAGTTTTGCCAGCTCTGAAAACACTCGTAAGTACCAGTTGAGATCAAAATAACCTGAAATCTGCTCCATAATACAAATGTAACCTTTCTTTAAGTTTTCATGCATTGATGTTTAAAACACAAAGTGCCTTTTATGCATATCATCAAATACAGACACATATTGTTCCGTCTATTGAAAGATACATAAGCAAATACACAAGCCAACATGTGAGACTCAATTCTCCTCCAGTCATTTTGCTTTTCTTTGAGGCCAACCACTAACTTCTACAGATCAATTCCAGATTTCACACCAAAGGAATGAAAAATGTGACCAACTGCTTATCTTCCTCCTTTTCCTTTATTTTATTGTAAGTTGCAAAGGTAACACAGAATTCTGTACACAAATGTCAAGAAACGAAGGCCAGAAATTCAGAGGACTCTTCCTAACAGCTTCCCTTGAGAACCCAGACTAAAGGAGTTAAGTTTTCTAGTGTAACATTTCACTAAGATATACTGTGTATTTATGTACAGCAAATAATTCACAATAGCTTTCTTTCTGCTACAGAAACGGCTACACACAAATCAATCATTATTTCCTTGGGTTTATTCATTATTTTAACTTGACAGGTATGTTTAATTATTTCTATTCTATGGCTGGATGGCAAAAATTACAAATATGCTCTGCAGTGCTGGCTGTGATGAAGAAAAACTGACATAGGAAAATTTTTTATGTTTCCTGTAGGTGAATGCAAAATACCTCTCAGTATAAAGAGCAAGTTCAGCTTTTTCCAAAACCTGAATGTGCAATCTCTATGTTTAATTTTTGTAAAAGTCACATGGATCGATGCTAATAGTAGATGCATGGAGAAGAAGAGTATCTTCCAGGAAAAGCCATTTAATAAATAAGAATCTCAAACCAATAGTCACAACATTTTTTTTTACAGTACTTACATAGCTCTAATTTTTTACATTGCATACGTAATGCAAACAGTAGGAAAATAAATGTGTACTGACTTACAGAAGTGGCAAATGTTATATCTGCTGATGTATTTCTGCCTTTTTAAAAAATTCTAAATGCATAATTTCTTCCTCCAAAGGAACTTTTAGGGCTATGAAGAAAGATACTACCCACAATGTTCCAAGGGGCCCCAGGACGCCAGGAAAGCAGCTTGCAGGCCTAGTAATATAAGAAATTATCTTATGTGCAGCTGAGAAATATTTAGACAGAAATGCAATGAGCCTGTCTTATCATGACAGATGAACCTGTTAGCTTGTGCCTTTCCACATCTCAGTGCTACGAAACTCTCTCTTACAGTCAAAGCCCATAACAGGAAAAAGACAGAAGCTGAATATGCACAGATCTGAGTTCTAGTGAAATAAGAAAAAGAAATAGCATCAACTCCTCACAAAATAAAAAAGCAGTCACTGTGTAATTTCACGTGGTCTAGCTCTGTCAGTGTCATGTCTACACTGTCAGGTTGGCTCCCCTCTGCTCTGCTGCTCCATCACCCTCCCCACACACCTGCACTGCATACGTATTCACGTTTTCCTTCCAGTGAATCATTTTGTTTCCTTGGCTGGGAGATGCTGATATGAAAGGGAGGACCAAGCATAGCAGTTTGAGCCCTACAGACAGCACAGACACAGGCCAGCTCCTACCACCAGCACTTGCTCCTTGATGTGGGTCACGGGGGCTGCAGCGATCTGGACACTGACACCCAGCCTCTGCTCTCTGTACATATGCAAGATGTACTTTTGCTCTCTCACTGTTTACAGAAATAGCTTTTCCTTCAGTCTGAAAGGTGCAAGATAGGAATGGATGACCAAGGAACAAAGACTCAGGGAAACACACAACCAGAGTGCTGCCATTTTAGTCTCAGACAGATCTCTGCTTGCTGCTAAGTCTCAGGCTATTGATTTTCCTCACTGCAATGCTGCAAAATAAAGGAATAAACTTCTGGCAAGAGATGGCAAAAGGACCCAGGACAGCAACTTGCCAGGAAGAGTAATTCTTTGACATTTGTCCTGTACATTTCTTATGAGGCAACGATCCCTACAACATGAGCAGCCCCACCAACATCATGCCTCCAAGAACCACACTCATACAATGCTTTGTGATACCCCTGCAGCTCCATTGGTTGTCTTTGGCTTCACAGTCCTGCAGAAAGCACAGTGAGAGGAAGAACTGGGAGCAGAGGAAGAACTGGGAGCAGAGGAAGAACTGGGAGCAGAGGAAGAACTGGGAGCATACGCCAATAACCACGAGAAACACACTAAAAGAACGGTTGCTGCTGTTACAGGATCTTTGAGTGAAGCTCTGCATATTCCTATTCTGGGCATGAGGCTGCCCTCGATAAGGTGGGCTGGGCAGGCTAATTCAACAGAAACTGCAGGAATGCCTCATCAGAGAATCCCTGAACGCTAAGGTGTGGTACAAGCAGGGTGGAATGTGCAGAAATCCAAGCAGCACCTCTATATATTTTTATGATGGAAGGCCACGGCTGACAGCGCTGAGTTAGCCCAAAGCCCAACAAAACCCAAATCCCTACACTTCAATTCCTGAAATAAATGTGCTTACGTGGGGCTAGATTCCTGCAAGAAACATTTCCTGTTCCCTAAGTTGTAACAGAAATTGAACACACGTGTGCAGTGCAAGCTGGCCCTCTCTTGCCCTTGCTTGTTCAACTCTTTTAGGACCACTGAGCAGCATTTATGCATCTATTCTACAATATGTTCAAAGTGTCAGTTTATGACAAATTCCCAATGAGCTCACTATTGGTAATGGACATTATGCATTCATGAAAGTTTCTAAAAGCTGTATAATTATTTCTACATTTTCATTAGAAATAGACACTAACTTATGCTTTGTGTGCAGATTCTTCCTTTGATTTTATAGCCAAACAGCAGAAAACACTTCATATGAAAATAACTCACATAAAATTTCCCCCCACTTGGGAGTCTTAAGACCTCGTCTTGCCAGCCTCTGCTTTGGCTTTGTCTCATGAAAAACACTGGCCTCCCTGAAATTTAAAAGCTCTTCTTTAGCACAGCCCTTCTGAGCACATTTTCCTGGGCTCAGTGCTCTGCTAAGAGAATGACAAAAGCTAGAAAGCTTGTACCATTTCAAAAGAAAGGCATGGTGAAAAATATCCTGAAACACTGCTTTTTGTTACATTTTTTTCCTTTCCTAACAGGTTAACATTTATTTTTTTAAATGATCAGAACTGTATCAAGCCAGTCCTGTGGTCCTGGTGTCAGATGGACATCATCAAAGACTCTGATCCCTCAGCACACACAGCAGCACCTCTTGCCTTAAACTGAGGATTTATTTTTACACCAGCATGCTCCCAGAGCATCCAGTCTGCCACTTTGTGTTGTTCACTGCTATGGCCATGCTGAGTTCTCACAGGCTTTGCAAATGACACCCACTGTAATTTATATTATATTAAGCCCTTAGGCTGTGCCTTTCAGAGCTTGTATCCAAAAGGAATTCATGCCCTGGTTTAGTCTATTGCACCAACTTCTCTCCATTTTGTCCTGAGGGAAGCTTTCCAAGCTGCTGTTAAAGACAGCATTAATCTGGAGACTTTCATGTGGTCTAGCACTTGCTGTGGCTCTATTATGATATCTACACAGTTTTTTGGCACGACATTTGGACACTTTATATTGAAATGGGAAGAATTTGAGTCCGTGTTAAATGTTAAAGCATGAAAATGGAGACAATTCCATGCCAGCCTTTCTGTATATGGATTTTCAAGATAAATTGGAAAGGGCTGGGGAGTGTGGAAGAAGATGTAACTTTATTTCTTATGTGTAAAAGTCTCCAAGATCCCTCAAAAACACTCTTCATAAGGGGGAAGAACTCTGAGACAGTGCAATAAATCTGCAAAGCAATAACCATAGAAACGGCCAACCCTGCTGCTATCACATTAGTGCACGTGTGACAGAGTCACCAGGCGATCAGCAGTGCAGGTGCTCCAACAGCTGAATGGCACTGAAAGGCACAGACTCATTCTCCTCCTCTAGATGCCTGAACACTCGCACTCATTGGCATGGTCATTCCTGTGACTCCGAAGGGAGCAATTTGGCTGCCAAATCTAGACTGAGAATGGGAATTGGCATGTTTAAGCTTACTGCTTAAAGCTTTAAGAGGTTTAAATATTAACTTGGTTCAACTTGCATCACACCCTTACAGTTATTGCTGCAGAAATAGTAATGCCTTCCCAGCAGCAAGTTGGCTGAAGATTTTGTCACATTTTTCTCAGCAACTCATACGCCGTCAGTTTGTGTTTGGAAGCAACACTCATCCGATCTAATGTACCACCCTGCATACACAATTCATCCACTCCTCATAAAGAAAAAATGGCACCAGATCCAAGTGAAAAGTCTCCTTTTCCTGCTGTTTATCAGTATTCACGGCTCATTTCAGCAGATCTATTAATTAGACTACTAAGCTTTGCACTCCTGCTGAGCCAGGGTTTGGACTAGATGACCTCCAGAGACCACTTCCAATCAGAACTACTTTAAGATTCTGTGACAACTTCAGTACTCCTCAAAGAAAGACAGAATCAGTGGCTACATAGGAGCACTTCTGATGTGTCTTTTACAGCAAAATAATAGCTATTGCCTAACTTGACAGTTACGATGTTTTGTTAAAGCTTTAGGTTCCCAACATTTATACAGTTACTGCAAGCACTCCATCCATTGCTATCAGCTCTTGTAAAGGTGAGAGACCATGGTTCCTTCTGCACTGAGACTGGGTGCATAAATCAAAGAACACCTGTGATTTTTCTCACAGCTTCCCAGAGGTGAAATCAACTGAATGCAAACTTTGCTATTTTAAATAAGTTAGACAACTAACGAATTATAGTCTGGAAAGAAAGATTTACTGAAACAAAACACCATCTATTGTTCCTCCAGATTGCACAATGTAAGCAAAGTTTATGCTAATATGACAGAAAAGCCACACTTCTGTCTGAAATCCACAAACTTCTTCCCACTATAGACAATTTTCTCCAGTATTTTCCTATGTCTTCCTACACTTGCTCACGCAGGTCGTCTGATGCTCCTCCACTGAAGAGGAACATTAGAGTACAGGCTTAGATGAGTTTAACATCCTCCTGAAGATGTGTTTTCTCAGGCTTACATTCAGGTAAAAAAGCCTTCATTCCTCAAAGCTAAAGTCACTGTTGAATATACACAAAGTAGACAACAAACCACTGAAGAAATACAACCTTAGTATGCTGAATGCTTGCAGAAAAAGCTATAAACGGTATGTGCAACAGTCTTCACGTACTGTCTATCCCAAATTTTCCAAAGGAACCTTGCACAGTGCTCAGAGAGAGCTGGGACAACTCACAGTGTTCCTCCTGTGCCCGTGTTTTCCAGTTTAGGGGAACTGCTTTGGTAATTGCAGTCCTGTCTCCCCTGCACAAACCCCTGCAACACAGCATCACCACAGAAAGTACAAGAATTGTGCTTTGCTCTTGGATGCAGATGTGGTCATGCTCTGACTTGTGTTGACAATTTCCATGCTGCCTATACAAAAAAAATCTACTCTGTACACTAAAGAGGTTGTTCATTGGGGCAAGAAATGAAAACAAAGCACAAGGATGTTGCAAGTCTGTTCACAGAAAATTGCTTCCTTTTAGATCTCCTTCAGCTTACTCTTCTACTAAACAAACCAAAGAAAATCCATGCTATTTATGCTATGCTTACAATATTTAACACGGCAGGGTATTAGATTTCAGCTACTGGAGTGGTAACACAGTGCTAATACTAATGGCTCTGAAATGGTTCTGAGAGTGGCTGCAATTTTTCTCAGGAAATCCTCACTCTGTGACAACTTTCTGGCTGTTATTTCCTTTTTCAGTTCACCTTGTGTTGACTCTAATGATGCCAACGGTGTGTTAGTGTGCGGGTGTGCACAAAAATGCATTTCTGGTATGTAACATACATGCAGCCTCCAGCAGTTCTGAAAACAGAGAGCTGAAAGTCTTTATTTACACATATTCCAGACTGTATATTATAGAAAAGAGCTAGGCTAGACTAGCTTCACTAGCACAAACAGCAAAATCCGCTTTTATCTCTTTAATAGCTTTTAAAAATAATTTTAAATTGGAATACAGATTGTCAAAGCACACACACTGTTTATTTCCCACATCATCTTTTCAGGTATTTGTGCTTAACTACTCTGCCTCTGTACCACATTTTGCCATGTCTACTCTGTCCCTGTCTGTGGTGGGACAGAAAATTTAATCCAAGTGAACGATTTCTATTTCATGCCCAAACTCTACTGGTTCTTTACTTACTAATATCTTGCTTCAAGCCAGGACTCTGATGCCACTGGGTTTTGCAGCACAATACGGCAGGGAGGGGTAAAGCCCTTAAGCACATTTTTTCTTTCCTCAAAGGTTTCCTGTGTTTGTTGCAGAGTGCACTTGTGGACCAGAGCAGCAGGTGAGGCACTTGACAATATCCCGCTGCCCAGAGCTCCCTCGTGTTGCACAGAGCTAACCATGCGGTACTCAAACAAATCCTAACAGCCAGATGTAACCTAGGGAGAATGTTCTTCACCACAAATATTAATGAAGTTATCACTTACAAGTTCTTCACATCAATGATTCCTCGAAAGGCCTTTCTAGGGATTCCTTTTATCTGGTTTTCACTCAGGTCTCTGAATAAGGGAAGAGAAAAAAATACATTGCATTAACAAAGAGAATACACTTCTCAAATCTACACGAGATAATTGAACATAAGCTCAGAAAAGCAGATGTTTCTGGATTTGTTACACCACGCGATGTTTTCAATTTTCTTTATCTCCTCTAGAGCTCTGTGGCATGAGCTGAAATGACTCTCCAACAAAAACTGCCAGAATTTGTGATACGAGTGACAGAACATCCAGAAAACATCACTCAAATGTGGTCATGACCCTGTCATAATGCCGTAATTTTCTGTCAAGAGTACCTGCAGCCAAATCTTGTGCCTTGAAATTCCAACCCTGCAATGCAAATGCAATTTTCTTACCATGCTCCTGTTTGTTTACAGACTGCGAAAATATTGGCTATCCCTGCTCAGTTTACAGCCCCTTATTTGAAATTAGTATTCAGGAAAACCATGACAATCATTCTCCTGTGAGTTCTGCAAATTTACAATGAGAAGATCTTGATCCACTGCATTAAAGAAACCACTGCACTGTGCATCAATGGGAATGACAGAATTTTTAACCTTGTTTAGAAAAAACCAAACAGCAGCAATATAAATGTCTTTCTAGTACTTAAACATTACAAAATGTTTCACTTTAAATCATTACATCTGCATTCTGAGTGCAGGCAGAGCAATGAGCACTACAGGTTATAGATTTTTGTCGTTACACAACCTGCATTCAGTTGCTTTTTGCTTTGATGCATTAGAAATATTTCCACTGGAATTTTACAAGTTCGCAGTCCTCTCTGTACCAGTGCCAATGGAGGCAGGAATGAGAGCGTTGGGAATGGGAGGGAAATGGACACAAAATCAGAATGCTGGGATGTTCACAGGTAAGGAAAAGCGGCACTCACAACAATTCCTTTGCTCTTGCCCTGTCAGCACAGAAAAGAGGGATCGATTTCACTCTGGTTCAGTGGACAAAGTCAGGGGAAGAGAGAAGTGCAAGAAGATGAAACGAAGGCAGAAGAGTGGGAAAGATAAATGGAAGAAATAAGCAAATGAAGGAAATGGAAGGCACAGGGATTGCTGGAGAAAAGGACAGAGAAAGGGATTCCCACGGCAGAGGATATTACACGGCACAGCATTTTGTGTAATTATGTCCCTGTGCTGTACAAGCCTAAGACTTTCCCCCACACTCAGAAAGAGACTCCAGCTTTCTAATGATGATTACGATGGAATGGCAGTCATCTGTACTCACCACCAGATACTCTTTTCTGTAAGTACATTTTGTGTTGCAGCAAGCCTCCTTTCTAGTCTCCACCAAATTGGCTTTATCAAATGAGAGGCCAGAAATCAGCGCCTGTCACAAAAGCCCACGCTGACATTGCAGGTCAAGACGTGTCACACAGGGCTTTCTTCTGCTTTCCATCAGGCAGATAGAAAAAAAAAAAGGGGGGGACTATGTCCTTGTCATGAGTCTAATTCAATTTATACCAGTCATGCAGTCTACACCAAATTCTCAAAGTAGCCACAATTGCCTATTCAGACGATCACAAACAAAAATGTGCTGCAGGATACAAGTCTCTTTTTCAAGCCAAATTAAAATTCTTTGTGACCTTCACAATTTGCTTAACACTGATCCACACCCTGACCCTTCCTTCACCTCCCCTTTCTTTTGGCAGCAACAAAATATTAGTTCTTGAAAGACAGACCTTCAACCCAGACAAATGATCAGGCAATCCAGACAGAGAAGAGTTGAAAGTAAAGTGTATTTCAGACCTATAAGAGGAAGTCTTACGCTGGAGACTGATTTCATGACAGGGAGTCACTCTGGGGTGACAGCAAGTAACAGCAGAGCTACAGCCAACGGTGAAAGTGTGACAGAAGGGCTTAGGAAGGAAAAGATTTGAAAGCAAGAGACATCAAAGTAGAACAGAAAGGGTTTTGACAAAGTAACATTGTGTGACCAAATAAAACCACCACAAACCCAGCAACACCTCAAGCTGCCAATGTCAACATTTTATTGTGCATTACTGTAAATCAGATTGAAAAATAAATTAGGTTTTCAAGTATTGTTTTCTAATATTATTGTGGTCTAAAAGGGCTAATTTATATTTTTGCTTTCTGCTTAGTCTTTATGCTCAGCTCTCACTTGCAGTCAGGCAAAACCAGGAACAGTAGGAAATTCATCCATTTTCTATGACAATCATCTTGTAAATTGTATTAATTTTATTTTCCATTTAGGCACCCTCTTCTGGCTAACAATACTGCCTCTGTAAATCTCCAGGATGGTGGACTGATTTCATGAATATCTCTAGTGGTCTGAAGGACCGACAGCCTGCATGGCACTAGTGATGCAGCATGGAAGAAAATTCACCACCTCATACTTAATTTTCTGTAGCTGCCTTCTGACAATTATAATCATTCCTTTTTGAGGCAGTTAGGAAGTCTTCATCTCTGCTTCCTCACACTGTGCCAGACTTCTGCTGAGCATCTTTCAAATGCAAGCAAACACCAACCAGGCTCAGCCCATGCACTTCACATTTGCTCTGAGGGAGCAGAAGGCTGTAACAAGCAATTTGTCTACATAGTTTATCTTAAAGATTCGGCTTTTTATTCCCTACTTCTTGTAATAAAAATAACACAAAACTCTCACTGACACTATGCAAAATAAACATCAGTTATTAATAGTAACTGCATAAAACCAGATAAACTAATGAGAGGCCAAACCAAAACAAAATCCTTAAAAAAAAACCAAAAAGAAAAGAAGAATTATGGTAGTCTAGAAAAAAATAATGAAATTGAAGAACAATAAATCATGTTTACTAATACATTTCCTATTTTTCAGTCAGAGGTTTTAAGCCACCTATTTCTGGAAGGGAAGACAAGTCCAATGCCTGAGTGCATGATGGCTCCTAAGGAAGAAACCTGAAAATTTCCTGCTTTAGAGAAACGTAGATTTCCAAAATCCTCACCCTAAGAGACAATGTTAGATAACTGACCAAGAACATCTGACCTAAAGACAATCTAAAATGTGCTTTTACATCAGTAGCATTCTCCTTCACAAAGGTTCCTCTGTACAGAAAGCCCAACAACAACAGATCACGTTTATTTGCATCCTGATAAAGCAGATGTGCTGAGCTGACAGAATGCTTTTGGATTAAATTGTTCTTCCTGTTATTTTGATAAATACAGATAAGTTTCCTCCAGTTCAACCTGCCACACAGCTTTCAAGCAGCCAAAGCCTCAATCAAGAGCAGTCTTTTTGGAAGTGTTCCCCTGCCTCATTCGTACTGAGGTCCTGTTTGATGGAAACACATTTAGAATGGCCTCAGCAGCAGATCACAAAGGAAATAACTACATGAAAAGCACACCAGGCAATGACACTGGATAGTGTCCTGTGTAGGGGTAGGAGTTGGACTCCACAATCCTTTTGGGTCCCTTCCAACTCAGGTAATTTTATGATTCCATGATTCCATGATACATTCAACCAACAGCATCCACAGCCAGCAGCACGCGGCAAACACCCCTAAGGAAACAGCCCTCTCATTTCAGAGATGGGGAAACAGAGCCACAGAGGCATTAAAGAACTTAGACTTCAAGTTTGTATAGATCTGAGACACAGGAGCTAACAAAACCCAAAAGCTGTGGCTCACACGCCCTCACACCAGAGCAGACCTCACATTAGCCTAACTCAGACTCAAACAACAGTTGGCACAAGTCAATAGATTTATTAGTTCTTATTTTAATTTAACTAAAACGTTTCGGACACAGAATAACTCCCTCTGCAAATCTAATATTGTTTTCCTGATCTTCAAATGTGAATTGCAAGAACCTTATTGATAAAAGGATTGGAAAAGAAAAAAAAAAAAACAACACACAAAACTGCTGATGTTTTTAAGTGCCTCCGCAGTCTTCACTATAATGCTGGTTTTAGCTTCCTGCTTTACAGCAGGTTATTGCAGCCTTAGTGAAATTTCAACTATCTAATGTAAAAATAAACTACATTAAGTTGGTTATTTTTTTAAAATTTTGCCAGTGACAGAACATAAATCAGTTCATTGGAACACAGAACCTATGGACATGCACAAAAGAAGAGTCTTCATTTGAGCTACAGAAACAAAACATTATATAGCTACCTTAATACAATTTGCAAAGTTACAGTGGAACTGAAAATAAGATGCGTTGTATGAAAAGCAAAGAAGCAACACTGATAGCAATATGCTTAGGTTGTCTCCTTTTTCAACAGTAAACAAAATCCCCCCTTTGAGTGTTTACCAGTTACTGTGCAGATCTTTTTTTGGCATACACATACTAAAATTTAAAAGAACTGCCTGAAAAGCAGCTCAATTAACAATTACTTATTGTGGTTGAACCTACTCATTTATTATTTCTTCTGCTCAAAAGGGCTAAAAGAGAGAGATCACCATTTGGTGATTATTGCATGATAAACTTACTGCATGAAGAACTAGACTGGTTGTTAATGTCTAAAATGTTGAATGCAAAGACTTAATGAAACAGTCATTAGGAGCAAACGCTTCGCAGCCAACCATGCACCTTTCCCAGGATGGTACTGCATGTTGAGCCCGTAATAAAACAGTAAACTTAGAGTTAACCATTAACACACAGCACCAGTGTTCAGCTAAAATGAAGGAAAACTCCAGAATAATTAACCTGATTCCTTTAAGTACCTTCTAGCTTATCCACAATTAATTGCTTCTTGGGTGAGAAAGGAATGCTCACGCACATCTCTAGCAGCTGGTACAATACCCTAAGACAAACACTGGCTGATTCAACTGTGTAAGGGGCTTCAGAGGGCAGAATGTCCAGTTCCATTATCTCTTTCTGACACAATAATACTGTAAAGTTTATGTTGTTTGCTTGCTTTGCAAAATAGAACTAATGAAAAGGTGTGAATGCTGATTTTAATAAAGTGTCAGCTGCCACCAGTGATAAGAAATAAGAACTTTGCCCACTGGCTTCACTCTGGCTACAGAACGTGCAGGTGAGAAAAATAAGGAACACTTGATCCATGTTGGTAGCTTGTTTACATTTTGAATTTCTGAGTTGAAAACAGTTCAATCTTTTGCATTTACCAAAATAAAATTAAATAAAAAGTTCTTGAGGGCTTGTGTACTATTGAAGTTTAGCGACTCCTCTCCAACCCAACATTTCTTTACATTTGGACTAAAACTAGACTGAACTACTCTGCAAAAGGTCACGTACTTAACACAATCTGGTCACTGCAATTTGTCTCATTAGAATTAGTTTTAATTTGTACAGCATGTTACACATAAACTCTATCCTACAATGTTTTACTGAATTAAATAACACAATTAAGGAGTTAAAGAGTAACAGATGGGGGAAATTAGTATAATCCAAAGAGAATAGGTATCTCTAAGTAACACATAATAAAAGATAAGCAAATCAGTGAACAAGGGAATGATACAGGTCAGCTTTTTCACAGAGCAACACCTAGAGGAAAGATAACTTCTACAGCCAGTACAGAGTAAGGGCCAAGGAAGCAATACTTAATGAGGGAAGAGTCTGCAAGACAAAACAGGGTAAATGTGCAAAGAGGTAGAAAGACCAAAGAAATCCACAGGGGAAAAAAGAAGTTTACTCAATCATATCTGTAACAATTCCAGTAAAGAATATTAATATTCACAGTGTCTCTTTCTTTTAAGTAAAGGCTTGACATTCCTAAGGAAACTTTGTCGTCTCCCAGAGTTTCCACAACAACTTGCAATGCCTCCAGTTCTGATTAACCTAATAACTGTGATTGTAAAACAAGCAGCAAAAGGGCTCAGCACAGATCCCCCTCCAATTGCTAGAGTTTCTTCTTGCCCATCAATAGGATGCCTCTTCAAAGAAAAGAGCAGTTAATCTGGTCACATCCTCCTGTGCCAGTCCAGCCACTTAGTCAAGACCAGGCTGGATGAGGCCTTGAGCAACCTGATCCAGTGGGAGGTGTTCCTGCCCATGGCAGGGGAGTTGAAACTGAATGATATTTGAGGTCCCTTCCAACCATTCCATGATTCTACGATACTCAGGAGGCAGGGCAGAAGGATGCAGATCAGCATGCATTTGCAAAGGCTGCTGTCCCTTAAAAGTGTTTTAAGAAGACTGAGCCAAGAGGGTAATCACCATGCTTGAGGAATGCAAGAAATGGATGCGAATTACTTGTGTGGCAAATGCATCTGGAGGTACAGGTGCCAGTACACACAAGCTCAAGGATGCAGACTTTGAAATCAGATCAAAACAGACTCTGTACACATATTCAACCACATTTTTTAAAATGTCTTTGTATCACATCAAGCCAGCATTTCATTCACAGCAAAGAACAGAAGAATACTCTTCCCTGCTCTGCCAAAATTGTGTGGCACTTTTTTAATGGTTAAAATGGAGATTTAACATTTTCAGCTATTCTTATCTAGGAGCTATTGTCCTAGTATTTCCAAAACTTCTCTGTATTACAGTTCTTCCTGTTCTACAGACAGACTTATAAATAACTGAGTTACCTGTCTAGGACAATACAGTAACTTTGAGCCTTGTAAATACTCAAGATAAATTCAAGATATTTATCATCTTCCAGGTGGGAAAAGCATTGAACAACTCAACTCACTACCACAGTAACAAGAACAAGCTGTGGCAAGCCTGACATTCACATCAGCACCTCCACACTCAGGAGGGGCGTCGCGCCCTCACTGAAGCAATGGCTTCTCCCTTTCTGCACGTTCAGTGTAAATGATGGCATTTACCATAAAGTAGCAGCTATAACTCTCTGTCTGAAAGGAAAAATGGATAAGCTTTGTTGCCGCGGGGCTACAAGGCAAGAGCTGAAGAACAATAGTACTGTACTGCGTTACTCTGTGGAAACTTGGCATCACTGCTCACTTTCTAAAAGGAAAAAAATACCTTCCTGCTACTACTCAATAAAAGTATAGATGTTGACAGCATCCAAGTTCTGCAAAACAAGGGCAGAACTTACAGATGTTTTGCATCCTGAGCAAGGCAAGGTGATTGTGTTTTTGCTAAACCCAATATAGCTGGATATCAACGCATGCTCCAGGAAACTGTTGAAAACAACTGTGTTTGTTTTAAAGGAGGGGATTTAGCTCAAAAATTCCAATTAAACCAGTCCTCACTGCTTTCACACAATGACACACTACTGCACAAGTACTACTGCTAAGCTTCCAGAAGGACAAACACCACCATTTCTTTGTTTATTGAGTTTTACTGTGAGGTGATAGATGGTAACTCTACACTTCAACAATCACTCAAAGCTTCACGTAGTCTAATTAACCCAAGTCAAATATACATACCCTCATTCTGTAGAGCAGGACACTGAACACAGGCTGAGCTTAAAAGACTGGGGAAAAGTGTTCATTTAGCAATCAAGGAGAAAAAAAGATCTCAGGAGTAGGTAATTATCTTCGAAGGCCAAATTAAAAAAACATCTGTTAAAAAAGCCCCTTCAAGAGATCCAACCTGCACGGACTTTGACAGATCCGTGACAACTACATGGATCACTCAGTACACAGCAAAATCTTTCTAAATATCTAAAAGAACAGAGGATACATGTTTGTGCATGCTTTATAAGAGATTTTTAAAAATTTCATAGTCACTTCGAACAAAAAAATAATCCCCCTCCATTTCACTGAATTAGACACAGAACTACAACATTTGGCTGCCCATGCTCCCAATACAAAACCAGAAAAAATAAATCTACCTGTGTATGTCTTACAAGCTTAGGAAATACTTACATATTATTGTAAATGAACTGTAGAAATAATCTATGTGTCTATGCCCAATCAAAGGCATTATTTGTCTCCATGACTCTTCAGTTCTTCCTCCCTCCTCCTGCCACTTCCAAAATGCTGAGCAAACAGTGATCAGACAGCATTTAGGAGATTCCTATTTTAAATCCCCCCATCCAGAGACAGATCGGAGTTTTCATTTTAGAAAACAGCATCTTTTTTGTCTTTTGGGGCATACATACAGAACTAAATTTTACATCAATGTCTTTATACTGAACTTCTAATATGTCTAGGAGCAGGAATTGGAAAGGAACTGACAGTGGACTCAGAGGAAACCCTTGACGACAAGCCCGCCTCTAGAAATATGATAAAGCTTCTGACTAATAGATGATAATAAGGCTTCTTTATTAGTAGTATTTAATATAGGGTATTAGTGCTTTACAAAACAGTATCAATACAATTAATTCTTCCTTTTTATTGAGGGGACAAAGAGACACAATGAGAGGCGGGACGTTACTCGAGCAGGCTGTGCGAAGAGACAAAGAAACCTCCTTGAAAGTCATATATATTAGAGTATAAATTCCATAAAATAGAACACCTAAATCGTACTGCATGTGGTGAGATTGGCCTGCCTGCGGAGAAACAGCATGCGCTGTTCTGACCCTGTATCTAAGCGAGTCATTTTGATAGAGAAATCTCTTTTATTGTGGAATCATCCAGTACAACTACACATGTCCAATGGATCACTGACAAAACAAAGTGATCCCAATGGGACTTTGCTCCTATGCAATACCAAACCCTACCCATCCATTTCTACCACACTGTTCTCTGACCAAGTGAGATTACAACACAGGGACACTAAAATGATTTAGTAGGAACAACCTACACCTCAACAAGGAAGGAGCAAACCAGTGACATCAGTTGAAAGAAATGGTTCTGCCTGTTATTTTCTGGTTTTGTGAATATTTGCGTGCTTCTAAAACAACATGAATTTAATAATCTGTCTTGATGCTTATTACTGTTAATACTTTCTAAAGAGGAAATTCAGCTATATAGAGGCTCCTTTATTTGAAGTTAATTTTTAAACTCCCAAGTTTTATACTCTTGACCAGTTTTCTGGGTTTTTTTAGCCCCTGTTTAAGCCCAGCCTGACTACTAAGCATGAAGATATTTGCAGTTTATTGGTTAGATTTTTAAAAATACGATGAGTATTTTAGGAGATAAATGGTAAAATCATAAAACATGAAACACGAGGTAATAATCTGCACCATCACTGGATAATTGATCAACATCTGGAGAAAGACTCACTCTTTAGGGATCTTTCTTGACCTAATTCTGCCTTTGTTAACAATGAGTATTTTTATCGTAAATAATATTTTGCATTTGACTGATACATTCAGAAAAATACCTTCCTGACCAGTTATAAGCTTTTGAACCTAATCCTCAAGCCAAATAACGGTCATAATAGTATTTATTTAATTCAGGCTGCGATCCTGTATTTCAGCTATGAAAACAGACTATTTTCATAGCAATAAGTAGCAATTGCACGTGTAAAGATTTAGGCTTGATTTTTTAGTTCTTCTGAAAAAGGCCAATTATTTAATTTGTTTGCATGATCACCAGAGGCATTTCTGTAGCTGTATAAAAGTAATAAAAACTACACAGAACCCATGGATAGTAAAAACAACTACAGTGACATCCCATTTATCCTAGTGAGGTAGAAATGAATTGCAAATTATTTGAATGCACCGCAGTGAGAAAAACAACATTCTGTTTATAACTAAACCCTGGTTATCAAGAGAATATTATTCTGTGGTAAAAAGTGTGCCAGTGTAAGAGGGGCACACTACTGCTTTAGCTGTAGGAGCAGGTTTAAAAATAAATGCTAATACTGGAGTAGTAATATCCATTGCAGTGATATTCACCAGGCTGTACTCCATTAACATGGAAGCCCTACATAAAGGACAAGAGTTTTATGCATCTTGCCCCTTCTTTCATAATATTTTAGCTTCTATTTTTCTACCACAAATTCACCTTTATGTACCTTTCTGTTATGAATTGTGTAGTCCCCGAAAGCCCTTGTGAAACACTGCAGGTGCAAGAAGATAGACTTCAGACTGGTTTGTGGTCCTAATTCATTTTTCTGTGCAGATAGGACATCCAGACCAAGAATAATCAACCACAAAGCGGTTAATTCTATTGAGGACACCCATGCAAAATGCAACTGTTTAAGTGATACGAGCTTCTCCTTTTACGCTGGGCTCCACAGACCCACAAGCTATTTCTTTATCGCAGAGCAGGTCCACCCTGACCATCCCAGCTGAATGATACCTACAAACCCCATTCTGCTACCCTACCCACACAAACAAGGAAACATTCAGTGAAGCATAACCAAATAATTTCTTTTTTTTAATGACTATCCAGTTAGGCAAAGCACCTTCAAGCATCCCAGTGCGTGCTCAGAAAGTTTATCATTCTACAGTGCTATGCTTTAGAAAAAGGTATCTAAATAGAATACAGGTGTCTTAAATATAGAAGATTAAGTATACTAGTAGAATAAACAAAGTCAATTACATAACATAGATCTAAACCTAACTTACTTTTCAGCTAATGTGCATAAAAACCGATAAATACCTCCAAAGAAGAAGCTAAACCTGTGATCAAGTCATTCAGCTGATTGAGTGTATCATTATTTTAATGTTTGGGTAGATCACCTGCAAAGGAGTTACAACTTTATTGAAGACTAAGCTAAACCCAAGACAATTCTCAAGTAAGGAATATCACTAGGAGTTCAGTACCACTTACAAACAAGCCTGGCCTAAGTTACAAGCGGAGTTAAGTTTCCTGAAGAGGACCAAAACTGCCTCATGAAAACCTCCAGCTTCTACTTTGAAAACAAATTCATTTTTATCCCCAAAGACCCAAAATACGCATAGGGAGATGTAGGCACGTGTGAATCATTTACGGCAACTCTCAAAGATTCTTGTGGCACATTTCGAGTTTTATTGCTGAAGATGAGAAGGAAACAAGGGCACTACTCTGATTCATCAGCAAATGCCTTGCTTCAGCAATCTGCACTAGGATTTATTTGCATAAAGCCACTTCCAGAAATGAACTCGGCTTTCCTCTGACTCACTGTCAAGCATGTTGCTGAATTTCAGATTGACAATGTCGGCTCAGAAAATTAAATTAAATGTAAAAAAGCTGACTGAGGAGAGGGAGGAGGGCCTCCTGCATGACAGACTCCAAAGGGAAGCAACAAGAAGTCTAAACATTGCTGTTTCATTGTTGAAGCAGTCTCAAATGAAAGAATATCCATTTTCAGAGTGAGTTAATTTCATCAGTGCTAGGAACGATGATGCGTTTCTCTTGAGTCCACTATAGTTGTGCGAGTTTCCAGAAGAAACCATGCTTGATAATAACACTTGACTTTCAATGATCCCAAAAGTTTCTTTAATTTATAGCACCTCTGCTAAAGTACTTTGAGCTTTTTGAAAAAACAATTAGCTATGGGGGTGTCATGTGACATGACACAAATAGTTTTATCAAAAAATCCAAATTTGTCCTCATTAAAAAACATTTACAGTTTACATTTTGATATTATTTATTCACATCATTAGTTCCAGATGTACAGAGAGAAAACCAACAAGCAAGAGGCAGAAACTAAGAGTCAGTCCACCTCCTCCCCTCCAAAAAACCCTAACAATTTCTGCATCACAGAATACACAAGGTTTTTGTTTGGTTCCAGAAAATAATTCTTGGTGGAATCTATTTTTATCTCAGCTCAGTTGCAATCACTCTCCCTTTCTTTGAACAGTTAATTTCTGGAAAGACAACTCTAAATACCAGGGAACTACAACTAACTCAAAAAGTGGTTTTCTAACTAAACCTATCCCACCCTATTGATTTATATGATTATGATATAGATTATACACAACTATAAGACATATGGTTCCAATGTTGTTTCTATCTTGCACATTTTGTTCAGTCTTTCTAAATCATGGAACATAAGAATAATATAAAAAAAGAAAGGCAAAACAAATACTAAATGGTAGGGTTGGGATTCATTGCAAACACTTTACTAAAGACAATTCAACAGGAGTATAGTTTTACATTCATTAAGCATTTTGAATTTTCACATGTAACATGCATGCTTTGATTAGTAACATTACACAAAAGCCAAAATATTTCCTCCATACATGAAGCATATCTGAAGGCATTAAACATACCAAATATATGTGTCTTCTTCAGAAGGGTCTGCATTAATACAAAACCAGAAACAAACCCAAGTACTGTCAGTAAATGCTGAAATGCTGAGATTAGCTACTGAAAGACAAAACTAACTGTAAAACAGAGGAAACTATTGCTTCAGTTTTTCCAGTGTGCCTGGTAATTACAAATATTTTAACCTGATCAAAATCATCTATCACAGGAAAATATCAGTGCCATTTCCCTGCAAGAGCACAAAACTACTACTACTGATTACTTTACATTAATTCATATAGTACCTCCCTGTGGGTTTACACGATGATTTTGTTCAGTTCATATGGTAGACAGCATCTCACAGAGAGGTCAGCAAACAATAGTCTCATTGAAGTTTTCCATTCAGACACTGACCCCAGGTTATGGTCATAAGACATTCCATAATCAATGCCTGCTCAGCAATGACTGCTGTTCAGCCAAGCACATCTGAGCTTTTAAAAATGAGAAGGTGCAACTGAAGATGCTCCAATTCCTTCAGTTTTAACTCATCGCCTTTAAAGCGACCCGGAGAACTCTGAGAAGAGAGCAGGAAGGAGCCCAGCAAAGCCTGAGAGCTGCAATGCCCCACTCTCTATGTTTATTGGCACACAACCACTCCCCTCTGGACAGAGGTGTCAATGTTTTTAGCAATGCCACAGTACCCCTGAATAACTAGATGACAGCATATTTACACAGAACAAGTTCTATGCTACTCTAACTACTAGTATTGAATTAAGATTTGCTTTACCTTGCACACATCTCCTTTGGTTATCAAAGTCAGGCATTATTTTAAAGCTGCAGCATTATTTAGAAGAACATTTTCCACTGTGTTTTACTGAAGCCTTAAGACACAAATAACAGGTAGGATGAAGTGCTATCAGTGCATTGCAACAGCACCTGAGGGAACTCGCTTCCTTCAAAGGCCATCTGCATGCTACAGAAATAACACCAACACCACAAGGACAGCAGTTTGCTCATCAGAGCAAAGTAGTGATGTGAATGTGTGACTGAGACCTGTGATTACATTTCTGACAAGGGTAGGTTTCCACAATAGTCAAAAGTCACCTACTCACATAGAGACTTTTCTCCCAGCTGTGTCTGAGCGGGTGTCAGCAGAGGCTTTGCAGCACAGTCCCTGCGTGCTCTACAGCTGCCCCTGCAGCCACAGTCCAGGCTGCTGGAAAAGGCTGAGGAACAGTTGTCCTTTTGGCTGAAACACAGTACACCAAAACTAGAGATGCTCACAAGTGGACAACAGATTTTAAAGGGAATTTAAAACGTTTCTTTAGGGTATTTTCTTCAATAACAAAATAGGTGACCTATGACCCTTCACTATCACCAACAAACCCTTACTCGACAAGTTTCTCATGCAGAGCCCTTCTCTGGCAAGGCTGGTTTAGTTCAGGCAACTGGAAAAATACCTACTTGATGGTGTCCAGTTCCAATCCAAAAGAAAGAATTGTCAATGTGTTTGTAATAATTAAGTCACAGAAGGCAAACAGATCCATTTGTTTGGGTTTTTTTAATATATATTTGCTTTTTTCTAAGTCAAAAGGCAAATCCTGCACAGGATGCTTGGGGGCTTTCTGAACAGGGAGTTTCTTTGCATCTGAGGCGTCCACACTGCAAGCATCTTTGCCAAGGTAACATAAAATTTCAGAGCACATAGTTAATGTTCAAATGGCAGAATATATTGATTCTCTGCCCATCCCCTAGTATCTTAAGTTTACCCAGAAGACTATTTTATTTAATTAACTTGGTGCTTTATTAATATAAATATTCCACTATTGATCATAAGAGAAGCTGACGCATGTTTGAGTCAGGCATACATCAGATTCACTTAATGGAGCTCCACTTAGAAGAGTAGTTGGCTCTAAATCAAGGTAAATGGTAGCAAGTGCTCCTTTGGGATGACAGGGCTTAGCAGAATCTATAACATTTTTACGGAGCTAGTTTTTTTAAAAGCAGAAAGCGTATGGAAATTAGATATGAAAATGGTCTCTCCTTGCACGTATCAATTAAGCATGTCAATACCTTAATTAAATTGCTCAACTTAATGAGATTTATACCAATGAATATGTTTTATACTTATAATAGCTTTTTTGGCTACTGTTCAAGATGTCAAATAAATTGTGAAAAGAGAATTAAAAAAGTAGTAATTGACTTTCTGAACTGAAGCCAGTATTTTTTCTCTCATTTTTTTTTCCTTCATTCATGTGATTTTGGAGAACATATAAATAAAGTAATGAACCCTGTAATAGCTTTGCTTTTAAAAATGCCTTTCTTTTCCAGTTCTAATCCTTCTTATCAAATTCTCTAAGTCGCACACCATTTGAATTAAAGAGCTCTTCAAACTAAATGATTATAGAGCTTTTTCCCCTTTGAGGCTCACTATTATGCCTTTCCTCCAAGTTAAAAGGAAGCAAAACTCTTCTGCAGTTACTGTAAAGATTTCTGTATGAGACTATGCTATCATAATGCCTTGAACTGAAGGGATCTTACCCCACCAACAATGTGGTCCTTATACTCCCATCCTGGACTTGCTTCAATTTTGTATCCACCATGTGTGGCCAAACATCACTTTCCAAAATCTAGACCTAGATCTAGTTGTGCAGAGTTTTCAGAAAATATATTCTGAAGAAGCAGCTCTTCCAGCCCTTTGATTCTTCACAGTGCTCCAACTTGATATTTTAAGCATCAATACAACAAACTTAAAACAAAAAACCCAAACCAAAACCCTACCCCACTACAACTAAAACTTATCTCCAAAAAGAAACCAGTGCATAGTTTGCAAGTTGCTGCCCCAAGTTTTGCTGCCTCACCAACTTCCCATTAAAAAGCAAATCTAAGTAACATTGATCAGAAACACCTGCTCCATTGGGAACTCTAGAATAATGAATCCCACTTTTGCCTGCTGCCAGCTCAGAAGTACAAAAAAATACAACACAGCCTTAGGAAAAGACAGAACCAAAACAAATGTCTCTTGTAGTCAGAAGGATGGACAACTCTCATTAAGGGATTAAATAAAAGCACTGGATGCTGCATTTTGTGGCATAATTACCAGCTCCATCCTAAATGTACTTTTGCAACCTTGACAAAGTCATCATCTCAGTGACTCAGTTTCCTAGTATATGACAAGGAACATGTGCCTTTATAGGTGAAAAATACCTGACCCCCATGTAAGAATGTGCATGTACCCTCAGGTGAGCAGTCTTCCAAAAGTCCCTTCCCTGTAATTGCTGGCAGAGCCCTCAGCAGGACTGCAGGTGACCAGATGACACAAAATGCACTAGACTAAGGAAAAAGTTCCGTTCCTGTGTGATCCCCTCTATCTTTGCCTGGTAACAAACACAGTAAAAAACTGAAGATGAAATTTTTTCATGTACAAAACCCTTACACAAAATACAAGCATTTATTATCCCTGCATTTTTCCTATTTTATTCATTTTTTCTAATTTTATTAGAAACATAATGTCCAGCTCAAGCCTTTGCATAATTTAATTTCGAGTTTCTGTATTTTACACCCAAGGGGGAGATTTTGCCTGTAAGTCTTTCAATAATGTATTTGTTTTGCATTCATTATATGATCTGTACTGGGTTTTGGAAAAACCCTTACTAAACTGTAGTTAAAAGCCAAGTATGACTTGTCAATGACCATTCAGAACTAAGAAATGTAGCAGCCATATGTTTTTTCATGTTGACCAACACCTTCTGGTTGGCTTCCCCTGACTTTCCTCACTCCAAAGTTACCAATAGTTTTTTAAATTCTACACTTTAACAACAATAAGAGATATTTCTGATCCTTATTAAATGTTCCTCCGTAATGCCAGTCTAATTTTTCTCCTTTGTCAAAACATTAAATCAATTTCTATAGCTGAATTCCATGGCAGCATCTTCTGTGACAGTGAAGGATAAACTCCCTGATATAAATCAGTTTGTTAGGTAAAAAAAAAAAAATCCTTAAGAATGATGGCTGAAACGTTAGGAAAGAAGAGAAGGAATAATTTGTATAAGCCTCATCCTGCCTCTCTCCATTATTCTTACAAATATTTAAGATCTGAACTGATTTTCAGTTGGTTAACACAAGCAGAATTTGCTGGTTTTACAGCAATGTTTCTCATATACTGAAGTACCATTCTTTAAATAAAATAGAAAATAATTTCTTATTTGATTAGTCATATAGTTTAACTACAACCAATTGTTTTCTGTTGAAAGGGTACAATTCCATTTAGAATCTTCAACTTCATTCTGAACATCACAGCTAATCATTTCTGGGTAGCTTTTTATCCCTTTACTGCAACAGTCAAACAGGTAAGGCTAAAGAAATACCAAATACTAATTCCTGATATAGTTTTAAATTTATAGCTAATAAATGAAATTTCAGGAAAACAATAACTCATTTTAGCCAGCTGATGGTCTAAATAACAGGGTTTAATACCAAAACAAGTCAAAGCTTTTCCACTTGATTTATCTGCTGCGACCTCATCGTGTTGAGGTGTCTGCAGCTCAGCCCTTTTACACCAAAGCAGAGATTGGAGATCCATATGTCAGAACTAGAGTCTCACTCTGTTGCTTACTTTCAAGGTGAGCCTGCTTTCTCTGCAAATGAAGGGCAGCTTTGTGATATTCTACTTGGAAAAGTTGACAGATGAGCAAAGTGTCATTAAGTTTGCCAAGAGCAGCAGCAGTTTACGTGCTGTGCTGCTGCTGGAGGCTTTCGGCCAGGGAATGAACAAAAATGACAACTCTCCCCTGTACTATTGCTATATAATGCAGTTTATGCTTATAAAGGAAAAAAGTTTATACTTTAATGGTTGAATTTAAGCTCTAATATACTATTTTAAATACTGTTTCCAAAGCTCAGACCATGAAGAACATGTTCTTTTCTCAATATTCAGAATTGCTTTTTTTTCCTCCTTTTTCTGGACTGATGACATTAAATTCTATTGCTACCCCATGGTACATTCTTGAAATAGCTCCCCTCTTTCATTTCTGCCTATATTTAATTCTCACAGTCATTTGTAAAACTGTAGATAAGGGTAATATCTTTAAATTAAATAAAAACAATTAAAACTTTTAATTTCGACTTAATTTAAGACTAAACTTCGTTTCATGTAGAATGGCTCCCTGATGTGATATCTCAATATATTCCTGTTAGGAGACAGCAGTATCGACGTGATTAGCAGAGCACATTCTAATTTTATCTTTCCTAGGGAATTTCAGAACCCAAGAAACAACGAATGAGAATATAACAAATTGGCAGGTTATATATATCTGTCAAACAGGCACTTTTTTCCCCAACTTTTTCATCTACTAAAAATGAAAAGTGGCACTAGTTTCAGCTTAAGCAATATTGTGAAGCAAATCTGTAACCCCCTGTTAATTATTGAAGTGTTCCACATTTACAGAATGAAGGGGGGATTTGACTGGTTATGAGAAGGTAAATTTCATTTTTCTTCACTATATTTTCTCTCAGCCGCTGCTACAAATACGCTGTGTTCTCCCTGGAAAAGGATGCAGAGAGAAGTACGTGTATTCAAAGAAAATCAAAATATCCAATCAAAAGTCCTTATGCAGAACCAAACCATCGGTCATTTTTAATAGGAAGTCATATTACACTATTTAAATGTTTGACTGATTATACCTCATCATTTGAGATGAAGATTGTTCTTACCTCAGTGTTAACGAGACCTAAGATTTGCAGAGCTGATTCCCAATCACAGAAACTACAGATTCAGAGCCAGAATGCCCTAATGAGCAGATTTTCTCATTACTAAAGATGGTGCTCTGATTGTTTTACTTTTTTAATAAAAAAGGAACTTAAAGGGTTTTTTTTGACAATTCAAATGGCAGACATGAAACTCATCTACTCAGATAGCATAATATTTCATGCCAGTATTTCAAAAGCAGTACTCCCTGCAAAGGACAAACTGCAGGAAACGGGGGTTTGCTGTAACACCAAAATACCTTGTCCTGGTGCGTAAGTGTCTGAAAATCTTCTGTGGAGAAGTTCTTCCAGTCCTTTGATGCTTCACAGTACTCTAACTTGCAAATGTCAGCAATATATTTAAAAAGAATACTAATTCACCTCTTTTAAAACCTATCTTCAAAAAGAAAACGATACTGCGTTTCCCAGCTGCCTCCCCCGATCTCCCTGGCTTTCCAGTGCACCCCTGCACTCAACAACTCTGCTGCAGCAAACTTGAAATTAAGACCTGAGAATGCAAGACTTGAATTTTATAAACAGAGAACAAGGTTAACTGACTTTAAATGTAGGCTTGCAACACATTCCAAAAGAAATAACTGTTCTTCAAATAAAACAGAACAACTGCTTTAATTAGTTGTTACTTTAAGTTTTACAAGATAAAGAGGTATATTTTACTTAAATGCCAAATTATTATTAAAAACATACTTGCCAAGGGAGAATACTTAGAGAATATGTATCTTATGAATATATTTATATTTCAAATAGTAAAGATGTTTCTTCAAATATAAGTGTGCTATTATGCAGAAAAGAATGTCATAGTAATACACAGGTGTTAGCATATAATGCTCTATTATTCTTTTACTTGACCAGTGCTCCGTAGGTTGAAACAGAAAACTTATTACAAACATTGTCTAAAACCAAGAAAATATTTATAATGTGTAACATTAATACTTAATACTTTATTTTTAATCAAATCAGCTAAGATTAAATATGCCATGGATGCATAAAGTCAATGCCTATCGAATAAGGGATTGATTTAATGCTTACTAACATTAAGAGGAAGATCACCCAACGTGCTCCTGGTGGGACTGGTCACAGCTCATACATGTCAAAGAGTTTCTCCATGTATGACATAGGTATAAGCCTCGCCTGCCCATGCCTAAGTGAAGTCCATTCTGTCGTACCTTCACAACAGCAGCACAGCACATCTAAAACTTGGACAGTACTTCTTATTTTCCTCTTTAAATGGAAACTTTTAGTATTTAAACCAGAGTCAGAAATGCAAGCCCTGTACTACTGAGCTTGCAGTAGAGCAGCGTATGCAAGGGTAGTTTAAAATTCAACATTTCATTTTTTCAACACACAATAAAGATGTTACAAAATACCAGACAGATACATCTGTACCAGAGTCCTTTTTTTCATTGTTATAAGCGGAAAAGATTTCCTTAGATACCTTCAGCTGGCCTAAAATAGGAAAGGTTCAGCTCCTTCTGTGAGAGAAGGCATATAAAAAGTGTCCCTAATTAAAAACATGGTCTTTATAGCAGGTTGACCTGCCATGTTCCACTTTGGCAAGGAAGAAGAGGTCAGCATTTGCACTTTTTTCAGACTCCTCACCCCTTCTTTCACAGTGTTTATGAATCAATCAACAATTCTAAAGCAGGCTGAACGTATTCTAAGGGCAAGGCTGTCTCTCACACTGCAGTCATAGCATCCAAAACCTCCATAAGCTCCAGACCTACTTTAAAGAAGAGGTTCTTGAGCTCTGTTATCTTACGGACAGCTCTGACTTAGGCAGCTTCACCCAGCTCCACTGCACACCAAGAGTCTACTTTAAGCAGAAACACATCACATCAGGGATGCTACAAAGCCTCCAAAAGGCAGAGGGAATGATCTCTGTGTCTTTGGAAAAGATCTTTTTGGTGATAGCAGCCAGAGAACAGAGGATAGGTAAAGTTTGCTGCTTGAGTGGTGGCAACATTTCTTTTCTCTCTCTCTTTCATTTTGAAAGGGAAAAATATGAGTCTGTGGGGGGGTTCACAAATGCTTTTTCAGATTGGTATAATGGCAAAGGTTGGGAAGCTTCGTTTCCAAAAGCACACTTTCTCTTCTCAAGGAAATGGATGATTTTCAGGAGACTTTACCTTTAAAAATCTGATTTATTCAAAATAAGCATTAAAGCCTTCATCCTTTTGCCAGCGTTTCCAGGGCTCAATGAACTCTCAGCAGTCAACTTCTACTTTTTCTTTGCAACTTATTCCATTAAGAAAACATTGTACTTTCTAAAGTCTGAATGCCTACTGTCTTTATGGCTTTAATTTGCTCTTAATATTGATCGCTTGGGTCTCAAAGTGACTTATCAAAAAAAATTACGATTTCATTCTAAATGACTATGGCATAGTAAGGATGGAAAGGAGGGCAAGAATAATCAATTTTTTTACATGAATTTGTTAGGAATATGAATTTGCCTTGTATTTTAGGCTAAATAAATTTTGCTGAAGGTATTGGCTTTAGGCAAATTTTATTCAAGTGCAGGAAGGGCGGGCAAAGAATGAATAAAAGTCACTCAAATATAAGACTCAACTTCCTTTGTTATCCATAATTTGAGAGTGGTTTACATTCTCCTGTTTAATTTAGGTTCTTATATCTTTTCAAGGAAGAGGATACTGGTATATTATCTAGTCAATATTCTTTGAAGTACATGCAGCTATAAATATACGCATTTTAAATAAACTGAAAATAAATAAGCGAAATTCTATGTTCTGGGACACATTAATCAAAAATACTTCATTATATGAGAAACCAACAAGAACACTACCACCACAGAGGTGCCCTGCACACATACAAAGCCTTACTGCCATGTTAATAATAAATTAATGGGAACAGGAAAGAAAATTGAGAGAGTTAAAAATTCTCTCAAGTTGAAACCAACTATGATGACCAATAAGGAGTGCAATATTTTATTCTCAATGACCCCTATCATAGAATGAATGGCTACAGCCTAGCATATGCTTTTGCCTTTTTCTTCTGCACTTTTGTCATGAGCCAGCCCAATCCTTGCCAATATCGTTTCTTTTAACGTAAGACATTGAGGCTTCTCATTATACGTAACTAAACAACATAATGGAGCTCAGGAAGTCATAGAATGAGGAAGCTGATTTCATTTTCAGTACCTGAAAGGGGCCTACACAAAAGCTGGGGAAGGACATTTTACAAGGTCATGTAATGACAGAATGAGAGAGAATAGCTTTAACTTGGAAGGAGGAAGATTCAGATTAGACATTAGGAAGAAATTCTTCACGATGAGGTGGTGAGGCAGTGGCACAGGTTGCTCAGGGAAGTTGGGGATGCTCCCTCCCTGGAAGCGTTCCATGCCTTGAGCAGCCTGATCTGGTGGGAGGTGTCCCTGCCACGGCAGGGAGACTGGAACTGGATGGGCTTTAAGGTCCTTCCAACCCAAACCATTCTGTGATTTGCTTCTCAAGTTCTCTGGGCACTCTAAGTCCCACATCCCACCACAGAGGAATAATGAACAATAACTAAGACACAAGCCATAGGGATGGCTTTTGAAGTTCCACCCCACACGCTCAGATAGTGTATGCGTGTTCCTCTCTGCTTTCCTTTCCCTGCTTCCAACTCTTATATGCTTCTTTTTATATTTGAGTTTTGTCAGGGACTCCTCGTTCCTTCTTGCCACTTTTGCTTGAGTTCCAGCTCTTTGGGTTGGACTAGTTGAGCTTGGAGCTGGATCCTTGAATTACACATTGTGTTTCTGGTACACTAAATGTCACCAAGAGCCAATCTAAAGCTTTCTGATTAACTAGAGTGTCTCTAAAAACATTTTACTGTATTTAATTTCTTGGTAATATCTCCTTATGACAGCAGTCAACTAAAATCCCTATGTGATTAGGCAAATGGGGTTTGTCCTCTTTTCTACAGAGAATTAGAAATGTTGTCTTATGCTTTACCAATGAGAAGAGGGATAAAAGGAAGAGCAGGGAAGAAGAGAAATGGAAAAGCAGAACTCCAACAGATCATATACTAAAGTTATTTCCAAAGCAGTCTCCCTGCTGTGAGTATCACTGCTTCCTTTATCTGATTGGAACTACGAGTGAAGTGACAGTGCCAAGGTATATCCCAACACAGCATGGAGCAGGGGACATCTCTTCATCTGTGTATATGCATCATTTACTGCACTCTGCACAAAGCACTACTGACTGCCCTTCATTACTGCTAATGGAATCTCAAGGTCAACTACCAGTCATAAACGTCCATTCTAAATAAAATGTATTGAAGACACCCTGCCCAATGTCTTTTACACAGGTTTCTGGTGAGACTAGGAGTGTCAAAAACCCAGTTGACCTTTCAAGATAAAAAACATTATCAGTTGCACGGACTTAGATTTTAATCTGTTTCAATTATGTGTATCCACTGAGATTATGTATTTCCTGTGGGCTATTCACAGTTTGTGACATGTTTTATCAATATTCATTTTCTCTCCCCCCGTGCTCCCAGCGTTTCTCCCACATGGTGGTCTCCTATCATGCATATGTATGAGGCCTCTGGTGGGAGCACTGGCATTATAACAGTGCTGCAACAATCTTTGGCATTTTGTTATTAAAAAAATATATCTTTTGTATGTTCAGTTTGCATGTTTCTCCCTTCTTGCACAGAACAGCTGTAAGTCATTAAGAATAACCCCACAATCCCCACAGGACAGGATGAATAACATGCTTAAATTCATAGATAAAGAATAAAAAAAAAAATGACAATCTGACAAAGAAAGTTAAAAATCAACCAATTCAAGAAAAAAAAACCTCTCCCCCTCAACTCTTCTGCTTAGAAAGTTGCTGAACTAGACAGCCTTGGAATGTCAGCAGCTATAGAGCAATACTTCTCTCCACTAAACAACATGCAACCCCATCCCAAGGTCCTAGCAAGCACTGATTTTGATGACAATCAAAATGAACAGCTGTCTCAAATATTTCATAACTTTTTGTTATCATAAAGAAGAACTCTTTTTCTGAAAGAGGGAGAAGAAGGAAGAACCAAACAAAGCTACAGACAGAACTGTGTTGGTCTTCTCCACTTCACTGACAGTAAGGAAGTAATATGAAAATAAATCTTTATATCAAAAAGAAAGAGATATAGAGTAGCTATCAGGTCTTCCCTTCAAAAGGAGGGGCCTTTTAGTAACAAGATGGCCTCAAACTCTGAAGAAGGGAAGCAGAGGAGTGGGAAAGCAGAACACATAACAACTGGGAATGAGAGGCCCTAGGACATTTGTGCTACTCCACTTCCGATCACACGTATAAATTATAACTTTTGTATGACAGCAGTCACTTCTGCATGAACATCCTGTATTCCTCTACATTACAGTCAGAAGCCTGACCAGTTTGGGTGATACTTAGAACATCAGCAATTGCATAGGGATAACTTCCCCTAGATCATAAGTTATAGCACAGGGATTTTCAACTTTTTCAAACAAGACTGAAACGGTTTTATTTATATTGCAGATCTGCAAACTCCTCTTTAGTTCTTTTTTTCTTTTCTGCAGTGTAAGAAACAAATTTCTTTTGACAGCAGAATGTACAGCAGAAAATACTGCATTTAAAAATATATTGAGAATGTTGTTAAACATTTCATACATTAGATGGGCACAAGTTAGCAAAAGAACATAGAAACATCTGGCCAAGTAATTTTTACAGCGCAAGAACTTCAGTCATACTGTATAGGTATCAGTCTGTTTAGACCATCAGAGTTAATTTTATAGATTTTTTCAAGCATATTTTTTGTTTCAAGTCAGCTACAGTAGCCAGATGCCAAGCTGATACAGGATCAGCCATGTGAAATTTAAGGAATTAAAAAATGAGGGGCACATGAAGAAATTTTCACATGAAATCATGTAATAAGAAGAAAGAAAAAAAAGGTTAAAATAAGTAAAAATTCCAAAATTTGAGTTGTAGAGAGATTCAGCACATGAAGATTGCTCCCTTTATCATAGTTATGCATTTTACTCCAAAAAGGTAAAAAATTATTTATTTTAACATGGGGTACTAGAAAAGCTCATACTCCAGTAAGCATTCCAGACAAAGGATTTATTTGCTGTTGAGGGATTAGAATAAATTACAAGATTAATTAAGATTTCATTGTATCCTTTCTTAGGACAAAATTTTGCATTTAACTACATTGCTGCGTGGTAATGCTCACACCAAATAGCCCTAAAGAAGGTTCTTGATTACAGGCAAGAGCAGAGCAGAAAAGCGACGCCGGGGCTCATTACAGATGTTAATGCAGTTTAATGCCCAATTTGGTTTTTTTTTAAAACAAGGTAAAAGTGATGTAGGAGTCCAACCGTGTTGATAACAGAAGCTAAATGAACCGCAAAATGATAGAAGCATTATAACGTGCGTTATTAACCCAGTGCAAGATAAGCCTTTATCCAGAAAACTATTAATGGCTCAGAAAAAATCTCTACTTTTTCATTTCGCACTGAAATTATTTTCAATCCCTTTTCATACAGATCAGTCAAGTGGACAAGTACCTGAAAGAAAATAGTCACTGAAATAATATATATTGTATGTTTTGCAAGGGGCAATATACATTTTTTAAACCACTGACTGCGCAGCCGTGCTCCTCTTTACATGAAAAGAGATGGCTCTGCTGGATGTTCCACTGATTGGTTCTGCCAGCTTGGGCTGATCCAATATGGGCTTCCTTGAGTCAACAGACCTGTTGCCAGTGTAACAAAACTAAACGGGGCCAACATTACCACTGCAGTAACCAATGTTTGCAATGAAACCCTCAGCAGCAGGATAAATGATACCATTAACATATAAATTCTTTCTGCTTTACAAGATGCAAGCAGAATTTACACTGTCCCAAAGTCACCAAAACTCAGTGCTATAAGCCCTCCATCGTATCTTACAACATTACCAGATGGTGACAAGATGATTAAAATTCAGGTGAGAGTTGGATCAGCTCAGTAACACCAGCTCCCACATTTTGCCTCTCTACTTATAACATGTGTATGTGTAAGCATACATGAACTTAATATTAACTATGAGATTATATACATAAATTATATATATTTCAAATGCTATTACTAAAACACAGATCACAATTAATTAGTTGCAGAAGCTCTAAAATATACATGTAACATTCAAAATAAACACAGAACAGATGCATTTCATGAAGGAACAACCATTATTTTAAAAACACTAGCAGTCCATTACTAACTTTGCAGGTCTAAGCCTAAAGGTGCTAGGAAAGTCCAAATCATTACTATAATCAGAGGGTAATTTTTTAAATCAAGCATAATCATACTGCATTATTGTAAAAATTCAGGGTAGACTTAACTATGTCTATGCGAAAATTCACCTCTGCTCTACTGGAAGCACTGGGTTATTCAGAATTTTGATTCCTGAATCATCCCTTTGTAATCAGGTTTCATGCTTAAAAATCTTTCAGGCTTTTTAAGATTTCTTTATTTTATAGTACTAAGCAATTAAAATAATACGGGTTGGAAAGATACTTGCAGTTGTGCTGGGTGAAAAGTGTTTATTATTTTGGCTCATGTACTGTTCATCTACACTCAAAACCCCAAAAGCTATTAGAAGTTGTATGCTTTTTGGAATTTGCAAATTCAGAAATCAACTAAAATATATTTGACAGATTGAGCCTTCTCCACAGAGTGGCTGCTCTCCCAGCCTTTGACTTCCCCATAAGAGCCCTAAGAAGTTAGGCAGTGGTTGTGCAGTGCTGCAGTTTGAACAATCTATATTTAAGTGAACTTCAAAACTCCATCTCATGGAAGACACACAGTTCACACCTCAGCACCAACCACTTGGTGTCTTTTGCCAGAATTGTTTTAAAAGCTAATTCAAGATCTGTACGAAGTTCCTCTGTTAAAGATTAGACAACTTAGCAACAGAAACGGTTTTGCCCTCCATAACAGCACAGTAGAGATGTTTTAGAAGATTCACTGGAAAAATTCCAATAGCATCACTCTTTCCCATCCTCATAAATCCATAGCACAAATGTCAGCCAACAATCCTACTGTAAAATGTTCTCCAAGGGAGGCAGCCAAATTACCATGCAGAAGTCACTGCACTGAAATACCTTCTTACTCTGCAGTACCACAACACTGCTAATGAATTATATCATTTGTGGGTTTGATATTAGATGGAAGATAATAAAAAGTAAATTGCGGCACACAAAACGAAAAAATAAAACTTCCCAAGGAGAAGATGATGTTAAAATTCAATACAGTAATAAAGGGTACTTGTGTAGTAAGCAGGCAAATCTTTAGTAAATACAACAAATGAATCCTGACACAAATCAATTTAATATACTCTCTCACATATCCCTTTATGCATGCTCTTTCCACTAAAACTCCTTCATGCCACTTTACTTTAATACTACCTTGTACTGAAACTACTGCCCTCAGCTCTGCCTTCCAGGTAATTCTTAGGAACTGGACGCTTTGCTCATCTGATACAAAGGAATGAAACAGAAAATATTTTTTAATGGTGATTCTAGAAATATTAAGGTTTAAGCATAATCAAAACTGCACCCTTTAGTGTTTGAGAATGCTGCCTGAGGATGTCACGAAGGAAAATATGGACAGACCTTGCAGAACAAAGATGTATGAGAAAGTACATGAACGTGGTTTGGAAAATGGTAAGGTTCCTAAAATAAACTGGCCACTGTTCCTGTGTAAAAGACACGCAAGCATTACATAGAACCTACATTACAAAGAAATCTACTGAAGTAGAAGCTGCTACCTTGCAAAACCCGTGATCTTTACTCACGCTGACATGCTTTGCCCTAGTACCCTCCACTCACAGAGATTGTGAAGAAGCTACTGAATGCAAATGAGATGGATAGAACAAAATGACCTCGAGTTCATATCCTATAAAATACCTCTAGCTACATTTTTACAAGCTCTTCGTAGAGATATGTTTAATTAAAACAAAAGCATGATATATGCCACTGTACAAAGCTACTCTGATAACCACAGTAGCTAAGAAATAATGACATAAAAGTTCCCCTTAAGAGAATTATTTTAGAAAGGTGCACAGATTACTGCATCTGCGCCTCGCGGCCAATTTATCATATGCCTGCTAATTTTTCCAGTGCTTCAGGCATGTTTCAGGAAGAGTTTATGGAAAAAGGAAGATAGTGGTTTTTTTCTAATCTCTGCTTTACTGGGAGACAGGAAAAGGTATTATTTGTGATACCTTTGTGTTCTGAGAATTTAAAAAGGAGTATCAGCACTTGAGCCTCCTGGACTTCAGCTGATGTTCAGTATGCTTTCAGTATACATACGCATTCCTTATTTGCTTGTTGTGGATTTGCCAGGACAGGCTTGATGTGACAAACTTTATTTTCTAAAGAAATTGTTTGCAGAGAGGCTGCATATGGCACACCAGACACACCAGTGTCCGCTCCTAATCCAAAGGCTGTGGCAAATATGAAGCACATAGGAAAATGGAAGGACCCTCAGCCTCCTTGTGGTGACAGCAAAGTACTTCACTGACGGGAGCCTAAACATGTCAAGACATTTTTTTTACTGAGAGGAAAATGGAAGAAGATGGATTATATTATCTATGTTATGCCTTACATAGCTGCTATTCTTGTAGACAGAAAATAAGTTGAAAATCCAAATAACGTTCATCTAAACCCTTCAACTTAGTAACATACTGCTTCGGGTTGGTGAGCACACTCCTCGGTGGCTGGTAGGGTGGAAACGGAGCAGAGCCACAGCCAGATTTTCCTCCAGCAGGGTTTGCAGCCCACAGGGCTCCTCTCTGTCTTTACTCCCTGCAGCGTATTTTCAAGTTCTGACTTGGTCTGTTATTTCCATATTTTGCATTTAGTGGAGAGGAGAGTTTATTCTTTGCTGCTCCCCGTGTCATCTGATTATACAAGTCTCCTTATCTTCAGTATGCCTTCAGGAAATCAGACTGCAAATAACAGCCCCTTCACAAACACCGCAAGAAGGATTGCAAGACTATTATGGATTGCCAACTATTAGACAGTGCTTTCCAAACAGGGGTGGCCCCTGACCTGCGCAGCTCTGGCCACACAACAACCTTGCAGGGCTGTCACCACCTCCTGGCAGTAACTAATGCGCTGAAGTCACAGCTGGAGTTCACAGGTTTAAGCAGCCTCTTTTGCACAACGTAATGATGTCCCACAGTAACTGCAGTGATGCATTTTTTAGAGCAATGCCTTTTAATACCATGAAAGATCATTGCAAAGGCATAGGTCTGAATAACTCCCACTGGAACTTAACAAATACAGAGGTACTAATTAACAGCATACGCAACGCAGCCCACTGCCAACCTCAGCATAAAGAATTTTTCCTTTGTGGTTTGTCGAAATTCCAACTTGCTTTATGACAATTCTGACCTCTGTCAATTTGCCACGGCCACTGCACCTTGTTAGGAGACAGGTAAGCAAATGCTTTTCAGCAGTGATTACTGTTGGTGAAGATGGACACAGCGTAAGGTTCGTTCTTCCAACAGCAGCTGCCCCGTCAGAGATTACTGTCCCACTGGAATGCCACCAGGGTGGTTCAGGTAAACTCTGCCAGGCCCATCTCCATTAAAATGAGCATGGTTAGCACTGCTATTATTTACACAGGCTAAGCTGAATCAGGAAGCAGACAAATTCCATGAACAGCTTAACCAGTGGACCCAAATGCACCCTAACAGGCATCTGGAAACAGACTTTGATGTGAAGACTAAGGAAGGTGGGGTTTTTTTAACAGAAATTTTGGGCAATCAGCACTAGTTACATAGCTGATGGCTGTCTGAGTGCAGAACAACCATTCTTGGCCTGGCAGACCAAGCTTCCCACTCTTCGTCAAGGCCACTAAGCAATAAAAATATTTAGAGGAAGACTCCTTAGAAAAACAAGCCCTTAGGGCAGGAGATATGGATGAACTCTGACTAACAGCATGTTACTACAGTTTCAGGCCAGAACATGACCTCAACGCATTTTTCTGTCTAAAAAATAGCAATGAAAGGTAAAGAAACAGGAACACATAAAGGGAACAAAAAATATTACCAAGTATCCTCACATTCATTACAAAGAGCTGGAAACATAACCACAGAATAGAGAATCATCTCAGTCACAGGTGAGTTTGGAAGAAACCTCTGGAGATCAGCTAGGTCAACCTCTGTTCTCAAAGCAGCGTCAATCAGAACAGATTGTTCCATTTCCAGATTGCTAAATTTTCTGTATTTCAATTTCTGCCCATTGTACCAGGCACCACTGACAGAAGCCCAGCTCCCTTGTAATTACTCCCCTGCATCGGGTATTTATATGCACTGACAAAATCCCCATCTGAGCCTCCTGTTCTCCAAGCTGAATGGTCCCTGATCTCTTGGTCTGTCCTCTTGAATCATGCTCTTCGTGGGCTTTTGCTGGACTCTCTCCAGAAAGCCCATGTCTGTCTGGTACAAGGCCACCCAGAGGTGAACCGAGCACTCCTGATGTATCACACCAGTCCTTCCATCACCTGTAAGCTTGCTGAGGGTGTACTCCATCCCACATTCCAGGTCATTAATGGAGATGTTAAACAGTACTGGATCCAGAAATATCCTCTGGGGTACCACCAGAGGCTGACCACTGCCAGACAAATTTTGTGCTGCTGGTCACAGCCCTCTTGAGATCCTGGCAGTTCAGCCAATTTTCATGCACCTCCCTGTCCAGTTCTCTAGCCCATACTTCATTTGTTTATGAGTTTGTTACAGGATACAGCATTCTCTTACTGGTAGGAACGTCACTTAATTTTCCTATGCTGGGATCTTTGAACTTGGGGAAAAGTTTCATAAGCCATAGATGTGTGTTTTTAAATGGTACCAGATGTTCCAGCTACTCCCAGCATCTAAAGCCCAAGATATTTTTGCTCTACTCCCATCATACACGTTTCCTGCATGTATGCATGTCCATGTAGACGTGCCTCTACTAGTCTTTGGGAATCCTCTTCTCTAAAAGCCAGATACATTTGAGACACAATTTCCCAGTTTGTGTGAACTCAGGAAACACTCTTAAAAGCTCAAGCACAACGCACCGTAGCACACAGGCACAGTATGTGCATGGCCCTTGTGCTGCTAACCTTGCCAGGTTCCTATTTAAAGAAACATATGTTGTAACTCAGAGATACTGATGCAAATTCCAGACAACTTTACAGGTCTGTTTTTTCATTTTAGTTAGTCTTAATAATTTGAAAAGTCTTTCTTGCTCCACTTCTAGTGGAGGCTAGTCTCAACTTTAATTCCCAACCATGCCAGAGCCTCTACTTCGGAAAGCCACTCACCTCCTGCAAAATTAGGAGTAAATTTTAAGTCCTATCAATATAAAGATACGTTTATATGTCAATACAAATGATATCATAACTAGGTTACATTGGTGAACTCAAACCAAGAATATCTTCAAAGGCACCAAGCATTCTTAAGGAAATAAAGACTTCTAATGGAAGTTTTCTAATACTGTTGGTCTTAAAACCTGATAGATTATTGATATGAATTGCATGTAATTAGCATTATTAAAACCTATAGTATAATAAAGCTCTTACATGAAGGAACTCACTCCATTAACTGTCTTTAGCACTCTCAAGTCATAATCCATACTTTCACATAAGAGTTCTTGGTCTGACACAACAAGTTGACTCTGTACAGTTCTCATCTTGCAGGAAGACAAGAATCTGCCCACCGAGGCAGTCTGTCAGCAGTTCTAGATTAGCTCCTTTCTGCTGCGAGGCAAAACACATGTACTGGACAGGATGCAAAGACTACTCCAGCAAAGTTTGGTTTTTAAGCACCTTCTATGCTCGGTGATATCTGAGAGGAGCCAAGAATATATAGAATAAAATTTTGAGGGATAATGTGCACTGATAATGTGTGTATACGTTATTAGAAATTAAGATACAAAAAGTTTCTTCATGAGGAAAGGAATGCTGTCTCTCCTTCCTACATTTTGAAAAATGAGGATCATTAGCCGGCAAGAATTTAAGAGAAACCTCTGTTGTTACCATTATTTTCTTTTCTCCCATGGGTATGACAGCTTCTGACAGAACATCTCAAATACAGCAGCCAGTTTTCCACTCCCCAAAATCTAAGTGTAACACTCTTTCAGAGATCAACTCTGAGATTACTTATAAACAACCCATGGCTTTTTATTGTTGGTAAAAACAATCAAATAAAGAGAGGTGAATAACAAAGCCTGGTTACAAATTCCAGATGCACACCACCTTTCCTGTCACTTCCTTTTGTGTTTACCCTCTGAGTCTTCCCTTTCAAACAGGAACAAGCACTCTTCCAGCCACAGGAGAAGGAAGATGAAGCTTTCCACTCTTCCCTTCTGTAAGACAGCTTGGAAAGCAGGCCCCTAGCATCAGCCACTCCCTTCTGTTTGAGTGGGTTCACAATATGCCCTTCCCCATCAGAAGAGGGAATCATGAACATCAAACTAGCAGCTGTGTCAGAGAGAACAGTCTCTTCCAGTCTCCCTCTTGAAGTTGTGCCATTGACAAAAAGGAAAATAAACTCTCCAGAACAACAAAATCGGTAAGAAGCAATACTAGAGAGCAGAAAGAACTGCTTCAAGGAAGGAAAACCTAGATTACCTACCCTTGCTGTAAATGTATTTATATACTGTATCCAGTGGCATACACGCAAAGCTAAACCAGGAAAGTGATCTGGAGGAGAGTAGAAGCTGGTGGTTTCACAGGCACTGGATTTAGCCTTCATCTCCCCATTACCATTACAAAGATTTCATACAACTGACTTTCAAGATGAATTGCATCTGATTCCTGCCTTCCTGAAGTCAGAGTAAATCACTTAATTAGATTAACTGATCTAATAAGCAGGGACCTGCACAAAGATCTTAAAGCTCCAGTTTTCCTCCCCCAGGGACATCCTTCAAACATGTACCCAAAGGGACTTTTTTACCATAATGACAAACAAATTTTCCCAAAGATGCACCCAAAGTGCCTCAGCAGTAACCTCTTAAAATCTTTTAACATCAATATTCCCGGTTCAAAAGTAAAAAATCCAGCCCGTTATGTGTATTACAACATCAGATGTATTTCATTGTAGGTTAAATACATAGTCCATTCCTTTAAATTGAAAGAAAAGGCATTTCCTTCCTCTCCTTTGCCTGTTCCTTCTCCCTTTAAAGAGTAGGATAGGGCATGCTGCTTTTTCCTTCAAAAGCACACCAGATTTCCTGTCTTAAACACACTCTATAATTAACAACCAGCAAATAATGAGTACCCAGGATATATAAGTCTATTAGAGTGCTGGCAGTGCTAAAGACTCATGCTGTTTCACTGTGGGCTCCACTTGAAGAGGTGATTTATGGAGGACATTTTTTCATTAAGTAATAGCAAATGGTTTCCACCCTCACAGTACCCAGCAATCTTCTGGGAACAGAACAGCGATATTGAGTCCTTTTCTGGAGAGGAACATTTCAAGGACTTTGGCTAGAACATAAAATGACAATCATTTACTCAAGGTCAGGAAAAAAATAAGGGCAAATACAAGCAGAGGTTAAGCATAAAGCGTTTGATTGTATAAAATCTGTCAGCTAGAGAAATAATACAGTAGCTTTCAAAACTACCAAAGGCTCTAACTATACCTTTGCAGAAGTAAAGAGGGCCAGATTGTCACCAGGTGTCCTAAATTACCATTACTATCACTACTTCTTCTGTAGTCATTATTATCCCTCAACAGCTAAGGTCTTATTTCCCTTAATTACTCTAAATACTTCTACCTTGAGTGAATCTCATCGAAAGCTCCACTGTAAAGTGACAAAGCTTTGAGTCCTGCCTGTGTGCCAGCTAATACCACCATAACATTGGTACCTAATCATTTCAATTACCGATTTCCTTCTCCTTGAGGAGTAACCGTGCAGAAGAACAAAATATAATTACATTGGCACTCCTGCTATTGCACGTCCACTTTCTCTGCAATTCTCTGATGCTATTTACTACAAGACTGTACCCATTAATAGGGATTTCTCCAGTGCACGGGCATGCAAGAATCAAAGTATCATAAATATAATACTTTACCTTCCTAGGCAACTAATTTAAGGCATTCAGATATTGTAATAATACTAAAATAAACTTTATGACGGTCATGGTAATTGTTCTTCACACATCATGGATGCAGATGCTGAATTATCAGTGACAGCAGACCAAACTGCTGGCAGAGGTGGTGGAAGTACATTGGAGTGCTGGCTCTAGAAGATCCAATACTGGTTTTCCCAAAGGATTTCTACCCCCCATATTGACTAAAAAACATCACCTACATCAAGAGATCAAAATAAGTATATACAGCTTGATTTTCTGAATTGCCAAGAACAGGGTTTGCTGTGACCGGGTCCCATAGGACAGAAATACCAGGGAAAAAAAAATCACCTACATATATTAAGTTCATTTTACTCCTTTGTGGTATAATACAAGTCTCTCTTATGAATCAGTAGTCTTACAATAAAGTACGACAACAGGATAGAAAATCTTAAGTCCCAGTGTAATCCAAGGAGTTAGCCAAAGCTGGTAAAGCAGTTTATTTCAAACACCGATCAGAACCCCTTCCCTGTAATATCTCTGCACCATGGCAAAGGGGAGAATGAAAACAGTGTGTGGGCAACACCAACACACAGAAGCACAGGTGTTCTCTGACCAGGGACATGCACTCCTGCAGCAGTCACTGGAAGCACTGGCAAAGATACGGGTTCAACCCACTCCTGAAAGCTGCATAAACTGGAAAGCACTGCTGCAATGATCTGTATTATACACACACCATTTTCTCTCAATATACATAACAGTTGGCTACATGCTTACTTTTCCATTTAAATTGACTTTGTAATAGCCTGAACATGAGAGGAAAACAAGTACAGAGCCCAAAAACTTGTTCAGTCTTCATCACTTCACTTTACTGCTCCTCTTAATTTCTTTCCTTTGATACCTCATTTGACGGAGGAGATTTTGCAAAACCTACAGTTCCACTCTGGAACAAAAGCTGTTTTCCCAGAGTTCAAAAGAGCATGAATGCTTAGTTATAATAAAAGAAGGGCTCTGCTTTCTGAGTTTGGTGAGGAAGGTGAAAGCGGAGGCGTTCCGTATCTACGCTCACTTTGAGAGATGACAGGCCGTCCCCTGGGGGCTCTCCGAAACACATGGCAGGCAGGGCTCCTCACGTGGGGCCTGCAGGGGGGTTGTCTGGGAGATACAATGAATATATGCATTTGTGGATATTCTGATCCTTTGACCAGTCCTACAGATAGACCATCACCTCCTGCCTTCTGGATACGATAACATAACCCTTGGAGCAGAGAACCACTCTGCCTGTCACTGCTACAGCTGGGATTTGCTGTTGAAATCGAACAGGCCCAAATCATACAAAACACTTAGATGGTTATTATAAATCTTACATGGCAAAACATGCTTTCCATAACGCCTCTGTGAAAACACTCCCAGGCTGTTCAGCGATAGTCTTAATCTTGTCTCTCTTGAAAACACAAAAATTGCCCTGTGTGCTCCCTAGGAAAAAAGGATCATGTTTGCCATTGTCCTTTGCTCATTTTCCCACTTGAAAAGAGTCATATTTTCAAAAATCCAATGACTTTTTGAATCCTAGAGGAGCCAGAGGATGTGGCAGCAACTATTGTTGCTTGCATGAAAGCCCTGAGTCCTCTAAGCTCACAGCTTTAACATGCTATGATGTGCCCTGCACACCAGTCACTTCCCATGAGCAGCATCAATGGGATAACATCACACTACAGACATTTTAACATTAGCATTAACATACAGGTACATATAATGCATAACAATGTTTCAAAAATAACTCCTAATTTATTAACTAAAACTTTGTTTTAATGCACCACACCTTTCTGTCGCCTCTCCACTCATGACATTTTCCAGAATTTCATTTGTCACACCCTGTACTCTTCTGTGCACAGCAAAGTATACATTTTAGCTGCCCAAATTTCTGCTCCCTTAACACTACAAAATGTTCAAGTTAAGAAGAATTCAACAGTCTTCCTCTTTGCTAAAGAGGAAAAGATGTATTTTTAAAGATATAAAAACTTCCCTGCAAAATTATTAGTTTGCAAAAGCAATTCTTTCAGCTTTAATATGCAGCTATATCCTGCCCTTCATAGTAATTTCTCTTATCTAAAACAGTCTGTGCTTCTCAGATAATCTCTCAAAAAGCAGCAAAAGAGTAGTTAGCACAAATACACACATTTATTTTATAGGAATCCATGCAGTGCTCTTAATGTTCCTTAAACTGGACAACCATAGATACAAGAGTTCAGAGTCCGCGCTCCTTGCCTTACTCAGAATTGAATTTTACCAATCTTCATTACTTTAATTGATGATATTTAAAGCTAAAAGTGTAGATTAGACACAAAGCCCAGATGTTTCAGCAGTCCTATATTGTAATGTTGTCCTTTGCTTTTCAAAAGAAGGAAGGATTTGAAGAATTCAGTTTTACCCTAAGTTTTCAAATACCCAAGAAGTCTGGATTTCAACCTACCAGAAGGGTTTGCAATAGCCATTTTACTTCGATAAACAAGCAGATCCCTGCTTACAAGAGACATCTTTCAAGCTAAAGACTTCCACTTATACTATTACTATAGTACAATTGCTATTTCTATTATTTAGTATAAATACTATAATTAGTGGCTGAGTTAACTGCTATCTGTTAGTTTAACTTTTAAAAAACTCAGTTTAACTGAAGGCTGGTGCAAAGTATATTTCCGTAGAGTTCCAATGAACAACCTGCCTTCCCAACATCCACAGTTTAAGAATTTTCCTAATATTTATCAATATTGCAAAGGGTATAAGAGGAAGCAAGACATCATTTTGCAACTGTCACAAAATTCTTCAGCACTCTCACTCTCTTACACAGCTCTATTCCTCATCATATAAAAGATGACAAGAGCAAACCCATCCTCTATGGCAGGCCTTGTTCAGCACCTCTATAATCTTAAGCACTTCCATACGATACAAATGCACATAGGAAAAAAGTTGGGTTTGTTTCCACTTATGCTGATTATGTAAATATTTAAGGCCTTTTTCTCACTACTACTTCTAGGACAAAAAAACCCTGGGAGTCTGAGGGGAATATATCTTTAGCGAGTGTCACCTGATGAGGAATCACTTGACTATATGTGAATGCTCACATAGGATAGAGCAGTCCCTCCAAGCAGAACTACTGCAGGTCATTTCATGGTGGGGCACTTCCTTGGTGGTAGGAGATGAGCTTTGAAACTTGCTCAGTCAAAGGCAGGTCTTATGTTCATGGCCCACTCCCTACGTTAGTGCTAAAGACACTTGACTTCTGCTTAAAAGGAAGAACTAGTCTCAAAATTTCTGCTAAAATGAAGTCAAATTCTCAATCTGCTTGAATTCTCAAATGCCTGGATAAAGGCTCTGTGGTGGTATATTGACATTTGTTGACACAACTCTGCACAAGACACAGCTGAAGCCAATCCAAGGAAGTTGTGTATCATTGATCAGGTATCGCCTTTGTAAGGTGAACGCCACTTAGCTTAAAAAGATGTTTTTTCCATAGACCTGTCAACATTGTAACACAACTATATATGATTGACACATATTTAACAGAAAATTGAGTTTCATATCAAATTATAATAGCATATAATTGTAATTGTGTTAGTTAGCAGCTACACGAATGACCTGTTCTGCTGCAATAACATGCAATCTATGTAATCTATTCAGGCCTCTCATATAGTATCTGAATAAATAATTTACACTATGCTACCTAATCAAGGACTCTGGTCAAGCAGAAGACAAATTAAGTTTAGTAACTCAGGCATTTTTTTAGCTGTTTAGATACTAAAAATTTATCAGGTAAATAGAACTTAGTATGGTTTGGAATGGGTAGAGTTGTCAATAAGGGAATCCAGCTTACCTTGGAGCAACACTGGGTTTAGGTACTCTCATTCAAGGGAAATGTAAAGACAGAGTATGATACTAAGTGCCAGGAGGAAAATTATAAACTCTATCAGTAAGCCAAGTAATAACATTGGAAATCACTGCTATTGGTCTCTCTTTTTCAGTATTCATTTCAGTATTATTGACCTGAGAAAGAGCTGAAGTTCAGACACAGCATCAAATGGAAGCTGTTGATACAGCACTGCCTGTCCTGGCTGACTAATGTAGATGCTGAATATCTGCGACAGAAAATGAAGAGACCGGTGATAGGGAAAGGCTGAAGATATGAGGCTTTCACCATATCAACCCAAGTGGTTTACAAAAATCACAAAGAAAGATTTTATTACTGTTATGGAACTAATTTCGTATGCACCAGAGGCCACACCACCGAATAACCCAATCCACATTTCCAGCATGCTTAGCAAGAGAATAGAAATAAATAATGACAGTGTCAGACATTTAGCTGGAGGTACAGGAAGGCATTGGTAAATTTGCAAACATCTGAATTGACCCTGAACAAGAGACAGCAAAACATATTAAAAAAAACAGCTACTCATATTAAACCATGGTCTGCAGCCTAGGAACTCGTGGATCAAAAACTCAAACTCTAAAATTAAATAAATAAATAAATATTAATAAAATTGTTTGCTTTATCATATTAAAATCCACTGTAAGTTGCTCATTAACTGGTTACTTAATAGCGTTGCCTTGCCTATTTATCATGCATAACAGTGTTTCTTTTGTTCAATTTCCTCTTTATTGCCTTTAGAAAGGCACACAAAAAATTCCTTAACAGTTTATACCATTCTCTAAAAATTGTCTGTAGGTCATGAAGTGAAATCATGGTATTAAATCTATGCTGGATGATTGAATGCTATTCTCAACATGCACAAAGTTTAAAAACATATTGAGTGAAAGCTGTTGATATTAAAAAAAATACATACTGATGTCTCAAAGAGGAAGTTTTAGTCTTGATCAAATCCAAAAAGTTTTCTTTGCTCTTTTAAGAAAAAGATATGTCTCCTAAAGTAATTAGGTGCTTCTGGGATCTTTCAAAATACACGATTTTGAAGGAAAATCTCTACAAACCAGGTAAACAGACTGCAATTCCCACTGATATCCCACAATTACCATACTTCCTTCTTCCAAAAATACCCTGAGTCCCTCATATAGAAAAAAAAATGGAATGCCTTAATTTGGTGCTTAGTAATAAAGGAGAAGTTTTATGAAAATGAAACTGCTGAAACACCAGAAAGGATTAAATAAAATTCTCAGTAATAAAAGGCTTCTTGATTCTTTTCTTTGATTTCAGCATTTCAAGTTAAAAGCCTTTACTGTTCCAAAAAGTTTTGATTTCATATAAACAGTATATTGTTAAATTGCCCTTTAGCTTCATTTCTTTATAACACTCTCTTAGCTTCCAGCAAAATCTCATTAGAGATGGATTTTCTTGCAGTACAATATGGTTCAAACATTCAGCCATGCAGTGCATTTAATACAAGAGCCACCCTATTAAACCAGATGATTAAAACACGCACGTATCCACTAAATTTTATGGTAAATATGCTTTAAGACCTGCAGCAAAACTGGCAATGGAGTGAAGCTTAGAATAGTTTGAGAATACGCTTTAATGACTCCCCAGAAAGTAACCTTGGCCATATGACTGGCTGAGGCTGGGCAGATCGAGAGGATCCCCCACGTCGGAGTTGTGCCAGCAGGTAACAGCAAAACAAATGACAGAGATGCCTCTTCTGAAAACAGGCATATTCCCTACTCATTCATTACTTTGAAATCTAGGGAAGAGATGAATATAAAATTACTTCATTGCTACTGAAAAGATGAAGAGGAAAAAAAAGACAAAGAAGGATTTCGAATGCACACAACTATCCTCCAGTTTCAGACACACAGAAGTTGAGGAAAAAAGTAGAGAAAAATAGCACACATTGTTGTAATGCAAAATGCTGCAGTAATTTATGCTGGGAACCAGTGAGGTCAAGTACCACGTTAGAGAGGAGGGCCTCTTCACTAAAGGCTTCCTTCACTGGTGGAAAAAATCTTCTCCACGTGTTAACAGATCATACAGCTCAGCAATAGCCCCAAGATGCTGCCATCCAGCTTTCCATCTAGTGTCTTTAAAAACAAACAAATAATAACTTTTAAAAAGCCTTGTTTCTCATAGAAAGGAAAATTCCTCAAGGAGATGGAAAGTCAGGAAATTAACTGATACACAAGAGCTGACATTCTGCACCAATATCTGCTAAGGATGACCACCTCTTCCATGCAGGGTCCTGCTGGCCTGGAAAGCGCCAGCGAGAAGCAGAATAAGTTTACTTCTAGGCTTAAATCTCTCACTCCACACAAGGCCAGAAATAATATGGCACGGGGTGGAGATGGAGGCAGCCTTTTCCAAACACCTGGCCCGGAGCAGCAGTGACAGTCATCCCAGAGCTGCCTCCCAACAACACCTTGCTTTTTAAACAAGCACAAAAACACGTGCTGCTATAAAGGTGAAAAAATTCTGCTCCAAATGCTTTGTAACCCATAGCCTGGAGACATCCAGATACTGTTATCCAAGACAGCATTTCATAATTAATTTTAGGAATAATAAGTGCTACTATCTGTTCAGAATAGAGGATTTTGGGGGAAAAAATGACATTTTATATTCAGGACATAACAAATAGAATTTAGACTTTTAGCTGGCTGGTAGTGACTTCATTAAATAAAATCCATTAAGTACATCCTCCTGGAAACACTGATCTCTAGAATAAGTATAAGGTAATGCTTTATGTTTGCATACATAAGTGATATTTTCCCTATTGGCAACAATACTACTGCTGAATTTCAACTGATTTTTTTTATTTCCCAAAAGTCGAAGGTGGTATCTGTTCATATTTAAAACATAATCAAGCCAAAATAAATGAGGAAAAACATGAAGATGACAAGAGGGCAAGAACACATTCTACTTCCAGTTACGTTTTGTGATACAGCTAAAATTTAATTCAGCGGGTAATGTGATTCGCACTTCAGAATCAAGGAGCACCTTTTAACACAAGGATAATCTTTCCCATTCAGCAAAAGATAAAAACAAAATTAGTTTTCTGTACCAACTACAAAGATTGACAATATAAATACATGAATCAATGGACAAATCCAGTTCTCACAAGAACAAGAATCCCCTAGAAAGAGGCATATGTATTCATGCGTGTTTTTTATTTTGCAGCTAACAAGAAATCTTATTATTAACCAACTATGCAACATCTCTGATATTCTGAATGATGAAAATTAAGTGATCCCAGTGGAAAATTTTTACCCTTCTCCCACACTAGTGGATCATTACAAGTTTTCTCGTGTATTTTTAAACAAAAAATTAAATACCATTTGTCATGGTATTGTATATACTGAAACTGTTGTATTTGCTGAAAACTAAAGCAGGATACAAACAGGGAAAAAAAAATTATTTTCAATCCATTAGGGTAAGGTTGATACAGACAGATTTGCACCTTGCTTTGCAATGCTTTTGCAAACTTAAAAAGCATCACTTTGAGGAAATAATGAGCAGTGCACATGGGAGAAATGCAATATGCACATGCACTTAGACTCTGCAGTGCAGATCTTGAAAGATACTGAAACTAGCTAGAGGGAAAAGATTTGCTTTAAAAAAGCTGCTGTAAACTTCAGAGCAAACAGCATTGAATACAAATGCAAAAGGACAAGAAAGAGAACGTGGGCCTCTGTTCCTTTAAAAGAGGACACAAAAGGAGAGGTGCTACTTATAGCATGTGATTTCAACATGAATATTAACGTATGCTTCAAGAAAAAAAAGGAATCCCAAATAGCTCCATAATGACAGATTTTTATCACTATGCACTAAAATAGGAAACTTTTCATATATAAAAAGCATTTACACAGGCCTTAAATAAGAAGGTTTGCACATAACATCTAGGGAAAACAATGCAAATGAATCATGTTTTAAGACTACACTGCCTAAGCCTGAACACTCTCAACAGCCTTGGAAGTGCTGTGAGCACCCTGCCTGACGCATTCATTGTTGTTCTGAACAGAAGGTTATACATGAAGGGAAAAAGGTCACATACATGAATTTACCAATATCAGTCACCCTGCAGATGAAATCACCAACACAAGTCAGACTCGTTTGCCTGCAGAGCTCTAACATAGTTTTAAATTCTTAATACAAGCTGTAGGAAGCAAATACAGTCCTAAAATTTCTTTGGTTTATGACTATTCAGTATTTGTTTATGTTAGAAACATTGGAGCTTAGAGGTGTGAAATCAGAAGATACACAACTTATACTGCAAATTAAATCAGTCCTATAATGCTGCTTCTGAGTTTTAGTAGACATTAACATTTAGAGCAAAGTCTGTGCGTAAATCTAATTAACTTCAAAATATTATGTATGGTTCAGTATAAGCATCCAACCCAGAAGCAACCACAAATATTGCATAAAATTATTGCCACATCTTCATATCCTCATAAAAATGTTTTAACCTCAAGTCAATATTGCTGAAAAGTGAAGTTAAGAAGATAGCAAAGGAATCAGGAAGATGTGACCTTTCTCTTAAAGATTTAACTGGACAGAAAACGTACTACCAATGCTTTATTTTAATCCTTCCCTAATAATGATCACATACAGCAATCACAAATACCTTCTGTTATACACATATGCCATAAATACAGAGTAACAACTGTCAACATACTTCAAGAAACTCAAAAGTATCATAATTTTATGTAAAAAAAAAAAGCTATAGTAGCAGGGCAATAACGTACATTATTATTTTTACTTAAAACAGAAAATACTCAGTTTTGAGATGATAAGAGTTCATTGTAAAGATATAAAATTTGAGGATAGGTGCAAAAGTACCTGGAATTCTGAGACCTCCCGAACAGTGTTTTTCTTTGATTCACTCTTAAACTTACATTTACCTATGCTAACCCTTCTCTATTTCAGTGAAGAAAGAATTACGCTCATGTTTTCCTCCCTTGAAATAAAAGACTTGCAGAACGGAATTACAACGCCTGAAAACAGAGATTTAATAGAACCATCAAGAGGACCACAGCTGCACTATTGGATACCACCCTAATTAATATTACATAATCCATACAACACATGTGATCAATTTAGAGGTCCCTGGCGGTTCTTAAGTGAATGAATGCAATTTGTAAGCTCTGATCTGTCACTTCCACTTAGAGTAGAAGTGTCTACATTTCATATTACATTGTAATGCAGGCTGTAAGCCTGCATCAGAACTCCAATTACTCATATAATGATCAAGATCCACGGACATAATTAGGAAATGGGGAAGACAGGACACGTAAAATCATAAGATGATGCCAGAGTAGAGGCAGGAAAAAATGCTACCGAAGGGTCAAGTGTAACCTGCTTGGAAAAGCTGTGGTTATTGGCCATTGGTTGGCACTGCGAGGAGGAATTTGTCAAAATCTGCTTTCCTTAGGGTTATTTTGCGTGAAGTGGAAAAATGTAGTAGCATAAGCTGTATACTTTAAAAGAAAACTAGGTGCTGAATTTGGGAGAACTTCAACAGAAAGCTTTCTGCATGTCTTATTTCCTACGCCTATTCTGTTACAGTAGTTGAAAGGAAGTACAGTTGGAGTTCTTTAGCAGTTCAGCTTTAAAAGCAAATATGTACAAATTCAGTGCTGATTGACTTTGATCATGAAATGAACTTGCCTTACTAAAGCAAAGGCAAGAGCTGCAGTTTTCACAGTAAATTTTATAAATTCCCAAATTTGAACTACTGAACTACAACCCCACTTACACAGACTAAAAGGTTATGCTTAGTTAAGCTTGAAAGCTGTCTCTATGGCAGAAACTGGAAAACTGAAAGGTAATTGATCTGAGATCTTCGTAATAGGATAAGGTTCTCATTTAAAAAAGCAGATACAACAGGAACAGTTTCATTTTGGCAAACTTTATAATTAAACAACAAAATAAGTGTTGAAGCACATTTAAACCCTACTTAGAAATTTCCCCGGAAAATTATATGGAATGAAAGATTTGGAAATGTCTAAATTTCACAGAAGGAAAAAAAAAAGCTTATAAGTTATTTTTTCCTAGTGAATCAAACCCAAACGCTTCTACCTAGAAATTCTCTTCAGACAATTACATTTTGTCCCCAGCCAGGCTTCGTATTCAATTAACACTGCTTTGTACTAAAACAAATTAAAGCACAGATCTGTGAAGGAAGGCTGAGGGCTGGCAACCCCAGCTCTGATATGTGCACAGAAATCTCATGCACAGCCATTAAACCTTTTTTTTAAAAAGTATAACACTTACTCTATAAGATGCTGAAACAATTAATGTAATTTAAAAATCATCTAGTATTGCCTACAGAATAGTAAATCTTTTCCAGAACAAAAATAAATCTGATTTAATGTTTTACAGTAAGTGTAGATGAAAAAAAGATACTACAATTATGCTCACTAAATTCAGCTCCAGATGATTATTACACCAGCTTTCATTGAAAGAAAAAAATAAAAATGAAAGAAGGGAAGAAAACCATTTTAGAAAGGGGAGGAGATGGGAATAGCCAGGGCACTGACGTTAGCAGTGTTCCATTATGTCCTTATTTAATTCTGTGGCAAACAACCCATTGACTTCAGTGATGATTTGGAAAGAAAGAGACAAGTAAAATTAAACAGTATTTCAACAATTTTAATACACTGTTTTTCTTTCTCAACTCTGACAATCCCATTTCATTTTTTCCCCCCACTTTTTTTTATTGTTATTCTTGCAGTTCCTGTACTTCAATAGAGAAAGAGGTTCTTCAGCAGCCTCTGACATGCTGGATTTTGAGTGGAGGAAATACACCAAGGCCCATCATGCATGGAAGAATAACAATCAAAGTAAAAACGTATTTAGTGACAGCGTGGTTAATGTGAGTGAAGTGTAAAACTGGAAATGAAATCTGCCCAGTATGACTGGTTATTTAATAACAAACATCACTCATAATCTTTATGCCAACCCAAGTCAGAAAGCAGGACGAGAGAAACAAAGGAAAAAATAAAGCAAGTAGAAAACTGCATGTTATGGAGGTACCAAACCTGCTGTGAAGTAAGTAACTGAAATGATTACTAATCAGCCTAATATTTTTAAAAACAGATCTCTCAGAGAGAAGGCACAGCATTGCACCAACTACATGTAAAATGAATTACACAACTCCAAATACAGAAAGATTCAGGATGTTTGATGACTCTGGAAAATCGACATTAACCACTATGCAATGCAGTGGGCAGCAACAATAAAGAGAAAATGGTCAGAGAAACACTTCTTTCTTCCACTACCCTGAATTATTCATTAGGAAAACCTGTCTCCAGGATGCACAGGCATAGCTGCAGGTCTTTAATACCCAACGTTATCCCATGGGATGGGTCCCTTGGCCACCGGGCCGTCACAGGTTGCCGCGAGCAGCCGCCCCTCCGCCAGGCCCTGCTCCGTCACGCTCGGCTCTGTGCCACAGCTAATCTTTTTACAACGGACTTAATCCAGTTAACGGCAAAGAATGGCGAAATGTCAGGGTAATTGGATAACAGCCTGTGATTCTGTAATTACTTCATTACGGTGGCAGACATTGTTGAGAGCGGGGACGCCCACCAGCACCGACGGGCTGCAGCACCCGTGCCCGCTCCCTGCATCCCCAAGGGCAACCACCACAGTGACACCGGTGGCCACACAGAAATTAAAACTACCCTTTGGGTGAATTTAATTTGCATTAGGTTTTTGCTAACTACAAGCCAAGTAGCTCTGCAATACTATACAATATTCCAACAGACTTGACTTCCCTTTGCATTTTCTACAATCTCTTCAGCCCAGGGACACCCCAGGCCACCTTCCCTCCTTTTTGTCCCTTTTCTCTCAGCCGTGTCCCCTGGCCACAGTGCAGGTGAAAGACTGTGCCTTTCAGGCTTTGGCACTGCGGGGAGCTGGAGTGGCAGCAGGGCCTCCCTGGGAAGGAGCAGTTCTACCCAGGGACCCAATCACAGGGACGCAGCAGCCAGACTGCAAAGTGTTTGGGAACTGCTCTGTGCCACCCAGCCTCTGCTGGCAAAGGGAAGCACTCCGCCCTGCTGGCTACTGCCTTGTGGCCACCTGGCCTTCTGAGAGTAACGACAGCCTGGGGACAGCCACGTGCCTGAAGTCGCGCCTCAGACTCAGACACTTTTTCACAGCTCCCTCATCTCCCTACTACTTTGTCAGAAATTCAGTTCTGAGGCAGTTTGACAGTGGAGTATTCAGGAATGAAACGCTTCCATTGAGGTGAAGAGTGTGGTTTAAAATGTATAATAAACAGCCTGCAATAATTCCACAGCAATCACCTCACACTGACCAAAATGTCAATAGACGAAGTGCCCGGTCTCAGCTCTCTACCACCCCACACCTCTGTGCCACACGCACAGCTACGCCTCAGGCCCGATGAGCTGAGCTTCTCACTCATGCGGATCAACAGTGACACCCGGGGGGAGAGCCAGGTGGGGTGGGCAGAGCCTACTCCCTTCCTCAGGTGTCATCAGGAGCTGGGAGATCATCTGTAAATACCCCCTCAGCCCATTCACCCATGGACGATTTCTAACTGATTTTTAAGAAGTAACTGACTTCTTAAATCTTAAGCTGTGGCTAATTATGTATTGCCAATGGATCTGAGCATCTTCTGTTCCACTTCAGAGCGGTGTTGGCTTGCTGTGAGTAGCCAGTGAGGCCACCCAGCACTGCTTCATACTCAGAGTAAAAAAACCACAGGTTTTCCTGTTCTTATGATTGGTCTTGCAAATTCTAAGCTTTGCTTACTACAAGTCTAAGATTCTTCTCATAAAAACACATTTATATTTCCTTAAAAGGAAATAAGGAGCCATGAGAGGAATTATAGGGGTTTTTTTGACTAGAATAATAATATTTTACAAAGAAAGAATAAGATATTTTTTACATATTTTGAGAATTTAAAACTCCCCATGACAAATTTCTGTGGTTTGTGTTAACTACAGAGTGAAAATGCAAACTTAATGGTGCGCTCAACAGAGGAATAAACAACCTCCCACATTTTCTTCTTCCCTCCTCCCCATCTGCACCAGCTTCTCAACTCCCACACTTGACTTCTTGCCTCCCTTCTGAACAACCTGCCTCCCTGACCACAGTGTCACTATTCATTTATTTATTCATTCTTATCTTCAGGGCAAAGGGCCAGAGAGGGTTCCTGCCTGCATTGAATTATCCTGCCCTCATTTTCCTCCACTGTGACGGAGGGAGAGATGTGGTTTCAGTGGCCTTGGAGACGGGAATCTCAGCAATGTCCTCTTCCCCAGTGCTGTCATGGTTGGAGCAGGCTGGGCACCCCAGTGGGACAGTGGTGGCCTTGCACACTTTAGAAGTAAGAGAGTGAACGAGCAGTTTCCAGTCAGTCACTGGAGTTGCTTCACTCTGTGGGTGGCCCTAACAATAAGGTCTAATTCTCTGAAAATAAACCGTAGATCTTGAACAACTATTTCAGCATTCCAACGAATTGCAGAGATACCTGTGATAACACACTACCATCTCAAATGTTTATCTTGTATTATTATAAATCTAATTAACAAAAATCATAGCAAATTTTTCAGTGTAAGTTAACTTGACAACCGCAATTTCCTTCTCTCTGACTTCATTTGCTGTCCATAGCTCAAAGCTATGTTGTTTCAGGAGTTTTGCATAAAGCATTTCATTTTTTTTTCTGTTTTCAAGTGAATACCAAATGGCTCTCAGGGGCCACTGCTTCTTTCAGCTCAAACTCTTCTGGAGAATATTTTCGTATGAACACTTGAGAGTAGTGGCTCATTACAATCCTGTAATGTTTTTCCTCCAGCACCCATTTCCTCTCCCTTATATGACAATTCTGCTATTTCTTCTCTGCAAAAGTACAGTATTCTGCGACTCCAGACCACTGTCTCTTTCTAGATGAACTCACGATCTCAGCACTGCAGGACAGGTTTATGGTGCTGCTGGAGTTGCATTACATGACATTAGAAGGGATTTGAGCAGAGCACCTCTCCAAGAGCAGTAACCACAGCTACCAGTCCGTGCTGCAGCTCCTCTCCTTCATGGCCACGTGAGCTGGACACAGAGGAGAGGGGAGCCCGACCACAGGTGCTTAGGGCACCGCAGGGCTTGGGGAAAAGACAGCCCATGGTAAAGGATTGAACATCAGCATGAGAAGTGTGAGGAGGAAGCTACTGAAAGACTGATGCCTACATATAGTAGAAAGTACACGCCAGGCTGTGCTTCGTATTGCTGTAGCAGCAACATGCAACAGCCTTTCCTCCTCCTGAAGATCATTTGCCTGGTTTAAGACTTCTACATACTTCAGGCTAGGAAGCAGAAATGAATGCAGGTAGCTAAGAAGTTTCCCAGACAGAACTGGTGGTTTTATTTTGCATGAAACAGTAACAGTAAAGAACCTCAAATCACTATTAAGAAAAATGACTGTTTCTGAAGCATGACTAAAAAATTTGGATTACTGAACAAGTTCCATGTAATCAGCATACAGAAGATAGAATAAGGAACTGATGTACTGATATAACTGCAGAAGTCACAAATTTCAGATCTCATTTCACCTTAGAACAGTAAATCTCAGAAATGGTGACCATGTGGTTACTTGTAGCAGCAAATCAAACTGTCACAGGCAAAACCAACACCTAACACACACACTACAGCTACACAGACATAACCTTGCTGCTCTGCACATCTTCTCGACAGCGACTCTTCCCATGTAGTGCAAGAATGAAATCTTGCTGCAGACATGCTAACAGTACACAGCCATCTCAGCTCATCTAGCCAAACAAAAAGCTGAATCCTTCCTGATGGAAACAATCATAATATTTTGCCTGTATACTAGGATATTTCCCACTTGAATGCAAATAAAGGATAGAGTCAACAAACCAGAACAAAAGAAGACAGGATGTATTTATGCCATGATAAGGACTGGAGGCTGAATGGAAGAACATATGTTAGATAACAATCTTACAAGCTTCCTTACTAAATAAGGAAAGGACTGAACAACAGTATAATAACCAAGACTGGAAATTTCAAGCACCATTACAACGAATCCACTCCCTGGAAGTTTAGAGTGTAGTTTTACAAAATGGCATATCAAGAAATATTTCCCTTTAATCATATATACAAGACCCCATGGCCCATAAAGACAGAGAAATGTGGTGCAAACTTAACAAATCAACCTTCTAAAGCACAAAAGGGCGTATTTTTTTTGCACAGTTACATGCAAAATTTACAGCTCTTACAACAGCCAGGTGACTCTTTAGTCATTCACACTCAGGATGCATTAGGACTGCACTAATTCACTGGGCTGTTGTGTTACAATCATTAGGGAGTCACAAAAAGCTACTGGACAGGGAACAATTGAAAGTACTGAAAATTTTAATCATTAATACTAAATTACCCATATACTATTGCATTATTAAAGCTAGGAAGGCTCATAGGATCAATAGAAAACAAACCCTCATTATCAATAAATTCAGAACTAGTGGAAACCAAAACCTTCCGCAGATACGTATCACTCCATTCACTGTAGGAATACACAAATTCAAGGACCTTTTGAAAAATTACATTTGTAAGGTAGAGAAGCATACATAAAATAAACAGGAGTCCCCATTCCTACAGTCGATGAGAAAATAAGATATGCCCTTAAAATGGTCACCTGGTTGTCAACAGGCTTTACAGAGTTGTCAGGGCAGAGTACTGCATACTTTGAATAGAAGACAAGTGATTTAATGTCTTGTCAAGGTAGAGGAAGGGAGTCACAAATCCACTGGAGGAAGATTCACTGCAGACTTGTGGCCTCCATCTACATTACCAGCATCAGTGGACACCATGGATCAAGAAAGTGTTACTACAGCAGAGAAGGAGAGACAGCACACTCACACATGTGTTTTCAGGGGCACACAGAAACACAGGTCTTAAGCCTTAAATTTTCTTTAACCAAATGGGATGAGTTTTCAAAAGCTTCCATGCACTTTGAAATATAATTGATTGTGAAATATGCTGAAGAGCTCAAAAGTGTTCTTTGATATAAAAAAAATCATTTATTGTAGAGATGTTGGCAGAGCTGTATTTTATTTTCATACAAAATGGTGGAAATGGTCTCTAACAAATTTTAGTGAAGATGGATCACTATTCTAACAGGATGTAATGGACAAGGGGAAAAAATAAATAGAAGTAGAGGCCAGAGCCTGATATAGCTGAAGGTAAAAAGAGAGACCTCATTTTTCTTTCCATCCTGAGCATTACAGCTGTAACAGCTTTATTACTACAGCTTTATATATGTTTACATTTTTTGCTGATTGTTGGCATTACAGCCACATCTGGTATCATTTTTCTTAACTTGCCTTATTACCATTTGTAACATGTTTCCCCCCACTCCCTGAGCCTCTCAAGGATCAATCTTGCCTTGCCATTCCACCCCGACTTGCCCTCCTACCTTCTCCTTCAAGTGTCATTCTTTCCAAGACCTTCTTTCAAGAGGTAATGACAACATGAACAAATCTTTTTCACCCCCCCTTTAAATAAGGAAGAATGCAAATAGAAGGGCTGATTTGACAGCGTGACCGTTTGGCCCTGCTAGCTCACTCTAATAACCCTAATTCCAACTCCCACTCTGAGCTGCTAGCCAAACCATATACTTAATTATATCATGTTGGTAGTACCAGGCCCAGATAACTGTTTTGCTGGCAGCATTTTCCTAAACTGACCCTATGGCCAATATCTCCGCTTCCACAGCTTAAAAAAAAATTCAGGCTGCGGAGTGAAAATTTATCACCTGGGAGACACCTCCCTCCTTCATTCAGCAGTGAGTTATGGGAAACTGCCATCCTCTGAAGCACATCCACATCAAAGAAAAAGCTACAAGGCCTCCTTTCCTTCTTCCCTGTTTCTAGTTTCAAGTAATTAACAATCTGTGACATTTGCACATTTTAACACTAATTGAGAACATACAAAATACATTTTTATCTTAAGTACAGTTTTAAAACCTGAGGGAATCTTTCAGTCCGGCTATTAACAAAAAACAAAGTTCTGGATTTTTTCAGGCTGGAGGAGTCAGATTTGTCTTTGTAATAGAATAATGTTTCTATACTGGCTAAAAGAAAAAAATAAAAGCAGTTTAAACTATCTCAGTTAATCAGAAAATACTTAGTTCACACTAGCATTTCTACAGGAAAAGGTAATAAATCTTAAACAGCAAAACAAAAATTTCATGACTGTCAGAGGAATTCTTAGGGATAGAGCATGTGGAATGTTTCTATCTAGAAGGCAACAAATCTAAATTTGGAAAATTTTATTCTTCTGCTGTCCTTGCAGACATCTGATATGGAAATAGATAGGAAAAAGGTATCTAGTTAAAGTCCCTGCGTAGGAAAAAAAAACCCTGCTAATGCTTTCCAGCAAGACTAGAGAAATTGGGACACTTTTTTCTGGGAACTGTCACTTTAGGGTGGACTGTTGGAGAAGGTTGGATTTGGTGGCTAATGGATGAAGTCATAGCATCAGCACATGAAATCAGTAATCCTATCACAAAACTAAGGATTTATACTACAGTGGAAATCTGGAGCCTCAGTAAAGGGGAAGGACTACACCGTGGGATAAGGACCAAGCAGAAGGAACCTGTTCAAAGACAGTCTCATATAAATATGTGCCCCGTTAAGGTAACAGTTACTGAGGCCACAAAGTTTTTCAAGGACTTGACTCAACGCCAGCCTCCCTCATGAGGTGCTCATAATAGAAAATTTACTGAATAGAGAGTGGCCATAAATGAGGGAAAAAAATGAACAACTGAAAGGTTAGTAGTTTTGTTAATATATTTTGCTCTAGTCTATCACAGTGTTTAAAGGTCAAATGGTATGAATAGTTCTAGGGGCACTGAAAAAAACACAGGTGTGGTTCCTTACACAGATTTGCTAAAACTGGCTGTGTTTGAGGAAGTCGTGAAAGGCAGAGAGAAAACGACTCCACCTGGGGAAGCTGCAGCATCTCCTTGTGTTCATATCACAGTCAATCCCTGCATTTTGAGTTTATTTTCCTCCAAAGTGTGGTAATTCCAGCTCAGGAAATCACAAATGGAGAGATCTTTTCAGCATAGTTTGGTTGACATTTAATCCCACTTGGAGTACACTACATAAAGTTTTAGCTCTGACACTCTATTTACTCCTGCCACTTAGAGGCACTCATGGTCTTTGAAAAGACATGTCAGAACAGGCAGGTGTTTTTTATTTCACTTTGACATGAGGGTTTTAAGAAAAAGAAATTACGAGAATGACATTGTCTCTGGGGGTACGTGTGGCTTCTAAAGTTGGACATATACTGCCAAAATATAACTAATTTCAGAGAGTGATGCTTCTTCTTCTTTATATACTTAATAATTATGCCTATTTGGTGAGAAATCAGCTCCAAGCATTTTTGTTTCACTCAACAAACGATTATGGCTCTCTACTACCTATGAAGAAACATCCTTTTTGGCACAATATATTGTAAAAAAAAAAAAAGGTGTAAAAACCACAGCGGCCACTTTACTTTCCAGCGCCAAGGTTCAAATAGAAGTATGTTTTAAGAAAATGGCGACTGTGCACCTATGAAAAAGTTTTGTGTTGGAACAGGCCTTTTAGCTTTCCTGCTTCCTTCACTGTACCTGCACACCTTCCACCCTCGCAGTAACAAAATGCGTGCAAACTAACTCAGGTCACCAGTCTGGCGTGCATTAAAGTCACTTTAACTATGTCTGTGCTCATTTTCAACTGAGGCATTTCACCAGGGAACTGAACATTAAAAGGTTTGTTGTATAGATTGGTTTTGAGTATAATATGTATGTTTATAAATAAACATATACATGCTATAAATAATACATGCTCTATGGTACCCTTGCTAAAATGATTAAGAAAAAAACCCAGGCAAGCAGAAGCCCTGCTTGATTAGCTATCTCATACAGCCTCCCAACATTTTTATTGCAGAACAGGTGGTTCTATGTAGAATTAATAAAAATAATTTATTTTTGATGAATATTTTCGTTAAATGCCCTTTTATCCAAACTGTATTTTCTCTTTCCTAATTTCATATAAGTTTTGTTTACACACAGAAATAAGAAAACATTGGCAGCTTCGCAAGAAAATAATTATTTCAAACTAAGATAAAAATATGCATATGGCTGATCAAGAGGATGTGTTTCCATTTCTCCTTTCTATCCTGTACTTACATACCCGTAAGCCTAGAGACCGATAATTTTGCCAGAAAGCAACTAATTATTTTTTAAATAGCACATAAAGTCACCAGTAGTGGGAACTCAAGTACATAATTTTCCACCTCTGTTGATAGAGGTACCAAAGCCAGCCATTTTTCACAGTGGAGAGCGTATGGTCCAGAACCTGGAACTGGATGCCAATACCAAGATACATCCATTTGCAAGGAAAACGTTCCATCTTTCAGTGTTCAAGTTTATGGCTTTCCCCTGACAGAAGGGAATAGTATTATTTAAAAAAAAGAAAATTGTTATATTTGACTGTGGTTTAGAGAGGCATTGGGCTTCATGACCTCCAGACGTCCCTTCCAGCCTAAATTATTCTATAATTCTAATTCATACTGTTACAGATTTTTGTACTCTTTCTAGCTTTCTGTATTTCAACAAATGAAAGTGATGTAAATTGTAACCTTAAATAAACAGGGTTTAATTTTTGTGACAGTTTAAGGACAAAGGTAAAGGAAGGTTTCTAGACAGATAAAATATTATTCATTAAACCAATTTGTCTGACCTGAAGAAGGGTCTGTGTTCTCCAAAGCCTATCTACTTCTCCCAGCTCTACCAGTTAATCTAAAAATAACAAACTTAGGTGTGCCTTAAGAAACTCACATAAGGGATTTATTTCCAAGATCACACCAAAAGAAGCACAGCTGTACAGGGCTGTGTTGAGCAGCTCTGGGTCAGTACAGTCTCAAAGCACCAAAGACCAGATGCTTCGAAACACCAGTGACCGAGCCACCGGCCCCGTCGCTGGGAGTCAGCACAGTCTCTCCCGATATCGCTTTCTAACACTGAACGTACAAGCTCTGCTTAGTCTGAAGCATCAAAAAAATTCAGCTTAAACAGACCTGGCTTCATAAGGCAGAAATTAAGAAACCAATAAAGTGAAACTTTTGCAACAGCTGAGGAAATACGAAGGCAGTCGTCTCTCTTTTTTTTTCCTGCTGCTCAACATGCTACATTTAGAAAGTCCAGGGGTATTTAAAGAGAATTGTAGTGAATATGCTAATCAGTAAAAGGGGAAAAAGAATAAAGAGGAGGAGGACCATTAGGACAATTTTCTCTATGAGGTGTTACGTGTCCCCTGCCTTGGCACAGGCAGCAACAGAGACAGGGGGAACCACAGCGCTACAGCTGAACGCAATCATTCCACTGGCAATGTAAAAATGCGCCCAGTTCCAACATCTCCCAACCTTTCATCCTGTTACTTCGCAGTAGATGTGCAGTGATATTTTTTTGTTTTACTTTTAACCTTAAAATAAAAAGTAAGAGTTAGCCAAAAAACTGCAAAGACACTTTTCAGAAAACCCAGTTATCATGAAATCTAGAAAGCCATTGTGGCTTAGACTGACTGTGCCAACCCTATAAAAGGCAACAGGTGTTGTGAACACAAAAAGCTTGGCCTCAGCTCCACATGCCTTGATTATTTATTCTTATTTTCTGAATTAGTGTCTGGAGTTGGACAGATAAAGGACTGGGACGGCAGACAATATAACTGGCTAGTGGGAAGGACAGCTGTTATCCATATGCTGACAGAAGGAGGACTTTGTTTCAAGCAACTGGGACAAAAAATATGTTTTTCTCTTAGTACCTAAGGATGGACAGGTAACAATTAGTGGTCCACTGAATAGGAAGTTTCTTACAATCCCCACGGCAAAAGGAGGTCAAGCTGTTAAATGAGACACTGTATACATTTTCATCAGGAATATAAAGGTTCTTTTCTTTTTTATTTTGGGGTGGGGGATATCCTTGCTCTTATGGATTAAATGTTTTAAATGTCTTAATATTTGTGCACTCAGGGGAATATGAATATTGTAACTGACACAGTCCCAACCAATCATGCAATCTAAAGAGCATGCCAAGTCTGGAAGGCATATTGAGCATGTTCTCCGATGATGATATCATAAAGGTTCCTGCAATGGGAAACACATGGCACCAATTCCTCGCATTCCCTAACCTGCACTCATGAAGCTTCATTCAACCTTAATCACTTCAGTGACAAAAATCAAAGTCATCAGGACCTCGAATTAAGAAAATAACAAACTCAAGACGCCTGAGTTTCACACACTAATCCCAGACTGGGATACACACTTTTTCAAGAACCCAGGTGTGTTCCCAACTGATAAATAGTGTTCGCCTGAAATTCAGTATAACATTTGGAACTCACTCCTAATGTAAAAACGTAAGGTGTGATCTGGAGTTGTTTATTACCAAGTGTGTCTCGGAAGGGATGACATTAAAGCAAACCGTTCTTCAATATAAACATCCATATGTTCATTGAAATACTGAAAAATCTGGCAAAAGAATTCTATAAAAGCTAAGTTACCAGATGTAAGTGCTATTGTAGCTGCTACAGCTCCGTGGAAGCACTTAATCATGCTGAGAAATGATGCCTCTTCTCTGTGAGCTGAAGTGCTATCTCCTTTGTCTTCCTGTGTGTTGTACACCCTCAGGAGCTATTCATCGTGTCTTCTGCTACTCCTACTTGCTGCAGTTCGTATGCTTCCACATTCATCTTTGACAGAGTTCCCGGGAATTGTGCCATCAGCAGGGAGCCATACTAGATGGAGATGGAAACATCTGAAATAGCTGAAAGATTGAATCCCTAACACCAAGCTTTCTGTACCAAGGGTTTGCCACATTGTGTTTTGAAGAAGCTTATTCAAAGAAAGCCATCCATGTCTACGAGATGTAGAGCTAGGGAATATGAAGGGCAAAAGCATCTGCTGGCAAAAATTATGCATTAAAATAGCTTCAATGAATGTGGTCGGAGAATAAAATTCTCTCTTCCTGCTGAGAGAAATCACACATCTCTCAGAAGATTTTTAAAGCTGCTTTTTGTCTCTGAAATTTACAAAATACCTTCAGTTCAGACAGCATTTTTTACTATTTTGACAGCAAGATATCTGATACTTCCACAGGCATCTTATCCAAGTTGATAAGAAATTCTCAAGACAACTTAGTTAGAGAAAGTATACAGGGAATGTACTGTAGTTCACTAACACATGGATTTGACTTACTGATTTTCATTAAGAAATTTCTACTTTATTTCAATGGAAGTCACAATGTCTTCATTCTCACTTTAGACATGAGAGGACCAGAAACGCAAACAGATAAAATGACTTATTCTTGTGAAAAACAGAAAAGAATGGACTAGGGATAAACCCTAAACTGTCAGAATATAGGTTCAGTGTGCCATTCCTGGGGAATATACCAACAGCTTACGGATTAGAAGAAAGGAATAAACATCATTGCAAGAAGAAGCATGCCTAAACTTTCCACGCTGCTATTTCAAACCTTTCTTTTAAAAAGGAGGAAAAAATAATCTGGAAGTTTAACTTGGAATTTCACTGCATTTGCTTAGAGTGTATAAACTACTCTCATATGAAGTAACATACTGTGTTATTCTAAATAAAAGCTGACTTGATTATTAAAAACTTGTAAACAAAATGAAAGTCAAAACCAGAAAAATCACACAGCCAATGTATCTCAGAATAGTCACTATAATTTAAAAAATGTGTCATACAGTTTCGGCTCCCCATATGTCACCTTCTATAGAAGGTCCAGACGTGCTGAGAACACAGCCACTATTTCCCGACTGCTGAACATGCTTTGCAGTTATCCATGCTTTTATATCCCAAAATAATGGTCTCTTCTTCAGTGACTACTATGATCCTTAATAGCAAATTTTTTTTCAAAGCCAGAAAGATCCAGCACAAGAGAGGACTAAACCAGAACCAACCAGCAAGGTGAGCTGATCTGCAGCGTCAGCAGATTGCAGTGAAAAAGCTGATATCTGCAACAAATTAAAATCAAACAGGTGATCTCATGAAACCCTTTAGAACACTGTCAAATTCCTCAGAAGCCTTTTAAATATGATTCAGACGTGTATTTTTTACATATTAAGAAGTATGTATATGGAGCCACTTTGGTCCACCTGGCAGCCTCTTCTCAAAGGATTTGGAGGACTGGGCAAGCATGTGTGGGTCTAGAGAGAGGTACAGTGGGAAAGCCCACACTACGTCTGCCTTGGATTGCTTGGCTCTAGCCAGAGCTGTAAAGATATTTAGATTCAAATGTGTATGTATACAGATATAATATATATATGTTTTTATATAGATGCATATGAAATTATGCCTTCAGAAAAGAAATTTTACACCTATTTTCAAAAGCTCTTTGAAAAAAAACAATCTCTTTGCTCTTCCTTGCTATTAAGAAACACACAAGGAAAAGAAATATGCATCTTTCCTTGATAAACTTTAGCAACTCTCCCTTCTTTTTCCTCTTTTCCTTTATTTTTTTCTTCAATTGTTTATGTATAGTTTCCCATAAGAAAGAAATTACTATGAGACAAACGCTCACCTTCGTATGTGGAAACATGATAACAGGATGTGTGTCCGCTTAGCTCTGCCCCACTGGTGGATGCTGCAGCTCCAAGCATGTTATCACTGTAATTACAGTATTTATCCCAACAAGGAGCTTCCTTAGTGGCAAATCAAAATGGTGCGTAAATAATAAATAGTGGAGACTTCATCTTCTAGAGACACAGTGATTTATGGCCTGCTTTCTCACATGCCTTGCACTTCAGAAAAACTTGGCATGTAGTTTTATGTAACCTGACATTTTTCAAGGACTGTTTAACTCTTGCTTTGGCTGGTCATATCGGATAAATAAAACACACCTCTGGGCTTTATACTTTGAGTACTCATAGAAATTGAGCTAAAATATATAATTACAGTCATCAAAAGATCTCCAGCAGCAAAATAAAAATATCAGTTTGGAGAAATTTTCCATTCTTTCAGCTGAACTTCATAAGATGAGGTGATTTTGAGAATGATTTTTATTTAAATGAGAAAGTCCAAGACAATTCTTTAGTTCCATTTAGGATTTAACATAAGGAATATAAATATGTATTTAACATAAGAAAGATAAATAGCCCACAGAGTTTCTCCTTTTAACAGGGAGTTTCACAGAAGAAAAAAGGAAGTCCCAACTTTTGAAGACACTTTGGATGCAAACACAAACCTGTAGGCATCATTAACTCTGATGCATGAGGCACACATTAGCGCTTCAGCCGTAACAGCAGTTAATGACCCTGGATTCTCTTCCTGGACCAATTGATATTGGTTCCTAATGGACAGAGGAATAAGATGTGCTCGATTTCTCTTTAAAATTTCTTTATGACAGATGGCATAGCCCCGGTTAACCATTAATCAATAAAGCATTTGAGGAGCCTCTTTTTTATATAATAGCTATTTATCAAAATTGCCATGTCATTTGAACCTATTAACAACAGCGTGGAAGTACCTTAGGAGGTTCTGTTCTACCTGGAATGAATGCTTCCTTTCTATCATCTGGAGACAAAACCCCAGCAATCCCAAGGCAAGGAAGTTTTCTGACTTCATTAATGATTTTAACTTTTCTAGTGTATGACCAAAAAAAATCTCACATGAAAAATATTTTACATGCAAGTAACTTATCAAGAAAGAAAGATTTTCCCTTTCCCAAGTGTGATTCTTAAGTCACAGTCACTGATCGTGAAGTACAAAGCTTAAGTAAACTAAGTGATACAATAGACAGCACATTATTTAAAAGATAAAAATGACATCTCTGAGTTGTTTTCCTCCCATCATTTTCAATGTGAGTAAAGATTTTTGGAAAAATGTCAACCTGAAGTTTTAAAAATAATCACATTTAATTGTTCAATTTGGCACAATTAAAATTTAGGTGAGGAATTTCTACTTAGCCTAAGAACTTCCCATGGTGAATTAAAGCATTGTTTCCAGACATGTTCAGAACTTGATATTCACATTATCTGTTCAGAGCACGTTTGATGAGAATGCCTGTCTATACCAAAAGATTTAGAAGGAAAGTATTTTTTAAGCATTGGACTTGTGTGTTTCTATGAAAGATTGCATTTTATAGTAAATTCAGTCCTTGAAATACTTTAAGTACTGTACAGGCTATAGTTTCCATTCCGTAACTCCTAATATTAAATTAATATTTGTTTAGCAAAATGTCCTAAAGGTGTAAGAATTCTCAAGTCTATAGTTCAAGTCAGCAGTCTAAAGAAAGAGTAGAACTGCACTATAGTAGTTGGTAAATTACTGAACTAACACAGTTTTAATCCCATGTCTAGCCTATCACTCTCATGGCAGTAATCAGTAGATGTAATATAAGGAAAATAAAACTTCAATTGTACACTTTTTGACATTAACTTTTAAATTAAACCAAGATTGAAAATTAATTTTTTTCCTGTTTGCCTCTTAAATTTGCTGACATCTTTAACTGAGACTAGCACTTTTTGAAGCAACAATAATGATATTTGAAATATAGCAATGCAGTAATGTATCTGTATGCTTTAGTTATAGCTACCTGATTTATGAAAATTGTCTCTCTAACTACGCTATAGAACAGTCCATAAACAATTAACTGGATTTATCATTGTCATAGTTTAAAAATTTAATTTGATGGAAAAAATTTGCATGGAGTTATGAGACTGAATCAGACAACTTATTATAACCAACACTAACAGAAGACAAACAAGACTTAAACTCTCTTAAAATGGGTCATTATTTCAGTGAATTATCATCTCCTGATGGCAAAGAAAAATGTTTAGCAATCAGAACTCTGTGAAGAAAAGCAGTGCACTCATAGAATGCTTTGCAGATAGTTCATGGATAAGAAAAGAGTGAAAGAAAACCCCTTAGTAACATGGACAAATTTGCAATGCAATAATAATAACCAACACAGTGCAGAACTATTCTAGCTGGTTAGACCAAAGATTACGCCAAGCTGATGGAGCTGTAAGGCTGGAGAAAACACGTAACATAAATCACTTATGTTAGCCATATGATGTTTAGGCCTAAAAAGATGCAGGATTAAGGGGATGCAGAAGTCCAGGCAATCACTGCCCAACTTCTGGCTCCAATACAGAAGGACATCACAACAAGTAAATGTGACCAAATATCACTTTCCTCCTACTGGAAACACCATTTAGACATTCATGGGATAGCGTTCTAACTGACACCTTTGGGAAAACTTTTTCCTTAGAGAGTGCTAAAGTAACCACATCAGATTAATGGTAGGATTAAAGAATATCTGTAGGAAAGACTAACCTCAGCCATTTTAACATAACTGGAGAGAAGAAACGAATCACCAGATGGAAGCATTTTGACCTGGATTTTTCCAAAGGTGGACAGATATTGATTCCCCCAGATTCCTAAGGAAGCAGTTGCTTTCAAAAATTATAAAGATATTCGAACAGGTGAAAAAAATTTAGAGCAGAAGCCACAGAAACAGAAATTTAAGAACAGTCTGGGATGCAGAGAGTCAGAAAAAGCTTTAGCGAGCTGAAACACTCCCTGTCTCTTACAGTGGCCCACAGCAGACACCTAGAGGAGAGGGTATGAGCAGGGCACACGTGCAACGATGCTTACCCAGCTAACATGCATTTGCCAGCAAGAAACACATAAAACTAGTTGTCCACTGGCATCAACACTTCAGTTAATTAGATTTAAGAATAAAAGGAATTATCAGAAAAAAAAGTAGATTGTTTGGGAATAATCCAGATGAGAAAGCTGTCATGAACATTCCTTGCTCAACCCTTCCTTTCTCTTAGTGCATTCCCTACAATCCTAAAAACAAGCAGTGACAATCGGTGCATGAGAAGCTCAGCTCATTAAAATGCACTGAAAAACTAAGAATTGCACTTATTGTTCATTTTAAGATGCATTGAGTTGATTCTTTAGATCATCTCCAGTTTAGTCTGAACTAACTTACATCAGTGAAATACCAATGCCAAACGAAAATGGCTGGAACCTTGGATTTGAAACACTTATGGCAAAATGCAGCAGCAGAAGCCATGCCAAAAGGTGTTATCTTCTGCTTAGATAATTAATTCTGTTTACCATCCAGCGAAAATGTATTACCATATATTCACCCAATGCAGACTGTTTTCCTCTTCCTTGTTTTGCACTGGTACAAATCATAAATTTATTTCCAAAGGGATCCAGATGCAAACCTTCAACGTATCTGTAGGCAAAATAAACTACAACGTATGTTCTACTTGGCAAATATGACATGCAAAAGGTGCCTGGAGATATGCTATACTGATTAGGAGATATTATTGTGAGCTTTTATTATCCTTCTAAATAATAAAACAAGAAAAGAAACCAACATAAAAGCAAGCCGTTCTGTGCCAGATGTAAGAATTTAATACTATCCATTCCTGACTAGCATTTGGAACATGTGCTTCAAATATGAAACTTTTGTAAGTCTCCCCAGGTGAGCAGTTGATCTTATCTTGCAATTTCTGCTTCTTTTCAAACACCGCACAGTACAGTCAGGCAGCTGAGCAGTCCTAAGACCATTAAATCGAAAATAAAGGGGAGGATATTTTTTTCTTCAACACCAACTTCCTCAAGCAAACATTACATTCAGAAGAAAATCCACTCAATCTCAGGAGGGAACAAAAGAGTATGGAATACAGCTTGTCCTCCTTCACACTCCTTTCATTTTTTAGTAATCTTTCCTATGATCCTTCTTTCACTTAGCCAAAAAATCTTCAGTCATTCTTATAATCCTAGAATTTAAGAATAATATTTGGTCACATGGGGTGAAAAAGGTTTTCAAAGATGCATTAAAATGGTCAACCCAAAAGACTAGGGCCAAGCTCCTCCTCTTCGATAGGTCTGACTACATTTCTTGCAAACACCGAGTCCTCAAATTGGGGCTCTAAATTCTCTGAAGGAGACGCACAAACGTAACAACTTCCTACTGGATTTACGGAGAATTTAATGTACACAAAATGATATGCAAATGCATGAAAAAACATTTCCTAGTAAAGTTTGTCAGATGGGCTGTGTCTTTCTTCTACCAGATTCTCTTGTATAAGGCCTACCTTGAGGGAAAAGCATCTGTAAAAAAGTTACTTTAGAATCTCAGTTTCACAGTATCACAGTATCACAGTATGACAAGGTTGGAAAGGACCTCTGAGATCATCAAGTCCAACCTAAGTTTATTATCTTCTTTGAAGTGGACATGATGGAGACAGTTAAATGAAAGTAACATATACGTGAACAAGTAGTGAATCAGCTTTCACTTGTGATAAATAAATTATGAAGATGTTTGTTCTCTTCAGCTGACATCTGCAAAGGCTTAGCTGCTAAAACGAGCATTTAGCTCACTTCAGAGAAATCTGAAGTATCCTGCTACTAAATTCTGTTTGCCAACTGGTTCTTATTTCTAGTAGAGTTATTAAATATTTATTATAGCAGAAAGTATTTTCAGTGTCCTAACTTCATGTCTTTCAGTGAAGTAATAGGTTGCTTGGATTTTTTTACATGAACCCATGATGTCGTTGCCAAGGAAAGACACCAAACGGGCCTCCACCGCTTGACAAGGCCTGTATACAAAAATACACTTTCCTGATTTTCTGACAATTTACTGGTTGACAGCTTGCTAAACGAGGAAGAGCAACACTACAATAATAGTTGACAGATGCTGTTTCCACTAACTTTCAAATTCCTTAAACCTTTCCAAAAACACAAGCAGAAACTGATCCGCTTGTCTGTCGACTTTCGATTCCAAGCAGCGATGTTCTGATACCGCTGGCCTATCACTTTACATGGATATTTTTACATTATCCAAATACACAGGAACCACAAATGACAGAAGACACATTCCGCAGAACTACTTGTATTTCCCACTTACAAAACATACCACTTCGAAGTGACACCTGTAGAAAGTTTCTAGAATCTAAATTTAAAATATGAGCACAGTGTTAAGTTACACTTGCCAAATGATCAATCTTCCATTTCTGGAACCTGGTTATGAGAAAGATGGCACCATCCTGTTTGTCATTCCGTGATAGTTTGTATCTTGTTCACATATTTTTTTCATTTTATATGGGTGAGTCACATTAGAATGAAGAGTAAAAATGTCTCTATTGAAGAACACCTTAGTCAACAAGCCTAAAACACTGGTACTTATATATCTTATAAGATGAAGTTTTCAGTTTCATAAATTACCCACAAGCCATGCTCTTAGTAAAGAATGCCATTTGCACAAACCTGTTGGCAAAATCCAAAATACTTGTATTTAGCAAAGACTTTTTCACCACTAAAATGTTCTTTGAACTGTATTTTTCATTATTTATTGAGAAGGCGTAAACAAGAACAGATCCTACACTGTACACTCAAGCTTAAAGATCTTAATACTCTAAACAGATGCCAGACTCTCTATACCAAACCTGAGATGATCAGTGATGCTGAGATGTCCTGGTGAGGCTCTGCCCTTACATGCAGCTAACGGAGCACATTACTAAGGCAGAAAGAATGCACAGCAGCTGAACACATGGAGCGGGGGATCGTCATTAAAACCTCTCCACACAGGCAGTAGTGGTGTGAATTGCTGTAACGTGGGGTAGAGTAAGTTTGAAGTTTAGTTGCCTTCTCCTCAAGTCTAGGACAAACACGTCTAAACTGCATGATATTCTCTTCAAAACACAGATATTTTTCTCCACCTCACTCACCAACTTGATTTTTGCTTCTGCATTACCACCACAAATAAAATCTCACTAGTACCATACACGGAACTCACAGTCCAGCATAGATAATTTTATCCCACGGTGGGGAAAGCAATATCCCATAAGAAACACATAGTATGGACGTTCTGATCTTCAAAAAAATCCTGACTTTTATACAGATGTTTTCTGCTGGCACATGACCAGGACATGTGTTAATGAGAAAGTAAAAATACACTGGAAATGTGTAGAAACCTGACTGTTATTGTTATTCTCCACTGATAAGCATAGCATGAATATTTTCCCATCCCGTTCATTACTATGTAAGTGGCAAACAAAACAGGAAAGAAAACCTCAAAATCAAATGAGAAATTGCAGAATTAAAAATACTTTTTCCTTGTTTCCCTCTTCTCATACTGATACCATAAGCACATGAGTGACTGTGCTGCATTTCCTTTTCAGGCTAACAGAAATCCTTTCTTCTGGGGAAACGTTAATCATGGCCCAAAGGTAAGCAAGGTTTATAGGTAATGTAGTCCCTTTGGGAAGACAGGAAATAGTTTTTAATTTGATCTCTGGTGTTCAGAGGTGGTGTGCAGACTACAGCAGAAAATATCTTGGTGTTTCCCTAAACAAGAAGTTCATAAAAAAGGGTCTGCAAGACTTAACACTTTAGAAGAGTAGCATTTAATACTTGGTCTGCTCCTTGTGGCACTACTGATGTTTCATGAGAAAACCTGAAAGATACTGTGGTCCCCCAGTTACTTTAATCATTGTTTAATTTCATTGGGCAAGACTTCAAAGGCCTGACTGCTGTAGGTAGGCAAATTCTAATTTTTGAATGTTATTTATATAATGGGGAGTGGGGGAGATTATACACTGGTGTCTTAAGCAGTTTGCATATTTCTATCACTGACATACTTCTGTTCCAAGCAGCCAGAGAAGAATAAATAAAACTGATCTAGAATAAATCTAGAAGCTCTACAGATACAGTGTACTCAATTTCTTAATGGCCAGTGTTACACAGTGTAGGATTTTGTCATCTTCAACGTGCCATGAACCACCAGCACCAATGTCACACGCACTAAGAATGCCCTCCTGTGCCAGGACTCAGCCTGCTCTTCCACATCGTGAAACAGGATGCTCAACAAATCATCTATCAATGCCACTCTGTCCAAAAATATTGCCTTAAATGACAGCACTGAAGGAAGGGAAGCTGACAACATGTACGTCCCACAAATCAACGCAAAAGTTATTTAAAAAAACATAGTTTACGTGGGGAATTTTAAACTCCTGAGGCTTTAACATGCTGAAAAATCTTTTGAGAGGAATAAAAGGCAGAGCAGAAGCCAACCTATAAGCAAAGGCGGCTGATCTAGGACAGAAAACAGATTTTCATATTTACTGTAAGTGACAGCTAGATGAATTACACAAATCATCTGTCTCTCTCCGTTTCCTTCTATCCATCATACCATATTTATCCAGCACTACTTCTGCCTATCTTCAGCTTTAGAAAATACATATGCTACAGCTTAAATTATTAATTTTCTATTCAGTTCCTTCTAACACTGGTTTCAGTTCATTGACCTGTGTAACTCATTGATTTAACTAATGCATTATCTACATCATTATGTATTATTAACTAAGTTTGGCCTCCGAAACATTTCCATGACAACATATCAAAATAACACACTCACATTTGTCTGGCATATAAAATGACTTGACTTTTTTTTTTTTTCAGATCACCCTCAGAAAAAGTAAATTGAATATAGATTGATCTATTCCTGTGGCAGTAGCCAGATTAGCAACTGACACCCTAATCTTGTTCTCCCTGAATAAACTACAAATCTCAGAGGCTCTGTATTCCCTCTGCCATAGGCATTATTAATCAAAATTTTCTGCCACATTGACATACACTAGTAAAAAATGTAAAGTCTCCGAGGATATAAAATGCTCTCAACTTTCACCAGTTCCAAAAAGAAAGGCAAAAAGCATTTCACAAAAAGACTAAATAAAAGGCTTTTTCAGAGTCACAACAAATATAGAAATGCACTGAGCCACTGCCAGGAAAAGCTGCAAACTCTCTGCCCTCTCTCACCTAACTTGAATGTCTCGTACCTCCAGGGAAGGGAATCCCAGCCAACATTATACTCTGTTATTTGCAGAGTCATCACTGAATCTAATGTGTAGGACTGAAATGGATAATAGAAGAAATGAGAACATCATTAGTAAAGCTATAAAAAGATTGAGAAATTATGTGTGGTGATGCACTCTGGTAAAAACATTAACGCTAACTCGTATAGTTTGAAAAACACAGTTGATATCTGTAGCTTCACTGCTTGCTCTTCCCTTCCTTTCTTATATTAGGAAAGCTCCAACATTTTGCTCCACCAAAATAGTAATTTATGTTAGTTAAACGCTTGCATGGTCTTTAGGAATAGTAACCTGAGGACATTTTGCCACGCTGCAAGAGGGAAGGAAGGACTAGGTCACTACAGGGCTGGCCCAATAAAACCTGTGAGCATCGCCCTAATTAAATACTTGTTTTGCCAATCAAACTGTTTGATTTCATCAGCCTTTTTTTTCTTGCTCTTTCAGTGTTTAATGTCAATAAACTTAAATTTCTTTGCAGTTCTTATGGAATAAGCAAGCCAGAAGCTGGTGTGATTTTCTAGAAAAGCTTTGTTCTTTAATTTTCTGATATCTTTCTTCGTGCAGCAACTCTGGCAATATGAAATTAATACCACCCTCTCTCTCCTGTTGGTCTGTTTCGACCTTTCTCCATTACAAAAAAAAAAAGTACTGCGTTTTTTCTTGGTATTAGAATTTTAAATTAAACTGAATAATCTTATTCCCTCTGAAATCACAGAGCAGATCAGCTGAGCTTCCAAAAGATACGTGTACGTAGCTCAGAGTCCCACAGCCTTTGGAAAGGAGACACTGGAGCAGGTTACTCACCTGACATTTTCTTTTTAACAATACACTGCAAGACTGAAATAATATCACTTTATGATCCAAAAGCCTTAAAGCAAAGCACGTAGAAAGCATTAAAATCATTGAACTTTAATCTCTGCTGAAGATCAAAGTCATAATGCCATTCTGAAAGCACCATAAGGCAACCCTGAACCCCTCATGTCCCTCTCGCAGGTGGCCAGCGGTGCTGATGGGATGGGCTGCCCTCTGCTGATCGCCAAGCATCTCAGCCGAACAGGAACGGCAACTGTGCCCGTGTCATTAATTGTATTTCTAGTTGATTTACTTATTAAAGTACAGCACTGCAGACTGCTAAGGAGAACTGATCAAATGCAAGGCTTTCAGTTGTCATCCACCACTGAAATCTGGACAGACTCATTACTCACAGCCACCACCAGCACGGGGGTGCAAAACAAAGATAACAAAATTCAAAAGCCATGAAACAACATATTTTTAAACTCTTACTCTACAGATAGCTCTGCTTCCTGAGGCTGAAAACCAAAATGCAAACCACAGTGTTAAACCTGCAGATTCTTCAGAGAACAAATGGCTCCATTGCAGCATGTTGTAAAGCTTCCCACCAGCCTTGACGACAAATAAAATTTCTAATATATTTCATTTCTATATGCCCAGACTATCAAACAGCAAAAATTTGCCAACTGCATTCCATAAATAACAGTTTTAATGCTGACACTGTTAAATGTTGAAAGCATTTTATCAAGTGCTTTAAATATTAAAAACTGAATCCATACATCATTCTGAGTGGAACCTGCGAATGGTTCCACGGTTAAAAACCGGAATATCTCCCTTAAAATTAGGTTCTCAGAGCAAAAAATCAAAATGATAAATTCTTCAGTATTTGTCTTTAGGCATTTTCTAATTTGTATTCATACAAATATTCACAGTAAGATTTTTAGTTTAAGAATATTTGCATAAGATGAACCCCCCTTTTTCTACCTCTCAAATTGAGGCTTCTACATCATAGTGGTTGTGGTTAAGAAAGGTATTCACATATATACGTTGTCATATCAACCATCTTAACCCTGTCACATGCTGTCTTCACCATTGTTGGAGCTAAAAATAGGATTCCAATATATTTGGGGTTTGCTTCTGTAACTACAACACTTGAATAGGCAAAATTATTTTATAACTATTTATTTATATCATAAAAAGTCACAATTTTGCTATTAAACTCTCACTTTGAACAAAACATAATGTTTACCTACCTACAACGCGTGAACAAAACAACAGCATGTGGAATTTCATAGACCATGATTTGTCTTGCCATGCCAAGGGGAAAAAAACCATGCTTCTTGCAAATAAATACGAGAGATTCATTCAAAACCATGTGTATGCAAAACAGTACAGATTCATCTTCTATTATTTTAGGTTCTGCCTTGCTCTGCTAGATAACATTAACGGCCTGTCCTCACCTTGCCTCTTCCAGCTCCCAACCATGCAACACTTTTATCTCACCAAACAAAGCTCATAGTTAATGTCTGGTTAAGATCTTGCTACAGAAATCTTTCTCTCAAGCCATCACAATACAGTTTACATCATTGGTTCATTTGCTTTTTTGTAAGCAGAATGCCAGCCCGTTGCTCTCCAGCAATGACAGCAGCTCAGCCTCTGCACTCCTGCTGGGACATCAACACACCGAGCAGAAACTAAGCTCAGGTCATGCCAGACACATCTATACTTATTTTATGAGTCAATGCCCACACACTTCCATTTCGTACATCACACATTTTGGAGAAATGTACCATTGCTCAAATGTAATATGATATTTTCACCACCCAGTTTGTTAAAGAAAGGCCCCGGGACAAATGAAAGGTAAAATCCTTGGAAAAATAAACTCAAGTCTGTAAAATATTAGCCAGTGTTTTCGTAACTTTTCCAGCAACTATAGTTTCTAATAGATCAACTGTGACTATGTAAAGCTACATGGAGAAGTCTGAGTGACAGAGGTATTGCAACCTTTCCTATAACACAGAGATATCACATCCTCCACACCTGATGAAAAGTACTACTTTGATTATAATTTTATATACTTGAAGGTGAACAACAATGGAAAACTTGATATCAATTTTTCAGTTGTGTTATTTCAGGGCAATTTATTGACTCCTGTAAATGTGAAGGCACGAAACAAACACGTGCTTTTTTCCCCTGTTAAAGCAACTTAAAGCATCTTTTTCATACTAGTAACTCAAACACACAGTTGAAACTGAAACTTTTTTCAGATGATTGTCACCAAGAGCATAGCTATGCTGTTCACCATATATTCACTGCAGAAATAATCTAGCTGCAGAAACAATTAACATCTCCAGTGACTATATTAAGTTATATAGTATTTGTGTCTACTTCTCTTTTGTTGAATTCAAAGGGGTTTTCTGCATCAAAAAAATGTTCATTCCTGCCCACTTTGCACTGTGGGCCATAGCTTCATCGTATTCCTTCCCTATTTATATTTGGCATTAAGTTTTCCACTATTAGTATAAACACAGAACATTCTTCTAACAAAAATCCTTTAAATCAAGTCCATGGAGGTGCCCCATGAAAGATGTGAAAGAAAAATTCAATGAAGAAAGCCAAGACTGACAGGAGAGCTAAGAGTATTCGCAAAAAATAAGGTCAATCTCCCTGTACTTTCAAAACTTGTAGTTACTTTAATCCATCCCAGCTCTCAAGAGAGCTCTTCAGCTTGTGATGAGAAGCTCAAGAAAGATAGCATGAGGATTAAAGAGCCTGTTTTATGAGACACATGGCTGACAAAACTAATGGTTCCTGGTTAGCTATTGAATAAAACCACAAATCATTCATTCAACAATTTAAATAAGAAATCACACTGAATATTATGTTTTTATTTCTATCATGTTTACAGTGTTTAAGATGTGACAGACTGTACATACTGCCACAATCACCTGTGAGCTGACACACAGCAAATACACCAAGCATTTAATATGGTTTCAGGTCGTGCTTTTGCACATTACCGTGATGAAGCTGAAAGACCCTCTAACGGAGGCCAGCTTCTCTGTAAAGGCTGATGGTCACCTTTACATTTAACACCTTGCTGAAAACAGGCATTTCTGTAGAAAAGACAAGCACTTTTTGAGCCCTAGAAAGTGAACATTCAGCATCCATCTCTTCAAATGTTGTCATTTTGCATGGCATAGGAAAAAAAAAGCTCCCACATTTTTTGGGCCTAATTTACCGTTGGATCCTTCCATGTTGTCAGAGAACTATGAAGGGGTTTGGTGAGCAAACTCCTTATGTAACCTTGTCAGGGACAAACAAGGATGAAAGACAAAGATAACAAGAATTTCTCAGGCCATCTAAACTGCAGTTATTAGTTCACAGTGTGTGGATTGTAACCACCTTTCCAAGTGCCACTACCAAAATGAATAACAATCTTTCCCAGACTTTTAAATTCATTGAAAACTCTAGACTTAGAGATCAAAACGTTAAAACCTCTTCAGCTGTAACACACCCAGAATACAAGAAACACAAACTTTGGAAAGAAATGTTTGTAAGGAAATTCAAAATAGTTTACCATTCCAGTACTTGCAGTTTAGCCCACGACCTCTCAATCCTGGCCAGCCTCAAGAATGATTTATTGCTATTTAAACAGTTTCACTAACTTAAAAATTTAGAACAGAATAGTCCCAAACTGTGTCTTACAAAGAAAATCTGCGAAGTGACATCTAGCATCAGGAAGACCTCAGCCCACCCTGCTGCTTCTATATCCTAGTAAGTGTAAAACCAGAAAGCATAAACCGCTTTGCTCTTTCTTACTGCTGTAGAATCAGTCAAATAAACATTTTAACACTAAAATGACACTCAAGCTGATGAAAATACACTTCAAACTACATTTCTTAAGCCCTTTGCAGTATTTGTAGGGTAGGTCAGGAATGACAAGTCACTCGCATTTGTTTCTCTCCCCAAAAACCCAATGTACTTCGTGTATTACCCAACTAATTACAGAAGACCTGCAGGGGAGCAGAACAAAATCTCCTTGAAGGTTTTAATATTTTCAACAATTTTGCTTGGCTTCTTTTGCCTTAAAAGAAAGGGGGGGAAAAAAGGGAAACAAAAGACCTGTTTTTTCTATTAGAAATAGGTTTTGATTTTGTCTGGATAATAAGAATTTATAGTGCTGGTGAAAGGCCCTGGAGACAGTCCTGGAGACTGAATTCATTTATTTACTCACAGAGCAAGCACCTGCCCCGGGAGCCCAGTTAAAATCCCCTCAGACCTGACCTGGAGAGACAACTCACAGAGGTGAAACAGGGTGCCTCGTTTCCCGTTCCACCTGTGACTTTATTTTTCTTTTTTCTTTTTTTAAGAAAGAGAGAGTGTGTGAAAAACAAGTTTAACATCTAGCAACTGTTCAAAGAATTCTTCAGAAATGTAATTTCAAAGTCTGCCTACTTTGAACGAACCATCAGACCTCCTTGAGGTCTCTGATGGGGCTTTAGCCCTTTGTTACAAAGCAAACAGATAACTTTGGAACCTTCAAAAAAATGGGGAAAAAATATGAATTCACACAGACAGCAAACCTAGAAATAATAGCCACATTCACAAGAATAGCAGTTACTATTTAGATTTATGGAGTGTGATGTACTAATGCATATAATGAAGTAGACAATTTAATGACTCAGAGTGCTAAAAAAGGGGGGAAATAAATCCACAGAAGTCACAAGATTGACTTTCAAGATTAATGTGGATAAGTCAAACATTCCAGATGTTCTAATCCAGTGTTCTTGTCTCTACGCTACAGAAAAACACCTTTCCCAATCAGAAAACACCATCTTTCTTTCAACCCGTGCTTTTGTTCCCATTACCACTCATGAATAGTTAATTTTAATCTATCTTCTCTTTCTCCCACTTACACAATCAAAATGAAGGAGCAAACATACTTTGTATAAAAAACATTTTAATAAAAGTCTCTCTGAAGACAAAATACTATACAGTAGAGGCATCCATAAGCTGTAATTTATCAAGATGAAGGAAAACAGTATTTTTCTTCATAATTGCTGTTTAAATTTTACAAAAATACTAAAATCAGTTCTAAAACTGCCATTGTCACCATTTTTCTTCTGCTGTAAAAACAGCAATGTCACAGCTAAGTACATGCTCTATTTACTGGACAAAATTTACTGTTCTAATTACTGGACCTGTTACAGCTAATGGAAAATAAGAGTTATTGGGTTTTGCTCTGAAGAGGAAAGCTGTTCAACAACAAGGTAACAGTAGGATACAAAAGAGATTGGGGATGATTCTATGACTCGCTGTTACTATGGAAATCAGTGATTATAGCAAAATATTCACTTTTTAATCATATTCCCTAGAGGAATGACATCTCTAAATTAATTCTATTTTTAAATCCAAGATTTTGCTAATCTACTAATCTAATATCAACCACAAAAGGGTCACCTAGAAAGTCACAGAGAGCCACACTTGTTCATGCATGCCCGATACGCAAAGCTCAGACTGAACAGCCAGTATCAAGTGGCACAGTTCCACTTCAGTTATTGCAAACCCATCACTAGTTTCACTGAACATCTGTACTCCAGCATCCAAGTATGCTGAACTTAAAGTTCCGTGTTTTCAAAAGGAAAGACTGTTTTCTGTGTTAATACTAATAAGTTCAGCTCTCAGAATAATGTGCTGTATTACCTATGCCTGGGTTTTCTAAAGCACCTTTTAGAAAAGGACTGAATACCATACTACAAGAACTGTGCAACCACACTGTGAGGTATTCAGACTCCTGCACCTCAGCATTATCTCCACAGCAAACACAGGTGACTAGAACATGAACTGAACACAGGATACAGCAACTTGGGAGATGAAAAAGAAAGCAACAACTTCAACTCTTACTAGTTTCAAGAGATGCCTGCTTAGAATTGAGCTTCTGGGATATGAGAAAATAATTTCTTAGTCTCTGTCAAGGCTACTTTTTAGTTTTGATGAGTATCTAACAATCTGATTACATGGCTCCTTACAAGCCCTGCATTATTCTAATTCAGTCTTCAAAATTTGCTATGATAAATCTGAAATTCATCCCCTGTCGTGTTTGGCCCTTTTGTAATAAAAACACCCAAGTAAAAACTCTGAAGTTAAAAATAAGTTATATGAAAAGGCTTTGTATAGGAAGAGCATGGTAAACAGACTTGTGTAGGAAAGAAAACCTCAGATGTGCTTTGAATACCTGTGACGGGTACATGTCCCTGACCAGCAGAGACCAGTTGGTTTGCACTGAAGGAGCTTCATAAATTAATTTCAGAGAGAAGGGTTTGGTTACTTTTCATTTTGTATTTTATTTGTAATTTTAAAGTTGGAATGCCAGCCTTGTACTATGCTATATTTTACTGACTCTTCCTTAATCAGGTATAGCAAGAAGAGAGATCCCACCATGACCTGCCACCACGTTTCTCAGGAGTAACAACTGTTCACACTGATGTGCAGGCCCACAGAGTTATTTATAACCAAAGCAAATTTTAGGGCTCCCAAGAGTTTAGGAGGGCTTTTTCCAGTGAATTGCAGAGGACTAAGTGGCTTGGCAAAGTCAGTGTATCAGGTCAGTGGTGCAGCACTTCCACAGCAGCTGTAATCACTGCCACATGAGAAGCAGCCGGTTGGAGGAAGGAGGACAACTTTTGTGATTTTAGAGCTAATTATGCATGTGGTTACCACATTTGAAACCCCACTCAGATTCCCACATAACGATCATTCCCTGCTACAGAAAGTCACACGCCAGCTTCGGGTCTCCTGCCTCTGTCTACCCTACTCAGATGGAATCTGGTGACGATGCGGAGCCAAGAATGTGCAAACAGCATGCCTGACTCTGGTTCTCATCTCTACATTTCAGAGATGCTAAGAGATAAACAACTGTGCTCTAAAACAAGGACTAAAACAAATACTTTGCAAGTACATTATCGTCACAAATTAAATAAAAAACCCAATTCCATTTTTAAAAACCTTAAAATGCAAAATCCTGAATTGTGTTTCTCAGAAGTGCTGTAAGAACCAGTTTAATAAGTTAGGTTCCAAATAAGATAAAGAAACCAATCTTTATTAAATTATATGGAAAAGGGTCAGAGATTAAAAATCCTCTGCCTCTCATTATTAGACTTTAGATGACAGATTCATTCCAGCGCACAGAAGGAAATATATTATCCCAAAACAGGATATGAAGTTCAGTCCCAGTAGATTAGACTCTGTTAAGTAAATTTATTGTCAAATCTTTTAACTCTCCCCCCAAACTGCTGCCCAAGAACCTCTTCCCTATCAGTTTTACATGCCCTTTCCTCTCCTCTACAACCCTAGCCCTAAAAGCTCCCCCACGACACTGCCCTCTGCTCTCACTCCCACTAGGACTTTGATGGTGCATGAACGTCATAGAAAAACAAGTGATGGGAGCACAAGGGAAAGGACTTACAACTGCAATCAACCAACTAATAAAACCACGCTGTGCTCTCAATGGTTAGGCAGAGAAGCAGGATAAATGTTTTGCTTGCCTTAAACAACAGCAGAAAGCCTGGTGGTGAGCTCTTTTTGTGTATTTGTGTGTGTGTGTGCCTAGTAACCACTTTGTAATTTGGATACAGACATTGAAGAAAGCCTTCAAAAGAGCTTTATTAGTATGAGAGTAGTTTCTGGGAAGAATTAAATGTACTATGTGAAGCTAGAAGGCACATCAAACAAAGAGCAACTCTATCCCCTTTTTGTTTACCAAGGCAGAAGCAATCTTCCATACAATGATACATTTCTAATACACTGTGTTTAGTCTAACTTTAGACTCCATGAAATTATTTGCAAAGACAGGGATTCCCAAAAAATTCCAACAGAAAAAGGCAGTCTTGCCCTTATCCTCCCTTTCTGTCCCTTTAACTGAAAGAAATTGAATTGTATGTTTTAATTGCATGAAAGAGACACACTGTGACAAACCCAAAATACCAAGAGGAGAATGCACTTTCAGCGGGGTGTAGCTGGAAATATTTACATGTGGTCTCTGAGTTGGTTCTTTCACCAAATACTGCACAAAGATCACAAGTACAATATGCAGTACCCCTAGAATCAGCGACTGATTCACTTTGTAAGACTGCTTGCGTTTTTTTCCTTTAACTCCTTCCAGGTTCTTAATCTCAGCCCCTCACATATTTTCAGGTAGCAGAGCTGTGATGCACCGTCTTTGGCATAGGAAAAATTGCAAAGAGCTTGGTTTCACCAACAGAGTGTGCTGTCAGTTCGTTATTAAATTGAGGGCAACACCGTTAAGAAGGCTTTATTTACTGTTTTATCTGGAGATCTGTGGCAAATACTTGATTCTATAACAAGATGTTTAAATAGCTATCTCCACTTTAGAAGAGCTGATGTTCACAGCATCTGCTTCACAATGCATTTCTTGGCTACGCCTTGCATCGCTGATGATGTACAGCCCTGAGCTGCACAACTGTTTCTTTGCAAACCCTTCTCTTATTTACTTTGGGGTTCTTCTGTTTCTCTTTAGACTCTGGGTGGAGAAGGCATGGGAATCACAAACAACATATTTGGCAAGTCTTCACATTACCAATGGTTAAGATAACCATCCCTGGCCATAAATGTATCCTTGCTTAGATAATTTTTTGCCTCAAATTGACTACTTCTAAGACGGTTATTCCCTTGATTTGCATCCTGCCATTGCAGTTCACTGTATTTTCCCAGCATACAACATGCTCATTTTTATTACTGAAATTTATTTCTAAAATAATCACTGAGAAACCAGGTCAGGTTAAAACAAAAAAAAATAAAAATATATATATATATAATTCAAAGAAAGAATCCTGCTCTGTTTTCCCTATAGCTTTGGATTTGTTTTAACCCATAACTTCTTTTCTAGTGTTTCCACTGATCTTTAACAGATGTATTGTTATCTTAATGACAGACAAAGTATTACTCACAGATTCATTTTCAATGAACTCTTAACACCACTCTTCAGAAAAAGAAAGCTCTGTATTCTTCTCATTCCATGTGAGTGAAAAGAAGATATACACATAGCAAAGCCTAAAAGTCTCCAGCCAGAAGCCTGCATAACCCATTATACTCATATCCAACTTCCCTTTCCCTAAAAATTCATTCTTCAGACAGTTATTCATTTGTAAGTAACCCAAAATACATTTCTTTCTTTCTATTGATATAAGCCACGCAGCAAGCAGGTTCCCTCTGTTTTCTGTACTTAAGTATCAGTTTGAAAACAGGCTTCAAGTCATCTGGTGGAAGAGTACATAGGGCTATAAAGTAAACTGATCTACCAGGCATCTGTAAATTACTCTAAATGCAATATACAGGAGATGTTTACATCTGCATAGAAACACACACTGAGCAAGCTCCAGCACTGCTGAGGTGATCAGCTGAGCAACTTTGTGAGATCCTCTTAGCACATTCCCAGTTTCCTTCAATAAGCCTTATGTTCAGTGAGATAAGCCACACAGGCTCTATCCAGAGAAATTCATGGATATTCAGAGCACCAGAAGAATTTAACACATCTACTGTTAATGCAAATACAATAACATTAATACAAATCTAAAGCAAGCTACTCAACTGGGACTTTTGGGGGAAGCATACTAAGGACAGGATCTACCCCTATTCAGACATAGCCAATAGCACCACACAGTCCTCACTGAACTAGAATAAGGCTGATGCTTCTTTTGTCAGGTAGAAGAGGAATACTAAGAATCATCTAGAAAAACTATAAAAACAGGAAAGACAAATCAGAACAGCAGTCTTAATGCCTGCTGGACTCCTCCTGCAGCTCCCAGAATCGAGTCCCCCACTCCCACGTCATGGCAGAACCTGTGAAATGAATAGTCATTTTCATTAAACACAAGGAAATGAAACTAATTTTTCCTTGTATTATAAATATTTGGCTAAACTGAACATTTAATGCAGGAATTCTCAGATTACAAAGGCAGGAGAAAGAAGAATGAACACTAATGCTACTTAAGTCAAAATTCAGTTGCATGACACAAACCAAAAACCCAGAAACCTAATGAGAGTCTGTCCACAGATTTTAGACCAGAGTGGTCTCCTGTGCTCATAAAGCCTGATCTCCTGTACAATACAAACTAGACTTATCTACTACTAATTTTTCTGAACTAAAGGATATATGTTCTTCATTAAACAATGATTCAAACATGCAGGACAAACAGTGCATGATCACTGATATTTTCATGTTATATTCAATTGTGCCCACAAACGAGCGTCGCACCATGGTTCAGAGGTGGCTTGACATATTAACTACATCTAAACTATGGAAAGCTTTAGTTTAATTAGATTGAAAGGTCTCACTCACAGGACTGGCTGCTTTCAAAATTGATATTGATACGAGTAAAATTATGTTGCCATTCAACCTAGTTGCCTGAAATAAAGCCAGGATTTTGATGCCATGCAAACATTACTAAAACTCAAATGGGATTTTCTGTGCATCTCTCCTCATGCCCAAGCAAAGAAAACAAAACCACACACATCCCACAACCAAACCAGCGTTCCAATGAAACCTCATTTTAAAATTACTCATTCTGTCCTTTTCATCTGGCAAAATTTGGTTTTACTGCCTACTCTTGATCTTCACCTCTTGTACCAGATTGTGACATTCTGAGTAACAGCAATATTTTAAAAGAGAGTGCAATTAAAGCAAAAGTATTTAAGGTGACTCATTAACGCACAGGAATGTGGCCTAAATATGACAAATTCACACATCTGTCCATTTAATCCCACTGGAAATTATGAGTGTAAAAACAAGAACTGTAATGTCTGGAGTTATTTATTGTCTCTCTACCCTTAAGCCTAATCAATCACTGAATTAGATACGTGTTTGTATTCCAAATGAGTGATGTGTTCTAAATGATACACACCGTGCTGCCTCGACAAAATGATCATGGGATAAAGTACAAAGTTTGCGTGCTCCGTGTGAGTGTTCAAACATGCCATTCCAATGGTGTAATCTCCAGCACAAGAGCTCCTTCTAATTGTGTGCCGGTGCATTTGATACACTGACACAAGCAGAGCAGATAATCATCGTGTCATTGAGTAATTCTTTAAACAAAATTTCACAAAACAGATGTAGACAACTTACAGGAAAAGTGAAAAAAAAGCTCAAAGAAAAAAAAAGTTGTTATCATCCTGCTAGGTTTGGAGTTCCAGCTTCATAACAAAAGCCAAACATACTAAGAAGGCAAGGCAGAAATCCTTACTGAGAAGGACTGCTTTAGAAATCAGTTTCCGAGTTCAGAAACTAATTTAAAACCCAGAGTATTATAAACCCAGATTCTCTGGCCATTTCTCTGTTTCTCTCGGAAAGAAAATGTGTCATTTCAGAAGGGTCATAACAAAATAAGCAAAGGAAACTAAGGAAATCTCTTCACACAATAAAAACGGAGTGACTAATGTGGATGACTCACTTAATTGCATGACTTTCTACTAAGTGTAGTTCAAAGGGACAGAAATAACACTAGATCACAAGGAATATATGGGAAAACTATTTTGGACCAGTAAAAAAAGTTAGGCCACAACAAATGTCTGGGTCTTCAGAGTAGTATCTTCTTGTGCTGCAGCTAAGAACAGCCAGAAACAGGATCTCTGCCTCTGTCATTCTTCAGCCAGGACCCCAGTGTCAAAGGGTAATTCAGGTTGGAAGAGAAGCCTGGAAGTCCCCTGTTCAAAACAGAGCCAGCTCTGAGGTCAGACCTGGCTTCTCATGACTTTATCTGGTCTGGTCTTCAAAACCTCCAAGAACAGAGATTGAACAGCCTGTAGGAGCAGCCTGGGGTCAACTGTCTTCATGGAAAACAAGTTTCTCCTTATAACCAGGTATAAAGACAGAGGGTGTAGCATACAGAGCAACAAAGCATCCTGAAGATGAGCCTACTTCTGCAGCAAAATTCAGACATTGATTTTAAACACAAAACTTCACTGAACATCTAACAGCATTGATGCTGTGTTGCTTATAGAAAGCTATTGTTCTCTGTCTTTTGTAGATAATATCAAGAAAAGCTGCTCATGTAAGTTTTTGGGTGTCAGATCTGAGTAGAAGCAATTTAGGACTGAGAGCAGTTGGTGCAGAAATAAGAGCTGAATTAGCACATTAATTTAGGTCTACTTGACCTCTTCACATGGCTTGATGTAGAGTACAAACCCCAGTACAAACACCTGTCCATCCCTAAGTATGTGAACAAGAAATATCCACCAAGTACCCAAGAGATTCCAAAGCCACCAGGAACAGCAGAGTTACCTGATGGATATCATATCCTTTTCACTCACTCAGAAAGAGATGCACTTCTGCACTAGCACTTAAGGAGAAAGAAAGGGAAGGAAATGCAGGAGTATGTGGTTATTTCCACAATCTTATACCTATGTTTATAAATGTATTTCACAAATATTAAATATAATTTTATGTATAATAAAATTTCCTTTCAAACTTTTTAGAGATGCCTAAATATCACTCCAGTTTCCTTTCAAACTTTTTAGAGATGCTAAAATATAGAACACCCAAATGAATTGTGAAGTAAGTCTTCTCCTTCCCCTGCCCGAGGTAGCTAACGAAACCTGGAAACGTTCACCATTTTAGAATGAATCAGTAAAATAATTAACTATAACAAGATCCTATAAAGCCATGGCCATAAATTCACAGTCCTCATGGCTGTTGCATTTGTCTGCGGGTACTGCAATGTAAAATAATGAAATTGTAAATGCTAACATGTATTTGGTAACAAATATAATTGTTAGTCCTAGAGAAAACTATTTGAGTGGTAACTTAATTTTCTTGTCATTCCCATTCTGTATCAAGCAAAAGAAAGTAAAAATAAAATGCAATTGATGTAATTATTTTTGTAACAAGTATCTAATTGATTTTTGTGCTGGTACTACAATTTACAAATAGTCCTGCAGTAATTGTTTGTTTTAACTGAAAATATCACACAAATGCCCCCGCAGTGATATTAATTATGTCACATTTTAACCATAGAGACATTACTTAAAGCTAGACAATGTATTTTATAAATTAAACAGGTCTTACAACAGAAAAAACAATGCAAATCATGTTGTGGAAAGGCTCAGCACACTTTCAGGATATGCATCTTCTTCTAGGTTTCAAGAGAGGATTTTCCTCACTAATGCAGGCCTGCATAATATGATCCTCCCTTCACTTAATTGCTCTTCCAAGAAAAGCCAACTGAAAGAACCACCATTCCTTTCATACTGAGATCTTTGCATGAGAAGTTGGGGTAGCTTTTGTCCTTACCCAACTCTACAGGAGACCATGACAAGTTATCAAAACACTGAAGCAGCCAGTTCCGATGTTCAGTCCTTTCAAGCAAACACCAACCACCCATCTGCCCTGTTCTCTGGTCCTGCCAAGGGGAGTGCCCTGCTCCTCCCAAGCCCTGCTCTCCTGAGGGTAACACTCAGTCCTTCCCACCACCACCCTTTGTCACATTCTGAAGGAGATATTTCATGTCTCAAATCTAAAAATGAGTAATGTTCACGAGCAATGGAAATTTCTTGTCTGTGACTGGAATACGGATCTTCAGAGAAACTTCTATCACAACCACATGAAGGAATTACCTTTCTTAACCAACCAGGAATTACTTATTAACTGAATTGAATCAACAAAACATCAGTTTTTGGTCAGAGAAGTATTGGTGTCTGGTTTGTTTTAATATTTATTTAGTGAGGCTATTGCCGTCAACAAAAGCAAAGAGTGATGCATTTCTCTTGGTTTAACCGCCCTGTTCCAGCACACGGAGGTCCGTGCCACAACGTGGGCAACACACCATCTGATCAGCAACGACTAAAAATGCTGGAAGCCACCTGTTAATTTGGAATATTTATCACTTGGCAGCTTTGGATCTCTCTACTGGAGACCCTCTGAAAGGAGCAAGCTTGCTCCTGATGGATGCAATGTTTTGCATGGAAAACACAGATGGTGTCTCTTCTATCACAATCAGAAGCTGGTGATTATTTAGTTCTGCTTATTCTGTATTTCAAACTCTGGAGTTGCTAACATGCTGTTGGGACCTGAAGACGCCTAATTCAGGTGCTTACACTGTGGTTGTACCAAGCATGTACATTCCAAAAAATGATTTTAACAGATAATTTTGCTCAAAAAATTCTTGAAACAGTAGTAGTAAGGCATTTATGCTGACATAGAAGTAGCCACGCAACAGAACAGAGCGCTTGACACCGACCTGTAAAACTACCAAATAACTGCTTGCACATCCCACAGAAAACTATTGGTAATTACATGAGCAGACTTGCTATCTAAGCTTGGCTTGGCCTTTGAGCTATATCATTTATTATGTCCAGAACACCAACATCTTTCTAGTTTCACATTTCTCAACTGTTCAATTGAGCCAATAACATGAAAGAATATTAAATTTACCAAACAACTGGGGCAATCCCAAGGAAAAATGATGACTCTGAGCCACAGGCTAACCTCACAGACCCATTTCTGTTTGTTTACCTTAAATGGATCTAAGATCCTTTTCATGGTACTTCGCTATAAACAAATAAGTTTTCCAATTGTTTTATGTTCATAACAAAATCTTGACCCCCTTATAGCCTATAATAATTACAGAACTACTGTAATTATAGTACTCCATCTTAACATCTCAAAAGGATAAGAAAATAGCATCCAAGTGTGGACCACATCTGTGGAAGGCACCTGATATAAAACACAGAATGGTTTGGGTTGGAAGGGACCTTAAAATCACCCACTTCCAACCCCCCTGCCATGGGCCGGGACACCTTCAGGATGCTCAAAGTCTCATCCAACCTGGCCTTGAACACCTCCAGGGATGGGGCAGCCATGACTTCTCTGGGTGGCCCGTGCCAATGCCTCACCATCTTCATAGAATCATAAAATGCTCAGCTCCGGTTCCACAAGGTTTTTTATAAGCAGCAAAACCCTAGGGGTTTGTGTACCAGCTCTGCCCCTGGATACACACTCACATAGGGCTGCACAAACAGCTACACCAGTGCAACACTGAGCAAAATGCTTCACAAGCAGCAATGCCATGGAATGTGATATCAGTGTCAAAATTACTTCCATGGCTCACGTAAACCATTTTTTACATTCTGAACCACATTTTATTTTTCTTTTAGGAAAAAACCCCATAATTTAAAAAACATATTCCTGAAAGAAACCATTCCGGCAAACCACAGCTTTCCTGACTCAGTTATCTTAAAACCAAAGCACTGATGTAACGTCTTTTTCTGACTTCAAGACAGATATAAAAATGCAAGAAAATAATTTTTAAAATTGTTTGTGAAAACAGGTCCACTTCTCTCAAGGAAAACTCTCCCAACACATGTGTCAATCTGCCTACACAAGAACAAGATCAAAGACTTCAACAGGTGCAGAGAAAAAGATTTTGAGATTATTCTGCACATTTTAGATTTGTTTAGATATTCTTAAACACAGGAAGGTAAAGAACTGTGCCTGAACCCATTCTGGGATCCAACTTTTATTTGCTTCAGCAGCCTGGTAAGTGATAGCGATGGAGACTAAAAGTTCTGAACTTTAAAACAAAGTCTGGCAGTGATTTTTCGATAGCCAAATGTGCCGCAGCCAGTACTTGGTTTAATAGCTATTGAAAAATCCTTGGAAAAGCTACATGGGCTCTGGAATGAAGTACTGGGATGTTAAAACAATTTTACTGAATGTTTCTTCCCAATAAAAACATATAATTTCCCTCTTTTTAGAAAAGAGGTCTCATCAGTACAGAGCATTTACTTTCCCAAACAGGAACTGTAAACAAAGTCCTTCTTTTTGTATAGGTGTGACTCTGTTACTGAATTTGCTCACTGGAGAGCAAGCATTACTGGCAGCTTGCAGTGTTTGACAAGTGAAACGCAACGAATAAGCACATCAACAGAGGACAATCAATAGAAACTAAGTTTTCCCAATATTTTCTTTGCAGTGTAATACAGAAGGGGAAGAGATTTTGTTGTTAAGGAGAAGGAGTATTGCCGAAATAGTTATTGAACAAACAACTGGTTTTATTTTCTAAGCTAAATAAGCAAAGTCTAGTTGCATGCTAATTACACCCGTCTGTTTCGCATTACCCATTAAACATTTTCTTCACTCACATCAGCATAGCAGGCCACAGATAATTCATAATACTTCATCCACAAATATTAGAGATTACATTCAAGAACCCATTTTGAAATTATTTGGCAATTATCCTTCCACTCCTCACTGAATGTCTGGGTTGGTGCCTTCATCTCCCCTACCTGATTTACCACTAAATCAGCAAAGCCTGGACACACACTCACAGCAGTTGCAGTGCTGAGAAGCTGCCCTACAGCTATGCTCTCGGTTGCTTTTTTCTTTTGAAACTAGCGTGGCACCACAAGTTAAACCCACCAAAGACCAGCTTATTGTATTTATATAGTCTTTCCAAGCCAAAGTTAAATGAAGTTGAAGGCATGATCTACAGGACAAACCATAGTCACAGCCTTAAAGGATTAGACGAAGCCATTGTTTTCATGTCAGACATGTTTTTATAATATAGACCATGTCTATTCTTGTTATTTCATTTTCATCATCGCACCAGCTTTTCAGCAGTCAGCCGACCCTTTCCCACACCACAGTTTTAAAGGCTCGTAAACATTATCTTTATTATATTAAGAAAGATTCAAAAATTTTAAACCAGATGTGAAGTCACTCCTGCCAAGAGCCTACACACAGTGTGATTCAATAGGATGTGGGTGCTGTAATGTACTCAAGACAAGTCATTCTAAAACTCTGAGCTCAACTTGCTGAACAATTATTTTCATCTAGGAAAACAAAAGCTTAAAATAAATTAAGAGCTCCCATCTGCCTGGGACTACGAGCAATCTGATGACCTGGCTATGGATGCTCCTCAAAGATACTTCCATTGACGGTATCTGCAGACACAGGAGTGATAAAAATCCACAGAACAGGTTTTTTTTCTTTGCTTCTTAAAGAAGCAAACATCACCAATCACATATCTCCTGGTGATGAGAGACAACACTAATTCCATCACTCACTGTCTGCAGCTACAGGTTGGCCAAATTTTTCCTTCATGCCACTGGACGGTTCACGGGGGCTTAAATTACTCCCACCTACTTAACATCCACAAGCCCAGGTACAGCAGATCAGTACTTCCCTAGGCCATGTGCTGCTCAGATTTCCCCTGCCTCCCTCTCTGGGGTTTGCTGTAAGCTCTTTCCTTCAGCGCCGCAGCTCCTGCAGCACTCATGCTGCAGCTTTTTCTCCTCAGTGTTGGAGGCTAAGTCAACATTTTTCCCACAATGCCGAGTTGATCCATGTGGCATCAGTATTTCTTTTTGCATTTCCTCTCCACAGTCAGTAGCTTTGGTTTCTTAACCTTTTATGTAAAATCTCTGTGTGGTGATATCTGCAGGAGTTTTTCTGTGAATGTCTCTTGGAATTTATCATGTTCATCTGTAGGCAGTCAGCTTAATTTTAAAGCAGTTGAGAACTTTTATATAAACAAACAGAGAGTAGTCTCAAGAAATAGCCTTCCCTTGCATAAGGATAAGGTTGTTGGGTTGTTTTCTTGTTTTGTTTTTTTTTTTTAAATTTGCTCCAACACAATCCTGTGCTCTTGTTAGTTGAGAGAGAACATATTCCAATGGGTGTCCAGAAGAGGGGACCTGCTATGGCTGATTCATTGGGAGGGCTCTAGAGGTAAAGGTGTCACTGCTCTGCTTTGAGACAACTCACTTGCAAGTGCAGTGGCACAAAGAGAAAGCAAACAAGGAGTAAATGACTGTCATGGTATCAAGTGTCCCACTGCAGAGGCTGTGATTCATTCAGACTACCTCCTCAAAAGGCACCCCAGCAAGGCTCCCCGACTCCTGCACCAAGACCCCACACCAGGACAAGCTGAGAACATAACCGGTTACTGTAGTTCCACTCTCGATGACTGCTTAGAGGTATTAAGCTCACCGTTCCTCACTTTAACCACTTATCTCTCCCTCATGTCACATTCCCCAGGTTTCCTCTTACCACTACAGTCTACTCTGCAGTTGCATTCAAGCAGGTGCGACCACAACTAAATGAAAGTAAAGGAAAAAGAACTATTTTGTCATTACTACTATTTGCCGAATAGATAACACAGACAGAATAAACAATGAGGTAGTAAGATGTGAAATCTTGTAAAGTATTCCATATAAGCAGTTCTTAAAAACTCTGAATGGCACTAAGCACAAGCAAATCAAATCCTGAAAACCAGCTACAGCCAAACAATATTGGCCATCTGGACGGATAAAGTGAGGTGGTGAGCAGGAGAACTTTCCAGGGTGTTTAGGTTGACAGCGAGATAGCGACAGGAGCTTTCTTATTTGCCAGGAGAGGGCAGACAATCTCATAGTCTTCTCTGTGAAAGTTCTGCTAGAAATAAGAGGAACTGTGCATCTATATGAACATCTGAACATAATATGCCAAAAGTGAACATAAATTCACTTACAAAACAAACCTGCATTTGCAAATAGACAACAGTAACTTCAAAAGGAAATAATGTCTAAAAATACACTGTAAGCAGCACATTCTACATATTAATATACAGGCAATAAATACACAGAGACTAGAGGAATTGTTCCAGGTACTGGACAGGAGAGTGTCCAGGTCAAGAACTCCAGGCTTTAGGAACCTCCACTTCCCAAGTAACAGCTCAAGTACTATGTTCTGTCAGTACGTAGTTTCACGCAAGTTACAATAAAGAGGAAAACGTAAACACAAGTCCAGTTCGTTAACTTGGTTTAAAGTTACTTGTGTAGTGCAGACTACATGTATGCTCACTTCTGTACAACTACAAGGTTCTTAGGCAAATCTTACCCTAGAAAGGGTTCTAATTGTGTTGGAAGACAGGACGTGCTGGGCTTCTGCTTTCACATGCACGTCACGAACAGGACGGCACAGATCTCCTCTTCTGTACGCTGAGGACAACACCAGCCACTGGAACTCATGACGCCTCACCAAGCAGCTGGCGGTGAAGGCGGCCATCAATGCTATGTATGACACTACTGCCCTCTCCTGGAAGCAGCTCAACTGCATGTCCTTCGACTTCTACGATCAGCCTTCAACATTTTCTTCTTTTGAAATTGGTAAAGATTAGAATTTTCCAAGCAACAGTATGGAAACGGGATCCCAGACTAATATTAAACAATGTGATAACAATGCAGTTCTTTATAGATTATTGTAACCAGCATTTTGTATTTCAGAAACAAAGATAAAGTATTAAGAAGTTGATGCAAACTTTGTCCAAAACCAGCCAAAGAAACTGGCTCTTGGACCATTCAGTGTAACTTGAAACACTTCAACTGGGAGACTTAACTGCATGTGAAACCATTAAAGCAGATGGTCTGCTCTAAGGAGCACCCTCCAGATATCATGTGACACTAAAAAGCAGCTTTCGTTTCTTATTTAAAACCAAAGTAAACAGCAATATAAAATCCCAATACAACAAACTCACTGTGCAAGTAGGGATGTGCCCGGAGCAAAAATTTCCTCATTTTCCTGAAAACATGCATTTTGCTCTTTGGACTAACGCCATCTCTTTTTCTGTTGGCTCTGCCCCCTCAGGGCCACGCACTATTCAGCTGAATAACTGTAAGGTTCTCACTCAAAGGCAAATAGGAAAGACTTTAATGAATCACAACATTTTGTTCATATTTTGCTTGGAGGAAGCATTTTCCACATTTTCTCCCTCTTAGTAAAGTTCAGAGAAATTCCACCAAAACCCTGTATAACTGCTTTATTGAGACCAAAAGTTCACTGTCAGATCCCAGGGTTTCCCTACCAACCAAAAAGAAAGAGAAAAGGGGGCAGGGAAAATAAATGCTTCTATGGGGAGAATTAACTAATGAGCTTGCTGAGGCTTACTTATATTCCTCCCGAGGCTTATGAAGAGCAAGGCTGTGAACGGTGCTTGCGCATACGTACAATCACAGCTCACATGCTGTGGAATGCTCTTTCAACTATAAAAAAATTCTTTTGAAATTCCTTCTCAGTGATACAGGATTCATTGGAACTGAAAATTCCCATCGCTGTTCAATGTCAAATAAAGAGAAAGATACGTGGGAGCAAACAGAAAAGATTTGTGTGATAGAAAAATCTGACTTTGGCTGGCCTGCCTTCAGAGTAAATGACACAGCCCTTGGCAATTGCTTTTATCATCTCGAGGGAAGGTTGACAAAATGGAATCGACACACGGTTACTCACTGTTGTTGCTTTGATTCCTACGTTGCTCTTTCTTGGTTCAAAGAAGTGTAAGGGGCTGTGGGGAGAGCTGGCATTTTCGATCCCCCCCAAATGGCCATGAGATAAGCATGGCCAACGAGGACAGCATGGAGCAAAGTTACAGCTCGACTTCTAAACTGGGAACTGGACCCAGGGAAATAACTTTATGAAACAAGAGAGCCATTTCAACAGTAAGATGTCCCTTATTTTAATGCCAAGATTCCAAAGAAAAGCTGGATGTAGCACAAATTCACTGCAGAACAATGGTATCACCTCTGCTGACCTGGGATGGTCAGGATTCAGAGATGTGCACAGCTTAGTATTAGATATTTTTCCATAAAGAAATTAGTTGATTTATTTCACTTATTTGGAACTTTTAATTAAAAGCTCAGCAATGTTGAATTTTAAACAGAGGAAATTTGCTTGAAGACACATTCAGCTGTAATACAAAAGGGTCTTTTATTAATCCCTAATTAAATATTTGTCCACACTTAAATCTGCTAGACATTCAAATAAGAAAGAATCAGAACACAAATAATTTCCACGTAAATGTTAAATGCAGCTCAAGAAAAAAATAATGCTTAGGTCTACTTTTCCTTCTTTTTTTCCTCCTCTAATGCCTTTCCTTCCAGGCAACTGCTTCTGAATACCCTGACGAACAATTTTCTCTCATTTCCAAATGACATTAAAAATAAACGAAGGAGATATTGGCTATATAAGAATTAGATCTTTTCTATAAATTTACTGATATGCTTTCAGAAAAGGATCTTTGACTGAAGGAGAAGAAAAGGCTATTAAAGATATATGTGAAAAAATAAAAACCCAAAGCTCTAGATGGGTGACACAAAAACTGCTGGTGTTTACACATAATTAATATATTAATTCAAAAAAAATAGTGAGAATGAAGAAGCTAAAAAGGTAGAGAAGTTTCCAGCAAATCTGTGTTGCTATTATTATTTTTCAAGCATAGCTATTCTTAATAAAAGCACAGTAAGGGCAAATTACATTCAGCAGCAAAGAAGATTAAAATACCAAACCTTCTTTCGCATTTTCCATCTTGCTTTTACCTCAATAGATCAAACAAACTGCATTAACTGCACTGTGAAGTTACTCAACAAACAAAAAGCATGAAAAAACACGTTATAAAGAAATGTGTTTTATATTTAGACAACAGTTTAGCATATTAGTGGGGTAAAGGAAAATAATTTTTGCAACAAATCCAACACTAAGAATATTCACAAGTATAAAAGAGTTTATTATAAAAAACAATGCAATGTGCAGAATCTTCAGCATGAGTCTCACCTCACAGAGTCTTTTCTTGCTTACCTTTCTCTTTTTTCCTTTCTTTTCTATAACCTTTTTTTCTTAACCCTTACAAACTTTGATCTCGTACTTGAGATTCATGATATGACTGCTTCTCCCCCCCATTCCTACTGTTCGGGAAGACAGACAAGTGCAATGGCAGCACCCAGGCTACACTACAGAGCTAAAGCATCTGCTTCTGTAAAATCAGTTAAAAGTTATTCTGCTCTATAGGAAAATATAATTCTAGATTTTTGTTTTCTTTTTTAAAGAAAATTTTTAAAATTAAAAACAAAGCTGAGTTTATCAGGCACTGAAAGTGTAAGTCTGTTCTGGTTTTAATTGCAAATTACATTATTCACTTCCTTCATCTGTCCATGGAAGAAAACTCGTGTTCAGTTTCTGTGTTTCCTAGCCTGCCTCTCTTGAAGTTTGTCCAATCCCAGAAAGAGTTGCAAACAGCAGAGAAAAACAAGCTGGATAATTACCACTCCTATTTTCTAAGCAGGAATTCAAGGAAAAGCAGAAGCAAAGGCGACATAGTTCTATGAGTAACAAAAGTAAAACCTCCTCTTCCCCTGCCTGTGACTGTATCCCCCTGAATGACTCTTTTTGCCCTGTTAGCAAGTCAAACACACATTTTTTTCAGCAGTTGGGGCATTTGAAAAGCAGATACCCCGTTGCTTAAGAAAGCTACACTCTTGCTATAGCCCTGCCCTTATTCTGGTCAGTTCTGAGCCTGTCTCCCAGCTCTCTCCATACTCTTATGCTAATTTTTATCAGAGGTGCCAGTCCCTGTGGGAGATGATCTGAATTAACCACCGTCCTCCCACAGGAGGGAAGGTATGGCAGGGTAAACTTGGTTTCCACAGAAAACCACATTAGCAAAGGGAAATCAAAATCCTTACTCAGAGCTACACATAGGCATATTTTCACAAATAGGTAAGGAAAACATCAACTTTATTAACTAATGCATCCATTAAACACTATTGTATTGAGCACAAACTGCTGTGCTCAGTGTGTACTGCACACACCCACCCATGGGTGCCTGGCACTGGCAGGAGGTGGCTCTAAATGACACTCCCCACTTCTAGGGAAATTCTCCAACTCCTCCATCAATCTCCCTCCCCATCCTCATCTTCCTGCATCACACTTCTATTAACGTCTTTGTAGATTTCTAATGTGTCTTATTTAGTGGCTCACACCCAGCCTGCTGTCACATCACCCACAGCTCCCAACATGAGACCAAAAAGGAAGGAGACTCAGCTCCCCCAAACCCGCCCGTGCTCGGCGGCACCACTGCAGAGTACTATTACAGGAAACACTTACTGGCAGTCAGTGCTGGATAATGCTGATTGACGAGCAATGACAGCACTTTTCAAAGTTTGCTGTACATGGACAAGCAACAAAAGCAGAACAAGATCGGGGAAGCACAGCAGCAATCACTGCTTAGAAATGAATTATCAGATATTTCAGCTGTTTCCTGAGTTAGGAAGACGTATGAATGTGTCTGGTAATTTAGCTTTAGTTAATAAGCACCATCTCTTACTTAAATTTAAATCTTTTGAAAGCTCCTTGAAATGCAACCAGAGGTTAGAGCCACATATTGCTTTCCTGGATATTTTTAAAGAATATCTGACGTTGCTGTGCCAGCGGTAGCAACAGCAAGCACAGAAATAGAAGCATGTAAGTAGATACAGGAAGAAAGCAGAAATGTTGCAAAGGATGAAAACACAACAGTAATGGGAGCCTTCCATTACTTCCATGGAAACTAGATAACGTCACATCAGGAGGCACTGCAAAGCCTATATCCAAGGATATGATTAGCAGCAGCGAGGCAGGAAAGCCACAAACAGAAAGCAACAGTTTGCTTAATCCTGAGCAACGTGTGGTACCTGGGTAAAAGTCAGCATCGAAGAACTGCACTCTAATGCTGACCACTTGCAAGGGCAATATCTGGCAAGAATGTAGCTTAGTGGATTTTTCTTAACGTCAAAAGCAGAAACTGTGGGAAAGTAAGAAAAGGGGCTTCTTAAATTCTTTAAAAGGAGTTAAAAGAGGCAGCCGACACACTAAGCCCTTGGTGGGCAGCACAGAAACTATTTAAAGACGTCACAGCGAAGATTCAGAGAAAATATCACTTCTCAAAAAAAGATCTTTAGAAGGACCAAGAGAAAGCCATCTCACCTGCAAAATATGGTAAAGGACACCACAAAAAAAAAAAGAAAGCATTTTTCAAAAAGCACCAAAAGGTCCAAATGACACAGGAAGGATCATGAACTCCAATAGCTGAAGCGCAAAAGGACAGTTAGGTGAGGTTAAAAAAAAAACCACTAAACCAACACTCGCAGAAGAAGTTACAGAAGTCCTCAAAAACAGCCCTGCCACAAAGCCTAAGGGACCACGAGATGATCAAAGCACACAAGTAACATTCAGAGATAACACCAGAACAAAACCAGAAAAAACTTTCTTTGTATCCATGCCCCTGCTGAAGGGAAGCTCTCATTCCAGGAGACCTCTTTGGTAAATGCCTCAGAAGCATAATTAGGCTATGGAAGATATCAATGAAATGAACAGCAAGATATTGTCAGGATGAGACATTATGTACCTTAATTCTAAAGAGTTTCTAGGATTAAATAGTCAAAAGCCACAGAAACATTGGCTCAATAGCACATTATTGAAAAAAAGGAAAAAAGATCGATATTAACATTATCAAGAATAAAGAAAAACACAAAGAAGGAGTCATTATCTCACTCTTTAAATCTCAGGTGTGCTTTCCACCTTCAAGATAACCTTTAGTATCGTTATATTCACTACAGAAAGAGCTGAACAACAAGTGCGGAAGATCCTACCGGTAGAACTGGGAAAGGTTCAGAGAAGGACAACAGGGAAGAAAGAAGAAACAGCTTCTGCATCAGAATGACAAAGTAAGCCAGGAGTACTGGAGCTGGAAAAGAAGCAACTGAGAAGGGATACAATAGAGGTCTATAAACTCAAGCGTGACACAGACTGATAGGGTGGAAACATTCACTGCCTCTTATCCCAAGAACTAGCTGCCATCAAACAAAGCAAAGGCAGCCAGGGCAAAAATAAACAGTGCAGGCAGTTCTTCAAACACGGTGAAGCTGTGTCACTGCCTTCCTAAAATAGAGAGATGCAAAAGTTAACATGAATTCCAACAGACACTGATCAAACTAACGGAAGAAAATTCTCCTCAAATTACTATGAACTATAAAGACACCCACTGTCTCCAGGAGCCTGGGATGCAAAAAGGACTGGCAGTGTCTGTCTGGGACCGTGGGCACTACATTCCCGCTTGTGCATCTCCAGGCACCTAACATGACCACAGGCAGAAATGCAATGCTGGGCTTGACAAACCACTGCTCCAATCTGACCTATTTTTACATAAAACAGTCATTAAGTTAAAGCAGCAGCAGCCATTCCACTCTATGTACTTGACTGGGAATCCTCTGAAAAGGATTAAAATAAAAATCTTCAGTCATCTGAGGCGTTGTCCATCTCCTCTGAAAGGTGTTTCGCACCGGAAGCTCAGTTAGCCAAGAGGTGTGAACAAAGACTGCCCTACACCAACTACTTCATCAAAGCTGGGCAGAACGGTAACTTCAATGTCCCTGTGATCCTGTTGCATTACAATGAAGTAATAACAAAAAGTGTGCAGAGAAAGTTAATCTTTATCCCAAGCCAAGTAATTTAGCACAAATGTCAAATCTAGAGTTACACAGACACACCACACTCTCCTCTCCTTAGTTCTCAAAAAAAACCTCTACAGGTTTAACCAAATATTGAAAGGAGCTTTGGATTAAAATGTGACCCAAAAATCAAGTCTCACTTGCACAGGATTCCAGGCTTTATCCTCACTCTGACTGTAGGCTTAGACACGGTAGCATGAGTCCAGGTTCATCCACATTCTGCAAACTGTATGAACCCTCAGGACAGCTAAAAGATCTTCAAGCACAAAGGGCCTGCATTCGCTAACTCTCTGATGCTCTTCACTCTACATTTAAAGGCAAGTGGAACAAGAGAGGTTACTCAAAGCGATGCTAAAAAAAGACAGATCCTCCAAGTCAGAGAGAAGGGCAATATTTCATAGAGAACACATCAAATGCAGAGAACAGAAGATGGTAGGACTGGCAAAGGAGCCTGTGTGACTTGGTAGCCAAGTCCCATTATTTTTTAATGCCATCTGGTTCCTCAGTTGCATCTGAAAATCCCACTCAGGGAGAACAAAAAACACAGAAAAAGAGACAAAGTTGGAAGACTAAGAAACCAAAAATCATGGTGACAACAGGTTCAGCCAAGTAAAGCAGATTTTAAGTTCAAGTGAAGGCGATTCATCTTGACTACACTTGAGAGCCTTAAAACAAGAGGCTCTTTAGATGAGAATTGACTGGAAAGTATTTTTGAATTTTACATTTGACTTCAGAAAGAAAAAAGTTCTCAAAAAAATAGTTAAGAGCTCACTCAACACATATTTCAGAAAAAAAGAAAAAAAGAGAAAAGAATGGAAAGAGGGAGAGGAAAATAAAGAGGAAAAAAAGAAAAGCAATCTTCCTTTTTACACAGCTGGCTGGATTTTGACTGATACTATCCTTTGAATGACATCTTCCTGTGGGTTTTGTAACCCAGAATTGCCAAATTATTCTACTTCCAGATCAACACTACTAATACTTGAGTTTCACTTCCCAAAATCAACGGAAAATCGAAATGACAACACAAATATTTTCCTGTCATGTGAGTTTTGGAAGCATTTCTTCTCCTATATAAATTAACCCAGTGTGTTAATCTCTGCCCTGCAACTTCTTCTTAAGCCACACATGCAATGGAGGTGACACCATTTCTTTGTAAACATCCTTGCAGCCAGTGATTCAGGTGCAAATCAATCAGCAACTCGTCTTACAAACCAATATTTACACAAAGCACTGTGAAGCACAGAGGAAAACACAGGTCTGCCAAATGAACTGGGCTGTAGGGTACATGAGAACCATGTGTATCATTTAGTTTTCATTCCTCCTTTCCTTTGCAATTTAATGTCCTAAATTGTATGAGATGCACAAAAGGAAACACCAGAAACCTCACCCACCTTTTAGGCAAAGGAGATAGAAAAATAGTGATAACATATACATATATTTTTCTACTGAAATTATTAAACATCCAAAGCGTAATCTGATACTTTCTACACATGAAACCATTTCATCATGCCAAAGCAAAGGTGTAATTGTTGTTCCACTTAAAGATTTAGGAAATTTTAAGAAAGGCCATGTGTTTGAGCTACATTCAGTGGGGATGTACAGCACCACTGTGTACAGTACACACTAATTTGCACATTAACATGTAGCAACTAGGGAAAAAAACAAGCAACTGAAAATCTGCTTGTATTTTTTTCCTTGTGTCATGTTTTGCTACTGAGAAAACAGCTCAGCCTGGCTTTAGACCTGTGAACGCTCTCTCAAATCAGTCAAAGGAACTGTAGAGATACTGGAGTCGAGCAGCACCACCAGGGGACTTCTTAAGGCCTCTTGCCAGTTATAACAAGAGCAAATACTAAAAGTTTAATATTCCAGGAATGAACTTGAGTCAAGTTTGTAACGAGTAAACAGCCACTACCTCGCCAGTCTCAGATGCACTGCATGGACCAAGAAGCCTGTCCTCTTCCTGGTAGGCTGTTACCACTGGAGTTACCACATCTTGCTCTTTGGGAGAGATTTCTCACTCAAAAAGCCACAGCAACCTATAACTACTCCTTGGTTTAACGACACAAACATAGTAAGCTTACAAACATAATAAGGACTGACTCATTTTTGCACCGCAAAACTCCATTTTTTTATTTGTTGCTGCCTTTCACACCGTAACTATTGTGCTACTTCCACCACAGTCTTGGTATTGAGACTGTCACCAGTGCAAGGCAGAAAGGGTTGGACCCAATGACCTCTCCACAGTCCGTTCCAATCTGAATGACTCTGTCAACTCTTTATTTTTAGTGGCAGAATCTAGATTTGTGATCTTATTCCAGTTAAATTAATTAACTTTTCAGCTCTCCTCCAGAGTCTGGGCTGACCCTCACTTTAACACTTACATTTAGCTTGGTTCTACACCAGTCCAGGCTCATCTCACTGTTACTATTGCAAATCATTGACACAGAACACGAACAGGTTAGACCTCGAAAAGGCAACATCTTTAGTAGGCTCCATATAACATTTTCTTCATCTTTAAGTTGTTGCCTGAAGTGATGTTTCTAAGTATGACAACTCCAAAAAAGAAAAATACTCTGAGAAAGAAAAAAAAAACCAAACAAAAATTAAAGAAAAGCATAGCTTGGAAAAAGATATCATTAATCTAATTGATCTAGTTGTGGGAAAAAAAAACAACAGAAGAACACAAGTCAGTAAGTTGCTAATGTGAAAGCAGAATGATAGCAGCCCAACCACAGAACTACTGTGCTTTTGACCACAACCTGTTCTTCTAATCTAAAATCTAAACAACTCCTTTTCATTTAAATTGAATTAGTCTCACTCAAATACTCAAGGCCCAAATAAAGACTTGAGAGCTAGAAGTTCTATAAAGATTTCCATCACTTCGCATCAAAGAACTAGGAAAATTTTCTCACCAGTGAAGCCATTTACCCTTCAACCACAACTGACAAACGACTATCAGTCCACAACCTGCTCCCAGCACCTCCACCACAGTTTTTGATTAAAGGATAGTTGCACAGGGTAATGCTTATTAGACAAGGGCAAAGGACGTGTCATAACTGAGTGCATGCCAAAGCAGGCAGGGAGGCAGAAATGACAGCAATTAATGATGTATGTATTTTAAAAGAGACCAAATACATTTTTAATACATTCTTTCATCTCCATCTTTGGAAGTCTTATAGAAGATGCTCCCCAGAGAACATGGGGTGGAATTGGATGGTGCCAGCAGTCCTCTGGGATCTATCACCTGGGAGAAGAGTGAGATGAAATACAGGCACTGCTTTGTGACAGCACAATGAAATAGCTTATTTGCCTGCTACAGCTGGAGTAACGTAAAACATGGTCTTGAAGAGCCTGAGGGGAGTAAGCTGCAAGGGGGGTGCCTCCTCCACGGAGTACGACCCCAGGGCTTCCTTAACAGATCTAACAGGGCTTTACACTTCCGTTAGAGTTTAAGATGAACTCCACATTTCTTACCACCAAAGTAGAGAAATATTGCATTTTTATATGTTTTAAGCAAATAAACTGTTTCATAGTTGCTTCTTCATAAGGTCCAGCCTAGTTCAGCCACTTCCATAAGCACTGAATCTCCTCAACAAAAAAATAAAACCAACCAGATACTACACAGATTCCTTTTGATTGCTCTGTCACACCTGTAATTCTGAAAACATATCGCTCTCCTCCTTCTTTCAAACAGCCTTTCCCTAGCTCAGAATGAGCTACACAAACCTCCACCTTCTGTCTCTCATGAGACTTCCTACACATCACAAGTTATAGTGACAAGCAAAGGAGTGACTACCTTGAAAGCTCCTACTTGTTACATCTTAGCTGTAATTATGATCTATAATAACATTTCATGGAGGCCATGTCTGTACAAAAAGACAATATTTTACTTAGTAACTGACACAACTAAGGAAAAAAACCCAAGCAACTTTTATCCTTCAGAGTATCTGAACCTCAAAACTTGTATTCTTCCCAGCAGTATTAGTTTCCTAGCTCACTTTCATAACACAGTAATACTTAACCGGGACAATATTAATCATTTGCTTTTTGTACCTTTAAAAATATTTTCATTACTTTTCAACAGACATCATATATAACTATAGGAGAAAAAGAGTTAAGTGTGTTGCACAGTCAGTGGTACAGAAACTTAAACAACAATGCAAGAACAGCAGGGATAGATCTCTTTCCATACAACCTTTAAGCAGTCCAGTTTCAGGAAGCGCCCTAATCATAACCCATAGAATCCTGTAGGAGTACAAAAGTGAGATTAGAAAGGATGTACACAGACTAGCACTGAATTTTGGTCTAACATATGCTGGGATATCTACCATAAAAACAGTACCCATCAATTAGACTTACCACAAATGTCAAACATATGTTTAAGTCAAACCAAATCCTATCATAACTCTATAAAAACTTGCGAGCAAACTACTTTATATAAAACTTAATTCACATGACTCATGATGCTGTCTGAAGGAGCTTTGTAAAGGAACATCTCCACTTTCTAGAAAGTTAACTGGAAGTACAGCAAATTCCCCCAACCCCAACTTTAGTCCCTCTCCAAGAGTGACTTCAAAAATCCATGTTGTCTCAGACAGCACACCGGGGGGGGGGGGGGGGGTGCTGGTGCACTGGTGCTGGCAGGTTTTCTGCACTGACACATGTATGTGCATTACAGAATGAGGCACTACCAGGTACGAAGAGCAGCAGCTGCCAATCCAGAGCATAAAGCAGAATCATGGGTTTATACACAGATTCAGTGTCATTACGCCCACTTGCACACTCATGATCATGAGGTCACCTATTGCCCAATTTTATCTGTGCTTTTATTATCTGCCAATTCGTGTTTTCTCTGTGTAAAAGTGATGTTAGTCCAGTAATAGCATAAAACTATTGCAAAAATGTCTGACAAAATACATAAGCACTTTTATTAATTTTTTTGTGATAGAAGTTTGAAATTTGCAAGTCATCAGCATCACCTGCTCGTATGTTTTTTCTTTTAGGAAGCATTAGAAGTATTTGGTCTCCATCCCATTCCCACTGCAAACCAACTATTTTCTTTCTCAGTGCCAGATCCAACATTCCTTGCAGCCTTCGAGGATTAAGTCACTTTTAATCTTTATCCCACACAGGAAAAACAAAACCAGAATTAGTACAGCAAGCCAAGCAATCAATATTTTAGATAAAGCTTTATGAATGATGCAGAAAAGAAATGAAGTGCAAAATACATTCCAGTAATGAATTAAAATTATATTTAAAAGTTCTGATAACTGCACATTCATGTTTAGCAAACATTCCTCCTGAATACTATTCCAATCCCATTTTGGAACTGATGTGAAATCCCAGTCCAGGTCTCTCCAGCATCCCACAAATGTGGACTTGGCTTTGTGTGTTGTTTATCAAAGATAATAATAGGCACTTAATAGTTCAACAGTATCAAAACCAGGACTGGAAAACTGCTAGTTAGGCCTTCAAAAAAGTCTTATTGATTTCATACCATCTTATTCATCAAATTGTTTTTCAACCTTGGCACACATAAGCAATCAGGTTTTCAAGCTTCTTACATCCATTAGAGTTTTAAAGCTTCATTTTTTCTTCCAAATGAAAGCTTAATTCATAAGTAATGATTAGATTCTAGTAACAAGAATTTTAAGAGAACTGCTTCTGTAAGATTAGAATTAAGATCACCAAATGGCTTTTAGCAATAACTAGCCTTTTCTACTCCAATGCAGAGAGCTGTGTGTGAATCTCATCCCGCTAACACACATCAGCCAGCCAGCATCAGCAGCAGGATGGACTTCAGACTGTGGGAGATGTTGCCCCCAACAAACGGTTGGCTGGTTGGCTTTTGCTCTTCCTTCCTTCCATGGCCAGGAGTGGAAAATAACCTGTCTTGTACCTGCATTCCTGGCAAGATAGCAGGGATTATTTCTGAGATCAAGGGTATGGGACTGTGATAACACAGTCACGTCTGCCTTTTTTATGGGAGTCATCCCATCAGGAAATCTGACTCTGGCTTCGTCACCGAGTATCACAGACACTTTTCTCAATTTTCACTTAGAAATAATTACAACTTCATAATTCTAGCTACAAGACTGTTTGAACTGCACACACACATGCAGTGTTAACATGAGATTCTGCAAGTCTAAAGGCTCAGTAATGTGCTTGTCAGAGTACAAGCCATGTCTTGCAACTTAGTGCTTACAGCTTACCATTAACAGACTGCAGTATGTATTTATTAAAAAAAAAAAACACTTGAGAGAAATCAGTTCTGAGGGAGCACATATTGCTAATAACACTTACATTAAAATACTTCATACAACACTTTCCTATTATTTTAAAAACCATACTCCAGAAACAAACCTAAACTACATCTAATATAAATAGTATTTGCCAGCAGAAGACTTCAAGAGCAGGCTGCACAGGAGATGCTGAGACTGATACACTGCTATGAAAAAAAAACAATGAATGTGGTAGCTTGGCAGCTGGAAGACACCTCTGCTTCAGCTGAGATAGTGGAATGAAGCTATTGAGCAATGCATATTCACTGGTCATTGCTCACCCATGCTTACCAGTCCAAGCACTAAACAATTTGGGTGGGCTGACTTCAAAAGGAAACCATAAACAGATTCTTCTTTCTCTTTTATTTGAAGAGGAGAGGCTGCTCGCCTTTCCCATCACCAAAGTGAGCAACCTGCTCAGAAATGGGAAGGAAGAAAGCCTGGTACTGATGGGGAAGCAGGTGCATGAACAGCTCAAACCAATTCCTGACCTTTGTCTATTGTGAGTGAGGAGTAACACATTTTCACTGCAACTGCCTGAACCATGAGCTTATTCCTCAGCTCCAAGCAAGCATGTGGTGCCAGAGCTGATTCTTGTTAAAAGTATTGCTCTATCGCTGCGAAAGGAGAGGCTCAAATGTTCAAGTTGAAAAGAAGCACTGTTGTACAGATGTGGTTTGATAGAAGTAGTTGGAGAACGGGAGAAAGCAACACTTTTTTCCTCAAAAATCACTGTACCCAACATTTGGAAATTGCCACTGCTTTAACACAGATTACCAACTCAACAGATTTGTTGCCATATGCTCAGTGAATCACTAATCTCTTTAACAAGGGAAAGGACCTATTGGAAGCAGGAAAGGAAGGGAAGAGGAAACGTACATGAAATCATTTTTCTCTTTCTACACTCAGCTTTTGTTTTTGTTCATGAGACTGTGGTTTCAGATTTAACAATGAGAATCTTTTGCTAGGACAACTGACCAGAAGTGTTTGTCACAGTGACTCTATTGTCTATTACCAACTGATGTCAAGAAAATTCTCTTCATCCAAAGGTGCTTGTGGCTGATTACTGGAAAGACCAACACTGAATAAACAACGAGACTGACAGAGGCCACAGTACAGCGTTTATAGAATGGTCCAAAACTAAGCTACCACCACCTATAAGCTTTCAGTCTTCAAGCCTCATATAAACCAGAATAGGTCTGTAAAGAGGCTCCTAGAGGTTTGTGAACCCCACACTACTGGAGAGGGAGATACTTGATCATGGGCTACCACACTGGCACAACACTGAAACCTTCCACAGACACTGTCGGAAGCACTTCTGTCCCAGCCCAGCTGGGTAAGACGCACTGCAGAAGGTCCAAGGATGTAGAGAACAATTATTCAGAAAGTATAAAAGGCACAACACATGGAATGATTTTTAGATGCTAAAAAATTAGATTTGTATTAAAAAACAAGAGCAAACCAGCTGATGAAATCTGCTTGAGGCACTGCTATGGACAACTCAGCTTAGAAGAGCTGTGAAAGCTGACTCCAGGATCTCCACCGTCTCTCCCCGCCCAGAGGTGATTTAGGCACTGCCTTTTCTCAGGCAGATCCTGAAGCTGGGGCTGGAAAGCCAAAACATGCTGCTGGCCCCATGTGTGCTCTACTGTTTGTAAGCTGCCCAGCACAAAAGCAGTTCTATAAATCATAATCTGCCCATTAACTCAGGGGGAATATTCTGGCATTTAAATGTTCTAATGGCATAAGAGCAAAGATGTTGCTTGCCATTACTGCAATTTCAGACATCCCATTCTGAATCAATCTAAGGCAGTATACGTACTGGCTTCTAACCACTTTACAGTGCATATCCTCATTTAAATCTGAAAGGTTAATTTATTTGCCAGAACTTCTGCACAAGAAATTTGAAAATCATCATCTTCTCCTCAGCAGAAATGCTTTAAGATGACTTAAAAGTCATATAAGTTAAAAAATGCACTGTTCACTGAATAACTACGCATCCAGACCCATCTAAGAGGACAGTTAAAAAAATATTTCCCTGAAGGCACAGGTGCAAATAGCCAAACCAAAAGGCTCCAGTCTAAATATTTACTAAATACAAAGCCACAGAAAACAACTGCATTCACCATGTTTTTTTTTCTGTTGATTTAACAAAGGAGATTCAATAAACATGTAAGTATCAAATGCTGAATCATCCAGAAAATGAACAGCAATTTACAGGATAAATTTATAACTCAAATCACAGATATTATAATGATTTTCCATCAAATAAAGTAAGGACCATTTCAGGTTAGATTGTACATGGATTTGTTTCACAATTTCCATTTCAACTCAACATTTCCTTCTCCCAGTCTCCCCAAAGGTACTTTATACATACTGAAAAATTCTAAATTGATTTTTTATCCAAGAGAGTCATCATCTTTAAAGGTGGTGTGAGATCAACACAGCTCACCTACTCCCATCACTGAAAGAAGAGGAAAACAAACATTCATCACTTTGAAAAATAACACTCTTTTACTATTAAATATTTACTATTAGTATTCTAAGAGGCTTGTAAGTTGAATTGCAATAGAAGGCATCTTCTATTTCTATTTAGAGAATGAAATATTTTCATTGACAGATCCAATACTTGCCGTTAGATATGTGTTGAATTAAAAAAAAATAGCCCCCACTGTTATTTTTAGAGCTTTTTCTTTTTTCTTTGTTTTCTTCTGCTTTGCTTTTTCTTTTTTTTCCTTTTTGCAGTTTCTATTTGTATTGGTTTTACTCTGTGGTGTCCCTCGTTTCCTCATTTATATGAACATTGTGATCCCTACTGAATGCTTTACCAGAGCTATAACTTAAAATTCATGTGATAGTCCAAACTCATGCTCAGAGCAGGGTCAGCTCCAAGATCCAGTCTGGTCTGGAAAACCTTCAACCTGGGGTATTCTCCAGCCTCTCTGCACAGGCCGTTCCAGATTAATCATTCTTACAGTGAAACTTCTTGTCCCTATATTTGGTTCAAACCTTCTCCCATTTCAATTCATGACTGTTGTAGCTCATTCTCCTCTCACGTCCCCCAACAGAGTCCCTGGCTATGGCCCTTTGGGAACTGGCAGGCTGTCATTTGGCCCCAGAAGCCATCTCTTCTCCAGGCTGGATGAGCCCATGTCCCTCAGCCTCTCCTCCCAAGGCAAGCGCTCCAGCCTCAGCCACCTTGGGGGCCTCCACCGGGCTCCCTCTAGTTTAGCAACACTTTTCTTGTACTAGGAGGGCAAAAATTACACTTGGTCCTGCAAGCACCAAATACAGGCCAAGAATCACCTCGTTTTACTGGTTATCCTCCTCTTAATGCTGTTCAACACGCTGTCAACCTCGGTCACTGGCAAGGCATACAACTCATATCATATAACTCATATCCAGCCTTTTGTCCAACAGAGCCCTCAGACTCTTCAGCAGAACTTCTCCCTAGGTGGTCATTCCCCAGCCTCTGGAGTGCATTATGCCACCCTAGGTGCAGGGCTTGCTAAAATCAAGGTGGACCATGCCTACTGTCCACCTCTCATCCACTGAATCAGTAACTTCAGCACAGAAGGCAGTGAGGTTGGTCAAGTGTGATTTACTCTTGGAGAATCTCTGGTGGCTACTCCCAATCACTTTTTCCTCTTTCACATGCCTACAAACGCTCAAAGAATGACCTCTCCTCTGATGCAGACCTGTGCACACTCTCAGTGAGCCTCCAACCCACTCCATAGATGAGGTCCAGACATTGCAGCCTTTCCCTCATGTGAAGGGCAATCTCTCTCCTCTTCCCTGGATCTTTATTGGGAACCCTCTATCCACCCATCACCAAACTCAGAAGCTACCCTCCTTCTAATTTATGCCCATGACATCATAGTTCTGCCTCCACTGACAAACTTCATCCTGAAGAAGAAAGCAGTACCAATCCTACACCTCACATAGGCCAAGAGTAATTGAGTTCTTGTCTCCACTTGACACCTTCTTGCTAACACAGGGTGCCCATGTAAGCTCAAAACCAGCACATTTATACTTCAGGAAATGTGAGATCTGGGGATGCCACGCAAAGCTTAGTGTAATAGTCTTCTCAGAGTTCAATGAGTGAACCAGAAACACAAATCTCAAAGCCATAAGATCCCTGGAACAGCCTCATTCCTTGTTGTTTCTGGAAAAAGCATAACTTTTTAGACTATTGGTTTTGGTTCATCATCTTTTTCTGTACCACAGACACCCGCTAAGAGACAATAAGCTCACTTGGTTGATGAGCCCCTAAGTTAAAATGCTGACACTGATTTATGAAGCAGCAAGCTGTGCAAGGAGTGAGACTGTCCCCTTGTGAATTTTCTCTTAAGACATGGAAAAATATAATTATAAGGGATATATGTTAGTAGGAAACTGTGGTCTGACGGTTCAATTATTGTTTTTACTGTGGCATGCTACCATAGCACATCATCATGTTAAAACTTCAGCAAGAGACTCAGTCATGTGACAAGTTTTATTTATACATTCTAATTATGCAATTAATAATCCTGATAGAACTGTTTTAGCAATCACCACCAATATTTGCCATATGCACACCAGGGGATCACACAGAGAAATTTGAAATCCTGTAGGAAGCAGAAAACACCTTTCCCCTCTATAATGAAAATATAGGGATCTGTGCTAAGGCCATTTCATGTGGTCTGTGTGCAAGACATGGCTATTGTAAAAACAACACAACAGCTTCATGTCTCATTTCAGCCAGTCACCCACCTGAGACTAAAGGGAAATGATTATTGCTCTTAGACATCTCCAGTTTTCAGCACTTTAGTTACTGGTCAAAACAAACACGAAAACACAGGAAGGCACAATCTTCTATTTTAAAATGTTCCTTGGAGCTGGTTTGAGCATCAGATAGAAGAACACACTGCACTCAGCAAGTAAAAAGGAAAATTGTAACTACCCTGCTTATGAATCTCAGCCGCTGACCTCATTTATTTGATAGGCAAACAACTACTTTCTGCACAGTTGAAAATAAATGTTGACACAGCAATGAAATTTTACCTGTGTATTACACAAACATAACCTCCAGCATCGGAGATAGAAAGATCAAACTAATCTGACCTTAGCAAAGGTCAACAGGTAATAACATAGCACGAGAATGAGAAAACCTCAGTAGAAGCCAGGGCAGCAACAGGTAAATTATAAATGAAGAGAATACTACAAGAATACTCAGGGTTTGTGAATAGTTTCATAAACATTTACATCAGCTATCACCAAGAAAAACCTAAAAGCAGCTGAAAATTCTTTTCTGCAGTTTATTTTTAAACCAAAAGTACTTACAGTATACACTGAGCTAAGCAATGACAATTGATTCAAATCTACCATAAAATGTTTTATCTCTGTCCTGGAGGCCAGCAGCGGAGTGGCACAAAGCTGATCCCCACAGACAGATCTTCCAGAAGCTTTGCAGCTCATAGGTGTAGTCACTTATGATCCTCAGATCTGCATGTGCTATATTGATGGAGCCCCTGTAAGTAATATTTTACATACACTGCTACATTGCACAGAGATTTTTAAGATAATTCTGTTTAGTCAAATCACAAAGATATGATCGTGAAATTATCTAAATAGATAATTATACACTCTTCAATTGATTCTCAATGTTAAGCATCTTAAATTAATAGGTCCTGAAATTTCCAGCCACTGAAACAATTTATTTGACCAATGTACAATTCAACTAGTAATTCTGCAGCATCTTAATGTGATGCATAGTCAAAATGAATAAGCAATAGAGAAGACTGGAGGCGAGTACCAGTTAATCGCTCATTTCGGAAGAGCAAAATAACCACAAGCAACCAGGCCAAAATCAAAAGCATGTCCATATGTGTACTGCCAAAAGAAATTATCCTAATATAGATCAGTTACATTTTGTGATGGGAAGTTAATTTTTAGACACTAGATATTTTTAGATACCTTTTTTTAAAAATTCAATGTTTCAAATAGCGTAAGGATTGATTAAAGACATAAAAGGATCTCAGAGAAGGGAAATACCATCTTTCTAATAATAAAAAAAATCACGAGATGAGCCAAGACAAATTCTGAGGAACAACTTGCTAAAGGTATAAAATGTATTATTATATTTATTTTCACGGATTTCAAAAGCAAGAAAACTGCCATAGAGAATTAATGACAAAGAGATGATAAAGATGCAATAGACATGCTCTGAGACTTAAGGCTACAATAGAAAAATTAACTATAAATAAATAAGCTGAAGCTCAATAAGTTCCCACTTTGGAGATTTCCCTTGAACTAGGTGAGAGGCAGAGGAGCTCTTGGAAATAGAAGAGGCAGGTGAAGAGGCTTTATGACAACTGATGAAATCCACAGACAAATCACCTGGAAAGGTGTCATTCAAAGAGCAGCTCTGACACAAAGTGAAAAACACTGTTCTCTTTTTCTTTTATGCTACCTTGTGCTTCTTTGTTGCTCTACCCAGCTGCTTTCACAGTTCTTCATAACTAGCATAAAATCTCCTGACTAACAACCAGGGAGGAAGACCAACTTCAGCAGAAAACAAACAGAAGGTGGCAAATGCAAAGACAATATTCAGAAGCAGCTTAGAGGAGAAACAATGATGGACTCCTGAAATCTTCATATTTAATTGGGATTAATATAAATCAGGATTAATAGATGTCTATACTGACCTAATACGGTGCACACCTGCCCACATGGTTTCTATGAAGTACAGTCTTACCTTAAACTAAAAGAATTATTTGAAGTAGTCAACAAGCATATTACTCGGGGTGACCTCGTTACACCATATTTTAATTTCTAAAAAGCTTTTTGCAAGGTCCTTCACCAAAGGATATTTACAATGACTATACAGTAACAAGATAAAAAGAAAGGGTCCCTTTGTGCACTAATAATATTGAAAAAGCAAGGCACAGAAGATAGGAATAAATGGACAGTTTTGACAATGACAGGGAGTTTGTGGTATGGTTCCAAAGGCACTGGTGTTGGTCAATGTGTTCACAAAATGAAGAGGCAGCAAAATTTGCAGATGATTCAGATTTTTTGTAAAAACAAGTTAATGGCAAAGGGGAGCAGGAAGCCTCCTCCTCAAAGTGACTAAGGACAAAGTGGAAGATTCATTTATCACAGTTGAGAAGCACAATCTAACAGATATCCAAAAACAAGACAATGATGAGAAAGTCCAAAAACATGGAATGTTCTCTGAACAAGGACACAGGCAGCTGTGGGCTTCAGCTTGGAAAACAGTTAGAGTGGATATAATGAAACTGCATAAAATATTAAGCAGAAAGCAAGAACAATTTTTTACTTCTCACCTGCACAGAGTTAGAGTGTGTCAAATGAAATCATCATCTGAAACCAAAAAGATGTGCTTTTTGATACAGCTTATAGTAGCATGGAAGACCTTGTGAATGTAAAACTAACAAATAATACTTTGTCTCAAAACCAGGAATGTAAATATTTGTGGGGAAAAAGTACACCAATGATAATTAAAACCCAAAGCCAAACCAAAACAACGAAACTTACAGTTGCTATTTGTCAGCACAGAATATCTTCAGTTTCGTGCTGTGGATGCAGTGAAGCCACCAGCCACGTAAACACGGTGCTCACTTGCCCCAGACCGGGACACTAAACGTGCACTTGGCCCGCTGGACCAGAACGATCTCTGGTCTGACCAGTTGGACAATGCTTACAGTTTGTTTGCTCAATAAAGCCTTAGCCACACAAATCATTCCTGATAGCAATATTTTAACAGGATCAATTCAGCAAAACAAAATAAGGTTCAAATCACTTGCTGATTATGGCATACTTTGAAACATAATCGAGGTTAATACTTCAAAGTCAGCACTTGAAAAAGATTTTGTAAGTTTAGGCAAGCATGTTTTGAATGCTTTACCCTTTGAAAAAGCCATAGCAGTTTTATTAAGAAATCAAAATACATGGGGATTTAACTAAGCTAACATCTTTTCTGCTTATATTTTGTATAAGAACACAGCACAAAGAAAGGATAAATCTCTTAAGATTTTTCTTACTTGCAAGTCACCTCCACAGTGGATTTACAAGCAAAAGAAATGCATAGCGGAGGGAACCTCACAATCAAAAATTTGTTTTTTTCATGATGGGGTGAGCTATCCTAAATATTCTAAAACTGAATGAAACACAGACTCAAGATCGAACTGTGAACCAAAGGAGACTTACTTTCCAGTTGAAGGTCACATGGGGCAGATGTTGTTACACCTTTGAAGTGCACATAAATCTTATGATGTGGGGGGAAATGAGAATAAATGATTTTCCTATGAGCTTTTATTATGGCAGCATTCTGATCTCTGGGATCTCAGGTGCAAAGCTATCCATCATCACTGTAGCTTAAAAATTGTAAATTATACACTAAGACTCCAAGCAGCTAAAGATAAGAAGAGAGATAAAGATGATATTCAGATAGCAAAAGACTCACCATACCACAAGTGAAAAATCAGACAGATCAAATGCATAAAAGAAGGACACTTGAGGGGCTTCTAAGAAAACAATGGACTCATACAGGTCAGTGTGACACAGCATATTAGCAGGCTGCTGCAGACATATTGTCATCAGGCAACAAGGCAAGAAAGAATTTAAAGGGCAGATGTAGAGAGGCAGAAATGGAGAGGTCAGTAGGTGTTTATAGAGCATTCAATTCCCTCCCAGTATGAAAGCAGTGTGGGGTGGGGGAAACTTTTTAAAACTTCAAAACTAAAGGCGACAAGGTCTTGTATCACAAGCTAAGTGGATGATGGATCACACGCTCAGTTTTGACGATGAGTTCCACAACTGAAGACAAACAGCTTCTACATTGCACACATCCAGGGATTCCACCTCCCTGTCACAGCAAACAAATTGTCATGTCTGAAGCTCAGATTTTGAAAGTGACCTTTGCAGCAGCATCCTGGCTTGACACCAGAAAGCAAACTGGTTTCTCCAACCCTAGAAAATTGAATGGTGCAATACTAAACATGAAAATTTCAGTCCAAATCAGTATTTATGAATGTGAAACTAAATAAAAGGTTAGACATTTAGAATTTAGAAATAATACATAAGTGTAATCACACTTAAGGATATCACAGGCGCAGCATCCAAGTCTTGTTTGCTCTTTTCTTTTGACTTGGTAAAACAGACAGTCTATAAATCCTGAACACTTACTACTTACACTCAGGCTCTTTAAATTGTTGTTTTGGGGGCTATTGTCCTATTTCTTTAAAAATATTTTCAGCTATATTTGTACCAAAGTATATTCTCACATACAAAATCAAAGCTTAACACAGCTCATTCATACCTTCCTACCTTATGAAACATGAGGATAGAGGTCTTTTTGATTTCGTAATTAAAACTGAAAGACAAACCCTTTCTTTCTGGAGACTCAACTCCCAGCTCCAATTTCAAACCATTTACCTTGATGTTTATTAAAATCTCAACATGTCCAAAGTATTGAATTACTCAACACTCAGCAGCTGCTTGACCTCTCCCATTTAATCTCCTCCCTAGGTGAATACCCAAATTGAATTAAATGTTTACTAGAGACGTGACTCGGGGTGGAAATCTATGCCAGTTCTGAGCCTTATGCTTCAAGGATGTTGTTGGTGACCGGCAAATAAGGAATTCAGTTTTCTTTACCCCAACAGGCAGTTTTGTTTTAAGAAATACAAAACAATGTGCCAAATTCTTGGCAGATCAAACAGAAGGGAAAATACTTGTAAGAAGCTTAACAGCTTCTCTTAGAAATATTTAACTAACATATTCCATGTTTTGTTATTTTGGCCTTCTATTAGCACCATTCAGTACAGAAATACCTATAACTTCAACACCATATCTTCCAGAATCAATCAGCATCTTTATCAATCTTAGCCTGCACCTATCAAAGCAGCTCTGTCCAGGTCACAGCATTTTATGTGGTTATTCATCCAATTAAGTCTCAAGACCTCTGCCACAGCTCTTCTCTTTTAACCTTCAACATGAAGAAATTCCAGCCCTGTGGGCTTGTGATTCTTGAGTTCACCAGCTAATTTCCTTCATTTCATCTAAATCTACACCTCAAAATAGAAAGCTTCAGAGATTATCTCAGCTATGCTGCCTTCCAAGATGCTGAATCAACTCATGGAAATGAAAGTAATCCAAGGAGTTACTCTTACTGACGGTGTTCCTGTAACACGTCCATGACTTAGCAAAGCTCAAGTCGGGAAAGCTTCCTTTCATTTTTGTTGCTGTTGGTAAGATCACCTGTGAACTGCTGCCTTCAGGAACAGCTGGGCCCGACCTCTAGCTACCCTTTGCTGTTCCCTATTAAATATCAGGGAACATGAAATTCCCTGCAAAGCTACGTTCTTCTGGCAAAGCTTATTGAATAAGGCAAGACAGTGCTCGATCCATCTGTATCAAACCTCTCAAGCTGTACTGGGAGAACTTTTTTCCTCATTCTTCCTGTGTTGTTTTATGCACACAATAATTTCTTATTTCTTCACTCCACATTATCATTTGAAATTTTACTGTGCTCAGTCTCATTTTTTTTTTTCTCAGAATGGTACACATCTCAAGTGCAAATACAGGGCAAATACCCTTATCCATTCCTCAACTGCCATTAGAATGGAACAAGTAGCTACATCAAAAATAAACAAAAAGGAAGGTGGTATTGAAGAAGCAGGCCAAAACCCCAGACCACACGCATCTACTCTGCAGCTACGTATTAGGTTCTTTATTCTCTGCAGAGGCCAACGGCTATTCTCAAATAAAACACAAGGTACTACCCAATTTTGTACCCTCAGACCAAATCAAATAACTATTCTGTCCTTTGGTTTGTGAGCATTTCAGGCTCATGAGTATGAAAGCCATGCTTGTAGCTTGTTAGCCAAGTTAAAATGCTTAGTTTCTTCCTCCAAATCAAATTACAAACTAGCCTGCGCTCATCAGTAGCTTTATTTATAACATTGATGTAGAGGTTGCAGCAAAAACACAGACTAGAAAATACAACAAAGATATAAAACAAAGTACAGGCACACTAACTAAATTAACTTTAATTGAAAATGGATCACCAGCTTCAGAGAATTCATATGACAGCACCTTCCAGCCTAATACCAAGCATCCATTTGGTATACAGCATCACAAGATTCTGTTACAAAATTCCCAGCTCCAGTCAGTCTCACTGAGCTCTTATGTGCTCCTGCTGCAGCACATTTTCATTGATCACATTAAAAATAACAAAGCAATGCCATCAAGCCAACATTTAAATTTCCAAGGAAGTCACGTGCCACATGAAATTCTGAAATAAGATTAGCAATATAATAAATCAAGCTAACAAGAAGTCCAGTAAAAAGTGGACAAGAGGAAAAATCTTGAAACTATTCTACAGAAGTGCAGGTGCTAAAACATTTCTGCTAAAAGAGAAAAAATTAGACACTGACAACTCTAGTAAACAAATTAGACTCAATTTACAGAATTAGGGATCCTTTGTAAGCATCCACTATATTAGAGCATCTTTATAATCCAGACCTCAGCTCAAAATTATCCAAAACTGAATAAAGTGATTTCTCCACCTTAAAATGGCAGGGGGGAGCGTTTAGCTACCATTTTTCTAGCTATATTATTTATGAAACTTCCGTTCCTCTCACTACCAAGCTGTTGGGTGGATGAGCAAGCACAGGCATTGAGAAAAATCCAACTGCCTTCCAGAGTTTCTTAAAACATGGGGAATCTGGTATGGTGCTGCTCTGCAAGTGCCAGCAAGGCTCACTCTGTCCTGTGACCTCTCTAAGTACAGAAACCCTTATCCTTCCTTTCAGTCTCCCAGTGCCTGGAAAACAAAATATTTAAATCTGAGGCAAAGCTGCTTAAGTACTTGAAATAAGCCAGGACTATTTAATGTAAAGTTGAACAAACACATCTGTATTATTTAAATAAAAACATCACTCTTTGAACTACATTGATATGTCTGTCAAAGTGGTGTAAGAAATAATAAAACACACTGAATTTCAGATGTTTCTGTGCAGGGGAAGCAGTGATTTAGTGCACAGGGAATAAGCAGATTCATAAACTGAGAGACTAAATCCCTGTGTATCACACTGGCAATTTATCTTAGCGTAAATCACCACAACAGCAACTCTGCATTTAATATATTACAAGGATATTAAAAGGAAAGCAATAACCCATGGAATGAGATTTCAATATTGTAAACTGGGCTAATGTAGAGGTCAACAGTTCTCTGCAGCACTGATTGCTAAAGAAATGCAAACGGATTTGCTTTCTCTCAGATTGTATCAAAGGAACGACTTCTGCAAAACCAGTTCCCTGTCCACAGCCAGCAATGGTGTGAGAGGCCGACATTGCCAGCCTCGGCAAAGCTGCTGCCAAAGCAAAACCCAGTGTCCCTGGGGAGGCACACGGAGCACACCTGAGGAGAGACAAGAAGTACAAGGACACACAGTCCGTGCATCAAACCTATCCCAGACATTGCTTTACCAATGTAAATGGTGTAACGAGTGAGCCCCAAGATATTGCCTTCACCCTGTTAACTCACAGGGGCTAAAGAAGCCAGAGAGGACTCCAAGCAAAAACAGTCAAACCATACTCTATGTTCCACAGTAAAAAAAAAAACCAACCCAAAACCCAAACAAACAACAAAAATGACCAGGTATCTGTCTCCTCTTCTGCAGCCCTGGCAAACGTAAGCACACAGCACACCTCTCACACGGCAACACTAAGCTGTCTGCAAAAAACATTAGGTATCAAAGGTAAAATACTTTTACATTTGAAGCAATGACTTACTTAGCATATGCTGGATTACCCCACAATGCCTAAACCAGAGCAACAGACAGGGAGGCTTGCTAAATCCTCTGCTTTTTTCATCATAAATTACGCTCCAGGACACAAGCTGTTATAAATTGCTGTTACCAACAGGCATTTTTCAAGCTATAACTATGAAATCTAGCGGAGAACAGGCAAGGAAAAAACATCATCTACTTAACTAAAGTACACATCCCAGATAATCCCACAAACCATTTCAGACTCTGGTAGTTTTCTGAAGTATGTTTAAGAATAACAATGCTAAGAATGACATGGGAGCCAGAGGAAAACCAAGGAACACAACTTCAAGTTTTCTTTTCAAGACAAGCAGCAGGCACAGTAGTAAAAATCACCCTGCGAGCTAACAGATAAACATAATCCAGCCCAGGTTTGCAGCAGGAGTGCTATCTGAGGTAAGAAGCACTGAAAAGTCCCAGGGTTGCCCAGATGACACTCTTCATTTGTCTAGCACAGGAAGACATGTCTTCATCAAAAGCTCCTACAAACATTTCACTGCCGAGGACCAGAACACAACCCCGTGGGCCATACCAGGCTCTGGCTGCACACACCTCATCTGTTACAGTGACTGTCCTAAACAACACGGTGGGATACATTCCCCAAGCTGAATGAATGCAGGAAAGCTTTACAAAGAAAACAGAGCTTTTAAGACTTGGGCTACTAGGGATATTTAACAGCACTTCCATCTGGTCTTACTTCACTTTTCATCTGGGCTGCATTTCACCCTAGGAGTACACGTGTACGCCTTTCCCCTACTTCTCCCTCTTCAAGCACCAGAAAATGCCTAATCCACTATCAACTGTGGTTTAAGTCAGCAGAAGCTGCTATATAAAGAAGGCCAGAATCAAAACTAAAAATCCACATGGTATTAAGATGAAGGGAATTAATTGTTAAGAGCTGAAAAACAGCATTTGTCATGGGGAAAAGGCAATATAATACAGACATAATGCGTGCCTTGAATCACTCAAGTGGCCACGTGGACATCCCTTCTACTTCTGTTAATCCTATAGACAGGGAACACACTGGGGACAAAAGGCTGCCTTTGTATGTTGTTGGAAAGCACCTATGGCAAAGGAAACACTTATTTCTATGTAAAAAACACACAGAAATAGCTACATTTGCCTATCGAGGTAGATGAAAAGCACTTGATCTTAAACATCTTTTTAAAAGATGGGGAGGGGCTCTTCATCATCAGCGAGTACAGTGATAGGATGAGGGGTAACCATTTTAAGACAAAATAGGTGAGATTTCGGTTAGATATTAGGAAGAAATATGTTCCTGTGAGGGTGGACAGGCCCTGGCTCAGATTGCCCAGCGAAGTCGTGGCTGAAGTTGTTCAAGGCCAGGTTGGATGAGGCTTTGAGCACCCTGATCCAGTGGAAGGTGTCCTTGCTTATAGCACAGGGGTTGGAACTGGCTGACCTTTATGATCCTTTCCAACCCAAACCATTCTATGATGACCTTTTCTCTTATGCTCGCCCTATGCAGATGTACCAGGAAGAGACAAAAGTAGAGCAAAGGAAGTTACAAAACAAAGTCAAAGATTAGAGGGTCGGTATGAAGAATTACCATATACAAAGCACTACAAAGATTACAAAGATCAGAGAGCCACAAAGCCAACAACAAATTTTTAACTTAACAGAAAGTGGCATGACACCAAAGCGCTAGTAATCATGAAATAATTACAGAGTAAATTACTTGAACAAATTGCAAAGCTATCAAAGCATGAAATCTGTACAATCACTGTAAATATGATGTTAGAAATTACTGGCTTTTAATTAAATTTATTTTCTAAATTCAATAAAAATCTACTCCAACAAAAACCCACCTCTGCAAACACAGCAGTTGGCTGGAATTCTTTAACATTGTTTAGCTGTATAATCATAACAAATTGAATACCTTCACCAAGCCTAAGCAAAATTGCTTTAAAGTACTATTTTCAACTGCAGTAAACACAGGAAGAATTAAAAATCATATACCTCAGTGTGAGACCACCCACTGTTAAACAATGCCCTATTTTCAGGAAATGCTTGCATAAAATCCCACCAATACTAATATGATGAAGGTAGCAAACAAGGCCTTATGAATTCATTTCGATGGCAACAGATCAGGACTGAGGTTTGCATCAAGGTAAAGACTCTAGAGCAGCCCATGGCTGTCGAGAACCATGGGGAATCCACTCATGTTAACACTCTCCCCATTGCATGAATTGTGCTTCTTTGCAAGACTATCACTTTGCTCTTGAAATGTTCAACAACCACAGAATAACCTGGTTCCTCCTTAAAAAGTATAAATCCACTCTGAAACAGGATCTTCTAAAGCTCCCTATAAAGGGATGTCTTTTATTAAGGTTTTTTCCACATGTATATACTCCAAAGCCGAACACAGGCTTTTGTTTGCTTGGAGGAGGCAGTCAGAAATTAAGTGCTCGCCCAAGACATGAATGCAGGTGCACAGGTCACAAACCATGATCTCCAACATGCCACAGTCCAGCCTCCTGTCCTGCACATCTCCAGCAGCAAGCATCCTAGTGACCATCCTGGTGACCTCTCTGGCAGGCACTGTGTGGCTGCTGTGGCCTTGGTGTGTTGCCAGGGCAACGCAGCAGTGGATGTGGATACGGAAGCATGCGTGCGCTGACCACGCAAGCTGAGCAGACAATGGGGAAGGAATAACTTGTTCCCAAACATGATGCTTTTCATTTCTGCAGCAGCACTTGAGTTTTGAGCTCATACAACACAGCAGGAGTTCAACTGTATTTGATATCTGCATCTGGATACATCATTATTTTTATGTCAGATTATAAATCCATTTTCCAATCAACATGACTGCACTTTATGCTCAAATAGTTTATAGGCAAACAGATATTCCAAAACCCAGTGAACAGAATGGCTAAAATATAACACCCAAATATTTAAGCTGTTTCTTAAGTTCAAACACAGACAGCAGATTAAACACTGAATTCAGAGGCAGTTGTAGAGTCCTGAAGGCATCTAGGTACATCAAAGCTGAACTGCTTGCTATTTACTCATTTCAACTCCTGTGCTATGTAGTGTTGGCTTCATAACACATCCTGAAGCTGCTTGGGTTTTTAACAGTCCAAATAAATTAGGATTGATGCATGAGAAGGAGGAAGAGCCCACAGTCAGACTGCATGCACTGAGAGCTGCTGGTTACATACAGTAATTGTGCTGCAAGTCTCACAGCATTCGAGGGCTTAAAACTTCAGTTTCAGGAGCTGTGAATTCACATGAAATTGTTGGCTTCCATTTTAAAAAATACTCTAGGAGTGGTTGGTTTTTTACATGGAAAAGCTGGAAATTGAACTAAATCGTGAAAAAAATATAAGGAATGAGAAATAAAGGAAAAACACATTTTATTTTCAGTGTTTGACAAGCCAATTTTATGTCAGTTGAACGAAATGGTAATTTTTCATTACAAAAAAAAAAGCACGCTTATACACGAAGTGCTAGGAAATTCTGCAGCTGTTTTTCCTATCATTCTTCTTGAGATTCAGAATTCAGTTCCCTGCTAAGTCTGCCTCTAAAGAGCTTGGAAAGGCAACAGCACTTCCATCAGAAGCTCTCTTTCCCTACGCCTTCCACATGCTGTGACCGAAGGTGTCACAAAGGCAGTCGCAGCACTGATGGACACTGGACCTGCTAACACCGAGCCCCAGCGGCAGAGTCTCCTCTCTGTGGCTGCTAGAGGTTTGAGGGAGAAAACATTGCAACACTGGCCTGGCAAGAGGAGAATTTCCTAAACAAATAGAATATCCAAAGAACTAATCAAGGTGTGGAGCAAGTATTTAATTTCAAGAGAAACCCAGTGGTAGGTTGGTTACTGAGAAACTTTATCGATAGCCAGAAATTCAAAGGTAGCTTTGTTTGTTTGTTTTGCAGATACACCAAACAGCAGTTCTATTTAAAACATTTGGAGATCTATGTTAAGACTGCTCTCCAGGCAGGGGAAAGGTAACAGAAAACAGCCACTGAATAACAGGCTACAACACCAGCAGCAGCGTGCCAGAATCGCTCCCGTAATTATCCTGTGTTTCAGGGAGTAGCTGGGAACTCCTTGGAACCTGCTGGGGTTCTCAAGAGTCATATCAGCCCGACCCCTGCTCCCCTGGACTACCTTTTGCTTTCATGTTCTGTTAGGCCTATGGAAAGGGAATTTCTCTCCCCTCCACTCCGGGCTGCCCCACGTGTACCGCATCCCATTAGGCCTGGAGAGCACCCCCAGGCACTGTGCAGGCCATAAACAGGAGCAAATCCCGATGCCTTCCTGTTGGTGATGAGCAGAAATGGGAATGTAAACAGTCATTGCTTTCTTACAAGTATTCAGATCACAGTGGCATGAACCAGTCTAAAAAAACCCTGCTAAATCGAACAGTTTTACCAACTGGATTCCAATATCAATATTATTAAAAATAGTAAACAAAAATGTACATCCAGCATTTCCTTAACTTCAAACAACTATCCACAAAAGAAGAAAGTTTTCCATTATTATAGGATGCAACTTGATTAAAGGAATTTTATGCAAATCCTTAGAGGAGATAATTTCTAATGATTTCAAATAATTAAAAGTGTGGTTTAAAGTCCAAAAGTTCTTTGTTTTAATGAAAAATTTAAGACCTTAAGTGGGAGTTACTAAATGAAAAAGTAACCCTCTGATAGTAACAAATACTGATGTAAATCCATACTTCTAAAATTAAAAAAAACATTTTTAAGAGTTGTGTGGCACAAGTAATGCCTGGGAGCCATTGGGAAAATGAAGAACGCATTGCAGAAATCGCCAGCTCCAAATTGTTGAGTTTGGGGTTTTACACCAATTTGAATATTAGTCATTTTAATACCCATTTATAAATTCAATAGGCAACCATGGGAAAAAAGAAAACTATCCTTGCATAATGTGAGCAGTTGCTCCTGACATAACCAGGTTATCACACCCAAACAAGACACGCTGCAGAGCAAGGAAAGATCTCTCTTCACCATCACCAAGACTTTCCCGTACAGAGACAGAGCAGAAGAAACGAAACACAGACATTTTTTACTATGCATTTAAGTCGTTCTGGTCTTTGCAAGTCAACTGGAGTTTTAAGATTTTCCCTGGACTGCCAAGTAACTCCTGTCAGAAAACCACATGCACTTCAACATAATAAGGAGCCTCTGCTCAGGATCTCTACTCTCAGAAAGAATTACACACCTCACCCACGGGCAGGGTGGTCTATTACATGAACGCTGAAGCCTTTTTGGCAGGGCAGAGAGGATGGACGAGTGCCTGGCACACAGATAAAAATAAAAACAAGAAAAAAAATTCCATAACACTTCCAGCATTTCATAGCCCGAAACAAAAATCATTAAAAAGCCCCTCCCCCAAAAAAATCCCCTCTCATCTTTTGTGTCCCCGCTCACTCTGTTGAGCATCTCAGAAATGAAATGTGCTGGACAAGTTCTGAACTCAAGATACTATTTGTGACTGAAAAAAAGAATATATAAAGCTTAAAAAAAATCCAATCCAGCTGTGGAATATGTGACAAACTGTTGCCTGGTGAAATCCTGGCTCAGTTGTCTCACCCTGAGAGAGACCCTCAAGTGGGAAGCTGCCAGCTCCCTCAGGTTTTTCCTCGTGGTTGCTTGGCAATACAAAACAACATGCAGGTGCCAAAAGGTTCTTCAACTGCTCTTCTGGTGGAATCAGTACAGCACGACTCTGCCAAAGGCATGAACAGCCCCAGCCCTCAGCACACTCTGACAAGCCACACTGTCATTCCTGTTTTGTTGCCTGCCTTGGGAACACTGTGACAGTCAAACACGTTCAAAATATCCCTTTCTGAATGTGTGTAATGTTATCATATCTCCCTCAAACAAGGGCTCCAGATGAATAATGTGTCTTCGTTTCCTTATGACAGCTTTCACTCGGAGGCGGTATGAAACAGGGTTGGGTTTCCTCTGCTTGCTGAAAGAGGAGGTGTTCAGATTAAATCAAATTTCAGAAGACTACTTCTTCCTCCAAAGTAAATGGAAACTAGATACTACTTAACTACTTTTTAAAAAAAAAATAATCTTGCTTTCTTAAAGTCTTGAGCACAAGAAGGACCTGGATCTGTTAGAGCGAGTCCAAAGGAGGCCATGAAGATGATCCAAGGGCTGGAGCACCTCCCATACTAGGACAGGCTGAGAGAGTTGGGGTTGTTCAGCCTGGAGAAGACTCTGGGGGGACCTTAGAGCAGCCTTTCAGTACTTAAAGGGGCGACAAGAAAGCTGAGGAGGAGCTCTTGATCAGGGAGTGCAGGGACAGGACAAGGGGGAAGGGTTTTCAGCTGAAAGAGGGGAGATCTAACGAGATCTTAGGAAGAAATATTTTCCTGTGAGGGTAGGGAGGCCCTGGCACAGGTTGCCCAGAGAAGTCATTGCTGCCCCATCCCTGAAGGTGTTCAAGGCCAGATTGGATGGGGCTTTGAGCCTCCTGATCCAGTGGATGTCCCTATCCATGGCAGGGGGGGTTGGAACTGGATGGGCCTTAAGGTCCTTTCCAACCCAAACCATTCTAACACAAAATCTATTAATCATAATTGATGATATGACTCAGGATACTAGGGGGTAGGACACTGCTGGAACTTTCAAGGTTAAACTACCTCCCAAGAGAAATTGCTGTTTACAGACTCTCCCTAATAAGTTGTTCAATTTGGATTTCAGTTTGTTTCAAAACTTAAATAGAAGTTTCAACCAAAGCGTGGTTGTTCGTATGTCCATATCTCACCACAGAAACTGGGTGAACTCATCCAGTCCTCTGCAAATGACTACAGCTTCTGTGTGGATCCCACACACAGGCACACAAGCAAGAGTACTGTTGTAAAAGAGGTTGATGAGATTTCTGACAAAACACTGCTTCCAGTTCTTGTCACCACACTGCTCAGGAAAGAGCAGATGTGGTCCACTGGAGAAAGCTGGGTAATGGTGTAAGGCGTGAGATAAAACTGAAAGATCAGAGCTTGGCTGAGTAACCAGGGGTTACATGAACTGAAAAACCATTTCACACTCAACGCCAAAACAGCAGAGGGTTTGTGTTAAGAGATCAGAACACATATCCTGAATTCTGTAGAATGATCAAAGAAAAATAGCAAGGGGAAAGAAAAAGCAAGATTTGTTTCAAAGCCTAGTGAAGGAGCAAGCACTCCCTAACGCCACTGACTTGCAAATTGCAGCTCCACCAGTTCTGCAGATGCTCCTTCCTTACCACCCTGTGATGCCCAACCTCTTGCAACTTTACCTTACTCTGAACACCTGTATTTCCAGTGTCCTGCCATGGATTTAGAGGGATACAGTAATCCACAGCATCGTCTGAATGATGAGAAAAACTTCTCACAGAAAACTAGGTCTTTTTACTCTGCTACACTTCCAGGCAACCAGATCAGAAACTCTGAACATCTTCCTCTCATTTACATCTCTTAACTCAGACTCAACACTTCCTGCATTTTTCAGTCAAAAGCACATAAAACTGCATAGTGCAAAACATTGTTCATAAGTGGTATTTGTAGGAAGGAGAATCAGGCAATTGTGTTGCAGGACTAGGAGCCCTCTACATCAGAGAGCAAAGTATCCCAAAGAAAACCTCTGCAATGAGAAAGAATTAGCCAGGGAAGCAGGATTTCAACCTCATATATAAGAACTAACCAGCTGTCCAAACCCCATACCACTCAATTGTAGCTCATTAGAAATTTCCATAGAAAACAAGCATTTGTTAAAGAAAAAGGAAGTGGGTTCAGTTACAAATTTCTTGATTTTAAACACTGGGTTCGGGAGGTTTCAGAATGTAATAAACAGTAGCTTTGTGCTGTATTCTGTAATTTGTGATAATACTTAAGGACAGCCTGAAGCCACAGTAAGGGCTCCTCAGGAGACAGTTCTAGGCCACATAAGGTAAAGTCCAGGCTATTAGAAGGAAAACTGGAACAGGAAGGGAGAGCACTCACATCTCAACAAGAGGAACACAATCAGAAAATATCAATCTGATACTGATCAAGTAAGAAATTTGTGCTTTCTGTTCAAAAATAAGCTCCAATGTAATTATTCAATTGTTATATAAATACACATTTTCTATATAGGCATATAATACATCAAGTGCTATATGTAATTGCATATACTGTCAGTGTTCTACACACGTATTCTTATATAGTTATAATAGGACAGGGAGAAAGCAAATAACTTCTATCATGCTGTCTCATGGCTATATTCAATAGGTAAGAACTATAAGCATCTCATGGAAATTTCCACAACTCTTAAAATCCCCATGAGCACTGAAATTTCCTCAAACACCCCAGGAAATAAGCAGTCTAAGACACTCCACAGCAGAAAAAAACCAATTTCACAGTAGGACTTCCTATTTAAACACTGTATTTCATGTATATTCCCTGCTCATTCTGTTCAAACCACAATACCAAGAAGGGGTCAGAAGATAAATATATAAAAGCTTTGTTTAGCTTTTATCAGCATTTCTAACAGGAGCACTTGTGTGCCGCGCAAATATTTTCCTCTGTGCAAAGACAGTGCTATTATTCAGTTCGGGTTTTGGATATTCTACAGTTAACCTTTTTTGACAGGAAGCCTCTGATCTGGCCAAATGCTACTAAAATAAGCAGAGAGATCCAAATCCAACAACCAGGTATTTTTCTCAGCTGCCATAAATACAAGCAGCTTACAGCTGCTTTCATGCTGATTTGTACTTCGGGCATGTCCTCCCAGCACTCCCAGATTCTCCAGACCGAGAAACATTTCAGCTGCTTCTTCACACACTCCTGTTCCGTTACACTTTTGCCACCCTACTGCACCGAGGACTCTGTCCAAAGACCTGCACTAATACCTCATTCTTCTGTTTTCACATTTCTGCATGAGACCTCCATAAAAATACATGAGCACATGAACCTCCTCCACCAAAACAGCACCCAGAATCCTTTCTACCATTTATTTTTACAAATATTGATGCATTGAAGCAAATGATCTCATTGTATTCTACAATGGTATCAATGAACTTTAGCTTTCTCCAGTATATGAACATAAAGGGACAGATTATTACCAAAACCCATGAATACAGCAGAGGAGATTTTGTACTCACTTAACTCTCAACATATTTTGCAGCATCCAACTTTAGAAATTAAAAAGGACACAACCCTTCTCCTAGTGTGTGAATATTGGTTTTCTAACCTATTTCTTCATTTTCTATGAAAACTTCTTTAGATTTAGCTTCTTCATGTAGCTTCTAAAAACAGGCAATTGTAACTTTTTGCAATAGAAACAGTAATAAAATAATTCTGCATTATTTACTTTGCATAAAGTTCCTCCAAAAAGGCTGTGACTACTGTATTGCTGGTTCACCACGGGAAGTGACAATAAAATATTCTGAAATCAGTTATGAGAAAGGTTTGCTGAAGCCCCTGTGAATACAGCAGACAATGAAACTACATAAGTCAGAAGCCAGGAAGCCTCACTTTTAAATATAGTTTACACAATAAAAACAACTGCTTCTGACCAATTTCCAGGTCTGAGATAGCAGTAGGAACAAAATAAAGTTTCAAGTTGGCCTCTGGCTGCGGTGGTGTCGGCTCAGTTCTGAGCACTATCAGTTCTTAGCATAGGATTAAGTGCTTTCACTTCTGGCCTCTTATCATCCGAACATCAAACGCAGGGTGTAACAGCATGGATATAGAAATTTTGGTCTGTGCACTGTTGTGATCTAAAAGAGCAGCCAAAAAATCTCCACAGCACAAGGAACAAATGAAAACACTTCCTTGATGGAGGGTGAAAGAGGGGGGCTAAAGAAGAATTGGGTGGGGTTTCCCAGCCTGAAATGCAGTTGCCTCCCACATTCTGATGCTGTAAGTGCTCCTTGAGACTCTAAACTACTTCAAAACTATGCATCTCTGAGACCATGCCTAGATCCCCACTACCAAACTCCTTGGCATAACAGAGACCCAAGTGCTTTATAACATCTGCTTATGCTCTCTTTGTGCTCTCATAATTTAAAGATGGCAGTCTCAACTGCTCTCAAAAACTCCATTTACTGCACAGTCTGACACAACTTTAGAGTTCATGTAAGAAAAAACACGTAAAAGAAAAACATCTTGGCTGAAGAATCTGTAACAGCAAAAAAAGCAAACCAGAAATTAAAAAGAAAGGAGAGAGAAAAAAAATAAAAAAATAATCAACCCTTGGCTGAAGATCCAAGGGAAGCAATGGATTTTAAACATGCAAGGGAAAACAAATCTCTTTTTATTATGGAAAATACAATTCAAGAATTGACTAAAGAGTGTGAAATCAAATGTCAGTCAAGCAAAAGAGAATGCAGTGGAATGACTTCATTCCTTCTCGTTTCATAAAGAAAATGTAAATATAGAGCATTTAATTTCTCAATAGAGAAATGTTCTTTTTATTGAAATGTTAAGCAGGGATTAAAGATACAATAGGTTATAACTCAATCCATACTTATGTTTGGTTTTCTCGAAGCATGACGGGACATTTTGGCATGAGCGGTTTTTTTCTCAGTTACCACCTCAAATATCAGGTTCCTTTAATTCTACACAGTTTTTGTCATTCAAAATAAATTCAGTTTATTACTGTCTTTTTAATGCTACTTCAAGTACAGTTGAACTACACTCAGAAATGGTGAAAATGGCAGCTTTGAATTGCTAAATGACATATTCTCACAAAAGATCTGAGTGTGCCAGGGGCCACATATTCAATGTCCTAATATTAAGATAGGCATCTCGGTCATATGAGTCTTTACACAGCTTGAGTTTCTTTCTCTGCAAAAATACTCCCAGAAGCAAAGTTTTACCCTGTCCAACACGAAATATAACGTGAGCCTTTGCTGGAAAAAACTGCATGTAACTGCACTGAACGTTTTGCTCTTCCAGCTGATCCTGACAAATGGTACTGCAAACCGTTTGTGTGCCTCCAACCCAAGCAAACACAGCAACTACCGGAGAAGAAAACAGCTCCAGTGAGTTTGCTGTTAGTGCAGCACATCAATCAGACCTCCTGCGAACTGCAAACAGCAAGCAGCCAAAGCAACCAGGTTATTCCTGGTAAAATGGCCATGCAAAACACGCTTAGCAGTATTTCACGGGCACATTCAGACCAGACAAAAGATGGGAGCGGGAATTAAGTCATTGCAGTAAGAGCAAATGGGCTGTTCTCAGACTCAGTGGGTACAGTCTGAGTCTCAGGCTCCCAGCGTGGTGAGCCAACACACTAGCAAAGAACTGCAGGCTGTGTTTAAGCACGTCACCTTCCAGTTCTGTTTTGGTTTTGTCTTTGGCTGGGACAGGAAGCCACATTCCCTGCAGACTGACAGGCAACGTCACCTCAGCTCCACCTGCATGGATGGAGAAGCTCCTGTGCTCATCCTGTTGGCACACAGACTGGCAATGTACTTGGCTTCCCTGGCAAGGGGACTACAACCCTTCAAACTTGGCCTCCCCTGGGTCTCTGTCACAGCCTGGTACCAGCTTGAATGAATACATCTCTGCATAGGAATGGTTTAATAACCTTTTAAACTGGCTCCCAGTAAAACTCTTCCCATCAGAATCATAGAATTGTAAGGCTGGAAGAGACCTCTGAGATCATCGAGTCCAACCGTGCCTGTCTCCCTACTAAACCATATCACTAAGAAACTCATCTACCAGCCTTTTAAACACCTCCAGCTGTTCCAATCCCTGACCACTCTCTCAGTGAAGAAATTCTTCCTAATGTTCAGTCTAAACCTGCCCTGATGCAACTTTCAGCCGTTCCCTCTCGTCCTGTCACCCGTTACTTGCAAGAAGAGAGCAGCACCCATCCCGTCACAACCTCCTGTCAGGTAGTTGTAAACAGTGATGAGGTCTCCCCTCAGCCTCCTCTTCTCTAAGCTAAGCAACCCCAATTCCCTCAGTCTCTCCTCATAGGGCTTATTCTCCAGCCCCCTCACCAGCCTCGTTGCCCTTCTCTGGATGCGCTCCAGCACCTCAATGTAGCGAGGGGTCCAAAACTGACCCCAGTACTCGAGGTGCGGCCTCACCAGTGCTGAGTACAATCCCTGCCCTGCTCCTGCTGCCCACGCTGTTTCTGATACAGGCCAAGATGTCATTGGCTCTCTTGGCCACCTGGGCACACTGCTGGCTCATATTCAGCTGGCTGTCAACCAACACCACCAGGTCCTTCTCCAGGCAGCTCTCCAGCCACTCTTCCCCCAGTCTGTAACGCTGCATGGGGTTGTTGTGACCTAAATGGAGGACTCGGCACTTGGCCTTGTTGAACCTCATCCCGTTGGTCTCAGCCCATCAATCCAGCCTGTCCAGATCTCTCTGCAGAGCCTCCCTTCAGGGAGCTGTCCACTGGAAAATGGATCCGCAACTCACACTCCTGCCTTGTCGTTTCAATAAGAAACGTAGATTAGAGAAATGCTTTAGACTAGAGATGGCAATCCAGAGTAAACGAACACAAAGCTAGGGATTTTTCCTCAGACAAATTTCCATGTGTTCCCTAGTGGGACACGTTACAAGTTCATGCCCAAACACTGCTTCTGTTAAGAACAGCATCTTCACAAAAACTCCATCAGTCAGGTAAACAAGACAAGTTCAGGATCATTAATGTCATCCATCAAACAACTGTCAGCATCATTTCCTCTGAAGAGAGACTCTTTGGAGCACTGTGAGATGTTTCTGTGGAGGGGAGTATTTATCAGGCGAGTGAAGAAGCACCCAGAACCTCTCACACTGTGGTTTCCTCTCCCTCCCATATCCACACACCAGCTTTAAGGAGATACAGAAGGAACACAGTAGGGCATCGCTGACCTGAGCGTGACTGCACCTACACAGAGCTCCCTGAGAAAGTTTAATCCTTTCTTAGACGAGCTCATGCCATGCATGGATAATGTGTGCATGGTATTGCCATGCATGCAAAAGAGGGACAGGTCTATGCCAGGAGCCAGCATGAATCCCAGCCCTGTGATTTTAACCACTGCTGTCTGTCCCTGGTAGTTTTAACAGTTACTGTTCGAGACTCTTTCTTAACGTTGGCTTCCTTAAGCAGCTATGTTCAACCCAAAAAAAAATTGCAACATCCCAACTCATCATTATCCGCTCCCAAATCTAACATGTTTGTGGGCAATTTCTGAACTAAATGGTTTCTAAAAATCAAGGCTCATAGTTACTGCTTTAGGGATTAAAAGACCTGCTACTGAATCAAAAGCATGCTCTGTCAAAAATACCTTCTCTGTCAAAAATACCAGAAAATTCTGGTGCTTTAGTTATTGTGGTGGTTAAAATTGAACAAATCGCCTGTAATAGCCTCGTAAAGGACTGGAGTTGTTCTGCAGAGTAGGCTGCTACTTGGTGGCTTCATAATTACACCACGTTATGTGCAGATGCTTTTCCCTGAAAATGAATTTCAAACCACAAAACCAGTGACAATTCTCAACAGCAAATTGCTGTCACAGTTGCAGCATTATGAATGTACAGTTTTCTCATCAGAAGTCAGGTGATTCTCAAGAGTCAAATGAATTTATTATCCTGCTCTACAGAATGAAGCATAGAAGATGTCAAAAGGACACTGGAGCAGTTAATCTGAGCGAAGCCTGGGTAAGGAACCAGAAAACTCGTACATCGCCAAAAGGTAAAAGGCTGTACAAAAGGAAAGGTCAAAGCAAACAAGAAATAGATCACAATAGTTCTCTGAAATCATTTCTATCAAACATAGATACCCAGGAGGAAAAACAAAGCTCCACCAGCTTCAGTAACATGTTTCCTCTAGTGGCCAGGAGCACTTCCCTGTAAGTAAGGAAAATACGGAACATTTTTGCCTCTGCGCTAAAGGTTAGATCTAAACTACTATGATTAATAGTCTCTGCCACAGAGAACAGAAACACCAAGCTAGCATTTAGACAGGAATAACTAGACATTAAGACCTAGAAATAGTTGAACAGCATATGAACTATGACATCACCTATCAAAGACATGCAACTAAATATCCAAAGAAGGTCAACTTAGACACATTTCAGGTGCTGGAAATCCAAAGTAATTTGTCGGCTGTAAGCACAGTCCTGATACACTGTTCTGAGAACAATATGAAAAACAATCTGAGACAATCCCTACCTCGGCACTATCTCTCTTTGCCTTCAAGCTCAGCAAATGCAAGCAATAGCTGAGCCTCAACAAGATCTCAGAGTACATGTGTTCACACATCTGTTTGGAGTTTGACTGAGGAACGCTCTGAAGGTTGGTTGCACCGGGCAGTTGTTAGCCAAAAGCTGCTAAAATGAATCCAATTTCACCTGTGACTCAAACTCAGTTACCAGGACCCTGGTCCTCCTGCTCTGCTTTCCAGTGCCCGTGAGAGCTGTGGCAGCATCAGCTGGACAGAAGACACTGGCAAATAGGGAACACACTTCAGTTGTTCCATCACTGCTATGACAGTTTACCTTTCGCTGTAGTTTTCAACCATACTGATTTCAAAAGAAATGTAAAGAAAAGAATGTCATGTATCATGGAATTTTCTGTATCTTTGGCAGAAACATTCAAACCTGCCTTTTTCCATATGTGACAGAGTTTCCTAACTGGGCCACTCATTTTAATATGTTTTCACGTTTCACTAACACTAACCAGAAATTATGTAAAGCTCAGCTCTTCTGAATGCATGTAACATCAAAAATGTGTCAGGTATCTCAACAACAATCTGTTAGGAAAGCAGAATCTATATATAGGTTAATATCTCCTGAGCTCAGACGCATATTAACAGCCTGTTTTAGCTGTAACTACCACAGGATTTATCATGCTGTCGTCAGAAAGGTTGCCCACTCTTTACATACTTGGAATTTTATCCGTGATCTTATATTACGTTCAGGAAACACTTCTTTTGATGCATAGTGTACATTCAACAACTAATGCAAGCTGCTGTAGCATTCCCTACTTCAAAGTTGAAAGTATAAAGAATGACATGCTACACCTTCAGAAGGAATACTGACTTGACTTGGACTGCTTTCACAGGACACCACTGAATATATCTTGGCACTGATTTACAGAGACAACCCTTCAAAACAGCTCCTATCAAAACCAAGCAAAACATAAGTCTGATTTGGTCCCCACTGTTTATATTAATTTCCAGTATGCATCACAAAAATAGATGTTCTGTAATCACAGCCTGTCAGCTTGGTTCAACAAAATGAACATTTCTTTTAGTTTGTGTATACCTCCACCATCTCTGTATATTGGTTTAATAAAACAGTAGTTAATCTAAATAAGAATGTTAGCCTTCTGTCTCAAAATAACTCACCCAAGTTTGAGGAATGCTAAATTTTAGAACATATATGGATGATGAATGAGAGATATTTACAAGTTTCCAAATAAATTTAACTGGAAAAAAAGTACTTTGCCACTGATCTGATCTTCCTCTCATATCCAGTCGGTGGTTTCACAGGTATACACCTCTCCACGTAAAACCTCGGTTCCCTCAACACTGTTGTTTCCTGCACACTTTGAGACAGAAGATGAATGTTTAGTGAAGAGCATGACAGTGATTAGGCTCCCAGTGCATTTTTCATCTGTAGAGCATCTGGTAGAGCATCTCTACAGCTCTGCTCTCTCCTAGGGGAGAAGTCTCTAATTGATGTATTGAGCTCAGCAAAAAGGTATTGGATTTAAAATCTCAAAAGAGTGTCCAAAATTTATGATCTCAATAACTTATCTTTTGAGGGATAAAAATTGAAAAGTGCTACAGCTCTTCCCAATCTCAGGAATTATCTTTCCCAGAAAAATGCATTAAAGGTGAACTGAGCTTTCACTTGTTGGTTATGTTATTGAATTCACAGTTGAAAGAATTGTTTCTCTGAACTTTATGAAACAGTAAAATGTGTTTTTATTAAAATGAAAATAAATACATATTTTACCACTTCTCACTAAAATCCTTTGAAACAGGCACCACAGCCACATCCCTTCATGAAAAACTCAGCAGTAACACAGCAAAGCACAACAAAGTTGTTTCTTTTCCAGCCAGTATTTAACCTACCACACCACGAACAAAACTTATAAACTACTGGTAGTACTCAACTCTCCCATGTACCCATTCCAGGGTGGCAGTAAGGAACTTTAAAGGCAGAGTGGACCTATTTAATCATTTGAAGAAGCACAGCAGAAAAGTCCCAGCTAAAGCTCTCAGTCAGAAACTAGCTCATCTGAACTCTCAGAACTCCAGGCCTTTTACAGTCTCACATAAATGCTTTTTAAATTACATTAAGACTCCTGGAGATGTAGTCCAATACCCTGCACGAGCCAGGGCAGCTGCAGCACATTGCTCAAAACTGTCCAGTCAGCCTTTGAATACAGCCAAGGTGAACTCTGACCTCTCTGGATGACCTGTCCCACTTTTCCTACAACCCTTGCAAGTAAAAAGGTTTTTCTTTTATATTTAAATGGATTTTGCTTATGTTTCAATTTCTGCTCATTGCCTCTTGTCCTATCACTGGGCACCACTGAGAAAAAAAACTAGCATTGCCTTCTTTATTCCCCTTCATCAGGTAATTATACACACTGGTAAGATGCCCTGAGCCTTCTCTGCTCCAGACTATCCAGTCTCATCTCTCTCAGCCTCTCTCCAGTGCATCAGACACTCCAATCCTTTATCCAGCCTCATGGCCCTTTGCTAGATTCATTTCAGTAAGTTCATGTCTCTCTTCTATTGGCATCTTAGTGCTGGACACAGCCCTCCAGATGTGGCTCACCACTGCTCAACAGAAGGCAAGGCTCACCTCTGCTGGCAACGCTCTGCCTGACACAGCCTGGGATGCCGTTGGCTGCCTTTGCCACAAGGACACGTTGTTGGCTTATGGTCACCTTCTCTCCCAGGACCCTCAAGTCCTTTTCTGCCAAGCTGCATTCCAGCTGGCCAGAAGGAGTTATTCCTCCCCAAGTGCAGGATGTTGCTGAGCTTCATGAACGTTTTGGCCTGTTTGTCCAGGCCAGCGAGGTTCATCTGAACAGCAGCAAAACCATCTGGTGTATCAACCACTCCTCTCAGTTGTGCTCCTTGAAATTTTCACCTTCTGAATTTGAAAGCTACAGTAAAGTTAGATGCACAAACTTGGGGGGCATTCCACTAAAGAAAAGTAAATCTGTCATCTGCAGCTAAACTTATTTCTCTTCTACACTTGCAGAATGACCTCACAGAAATTAAAGATTTCCGCAAGCTTAAATTCACTCATATAACCACTCAACTTAAGTGTAATCACTAGAATAAGATTACACTGAGAAGTCTCCCTTTGGGTCTAGCTTCCATCTGGGATTTTTGTTTTACATTTTCCAGTTGTCTGCAGAAGGAATATCTGTTATAGACACAAAAGAATTATATCTATCAACACTCAGTTATTCAACTAGCAGACCTCTGCTTACAGGGAAAGAGGGTAGCCATAATCTAGAGAACATTTATTGTATGACTGGCTACAGTATGTTCTATGTAGGACATGAAGACTATCAGGCATGCACCCAATTAAGCTCTATGAAATACCTAGTCCTTTAAAAAACAGGCAACAAAATTTCATCCATCCAGTTTTGGTTTTCCCTCCCCCTCGCTTCTCCTCTTTCCCTGATATCTGCTAAAGCTGTCAGATATTCCCCTTCCCAAAGCCTCCCAGCTTCACTAACTCCTACTATCTCTAATCAACAACTATTTACCTTACATTTAAATCCATGCATTGCTATACACACACAGATCTCAGCTTCTAAGCTATCAACTTCTGCACTGAAGTCCTGCAAAAAACTTCACATTTGCACCTGCACAATTCACAAGCTCTCCTCCTTATACAAGCACACAGCCAAAGCTGCAGTACAGCAACACTGCAGTCTAACCTAAATTCAGTAATAGAGACTGAGGCAGCCCAAATCCCACTACATAGCTGAGAATGCCCCATGTAATAAGCCAAATAAAAAAATCCTTATTTAGGTGATCCAGCAAGATCACAAAATCACAAGTGTTTCCAGCAATACTGTATAACTTGCAGGAGAAGACTACTGTGCTAGAGCACAGCTGACTTTTCAAAATACTATTGCCTCCAAAGTTTCTTCTCTTTTTTCATGCTGTCTTGTGTGGTTGCATAAAATCATTCTGTGAAACTGAATCTAACACCCCATCCATTCACCCGTTAATTAAGGAAAAACAGAAAATGTGGAAAGATTGCATTATGTACCAGTTGTGTAAGAGCCTTTGGAAAATTTCCAACTCTATTGAAACTTCCCTCATCAGAGGAAAGGGGGGGAAAGGGGTCAGAAAAGGCTTAAATTACCTTTCTGATTATGGAAAGGCTTAACACAATTCACATCACACATTAAAAAAAATCCTCAGAAGCTAAGCAAGGTTTCACAGGAGCCTGAGGCACTGTGAATGCATGAAAAATGAATTTAATCGTCAAAGCTGAGACTAGGAAGAACTGCTCTACATAACAAAAAAGTTCTCAGCTGCATTATTAAAATCATTGCTTAAAAGATCAATTTATTTCAAACGGTCGATCCCCTGCACTAGAAGTTACCAAAGACACACGATCTAAAAGTCTTTATTAAACACAGTGCCCGTCTGCTATAACTGCAATGCTTATGATCATTTCATGTATTTGTGATTTTATTTTTATCTAAATGTAGACACAGGATGGCTGCAAAGCCTGTTAAAGACAGAAAGTGCATTGACAATATCAACGAACAACTTGCCTAATTGTAATAATGTTGCTATTTCTTTAAACTTGATATAAACCATTAGATTCCATTTAGTCCCCATTCTAAGCCAAAAATGGAAACCTGAAACACACAAAATAAACTGTACATACCCCACAGCTTTAATCAAAATACACTCTTCACTGGTTTCAGATCGGTTCCAGAAGACTAATATTAAACGAGAAAGTAAATCTGAAAGTGAAAAAATCACTCCTTCCCTTGCCAGCAATAATTTCTCCCCCACATGGAAGGAAGCCTATGCTACATACACCATGCATCCTGCATGATGCTCATGTAAGAATAAGAAGAATTAAGGACTGAAGCAGATTCCTATGCCTCTTCTCAGAAAGCTTAGAAAAAAAAAAACAATCAGAAAGTGTAAGAGCTTTGCTTTTCAGTCCCACACTTCTTTCCCACCCACATATCTTGTGTTCTGCTGATAAGAGGTCAAATTCAAAAAAAGACAAAACAACCAAACAAAAAAACCCACCCAAAACAAAAGAGGAGCCAAATTTAAACAATTGTGCCCAACTAGAGGAAGAAATAAAGGAACCACAAAAGGTAAGAATTCCATACACACCTTGTCCCCAATAGACAGTAAGATTAATGTAGGCATTTGGCCTATGGATTCCACTTACATGTAATCTACATGATCAAGAAATGCAACTTCATTTCACATGACCATACCACCTCAAAACATCTACCGCGTTTTCTGACTGAGCTTAAAAAAACATCACTCAATTTGATTTACGTCTCTCCATTTTTCTATCTTCTTTTAAAAGCACATCAAGTTACTAAGGCACATGACAACAGACCGCCCAGCTCCTTTAATATCCCATCATCTGTATTTGCCTCCACTTAGAAAATGTCATTTTGAGAGTCTACTATTTGTGAAACACTCTGATATCAATCTTAGCAATGAGGTTTTGGACCTATAAATAACAGAAGACCCCCTTGCTGCTTCGCTAACTGCACTATCGTTTCCCAGTAACTATAGGAAACCAGATGAAATCTGGATCCATTCATCTCTGGACCCATTCATCAAAACATAGAATATATCCTTCTTTCAGTTAGGAAGACTGTGCTGGTAGTATCTAAGTTGGTAAACAGAATGACATTTCCCACTGTTACAATGTGAGATCATTTATCATACCTGCTGATAGCAAGCCAAAAACAAGTAGAAGAGAAAAACAACCAGCAGCCCAAAATAATAATCATAAAAAAAAGAAGTCTATTTCTCCTTCTAATTAGGAAACATGGGCATTTCTGAAACAGAATAACTAGTGTTTGCCATGACGATTCCCACTATATATGCTCTGTAACAGGGAGTAACTATTAAGTTGAAGTTTCCAACACAAAACAATATACAATGACCTGTTTTTAAATCACAACAGACATATACTCAAGATGGCAATTCTAGCTCAATACATTTAGGCTCACGGATTTGGAGATGTACACACAAATGTGTTTACTTTGGTAATTCAATTTCCTAACAAACACCTACAAGTGAAATGCTCTGAACGCAAGAATGACGTAAGACAGCAATGTTCTTACAGAATACAGTTTTAATTGCAATATAGTGCCTCAAATAAAGCAGAGATAAACCTGGAAATGACAAGTGTGTTAATGACTACTCATCTATAAAGAAATTTTCTCCTAAGTTCATAATAAACAAGACCTCCTTCTCCAAATATCATCAGTCTGTTTCTTCTGGTGCTCTGGAAGCTACTTCTCCAAATTGGAAAGCTCCATAAAAGCTGCCTTTATTTTAACATCTGTTATCAAAGTTTGCTAGCCATAATAATTGCAGTCATGCTACAAAAATAACAAGTAAAGGAAAAATTAAAGGCTAACTCTCCATCTTTGATTTGGTACTACTATGGAATATACTGCTTGGATAAGCTACAATAGACTGTGCAATCCTTCTGTCATGAAATACCACAGCATAAGCTAGAAACAAAAATAAACAGCTGGACTGTGAAGATTTCCAGTTAAACACACAGGGTACACGAATGCTTCAAGATTCACACCTACACTGCTCAGCAGCTAAGAGTAACAACTGCACCCAACGTGCCAGTGATATTTTCTGCAGGATTGGCTGGGAGTATCCAGGTATTGAGCTCTATGTCCAGGAAGAGGAAAGCCTTTTATCTCCCATTACAGTGCGTAACTGACGATTGCTGATGCAACAACCATTCAAGGTTAGGCATAAAGTTAGTTGCAAGGTAAATGAAGTCTTTGTTAAATTTAACTTCAGTTTTCAACTGGGAATAACATAACAAAGTTTACGCAAGATCACACGAAGTCCAAGTAATCAAATTGTAGCAGCTCTTGATACACAACTGACGATTTCAGTCTATTTTCTGCAGTCAGAAGTTTTCACATGGAAGCTACAGACAAATGGGCTTGTACCTCATCGATATTTCATAATTTATAACAACTTCATAAGAAGCTGGGAGACAGAGCAGAGGTACTAGTTAGCAAGATTCAGTCTGGAGACAGACTGTGTATTGAGGTCCTCATAACACTTGCACAATAGTTTACTATATCCTCGTTACACACACTAAGTCTGGTCAAGAAGGAAAAACAAGCTAAGTAAAACCACTGTGCTTGTTGCTGTTGTGAATGTCTTAATGTGATGGGAAGACAAAAACATAGCAAACTAAAATGCATAAAACCCCACCGACGGTAACTGGGTTGTTCTGGATTTGTTTCTCACTCAGTGCCGCCGGGCTTAAGATTTATGAAAGTGTTGAACTAAGGTAAAGGGAAAAAAATAATTTGAAAACAGCACTGCCATGGACACATCAGGTCCAACAATAGAGACCATCATTCCTACATGAGTACACTGCAGTTAGAAAAACAAACAGGGCAGATTCATAGTTTATAGAAGGAGCTGAGCTTCCTAAGTGTTTAACTAGGAAATTATTAAAACCCAGCAATTTTTACCTCCAGAGGGGAGTGTGAGCCTTCTATGTGGGCTCAGCAGTGTTTTCTCTTTATTTGTTGCTTGTCACAATTACAAACTTTCAGTAAGGAACTGAACCAGCCATGGTAATTTAGTATGAGATAAAGATCTATGAAGCCAGATGGTAGCTCACATTCTAGCAGCTACAAATTGCTAAATTGGCATGGGAAATCAAGATAGTTATCAATTCATTATTATTATTCCAGGTTTACCATTCCTTCTCTATTTCTGTCTTAACTATTTAAGCCAACCTATACAGACATTTTAGCTCATGGATGGTAATTTTCATGGCTGAAACTAGGTCCCTGTGTACTGCTCAAAGTAGGGATGGCTATTTCAGACTTCAGTCTATGAATGTAAACATTTCCTCCATCATACATACTAACAACTCAGGAAAGTCTCTCCTCTAACCTTCACATTTCTACTACCCCCAAAACAATTTCCTAAGACATTCATGTTTCACATCCAAAGCATAAACATAAAAATTGAAGCCATTATCACTGACAAAACCTCCCATTGTTTCATTTGAGTTACTGCTTAGGTGAAAAACATATTTACTGAAATTTGACCAAGTCTGATGACCTCTTCCAGCAGCCAATAATCAAGGTAGAAGAAAAAGGTGCTTTGTTTGACCATTCAAAAGTGCATCAGCTTTTTTATTTTGGCCAGGTCAGCTTTTAAAAAGCTATTTTATTTTCCAAGGCTCAGACCTGCTGCACAGACTGGACATGTCTGCGCAGTGTCCGCATTAAGCTCTTTAAATGCTCAAGTGAACAGGACGAACTCAGAGGAGGAAATGAATTCACAACAGGGGATCCTCTAGTTGATTAACTTCACCCTCAGTGGTGGATGTCAGTCACGTTAATTGGAATCAATACACAGCAGTTAGGGGGGCACAGGGATAATCAGGCAGGGCAGGGCGACAGGCCCATCAGTTCCTAAAATAAGCTATCTGTTAACAAGCTACAGTGGCATGTGACAAACCTTCCCTGCAAAGGAATGCAAAGCATCTCCAAAATTCCAATTTAACACACAAATAAAGATAATTTGGCAACACTTAGCTAACAATCTAGCAATAAAGGAAACAGTCATTACAAATTAAATCAAAGTTAAGCTGATCAAAGTAGTAAAATGTGAAATTAGGCTCCCAGAAAAGCTTATAGTAAATCCTTGATCCAACTTCCACACTGAATAAAAAGAGAAGCTAAAGTCTTAAAATCCTGCCATAGATAATTTTAATTATGTCCAGCTGCAATTTCACTGTACACCTACATCTGAAATGCAATGCACAGTTTTGGAAGCTGTAATACGTCACAAGATAAAAAGCAATGAAATCCCAAACATTTTCTACTTTTTAGATGAGAAATCACCCGAGACAGCCATTAGAACAGACACGTCCTAAGCATCTCTTCTCTCTTGCATCTCTAGTCTAGCACCATGCCTCCTTACTCCCACTCCACAACCCAGCACACTATCTTGATCTGGAAGGGCAAGATTTGCTATGTCTGATACACAGGGTGCTGGAACAAGCCACCTCCAAGTGTTATGCTGGACACAGAAAAGCCTCTTGGATGGATTCTACTAAACATTCCTGTTTGCAGCATCAGTCACCTTTCCACAAAACATGGCCTGGTACTGGCACACGGGCATGAAACACCAGACACCAATCCCTGCTGTATAACCTGCTGCATATGAAGTAAAAAAATCTGTTTCAATACAACAACAAGACAAATAATGCACCTGTAAGAAAAGGTATCTTCGTTTCTTTTAGAGTACAAAATTCCACTGAATATGAGCTTCACAAGGCAATTTTTTCTTAACCTTTTAAACACAATACAATACAAAAGGGAGTAAATTAACCTTTGGCCAAAGGCTTTTGTATCTTTCCTCTGCTCCTTTAGGGAATGAAATGAATGCCAGATGTTTTATTAGAATGTCTTGATATTCTCTGAACTACAGCAAATATCTCCAAGACAGTATCAGGGTATTTTATTTATTATTACAGAGGCAGCAAATCATACTTAACAGATTTATATAGAATCTGTCACCATCTACATGCTATCGTCCTTCCCTTTATACTTAACTTAGCCTAACCAATTACACGCACAGATTAAGATCACAGGTTTTTTCCTCCTCAGACTTACACAAAGACTTTGTGAGATATGGTTAAGGACTTCAAGGTGGGAGGTTCTCTGCTAGCCTCCTTGGGCATAGAAAATGTAACAAAAGGACAGAAAATAAGGGCATCCTATTCTTTACAGTCAATATCAACTGGTCATCCCCTCTGCAAATAAATGTATTTTACACAGGCAAAAGTTGTTAAAAGAGCTCTTCAGTGAACAAAAAGCAATGACTTCCATTTCAAAGTCAAAGCTCTACCTTCTGAGTTTCTGCCATCTGCCAGTACTAAAATACCGACCCCCATCATCGAGCAGGTCAGTCCTGCTGTTGTAGATGATGGTGTCCTTCCATCCACCATAAGCTCACTTGGATGTTACGGGAAGGAGAGACGTTCAATTTGCTAATGCAGAGAAAATGGCTTTTTCAAGCTAAGAGACTCAAAGCCATGTGCACTTTGCAATGAAATGTTGTTTTAAATTAATTACAAAGAAAGATTACTGATATCACTCTGCGCTTTGAGAACTCTAAAAGCATAATTTCCCAGTTCACTGGGTTTATGCATCAATGTGTCCTCTGTTTCTCTAAAACCATGTATCAGAACAGCAGCCTTAGCTGATAAACCCAGGGCATGTGAAAGACATTGCAACCAAGTATTGGACTGTTAAGGGTTCTCAAGGCTTTTCTTAGGAAGTAATCTTCCCTCACCACTCTATGTAAAGCAGCAGATACGGTATTGAGCTTTTTTTTAAGCATATTATTTGCTTAATTTAAGGTGTCACTGTGTTCTTCTGAAAATGGTTCTATCTTCAGTAAGAACATGAACACAAAGCGTGGCCGAGCCTATGCAGGCCCAGCACCCATGAGGAGATACACTACCTCCTCCTCAGAAAAGTTTCCAGGCCTGTACCCCACAGTGCCTGGCCTGATGTCAAGTTTCTGAGAGCTCTGGCCAGAATAATCCACACCATCTAGTGAAAGTGCACACTATCTCTAGACTTTCAGTTTCTTTGTCTACGAAAACACTGAAATTACCACACCCAGCTGAATACTTTTGAAAGATCTTCAAAAGAAATGGTGTGCTTTATACATATCTTACAAAAAAAAGGTCTGTCCACACAACAGTAATAACTGTCTTTAAAACAGACATTACAGCACTCTGTCTTTGGGCATCTAAGTTAATTTTACTCCCATTCCCACATCAACTACCTCAACAGACAGAATCGACACTTGCCAAGAGAAGACTCAGATGTCAAACCAAGAGACTTGCCTGCACAGGCTATAATAGCACTGAACATACAGTGTACAATATAACAAAACTGACTGGATTTCATCACCTCTCTACAGTCTTAAGCTTCCAGCCAATAATGCAGATACTTGGACATTTCTCAAGACTACTGTTAAGCACTGGCTTAGCTGGTATGACTTTTTTCCCTGGTCAAATGATGCGTATATGAAGTTGCATTGGCTTCAGTAAATAATCCACTTTAAGACAAAATTCCTACGGGAGAGTCTCAATGTTCACACTACTTATTCTATCCTTTTAGTTTAATAACTCTTTTCATCAACTAATAGAAGTGATCTGGTAAGTTAAAGTAGCTGATATTGTTGGCACTCCACTGGGTGAGCAGAACAAAAAAAATTATCCTTTCTCTCTGTAGAAGGCTAATTTACTTCCCTAACTTAAAACCTGCAGGCATTTCACTGTAACACCACATGCAAAGCACTACGCTATATTCTATACCCCAGGGACAGGCAAAGCAAAGCATGACAATCAAGTAGAGTTTGAAAATTCAAGTAGCATGCCCTATGGTTGAAGTCCCTACAGCAGATGTGGGATCCTGCATGCAAAGGACACTCGGTAAGGGGGTAAGAGAATCAAATGCCTTCACTAGAAAACATCTGTCATCTCTGTGCTCACTGGTGGCCATGCTCATATTTTCAAACTGCAGAACCCACTGAATTTCCATTTACATGTTATGAACTCAAACACAGGCCCCTCCTGTCTATCCCCTGTTATCTCCTGCTTTACACTTGTACACTCTGGTAACACTGACCAATGCCTGCTCATTTCCAAGGGGCGACCTTTGCAAACAGAATTCAAGCCAACCTAATATAAACTGAGATAAATCATAGAATGGTTTGGGTTGGAAGGGACCATAAAGCCCATCCAGTTCCAAACCCCTGCCACGGGCAGGGACATCTCCCACCAGACCAGGCTGTTCAGGACCACATCCAACCTGGCCTTGAACACCTCCAGGGACAGGGTAACCACCACTTCTCTGGGCAACCTGTGCCAGGGCCTCCCCACCCTCATTGTGAAGAATTTCTTTCTAATGTCTAATCTAAAACTCCCCCCTTCCAATTTAAAGCCAATCCCCCTCGTCCCTATTACTACATGGCCCTCTAAAAAGTCCCTCCCCAGCCTTCTTGTAGGCCCCTTTTTCTCAATAGTTTTAATTAAGTTCCAAACAACACCAATTCAACTACATCTAGCAAAGAGACAAGCAGTCTTGACACAGCACAGCAGTACAGATGAGCTGTCAAATTAAATAGCTTCAAAAATAACAAATTAGAGATATAATTTGAATTTCAGATAGCTTCTGAAGCAATGAACTTCTCTTTTAAAAAAAAAATCAAGACTAAGGGGATCTTTTGGCATTTTAGTCCTCAACCTGGAATACTTTATTAAAAGTACACATGGATGAAACAAAAAAATGTAACATTTTTACATTATGTGCATCATAGGATACTTTTTGTATTATTTTCATACTTTAATAATCAAAAACTATTGCAATTCATTTCTAGCATAGATATTTAAACTTAAGGGGTATTTGTCAACTTACAGAAAATCATAAGGATTTTTGTTCCACTGTCACAAATGGTTTCAATCAAAACTTGTGCCTTGTTTTAACAGCATGCACATTTTTGTATTGGCTGTATCATACCTAGAGTTTTATATCTAAGCCTTAGAAATATTTCTATAGGTGGTTTCCATTAACTGGAAAGGATTAATACAAAGCATTTTATTATTACAGCAAGTACAAATATGACTGTTTTATGCACAATGAAGAGAAGCTAATTCCAACAGAGTACAGTTTAACTCTAACTGCACAGATCTTGGCATAGCACTGGGACTGCCTAGGTCAGCATTACGGGTCTTGACCACCCGGAGAGATGTGAAGAGACTTATGGGGTAGGCAGTACCATGGCTCCTTCAGAGTGGAAGGGTGAGAATTAACTGTCATTACTGGCTGAAAACATTTAAATTACCTTGGGAACTGTTAAATGCCTCTAACTGATGGATGAAGCCCATTTTTCCCAAGGCAAGCGGCATTTGCACTTCTGGCCTATAATTGCATTGATGTTTCATTCTGGAGGAACTGAGCCTGTTACTGACACAAGGAATCACACAAAAGCAGTTAACGGAGGAATTCCTACTCTCAAAAAAGCAGCTTGAAAAGCACATGATTAGATGACCCATGTTTCTTATTAAGTGAATCCACACAGTATGAGCAGTCACTAACGTTAAGTATGTTAAACATTTCATTAAAGATTGGCGAAGTTATTCTAAGTCATTTCACATACACAAAAAAGGCTGTAACAGGAATAAGGGCAGGGTCTCCTAGCAAAAGAACGCTTGACCGTGATATTTCCTGGAACAGCATTAAGAAGGATGGTCCTAGGATGAAAAGAGCAAACTGCCATCGTGATTGAGTCAAAGTGCTGCCACTGCTAAACACTGTAACCAGGCAGGGTTTCTTCAGGAGTTCCACATCACAAATTACATTTAATCCAAGCCGTGCAACTTGAAAAATCATGATGTTACCTTTTCAATTAATAAGATGAACACAGGATTAAAGTCTAAAGCAGAAAGGAACAAAAGTTGCTTCCTGAAGCAGTTGATGTGAGTTACTTAAGAATTTGGGGTTTTTTTTCCTTATTTATTTCCTTGAGAAACAAACCATATTTTTATTGAATACACATGGTACTCCATTCTTCATTGGCGTCTCTAAATATTATCTTAATAAAAGCAATACAACTAAATCCAAGTATGATTTTTGTAGTTCTTCTGAAATGTGTGAGAAATCAGCTCAAGTATGAAGAGCTGCTGAGCACAGGATTACCTGGGATTCAACTGTATACAGTTTGCATCTACAGATTACAAAGATCACCATGCCTGAAATTGTGCTTTTTAAAATTTCCTTTTATTTAAGCATTAGTATGTCAGCTATACGTTTTAGAAGGAAAGTAAATCAATCAACAGCTAAGTATTGGTGGGATTTCAGGGCTTGTCTGTTGTCTTTTCATTAAATCCCATCCTTAGTTGTTCTTTTGGGATTACAAAGCTCCTCTCAATTATTTTTGCCTTACCCTGAATTAGCTGAAGCTAAACAGCAATGGTGTTAACTGACAGTCCAGAATAAAACAGATTTGGCCACACACACCAGTACCAGCCTTCCTGCACCCTCTTCTCTCCTGGCAAGATTAGAAACCAAGTTTTACAGAAAGACAACTACAAAAGACAGTGTCCTAGAGGGAAAAAATACACACAGAAACTGCCCCGGTGAGGCAGGTAAGATCAATTAGGCAAAACAGTCTTCAGGGAGGGGTAAGGTACCTGAAAGTAAAAGTTGAAGATACTCCTCAGAATCCATCAGGAAGAAGCGATGAGGAACAACAATACTGCATATAAAAGCTAAGTAGGACTGCACTGAGAGGTGGTAGGAGAGAGAAGGAGACTGAAGAAAAGCACAAACACAGCAGCTCAAGCTTACCCAGTAAATAAATCTACAAATGCAAGAAATCAGCATTTAGACTTTCAATCCTAAACTCAGTTAAACAATACTTGTAAACAACAGGAAAACTGAGGCTATCTACTGACATGATGACATCAGAGAGTAGTCAATCACCTCTCTGCACCCTCAAGAACGCACAGGCTGGCTTTTTCATGCCCCCAAGACAGCACAGCTTCAGCACACACACTGAGGCTTCAGCTCCTGCAAGGATGCTGGGACAACCCAATTGAACACAGCAGCCACCTTGCACCAAATTCAGAGATTTTCCTACAGACACTAGGAGAGCTGAAGGGGTCAATCCCTGGTGTGAGAGAGAGAAGCAGAAGCCAGCTGCTGGAAACACAGACTGGAAAGCTGTCAGGCAAAGAAGAATCATGTGCACACGGGAAATCCAGCTTCTACATGCTTTTGGTCTGACAAATCCTAGCTTAGATGCTGGGTTTTTTCTCCTGTGGATTAGTAAATCAGACAAATGCTTGCCCTATGACAATGACATCTGGTTTTGTTGTCTCTAAATATTCTCCAAGTCCAGTCAGCCTGACATAACATACATTAGGGTTGTGTTCCCTTTAATACGCATATTTTATCTGTGAAAGATGGACTGATTGCAAAAATTAATCTAGAGCATCCTAGGACTACTGCTGGAAAGTGTTTAACTCCAGTACTGGGATTAGGATTCCTCAGAGCCAAGACAAAAATGTCTTGTAGAAGATCCTTGGCAAAACCCACAATAATTGCACTCTGTGCTTAAAGACAGAACTAAAAGAGAAAAATGATGCTATCAGATTACTGATACACTCATCATCCAGTCAAAGCCAGATGCCTTCTCCTTACCCAGGTGCAGAGGCCTGAAAAAAGGTTAAAAAAAAAAGTTTACAACACAGCTTAAGCAGTCACAGAATTCTTGCATGTACATCATCATTTTACTAGCTACAACTCAACCACAACAGTAACCGTTCACGTCTCTACCTGGTTATTCATGGCAACGTGCAACCCAGTATTATATTTCACTCCCTGCCTACTTTCACTGTTGGACTCTGCTCCTGCCAATTTAACAACTAGGAGTTAGTTAAAAAGCAAGACACAGCAGGCTGAGCTACACACAAAACAACAATCTACAACACTTTGAAACCATAACAGAGGAAAATGTCTAAGCTAGACAAAGATAAGCACCACTAAAACAGCCCAAAAATCTGTTGTTTTCAGTCAGACTGCAGCTATTAAAGCATTATTAAAGCATAAAGTTGTCTGACAGACATGGAATACCTACCTTCTCTCAAATGACTGGCAAATTTGGGCCTATTAAATACAGATAATGCCCAACAGCTGAATTCACTAATGACCCAAACAGATAAACTCTTGAAAGAGCTGCAGCTGCTGCAAAGGTGGGTATGCACTGTAAATGAAAATAAACCACTGCTGTATCTAAGAGCCTATTGACAAAGCAGCTTGTTAACTCCAGTGCTTTAAAGCTTTAAATATCTTTTATATCAAACTGGAATATTTTAAATCAGTTGAGCGTTACGGGGGGTGGGGGGTAATGCTGTTTTTTAATCAGTTTACAATTCATTTTTATTCAAGTACTTCATACATTTATTATTCTTTAAAGGTAAAATTACTCACACTCACCATGTATTCGCTTAATAGTAAACAAGCACTTTATTTTGGAAAGATCACCAGCATCAACCACAAAGACAATGCAAATCAGAAGGGTTCAGCCTTACTACTACTTGATAACTCTTTATATAGTTTTCTTGCTCCTACAAACCCTTTCCTAGGGCAGGCTGGGTGTGGAATGTCTTGCACCATTTACGTACTCCCGTATTGATACCTTTAGAGGAACTGTTACTTTCCGGTCCATTTGACATCCAACCCTATTGCACAGTGCCTTGGACTTCGTATTTGACAATAAAATCCACTTGCAGCCAAACTGGATGCACAGGGCATGCAAGAACTAGCACTGCATTGGAAGTTATGTGTGATGTCTTGCACTGTAAATCTGAATCCCTGTCAGTGTTTCAACCTGTGAAATGCAGAGGGAATTTAAATAATGGTTCAGTTATGAGAGCAGGTGGTTGTTCAACTTGCTGAATGTTCATCCTGCTGTTAACAGCTTACACATTTATACTGCAGTACATGAAAAAGTAAAGCACTAGAAAGAATATAAGGTGTTAACAACCACTACAAAATATTTCTGCAAGGGTACATTTCCTCCATTTCCCATCAACATAAATTCTGACAACAAATAACAATATTAATCCATGCATTCATCTTTAGCATCTGCTTTTAATTTACACATTAATAGAAGGCTATATTTCGTGATTAGGTTTTCTTATTAGTGATTGAATCAATATTTCTGCCCCTTTAGTAGTGTCATTTCATTAGTTTCCTGAAGCTGATTAAGTTTATTCAGATATTTCAAAAGGAGACCGTACTCTATTTAAACAAACAGACAACATGCTGCTTCACAGAGACTTCATGCACATCTGCATCTCCTTAAGTGGGTTTACTCTTTCGTTAGCAGCATGGCCTTCACTTCCCATCTAACAGGCTGAATTAAGTTTAACTCACAAGCAAACACCCCATACTGCTGGGTACTCCAGTACACCCATGTAACCAACCACCATGCAACTGGAAAAACCACACAATGCCCACAGCAAGGTCCATGTTCTGTCACCCAAAAATCATTTTTTCTACGGCTTGCTGAAATAAACCCTACACTTAGGACTATAGGTGCAAATTCTCTGCAGTGATCAAGTCTTTGGGAACATTAAGTAGTACATAAATTTGCAAGCCTCTTCAATAACACATCAAAACACACAGAGTCATACTTAGCAACACACTGTAAACACAGGGGTGTAGCTAATGCATTTTTCATCCAAATCTGAAATTAGTAAAACTCTTACAGACAGTGGAGAGAAACCCTGACAGCAGCATTCCTTACTAGTGCTCAACTGGTACTGTCAAACACTAATGCAGACGTCATCTGCAGCTTAGAAAGCCTTTAGGCAGCAGCTTTACGCTTAGGGGCACAAAGAACTGTGCTGACAGAAAACTTTTAAGCTACTCCTAAATTCCTCTGCAGTTCTATGAGTTAGGAAAGAAGCTGAAAATCAAATTCATGATGATGAGAGGGACCGAGCACCTGATCCCTTTGGAAATAATTCACAGCTTTAGATATACTGACCGGTTTCCCCTGCCAGAGATCAGAGCCCTGACGACAAAAATGATCATGGGAGCACTCCATAATCCCTTCTGCTGGGTTTGGTCAAGCCCTCTTTACTGGCTGACTTTCCACTGAAGCACAGTAGGGAGCACAGAAAAAGTCCTGCCCCTGCTGAGCCCAGCACGGAAAGCAGAAATTGTAACGTTCTCATCATGAAACAGGGGAGATTTAGATTAGATCTCAGGAAGAATTTTTATACTGTGAGGGTGGGGAGGCCCTGGCCCAGGTTGCCCAGAGAAGTGGTGGCTGCCCCATCCCTGGAGATGTTCAAGGCCAGGCTGGATGGGGCTTTCAGCCCCCTGATCGAGAGGGAGGGCGGCTGGAAATGGGTGAGCATTAAGGTCCTTCCGACCCAAACCATTCAATGATTCAATGACTCTATTCTATGATTCATTCAATATTTCAGATGGTTTTATACATTTTCACTTTCACAACTGTGGACTCTAGGAAGATTTATTTGCCACAAAATTGCAGAATTATAGTCTTAAAAAATTAACAGGACTTTAGCAATGTACTGTGTAGTGATGAACCAGGAACCCAAGGGCCTGGGAACATGCCTGTGGATTGTGAGACTCTGGTTTCTATGGGATTCCTACGGAAGGATTATGAACTTCCTGCTGTCAGAAGCCTCCAGTTTTATGTTGGTACAAAACCAGGTCCTCACAGATATGCTGTTTTTTAACAAAATAGCAAGATAAAGGTGGAAAGTGGAGAACCAGGATCTCTTTTAAAGCTGGTTATTTGCTGTGTGTTTGTCCTGCAGGTAGCTGTTGCCGTGCATGAGCTTTACTCCTGTTAATCCCTTCATCACACTGATTTTTTCCTGCTGTCTCAATAATTTGCCATGTTTATTCAATTACTAATCAAAACAATGGATTGTTGAAGAAATTTTTTGCTGCTTAAAATTTGTTTCTTTTTTAAAAATTACTCTGTAATGCAGATATTACTTTTGCAATTTCACAATTTCTTAAGCTGCTCGAAATTAAACCAGAATTGTGTTTCAGCTTGGCAAGATTTAAATTGTAGCACTGCCACAGAAGTTTTTGATAGCTGGAGTAAATAAAGTGATGCTGTAAAATACTTCTCTCCTTCCAAAATAGCAGTGAAAAGTTAGCTGTATGTTGAAGGGCAGTTCTTTTGGAAAGTGGTTGGTCTTTATGGTATGTTGCTTAAAATGATGTAAATGCACTCAGAAATTGCCAAGTTGTAGATTTCGTTGTGATTAAGTGAATTCACAAATTATACTTCATAATATATTTCAACCTCTCTCTCTCTGCTTTCCCTGGGCAGTAGCAGGTTTTTTTCTAAGGTGCTAAGCTTAGTTTATAAATGGGGAATCTGTAAGGAAAGAATGCTATCTGCACTGACTCACTCTGGTGTCTGGTCTTTGTTCCAGGCCTCATTGATGACAAAGTATGCTATGAATTTAGAAAATCTATGGTCCTGTAGAGGTGGCAGATTGCTTTCTGGTCTTCCTTCACTGTTTGTATGCGTGTCAAGCTTTCCTCTTGACCTTTTCTACACCAAGTTTCCCTGGCAGAGCAGAGCAGTGGCACAGGTGTGCTGTTTCAGGCAGGAATGCAGCCCTTCTGGGGTATCATTTTGTAAAACTCTTGCTTTCCTCCCTTTGCATTCGTAAGTATGAGTTATCTCTATTTTGATTTTTTCCATTAGCCTGAAGAGCTTATGCAGTTGGTAAACTTTTAAAATACCATATACAGACTGAAAAAAAAATGCATGTTTGTGATTTTTGTATGTTCTTGTTTAATGTAAACTCTGCTGACTAATTAGCAATCACCTTTTTTAAAACATGAATGAATGTAAATTACCCGGTTTCATTTCAATTTGTACATTATAAGTGCAGTTCAACAGGTAGGAAAGCAGCATTCAAAGTCTCCTGTCTGCTGCATATTCCCTGTGCACTGTTAGCTACAATTCCCAAACATTATGCCCTAAGGCCAGTTCAATGCCTGTTGAATAATTATAGTTTATGTATCTCATGCTCAGTGCTGGTTACCAAACCTATGAGGTGGCATTCATCATGCATCGGGGGCTGAGCTACTGTTGATCAAAAACATTAATTGGGAATATCAGTATTAGTCAAACTTTTTTGATTATTCAGTTAAACCTTTTTTGTGTGCTACAGGTACCTCAATTGATTTGCCTTCAGCTGCTTTCTGCATTTTTTTCCATTAGCTAATGGACCTAACGCTAACTCTGAGGATTCATGCAACTCCCTGTCCTCACTCATCCCAAAAACTGATACCACTTTGTGGGAGGAGGAGAATTTCTGGATCTGTCACTTGAGAATTACATGGACAGCCTAGTATGAAAGTTTCCTTGCCAGCTCTAAAGTTTAATATTTCTTTTTGTGCAAGGAAATGAGTTAGTCAGCTCCCAAAATAGTTGACTTGGGTGTAAGACTCCAAGTAGGTCTTTGAAAAATAATCAGGTTTTTGTCATGCACGTTGATGTGCATAAGTGCTCTATATATGGGATTTGGGTATGCCAGATGGCGTATCAATGCCTCTAAGAGCTATGTAATTAATTTGTTTTGCTTCCTTCATCTCCCTTGACAAGGGCAACTAGACAGCAATTGCTTCCCTGTCAGGAGTGAGATTCAGTACGAAATGGAACTCTCCCATTAAAAACCTAGGTCAGCAAATTATTTCCACAGTCCTGTACCTGGTGCTTTTTCTTTTCAGAAGACAGGTAAATGAGTGAAAGAGAGGGGAAACATCTCTGCAGAGTAGTGGCTAACAGCCTTGGTGTCTGATGCAGTCTGAGTGAATAAACTCACAGCAATAATTTAGGCAATCTCGACGTGGAAATTTATTTTTATTGCTAAGTAAATATGGGCTTGGTTTAGAATTGTCATTAGCTTTGCTCTGGATAAGTGTCTACAGCATTATAGAAATTCTAAAAATAACAGCTGACAAAATATAGAACATGCTCTAATTTTTCTTAATGTGAGGTGATGCCAACAAAGCCGTAATTACTTTTCTTTGGGCTAATTCTATAAAACGTGAGTCTGGATATTTTTTTCTTCTTTCCCCCTCAACTTTTGCATATAGATAATATCTTTCAAAGCTTTTAGTAAATTTAATTCTTTTGGTCCTATTTTTTAGATTAATTTCTCTGTAGATGTGAACCCATTTCTCATCCGTAGCGTGAAGTTCAATTATATGATTTCTCACAAACTCTGGAAAAACTTTTATGACTGTACTTGTGGTTTTTTCCAACAGTTTTGTGTATTTTTATCACTTCTGCCATTGGAGTGCTGTTGTCTACCAAGAAATTAATCTGTATAGTCCTTTTGCTAATCTAATACAATCCCTGCTGTCTCTTACTGTGTGAAATTATGTTGTTACTTATCAACTAATTTTTGAATTGAAGATCTGCTGCTGCTGAGAGAAGAAACCAGAGGAGGTGTTTTGTAAAATCTTTCAGGGTAGCAGAGACAGAAGCCCAAGTACCTGGCCATAGATACTTGAAGTGTTCTTATCCCTTTGTTCAGCTGCCATTCTCCTCGTAATGCAATCCTCAAGATGAGGAGCGTGGTGTCAGTGTTGGAGGAGTCGTAGGTATCCGTGGAACAGCCCAGGAATGAGGGCCAGCCCGGTCGGAGGCAGCGGCTCCGTCGCACAGCGTTGTGCTCTCCACTCCCCTGTGACATTTCAGTGCAATCTTGACAGTGTTTTGTCTTCCCCGCTGTGCAGGGACTGAGGGTGTGTAGATGGGTAATTAAACTTTGAACCAATAAACAGATTTGAGAGGCTGGTGCTTTGAAGAACGGGAGATCACAAGAACAATTTCCTGTTAGTTGCTTTGCTTCAGATACAGCTTAACGTGGAGGCTCGACTGTGTTAACTTTGGCTGAGCCCCCTCCTGGCATCCAGCAGCAAGTTAATTGTTGTGTGATGAGCAAATACCACACCAAACCACACATTTTCGTGTCAAGTCAAATTCATTAAGGATTTTTGCTAAACTGATTGGGTTGATTTGTGCTGCAATATAATATATTCCCTTTTCCAATGCTCTTTGTTTTCTTTTTTAACAAAGATAACAAAATGAAATTTGCCTCTATTACATCATACGGATTAACACCTCTAAATTCACAGTTAGTACGACCCGTGCTCTTTCACTATCTTATCTTACAATGAAATTGGGAGCAAATGAGCCTAAAAAAAAATATTAGAATGCAGTCTTACTTGTTGATACTACTTTAATCATACCTGTATATATGACAATGTTGCCAGTCACTTAGCATCATGATCTCCATCAAAGCAGACAGCCCACCATCCAAAACTCATTACCTCTAGTATTTCTCTGTAATATTGTCATGGTAACAGTAATCGCAGAGAAATGATTCTCTGTACAGGCAGCAAAGGACACTTTCAAACATAGGTACTCACTGTGTGTATATTTATATACACAGCTATGCACACACACTTACTTTATATTAACTCTTAGCTGAAAATATCAGTGCTGAAGGCCAGTCTGCTCAGTACAAATGCACTACAAATTATTTTTTGATCCAGGTGGATAATTTCTGTTTACTATTGTGAACATTGAGGTTATACTGAAGTGTTTTATTATTCACTGACAGGAAGATAGTTCTCCAAATAAAAAATAGATCTGTCAAAATTTTTTTACTTCCCTTAGAAATATGTTGCAGAAAGAAATGTCTTTATAGATTAACACATGCTTCCTGCTGACTTTGTAAAGGAATTTGAGGGTACACGGTAAACTTTCATTAAGAATTTATAGTTTCCTGGCTCACGTTTACTGTGTATAGATAAGAATAATCTCTTTGTTTTAACACAGCTCTATTGGCTTGTATTCTTTTCTCTTCTGCTTTTCATTGGTGTTTTCTTTTTTTAATGAATCAGAAAGAAACAATATCCCTGGGGAGGACTCGAGAGCAGAAGGTGAAGCTCAGAACCAGGAAAGTGTTTTCTTCTATGGGACAACACCTGGCTGACCCTTTGTTGTTTGAATGTGGCCTGAAATTCTTTGTGGTTTGAGTGTAAAACCTATGCCTGCTGTTGCCCTCTGGCAATTAGCAAGTCAGCACGGAGCTTGAGATTTTCTTGTCTCAAAAACCGAGCAAGTGGGTGGTGGTAGCTGCAAATATCCCTAGTGTTACCCATCTGAGCTGTAAGCAGACAGGCAGCATCAGGCAGATGAGAGCAATAGCATTAACAGGCTCAAGATTATATCATATCAAATGTTTTGTGCTCAAAAAATGATGACAATAGCACCCATCCTGCACCTTCAGTAGGTTTGATTTAAAGGCTTGATTCAACTGAAAACATCTATTTTCTTGCTGTGTGGTTGAGATAATTGCCTGGTATCTGGGGTGGAGAGTTTCATAGCCCAACTAAGTGGGGTTTTTTCTTCCTTTTTAACTTCAAGGCAGATGTGGCCTCCAAATGTGTGAAGACTGTTTAACCTCTGAGCACTTCATCAGCTCAAAAGCTGGCACACAGTAATTAACCTGAAGAAAAATGCATCCGTAGGTTTTGGTGTGTGCAGGTCAAATTGAGTACTGTAGAGGTACCATCCATGGCATTTGAGATTATCAGTAGAAAAAAATCAGCAGATATTAATTTAAAATTAATATGTTCCAAGATGTAACAAAACTCATTTAATAGAGTACAGTTGTCTTGGATGCTTAAACTTTTTGGAGGGTTTTAAACACAATTTTATTCTCCTGAGATGGCAGCGGACACTGAGATGAACGTTTGGAGTTCTCTAGATTTTTGTTTATTTGGTCAGGATGCAATTCTTGTTACAGTTCCTTTGTAATTTTTCAGAGACAGCTTGTTAGTGTAATATACTTTCTTCTTTATGAATGAACAGAGGTCAAAGATGTTGTTTCTTACCAAGGATTGGTCTGTTCTTGGGGTTTGCTCTTTAAAGGACTTTGAAATTAGCTCTGGTGCACAAGCAGGATGTCTGAAGACACTAATGAAATAACAGATCTTTTACATGACTAATCACCTTTTTAACACAAGAGGACAAGAAGAAAATGCTGGAGGGAGGGAAGAAAGTAATCTAAACTTCACTCAGTGTTTTTTTACTACCTGAGAAACCTCTCCCAGGCATTTTATAAAATATTAGGTTTGTGTTACACAGCTGAAGGAATTCACAAAACACGAAAGCTGTGACTAAACCCAGCCAGTTGGGGTTTTTCCCTTTGGTGCTCAGGAGAAATGGGGATTGAGGGAATTGGCAATGAAACACTGTGAGTTTTCTGCAGGAATTAACACAGCTAAGAATTGATATTTTCAACGAGGCGGAAGGGAATTAAACTCAAACACAAACTACAGTGCTATTACACAAGTAAAATGTATGGAATGCATTACTTTGGGACAACTCCTCTCTTTGTCTTCCCACCCCATCTCTAGTCCTGGGTAATCTGCAGCTCTGCAAAGGTGAATGTGGAAAAGCTGGGAATGATGGTAGGAAAAAGCCAGAGCTGGAAACTCTGAAGAAAAGCTTTTGAAAGGGGATCATATTAGTTGTGAAGGCCACACAGCATTAGGAATTTCCATAACAGTAAAGAATTTACAATGTGCAGGCTATACATAACTAGCTCTTGCAGCCTGTAAAACTCTTGTGTTCTTTCAGGAGTGAAGGCTGGTACACACTCCTGCAGGTATCCCTGCCGGCCTTCCCACAGCAGCTGGGATGCTGCACTACGGCAAACCCGGCAATCCGATGCTCTGGAAAACCCTGTAGTGCTGTATCCTGGTAGGAGTCACTGTGCTGATAGACACAGTTGATAACTTTCTGGTGTGAGCTGTAATAGCTTAGCAAAGATGATATAAAACTCTGAATTATTTGCATGTGCACACACCTCACCCTACCTCACCATAACACAAGCCTCCCTCTGAAGCTGAGTAGAGCAATACTAACTAAGTTCACTGTTAAATGCAGGGTTTCTTTCTTTTGTTTTAGTGCATGGTTACTTTTTGATAACTGATTAATGTTTTTAGTAAAAAAAAATGATTTTTCTATAAAATATCATTGACACCTCCAATTGCAGTAGACATGATAATAAATTATTCTTTATTGCAGTGGTGTTTGCAAGAATGATCTGAAGGCAGAAAATATTTGAGGTGAATGTGTGTCCATCAGTTTACAGAACTGAAGAAATCATGGTCCCAATTTTAGATCTACATGTCTTGCTACTCTTGGTGTTAATCATAAAGCCATCTACTCAGGAGATCAGAATATTTGGCCTGAAATGTTGTAAAAGTCACACTAAGATTCACTGACATAACCAGTAATATACCCTGAATCTCATTTCCACAGCCCTGTTTATATTTGAGACCAAGGCATTTTCCTCCTGTCACTATTTATTCCTGGCTGAGAGGATCCTTCTCTTCAGTAGAACTGTCAGAGTACTCCTGCTTTTCCACAAATGTCATGTAATCTTCTCCTATCCTTTAGGAAAGTTTCCTCTTCTTCATCAGCTCTAATAGTAGATTCTCAGCTTACTCTTAGCGTTAGGGCTGTTAGGATTTAGACGGTACTTTGTGGATTCTTCTAGTCTGTATCTGTGCTCCAGAGTTGTGCCTCCTCTGCTGTTCTTTGTCTAGAGAAGGCTCAGCACTTTCCTTGGAAAGTTCCAGCTGAACTAGAACACAGCAGCCAAGACAAGGTTCACAAGAGATGATGTCTTCTGCTGTGAATTCTTGCCTCTCCTCTTTAACGGAAACACCAGTGTTGTAAACAGAAGGGCATCGCCCCTCGCATACAGCACTATTGCAGGGTAGGAGAAGACACAATCCTACATTAGCACAGGTTGGAGGTGGTACCACACTGCAAAATTATCCATCCATGGTCTTTGTTTGGAGGAAAGAGAAAAGATTACAGTCGCAGAAAGGTAACTTGTCCCCTGTTGCTTAACTCAATTGAAGTAATGTACATACACTATGTAACGTGGACAGGTCCAAAAGAAAAGCACTAATTACCAACTCAATAAAATAAAAGGTCAGAATACTTTTGAGTTCCTAGTTCAGTTGTTTAAATGCTTTGTAGTGAGCTGTAACTCTGTGGTTTCAGAACAGAGCAGTTATTCAGGTTTAGTAACATGAAAAGAGTTTTATGAGGTTGACTATAAGGAAGTGTTTCCAAATTATGCGAGGAAGGCAGATATAATTACTTTTGAGACTGTTCTCAAAAAACCTCATTTGGAATACCAGATTGATAGACGGTTATAACCCTAAATAACACCCTTCTGAAATAAAAGTGCAGTCAGTTGTTTCAGTGATTAAATCTCTGAAACTGCTTAAAGGCTCTGGAATGACTTTGTATTAGCAAAAATAACACTCATGCATGAGTAAATTCCTGCCTGTTCACAAAGCTTGTTTTGGATTGCTCGTATTGATAGCTTCATTAGCTTTACTGTTGATAGTAATGTGACTACTGCACATGCCAATTTGAGTGATGTTGACACTCAAGACAGCAGAGGACAGACTGCTGGAAGCATTGAGTCACTTTACGGGATTGAGGTGCTCATTGTGAAGAATGTTTATGTTTAAAAGCGTTTCATCAATTGGAAGACACCACTCTGATGGCTACTGCAGGTGAATATATGGTCATGTGAGTTTCAACTCAGAGATTACAGTCTTTGGAGATTTCCTAATTGCAGAAAGGCACCTTGCAAATATTTTTTCCCAGTCATTTTAAAGAACGAATAGTTCATTGTCCACATGAAACTTGACTGCGGGTATACGACTTCTCCTAGAGTAAGATTCATTAAGAACACAATAATTTTTAGTTTCTCCAACCTCCAAGGAATTTTCCAATGGAATTAGAAGTTAAAAGTGGGTGATGTCCTGTCATATTTCTTTTTGGTGCATAGGAGTGCTAAGAAACTCTAGGATATATAAAAATGGTACATATAATTCCATTTCACCTTTTGGAATTTAATAATATACAGATAATTTAAAAAATTGCTTTGGAATTATCAAATTGTCTGATTTGAATCAAAGCAGTCTTATATGCCATTAAAAGTATGCTGGGAAGAAAAGGAAGACAAATCTCAGTTAATAAAACATCTGATACCTGATCTTGCATTTAAATGTGCTTAAGTGATGTACTCTTCTTCAGCATGGCTTTGCTTCTGATAGTTTTTGTCCTGTGGTTTGTTTTTCAATTGCTAAAGCTATTCCAGATGCTAAAATTGTCAAACAGACAAAGCAGGGATTCCAATTGACTTCAACTGAGAATATCGATTAAAGGGGTCAGCTGCAGCATAAAAATATATTACATATTTAATGTGTGAACTGACATATAAAATCTTGGAGTGGCATTACTTTGGTGATGGGCAAATATTTCATATTGTTTGAATTAAAAGTCCATCAGTTTTTGAGCTAAGATAGGTAAAATATTCATTTAAAAATTTGATCAGAAAGGAGTATTAATCGTCAGATTGTTGCAGGGATTTTGACCCTAAGAACCAGTGTGTTCCCCCACAATTCATCTTTTCAAATCAGGTTTTTGGATTTGTGTTCAAGAGAAAGTAAAACAAGAGACAGGGGATGATTGATAGGAAACCAGGTCGTGACTACAGTACAAGCAGTACTGGTAGCTAAGTTTTCTGTGGAAAAAGTATTCCTTCTCTTGCCAGACACATTTAGCCAAAGATTATTTGCTTTGACTTCCCTAGTTTGCCTAGTTTGTACGATGTCAGATGTAAGGCCACAGCATTGCTACCCACTGTAATGTTGAGTTAAGGCCCTTGGGATATAAAAATAATATACAAAATTGCTATAGTATTTATTTAGAAAAAATATCTAATATTGATCACTTTTATGTCCAGAGAATCTATAGCATATCAATATCTTTTGTATGAGTGATCTGTGAATTGACAGCCACTATACATAAGTTGTCCAGCTGAAGAGGGAGATTTGGATGAGATATTAGGAAAATTGTTTTTCCTGTGAGGGTGAGGAGGCCCTGGCACAGGTTGCCCAGGGAAACTCTGGCTGCCCCATCCCTGGAGGTGTTCAAGGCTGCGTTGGATGGGGCTTTGAGCCCCCTGATCCAGTGGGAGGTGTCCCTGCCCATGGCAGGGGGGTGGAACTGGATGGGCTTTAAGGTCCCTTCTGACCCAAATCTTTCTATGACTGAAGTGGAGGCTTTTGTATAAGGAATCAACTAGCACTGCCATCACAAAGTACAGCTCATACTGTAAATATCTCTAGTTGAGTGCAGTTAAGTTTTTGAAAATCTACTTTAACATAAGCGATGGAAATATTTTAACGTTACTGCTACTGAGAACTTGGTCTTTCAGTTGCATCCCCTGCCTCCCTGCCCCCAAAAGCTTTAGTTAAAATGAAACAAATGGCTTCAGCTTTAAAATATAAACCCATAAAAGTATAATGTCTGAAAACACACACACCCCTCAACACCACACACACTTTTAATTAAGTCACTGTGTTGTTTCCAGATGAGAGAAAAGATGAGTCATTCGGTGACTTGGAATGATCTCTATTTTTTGTGTTCAAAAAAGTAAAAACTAAATTCAAAAGAATGACTTACAAAGTTACACATGAGCACCTGCATCATAATTGCATGTCCTCTGTGAGTTCTCAGACTAAAATGTTTCGGTCTAAATTTTTTTTGATAAGGCTGAACTGAACCTTTCAGGTTTAATGATGTTCCGACCTTATAAAAGTATCATAGAAAATGCCTGTCTTCCACCAAAAAGGTGTACTTACACCTTCCAGCACCAACGAAAAGAGATCATAGAATCACAGAATCACCCGAGCTGGAAAGGACCCAACAAGATCATCGAGTCCAGCTCCTGTCCCTGCACAGGACACTCCCAACATTCACACTGTGTGACTGAGGGTGTTGTCCAAATGCTTCTGGAATATTGTCAGGCTGTGACTGCCTCCCTGGGGAGCTGTTCCAGTGCTCCACCAGCCTCTGGGTGAAGAACCTCTTCCTCATATCCAATCTAACCCTCCCCTGGCACATCTTCCTGTCGTTCCCTCGAGTCCTACCTTGAACCAGTACAAGGCACTGTACTGGGATTCAGAGAACTTGTCTTGTTTACAGATTTGCTGGTATTTAGCTGTGTGGTCACAGGCAAAAATTCGTTACTAGTAATTGTTGTTGCACCATTATTTCCTATCCTTCCATCGCATACGTTATCATAGAGCTTTAGGCTTACACAAATTGTTGTTGGAACATCTGCTATTGATATAATAAAAACTGTGACCGCTGGCAACAAGTACTTGAGTGTGAAACACTGCAAGCTGCAGCAAAGCTGCTGCAAAGCTGCAGCTCTTCAGTTGGAAGAGAGACACACCTAGAAGCAAGGGTTTGCTTCTGTGAATAGCACAGAATTGGCTGTACATGGCTGCACAGATTTTTTAAATAAAAACTTGGTGGTTTTATTGCATTAAAGATATAGTAGTTACTCAATTCTTTTCTTATTAGAAATTAAGGAAAAACTTAAATTGACTTCTGCTATACAGCCTTTGATCTTTGTCTTTTAATTTACCTTTGAGGGTTTTTAAACGCCTGGGTAGAATTTCTTATTTGTCAAGTGCAATAGAACGGCAAAAAGTTAAAAATCCCCATTAGCTGTTGTAACACTGATAGGTGCAAGAAGATGTATCTGTTAAAATCACTTTAAAAGAGAGGTGTGTCAAGTGTTTATTGTGCCCTGAAATTGAATTTTTGCATTAGTGACGTTATACTGAACTTACTTTTCTTACTGTGACTATAGTTACAATAAAAGCTTTAAATAAAACCTTTCAGTAAGTATGTGTTTTTATGTGTGTAGCACAGTTTTATTCTTTGACTACTTAGCCATATTGCAGCTAAAAGAGCAAGGGGGACATTTTACAAAATGATGAATATTTCCTGAGTAAAAATGAGATGTTGTTGAGAACGTATATAAAGACAGACTAAATCTCTTCTGTTTCCAGAATACTGTCAACTGGATTGGGTAATAAATTCTTCAGTCAACAGGAGTTGGGAACAGAAAAGTTAAAGTCTTGTAGAGAGAGTAAAAGGCTGAGACTTGTAAGTGAACTGAAAGGACTATGATTCATTAAAATCTGAGTGAAGTAGAGGTCCACAGGTGAGAACAATATCCTCTTGTCATGTGCCCTTTCAGCACAGCCTAGTCATTCATCATTCTGCTCATTGCTGTAACCAGTGTGTTAGGAGCTGTGTTTTCCTTCTAGGCATCTTCCCCACCACTCCTCCCCCTCAAATAGCAAGGAAACTTTGCTCAGGTATTTGCTTCTACTTCTCTTGCTGAATGTTCCATAAATCTTTATCTGCTGGGTCAATTACAAGTCATTACTAAAATAACTCATTATAGGCTTCAGTAAAGTTAATATTGTTAAATTGTGAACAACTGTACATATTCTTTCTTGAAGTTTTCCTTCTGGCTGGCAAAGCAGCATGAATAGGCTACTGGGGCTGGAGGAGGAGCAGTGCTGAAGTAACAGTGAAAGGGTTGGCTACCTTCTAACATACCCAGTTGTTCAGCATTTATCTTCGTTGCTGGTGCAGCACAGATGTTCAGCACGTAAGCATGAGTGCAGCGTGTGTGTCTCTATATAGTCTTAATTACACCTTTCCTATTTTTAGTCTATTCACACATAAAATAGAACAAAATCTTTTCCTGTCTCTTGCTGAAGTAGAAGGTTCCCTTAAAGCAAAATATACTGTGGTTTTACAGTCACAAGGGGAGTGGTGCTTCCCAGCCTCGCTGGCAGAAATGTTCCAAGTGCACAGTTCACTAATTTGTGTGACCTAATAGGGAGAAAAAACCCATGACTCTTCTTAAAGACTGTCTTTTAATTAGCTGTATAATGGATTCCCATTGACTTCCTCTGCAGGAGTACCACGCCATTAGCTCATTACTATGATTTAAAAGCAGCTAATTACAATCATAGCTAAATAATTGCATTCAGGTATTTCAGCACATTTCGATTCTCATATTAGCAGATTCCAGACAATGAATCTCACTTGTGTCTCATTTATAGCCTTTTTACAAATGAAATGATAGTAACTTAAATGTCTTCCTCTCTATAAAACAAATGTGAAAATCAATAATACCACCTAAAAAGAATATAACTGTAGCAGCATTGAAAATGATGTAATGGATATGAAATTTGTTTTTGTCCAATGGCAAATGAGAATATAATACTCTCCTATAGCAGTTGATACATTCAGATTTACTGGAATGAAAATGAAGACACAAAAATACCTGGTGGAATTCAATATGAGTCTCTTGGCTCCTAAAGTCTGTATGGTATAGAATGGCAAACCAAGGCAGAGATTAAATGAAAATTAGTTTTCATCTAATGGACCATAAATTAAACCAAAAGTATTTCAGAAGCAGAGCTGATAATGTTTTCTTGGTGTGATTGTTGCTAAGAGTTCAGTAATAGACTATGGCATTTGTGAAAGAAAAAAAAGGGCTCACCTCCCATCCAGTGGAAAAGGCAAGTTAAAGGTTGCAAGGAAGTTTCTTGATATGGGGAGGAAACTGATGCTTCATAGATAAGCAGAGAGTGCAGGAAAAAGGGTGCAGTCATAGTCGTGGGAGTCGTTCCTGAAACTTCCCTGCCCCTCTTTTACCAAGTTTTCCCTGTGTGTGTTGCAGACTTGCCACCCCTAGGTCAGACTTGAGGCTCTTAAAGACGTTGGTACTGAAGTTGCGTAGTCTGCAAAATTTCTGAGAATAATTTCCTTGTGAGGTTGTGTAGTTTCAAGATCTGGTTGAATGGAAATTTGGGGTTGGTTATTTGAGGTCAATGAATCTCTCCTTGTTCCAGCTTTCCTGATATGCCTAAAGATAGTGTTATTAGGTGGCTATTGAGGGCTGGTGTTGATGTATTTTAAGTGTACTATTGTTTATGATAGTAGATGTACCAGTGATTTAAAACAGACTCAAATCCATTTTGTATTCTCCATAATTTTAGTATGGGAGGTTTTCCAGCATGACTTTGAAAAACCCAAACCCTTGCAAACTGTGATTTGGCTGAGCTGGTATCAAAACTGTAATATTAAATACACATTTATAGCACATTGTTATACTGTTCACTTATTTTGAGAATTTGTTCTCCTGTGTGAATGCAGTAGTGCCTTGGAGTGGCGTAAGGTAGGTTCATAAATCTAAACCAAACCACTTCTAGATTGCAGATGTGTCTTCAGATCATTTTCCACTTCCACAGAAACAGCAGTTGCTGTAGCTGGGATGCAGTGTGTATCCTAACACAATAACGAAAATCACCTCGGCTTTTGTACAAATTTTGCAGATGACAGAGTGAGAGCAAAGGTTTATAAAGTGATTTGTCTCCTGAGTTGCTGGAATTAGGCTGCACCTGCAGCCCCTTGCCCCTGCTGTCACCCCAAACTACCCTGGAATGTTTTGGCACTCCAGTGGGAGTGTTGCAAACTTCACCCCTCTCACCCCAGCCTTCTCAGTTGTGATTTACGTGTTTTACTCTGTTCTGAAATGCTCAATAAACACTGAAAAAACAGGACAGGGGATTGTATTTTTGAGAAAGATGTTGCTTGCTCTCATCAGCTGCAAATCCTCCCTTGAGTTCAAGTGCTCAGTGTGATGGTTTCAGGTGAGGGATGAGTGGTTTAGGTAATCTTTCTAACAGCAAAGAATGACTGGGTTTTTTTTCACCCAAAACCATGCTCCAACAAAATTAGTAAATAAGAAAAGAAATACTAGAGGGAAAGGGAATTCAAGTGCTCTGAATAGTGGAGGAGTTGGTGTGACAAACAACAAGGGTAGGGCTGGCGTTAGAGCTTGAACTTCCACGTTCAATGAGCAGAAGCAGAATGGTTTGTGGTGTGGGCACGTGAGTTTTCACCATTATAGGGGAGGCACGTGAGTTCCTGACTACTTCATGTGGGACGTATTCATTTGCACTGTGGTTTATACAGGACTATTTTTCGCAACAACGATGTTATATATGATGTTATAGAGCACGCCACATGTTTTTGTAGAGCAACTGCAGTAAGTCGTGCACAGCTTTCATTTTCAGTATATCCATTTTACAATGGTTGAGGTTGTAATACGTGTGTCTCTGTTTTATGAAAAACTTAACTCCTTTACCCCTTGGCCTGTCAACATGAAGGATAATGTTGTCTTTAAAACTGTTCAGTATTTTTTTAAAAATGAAGATTTCTTTTATGAAAGTTGAATAAATAACTTTTAACATGAATAAATAGCTTGTACTTTTAAATTAATACTTACTTTTAATGGTATTTTCACTGTAGCTTATTAAAACACCTTACCAGCTTTATAAAATATTGTCTATATTTTCATATATTCAAATCCTTGAGCACCTTTTCTGATTTTACAGAACTAATTGAAACTAAACCATGACTTCCTATTGCTGTTATTGCTGTACAGTTATTTATAGTTCTTTTTCTCACTCTGTAATCCCAGTGGGATTTTTTTTCTGTGTCCTTCAGTGGCATATGCAGTAGGCACCAAATGAATAAAGGCGTTGTCTTTTGGTGGTACATAAAAATTAAGAAGGTGCCTCAGAATATTTCTGGAGTTAGATTTCAAGAGATTTTCTTAATTTTAGCATGCAGTTTTCTATTTTTTGATGAGCTATACAGCCCCGTTGCACTTACAACACTTAAAGAATGTGGTCTGCTAAGAACAGATGGTGTCATTTAAGTTTTATATCGATTCTACTTAAACTTTTAAATGAAGTCCTTATGCTTTTAAATGTTTAGTTAAGACTTACTGATTGTTAGCAAATTGAGAAAAGTTGGTCACAACTGATTACCTGTTTAGAGACTGAAAGAGGTAATTGTCTCAATTTTTAAAACTTTGTAGTCATTAAGATTATTAGTGGATTCCTGTCATCTTCCAAAGGAAACAGTGAAGCCAGTCATAAGCTGGGAATCACAGGTAGACACAGGCTTTTCCAAAAGGCAGGAAGTGTTAAAACACGCATGTGGTTTTCTTTAGTTAGGAAATTAACTCTGATTCTTCACCAGTGAAGCAGATACAAATGAGAAATCACTAATGTATGTGTTCTACTGTGACACTGTCAAAACAGATTATTTGAAAGTACAAAAGTGATATGTTTTTGTCAGCTGTTCCACTCCCTTTATGCAGCTACAGAAGCTGCTGTTTGTATAAACTGCCTTTCACTGACTTCCCAGGTTTCAAAGTTACTAAAGAATATTGTTCATGGTTTACACTCGTTATTTGCTTGACAACTGCAGTAATTGGGTTAGTTTAACTTTCGTTTAGATATCTATGAAAAGTCTTGAAAAAAACCTACCACCACCAAACCCAAACCCTCAGAAATCCTGAATGCAGAATGCTGGGTGAATAATTGTCTGCAAAGACATGGATGAATACTCATAGTATAGTACCCCCTAGCCTCTACTCGTTCCCAAATGCAAAGCACTGTACACCCAGCTGCATTCTCTGGCAGGTTATTGATAGCAGATCTTATGATGAAAGGAAAAAGCAGTCATTCCTGCCCTTCTAATACAGCATAGTAAGAAAGTTCAGTTGTTGGTTTTGTCTCTTCTAAATTTAGCCATCAGAGAACCACAGAATGGTTTGGGTTGGAAGGGACCTTAAAGATCATCCAGTTCCAACCCCCCTGCCATGGGCATGGACACCTCCCACTGGATCAGGGGGCTCAAAGCCCCATCCAACTTGGCACTGAACACCTCCAGAGAAACCTGGGCCAGGGCCTCCCCACCCTCACAGTAACAAATCTCTTCCTAATATCTAATTTAAATTTCCCCTCTTTCAGCTTAAAACTGTTACTCCTTGTCCTATCCGTGTTGCTCCTCTCTCACTATCCCATCTACCAAAAAACGGAGAGGGAAGATTGCTTCAGTGTAGTTAGTGGCACCCTGTTTAAGTCTATTTTTCCAGGGCAAAAACCCATACTCATACCCACCTCACTTCTAAAAGATTGCCTTCTAAATCTATGAAGCAATTTAGACAGGGTAGAGTGGCTGTTGTGTTTTGCTTTCCTCTTCAGCCAGAAGACTCAATAGCCAACTGTGCAACCCAAGGATGACTCAGCTGCAGATGTACTACCTCCTTTTCTGCAGGAGATGTGACTGCAGATGTATTTTGGAAGGGAGTGCTCAGTTACATCAATGAAAGACATACCATGTAGTTTTTTGGCTGAACCAGTTTAGTTCTGACAGGTGTAAACAGCAAAAGAAAAATGAGGGGGAAAGCAAAGTTTTCTTCTATGAGCCCACATACTCAGTCTTCCCAACAGGACACAACTGACACTGCAGTAGTTTTATGATCTTCTAGAGTCGAGTTGGAATTGTGAAATGACAGATTTCATAACTTGTTGCATATCCTGTTTTTCCTCCTCCAAAAATAACACCGGTCTTCCTGTATAACCCTGCATTGTGCTTAATTCAGCTATTATATGTGATGCTATGAATTCCCATCATTCATTTTGCAGTCTTTACCATACAATTTGGTGCAATACATTCTATACATTAGACTTTTGCTGTAGCAATAAATACACCATGAGGGGGAAAAATAAATAATAAATAAGAGCTTTTTATAATTATTTTCATTTTCAAAAGCACACTAACAGATAAAAATAATTCAAAATATTAATAAGCTTAACTTTTAAAATACTTAAATACTGTTAAACTAATTTTCATTTGTCATTTGCACAATCCTTATTTATTTTTAAAATCTGTTTTAAAGCTGTAAGCAACTATGCTTTTGTTAAGGTTCAAGCATTTATTAAATCAACACTGGATTAAAAATGTCTTACACCCAGATTTCAACTCCACAGATAAATACAAACACGTGCTTAAATTTCCAATTGTACAATATCTAGTTGATTTAAAAAGGATAGAATTTGTACTGTACAGTAATTTAACAATACATTTGCTAAAAAATCTGGTCTACAAACAAGCTTCGTGTTTTCCTAAATAGACCAACAATTAAGCAAGCAAGGTAGCTGCAATGATAAACAGCTGCAGTAGGTGTTCCATAAACTCTTCCCCCCCCCCCACTTCTTTTCCCCTAACTATGCCATTTCTGATTCTAGAAGGTTACTTGCTTATCTAATACACAGAAACAGCCAGGCTGAAGCCCCCCACACACCTCCCCCTTTTCCCCTCCATGGGAGAGTGGCTAAACAGCAACTAGGTTGCCCAGGGATGCTACGGAGCCTACATCCTTGGAGATGCTCAAAACCCAACTGGACATAGCAACCTGCTGTAGCTGGTCCTGCTTTGTGCAAGGAGGTTGGATTAGATCTCCAGGACTTCCTGCCAACCTCAGCTTTCTCCGATTCTGACCTGCTGGTTCTCCTCATATCCTAATTGTCTTCCCATCCACCCATATAACATTCTGGGACTTGGGAAAAAAGGCATTTCAGTTTCCTGAATTCAATTGAATACAGTAGTTTTGAAAGCTAAATTCTAACTCTCACTGTACTTGCATTCTGCAAAGGGGAAATGAAGAGGACGTTAAGAAAAAGCAGCAAGGAGATAGGAAGAGCAGAGAAATATTCTGTGAAAAAACAAAACCAACTCTAGCTGCTATGAAACATGACATAGCTCAGCAATTTGTGCTAGCACATGTCTGGAAGAGATGGGATATTCTCAATCGTTCCTCTTCTGCTCACTCCCTCAGGGAAAGCTCTCTAGACTATCATGGCCAATATGTCCTTCAGAAGGTACTTTTTGTTTTTAGTTAAGTAGAACCACACAACACGTGTCCACAGAATGTACTCCACCATTCCACAAAACACAGACCCACACAAGAAACTCTCCAATAGTACACTTGGGAAATACTTGTCTTCAACCAAAGGCTGGAACACAGCAATATTAAATGCTTGCTGGTTCTACTATTGGGTTGTTTTAAAAGAATTGGGAATGAAACTCAGAAACTTGGTCTTGACCTTCGAAAATCTTCAGACTAGTCCTATATGTCTTAAAAGCCTACGTGTAATTCAAAGTGAAGGCTGCAGTCACCATCTTTGCTACTGTAGTACATTGGAGCTCTCTGGATCCCTGACCATGACACCATCTCAGGATGAATGCTGACCTGCAATCACTGCTGAACACAATGCACTCTTATTGCTAACACATAATTTACCTATGTACTTAAGAAAATTCTTGATTTTGTTATTTAAAACTTTCCTCACAGACACCTGGGTTAAACTGCTTGAAGACAGATGTTGGCAAATCAACAATTCAGAGTCTGATCTCTGTTTTCTCAATAAAAATGTGAAGATAAGCAGTGGGAAAGTTCTCAAAGACTGGAAGTTCAGAAAAGACTTGCCCTTTAATTTATTTCAGTAAAGGTCTTTACACGTTAAAAACTAAAAGAAAATTCACCAACGTAATTTATTTCAGAAGTTCAAGTTGGACTTGAATTCAGAACCTAAGAGCCAAGAAACTGTTCCTCTGCTCCAAGAGGATTTAGATTCAAACCCTTCTGAAGTATTTTATTAAAAATAAGTAACTGAATACTCAGCTGAATGATAAATTTCCTTTTTATTACACTTCAGGAGGCAAAAAAAAAGGAGTGCTGAATGCTAGCTGGACAACTTTGGCTCTAGAGTCAAACCAAGCAAAATAGCATATATGGGAAATGAACATATATCCTAGTAATTTGTGAAGAAGAACATAGAGCAGTTTGACACAGGCTGTCTGCAGAGAGACTCTATCCTTTATTAGCTCCTCAATTGTTGCAAACAAATTGGTAGACAGTTACCAACCCACTGCATCAAAACTGCTCTGGAAAGACAAGTGACAGACAGCCAGTACTTCCTCCGGGCAACCAGCAAAAGCTGTTTGGAAGGGAAGTATAAAAAGGAATAGGGAAACTTTTACCTGATGAGAAGCATCCTTACTGTCTATAACTTCCTTAGGATTCTAACTCAGGCTCAGAATAATAAGCTGCAGCAATGCATCTGAGTGTAGATCAGGTTAAAAGCATTGAACCACAACTGCAGCGTGGGGTGGTGGCACAGAACATTCCTGCCTTGCTCTTGCACTGTGTCTCTAAAGCTGGTGGCACTGCAGCCTGAATCAAACTTATTAAGCTTTCCTATCCTGGCAATCTTGACCAAACTCACTTTGATGTTATAAATATCTATCTGAATTAGTAAAGAATTTACCTTCCCTTTCTCAAAATACTTGCACAAAACTGTGAGCTATATCAAATACTCTTCTCAATCCAACTAAAATATGTCAGATACAGTTCAGCTGGTAATTAGCATAGGTTCATTAATACAGTTCTACATAAAGTGACAATTTTTTCATTGCTTTGAATCTGTTGATTTGCTATTGCAGAGAATAACTAACAGATGTGGTAAAACTGCAAGAGAAAACATACAGACACACCAACCTGCTTAAAACTAATACCATGAAACTAGAAACAAGTATAAATATGAAGCACGCTGTCCATGCTGCAATACTCTTATGATATAATAATCACATTCTGAGCACTTACAGAACCTAAAAATAAGCGTGGACAAGCTGTGCAACCATTCACATTCTCACATGTTCCATTTATTTATTTTTATATTTTAAATTTCTATTCACAGTCCCAAATACACCACCCCACACCTTGCAACATCATGCCCTTAAGACTTTTTCTTTACAGTAACATATGGAATATGTTTGTTCTTTATCCCCCAGAAATTACTTTAACTATCACTGCCTTAAATGTTTGTTATGGTATAAGCATGAAATGCAGTGATTGAAGATTTTTTTTGCACTAGTAGCAAGAAAGATGTCAGGATTCTTTCACTGGAAAATATTTTTCACATCCTACTCTGTTTGCTAAGGAGAAATTTTTGGGAGGAAATTTGAGTGTCACCACATCCGGGGATGCATATGTATCTGATGTTGTTTAGAAGAACACAGTATTCATCTTCTGCCAGAGCTTAAGATCTCATATTTAAGGGAAATGTTAAATTGCATTTAAAAAAAAATGGTTAAACATAAAGCAAAAGTTTATTCCTCCAAATTATACCCTTGTTATGCCAGAAATAGTCTTTGCCTCTGACTACCCTCGCTTGGTGACTGAACAGTCAAACGAATAAACTATCAATGTTTGCTGCCTTTTTGAATGTGTGGTTTCTGATCACAGAGGGCTTGATTTCTTGCCTAACCACCTGGGAAAGAGACTAAAAACAAATGAACGTCTCCCAGATGTACAGAGATGCAAAGCTCTGATTAAACCACTGACACACAACTGGCAACCGCTCCTCCTGGCACTCTTTAAAAGAGCGATATGGCAGGTTTACAGCCAAACTCTCCCAATGAAGCAGTTAGGGGAACTTCACCCACCCCAAAATATCAGTGCTAAAATAAGTGGAAAGGTTATTTCACTAGATTAGGAGCGTCTTTGCCCTGTACAAAGCAGCTCTAACAGCTCCAAATACACATTTAGCAACTAAACTCACTGTGCAACAGGCATGGTGGTGGAAGAACAAGCTCAGTGGGAAGGGGATGGGAGGCCTCTAACAGCATAATAAATCCTCTTTCATTTTTTCAACTCAAGATTTGTCATTCCTACATTGTTTACCAGCCAGGGCAGGGGGCATACAGGGAGGAATTAATATCCAACTGCATAGCCAAGGTGGCAGTTCAAACCTTTTCAGGATGTTTTCCAGGATCTACTACAGATTATGTTCCTAACAACACTGTAATAACTCCTGAGCACCACTACAATAATGAGAATCTATTTCTTTATTTTCTCAATAAAGAGTCCAAGCAACTAGTGAAGTAACCCGAGCACATAAAGTTATAGATACAATTAATTAAAGCACCAAGTAAAAATACTTGAAGTTTTTTATGTCATATGGCACTGAGAAAAAGTTCTTAAAAGAAACACCTCTCTCCTTCCTTATAATAAACAAAATCCATTTACAAAAAAACTAGGTTGTGTAATGATTTCACAAACTGAAGAATCATTTTATCAAAGGCAGAAGAATAAAACATTGAAAGAATCTTTAGTTGCAGGAAAACAAGCATGGAGATTCTTGGGTTTTTTTGCATGAGCTGTTTACTTAAGCTGACACTGAACTGAGCAGGGTTCAATACAAGCCAGCAAGGTGGCTCTCTGTGGTGATCTGTCCTCACATTATCCCACCAGGGCACTGCAGATGGCACTCCTGACTCCACACACCTGCCAGCACTCACTGACCAGCACCTACTGACACAGCTGCATCTGTGCTAATGCCTAATGCTGTTTTACATCTTTAAATAGAACTTCTAAAACTAACAAGAGCGATCCAGAACTACACGATGACCCAGTACAGAAGTCACATGGCTAAGTCATGAGAAGAGAAAGTATCTCCAGTTGGACTCAATGATTGTGGCTGGACTTGCTGATCTCAGAGGTCTTTTCCAAACAGATGATTCTATTCTAGGATTCTATGATTCAGGATCTAGCATTTTTCTAGAGAAAACAGCAGAGGTGGACTAGGCAGAAGCAAGTAAAAAAAAATAAAGCACAACAGGCTTTTGCTGAAGTAACTCCCTTCCTTCCTGGAGTTGAAGAATCCCCAATTTACCCCTTTTTTTTTGTTGTTGTTGTTTTTAAGGTTATTATTTTAACACATCACAGATCACAGAGTGTTACACTCATGTCTACTGCAGATCTTTTATTCCATTCAGGCAAAAATGATTTTATGCCAGTAAAATGCAATACCCACATTGCTAATTAAGGAATCAAGCTATTGTGTCCAGTTTTGGGAATGACATCTCTGAGGTCTGACACAAAGAAAAACAAAATAAAGAGACTAACTCTATAGCTTGGGAACCAAGAGGGGGAGAGGAGAGACAAAGAGATGGTTATAGAACATGTTCTCACCTATCGCACTGAGACAGTGCTTAACTCGATCGCTTCACTCCGTACAAGTGGACACATGTTCAGAGATAGATGTTTTCTTACTCTCAGTGTGTAAGAGTGAAAAACAAGTTAACATCAAGTTTCTTGTGAAACAGAAGAAATGCACAATAGAAACTTTTTAGTTATTGACTGAGGCTTACCATGAAGAAATCCCCAAAATCCAGTTGGTGCTCAAAAGAACCCATTTTTTGTCAGTAGAGATTATGAAAGCAAAAATGACTGAGATGTTCAACAGTCTTTCAGACAACGATCTACAGAACTGCTTTGAACACTGGCAGCAACGCATGCAGCTGTGTGTTAGCCCAGAAGGGAACTATCTTGAAGGTAACCATAGTTGATTTTCTCAATTTGTTAAACAAAAAGAGTTGCAGGCACAGTATTATTTTTCTTGTGTAGGTCTCTTACGTTCCCTGGAGAGCAAGGAACAAGCCAGTCCAATAGCACTGAGGTTTTGGGGTGGGGTTTTTTTAGGGGGTGATGGCGAGGAAGAGGGTGATGTTGTTTGTTTCTAGTCCATAGTTCTGAAATGACATGAAGAACCAACCTCTGTGACCTTTAAACTCCTGAATGGCACGCTTCAGAGGATTCAATGCATTTTAAGCACTGTCTCTATCTATTCATAAAGTTGGATTCCTAATGACCAAATTACTTGATTGACAAGTTTCAGGCTCCATTGAGTCTTAAGAATTGTCCTTTCTGATACAGAGCTGAAATCTTGGATGACTTAAATGCCCTACACATGTTCCATTGAGTTGGACTTGATCATCCTCCTTTTGACTCGATGATGCTTTTGGGTCCCTTCCAGCTCGGGTGATCCTATTATTCTGTGATATTTAACATGAGCAAAGACAAATCTCAATCTGTCTCACAGATACTCTCCTATATTGCACGATGCTAACATCTCACAAAAACTTTACCTAAGTATGGATGGGTGCAATGTCCACTTTTCTTCCCTAACACAAAAGTCTCCAGTGCAGAGGTAAAAGAGGAATATTTGAGATGTTTGTACCTGAACTTAAAAAAAAAGGAAAGAATGGGAGAATCATAGTCCACCATTAACTCTAATCTCACAGAACTTTCTACTTCTCCTAATGCTTGCACTTTCCTGAAAAATCATTCATTCAACACATTTTTTCCATCAGTTTTCTTATGTAGATTGTGCATTAACTCTTGTGGAACAACTTAAAAGATTTATGAAGCAACTCAGCAAGAATGTACATCAGAATTGCAGTTTATATGCAAACATCTAAACTGGAAAAACGTAAATTGTGTTTAGAAAGTGAAAAGACTTGAAAATATTTTCTTCAGGGTTCACCCCTGCAGCAGTGCATGTTGAAAGTCCTAATTAACAGCTGGATGCAAGCACTAAAACACCACAAAATAATAAGATTTAAATTAAATAACAGTTGTGAAATAAAAGGAATGGTTATTTTGCAGCTTCTTCAACATTAGATTTACATTTGGCATCTACGAAGCCTGCGTATGCTTTCAGGCATAAAACTAGAGCAGTTATTTGGGACTCCATCCTACACACTGCTGAACTTTAGGTGACAGTCCAACTTTCATAAAGCTTGGTAATCAACTAAAATATGCTTATTTTATAAAAGGTAATATACTTTAAAGTATACAGACAGATGTGTGAAATACTGGAGCTGGTTTAAGCTGTGACATGCCCTAGCGAACCTTCTGCCAAATTTTATTTACCATAAACACTGCTTGTTTGATTCCTTTGGCACTGACATTGGCTAAATTGAATTTTGACATTCAGGGCCAAATTTGACAGCCATTAAATTGCAAAACAAATCAATTAATAGAAATCAGACTGGATTAGATTTATCCCAGAGACACTTGTACAAACATTTGATTTCAGTTAGTGATATGTCAATTTATTCAAGTTTGAAATACATTTTATATCATTTACATAAATTTTCATCTTAAAACCAGCTCTGTCTTTCGCACACTGAAATTGAAAAAGATGCCTTCAAGAAGTGTGGGGGGGTTTCTGGCACAGGTTTGTGCTGAAAGGCGATTGGTAGAATTTTCTGCTAACTAATTACTGGCATGTCCCATTTTCCTATTGATTTATAGCTTCTGATTAGGCTGGTTGTGGAATGCATTACAAAACAGCATCACATCTGAAGTTTGTTTTATTTTGGGCTAGCCTGTTACTCATTTTCAGATATAGAGCTCCTCTTAAATAGAATGTAAAATGAAGGCTGTCATAAGTATAAACTTGTGTACAATTGAGTTCTATTACATGCTTTGATTACAGAAACAGAGGTCTTACCCCACAATTTTCCCTGCTCAACGCAGACTGCCTATTTTATGCTCTTTACGTGGTTATTATTGCAACCACTAAAATTAAAACAAGACTGCCTTAGAGCTCAGTGTAGTATTTTTGGGAGCTTATTTTCTTCAGACTCAAATCTCACACACACACACAAACCCCATATTCCTTCCTTTTGCTTTGCAAAATGCAGTGGCACAACCTGGATGATCTTTTACTGTCCACATTTGCAAATAAACTAGAGTTTCCAGAGATTCCCCTTAGACTGTGGATGTTCTGGAGACATTTGGTTCATCATAGCTTCCAATGAACAAGATAAATCTTAGAGAAAATTAAGGCTATGAGAACTTAGACAAACATGCCATTAACACAGCAAACCACAACCACCAGGCATCGACTAACACTGCCACTGTCCCCAAGCAGAATAAATTAATATCTGCAAGTAAATAACTTTTCCCAATATTAATCATAAAGCCAAAAGAGAAGTATATAAACATTTAAAAAAGAAAAAAAGAAAAAAAAAAAGCATCCTCTGACTGTATAATCCTCATGAGGCTTCCAGGCCATAGAATGCAGGATAACTGCATTCCTTCCATACCAATCCCTTGGCTTGAAGAAATCAGGCCTGGAATCAGTTTCTGAAACTCATTTAACACACCTGCTTTTCCCAAAGTTGAGAGAATAGACTAAAATTCAAAGAAATCCGCACATCTGACAAACAATGGATGCTGATAATTAATCAATCACTCCCCCAAAAAGTTTTAATGTCTTCCTATTTTAAAAGTAATATTTAAGCTTTTGTAGATGTTAAAATATGATAATTTCACATGCATAATAAAGGAAGTTCTTTTTAGAAGTCATTAATTGCTAAAGGGTTCAGAGTAGTTTAGCTGAAAAAGAATAAATGTGCACAAACAAAATGAATCTCAAAGACAGAAATCTCAGTTCAGGAACGTTACATTTTACCCAAATCCACATGAAGTCAGCTATTGTCAATTGCAGAGGAAAAGCACAGTGGCTCATCACATTACACAGGGCAATATATATATTAAAATTTTGTGGGAGAAGGAAATTCCATTTAGAAAAGGACTTAAATTCTTGAAATGTACTTCTGTTTAAATATAAGCAAAACTTGTATATTTTGAGACCCTCCAAACCTCTCATAAACCAAGATTTTAAAATAGTAGCACATTTAAATGAAAATAAACCTTAAAAAAGCACCACCAAATAGCACATAGCTGATAAGAATGTCAAAACACAGGCAAGTGGTGATACTGAAACATCCATCAACATTCCTTTCTGAAGCAAAAAAACGGTGGTGAAATAAAGCCCATTTCATAGAACATTTCATTTTGCCAAATCTGATAAAAGTAGTCTCTCACAATTATTGTCCATCCATTCACAGCAGTCATTTTCAAAACTATTTGTAGTCTCAGCTTAAGTGTTCTCCACTTTGCTAAATGCTCTCTCCTCAAAAAAAAAATAAAAAAGGAAAATAAAAAATGAAAAGCAGCTCATCATATTCAGGAGTGATTCAGACGTCCATGTGCTCTGCCTGACGCTATGACTCCCCTTTTTCAAAGATGTATTTCACCTTTCAGAGGTTGTATTTAAGGAAGATTGCAAATCATACTAGATCGTATACGTACGAAAATGCATGCTGGGATTGCAGATCACAGAATCATAGAATGATTGGAAGGGACCTCAAAGCCCATCCAGTTCCAGCCCCCCTGCCACGGGCAGGGACACCTCCCATTGGATCAAGTTGCTCCACGCCCCATCCAACCTGGCCTTGAACACCTCCAGGGATGGGGCAGCCACCACTTGTCTGGGTAACCTGGGCCAGGGCCTCCTCACCCTCACAGAAGAAAATTTCTTCCTAAGATCTCATCTACATCTCTCTCTCAACTTAAAACCTTCCCCCCTCATCCTATCCCTCCACTCCCTGAAAAAGAGCCCCTCCCGAGCTTTCCTGTAGCCCCTTTCAGGACTGGGAGGCTGCTAGCCAACTAATTGACTCATTTTGGGTTATAGTCTGTAAATTAACAAAGCAATGGCTGACCTTGGGGCTCTCCTGATAAGTCTGTATTTAATAGTGGCTGCTATTGAGATGGTACAAGTTCAAGTCAGGAGAATGAGTTTCAGTTTGCCTGATAAACCACTGTTAATAAACCCATCACTCTTGCCTCTATCTCTTAAACCAACATATCTCATGTTTCTTTCTACACAGTTATTCACATATTCCTCTTTTTAATCCAGAGAGTTCACTAATAAAATGCTTGCTTCACGTTGGCTCAGAACTGATACTTCAATGAAGGCACTTTTGCCCTCCTGCATCTTAAAAGTCTGTATTTCCAGTTTCTTTCAATTTTAAACATGTAGTTTAAAGCTCTGGAGAAAAGAGTAATCTGGTATTTCATTAAATCATAATTCAAACAGACAACATGTTGAGGTTTTTTCATAAACATTTTGTTGGAGTTCTCTATGATTTCATTCCTTAAAATATATTTTGTTTAATTGGCAAGAATGACTGCAAGTAGCTGTTCTGAGAAGCTGTCAGTCCCACTTTTCTCTTCACTGCCCTCTCTTGCTGTACCTTGGAGCTTCTCTCCCTGCACCACGCACAGTTGCTCGGACAGACGGACAGATTTCTCGTGCCACTGAGGGGCTTCATCTGACCAAGTCACTCTTTTCCAATAAAACAAGGCAGATCATGACAAGGCAAATTCTGCTAGACTTTGTCATGTTTTTCCACTGTTTGTTTCAGCCTGCACAGCCGTTTGTGGAGCAAAGCTGTGAACTACATCAAGTGTAGGCTTCATTATTATTTTAAGAGAACATTGAAGTCAGTTTCCCATTGCAGTTCATCACGTACTCCTGTAAACAGGGCATGTGGCCCTGTTCTCAAAACCAGCTCTCCTAAGCACACAGCTCAGGAAACACTCATGCCTTTTTCTGTCCATGCTTAGCACTGCCTCAGCAGGGCCACTGTGACAGCTTTATTTCATATAATGAAATTGATAAGAGAATCTGGTTTTCCAGAACACCAAAAAAAAGTATCAACAATGCAGATGACTTCAGTGAGACCCATGATCAAGTGTATCAACAAAACCCAAAGAGCTCCAACCCAGCAGAAATGAGAAACCAAAAGGAAGGGTGATGTATGCATTCAGCCTTCTTGCTCTCAAGCCAACATCTCAAGAAACTGCAGCCTTCGACACAAGCAGATCAGTCACCAAATAACCTGCAGGAAATTGGTACTCTGTCTCCTGCTGCTCATTGAATGCCTTAAAATTTCAAAGATCTAATCTCTGAACTTCCCTTCTATGGCACACACACACACACACACATTTCCCTTCTGTGCTGTGCACAGCCTGATTCCACAAGGATTTTGCACACAAATAAACCAGAGCCATGTTTTGAAGGTGGTTTCTTATCACCACATGTAAAACTCCTTGGAAGAAAACATTTTATTGCATAACCATGTGAACCACATGCCTATGGTCAGAGAAATCAGTCGAAGTGTACTTCCCTTGAAATCTAAAAACATTTACAAGCAGACACTATATTGGTGCAGAGATTGGAAGGCAAGTGAAGAGAAACAATGGAGAATTCTATTCACCTTAACTTCCCTGTCAAATCACACACGTCATACAGACCTAGCACAGATCCAAAAGTGGTTCCTCCTAGGCTGCCACACTCAAATATTTAATGTGGCAAGCCCATCAAGAAGAAAACTGCATGTCTAAAAAAGCCCAGAGGAAGAACTGAACACCAACGGGAGATTGACTGCCAGGGGTCCGTCAGAAAACATTTTATTCTTACATATTAATTAACAAACATGGCTTGTTTCCAGTAAAACAGCACCAGTTTACCCAACACGACAGAAACATTTGAATTCATTTTTCTGCTTTGGTCTCCACGTTAATAACACATTTATAACGAGCAGGAACTAAACCACCCTTTTCTTTGGGGATTGGTTTTAAGAAATATGATAGTCACATCTCATCTCACCAGGTCTAATTTGACTGAAGTCAGCTTTCCCACTGCCTCATCACCAATGACATCCAAAATGGTGCCTATCACCACAGTGCCTGCGAATACCTTAAATATATCACTAACAGATCCAAGGAAAGGTGTAATATCTGCAAAAGCAGATGGTGTAAGAGGTCTGGCCAGTTGGATAAAAGCCCAGGTTTTCATACGTTAAAATCAATTGAAAGCTTGAGCAAAATGAATCCAGCAGCTTTCTGAATATGTCCAGATTTGCACTTCTGCATAGTTTTTGCATGAGCAACCCTTCCTCGCAGTCTGGAACACTGCTTAACAAGGTAAATGGAGAAAGCATGTTGCCATGTAATGAAAGTAAACCCAGAATCTAGAATACAATCTGATGATTGGTATATAGCACATTAAAAAAAGAGAGAATGAGGCATACTGCTTCAAAGAATAAAATATTCCCCAAAAATGTCACAGTTAAATGTTCTCTGAAGTAGATTTATCAAAGAAATTTTCCTGTAGCATGCTATTTGTCCTCCTAGAAATCCAAATTTCGAGTTCTATGTTTTCTTCTCCCCCTTCACACTCAAAAGCTGTAGAGGAGCATCCAGAGCAAACAGAGACCACATGAGAAAACCCTTGTAACCTTATACGTAATAATGGACTTTAATGTTCATCATTTAAGATGCAAGCCTACAGCACAGTTCCTCAGAGTATATCAGTGCAGCAATATTTTTAGCAGGAAGAGCCTCTCAAAATCATGAAAGAACTTAAAACAGAAACTGGATTTATTTTTTTATGGTTTTCCTTTAACATTTGCAGTGGGACTGCTATCTAAAGTTAACTATTTCAAAATAAAAACCTGCTTTTCTAAGAAAAAAAAGTACTTTGAGCTGTGTTCATATAAAGGGATTGCACCAAAAGAGACTTCTTTATATTACTGATTTTTCCAGCTGCATAAACCAGCTCATTCTTCCATCTGATCAACGAGGCAAAAAATGTAAATAATCTTTGTCTATACTAACAGATTGCTACAGAACTTTATACAGGGAGAGAAATCTGTTTGTAGCACCCAGAGACAATAATTTCACATATAATAGCCCTATGGGGAAGCGTGATATAGTTAAATGTTCAATATTACAATTAGCTTGTCAACACTTGCTTGCCTACACTCACACAATGGCCAAAACCGAACCTCATGCCCTAAGGCTTCAGTCGGCCATCTGGAAGAGAAGTGATACTTCTCCTCCTCTTGAACCCCAAACAGATTTATCTTTTTAAAAAGAAATTCTACTTAGTTTAATAATTGTATTAATTTAGTTTAATTGAATCACTTTAAATGCTTTATTTCTTCTTATTACAAATTAGCCACTGCTAGTGACAGGGTAACAGAAGGCATCAATCACTGCTTTAAGATAACACACATGATAATGTTTCTTGCCTCTGATGATCACAGCAAACTTATTTTCATAAAGAGAGAGAGCATTGTTTCTGGGTAACTCTTCCTGCCTAAAAAAACCTGTTCTTCACCCTCCCTCTTTCTGTAAGTGAAGAAATGAGTAGTTCAAGGACTATACAGCACTTCTCGTGCAAGTCTCCAAGACCTTCCAGACTGCTGCTGCACCTGTGGCATCCAGCTTTTCATGATCAATAAAACATTTAGCTGCAGCAGCTTAGGGTTTAGTTACGTGTGATCTAGGTGAATTGTAACAGCATGGCATGCACATAAATTGAAATAAAGATGGTTAAATTGTACCTCAGGGTCTCAGCACCATAAAAATTACATAGCATTCTGACACTGAATGGTGTCTCCTGGGAGATGATCATTCTCATAGAGGACTAGATTTATTCTGTTACATTTTGTATCTCTTAGAATCATCAGAGCCTTTAAAAGTCAGCCTGAAACGTATATTCTGTTCTTTACAAGGTGCTGTCTTCACATAAAGATGTCCTCTGAATTCTGTTCCCATATTTTAAGACTGCTCCCTTCAGTTATCAAATACTTCATTTGCAGGCTAAAGCTTTAACACTTAAACAGCACAACCTTAATCATCCAAAGAAAAAATTACTTGAGGACAAAGTATCTTTCTTTGGTTTTCTAGCTAACATTTCTTTATGTTTTCTCACTCAATGCAGTATTCTTAAATTTCTGAAACTTAAGGAACCATAAAAATGTATAATAAGAAAAAAAATATATGTTGCACTTAATAAAAATACTTTTGAAATTGGATATTTTAAGGATGCCAAATTGAATTAGTTGATGGTCTCAGTGATCTGAAGAAAAAGTAGATGACTTTTTGAAGTGGTAGCAAGCAAAGCGATAGAGAGCCCTGCAGTCTATTTTCTGAGCCAACTTGAGGTATATTCACATGTAATTTACAAACCCAAATAAGTATTATTTGGTTCACAAAAATTATTCCCAAACAACAACAAAAAGAGGATGACATATTACATGGCAAACCTCAGAGCTAATTAAAAAAACAAAGGAAGCAGATACTCAGCTCTAGCCAGACCTCTTTAATGATGACTTTTGTCACTTCATTTCTCTGTTCATGCACACTTCACAATTCTCAGGACTTCACTTGTACCTCAGCATCCTTCACCTCTTTCGGCCTTGAGAACAACTTCTCTCTCTAGAGTTCAATATTGAGACCTTTGTGCCTTTAGCTCCTGCCTCTGCCCTGCTCTCACCTGCCACTCAGAGCACAATTTGGTATTTATTGCTGCTACTACATCGTAACACGCTCTTCCAAATTTAAGCACCGAGTCAGGCTTTATCACTAAAATATTTAACCTACAAATCTACAAATAATCCCTAAAATCCTCACGCTGAAAGGCAAAAAACCCCATTATTTTTCTGTTAGCTAAACTAATTATACTCTGGATTTTACAATTTACAATTACAATTTTCTGTTACAATCATGCCAAGATTTCTATCCATTTGAACATATCTAAATAGCCTAATTCTGTTTTTAAATCAAGGAAGCATCACTGCCAAAGTAGTATCTATAATATTGTCATAAGTCTCATTAAATTCCTTGAAAAAGTTATTACAAACAAAATAAACCACTACTTATGTCCAAAGCTTAGTTTCTTCTCAAATTGCTGGAAAAGTTTAATATAAAGCTTTCTGGCAGAACCTTCCTTCAAAATTAACTTCAGAACTGGGATACTCTGTGCACAAGGGTAATGTCCTACATTACATTAAGCACAGAAACCCTCCTGCGCTATGTCAGCTAACTCAGTGCTCTGTCATTACATCATTATCTCTCTTGAGTACCACAGCATATTCATGAGAAGTTTTCATAATAGCATCTTTCACTCATTTTTGTACTATTAATTGAAGTTTCTGACATAGGAAGGTCATGATCCTTCCAAGTCAAAAGCGGTATTATATAACCGTGTGGATACTGCTTCTTTAGAAACAATTAGTATAACCACCAGATCTCTGCTTTAGACTTAATTCTCTGCTACTCCCCTCTCAAAATAAGGCACTGAATTGCCACGTTTTCATGATATTGGTTTTCAAGTCCTCCCCACTCTACACCAACCTCTTCATCAGCTGCAGGCAGCAGGTCCAGGAAATGTAATTATTGAACAGCCTTGTATGTTTTGTAACTTGAACTGAAGAACTCCAGTCATCTAAATTGCCCCTAACCAATCTTCAGCACAAGAAAACCTTCTAATTGGAGCCACGAAAAAAGGAAAAGTCTCTTATTAAAAGTCAGACCACACAGCAGAAAAGGACAACACAGACCCTGAATTTGATTATAGTTATAGAACACTATTGATTTTCAAACGTTGTAGGTTTGGGATTTTTTTTTTTTTTAAATAGACTACAGGAATTTACAACCCCTGCAAAGAGATGCATAACAGTTTGCTAAACTTATGGTATATCTCTGCTAGTCAGTATTTCTCTCATTATTTACTGCTTTCTTTAATTTAAAGAAATATTCCACACTTTGATCCCCAAGCAATAGGCATACTGAAAGTAACACATAAGAAAAATAAACTGAAGACAAAAATCATACAGGTTTTCCTAGCAATAAAATCACAAAAGACAGTGAACTTCAGCTTAAATACATTAATGTATTGCTATAAAAGGGATTAATCAGCTAGTACCTAGTGCCAGTAGACAACATCATAAAGGCAGATTCATGAGATATTTGTAGGTGCAACTACAGCTACCGAGTAATTCTCACTATATATACAAGGCCATTATAGAAGTTGTACAGTCAGTTCAATGCTCAGGGCAATCAGCGTGCCAGGCTTAGGCCATGAGTGACTCAAATTCATACCTGCCTGCAAAACACCACCTAAATTTACACTTTTTTCCTTGGTCTTAACACATTTTTGTTCTGTGGAATTTCAGCAGCCACAGGAAACAGGACCTTGTAACATCTAACACGCCTAAACAATTAAAAGAAACTAAGCTGTGAAGTCAGGTTTCATGCCTGCAAACACCTTACTGACGTCACAAATGCATCAACAGCCAAATGTGCACCTTCTCAGAAGTTACAGTTCAATTTCCAGCCCAGCTCTTCAGAAACACACGTCACCATCATCACTTTCCAGTTTTTCCCACAATGTAACTAGGTACATCTACAGATATGCAAGTGCACCACTCTCCAAGTGCTCTCCCACCCCTTTCTGTAACTATCAGATCATTCTGCTGGGTAGTCAGCTGCATCAAGGTTCCCCTTACCAAACTGTTTCTCTTCCTACAGCTGCCTTTCTCGTCACATTCAATACATAAGGCAAACACATCCACTCAAACATCATTGCTTTTCGACATTTCACTCCCTCACATGCCAGCACCTCAAGGACCTCTTGATGTTTAGTGCTGCAAATTCAGTGTTGCACAGTAAGTTATTGTCAAACAAACTTCAAATCAACCAGCAAAGTACAAAAAGGCTTCATGGTCTTTTAAATCTATGTCAAGACAATGATAAACACAGAAACAAGCTGCTCAAAGAAGAGATCACCGCGCATCAGGTTGAGCTGTTGTAATCAATGCACGTTACAAATTAAACTCACCATCCCCATAATGACTTTGCTCTGGTTTTGCTGTCACTCAGGCTTTCAAGTTATTCTCTAACTTGCTAAAACTTAATGACAACAGACTTTTGATGCTAGTGCTTTCCAGGCTTCTTGCTTTGAGAGTGCAACAGTCCTTCCAAAATGAAAAATATATTAAATCTACAGAAATAAAAGGCTTGAGAAACAATTATTTTATACACTCCAAAGAGCAGCATTTTGACATAATACGGCAGACTTTTAAAACTAGGTTTGACCAAAGTACTCAAATAGAAACAAGTTTGGTTTTTTAATTGGCAATATACTATGTAAGATGGCAGAATACTTCATTTTCTTCAAAGTCCATAGACAAAAGGGAAAAGTTGTTAATTCATTAGCAGCATTAAAAAAAATTGCCTCAGAATGAAAATAATTAGAGTGATTTTGAATAGAAAAGCTCGTGCATCAAAAGCTTTTCTCTGAAATAAAAGAACATTTAAAAGAGACTAGAAGAGACTAAAATACTTCAGCACTTATCCTAATGGCAGGTACTGTTTTCATTTCTTTGCAGCCAACTGCTAATACCCTAGAGCAGTAGCTATAACAGGTACAGCTCTACTTCAGGCCATCAGCTTATAACTAATGATGTGTTGATATATTGACTGACAGCCAAATAAAGCTGATGATTCTGTGACAATTTCTTTAATTTTTCATTTAGAAGCTAACAGGATGGCTGATGCAACCAACAGTTCAGTCCTTATTCACGTTTTTCACTCTGAAAAGACTACCACTTGGAAAAAATCTGTTTGTCTCCCTATAGGCTCAAACAACAGAAAACCAAAGCAGGGCAATTTTCACATGAAAATCAGTTTCAGACTTCCTTTGACACTTACCCAAAATTATCTCAACAAAGGAAAAAAAATATTGTCTTTCAATGGTAGGGTAAAAGACTCAATTAAAATGAGACACTCGTTCCATCAAGCTTGCACGGCACTCGAAGGTCAGAGTTCACAGGTTAGCTTACACATAGCCACTAAGGAAGGGAGAGTTACACTGGAAAAGCAAGCTGTACATATCTCACAAGCTGAGGAAACACCAATATGTGTCCTCTCACCAATAATATCACCAACAACTTCAACTCTAGCACGAAGCTAGAGAAAAATCAGTAGCTTTTAAGCATCAGTATGTAACAAAAAACACTAAATTCATCCTCTAACCAGCTTTACAATCATACAAGAAATCATCCTTTTTTGCATGATTACATGATTGCAATTTAAAGACTACAAGGGAGCCTGAGACATCTACAAAAGCATGCAACATCACCCAGAAAACAAAGGCAAGATATCAAACCAGCGAGGTCAGGAGAAACTTATCTGACAAGATTATGATCACATAAAATGACTCCAGACAGGAACAGAGGATGTCACCGTGTGCCACACAGCTCTCCAGATACACTTCAGAGGTTTGTTCTAGCTAGAATATTTAATCTGAAATTTAACACTGCAAAGGAAAATGCAACATAATGACAAATATTAAGAGCTTTAATTTTCAAAGAGGTTTTTCAACCCAGAGATCACCATGGTTTAAAACTACATGATATGTAATGTCTTAAATGTTTAAACTTGTCTTCTGATAATCCGGTTATATTTTAACATACTTATATGTGTTATGTCATAAATTTAGTAAGCTGACTATCTTTTACCATGCTGCAAGACTTTTTGGGTTTAAAAATACAAGACCTTTTGGGTTTAAAAATACTCTTGAGTCTTTAGGAAAGGTTACTGATAAATAATTCCTGCCCACTATTAGAATTGCACAGAGTGCCTCTCAGCCAAGCCCCTGCCTGCATCCCATCACAGCCCTGTGCTCTCCCACGCCTCGCAGCTTTTATTGTGAGTGTTCAGCAACAGTTCTTTATGCACTGTAACACCGTGTGTCTCACAGGTTTGGAGGCCAAAGCAAAAGTTTCACAGTCGCAGCAATCCTTTGCTAGCTGACTGCTCCATTCTATCATCCCAGCCCACGTTTTATACAAAGGTTTCAGCTGATACATTTACTATCGAACCCAATCTTCAATCCAAATTTTCAAACCTGAAAATACAGTTTAGAACAGAAAATATAAATTTTATTCTTGGGGGGAGCAGAGGGAGGGAGTGTTTGTGTGGGATTATTTTTTGTTTCGTATCTGTTTATTGATTCAGATACATCATAACAGCTGCTGGAGAACAGTAGCATTAGTAAAAGGGTGGTTTCCATGGAGAACAAAAAAGGTCAAATCATCATCTACTGAAAAAGTATTTAACTCTATCAGTTAAGACTAATCCACATGCTTATAAAAATAATTTAAAAAGCTGGCACCTATGTCAATTGTTTACATTGCTTATCATCTGCAACATCTCAGGTAAAAGCCGTCAGGGAAATACATTTTTACTGCAAATCAGAAGCTGCTGCGAAGGTAAAGCAGGTGAAAAACAGCTGAAGGAAAGAGCAACATGTCATGCACGCATAGGGAGAGGTGTGCACATGGAATTTCATTTCTGTAATTAAATGTCAGGTTACAAAAAGCAAGAATATAATTAGTTCAGCATAATTTAGTGCCATTCAGATGGAACTGGAGCCTTGTGTACTCACCAAACAATTTGTACTAAAACAACACAAGCTGTTCAAACAAATTGACATTTTTAATTCCTGCTTATAACAGACCTTTATTATCAGTTTCTGAGACTGGATGTTTATTACGAATATAAAATCTTTCAAAATTGGGGAGGATGAATCTAGAAAATGCCAGTGCCATTTATCACAATACAATGAAAACAAGATAACACTGCAATAACATGTATCCAGTTACTAGGCTCACCTAAAGAGATGTAATATTACATGAAAAAAGGGAAACAAAACTCTGACTTGAACACATGAATAATTCAGTTGGTTTACCCAAAACCTTCTGCACTGAAAAGAGATTTGGGTATTTATCTATATGGAGGTGGAAAATAGAGGAGAAATCTGTTGGTCATGATATTTTTCCAAATACTCCCTCTTCTTGAGTTATTAAAACACACTCTCATCCAAGCCACTCAAGAACTGAACTTTCCTAACATTTAAGTCCAAACTATTTCATACCAATATCCTTACACAAGAGAAAAAAAATACAAAATCTTCAGGGGGTAAGGATTCAGAGAAGAAAACACCCACAACCCAAGTTCCCAGATGCGGCCCTACAGAAGTAAAAATTTGCTTAATTGTGCCAGAATGTGATCTAGCTGGCATTTACCTGTTTTTAACTTTACTCAGAGCCTTGCTGCAGCAGAATATATGCCAAAATTTGCATTGATCTACTTTAACAAAATAATTTTATTTTTCACCACAGTCAAAGCAAGTAACCCTGTATTTTATGCATTTATCACCAATTATATTCGCAATCTGAATCATGTTGCTGCCCAATCTTAATCTCATTTAAGAAAAGATTAACCTCTCTTGACTTTTCACCGCAGAATCAACTCTTGAGAATTACAATGTGAGACTGGAGCCGTGGCATTCACGCATCCTGTGTTGTTACAGCACTGTTGTTGCCTGTATCAGACTACATAAACTATTTACAACTATCTATTTCATGATATTCTAATTAGAAAATGCCACAGGGTGTGTTGGAACAGTCAGTTTCTTGTACAGTTTCTGTACAAGACAGAAAATGTTTTGATTGGTGAATACAAAAGAATTACTTCAACTTTACAGTAAGGAAAGATGCATAAACACTCTGGTAGCTGAGTAACTAAGAAAGCAAAATCTGGCTAATGTGTTAAAATAATTGAAAAAGCATCTATAGAAAATGAGCAATGTTGACAGTGAACGACTGAACCAAATCAAGAAGAGTACTGTTTCCCTCCAGAATGATATTCCCAAAGGAGTCATTTGAAATCAGGCTTCCTATGTGAGCAATACTTAGGTCCCATCTCTATTTAAATATTGTGAATATCCCACAAAGGTTCCTAAGCTTCCCTCTTCAAGCCTGAGTTAATTTTTTATTTTTAAATAACTACATGGGGAAAGCGTGTGAAGGAGTGTTGATAGCTTGAAACTGGTTATTAATAAAAGGGAAGGAATTCTTCCAGAGAAGCAGTTCAAGGACAGACGTCAGTCTTGAATTTACAGGAAACCCATAATCATCGAAGAGGAGTTCACAGAGAGCCATCAATGGTCAGAACGTGAAATGCTACACCACTGGTGATACAGCTTGCTCAGATGACTTTGTATTACAGGAAGGAACTGGTAAACCACGCACAGTTAAATGTATGAAAGCTTGCTTCCTCCTCACCCACCGAGCTTCACCTATAAACCAATTACAGCAGCAGCACAAAGCTCTGCATTCTAACCGTGTCTAATTCGGACGCTAAACACCAGGGCTTTGCAAACGCTGTTAAGAAACCTCCTCTTTAGAGCTGCACATAGCACTTGTACAATAAAGAGATTAAGATGTATGGATATGCTTAAAAGTAACTTCGTGATGACCACTGAAAAGCACCCAAACACACACACGCACGGTAACGTAACCAGTGGGGGTTTGGACTCGCTCTCTGCCAAATACTTTCTTAAGCTAATATTGATATTTTAACCACAGCTCAAATTCTCTGACTGAAGTAAATATGCCTTTATAGTGGATTGCTTGTTCTGGACATTTGCCACTCCAGGCATTATCCTTCGTTAACGACAGGAATGGGACTAACCCTTGTCAAGAAACTGCTTAAGAACACACATTCTGATTTTTCTTTCTTTGGACATCAAATATGGAAAACGTTAACTTATTGAACTACACATAGCAAAGATTCATTAGAAAATTAAACAGTTGAACTGCATTTAGTACAATTGATTCTCACCTCCAGGTATTTTTTTTAAACCATTATTCTTATATGTCCTTGAATTCAGAGTTAATTTCATCTCTGAAAAACTATCAAGTAGCAGGCTTTGTTAGACTGTTACTTGATTTGTCATGCGACAGTGAGTGAAACTCATTATACCATGGACTTTACAACACTGGGGGAAATGACAAGTTTCTTGCACATTACAGAACCACACAACTCTGTACAGCCTGTGTGGTTCCACCATACACAGATGGTCTCTGGGATTCCTTCTAGCCTCTTACTGCTCGACTTGACCATTTCCCTTAAAACTTTTTTCAAATAAAACCTGAATAGCCTAACTATAAATACAGTAATAATATCATTGTAATATAAAGATCCACTGTCTGTGTTGGGGGTTTGTTTTTTGGAGTTTCTGTGAGGTTTTTTTTTAATGTAGCTCTTTCCATTAACAAGAGTATGTCAGCTTTACTCACTGTATACCAACTGTGATGCCAGTGCAATCACTAATCACCATTAATTCAGACTAAGAAAATACACAAATACAATCATGGCTAATCTGAGGTTACATCCTAACAATGCAGAAAGCAAAGAAACCCAAAGAGATCATGGCTACAAGTGAGCCATGCTGATCCCACGACAATCACAACAGCTATTAGATTGAAAGAGCATTTTTCTTCAGTAGTTATTATTACACTTTCATATTAGAAAGCTTAAAATTTATTATTAACTTTTCCTTTCGAGAATAGCACAAAAAAATCTCATTCTTAAATTTCCTGTATAGTTAAGTCTATTTCTATTTCTTGAAAGACAATTTGTAATATCATGTGTTTCAAATATTCTTATACTCTAATTTTAGTTATTAAAATTGGCAAATATTATTAGCATTAATAAAACTATTATAATATTATATTATAATATTATTATTAATGTTGACAAAGACATGTCATAAGTAGTTTCTACGACAGTGTTTACAAAGTAGATGAGTCTTGAAGAGTAGATACTAAACTCTGGATGAGAAACAAACTCTTCTCCCAGTTCTGCCACCTCTCTGATTCAGCTGCAAGACCATTCACTTGTGTTCATTTTAATTAATCAGTATTCACCTTTTCCCTTTGAGCCGTACCTTTCTATAAGCACACCTAACACCTGGAAAGAAAACCAAACCGTCGTGTATTGTATAACCCAAAGGTTAGGAGAGAGCGAAGGAAATGTCCTAATTGTCAGCAGTGAACTGTCAAGTGCATCTGAATAGGTCTCCACTCTAACCTATACATTAGTCCACCTTTGAAACAGTGTCAGTTTTGTAAATTCATTAATAGCTTGCACAAAAGGAAGAAACTGACTCTGAAAAATCTTTTGGAATATCTCAAAATCTTATTTCCAAATATATTAAATTCTATAATAATTGTATTTATAGAAACAAAGACAGGTAGCTCCACATAAATATCAATATTTAGAAATGTAAACATTAGGGAAGTGCTATTCGCAACATATCTGATTGTACAATTCAAGTCTGTCAAATATCACAGACACAGCTTTTGAAATATTCACAACACCCTAATCAAACAAAAAATTCAACAAAATGCAAACTCAATAAATTAAAAAAATACACCCATCGACTGATAATACCAAAAAAGTTTGGTGAAGTAGTTACTATAAATTGCTCTTCATGCTCTAGTGCTTTATCCAAGGACATCTTACACATCAACGTTTCAGGTGTCATATAACCCAACAAATGACTTACATTGAATGCAATCAACTAAAGTGGCTGGGTTTCTTTCACCTTGGGTGAGGTTATACAGAAAGGTCCCAATCTTCTTAATGGGACCTGTCTGCATAGCTCAGTGCCTCAGCAGTTAAAACTCTGCCTGGAAGCTGATAACGACAGCAAATAGAAAAGGGAATTTCTCTCACCAAAAAAACCCCAAACAATAGAATCAGGAAGAAAGAAAAGCCCAGAGGAACAAGCTGCTTATTACAGCAGATTATATAATGAATATTGATGTCCCAAATACTATTTATACTGCAAAATTCACTAATTGAACTATGCTTGCCTATGTATGTCCAGCTAGAACAAGTTTTGAAGATTCAAAAGAACCCTCGAACCTAAAGCAGCTCCAGATACCAACACACATGTACAGCTCTGCTATTAGAAAACTAACAAGCAAAACCTCAGTTCCCCTCTGTAAAACCCACACCATCCTCTCCATGCACCTATTTTATCTGTTAGGGGACCTGCAATCTTCTCAAACCTTGAATGCTGTTGATTCGTGTCCAGCAACTCTTCCAATCGACACAGAGGGCTGACAATAGCAAGCTGGGGACCACTGTGCTTTTCCTGTTAATTGAGTAAGAACATGGCAATTTTCTCACTGCTGTGCTATACCCGTAAGTGTATGAAACAACCAGGAGGAGCAATCTTTAATGGCAAAAAAAAAGAAGAGGTTTAACTATTTAAATGACAGCACTTCTTGCTGACAAGCAACCCAGCTATTTATTTGTAGTAATGACCCATACCTAAACCAAGAAGCTTATATTTTGCTTAACAGATATTCTTTTATAATTTTTTCTCAACTTCTCTGCTGTTCAGCTACTTCTCCTGTTGGAGAATTAAGAAATATTGCATCTGCAGTTTATCTGTTTTATTTTCTGTTATTTCTTATATCCAAGATAGGATTTCTGATGTGTCTGTCTTCTCTAACTTACAAATTGCAGTGTATTTCTACCTACAACTTTCCATGTAGGTTACACAGCTGCCCTGTATTAAACCAGCAGCTGTAGTTACTACCTGTGATCAGGCAGCCAAGAGTAACAAGCCTCACTTCATGGGATCAGCCACCCCTTTTTCAGCAGTTCTGTTAAGACTGAAGCTTTGTGACAACTTCTCAAATGCCAAAGTCAGACTTTGGGACTTGTTTTTTTCCTCCTTCCCTCCTGGACCCGAAGAGGAGGCACAAACGCATCCTGTCCTTGGGCAGATTCTGGAGCAGGCGAAAATAAACAGCTTGAGCAGCACATTTCCCTTCCAAATAAATACCTCTACTTTCTTTATTTGGGAAAGATTTTTATGAAGTCAAAAGGTGACAGAAGCAGCAGTTTTTGTACAGCAAAGGAAGATGCACCAAACTAAAAGATTTAAAAACACTCTAGGCAAAATGCCCTTACTTTTTTCCTACTTCCATAATCAGAAATTTGTGCATCTTTACACACAATAATTACGTTTAATCAGACACTTTTGTCTGAAGGTTACAATTATCATTGATTTGCTCTGAGCTGCTAAATTAATCATCCTGTAATGAGGCAGCTTTTCCATTACAAATTGTTGATTTATAGACAAAAGTAAGGCTAACTTAACACCTAAAGGGAATTAATTTTTAACATACTTTGTACTTAAAGAGAATGAAAAGTACACAGAATATTTATTCTTCTAAATTCTCGGATAGTGAATATAGACAAATATAACACTTGGCTTCCTGCCTAAATCACTACAAGAAAATTGTTTGGGTTATTTGGCTAACTGGATTTTAAAAAGCCCAGAATAAAAACATACACAGCTTTCCAACAGCAAGTATTCCGAATATTTACATTAAATGGCTCCACATCCCTACTCACCTCCAAGGAATGGTCATTAACTTTCCCTCCTTCACTTTAACTACCCCTGGATGCCACTATTTCACACCCATCTCTGAACTTCTTTGCTGGCTTTGAACAGTAGTCATTTCTCTACACATCTGTAAGCATTTGCTCAACACTTAACAGGACAAGCTCATTTATCCTCCCTGTCCGGCTGGCAGAGGCAGAGGAAAGATTTCACAGCCTACAGTCACCTGCAGAAATATTTTGTAACTGTACATAACTTGTAAAGTTCTACCCAAATAATTCCCATTTTCATTTCAGCACAAGTACAATCCATCAGCTACTTAATACGGGCAGAGAGGCTAAGTGTGGGTCACTCAGAAGTGTGGGTCACTGATAAGCGGCATAGACAAAATTTGCTCTTATCTGTCCCTCTGATAATTCTGCAAACAAGGGAGAAGCTGCAGAAATAGGCTTTAAAGTCTGCTGCCTTTTTAGGACTAGAAAACAACCCAACAAACAGCTGTATGCTCTTTTCTATTTAAAGCCTGACTGAAACCTTCTGCATCACAAGTTCACTAATAGCATAAACCCATTCTGAAGTAGAGCTGATGAGCAGCCCTCCTAAAATGACTGAGCATAAATCAGAGATTTAATCTCATCCCCTTTTAAGTTTATATTTACTTTTCTGTTTCCCTGCATAATCTCTTTTTGCAGCAAGCTGACAGGTTTTTTTAACTATAAAATCTGTAACTAAAAAGGCAGCGATTACCAATGTATTCTTCCATCAGATGAAATTACACTTAAAAAAATCACTTTGGAAAAAAGAAATCAGACAAATCAAGTAACACACTGCATATAGAATCTGTTTGAGACAGGCCTCTGTATATTCTGTAAAAATCCATATAACAGACACCTGAAGATGATTTTACACTAAATTATATGAAGGAAAGTGGTAAATTCATCTGGCCACAGGTTACTTAGAAAATAAGCTGTCAAAATAAACCTTGCATAATCCGTAATCCAGAAGTGAGTTACTGCAGCAGCTGCACCTTTGACTTCGCTTCCTACGTAGAGTCACTGTATGCTTCATCTCAGAGTCCAAACTAAACATTATGAAAAAACCCAAACAAATATAACAACCAAGTCAAAGTTAGGATAAACAACACTTAAATTGGAAATCACAAGGATAAGACTTTTACACCCAGCTGAAAGAATAGACATATTTCTTATTTCTGGCAGACATAAAGCCTTATAGCTTACATCATAACAGTAAGAACAGGCTCCATGATAGAACAGCACTTTTTTTCTCACCTAATTAATTTCCCATTTATATTTGAGAACATTTATAAGAACAGGTTAGCTCTAAGCTCTTAGTAACCAATATTTTAACACTTCTAATGCTATATAAGTATTTATATTAATTTTAGCTTTGCAGTTTTAAAAATGCTAAAGTTATGTTAAATTGCCAAAGCAATAGAGGTTAATGCTTTATTCAGTCTGTTAAAACAAATTCACATTTTTCCATTCTCAATTTTGCAAAGACCAATTTTTTAAAACTCTCTTCACAAACAAAAGTACTTAAGACACCAGAAATACTTCAGACACATACAGTTAGCGTCCACTGAAAAGTCACCACCTCACTCCATACTTGAGCTGTGGAGCTTGCAGGAGTACTGTACACCATTTAAGACTAAAATTCTATCCCTAAACGTTGGAACCACAGACAAAACAAAACTGAGATGTAAATGCTCCACAGGAACTCCTAACACCTACATGCAGTCAGCTACAAGGCAAACCCAGGCAAGGAAAGCCCTACACCAAATCCACCTACCTTGTTCTACGTCACTCATCATTCAAACTCCTGATGTATTTCCAAAGAGCTTTCCCACACTTAAGAGACACTGCCAGTTAGTTTATCTCTAATTTTACATCTACTGACAACTATTTTCTTATCTGCTGCAACAGTTGTGCTTCACAAGATTTTCCCCAGGTAGACTGATGAATGGGGTCACGTGGCTCATTCTCATTACCCAAACACATCCAAACGGTCAAAGGAAGCTCTGAGCTTGCTAAACTCTAATTTCACAGAAGGACATTGGCTCACAAGCCTATCTTTGCTAGTAAGAAGCCAACTGAGAAGAAAAAAAAATACATAAAATGGCAAGGAATTGACAAACTCATGCATTTTTCAAAAGCAGCCAAAAGATTTCCAAAGCTTGAAATTAGCATCTTGATTCAGCTCAGCTTCTTTCAGAGCAAACAGAGACTGGCTAAGACTCAACACTTACCCACACACACACAAACATTAACACCAGAGCAGCACACAAGAAGCAGATGAGTTCAATACACAATGGTCTGCATGGTGCAGTTGCAAGCGTATCACACTTCAACTGGAAAGTGGCTTTAAACTGTAATATTATATCTACACATAAACATGGGAAATGTGATTGTAAAGTGAACTTCTGGTATTAAAGCAGGGGTGCTCTTTTTGTTGTTATTGTTAGGCCAATGTTCTATTGTACTTGTACTGTGCACATTCCTATTGCAAGAAACATACTCCAGAAAGACAAATATGACTTTGAGCTCCTGCCCAGTCTCTAGTAGATAGATATTTTCTAAGCATACAATAATTAAGAATAACCAACATAAAAGCTAGTAGGCTACATCAATAAAACCAAATGTAGAATTAATAGAAAGACTGCTTTATTTCCCAAATCTTAGTCAATGATCTTATTAAAAATGTATTTCAAACATCTCCTACAAAAAACTGGATCACTTAGTGGGATTAAATATTATTCTACTCAGTTCTTTGCAAATTTTACTCTAGTTACTAAATTTTCTGCTTGTCTGAATAAAAGCTTAAAACCTTGCATATGCTTCACCACCAGGCCTGGTTTATGCTCTACATCAAAGGAAATTTGAAATATACTCCATGAAAAATGTCTACCTGGATTGGTACAGTCTGTTGCTCTTCCTATAGCCCAAATTCCACTCAGAACACATTCCTGTGAATTAAACACTATGTTTGATTAGGTCTTGTTATGATAAAAAGCAGGAGACTTCTCTATGAATTCAATATGCACAGTCCCCAGTCTCTGGAGATGTTTTAATTACCAGAGAGAGGAAGTTCTGCCTAGAGTTTCATGGGACAGCTTACAACCATCTGAGTGCTAAATTCTCCTGATCTTGTCTGACAAAGTCATCCCCAGAACTTTTATAAACACCTTAGTGGAGCTCCATCTGTTCTGTGGCAAAACAGAACTCCACCAGAAGCACTTCAGCTAAGTACCATTTAGGCTCTAATCTGCCTGCCTAACAGCTCTGTTAGTTTAGACCACAGCCACTGAAAACCCACGACTATCCTGCAGTTCATGATATAGAATGCAGATAAATGCACTTAGATACCACCCCCACACACAGTTTAGCTCTTATCTCTGGTTCTCACCCTTTCTGCTGGCTGTTTCTTGGACAGCAGCTCTAATTTGGAAACCTTGGCTACCTCGTTTCGGTAGCAATACAGAAAACCTACACAGCAACACAAGTAACTGCGTCCTGAAGAGCAAGGGGCAAAGCAAAAAAACAGCAACAAACCAGTCCCAGAAAAATCAAGACAAGGTTAGAAAAAAAGGAAAAGTATGAAAAAAGCAAATGTAAAAATATCTAGTGCATCATGTTTACAGAAACAATTCCCTAACAAGTCTGTCTACCCAGCACTTCAGAACATTGTCCAAGCACAAATCAAACACTCTCTCACCATTACAGGGTCTTTTTCTCCACTGACTCTAGCCTCTCTTCTTAAGGTCCTTCTTTCCATCTTTAATATTGTTGTCTCTGAAGGAAAGGGAGGAAATCTTTCTTTCCTTCATACACCACTTCTGTGCTTAAGAGGTACTTCCTCCAAGCCACAGGTGCAAAATGGTTCACATGATTTGCAGCAACTGCTCTTGAAAGCTATTTATATTTATCAGGTATGATGTGGCAGTAGGTTGTGAACTGCAACAACGAGCTGTATATGCTTCCAGAAACAACTGGAAATTGTGACTATTTGGAATGCATACGCCATAACCAGCAGGGTTTCCATGAGGAGTCTGAGGGACACTGACACCAAGGCCTGCTGAGCAGACCAGCTGGGGAGTACTGCATGGTGCAACTACAGTCACAGCACAGTGCCTACAGTGAGGTGAAGCTGTATTTAAACAGAAGCAGACCTTCTTAAAATTAAGTGGTCCACTATCTGTTTTCTAAAGGTCTAATTCTGAGACCAGCATGCAGTCTCATTAAAGCTGCAATTTATAGCCTATCCCTCTCTGAACTACAGTCACTCCTTACCATTCCCCTTTTGAAACTTTTCATTAGTTTCAGGCCCTGTATTTTCACACCAAATAGTTCCTCAAGCACACCTCTCCCCCCAGCAACTGAACTTCAGTATTTCATCACTTTGAAGACACATTAGTCTGGAAATTTTGCCTCACTTTAAGGCAGCAGCCTTAGAACAACAGGATCTGATCTCTGGCAACACAAGCCTCACCCATCAGGAGTTAAGACAGTTCCTTACAGATGAATTTCTGGAACATTAGCTTCTACACTTCCAGTATGTGAATTGCCAGAAGACAGACCACACAGATCACAAAACACAGTTGGACCGAGTTTTATAACTGTCCTAAATTGTAACAGAAACAATAAGTTACTATATTTATGCATTTGCTTTATGATTACTTTGGTAACAGTTTTACAACACGAAAGACAAGCTTCTCATTCCTTAATACCTTCAGGGATCCCAAGAACCAAGTCATCTTCAAAACATGCAGGAGTACATATGGAGATCTTCAAAGACATACTATTCTTACCATATTCTTTGCACAACTTTCAGCAGTAGCACATTTCCCTTTCACATCTCAGTTGATGACAGGGAACATGTCAGTTTTTCCAGGCAAATAAACACACTGCAAAGCGCTCTCACACCATTCACACAGTTTTTACAGACCTAACTCTTCTTCCTAAGCGAGATCAAAATATTTCACGCACAGTACTACAGGAAAACAATGTAATTAAAAAGATACTTCAAAGTCATTGTGTGTGCCAATCACAATGGTACTCATACAGTTGAACTACAGATCTCTTTTACACATCTGGACATTTTTAAGCTTCCATCTTGTTCTAAGAATGCAGAAAACTTGGAGCTATTAACATAAGACTACATTGCCAGGTGGCTATGTTACTTCTCCATCTTTTGAAGATTGTCCTGCAATTCCTACCTGTTCTTCCCTTCACCTCCAGAAACTTGCCAGAATTACCACTATATTTTGTCATCGGTTACACTGGAACATATTCTGCACCATATTCACTTATTCTTCTTTCTGTATCCTCCTCTGATTCCAGTACTATGTGGCTGGAAGGTCTTGTGGTGAGCTCTTAATTCCTCTATTAAGATGTTAATATTTCTTCTGAAATGTCTTTCAGATCCTGCATATCACTCTATGCAAACATTTCACAATGAATGGAGCACGCTGCTGACAATACAGACCAGATATGCATTTTATGCTTATCAATACTATTCACCCTTTAGGAACCAGACATGGCCAAAATCCAGAGTCTTCCACCAAACCAGAGACTCAGATGTCACCACAGATGAACTTTATTCCCCTGCAACTCCTGGCTATTATTTCTACTTCCAGTTTAGCTATGTCTTAGTGAAAAAATTCTCATTTAGGAAATTCACGTTTTTCATGAGATAACACATATGAAACTCAAGCACTAACAACACCCTACGAGACTGCTGATATTACTTCACCTAACCTTGCAAAAACATTACATGAAAATCAATGCAATCATTCTGAATACTGTTTATGTATGTACATATTACACATTCTTCAAGCAATGCAAAGGCATCAGTATTACCACTGTGAATACTTAAACAGTGCCCTCCAGCCAAGTGCTTCCTGCTTCATGTAAGCTCTCAATGGTCAGCAAACAGTCCCTTCCTTTAAAACTGGGGCTGTGGCAAACAAAACTCTGAGCTTGCACTGCAGATGTTAAACTCTGTGTCACAAATCATGGGCAATGCTGCTGCTTCTCATGGTTCAGGTCAGAGAAGTGGGGGAAGGACAGCTCTACATAGGAAAGAACTCCATGATAGACAGTGTTTGGCACAGAAGTCTGTAAACCTCTGCTCATTTACAGTATTACTCTTGTAACGTTAAACAATTGGTGCTCTGCAACTGCTAAAGAAATATGCTGGACAGATTAATTAAAATAGTAAAATTAATACAACAAAAGGTAGTTACTGAAATGCAAATTGCCAAGACTCACTTTTAGGGTAAGTTTTCTGTAACTCTTACACAGGTAAAGAATGTGGAATTGTATTTACTGAAAGTTGAAACATGTAAGGAAATGAAAAACCAGAAAGATCAACTGGAAATGTCATTAGGATGTGAGGGGGGGAACCACAAATAAATAAAAGTCCAGCCATCAGAAATTAATCACAGTACTATGCAAAGCCTGACACAGGCTCACTGGAAGCAGTTCAACCAGCATTTCTCTCAGCTGCAGCTCTGGCCTGATCAGCTGTCCTCATCTCAACCACCCCTGCCCCAGCTGGCATGGCAGAAGTACCTCCACGTGGGATCAGCACACAAGGGCAGAGAACGGAACAGTTAACTCAGGTAAAAGGACTTTCCCACCACCAGCACCCCAGTCAATTGCTCCCTCCGTAACCACGCCAAGGAGCAACTTCCACTATCAGATACTGGCATCCCAAGGCTCAGCAACCACAGCCACTGAGAGGAACCTTCCACAGAGCACACCAGGAACAGGGCCAGATAGGCTGAAGCTTCAGGTAAGGAAGAACGCCAGAAAGCCTGGAGCTCTGGCATCGCTTAACAGGAAGCACCCACGCATTTCATCGTTTTACAGGGAAGCAATCCAGAAATGGTTCCTATGGAGAAACCAGCTGGTACAATTAATCCCCTCTACAGCCTGTTCCTAGAGTAATTCAGAAGTATTAGAGAAATGGGGTGAGGGGTAGATGAATGGTTCTGACTGCGGCAAGAACTGTGGTCAGCCACCACCAGTCTCAGGGACCAGTGGTACAACCTCACTCCACTTATACCTTTGCAAAAGAGCTGTTCCAAGACCTATGGCTCTGTGGTTTGGGAAGCAACCACATAAGTGCTAAACAAAATGCCTTTGTTTACTCAACTGAGGTGAATGAATAAAGAGGTTTGACTTGGAAAACTGCAGTGTCCCAGAACCAGGAAACTTCAACTTGAGTGCAGTCACAAATCACACCCACAGCATGTCTGACCAATACAGCAGGTATTTACAACAGCTTGTCTCACACAAGAAAAACTCAATGCATTTTAGTGCATTGAATGTAGTTTCAGTTTTCTACTTTGCTTTTACCCTACAGTCATAGCGTCCTTGCAGAATATTTGATAGTCATAAAAAAAAGGGAAAATACTTTTACCTGTTCCCTCAAAACGCCACGTGATTTCTTTCAAAAATCAGTTTAAAACTTGGGATGACTGATAAATAAAAACTACCCTTGCTGTAGGTTAATCTTATGAGACAAAAATCAGTGCTTATTCATGAGAACATTCTTTTAAGCCAAAAAAAAGAAAAGGAGTTTAAGCTAAAGAAAAAGCTGAGGAGTTATTAACTTTACAGATTTCCTCAACATCTTCAGTATTTAAATGCACTTGTTCCAGCCCTGCTCTGGCTCCACGCATTGCTTGGGTTGCATGTCTCAGCAGCATTACAATGATGCACGCTTCACATCAAAAAAGTAACCTGCTTTTTTGTTGGCATTTCTCCCCCCCTCTTCTCTTTCAAACAAAATATGGCAACAATTTCATAGCCCAGCAGTGTTTTGCCCTCCTGAACCCTGGCAATGACCCAGAGGATTTGCACTCTACTGCTAATCAGAAGTCTGGCTGTGGCCATTTCCCATGACATAGCTGAAATTCTCCAAACCTTGCCCTCTCAACTTCACCAGCCACGCCATACTGAAACTATTTGCTGTATCCTCAGGCTGTCAATCACAACGTCCATCCCCTGGACTCACCAAGGCCCACGGTGTCAAGGCTGCAAACCTTCCACCTCTGCTACTGACCCGCAATCAGGAACAAACGCTCCCTGGGGGGAATCAGCTTCTTCTGCAGAATTGCTTTCCAAAGAGCAGCATCACGGCTGAAGCAGCAGGTGCTCTTACCTGGCACACACTTTAAAAGGGAACCAAGCACTTTGTTTTGAAACTTGAATAAATATATTCTTGCACATGCTGAAATGACTTTTCACAAACTCAGAGAATGGTTTGGGTTGGAAGGGACCTTAAAGACCATCCAGTTCCAACCCCCCTGCCATAGGCAGAGACACCTCCCACTGGATCAGGGGGCTCAAAGCCCCATCCAACCTGGCCTTGAAGACCTCCAGGGATGGGGCAGCCACCACTGCTCTGGGCAACCTGGGCCAGGGCCTCCCCACCCTCACACCAAAACATTTCTTCCTAAGACCTCATCTCAATCTCTCCTTTTTTCAGCTGAAAATTGTTCCATCTCGTCCCATCCCTGCACTCCCTGATCAAGAGCCCCTCCCCAGCTTTCCTGGAGCCCCTTTCAGTCCTGGGAGGCTGCTCTAAGGTCTCCCCTCAGCCTTCTCTTCTCCAGGCTGAACAACCCCAACTCTCTCAGCCTGTCCTCGTATGAGAGGTGCTCAAGCCCTCGGATCATCTCCATGGCCTCCTCTGGTCTCGCTCCAACAGATCCAGGTCCTTCCTGTGCTGAGGACTCCAGAACTGAACACAGGGCTCCAGGTGGGGCCTCACCAGAGCGGAGCAGAGCAGAGGGGCAGAATCTCCTCCCTCCTTGCTGGTTGCACTTCTTCTGATGCAGCCCAGGACTCGGTTGGATTTCTGGGCTGCAAACGTACGTTGCTGTCTCACGTTGAGCTTCTCATCCACCTGCACCCGCAAGTCTTTCTCTTCAGGGCTGCTGTCCATGCATTCTCCACCCAGCCTGTATTTGTGACTGGAATTGTCCTGACCCAGGTGCAAGCCCTTGCAGGACTTGTTGAACTTCATGAGTTGTTTATTTGTTTTTTTAATTTCTATCTCAAGCTAATAAACTTAAAGCCTCTTCCAAATCAACAGCCCGGCTGCCGTTCCAGGCTCACCTCACCTATCAGATATGCTCTTCAGCAGTGCATCAAAAATGCTGTAAATTGTTTTATTCTTTTCTACTAATATCAGGAACTGTGGGCAAAATACAAACAGATTTCTGACCTGTCCATGCCTTTCTATTATCGCCATAAAAAGTGAACAGTATTAGTAGCTTTGAAGAAAATCACCATAAAAATAAACATTGCTCAGATCATTCAAGTTTCATCATTTTAAGTTCACAGTGCTTAACCAAGAAATTCCACAAGTTTTCAGGGCAAGGCACAGCTAAATCCTCTGTTTCCTGTTTCGATACCTAGAGAGTATTTAAGTACTGTATAAAATTAAGATTTATAACTGATGAAAAAACATCAGTACTTCAGGGAGAGGAAAGATCACAATTCAGTCTTTTTAAAATTTATTTATTCTTCAGCAATTTAAGACAATTCATGTAGTGTCTGATTTTCTTAATGTTCCCATTAAAAAACAGAAGCAGCAAACTTTAAGCCTACAAAAGCTTCCATTCAAAAACTCCCAAGTATTCAGTATTTAGCTATTTATGTAATATCACAATAATATAAAAAAATCCCAAGGCAAATGGTAGCCTTAATGTAACACTTTAAGGAAACCTAGAATAGTATGAGTATTTATAATGTGTTTGGTTTTTTGCACTACACACTCTTGTTTCAATTAAGCACTACTTAACAGTCTGAATGTCCATATTAAGAAAGAGTTTCCAAGAGCAACTGAGCACCAGCACAAACTGCAACATCAGTGACAGCAACAAGTAACTACTAAGAGGGTCAGTAAAATATGTGAAACAATCAGCACATAAAGATGTTTGGCTACCTACAAAAAACCCCAAACCATCAACTCTTAACATAGTATCTAACAGTGAAGTAATCCACATAAAGTCACTCAATTAAAAATGTCTTCCAATTCTTTAGACCTAGCTGTTGAAATAATGCACCTACTTCAATAACTGAAAATTCCAATCAGAACACTGAATCTTGCTCACCACATCCCCAAATTCTTTAACCTTATCTGGTAATTATTTACCTTATTACCTGATAATAAGTATTTGCCACTGCGGTTTTAAAAATCACAGTCCAAACATTCAATTGGTGTTACAGCTTCTGAAGAAATAGTTTTTTCCATGCAAGATCTTTGTTTTCTCAGGTTATTTACCTAATACAGTTCGAAATGCTGTGCAGAACAACATGTAGATTTAGAGTAGATGGACTGTGCAGACAGCTAAAGCAAATTGAGCGCAACAACCGCCACCAAACACGCAACTACAAATGCACCTCTGCACATTTAAACCCCAGTTGCTCTTCACATTCTTCCTGACTAGGTATACTTCAAACACCAAGCTGTGTAAACAACAACATGAAACAAGATGACTTTTTTTAAACAAAAAAAAAATGTCTGGGTTGGGCTTTGTTGGTTAGTTAGGGATTTTTAACAGTCTCTTCGTACAATCATAGAATTATAGAATGGTTTGGGTTGGAAGGGACCATAAAGTTCATCCAGTTCCAATCCCCTGCCACAGGCAGGAACACCTCCCACTGGATCAGGGGGCTCAAAGCCCCACCCAACCTGGCCTTGAACACCTCAAGGGATGGGGCAGCCACCACTGCTCTGGGCAACCTGGGCCAGTGCCTCCCAACCCGCACACGAAATAAATCATTTCCTCTGGAGACACCAGGACTGCAATACTAGAATAAACCCAAGATCTTCCTGCGATTGCCGCTTCCAGGCTGTCAGACCCCGATTTTAGTTACTGTTTTCAGTATATGGATCACTGTTCTGTTCTTAATATTTTTACATTTTTTCATATCCACATAAAATCCTGCAAAATAGAGCCCCAATTCCCAGAAGTCATCTCCAAACATTTTTAATAAGTGATGTAGCTGACTTAAAGCCAAAACTACATTACCTATCCTTCTATTCAAACACGGAAGCACATTAGGGGTAATTCAAAGGAAATAAAGAGCATTGCATAAGAAACATCATTTCTTCTTCTTCCTGTGAAAATTACAAAATGTATGACCCTATGAAATGTTAAGTGATCCTTAAATGTACTATCTTCAATAACCAACATAGCTACATGCTAAAAACTAGGATGCAAGGAATCATAAAAAGAATTACTTGGTAAAATAAGAACTCACAATGTTATTTGCAAACTTTTCAAATTAACCAAGGATAGACTAACTTAAGAATCAAAGAATTAAGAATAATTATGCTACCTGGAATTATTTAAGATAAAATTAATATCGACCAGAGTTTCTGAAATAACCAAACCCCGTTTAATTTCAACAGCTAGTCGTTCATATACTGACAAAACAACAACTTGTTTAAGACCTACTCTGTAACTGGGACACTGAATTCCAGAAAAAATACTGGAAATGTCTGCTCCCATGGGAGAGCAGACATCAAGACCACCTGCCAAGTTCACTCTGAAAGGGCTTGCAGGAAGACTCTGAGGATGTGATATGAGCCATCAATACTATACTCCCTTTTTTACTTCTTTTTTATTATTATTTTCTAGGAGACACTGGGAAGCACCTATGTGCATATGTTCTACAATAATCCTAACAGTCTACAACATAAATCATTCCGCTTTTGCAAGGTGGTTTTAAGTAGGGCAGAATTGGGTCACACTCAGGAAACGGATACAGCAAATAACTTTCTCCCACAACATGATGCTATAAGATAAAATGTAAAACTACTGAATACCAAGGCACATCCTACCTCCAAAAAGGATACCAAGGCACATCCTACCTCCAAAAAGGATACCAAAGCCAACATCACCAGCAGATTTGAATAGCACAATTTAGGGCAGAAGAAAACTAAAGATTTCTTTCCTTAGCGGCAGTTCACCAATTCTGGCTCTTGCTGACTTTGAAATTTTGTGGGAGTTGAGAACCCTCATCTCACACTCCCTCAGGATCCTGGTGATGAGTGCATACTGGCACCTCTTAGGCGCAGTATCTTCCAGCACCCACAGAAATCCTGTCTGCTACATTTAAATCTTTGAATAAAAATAGAGAGAGGAAAAAAATTAAACCTCCCCACAATCTAGTAACCCATTCACAGTAACTGCCAAACCTTGAAACAGCTAAAAGCTTCAAAACAGTAGCATTAAATACTGTAAATAATGTATTTAACTATGGAATATTTCAGGTTGTAGGAGACCTCTGGAGGTGGAGGCCATATGGTTCAACTCCCCACTCATAGCATGGCCAGCGTCAAAGTTAGACCAGGTTAATATGCGCCATTCTTTCTTAAATGACAGCAAGGAAACCAGAAAAATCTTTATAGAGAAGAAACAAATGAGCTTGACAATTTAATAATAAACATAAAATCCTTAAAAATTAGGCACAATATTGGGGAAAAAAAACCTAAACAACCCAGTGACTGCTGATTCAAGACAAGCTACCACCTCTGTTACCACAACCTACACAGATGGAACCGGTTGTGTTCCATGGAAAGTTACTTGAAAAAAATCAGTCAGTTATCTGAACTGTTGCATAATTCAAAAAGAACAGTTTAAAGATATACAGAGTTATTGTCACTGGCTATTCAACTTAGCTGAAACATTTAGTGTAGACAGCAATACCTCTAGCATTTGAAAACATACTGGTAACTGGAAGAGCCTGCATCAGTATGAATACCTGGAATTTTCATAGATAAAAATTGCTTTCCCACAGTTTTTAAATGTTTCATCCTTTCAGGTCACCTTACTTAAGGCAGATGCCAGGCTAAAAGCCTAAAAACCAGCCTGCTTTGGCATCCTTCCTTCCAAACTGACATTCAAACACGGGTGTACACACAAAGATAAATGCCATATAAACTCTATACTAAATGAACTGCTTTCTCATTGTCAAGACGTTACAGAGTCACATTAGAGTCCTAAGTCCTCACTTTTCCATAAATCTTGATATGTTCAATATGCCTCAAAGGAAGGGAGAAATACTTTCCTACTTTTTTTGCCTGTGGCACTGGTGGAGTCTCCATCCCTGGAGGTGTTCAAAAAATGTGTAGACGTGGTACTTCAGGATATGGTTTAGTAGGCATGGTGGTGTTGGGCTGAGGGTTGGGCTGAATGACCTGACAGGTCTTTTCCAACCTTAATGATTCTATGATTTTTATTTCATTATTTTGAAAGGAAGGATTCTATGAAGTGAATTTAAAAAAATAATATTTAAAAACCCAGACTGGCAACAAATAAGTCTTCCCTTTTAACAGTAAATAATTTACACTTTCTGTAAAGTTGTATTTATAGACATACACAATTTACAAACTTCAACTACAAAGTTTAAAATAATTTACCTCTTATTTTTGTCAGACACAGGAGCTGTAAGTCACTGCTATCCCACAGGCCAGACAACCTAGAGTTTGTTTCTTTGTTCCTGTACTTATTTAAACACAACAAAATTGGTTTACCTCATTAAATCGAAGCTGGAATAAGCTCCAGCTGCAAGAGAGTGAGGTGGTCCTCATTTTTAAAAACTAGCGATGCCATTTGGGAAAAAGACTAACAAGCAGTGAAGAAAAATAATTCCCGTAAAGCAATTGAAATACCAGTTTTCAAGACAAAATAGTGAAAAACTTGGGGCCAGTAAAAGGAAACACTGTTTTCTTCTGAAGTTCACCACCAACTGGGGCAAGTGGCATGCTGCATTCCCCAAGCTTATGGGAAATTTGTCTCCTGTCGTGTCAGGAAAAAAATCACATTATTGCTATGGTCCCTCTGGAGAATGTAATTACAGATGCATATAAATTACACTTTATCAAAATACTTCGCCTTGGAAGTCAAAACTAAACAGTCTACCTGAGCAATGTTAGTCTAATTCTGTTCTCATTATGGGAAGGACTGGTACAAATGGAAACGCTGTACCACACACATGCATTTCCCAGTCCCATAACTAATACCAAAAAAAGAATGATGGAGCTTCGCTGGTTAGTAATTCCTTTAGGTGAGTCACAGCCTTCTGGGACAATACTCCCAATACACCAACATGCCACTATGTCCTCTCCATAAACCCAGTAAAATGGCATTGCTAGATTTACGTGTTTTATTGCAGCCAGTCTTCTTACTGCAATGCAAAATCCTGGGACTGCTATTTCAAGTGTAGTCATTGGCAGTCCTATAAGTACTTAATATACAAGAAGAAATGCAAGGCTTCCAGAATAAGGGAAGGAAGCTGTTTAGGTGAAGTACCTCCTATTGACCAGCAAGTACCTGGACCAAACAACACCCAGATCAGACATTAGAAAAGCTGCCACTTCTGAAGAGGCTCAAGTCCCAGCAAAAACTTATCAGAGAATCATGTGGCTGGAAAAGACCTCGGAGATCACTGAGTCCAATTGTACCTGTCCCTCACTAAACCATGCCCCTAAGGAACTCATCTACCCAACGTTTTAAACATCTCCAGGGATGGCAACTCAACCACCTCCCAGGGCAGCTGTGCCAGTTCCTGACCATCCTTCCAGTGAAGAAATTCTTCCCGATGTCTAATCTGAACCTCCCCTGGCACAACTTGAGGCCATTTCCTCTTGTCCTCTCACTTGTCACTTGGGAAAAGAGCCCAGCACCCACCTCACCACAACCTCCTTTCAGGCAACTGTAGACAGTGATGAGGTCTGCCCTCAGACTCCTCTTCTCCAGGCTGAACAACCCCAGCTCCCTCAGCCGTTCCTCGTAGGATTTATTCTCCAGCCCCCTCATCAGCCTTGTTCCCCTTCTCTCGACACGCTCCAGCCCCTCAATGTCTTTTTTGTACTGAGAGGCTTAGCACAACAACCCCATCAGCTGTGCTCCCAGTAAGGTCATCTAAAGTATGGGGTTCATCAAGCAGTTATTGCAAAAAAGTAGGAAAGGATTGTATGAGTATCCAAGTGACAAGAAATAAGCAGAAATCTCCCTACTACTTTCAAAGATACAGTTACTATGTGCATGCACCAGTTGCAAAAAAAGCCTGTTTAGGGCTTGGAGACTGATAACATCCTAGTGCACCCAGCAACCTTCACTTCCAGTAGAAGAGAAAACACATCAAGGTAGGACTGACCCAGTGATGATTATCAGAACTAACACAACAGGCAGTTCTATTAATGTTTGGTAGGGAAAGAAGATTATTCTCTCAACAAGAGACACTGGCTATAAGCATAACTTCTGGGTTTTTATCCGATGGCTTATTTTTCAACATCCTTCCCCTCACAGTTCATTGGACACTGACGTTGTATCTTGCATGTAAATCACTCAGAACATTAAACTTAATATTTCTTCATACATCAATAGGAATGAAGTAAATCCACGTCAGCTGTTTCCTGAAGAAAATCCTTCCTAGATAAGTGTCTAGTAACAGCCCATCAGGGAGTTAAACAGAGCAAAGCAAAAGACAGGTACTTAATTCCAAATACGTTTTGTTCAACTTTCTCAATAGTATTTGCATTTTCATTGCAGAAAATCTCCAACTTCATCTGTGACAATTACTGTATATCTGAATAATGTCACTGAGTTCCAAAGCATTCTGTAAGGCAAAAGCTCGTAGACTTTTCATAAACACGAGATGTTCTAAGCCTTTGTTCTCAGGATGTTACACTGAGGTAAGAAATAAGAGCCGCACAAAGGCACACCTTGTGTGACTTCCTTCTCTTAGTCAGAAGAGTAAGAAGATAATAAACCACTCTTGTCAATCTGTTCTGTGTAGCACCATAACATTTAATGACTTGCATGAGTTATTCTGTTTCATAAATAGTTTCTACTCTTGTAAGTTTTACAAGGCAGACTGCACTTGGGACACGAAACTGCATCAGATTCTACATCAAATACCCCCTCGTTCACCTCCACATTGACCCTTCTGACAGGAACACGTACGCCCCAGGCTACAACCTCATGGCTTCTCTCAACTGATTTGAATCATAATGAAATACTGGATATTTATGTCCATATTTCAAATGTAACAGTTGTGCATTTAAAACTAATAGCAGTATTCATTTTGGTGACCTTTAAGTGTCTGAAATACTTTAAACAGCCCTATTAACCCTGTGAAACATACTGAAGAGTTCCAGAAAGCCTAACTTAAGCTTCCCATTGTACACACTGCAGATTTCAAGACTAAAACCAAATTAGAATTAAAACAAAGAAATGTTTCTTCTTGCATAATTTTGCCCACAGTAAACAACTCACAGGGTACTCTGAATACACAATAAATCTCTGCAGGTAAAGCTGAGTTCTGCTGCCGTGAAAAAGCAAACAGCTGAGCTAGATGCCAGAAAACTGGTGATGGGAAATGGCCTTTTGTTTTGAATTCCTTGAACAAAAGGCCATTACAAGCTTCATGTGTAGTGCTTATAATTTAACCCTCAATAGAACCTCTAGACTAATGATCTGCTTCTACTATTCACTTACACAGCTTTAAGCTGAAAGAGGGGAGGTTTAGATTTCATATTGGTAATAATTCTTTCCTTTGAGGGTGAGGCACTGGAATAGGCTGCCCAGAGACATCGTGGATCGTGTTCCAGACCAGTCTGGATGAGGCTTTGAGCAGCCTGGTCCAGTGGAAGGTGTCCCTGTCCCCGGCAGGGACTTTGAGGTCCCTTCTGACCCAAACCATTCTATAATTCCATGGTAATCTGCAATGAATTTTCAAAGCAGACACAAATTACCACAGCTTAAGTGTGATAAGGTGCCCTGGGCATGAATCCTTATATAGAATCCTAAGCATGTGACTTTTCAAAGTTTCTAAGTACATTGTGGTTATTCAGGAAAATTTTATAATATTTTATTTGAAAGGGCCTTTACAAGACAATGAATGCAAACTAATCTTTAACCTCAGCATAACAGCCTATTATGGAAAGCACCAAAAATATTTACATTATCATTATTATATTTTTCCTGTGACACAGATGAGATGTCTGTGCTTCAGTTCACCAGTTCAATCTGTTCCTACCTTCATCTTGTGTTAGGAAATGGCCTCAAATGTGAAAATAATGCTAAACACTCCTATTCTCATCTCCTGTGAAGCTATAAATTATATTTATTCCACATTTTCTCCTAGTTACAGTTATGAAAATTTAGAAGTGAATTTGCCACTGCTCATTCTAACTGAGGCAGGGCTCTTAGCAGCTCTGCAGCATTTACTGAACTGAGCATCCAACAAAATATTTCTACGAAAATACTTTCAAGTTCCTTCCAACCTACAGCCAATGCGGAAACGGCAAAAATATTCACACGTGAATTAACCAATTAAAAGTAAGCTTTTAAACAAGAAAAGCAGTATCCATATAGCACTAAATTATGTGCAAGTACACCGTGATGTGCTGACTGGCTCTAGTAGTGAGGCCAAAAAGCCACGTTAACAGATCAAATGCAGTAAATCTCACTCTGATAATCTCAGAGCATGCAGTCACACAAACAGGGTTATTCAGTTTCCAGAAAAGAAACTGCCTACAGACCATCAGGGCAGGATATTTACAGTAATAATATACTTGCAGATGTAACCCAACTATTCTCTGACTGTAGCCTGCACAGCTGTTGAATCCTCTGTTGAGTTGAACAAAAGCAGTCCATGGTTTCCATAGGCAGAGCCACTCCACAGAGCCCACTGGAACGAACACCTCCACGGGCAGAGCCACTGCCAGAAACCAAGCCAGAAGAACCAGAACACAACAGTGTAGGGAACTACAACACTGTAACTCGTGCTAACAGAAGCAAAAGACCAAAGTTCTGAATACCAGTGCAAGAAACTGGTGAGCCAATAATGCTCACCCACAATTATTGTATTTTGAGAGCTCTGGAATAGCTCTGCCATGTGGAAGTCATTGTAACAAGAAGCTGAGTCACTGTATTTTTACCACAGTTTTAACTTGTCACTCTAAACACAGCAGATGAAGTCTGTTAAAAAGGACACATTTCAGAATTGGCAGAGCATACATGGTCACCTACAGAATCCACATCTCCAACATTCTAGGCGATGACTAACCATGGAGTCCTGGTGGAGTTGTCACTGCTGCAAATCCCTCCAAGCAGCAAAATAATCTATGGAAGTTCAGAAAAGTCTATTTTTGCTAAACGTCTCCAGGAGGTTCTCAAATATCCTGGTTGTGGAGAAAAGAATGAACTCTGATGGGAATTAATGTCTAATTGTATAAAGTGACTACGTTCTGAATTTTATCGATATTTCTTATTCGATACTAAGAACAAGAAGAATTTTAAGAAGCAGACAGACTCATTGATGTAAAGTCCTGGGTTGGACTACAATTGGTGTCAGTAAAATACTGGAGCTGAACACCAACCAAAAGAGCACGCTGCCTTTCCAATAGCATAGGAAAAAATAATAAACATGAAAAGCAGTAGTTACTCGGCTAACAGAGTAAAAGAGGTTCTTTCCAGAGCAGACTTATCTTAATTTGTATGTGTGGTATTTATTCTGGAGATGTATAATCCTTTGCCACAAACAACCTTAAATAGCTTAGTAATAAGATGACCTGATCACAGAAGTTGGCAACAGATGCTTTCTTAGACGCGAGACGCCACTAAAACCCAGAAGTAATTTTCACAAAGAGCGCCCTTTCTTCTGCAATCAAGCCCATTGCCCCTAAGAGGGAAACAAGACATCTGCACAGGGTAATTTTAAATAACCAATTTTACACAGGGGAAAAAGGATCACTGGGGAATGAGCCTTCTGGCCTTCTTTTTGACACGTCTTCATTTGTTTTCTACTCTCACAATATTAAAAAAAAAATCTTTTATTCATATTTGCAAATCCATTTTCTGCACTAATTTAGACAGAAAAAAATCCTCAGATTCCAAATAAAACTGGTGTATTTGTATTAAAAAAATGCCACAAACATTATTTACAACCAGAGTCAAGGAGAAGATATAAAATGACTTCAGCTTGATAAATGGTGTAAATGTCATCCTGCAGCACAAGCCTCTGACCTAATGCACATCTTTCTCAAGCCAGAAGTGCACCCTAGAGACCAGCAAACACTTACTGTAATTATTTACTGTCTTCTAAGATGATCTGCTGTGATCTAGACACAGTAAAACTACAATTATTGGATGTGGATAAAACCACAAAAACACGCTGTTACAGCCCATGCTATTTTGTCATGGCAACACCATAACTCAAACTCATGTAACAATTGAATTGTCAGGCTCCTGCTTCAACGTGAAATGATAATGGAGCTCTAAGGCAGCAGCCTGGGAGATCTTTCTTTCTAGAAAGAAAATGAACAGAAAAATAGAGAGGACACGCAGAAAATTTATGAACTGGTTGCTTTTTCAAACACAGCTTCTGATGACATCCACGAGATGAAAGACTCTGAAGGTGATCAGCAGTCACAATTTGATACTTCAAGGTTGCTAAGGCTCACCCTGGAAAGGAGGGTTTACAAGTGACAGGTCTAGTAAGACTTTCAGCAACAAATTCTTGGCAAATCCTACACACATGAAACAACCTCCCAGCTACAATAAACATATTCGCTGTAAATGCACTCAAAAGCAAGCAGACAGTGGTGAAATCTAATACACACTGCACTTGTCAGATCTAAACCAGGAGTCCTGGGCTCACCCCGGCCAACTGCCGACTGCAGGCATAGTGGAGTGACATTAATATTGCACATTGAATCCAGAAGTGAAGTACACCTTGATATTTATGTTTAACAAGGTCGGCTTCGTAGGTAAAACAGTAACTAAACAGTTCCAGCAACTCCTAAGAATTGTGTAATGAAACTACTTGCACACACTGAAATGCACACCGCACAAAGACTAAAATAAGAAAGCAGACAAACCAAGAAGAGAGTGGCAAATAGTAATGTGTAAAAAGCCAATATGATAAACACTTACACAGACTACATACATTTACTAGACATTGAAAATCTATCACTAAAATTGCTTTTAATTCTGCACATCCACACAATAATAGACATTTCTTGCCAGCATCTTCAAAACGTGTGAACTGCAAGATAAAGCATTACTTCTGGGCAGTTTTAATGTGTTTTTAACAGCTAGCTCAAGGAGAAAAATTGAGCAATGAATGTATTAAAGCCAGCAAAAATAATAAAACTTTGCCTGAAAAGCCTTCAGAAACATTTGGTATGTTTTGTGCATGTTTGCTCTTTCTTGTTTCTAACCTACCTTTAAAAAAATCAAGAACAACAAAAGTCAAACAGATATTCAATTTTTACTGGTGCTTCTACAGGTATCATACTTATATTTACTCACTGGCCTGTTATACAGTGATATACATACCCTATTTGCCATTAATCATCATTTATTGCATACTAAACTAGAAAAATTAGATTATCTAGAGCAATGCACAGTTGTGGCTTTAAAAAACAGATGTGATTCATATCAGTGTTTTAAATAAACTCTAAACAAAACGGGAGGTACATATTTTTCTTATTTCAAGAAAAAAAACATTTTCAAAGATAATTAAATACAATCAGGTAAAATCCAATTTAAATTTCACGACAAATGACAGTGCAATGCAAGTTAAGAAAGTTCCACATGGCATTCTCTTTCATCCTTCCAAAAGCAGCAGTTCTATATGGAAACAGATGCCAGGTAATTCCTGACAACCACTGGTCTAAAGGATGTACCAGGTCGAGCACAAGATTCCCCATATCACATTAGTAGTTCAATAAGTAGCCCTTTTTTTCCCCATTAGGTTATTTTTCCTTATTCCACCTTTGAACACTGAAGTGACTGTTTCCCTTTCCAATTTGTTTCAGTTATTACCTAATTAATGCTCAAGCAACACTTTAAAAAGCAAAGCATAATTACTGACAGTCACTTATAGTCAGCAACTGTCACCAGTGTTACCTGGGAAATATGAAATTACAATTCAGAGATACATCCACAAATAGGAAACTGGAAGAATTATTATAAAAATCTTATATTTTCATAACTGAAGTTGCATGACCTACACACGAGTCATTTGGCACAACACTTTCTTGTTTCCACCTGCACATAAACACTTTTTTACTGTGAGGGTGACTGAGCACTGGCACAGGTTGCCCAGAGAGGCTGCAGAACCATGATTCCTGGAGATATTTGAAAGGCATCAGGACATCAGCACCATTCTGCTCTAGGTGACCCCATCTGAGCAGGGGACCGGCTGGACAAGACGACTTTCAGTGGTGCCTTCCAAACTCAACCATTCTGTGATTCTGTTAGAACTGAATATTCCCTCATTTTAAGACAACTCATGGAATTTCTATTATATGCTACAAGTACTTACCCGCCGTTACCATCCATCTACCATAATCACCATTGCAAATATTCCACTACACAATAAATAAAGCAGTTCCACACTAATCCAGCTTCACTGAGAAATCTCACTGTGCTAAAAATACTTACACCATGTTCAAAAGCAGCAACGTGTTCTACAGTGGCTATTCCTGATAATAAGAGGCTGCTCCATTTTATTAAAACAAATAATTTTTCTACAATATCTCCACTCTGTGATCTTGCTACTTTAATCTCCTGTGGAAATAATTATAGATGAAGACAATAAACGACTGGGACACCTGTAATACAAAGTTTAAAAATCTTAAGATATAAAAGGCATCACATGTGCAAAGTCATGAACAGGTTTTGCCTTGAGTTCAGGGTCCCAGAGCTCTGCTCTCACACAACACTGTTCAGCTTCAGCCTGAATTCTAGATTCTGACACTACCCTAAAAAGCAAACTACTTCATTTCAAAGTCTAATGGACGCTTCCTCTAATCTGATACTTCTGATATTGGATTTCAGTACCTAACTTTCCAAAGCCTGGTTTGTTTTGTCAAGTGACAACTAATAGTCCATTAAAAGAGAACAGACCCAACAAATGCTTCATGGCTATAAATTTGGAGGATGTATTAACTCACTGCAAGACCTGAGGTTACAGCACTTTTGTTTTTTCCACCACACAAAGGAACTTTACCTTGACTACTTAGGAGTTGGCTTTAGGCATGGAAGTTAAAATAACAAAACAATATTACTACATCTCAGGGTGCTCCGGGGGGAATGTTTTCTCCTTTTATTTTTAAAGACATTTAATTATCTCAAGGACCACTAGTATACTTGGCTTTCAGTGAAAAGTAGATGTATTTTATATACCAGCTGTGTGCACAAAGGAAACTCACGACTCCAGCATGCACAAAGCTCTATTTACCAACTTGGCTAATAAATTTCAGAAGTTGATTTGGGTATTAGAAAATAATAATCTTGGGTTCAAAAATCGGTTTTGTAGCTGTCAAATAACATATCTTGGTTTAATATACCCTTTACTTTATGGCTGGATGCTAGTTAATAATATCTGAACTACAAAAAAAATCTTCCTTGTTTACATTTCTCGATTTAAGTGCCTTTTCCTTGATTCAGTTCTCATTAAAGATGCTTACAGTTTCTATTACTAGATACTTAATTATTTATCCCAGATAAAACACGTAAGAAGCACTAAAATCTAGGAGATCAAGGCAACAGAGCAATGGCAAACATTTCCACTAAAGAACCCAATCAAAGTTTCACTCATCATCCAACTTAAACTTAAAACTAAACTAAAAGCAAACAAAACCCACAAGTCTCAAAGCCACTTTTTCCAGAAGAAAAGGTTAAAACCTTATGAGAAACCCATTTTGTGGGACGTTTCACATTCCATCTAATGTTTATTCCCCTATATATATATTTCTGCTTCTAATATCAACCAGATGTGACAACGAAGCCCAAGCAGCACTGTAAAAGACGCAACGATATCCTGTAGGCTCAGCATTTCAGGAGAGGGTTGGAGAAAAAAGGCTAAGGTACCTGGAGCTAAAAGACTGATGGAGGAAGTAGTTATAATCTGAGAAGCATTCTAAGTTAAATTTTATTAGTTACTAGAAAATCTGCACCTCAGTGAAAATGCAGTGTCCTGACATCAGGATGCTGTGGTGACAAACCAGGAAACCATCGGGGACAACAGAAGGACCCAACATCACCAAAGAGGTTTGTTCTCTAGCTTTGCAAGCACAACAATGACAGGAAAGCTTCATGTTCCACACTTCCATTACCAGCTGCAACAAGACTGAAAATACTCTGCTGATACTGAACTACATTAAAAACTTTGTTCCTTTAGTAAACTCACAGGCAGATTTCAGCCCAGCTGAGAGAAGTCTTCAATCTGTTTTGCAACCTTGAACTATTAACAGGTCTTCCCTGAAACCCTCCAGTATGCTAAATTCCTGCATGTGTAAGCAAGTCAGTCACTCCATTTCCACCAAACTCTATTGTTGATAATAAATATGCCCAACTTCTACTCTATTATCAAATTTAAACTGTCACCTTTGATTTTAGTTTTATATTTTTAAAAATTGACTCTGGCTTTTCATTAACAAAGTCATAGACTGTTACAGTTGACTGCATGCCTACCAAAGAGAGCAGCTCTAAGAATCACTGTTGATTTCATCTGTATTTGCTATCTGTACAAGTCTATAATATCTTCATTTTCAATGAATAAAATCACCTTTTTCATTTAGGACGTACTGCATAGCAATACTTGAGTCTTAAAATTCTCAATTTTGGATCTTCTGGCTTATCAGGATTATAACTATTAAACAAGAATAAAATAACTGACTCACAGCTTAGCAGCCCAAAGTCAACACTTTGAAAACGTGGCAGAAATAATCTATACTACAGAAAATAAAAATAGCAGTATTATCTACATTTTTTCATGTTCATTTTTATTCCCTCATCATAAATTCCACAGAATCTACATCCCCCATGTATCGCTCCCTCTTACTCATTTTCACTTCACTTCTTTCATCACTTTCTCAGCTATGCTTTCTTCTTGAAAGGCTTGGTCAGAGCAGCTGCAGAAGAGGAATGCAAGCATCGCACCTCGTCATTGAAGCGTTTTACCCAGAAAGCCATTTGTGAACAAAGTAGATTGGCACTGCTGGACTTAAGACAAGTCATAACAGAAGTGAGAAGGAACAGCTCTGAAATCTACTAGCAGTAGGACCAAGACAGTAAACACACACAAAAAAATAGAAAGTAACCTCCTTAGGAACATATTTTTATTTTTCCGCAGTGTGTGTGTGCATTTTTACAAATTCCATAAGGTAACAAACTTAATTTTATCCCATCACTGAAAAAGACACAACCAAACCGCATTTGGAATCATAACAATTCACTTTGCTAAGATTTATGTACTTAAAATAGACACTATATTTATACAACACTCGCATCTTCCAAAGAAAAAGCAAGTTTCAACTGACAAACAGTGCTAAAGTGATTTATGTAAAGCACTATTAAACAGTAAGCAAGACTTTTGAGTGAATAAAGACAAATGTTTCTACAGCATCCGTTGGGAGGCATTAGGGAATACAGCATTTGTATTAATCATTCTACTTTATGTAATTTTATTACAAGCTGTATATTCTAAACCGAAAATTATTACCCTTGTTGTTAAGGACCATAAGGTATCATGATTACATGATATATTAAAAAATGCACACTCTGGTATTGAAAAGCCTCAATTGCTTTCACACAGTTTCTTCATACAAGATTCCTTAAGACAGATGGACATAAGTTAACACCATACACAACATCCCCTCAAACCACAAATTACCAGAAAGTTCCTTTCTGTCTAAGGACAGCCACGTACAACACGACCACTCACAGAGGAGGCTTCAAAATGCTAAACTGGAATTTGTATTAGTGGATACCCAACCTCATAAATTTTTTTTAGCTTGAAATCATCACCATTTCTTAGACAACCTACTTAGATCACGCAACCTTTGCATGAAATAAGTACAACTGGCACCTTGTGGAGATCAGGTAACCCTCGTTATGTGCAGGTAAGCACCAGCTCACGCTTCATACTTAGCAGGAGTTTCAAGACAGAGAATTTCAAAAACGCGCAAAGAACATTAGGAACTGCAACCAAGTCACTCAACCCTAGCAAATCCACTGATTAAGTATTTCCTGGTGCATTAAAAACTGTGACAAATAGTAAGTCTAACAAAGATTTTCCAAACAGATTTTGGCAGGATCCAGAAAGCAATTTCAACCAGCTTTTGCCTACTCCTTTAAAAAGGCAGATGTCTCTCCTCTTAATAGTAACTGTGCAGGCACCTGCTCAACTATTTTATTTCTATTCATTTTTTTTAAAAAGGATATTTTATAAATCACTCGGTCATTGTGCTAAGAACAGTTTCTCTCTCCCTCCCTCCACCAAGAAATTGATGCCAAGCTCATGTTAGTCTTCTCTTGCTATTCAAACTGGTCTTGATGCCATCTAAACATCTTACAACGCAGTTTTTATATTTCAAGGAGATGAACGACTCTTTACCTCTCCACGTTTCCCCACTTTCTGCCTGGCAAGGCAGCAGCCATCACTTCGTTGGTCTGCCTGCCAATGTCTTGACTTATTTAAAAAGATAATTTTTAAAACTAAAGAAGTTATAAGAATTTGTATTACATCAACAAAGTAGTTTTCAAATAAGAAGTATGCAATCTCTCCTGGTAGACATCTAGACTATATCAGACATAAGAAGCTCCTATTTTTCATCATTTCTATAACTCTACATAGAGAGTTGAAAACAATTCACCTTGAAGCCATCACGTATGAAGAACAAAAAAACCTCTGTGGTTTCTCTTCTCTCCGATATTTACGGTCTAATGAATCACAGTTACACAAATGCAAACATAAAACATCATCTTGAGAGCCTTTACTATTTACCGGTTCTAATATTTCAAAACCAGAAACCTGTCACCACATTCAAAACAAACATGCAAATTGAGACAATAAGGAACATAAAATACAAACATAAATCAGGTTCTACTTACAATCTCGTTAACTTCTGTGTGTTCTGAAAAAGCAACTCTGGAAGAACTTGTAATTTATTCTTGTTCAGACGCCTAAACAGTTAAAATTAGAATAAAAAAGAATTAGATTGTTTTCCAGTTTAAGAAGCTTATTCTATTATTCATAAACACATGAAACTCCCATTGTATTAAACCTCATGCTATGAAGGAATCCCTGGATTATTTCAACCATATGAAATTTCACACCTTTATACCAGATTTAGCTTCATCTTAATCGTGTTTAATTTCAATTTGATGAGGATTAAGTGGCACATTGCTATCAAACTTATACTTTCAGTTAAGCACATTTATATTCTGGACGAGTTGATCTACTTAGCAGGATGAAATGCAACAAAAGAAATTACTAATGATAAGATGGGTCTTAGTCCTCCTCAGTTCCATCCTTATTCATCAAGGCTACTACTAATTCTCTGGAGACACTAAAGGCATTGAAATGATTTATTGATCAGAACAGAAAAGACTGCCAGTGAAATGCCTCTGTCCCACACAGTTGTTTAATGTTTTTCACTGTGTACCTGAGTACAGGTGCTCAGTACTTCTGTCACAGAGCTGGCAGCCAGCAAGGCAAGGCTACCTTAGTAACCGATAACTAAGTGAATCTGAGGTAGCAACAAACACTTGAAGAGTCCATGGCTACTGATGTCTTGCTTCAAACTCTCCTAACATCCCTTCCATCACTTCCTAAGATATCCTTGAAGCTGGAATTTCTGCCCAGAGTCGTTTTAGTCATAGTTTTATGCCCAGGGGAACTCAGGGAATGAACAGGGTTTTGTTTCACTTGAATAAAGAATCCAATTGGGTTGGAAGGGACCTTAAAGCCCATCCAGTTCCAACCCCCGTACCATGGGCAGGGACACCTTCCACTGGGTCAGGTTGCTCAAAGCCTCATCCAACCCAGCTAACATCACCTACTTATTTAAGTAACTCCTACTGCAATACTTGCCTTAATATAAGACTAGATCACCTTGTATAAACCTAGACATTCTAGACATAGGATACATTGAACATGCTTATATTTATGATGTGCCAGAAAGCCACCATAAGCCTAGGAAAAAAATTCCAAGAACAACTTCTTATTTCTCTTCCAGGGCTTGAGAGAAAGGCCATTAAGAAATTCCTCAAGACAGAAGTATCAAAGTACAAGAGAGGATGTTTTTAAATCTTATACAAGAAACAAAAAAGCATTTAAAAATAATTTAATGAAAAGAGCAAATGTTCTGAAGGTTCATTTATAAGCACTGTTTCCTCCAGTTTGACAGAGAAGTGCCAAACACGAATGAAATGTAGTGGAATAGTTCCTAACACACCATTTGACAAAAACTTCATCCTCATCTATCAGTAAGCTCTAGAACAAATAAGGAAACTTCAAGTGCAAGGTGAAGCAAACACGACTTGGGGGTGCCAACTGATGAGAAGCTCGACACGAGGCAGCAATGTGCGCTCGCAGCCCAGAGGGCCAACAGTGTCCTGGGCTGCAGCCAAAGCAGTGTGGCCAGCGGGGTGAGGGAGGGGATTCTTCCCCTCTATTCCACTCCTGTGAGACCCCACCTGGAGTATTGTGTCCAGTTCTGGAATCTCCAACATAAGGAGGACATGGAACTGTTGGAGCAGGTCCAGAGGAGGGCTATGAATATGATCCAAGGGCTGGAGCACCTCTGCTATGAAGACAGGCTGAGAGAGCTGGGGTTGTTCAGCCTGGAGAAGAGGTGGCTTCGGACAGACTTTACAGCAGCCTTCCAGTACCTGAAGGGGCTACAGGAAAGCTGGGAAGGGACATTTTACACAGGCTTGTAGTGACAGAATGTGGGGCAACGGCTTTAAACTGGAAGGGGGGAGATTTAGATTAGACATTAGGAAGAAATTCTTCACAATGAGAGTGGGGAGGCACTGGCACAGTTTGCCCAGGGAAGTTGTGGCTGCCCCCTCCCTGGAAGTGTTCAGGGACAGACTGGATGGGGCCTTGAGCAGCCGGACCCGGTGGGAGGTGTCCCTGCCCATGGCATGGGGTTTTAAGGTCCCTTCCAAGCCAAACCATTCCATGATTCTATGAGGAATGTCAGCACAGGGCAGGGCAAGCTCTAGTGCAGCTGATCCTTAGCAGAGCTTCAGCTCACAGGCTGAGCACACTGTAAGGAGTCCACTGGGCACCAGACCCTTCACACACAAAAAGACCCACAGAAGGATACAGAAATTCCCTATGCTTGCCTAAGGCTATTACTTATGAGAGTCTTTCACCATCATGTTACTGCTTAAATCTTAAGCCTGTCAGGCATTTAATTCTAATCACAACAGTTATTCCTGATTTTATAACAAACACCTTGGAAAAGGAACCCATCTATTATTTCAATAAAATAACAACGTCTGCAAAAAGATAATACACAAAATGAGCCGAATTCTTGTAAAATTATTTTGTGTATATTGTTCTTGTAACTGCACTGTATTAATAAACATAAATATTCCTGATTTAAATTAGTGACTTATTTAAATAGAAATAACATCAAGATATGACATCTGGAAATTGGATTTAAAAGCCAAGCCATTTTGCCAACTGCAACTATCTAACTACATCATGAAGGAATGACATGCCAGTTTTGTGAACTGAACAGTAGATTAGAACTAAAGAAAACCTCATTTATGTTTTCTCATGAGCAAAATAAGTCATATTTTGATTGTCACACCAAATCACTTGCATTCTTCAAACTGGGAACAGCACCTGGGACTTACAGCACACCAACAAACCCCATTGATCTCTCCTCTTCTCTCATGTTCCAAACACATCCACTGAGGGGTCAGCACACACAGCACCAACCAGCACCACACCAACACCGAGGTACACCCGGAGGAAGGAAAGAAGGAATCTGGGGCGCAGAGCCAGGCAAGATCTGGTTCAGGTTATTTGACCTGGGACTGCTGGATAAGAATGCAGCTGTTCAGTCTCTAAAGTATATCAAACTGAATGTTTTACAGCTAATAAGGCCTGCAAAGTATTCCGAGAATTTAAAGCACTGGGAAGAATGATGCATAATCATCTAATGCCACAGAACAGATTAGCTCCAGTGCTGGATCAGAAGTAACTCTGGATGTGCACAGCATGGAGTCCAGACCAATAAAACCTTCTAGAAGCTGAAGAACTGTGCAGAGAGGCTCTCCAGGAGTCATATCAGCTCTGGCAATATCTGCATTGAGTCAAACTTATTAAGTCTGATCAGACACATGCCGACTGTACAGTCACTCTCCATACACTGCAACTCCTGCCATCTTCCAGATCACTTTAACCACTACTCTGCATGGGAAACATAACTTGGCATATTCTGTTTTGTTAATCTGCTCCTCAAGTCCCCATAAGTGACCCATAAAAGCTGACCAATCCCCACCTAAATACAGTAGTTCTCAACACGTAAGCAATGGGTCTCGAGTCCCATACATCACCTCCAAGGCATCCAAGCAAGGCCACCACAGTAGCACAATGTCCTCTTGCTAGGCTCAAATGCACGTTCACCTGTGCTTCTGTGGGAAGATGTTTAGAGAACTGTAAATGGTAAAGGCCTAAAACCTGTACTTCTGTGTGCAGAATTCACTCCAGAAGAGAACTACTGGTTCTTCTGAAATTCTTATAAAACATAGGCATGCTTTTAGTAACTCAAATTGCTTAGTAAACTGAAAAAAATCAGTGTAGGCCACAAGCTTAACCAGACTTTAGTGTTTAGACACAAAATGGTTTCATCCTCTTAAAATCCCTAATGTAGAACCAGGCATACAAGAGGTTCAACACTTTTAATCAGCTTACCCAGGAACACAGAGTTAAAACTTCAGTGTATGAAGTTACGGGGTATTGCAGGAGCCTTTACTTCTATGAATTGTATAATGTTACATATAATAATGCTCATAACATCATATATGTACAAGATCTCTGCCCACCACGATACTTATGAACAATAGCTTTATATAGTAAAACTTCATACTTACTAGATATGCCCATGAGTTTTATAAAAGAGTAACTCCTTCCTTCAATGCTGCAGACAGCAAAACATGTCAACATTATTTTCTAAGATATAGACCCTCAGGTTACTCGGTGACTATTATTCTGGATAATGTATGACATTGTTGTCAAGGCAGATATAAAATAATGTAAGAAAGAAACAAACCAAACAGTGATAGGCTACCTCCAAGAAAATGACTAAATATATGCACTAAAGGTACTGGTGAGCTATGCGCTGAGAAAGACTCATTGGCTCCTTTCCTAAAACAATACCGAACTACATAGATGGGAGGAAAAAAATACCAAAAGAAATAAAATAATAAATAAAAAATATTTTAAATAATTTTAAAACAAGAGACTTGTCTATTCTTCCCCAAAGACAACCAGATTGTTCCGCAGCATTGCCAGGGACTGTACACTGCAGCTAACCTTAAGCAAGGTTTTTACAGGTGCTGGGCTGCAAGCTGGGCTCAGACAAATAAACCCAACTATTTTTAAACCATTCTCTACTTTCTAACCTCTTAACTCTCCTTCACAGGAGCAATTTGAATTTGTTGCTAGGTGAGTATTCAGATCTGCCAAAAACTGTATTACAAGTATCAACTGCAGCTGAAACTGGAAGCAGTAAGAAGATTGCAAACTCCAGAAAGAACTAATGGTATTTAGTACCCAAATGGTAACATGATATGCAGAATTCATTGCAGGTAAAATCTAACAGATGTTCAAGGAAAAGAACTTCTAAGTTCACGGATACAACAGCAGCCTCCAAACTGAAATCACTTCTCAGGAAAACATCAGCTCACTGCTCTGTAACAACTCATAAAGCAAGTGCTACAAATTATTAAAAGAGTAATGGGTGATTATTTCTCTGTGCAAATCCTTGGTGTATCCACACGTCGAAGACTGACAACTTTTGGAATTTCCACCTCAAAAAGGATCCCATAACGTTCAGCAAAATATGGGGAGGATGATCAAAGCTACAGAGCAGCTTCCACGTTGGAACAACTTAGCAGACAGAGATTCTCCAGGAGGAAAACAGCCGAGAGATGATATGCCAAAGGTCTGTACAATTCTGAAGCAAAGAAAGATGAAAAAAAGAAATCCTCATCTTTTGTAATAGAAGGAAAGACTTGGAAGTACCAATTGTTGTTGACGGTAGCTTCAAAATGCAAATGGAATTAATTTTCCCACATAACATGCAGTTAAATTGTGTAACAATGGATTGTATATCATTAGTTGCTAGTTTATGTGGGTAGAGAAGACAAACAATTAGGAAAAAAAAAAGTAACAGTAATTACAAAGACCCAGTTGATGATTCAAGTCATCTCTGCCACAATAAAATTTTTGTATTTGCATTTTCTTCATTTGTTCTTCTTTAGAGTTTCAGCTGGATGCTGGCTTACCCATACTTCAAATCCTAGCTAGTATGGCCATCATCTTCTGGCTTTTGGTACATTTTTTTTTCTCCCCTTCAGGTTCATTAGGAAAGAATTTCAACTTAATACTAGAAATTTTAATTTATACTAAACAATATAAATGTAGATTTTAAGCCTCTAAAGTACCTCTGTAAAGTCTCTTCACACTGTGATGTTTGTCTGCTGTACAAATCTGTACATGTTCCCAATGTAAGACTTAAAAAGACAATCTGAACATCAAAAAGAAAAGATTCATAATTACAATTGCAATCAAGAGACAGCTATACGTGTACATAGGCATACACATAGATCTATGACTATTACTTCCTTCTTATATTATTTCAGCCAAAACCCTGGTGTTCCAGCCCTGATACCTCACATCCTCCACGTAAGCTCTTCAACTCCTCCTAGTTATACTGGAGGCTGACTTTTATTCTCATATAATATAAATACATAAACATTACACTTCACAGCTTTATCATGTGACAAACTGCATTTTCTTGCTTTGTCATTCAGATAGCCTAAAGAGCAGATTTATGGAATTTGTGCCTTTTAGAAGTCACAAAAAGTATGCATGGAACACTATCCTCCAGTTTATTGTTATTTTCTTTAGAGTGACCACACACAGCATCAAACACACCCTTAAAATAAAGGACAAACCTCCCCCTGACCTCCCAGAGTATTTTGCTCATATACATAACAAGTGCCAGTTTCTCCCCTTCCTCCCTCAGCCCCCAGCCCAATCTGGGGTTCCTATATCCTGAAGGCAAAGGGATGGAGGGAAACAACAGCCATGTCAATTACGGACTATCAAGGGCCCTTAAACAAACAATGGAGAAGTTATTAACTGTGAAATTCCTACCTTCCTGGCTCCAACCAGCCTAATAACATTTCTTTCGAAGTCTGAAGCTGGGATAGGAGAGAAACTTAACCATTAAGATTCCCCCGACTATTAAAAAAAACAGAATAAGAAACAATCACTGGAGGTAGGAAAGAGACAATGCTACTACCCTAGAGGTTGACTGGAGATGTTTATTAGGATCATTCCATGAAACAGAGGAAGAGACCTACACTTCATAAAGGTTATTTTTACCTTTATTATATTTTTGGGTTATTCCTTTTCTTGGCTTCTGGATAACTTCCAGATGAGTAAAGAACTTGGATTTTAATAGGAAAATTGTCAAGTTGTTTTCAAGCCAGAGGCCATGTTTTCCTGGAGGAGAAACCTTCTTTGAAGTATTGACTTCATCTGCATCCCTCATGTTTACACAATTGCAAGGGTCACATTCAGTTTGGGTACTGTTGTCTCACGGATTTCCACTCACAAGAAAAGCAAACAGGAGCTAAATCTGATCTATATCCAAGGCAGGATCAGTATAGATGGAAAAGAATAAGATGCATAGAGCAGTGCAACTATAACACAGCAAGAAATCAGCCAACACCCCAGGTCTTTACCCTTCCCATGGTGCCATTTCACTACCATGAGAGAAAGTCTGCATTACAGAAAAATGACTATTTTTTTTAACTGCCACTTCAGCCCGATGTATTAAAGCTTTTAATTTGCTCAGCTTACAACCATTTTAATCTTTTTTCAAGAATCTAAACCAAATTCTTTGTTAATGCCAATTACAAAGGAGAAAGTAATTTCAATAATCATGCAGATTAATGCCCCTTCCATGTAGAAGGGCCCTTCCTCCTCAAGACTGGTATTACCACTGGAAGACTTCAGAACTTTCAGAAGAATTGCAGAGTTCCAAAGTCAAATAAATGGGTAAAAGAACATTTTTGAATTTCAGATATCTATGTATTCCTTATAAAATTAATCTGGAAATTTGGAAATGGTTTAAAATAATCACATTTCTCCTTGATACTTCTCATCCCATGCATCACTACTTCTCTGAGTGAATATAAATTTTTCACAACCTGCAACATCACACAGGTAGGTTTAAATCATTATTTTTATAGTGACTTTTCCCAGTGATTTACACAAGGTACACAAACACACACTTAGCGTGAGTCTGACAGAACAGCAAAGTTAACAGATCATATAAAGTATAATCATATCCACTTGTTTTAGAAGGAGCATATTCCACTTTATGCTTTGTTCTTGTGGCTGCAGTTTTACTCTGAGTAAGAGGCAAACCAAGGAAATCAAAACCTCCTTTTCTACAAAGTTACAGTGAGGAGATGTCCATTAACTACTCGAGAAATTTCCTCCGTGCTCCCTTCAAAGTTGTTCTTCAGGGACTCACCTCCTTCCCTTGGAGTATGTAATCAATATAAAAGCCCAATGTAAAAGCTAAAAGTCAAATGTAAAAGCGAGGCAACAGCTATTTATTCAAAGTGGGGAAACTGTGTGACTTCGCAAGGCATTTTTGCTTCTAATTACGCTACTGACCTGATTTGACAATTCAGAATATCATAACATCAGTAAAATATGCTTCATGCAAGTGGCAAATGTTTAAGGCATGAGCAGAAACCCCCAAAGTTACATGGGTATGGAGGAAAAAGGAAAGAACCTGGCTGTTACCAGAAGATTTCACAATAAAAAGATCTTCAACACATCTTCACTTTCTATTTAAAGTATCTTGCAGTGTTATATTTACTATTTTTGTATATTACTGAACACATTCCACCCTGAAGTTTAAGTTTATACACAGATTATGATATAAACCATCAGTTGTCTCTTCGAATGTAGCAATTAGCTAGCTTTAATCCCATGAATGCATGTGATCCCCATTGGCCTCCAAATTCTGCGTCTGCTTTTCTACTGAGCACCGACAGCTTTACTACCAAATCAAAGCACTGCATATTTGTCATGAAATAAGTGGCACTCCATTCCTTTCCACACAACTTCAACAACTTCCGAATTTGATTTAACATCTATATTTGCATGGTTACCTATTATACAACTCATTCTCAAACAGAAAATGAAAGCTTCAGTGTTTTTAATTATTTTAAGGGGTGCTTTTAAAGGAGCAGTCCTACTGCTTGAGCCTTTAATATACTGAAATTATCCAAGCAACTTTGGGTTCACTCCCCAATTTGATCATTTATTTATTTCACACTCAAAACACATGACTCTCATTTTGGGTAATAAACAAGCAAGCTTTTGCTCCTTTGTTATTAAGAGCTCTATGGCATTGTCCTTGGAGAACAGCTTCAGGGAACACGATGTAGTTCAAGTAGTTTCTAAGAGTTACTTTAAGGAAGAAGCAGTTACATCACAAACTTGGGTGTAACCAAGAAGCAATAAAAATGAATTAATGCATAACAGGAGGCTCAGATGGAAAGACAGGGATTATTGAACTCTAAGGAGTCACTAAGTTTTGTCTTTTAAACAGGGCTGACTTGGGAAACAGTAAAGCAAGAGCACAGTCAATTTCATTCCAGGGTTTCATGAGAAAATCCTTTCAGCATCAAGAAATACATTGTGGTCATAAATGTAACTTCTTCCTTTGCTTTGTATCACTTCCTTTTTGTAAAGGAAAACAGTCAAGATCCAGCACCCTTTAATAAAGTCAATCTTGTCCACTACTTTCTGTCAGCACCTCTTTATATTGCTACACTATGAAATAAAGCCAGACAATATATAATGGCATTTCAAAAAGGTTGCTATGAGGAAGGTGTCAGTACAACTGCATTACGGGAACATGGGGTGGAACAAATGAACTTCTTTATTTACGGGACATGTTAGTACAGAAGCTCTTCCAAAACTGTGAAAGATACCACGGCATGTCGCTAAGGAACTGTTTTTTGAAGGAAAACTGTTTACAACAGTTACAACTTCGAGATCCCTTATTACAAACACAGCAGACTGGGTGGTCCTGGGTTCACATTTTCAAAGCTGTCAGAAGTAATAACCTTTATTAGCAACTTTTCATTAGACTGCAAAAGACGATCTAGCCTCTACCAGAAGCAGACTGCTTTCTTTGTGCAAAGCAGTAGTGTACAAACTGGTAGCTCTATAAAACTTTTTGGTCTTCATTATAAGAATCCCTCTATTTTTTGTCCTCATTTTTTTAGGATCTCTTCATATAAAAAGATTTTACTTTCAGATGGAAAAGAGAGCCAGTACGTAAGTATTAATATACAGATTTTCTCTGGCTAGGAACAAAGTAGTACCATAGGTAAAAAAGTGCAAAGAACAAGTTGGAATTTCAACCAACATGAAGAAACAAAAAAAAGTCTGATAACATTCACGTATGCATTAAACACAGAGATCAACACTCTACATCATACAGAAATGGACAGAAGTTACCTGAAAAAGGGAATAGAGAAACTTAAATATCAGACAATGCTTATTAACAACGTTACACAACAAGAAAATCCTGTGAATCCAGAAGTAGCAAACAAAAGTACATGGGCAGTCTCTTAATTCGTAGCATATGTACAGAACCAGTTACATTCACACAGGATGGTAGTTTGTATCTGCCTTTATCAGTCTCTAACATACCAGAATTCACAATTTCTCTTGACCATCATTCAAATAAGTCCCAAAAAGCTTGATCAACAAGCCTTCAAACAACAAGATGCTCTCTACAAAAGCTGTTTCTCAGTTTTGGAAATTTTTAAATTGCACACAAAATCTTCCAATTTTCGCTTCTCCAAAACCCTGACACAGAATAAGAAATAACATTGTTACTTTCTCCTTATTCCTTCACAGACTACGTGAAAAAAACAGGACCTTATCCAAGGAACTTAGAGAATCTATTGCACTATCCCTAAACGTCATCACTTTTAATACTTGGTCACTTTTTGTAAAGGCAGTAAAATAGACATGGTTAAGCAATTTTCTTACATCAGAGAGTAATCTCTCCAGGTCAGGGCTGTAACCTTATGTGGGAAGCAAACAGTAAATTCTAGCGTGCACATCTCCAAGTTGTGTTGCCCCTGCTGACAAGTCCTAAAAGTTTATACAAATTCAAACTAAGCATTTCCAGAAGTCAGACATAGCTGCGAACAATCAGCAAGACAACTTGCAGGTAGAACTACTATTGCAATTTTTATCAGAAGAAATAGAATGCTGTTCCTATTTGATCTGTTTTAATAACTCGATACCAGCCCAGCTCACCACGCCTCTCCATATATAGTAAAGAATGCTTCGGTGGCAAAGTTACTCCTTCCTCCCCGGGGCTGTGAGCCAAGCAGAACTATTAGAAAGGGAAGAGTAGCAGAACCATCTCCTGCCTGAAATCAAACTGGATGCTTAACAAAGGATATATCCTCTAAAGCCAAGAGAAATTATATAAGGAAATAAGTGGAACAAAGAGCATACTGTAGACTTGACTTAAATTTGAGAACAAAAAAGCTGATCTTGTGAGTGCTTTATCACAAGCCTATGGGAATTACCTATCCCAGCTCAAAGGACGTGTTCTCACTAGGAAGCCACAAGGGGTAGCCAGCCACAAAAATCCATTGTCTTTAAAGAAGCTCTTATCTAAAAATGGAGCACACCCAGTTTCTGTGATAATTACTTCTGATCCACTTCCACTTTCCCAGTAAGTTATCAAATGCAGGGGGTCAGTTTTTCTGCTGTACTTTGGTACCTTGCAGTTCCCTTTTGTGTCTTGTACTCCTAATATACTGCATCACACCTATGCCACCCACAATTATCAGCAACAAAAAGTGCACACATAATATCTATAACATCTGAATGAAACCTAGAACCCTCTCTTCTTTTGATCTTCATACCACAACACCTTTAGACAAAGAGAAAGATCTGGAGAAGAGATCATCTTCAAGCAACTGAGACTATAATAAGGTTAACTATAAACCAACATAAATTAGTTTGCTCTGTTCTATATGGAAAGCTGCAGCTTCAGGTGAGTTCCAGTTCAACAGACACAGTTAAAATGAAGTTGTGCCAAAGGAAAAGCAACATCAAGACTACAGTGGTCTGACCAACAACAGAAAGGCTTCAAAACCTTCATGTTCAAATATTCTCCACAAAAGAACTAAAAGATGTCAAAAGTACTTGGAACTCATTATCAATGTTTGAACTCAGGAACAGGATTATTAAAGGATTGCTGTGCTTGACAGCATGAAATTCAGCCAACAACACTTATGGTACTTCCAAGATGGTAAGCAGTATAATCCTTCTAATATGAGGAAGCTTAAAAAAGCAAAACCCTTTTGATAAAATTATTTAAGCTAAACAAAGTTCATCCAAATTATTCCAGACCAGTGACACAGCAGTTCTTACCCAACAGTAACACAGACTTTAAGTATTTCCTATAGATCCTGGAGAAATAACTGTTAAATCCTTAAGTGTTTTGCTTAAGGAAATACTCCCATAAATCTTCATCAAGTATAAAAAACTGCTAAAATTCTACAAAGACACCACAGAAAATACTGTTTAAAACCTCTGATGTAACGTACAGTGCCAATCAGCTACTGCAACTGAATTATGGTTATGTTGTAGTGGAAGCATCATTATTCCATTTGCTCTGTAACCATCACTTTCAGAAGCTTAAGAATCCTGCGGTTACAGAACCTCTTGTCTACATAAATTAAACTCAAATTTGTTTTTCCATGAGTTCTTATGGGTCAGTGACCTACTATGAAAATGTTTTTGATGAAACCAAGCTCGTTTATTATCATATTGTTAAAATAAACCTCTTTGTTTTGTATCCCTGGTCAGATGTACTAATGCAAACCAAAACCCACTCAGTGAAGCATGCCTTCTGCTTTCTCGTGAGCTGCCCTTTGCCTCCCTTGCACTTTTCCTGTGTTTGGATTCCTCCTGTGCAGACCTATTGACAGAGCTGCTAATGGCTTCCTTCAGAAAAGAGATGCCAACTTGTTTGGGATTTTTTTTTAATGTGTACAGAAGAACTAAAAGGTTCGCTGCTGCATCAGCAATCATAAGAAAAATTTGGGCTGTCCAGTAGCAGCTGAGCAATGCATAACTATATAATTATGTGTTACAGACATTGTAAACTATGAAATTTGAGGATATTAGTGCCCTGCAGGAGTCCACAGCACATAAACACAGTTATTCGGAAACCATCATGTTCCCAAATGGGTACGCCCAATTACAAGATGTAACCACTACACATACACAAATTTATATATCTTCAAAGAACCATTGTAAGTGGTTTCTCATCACTACTTTATTCACTGAATAGTCCCCAAAGGGTAAGAAAGTGACAGCTACAGTATAATTTAAAGTTTATTCCAACAACAGCCCTATAAAAATGAACACAAAGAAACACAGTTCTTGTTCACTTGATTTACGTACTAGAGAATGGGAGGGATTAATCTTTGAACTGCTTTATCACTATTACAGGTTTAAGAAATTTTTTGCTAAATAGAGGTGGTCCAGAATAAACATAAATTTTTCAGGAAAGGTATACACCTGTCTTAAGCAGCCAGGAGTGCAGATGACTCATAACCCACTCATCTTCCATATTTTTAATAGGGTAATAGAAAAGGACAAGGCGATTTCAACTTTTTTCCCTCAAATTACTTTAAGAAATATAAATATTTCCAAGCATATAAACTGTATGCACGTCAAACAACGGCTCATCTATGTACAGGAAAAGTTACATATATTTCACAGCTTGAAATAATGCTTGACTAATTTCAGGAAAAGCTAAAGTTACATGCTTTAAAATAAGGAAAAAACCATGACATCAAGATCCAAACTGCAGAGACCTCTCATCTGAGGTAACAGAATAATCAGAGTACACTATAGAGCTAAGCACTACTAGTTTTCAAGTACACTATGCCCACAGAATAACATAGTATGCTTTCAAAAAACCTCCAAATACATTTTCTGATGTTAAAGCTTTTCTTACTCTTCTGTAAGAGTCATGTTTCCAGTAATATTTCTAAAAATCATCTGACCTTTTCACAATGTGGCTTAAACTACGTCAATACTTTGAAATAGAAACACAGCCAGCTTTATCAAGAGACTAAAGAGAAGACTGACTTTCTGCTCAGGCGAAATGCAGATTAGATCCATCTCAGAATTACCAGGCTTCATTTATACAACTTTTCCATGCTTTTTATTTTTTCCACCACAGTCTTACTACACTTATTTATACAGTGATCTATACTTACATTTGAACCACTGTCTCTCTAAAAATGTACGTTCTACCTGTGAGCCCCTATTGATATGAGAAGGTAAACACTAATTAGTCTTGAGATACTGAGACATGGATACTATAGAAGAGTGTAGATATATATTGCATGTTTGCTATGTCGTACAATTTTATTACATAATATCAAGTAACCTTGAATATAACATACAATTCTAGGATTTACATAGCTTGCCCCACAAACACTTTCTATTTTGCCTTTCTGAAAAATAACATGAATTCTTTTATTTTAGCATTCCCTCAGTATCACCGATGATGCCATGAGATACCTTCAGGTTGAGTCAGGAGAGGTTTAGATTGGATATCAGGAAAAATGTCTTAATCAAGAGAGCACTGAAGCATGAGCACAGGCTGCCCAGGGAAGTGGTGGAGTCTCCATCCCTGTAAGGACTCAAGAAGTGTGTAGACTTGGGGCTTCAGGACGTGGTTTAGTAGGCAAGGTGGTGTTGGGCTGATGGTTGGACCTTAGAGATCGTTCCAACCTTAACGATTCTGTGACTCAGCCCTGTGCTACATCTTTTGAACAAAACTCAAAGTTGTTCAAAATAACTGCTGACCAAACCTGTGGCTACAGGTTCTGTTACACAAATACAATTTTTTTGATCAGACAGATTTCAGAGTTGCAAGACATTGCACTGATATCTAAAGTGGCCAACTGCTAGTCATTAGAAAGCTTTAATAAACCAAGACCATAGCAAGCAACATCACACACAGCTGGACTGTGCCGTAACAGTCAACAGCAAAAGATTCTAAAGGAAAGGCTAAAACTGAAAGTTGCACTATATATATAAATTTCCTTCTGAATTTTGCATATTTTTGACTTAAAAACGTTAAGATGATCTTAAAGCTTTAAGTTCACATTTTGGGATGTGCATTTACTACTCAACACTACATATGAAAGATGATTTATCATTATTGGACAGTATAATTCTACAATAGCCAAAGCAAAGTAACTTTTTCCTGAAAACTTAATATAAACTATAGAATACAATATTCACTGTATGAACAGGGTACCAAATAGGACATAGTTAAGCATTTTCTTCAGTCCTTAACAGTTGTGAAAAGTTTTTATAACTTTCCTTTCCAACAAGAACAACTTTTTCAACAAATAGTTGCAAATTCCCCACCCCCCCCCAACAATTTTGCATTGACTTTATCTTTGAATTGTGGGAAGAGCAATCCAACAGCCTTTCCTGACCATATCCAGTATGCTCTTTACAACAAGTTAAGTAGTTTAAGAAAAACATTTCAGTGAAATCTTCCAGAGTAGCCAGGGCAGAGTATTGACAGATAAGAGAAATATTTGAGCCATATCTTGGGAACATTTATTTTGGCTGTTTGAGCCAAGAGCAGCATATAAAGCCGAATCAAAAGCAATACAACATTAATAAGCTTCCTTCTTTCCTTCCAAGAATTAATAAAGGTGAGCTGTCAGCTTCAGCCAAGATGTGACTTGATAAAACATAGCACTTAGATTCCTCCCCAATGACTTATTGAAGAGTACTATTCACACTCAAGTTGTCAATATCTATTTTAGTATTTTATTTTTCATTTGTAGTCACAACCCTCCAAATATACTGAGAACTACCATGTTCTTCGAACTTTTTTTTATCTTGTGTGATTCCAAATGTAAACTGAGATATAAACCACACAGCTAAGTAACTCACAAATTGTATCTTGTACAGTGGTTTCCACCATATTTCATGAATAAAATCTGTATCTATTTTTTTAACTTATTATTATTCACATTTCTTAGGGAAGCTACTGTCTTATAGGAAACAGGGAATCCTTATCAACGGCTTGACAGCACTCCTTTAAAGTTACTTATCCAGCATCAGCTTTTTAGTGGGCTGAAGGGCAGCCAAAGTCCCTTAAATACCTCTGCTCTGGACAAGAAAAAGCAGCGGAACTTTCCAAAGTGTCTCTGCCCTCTGCATAAAAAGGACAGCATAACCCTAATACCTAAATTGTAGGCAGCAGGTTCAGTAGAAGAAGAATAAGGTATGGAAGAGATAATATGCAGTTCAGTTTCTTGCAACAGAAAACGAGAAAACATCCAAAACTGGAGCTCATTTATAGTCCACCTCAACCAGCATCCCGTTTCCAACAGTGCCAATGCACAGATGCATAAGCACAGGGCAAGGATGCAGGACACTCCTCCACCAGCCGCGTTAGCTTTCCACCCAGTTCAGCCAGGCTTCTGCGCTGGATGAAAACTTGGCTTGTATAGTGGCCCTCAATGGTTATGTTTCACAAACACTGTCAGCCTTCTGATGACCATCTGTGAACTTCTATTTTAGTCTTTTATGAGCTGCAATATTTTAGGATTTCCCTACACCACGTCCTCCTCATTCCCCTGTTCTTCAACCCTGAATTGTATCTACTGTATTATTTCACAGTCATTCAATCTCATAAGGGGTTTCTACAATTCCTCAGAGTGGGCATTTGGATTTAAGCTGCCCACAAAGCAGTTCTCTGCAAGGCTGCATAAAGATGATGAGAGACAGAATGGCTTGGGTCTCAGCCACCCTGTTAACAGAGTTCATCTTTATCATGCAGGTTACTTTACAGGTAACCCCAACAGCACGAGGGGTCTGGATTGTAAAGGACTTTAAGGCCTATCCAATTCCAGTCCCCTGCCACAGGCAGGGACACCTCCCACTGAATCAGGGGGCTCAAAGCCTCATCTAACTCAGCCTTGAACACTTCCAGGGACGGGGCAGTCACAGTTTCTCTGGGCAACCTGGGCCAGGGCCTCACCACTCTCATAGTAAAAAATTACTTCTTAAGATCTCATCCCAATCGTCCCTCTTTCATCTTAAAATTGTTCCCCCTCATCCTATCACTGCAATCCCTGAAAAAGACACCTTCCCCGGCTTTCCTGAAGGCCCCAGTCAAACAAGTCAAACCAACTCCAAAGTGTTTAATCTGGCTGGAAATGATGCCTATGGTTTGGAGAACAGGTGAATCTATCTACTGGAAACTGAAATCATTTCATGGAGAGATCCAAAACTCTAGTCATAGGAGAGACTGTCAGCTCCAAGAATGAGTCATAAACACCCCAGGTTTAATGTGAAGGTGTCATCCAGCCCACAAGCAGACAGATAACATTTTCCTCTTGGAAAAAAAAGGAAAAGTATTGATGTAGACCAATCTTGCTTCAGCCATACAGAAAAGGCAGCAGAACAATTCTCTGGTAGGACATTGGCTGTGTGGGGAACAGCAAATCACTCTGGTTTTACAATATACAAAAAGACAGCACAAGGGAGGAGATCACTAGCACTGTGTGGTGCAACAATGAGAAAGCAGAAGTAATGACAAAGACCAGTAAAATCTTCAGTAATCCAGGCTCAGAGAAGAAATCCAAGAAGGCACCTCTCATGCAGATGCCCAAAGAACTGCACAATACCACAGGAATACACGACACATCACTGATGAATCTGCACACAGGCTCAACACATGAACATTTTGGGACTCAACTTCATTCACATGGACACAAGAAACCAAGCACTTCTGCTTGGCTTCTGCCACATCGGACAAACTAGAACTCAAAACACAGCTCCCACGAGGTTACTTCGGGACAGCCATTCTCTGAGATTAAGACAAAAGGCAGAGACAGGGAGCATGATTTCCCATACTCTGTAGAAAGAGTTAGTGCACACTCCTCCAGAAAGCAAATGACAAGAGATTTAGTCTTCCCCTTGACTTCTGCTTTGGAGTCAGAAGCAGGATCAAACTGTGGATTTTTTTTTATGCAAGGAACTTGGGAACTTAGAAAGCTCCTACATAAGGGTGTTATCAGGGCCAGAACACTATGCAGACACAGTGCTTATAATGTGATCCTCACTTAAGCAGTAAAAATTACGTTATGCCCACCGTAAAAGGGAAGACCACACTCCAAAACAAGACAGACCCTGAAGAAATTAGTAAGGCTTTACCACGCAAGTTGAACCAAATAGTCACTCTGAATAAATTTGCCATCTTCCCACATATTTTTCAGAGAGACTGTCTGAAAGGGAAGCCAAACCCCAACACTGGAGAGTGAAAAGGAATGGCAGCGACTGAGACAGTATTAGAAAGCTTCTGCAATGCTCCATCATCCATGACTGTGCCACTGGCATCCAAGAATAAATCCAATAGCACCCCTTCAGATACTCATACCCCAAATATTCTAGCTCATCACACTGGACTGCTCACATTGTAAACCATCACGCAGACACTCATTTGAAAGGCAATGCTAAACTTTTTGAAAATGCCAGGTACAAGAGACTGCTCTTTCAGATGTTGGTTATAGGATTTCTTTTTTTGAAAAAAATTGAATTTCACAGAAGATATTGGACAAATTCTTAGTAATATTAGTTAAATACTAACAAACATCAATAAATATCACTTGAAATTGCAGGCATCTGCCAATGCAGCAAGGAGCTTCATATTGCTAGCTCACAGCTGCAGACAGTACAAGAACCAGAATAACACACCTGCAAGTCTCACAAACTGAATTTCCTCTCTTTATATTCTTTGCCAGCTCCCACAAACAGTGGTAAAGTTTACAACTGGTCTCTGTTAGAAACTGTTTTCCCCTATTTACAAAAGATCACATTACTGACACACAGACTGTGACCTGGGATTAGACAGGACAGGTTCATTTCACCCTGTTGATGGTGGGATGTTGCAGCAGTAATTCTACCCACTATGAAAGATTTACTCAAGCTTTGACTTCTGCTACACCCAGTCCCTCAGGAGCCTATGGGGGATGCTACTGTCTTCAGTATGAACACTAAGAAATCCATCCCTCCCAAATGCAAAGACACCATAGCTTCAAGACAACACTAAACCCAAATTTACCAATCACATCCTCCTCAGAGAGGAAAAGCCGTGGGACCAGAATACAGGCAAAGGTTATTGTTTCTCAATCCCAAAGCATCACTTGTTCCTGAGAGTTTGGCAGCAAACCAAGCACCACACCAACTTACGCGTGGTAGTTTGAGAAGGAAGAGCGAAACATACAAGCAATAAAAATGATGAAATATCAGACCCCAGCTCTACATCCATTTCAGTGTGTCTTTTGTTCTCCAGCACTTCCAGATAAGCATTTATGATTGATTTCCAATTAGACATATCATCCATAATGTCATGGCGAAATAGGGACACAAAAATAAAGCTTTTTTCTGAAAGGTTACATTCAAACTGCCTCAGATATTTATGGTCCATGTGGCTTCAGCAGTAAGTGTAGTGAATGCAATTCCAGAAAAACATGTAAGCTGCACACACTGCGAACCTTCAATAAACACTATAGATTTGTCCATGCTGCCAAAGATCTGCAATAAGCTTTTGTTTACAACAGCAAAAAAAACTGCCCAATGCTTTTACTATTTTGCTTGCTACTCTGAAGCACTTAGCAATCTTTCCACTCAGCATGTTACTTATGGAAGATGCTTTTTGTATTACATGATTTATTTAAAGCCTGTTCAATCTCAATTTATGAAATCCAGATTGTGAAGCAACACATAATTTATTCTTCTTGGCATCTTTGGTCACTAATAGCAATTTTGCAGTACACTATGCCAAATAATATACTTTAATACCTTAATCAAACATTTAGGAAGCTGCTTACAAAGACTCAATGCACAGCAGCATCTCTGCAGATAAAGGTCAGATACGATTTCCATTTTGATCTCTCTTAGCATGTACAGCATCATACATGCATACACTAGGGTTAAAATGTGGATTCTAGCTCTTTTTTGCTTTTTTTTGTCATTTTTTAAAGCTAATTATTTTTCCCAACTTTGAAAAGATTTGATTTGGCTACGCTTATACATTTTTCTCCCCTCCTTTAAACAACAAAAACACATTTTTAGTGTTTTCAGATGTTGAGATCTTTTATGCTAGCTAAAGACACTAATTTGAGTAGAAAGAACCAGCCAACAGCACAAGTCCAGTCTTTTGAAGATAATACAGCTACGCGACAACTTCTGGCAGTTGGCCGTGGAAAAGTCAGCATCGCTTGGTGTCTTATATCCTGCCTCATTTTTCACATAAATGTGTGACATACATCTGGCTCTGGAAGAAACTTCAGTTCATCTTTTAGGCCCACCAGCGTGCCTCCTTCTCCTTGATCCTCTTTGTAGATGAAAGTTCATAATCATTTTACCTTAAAATAATGCACCGTGTTAACAGCAAAGCATACAGCTGAAATGCTAAAATCCCATATAGATGTGGGGGTAATACACTGTGCCAGTACAGGCACTGCATTTGGGGATGGGCAGATGCTCTCTACTTCAAACTGCAGGAAACAAAACCAGGAAAGAGGACCAAATCAGACCTTTTTACAGTTAACTATCATAGAGTAGTTTGGGTTGGAAGGCGCCTTAAAGCCCATCCGGTTCCACGGGCCGGGATACCTCCCACTGGATCAGGGTGCTCAAAGCTCCATCCAACCTGGCAGCAGGAAGAAACTAGAGAAAAAGAAGTACAGTTTCTGAAACCTGCCTCATGCCAGCAGGCACAGGTCACGTTGCAAGATTTTCACTCTGCCTCTAGCAAGGAGGACAGACGATCAAAATGTACAACTGGCACTGTCAAACAAGCAGAACATTTCCATTCCTTAAACATTTATGGAACACGTGTAGATCTGCTCTGCAAAGTCTATCACTCAACATCAATTAGCAGTGTTTTCAGGAGCCAAAGGAAAGGTGATAGCTAGAGAAGCCAGTAAGCCCAAGAGGAGACACACCAAAGTTGTTGCAGCACCTCAGACACAGAAGCTACAGTGACACGGAGGCTCTACAAGCTTCACAGCTCCTCCACACCAGAGCACTGTTGCTCGGTTTGAGGCAGCGCAACAACCAGAAGACAGCTGTAAGCACCTAATATAGCTGTTGGTATTGTCTCTTAGCTGTTTGACTTTTTATAGTCAGCTGCTTTACTAATCTTCAATCATCCTTAGGTTTCTATAATTTTATTGCAAAACACATTCAAGTTTCCCACTATGGTATCACTGGACAGTCTCAAGAATTATAAATCTTAGGACTCAGCAGAGCAACTTACACTAAAACCACGGAATTTTGCTAAGCAGATAAAACTCCTGCGTATTTGGAAAGCTGATCAAAACTATGTCAAAAGAAGTGGCTTCTGCTTTCCACACCACTCATTGCTCAACTTTGTTCTTTCTGTTGTTGTAATATACCTTGCATTATGTGCACCCTTCGACTGGTATTGACAGACTTTATGAAGTTAACATACAATTTTGACAATATCCTGCCCTGTATCTAAATAAACCCTTTATACGCACCATTAGTCAACATTATTTTTCAAAAAAAAAGTTAAAAAACAAAAAATCAGAGTAAAAGGCAATTAACTGGAGAGCCATCATCATGGCATTTTCAGCAGCAGTAGTCAATTTATTAAAGTCTATTTAAAATTTACTTATAGACTGATATGCAGGACTTCGCAAAGAAAATTCTGCTAACTTAGTTAATAATAATGCTTTAGATAAGCAAAAACATATTAAGTTAAAACAATATTCACCTAAGGTTATACCCTTTGAATGATTACCATAGGGCAACGAGTGGAACAATGTAGTTCCACTGTTATTTGAATGAACGATCTTTATAGATGGTATTTTGCCAAGAATAGAAATTACTCCTGTTTTTTAAAGTCTGACCCAATGCGTCTGCTTTCTTTAAAAAGAAGGTAATGATTACTTTTGCATTCAATTCAATAGATCAAAACAGAACATTATTCCAAAATCGAAGCAATATAAGCAATTTTTATTTGTTATTTGAAAGAAATTAAATGGAAAAAAGCCATTTTTAAATTCAACCATCAGACTGTCTTCATTAACATTTTGCAATGTTTGACAATACTTAATAAAACAGCTTTAATATTACCTAAAATGTTGCAATCTAGCCTTTATAAGTTATGCCAAACTTTCCACAGTTCATTCTCCAAAGCCTACTGACTCACAGAAAAAAAAAAAATTAGATTTATAGTTTTGTCCTAAAAGTGATTTAAGCTAAAATACCAAAAAGTTGCAAGTTTCCAGACCTCCCTTTCATACTACATTCATTTAGGAAATATTTTAATGACAGGCAATCCTAAAAGAGAAGCAGATATGCAGTGTGTTCAGCAGGCCGAGTTAAGAAAAACGAAAAAGCAAGAGTTCCAAACATCACATACTCAAACGGACACTATTAAAGGTATCATATTTCCTAACTTCTAGTTTCACAAAATACTTTATTTTCATTTGCTAACAGAACAGACTCTACGGAAAAACAACACATTGAGATGACACTTAAGGATCATTTCTGGTTAGTAACAGCCAGCCCTTCTCCCAGAGTATTTTCAGAACTCATTTCATGGTTTAACTAAATCTATCTTTATATAAACAGAGATATGAGAGATTTACTTATATATATATATATACACACACACGTATAAAATGAGCTTAAAACTAGGATTTAGTAGTTAGGATACTGACTCTCAACATGAACAAACTGTTTTCTACACTGTCAGATAATGCTTAATTTTGGAAAATTAAGCTGGTTATTATGTTTTACTGCTCAATAAACTTGAAGTAAATCAGCTGCAGCAAAGCTCCCGTCCTGAAAGTGCTTTCAACTTGTATATAGGTAAAAATGGGTTATGATCAGAATTTAAAATTCATCTCCCTTTTTGCCATAAATAGAGCTTTGTAATTCAAGACAAAAATCCTGAGTGCATTCACTTTAAAAGTTCAGTGCACTGGTTATACAACTTAAATATAAGACTACTCTTGGGATCATCTGAAACAGTTTTAGGATAGCATAAGCTCAAAACTCCAGACTTCTCTGGAACAAGAATAACTTAACTCTTCAAAGCTGCTTTAGAAAATATCAATTAGAAAACAGCAAGCCCTACACCAGATACCCTGCAGATAACCAAATTAACAATCAAGCATAATAACCCCTGCTTCTCCATTTAAGAAACAGGTATTCCAAACCAGCACACAATTTTGTTCCAGTCATCTACTTCTAACAAAGAACAATTCCCAAAAGTATTTCAGTATTACAGAGATTTTGTTCTGTTCCCATCTTCAGGAGACAAAATTATCCTAGTGCTAAACAGCAGAACCAGCTACGAGCAGCAACTGGATATAGCATTACTTTTGTACTTTCTGATATTTAAGTTTACACTCTTGCAGGGCCATCAGTTTCCTATAAATGCAATTCTGGATCAAGAGACCTCTTACATTCACCTCTAAAAGAAAAACAAAACCACAAAAAAACCCCAAAACAATTAATTGCTACCAAAAGCAAAGGAAATACACAGTCCTTTCTCACTAAGTCTAGGATGATACACTGGAATTCACTGGTATCTGTAGCATTATACAACTTCAAAGGTATGAGGCCAATCAGAAAATTATGTCTAAAGGTAAAGAAATACTATGGTTTTCAAAGTAAACAGTTGCAATTGCCACTACCATAGATATTTATAAATATATAAATGCAAATATATATATAATAATATGAAGTTATTAGAAACAAATCTTTCTTTACCTGCATATCAATTTTAAGACTTGCCCAGGTAATGTCCTTTTACTAATGTTGTTAAGCTGTTGTCACCAGCAGCTCTGTTTTCTGGCAAGCAACCGCACACTTTATGCCAAGTATTAGCTATCATGCAATAAAAATTAAACTGTATTTAAGTGCATACTTCAATTTAGACAACTGCCTATCTCTTTTTCTTAAAGGAAGTCAATTTTACATTCATGAAATATTATAAATGACCATTAACAGTGAAGTAGAAAACCTATAGATATTCCATAGGTATATAAATACATATACTTACAGCCGTTCAAGTTGCTTTAGATCCTGAAATGCTCCGCGTTCTATCACACTAATCTGATTTTCTTCCAAGTGTCTGCAATCCCAGAAACACCAATTAATTTTAAGACAACATAAATAAAAGAGTTTCCCCACTTCTCTTCACACATGCTGCAAAAATGCTTTTCACAGAAACACAAATAAGTTATAATTTGAGATTATTAAAAAAATCTGGACGAAACAGCACTGTTTGCCTCGGTCACTAACAAGAAACATTCAAAAATTGCCCCCTGACTGCCAGATTTGGTAGATGTTTTTATTCCTCAAGATTTATAACAATAACCATTATGCTCAGGAAGGTGTTGGTCTAGACTGATGCTTCCATCCTTACTCTTTCGTAATGTAATTGAGGTAACAGACTCCTACAGCCCACGGCAGGAACCCACTCCATGCCAACTCTCTTTAAATGACCTCCACAAATGCTGAGAAACTAAGAGCTTAAGCCTCAACTCATTCATTACACCATATTCAAACCTATTTTGTTTCTCTCATCTAGTTTTTTTTCCCCTCATACATGCCCAAATATTTAAAGCTATATATTTGATTTTTACATATAAAAATAATGCAATGAACCTAATTTCCACAAAGCAAAAATCCAATGTCCACAGTATTGCTGGCTCAGGTGTCAATATCTGTCTCTGCTTTTAAGCTGAAGTGAAGAAGAGCTAAACTACCTGTAATTCAGAAAAACCTGTTAAGAGAAACCTCAAGCTCTTCCTGAAAGGACTGAAAGAGCTTCAAAACATATTTCATGTTCTTTTAACCCAAGATTATTTTTTTAACAAAAAGGCCTATGTATAACTGCAACAAATATCTATGAAGTAGTCCTAATTTTCATCTCTGGATTAGTGGTGCTGTTTGAGGTTCATAGAAAATACAAATTCAAGTAAGACAAATTCTGTAGACTGTTGTTTCCCTTTTTGATGTTCAAGGCACGTTTAGAAGTACAGGTAAGTTCTTGACTGATACTTTCAGATCAAGAGACTGCACCACCTATATGATTTTTATTTATCACTTCATATTAGACTTAAAAAAAACCCAAATCACGGGTTTCAAACAACAGAAAACAGTGCAGAAATTACTACCATTTTATCTCTTGAATTATGGACATTCTTATTACTAGCACCCTAAAACAGTCTTGTAAAGAAAGATAAGTTATACTCACAAGACACGAAGATTTTTCAGTCCCGTGAAGTCCATCTTTGTGATTCTTGTGATGTTATTTTTTTCTAGATCACTGCAGAGGAAAACAAAACAGCATTCAGACACTATAACTAACACTGAAAATTCCATTAGCAGAAAATATCTCCATCACTGAAACATCTATCAAGCTGCTCAAATTGTACAAATTGTTTCCATAAAATTCTCAAAAAGCAAGTCATCAATCTTCAGCATTTTGTCTCCTCCTTCAAGTACATTCTTCTCATACAAGGGTTTCTTCCATTTTCATTCCTAGTATTGGTGTTCACTATATGATTCTGTCTTCCTCAAGACTACAATCTTGTAAGAGGCTAAATATATTCAAGACCCGATTGGTATAATGCAGCTGAAACTGAGTACTTGGCCCCAAAATGAAGATGAGGCTCTGGGGTTGTTCTAAACCCAAGTGAGTCCAGCCTCCTGCAGAAACTTGGGCTTCACAGAGCTTTAGGAGGGACTGACTTTAGTGTGGGTCTACCCAGATGACTGGAAGATTTGCAAAGTTTAGTTTAATGGTTTCTTTTTTTGGTTTTGTTTTTCTTTTCCAAGCACCTTAATTGTGCAGCCTCCTGATCCCAGCTTTTTGGAAAGGCTGGTTTGCAGAAGATACTGTTCATCACATTGACCTGTTTCCCATGTGCGTTCACCCTTTGCCAATTCCTACTTTCTGTTGTTAAATTCTCAATTTCTTAACACCTTTGTTATGCACCAACACATTTTCCTCCTGTAGTCACATACCTACTATGACCTCCTGCACTCTGTTTCAATCTGTGCTAATTTATGCTCTACATTCAACATTAATAAGTAACTGGCATCTCTTGCACGACAGGAAAAAAATACTGTAACCAAACCTTGAGCTGCCCACTTTCCTGCAGCTTTTCTTTGGAGTGAGCACACCAAGAACACAGAAGGATTTGACATCTAAATTTATATTTTAATCGAACAGACATCAAAATGTAACACTCTTATTTGAGACAAGTCATATTTAATTTAAAGTTGAGTTGAATTAAAAAATAGAGGAATTTATAAACTAATCCTTCTTGCAAGACTGATCCTATACCTAGAAGGACCTCTCAGTACATCAACTTTGGAGTCTTTACAGTCACAGCAAACCAACAATAACTCCTTTTGTTTCCCAAACTTTCAATAGAGCACATCAAATACCCTGTTGCTGTTTTCTCTCCTCTAGACTTGCCTTTGCTAGGTACCCCAACATGTCTCCCAGTTAGGAAGGTCCTGTTGTTTGGCAGTTTATTTTTTTTCCTGTTTCTACCTGCCCTAGCACTAACCTACAGGCTTAGATGAACAGCAACACTTTCTTCTGGTCTTCAGCCATGTTTATTTTAACACGATAAGCAATATGCAGCACACTTACAATTAATAAAACCAGACATACTCTCCATTATCTCACCACAAGTCTGTTGTGAGCATCAGTCTCTTAGATACAAGAAGCCTTTTATGAAAAATAAATTTTCTGATACTGGAATAAACTTCTTTTCTTCCAAGTCACATTTTACGTCTACCAAAAGCTGCTAAATATGAAAAATAGAATTGGAGAAACAGTTTCCGTGCTAAAAAAGCATTCAGTATTTTTCTAAAGGCAATGAGATTGCAAACAACACATTTTGACAAATTCTATTGTCTATTGCCATTGAATGAAAACAACTAATATGATAAATTAGCGACGGGGCCAGACATTGATTTTCCAAAAGAGAAGATCACAAATCCACAGCAGGAAGTAGCAGCTTTTCCTATGCAATTAATTCTTGCTGTAGTTCCTGCATTAACATGCCCTGGGATACACCTCCTATGCATTACATTTAGCAGGTTCAATTTCTCTCCCATTTCTAGTAAAGTTCAATAACAAAAAGCAAGATGATATTATTATTTTTAAGTACATTTGGCAATCGTCTGACACTCGCACAAACCGTGACCCTGAAATAATTTCACAGAATTAGATTGGTGTTCTCAAGTGCTGTTTCAAGTTGATTGTTTCTCTAGATAGGAAAAGGAATTCAAGGAAGGAGTAGGAATCAGCGCTTCCAGGAACGCTTCAACCATCACGACTGCATTCTGAAAAAGGCTGTAGATGCTTGTGTAGGGCAGCTTCTAACTGCCCAGCAAGTCACACTGCAAACAAGATGTGAAAGCTTCTGCACTGTTGAGAACAGTTTAATCATTTCTAATCATTCATATATCATCCTAGTGGGGGGAAAGTGCTCCTGGCAGGCACAATTTCCAGTAATTTTCTATCATAGATGCAGTTCCCCACAAGCCTTCCAGTACGGCTGCTACTTAAGCCAGTATTTTTTCACCTCTTACGAGATCCTATTAGTAGGATGGAACTACTGCTAAGAAATACATAGTGTTTCAGCATAAATGATTCTTTCCTTTGAATCAGGATAATTTCTTTATGAAGACGTGAAGTAATGTTCTTCTAAGGCATTAAATGAAAGGCAAATTTCATTTTTTCTGGTGCAACCCACATTGTCAAATAAAGGCACTTAGAGATTTTTTAGTTTAAGCTTGATAAAAGATATATTTCTAATATTCAGAGAAGAAACAGAACTGATGTTTTAGTAACTACTAACTTCCCCAAAAGCTTCTAACTATGAAAATAGAGCTTTTTTCCCCCAACATGAACACTATCCTCCACTTATCAAAAAATGTAAGTATTTAGATGAGTACAGGTAATTGTGCTCATTCATCTGAGGAAATAACTCTTCATATTCCTAAACACACGTAATTGTTTTCTCATGTGTTCCCTAAATCTCAGATGCAAAGAGATATGGAATTAAACTCCTTTTAATGTCATTTTAACATGCTGGTACATTCACCCACTGGAACTGAAAAGCTAAAGAACCCCAAATACTGCATGAGCCACTTCCTAACTGGGGGTAGTCTGGTACTTAGAAGTCTGCAAAGAGGATGATTAAGCTCGCATTTCCATCAGTCTCATAGTGAATCTGAGGCATAAGACGTGAGCAGGATTGAAGCAGTGTGAGATACACTGAGAGTGCAGAAATGTCTTACATTATTGACATCTATTTCTAATGGTTATAGATAAACGTCAAAATAATACTAATACAATTCTTAAGTCATAAAATGTTTCACATACACAAACTTTTTAGATTTAGTTTCTTCATCTTAGCAAAATACTAACTGAAATAATAGGAGGAACTCCTTCTGTCAGGAAACCATTTTCTTTTGCACAGATGGGAACTAAGGATAACGATAAGGACATGAGGGGAAAAAAATCCTTACTTTTCAACCACATGAACAAGAAAAATGTTATCCTTGCTTAACTCATGTCAAATATATTTTTAAAAAGTCCATTAAAGAAAAAAAACACAGAACAACAACAAGGCACTTTTATTGCATGGAACAGCCATTCTCTTCTATTTGCCTTTATGCTGTTGATTGGATTGTGCTTTTCTCCAAGAATACCTTGGAATCACTGCCTACATTTTTCAGATTTTCCAGCTTAATTTCCTCTTCTGTTTTCAGTGCAGTTCTTCCACCCTAGTGCATCATTAACTACTCACTGGGGCACCAGCATGACCTGATTGCAAAAAGCATTGGAAAGAATTAAGTCTGGAGCAAGCAACACATAAATAGCTTACATTTTACTTGCGTGTTGTCTCCCATCTGCTTTTCACATCATTCTTTCAAAAGTTTTCCCTTGCCAGTACCTCAGAAAGGGTCTAGCAAAGCACACCATCAAGCTGGTCAGAATTCTCCAAGGAAGGTGGGATCAACTAAGGTATATGGGGCAACAGAGCACCATTGACCTCACTTTTTGTCCATTTTGATAAGACTCGATTCTCATCACAGCTTTACTCAGCTCAAACAAGTTCGTGCTTCCTATCATATACAGCACCGTCTCTCCAGCACACCCTCCTGCCCAGTCCATGAGACCCATCCCAGCCATCAGCTCTGGTCCTCTCTATATTCTGCTCCAAGAATGCTCCAGTTGTTCAACAGTGGAAGGTGTCCCTGTTCATGGCAGGGGAATTGGAACTGGATGATCTTTAAGGGCTGTTCCAACCAAAACCATTCTATGATTCTATGATCTCGAGACTGCTTATTCCTCCACTCCTACAGACTGGTACAGCCGATATCGCACGCACAATATCAACCACTAAATTAATCCCTTCCAAAGGTTGGTAGCTAAGATGAAAGTTTCCATTTCTGTAAGTAAAATTACTTGGCCAATGCTCTAACTTTAAGAGAGCCTTCCTTCATGAAGTTCGCTTTCCTTAAACCATTTAGGATTTAATTGATAACTACCATCTGTTTTAAAAAGCACTATCTACCTCCTGAACCCTGTTCCAGCATGCTCTCCCTCAAGGCTTATCTGCTATTTGAAGAAACACAGACTAAAACCTTGATGAACTACTATGTTACACTTCCTCCTCTTGTTCACAGTAGGTCCAACACTGCTGCAAGGAAGCAGATTGCCACAGGTTACCCCATTAGTCAATTAAACTTTGTGACTGTGAAGTTACTGAACTAACACAGACATTAGTGGTTTACAGCTGGTATTTGTGGGCAGCATAATATTTTATGTTTCCTTTATAAAGTTTGGCAGCTGATTATGGGCTCACTAGTGGGTTTGAACTACAAAAAAGTTTAACCTTAACATCTAATCTTGGTTGGCTTTCAAACAAATCAGTGTTCGTAAGAACTGTTGGAAGCAAACAACTTTGAAATGAAATCAACTGGGTCAAAGCCATGGGGAAAACTATACTGTAAAGGTGAACTGAATTTATATTTAACAAATACCTATGTGCAGATACCTTCGTTCTACACAAAAGTGTTATTGTACAGAATTCCTGTGTTTTGCATAGTATGTGGGGCCAAACGTAAAACATGTTAAGGACAACACAGGTGTAGCAGCAGCTTTAAGGAAAGAGACATGAAAGGAATTATTTCAGTGGGAGTAGAAACTGGGCTAGAAAGGTACAAGATATCACAAAAGTGAGTTTAGATGAACTATTACGGGAAGCTTTACTCATAAACATGTCCTGCAATGTTCTAATAACAATTTAACTCAACACATATTCTGTAGATGTTGAAGATTAAGTCACACAATGTTGACCCTTACTACAAACAGGGATGCTTGGAGCAATTGGAGCAAATCCTGCTTGAGAGAAAGAATTCCTCTGAATTGCTTCATCTTTCATTCTTCTCTAGAGACAATCTAGTGAACTTAAGACAGACTTGTAAAGGTTTTAAAGCAGCAGTGTTCTCTGGAGTATGCCCTTACACAGCTTCCAACAGCGCTAGGACTGCACAGATTTCCTTTGTTACACAACTTAGATTTCAGTTGACAATTACTCTGCTTAGCCAATAAACTCTTCCAAAATATCTGGACACTGTTCTCAATCTCCACCCTCTTCCCTGGACTGCATAAAGTTAATGACTCAAGGAGCAAATCCACTTGCCACTTCACACTACATGTTCCTGTCTTCTCGACTCACGTACTTTGTCAAATATTCACACTCATCTCAGACAGCTCTGAGCCCCAACTTCCCTAATATACAAGATGAGAACTGAGTTAGACAACTCATCATCACCACAACTCTTTGCAAGACAGCCAATAGCAAAGGCAATCAGATGTTCAAGCCTTACAACAATCTTGAAATCAATAATTCAAAAGTCACGTATAAATAAAAAATCCTTATACAAAATTAAAATCCTTATACAAAATTCAAATCCTTTTATACACAAGGATGCAAAAATTCCAAACAACGCTACTAGACCTATTACTCAGATGTCATTTTTCTACCTGTTGAACTGCTTAGACTTTGTCGTCTCCAAGATAATTCAAAGTTTGTCATTCATGATAGGTGGGAGTGTTGAGTACCTAGTAGGTGAATGCCTAAATTAATTCCTCACGTCTTCCAAGACTACAGCTTTTCCTGAATCAGCTGCCCTTTTTGGAGCCAGTGCTGGCTGCGTAGTTATGCTTTTCTACGCACACAGAAGTGTGTGTACGTATTTTCATTTTGCGTGATGTCTTCCAGGCCTAGAAAAAATGTTACTCAAATTTAACTCTCTTTCTAGAATAAACACAATTATTTTGTCTGGTTAAAACCAACTATGGTCAGTAAGTGTTCCAGAGCAAAGTCTTCCTTACTTTCAGGGGACTCTCAGCCTGGCCAACAGAGTGGCGTTCCTTCCAACAAAACTGAAGATCACCTCTGACATCAAACAATTCCATGGTAATAGCTGATTTTGCATCTTAACGCCAAGCACAAGCCCTAGACCAGTAGTATTTAGGAAAATATTTATTAAGCCATGTGTTTAACCTAGGAAGATATTACATAAAATAAAAATACATAGCAGTGAAAATAATTTGCCATCTATGGTGAAGGGAATCTAGAGCACTAGCTGCTATTTCACTCAAGTCCTCATATGTTTGTTTAAATTAATAAAGAATTCAATAAGAGCAGTAGACAAACAGCATACTGTATTTAAGAAAAATTAACTGCCATGCACTTCAAAAGACTGCTCTTACCCAAGTTACACAGCACTAGGATTCCTTCCTGTCCAACTGCTCCATAAGTAGGGTTGGCATGTATTTCTAGTCACAGAACCTCAAATGTGAAATTCAGTTTCTGTTCCTGCTAAGTTTTCAAAGCAGTTCCCACATACCAGCCCGAAGGTATAAATATTTATGTCACATTCGGGACAAACAAATCACCATAAACTCCAATACTGTAAAAAGAATCTTCATTAAATCAACATCCCATGTCACTTAGAGGGAAGATCCATTTATCCCCATCTCATTTTTCAGTATTTCCCAATAAAGGATACATAAATTTGTAACCCAAACAGAACAATGCACTTAAAATTAATAAAAATCTCTCCTGTCCTCTCAGAACCAGACAGGTCAGGATCTGTCACACCATCCAGAACTTGCTTGAAAACAAAGCCCAGCTAAAATTCAAGTGATAACAACCAAACCCAGATTCCTGAAACTAAAGAGTTACTGATATTTTTCATTAGCCCAATTCCTCCAAATAACTCAAGCAGCACACATTCTTGGGAAACAAGGCTTTTATTGTTTTGCCATTACACTGCTACAGGACTGTGTCAATCCAAATCACCTGCTAGAACAACAGCCAAGTCATCACTTGAAAACTTTCCTGTTAGATTTGTTTCCCCAATCCCCAGTCACTTCACAAGGTAACCAGGAACACAAACACACAGCACTGGAGGAAACATGCATTTTCACAGGTAAGTTAACCTTTCATTTGGCTGCCTGCTGCACTCTAGAAGGTTAAAGCCACAAGCAGTACCTTCTTGATTTCTTATGGAAGCTACCTGCAGGGTTGGAGGCAAACTCAACTTTCGATCACTAAAGCCATCCTCCCTTTAGCAGTACTTTTTACTTAGTTTGTGAACTAAGTAAATCCACTCCCACGTGCAAATGTATCCAAAGAGCAGCTTTTGGTGACCCTTTGCAATCTTCACACACCCAGGATCTGCTTTGTTATTTTAACCGTTCTCCAGGATTTCTGCTATGGAGTTAATTTGTCTTTAATGGCTATGGACTGCCACTCGCCTCTTAACCTTAAATGACTGTAATTCCCTATAGAAAGTGCTTGGCAATTTTCTTACGCCTTCAATCCAAGAACTTCAAAGCTACTATGATAAACTACTCAATTACAACACTACCCTAAAACCCTCTGGCAGCACAATCTGCATATCTTCAGATTTAACATATTTCCATCTCAACTTTTGCAATGCAGGAAATAAAGTCCTGGGATTGGTTTTTATGAAATACACAAATTCCATTAGTTTCCAAATCACTTGGGCGAGTATGAACATCACTTGTAAAGAGAAAGATTAAAAACTTCAAAATCACATTCAGCTGAAGTAATTCCATTTTTTAAATAAATAAAGCACATTCCATCTCTATACAAGACTTTGGGTTTAGGTTATTTTTTCTTCTTAAAACAAACAGTTGACTTTGTAAAGGAGCGTGATTTGTTTTTCCCCACTGACTGATATTCTCTAAATATTCTATGTAATCTAGTTCAATAGAGAAAAAAAAAACATAAACTCCTCCACCTAGGAGAAAATAAGCCCATGCTATGATTGCAAGCGGGGCACTGAGTGACCAGGGAGCTGCTCTGCAGAAAAGGACCTCGGAGTCCCACCGGGACACAAAACAGCAGCAGCGTGCACTTGCTGCAGTGAAAGCCACCCTCACCCAGTGTGGAGTGGCAAGTGTGTAGCCAGAAGCGTTTAAGAATTTTAAAGAATTGAATACTAATCTTTTGTATTCAGGATTTCTGACAGTTCATCTGCAATACTGTACCCAGCTGCAGGCCCTCCAGTACATGAAAGGCACGGATACATTGGACAGAGAGAGAAGTAAGGGGTCACAGGGGTGAAGCTGTAGCTTATGATGTATGAACAAAGGCCAAGAGAGCTGGGCTTCTTGAATGTAAATAGAAGGTTAAGGGGAAATCTGTATCTATCTGTTAGGTTGGAGAATACAGACCTCCTTCTCTAATTTGCAGTAAGAACAGGTTTTATGTAGAGGAACATCCTAAAAGGATTCAGAGGTCCCCTGCATAGCTTCAGTAGCAAGTACTGCACAGAGCACATTAACATAGTAGTACTGGGATCTAGTAACTATGATATAACTTGCTATCCATGTTAAACTAGAATGACAATAAACTTAGAATCCAACATTTAATAATTACAATTGTTGGATAGCACCACATGCATAACACTGGATAGTTTCAGTTGCCATAAAAATTTAAATAGTCATTAAATAGCCACACAATATCTGGAACGTATAATTCCATGCTGTAGTCCATCATACTTTTGTAACACACCTACTCGATACAGCTTTGAATTAAAAAAAAAATTAGATCGCTCCTTCTGATTACAGAAGGCTTTCAGGTATGACTCAGACTGTTTTCTTTCTGTCTGAACAATGAGAAAACTGATCTTAGAGGTTAAGTGCCCCAATTTTGAGAATAAGCTATCCATTCTTAACCCTATTACAGTAGTGCTTGGTTAATAACGCACATGAAGTGTCCAAATGACCTGAAACTGCTTGCAGGCAACACATTTCTGTCCTTATCCTTATCAAAACAAGAAAAATGACTTGGCAAACTGTAGGTGTTAAAAAAACACCATGAAAAAAATTGCTTTTGTAACTTGTGAGTGGCTGAATTCCCCACTGAGCAGGTTGCTGTTGAAAATCATACCTGAGACCTACAAAAAGGAGCAAGACAGATTGAGGAATTCAAGTACTCTGTTTCTTCCAAGGAAATACACGTTTGTCCTAGCTCACGGGAACTCCTGACTAATGGTTATAGTTTGCAGATTTCATATAAAGGAAACGTTATGCTGGCAGATTTATGTTTTAATAGTACATTTTACACTCTCATGCCCCTCACCTTTGTACCTAGAGTTTTGCAGCTACTCTTCATATGCTCCAGATCTAACTTGGTCATGTCATCTATGCCCTTATGAAAGACAGAGCCTGTGGGAAGAATACAACAGGTTGAGAGGCTGTACTGGCATAACCTCATGTGCCAGTACACAATTAGGAAGCTTATGAAGCAAGCAAAAAGCTAATGTTTTGACTATAGATACAGAAATACAATACCACTGGAATTACTAACGTGGTAGGACAGTTCTTACACGTATATTTGGTGGTCATTGAACACAAGCTTCTCAGTAAAGCCAGCCAAGGATGAGAGGCTGCCTTTCAAGTGAAGGAATAGCTCACATCTGGAGCTCTTCTGTGAACTGGGCAAGAATCCCATCAAGTGTGGGGGTCTGGATTCAGACAGATGAGAAGACAGTGAAGGTGATATTGTAGGAGTTTGTTACCAACTATCCATTAAGGTAATGGAGGGAACAAGACTCTAAGTAATGGAACGAAGTTTCCAGAACAACGATTTTGAGTCTTATGAGGAACTTGAAGCTCCTTGATGTTCTCTGGAAAGGCAGGCCAACAAAACATGAGGTTTCCAAAGAGTGTTAGATAGAGCTTCCCAAAACAGGTGCTTGATGGGCCAACCATACGTTAAGTTTGCCTTATGTGCTACTCACAAACTATAAAGTGGTTGAAGGTGATGTATTCAGCAGAATCCTTGGCTTCAGCAGTCATGGAACAATGACATTCAAAATGCTGAGGGGTATGAGGAGGGCAAGAAGCAGAGCACAGCCCCTGGACTGGGGACTGGTAGGGTACATCCTGTGGGTATCAGCCTAGAATAACCTTAGTACAAGCACACTCCATCCAGACACTGAGGAGAACAAGCAGTCATATCAGAATACTACCTTGGTTAAACAGGCGTCTCCTGACTGAGCTTCAGTGCAGAAGAGAGGAGTACAGAAACATTGCCCAAAAATTAAGAGATGGTATTAGGAAAGCCAAAGCTCAGCTAGAGTTCAAACTGGTAAGAGTTTGCTCAACCCTTCCTTCTGTTAAGTCTTCACTTACACAGTCTCCTAAGTCTGTGTCGAAAGACAAGAACAGGAACAGCCAGTAGTGGCAGATGAAGTCAGGCATCTCTTAAAAAATCTCAACCCATACAAGCCTGTGAGAACAGGATGCACTTGTTGGTGCAGAGAGATCTGGTTCATACAGTGCAGCCTTGCTGTGACATCTCTCATAAAAGCAAATATTACATTTGTCTTCAAAAAAAGTTGAAAAGAACGATATGGCAAAGTGCAGGCTGGTCAGCACCAGCTTCATGTTCATCCTTGGAAAAGTCAGGACAAATACTATTGGGAAGTGATTTCTGAGCACACGAAGAGGACTGAAAACTCTTAAACCTTGCTTGACTAACCTGACTGCCTCCTATGATGAAACATTTGTGGATTAAGGGAGAAGAGCATCTCTCTCAACTATGCAGAAGATTGCATGTCCAGTTTTGGGCCCCTCAGACCAATAATGTTGCTAATAAGCTTAAGAAAATCTAATGAAATAGCACTGAAATGATCGCGGGGGTTGACATAAGATGAGTTGGGGGAAGCTCCCCTTGCTTAGCCTGGGCAAGCTTTGGATGACTGCAGAGCAATCTTCCAACACCTACAGGAGGGTTACTTTGAAAATCAAGCAAGACTCTTCCCTGAGGTAGAAAGCAAAGGAGATACAACGATAATAAATCGGAACAGGGGAAATTCTGGCTGTACATAAAAAGGAACCCTGTTACTATCAGGACAGTGAAGCTGTGGAACAAGTTGCACAAATGTGCTGGGGTTTTCAAGACCCAACTAGACAAAACCTTGTTTAACCTGGCCTGAATTCAGTGTTGACCCTGCTTTGAGCAGAGGCTGGATTATGAGACCTCCTGAAGTCCCTTCCAACCTTAAAGAGCCTATGATTCTGCATTTTCTTCAAAGGGTAAAACATTAATTGCTTTTTGTTTTGAGGAGAGGTGAGGAGTCAGTGGAAAGCTTTAAATCTGAAGCACAAAGAAAACTACAGAGAAGACTTCAAAATACAGTTACTACAGAAACATTATTTAATATGAATAAGCCAGGATGTGCACATTGTAAAGAGGAAAAAATACCATACTGTGTCATATTAGCTCAAGCATCATCTTCATTCCTATAAAAACACCCCAAGGTTAACAGCTGCATATAAGAAAACTTCATTTCTCACTTAGTTCCTTTTCAGTTCTTGATTTTGTTTTATCATTCCAATTTAATTCCTATAACTGTATCTTATCTTTCATATCAAACATGCACCAGCTGGTTGTATGGACATTAGGTCGTTACATCAGCCCAACAAACACCAAGGAGTTATACAGGCAGAAAATAGGCAGTGTCAAACATTCTTTGGGACGTATTTTCACATGGCTGGACAATGGAAAAATCTCATCAGGACATGAACAGATGCATCCCTGCACTTCAATATTTGTCACTTTTAGATTTTGAAGGTTGCCAAAATGAATTCACATTCACTATCTCAAATAGGAATACCCCATGAATAAATGTAAATTATAACTCCTGATAACAGAACTTCAGAAAAAATCTTTTTGGAAGTATAAGTATTCTTCAGAGCTCATTACAGCAAATACTTCTATTTCCCAAAATGTTAATAAACTCTCCACTGTGTTTAATTCTAATTTAATGTTAATGAAGGACTTCCAGAATAGAATGCAATAAATAAAGTGAGAAAGAAGGACTGACAAAAACTACTGCTTCTCAAAAGATTGTTTTCTGCCCTGACTCTTAATGTCCACTTGTCTTTTTTTGTCCGTTTTGGTTTCTTAATTCAATACACAAACAATCACAACATGCTCATTTGGGAATCAAAAAAAACAAACCAAAAACCAAACACTACATGTAAAAGTCAGCAAAATTTTCTTTATTCCACGGAGACAATATCTGATTTTTGCATTTCAGTCTGTATTTCACTAACCATGGGGTAAAAGACCGAATATAACACAGTAAAGAAACTGCTATCCATTTCGATGTTCTTCACCAATAGAGACCATTTGATGTTTAGGACGTGAAATATTTCCCTGTTGTTCCCAACTCCTGTAATTCTTGATGACTTGGGGGAAAAAAATCACTAAAATAATTTGTTTGTTGGTAGAAGTTTGACAGGAAAATAAAGCATCAATTTCATGTCTTGCTCGCTTTCAGACATGCACAGACTAGAAACTCTTCTCAAGAATTCTTTTCCTGGAAAGACAATAGAGGTCTGTCTTTGTTTGGGTTTGAGTGTTTTTGTTGTCATCCAGGTGTTTTTTAATTTCACAAGCATCCAGTTTCACCAACTCTATCCCTTCCAAGAAGTACCACACTGAGTGTACACATCTACTGTAGCCACTAAGGAGTACATCAAACCAAGAAGTTGCATTAAAAGACGCAGGACAGTTTTAATACGTGAAATGAAATTCTGAAGTTGTGTATTCTCTTGAACAAATTAGCATCCAGATGTTACAACCACAAGTCATTTTCCCCATTCTCAAGTAGATTCCCACCTTCCTTGTCCCTCCCCATCCTCCTTCAACTTTTGCTTTCAACAGTTGACAGAGTGAAGTGCAGCTGAACTGATTTCACAATGTTTACTGAATGAACACAAAATTCAGGTTTTTCTAAACAAGTCTTGGCACACACATATCTGATGCTTCAAGGTACTGAAACTACTCATATGCTTATAAAACCACTTTGCACTAACCCTACTTGTATACCTAAGAGGTAGGGAAGAATAACCTTAAATATCTATTTAACTGGGAATAATTAATTTTAAAACTTCTAAAAAATTTCCTAAGCAATTAGCTAAAGAACTTTCTAAGCAAAAGAAAAAAAACAAGAAACCACTCCCCCAAAAAATGTAAAACACTTTTGATTCCTTCTTATCTTTTGCTGCCTTTTCATATGTTATCTATTAAAAATCTCAACTCCAAAAGATTACTGGGCTGTTTCTTATACTTTCACATAGTTATCTGAGTATCTTACATCAAGATGTGTGTTTCCGTCTCACTCTGAAGAGCCAGCCTTTGCCTTAGGCCTTTATTTCTGAAAATCTACTTCCACTTCTGGAAAACAAATTTTCTTTGCTCAAGAACTTAACTTCCACAGTTAGTTTTGCCACTTCGTTCTTGTTTCCAGTTTACCTTCCTACCACATTTACTTTGGCATTTCAGAAATGCACAAGTGCTTCCCTGTACTACTTCCTTATAATGAGTTCTCTTTCTTGCTCCCCAGCTATATTCTTAAAACATCATCTCTAACCAGCTCTACCACTTCAGGAGGCCGAGACAGCTCGCCTCTCCACATCACTCTACAACTATTTCAGAGAAACTGTGACCCACAAGTTCCCCCCTTGCTAAGTGATGCAATAACCACTACCACCTTCACTGGGCAAAGATGTTTCATGCAGGTTTCCTCCGAAATCAGCATTTCAAAAAATACACTTCATGTTAACATTCATAACTTAAGGTTCCACTAAAACAAAACATGGTTTATGACTAACAGGAAGGCTCAAGACATTTGAACTGCTTTTAGGACACAGCTTTTTCTTGCTAAAATTTCTGAGTCATATTTAAAGAATTTTGACAATTTGACATCTGTGTGTCCATATCTGTAGAGAACAAGCACAGATATACTCAGTGACTATTTTAAAGGGCTTGATGTTATGTAACCATATTAGTTATGTGAGCTTTAAGTGCTACAGAATATATTCTAAATCGGAGAGAAGGGGCAATCAAACCTTTGGCAGACAAGGGTTCTGTGTGCTTTGCTCTTTTGTTATTGTAAGGGGAAAGGACAAAAATAGTGTAAAGCCAAATTATATTCTTCCAGTGAGTTCTGGGTAACAACTAAGAATACCTTTTGTCATTCATCTCACACAAGACAACATATCCCAAGGAACATGGCTACAGAATTCCAAGGAAATGTTTTTTAGGATGAGCTTTTTGGAATCTCTAAAGAAAAAAACCTGAAATTAGGAACTTGAATTTTTTCCACTTTGGGGCAAGTTGTTTGTGGAAAAAAGCCTTTCCAAGACAAGCTTTTGTGTTAGATCAGTATTACGCAAGATATGAAACTAAATCTACTGCTTATGTTAATAACCTTTTTTGACAGACAGATAACTGAGTACTTCAACTTTAAAAGCTGCTAAAATATCTCAAGAAGTGCCCATTATTCACCAGTGCATACCCAGAGAAAACTTCGGTGAAAACAACACAGTAAGACAGTTTACTATGACCTGAGAAAGCGTGTAAGGCACCCAAACCCACTGCCTGCATCTTTTGATGTTATTTATCAGGGTCCCATAAAGACAAACCCCAGTAATGCCTTACAATATACCAATACATTTATTTTGTACAAGTTAACTAAGCACATTCCTTACCAACCACAGGAACAAAGAAAAAACCAACTGACAAAACAAGGATTAAGAAACAGTCCTCTAATTATTAGCATGCACAAGAATGCACCTATGCCTGTGCTTTCAGCACATTATTTCTGTAATAGTTAAACCTTTCTCTTCTGAAACAGCTCATGAGAAGGTTCATTCACATACTCTTCCTCCCCACTCTTCCTGCCCCCAGACAAACAGCCAACCCAGCTCTTGGGGAAAAAAGAGTTTGGAGCCAGACATTAAAAACTGCATTTTATAGCAATGTGATTTTTGAGATCAGAACCTCAGATCCATTAATATGAAATTTATTTGCCTTTCTGTTATTATATTCAACTACGATAGCTCAAGATTACTTCACATAATGCTTTGTACAAAGACAACCCAAAGGGCTTCCAGCAAAAACACAAAGAGCAAAGGGATGAAGACAAGAAAATTAACAGTACTGATCAGTACAGCGGGCACTGTTCTCACCTCTAAATTAGCCTAACTTGCATATCATGAAAATTACCGTATTTTTAAAACTTTGAAGCATCTTTCTTATTTTTAGATGAGGACAGTTGGTCCCAAGCAAGAGCATCGAAAAGGAATGAATCTATCAGAAAGGGAGTTCATCACCAGCCCCGCCCCCACCTTCTCCAAGCTCTTGCACAGGTTGTTAAAATGGGTTACCTATCCCCAAATCATTAACCTGCAGAGCAGTTTATCCCTCCACTCACAGGGAGCCCTGGCTGAAATAGAAGAACCAATCTTCTGTTTATGCAGACAGGAATGAAAGAAAAGGTACAGAGAGAAAACATCCTGAAAAACCACAGGGAACCAATTTGTCTTATTCTTCTGGGAGACTGCCTGCATGAGCAGTCACAGCATAATGTCACCACAGCATCCCCACACTGAAAAAAAGATTAAGGTCTCTCCAATTAAACTCCTAAACATAGCACAACTTGCACCTCAGAATGGAATGAGGAGAGGTCCACAGAGCAGCCAGCAAGGTATCAATGATAAGAATGCTACCTCCCAAAATTCTCAGTGTTGCCTGAACTCTAAACACACATATTACATGTTTGAGGTCCTTATTCAGCAACCTGATGCAACTTTCATAAGGCTGTTTCTTCCCCATGCAACTGAAGTAGGAAGCAGTCATAGAGAGGTCCCTGCAGGAAGCACGGAGGGCTCTCCTGATAAATCTCTTGGATGTAAGGCAAGAATCATTTCTGCAACAGTATGGCAAGTTTTCAGTAAGCATGGGAAAAAGGGAGTTGGTGAGCAATACAAATTCAGAACTCCATTTAGAAGTAAATTCAGATAGGGTTTGCAGATTGCTTGATGGACAGTCAAGAGAAGACCAGCTTTAAAAAACTAAGTGTTCTTCCTCATTTTAACCAAACTGTTGTTTATTGAAAGTGTCCCTCCTTCAGTGACAGAAAAGGAAAGAAAACAGCCATCAGTTAAAGTGATTTCCAGCTGAAGGACAAAATTAAATTTAAGTCTCGAAAAGAAGCATCTCACAGACAGAAAGGTAAAAAACTAATTAAAAGCTCCAGAAATCTATCAATCATTGGATTAAAAACATACACTGAAGCCATCAAGCAGATGGTGTAAAACTGAAATACGAGACAAATTTCTTCTTCTAGAGACAACTGACAGACCAGATTCAGCTGGCGGGAAGTTGAAAATAACTAGCAAAGAGGCAAGAATAAGCCTCTTAAACTCTTTTTCCATACAGGTGCTCTCAACTCATCTAAAATTTGCCCTGAGTACAAGACCATAAACCTGTCCCTGTTCTGTAAATAGGTAGATAGAGCTTTTCTGTCTTTAGTATTATTAGAAAAATCTGTCAGTTGTTTACAGGTTCATTTCTCAATGAGGAAGAACAAGTTTGTGCCATCCCTGAGAGCCATTCAAGAGTTTAAATGACACATCTGATTGGACAACATTGAAAACAGATTTGAAAATAAACAGAGCATTGTGGATCTCTGCAGAAAGGACTACAAATATACTGAAAACAAAATAGCTTGGGCCTTGTTGCAACCAGAGCACTACTAGAAGCCAGCCTTTTCTTATCCTGAAAATTACAGGAGAACAAAATAGTCCAATTGATACAGCCTTACACTGGCAAGCAAAGCCTGGCAACGAAGATAAAAAGGATAGGAATGACAACAGCAGCCTCAAGCCAAAAAATCCATATAATACTATAGCAATGTACTTGAACCAACAGGAATCAATAGAAACTCCTGGCCACCAAGGAGCAAAGGGTAGCCAAGAATAGGAGGCATGTTCTGCCAGCCTATCTCAAAGTCTTCACAAGAGCTTAGGGCCCAAAATTTACCTCTATCATGACAACATTTTCTGAAGATCACTGCCCATCTACACATCCTTGTAACAGGAACATAATCACCTGAAGAAATCTTTGCCACACATTACTTCCAGCCATTCTCCATGACATCAACAATACTATTTTCTTCAAACAACTTTGCCATTGAGGTTCAGTTTCGCCTTTCTCTCTAAAGCTACCTTTACTTCTTCCTCACCTGAAGTTAGAAATTTGCTTTGTCTCAACTAGAAGAGGACAGACAACGATGCTTTGTCTTGCAGGAGTGAAAAATTAGCCGAACAGAAAAAGAGAAACCCCTAAAGGGAGGTCTGGAAATGCAAGCAGAGGATGTGCAAGTTGATCCCCACAGTTGCCATCATCACACCTCCACCAGAAAGTTGGCTCTACTTAAAACCAACACATGACCTGCTAGAAGAGAAGAAGCAGACTTGCTCACAGTTACATTTCCTGTGCAGACACAGAAGATCAGTCACTGCTGAAAGGGGTTTCAATACGGAGCCACAGAAACTCTTTACCTGATCCAGTATCTGGAGTTGCAGAGAGCAAACAAGTGAAAAGACCTAAGATGCACCAGGTTACTTCTGATGAATATTCCACAACCTCTTCCTGAGGCTAACACAACATCTGAGGTAATTCAGTAGCTGTAGTATTACAAGGTACAGTGAAGATCGTATCCAGTCCATATTAGAATGTATTAATTTTTAGCCTCACAATCCATCTAAACAGGTAAGCTATACTGACTTTGACACACACTTCCCAAACTCATACACATAAATTCCACAGGGAAAAAAACAATACTTATCATATACATTTTCGGACTTCCTAAAAGATGACAGCTGTTCTCTAGAGTCACAACTTCGTTAATTCTTTTGCATGTATCAATACTCAGTTGCAAAAGTAAGAACATGAAAAAAAACAGTCTCAGAGCAACACATTTAAAACTGCAGTACACAGTCTGGTCCCTTTGATTTCAGAATCTAAGTCAAATTTGTGCAAACAAATACAGACAACGTGACAATGGCAACTATTTGCTTCTGTAGCTACCAAATTACAATAGCTAATTTCATCCTCCTTCCTGTTTCCATCACTTCAAAACAAGGTAACAAAATTAATAGTGCAGGACTGATCCTATAAAAGCACATGTCAATGTCCAGTCAAGCACAAGCAATCAGCATTAAGTTCATTAAAGGAAGTATACTAATTAAATTAAGCAACTCAGTCAAGTTTTCTCAGGATCGGTACCTCTGAGAGCAAGCTCTTCGAAGGCAAAGCCATGAATGTCTACTTACTGACACATGACCTAGGGAAAGAAAACGGCTCCTTGCAAGGTTTTGGAGACTATTACTACCCAAACAAATGAGTGGCAATCCCTAGTGGGAAGAATTCTAGAAAAACAGACTGTCGATGTAAGAGTCTGTATAATTACATTTGCATGTGTTTAACATTGCGTTCTGCAGTAATATGGAAGCATTCAAGTCAGGAGCTTAGATTTAATTTGGAGACAAAATTGAGGAAGTTGAAGACTTATTACAAGCCAGTGCAACTTCAGCAGCTACATGCACCTAGGCCAAAAACACCATAATAATATATTTGTGTAACAGAAACCCCAGACCACATGAAAACTCCAGAGTAAGCAGATGACTAAGCTTCTAAATTGCACCTAAATGGGTACACGCTCAATTTAGCTACTCAGACAAAGCACAAAACAGATTAGTCTTGCAAGCTTTATCAATGCAGCAAGGTAAAGAATCCTTCAAAGTAAAACACAAAACAAAACAACAATTACTGCAGGAGAGCTATCAATTAAAGAAGATTCTATGCCACCAAGTCTAAATTCATCAACAACTCAAACATGGCTAATTTCCCCAGAGAAACTTTTATACACATATAACACGCTGCTAACAGGCAGGGAGAGAACTAGACATGAATGGAAGGCAAACACAAAGGGCTCCTGCCTCATATTCCAACAGAGAGCAGATACGGACACAGAAGACTTCTGAGCAGTTCCTCCATATCACTTGTTCCTTTCAAAGCTGAAGAATACAACTGTCAAGCAGGTGGCTTTGATCTGCTCGCTGCATGTACACATCATCTCAAACTAAACTTAACTATCAGCATTATTAAGTGTTCTAAAAAGCCACATGTATCTTTTACATATATAGAAAACTCTTTCACTAAAGAAAACTACATAAACACAGAATCACATACAAGAACTGAAGCGCTGCTAAGCAAGCTCTGATCAGAGGAGTTTGATGAAGCAGTCCCAAGAACCTTTTCAGAAAGGTAAACAATTCAAGATTTTATGGATGTATTTACATATTCTTAATTCCTAAACCCTAACTTCTGCTTCCTCTATTAGCACAAAGCATCTTATCAGTTCCATAGCTTAAATAAAACAATCACCATGCCCACCCACAAAAGTTAACTATTAAATTATTAGTTTTCTCCACACCACAAAAGATCTATGAACATCTCTTTCTGGAAGGATGCTAAGATACTTAGCAAATGTGGAATGGATTAGTAAATACTAGTGACAAGCCACAAGGTCAGCTACATCATACTGCTCATGCACAGTCCTTTGTGGAGCATCACATCTTGTAATGTGGGAAAAGCCCTTTGACTTCATTTCATGTCTGCCTCTCTCTGTGCGAGATGATGGCTATTCTGGGGGTTCCTTCTCTAAAACAAAGGTAAATGGGAGCTACTGCTTGGATGTGACAAATATTTGTTTCATCACTCACATTTTCCAGACTGAAATAATTTATTTGTCCAGTAGTACAAAACAGTCACCTCTTTTTAGCTCTTCACAAAACCTAACTGAGCAAAATCTTCAACATATATCACAATTAGAAGACTATCACACCATATAACAACAAGCTAAACTGACACAGACATAATACAACTTGCTCTATTTGTAAAGCCTCCATTAAAGACAAATAAAAACAGTTTAGGCTAGTTTTACAAGTCCGATTCTATGATCACTGGCTGATCTGTGGGTTCCTCTTAGGACAGAAGTCACAGGTACAACTCTTTACAAAAAGAGAAGAAGCATCATGCATTGCATTTATCTTGAATCAATAATGAAAGCTGTGGTGATGCCTTTTTCTCTGGGGTTCAGGAGATGATCATTAGGTCATTTAATAGAACTCCTCAATAAGATTTTCCCTCCCCAAAAGACATTTCCCATTTTTTCCTTAATGTTGTATTTTCAATTTTCCTTGGCTTTCATATTAACACCAATTTAAATAATATTTAACTTGGCTCCACTAGCCCAAATATTCTGTAACATTTGTACAAACATAACTCCAAAAGGTTACTGGCAAAATATTTTAAGTGGTGCCATTAGATCTCTTATTAATTAAAGCAAAAAGTTTCCAACTTGAACAGGTATGTGGAGTTTCTAGCTCAAAAGAATGTAGACAGAAGTGAAGACATTTTCATACCTTAAGAGTCTAAGAAGTCACTTGGTGTGTGGCCATCAAGAGACTTGTTAAAATTATTTTCCCAACATATAAACAGGTTTTTTTGACATTAAAAATATCTTTTGTCATTTCAGATATAATCAATTTGGCTTTATTTACAAATTAAACAAACTAGTTAAAGACTACACACAACCCAGTGTTACGTCAGAAGTAGTTACAGGTTGCCATGGACCACAGAGAAAAATGTGATACTCTGGTATACCCAGTGGCTGGCTGGTGTTTCACCTATGAGCAAAACTTAGACTCAGGGGAATATGAGGTTTTTTTCTCTCCACTGCTTACATTAGGGAAGTCAAGTTAGTGCAATCAGTGGAAATTAGATTTTAAAGAACTGATATAAGCTTTAAAACACAGCTGAAATGAGGATGGCAGTGAACACTACAGTCAGTGAAAGGCTCATGATGGACTTACAGAATAATAAGTAAAGACAGTATTTAAAAATACAGATTGATGCGTTACTAAGCCATCCTCTGTATGCTGCTTTCACAGGGTTTCAGCCGCTGAATACACCAGTAATACCCTACGTTAAAGAAATAAACAAACCATCCAACACAGCTACGTTTCTTATTTATCAGCAATCTGTCTCTGCGGTTAAATATTCAAACTGAATATTGTGAAATAGCTGTTATTGTTCTTCATGGAGCCATTAATCTAACACTGAAATCTGTAAATAACACGGAAAATTATCAAGACCAAAGGACTGTGATTACACTCTCCCTCATTCTTTTTAACTCCTAACATACCAAGGCCAAGAAACCTACTCTTTTGGCTTGTCTTCTTACAGAAGGCAAGGGAAGATAATATCTCTATTAAGTCCATTCTGACAGTTGAAACCCAGAAATCAAAGCAATTCAGTTCCCTTAAAACTTAGGTAATAACAAATTACCATTTTTTAATTATCCTGAAGCGCATTTGTGAACCATTTTAACCTGAAATTCAGAAGTTCAATTCTAGCCCTTAACTCTTAAACCACGCAAACACACCTCAGCGAAGAGGCACACAAAACATCTGGGTTATCGCACACGCTACTTGGGCACTGGTTTGTTGTAGGGTTCTGTTGCTTAAGGGTTGGGCTGCTACCCATCAATTTTCAAGCAGCTAGTTTCATGCACAGAAGTTCAGCTTTCTGTAACACTGACATCTGAAAACCATTGTTCACACAGCTGGAGTTAAAAGGAAGGCTGTTACGGCCACAAAACATGAAAGATGGAGAAATACTCTAGTAAGAAATCTGCATATTGATATCATTTAAGAGCTCTCAGCACTATAGAACGCATTTAGAAACATTTAAGGATGCTATGAAACTTCATTCTAAGACAAAACTTAGCCTTTAAGAAGACTCGGTGCACAGAAACTTTGCTTAGCAACCTCATCTCTTTTTCCTTCTTGGAGAAAAAACTGCTTGAGACTTTGAAGTTTCCCCACCTCTGTGACCCAGAAGGAAATAAAATAGGAAGTCCGGCCATACCATCTACAGCATTTGCCCACAACTTCAAACAGATTTTACATTATCAGCTAATCCCCGTAAGACACAACTAACGGCACTTCCCCGAGGTCATCGCAGAGCCGCGCTGGAGCTCTGTTTAACATTCCATTCTGGACATCTTCATATCTGGCACCGGGCACTCTCTGAGATTTGCCATATGCTCCGCATTAGCAACGTCAGGGACGGCGTCCCCCGCACCAAGCCAGGGCCAGCACTCTACCAGAGAGCTCAACTTCCCTTTCAGCTTAGAAACTTGTTAAGTAAGTAAAAAGAGTCAACTGAAACACTCCTGAGAACTTTGGATACACAAGATTTACTATGAACACATTCATTACAAGCCCCTGCGCTGAGGCTGGAAGCACCCTGCAACGTTACTCTGATATCGTACACCCTGAAATAGATTAAAAATGAAAAGCCAGCTTCCCCAGAGCAGTTTAAGAGAGAAGTCTGAGGCTGCTTTAATGTGACTTCGGAGCAGTTTATGGCACCACTCGATTTTTCCATGGTGATGAAGTCACCATGCTGAGAAAGTGAGGAGAAACTGCTACCAGCCACCAGGTGCAAACAGCCAGGTTTCTAATTGCATGTTTAATTGGTGTTTGCCCTGACAATGGTTATTGCTGGGAGCACTGTGGAGAGAGCTTTGGGCTCCAGTGCAAGCAAGTCACTACAAAACCCCGTGCGATAGCACCTGGAACTGAAAAAAACGGCAAACCCTGAAACTGACCGCTCTTCTTACAAGCAAGAAGAGCAGCAAGAGCGCTGTAACTTCCGAAAAGCTCCTCCCCTTCTCTCCTGAAAACATTAATCGGCGTTCGATCACCCAAAGCGCCGTGGGGATGCGCTCCGCACTGACAGGTGTGGAAGAACTCGTCCCAGGTGTTCCCACCAGTACCCCAGGAGCCACGAACGGTTGGTACTTACAGTCTCTCCGCATTCCTGGGAATGTCCCTCGGCACAGTGCGGAGCCCCAGCCCGTGGCAATCCACGTTGGAAGCGATACATGTGCATTTATGCGGGCACCCTCCAACCGGCATCCAGCTGGCGGAGCTCCACAAGATCATCCCGAGGCACAGAAACGAGGGTCTGCCACCACGCAGCATGGTTTCTCGATCCCCTCGGTGGGTGTAAAGTGTGCGAGGAGCTGACCCTTAAAGCCGAAATGCCTCTAAAGTAAGGGAACAGAAAACGAGAGGCTCTTAGTGCAGTTCCAGGGACCGCGCCGGGGCGAGCATCGCCGGCACCCGCGGAGCTTCGGGGGCGCCCAGAGAGGTGATGCTGGATGCAAGGAGGTGCGGAATCGCCTCTCGGGTTTCCTTCTGCTATCTGCGAGCGGTGCCAGCAGGCAGAGTTTAACAGAGCTTGAGCCAGATGCGTCCCCAGATAAGAGAGGAGCCAGAGGCGAACGGCGAGGGCACATCCATCAGCGGCGGCGCCCGCCCCGCATCGCCGGGCTTGGGAGCGGAGCGCGGGCACTCGGCGCTGCCGGGGCGGTGCGGGAGGCGGTGCGGGCGCTCCCCATGCACTGCTCGCCGCAGCCGGGCGAGCGCCCGCCGCCCGCCCCCCCAAAACAGCGCCCGCGCCGCCCATTGGCTGCCGCCGCGTGACGTCACCGGGCGCTCAACTTTTGGAGCGGAGGGAGGGGTGAAGTTTGGGGGTGGGGGGGGGGGGTCACGAGGCGGCCGGCCCCGCCGCGGCGGCTCCCGCGCCTCCCAGCTGCCCCCGCCTGGGGCGCGGAGGCGGCGGCAGCGCGGGGAACCCCGGCCCGGGACGCGGCTGTGGGACCCCCGCGGGCGCCGCCACCTTTTGTTCCCGCGCCCCCAGCGCCCTCTGGCGGCCGCAGCGGGGTGCGCACCCGCGCATCCCGGCTCCAACTCTGCGGCCGCATCAATAGATTTTGTGTTAATTGAATCATAGCATGGTTCATGTTGGAAGGGACCTTAAAGTTCATCCAGTTCCAACCCCCTGAACTCCTGCACAGTCCGCTGGAAATAAGGCCAAGCATGCTGCCTCCACCTGGGAACCCCATTCGGATCAGAGGTGGTTTGAGGCTTGGAGCATTTTACCTGAAGTCTACTAAAAAGGCACCAAAAATGCAGCAGGCCCTGAAAACCCGGTGACATAGAATCATAGAATCGTTAAGGTTGGAAAAGACCTCTAAGATCATCCAGTCCAACCATCAGCCCCACACTACCATGCCTACTAAAACTGTGCCCCAAAGTGTCACGTCAACACCTTTTTTGAAGCCCTCCAGGGATGGACACTCCCCCCTGGGCAGCCTCTGCCAGTGCTCTTTCAATGAAGAATTTTTTTCATAATATCCAGTCTAAACGACCCCTAGCGCAACCTGAGGCCATTTCCTCTCATCCCATCACTTTTTACTTGGGAGAAGAGACCAGCACCCATTTCACTGCAACCTCCTTTCAGAAAGCTGTAGAGAGCGATAAGGTCTCCCCTCATCCTCCTCTTCTCCAGGCTAAACAGCCTCTGGTCCCTCAGTTGCTCCTCATAAGGCTTGTGCTCCAGCCCCTTCACAAACCTCATTGCCCTTCTCTGGACACGCTCCAGCCCTTCAATGTCTATGTTGAACTAAGGGTCCAAATTTGAGCACAGGAATCGAGGTGCAGCCTCACCAATGTCAAATATAGGGGCACAATTACTTGGAAAACTGAAAGACCTGGGAAACACACCAGAAGACATTCATTTAATGTAAGATTTTGCCCATTAGCACAAACATAATCCATGTAGCACACTGAGCTCTTGATCCTTCCAGTACTAAAAGAGAGCCTACAGCAAAGCTGGGGAGGGGTTATTATCAGTGAGTGGAGGGATTAGTATATAGGGTAATAGTTTTAAGATGGAAGAGGGGAGATTGAGATGAGATCTTCGGGAGAAATGTTTTCTTGTGAGAGTGGGGAGGCCCTGGCACAGGTTGCCCAGAGAAGTGGTGGCTGCTCCATCCCTGGAGGTGTTCAAGGCCAGCCTAGATGAGGCTTTGAGCCCCCTGATCTGGTGGAAGGTGTCCCTGCCCATAGCAGGGGGCTGGAACTGGATGGGCTTTGAGGTCCCTTCCAACCTAAACCATTCTATGGAAACAAAGGTGGTGTACACACATCATGAAAACCTATCTGTTTCACAATACCTTGTTGCTTATTTTGCACATTTAGAGACAGTTCAAAAGACATATTAATGCATAACCTACTTGGGATAATCTGCTGTTCATTGACATCAAAAACTCTTGGTCCATGACTACGGAGCCTAAGATCTGTTCCTGCAGGTAGGGAAAAGGTTTCCTGTTCCCAGTTCAGCAAGGGTCATGGCCAGCACTACCATGAAACCTCACGTCCTCCAAAGATTGGACAAGGCTGAGTTACATCAGGACTCAAGTTCGCAGGTTGTGGTCAAAATGTCTTCAACATTCTCTCTACAAAGAGAGATTTTGTATTTTAAGTGAAGAACTTGTAGAAGAAAAACCACCAAATTGTTCACCATGAGATGAGAACATGGCATTCCACTACGCAGCAGCGCAGGACAATTGAAATTCCTGTTCATTTCTGCCAGTATTTGCTTCATGTTTTGATTGCCAACATTTGTAATCACCTGAGGCTTTCCTGCTCCCTTTGATAGCTCTTTGTGCCCAAACCAGTGAAATGTGTCCCTTTACCGCCAGCAAAGCAGCTACTCATCTGCTGCCCTTCCTAACAAGCAGAAAATGGACACGATAGTGCCTTTCCCCATGCAGAGATGTTTGCCAAAGAGAAACATGCAAGACCATGAGTTGATCTTCACCTTTCCTGGTCTTTGTCTGGAAAAGCAATAAAGTAATTTTCTCTTTTGTACTGAGTTATTTCATGAGAAATCTCATATCTATATAGAAACCATTTTGATCAAGCCTTAAGATTAAGCCACTTCCATGACTAGACTCAAACCTAGTTAAGTGGTCCTATTATAGCAGCATCCAATGTGAGAGGACTCTGTGACAAGTGACATGAGGTTTGAAAATGTGCAGAGGGACTCAGCTGTCAGCCCTTTAAGTGGCTGCTTTAGAAAATGTTAGAAAAGACTGTTCTCTCACCTCTCCCAGATCCACAAAAGCCAGAAGTTTGGGAAGATGTGTGCAATTCTATCTGGATCCCCAAATGAACCACTGGCTTCCTGAAGCAAATAGCAAGAAGATTGCTTCAACCTGCAGCACTAGCAGGTGAAGTAGGAGCAAAACCACAGCCAAGCCCTCTCCAGCCCTACAGTACCCAAAGCAGCAATGATAACTGCAGGAGCTTGAACCGTATCCCTCCACTTTACCCTCTTGAGAGGGCAAAAGCACAGGCAGCTCCAGGCATGTCACTGACACTCAGCGCTATCTATTCTGAGGCAAGCGCGCTCAGTCAAGTGTGAGCCTACAAGAGATCAGCTCTTGAACAAGGAACAGCTGGTCCAGGCCAGACAAGACAGAAATTACACTGCTTAGGAAAACAAAGTACTCTGGAAAGGTTTGAGGTCTCCTGCACTCAGATTGAAGGCATACACCCTTAGCTCACTCAGGCAATGAAAACACTTCCCTTAGAACCATCCTTTCTGTGGCAGCCAGGCAACGTCATTCCAAAGAAAGGGGTTTTTTCTGTCCTAGTTTACTAGCAAGCATCTTCCCAGCTACAAAGATGGCCATATGGAGAGGCACTCATTGCCTCAGGATGAAGTATAGAAGCTGTTGGATACTATGTAAATATGATTACAGGCAATGTGAGCATCATAGCTCGATGGTATTTAAGTCACTAATGTTTAGCTGTGATGAACTTTGAATTCTAAGCAATGCTGAAATACTCCCTAAAACCTCCTCAGCACCATCGTCTGTGGCAGTCAGCTTGTTCCATGCTTCACTGCTAATCCCTCACAACAAAATTTCCCCAAAAAGGGCAAGTGAACCAGACAAAATGGTAGAAAAGCAAATGAGCCGAAAGTCAACCCTATCCTTCAAATACATTTCATTATTATAAAAACCAAAGAGGCATTGTTTCCTTACATTCTGGTTGAAGCAGCCCTTAAAAGGAGGTGCTCACATCGTCTCAGGGCACACCACAGTGAAGCAGAGTGGTAACTCCGCTGTTTTTTCCTCACGCACTTCCTACAGCTTCTGGCTCCTTGCAGTTGCTAAAAGCTGGCAAACTTGTTGCTCCTCATCTCTTTGTATGGCGTTGGCAGAGGTCAGCACAGCACGTGTAACACAAAGCTGCAAAACCCGACAGGTTATGGAATAATCTAGATCTATAGTGTTTTATTTGTATGCGTACTAATTTAGTTTTATGAAGCTATCTAAAGCTGGACAGATTTTATCCCTGCCATTTCCTGAAGGACTAGAAACTACCAACATTACCATATATGTAAAACTCCACAAACAAGATGATTATCAAAGGTGTGCTGTCTACTCAGCAGGGATTTACATCTTAGCTGCTGCTTCTGCAACAAGAAATACAATCCTTTCTCTTAGAAAATGAGCAGTTCGTTGTATTTAGAACATCTTTGAATCAATTTGGAAACTGACTATTTAATATACAGATATTTTTGTTTAATCTGTTTGTTTTCAAGCAAGAAAAAAGGTTGTTTTGCTTTTTTCTGTTAGTATGGAAAAATATTTACAAAAAGATGTTCAGAGTATATTTACATTCAAGCATTGCTGTCACCTAAGCAGTTCTGTAGCTGCCTCCTCTCTTGAACCTGCCATCAACATCCTCACCAACTTCACCACTACCTCCCCACCTTGCAGTAGTACCTGTAAAACCACTTAATGTCAAGCAGAGAGCTGAGCTCTGGGAGCAGCAGAAAGGCAGGGTGAACAAAACCAGAAGATTGCAGCAGCTGTTTGGGGAAAAAAATCACTCCTTTATGCAATTTTGAACTTCTAACACCTCCTGCACAGAACACGCAAGCACAACGGGTGTTTTAGAGTTAATTTCAAGATACGTGACACGGCGTGGTATGCATAACGTCACCTTATTTCTTGTCAGGGACTTTCTGAGCAGTTAGGCATGTGCACCCCCTGTGTAGCAAGTGTGACATGTCTGAGAATCATGGGACTCACTGCACTTGCGTTGTCCATGTGGCCTGCACGTGTGCAGTAAATTCGATGGCTCCCAAATGCTCAGACTTTCAGTATGCACAAAAGTCAGTTGTCTAGAGGCCTGAAGGGAACTGTAGCTGGGCCTGGGCAGCTGGCTGAAGTCCTGAAAGCTGAACATTTATGGGCAAAAACTAAGACCTGTTTAAGAAATCCAAACATATGGTACTTTTCTCCAAGGAACAGACGACCGTGACGGAACTCCATACTGCAGGACTACCTGCACAGCACAACAGAGCCTCCACCGTCACCAGCAGTAATGAACAGGGTGGAGAAGAAATGAGTAATTTTGATCTCTTCAAAGGAATCAAGCCTTCAATCTTATCATTTAACTCACAAGACTCCCTGAAGATCTCTAAGAGGAACTCTCAAGCCCATCCACCACATTGCTTAATGCTTTCTCTCACGGTCGAGCTGATGTGTGCATTTTAAACATGCTAAGTTCAAACTCCACCTAATTTTCAAGTCACTGATGCAATCATTTAGGAAGCAATGACATACACAAAGTTAAAAAAAGTATCCCAGTGCATTACCAAAAAAGGACATAAAGCTAACTTGAGGACCCTGTCAATGCTGAGGAATCCCAAGTTGATTTTTTATTAGACACTACAAATAGAACACAGGTCTACTATGATATATGTCAATATTACCACACCATTTCAGAGCACATAACCTCAGAGCACTTAGTTGTGCCCTCCATAACCCCTGCACATGCTGCAAGACAGCGACAGGACCAGGACCACTGCAAGCAGAGCCTCCCTCGTGCCACAATGCTCTCTTGATGCTGCCAAGACCCTGGCAACCCACGGGTCCTTTTCAGCAGCCCTGGGAAGGCCTGGGGCACAGGTCTCTACCAAGGGGTCCACTACCTGTTGCACAGAACTCATTTTGAGAGGTTACACATCAATTAAACCTGTGGGATTTTGAAATGCACGTGCAGATGTCATCAGAACTGTGGTTCCAAATAAACAATAGCAAGATGATAGCACCACAGGGAAGACGAACGGATTCGACTGGTGCTGAATCAGATTATGGTTTCCACTGTAAACTTATCTGAGCCCTCAGGGGTTATGCCACAAGTTTCATAAAGATGCTGGGATTTTCTACTCCCACTTCAAGAGGAAAATTAATTATCAATTAAACACTGAATATTGGCTTTTATAAAGATATATTCAACGTTGATTATTTTTATTAACTAAGAAAACAATCCTTTTTCTTTGTTGAGAATGTGTTAGGCTGAGCAAATGATGTATTCTCCGATGTTTGTTTTTAAATATTGTGCTTATTGAAAAAAGCATTAGCTGCTCTTAAAATAGTCAAACTACAAAATGAAAACAACCATCATATCTAAGACACTGCTAAAGGCTACCGCTTGGTATGAAACATCAGATGGATCAGAAAGTCCAGCAACTCAAGGTAGCCTTATATTCCCCTCAAACAAATAAAAACAGGAATATCAGCCATCTGTATGCCTTCACTGACAAAGGCATTCACATTTTGAGATGCTGTGATAAGGAAGAGGACTCCATGCAAGAAAGCCTATGTCACCCTGTCACCTGGCACACAACGGTTCACCACACACTACGCAAAGACAGCCGTAACTTTGAGCAGCAAATATTTAAATAGGATATTTTTCACTTAGAGTGGGGCTCCCACTAATGGGAATTACGCAGAAGACTCTGAATGGAATTTAATAAACCATCTGTTTTCTCTCTTGCCTGGATTTAGAGACAGAATTCCAATTGTCCTTGAAATATGGAATTAGTTTATTCTGTCAGTTTAATTCTAATAATGGATGGTACAATATTGACCTGTTCCTTATTCTAGTTTCTAAGATGCCATTGCTCAGGTAGTCTAAGTTGAAGTGGGAAGTAGCAACAAGCTAATTGACATTGAGAAGGGATCGTGCACCTTGGCCACTGCTGAAAACATTTTAAATGTGATAAAGAATTTTAAGCTATAACTTATGAAGAAAGCAGAAAAGTACTTCCACTAAAAGCCTAGAAAATTTAATTATGTTCTTTTGTATCAGATTTGTCTCATACAACAGAAACAACCCAGAAGGGCTTCCACATTGTATTCCCTTTACTACTTACTGTGCCATATATTCCATCAACTAGAGTATTAATTACTGTTACCTTTGTTTTACATAGTTCACATACACATACAGCTTTATATAACTTCTTCTGTTTCACACTCAGCATTTACATAAATATTAGAGAAAAGGAGAAAAAAACCCAAATTAAATTAGTCCTTTTATTACACACTTTTAGTGCACCAAAAATACCTAATAGATGGCCATTTTGTTCTTAAATGGAGTTCTGTAATCAACATGATTGTGGCTGGCACATAGCAGGCAATATTCAATATTCTGCCTCCAGGACACATAGGCTTCTGTAAGAAAGTTGGAATATCCAAATAATTTAAATACTTTTGGAATATATGAAAGGCTAAGGAGGCCACAGCACAATATCCTTTCAGGCTGGAGAGTATTGCTTCTGAGTGAAGGCAGAGCAAGTTTTGGCAATGGTTACAGGAGAGACTGGAGAGTCAAAATGTATAATCCATGACCTTCAGTGATGTATGAAACAATGAAACAGTATTTCTTTAGCTTTATATTGTTTTATTTTAGCCAGAATCTGTCATTAAGCAATTTTAAGAGATTCTGCATAGATGAAATTTAGATTTTTTTTTTTTAATTGGAGGCATAATACTGCGTAAGTCATGGCTGTCTGCACCAGCAGTTGTTAAAAACATCTGTTAAAGGGCCACCATCAACTATTAAGATAGTCTAGAAACACTGTTTTCATATACAAGGCATTACCAGTTTCTGGTATAAACACAATTTCTTTCTTTATATTTCAGCATACAGAATACTAAAAATCTTTACACATAAACAACAATGCACAGTAGTGTCAGTGGGGGATTTGATTAGAAATAGTACAATTTAGGAGAAAGATTAGTGAATGCATATGCTGAAGATACACACTTCATAAGGATGGAAACTTACTTACCACACGGGCAATCATAATAGTTTCTTACATTTAGATGCTACTTGCACCTAGATCCAAAACAAAAGCTCCTGTTGAAGAACAGTTTTCCATTCAGAAGGAAGTCATAAGCATCTTCTCACCCCAAAAAGGTATTAGAGAAGTAAACAGAGAAAGTGCTCAGAAAAAAACCCCCACATTCAAACACAGGCTCCTAGATCAGCAATTGAAGTGTATTAAATGCAAAAGTTTTCAGAGAGGTAGGCTCAGAAGTGAAAATTTCTCTTAGACACGAGCTAGCAACTCCATACTTTGGAACAAAGCAATCCTTTAGATAGAGATTATCATCTTCATAACCTAAAATAAATATTTAAAGTTTTCAAGATTTGACCAGTTCTTCAGTTTGGAACCCAAATCAGAAGGATGGGGCAATATTCATCTGTTATCCTAAATGAGCCTTTTTCACATGGAAAAGTATTTATTACCTTACACTGTCTCAGAGGTCGGAGCTTTGGACAAAACAAAGCATTCAAAACTATTATTAACAACATCTGTATTTTCACATTTTGATTGAATATTAACACTTGTGCATAGAACAAGCAATGCCCTTGCCACAATGTGAAGCATTTTGTTATCTAAACCATGGATGGTTCACATAGCTCAACGTGTCAGCACAGAACTGTCTTCTTCTGAAGCATAAGTAGCTTCCTAGAATTTTCCTTTCAAAGATGCAGCAATAGGAGTAAAAAACCATTTAGCAAGAGGTGGCATGAGAGGTTCATGTCTTCACCTCTTCACAATGTAGTGGTTCCCAACTCCTGATGCTGAAAAGTTTTCAATAACTTATCAGAAGTTTAAAAATACATTCAGCATAGAGCTTTGGCGAGTTGATCCCCATTATGTCAACACACTAACATTAAGAAATTCTTTTGCCTACAGAAAGGAAATATCTAGGGCTTAAAACAGGAACCAGAAAACCTGGATTTTGTTTCTGTGTTACTTACAGGCTCTGACCTTGGCAAGTCAGCCTTCTGGCCTCAATTTACTAGTTCATAAAGATTTATAATATGTGCAAGGTTATATAGCAGTCTGAGCTTTACAAAACACATTTCAAGTGTTATTTTCAGTCTAAGTTAAAGTCTACATTAAATATCAAGAACTAGAAGCATTTTGTAAATATGCAGTATTTTTATTTACGTGAACATTTTGTTGTCTTCGACATTAGAATTTTTTTTCTCCCTTATGGATGTCTTGAATGGATATGGCAATTGAAAGTGAAGTACTAGAGAAAATGTTGAATTTTCCCTCTATGGGTTGATATACTGTATGGATATTGATCAGGATAGCTTACAGTTTTATTTGCCACAATACTCTTGAATATCTGCTCTTCATGTTGTACAAAGGAGATGGAAAGATAAAGATCTGAAAGTGTTTGTTTTATACAAAAGTAGAATATTTAATAAGTAGTTCATAAATTTTGTGGGTTTTTTGTTTGTGATTCCCAATTCCACACTCCTTACCCTTGTCCTCCCTCCCCCCGATACAAAAATTATATATACATTTATATACATAAAAGTACAAAAAAATTCACGATGCAGCTAAAAGCATCAGGACAATAAGCTGAGCAGTCACACTGGACTGAAAGGAAAATTAATTTGTCTGATTTTCTAGGTCACAGGGTCTGTCTCACACAGCTTCTTTCAAGCCAACACTGGGAAAGAAAATGGCAGAACTTCCCAATGTTTTATTACAAAGCCCTTTGCATTGAAGGTTTCAAGCTTGATCTTTCCCGTGCTAGAGAAGATTAGCTAAACTCACTGGAATGGAAGCAGTCTTTACACTATGGTTACTAATTGAGAAGCCAAATGCTCTTAATTTAATGAACTCAATGCCCACAAAAGACTCAAGTGTAATTTGACACCCGTTTGTGCTTTCAGAAACAAAGAATAATCTGCTCAGACTTGGAGATTTTTAAAGGAGTTACACAATCTTAAAATTACAAGTGAAAGCCTTAAATATTAACAACATTCCTCTTTCTAAAGGGCGTTATCTCTAGGCCAAGCACGTTATCTACCAACCTTCCTGTTGCCTTTCCTCAAGAGAAGTCACTTGAAACTGTCTAGAAACATCGTTTTTAAAGGGCAGCCATGTTTCCTTTAATCAACACTCAAACATAGAAACCAAAGAGCAAATTTAGAAAATGAAGCTGCTCTTTCTGGTGGCAACTCTTAGATTTCACTTCATTACTGGTGGTAAAAAAAAAAGAAGTATATCTCATCCTGTCAAATGACATTGCAAGAAATGACGTAATCGTTGGTTCGCTGTCCAAGTGAACCAATAGCTTAAATTAAACTAATCTGCTAATCCAGGAGTGTTACGACCAGTCCCTAAATCCAGCAGGGCTACAAATCGGATAGAACACCTTCAGATTGTCATATGTAATGATCCTACCCTGGAAACACCTTTGAGAGCACTCCGGAAGATAGTGTGCTTCTATCGTGTCATGCACATATTACCACATTCGCTGTCACTGTGGAAAAAATAGCAGATAAATCCTGAAATTATGTGATTTTCTATATAAATTACCTCAGGTTTTCCTAATCTAATTCCTTTTTTTTTTTACCATTCTCTCTTCAAGAGCTACTGAAACATTTTATGATTCACCTTCAGCAATCCACTTCACAAATAGAACACAAATCGCAAAAAAAAACCCTTATGCTATTAACCTTTTAATTATTTACCTTGTTACTAAAAAAATTGTCACTAAGTGCCAAAATATCAATTTGACGCACAGTGACTCTAAAACCTGGCTTCATATCCAAGATGATTTCTAAGCTTGAGGTTTTATGCCTTAAATACCCACTGTACACCATTCAAAAGAAGCCTGATGCTATTGTAGGTTACTCTTTCATTAGGAATAATCTAATACATTTACTTTACTGTTCCCTTTCTTTAAAGTGTGTTTTACTGCTCATTGTGCCTTCTTTCCTGACTGTCATATATAATCACATGCATTTAAGCTCTAGAAAAAGCAAAATTCACATCACAGATGGACTTCTTGTCCAAGATGCTGTGCAGAAAATATATTTGTCCTTTGCCAGAACATCACCCTCACAATTAAGGGCTAAGATAGGAAATTATGTTAGTAAAGTAATGCTTCAGTTTCCATGTATGTTTAAAAACAAAACCTGAGGTTTTGTTTACAAAAAAAAAATCAACCACAAACAGAAAGAAAGGCAAGTCAGTTAACACAGTCCAATGGGTTAGGATCAGTATTTGCTGGGTACATTAAATAGAATATACAAACACAGCAGAACCCCACAAAAGATGAAGTGATCCAAACAAAAAAACCCAACCCTAATCATACACATACAAAACTGCCAATATTGAAAATAATGCAGTTCACACAGACTCACTGGACACTTAATCAAGATCATATTTCCAAGCTATAGTTTTATCATGAAGAAACATTTTTCCTATTCTTTTTGTACTGTAGTTATTAAACCCCATTTTTAATGACTGCAGTCTGCTTCATTGACTTTATTGCAGATTATTTTGAGAGTAACTTCGTATATTTTTTGCTTTGGTTTGGATTTTTTTTTGTTTTATTATCCCAGTGATTTTCTGGGTTCGTTACAAGATTATTTAGCACTCCAAAAACTGAAAAGAAAATCTAGGCTGAGGGCAACCTTGATATTATGGAATCATTTAGGCATTAAATTTTTTTTATCCTAAAAAAATAAAATCAACATGTATCTGTTCATCTTGTGGTGGCCAATCAAGTATTGAAGTATGAGTGTGATTATAACCACTGAATGTCTGGCAATAGCCTTATTCCTCCATACTCTCTGTGAAACATAAACAAATGTTAATGACTTCACGAACCACTATTTTCATCTGTATTGTTGGTCTGGTTTGTAATTTTTCTTCTCTCATTTTATCTCGCCAATGGGAATTTAGGTTATGCTTTGCAGGATGCATCCCATGCTATTGTCCACAACTGGTTTGTCTTTTAGGGAACACAGCTTACCACTGACAAACAGCCAAACTGGGATATCACACAGCTCCGGCAGTGGGGTTGTTTGTGCCATAACAGATTTGCCTTTATTCTGCACCAGGTGGTGAGTACAAAATACCAGCTGGTCCACTCCTCCTTGATATTTGACTATCTGAAGCAGATTGAGCAGGAGACTCTAATCAAGATGAGTGACTGAATAAGCATTAACCAGTTGAAGATTTGATGGAACAATAACAAGTTAGCTTTTCATCTGGGCAGAAAATAAAAAATATATGACCACAAGAAGGAAGCAATAAAGATATTCTGTTGCTGGATTAGAAAAGAAACTCAGAAGGCAGAAAGCATTTGCTGTAGGATGTTTGGATTCCTGTTCACTCCTTTTCAGCTTGAGTTTATGATCAAGATTTCTCCACCATTTAATTGAGATTCAGCTGCTTCCTTCTGCTAAAATGTAAGTGATTTCAGGAATTAGGACAGAATTTGTCTTGTAAATATGCAATCTTGACTGGGTTGAAGCCTAGGCTATCAAGTGATCAGATGTTTTTTCTGGCTAGCGTGAAGTTTTCCAGCAAGCTAATTAGTGAAGTAGCACTTTTAGAAGCCAAAACAGCCAGGAGACAGATTCAGACTGGATATCAGGAAGAATTTCTTTACCGAAAGGGTGGTCAGGCACTGGCAGAGGCTGCCCAGGGAGGTGGTGGAGTCACCATCCCTGGAGGTGTTTAAAAAATGGGTAGATGAGGTTTTGAGGGGCATGGTTTAGCAGATCATGGGTACGATTGGACTCGATGATCTCAAAGGTCTTTTCCAACCGGGAGATTCTATGATTAAAGTCTCGTTTAAAATTCTCAAGCACCCTGAGAATAATAAAACTACTCCAAGAAATTACAAAGAATGCTTCTAGAGAGTAGCAGTATTATAAAATGTTGCCTAAGAACAATTAATCATGATCAAATACATTAAGCTGTGTATTTCTGAGTATTACTTGTGTATACAGATACAGAAATACACAGATTTTGTACTAGGCCTTCGGACACATTCCGTGGAATTATTGCCAAAATCTCTCTAAAGTGTTGTGGATCTGCTCAACACAAACATTTGGGTTGTAATTATTGAGTACTTGACTTTTTATTCAGCTACTGGTGACACATTTTCATTGAATATCTTTAAAATAATTCACATTAAGAACTCCTACAGCCATAAAATTGCCTTTATCTAGAATGCAAATACTTTTAAGCAGAAAAATAAAAAAAGCTTTTAAAAGTTGTGGGGGGGTTGGTGGCTTTGTAAGGGTCTTTTTGGTGGTAGTGTTTGGCTTTGTTTTTTAACTATCAAAGTCATACTTTACTTCATTAAAGTTTCTTTATCATAATTTTGTTACCAGTTCACTGTTCATGTGTCAAATTCAATGCATTACTAGAGATTGCTATTTAGATAATGAATATGAAAAGCCTTCCTTGAACAATGCATTAGAAGTTCATTGCATCTCAATTGCTTGCTTCGTAAGTATATTGACTTTGAAAATTTTAGGCTCGAATTAACTAATTCCTCCCTGTGCACATTATTTATTTTTACACACAAAAGGAACACAATATCAACCATTATTCACCTTGAAGTGCTTTCCCAAATGGGGTAACAATCTCCTTACTATGTCTACTGAATGGCAGAGAAAGCTATCAGCCCATTTAATGCATTAACCAGCGTCAGTCTGCGTAGTTATTTTAGCACCCATTAATATTAGATATTGAAACCTCTGCAGATGAAAAAACTCTACTTATGAATTTCACTACCTATAGCTCAACTATCTTTTAAATATTTACTGTTGTATTTTTTCACTGTAAAAAACAAAGCCATTGGTGTCATTGTAAAATAATAACAACAAAAGCATTGTGTTTCAGAATAGAAATCACTATCTTAACTAGATCTTTTCACACTTTCCACTGTGTGATTTTTGCCCAACGTGATGGAGGAGAGGGAGAAAGCAGAACTATCAATTTGTTTCTGAATTTATACACTCACTGTGCATTCACTGGCCCAAAATTATAATTTTGATCCATTTTATTATATTTACTACATGCTGGTTTTGATCAGTGCTCACCATAGTAATACAATAGAAGAGCTTTGGGATTATTTTTCTTCACACTATAAGACCCAAAATATTCAGGAAACTCCATGCACTAAAAGCACATGGCAGCTGGCTTTTAAAGGCCTATGGAAAGGAATGACGAGATTCTACAGCAAACAGCAACAGCTCTCCACAGATATTTAGTAATTCCTCACAGGTTAGCAACAATGCTCACTGAACTTCGAATAATTATTTTTCTAAGTCTATTTCAAATCCTGAGACCAAGAGAGCTCTCCTTGTCACAACAGAGGTCCCACCCAGCCCAAGCTTGCTCCCCTTCTAGCTTTGTGATTAGCACAAGTTCCAGGAATGAATGCAGCATTTGATCTGCCGCCAGCAGCATGTTCCTCTGCTCTGCCTGCAGCTGCTGATCCTTTACTCTCACTGCCACAAGCCTTTCTGAGGCTCAGTTCACTACACATGACTCTCCATTCTGAATTTAGAAGTTGCAAGGTTAGTCACCACCCACTAAGGTACTGTTATAAAATTTCAGCTATTATGGCACATTATGCAGCTCTTGCTCAGAGAGCACGAGTGTGCACACACGTGTCCCAGAGCTCTGGAATCACTGTGCCTTCTCTGCTCCCCTGCATCTGCACAAACACTAACACAGTTCAGACCCAAAGCACTCTGTGTCACAAAATGAGATTTTACAAATCCATTTTTGGAACAGGAAATTATATATATGCTTAAATATAGAGGCAGAGTACTTTGCAGATGCAAGCAACTCTGTCTTCCTATCACAAGTGAAGGTTATGATTTGTGCTCCTGTGTGCAACCCATCTATGAAGCGTTAGCCTGCAATCAGAAGAATGTCACAGCTCCACGAGCACAAGCTGTTTGGCTGATGCATTCTTACACTATTCCAACTTCATCTTGAAGAGCAACACATGTTTCAGTAACACAGAGCTCTTGTACACAACCTTATACATCATGTTCAGGGGAAAACTGGTATAGAAAAAATCTGATGCTGAACTGCTTTAGTGGGTAAATGCTGCTTAAACCAAAGTGCACAATAGTCAACTGCCTTATCACTTCTCACCTGGGTAGGACACCAGTAAGGTTAGAGACTTATAAAATAATCAGAGATGCCTCAAAGTGGAGAAATAATAGCATGCAGAACGAGAAATTCAGGAATCACAGCAGTTTCACACATGGTTCTCTATGGCAACTACCATTGAAAGAAAAATCTATCGCACAAGGAGAGACCTTCAGAATGACAACATTCTTGTTGTCGAATAACAGAAAACTGTTACTGAACGGCTCAACTATAGCACTAAATTCTGGCCCAGAATAAAATTAACTGATTATATTAATAAAAGCCACATCTTTTGTAATAACAGCTCCACTGAAAACCAATCATGATAATGACATTCTGAAAGAAAACATTTGTACCAGCTAAATATTGCCATGAGGTAACTGCTCTTGGGGGAAAAAAAAAAAGGTATGGCAAGGTGTTTTCTTTCAAAACATTCAATTCAAAAAAGATTAGAGCCATCCTATACATGCGTTACTCACACACACCTTTCAGCCTAGGCACTGATCTTCAGAGGTATTTACTTATCCTTATAAGAAAAACCTACCAGGCGAAAAGTCAGCTATTCAATACACCTTCATTTAATGACATAAAACTCGGCAGAGTAGGTGTTGGAGATTTCAAGTTAACAAAAGGACTTTTTCTTGTGATTCTTAGTGGTCCATTTATACTTCTGTTAAATTTAGACACTAATACTTGAATATACGTTTGAATACATTATCCTGACACGCAGAATATACGCAGTGAACTCTGGAGACACACAGATACACATTTGCTTTCTTCATTTACAACTGGCCTTGGCATCATGAATTTAACTGAAAATGAAGACAATAAGATTATAAATGTTGAATTCCTGGGAAGACTGGGAAAGCTTGAGGTAAAACCTGCTATTATAGAATAAAAGGATATCAAGCATGGAATATATTTAACAAGCTATTTATTAATCATTAATACACCTGGAAGACTGATCGTAACATCTCACTGTTATTGTTTGTGTTTGCTCACATGTGAAATGCATTGAAACTGGGGGGGGGGTCTTGAAGAACAACCAAAGCCAACAAACTAGAGCTAAAGAGTCCTGCTTTTGTGCTCTGCTGGTGTACAGGATCCTTCCATACTGGTACTGGCCAACCGAAAGTGGACCTGCTAATTCACTGTTGTATTGCAGGATCTGCCCGACAGCTGGCTGCCAAAAAAAAGAGTTCTGTCATTCTGTCTTCATGGGCTTCCTGACTCGACATTTTCTCCCCCCCCATTTCAGATGTGAATTTTTTTGTAGTCACAAATGAATGTTTGGCATAATCAAAACATCACTTCTATTTCTGATGAGACACATGCATGAAACCTAAAACAATTGTTACTGACAACCCACAGGCATATCAGAAAGACAAGACTGGGAAACATTCCAGAAACATCCTCATGAAGCAGACAGAAAATATACATTAACAGGATGAACAAGGTACACGCATTTGCTACAGAGGGGACAAACGTCAGAATATTTTGACTTCCCTTTTGAAGCCAGTTATTAAGCCATTAAGGTATCAACTTCACCCCCTAAAACAGCTAATTCAAAGGCAGTCATCAAGAAGTATGTTTAAATAGGAAGTGTGTTTGCATTGTCTTCAGTTGTGTTATTAACAAAAACTAAGGATGGGAAACATTTCTTATCTTGCCTATGTCTTAGTCTTGAACAACCTCCACACATCAAAATAACTAAAAAATAACTACCTGAAAATTTAAGAACTGTACACTCAAGGGGTAATCCAGAATTCTCATTTTGGAAAAAAAAATAAGCCCTACACTTATCTCACTTTTTCTCATTTCCATATAATATTGTTTGTGTTACTGAAAAAATGTGATCACTCGTTAATGACTTAATTGGAGAATACTCTTAAGGTAAAATTGTTCTAGGTGTTCATTAAAAATATTGTCCCTTCTTGCACCGAAAAACTTACTCAGAAACCTTAACAAATCTAGGGCCAAATTATGGCATTATGCAATGTAAATATTTAGTAGTTTCACTGGTGACATTTATGTAGAGATAATGTGCTCAGGGTCTTAATTCTACATGAATTCTGACATAGATATTTAGGAGTTCATTATATTTTTAAGGGTTAACATGTGAACTTTCAGCTTAAAATTAAAAACAGTTGGACTGGAAAATGCTTGAAAATGCTATTATGTCACGTTGCAGGACATGCACTAACCTTAATAAATTTCCAATTTGAAAAGAATTTAATAGATTCTAATTAATTACTAAGGAAAATAACTTGTTGTTTTGGGGCTTTTTTATGTTTAGTAACACCTAGATAAGGGATGAGTAATGGGTGTTTCCATTAAAAATGTTTATATGACAGTCTGGATAAGAGAAATTATCCCAAAAGATTTTAGAGTAAAGTGACAGCAAGAGCTATTGCTTCAAGCTTGTGAACAGTCACTCAACTCCTACCAGTAATATAAATTACTGTCTCTTCCATCTGCAAGTTTCTCATCTGAATAATGTACTTGTAGTAAAAGCAAGGAATGAAAGGAGCTCCAGAAATGATGGGCCTAAAATTCCTTTAGTTCCACATCAGAGGTGCCAGAACTAACACTGGGGAAATATCACAGGTGGTGACAGTGGTCCAAAAGATGACAGAGATGTTGGTGTGTTCCGCATACTACAAACGTGATTTTTTGTGCCTGTACCTATTGAGATGTCTGACAACCTGCTCATAATGAAATTCCACTTTTGTGTGTGTGTCTGGAAGTGTCTGCTTTGTAGCAAGAAATGAAATCTCACCCTTATCCAGCAGAATTTAAACTCTGTGCTCACAAAATACATCTGCACAACCTACTGCATGCAAAGGTGGCTCTTAACCAGCACAACTCCTCCACGCGTCACTTGGCTCAAACACCTTGTTTTCAGACTAAGCCTGTGCAGCTGCCTGAGGGACACACTCCTCCTGCTTCACGTCATGTCTGAGATCTGCAGATAGCTTTACCAAGTGATGAACTTCCCAGAACCACGGCTGTGTCAGGTGGGTCCTCAATTAGAAGCCTTGGCCATCCCTATAGGCTCAGTCCTGCATTTCATACCTGTTAACAGCGACAAGGAGAAGCAATCACTGCTTCCTCCTCCTCTTTTTCTGAGAGAGTTGAAACATAACTACGTAGAAATTAATTCCCTCTACCCCAGTCTTTACAGCTATGGAACAACCATGCCTCTTTAACCCTCCTGTGCCAGAGATCAACATGTACCTGCTGGATTACCATTTCCCCTGCGTTCGCCCCAACAACCATAGTTTGATGGGGAGGGTCTGCATCTCAGTCTCATGTCCATGCATATTCTATTGGAGGAACCTGAAGCAGCTTCTTTGACAGCACATACCCTAGAGAGTCTTTAAAAGGCAGGCTAATGCACTGTTTTAGCTCATCATTCATGACGTAGCTATTAACTGTACTTGTACTCTTACTGCTTTTTGTGACCCATCAGCTTCTCTGTGTTCATGGGTGAATCTAACTTCCCTTACTTCTGCTGGGACGAACACAGAGGGTGCAGGGAAACATGAATTGCTTTTAGTCTATTACTAAAAAAGAACACAGGACATCATAAAAATTCAGAAACTATAGATGGCATGAGGTACTTATAAGCCACTCCAAATCCCTTTCCTATCTACTTACCACTAACTGATAGAATTATTCATTTGGTAATATATTTTGGTCAATAAGCCAAAACAATCAAACATGGAATTTTCATTAGACAGTTGAGCATCTCTTGGACTCTTACCTTCTGTGTGTTATTGGAAAGTTTTCTTTTTAGTTGTTTCAGCACTTACATTTTAATATAACTGCTCAATACATTCTTCCAAAAACAGGAAATAACTTAAAGATACCTAGAATTCTTGTCAGCTTCAGTGATAAGGGGAAGCAGTGAACTTCTCAGATCATTATATGTCTCTCATTACTGATGAATATGTTACTGGTACATCTCACTTGGAAAAAAAGCATCTTGTTTCTTTCCAGCTCCCTTTCCTTTCTGAGGAGCTCCCAGAAAAGCCAGCTGGCACTCACAAACTCTCACTAGTTATTTCCAGACAAATGTTTACTTCCTTTATGGAGTGCTGAAGTAGCACATCAGTGACAGTTTAATACCAGGACCAAAAGCAATTTCCTATAGAAATCAAAAAAAGTATCCTTGACTAAAACAATCAAAACCCAATTCTGAGACACTAAGTTATCAGTTAAAACAAGAAAATCTAGAATTGAGTTCTGACTTATTTTTTTCTTCAGTAGCATCCTAGATCTCACAGAACAGAAAAATGAAGTTTGTTAATTAACTACTTAAGAATTCACCTATTGTGTTGCAGCTAAATAACAGTGCTGATTCAGTGTGGTGTTTTTGTCCTAAGATAACATTTGAATCATCTGCTTCTGATTCTAATAGATAAAAGATATTTTTTCTTTAATAGTCATGAAGCAATGATCATCACCTAATGTTGTAAAGATTTCTATTGCCCTATCTTTTACTGTAATTGGGAATCTAATTTTGAGAACCTTCTTTTACCCAGCTTTGAGCTCATAAACTGCTACTCCAAATCTTAAATGCTATGGGGATGGCAAAAAAACATTGACCATGTTTTTTAGTGTAAAACATTAACAAATATTTCTACTAAAGTATACTCAGCTTAAATACAATATCTTATAACTGATGTATACACAATGTCCAGTCCATTTTTCCAACTCTGAGAGACTCTGTGTGTACCAGAAATAAAGTACGTCTATGTCCAAAAAGGTTCAGCCTGGGCATCAGATAGCAAACTACTAATACATAAAATATTCTTGAGAAACTTACCTTGGATAGTAATTCATGTAGATTGTTCTCCTGTCTTAAGGATTTTGACCTTGTGCAATTCAGCCTACAGCCCCTACAATGTACCCAGCTATGTATTGCTCCCCTAAAGTTGTAATTTATCACTATGCTTTGGAACTCCAGACATAACCAATCTTAGTCAACCCGGTAATTATTTTTATTTTCATTCAACAATTTATGTAACTGAGTATATTTCACAAGCAAGCAGCTGGCAACATCTAGGATTAAGTAAAAGAATGCTGAAGAACAGTACTGAAATTAAAAATGAATAAGATAGTCTCAAAAAATATAATGGCTATTCAGAAATGATGAGTCCAGATTCCTGCAGAGCATTAATCGGGAATTTAGGCAAAGCAAGGGAACAATAGTGAGAGGCAACAGAGGATTACAAACCCCGAGATGATACTCTTGAGAAAACAGCAAAGGAACTAAGATGTTTCTGGAATAATTATACACTCAGACCTAAATATAATCCAGGCAAACTTATTAGATATACAAGAATCACTCAAAGAGGGCAGAGAGAATGAGCAGAGGTGTTAAAATATTACTGAGGTAAGACTCAGTGAGTTGGAGCGTAGTCTAAGGCTAAAAAACCTAAGGGGAGACAAACTAGTACACAAAAATGTAATAGAAATAGAAAGGAACAATTTTATATCAGAAATGAACATAAGATTTGCTTCTCTTTCTGATAGAAAATTATCACTGGACCTACAGTTACTTCTCGCTGCCACTTCAGCAAGAAATTCTTACCTAATGTTAAGAAAAAACTCTTATTATGGGGTAGTGAAACATTAATTACTTCCAGTAGTTACTTATCACTAGAAAACAGTATTTAGGCACATGGTGAACACCTTTGGAAAGGTTTTAGAAACAGAAAATCAGGCAAAGTCATAGCATAGTATATTCCAGCTCTGTGATACAATGGAAGAGCTTTTATTAGTAAGATACCCATAACTTTAGTCAGATTTAGCATTCTTCAGCCTTGGCAATTTCCTCATTTAGCAAATATGAAATAAGCTGCATGGTAATTTGTACTTTCAAAATATAGTACAGTTCTAATGAATGAAAGTTACCCTTATTCAAGTGTCAACATTTCAATAGGTGTGACAATTAAAATTCAACTGCATTTCTCTAAGGATGTTTTGAAAATCCAAATACCTGCCAAATCTTCACAACTTTTTATTAGCAGACGGTTGCTATTGTCTGGTATTTCTGACTTCACACAGAAACTCTTTTAGAGAAATGTTTCAGCAATGGATTTCCCGATGAGTGTGGCAGTAGCCTGTCCTAAAGGAGAGTCAGTAATGATCTCCTGTTTACTTGTGTGCTTTTACAAAAAAAAGTAGAAACAAAAATTGGCAGGGGCTCCACAGAAAAGACTGCAACAAGTCAGACCTACTAACATGCCCACCTGAAAATTACTTTGGTGCCTGGTAGAGCAGATGGTGTAAACTGGCCATAAAATACAGACTTTTCTGAACAGTTGCTGTCAAAAAAATCTTCAGGGACTTGCTTTTAGGGCCTCTCATGAGATTTACAGTTGTGGTATTTGCACACCACACAGCAGCTCTGTGTTCACAGCAGGCAGGTTAATAAAGCCAACTCCAAAGTGTTACCATTTTAGTCAAAAAATTCATCCTAACTCTTTAACTTAAAGAACAAAAATGAAATTATTCCGTGGCATCTTAGCTGGACAATTCTTTGCACGGGGCTGGCAAACAGCAGCCAAAAGACCCAGTAGGCAAGAAAGATCCTTTCTGAGCTGGCTTGCAGAAAAGCCTGATTGCTTATGAATGCAGTCCTAGTATGGTTTTTCCTCATCTTGAAGAGCAGCTGAGCAGATCATGAAAAACTATGGTTATAAGAAACATATCAAGGGGGACAAGCAGGAGCAAGCAGCTAATCTAAGTATGATAAAGGGATGAAATATAATTTTTCATCACCCTTGTCCCTGAAAATGGGTCCAATGGATGGTCTGTCACGTTTTAAAAGCTCATTGTGAAACATAAGTTACTGAAAACATTTTTACATGAAATTAACGTTAACGTTTATCATGGTAATGGTGACTATTCCATGATTAATGGAATATATGATTATGATTAAAATCTATTAATAATTTTATTACTGAAATTATTATTGGTTTTCAGAACATGATATGACACAAGATCCTAACTTGTTGGGTTATAGGTTGGACTTGATGATCTCAGAGGTCCTTTCCAACCTTGTGATACTGTGATACATTTGTACTACTACAACCTTCTTAAAGAAACCACCACAGCACACAACTGTAGTACTTCGTAAAGGCAGATCCATTTGCTTAATTAATATTTCCTCCTTGATTATGTCACTAAAGGCACTTTGGAAGTTAAGGAATAGGTTTTATACAGATATCAGTATGAATTTAGGAAAAATAAACTCGTAAATATATTTAACTTACTTTATCTACTTGAAATAGCAATTTGCCTCTCTTGATAATTCATTTTTCTTTATTATTAATGTGGTAATAGATATGCAATAATTCACTCTTATTATGTCTTTTATCTAACACCCAGAGTATACTATCAAAGAGAAAATGAGAAAAGCTGGCCAGCATTTGAAGTGGCCATGTATTTTTTATGAAAGATTTTTGTGTTTGCATTTTAAATTCACAAAAACCTAGCTAAACTTTCAGATAAAAAGTGGAAATAGACCTCCCAAGTGGTCTTGTGTACATTTGTGCCCAGCTGAAAAAGGGGAATCACAGTTGAATAAAATCAAGTCCAAAACAGCAGCTGCCCCATGTAGTTTTTACCTATGGAATCTGTGTTACACAAACTAATTTTGTATTTTCCTGGCACAGTCTCAAAGCAATTTTTCATCTATGGCAGATGACAAAAGCTTAGACATGTAGTTTGCTCCTCTTGGGGTACTACTAAACATGGAAATTAGAGTAGATGAACAAACATCCGTTGTCCTTTAAGGGGAGCCGGTTCTGCCATCAGAAATGGTTGAGTTGGGTTATTCTTTATGAGTGTTTTACTTTCATGTTGTAATGTTCATTCTGCAAAGTTTCTTAGTGACGTTAATTATGATTGCAATAAAACCTTGTGAGAAGGAAGTTTGAAATGGAAGTTTGGCTCACTGTTTGTTCAAAATTTCAAGGCTCAGAACTTCAGAGAACATTGCTACGGAGCTTTGTCACTGCCCAGAGGCAAGATTTCCATTTTGGTTTTTTTTGCATAAGCAAAGTAAGAGAATGAGTAAAACCTTTGGATAAAGAACACAAGGGTTTTGATGTCTTTTAATACTTTTTTATCTAGCACTGTTGGGCTTGACAGCGAAATCGCCAGCTACTTATGCAGACGGTCTACCAAATCCCAAGGGTAAGAATTTTAGTAATCTTTTGAAACTACATCTGTGCTACAGTTAGTGATCCATTCTACCATGCTAACAACTCATTTGCCAAATGGCAATAATCTTCCAGATTTCAACTATCCTATTTACACTTTTACTGGAATGACACATTGCCCATCATGCAGGTAAGGAGACTTCTACATACTATAACTCTGCTGACCTGGCAGAATCAAGCCATTAATACCAGCCTTAGAAAGAACTGAATAATTTTCCATAATCATGGGAAAAGAAAAGCTATAAAATTATACATATCAGACAAGACCTTACACACCTGTCGGTCTCTACAAAATCATTTCAGCTTCTTATTAGTTTATAAAGCTTAAATATTTAAGATGAAGAATGGATAATACCACTAGAATAGTCAAAATCAATTAATGCATCTATTGACATTAAGATTGAAATGAATAATAATAATGAATTATATCAAATTAGTTGCCATTTCTTACATGCAAGGTAGCAGAAAGATACTAAGAAGCTGTTTATTGTTGGTCACCATAACTCAGTATATACACCCATTAAAATTGAGGATGATTTTCATGGAAACACCTTAACCAAGTGAAAATTCTGAGCTTCCAGTTCACACAGCAGCACTGACACATGTGAAATAAAGCAGCACCATTACATGTTCTCCTACATACCCAGTCTGAGATTAGATCAGCACATGGCTTTATGACATTCAATCTCTGCACATTGGATCTGAAGTCATCTTCAAGACAGTCAGATGCATCAGTATTTGGCAAAGTCCTGCCCATAGCGTGGTTGGAGCTTTTTTCCTTTGTTTTTCCTTTCCTAAATGTAAACCTCATTTGCAACTTCCAGTCAATGACAAGTTCAACTGTCCAGTTTTCACTCTGTTAAGTAATTCTGGTACTTCATTGCTTTCAATCTGTGTAGGTTTATGTTAAATGAAATGCCATCAAATGCTGCCTTAGCTGTTTCATGCTGTCCAGCTTCAGCTGGTACCATTGAAATTGGCCATAGTTCAGGGTCTTCAGTCATCGCAACTAAGTGTCATAAAAGCATTTTTACTTTCCATTTATCTTAAATTGATTATAAGACTGAACTGGTGCAAGCATAGCAGCACTGAACAATTTGACTTAAGGATAATTTAAAAGATGGAGATGAAGATTAGTTAATAATGCCTTTTCTGCTAGGGTAATATAAACAGATTAAATGCTTTGTCACTTTATACATCAATAAAGCCAATGATCTAAAATAATGCTACTGATATCAATATTCAGTGAAGTGCTAAATTGGCTTTTCAAGATATTGCTCATACATTTACAAAAAACTTACAAGCTCATAATTCTCACTGTTCTCTCTTTGTCGTTACATTCAGTCTATTAAATCAGCGTCTTCCATTCCACAGAAAACCAGAATTGGATGTCATTCCTATACAGCCATTTTACTAAAATACATTTGGTTCCTCCATAGCTGGTTTGTCAGCTCCCACACAGAACAATTACACTGTGCCACAGCTGAGTTGTCAGACATGATGCCTGCACACTTTTCTTGAAAGCTACCAAGCATTTAAATTTCTATATAGGAAATTGTATATTTATAAAGATGATTAGAACCCTGACTCCCCCTGGACACCTAAAGACCTTTTCTGATTTGTTTAACTGGTCCCAGATCCTCAAATTTATTTAGAAACTTCACTCCCAATGGAGAAAAAATATTTCAGTGTGTATCTAATTTTCTGCTGATTTTGGCTTCTATTTGGAGCCAACCAAAAGCTGTGTAACCACAGCTAATATAAGAGTGAGCCCAGCTATCGTGCTCAAACTCTCAGCAGAACCGATTTGAACTCAGCTCTGCACTAACCACAGCTACACAGCTTCCCTTCAACACACCAGAGGTTATATGGGTCTGCTCAGAAAACAAGCTGAGGGATATATTCATATGCTTTTTCAAACTAATTTGTGTTCTGGCTCTTCCTATGGAAGTGCTTCTATCCATTTACTGTATAGCTCACATTTGATATCTTCTGATTTATGGTTAGAGTACCCGTGCTTAAAAGCAGATATTATGAAAGACCCAAACATAAGGTTGCCTCTGCCAGCTGAAGAGCACTAACTATGCATGCATATAAAAACCTCACTTGGTTTCTCAGATAATCTCATCATTTTGATAACTGTTCAGCAACCTTTAACTTAGGGACTGAGATCCAATCCTACAAAACCATGAAGCAAAGCTGTTAAAGTACATGGTTAATTTTTGGTACTGAAAACAGCATCAAATATCTTAAAACTGAGCATCATTTGTGCTGAGCATGACTATACCACATCAGTACTGAGGAATGGAAAATGTAGGACATCTTATTAGTCAGTTTAGTGGGAAAGCAGTAGTTTCTATGACAGCAGAACATATATATATATTTTTTACATTCCAATTACAGCTGCTACTCTCTCCCCAGTCCACAAATAAAAACTTAAAACATGTAAAAGAACAACCACCAGAGATTGAGAAGATGCAGCTTGCTTCCTAGTACCACTCCCACAGAAATCTAAGAAGCCACGAAGTTTAAGACATAGTCTTATTTTTTATAGACCAGGTATTATTTCTGTTAAACCATTGCCATTTTCTATGGAGTTTTCCAGATTTAGAGACCTTTAAGAAAGTTATAGTCTTATACAAAATTAGTCGAAGATGCCCTGGTTGAACTTACACTTGGAAAGCACAAGATAATAAAGTTTTAGGCATTTCAAGAAGGCCATCCGTGTGCCCGAGAGAGATATTTTTAGTCCTCAAGACTACACGCTGTTGGGAGGGAAGGAAAAAGCATGCCATCTTCCTTCCAGTAACTGTCACAGCATTACATGTCTCTCCTGTAAATGCATAATTTCTCTAAGCAAAGATTAAAAAGCATTAAACATCTTCAAAAAAAGCATTTAAGTAGATACTGTATATCATAGATTTTACTAAACACACCAGCAGTGTCTATATTTATCTTCAGCCAGGCCCAGATGCTCCACCCAGTGCAAACCATTCGTCTAAGACCATAGCAGCTCTCAGCAGACACTAGAAAATGCCACCTGTAAAAAAGCTTGAGATATCTTATTAAAAGTGGCTGAGAGAACTGTAGTTATTTAGTCTGGAGAAGGGGAGGCTGAGGGGAGAGCTCATTGCTCTCTACAACTGCCTGAAAGGAGGTTCTAACAAGGTGGGTGCTGGTCTCTTCTCCCAAGTAACAAGAGACAGGACAAGAGGAAATGGCCTCAAGTTGCACCAGGGGAGGTTTAGATTGGCTATTAGGAAAAATTTCTTAACTGACAGAGTGGTGAAGCCCTGGCACAGGCCGCCCGGGGCAGTGGTGGAGTCTCCATCCCTGGAGGGGTTCAAAAGGTGCGTAGCCGTGGCACTTTGGGACGTGGTTTAGTAGGCACAGTGGTGTCGAGCTGATGATTGGACTCAGAAGTCTTTTCCAACCTCAATGATTCTATGATTTGCCTCCTGTGATTGTAAGGCTCCAACCATTGCTGGTGAGCACGGGCTCACCCCTTCCTTTAAAGAAAGAAAATATTTTCATGATAAAGGTGCATCAGCCACATATTCTTAGCTGACCCCTCTAATTATGCCTTCCTGTTAAACACAGCCATGAACTAGCCAGCGTGTACAGCGTGAGACTGATGGTTGCTGTTTCACAGATAAAATGGTTTTCCTGCTCTAGAAAGAATTTCTGCCATGTGGCCTCCTCTGTGCAAAGCCACAGGACAGACTAAGTCATTATTCCACCGAAGCAGAACATAACATAGAGGTAAAAGTACTGTAAAGAAAGGCAGGGAGAGAATATATTGCTAAAATACATCTGGCTACAGGTGAGGTTCTTGATGAACATGCACAGTAAAGAGGAAAAAAAATAGCATTTCCAAAGGAACAGAAGAACATATAAACCCTAAACTAGCTGCCATTATTGACATGATCTGCATACATACTGAGGACATACAGGAGTTATTTAATTTTACCGCATCTGTTTTTATTTGTTTTCCTCTGTGTGATTCCTCTTGTTCCAGCCTCATACTTTATTGAGGGTGAACGATACTGTGCTTGAATAATTGTTGCCAAATCAATATTCGAAGTGAAAGTTAATGCAAACTAGAATATAACTGAAAAGTACGTAGATCTCTGCAAACCCAGTCACAATTTAAAGCAGAGCTGTTCAGTGCAGCGGGCACAGCTACTGCTAGAACTGCACCACTAGATGGCCTTCTTCAAGTACAATAATAACCGAGCATCATCAGTTACACAGGTGTTGGAAGCAGCAGGCAGTGCGTATGCATTACCCAAATTCCTTTTCTCAGTATGCAAAATAATTTGACACTGGTGCAAGGAGAGTCACACCACTGCTCAGCAAAGCAGATGCACATTTTCACCAACACATGTAGTCAGAATCCCCAGGAATTGTTTCATCTGAGGCTGTCAGGATATCATAATCACAGCACGATACAGAAGTCTGATCTCAGCTCTGCTGTTGTCTAAAAAGGTGAGCTTCCTCCTTCAGACTTCACTGTGTGTGTCCTGTTGTCAGTTATGATACACCAAGGCCTCAAGGATACTCAACTGGATCAATTTGTAATTTCTGATCCCCTAAAGGAAATATTTTACGCTGTTCTTGACCTCCAAGTTATCTGAAAGTAATATCTAAAGCTATCATTCTCTGTTGCATTTGAGTCCCAGTTTATGTGCCTCTATATTTACTGGCGTTATTATATCTTGAAGAGTAAAGGAAAGTTGAACTTTATCCTTAACATCCAGAAGTGCAGCACCTTTACCAACTTTATAGCAGTCTCACTGCCCAGATGAGGGTAGGCAACTGAAAGAGGTCTGATACAGACTGAACTCTGATAAAGCTGGCATTGTTAAGGAATAAAATTTGGAGATTTCTACCTAAGTAAGCACAGGGTTGGGGGAGACATACAGGAATGCCTTTCCCTGAAAGAAATACTTGTGACAAAAGTGCCTTTTAGGAACAGGATCTCAGTCACCAAACAGAGTAAACATTCCGTGAGCAGTGTTCCTGATGCACAATTAATATATAGGTGGCTACATTTGTGTTTGATTCAATATTTATTTTTAAAAGCAATTTCAGCTCATTGACGATGACATCATAAGGCATTTAACTCCTATGATACTTCCCAAATCTTTAAAATAAACTATCTGGTTTAATATGAATAGTTCAGAGGCAGAGTTGCTTCTTGAGAGGCCACTTAAGGAGCGAGTACACAACACTGCAAAAACGCAAAAGTTAGTGTGAGAGATTTTCTCTGTTTGCAGGAAAATAATAGGAGGAACATTTAAGTGACTTGTGCCTCCGATTCATTTATAGTTTAAATGATACAAATGAATACAAGTGCATCAGAAGTAAAACCCCTGTATAAATCCACCATAAACTAATTCACCAGTAAAGAATGTGGCTCACAGAAGAAAGCATGCTAGAGTGGCTTGAAAATTATTAAACTTGGTTTTGTACAATAGAGTCGATTATTATTTGGATTAGATTTGAAACAGGCTTAAGTTTCTCTTATATGTCAGAATGATTTAATTCCAAGCAGTAATTTCAAAACTTAATATGCTTAGAAAACCAATTGAAAAAACTTTCTTATCAGTAGTTTTGATATCATGTCACTTGGTGCACATAACAGACAAATGGAGCTGTGAATCAGAAGCAATCTATCCACTGCACAGAATAAAAATCACAAGAAACTGAAGTAATAAACAGCTTGAAAAAAACCCCTGTAAAATTAAAGTTGGGATGCTATTAAAGCCTATGAGCATGGCAACATGGCATAACTCTGCATTGCCTATCTTGCACTGATGTATTGCAGATGCTTTCAACAACAAGAAAAACAAATTTGTTCTTCTGTGCATTTAACATTATACAGAATGGTGTAACTCCACCTCCTTCATCCTGAAAATAAAACCCCATCAATATCTCTGAAGCTACAACGGAGCAAATGGTTGATTGTTCTTTTTTGATGGGCTTGCAGTGTGAGGCAGGATAAGAACAACTTATGAAAACCTGAAATCAGTAAGGTGGTCATTTCTGTTATCCTCCATCTCTGCCTAAAGAGCTACAGAAGTTATGAATTTCAGTGGCCAAAAATTACCTGGAATTTTTGTAACATACTTAGTTTAAATTGCTTAAAACATTTCTTCTTTTCGTTCTTATGTTCCAAGGCGTTGCAAACTTTGATTTAAATGTGCTAAAAAAGGTGAAGTAAGTGATGGTATCTTTGCTGAACACTCAAATCTGCAAAGACACAGTTGTTCTATCACTTGTCAGGTCCCACAGCACACACTATGTTCAGTGAAAACTCCCATCTTCCCACCACCCATAAATCCGAGCGCCTCGAGGTTTCAACAACAGCCCCATCTCATCGTGTTCTGCACAGGTGAGAATGAACACATCTGGTTGCGCCTAACGTGACTGTGCTTCAAATAAACTTTCTAAGAAACGACCAAAGAAGAAGTTAAGCTTTCAATAACACAGCCCAATTCCCCAGTATTTGTTCAATTCACTGCTGGCAGTTATGCATGTTTGTTTTAGAATCTGCTCAGGTTAGTTTTTCAAGTCTTGCTAGGAAGCCTACCTACCTCTCTCATACAGTATTTTTCTTCCTGACAGTTTTGTTATTTTATTAACTGCTACGCATTAAAGTGGCAGACTGCAAGAAAACAAATAGACACAAAGATGAAGCACAGCCAAAATTCTGGAACACTGGCCAGTTTGTTGAAGGTGATGAAGGAGAGGAGGATTGCAAATGACTCTTCTGCAGAGGAGCACAGCCAGAGCTCAGTGCTGGAAGCCAGGGATATTGCCCAGAGCCATCAGCAGCAGACTCCTTGGAGGACCACTGGATCAGATACTTCTACTAAATGGGAGTTGCCAACACTGCAATCATCATTACAGTGCATGTGGCAGGCAGAGTTCCTAAATACTCCCTGGAAAATTGACCAGTGTGCATTGGGTTTTGGTCAGTGACTGAGAAAACCAATTTCAGAAGAAAATAGTTGGGGAATTATATGGGGATAATTTGCCCACAGAACATATATTAAAATAATATTTTATATTTTACCCAATTGCTTGAACTCAGCAGCTGTTGAGATTTACAGTTTCTCATTCCTTTCCATATGAAAAACTGAGCTTAGCAGTTCATAAATTGTACTGCTAGTTACAGAGAAGAACTTCCTGTGATAACATTTTTAAGTTCCAATTCACATCAACTAAACCTAAAATGCTTCTAGATCAACACAATTTTTCACATGTATAAAATATATGTATTTATTTTAGGCATGAAGACATACATTGCAAGAGCTAAACAGAAAGTTCCAGTGTCAAATACTGCGTGGAAGCCTAAAAGAACCAGGGCATATAGAGGCGGTGCCTGGGCTGAGGGGGGGAAAGGGGAAGGAACATCTGTCAGCAAACATGAGAAAGCAAGTTATAAAAAAGCTTAACTGTCTCTAGTTGTCCCTCCTATAGAGGAGTTGTAGTTATGTGAGTACAATGGAAGCAGTCAATAAAGCTCCATTTTATTTGCAGGTAACATCAGAAATAAACTGCATTATAGTTCTGTATATTAGTTCATTTTTAAACAGTGAAAAAAGATGTGTCTTTGCATCACTGTCAATGACACATTTTGGGACATGAGCAAGACATTTCGAAGCTTCCTGTGGGTGCATGTGATAAGTCATGTAAATGTTATGATTTTTCTGAGAGCAAATCTGTCAACTCAAGTTTCCCAACGTGACCTGCAATACTCAGCTTCTCTAAACAGCAGTAAAGACCGATAACTAAATGCTCAGCATTCAAAGCACTGTGCCCAGTTGGATCCACATCTCCATTTTTGGAGTAAACATGGAATAATTTTACCAAGTGTACTCCAAGAATCACTGAAGGAATTTCAGACTTCTGGGAATAAGGCTTCATAACTGATTTTTTCAACGTTAAACTATAACTGAATTGTCTATACAGCTATGAATCAGCTGCTGTAAGTACAACGATCCACTAACGTCACAAAGCCTACTGTCCGCCAGACTTGGTATGAATTATTTTTGGACTCCTTTACTAAGAGGAGGAGAATGGGTGCAATACCAGAGCACATTAAAATCAGTAAATTCCACAGAGTTACTGGCTCCTATGTATTTTACTGCCCATTTGACTGAATTCTACCAAACTTGCTCAGCCTATACTTAAATTCCAGCAATTAAAAGACCCATCTTTACTGTTGCTGAAGAGTTTTACTATGATATAAACACAATCTTCTCCTCTGATAATCACATTTCCCAAGTGATAAATGACTGTCCTAAGGATAATTTTAGTATTTGATTTCCACTCCTGTAATGCATAGAAAATTAGAACAAAGCAAGCATTCCACATGCATTGGATAAGTATCTTGGGGGGGAGGGCACTTAAGGTGACACACTAATTCCAACTAAATTGTGAGGTATAAATTTTTCAAGTGTTTTACATAAGTTTTTATCCACTTTGACTTTTCAGATGAAAGAATGTGAGCCCTTTCCCCCCAAAAGACTGTGAGCTCAGAACAATGCTCAGAGAATACATTTCTGACATATTCTGACATATTGCCATTGCACCACTCTGAAAGCTGCACACAACCCGTGAATTCAATGTATCAAAGCCAAAGAAAGCAACCACTATAATCATTTTATTTATCTATCTGAAAAATCTCAGGTTTTAGCATGGAAACTGATGAGCACTGATAGTAACACTGCAAACGAGTCATGAACTCTCCCCAGTAAACACGAAGAATATTCAGATCACCCTGTAGTTCACCATTTTTCACCAGCTCATATTCATAGCTGCAGGAGGAAAATGTCTGGAGGAAATAGAAGTCTTCATCAATTCTTGCACAGAGATTCAATAAATATAAATTACTTGGATAAGTGTGTAACTAGGGGCATGGAAAACAGAAGATTTTACTCAGGCAGTATCTAGTACAGCAATTGTACTGGTCCAAGGCCCAGCTTATTGAGTAGCCAAATAAAACAAACAGTGAAAATAAAAGAGACGACCTGTTTACGTTGAAGAGGGAAGCTTGCTAAAACATGACTTTTTCTAACACTTGTGCAAATGAGTTCTTTACATGAACATTCTGGAAAGGCTGTAGTTGATGGATCCATATAAGAGATAACATTCTGGTATTTGCAAAACTAACCTAAGTGATGACTGTTGTATGGTTTGCAGGGACCAAGACCTCGTAAGAAACAACTAAAACTAATTATTTCAAAATGCACTTTATTTGTGCAGTTCTCTGACTCAGCATCAGGGCTGGAATACTTTGTATCTTACATTAATGAATTATGATTTAATTCCATTGGGTCCTCTTTAGCTATTAAAGAGATGCAGTATTTTACTTATTATAATACGTGCACCCCTCAGCTGCAGAGCAGAAGACACAACGATAGCTTCCTATGTTTTAAGCCAAATGTGTCTACCTTGTATTTTTATATCAGTGCAAACTGACAGAAGAAGCAAATAGATGATGCTTTCTTACTCCTATGAGAGAAATGGCTTTCACTGCTTCTTTCCCACACATTATGTGCAGTTTACCCTCTGTCTTCTACCACTGCTACAAGGTTTTCTCCTCTTTTTTCCTTATTTTTTTTCCTGGGGGGGGAGTAGCCTGACAGAAAGTACATTTTAACACTTTGAGACACGCATAGACTTGGTGTGTATTTGATATACTTAAATGCTTAACACAGCTTAAAAAGGTGTGGGTTTTAAAAAACAAAATCTCATGTTAGGATCAGTCAACAGCCAATTCTCAGGTAAATAGCAACTACTGGAGCCAACATGATGATTTCAATTATCCAACTACTATCTGTCTGTGATATCATCTGTCCAGATTTCATTATGCTTGATATTTAAGAAAAAGCATGTACTTCAGTCTTCCTAACAATGGTTCTTGAGTGTTTTAAATCAACCAACTGAACCTAAGGTACAAAGTTCATAGCTCACTCTTTGCATAGTTGAATGCTAACTCTGTAGGTGCAAAAGCATAGTGAAGATTTCAAAATAAAACAAAAGGAAGATGTCTAACTAGCATTTAATTTGGTGACTGCAGAAATTCAAATACATTCTTCTACGTCTAAAGCCTCATACGTGCCTCTAACACTACTAGTTTCATCAGAAACCAAAACATTCCTGGGAACTGAACAAGTCAACACCCAGCATGTTGGAGATTTCATTTATGGAAATATCCATTCAACCATAGTTGGTAAATCTGCCCAGTCAGTTGGTAACAGATTTTTAGGTCAACAGCTACTTTAACTGCTGTAAAAGCCCTATTACAGCTATGAGACATACACAGATAAAAATGAAAGCAGATGCTTTAACAGGTGTATTAATTTTTTCTCTCACTATCATCACTGGATAATTCTTTGGACTGTTATTATGCTAATAGAGTCTCATCATTACTGTAAATGACCACCTTCTCTGAAAGCACAAGCCAACTTGTTTCATCTTGCAATGGAACTGACTAAGCTTGCTCCTACTCAGTTAGTCAGTTACAGGAGTGGTAAATCAAATAAATTTCTGTTGGCATTTCATTAGTTTTCAGAGATTTGAGTTAATTAAATTACCAATTATCAGCATGAACAAGACTCCTAAGGCTAAGATTTTTATGTGAGTCATCTCACTTTCAACCCAGTGAGCCAAAAACTGTGGGGCCTACACATTGTTCCAACTAGGAAGATAATGGAGTTTGGCATGTTTGATGCCACCCTTTTTCTTCATAATTATAGCACACTGTGTTTCCCTCAACACAGCAAAAATCAAAAAGGGCAATCTTTGTTTATTGTTCCAAACCACTTCTAATAAGATCTTGAACCAGAAAGACCTTTCTTTTTTATATTTGGCAGTGAGAAGCGGTGGGAGGGTGGGGATGGAAGGTCACACTGGAAAGCTTTGCTCAAGGTACGTTTATAGGTTGCTTGATGCATCCTTGGGGCCCTTTTCTGCAGTCCTTTCCTGTTCTCACATCTCCTGTTGATACAGTACCACCCAGAAAGCAAGTCTCCTTCCCTCAGATTCCTTGAGGGCTCCGCTGTTGGAGTTGCTGTCTCCTAACTGAAGCATTTGAATTCAGTTTACTTGAGGAAAAAGGCACTAACAGCTTTCAGTGTTATAGATATGTATGAAACCACAGAGTAACCCAGGTCCCCTCTTCTGCAGGAGGAAAACAGCTCAATGAAGAAGTTCCTATTGTTGTAATTCCTGGCATGTTGCACAGACGTTATGGGAAACAAGACAAGAAATTCACCAATATTTCCCAGGTGAGAGAGCAGCTAAACCAGCGTTGGTTTTCGAGAGAAGTAACACAAGGAGCTATGCATCTAAATTAGCCAAACAGGCTGTTTCACTTCCTAAACACGTAATTACCCTAGAAGCAATACAGGTGAGAACATCTTAAGACATTCCTCTCGAGCATATGGTGGCTTAAACTCTATTGCAGTAAGTTATGTAGGACAAAAGGCTCTTTGCCACTCCCCCTCATCCCCATCACTGCTGGCCCAAGGGGAGAAACAGCATCAATTCTATCACTTCCTCAAGTGAGGTGAAGAAATCCCTACAAGACATCGGCAGTCAGTCAGTAAAACATTACCTTCGAGAGAAAAAAGCCAAGCTCTTGGTTGTTGATCAAGCAGCCATCACATGCTGCTTACCATGACTACTTGTCTGTTATAGAATCATAGAATACCTCCAGTTGGAAGGGATCCATAAGGATCATCAAGTCCAACTCCCAGGACCTCTTAAAACTACACCAGATGACTAAGAGGATCATCCAAACGCTCCCTGAAGTCTGACAGGCTCCACAGAGGCTACCATGCTGCAGCCACACTTGTTGGAATACAGGCTAAAGAACTGTTCAAAACATTTGGAAAACATAAATGAACTCCTTACATAAAATTTTTCTCTCACCTGGAAAGAGCTAAATCCCAGTCAGTCACGTTAAATCATTGCATAAGCACTGTACAGACAGAAGCCAGGCTTCTGATTTGTTTTTTGATCTTAACATTTGCTATTACCACTTACTCTTCTAAGGTTCATTTTTTTTACAGCTATTCTGTGTTTGAAATGAAATACACATTCCATCAGACACAACATGATAAAGTTCAGGATATTTTGGCAAACAAAGGCTACTACACCTCTCTAGCATCAAGTGACCTTGCTCCAGAGAAAACAAGTCCATTCAACTTGGGTTCAGCCTGGCTCGCTGCATATTAATGAGCAAACAGCTCACTGCCAGCCTCCTGCTCCAAGGTTTCTGCAGGCATGTTAATTGTTCTGGTGACCAAGAGGCTGATGCGACCCCAAACAGTATCTTTTCTGGAAGCTATTTCTCTTTATATGACCAGACACTCCTACTAGATAAATAAAGTTAGGTCTCAGGAATCCATGTACATAACTGGTCACAAAGCCCGATGTGCAGACACTCTCAGGTGATACGAAGCAGCCAGACAAAACACATGTCCTCCAAGTAGTCCACAAGAAAATAAAAAAGCTTTTTCATGCTTGGTTGAGACAGGAAGATCATCCCAGGCCAGATGGGATCCCTGAAGATACCATTGCAATGTGAATATCTCTCGTGAATTAAGGACTCAAAGAAAGCAAACGGGTTAACTATCACCTCATCACTTCAGTTTCATATCTTCTGTTTTATTTTAACAATTCCTACTGATGTCTTTCATGTGTCTGGGGAACTTCATATTTGTTTAAGTTTCCAGTCTTCATGTTTGCTTAATAGAAACTATTTGTAAACTTATAATGTTGCCATGTTCAATCTCTATTTGTATTTGTTCCTCCTGCATTTTTCCTCCCTCCTGTGTTTATTTCTGCATTGACACATCAAGGGAGGACCTACTTTTGGCACACACTCTTGCCAAAACAAATTGTTTTATGCACAATTTCCTTTCATCAGAACTTCAACATATTAACAACTTAATGTATTGCATATAAGTATATACCATGGTTAAAAGGAACTCATGGGAGGAAGAAAGAGACACATGTTGAGGCAAGAAAGATTAAAGGAAAACATTTTTCTGAAATAAAGCCCTGTTCTGAGCAGTGCAGTTCAAACATTATGCCCTAAGTTTTGTTTCGTCCTTAGACAAGTTCAGCCCTTGATTAAATCAAGTTTACAAATAATTTAGGATCAGCCCTCCTCTCCTGGAAACAATCAACGAGTTTAAAGAACGTGTTCTATTTTTGACAGGGGAGGGAGGGAGTGTGGGAGAGAAGGTGGTTAAAAATTTAAGTTAGTAGAAGAGTGAAACTAAAGCAATTAGCTATTTATAGTGCCTATGAACGGGGAAGTAAAACATGGCAGCTTAATGGAATATACTCTGGTCTATTAGATAACATTGATCCAAGTCAAACCCCTCCACAGAGCCCAATGCAATATGTAAATTAGATTCTATGATTATTTTTCAGATATAGATTTGCAGATGTTAACTAGAATAAACAACAAAATGAGTTTAGCACTTCACATGCAAAATTGCGATGTAATATAATGTATTAAGTAATCTCTATTGCCCAGTTTAATTGGTATTTGGAAAAACATGTTTGATAAAGGGTAACTGTCAAAAATATTTGCTTGCAGATCCTGATCCAAGAGTCCATGATTAGTCTAAAATTCTGTTCATTGTCAACAAGTCCTGCCCAGTGAGGATGACAGGCTTTATGTCAGCTACATGATTTTGAAAAAGATATTTCTTGAGTGCATACTAATGCAATGCCAAATAAGCTGATGCTCATAAAGAAGTCAGCATTGTCACACAAGGTTTATATATCAAAGCAGGAAAGAACTGTCCTCCAACATACTTGCCTACGTGTTCTGTTCTTCCAAAGGCATTCACTGTTAGCCAGTGCATGTCAAATAGCTCTGGACAAATAGGAATTTTGTACATGATGAGTTCACCTTGCAGCATAAATAGCTTGTATACAATATTAATATTTATTGCCTCATATCACCAGTGCTACCCTTTACAGACAAGAGATTTTGGAGACAAGTCACAGCACTTCATGCACATCATAGCTTTAGGTTTTCATAGCTGTGTATCAAACACTTTGCATCCCTTTCACTTCTATGGGTGCAAATTATCCAGACATACCAGCACAAGAAAATGGGATCAGGGAAGTGAGGGAATGATGTGTGGGCAGCAAAGCTGATATGGAAGCTGCTTAAAAACAACTGAAAGGCTTGCTTTACTTTTGGTAAGTACTAAGTTTATGGATTGTCATTTACAAATGAGTTAGTGGTGATGTTTGTAGGTGAAACTTGACCAGTACGGAAACTGGTTTCAGGTTGTTATTATTACTAAACTTTTTAATTAAACAAACAAACAAAATAAACCCAAACAAGTGTTTTGTCAATGAGATCTTGAAAGCCAAGACATATACTAATATCAAGTGAGAGGTGTCAATGAAACAAGCACCTAATGTTGGATGAATTTGGCTGTGATAGGACTAATCTTCAAGATTAAAAAAAAACCCCAAAGATAACACAAAACATTTACTCTCTGCTTCTTCAGAGGAAAGTTCATCTTCATCATTGAAGTGGCTACTTGTTTGGATATCAAAGGATATTGCTAGTACCCCACCTCATCCTTCTTTAAACCTAAACTAATGACTTAATTTACCAAGATCAATTGAACAGCTTTACTTACTGATTACATTTCAGTTAAACAGCTTCTTTGTTACTAATAAAGCAGCTCTGCCTTCAGAAGCTAAAGATGAACAACATGAATGTTTCCAAAAATTCCTCAGTGACATTCCAGTTTCAGACCAAAATGACATTTGAATGATGTCCACACCAATGTGTCAGGATAAAAGGAAAGGTCAGGCTACCAAGATGAGCAAGATGTAAAGCAAGGGGCTATAAGCACCCATGACTGTACTTTCTCCTTCAAATGAGAAGTCTGTCTCTTTATAAGACAAGGGATGAAGATGATACATCAGCCTCTGTTTAAGAAAAGGCCTGGATAAAGCAATTTAATTTAGGAACATGACAATTTACAAATATGGCTCAGTTTCAGAACAAAGTAACCCTATCAATTCTAACAAAACAATTTAGTTTGAATTTGGCTGATACAGAAGACTCTCTATGTACAGCCACCGTCTCACCCTGATCCTCAGTGCTGGCAGTACTTGGAGACATGCTGCAAGAGTGCAATCCATCTAACATAAACCAAGTCTGTTATGTCTCAATAATATTTAAGCCACAAAACTCATTTTACACATATATCCAATGCAGGAAAATTTGGCAGAAAGAGGGAGAAACCTTTGAAATACGAGTACAAGCTTCAAAACTGACCAATAGAGCTGAAGGCAGGTTATATAAAACAAATATTGTGAGGCAACTAGCCACATAACTGAGTTTAAATGAAGTTCAGTTCTTTTTCTTTATGCAATGAGTGATTTTTCTGAGATTGCAGATGGCCAAAAGATCATATGTTTACATTTCATAAACCCATCCACCCCATGGCTGGCCTCACAATAGTCTTACAAGAAAATGGTTAGAGAACGCGATAATCAAAATTCTCCTCATAATTTTAAGCCAAAGTTAATCTATGGATGGCCTAAATCCACGTGGTGTAGAATTTATGCACCAACATGTAAATGAAATAAGGGCACCTACTGAACTACAGAGGGAAACACGGCAAATTGCAAGAAATAGAGCACTTATAGTGCCACCACATCTGTAAAAGAGAGTAATATTAACATACTTCAGGTTCTACAAGTATTGCTGGTTCTCTCATTAACCATAATGTAAGGACAAATTTTGCAAGGAAATTTAAGGACAGTGTAATCAGCAGTAATCATAATAGTGCCATATATTTGATAAGTAATTCCTGTTTGATAATAACCAGTGGAAATCAAGATGTGTCCTCATTTTCTTTCCCTCATTTCTGCTGTTTCTTACAATATATTTTTATGGTGTACAAATTTACTGACTCTTTAAACATGTCAATATTGTAGCTGAATGTCTTAAGAGTAAGCCTTGATGATTTCAACTTAAATTAACCTCTTTCTTACAAAATCCAGCCAGCCAGCATGATCCTGAACTGCACTTGTTATGACAGCTGTATGTAGTAGCAGAGAGCACTAACCTTTTCAAGACTGGTAGGTTAGATGTAAGTGAAGATTTAAGCTCACTGTACAGATATTAAACAACAGATGAAAAGAGGTTATAGTTCTTATATATGGTTTAATATTTGCAAAAGAACTGTAGCTATATACTGAATAGCCTGGACACGGAATAAAACCCAGAAAGCTTGCTGTGAACTAACATGATGAGAAGAAGCCGATTTGGTCATTGCTGGTTTTAAAAGTAATTGCCTTGTGGTACACCCAGTGTTTTTGACATCATTTGTTGATCGGGTCCAGTTTGGAACAGAATGTGAAGAAGTGATGATAAATTCTTAGTATAGCTCTAGACTGAAGGATATGTTATGATGTTAATACTGTTCACGCAGTCCTTTTTTATGATCTTGTTATCTTTATCCTCATTTTGCCCTCTTCTATCTCTAGGCTACCTTTCCAGGCTCTTTACTACTCCTTACCCTCTCTGCTTTATATCACTGTAGTGCCAATAAGTAGGGCATTAATTTTGCCTATGGTCAAGGCTTTAGTCTCATGAAATGTTAACCAGTACCCTGTGATGAAGTATCATTCCAGAGACACGCAAAGGCAAATGGCTTTGGACCCCCCATTAACAGTAAAGAAAACTTGAAGGAAGGAAAATTGAGGAGTTGGCAGACCTATTTACATTTTCAAAAGATGGATAAGATCTAAAAAATGCAAAAGTATTGGAATACTTCTGTATTAAGTGCTTGAGACCCCAGTCATGCCTGCTATGATTAAAGACTCTGTGAAAGAAAACAAAACAACAAAACCAGAAAAATCCCACCCAGGTCCCTAGACTATCAAGAGACATCTGCCAGTTGGTGCATCTCTGGCATTGGAAAAAAGATTTTGATCAAGCAAGATAAAACTTCAGAAGCGTAAGGATTGCTATCTATGAGGCTTTGCCTTAAGTTAGGATGCACGTGAGACCCTGCTGTCTGGCTTTTACCCACTACCCAAGAATTGTTCCAGTCCCACAGAGTCTGATCACATTAAAAAGTGGTAAGGAAGCAAGGGTACACTTTGAAAAAAGAAATGTAGAACTTGTCAGGAATGCTAAACATGTTTCTTCAACAATACAGGTGCTCTAACATTTTGATTTGGGGAACTGGCAAATAAAGCTTTTCAAATGTAACAGCAGCACAGCCTCCAAGTTGTTAGTTACCATGCCATTCTCCTTGAATTTCACTTCAACGAAGAGATCCAGTTGAGAAAACTAACACAGAAGCACAGAATGCAGTGATGTAGTGATAAACAAGATAGGTGATAGTGAGGTTGCCCTCAATATTTTCTACTCTAACCCCTTCTCAATGACTGCACATGCTTGTAAATGAGAGCACTACAGAAACTGCTGACATAAACATTTTTATTCAGTTCAGGATGTGGTAAACTGCTTGATAAATTATTACACCTTAATTTTGCAATGCCAGCTTTTCAGAAACTTAGCAGCATACTACTGAGTATTGCTTTCAGAACCTGGAAGAGGTAATTTTTGCTGGAGGATAGTTTTATGACTTCATTGCTGGAAGAAAAGCTTTCATTGTTTAAAGTTACTGGCAGAATTTCATAGAAGAGAAGACAGAAGATAAGTTTTCAGTAGAATTTTCCATTCAGGCACATATCCGTATCTGTACTTGTCTTAGCCTTAGAAATAAGAGTTCATCTATGACTCTCATTTCAGCTCTTACAGTTTGGATAGCCTGAAAAAAATCTCCCCATTAAGGACTCACATAACTGAAACCTCCTAGGTGAAAAGAATATCTGCATCAGACTTGTGTCAGAGTCAAAGGATACTGGAAATAACACAGTGAACTGTCAGGAATAGAGAGCTAGTCCTCTTGGGTAAAAATCAGAACTGTTGTATCCTTAGAAAACTTGTTTAGTGATTCTACAATGAAGATTGACATGAACCAGTGCATGGGAAGAGCTACACAGAAATAACAGCTATATGCACCACTTGACTACACTTCATAGCAATCCTAGGGCCAGCCTGGGTAACCACCTTCTGACTATATTTGCTCTAGTCCAGGAAAGTAAGCTGGTCTTGACCCTGCACAGACTCTACTACAGGAAGCAGAGTCAATGGAACAGCTTTGGCAGATTTAGGCTGAGCTCCATGCAAGACGCTATGAAGGATCAAGTATTTTTTTGAACCCTCAGAAGTTACGTTTCAATCCAGTGATAAAAAAAAATTGGCACTTGAAAATTTTTTCTCTAAGTGGCTGAGAGTAGATACCCACTTGCTAAGGTCTGACAGATACCCTGGCAAGGCATTCACCATTATAGCAATTTAACATTATTCTCCTGTTCAGGCTACTGCCAGAGAAAAATAAGATACCAGCACCAGCACATATGCCAAAAATTGTACATACTGAAGCTTTTGCTAGCATAAAGATATGAAAACTTTGGTATCATTAAAGATATATATAAAGATATACCACTGTTATGCTTCTACTAAGAATTCTTCTACTGCACCAGCTGTTAAGAAATGAATAGAAATCCCTCTTCCAGTGGTAATTAATAGTGCTGCAAATCCAAGCACACACATATATTTACAACAGTACACACAACTGCTTAAAACCTGGAAATACTGAGTTGATTTCAAGCAGGCACACATTATCAGTGATGTTCAACAGAAGATATTTTAGTCTTCAGTCCTAGTGATGAGTTAGGCACAGTGTTAAGCAAGCTTTGGTACCAACTCTTAACCCTTTAATGAAATTGGAAGGCTACTTTTCACACGCTGCACCAAAAGCAGTTCCTGCACGTACCAGAAACTTGACTTTTGTCACCTTAACCACAGACTACATATCACATGAACACAAATTTGATAGGGTGTTCAGTTCTGGAACAATTAGTTTTGATGAACTTGCCAGAACAAAAAAAAAAAATTCTTCTTCTCAACATTTACCTGCCAGTCCTTTAAAATATTCCCAAGACACAGGGGGAAAGTTTTATGTCAAAAACAATCCAGGATCACCTCTCACTCTACAAGTAGGACCTGGAGCCAGGGTCCACCCAGGGAGCCCAGAGAAGAGAAAAAGGAGACAGGGCCAGAGACAGAGCTGGAGATAAGGCTACAATACATGGCCAGGGGGTCCAAGCAGGAGATAAGCTTAGAGAAAAGGGCCGAGGTCCAGCCAGGAGGCAGTGCCAGAGACAGGGACTCCTATCACAAAGCTTAGGAAGGTACTTGAGGCCCCAGGCTGGGCTTATCTAAGACTCCTGAGCACAGGGACAGGGTTGTGGGTGGGTCCCAGGTGAGGCTGGTCAGGACTAGGAAAGCCTGATGGTACCCTCAGGGCCCTGCCTTCCTTAATTAGTTCTTGATGAACCCAGTTTAACTCTTCACTGAAATACACAACTTCAGTAAAAGAACCAGGCTGTAGAATAGTTTTGCTCTTCTAGCAGTAACAGCCCAAGTTCCAGAAGTACATGTGAGATATAGGATTTAGTAGCATTCTAATTGTGTTAACATTACAAAAATATTATTCCAACCCAAGCTACAATTTAAATTTGACAGCAACAAGGTCTAGTTTTCAAATTTTACAGATTATCAAATATCAATGAGGCCCCCACCTTGAAGCATTGGAAGGTTGATGTATAATACATGCTTCTGAGTGAACTAATTTCTCTAATTACAATTGATTAATAAACAGCACATAAAAAAGAAAAACATCAAGACAAAACCAAATATGATAAAGAAAATTCCTTTTTTCTCTCCTCAGTTGATAATTCTCAGCTTGCTTTGTGCAGCCACCAGAAAACTGCTCAATTCCCAGTTGCTGCCTGGTGTGTGGCAGGGCATATGTGAATTATCTATGCTGTGAGTCTGCCTTTTGCTCTCCCCATTCTTATTCTTTCTTCCCACCAGTTTTTCACCAAGTTTGCAACAAGACTTGGGATATATCCTCAGGTGGAGAACAACTCAGTTGTAGTATGGGAGCAAACAAGAAACAATGCAGTTCTGAAATAATAGAGTTAACTTTAAAAGGTGTGTGAATGCGCTGTTTAGTGATCACCCTTCCTTCTTCCACCCATCTCACAGATCTACCTAGAAGAGGCTACTTTTCTCTTTTGGACTTCAGCCATCAAGTTTTTCTGACAAGCACTTACTAGCTCCTGAAAGAAAATCTCATATTTTGTACATTTTCAGTTTACTTCAATTGCCTGGAATGGATTCTCAATGACTTAATTGGATATCAGTGTGCACAAGAATTGTTGGGCACTGTTACACAAGCACAGCTGGAGTGGCATTCAATTTAATGTCTACTACTACAATTGTGGCTTTTATGCAGGCCCTTCACTGCGTCCCTCTAGAAGAAACATTAAGCAACTCCAGTATATACAGACAAATTCAACACAACTTCATGATTCCCTTTTACTTTGCTTTAACTTAAATCATGACATCAGGAAACATTCCAAACCACCAGTACCTACAATATGGATTCAATACAGACACAGCCAGTTTCGTAGCTTCAAGTAGACTCATCCCTAGAGAGCCCATTGCATACCTTGAAATCTGAAACCAGACACAGTTAACCAAGGCATAAAAACCTTACAATAGGTTTTAAACCTGATAATTTCTATAAACACATGCTGCAGCAATGATGTCACTACTACAGCTGTCCAAAAGAGAAACATAAATCTACCCTTCAGAAGTGACCAGATGACACTGTAAAACTGCGATAACTTAATTCCAAACAATAAAACTCAAACACACAGTAAATAACTTTTTTATCCAACTTCCAAATTTTTGGTTTCCAGCTCTTAAGTCCAGATGCTACGTTCAGGTGAATTCACATGGCACTTCATTACTTCACCTTGATCATGCTGAACACTATTTTGTCCCACGTTCAGCATTGTTGCTAACACACTTTTATTCAAGAGCATTTAGAGCAGTGCATGTGCTGTATAGATCAGGCCCACCATTCCACCACTTCTAAAGACAGGATGCATGAAAGTTTATGAGTGGCTATACCTCTTGCTGCAAGATCTCACAGTAGGAGGCAAAAGGGAGAAGTTACATGACAGCAGTATCTTTCTACACTAAAAAACCCCAGTGTGTAGATATTGATTTCCATTCATTCACTGACTTTAGAACTCCATAGTTCATGGTCCACGGGAGAGCCATTAAAGGAAAAGGAATCATTATATCTCGTTTTGACACTATTCCCAGACACAGAGGTTAGGAAGTTGTAAGGAAGTCTAAAAGAGATTATTTATTGGTCAATACCACAGATGGCAAACATTTGATATGTTTCTGTTAAAGTCAAATTTTCTAAAACTCTTCCCGTCCAGCTTTATCACAGATGTTCTTATTATTTCAGTAAACAACTGCAATTTGAAGTTCTGACTTTATCATTGCAAAATACTTTCCTGTAAGTATTTGAGGTTTGAGAAATACAAATTTGTGCAAGTATTTGCATTTATTGTCTAACAGTTTTTATAGCCAACTTGATGAGCTAATATAACCAAAGTATGACAAATCCTCAAATCGAAAAGCTTAAATTATTCCCTCCTCAAAATAGGTGTACCAAAATTTTCCCCACATGAGGAAGCAATTATAGCAACTGTATTTTGATTTCCAAAATATTTTTGGCTGGCAGGAGGAGTTACCATAATCTTTTCAGAGTAATAACAGCACACTGCACATGCATCAATGTTGGTAGAGGCAAATAAAATATACCAATCCTGCTACAGTTGTGACACAATAGATAGTAAATAGCTAAATGCTGACAAGACTCCAAGGATTCTATCCATGCACACTAAAAAATAATCCTCTGGCCACTTTCACTGTGAGAGACCTTGACATTTAGAAAATTTAGGTTGACAGTTCTACATGTGGGGAAACCTGAAGTCTGCTACTCACCTGTCACCTAAGTGGGAACTGTGTGTTCTCTTTACTCTTGTAAATCTTGGTTGCAGTAGCCTCCTGCTTCACTGAGGAAACTTCAGTTAGATTTTTCATACCTGTGGCAATCTACAACAGAAGCTTAGCCAAGGATGGGACAATTTTCCTCCCAAAGTCAACACAAACTCATCTGTCTCTAACAGATATCTTAAAGCCTAAACTTAAACAGTAAAAATGGACTTAATCTCACTTACAAAAAAGAAAAAACCCAAGCTGATCACTAAACAACGCATTCACACACCTTTTAAAGTTAACTCTATTATTTCAGAACTGCATTGTTTCTTGTTTGCTCCCATCATATTACAACTGAGTTGTTCTCCACCTGAGGATATATCCCAAGTCTTGTTGCAAAGCTATGCTCCACTTGGTAGGATTATTTATTTATACCCAAACAACAAATGATCAGTTATAGAGCATTCAGGAAGATTTATCAACTAGATAACTGATTAAACAGCTACAAGTAGAATTTTGCCTCCACAGAAATTAGAACAGAACTTAAGCTGTTTACTGATTGACTGTGGCACACAGATCATGTCCCAGCTGAAAGAGCATTCCCACACCTGTTAGTGAAGTAGGTAAAAGGAAAAATTTAAAATAACTCACACAAACTGCATTGTGACAATAATTTTCACCAAACCCAAGAAAATCAGTCTTACATTTCAAGAATAAGTCAAAGGGTCTTCAGCACACATACATGTTGGAGAGGCATCATTTTTCAATGGTGCCTCTAACCAGAAGGAAAAATACAGCAAGCTAAGAGTCTGATTTTCACTGGAAACAAGTTCCAATCCAAATTCTCCAGAAAAGATCTATGAATCAGTGAAATCATCTCATCTACCACTATTTGACAATAGCTATGAGGCAGATCACTAAAGGCTACATTTTCCAGATGAAACAGACCTCTAATTCGGCATAAAGACTACTTTTTTCCTTCCTTTTTCAGAAGAGTCTGCTGTGAGGCAAGACAATAGAAATGGCACCATCTGCTAATAATCCAGTTACAGAATTTCAAAGCAACAGCTAAAAAAGCTCTCTGTTAGTGATTTATTTTTCTAAACATATTTTTCAATTACACCACATGGAGGTCCACATGCCTTCTAATTACATTCTACTTGGAAGCTACAACAATTCATGGCATCGAGGAGAAATCACTTCACGGGGTAATGCAAAACATGAGCTTTTCTCAGTTATATTGATGTCTCCAATTATGACAGAATATACACTTGACTTTACCACTTTTCTCAGATTCCCTCATGATAGGTGATAAACAAACCTTACTCACATACCACTTTTAGTAGAATATCCTCAGGAATGATCTAGAATACACCCTCTCTTCCCACTTGGTTTATGGTCAAAATTATTGTCAGATGCAGAGACAATGCTGACTTGCCTACTGTGACTAAATGTTCCAAAATGGTGTGTTTAGGAAGCAATTGGTGCTTATCATTCATGACTCTTTAAACATGGCTAACGTGGTTCAGGTGGGCCAGCTGTTTATCAGTGCTAAACAATTCCCTGGCTCTTGGCCTCTTGCTGAAGATACTGTTCAAACCAAGTTCAAGACAGTAAAAAAAAAAAGAAACACCAACCTTTAATAGGTCTTCCAAAGATACCAAAAACTTTGGGAAAAACGTTTTTATCCTGCTTACAGGAGACAGACAAATTAAATGACTGGCTCCAGACCTGACAACAAGTATATGAATTAATAACATACAGAATTAAATGCATGTCTTCAAGTATTAAGCAATACTTCCTCTCATACCACAGTAACTCATTCTGTTATGTGAATACAAACAGCACGTGAATTAATATGGCCACACATAACATGGAACATAGAAATGGAGCAGTTAAACATGCCTAAGAATTAGAAACAACTTATCTTCACAAGAACTTTGCTGAACCAGATGTTTTAGTTCTGATTCTGCCTTCAGGTCATCCTATATATTTTTCACACCTGTCTCACAGCATTCTTAAAGAACCTTGTCACAGACCTATGCAGGCAGATACCACCTTCAGCAGAACACAGCTGAAAACTCCATGTGGACATTTTTAGTTTCCTTAAATGAAATGATCAGTTTTGGCCCCTCAGTGAATGCTTTATTACTAAAGGAGGACTTACTGATAGCAAAGTGCTCATAATCTCAGTTGCACACCTCCCCCCATCATTTGATGAGCTGTTTTAACAACCAATTATTTTAAGAATATAAATAAGATTAATAAAATACAATGTGCTTCTTTGTATTCCTGGTACATAATAATCCAAGAACATAAGTTTCATTTATATCTAAAGAAAAGATAAGCACAGCCAATTATTTCTGCCTAACTTGCATTCATAGTCATCCAACACTGCACATCTCTAAAGCAAATATTCTTGAGCATATTCTTATACACACTAGATACTGAAAGTTTATCAGAAATGTAAGTGCAGGAGGAGCCTGAGAAAAAGTAGATCATGATTTATTTGAAGCTTCAGGTTTCATCCCATCAATAAACTGCAAACAAGTATAATTCAGTCAGCTGCATCCTGCATATTTGATTGCATACCCTATCATTTATAGTGTTACAAACACAGTGTACTTCATACACATCTAAAAATCCAAACTCTTCCACGTTACACACGTTTTCAGAAAAAAATATTTGATTTAAAGTTGCTAGATAAAGCACAGCCACTTCATACAGAATGAACACTACCACAGTCAAATAAAAACATAATTTTCAAGTGAGCACTGGAGTCGATGGCCTGTTGAGAAGAGTCTCATTGAAAGGTAACATCCATTTGAATGAATTAATAATTCAAACAGCGAGTTATCTACTAGCTGTAAGTAAAAAGACCTATCAGAGTAAATTAAAACTAGTGACTACAATAATAACCTAAACCACTCTTAAGTAAGGATACTAAGAGTTACATTGCCCCATGTGCCTTACACTGCAGATGTAAGGATTCATCCAGGATTCTTCATCCCCAGAATCCTGGGAGATCTTCAATAAGATGTCACAAAAAAAGTGTGAAATAATGAGATCTGACTCTCAATTACACAGGCTCCAAAGGAACACCATATCCAAGCAGAATGTGAAACAGCATCCTGTTTTAATCAAGGAGATTTTCTTCCAAGCTACAGAGCTTTTGATTCAAAGGTGACTTTACAGCAAGGAAAGGTCTGTTAAAAGCAGTATTTGTCTGGAAAAAACTTCAATAGCTACGTGTTCTCCGCAGCCAACATCTGTTAAGCTGTAAATCATACGTCTCCCATAACTGCAACAGGCCCAAATCTTTAATTTTTCCTCTCACTTCCCTTTCTCCAGACCGGCCTCCAGACAAAAGCCTAAAACATTAACCAAAGTCTCAGCTAATGAGCTTAATGTGGTTTTATTAGGCTTTCAGAAGAAGAAATCTGCTAGCTAAAAATTCTCCTACAATGTATTGAATACGTTGTTGGTGGCATTATACAGCCATCTGAAAAAGAAAAAGTAGCACCTGTGCCTTTGGAAAATAACATGCCATGTGCACACAACAGGTTTGAGTGTTGTTAGGCTTTTTCCTTGAAAAACTGAAGTCAAAACCCAACAAGCAAACCAAGGAAGAGGTGATAGCTCAGTTCACTATAATGAGCACTACATTATTTCAGGCACAGAGCGATCATTCACTGCTATTATGCATGCATATTTTCACACATGAAAGAACTGCAAAGTGTTTGCTGGGCCTCATGCTGTCAGAGGATCAGAAAAGTCACCTTGTTGATGTTGAGCTGGTGGCTGTGCTGTAAGAGAAGCCTACTCCTTAAATACCTCATTTAACTTGCCAAGGCACTTAAGTGCAATGAGTTGACAAACACGTCCCAGCTTTCCTGAATTTTATAAATATAGGGCCAATACTTCAGTGTACAGCATCTCTTGAAGTGCCTAAGGCTGCACATGGGCTACTGTTGCACAAGGCACTCCTAAATGCCCAGATGTACGAGTACCACCAAAAAACTGACACAAACTGTACAAACAGGCTTGTAGAGTAAGCAGCTACATAAAATCAAGCCTGTATTAGTTACACCCACAGAGGTTCTGTGAAAATTAATGCCCTCCTAGTTGAATCTGTCCAATGCTCTATCAAGAATGAACAAACTGAACACACTACCATTTATCTTTTTAGTTTCTTTAACTTGGCCACAAACGTTAAGGCAGAACCTCAGGTACACAGATTTGATAACTCTACTTGGAGATACTTAGAATTGGACAGATGTACAAGGAAAACAGTCCAAATATAACAAGCTGCAGTTGAACCCTGTACAGATGAGAAGTTTACGGTAGCCAATCAAAGCCTCCCACTCGTCACACAGTTCTAAACCACTGTTAGATATTCAGTAGAGATACTGAACATTAAAAATAGTTTTGCGTTTCAAGCAGGCTGTATGGATTCAGTGACTGCTTACTGTGAGCCTTAAGCTACCTATATTCAGTTCTTCATTGTTCCTGGGGCCCTGTATTAAAAGAAAACAAAAACAAACAAACAAAAATCCCTTTTGAGTACTTTATCTGCAATGACATCACTCCTACCTACACTATAGAAAATAAACCGCCTATCACTAATGCAGCAACTGGGACTTTTTATGTATCTTTTAAGGTTTTGAGAGATTTCTTCATACAAAAACAGTAATTTACCTTAACTTCAGCAGTTATATGGCATGATTCCAACACATATACACTGTGAGAGGAATATCTGACCCTATCTATTGGCATTTAGTACTAAAAGAATATCAAGGGATAACTGATAGTGAGCTGGTACACGTAAAGTGGAAGCGGATGGCTGAAGAGTTAAGGAATAAGTTAAAGAATTGAAGTATTTACACTCAGTGGAGTCCTTTTTTTCCAAAGGACAGTCAGATAACTTGATATTATCGCATTGGACAGGATGAAAGACATCTTCAACTCAAAGTTGTATTAAAAAGTCCTGAAACAGTCTGCAGAACAGTCAATACACTTGTCTTTCTATAACCAAAGGACAGAACGGCTCCTCTAGACATTGATACAGAAAACGACTGCAACTTATAAACCATGAATTCATTGCATTAAAATGTCTCTAAACCAGTCCCTGAAGGAGCCCGTTGTTTTCAGCCGGAACCCGAGGAGAATCCCTAAGGATGCTCCCGCACAGGAGCTGCTTTTGGCACAGCAGAGTCATTGCACAACTGCAGGACGGCGGGGATCCGGCGCCCCCTGGCGGCAGCGCTCGGGAGCGCGGCGCGGGGGAGCTGCGCTGCGGGGAGCCCCGAAGCCAGGACAGGCGGATGGGACCTGAAAACCTCTTGCCAAAAGAGACTCCAGTTTGTGGTGTGTTCGTGGTTTAAAAGACACCGACACAGAACGGAAGTTGCACGCCAGCTGGAAGCATGCAGTAAAACCACATTGCCCGGTGTAGTTCGGAGTAGCTCCACATCACGTTCTCTGCTACGGACTTCACTTTTATGGCCCTTAAGGTTTTACCTTGTGAAAACTGGTGCATTTGCAAAAGCTAAGCACAACACCTCAGACTAGGCTTGCCTTGCTTGCTTCCAAATATAACATATTTTCATGGCAACTGTACTCCCATTCCTCACTTGAACATGCCGAGATACGAGGTCACAGCAAGGTTTAAAGATCAAGAAATAGCTTCATGGCATGATGGCATTTGATGGACAGCTATAGTGTGTGGTTCCAAGGGAAGGAGTTTTCTGAGCAGCTCGATTTTAGTTTTATTCAGCTCATTTGCTATATATTTGCTATATATTCCATATGTGATAAGCAAATATAGGATCACGTATCATAGAATATCTAATATTTACTTCAGGGTGACATCTATTTTCCATAACTACACTATAAGGAAAAGCATAGCACACAAATTTACAACAAAGATATACCTCAACCAGAGGTAAAGAATAATAATAAAAGAACCCCCCCCCCACCTCAAAAAGCAGCACAAAGCTACTGAGTATTTCAAATGGTTTCCTCTACCTCGCTTGCACATTTAATATTAATAAATAAGTTGGTTTTAAACCAGGTATTTGTGAATGTTTGATCAAAAGAACAAATTCCAGAAGAGTTTTACCTTAATGTTAGTTACCAGAGCCATACAACCTTCTGTAGAACAGGTGAGTGATCACAGACTCTGAGGACAGCTGAGCTGTTGCTTCAGGTGATAACTGTTTCCGTGTTCTCAGGAAACACAAGCATTTCACTTGCCATTGTGAAAGTCACTCTCTGAAAACTCACAACTGGTCCCAAGAAAACCCTTCAACTAGACTAGCACACAAATCCTGGCTTTCCTTTGGAATATTCCATTTCTCAGTACTCGGAAATTAGAGATTTAATTTCTCACCTTAAGCAATTACATTCAACCAACTACTGCACTATAATCTGGACTGGACGTAAACTGTCTGTGTACACTGATCCCCAGTGTTTTGGTACTTGCATGAACATAAACATCATGTTAACATAAGCAACATTTCAAGAGAGACAGCTTTAGCATGTGCATACAGCTACACCTCCCCTTGGAACTGTAGCTATCCATTAAGCTTTTGGTAACACAACATCCTGGAGGAAAAATACATAATAGCAAGCTATTAAAATATTAATAAGAACTAGGTTTGCCAATACAGGCTTTATACTCAAGTGTAAGCACAGTATTTTCCATCTTGGTATTAAAGTTATACAAGACCTATACATGCATTCTGGTCATTCCAAGCTGCATCCCAAACACCTACAGTTTAAAGTACATCTTGATTATTTCAAATAGCTGTCTGTTGCAATCTATGTTAAAGCAACAGAAGTTTCTGTAACTGAAAAAAGCAGCATAACAAAACATAATTTAAATACAAATTATCCTTTCACTCTCCACTATAAACTAATTTCTAATAATCTGAACACCTTTCACTGAAAAATCTGCTCTATTAAGTATGTTTTTGGTCCCTATCCTCAGCAGTTCTATGCTGAATTAAACAAAGCTATGTTTCTAATGAAGCTGAAGCCCATCAGCTACTAATGGCTGCTTTCCATGTTGCACATTCTAAACTTGCTTCACTCACCTGTAATTCCAGAAGCAAGATGACTATATGTTAAGACAAAGGAAGAGGCAGGTCTAGAAGCTACTGTGAGTTCTATGCTGCAGATTAGTTGCATATAATTGGCTAAAAAAACCCAAACCAGAAAACAACAAAAGGTCTATTAGCCAAGATATGTCAGGATTGGAATGACTATACTAATGGCTGGATCTTCAGGACTCCTGAGGAGAGGCAGGTGCTCAACACGTAACATTTCAAACACTTCCCTTGTTTGAAGATGCCAGCCAAAGAGATTAAACCCAATGTGCTCCAATTCATTTTAATTCATATTCTGTTGGAAGGAGTATTAATTACATAAACTTTTGCCAGTTTTCTGCCTAAAAAATGAGCACATTTGATTCTATTCCCCTGAAGGAAAAGCAGGAATAAAGTAACTCTGTTATTACGAAGTTGTATAAGGAGTCAGCATAAGCTCTCTCACATAAAGTAAAACCTGTGGTAAACAACTGACTCAGTGAATGAGTCTTCCTACTCCTCCCATCACATTTAAAGTTTGCCTAAGGAAACACCTTAATTGGGGCTTGCTTTCTCCAACTGAGAAGTGACTGCCAAAACAGTTTGTGCTAGAAATTAAAAAATTAAAAACAATTTCAAAAGTACCTTATATAAATGATCTAAGATCAGGGTAGCTGTTAAATTTAAGGTAGGACTTAAGTATTACTTACAAGTTAGGTAATTTATGTTATTCTTCCAGTTGGTAGTACTGGTGAAATACAACAGGACAGGCATAGTAATAACATACTCATTACCAACTTGGTGAAAGCTCTACAGTAGAAGTGTAGCTGGTCCTATAGACCCATCCTGTTCCTTCACTGTAGGATACAAAGCAACAGTGAGCAGAGAAATGGCTTAAATCTATGCACTGTATTTGCAGGGGCATGAACCTTCCAGAATTGAAGCCAATTCTATGCAAAGTAACTCTTCTAGTTCAGAAGGTTTCTAATCCACTGAACTTTTGCTACAAAACTTCAGCAACATCATATATATACAACATGATATTCATAACTGTTCCTATATTAGTTTCACATTCTGAGCTGAGAAATTTATGAATTTAAGTTCAAGCTTCATTAATTTAACTTTTAATTAATTGCCCAGCTAATCAGCAGCATTAGAAAACCTTAGGAACATAAGAGCACACTAAACTGAGAAAAAGCATAATATAGCCAAGAATTTCATTTTAGGATCAAATATACCGATACTGTTAAATTAAGAACGATGAACTTCTTCCAGAGTTATAGCTAGAGATCATAATGAACAAGAAAAGTAATGAAAAGTGAGATGATAACAGGAAGCTAGAACTCAAAATCTAATGCAAAGGCAGATGAAGTCATAAATAAAACTCCTGGACTAAATTTTCCTGGTAGAAATTTAAATATGAATAACTTTTAAAGTGTGTCTGTTTCTTCAAGCCTCAAATTCCTTGCAGACACTGAGCATCAATATGGTAGAAATCATAAGTCAGAGAGCCAGAGCAGAGGTTCAGATGTAAAATGTATAAGGTTTCAAAGGAGCTTTTGTGCTCAAATACAGGTTTTAAAAATCTTGTAGTCAAAGCCAGAAAAGTAGTGAACAGCATATAAGTAGCTAACAGACTGCAATACTCAAAGGTCACACTGTCTTGTTAGTGAATTGCTTAAGTAAATGAATGTTGTCAACTGTAAAGATTCTGTGCCTCTCAAGAGTTATGTTAAAATCTGCTGAGTGTGTAAAATAATAAACCTCAGCAGAAGCCATGAGGTCACGGATGTCTGCCCCGCTTAACTACAGGGCTGGCACGATTTCTCCCTCCAGAAGTGATGGAAGTTTTTGATGAGGAGCTTCCAAGTCAGGTAGTGCAAGCAGCCAAAGGAACCCTCTCTTCATCTAAACCTGGAAATTGATTACGGTTCTTCTTTTTACATCTGGCTTTAAAAAGTTTTTGCTTTCCAAGTTGGTGCACAGCACAGCATTCAATACCACCGAAACCCAAAGAAGCAGTGAGGACTGAACCCCTGCTCTTGCCAACTGAACAGAAGTCTAGTAGCTCATTGTAAATACCTGTTGCAAATGTCTCCTCTAAACCTACTTCTTGGAAGCACACATATCAATAAAAACATGAGATCATTTAGAGGCAAGGACTACTTTTTGCATAATAGTAGCTTTCAGGAACAGTTCTAAAGCAGAGTGTAGATTAAACACCGTTTCAGTTTAACTTCTGAAGTCAGGTAGCTTTGTGTCAGAGAATAGTATTTTAGGACTGAGCAAATGTCTAAAAAAATTTGTTAGAGTTTAAATTTACAAGAGTTGGATACTAAATAACCAGCTTGAGGCTTGCAAAGATGAAATCCATACATCTTTGACAGCCTTGCCTTTTAATTCATTATGAACAAAAATAGTAATACTTTACATCACTGAAGGCAAGAGAAGTGCCTTATTTCCCTTGGAAGTGAGCTTTGCTATGCAATACTATGTGTAAGATGAGAAAAAAAAGTAGTTATTGTTTGTTTTACAAGATGCACTTTTTTACTAATCTCTTCCTCTTCATTTTCATACATTCTTGCAATTCCAAAGAGCAGAAAGATGGCATCAGTCTGTGAAGATCACATTTTGGAACAAGTCAGTGGCAGATAAATTCTTGTCTGATTTCTGATTACTCACCTAAACTATGAACAGTATATGTGTGTATATATTCTATACATGTAATGCTTTACAGGTGTACAACAGGTTTGCAGTACATTTAAGGTTAGAGTCTTCTGTGTCAACATGTAATTTAGACAGTGAAGAGATCTATAGATAAGAATAAACAAGAGTCAAGTATTAATTATGTGCAAATATTTAGCACCATGGATTCATTCATAACTAAGAAAGCAGAGTACTATTTAAAAAATGACCAATTACTGACAGCAATGGAGCTTTTGCTGAGAGTGAAGAGGCTGATAAAATGCTGACAGTAACTACAGAAAATTTTATGAGACTTTAGAAATAATAATTCAATTGTTAATATCCAAAAGGGCCTTTTTTCCAAAAGGCTTTATGAAAACCTTTGGGTAGAGGAAGGTTTTACAGGATTAAGACTTGGGTAAAACATCCCACTTGATCCATTATTGTCTTTTCTTGCAAGAATTACTGTCTGGGGTATATGGGAACAACTAACATTGCAATATGTTATAGCAAGCGTTAGCCTAGCAATGTAGTTTTGTATCTTACCTAAGTGAACAACTCAATGTCCAAAATAAGCACAAAGAAGCTGCTGAATTTCACTCCAGTGTGGTCAAACCAAAATGTGACACCTTTGAGGAAGCTGCACTCAGCAAGGTGAAAGGTGCAGGCAGCCCCATTGTATGCTACAAGTGTGAATAATCTAGTGAAAGTAATAAATAAATGAACAATTACATCAAGTAAACTGTCAAATATGTCAATACTTACTCTAAGGCTAATAAGGCTTGCAGGAAAACTCAAAGAAAAATCCTATCAGCAATCATGAAATGAGGTAAATGCCCCAGGACAATATAAGGCTATGCTTTAAAGGAGAATATTGCAGAGCCTGTCATCCTAGATGAAGACTAATGTTGTGATCTTCATTTCTTGTTTTAACAATACTTGTAGCAGTCATTTCCACTACTGCAGATTCCATTTCTATTACAATAATCAACTGCTGGATGAAATAGGAACAAGATTTTAAATCAGCCTCGTTCCAGTGGGATTGACAGACAATCACCCTTACTGGATATCTAGTAGTCCTCTGCTTCCAGAAGAGAAGGTAAAAACTCACTGGATCATACGTTATACTGATCAGCTGAAAGAAACACAGTGCTAAACCAGCAGTGCCACTCTAGATTACAACAAAATTAAACCTCATTTGATTTTCTGGGCCCATGAAATCTGAAATGGAACTTAGGTGTAATACCAGTAGCTTACCTAGGGAAGCGTCTGCTCATGAATAAGCAGTATTCTGTGAGAACATGAGTAAGGACTATTTGTTGCTCTACATTCCTGCCTTAATAGGAAAGGGCAAAGGGCTTGTCTTTACAGAACTCTGGACAAGATGCAGCTCTCTACATCTTGGCAAATTTAACTCAAAGGGTCTGATCTATGGAGACATTTACTCATACTAAAATCTAGTTCAACTTTGGTGTAGTAAAACTCTTCCATAGCTGTCTGCATTTTGCGGGAGTGAGCAAGAATATTTGCATCAATGGGCTGTCGGTTCAGAACTTGATTAAGAGAAACTTTCTTCTGAAGTTATGAAAATTGAGCAGCACAGACCTACACAGGCAGAACAGAGTCTTTACCCCATTCAGCCCTGAATAGTAAAGGAGGATGAAACAGTCTAAAGGCAAATCACAAACCTGTCATAAAAGCAGTTAATTAGTTAATTCAAATAGTACCCTACATAGAACAAATACTAAGACACTAAAAGATACTAAACCATAACTGAACAGTATGAACGTGAACGTCATGAACAGAAGGTACTCAAACCTATCTTCATGGTAAAACACAAAGAATCTTTCAGAAGAGACTGAAATAGAGTGATAGCTGGCAGAGAAAGACAGGTCCAGTTTAGGAGCCAGTTTTTCTGTAGGAGTCTGCTGCATTATTTCCTATAGGCTCCAGTTACCTAACAAAGCTCTCTATACTGGGCCCTTCAGATCAGATAATCCAAATGGCTCTTCACTATTTTACCAGGTGAGACATCTTGTCTGTAATGACTGTTGACAACACTGCCTTCTTCATAATTCCCTTGCATCTATAGGCACACTCAGAAAAGTCTAAAGCAGTAACTGTCTACTGTAATACTTTATCACAGTATAAAAAACAATTGGAGGCAGTGATGTGCACTAGTTCAGTGCTTAATCAATGACACGTTTCAAAACAGCTATTTTCAGAAATATTTCCTTAATCTTATTACTGATATAAATATGATCATTTAAAGCAAAGCCAGATCCCAGCTGCTCAAATCAGAACACACTAAATTTAAAACAGATCCTGAGATATTACAAAGACATTCTGCATACCACAGGAAAAAAGAAGTAGGCTTATTGCTATTTTAATATTGCTATTCTTTGATATGATCATTCTGGAAAAAAAAATCTGTTATCACTTAAAGGGCATTTGAATTCACATGCTTATGTTCTCATTGCTATGGACCAAGAACAAACAGTTATTTAATAAATACATGCACAAAAGTTTCTGCTAATTTCTAGTTCGAGTTTTATATGTACATACATTATATGAATAATATATGAATAATTATTACTAAAGGAAAAGATCAAATAACCAAAAGCTTTTCACTGTACTCATAAAAGCAATTTCAAGTGCTTTATTGTGACCTTGCAAGAAGAACGCAATACCTCTGTCACAGGACTGTTATCACGTCTATAGGGTTCACCAAAATCATCAAAAGTTTAATAAGTAGCTTCAAAACATAAAAAAATGTATTTTATTGTTCTGGTACTATCCAAGATGAAAATACAAAAAAAACAATAAGTAAATATTTCAAAAGCAATAAAACATCAAGGAAATAATATTGAAATCAACTTTAATACTATTTCCTGGCCACAAAGTACATGATCTTGGATAAGGAACAGAGGAGAACCCAGGTAAATCTGCAAATGTTAACTTACATCAGTATTTTTCTTATTCTATTCTTTAATGTTTAATTTCTCTTTCACCTTACTCCTCATTAGTGAGGATCTTTGAAGTAGAGCTACTGCTTCCCTTCACACTGAACTAGTGAGCAGAAAATAGCAGCCTGACACTTAGCAAGAAAATATGTGTAACTTGACACTTTAGCATGACACCACAATTAGTATAGAGCGATATGGATCTCCCAAAGAGTGCATCTGAACCTAAAAAACCCAAGACAAATCCACCTAAGTCTAAGTACATTATCTTGTTAAGGTTTGGCTTAAGTAAGACTTTGTCAAGTCTGATCTCATGCTTCACACTAAATGACATCACATCAAGTTTCATGGTTCGAAAGCTTTGTGCACCACACATTTCAGGCCATTCAGAAATATGATTTGTTTGTGGAAAAGATTGTATTGTTACAGACACTATAATAATAAACACAAGACAGCAAATGTGGTTACAGGCTGTCTTCACTGAGGCATTTATTAAGATCTTGCACTCAAGATTAAATGATTCTGCATTTTGAGACACTATATTAATATTTAACAATGAAATTAGTCGTTTGTGTTCAAAATTTAAAAATTAAAACCAAGCTCTGAGCTGTTAATCTGTCAGCAAAGCTATTACTTATTATAATTATGTAGCAAATGAAGTTGGGACTGAAACTGTCACAATATTTTACTAGGATACACAAATATGCAAAGAACACATTCAAGTGATTGGACCTTTCCGTTTCATCTTTCCAGATTGTCCCATCAGTACTTCTTACTTCCTTGCTTTTATTTCTCATTTTTAATCCTCTGTATGAGCAGGCAGATATCAGATACCATTAACTTCTAAAACACCAGTTTCTGTCTGATTCATGCAGTCTCATGTCATGTAATCCATTGCTACACTCTGAACAGGACCACTTAATCCCAGACAGTATTATATAAGTATCACATAAGTATCATTTCTCATGAATAAGAAAGCACCTACCAGCTTTACCTCATAAAGCTGACATATTTTAAAGAGGATGGCCTTAAACTAAAATAACAAGTATTTACTCTGACAAAGTAAAAACCCAAAAAAGTAATCCTAAAAATAACAAAATGCAAACTGAAACAAAACTAAGTAACTACAGCTCAATCCATGACTCTTTCCTATTAAAACCCAAGATAAATATACTTAGCTAAGTTAAAAAAATAGTTATGCTTTACAGCCCTGATACCATCTCAGTATTCCACAGTTTAAGCTTTTAGTTAGTTATAGAGCAATAAGCCTCAACCCCTGAAAACACGACTAATTGCACTGAAAGAATTCCCATGTGAGATTACTACAAACTGTCTGTGTCTCACATGGTTTATAACATATCTTATACATAACGTGGCATCATATTTATAACTTAATTTAGGCCCTTTAGGAACACTCTTACCTTGAACGTGACACTACGTAATAGCAAGCCTTAGAAGCAAGCTATACTCCTCAAGCCATTCAACATTTATGCACCACAATACAGCTCTTGTAATTTACCTATCCTCATTTCTCATTTTTATTCTTCTTTATTGTCATATATCCGGGTTATAAAGTGTTTCACACAAACAAAAAATACATATTACTAACAGTAAAGACTGTAAGAAACAAAAAAAAAATTATTTCTTTTGATACTTATCTTACTTACAGAGAACACACAAACACCCACATCATGGTGGAACAGGGGATGAAGATGTTTCATAATAGGCCTGAAACAAGGTCCACGTGAAACCTAAATTGGTTTTGATGGTGAAAAAGCTAACGACCTCCAGCTTGCAAAGCTGATTAAACTGCTCCATTTACCTAGAAATGCACAGTAACAGTGTTAAAATTATTGTTCAGAACGTAACTGATGATCTGTATAAAATTAAACCAAAACTAATCACCGTCCAGCTCTTTATTGAAAAAAAGTCAGTCATGTAAATTAATTTGAAACTTTCATTCTATCAAAGTGAAGCTATATTACTTAATTAAATAATATATTGTCATCATTGTTTAATAGATATTACCTGCTTCTCATAATACCTGTCTTTGCTCATGGCAAAGAGCGTTTCTGCCCTATTGCCAGAAAAGTGCGAGTTATCTAGGGAAGCGGTAATGAAACAAGATTCCCAGGAGGTGGTGCTGGTGGCTTACAGCAGCTGGGAAGCAAGAGGGAACGTCAGGCACCTCCGGACACCAGTTCCAGTTAGTTCTGGAGGAATGAGAAACTGGGCTGCAAAAGCCACGTGGCCAGAAAGCATCGGGTATATTAAGTACCATGGCAGCAGGGAGGTTAAAAGGGCGATGACTGAATTAGGGAAGTTCTGCTGTTAGTAAGTATATGTAAAAATCCATTAATATCATAGTTTAGAAGTCGTTTCAGAGAATAGCAAACTGCTTGGATTAGATAATGGTTGCACAATTTGCAGTGTTAATGATGATATATATTTCTATATCACAAAATGTATCTTTTTAAAATACTTCTTTGATGCTATTACTATAGTGTTTTTCTGTTGAAAAGGAGTAGCATTTAAATGCCAACTTAATTATATATTAGTGCAATAGATGGTATGAATACTGGTATCATCTAATTGAATTTATAATGCATAGAAAAAAGCAGTGGGAGGTCTGAACTACCATTAAATTACAGATTGCTAATAATGGATATCTGAATTTATACTGGGTGTGAAGTTATCTAGTTACTGTTTGAAGATGGAAAAGTTAAAACTAGTTTGAGTTACGTGTACACTTTAAGTTCTATTCAAGTTAAATTGGTAAACTTATGACGAGACTGATCTCTTGAGCTACCAGGTATAAACAAACAAACAAATCATAGCTCTGAAGTTACTATCATAAAACTTGTTTCATTATTTTGTTGTTTTTTAGTAAAATGTTGTAATTGTGACTTTAACCGTGGATATTTAGAAAATATGAAAGAGTCATCTGATTCGGCCTGATATTTAAAAAACAAGAGTGGAAAATTAGGAAAAAGGAAAGTGGAGTCTGCAAGACACTAGTCAAGTCATAAAGTAAACTTTGACTGTAGCTTGGCTCTGAGTTTATACCCTGAAAAATGTATTTTTTCATAATTGCACCCCTTGATTACAAAAATACAGGAAGTTTATTGCGAGGCTCCTGACCCGTTCAAGCAAGTAATAAAAACTGTAACAGCTCTAAATAAAAGTAATGGAAAGTTTTCATAAGGGAGTACCTCAAAGTTTACGCTTCAAAGAGACTCCCACACCTACTCGACAGGTTTACCAAGCGATCATGTGAAACCACAGAAGGCTAGTTAGGGTTAGATTGGAAAGAAAAATGCACAACACATCTTTGTTTAGCTAAGATGACTGAAATAGTGAGATGAAGTGATTTGGATGAGGTCAGTTGCTAATAGTTTAGAGAGGATTAGAAACAGTATCTGGACCTCAATCTGTTGCTGTAATTATTGAGCTACTTGAGTTCCTTGCAAAAGAACCTAGGTATTAGTATTACAACTCTTGGAATAAACTAAAATATAGACTTGTGAATTCTGTTTAATTGAAGGTTGAAGTGACTCATCTTAAAAAAAAAGCAGAAGAATTTAATGTTTACCAACTGAAAAATGTAGAAGGGGTTAAACCTGGGCTTTATGAAATTGCACTAGCAAATGAAGTAATATGGCTTTTAAATTGTGCAAAATTAAGTGTTCTTAAATAATGAAGAACAAGAACATTAAAAAACCGCAACCCCCCAACCCCCCCAAATTAAAATAAAAAATAAATTAAAAAAAAAAACAAAAAAACTGATGCTCCAACAAGTTTTGATTATAATAAACCCTGTATCTGTTGTGCCAAAATGACAGACTTAGCTAGTAATCAGTTGTTTCTCAATAGGCTGCTATTGCTTGCTTGCTGCTTCTTGCATTTGGGATCTCTAGCACAGTCAGTAAGACATTTGTCAGCTCATATGTTACACTGAGCAATTAGCAGGGAAAGTCTTAAAGGGCTTTTTAATGTCAGTTGGTTTTATGTAGATAAAGCCAATAAGTCTCCTCTTGAGGGAAAAAACCTCAATACATCTACTTGCTATAATTAGTTACTTCTATGGAATGCTTGCCTGCTAGCACAGATAAGACTTACAAAACATGCACTTACATTTTATACAGGGTCAGCAACACAGATTTAATTAAGTTTAGTGATCTAAAAATGTCAATAAAAACATGTACAAGCTACATGCTCAGGAAACATGATTCAATAACTACTGTTTTTGCAGAATCTCTATAGGAAAGTAGCTGTTACTGGGATCATAAACAGGAGAAAAGTTTCTAAGAACAAATATATGGTTATATATAGTGGCAAGCTAGGGACTAAATACAACCTAAGCTGAAAAGAAACATGAAAAGTGAGTCTTCTCCTAGTTAAATGAGAGAAAAATTATTCTTCTCCATTAAGCCAAATTTACTACAAGCAACCTACTTAATGACCTTATTGTTCTATGCTCTTCCACAATCTCCTAAAGTAAAATCTAGCTTCTAAGCTAAGTACAACTCAAGGAATCCTGGTATGTACCCAAACTGTAAATAGTGGCATTAATTTAACTCCTAAATATTTAGTAACACAGGTGAATAATCTTGTAGCATCCTGAAAAGATGCTCGCTCGACACATCTGTCCTACAGATAACACTATCAACTGATGCGTGTATTTTATGTTCAGAAGAAGTAGATGTGATCTGTAAAACAATACCCTAGTTAGTGTCAATTCAGTACAGAAAACAGGACTGAAGATAATGGCATGTTATAAATAATGAATCAGTTACTAAGCTCCTAGCTCAGTTTTGAAGACATAAATGGAAATTGTAAGTAGATTAAAATATTACTGAGTTTGCTAACGTATTTCATGTATTAAACATCAACTGTTATACATGACTGTGGAACTGACGGTGGGGGAAGCAGCAGCTATTTTAACTTTTCTGATTTAGCATGCTATAGCAGGTAATTGACTTGATGGAGTAATCATGTTAATATTTTGAATTTACAATATCTTATATATTTTTCCAAGATATACTCAACTAACTGTCAGGAGGCTTATATGGATTTTTAAATTAAGTGACTGTTATCCTTGTTTTAAAACAAGGGGGTTTAGCTGTGGGTATTTGGAGTGGTTAATCACACAGTGAATGCAGCAGAATCAGGATTAGCACAGATTCCCTTGCTTCCTGTCCCTGTTCTAATCAACTTGACATTCTTGTCCGTCTAGACCATTCTGCACTTAATTTTTAATCTCATTTCTATTGACAAAAGCTACACCCACAGATTTTGGTAAACGAGTAGAAGTAGTACCATCTTGATAAAGTAGTAGAAGTAATGATAATTTTATTGACTTTCTCTGTAGAATTTTACACTATGTGCTTATTTTCCCAGCCCCTTTTATCTTAAGACATCTATTTCTGTCCTGGTTGCTCCAAATAGGATTGTTATCCTTGTATCTACTTACAGTCTGTTGGTTGAATTTAACCTTGCATTACTTGAAGTATGCTTCTTTAAAGGCAGAATTTACTTTAGTATGTTTCTATGCTGTGGCTTTCATTTATGGATGTCACATTAGACATCAGAATAAATCTTCCATACTCAGTGATGTGATCAGAGAAAGTGCAAAACTATATTAAATTTGCAGAACAGATTAAAAATTTAACCTTGCATAAAAGGTAAAAATTATCTCAGGTTTTCTTTTGAGGCAAAGAAAATGGCACATATATGTGCTTGGACTCTCCAATAATTATCAGAACTGCATGGTGAAATGATTCAGCTCATGAATTTTGCTCTTCTTTGTAATATAATTCAGATCTTCACAGGCTGAGGAAATCCATGAGTTCTGGACAGTAACACTGTGAAATCCCTCCATGGGCCTCCTCCCTGGTGCAGGAAATGAAGATGAGTAGAAATTAGAGCAAGCTAAGGAGAAAACAGGAAGTTAGTTTAGCTGATGGCTATTCTATAAGCTCTATAACTTGCTGTGTAGCTCTTGAAATTTGTCAGGTGAGCTCCATAAAATATAAGGAAAGGTTTGTTTGAATAAGAAGATGGTAACTTCGGTGCAGGCAGCTTCAGCAGTCTCTGCTGAAGAAGGGGACTTCTTTGAGGACAGTGGGTAGTGGGATAAACCAGACACAGCATTCTGCTGTCAAAATCAAAACCTCTCCTATAGAGCACTTTTTGTGAGGGGCTGATTGCCCCTCTACTGTGCAGGTTTCCTAGATAATAAATAGCACTCTGTACACTGAAGATTCTCATTTCTACTCTATGTACTTCCTTTGAGCAAGGTGGCATTGTGGCTGGCTGTGAAACCAAGCATATGGGTCCCAGGTGGCTAATAGTGTGGCCAGCAGGTCAATGATGGTGATTCTGCCCCTCTGCTCCACTCTGGTGAGCCTAATGTGAGAGAATCAAATATGAAAATGCAATTGAATGTATGAACCAGATAATGCTGCTATAAACTCTCTGAGTTGGAGAGCAGATGTTAAGGGTGCTCTAGCATCTAGCATGCTCTAGCATCATTCTCTTGCATCTGTCAAGGACTTGTAGAAAGTAGTTAAGGTTCCTCTGAGTATGAGAAATGAAAAGAAAGTGGAAGGCCTTAAATCAAGAGACCTGCCTATACCAAAAGGAAGACCATTTTCTCAGCAGGGTCCCGTGCTGATGGTTTGCCAACTAATATGAACTCAGCAGAATTTGTGAAGAAATTGGGACAAATGTAACTGTAATGAGTGGCATTGCAACACTCATGTCCCAGACCCAAGAAACCTTCTGTTCCAAAACTTGGACACCAGAGGGCATGCACAGCTAATTTACATAGCAAGCAAGGATTATATTGGTAAGATGTAGTGTATTAATAACACAGATAACAATATATGTAAATCTGATGTAATTACGAGCAGAGCTTTGTAAATAACAAATAGGATAAATACTGTGTGAAATTTTCTTGAGGGGTGCTAGCTTTCGTAGATTTTTCAGCTAGCATCCTGCTTTGCACAAACAGGAATAAAACACTGTGCCTCCACTTTGTGTGTTACTGGCTTGTCCTAAGGGTTTGGGGACAAGACAGCACTTGGAGTACTGCAATGAGCGCTGGGAACCCCAGCATAAGAAAGAGATGGGTGTCTTGGAGCGACTCCAGAGGAAGACAAAAAGATGATCAGAGGGTTGGAGCACCTCCTATACGAAAAGAGAGAGACCTGGGGTTGTTCAGCCTAGAGGAGGCTCTAGGGAGACCTTAAAGTAGCCTTACAGTACTGAAAGGAGCCCACAGGAAAGCTGGGGATCAGGGAATGCAGGGATAGGATGAGGTGGAACGGGTTTAAGCTGAAGAAGGGGAGGTATTTAGATGAGCTATCAGGAAGAAATGTTTCCCTGTGAGCGTGGTGGGGCAGTGGCACAGGTTACTCAGAGAAGTGTTGGCTGCCCCATCCCTGGAGGTGTTCAAGGCCAGGTTGGATGGGGCTTTGAGCCCCCTGATCCGGTGGAAGGTGCCTCTGCCCACGGCAGGGGGTGGAATCTTTTCAAGTCCCTTCCAGCCATTCCGGGGTCCTGTAGCGGTTGGACCTCCGCCCTTCTGGGGGCGGCTGGAGGCTGAGCTGCGAACTTTATTGCCTTCCCTTTCTTTTCAGACCGCTTCCCGCAGTCTTTGAGCAGACAATCTTCCGCACTACCACCGAAGGAACCACTGCAGTGACCAACGCGAGGAGGCTGCGGCCGCAGCGCCCCCTGCCCTGCCTCGTGGGCGGCGGCGCGGAACTCGGAGCAGCTCTCGCGAGGGTTGGGTTGGGGCGGGGCCGCGGAGGCGAGTTTGAACCGGGGCCGCGGGCGGCGCCGGCGCGAAGGTAGCGGTGAGGAGGGCGGCGGCGATACCGGCACCGTGAGGGACGGGGCGGCTGTCGCTGGCTCCGTGGGGCGGCTCGAGGGGCTGGACGGCGGCTCCGTGGCCCCAGAAGGGCGTTGTCGGCGGGCGGGGTCTCGGGGCGGCCCCTGTTCTCCCGTCGCTGCCCCTCCCTTTCGGCCCTCGCTGCCGTTAAGCAGCGCGCTCAGGGGCGCTCGCCTGGCCCTGAGTCCCCGCCGGTGCCGCTCTGCCGAGGCTCGCGTGAGGAGCCCGTGCTGCAGCCGAGAGCTCTGAGGTGACTGACAGGCCGCGCTGCTGTCCGGTTTGCTTAGATCGAGTCCAGGGACGCCACGGAGGTGATCTGAGGGCTGCGGTGGTACAGCCTGGAGAAGAGAAGGCTCCGGGGAGACCTCAGAGCAGCCTCCCAAGACTGAAAGAGGCTCCAGGAAGGCTGGGGAGGGGCTCTGGATCTGGGAGTGCAGGGATAGGATCAGGGGGAAGGATTTTCGACTAAAAGAGGGGAGATTGAGATGAGATCTTAGGAAGAAATATTTTTCTGTGAGGGTGGGGAGGCCCTGGCGCAGGATGACCAGAGAAGTGGTGGCTGCCCCATCCCTGGAGGTGTTCAAGGCCAGACTGGATGGGGCTTTGAGCCCCCTGATCCAGTGGAAGGTGCCCCTGCCCATGACGGGATTGGAACTGGATGGGCTTCGTCACTGTCCGCTCAGGAATGTGTTTGTGGAAGGAGATTAGCTCTGAAAATGTTTCAGCTTCAGCATGGTACGTGAAGAAATGCGCTTAAGTAACTGAAGTGAACTAAAGGAAATACCTGGTTTTAGGGAGAGAAGCTGTATTGTTAATGATGCTGGTGATCAGAAAACCGTAGGCACTCAGGAATAGGTCAGAACATAGGCAGCTGTTGCATATGGCCCTCAGGAATAGTAGTTTAAGTTAACAGTTACAGAGAAGGAGAAGACTTGCTTGCATGCCAGGGGAGTACTTTTTTTACCTCCTATACTGTTATTTTTATCAAGGAGTACTTAAGTATTTGAATAATCAAGGTCTGGGCTCTCAGTACAGAATCGGTCATAAAGTATTTGAAGATGATTAGCCAAAAGTGATTAACTCTTATAACTCTGTGTGATACATGGAGACCAATTTCTTTTATCTCTTCTCCTACCTGCTCATGTTACTACCTATTGATTTATTTTAAAACATTCTTCTCAGTGCAGTTTACTTAATTTCATGTATAATATTAAATTGTGAGCTGTTACTTCTATGTGTAATAATACGAGTTTATGAACAAAGTACTTGGACTTGTCTGATAAACTTCATCCAGCACTGACAATGAAAAGTTGAGGATATCTGTGCTGCAAAAGTTATACTTGCAGTATTCCCTAATAATTGGCAAGAAACGTGTGAATAGGAGAGCTTCTCTTTTCCTCAGTGAAATTTTGCAAAAAAAATAAAACCCAAGTTCTGTTTTAGTATTATCCAGTAAATGATTTTTTAAGAGCTCAAAGATCTTATATGTGAAACTGGAGGAGAGCATGCAAAAGAGATGGAAGAATTAGGAGGGTGCATGACAAAAGCATCCCCAAACAACTCTTAAAAATTCATTGTGTGCTGTAAAAGGGTGGCGCTGGGTGTAGCCTGTTTATTTTCCCCACAGGCCAATGTGTCCTTTGGCAACATGGCCTGATCTGGCTGCTTCTAAACTATCTGACAACTGCCTCAGCTGAGATTTAAGTAAGATTTGCATTTCTGTGGTGTTTTAGCTTGTGATGTGCGTCTTTATGAGACAGCTCAGGGGTTCAGCCTTTTCAGACAGGGACTGCTCTGAAGGACTGTGCTGTAATGGCAGCTTACACTCAGCTGGACTGGATAACTGTTGCCTTTTTTTTCTTTTAAAGGTGAAGTATGAAAATAAAGTCAAGAAAGACTTAAATGGACTTCTGAGGGTGAGTTTAAAATGTTACTCTAATTTAGTAAGCAAGGAACAATCAAATTGCTCTGTTGCCTGTATATATATATACATATATATATGTTGTCATTTGGTCAGGAAATACAGCTCTTACTTAAATTCTGTTTGCAAAAGTCAATGTGGATTAATTCATCCCTTTTACTAATGTATGTTAAGGGTTGTTTCCTATGTGCTTTTATGTTCTAAACTCTTACTGTTAAACGTTTTGTTGTTAAATTGTACACAGTGTATGAGTGATAATGTTGAATCTTAGTTATAGTTATGCAAAATTCCTGTCGTTCACTGGCTTATTGTAGCATAAATGTGCAAGGCAAGCATGACAATGGTTGGATGTGAAAAACTGAACTTTCAGAGCCTGGCTGGATAAAGTCTTTTTGTAATGTTTTAAACTTGAACAGCAACAAGTGATGGAAAATATGAAAAACCGAAGCTGGTAATTTATACCTTGTATTTCTGAAAGAAATTAGCACAGTTTTGGCATGATGTATTTTTGCCCATTAAAGTTATTCTTTCATTTGTTTGGTTTGGGAAGCAGGGTAACCCCACTCGTGTTGAATGAAAGTTATAAAAAAAAATAAATGAAGGCATTACCTTACATTAATGACTCTTAAAAATCATCTGTCCTTTGCTGAGCCATGAAATTAACTCTTAAGATCAGCATCTTGCTAACATTCATAAGGATAATACATATGCCAGTAAGATATGGCAGCAACTAAATGGTTTGAGTAAAAAGAAAAAGCACATAATAAGATCTTCATTGAAAAATTACTTTAACCTTGTAATTATATAAAAATCTAGGAACAATTGCTTTGAAAAATCAACTGTAGGTTATTTTTGGTGTTTGTATATCGTTTTTACTGCATATTTTCTGAGAGAACTCTTGGCTTATGTTATTCAGAAGCCTGAGTTGCTTAGCAATGTCCGAATAGGATTTATTTGCAGGGTGCTGTTTCAGTGGATTTGGGAACAAGCAGTCACACAAGCTTATGGTGTTTGTTTTTTATTTTTCAATATATTTTGTTTGTTTGGATTTACTTTGACTAACTTCTTGCAAGATTCACTTTTACTTGTGTCTTCTGTTGTGAAATGAAGATAGAAATGGATGAATTTTGGAAACACGTGACAAAGGCGTGATTAAGCAATAGGTTATCTGCAGTCCCAAAAGACTCCATTAAGCTCTTAAGAGAAGAAAATAAAAATCCCTGTTAAAATTACGTATATTTTAACAGAGTTTCTATTTTTGACTGTTTATTTCATCTACTTTTATCTATTTCTGTATCCCACGTAATGTTATTAGGTATAAACTAATACAGCTGCATACATGATTTTTGTGTTGTGTGCCCAAGTAATGTTGTAGGTACTGTGGCTTTATTTATAATACCACAGAAAATATTGTCAGCCATATGCCTAAAAGTGTTTTTACAAGGTTATTTCCTAGTCTTCTCTTGCATGTGCCAAGACAGTTACATACTGAACTAGCTCTGATTCTAGCGTACTACGAAGCCACGCTGCGGATGCAGGAGTTGTTTCACTGTGTGCTATCATTTAAGACATAGTCAGGTATAAGATGTTAACCAAATTTATGGAGAAATATTTTAGTGGTGTGTTTGTTCATGAGCTATCTTTATTTTGTCTTGTATTAATGCAAAAATATATCCTTGTATCCTGTTCGAGAAAGGAAATACAATAACTTCCTTCAGATTAACTACTGTCACTTACTCCAATATATTTTTTAATAATTTTGTATTTACAGTGTTAAAGTACCAAAAGGAAGAAAAATGGAGACGGAGACCATTTTAAGTCTTAGACAACAACTCAAGGAAGCAGAGAATGAGCGAAGAAAGGCAGCGCAATATGGTTTGCATTTATTGGAGTCCCAGAGTGAAGTTCAAAATCAGTTGGATCAAACACGCCGTGAATTGACAGAGAAAACTGAGGTGATTTTTTGAACTTGGAGTAAAAAAAAAATAAAATCAAGAACTTTGTTTTATTTTAACTGTTTTCTGAATGTCACAGGTGTTCTAAATGCCTTTTAGAGTGTGTGTTAATTTTAGTGAACTAGTTCAGTTTAAGTCTTTGTAGAGAGGGTGTTTTATCTCTGCTTTAAGATATTGAGAATAATTTTATCTAACTGGGACAGGGTTTCATAACTGATTATGCATCAAGTGTTCACTACTGTGTAGGATTAATTGCTTTTAATGTAAAATGAATACTAAGTACTAAAGGTTTTTTAGAGCATGTGTTTCGGGTATGTCTAGCAATTCATTAATGTTATGCTCTCTCTGCAAGCTTTGCTTAAAGGTGTAAAAAGAACACTAGCAGCAAGACTGTAAAAATTGATTTCTTCTGTTGTGAGGTTTTTAAGTTGTTGTTTTTTTAAATACCAGGGGTTACTGAATTTATTAGTACCTTTCTTGGCAACTCAGAAAACTGAGTAGTGTAGTGTTAAAATGTAGAGGTGTTATTTAGACAACCAGTTTTATTAGTAATTGTGCAATAAAATTCCAATCAGGAAAATCTCTTCCGCGTTTCATAAACACTTTGATTTTCATGTTTGTTTCTTGTCAGTCAGTCCATGCTTCAGTTGTACCATTTTTCTTCATTTTCTGTTTCTAGCTGTGTGTTGGTCCCCTCTCTTGTGATAGAGCTAAAATGTTCATAGTTTTGTAGTTTTTTGGTTTGGATTTCTTTTTACCAACTGGAGAGTTGTAGCACCCTGCTATTCTGAGTGAACCCTAGCTTATTTTGATCAGTTTGCTGTTGGGAAGCTTAGTGCAAGAGAGGCAGCTGGAAGGCACGAATGATAAGGAAGACAAGGCAAGGCAGGATCATCCTTTTCTGCAGGCAAGCTGAGATGGCAGCTACTGTGTTGTCAAGCTGCACATCGTGTGTTATAGGCTGGAACTAAGTTGTGAGCTCAACTTCTGTGAGCCAGAACAGTTAGGAACTTCGATTCCAAGGACAAGTGGGATGGAATTGTGTGTTTTCGTACAGTAGAATAACATATTGTGTGGGAACCATGGTTATACAGCAGGTTCTTTTGAGCTTTTGAATCTCTTGTTCTCTTCTTTGGAATTTTGAGAGTCAAAGCAATTACTGTGAACACAAGTGTTAAGTTTTTACAGGAGGCACAAGAGTCATTTTGAAAAAATCCGCTTACATGTCTGTAAAGGTCTTTAGGCACATTGTGCTAAGTTTTTACATTTCTTGAGTCTGGTCAGCAGTGTGCTTTCAAACCTTTTCTGTGCACTGTCCTTGTCTTTGGGTATATTGTCTGTATATTTGAGAGCTAAGCCAGTCCTTGATAAGCTGGTGTCTGGGCTACAGAGGTCCATCATACCAGCTTTTAGTTTAGAGTTTGGTATTTATCTTTTATGCTTCCAGGACTCTCCTTTTTGTTTTCTTTTCTTCTTCCTTAATTGCTAGCTGAATGGAAGACTATGAAGAAGCTATCTTTTATAATTAGCAAACACATGCAATTGACCGTAGAGGGAAGCTGATTAAAAAGTCATTCTTCAGTCTGGAAGGTTTGATGGCATTTATTACAAAACAGTAGACAATTTTGATGCCTTTGCCAAACATGAAACCCAGCTGCTCTGCAGTGGGGGAACACTTGATGGACTGTAACCATTTTTAACACCATTGGGTTCCATGGCGGTACAAGACTCAATGAATTTCTTTGTTATGCTTCCCAAAAAGATGCACATATTCGTTATGTTGAGTGCCAAGAAATATACAGTTTCCAGGACGAGGAGAATGTTGCATAACCAAGTAAGTCATAAAATTTCAGAGCAGGGTTTTTTTGTTCTTTTTTTTTTAAAAAAAATAAATCAAAGATTGAACCAGCTACAAGTTTGGGCATTCAGTCTCCTGGTTCTGAGCCTGTGTTTAGAACGTTGCTCCCCAAGCATTTGAGTATTACATCTAGATTTATCTGTATCTTATTTGTTTCAGAAATTTGAACAAGAGAAATACACTCTTCAGAGAGAAATTGAACTCAAAAATCGGATGTTGGAAAGCTTGAATTTTGAGTGCGATTCCCTTAAGCAACAGCAAAACATGCAACTGGATAAACAGAAAGAACAGCTTGCCAGAGTCCATGGACAGGAAATCAATGACCTTAAGAACAAGGTTTGGCAACTTACGTGCAGCTAAAATATTGCTTGTAACATTTAACATTAAGTGTTTAACATTATTGCACACTTATTACCGAAATAAATATGATAGTTTTAATTTGTATGAGCTTGTTTAGTTGTTTTTTAAAAAACCTGCATAGTTACATTGTGAGTTATTTGAAATTTCACAGCTTATTTGTAAGTTTACTCTGAAGGTGTAGTTCTAAGACATTTTCTGTAATTAGAACAGAGTCAAAATTATTGTGTTTTATTACTGTCAAATGGTACTACTTAGTTGTCAACTATTTTTAAGTTGGAGAACCTGAAAGCAGAACTAGATGAAACTCGACTCTCTGAGAAACAATTAAGACACAAAGTGGATCATCAGAAGGAAATAATTGCCACCAAATCTGAAGAACTGCGTATGATGTCTGAACGTGTACATGAGACCATGTCTTCAGAAATGCTTAATCTCCAGATTGAACTCACTGAACTGGAAAGCATGAAGGTGTGTGACAGTACTGGAGTTGTTAGGGATGTTGGCTAATTGGAGATAAAATTGAGCAAAAGGATGTTTTTTGTTTTTAGATGTGTTGTGTGTATTGGTACCGTATGATTGACTTTTTATGAAGAAAATCTGCACAGAAAAAATAATAGTCTGTAACTACACTTTAATACAACCTCTTATTCAAGATAATATTTTGTATTAAAAGTAATCACTACAAACAAACCTATTTTGGTTTACGTGGACCTGCTTGTCTTCAAATTGTTTTACAAGGTTTTTGTTTTATTTGTTTTTTTTGTTTAGGCCAATGTTGAAGAAAAGCTGAATGAACTGCAGTACAGTAAGGAACAGTTAGAACTTGTAAACAGTAACTTACGTAATCAGCTGGAGCGTCTGCAGGGAGAAAATGAAGAGAGGGAGAAAGAAGTTGTTTCTTACTGTAATGCATTAGAGGTATTACCTTAATTTTACTTAACAGTGGTAGACAATCCTTGGATTCACATGGTGTGGTGCTAGCTTTCCAGTGAAGTCAGATGAATTTTAAGTTAGGAGTTCTGAAGAAGGAAGGAGAAAGAAAAGGTGGAGACAGGAAGAAAGGATACTGGCTAGTCGTGTTTGGTATTGCCTGTTGGTAAATGCTCTCTATACTGGCATTTTTCTGTCGAAGGATGTGTATGGAGATCCTTTGTATTGCAGTACTCTGCCTCATAACAGGACCTTCTCATGTGTCATTGATACAGTTCTCCTTTTTATTTCAGGTTCCTACTGAATGCCTTGGAAATTTTTTACTGGGGAGTAGAGAGTTAGTAACTAAATAGCATAACTAGGTGATTAGTCTCAATGCCATTAATCCAATTGATAAACAACATTTTCTTTTAAAGGTTTTAGTTACACTAGTTCTGAAGAGCAAGTGTAATATTAGGCTTTTGAGTGAAACAATGTGTAGTCTCTCACTGACGAGAACTGTGTGCACAGTTAATTACTGCATTACAAGATAGTCTCTACTAAAGGCGTAGTTTTATCTCTTTTTCATTTCCTATCTGATCGTATGTGCAGTACATCAGATGCTTAAATGACTAATACCCTATTTGCTTTAATCTAGAAAGCTCGTGAAGCTAATCAGGAGCTTCAGCTTCAGCTGGATCAAGCAGTGCAGCAATCTTTGGACCCTACGAGTAAAGGCAATTCTCTCTTTGCGGAGGTACATTTATGCCACAGATACCTGAGAATATTCAGAGAAGAAAATAAATACTTCATAAGCTTTATTTCTTACATTGTTCTGAAACTATTAGGGTATCTGTACTTTATCTGGCCAGTATGAATCTCTGTTCCTCAAATACTTCAGTGTTGAACTGTTAAGGAGCTGACCTATGGAAAACAATTTTGATATATGCTTTGAAGGTATAAACTTAATGTAATCATTTAAAGACAGAAGATGGGACGGAGTGTTCATGGTAGTTCTATCTACAGCTGTCTGATCTAAGTAGCTTTGCTCAGATGTTAAGCCTTCTTAATGCAGCAGGTAGTATGGGAAATACTCAAAGATGCTGTTAAATGCTGTCTTTTAAATGCGTGCTGAAAATGGCTGGATGTTTGAGCATTTGGGAGGGTTTCTAAAATAGTTTTTGATTAAGTGTTCAGCCACTTTTAAATGTGTGGGAAGTTACGTTGTTTTCTGACAACACTGAGGGAACGGGTTAAATTGGTACATGGTATATATATATTTTAAACTACTTTTTTCTGATGTCGATGGACAAAAGTATTCTACGGCAACACTGAAGCATGTGAAATGTTACTTGATTTTGATATCAAAAGAATACCTGTTGGGCTTCAGCTGCTACAGCATTCTCTATTCAATTTTCTCTCAGAGGTAATGACAGTTGTGCATATTTTCAAGTGCTGTTGCTGGAAAAGTAATATTTGCAGAGCCCATGTTAATTGTTAGGTAACACGTCCTTGTAAGACTCATCCAAGTGACAAGTATTATGATTTTCATAGTAATAATTGTTAACAATGTTCTGTAGGTGGAGGACCGTAGGGCAGAAATGGAACGACAGCTGATCAGTGTGAAAGTAAAATATCAGTCACTACAAAAACAGCATGCATTCACTAGAGAACAATTGCAAAGAATGAAGGTATGACTGTTATGTAATACTCCAGGGTGTCCTTGGGGTCTGATAAGGGAATACAGTAGTATCCAGACTAGGGAATGTGATTATCTTGGAAGTGTGATACAGTAGTCTGGGGGGAGAGAGATGGCAGAAAAAAGCAAGTGAGATGTCATTGTGCAATTTGACTTGCATGCTAATCAGCATTTTCCTGTTGTTACTAGTGATACTGCCTTATCCTAGAAATCATAAGTTATGCTGAAGGCGCTTACTTTGTTAGTAGTGAAGTGGATAAAAGTTAAACACAGCTCCCATCAAACTCGTTTGTGTTGATAGTTGCTTTTTCTTATTTAATTCTCATACTATATGAACATTTATTTATGTATTAACTGTGCTTCTCAGGAACACATGTAAAGAAAAGGACAGGCTTGCACTCTGTCCTCTGATCACGCTGCTTCCTCTTCCCCTCTTGGTTACTTTCTTTTTTTTTATGTTTTTTCATATTTTTCCTGCTTCTCCCTGTCCTTAGTGCAAGAAAAAATCATAACTCTTGTCCTAAGTGTTTCATTTAGACTGCCCTTCCATGGCATAGGAGATGGTTGGTTAATACTGTTGAGAAATAGTTAGCAGAAGTTGATTTGCAAGATAATGTAAAGAGGATGCTGCAAAACTGCCAACTGTTTTCATGTTAGTTTTCTTGATTTTCCAACACAAAAGTGTATCCTTATGCTTTGATCAAATACTTGATCCTGCAATGTGAGGAGAGTGCTTAAACATCAAGAGTAGTGGTAGTAACACTGAAGATAACAGGTTTGAGTTACGTAGCTTTTGTGTACAAGTAGGTTGAAAATAATTGAAACAACGTTCTTAAAGGACAAGAAAAGAACTACTGATGCAGCAAAGGACTTCTCTTTTACTGATATCTGACCCAGAGAGGTACAGATTTGAGTGAGTAAAATGATGGAACAGGATCGGTTTCTTCAGAAACTTTCCCCTTCTAGTATGAGGGTCAGTCATACCACTAGAGTGGTATAAGAAACACTGCAACTACTGAATATTTTCACCAAGAACTGAGGCAAACTGGGGATAGGGAGTTTGTTAGGACAGCTGTTTTGCTTAAATTGCTATTTTAGATCCTTGTTAGGGTCCTCTCTGCTTTCTGTTGCATTGTGATGCTCTGTTAAAGCTCAGTCTATGGTTAACTGACCTCTTTGTTCAGGAGCTGATTCCACCGGTGTAGTTAACTGTTGTAGCTTTAGTTGTCAAATGCCTGAATGTGGCATTTAGGGATGACTACTTAAGGTTTGACTCCTGGACAGGATAAAAGTGATACTTTTGTGGAAGTTTTATCATGTTTGATGTATTTTTTGCAGCCCACAGGATCCGTTCCAGTTTCTTAGTGTTTCTGTTATTTGTTTTTATGTAGATTAACTGCAGTTTGCAATTCTGACAGTTAGCAAGTGGGCTTTTAAGTGGAAGGGGAGAAGGTTCGGTGTCTGCGTGCTTGGGGAAATGTAAGGCTAGTTTTAGTCAGCTAGTGGGGGTTACAAGTTTGCCTCCCTTAGGTCCTGTAGAGCAATGAGAAGGAGGTAATGGAATCTTTCTTTAGCTATCATTGGGGTACAGAATCATCAGTATCCTTTATTTGATCTTGTAGATTCTGTAAGGTAAATGCTCTTCTCTCTTTCTCTGCTAATCTGTAGTCTAATTTGTTTCAGTTCATCCTTTCTCTGTGATGTCTCCAAGTGTCCTACGGTGTTACCTTGTCTATACTGACTGGACTAGTCAAAATGCTAACCCCATGTTAATTCTCACCATTACTGCATTTCGTATTGTTTCTCTAGTTGTTTTAATGTCTAATGAATCACTTCTAACTGAAAGTGTGAAGACCCTGGTGCTAAGATTATGTTAACAGCATCAGAAAAATCTGCTATAAACACGAGTTTTCTTTGATAAACTTCCCCTTTTGTAATGTCAGACAATGTTCCTTTACTTGAAAGGATGCATTTCACTGAAGTAGCAGAAGAAGCTGAAATTCTTCAATTAATTATTACAGAAGGCAAACTTAATGTTATCTGTAATCAAAACTGCAAAAAATAGAGTTTTTAAAATTGTCGGTCAAGTAGGGTGTTGTTTCCTCATTGGGAAGTTCGCAGTAGATGCATTTTTAGCTCTGATAAGCAAGCCTTGACTGTAGTTTGGTGTGTCCTTGACAGTATATTTATAAGTTTCTTATTATGGAGAAAGATAATATACCTCAGGACTGCTCTGGTCTGTAAATTTTCAACTGTCCTGAAGATTTTTAGTGTCCACCTATGATGGTAATTGTGAAGACTGTTGTGAAGACTACTGAATTTAAGCATCCAGTGTGTTTTTATGTTCAGGATTAGAATTACAAGGCTTGAGTATCTGAACTGTTGTTGGCAAGAGGCTGAGTTGTTCAGTCATTTAACCCAGTATTTGTTGTAAGGATTTTTTTCCCTTTTTTCCAGCTGCAGATGGCCACACTGCTGCAGCTGAAAGGCTCTCAGGCAGAATTCGAGCAGCTGGAACGCTTACAGTCAATATTAGAACAAAAGAATGGTGAGATAGAAGAACTTCTTATTAAAGTGAGGCAGCTAGAAAAATTTAAGGTATGTGGTCTGCGATTAAGTGGAAAAGTTATAATCAGAAGCTAAAACATAAGAATAATATGAATTATGAAAACTATCTGAAGTCCATGCTCAGGTTTGACAAGGGATCCAAAGACTACTCGTACCTTCAGTTGACCTCTGATTTACTGCTGTAGAACGTGTACTTCTGAAGTTCAGAGAAGCAGGAAGTTCTACATCGCTCAGCCCCTAGTTTGGAGCAGGTCTTTTCTGCATTCCTCTGTAGCACCTTTGCATTTTATGTAGTTAACTGTAGTGTATAAATTAAATTTCTTGGTCAAAGTTCACCAAGTTATGATGTCTGAATTTTTCTCTTGGAAGACAACCATTTCTCATTCGTAGAGTGTATGATTAGGCTTTACCACTTTTTAGTTTCTCAGCTAGATTTTATTTCTTAAGTATTTATTTCCTTAATGTGTCTTAACTTCGCTTTTGAAGCATGTTCTTCTTTAGAAAAGCTGAATTGCTAAATCATTCATGTAAATTAGTTTTTTTCAGTGCTCTCACGCGACTTGAGAGCATCTTGTGTGTATTTTGGAGGGTGAGAAATCCACGGGAACAGCTGTATGCACTATTGTGATGTTACTCATATTTGTGTGTATACAGAGTGAAAAACTGCAGCCTTTCTTGCTTTCTTGCACACAGACTTGACTGACCCTTTCTTACCATGGCTTTGAAATGTAAACTTAGGTCTATTAGCTTACGCGTGAGGATTATGCTTTCCAGGATAGTGTCCTGTGTTCTGCATTTAACCTGAATGGCATAAAGCTAGGCTTAACCCATTTCAGTAGGCAGCTTGGTTGCTTTACCAGTTTTGTCGTGTATGAGCTTGATCAGTATTTATTTTTTGTCTCTATGCCATAGATAAGTAGTGTCAGGAAATGAAATGATTGATTGAAATTGCCGCCAAAACCAGCCTGCGAGATACATGGGAGTGTATTAAGTCAGAGTATGCATGTTCAGAAAGAAACACAAAATTCCCACAAAGTCACATGTTACTGGTATATTTTATAGAAAGTTTATTGCATTTATGGCATCTTTACTATGAACAAAATTCCTCATTTAAAAGAAGTAATTGGTTTTGAGATTTTGGTTGTTGATTAACGTGGGTTGTATTTCTTCCCTTTCAAGTAAAGGCTGAAACAAATTCCCTGTGGATCAAATAGCATGTGTTTTCAACTAGAAAGGAAAATAACTATTCTGCAAATCTGTCTGAAAACCTTCTAGAGTTGAGAACTTGCTTTTTTGTTTCTTTTGTCAAATGAGAGAGAACTGTCAGTTTCAGTGGCATTTGACATTTATAATAAAGGAAGTACTCTGTGCAACTGAGTTCTTGTATGTTTAAAAGCCCCTGTGATGAGGCTTTTCTATAGAACTGTATGGAAAAATTCACCTGAAGACTAAGCTAACGTGCTGCTGAAAGTTTACTGTTTGACATCCTGAGACTTTTCCTTTATCAGGCTTTATATGAGAACGTGGAAGAATCTAAAGCTAGTAGTAGCTCAAAAGGAGAGGCTGAAGATGGTTACTATGTGGATTTACTGCAAATGAAACTTGACAACTCAAAGTAAGTACTTGATGATCTGAGGCTGGAAGTTGATTGCAGTCTGGTTATCTTCTAGCTACTTGTTTTTAGTCTTCCTTTTTTTTTGTTTCTTTTTGTATGTAGTCCATTGACCAACTCCATGTGCAAATATGCTCCTGGCTTCTTTTTCTTATGCTAGACTGACAGTTTGTTGCAAAAGATAGCAGCAGAACTATCTTATTGTTGCTTTCTACTAGAAATACTTTTAATAATCCCAGATACAGCTTAAAACCCAAATAGATAAACCTGTAGGTGAAATGTGTGGAGCTTCTATAACTCTATGGACTGCGTATATATTGTCCTCTAAAAAAGAGCCAGTTAATAATACTTGAAATGTGTTATTGGACTGCTTAGTTGAGGTGTAAATTTGTTTTTTTTGGCTAGTGGATTCTATATCTATTAATCAGAAAGTCCATTGTGTTTGACCTCACGACTGTTTTAAGCCCTTAGATGAAAGTACTGTACTTACAGCAGGAGGCAATGGTCTGCTGTGTGAATTCCTGAGAAGTCTTGTCACCTCAGTGTTGTTGCTGTTATGAGAAATCGGTGTGATTCAACTACCCTAGGATTGCTGAGGAGTGGTGTTTCAGTGCTTATGGTGTGGAACATAATGGTCTCTGAAAGAGAGGAAAGGACACACACTGAGCAGTAACATAATTATTTCAGTGTTGGACACTTAGCGTAACACCTTTGTGTAAAGCTTGTATTGTCAGTTATAGAATCACAGAATCATTTATGCTGTAAAAGATGTTTAAGGTAGAAATAGTTATAATAATTTATACACAGGCTTTGTTTTTAACAAGCATTATACCTCTGCTAAACTCGCTGCTCTGTGTCAAGTTGAAGTGAAAACTTTCATTGTACTGAAAGAGGTCTCTTTCATGTGTTACTAGTGTTATAAATACAAATTTTATGTGAGGTGAATGAATGCTTCGTTGTCTTTATTTACTGCTTTACTAAAAAAAGCCCCAACAAAAAAACAACAAGAAAAAAACAACCAGTTCTGAGTGACTGTATAAATTTTCTTTCCCACCTTAGCAAGGAAACGGAAACCTTGAAAAATGAACTATCCTTGCAGAGGATGAAAGCTCTGTATGAGAGCCAAAGGGTTCTGGAAGTTGAAAGGAAACTCTTCATAAATGAGAGGCGTTTGCAAGCTTGTCAGAGTGAGAATATGAACTTGAGAGTTATGCTGGATGAGCTAAAACTGAAATATGAACCTGAAGGTAAATTCTATTTTTTTCATGTGGGGGAAAAATAAATATCTGATTTTCTCGGCCTTCACAAGTTGAAAGACATGTAACAGGAAGATTAGGTCCAGATAAAAACTAATATTTAAATGGATGCTTTTTGTTAACACCCTGGTCCAAAATCTGTTGAACTGAAATAGCAAACCTCTTCCTTTCTGGGGGACCTTACTTCAAAATGTGTAATGTAAACTTTAGAAGACTAAGGAGCGCAAATTATAGTGTTTGGAGGCTTCAGAGTACATAGCTAGATAGCCATAGTGAAGTAAGTGGGGAAAAGATTTTCAGATGGTGCTTTTCCTAATAGTATCTATGATGAGAAGTTAACAGCTTTCTGAATGTAGGCAGCTGAGGAGAGCTCTCTAATATGTGCAAAGTGTTTAGAGGAGCAACTATATACTGCCTGAAATTAATAGGGATTGACAACAGAGTCCCACCTGAAAAATAGCTAATTCCTGGGAACATGCAGAAACAAGGGTATTTTAGCCTGTGGAAGGTGAATGGGGAACCAGATAGGCGAATGGGTTTGGTGCTTCACTGTACTCAGAGGGATTTAATGTAAAACCTTAGTTGTGGACACTTACCGCATCAGCCTCCAACGTGGAAACAACGTAATTGAACATATTCGTGTGCTTCAGAGCATCTAATGAAAAGCCTTTTTACCAAAGGGAGACTGGATGGTGGGAAAGAGATTTTTGTCTTTTTCAAGCTAATTTCTATTGGGATGCTTACTTACTGATAAGAAATTATATGAAAGAACATTCTTTAAGGGAAGAGAATTATCTATTAAGAATAATTCGAAGGTCATTAGTCATGTGGAATGTTCTTCCTTAGTTTTATTATGGACATGTTGGTGGACACGTTAACTCCAGCTTCACTTGTGTACAAAAAGTATATTCTTTTCTTAGAATTGTTTACAGGCACTAAAACGAAAAAGAAAAGTGAGAAGATTCCAGTGGCCAGTACTTGTGAGTACTTGGACAGCAAAAATACTTCAGCAAAAGAAACCGGTCTCACTCAATTGCCAAGTAAGGAAGAAACAAAAATGACTACCAGGAACTTGGAGCAAAGTGCTGCTTCGCCAAAAAAACACGCTCTTGAAGCCCCACCAATAAACATAGCTCTTCAAGCAGTGCAAAAAGGAGTTGAACCCGAAAGAGACAAAAAGAGAGCTAAAATTAAAGATGAGATTCACGATGCCTTTACTTCATGTAGCAGAAGTGGAAATAATTCCTTGACTTCAGCTGCCCCCAGGTCAGTGTCAGCTTCTGTCTATGGTCAAGGCAATCAGCACAGACCTGCATCTCTCTTCTTTCGCTGCATGAACTGTGCTATCCACTTCTTTATCTATTTCCTCAGTGTTGCATGCAGTGTAATTCCTCAGCTCCAGCTGCCTACGTTGAACCTCTCAAAAACTTTTAGAAAGACTAAAATGATGACTAATGACAAAGACTCTTGAAATTGTAACAATCTTTGAAATAACTTTCCCAGTACTTGAAAAATGTGTAAGGTGTGCGGATAGCATGACACTTCTCTCCGTTTGCTCTAACTGCACAGACTGACTGTGTTCTTGGTCCTCTCAAAACTACCACACAACTGCATTACATACCAAAGTAGCAAAGACAATAGGTATCATGCTTCAGTTTCATATCTATTTTCAGCCCTCATCAAATACCAGATTTAGCTAAAAGCCTAAAAATTATTTAAGTAACCTCAATTAGATGAACAGAACATGTGTTGTACAAAAGACAGTAGACAATTAATTACACTATTTGTGTTCTTGGACAACTGACTTGCTAATCTGGATGCATGATAGCTGGAAGCACAACTGCTAACCTAAGACAGAGGTTTTTTTACCCTGAACTGAGGATTTAAATTACTTCTTGATAGTTGGTAAAGTAACTTAGTACAGTGATTACCCCAGAATTTTTGTCTAGGTAAAAGAAATGCTGACTTGTTTTTTCCAGCAGATGCATAATCTTAGTAAACACATGTTGGGATCTTCTGGGAAGCAAAAAGAATCTTGGACAGTCTGGATGTTTTGAACTTATAACTTGTTAATGTCTGCTAGAAAAAATATTTTATTGAATCTAGAATGACAGCAGCTTTATCCTTGTCCATGGAGGAAGGCCTAACACGTGGAAATCTGTGCAGTGTATTCAAAATTAGCGGCATTCACAAGTAATTGGGTTGATGTTTTTACTATCACATCAGTTATTTGTGGTTGCATTGGAATGCATGCAGTTAACAGATTTAAAGTGACCAAATAGTATGATTTTCTGAGCTAGTCTGGAAAGAACATGGCAGAAATACCAGCGTTGGTAGCTGTGTGCTGAGTAGGAGAGTTGAGGGAGGTCAAACATGGGTGGTGGAAGTTGGGAGGAAAGGTTGGATGATTTAGTGATGATACTGTGTTTTGAAGGCGTCTTGTACACATAGAGGAACAGATAATGTGTAACCTGACTGTGAGATGTTTAATTTATTTCCTTCTGTGCCTTTTGGAAAGGAAGATACAGTGTCTGCTAGCAGGAAATTGTTTGAAACAGTTCATGTGAACTGAAGGAGCGAACCTGCTGGAGAGGGGGTGAGGAGAGGGAATTATTTGATGAGGTTGATCTATGGAAACAGTAGATGGAAAAACGGAAGTCATAGTTCAGAGGGAGGTTTCTAATCTTGCACCCACTGCTGTTGATTCAAATAAGGACAAAAACCTAAATCAGTAGATAAGAAAAAACAAAACCCACCAACACAATCGCAACCAAAAAAGTCACAAAACTCTATATAAACTTTAAAATTTTCTTTGGTGGTGGTGTGAGCCTGCAAAGGCAAATCCAGACAGAAGGTTCTGTTCACATTTCCAGTTGTGGTAATGAGCTACTAAATCCCCAATTAATGATGTGGTTAAGGTAACCCTGATCTGTTATGATTTACTATGAAATAGGAAGTCATGATAAAATCTGAGTGTTTCAGAGGTTGAATTTCTAGACAATAGATGCTCTGGACTCTGATGGATCTGACCAAACGCTACATAGGAACCCAGCTGAATGCAAAGGATTATGTATACCAAACCTACATCATTTGGACTTGGTATGAACAGGAACAGAAAATCCCTACAGCCGCTTGACTCGGCTGAAGATCTGGATAACCAGCATTCCCTTTGGGGTTTTAGGCATGGTGTTTGTTTTCAGGAAGAAAAGCTCCATCTGATCTGAGTAGCTGAACTTCCTTAAACAGCTGGGACGAACTCTCATTATGTCTTATTTCTGGAGCCTACCAAGTCAAGGCTGGATAGAATCATGTCATAGTTTCACAAGTGTTTTTAACTGCCATCTCCTCTTTCTGAACCATCCGTTTCTTTGTGCAAACACAATGAGATATGACAGTGTTACAAGGGTGGTCTGTGAGCTGGTTTGGTGTGAGGATGGTGATGAGTTAACTTGGACTGACTGCTTTTGCTTCCTCTCTTAAAGAGAATGAGGGAGAAAGTAAGATGGAAAAAACTTGTGGGTTGAGATAAAGACAGATCAGTTAGTCATGGGCAAAACAGGCTTGACTTGGGGAAGATTAATTCATTGCCAATTAAAAATAGTGGGACAGCAAGAAAGAGAATCACCTTCCCCCTGTTGTTTGAATCTTCAGGCATTTCTGAGTACCCCACTGCCGTAAAATAAGCTTACTAACATGAAATGGCTCATTCATTTCATCTTCATAGATCAGTGTCAGTCCTCTGCTAAATTACTGTACGTATTTATTAACACAGTTCTGGTCTGAGGAAGTTAGCTTACTTTATACTGACTTGCATAAATATTTTTGTGTGCATTCAAAGCATAAAAAGATGTTTTACTCTCTTGAAATAATGAATTCTAATAACTGTTTAGTTTTATCAAACAGTGTGATGGTTCTACTGAATTTGATTTCCAGACTTCTTACACTATAGAGTAACAGAATTACACAAAATATTTCTCTTTTACAGTGTTAAGTCCAGTTGTGCTGCTTTGGAACATACTCTAAATCAATTAGGTTTTTATTTGGCCTTTTGGTTTATTTGACTTGCTTAGTTCTGTGTTTTTATAGGGAATCTATGGTACAAATTTTGGCTACAAGACCAATGTTTTTGGTGGCCTTGGACAGAGACTGTTTGAAGACAGAATAATGGAGGGTGAAGTGAAGGGAATCTGCTGTAGGAACAAATGCAGAAGCATAAGCTGTCCATCTCCAATTACAGCTGCTAGGGAAGCATAGACTGCACTGCAGACTAAACACTAACCAGAAGGTGGTTACTAGGAATATACTTTTACTTCCTGAGTAATTGGTCCTTGTAACTGCAGTTATTTGGGAATTTGCACGTAGCAGCACACTTGAAACAGAGGGAAGCTGGGGGAAAGCTCACTGTGGTCAAAAAAGGTTAGTCTTCAGAATTAGAGGTGTGGGCCTAGTGCAGAGCACGTGGTGGAACAAACACACTGACCTAGGGGGGATGGACAGCTAAGTGTGTTTCTCTTTGGTCTGTTGAGACAGTACTGATAATAAATAATATGCAGATTGCTTGAGATGCCTAAGAAAAATTTATCTGATATATTTGTGTGTAATGATAGGCTCAGGGGTGGAGGGGAATCTGTAGCTAAATTTCCCCAAACTCTTTTGTAGTCCTCACTTTCAGCTGTATCTCTGTATTGCAAATAAATCTCTGACAAGTGGGTAGCAGTTATTTTTGCTTGAAAAACTCATTAGAAGCAGCTTTAGACTGTTGTGGGTTGCTCACTGGTGGCTCTTGAGACCACTAGAAATCCCCAAGGTCCCTAGAGAGCTCTGTTATCAGATGTGCTGATGAATCAGCATAGAATTTTTGTGATGTAGAGTGATGCTTAATTTGGAACTTCCATTGTCCGTAATTTGGTTTGCTGTGCAAATAATACATGTGTAATAGTTGATTGGTTGTGGGTGATTTGGTTGAGTCAATTATACTATTTATCAATTTGTTCTAATGACACATTTGTATGTTTATTAAGTAATTCTTAAATAATCAAGATGCTGATGGTGCTCAATGTCTAAATCTCATTTTTTAACTTACCTTACCTTACAGCAATGGGGCAGCTGTGTTTCAATGTTCGTTCATAGCAGAAGGGAAACATATCACTGCACAGATGGTGTAATTTAGGGCCTGAAAATAAGTTTTCTTCCAACAACTTCTTAGATATTCAGATATTAAGATGAAGGCAGTAGTAGTACAGATGTAGGTTGGAAAGTAGTGTATTGCTCTAAGTGTAGTCCCTTTTTTGGTGGTTTTAGAGCAAAATGCTTGACTTCACTTTTGTTGCTAGGACTTGTTGCTTGGAGTTGTGCTTTTGTGGGCTTTGTCTCCTTTATGTGCATGGCATGGCCACGTATTTTCAAGGCTGATCCTAACCAGGTAACACATTCAATTATCTTCTTTTACCAAACACTTTATCAGATAAGGGGTAGAGGCTGTGCTTTGTGATGACATGTGTATAGGACTGATAAAAATGTTTTTAAGTCTCATGTTATTCTTAAGTACTGCTTGCTCTGTCTTTCCATATGGATGGTCTTGTATGTCAGTTGTCTTTCTCATCTTGCTTAAAACTCTTAATTTAGCCCGTTTTTTTATTAGCTAAATATGTATTTAGAATGGTTGCTTTGCCTGTAGGTTAACAGCTGAATGCAGATTTGAAACTACGGAAAAAGAAGATACGAAAGAAAATAATTTCACGACTGAGAAGAGAACACAAGAGAAAAAATATACAACATTGTATGTATCTTGTAAGCCAACTTCAGAAACACAATGTGCTCAGCAATAAAACTTAATGTTTCTGGAAGGAATCTGAACAATTTGGAGTCCTGCTTCAGCAGGAAGTACTGAGTAAACTTAAGTCACACGTAAACGTACAGGTTCCTAACAGTATTGTATTGCCTTGTTGTGTGAAGTGTGATCACGTTAGTGAGAGTTGCACTCCTGATATCTGAGCTTCCCACAAGGCACCTCTTCAATTCCTTGGCAATGTGACCTGAAGCATTGCCTTTTCTTGAATGGTGGCTTAGTCTCCAACTGTGTTAATCTCTCTTTGTTTGAAGCACAGTGCCATTCTGAAAGCTAAGTAGTTGCTACAGAAGTTTGATGACGCAGTAAGACAGGGGTCAACCCTAAGCAAGAGGGATGAGACGGTGCTGATGCAAAGCTGAAGCAGGTTATTTGTTCCTGAATTGCTTCTGGTTCCTGGATTTGGAATTCTTAACATTTTTTCCCCAGTGCGTAATTGTTAACTTTCAGGCTGACCTGAGTGCAAAAGTGCATGTGAATCTTTTTATAAATTTGAGGGCTATTATTCTTTTGAAACTATGAATTCTTGTATTTGTATTAATAATTTAAATAAACTGTTCTTTCTCATCCTTTCTGAAGCATAGTCTATATTGCATCTGAGAGAAAACAGTTCTCTAAAGCTGCCACCTATTTTATTTGAGAGGTGAGGTATTTTGTAGAAAGGATTTGGTTTAAAAAAAGTACCACTCAATAAAAGCTAAGAAATAGTAAAGCATGTGCTGTGTGTTTTGGTGTTTTTGTGAGACTTGGGAGACAAACCCTGACTATCTGATGATGCTCCATACAGAATAATTCTGAGAACAGTTAAGCTAGTTCTGTTGATATTTTTGTTCCCCCCTTCAGCATGCCTATGGATGTTTAAGATTAGTTCATTTGACTTCTTATACCAGGGCTTGAGCTGCCCCTAGTGAATGGGTTACCACCTTCACTGAGAGAGATGGCTTAGTTAGGAAGAGTCCTAAGAGAGCTTTTGCCTTTTTAAATCCATTACGAAAAAAATACCTTCAACCCTGTGGGTTTGAGATTTGATCTCCTGGACGTTGATATCTGTTGGTACTTTGGATCTAAGACTCTTAACATGCCTCTGTTTAAACATGCAATTTCAGCTCATGTCAGGTACTGCTGGTCAGCACCAAGAGACACTAAGGGTAAACATGGTACATAAAAAATTCTTGTTGTACCCTAGCTGTGGTTAAAGCACAGTTGGATTTGGCAGCCTGCACTGCTGTAGTGATGCTGACTGTAATTTTCCTTCCACCTCCAGAACACTTTCAAAAAATGTACAAGTGAATTGTAGGAATGCAGTACCCTGAGTGGAGTCTTCTTTGGAAGAAGCAACAGTTTTTGTTACAGGTTTGTTGGGAGAGGAAGGTGTTCTCTTGTGTAAGACTTTGTAGGTGGCTTTTGGAGAGATGTCTAAGTGCATGTGCCTGTGTGAGACTGCTGAATGTACTTGTTGAAGACAACTGCTTGGGTCAGCTTGCTTACAGTTGTGCCAGTTCAGAAGGGGTGACTGTGCACCTGAGTGACTTTCGCTGGTCATTCACCTATCTCAATAAACATGGTACTGTAGCATTTTGAGTGTCAACAAAAGTGGCTGAAGATGTAATAAACAGCAATGAGCAGATGTAGTTTGTCACTTCCAGTGCAGGTTGAACTCATCTGTCCATTTCTACATTGCTGCATTTAGGCACAGCCTGGTGGCTGTTGCTGGTATTGTTGAACAAATCAGTCAGATTCTGGGAGGCACAGGTGTAACTGCATCACTTCATCAACCCAAGAGATGTACTATCTGTCCAAAACATTCAGTTTCTTATCGATGAAGTCTGTTTAAACTGAGACTATCTTAGTTTTTGTTAAATGTTAAGATATTCTATGATAGTACAAGAAGCTAACAGCTATTCATGAAATAGTTCTTAAGTGATTTGACTGCATATATGAACTTAAATAATATGATTTGAAGAAATGATGCTTGTCATGGTACAAAATGTTAGAAGAAAGCCTTTTTTATGCAAATGATGGAAGTTAGCTTTGTTCACTGTGTGCTGAGATGCAAATAGTGTGACTTAAGTACGTAATTGTCTTAGTTAGAGGAGAACCGTGAGTAACTTGACATTGGATGCATGTACTTCTACCAAGACAATTACTTATGTGAAGCTACTTTGTGTGTGGAATTTATATAATTTTTTAAATGGAAAACAACTTGTTAATTAATGCTATAAACAAAACTAGGATGTCATTTCAACAAAGAAATAAAACTGATTAGGGATATCTACCCCCTAAAACTACTGTTTTACCTGTACTGCTGTGGTTTACTTGGAGCAGATGATCTTTATTGTCTATGCATGCTTAAAAATCTTTTGCAGAAGTAAAGCTAGCAGGTGAAAGATGTCTGGAATTGCAGCTTTTGTTGAACATGTAACATACTTGTAGTGTTGCCCTTCGAGTGGGTGAAAATGTGTATCTTATTTCCTTGTGTCTTGTTTTATCAGTTGCTTTTGTGCAACTGTGCTCATCGATCGTGGCATATAGCAGAGTTGAGAGCCAGTTAAATGTTACTGTTGTGCTCTGTTTAAATTCATCTACGTAATGGAAGTTACAGTACATGAAAATTGATAGTCAGCATTTGACAAGACCTTGATTTCTGGAATTGATGGCAGCATTAGAGGAAGCAAGAGTTCTCTCTCTTCTTTCTCCACCTACCCCCAGCGCTCCAAGAGGTAAGTTCTACCCATAGATTTCCTAGGCAGGAAATGTCCAGCCTTCGGGGAGGCAGGGAGTTTACTACTCGTCTGTAAAGACTTTCAGCCTAGAAAAAGACTTAAGGAAAAAATGGTAAAGATGATGAGGGTGGCAAATTGTTCTGTTCATATATTTTCTGTGGAATAGTAATGTGGAATTTTGATTACGCAAATAAACCAACAAATATTTGTAATAAAAACCTCCAGTGACAAAGGATGTGACACACACCAACGAGGTAGCCAATAGTTCTAATCCTATAGGATTTTATGGTTATTATGTATGCTTTACTCTGGATGCATTTTTCTCTGAAAGCTGAAATAAGATGTCTCTGTTCCCACCCTTTGTTAGAAATTACCAGGACTCCTTCATCCATGGTCTGATGAGATCATCTTAGCCAGTTTATGGGACTGTGGTAGTAAGCACTTAGCAGCTTGTGAGTTACAAAACCATGTTGAAAGCGTGGCAGGAGGAAGCACCAGCAGATTGGTGCAATGCTGAGAGCTGGCTGTGGGCAAAGGGGGCAGGTGGGGAGTATCAGTGATTTCAGGAGCTTTAGTTCTCAAGTCAGGGCACTTGTGGGGAGTTGGGATGTAAGAAGGGGAGGGCGGTGAGCTGGGAGGTGGGCAGAGAGCTACATTCAAAGGTACAGTGGTATTTAGAGTTCTTGTACTCTGCAGTCATCTCTGAGATGGAAGAGATTCAGAGCGTGAGGTAAGTATTGGAAACTGGATGCAAGTTTAGAGGTGATATTTCTGTATATTATTTCTTTGCATCATTTATTTTTCAAAATATACCAGTGTTGCATTAATTAGGTTTATTAGACCTACATGATGAAGTATGTTTTTAAATGAGTTCTAGGAAGGAACCATATTGCTCAAGCCTTGTATTACAGGGAAACATAATGAGGCAGAGCAATGTAGAGTAAGAACAGAAATGCAAGTCATAACCTCTAGGCCAAAGAGTGAGTGGGAGGGCTGACGTGCTGCAGCAGGCGTTCCGAGGTGCAAGGCAGTTATTGCTGGTTGGAAAATGTATGGACAGTTGAGAGCTGGTTCCAACCTCAATCTTTTTTTGATGCACAAACAATATAAATTGGATGTTCCATGGAAGAGAGAGATTTAGGACTTGGATAAAGCTGACTGCCTGACAATGGAAATAATCTGAGTTGCTCAGAATCTAGCTTACTTTAATAATCAGAACATGAATTCCAACAGAATATAACCAGCTAAATCCTTTTGCTAAGCTAAGATGTAGATGTGGTTAATATTGAGGCAAATCAAGCAAACGTGTGATTAATTTGAGGTATTTTTTCTCCACAAGTAGGTACAGAATTCCATATGCAGTGAGACCTACTGGCACTCTGTGCCTCACGATTGCTGGTTCAAGTCAAGAACTGACATGGTGCATCATCAGAAATGTCCTGATGGGTGTAGCACAACACTGCTGTACAGTTCGATAAACGATTGCCAAGCTGCAATGCAGTATCCAGGGGCCAGGATTGTCTTGTGACTTGGTTGTACTGAGCACGAGATAAAGGAACAGTGAATCTTGTAAAGCATTTAGTTTGGGTTTTATTTTTTTTACATTCCAAACTATAAATACAGAACATGCACAAAGGTGACACACTTGTCTTCAGTGTGTTGTCCTTAATCCAAATTACAATCAGCTTGGCTTGATCCTTGTACAACCCAAACGTGATCATGTTACCTCACACAGCAGCCCTTGTGCAAGTAAAGATTGTAAGTATACAATAAATGGATTTTTAACTTTTGTCCTGGCAAGAAGTCTTTCAGGAAGTGTGGCTTCGTTTAGAGAAAAGGTGCAACTCTTAGTTTTCAGTCCACAGGTAAAATGACAAAAATAAATAGGAATGAGTATGGTTTGAATTGTTGTGTCTTTGTCTTCGCTTCTGCTATGGGAGAGGTAGTCTGTGAAAAACAGATTCCAGTTGCAGGACAGGTTATAATGAAGTAGTTTTTAAGATGTAGTATCTTGTGGAACTGAATACTTCAAACCTGGTTTTGGTGTAATTTAGGCAATGGGGCCCCTTGGCTCTCCAGAATGAGCTGAGCCGTGTTGACAGGATGCTGCGGTAGCCGAGCTTCACACCCAGTAGCCTTCCAGCTTGGATCTCAGGGCAAGGGGTGGTGCAGGAGAATACTGGGGTGGGTTTGCTCCATTTTGGCTGCTTGTGTGTCACAGCTGGCATGGTGCAACAGAAACACCCAGTCTGGGATTCCCCTCCCCCATGACACTACAGTATCTCGAGCTGAGAAAAGAGGAAGGAAGCTCAGAACAGCAGCAAATCTCGCGGAACCCTTGCAGCTGCCTCTGCCTGCCAGCCCTGGTGGTGGCAGCTGGGAAACGGGGCTTGTTTCCTGTGCCTTTGTGGATTACACATCTTGGAGCCTGTGTCCTGTCAGTCCTGGTTTCCTTGGCACTGGGCATCCTCAGAGCCCAACGGATTCCTGTGCGATGGCGAGATGGCAGAAGACAGAGCAGAGGAACGGCGTGGGTATGTAACTTAGTAAACTGGCATTTGAGTTTGATCTTCCTGACTTCTGAACAGGATGTGGGCAGGTGTTTTCTCTAGGGTGATGAGTTAACACCCTCTACTTTACCATGGTAGCTTAATGGAAATAGTCAATTTTGTACAAGGTTCTCATCTTATAAACAGAATGACAACAGGTGCACAAGTGTCAGCTTGGGAGATGTCACCCTTCCACCCCATCACATTCCATCACCCTTCTGAAATCTTGAACTCTCACAGTAATGCAGCTTTTCCTGCCTCAGTATTTTAGACATAGGTTGATTAACTAAGTAGTACAGTGTATCATAAATAGCAGCTGAAAATCATGGGGAACAAATGTAGGGGAAGGGGAATCATACAGTTGCTTCTGAGACTGTCACTTGAGGTTCGTGTTGCAGAAAAACCTGTGTGAGAGTTGGTGAGTAATGCTTAGAAGTACTCAAAAGTCATATTTCAATATCAGTTTTTCTTAAAATGAATGATGTGAACTTGCACAAAGGACTCAATTGCTGTTTTTTAAAAAAATTAAAAATTAGGAATCAGAGTTAAATACTTGAAAGAAATGTCCTGCTGAATGTAACGCTTGCTCTCAGTACAGGAAATAGTGAATCATGTACTTCTTCTGGTTTGTTTTACCTACTCATGCACAGTAATTAACCTGGCATCCCCAAATTCTTCTAAAAGTCTCTTTTTTTTTTTTTAAGAAGGCCATAATATTTTGTCATATGCATTAAAACAGAAGAACAGCTTACCCACTGGCTTCATGAAATAAAATTAATCATGGAGGAATAGAATAGGAAGGCATTCTTTTCTTCTTATGAACTTCCATGTGCAGCAGCGACAGAGTTGTGAAATAGAAGTAGCCAATTCTGGTGGCAGTTTATATTACAAAATAAAGGGTGTAAATATTTTCTACTTTAAATAGTAGGAAATACTTTAATTTTTGCAGTTGTTTAGAAAGCTGTTGATTTGGAAGAATGACTGGATTTGTTGGATGTGCTTTCTGTATCCCTGTACTGGTGATGGGTGTTGTGTTGCCTATAGATAAACGTGTAAGTTACTAATGTGTTACGCACAGATGTTATAAAGAAAACTTCACTTGTAGCAGCTTTTTACAGGGAGCATTTTAGGTCAGGGTGAGTTTAACGTAATTACAAAAATGCTTGCTGTTCTTGCACTCTAATTTTGAACTTTCTGGGACCCAAATAAGCTGATGACTTGTTAAGTGTGATATAGGCAAGTGATTTATTTCGCACGTGCCCCTGCAGTGGACCAGCCTGCTGGGTTTGACCCTGCCTGTTCCCTGAAGAGGCCCTCAGCTGTGACCTATCTGTGTCTCATTTGTTCAACAGTCTCTGCTGTGCATTGGTTAAGGTTTTGCCTGTTTGTAACTCCATAGCCATACACTCACCAACTATACAGAAAGCTGCTGTGACGTGCTGTAGTCTCTATGCTATTTGAAAAGTACAGCAAATCATATATGATAAAAACCATCTTGAGAAGTGTGTTACTTCATAAACTAATTACAATCCAGTGAAGCTTGTTTTTATGGCTCTACAAGGCTTTGTGATTGAAAGATTTACTGTGCTCTGACTTGAAATACAATATGCAGGTTTGTATTGCAGTGGCCTTTTCTACCTCAGATCTAAGAATTTACATTTCAAAATAGTAAGTTTTTAATTGAATCATTTATCACTAACATTTTGGTTTAGTGCATAAAAGGAAAGCAAATAATAGGAAACAACATTTAATGTCAGTAGTTGAATACCATTAGCTTTAACAGAGAGAACACAAATTCAGGTGCTTTTGAAAACTCAGGACTAGGATTTATCTGATCTGGCTGTGGACCAGTGCTCTTGCTCTTCAAATACTGTCAGCTCTAACAACTGTATCACTCATTTCACAGTGAGTATGTGCGTTACATAGCTCAAAGTGTGATATCAGTACAATCACTGCTACATTCAGGTGGTGCTGCTTTCTGGAATGTGGTCTGTTGGGGACATTGCTTCTTCTTTTGCCCATGTCCCTAGTAATACCTGTCTCCTGCAGTCAGGTCATTTGGGTTTACAACAGAGACTGGAGTTCTTGAAAAATAAGAAGCCTGATTATTACAACTGCTCATGCGCTGAAGACACGTTTGGATCACCCATGTTAGTCAATTCATGAAATACTCTGCCTCTGTTGTACCATGTGGATGAGGAGTCCTGAGTCTTGGGAAGTTTCCAGGTGCCAACACAATCATCTAACTTGTGGACAGATATTTGCTGGCTTTTAAAATTAATTTCCTGCTACAGATTAAGAAAAAGCCAGTTAGCACTCAACCTGCTGTTGAGATTAGCTCAAAGAAATAAACGGCCACTGTTGTACTCAAACAAATCTGCAGACAGCAAGAGTAATGATAAGGGATTATCAAGTGCACCAAATAGGAAATGCTGCAGTTGGTTATCTGTGTCTTCAACTTTGGTAGAGTTGAGCAGATGACAAATCCAAGGTTTGATAAATTTGTCATCTGCTTTTAAATGCTACCTAAGTGTTTTTTAAAAAGTGCTTATCAAAGCTTTGATAGATTTCCTTTAAATAGGTAAATGAAGTGATATATCCAGTTTATGCAGCAGCAGATGGACTTCTGCTTTACACTCTGATAATCCTCAAAGCTGATACTTTTTCTTTTGTATGTGTTAAAAAAAACCCAAGTACACCTGGCTTGCCAAAAAGTGACTTGCTCAAGGATAAAGACTGTACAACCTTGCCCGTGCAGGACTAATAGACCAAAAGAGATTAGGCTTACTCTTCATAGATATGATTCCTTAACTTCTATTGCTGTGAGGCTTCAGGTAAATACATTTAGTCTGTAGTGTTAGTGGCTGGCAGATATCAGATCTTAATCTGATCTCTGACACAAACCATTTCAAAGCCTGAAAACAGCAGTAGCTCTACGACATTATTATGTGTACTTTGAATATACATTCCCTCTACTGCAGTTACCACAGCTGTAAAGGATTATTGCACTGCTCTACAAGTAGTTTTGGATGTGTCCTCCATGCATGTTGAACTACTCCTTGAGGAAGGGTAGGTATGACTCTGCTTTCCAATGGATGGTCAAAACAGAATATCACAATTTAAGGTCTCAAATGTGTTGCTGGGGAGAAGGGACACTGCAGACCTGGTGGTATTCCTGTGCCCTGGGCTTGCTACCCTGCTGCTCCAGGCTACAACCACGTAGTACTGCCTTGCTCTTTCTCACCTTACCCCAAGTAAGACCATTTCCTGGGTTAAAGAAAGGTTATCTGTTAAATATTGTATTATAAGGCTTTTTGTGGTCTTTTCACATAGGAGTATAACTGTAGCAATGTCTGTGACTTAATCTGTTGCAAAGTGAAATAGGGAAAATGAGTGCAATAATCAAACTTTCCAACAGTAATAGAATACTACTTATATAGGTGTTCATGTGTGTAACTTTCTCTGTAGGTCATCTTCAGTAGGGACTGTTCCATCTCTGCTTTTGCATAATTGCTTTATGTTAACAGATAACTATAAATTCAGTAAAATATAGCTCACACCCAGGAGTTCCTTTTCTTAGCTAAGCTGTTGGTACACAGTCGGTTGTATTTTCCTTTATTTATCTTTAAAATTAAATGTGTTTGTTTCCTCATTATATATATTAGTAACAATAGTGGGAGGATCTTTCACCCGGAATCACTTCAAAAAACAAAGGAAAAAAAATCCCCAGCAACACCCCTGCATACTGCCCCCTTCCCCACCCTTTCCTCCTGTTCCCCACCCTCTATAAAACCACTCACAATAAGGATTTAGTTTTGGAAGTTGTTCAAAGAGGGTTTTTTTTTTGCAATTAATAAAATTATGCTCTAACACTCTTTTCCCCTCAAAGTTTCAATTGCTAAACTTGAACTACAGGAAACTCATGGACTGTTGAAGGCTGGAATATGCAATATTGACAGCTACTGTCACTATAGTGCTTTTTGAATTTAATGCCTGTTGTAAGTGTATCACTTGTTTCAGGAAAATCAAGGAATAAGGGCAATTTGAGTCTGCTGAGACATAAGGTCTGTGGAAGTTGACAAGCTGTTGGAGTAGTACAGATGGGAAGTTTTTTGACCTTAGGGGTCTATTATGTCTTCTGTGTTTTCAGAAGTCTTTGTTTTCGAGTCTGAGGTGTTATTGTCATGATGAATTTCCAAGTCACAGCAGAAGTGTGCCCGATGCCTTCGGTTTCCACTGATGAGCAGAGTTTCAGTTTGAGTGTGTTTAGCCCAACCTTCGGATGAGCAGAATAGGTTTGGAAGACCTCAAAGTCCCAGCAGGGGTTCCTGGTTGTGCTAGAATGCAGGCTGTGTGCCCACCTGTGGATCTTACATGATTAAATCAGATATTCCAGGTAGCTGATGTGCAGCTTTACACTTGGAAACCATATTCCTGATTTTAGACGTGCAGCTTGTTCTTTAGTCTTAAATCATTCCCAGTGTAAATGTGTGCTGCTTTTGGGGGTGGTCCAAGACAGAGAAGTCATGGTAGGGTAGTGGGTTTGGAATATGGTTTCCTAGTCACGGTGCAAGACATAGATAGTGTTTGTTTCCTCAAGGTCTGAGCAGATTTCAGTCAGGTTTGTGAAAAAGTTAACGAGCTGATGAATTATGCTGTCATACTAAATGCATGGATCAGATTTACTCCTGCACTGCTGAATCTGGAAACGGGTGTTTGTTGGCTTGAAGCCTAAGCTGGAGGGAGGAGAGGACCGTGTGACTTCATTGAAACTGTAGAAGAGCATTGCTCAGCCTGCCTGCCAAGGGCAGTGGCTGATTGTGTCTGCTGAAGACCTGGGAAAGTTATCTTACATCTGTGTGAAATCTGTGTAGATTGAGCTGTAAAGGAGGCACAGCTTTGTTCAGGGTAGGTTACCTACATCATGAAACACAGTTCCTGAATCCAACAGGCTGCTCTAGCTGCTTGGGAGTCTGCAGCAGTTTGGTGAAGTACAGCTCTCTAAAAGGGCAAACTGCAGTAAAATGTAGAGTTGTGTATTTTGTTCTTCATAAAATACTTCTAATAAAAATGACCATGCTACTATTTTCTGTGAAAAGGTAAGCAATATCTTCATGTAAATAGTGGAGACTGCTAGAACTTCCCTGTTCTTATACTGGTTTTACTGTGTTTAAGAAGCAAAACAAGCATCTCAAGTCAGCTAAAAACTCCATCTGGCCTCAAGGTTAAGCATGTGAAGAAACCTACATTTAATTTTTAACTGAGATTTAACTGAGAACTGATGAGTTACTCTTTGCTAAACATAATTTGCAATAAATTAAATAAGCCCCTAAGCATCCTTGAGCTGTGGTGCACGTCTCTGACCTGCAAAACAGTCATTAGAACTGCATCTGTGTCATGTTCATTATAGCACACATGCTTGGAGAGATTTAAGGGCAGATCCTTAACTCAGAATACTCAAAAACAAATTTTGTAGGGGTTTTTTTTCCCAAATGTTAAGAAATCCTGTTAGAACTGCGTAATATTTTCACACTAGGTCTGTCAGTGTCCTTGCTGAGTAATTTTGCCTTGTTTTCATGAGAAGAAAATGGGAACTGAACACCAAGAATTGATCTGTAAGGAAAGAAGGTGCTACTTCTACATTACTGCTCATAAAAGTAGAGATGTAATATATAAAAAAATAAAATGGAACAGGATTCTTGCTGAGGCTGTTCATTAGAAATTGTTTCATTATGCAAAACACTTCATGAGTTATTACATAGAAATCATTCCAGGTATTCCTCCTGTTACAGTAAATTGAAATTAAGAGCTGGTTCAGCAAAGCTTTACCTTGGAAATATTTTCAAATTCTATTTAAGTGAAAGGGTGGAAAATAGCCAAGGAAACCTTTCAGCTCATTTCCTGAGGGAGTTAAAACAAACACCTGGAATCTAAGGGGGTTTTGCATTGGTTGTTTGGTTTTCTGTATGTTATGTTTGTATGTCCTGCTATAAAATTACCACTGAGGTTATGGTGAGCTCTAAAAGATGGAGTTCATTCTTTGCTGATCCATGGGGAAATTTGCTGACTGTGCTCTCCATGAACTCTGAAGTCCATATTCAGGAATGCTGTCTGAAGGTTTTGGAGTTCCTGGGCATTTCTGGTGCTGTTGTGGGAGAATCTGACAGCATCTGTGTCTATACACTATGGAGAGGAACACCTTGGCCTGATGCTGGCTGCTGGGGAGGGCACGTGCTGCCCGGATCTCTCCCATGACATCAGTTGCCTCTGAGGTCAGTATTGGCTACTGAGATTTAGAATGAGTGCTGGGGTCCTCATGCAGGCTGCTTTGTGTCTTGAATATACTCCTTTTGTGGTTATGGCTGGGATAGAGGATGCCAGGGAGCAGTGTGGTAGAAACAGTAATTTGAAGGAGCCTTTATTTCTACTGCCCAAGAGTTTATTCTAAATTAAAAAACCTCTTGTGAATATCCCATCAAAAAAAGCTGTAAGCCCATACAGGATTTTCATACACTCTTGGGAGAACAAAATAAATTAAATACATATTTGTGTGCACAAACCCACAGAGTCCTGAAGATCTCAGAGAATGGAGGAAAGGGAACCCTCCTCTTGGCTGGTGAACTCTGTGGTGAGGCTCATAATACAAGAGGGTCACAGTTTGTAAGGGAAATTATATCAGTTACAGCTGGCAGAAGATATAATTGGATGTAATAGTGAATTTTCATTCACAGTTAATAATTCAAAAATGAGCAGATGTGATAATTAAGCTGTCTGGTGCTGTAGATAATAGATCTGGGTGAAGCTAATGGTATGGAGTTGTTTGCTTACAGAGTTTGTTCTGATGGTATATGGGAGATTATTTCTCATCATCAAATGTCTGGATAGGTCTATAGCTTAAAACTCTGTAAAGGAATTTGTTAAACTCATCCTATCAAACAATTCAAATTGTACAGTAAAAGCTCTCATTAAGTTTCCACTTACTCATTTAGAAAAGTCTTAGCTGATGTAACCACTTCCTTTGTCAGTTTGTTACTGCACTTTTCAGTGTATTAATTGCTGTTAAAGGAAGGTTTTAAGAGAGCAAACCCAATATGACTGATTAATTTGTATCTGTATTCTAGACAAATACAACTGAGCAGAGCAGTGCATACCTTGAAATGTAAAGGATGTGTTTGTCAACAGTAATCTGAATCTATATCCACATTTCAGGAAGACAGTAAGAGCACACATACACCACCCCCCAAACACCCTGGTGGAAACTTGTCTTTAAATGTCTCAGTAACTCAGGGGAGTTCTTTGCCATCTTGTATTTCTTGAAATCTATGCCAAGACTAATGAAACAAAGCAAGTCAGAACATAACTACAAATCTACTGTACATGTCTACTACTTCAATTCAGTAGAATAATTTTGGTCCAATAAGCCTCTTAATTAAATCATATGTGAAAGTCTTTCTAATTTCTATTGTAAAAATGTAATGAATATAAAGATGGAAAAAGAAACAAGCAACACAACTTACAGAATACTTGAAAAACTGAAAAGGACGTATCTGTTTAGCCCTACACTCCTGCTTTAGGCATTTTCATGGAAGGAAATTTAGTTTAAGACTTAAAACATAATTTTCAGGAGAAGGCCTAAGCAAAATATATCACTAGTATACTTTTTGGCATAGCAGAAATGAACATCCTGCTGTAGAAGCCTGGAGGGGGGATCATGAGGAATGTAGGAAGGTAGGTTCAGCTTTCCAGATCAGTTATACCTTAGTCAGAAATACTACCAGTTAGGATGCTCTGTGCATGTGGATGGATTGGGGCACTGTCATAAGAGGAGGAAGAAAGCCCTGCTGGCTGCTATCTTTACTGCTCACTAGAGCTCATGGTTAGCAGCTCGGATGCTGTTCCTACTTGTACAGATTAATTGTTATTCCAGGCTTATATATTTTAATCCATTTCCCTGTGTGATGCAAGCTTCAATTACCATTTCTACTCTGTATTGCAATCATAAAAAGTCTATAACCAAGCCTCAGAAGAAAAAGTGTACAGAAAAAAATGCTTACCATAGCAGCCCACATCCTGTAGCCCTAGAATGGAAGAACTGGTAAAGAAGACCATATTCTTGATTTCTCTCTGAAACTTAGCTGTTTGTTAACCACATATAGATAAACTTCTGAATAGAACACTTTTAAAATCTACTTCACCTGTGTGCTTTACAGAGTGATCAGAGAGCTACGAAGCTTTCTACTGGTTCCATATACAACAGTTTCATGCTAAGATGAAGCATCTAAATCTAGGAAATAATTTAGTAAATTCAGTTCCTCTGTGTGTCTCTCTACCCCTTTTTACCAGTGCAGCCGTGAAGTTTTGTGAACTGTGCACTTAAACTCTTAGTCAGATGAGCAGACAAACTATTCTCCAGCACAATGAACCTGTACTCATTGAAGACCTGCATTTACATAAGTGCTCTTAAATCCTGTGCAGAGCAGTTGTTATGAACAGCTTGTTTTCATGTAGATGCTGGGGATGTTTTTATTTTTTTCAGCACTGGCCATTTTCAACACCTTCACATTGCCATAAGAGAAGATGTTGATAGTAACGTGAAGCTTCTTGACAGAATTATGGTTCTGTTTGTCCATTGTAGTGTGTTTATCCTAGTATCAGAATTTTAATAAGCATGTGTATTTTTCAGTGTGACTGTAGTGCATGGCTGTATTGAAACCCAGTATTTTCATCCTTTAATTTTCCAGCTATATACAACTTCAAAGGCACAGGAACACCACAACTCCCTCTACAGATTGGTGATGTGGTCCATATCCTGGAGTCCAGTGAAGGTAAGTCAGTTGTCTTCAGGCTACAAGTCTCTGTGTGAATAACTGAATCCTTTTACATCATAGCAATTCCTTCTCTTACACAAGTAGTTGTCTAATGCTCTTATTTGTATTGTTGGTCATGTTTCGAGGAAGAAACTATTCATTTTTAGAGAGCCAAAATCAGAAATGTTCCAGTACCTGTGTTTTATTTGGGAAGCCGTTACCAAATGAGGAAGTTATCAGCATGGATGTATAGTTTGAAGTTTGTGCCAGCTTGTAACATACCTGGTGGAAGTTACACTAGATTTGATTGAAGTTTTAATGGAGTACTTTTTTTGCCTCTAAACTACTTTTTCCTAGGACACATTGAGCACCCCAGTCATCCCGTAGTACAAGAGAGCAATCTGGTATGTTCAAGGAGTCTAAGTCAACCTGATAGAAACATCTCTGAAATCCACCCAGCTTACTGAATGTGCCAAATAGCACGAATCCAAGTCAAGTCATGCATGAGAGATGGCCAATATGCTGATCCAAACTCATGTAGTGGATACGTGGAGACATCAGACCAACCCTCATACGCGTAAAATCAATACGAGCAGTGGAACAATGAGTGAACATAAAATTTTATACGTTTGTGAAGCTGAGTTCATTGTTGATAGTTCAGTGATAGTGTATTACTCCCTATTGATTTGATCTGTACCTTCACAATCTGACTGAATTCTCTCCCAAGTCTGCCAGAGCTGCATAAGTTTTATTAGTATAAAACAAGGGCACAACTAACTGAACAGTTACATATCTGCCAATATTGTAATAGTGACTTCTTTTCACTCTGCAGTGATGGTCTTGATTATGTAAGAGATTTTTAAAAAATATGAAGTGATTCAACCTTTTCAAATTGGACTGTAAAATTATCTTCTGTAGCCTACTTTTTCTATTAGTTGTGTTTTATTGGCTGTAGTTAAAGACAAAGAGCAACTGCTGCATTGTATGATTATAGAGAGAGCTCAGTGTTGAAAGACACTTTGTATGCTGTGGTAAAGAAACTGCTGAGAGTCTTGAAGCTGTTTGAGCCCAGCCCACTCCACTTCATGGAGTTCTAGGTTGTTTTGCATGGAAACAGTGAGTTACTTGTGAGAAGAGCCTTTGAGAAACCACGCCTCCAATATTTTTAGGCACAAAAGCACTTTTTTTCTTTTTATTGCAAGAGAAATTTATTATTTCTAAGCATCAGGCAAAACATTGATGTCACACATCAGACTATCAGTCAAAGGATGCATCTCTCAGTCATGTGGGAGTAATGATTTGCGTCCTGTTCTGAAAAATGAAAGGTCTGCATAATTCTTAGGCCTTCATAAGAAACTTTTTGTCTAAGAAAATCACACTGGCAAACTAGAAATCTCCTCATCCCTATATTGTCTCCATAACATGCAAAAACAGTATTTCAGGTTTGAGTCCTGTGGTCCATGTGTTTTTGTCAGGTTGTCAGCCCAGACATGCGAGTTGAGTGGTGATCTTAGTGTTATTTTTTTATCTGAAAAGCTTTTATGAATCCTCTGCCTTTAACACGCGATGTCACTCCTTGCTTTATGAAATGCTTTTGTGAATGAACAGGTGGGATCTTCTGTACTGTGCAAGTGAGGAAGTTCATATTCTATCAGATATTTAAAAAATATGCTGCCAGCTGCAAAGCAACAAATAGTAACGGGGTTTTTCTTTCCTGCTCATTTTATGTGCTGTTTCAGTTTATTTTGCATACACAGCAGTGCGCAGAACATACGTATGCAGTCACAGCAAATGGGCTGAAATAGATTCTACATACTTGGCTGTAAATTGGACAAATAATTAAATTTTAAAAGGAAGTTGGGATTCTGTGGAGAAGATACTGGAAAAAAAAAATCCAAGTGCTGAAAAAAAACCCCAAAACTTTCTGTCCTGAGACTTGCTTTGTGGTCAGTGACTGTCCTGTGTCATTGAACACTGCCTTTCTCACAGTATTCTTTGGGATTTAAGGTTGGGGATTTCTTAATGCTTTGATTGCTTGGCTGAAATACCCGTGCTTTATTAGAAGTGATGAAAGAGAAAAGGTGTTAGAGAAGAGACAGTATCAATTCATGAAATTATACTCAAAATGCATGCTTTTAGTCATAGAATATTTTCATTGGGGTGAAATGGAAGAAGCATTCAAGAGAGTTGAGTACTCTTGCTGTGCTGCAGATGTTTCATGCTGGAATGTGTGTACAGTGGATGTGGCTTCTGCTATACTTTAGTAAGACTGAACTCTTGGTTTCACATTCTTTGTTGAAGTTCATCATGACTTAACAGGGGCATAGATGGAACTGAGTCTGAGTTAAGATTATAATTGCCACTACTACAACACTGCGTTCTTTTCTTTCAGAAGGGGTTTCTGGTTGTGAACGGAGCAAGTGCCCTGTAACAGCCCTTCATTTTCTTGAGGTTCGAACTTGAACTCTACTCTAGGAAGCTGCTTATTGGAGTTGGGTCCAAAAGCTATAATTCTTCATGGCAGAAAGATTGCTTACTCTCAATGAAGTTGGATGTGTAACAACTGTGAATCATATTGCATTAATACTGTAGAGAGAACACTATCAGAGGAACTTCCTGGGCTATCCATGAGTGATCTTGGTTGAGAGATTTATGTGTTGTGTTATATATTACATTACTAAACAGCTTATGCTTTTCAGTGTGACTGTGGTGGAGTTATATTCTGTGGGAGATTATCTGTATTTACTATGCCAAACTTGAAAGTAGAGCATTTAATCATACTTGCTAATGTGCAAGTTGTGCTAAATATGGTTTCTGATATTTATTTTAATTTAATCTATGTATTTTTGAAGTAACTATTAATTTTTAAACATGCTGTGCTAGGTAAGCCTTATAGGAAACAAACCTCATGACTTTATTGCAGGCTTTTGTATGCATATGTTCTGTTGGAATAAATGCATTCTTTCTTCCTTTTAGATTGGTACAAGGGTTACCTAGTAAGACATAAAGGATCAGAGGTGAGATCATGCTATTCATTCCTGTGAGTCTATTTTTAAGAAATCAGCCCATGGAGTGGGCTTTTTAGTATCTCTTATCAGATAGTCCTAGCCTGATCTCTAAGTTAAGCTATTTCCAGTCTCTTTCCTTTCAAGATGAATATTGAAAATTAAAGGCAGTTATTTTTATTATAGCAATTTCAGTCTTATGCACAGTAATGTTTGCTCTTATGCCTCAAAGTAAACTTTGTGTTTGCTATCTTTTGTCAGTGGCCATTTTGCTATTCATCCTGAGTGGTTTCCCTTTCCTGTCATTCCTCTTGCTAGATACAATGGTCCTATATCAGCATCTCTCCTTTGTTTGAAAATCAAGATGATCTCTAAGCTAGACTGCTTTTTTTCCTAGCAAGAGAAACGTATGGGCTGATGCACAGAGGAAATGTTGCTTTTTTTTTTGTATTTACACTGTCTGTACTGGTTTTGGGGGAGTAAATGGAGGGATGGGGATGGAACATGGTCTTCCTTATGAAGAAATAGAATTCCATGCTTTCTACACTTGCAGAAAACGCTGTGACAAAACTGTTGTTAGTCTGTCACAGAAACACATCTAGCTGGACAGGAAACTAGGCAGGCAGCAGCTAACTTGGAGTTCATGTTCATACTCATCATTTTATGAAAAAAGATTTAGAAGTACTGGGTTTTGGAAAACTCTCATGTTACAAACCACTCTAATTCTCCAAGAATATTTAAGTATTTTTTTTCTCCTTAAACAGGGAATATTTCCCAAGTCTTTCATCCACATCAAGGAAGTTACAGTTGAAAGGAAAAGGTATTGAATTTAGCTCTTTTATTGCATTAGGGATCTAGTCTGCTAAAGAATGAGCCTTAAACACAGTAACTGTATTATAAACCCATGAAACACAGATTCTTTCATTTTCATTATGTTAAATTTCCTTCTTTTTCCTAGACATGCAGAAAATGTAGTACCTGCTGAAATTCCTTTAGTTCAAGAAGTTACTGCTACTCTCTGGGAATGGGGAAGCATCTGGAGACAGCTCTATGTGGTGCGACATTTTTTGCATGCAGTGTGTGACCTGTTAATTAGTCCTGTTTATGCATAATGAGGCTTTGTCCAAATAAGTGTTTTGTCTTATATGCAGAGCAGGATCTGGAAGGACTTAAGAAATTACTTTTTCATCACTGCTTAAGTGATTATTATTTTATTCTGTGGCTTTAAATTAAAAGGTAGACTAATTGCCGAAGAGTAGTGTAACTTCATGCCTATTCATCCTGTATGTGATAAATTTTCCATAGTGATTTTTGTAGAGATGATAAGTTTCAAGATAAGTTGCATTTGAAAAAGATTCACCATGTTCTTGGAATGCTGAAACAAAAGCTGTTCAGGAGTTACTGGGAATGTGTTAATTGAGAATTTGAAATTTCATTAAGGCAGTTGTTTCATTTTCAATATCTTAATCTTACATTTCTTAAAAAAATTAATATTTTATATCTTGGAATTTTTTTTTCCTGTGAGCACTTTTACCAACGCATGAAAGTACAATAAATTTGGAGGTATTGGCCAAAATGACCACCTGCATCTGTGTTCATTGTAAGCAACTTGTAGTCACGGTGGTCTTTTGCATATGCATGTAGTGCCCACAGTGTAGTAAGAACTATAGAAGAGATGAATATCTTTTTTATTTAGCTTTTTATGTAATTGGACCTGAAATATTTTTGCAGGCCTCAGCTTGGCTGTTCTTTATAGAGAGACCAAATCTTTCTTATAATGTTCTACCTGTCCTTGGACTATGAGACTGAGAGATAAAATTTGAATATGAAGGCTAGAAGGCTGAATTTTACATTTGTATAATCACAGATACATTGGATGTTTCAACCCTACATTAATCCTGCTGATTCTAATGACTTTTTAATAAATTTTTTGGCTAGCAGGCTAAAGTTAAAATTTGAACTGGAAAAATATCAAAAGATTGTGAATTCTATGCTTTCTCTCATTTTTCTCTTTAATGTCTTAATACAACAATGAAATGCTGTTCCTACCGTGCTTTTATCAGTATATGCAAAGTAAATTGCTTCTATAACATTTTCTTTCCATGAGACTTAGTTAACAATTTTTAAAATGGAACAATTAAATAAAAGTAATGTGATCCCCATACAAACTGCTTAAACTTCATGTAATTTGTTTATGATCACATGGGAGATTCTGTCCTTAACAATTACTGGGATAAAAACAGGAAGGAAGCCAGGCTTAGTGTTTTGCCTAATTCTTGCTCTTGCAATCATTTAGTATTAAATATGACACGTCATTTAATTGTTAAGAACACCATTTCCCCTCAATTTGAAGCCTATTGTTTTCTTTTATATCTCAGACAAATAAGAAGGAGCGGTTCCAGCAGGTGCAGTCTATGATGTATGACTTAATGGAGTGGCGGTCGCAGCTTCTGTCCGGGACTTTGCCAAAAGATGAACTCAAAGAACTCAAACAGAAAGTCACCTCCAAAATTGACTATGGTAACAAGTAAGCAGCCTACATTGCTTCTGGAAAAGATCATTAAAGCACCCAGTTAGAACAGAGATGTTGATAAAGTTTTCCTGTGTGCTGTTTTGTAACTCATTAATGTAAAATTGATCTGTTAGAAGGTAGCATGGCCCTGCAGAGGGACCTGGACAGATTGGAGAGATGGGCCGATTCCAATGGGATGATGTTTAATAAGTCCAAATGTCGGGTACTTCATGTTGGACACAACAATCCCATGCAGAGCTACAGACTGGGGACAGAGTGGCTGGAGAGTAGTCAGGCAGAAAGGGACCTGGGAGTGCTGGTCGACAGGAAGCTCAACATGAGCCAGCAGTGTGCCCAGGTGGCCAAGAAGGCCAATGGCATTCTGGCCTGCATCAGGAATAGTGTGGTGAGCAGGACCAGAGAAGTTATCGTCCCCCTGTACTCGGCACTGGTCAGACCTCATCTGGAATACTGTGTACAGTTCTGGGCCCCCCAGTTTGGGAAAGATGTCAGGATGCTGGAGTGTGTTCAGAGGAGGGCAACGAAGATGGTGAAGGGGCTGGAGCACAAGCCCTACGAGGAGCGACTGAGCGAGTTGGGGCTGTTTAGTCTAAAGAAGAGGAGGCTCAGGGGAGACCTCATTGCTCTCTACAGCTACCTGAAAGGAGGTTGTAGTCGGTCAGGGGTTGGTCTCTTCTCTCGGGTGACCAGTGACAGAACTAGAGGGCGTGGACTCAAGCTACGTCAGGGAAAGTTTAGGCTTGATGTGAGGAACAAGTTCTTTACTGAAAGGGTGATCGGCCATTGGAATGCGCTGCCCAGGGAGGGGGTGGAGTCGCCGACCCTGGAGGTGTTTAAGGGGAGATTGGATGTGGCACTGAGTGCCATGGTCTAGATGATGGTTGGTGTTAGTGTTGGGTTATAGGTTGGACTCGATGATCTCAGAGGTCCTTTCCAACCTTGTCATACTGTGATACTGTGAAAATGTAGAGATGTGAAATGTTCCTGTTCAAACTTCTCTCTGTTAATCCTGTGCTAAAATGTCAGTGTACTCAGGACCTAAAACTTATCCATCCTTCCCAAACACAACCTGCCTTTAGTAGCATTATGCTGCCAGTTCAAAGGTGGTAGTGAGACTCTGCTATGGTGCAGAGCTGTTGTTAAAGGACAACACCTCCCTATACACTTCCACAATTTACTAGGGAATTTCCAGGCAGAACTCTGGTTCTGGAAGTAGAAATGAAAATACAAGGAATAGAACAATTATTTGACAAAAATGCCTTGTCTGCTTTTTGCTGTAATGAAAAGTCATGGCAGTACAACATAGTTTTGGCAAAAATGGAGTTATGTGGGACTGGGAGGTGTTCCACCATCTGAAAAAGGGGGAGAGAGAGCTTGGTAAAACAGGCTTCAAAGCATTGGCTTTCTAGGTATCAGAATGTGCTTATGAACTGTATGTAGCTATTGCACATGACTGTGGTTATTGTGGCCAGAAGGCCTGTATGCAGCTCCAAGTCTTCAATCACTTGTGGTGAGACATAAACAATGACCATGAGGTGTTACGAAACTCTTAACCTGTTCACTGTGATGTGGATGCAGAGATTTCTCATAAATTGTGTTCTTACAGAATGCATTATGGGAAAACACACATCCTGCTATGATATGTGGAGCTGAGTGGTCACTCCAAGACAGATTTTTCTTCGAAATGCTCCAAACAAACAAGCCTTGCTCTGATTAAGGCAACACTAACATTTCTTTGCTTTCAGACTTCTGTTTTCATGCTCTTTTTTCCAACTTATGAGACAGTAACCTTCTTGCTGTAGAGGAACAGGGGTGGAGGGAATGTTTAAAATGGTTTGGGATTGTACAGAGGGAAAGTTCAAATTGGATAGTTCTTTTTTGTGGTATGTGAAGGGCACTTGCCAAACTGTGAAGGAATGAAGGGAATTGGGTGGATCATTGTGGGAGAGAATTTTGAACACCAAATCAGAAGAAGTTTTGGATAATCATGTAAGGTAATGAAGACAGCTTGTAGTCTGATACAGACTGCTTCAAACTACATTAACAGTGCCTTAAGGGCAGCCAGTACCTTCTAGAAATTGTGAAAGGTACAATTTGACACTAAGTAGTCTGGTTTTAGGATGGAGGAGTGAGGTCCTGGAGAGGGAAGAAAGGGTATTTCTTGGCTGAGGTGATGCCATGACACTGTGGACAAGAATATACAGGACATATGGAGTTAAGGCTTGAGTTTTGATTGTTGAGCGCAAAAAATAAAGAGCAGAAGGCAAAAAAGTGCATGATTTGTATGAGAGCAAAGGGGAACACAGCACGTTGCTATAAATTTGTAAAATGGATAAATACTATACAGCAGCTTGAAAAAAATCATGGATTTTAGTTAGATTTTTCTTCAACCAAATACTGTTGCACGTATTTAAACTTTGTGTAAAAAACTCCAAACAGCTGCTTCTGTGTTACATTTCTAAGCTTTATTTTTATAGAAGGAATTAACCTTGCCCTTACACTCTTTGTATTTTCACAGGATACTCGAGCTGGATCTAATAGTTAGAGATGAAGATGGAAATATCTTGGATCCAGATAAAACCAGTGTCATCAGCTTATTTCATGCACATGAAGAAGCAACTAATAAAATCACTGAGCGAATTAAGGAAGAAATGGTAGGAAAACCTGGCAAAACTCAGTGCTTCCTTTACTAAAATCAGTCTGAGGGTTAAAGGATGTAACATTCTACTATAAAAATTGGTGGAAAATTTTGTTTCTGACTGCATTGAGAGTAGATTGGCATTTGCCTGATATAATATGGGCAAGCCTCAAACTGACTGAGTTGCTCTTGTGCACTGGATTCAGGCTGTGGGCTAGGCTGAAAGCCTCTGTCTAAAGCTGTTCTAAATCCATTCTTGGATTCCTAAGTAGAAATATGTCTCCTCATTGCTTCTGTGGGTGGCTGATTATTGCAGTGATTAGTTATGTACTTGGAGTTCAGGCTGCAGGCGATGACTAACCAAAGCTGCTCTTTAGAAGACCTTGTGACAATGCTGGTTGCTTCCTCTGTGTTGCTGCTTGTTAGTTAGCCTGATGGAGTTGAAGAATTTAAGCTCACTAAGAAGGAACTCGGGTGAACTCAGCATAATCTTGTGGATACCAGATGTTAGTGGGCCTAAGTGAACATGATGAGTGCATACATTTCATCTTTTAAAATGCAGAGCAGGTGACTACACTTCCTTGAACTTTTCCCATGTTAAATCCACTCAGGGACTTCTAAGATGCACGAGTTCTTTCCTTCATTTATGAGAAAATAAACAGTAATAAACAAAGTAAAACACTTGACAAAATTAAGTTAGGTTGTCATGACACACATAATGCCCATGACAAATCGCTGGAAAACACCTTATAAGTTGTTCCCATTAGTGTTACTAAGGAAATCTTGCTTCCCAGATAATGTAGTTAACTGACAATGTAAAGGAAATTCAGTTTGGTAGTTTGCAATAGGCTGTTGACTAAAAAAGATAATAAAAATCTCTAGATCATTACATGTTGTGTAGCTGTTTCTATGTCTTTAGAATGGGATATAAGTAGAAATTAGGAGCCTATTGTTGAGTCAGTGAACCTGCTGTGTCCTGATCTCAGCATATGTTATTTGTCTCGTCTTCAAAGAGGTGTATTTTGTTTTGCTAGCATTCCTTGCATGCTGAAGCATCATTAGAATGTGAACACTAGACCTTCTGCTATATCCCGCTGTGTTCAAATATCATCTTATTTTCAGAGCTGTAGACTTGCCTCTGTAGTGGCAGCTCGATACCTTCTCTTTGCTTTAAAAGTGGTGACAAGGTTTCACCTTTTCTATAATTGCCCAGTGGCTGAAGAACTGGCCTAAAACACAGAAGTCATAGAATCACAGAACATCTTGAGCTGGAAGAGACCCCTAAAGTTCTCCTTGCTGTCATCTTCTGAAGGGGTTTAAGTTCTTACAGCATAGCAAAAACATCACCAAATCATTCAGGCACAGTCTTTCACTAAATTTTGTTAAAGGACTCCAGAATAGTTCCATGGAAAGCAGCCTGATTTTCCTGGGAGATAAGGTTTTGAATACGTTCATATATGGGAGGGAAAGTGAACCTGACCCTTTTCTCCTAAATGAAAGCAAATGCAAGATTTTTAAGGAAGGAAGGTTTCTGGAGGTGAAGGCAGAAGGGTGGAGAAGCAGCTTAACTATTGTGTTCTTTAGAAATATTCATAAAATGAAGTAATGCCTGTTCCATTTCTAACAGGAGACACCTATGTGAAAAGGATAATATGCTTAGACTCACATACAAAGGAAGTTCTTACTCATAATGAGTCCAGCAAGCACTGCAAAAGATTGATTTAAGACATCTCTGATATCAGCTCTTTCATTATTTGCACACAGAGGTAGCTCCCTAGTCTGGGTGCAGTGTTTTGAAAAACCCAGTCTGAGTTTTTTATCTCCTTGCATAGTGAAAGATCCAGAAAGGAAGGTGGGGTCTTCTGTTCCTGTGTTACTTCTGCACCTTCAGACCTGCTAACTGTCTGGGTTCATAGTAGAACAGGATGTTGATACACTTCTGAAGCTTTGTGAAGGGTCAGAAACTTCTTTGCCAGTCATGTCTGCATTACAAAGTGATGTCTTTCAGAGAAATATTCAGGGCATTGCTGGTTTGTTGGACCCAAGTATTTTTGTTCAAATTTCCTATGATTTTTCAAGTTTAACTGTTATATAGAATAAAATCTGAAACTGCTGATAGTATCTCACTATTTTAATTGATGGATCATGCTAATGATTTTCTTTCTTCTGTGTAGTCAAAGGATCAACTAGATTATGCATCGTACTCCCGAATGTCTTCATCCCCCACCCACAGCCTGTATGTCTTTGTGAGGAATTTTGTTTGCAGAATTGGCGAGGATGCAGAACTCTTTATGTCACTGTACGATCCACAGAAATTAACAATTATAAGGTAAGCTTTGTCATTTTATTCCAAAAGAGTGGCAAAAGGATCTAGCCAAAATGAAATAAAATTCTTGCCAACATGTCAGGGAAGCAGACAATATATAAATAAAAAGAAGAAAACAAAAGGAAAGGGAAGTGTGGACAGATCTAGTTGTTACTGGCTACTAAAGAATTGTAGGGTAAGGGTTCCCAAATATTTTGATATTGAATTCCCGGCCTGAACTTTTTAGAATTTTGGAGAAGGTTGAGACCACTTCAAAGCTAGGAGGTGATTCTTGATGGGAAATGTTGTGGTGTCTGGAGTAAAGTGCTGAAACAGGAAGGGGACTAAATGGGAGTCACTTAGAACTTCCAAGACACATCAGGATTCTGTTGAGTGTTCCTGTCAAACAGACTCAGGATGGTAACGTTTCCTCCAACAAAGGTATCATTCTGTCTTATGTTCAAACTATTTTTGAAAACTTACTAATTATATTTTAAATAGTGTTTTTCTTGGTTTTATGGTGATACTAGATTTAAATAATCACAACAGACTATTGCCTCTTAGGCAGCCTTTTGTTATGTACTGTGGTTTTTCATGTACTGTGGAATAGAAGAATGTTTTAAATCACATGACAAAAAGATATCTATCTTGAAAACAGTGAGAACTACTTGGTGAGATGGGGGAGCAGAGGCTTTCCAAAGGAGATCGATATGCTCAACAATCTTAAAGTAGTGTTCACAGTAAGTGTTTTGCAGTTTACCTTCATTTTTACAAATCAAACTGTCTCTTCTCTGTAGTTACTGTCAGAACGGGTGAAGATTGAGCAAGACGAAGAAGGAAGCAGAAGTAACTTTAGAAACAGCAAGATGACCAATCCCAATCATTGAGTGCTTTAAGGCAGTTCAAGTGTTTCAATGTCCTTTCTTTAAATAAATTTGCTGACTCAAATTTACTGATGACTTGATTTTTAATCTGCTCTATTTTTTGATTGCTACTATTTCTTTTATTTCTCTTAAGCTTTCTTCACAATGTCAGGTATTTTATCCCTTGTGTGGGCTCAGTATGGATTCTTTTTTTTTTCCCCATTGGTTTCTGGGGCTCAATTTATTACTGAAGGTCCTGTTTAAATTCCACAAGTTGGTTCTTCTCCAAATAATATTTCAAATACTTTTTTTTTTGTCCTAGGATCTTGGTAACAAAGACCTCAGCAGAGACAAAATTTATTTAGTTTGTCAAATAGTCCGAGTGGGAAGGATGGATCTCAAAGACAGTAACTCAAAGAAATACACACAAGGGCTAAGGCGGCCTTTCGGCGTGGCAGGTAATCAGTGTCTCCTGTGCTGTGTCTGAAGCAGGACCCTGGTGATATTGAACAATCTGGGGCTGTAGAATCTCCACTGAATTATGTCAGAATACAGAATAGCTGTATCAGCTATCTTCTGTATTTAATATTAGCCTGTACCTACATTAGCATTGTAGTTCAGGTCAGAAATGTGCTTTGGAATTTTAATTCCGTAATAATTCATACTTACTGCTGTACAGTGCAAACCAAAACACAGGGTCAGACTATAATTATAGAATTTCTTGCAGATAAAATAAAACTGATGATCTACCCGTATTTGCAGGATTAGACCAAACCTAGTATGAAGTAGTTATCCCTTAACACAACCTCATGTTCGTAGCATGGACTTTGCACTAAATTCTCTGCCCCAAAAATCTACCCCTGTTGGGCTACACTGCTTGGGACTGAAAAATCTGTATTGACCCAAGGCACAAGAACATAAATGCACATCATAAATAGATAAGGGGAAATACTTTGCAACACTATGATATATTTTGATGATTTTTCTTTTACTCTTCTAGTTATGGATATTACAGATATCATAAAAGGAAAAGCTGAAAGTGATGAAGAAAAGCAGCATTTCATTCCCTTTCACCCGTAAGATATCTTTTTTTAATAAGCATAAAAAATTGCTTTATCTCTGGCTGTAACAGTGTATGAAATATTTCAATGAAAAGAGGTTTTTTGTAATTTTTTGTTGTAATTGTGCTAATTATTTAAGTATCACTTTAAAGGCATTTAAGACTTGACAGGGGATGCACAGCATGTTAAATGAAGGTATATTTCTACGAATGTACTGCTTAAGACACTTGATACCATATCCTGTATAACAAAAAAACAAGCTAAATAGTTCTAGACACACAGCAGTAAGGTTTACAACAATGGATAGGTAGTAATTTATGTGCTTGATTCTGCCTTGAATTTGAGAAAAATGAGTGAATATTTTCTTTGAGCTAACAAGTAGATGAATTGTCATACATTAACTATCTTCAAAAGAAATGCCAGACCAGCTGCTTAAAAATGAGGTAGAGATTAAATACGTAGATGTCAGTATTCACTGGGAAAACATTTGTGCATTCTACGTAGCACTGCAGCTATGTACTGTGGAGAATAAATGTAATTCTGACAAGCCCAAGTATGACATATTGCTGTATTATTTCACTTGTTCATAATTTGATCCAGCGCATTTGTTATACGAGAAATTGTTTCCAATTTCTAAAGTAGCTGAAAAAGATTCCAAGTTCATTCTTTGGTCAGGCTGCTTATTAGGGAAAGTGGACTGGACTGGCATGATTTGAAGGTGTTCATGTTGTGTGTTGCCATGAAATAAGCTTTCATATTGTCAGCCTGTCACAAAATCAAGTTGGTGATTGAATCTTCTTCACTTCAGTGTACACATAAGCTTAATGTGAGTGGTCTGCAGCTCAGAGTTAATGTAATTACAGAACATACCATTGTAAGGTCAAGTACAGAAACGAGGACTGAGGTTTCTCATCTGTGTTCTGAGTGGTGTTTGATGTCTCTAGCACTTAAGTCCTAGTAGGCAGTGTTTTTTCTCTTACAGGGTGGTGGCAGAGAATGACTTTTTACACGGTCTCCTAAGCAAAGTCACTGCATCGAAAGGAGACAGTGGTGGACAGGGTAAGGATGACTCTTTTTGTTCTTGTTTAAGTAAAGCAACAAAGGCTTTTTGTGGAACTTCCTTTTACATTGTTTATATTTTGGAGCAAAGCTTTCATGTGAGAGCAGTAGCACCATCAAAGAGGTGGGTCAGATATTAAGCTGGAAGTGAATCGTGAGTTTGTGGCAGAGTCTTGGAGGCTGTTTAATTTAGTAGCTACAGTTTTGGATTATAGAGCTTTTATTTTCAGCTAGAAGAAGTGGAGGAAGTGCGTTCTTGTCACTGTTTTGTGGGCAGAAGAGGCAATCATCTGAAGAGAATTTTTTTTTCCATACTATAATACTTTTTTCTTTCTTAATAGGTCTCTGGGTAACTGTGAAAATGCTTGTTGGAGATGTGATTCAAACTAGGAAGGACTATCCACATCTTGTAGACAGAACAACAGTTGTTGCTAGAAAGCTAGGATTTCCTGAAATAATCATGCCAGGTAGGAGGTGCTTTGTTCTATGATAGGAATGGCTTTGTTTTTCATTCCATAGGTTAATGAGCATCAGCTGCAGCTTTATTTACCTCTGTAATGGGTAACTCAGAGGCTCTTTAGAGTTCAATCTTCGTGATAAGTTTTGTTCCCGTATTAGAGGTTTATATAAAATAGTGAAATCCTTGCAAAGTATTTTCTAGTACTTAAACAGAAAAAATAAAATCAAGACAGTGAAGGATAATCCCAGCTTCTTGTTCCAAGTAGATAATTGTGGATGCTGACTTGAATTTTAAACTTGAAATTATCTTATTTTTACTTTAATTTATCACCGTCTTTAATAATTATAATAAATATCAAAGTTTATTAATTTTCTAAGTTCTTAGTTTTTTTGTTAAGACATTTTCCAAGATTGCTCACTGTCTGTAGTGCTCCTTTTAAAAAAAAAAACCAACACCTTTCCCCCAATAAGTCTTCAGTTCAAATCTCGATTTTTTTTTTAAGAGAAGGCATTAATTTGTTAACAGGAGGAAATAAAAATATGAAGCTCCCTCTAGAAGGAGATTTGTGTATTTGGGGAAAATCCAGCAATGTTCTCATCAGTCACCTCACCAGCAGGTGTCAGTGCAGGACGAGAAGTGCTTCGAGGCACTTTGAGGACTCTGGTTTGGTTCATTTCACATCACCGTAGTGTCTCAGCTAAAAATAAGAGATGAAAATTTTAGTTCAGATGGAAAATAAGACATTTTTATCTGTTTCACTGCAGAAGAGGGGTAGTCTTGTGAAGTTCAGTTCAACGCTTTCACAACATTTTCATTTATTTTTAACCTTTCAATTTTTTTTAGGTGATATAAGAAATGACATTTATATCACATTGCTGTATGGTGATTTTGATAAATACAATAAAACAACTCAGAGGAATGTGGAAGTGATAATGTGTGTCTGTGATGAAGATGGAAAAGTGATGCCTGTGAGTTTTCTTTTTTTCTGTATGGTGGACATGGAAACATGAGCTACATTATAGAAGCAAGTCTTAAATATCTTAAAAATTTTTTTTAGAATACTATTGTGCAAAAACTTGTAGTTCCCTCACTTGTGTCATTTTGTGACATCTTGTTACTGATAAGTTTTATGGTGTTTAAAGTGATGTAGCTATTACAGTCCTGCAAATGTCTTGCATAAAACTGTAATGAGCCATAACACTGAATGACCTATTTTAACTGTGCCAAGGAACAAATGCTGTTTCTGACAATTATTGCGTTCTTACTCCGGGGTTTTTCTTGTGGAAATTCCCAGAGGAATGTAATTTGTACATTAAAATGTTAAAGTACCATTTCTGCTACAGAAAAAACCCTTGATTTGTGCCAGGAAGACTGTGCCATTGTCCCCTGAATGAAGTACATGGCAAATAACTGAAGTAGTGACAACAGAGTGTGGACACTGTACAGAGGCAACATAAATATTTACAGTGTCTTTTTGCTTGTCTATTTCTGCCTTGAGGATTCTCTGACTTTTCCTTGGGGCTTTTTAACACCAGTTCAATATTCAGGGGGATTTTTCGCTTTTGCTTTTCGAAGCAGTTCACTAAATCAGTAGTGTGATCATGAGGGTGAAATCATAATGATGCTTCTTGAGATAAGATAAAGATGGTGTAACTCATTGTGGTTCATGACTTAGTGAAGTGTGCTTATGAGCTAAATGTTTGACCTAAAATTGAACTTTAAAGCTTAAATAGAACTTGTAAATCCACATAATGCTTAGAGTCCACACAACAAATTGTAACCCTGATTACAAAACACTACATGTACATATCAAAACACCCAATCACACGACTTGCATATATGGAAGTTAATGCTATTGTGAAGGCAACTTTAACAATCACTATTCTGTTTATTCACAGATAATGTGCCTAAAATACACATACCAAAGTATTCCTGAAAGAAATTAACCTGTGGTAACAGATTACATCTTGCATTCTGATATTCTATACATTCAGTTCTGCAGATGTGACCTTTCTCCAAATACCAGGAGAAAGTGGACCTATCACTTGGTCTATGATGTGAAATACATATTCAGATCATCTTGCTTTGTGTGGATAATAAGCCTTAGGCATGTTTATGCAACAATTTTCAGGAGTTAATGGCAGTGTTGTTGAATGCAAGAAATAACAAAAGCAACTGGTTTTCCCTTTAAGACTCCCAGAAACAAATGATTACTAATAAACTTCCAAAGCCATGAATTTATATTTATTTCTGTGTTTCTAATTATCCATGAATCAAACCAGCTGTATGTTCATTAAACAAGAAACTGGTTTACTCTGTGTAGGTATCAAACTAGTTTCAGTTGAAGAGCTAGTGCTATATTTACTGTTGCATGTAAAAGGCCTTTTTTTCCAAGTGAATGTCACAGAATACTTTCAAACAATTGAAAAATCTCCTTTCAGGCAGATGAGATGTACATTTCTGCCATTAAAAAGCTCTGAGCAGAGCTTATAAATCATCTTCAGGTGTCTGCATCACACCCTTTCTGTCACAAGGCATCTTGGTGTTCAAAGCAGACTTCTGAGATTCTTGGGATTTTCAGCAGGAAAATTGCACCTTTGCAGTATTTAAGTGTAGCCTATGAAGGTCTGCTTTCATCTGTGCCTGTGGTAGAGAATTTAATGTGTTAGCTTTTTCATGCACACCAGATGCCTGGTGTCAGTGATTTTGCTTCTTCAATTAGGAGCATTAGCAGCTACTCTGCATGTATAATCCTCAACAGCAATCAGCTAGGAAAGACAGATGTAGGCCAAGTGTCTTCACAGATTCACTAAACAAACGGAATCCCAATATTACAACAAATTTTGAATCTGAGCAAAACTTTAAGTTGGGTCTGTACTAGTTCTGATAGTCATCAGAGAATGGGAAATTTTACATGTTGAAAAAATGCAGAGGGTACTGTTGGTGCCCGTGCAACGTTTAGTTTGAAAGTCACCAAACACTTTGAGATTCTGCTGGAATAGAGTATTTTCAAGTGAATGGAGAAGTAAATGGAATAATGAAGCTAGATTATTTTACTTTGTGTGTTTTTTCTGCAGCTGAAAACCATCCTCCCCTCATCCTGTCCCAGCACTCCTTTATTAAGAGCCCCTCCCCAGCTTTCCTGTAGCCCCTCTAAGTACTGGATGTTTGTTTTGGTTATGTTCAGAGGCCTTGAAAATGCAGTGGCTTCATATTAAGGCTTTCTCTTTGCTGGTGCTTTCATTATGATTGAATTTTGAATGACACCATATCCAAATTCAAATTTCTTGTTCAAGACAGGCCTTCACCCTGCACAGTACATGCTGGTTCTGAGCCTGCACATTTCATGGAGTGTCTCCAGTCTGCACAGGCTCCAAGCTGGAGCTGCGCAGGGCCTCGGGGACAGCCAGACCCAAGCAGTGGCGCCTGTTAACTGGGAAAAGGCTTCCCTGAGCTCCCAGACCTGATCAGAGCCTCCCACGCTGCTCCCAGCACAGTTGTGCATTTATGAGGACATGGGGCAGGGGCTTGGCTGGGTGCTGAGATGAAGCTGTGGGGCAGGATTCCCGCAGGAGGCTTTCACTGGGTGGCTTCCTTCTTCGTTTGGTTTTGCTCAAGTCATAAAAATACAAAAACTAAAAAAAAAACCACTAAGCACTGTTTCTTCCCTCTTTCTTTTGCAAGAACGCAGTTTGCTTGGGAGCAGGGGACAAACCTGTGAGTGAATACAGATCAGTTCTTTACTATCAGGTGAAGCAGCCACGCTGGATGGAAACATTAAAGGTACGGTGTAGGTACATTTCACTTGCTTTCTTTCCTCTTTATTTTCTTGGTGCCTCATACAGAAAAAGTTGGACAGCATCAGCTTTTTGTAAAAACTAATTTGGTCCTGAATATAGCTGGAAGGATGGAGCCTTAGTCATACGTCAGTTATTAGAGATATATGATCACTGAGGCTTAAAATTTGGCCTAGAAAATGATGTGAAGGTTTTGTTTAGCAAAACAAGTGAGGTCATCTTAGATAACCTTATGTCCTAACATGGCTCACCAAAAATGAAATATTGCATTTGTGCTGAAGCAATAGAGATGAGGAGCTTCAATTGCGTTGTTACAAAAACAAAGGCTTCAAACCCCCCACCCTGCAATATCATGATTTTAGAGAGGAAAAATTGTGTTGGATATCTTTAGAAAAACAGCAATAATTATCTAATCTAGATTTAATGTGTCTTTGGTTGGAAAATGCCCAGAAGCTCCCAGGAGTAATGCTTATAAAGTATGTCTCAAGCTTGCTAGCGAGCATGGCTTGTGTTTTTTAAGATGATATTGCCCACTATTCTTACTCTGAGGAGTGTTACTGAGATTGGTCAGGACAGGGAGGGAATGTAAGCGTAATCTCAAACAGAAGGCTGTTTATTGTTTTGGAAATATTAACCCATTATATTTTTTGCTTACTATACTAATTCCTATTTGAAGTTTTTCTGTAATTCAGACTCTTACACAGAATCATTAACAGTAGATCCTTTTGAAAAGTGTGGTTAATGTGAAGGAGTGTTTTGCAGTGAGAGTTATAAAGGGGAGATGTGAATGAACATAAAAGAGTAAAACTTTAAATTTTTAGGATTATAAAGTTGGTAATGTAAAAAATCGTGCTATTTCTTATGCAGTTAGCTTTTTTTTTTTGTTTTATATTTCTTATAAGTAGGTATGATACTTCAAGTATAAAGCACTCACAAGTTCCTGGGAATTCTACTCAAGTCTTTCAAAATGAATTTAATTCAAAAAATAATTTATTCTGCCAGATTTTCATTTATTTTTCACCTCTATTAAATTGGTTGTTAATTTATGTGTATGAAATTTGGAAGTCTCATAGTGCAGAATTGTTGCATAATTCTCTATTGTTAACAGAGTAAGTAGTAAGACTGCAGTACACCTATTTTCTAGCACCTGTGTGCTTTAACTTGCTGGGTTCACTGCTTCATTTATTTGGAAGTGCTACACTTTGAGCAAAGTTGAACAGATAATTGCTAATCAGTCACCACTTCTGCTTCTGTTATCAGGCTCGATAGGCTTAAATGGTCTGTGAAAGGCATTATGGAGCCAGCAGAAGTGGTGTTTGTTTATTCTAAAATAGGAGCTCATTACATGTGAAATCACCTTCCACCTCCTGTGACTGATGATTTTCTGATTTTACAAAAGGTAGCAGTCCCTATTGAAGACATGCAAAGGACACATCTGCGCTTCATGTTCAGACACAGGTCATCTCAAGAGTGTAAGTAGGGAATTTTTACTTTAGTGAGTTCTAGGACACTGATGCATAGTCAGCTGAAAATATTTTTGCTTTGTAGCTAAAGATAAAGGAGAAAAGAATTTTGCAATGGCCTACATAAGACTAATGAAAGAGGATGGAACAACTCTTCAGGATGGCATCCATGATTTGTTGGTCCTAAAGGTATTTTAACAATTTTTTTCTTCGTTTCTCCCAAGAGACACCTTGTTTCACACTATTGTCTTTAACTTCATTATTTTCTTAGTGCTAATTTTATTATTTTATCAAAGAGATACTTTGTTTTTCATCTGAACAAAAGAACAATGTAAGTTTACATGCTCAGTTGTTCTAAATTTTCATGTGAGAGAGAGTAAGGACAATCAAAGAGGGTTACTTTTCCTACTATTTTTACTGAAGTGTGAGCTATTAACCTTCTGTAATATAGAGGAACACATGCTAAAGCTCAGTACCTGCATGTGTACCACTACTCTTGACAAAGGTGGGGAAAATTATTAGTTTGGTTCATTTAGAATCTTTGTCATGTGAATAATCAGGGAATGTAATCTTGTAGAATTGGTTGATTGAAACTGCTCTGGGTATTTACTCAGGTACAAAAGTGAGTTTCAGGAAGTTGATTTTGAGTGTGAAGAATAGTTTTGGCTTGCCCTAGTTAGGCACAGGTAGCATTTTTAATTATTGAACAGATGTTTCAAGGTCTGTTTTTTGTTATTGTCTTTTTTACCCCTTGGAATGGCGTGTCTAGCAGAAACTAAGAACCAGAAATCATTTCCAATACAGAAGAAGTTTTACTTCAGTTATTTCGTAGTGCTCTTTTCAGTGAACTAGTTTGCTGTAACATTAATGACAAGTGAGATGCATACAACTAAATCAAGTTGTTTAGGTAGTCCAACAAAGATTAATGACAGTGTGTAGTTATTTGTCTTCTCTTAATTGATACTGACATTGATCAATATGTAGACCAGAAGGAAAGTAATGATCATGTTGCATGACTCTGTTTTCAATTTTGGTTATGAAACTCCATCTAATTCATTCCTGCATCAACTTGGTAATTTTTCTTGAAGTGACAGCTTAGATGACATGCTAAATGGAGTTGACCTAGTTTATGTTTGTGAGAAACAGACAGATTTTCTGACATATGTTTGCCTATTCTAGTATTAAAAACAGTAATTGTAAACTGTAAATGTTTTGAACAGTACTACATCTGGCCTTTCAAAGTAAGTAATTTCAAAACTGCAAAGCTTAAACAATGTACTGTATTTTCACTGCCTTCAGGCATTGCACCTTTTTGAGAGACCTTTAGATCAAAATTTCAAGTCTTCCCCCTGTTGTTTATCTAACTTCTCTTAAAAAGAGCAAGTCAAGATTCACATTTTGTTCCAAAAATTCTAAGTAGTAATTAATTTGACAAGCTTGATACAATCATAAAAGTTAGTAGTTCTGTCTGGTGTGCTGCATAAGGATTTTGCCTTTTGTCTGTCTAGGTCTTTTTATAGTCAGTTTTTAAGCTTATTTCTTGTGTGGTAGGAAGTAGAGACTTCACACCTACAGTCACTGAATCAGATACAAACCCACAGTGTCAGAGAACCATTTTAGGTTATGCTTTTTGAAAGTCTTTGTTTATGCACATTTACAGAGTCAGGGTCTGCAATTGAGTCAGACCTGTCCTTGTGATATAGCTTTAAGTGTCAGAGCTCATAAACTCATTGGGAAATATTCTTTAGTGGTTTTGTTAAAGAAGAATTATATTCTCTAACAAGGGAGCAATGTGATTTTTATTGTCTTAGTCTAAAAACTGCTTTCCTCTCTGGGTATGAATCAAAAGTTGAGACACATGCATGAAAAGTATCTGTGCGGGATGTGGAATCCAACTGGATGAAATGGAGGAGGGAAAAATAGCTGTTGGCTCTCTGGTTTTGTACTGTTCATTCTACTGGAAAGCATAACTTCTGTGATATATGTGTCATTTAGTTACTGCAGCATATTGTCTAATTTAAAATATAATCTTACTATGTCATGGTGTTCTGTTAACATTCCAGGTATTGACTTATAATGGATGTACCAAAATAGTGCTGCTGTTCTTAACCTATTCAGTCCCCTTTTCTATTCTTAAATTGAGTGCAGACATGGGAACTGTGTTGTCTATATCCTGTGAAGAGTCCTCAAGGAGATACCTCATAGTCTGTGTTCCGTAGCTGGCATTTTGATGAGAAATTGGCTTTTGCTTTTATGCTGCCAATCATGTTACCCCTCATAGATCCTTACATGCACCTTAAACACATACTTTTGGAATTTCAGTGTAGTATTTTCCCTGCGTGTTCATTGCAGCCTTTCTTGCTGACTAACATGGACTCTTGGTTTACCTGTATGAGCCACGCTGGAACTTGGGTATTTTTTATCTTTAGTGCATGATTTTAAGTCCATAGAAACATAAAGGTTTATTATACATTCATAGAAAGTACAAAATAAGTCTAATTTTAAATCCAGCAGTGGTATGCAATAGATGGTATGTTGTTTTTCAGGGGGACAGTAAAAAAATGGAGGATGCTACTGCTTATTTGACGTTACCATCAACACGTCAACACATGGAAAATAAAGGAGCAACCATAATGAGGAGCTCAAGTATTGTAGGGGGGCTTTCAGTAAGCACACGAGATGCATTTTATATTTCATCTCTTGTTTGTTCTACAAAGTTAACCCAAAATGGTATGTATCTTCTAAACAGGTAGATGCTTCAGAAAGAGGACATTTGCACGAATGATATATCAGGGTTTTATTTCCAATGTCTGTCCATTTGTTTTCTATTAGTGGGCTTACTAGGTCTCTTGAAGTGGCGTATGAAGCCAGAGCTGCTTCAGGAAAACCTGGAAAAACTGAAGATTGTGGATGGAGAGGAAGTTGTGAAGGTATATCTTTATGTAGTTACTCTAATAATAGTTACTCTTTATGACCCTTCCTACCATGGCAGAAAAAACCACTACGTAATTTAGAGAAGAAGAAACTGGAGGGTCAGCTGCAGTAAACATGAGAACTGAAAGGCACCTGTCAATTGTACTTTCCATTATGTGTGTCATTCAGTAAATGCTATTGTTAGGGAGAGTTTGCAAAAGACATGAGCAAAGCACTTCATCAGATGGAGCAAGGTAGCAACCAAGTGGGCAGAATTCTTCGTAGTGTTAGCCATCTTTTTGTTTCTACTTATTGCTTCCAGCCAACTCTAGTGTTGGCTACTGTTGGGCTGTGGAGATTTGCAATATTACTGGTCAAATCTGCCTGCTTTCGCTGGTACTTAATTTATTAGTATCCTTTTCCATTAGCTATTGTTTTATTTTGCTGGATATTTTGTGTATGGATGGAGAATTCAATACCAAGAGTATTATTTGGAGTCGCTGCTTTGATCAAGTGTTTACCTATATATTGCAATTAAAATTTTATTTTGAGTGTGACCTGAAAATTTTATTTACATACTTGATATGTGGGCAGCAATGATGAAATATTTTCCTCAATCTCTGTTCAGCTGTTGGCTTTTGTATATCTGAAATATCACAAAAAATTCAAGTTGCATTCTTTACAGTTCTTAATATTAATTTTATATGTTGATATTAAAAGTGTATTATGTTGCCAATTAAGTGATTTGTTAATTTGCAGAGTATAATATGAATGAATATTTTCCAATATTTTGGAGCGTGGCAGATGATTACATTTGTGTTACTCTTTAAATACTTGCATTAAATGCCTCTCTGGAGACAAGGAGTAAGGAGAACTTAAGAAAAGGATTTTTTTTTTCTTTAACCAAACAACAAATTGGGTCCCAAGTATCTGGGGTCCTTTCCTTTGATTTAAAGGAGGCTTTGAATGAGACCACAGAAATATAAAGTGTGGTTTTAATCATTATTTATACGTGAAACTAGCAACTGCTAATCTGTATCACTGAGGAACTAGGCATGCAGTTATAGAGAAGTCATTTGTATAATTTTTTTTAGCTTTTCCATAAGCTTTGAGCTAAATGTGTGTTGCTGATTGCTCGAGTGTTTGAGGATATATGTTCTTTAAAATAAAAAGTACTAGAATCTAAATCCCCAGAAATATTTTCTGAATTTAAATGATATTTTGGTGAAGGCTTTTAGAATTCTACCTTGAGAAAAAAACAAGTCTAATATCAGAAAACTGACTTGTGAGATTTTTGAGCTGTATTTGTTGCATTTTTTTTATTTCATGTTGTTCTGTAGTTTCTCCAAGACACACTGGATGCCCTGTTTAACATCATGATGGAGCATTCCCACAGCAATGAGTATGACATCCTTGTCTTTGATGCACTGGTAAGAATGAGCACTGAAGAGTTTTATTTGTCCAAGTGAAGAAATCTGTAATTCTGAAATAGATATCAAGTCATTTATTTCAGGGAAATAGTCTTAAAATGTCTGCAGAACGGATGGAATAGAACTATTTGACTGAAAAGCTAATTTCTTCAAAAATTCTGAAATGGTGTTTTGTCAAAAATATTTCAGAAGACAGATTTAAACTCAAAATGTCACTTAATGAAAAATGCTAATTATTATCTGTGTCTGTTTAGATATATATCATAGGACTCATTGCAGACCGTAAGTTTCAGCATTTCAACACTGTTTTGGAAGCTTACATCCAACAGCATTTTAGTGCCACATTGGCATATAAGTAAGTTTTTCTTCTTCTTTCTCCTTTTTTCTGAACTGCTATCACATTAAAGGAACTAAATCCTGCTTGAGCCTTTTATGATATAATTAATCATGACTGTTGTTTTGATGTTGCTGTTTGATTATCAGGAATTCAATCTACCTGCGAGATGTATATGATGATGAGTAGAGTTAATTGACAAGCACTAATGGATTTGGGGTTAAATGATTCTTTTGCATTCCTTTTCTGTCTGAGCACTTCACCTGAATCCTGTCAAATTTGTCAAAAGGTATTTCACTGTAAAGCCTCTCCTGTTAAACATTTGGCCTTAAGCTGCAATGCTGTAAGTGAGAATTTGAGGATGTCCTTAACCCATTTCTGTAAGTTTCCACGTTTCCTCTTACAGCCAACAAACTCACAGGAAAAAAATTGTTTGGGAACTGTCAAGTCTTCATATGCAGTTCACAGTCTAATATTGAACCAGGAGGTTTCACTGCATTGAAGTGGAATTCAATATTTGTTACATGGTTGTGCCAGTAGGCAGGTGGACAGAATTTTGGTGGGGTGTTTGGGATTTGGGGATTTTTTTATTAATTTTTGGAGCTTCCAGATAATGCCCAGATGGGAAGACATGGATAATAGAAACTGTGGAGGCATGTGAAGCAGTAAAGTTAATACTGTATCCCTACTTTATTTAAAAAAGTTTTTGCAGATGATGGTAGGATAAAATTGCTTTGAATTATGAAGAAAGATAACATCTTCGGTTAGTGCTGATCTGGGGGAACTGCTGTAACAGGATTGATGTATTTTTTTTTCATCTACCTAAAGTCTTGCTCAGGCAACTTAATGGGGTGGCAGATCGAAGCAGAACCTTCATTATATGAATAATAGATGGAGGATCTTAACTGAAGATTTGGAATAGCTGAGGATATCTTGTAGTGTTCTGTGTTGAATTTGCATCAGTTCCAACTCAACGGGAAATGTTGCCCACTTCATGCATTAGAATGAGTTTGCTAGAATTGAAAGGCAGTGGTGCCCAATCAATCCTTTCTCACTTTCCAGTAAAGCTGAAACACAAGATACCTGCTGCTTCTTAATCCTTCTTCACTCCATATGTAATAAGGACATGTAATTTGATGCTTAATATTATTGTGAAAGAGGAGAAGTTTGGATATGGAATCTCTCAGGACAGGTTTGTTTGATTAAAATATTTCTAAGACCTGCCTGACTGGGAGTTTCTAATGTTTTCCTGAAGGTGGCAGAGTTAAAATAATGTTTATGATTGTTCCCAAAATAATGACTTCTCTTGGCATCATTGGTCCCATGCACTTCATGGAAGATGTACTTTGTTTCAAGAATCATTTATGACATAAACCAATACCTGTATGTGGCCTAAATCATAGTTATGAAGGACATACTCTGTCCCAGACATATTATGAACTTGTTATTTGGTATTTTTGGCCAGACTTCTGGGTGCTTATTCAGTTCCTATTTAGTCATCCACTTGTACCCACCTTTTACAGAGTTCTGAGAGGACTTAACGCCTTGATTGGACTCTCCTGCGTGCAAGTTAAATAGGTTTTGTTCCAACTCAGTACAAAGCTTTGAAATGAGAGAAGCTGTAAAATGGGGTAAATAATAACACAAAATGGATGGAGTGCCCAGAAGGCTGAGAGGGTGAAAGATTTTTTGGTCCTGAAACATGAGTTAGGAGACTGAGGATGTGTCTATTGGTTACATCGGCAAAGGGAGTGTATATTTATATACACACTCACATATATGTGATTTCTCTGCTGTAGCAAGCAGTTCTTGGAGCTCTTGCAAGTATTGTAGTGCTCACTTACTGATGTTTCATCAATCCACTTGGTTGGAAACTGTTGTTTCATCAACATGCAAGTACTGTGATTTTTTTATTGTTTCATTTTGTTTTTTTTAGGGTAGGGGACTGTAGGTTTTTTAGGGATGTAAAGGGAAAAAAACCACCGACCACGTCTATTTTAGTGCTTCTTACCTCTACATTAAGATCAAGTTTACATCATTAATATTAGTTTAATTATTTAAGATAAAACTACAAATGAAGGGATTTATTTTGAGATGAACTTTGTACTTTTTTTAGCAGATTGTGTTTAGCAAAAATTTACCTTTGTGTACAAAGCAAGAGAGTGTTTAAATAAAATACCTCGGGCAGATATCATTGTGTACTGGAATGTTGTACTATTTACCTGCAGCTGATTAAGAGCATGCAGTAGTGTTTAATCATAGCTTATTGTAGGTAGGCAGAAATAACATTGTGTTACCTTGTGCACGTATATTATAAACTTCTGTAAAAGTGCTTCCAGGATTATGTGAGTTTTTGCTGCTGATTTAAGATTTCAGATTACTTCCTTGCTTGTGGGGTTAAGAATTTGCTCCTCATTTGTTTACAGTGATGGAATTTGTGCAACATAAATGCAGAAATACACACAGTACATTTTGTTGGGTGTGCTTGGCTAAGCGTAAACATTTATTTAGAGTGGCCAAACAAGTGACTGAAGTTAATTTAAAAAGAAAGGTTATTTTTAAAATATGTTTTAATTTCAGGAAATTAATGATGGTTCTGAAGACTTACTTGGATACCTCCAGCAGAGGGGAGCAATGTGAACCTATCCTAAGAACTCTGAAAGCCCTGGAATATGTTTTCAAGTTCATTGTTAGATCAAGGACTTTATTTTCACAGTAAGTATCCAGGCTACTGCCACTTAACCAGTCCAATATGAGAAATAGAAATAGACCTGAGAAAGAGAAAAAACTGATCCCAGGACAGAAATGGTGGGTTGTTTTGCTGTTATTGTTTTGTGGTTTCTTTAGTTTTTTTAATAAATAGAACATGAAAATTGACAACTGGCCTAAAAAATGTAGACATTGAGCTTTTTTAGAGAGGGAATATTCAAAAATTTGCTTTCTGATTCACAGTGTATGTTCCAGGGATGTGTTTAGTTATAGCAGCTGATTGCAAAGGGTGATTATTCTTTGTGTCAGGTGGCTTGGCGTAAGACTAATGGGTGGCCAAACGTTGTGACTGATGGCTTGAAGCTGGCTGCTTGTCCTTGAGATCACAGTGTTCAGCAGCTCAGATTGTACATAGAGCAATGTAATTTGTAGTAATCATTGTCCAAATGAATTCAGAGTTTTAGATCTCCTGTTAAGGAATTAAAAGGGAAGATTCAGAGCACTAAATATGCAGAGCTCAGCCAGATAGACGAGGTGTGATATTTACAAGCAAAGTTCGGGTTTAGGGAGATGGGGAGCGTGAAGGAGATAAAAGCTGAAAAGTTAAAACTACACTAAGGTATCCCACTTGCTCCTTTGTCCCTTAAGGACTCTAACCACATATTGCAGACCCCATCCACTGTTTCCTCTCTTTCCTGCTTTTCCATTTATCCTTAGCTGGTTTCTCTCATCCCTCTGCCATGTGGCTGCAGGAATGCAGTGGCAGGAGATATGCAGTGGTAAAACCAGGACTATAGGTGCAGTACTAAGTTAGATATTAGGTTTGTGGTTGACAGTCAACAGAACAAAGAACTTGTGTTTTACCTGTCTTCTGCTCACTGGGAGCTCCAATACAATTTTCCTGGTTTTCTACTGGCTATTTTCACTTAAATGTAGGTTTATAGTTTTCTAAAATTAAGTATATTTGATGAATTATGAAATTATTGTTGAAGTCTGATTGGATTCAGAAGTTGTTTGCTGCTGGTGGATAGTCCCTTAGAAATATTCTTAATTCTAGGAATTTACTATTTATAGATGGTTTATAGATAGAGACAGATAAATAAGGTCAAAAGCTGTATAAAGAAGAAGATAGTGCTTGTGAGAACAGAATATAGCTAGAAGTTCAAAACATTTATTGTGTGTTTTATTTAACAGTTGTCATGGAAAAAGGTGGCATTTTGAGTTTTGGTGAATGAAGTATTGTGCAAAGTATCTGGTGCAGATGAGGGTCAGGAGTCAGGGTTTTGTTTGATCTCCATTTTAATCCTAGTGTTAGCTGGCAGCAGAAGTCTACGTTGGGCAGTCTGTGGTAAACTAGGTTATTGCAAATTGTTGCATATTCAAGTGGTGAGCTATACATATCTACTTTTAGTTTTCCCTATAAGTGCCTTAACTGGAGGTCTGAAACTCTAAATTCAGTTGGATAATTACTTGTAGTCAGTAATAGCTCTTGCAAATTTTAACCTCTGGCAAAAATAACCAAACAGTATCATCTGATACTGCATATCCATCTTTAGCTGTTGTGATTTAATGTTTTGTAGTCATTTTCCTACTGTCAGAATGGTCATAAGGAAGAAGGATATATGGAAAATAATAGATTAATATATTATTCTTCCCATGAGAAAAGATAGGATTTACTATTGAAGTACTTCTCTTTCAAGAGTTCAGATTAGCTTTCTTGGAGACAAATATTTTGAATAAATAGACCTCAGACAGACCCTTATATCATTCTCTCATTAATTTTATGGGCTGCTTAGGAAACTAAGATGCCTTCCTGAAAGGTAAGAGACATTACAAAGTGGAAATTGTATAGGAAAGAGATGAATAATGACTTCTAATGTTAGGTATAAAATGAGAGACTCTTTTTGTCTCGTCAGGCAGATGCACTGAAGATAACCAAGTTCTACTTTAATTTGCATTTATTCATTCTTGCTGAAGCTACAAAGACGTAATGAAAGCAAAAATTTTTTTATTCCAGTCATCTGAACTAAGGTTGTGTCTTGCAGCTGTTTGTTCAGTGGCTAAATATTGTAGAAAGGTCATGTATTAGCCAACGGTTTACATAATGCAGATACTGAAAACATGAAATGTCTTTCCTCCTTTCATTGGCCTAAGGTTGTTTTTGTTTGTGAAACTCATGTGCAGCGTTGTGATGAAGTTGTTTCCAAGCAAACAATTAGTCATGTTTTAAATTTGCTTTCAGAACAAGTGATTTTTAATTGAGATTTAGCAGAGAAAATTGTTTCTAAATGGAAGGTAGATGGTGAGTCAGGAAATACAATTATCATTCTACCTGTCTTTAATTAGTCCTGGTATAAATTTAAAAAACATGTTTAATATATGTTGTGTGATGCTTCTGTCTCAGTCCTTGCCCCACATATTGAGTCAAGAAAGCTTTGAATTTTCACTTGCATAAAAAAAGAGATTTAAGAAACTTCATTTATTTTAGCAGCTATGTTGTATAGTCAATAAAAGTTGTACCAGTGCATTAGCCAAGTAACTTTAATAAACACTTAGACTGAAACAGTCACATTGTTACAACTTACATGTACTTAATTCCCATTGAAAAATATTTTTAAGTAGTTCCCACATACTGAGTTCTCCAATATGTTAAAAATTATATCACTTAATCCAAACCATGCTACTAAAATACCATTTGATAATAAAAGACTTTACTATGTAAGTGTGCTTATACTGAAACTTATTTGTTTCAAGATGAGGTTCACATCAAAGTTTTTCTGGTATTCATTTTTTATGTGGCTTTCACATGTCTATAGCAATGTATCTGAAGTACTTGCATCATGAATGTTGTTTACATATGTATGTGTAATGTTTTCCCTCTCCAAATAATGTTTTGGATCTTGAGGTTCCTTTCCAATAATTGACACTCATTGACTTAAACAATGTAGAGACTTGAATAGTGTAACTGTGTTTTCCTTTCCTCAGTACTTCTTTCCAGTCACAGTATGGATTTTTCCCTCCTGTAGACAAAAGCTTTTAATTTGCATCGAGTTTTCTTCAGTACTTCAGTTTCAAATTAAAAACAAAAGCATATGACAGGAATACATCACTTAAAAAAGAGATATTTTGCTCTTATGATAGAGGAAGCAGTACATCAGAGGTGCAGCTTTTAGTTCATAGTATTGTACACATATTTCAGGCTTCTCTTGTCACCTTGGCTTTTTCCTTAGCTTATTTTTCCTTATTTTTCTCAACTGTTTCAGGTAACTAACATGTCACAGGTGGTTTTTATTGTTTATGTAAGCAGTAATTGGTATTAATAGCTTGTATAAGCAGTACAGGAGAGATAACCTGAAAGATTCAAACTTTAGGACAGGGAACGAATAAATCATGGAGTGAGCTGGATTTAAATGCATTTCTGTACTTGATGCTTCAAAGTTAAAACTTTTCTCAAAAAGCAGACTGGTTAATAAGTGGGGTAGAAATATCTATTTCAACAGTAACAGCAGAAAAAGTAAAGAATATGTGAAGTATATCCTAGAGTGGCTCAGTTGTAGTGGGGAAAAAAACCCCACACAAAATATTTTTGTATATAAGTCACGTTGAAAGCTTCAAGCTGAGCAGTGCCATTCTTTTGAGGCTTTCAAAAAAAATTGTAATTGCTTATGTTGTGTTCAAGCTGAAGAATTTCTACACAATAAAGTGAATAGCACATATAACACATTGGTAAGATATCTGTGCACATAATATTGCATTAACTTGTAAAAATACGTTTTTAAAGTAATGTTCAATCTTGTAGATTCCAGACTAAGAAACTTTCTGATTCTGAAAGGTTAACCCAGTGCATCTCTCAACAGATTATATGAAGGCAAAGAACAAACAGAATTTGAAGAATCTATGAGGAGACTATTTGAATCCATCAACAACCTGATGAAAAGCCAACATAAAACTACCATTTTACTGCAGGTTGGTGTGTGTTTGGAAACAAGTTGAATTTGGGTTTTTTAATATGGATTTGGTTTGTGGGCTGTTTGGTTTTGTTCTTTTCATATTGAGGATAAGATACTCAGGAAACTTGTCTTTTGTGTCTTCTCAATAATTCCGCTTTACTGGAGAAGACCAAGTTGTCTAATAAATTTTGAATCCTAGGCTGAAAAGGTCAGGAGAAGATACATTTATATAATTTTATGAATGTAGTGCATGAAAGAACAAAAACATACATGATTGAATCTTTCAAGGAATCTAATTAAGTGAAGTCTCCCATGGGAGCTGAATACTTAATTCTTGCGTTTCTTCAGATAATGCTAAACAGGAAACTGAAAATAGGATCAAGGTTTGGCATTCGTGTCTATCTTAGTTATTCTAACCCTTTGGAATCTATTGTTTTAACAAAACTAGAAAAGAAGGAACTATTAAGATTAGTAATTGACACGTAGTTCTTTATTAAAACAGAAAACTATCAAGGCTTCCTATAGTAAGAAGCAGAAGAATTGTATTGGGCAACTGCAATATTGATGCTTCATATTCTGTATTATGAACTCATTGTATTTATTGGGCTTGTCTTTTCCTCTGGATTTGTTTTGTTTTCTTTTGCTGTAACTTACTTGGGAAATGGAAACAAGTGAAAAAGTCCGTCTTGAATAAATCCTTAAGTGGTTGATTTTGAGGTTTGACACTGCATGGAGTACTAATGTGCAACTGCAAAAAAGCTAAAAAAGTAAATATTACTTTAATTGCATAATACAATGATTATAGCAGTGTTCAGAATGTATTTGAAAAAAATTAAATGCTTTGTTCTTATTTGATAATTCCCTTTCCTGGGAATAGTTTATACATTTGAAAGACACTGCCTCAGAAGCAGGAGAAACTTTGTAAGAAGGAGAAAGAGTAATATGGAAAGATAAAGTTTATAAGATAATGTTCATTCTTGTGGTGCTTGTAGTGTATTTATATGTTAATTAACAAATAGATCTCGGAGGCTTTTATGCTCTTTGGAGAGGCACATCACGTCACCGCATGCCTTTGTGTCTGACTGGCTGTGTGGGCTTGTCCATCCTTTCCTCTAAAGAACAGGGTAGTTGCTTCTTAAGAGTGATGAGGAATAGTTGTAGAAGATGGTTTTTTGTGCTTAACTTGTTGCTGGGACACATTAATGGGTTTGCAAGTGGCAATGCTGACTCTGAAGCAGCTGGTGGGTGTATCTAAGGTCAGGTGGTATTGTAATGCTAGAGGCAGAGTGGCATTGCATGTACTGATGGGTGTTGACTGTGCTTACTCTGATTCCCACAATTCATATTTAATGCCATTCTTTGTATTACACCTGTTTAACAAAACTATAGCATATCTTTGCTCCTAAGAAACAGCAGAACCTTGAACATATACCTCAATATCTCTTAGAAGCATTAAGCGAAAGAAGTCTATGCTAATTTTCATGAGCACAAAAATGCTTCAATGATAGGCTAGAAATTTAATTTATGCTGTGCTCAATGCCATCACAAATATTTTGGTTTTCTAATGATTGCTGTCAGTTATGAAAAACATATCATATATATATTCATAACCATGTATCACTACTGGGATTTTAGTTACCTAAATCTGCACCAAATAACCTAAATTTTATTTTTAGCTGAAACTTGGAATGACAGACCTGAGATACTGGTTTATTCCATAACTTTGCTGTTATCCCCACTACTGATAACTCATACAGACATGATTCTGCAAAGGGGTTACTTGACATACAGTAAATAAAAAATATTGCAGTAATGTTAATAACATTCTAGTAGGAGAGGCATGGAGTGAGAAGTGTCTCACTGTAGTTCTTGCTGCAGGAAATAGGCTTATGGGGGGGAATCAAACAGGCTGGCAGTGACAGACGTAGTAGTGCAAACGATTTTGCAGGTAAGGGTCAGGTGGTTATTCTGAGGTATTGCAAACGCACAGGACTCCATCAATGTTGCACTTTGCATACCCAGAGAGAAAGGTTCACAAAGTCTGTTGGAAAGTAGACAAATGACCAGAAAATGGCCTTAAATCTGTCACGTGAAACGATCGTTGATATGAATTGAACTGAAACATAGATTGGTAGGATCAAGTGGATTGAACCCTGAAAGTATCAGAGAAGAAAGTTTTAGGAGCCCTGGAAAATGTTCAAGGGATTGGGTTTCTTGGGATATTGAAACTTCAAATGAACTAGTTTGCAGAGCCTCGCAGTGTGAATTCTTAATACTTACTTCACCATCGATTGTCCAAATACCTATGGAGTTTAGCTTTAGAAGATTTAAAAAATATTATTAAACCTGAAATATCTGTCACTCTCTGCTAATGATTTTTTTTTTATGCTTGGAACTCAGCATTTAAGCCAGCAGTAACTTCCCAGTCATTTTTACTGATAATAACCATACTCGGGCTTGTGTTGAATATTAATTGAGTCACGAAAATATTATTTATAAAATTACATGTTATATGAAACAGCCTATTCAGTGCCAGAAGCGCTTTATTGTTTCAATTTAGCTTTATCAACTGAGCGATATCTTTCTTCCTAATCTGTTACATGCTGTTTAAATTCACAAAAAGTGGCAGATTTAGCTTTTCAATCTCTTCTTCTAAACCTGACTGAAGCAGATATTTGCTTTGAGTTATTTTACTATCTGAACTTTGATAAGGGTGGGTTTCTGATTCTGTTTTGCAGTAGTGTTTATATCTGCTTTGAGCATTTGAAGCCTCAGTTGGTATTTTATTGTTGGTTAACTGGGAATTTTCATGTAAAACACAAATTAGCTTTTTTTCTTAGTTTTTGAATTGAAATTTCCTTTCTTGTTTAAAGATAGAGATAATGCTTCTCAACTTCAGCATTTCCTGAAGTCATTTTCCTGCAGTTAGGATTATAACTTCATAGTAAATCCTAACTTTGCAGATGTTTGAAAGTAACCAGATGAACTGGAGAGTGACCTGTTTTCAGGTTCTGGGGCATTACTTTGTAAAGTCACTCCCCTTGTAGTTGAGGTTGAGAATGTTGTAAATTGGCTAATTCAAGAATCAGTGGGCATGTGCAGGATAAGGGTTCATCCTTTTAAGAGAGTTCATAAGGTTTTTCTTGTAATTATTTAAAACAATAATTTCAGAACTTATACCATGTTACGGGAGGTGGCACTGATCTTCCTAGATACTGGACTTAAACCTGTAGCCATTGCAGATGGATTTGTAGCTTTTAGACATAGTTTTTCACAAAGTCTCTACTTCTGAGGATAGAGTTCTTGAAATATGGAAACCTCAAAATAGATTTCCAGAACCTGAAAATAATTTGTTCAAGAGAGAGTCTGAGAGTGAAGGGGAATAGGGAGGTATAGTATCTTCCTTCACTTCGCTGAGCTCTCAGGAACAAAACATCGATTCCTGCAGATATGTTTTGTGTCTGTAAATCAGCCTATGTTTCTGGGGAATAAAACTTGATGAATTAATTTTTATATTTCAGGTTATGTGTTTTTATAAGGTCATGCTGTTGATGTCTGATTTGTAGTCTCTGAGTGTGCCCTTTCATTGACAAGCTTGTGCTCTCAACCTTAAATTACAAATCAAGCCCCAGCTTCTTTTCCAAAAAGTGTTGTCCCCCAGTTGCCACACACATTGCACCTACAGATGGTCTTGTCTGTTGTAAATGTCATCTATACCCAGCTTGCTCCTAGGCACTGATTTTAGAAAGTAGTAGTCTCAATTCTATGCCTGCTTTCAGAAACTTTATATGTCATGTTCTCAAGGTCGTGGGACAGAGGAAGAAAAAATGGATTGTAGAGCTGAAAAGTATGAAAATAATGTAATATGAAGATGTAACTTACCTTTCCCACACACTTTTGACCCACCTATATTGCTGCAGTAGAGTCTAAAGACTTAAACTGTACAGAGATGCATAGATTACTCAGGAGAGAATAAGCCAAGAAAGGTACCAACATCAATGCTTTGATTGTGGTGTGCAGTAGGGGACGATGTAGTCACATGTTAAAGTTGCCTCAATAGCAAATAAAATTAGGCTAAGGAACAGAGCACAGATTATTTCTTTGAATGTTCCTTTCATCTCATGGGTACTTGTATTTCATCAATATGTATAATGTGATGTTGCAAAAGAGGGCAACTAAGAAAATCTTGGTCAGGAGTAAAGGTTAAAAGCAATTTAACAGTATATTGTATATGTAAGGAATAATTTTCTGCTGTGCTGTGGGTTTATCTGTACCCTGCTTAAAAAATTGATCTCTGAGGTCTGAAGAATGCAAAACATCTTGCACTGCCTACTAGGAGATCTTGGACTTCATTAACAGCAGCGCTCAGTTGTGTCCATAGTACATCATTTGATGCAATTATTGCAGATGAAACTTGGGGTTTGAAAGAGTGCAAAGAAGACAGTTGATCTTGTACTGTTGTTGCAGCTGCAGATTTGCAGAGGCAAGGTAGCTATATCCTTCCCATTTACCTCATGGTACAAATGCAGAATAGGGAATAAGTGGGAAGGTACAACAGACCAAGTGTCAGTGGAGAACTGCTTGAATTATTTTGGGGTCACTGGTGGCCATATCCTGTATCAAACATCTTTCACAGTAAGTGTGAAATGGTCTAAAATGGAATTCACATGTTGCTACTGTACAATGTATTTATACGATATCATTGTGTAAAGAGCAAGGAACAACACACTGTTGAAGTAAAACTGGGACAAGTTTCTAAATAAACCACAGGTATTAATATATATAAATATACCACAGGTATTTTACATTTTAAATGGTGTTTCACAGTCTTGTTTTTTAAGGAAAATAACTTTTCTTCCTCAAAGTGTTTCAACTAATAATGGCGAAGGTCAGTAGAAGATACAGTCTTTTTGTTGAAGTGGAGCAGCTTTGAAAAGCTCCTTTGACCTTGTGTAAAAATGTGGGGATGAAATCTGCAGAAGAATGACTTTATCTGAAGGAATCTTAATCCAGCACTGAGCCAGTTTGAAATACAGTATGCACCATTGCTGCAGACTAAATTCTTCCTTTTTGAATTGAGACCTAAATAATGTTGTCTCTTTTTTTTATAAAATTGGCTACTGCACTGGAAGCTCATAGAAATGAAATTATAGCTTTATGTTGCTTAAAAGTTTTAAATGAGAGCCCAAGAAAGCTGTGCTCTGATTGCTTTATTCTGTCTTTCTGCCCTCAGTGAAGAAGAGACTAAGTTTTTTGACAAGGAGTTTGCTACTTAGAGATTTTTAGATAACATCATTGAGTCTAGGCTTCATTCTAAGCCTCTTCCTGAGTGACTGTTTCATCTTTGAAAGTTTCAGTGTAGAAGCGCTGTACAGGAAACAGCAGACAGCTTCTCATGAGGTGACAAAATCAAAAGCTTCTCCAACCATTGGAGTCTTAAAATTTAAAATTGGTAACTGGTAACCTTACTCTCTGTCATTTTTACATTTTCCCACTGCTGACTGCAGTTTTGAAGTGCTTCTCAGTTTCCCGTTGGCCTTTCCGTGTTGCGTACGCTCCGTCTCACTAGAAATATTTGAGTAGGTTCTACTTGTATGTTGAATGTTTTAATGCACTCCATCATAACTGTTTTTTTATCATTCATGTACATACATTTCTTGCCCTGAAGAAGTTGAAATATTGATGCTTTGGGACAACTGTTGTGTACTTCAAATGTTGAATTTGTGCATTTGCAATGCTCAGTCTTAAAGTTTTTATTTAGACTAATCTTTGTATGATAGCTCAAATGATTTTCCTATTGTTTGAAACTGAGTTATAAAATCTCAGGAAATACAAATTCTGTTAGTTTTTAGCTGTTTTGTGGCTGAGATTCAATGACTTAGCATGTAACGTGGTTCTGACAGATATCTATACGTTACATTAGAATTCACTGTACAGGAGCCAAAAATTAGATATTTTTTGTGATCTCTTATAATTTCATTGTTACTTACCCTTTTTTTTGATAGAGAAAGGGATGAAGATGGTGTGAGAAATTACAGTTGGTCTGTTGTAAAGGGTTAACAGAAATATGTTAGTATGATTTCTTATCATGTTTATTCAATTTTATAGAAATTGAGACCAGTGTGGCTTTGCACCAGATGGAGCACTCAGCTGATGTGGCATTCCCATGGAATACCACAAATAACATCTAATTTTTGGCTCCTGTGCTTTCAAAAGTTATTACAGAGGCTAAATATTTTCAACCTACAAAGCAACTTTATGACACGGAGCACTGCAAATTAGTCTTTAAGGACGTTAGCTTTAAATATTAGTGATGATTTTAAGCCTGAAAACTACCTGCTAAAGTATTCTTGTCTATTTAAGAATGGTAACAGATCTTTTTCTTACCTTTATCGTGTTCTAAAATTTGATTATTCCACTGCAGAGTACCTCAGAAACTGGCAGGGTGAGATAAGCCATCAGATAGTTTAGTTGCAGATGGTTGGTTATGCAGGTGGATAGATGGCTGTTACCCTCACTTCTGCTTCCTGCGTGGCAAGTTTCTGGGATGGAGTCGATACAAATTACGGTTGAAGAGCTCTTGCTTTGACCACTGTTTGGTTTTCATATTTGCATCAAAGCAATAGTTTTAGTGGTCTACAAAGAGAATAAGAGCCACTTGGTACTATTGTATTTGGTTCCTTTGCATATCCTCAGCATAAAAGCCTTTGTGTGACTGGTACTCTCTTACTCTGTGGTAAAAATAATATTCAAATAATTAAAATTCAAATTTAAGTCTGATCAAAGAAATCCAAACTTAAAATTGGGGTTTTTTTTGAGTATCTGTCTCAGTGCTGTGCTCTATATTGCTTGTATGCTGTAAATGCAGATAAACATACAAAATCAACACAGTCTGTATATCAATTCAGGTTGCTGCTCTGAAGTACATACCGTCTGTTCTTCATGATGTCGAGATGGTCTTTGATGCTAAATTACTGAGGTGAGCTGCTTTTGGATATTTCGTAGGTGCATCACATGCAGTGTACAATGCATCACTACTGGCAACAATCAATTCTTTTTGATAAGCCTAAGTCAACAAAGCTGTGTCATTTGTAATAAGCAAGGCAGTGGTGAAACTTGGGGCATACATTTTTAAGACAGTTCTCATCCAACTTAACTAATGACACACTGCATCATGGTGCCCCAGTACTTAAGCAGTAATTGGAGAATAAATTGAGTAAGTGGAACTATCATTTTATTTATTGTTATTATATAATTTATTATATTTATTATTTCCTCTTCCTCTCTCCCCACACCTCCCATGAATGAGCCTTGTTTCAGAAACCCAAATCTGAATTTAACAGCTTAAAATAAGTATCTATCTTTGTCAAAGATGAATTGCCTCCACCAAACTCAGAAATATTTTCTTACTGAAAACAACAGGAATTAATAAACATTTGTGAAGATGACCAAAATCTAGTTCAGCCTCATCTTGTTTCTTGTCAAAGTTTTTTCTAACCTGTTGCTGATCTCTTCCAATGTTTGTGATATGGTGAATAAACCTAAGCCTTAAAAAGTCATGTTTAGAAATATATGATGTTTTTATCTTTATTGACACATGATGAATTAATCTTTACTGTACTTATGACACTTTTCCTTTACATGCAGCCAACTACTGTATGAATTTTACACTTGCATTCCACCAGTGAAACTACAGAAGCAGAAAGTGCAGTCCATGAAGGAAATAGTGTGCAGCAACCTTTTTAAAAAGCAAGGTAAATACAAAGTGCTTTTCAGACTTAAATAGCAGTGAAAATGTTGAGTGACTTACGTTTTGCACAATTCATGTTTGAAATTGAGTGAAACTGATACTGAGAGAATGTGAATATTGGAAGTCTGACCTCTGGAGAGGATTTACCCCTCTACAGGATAGCTATTGTGAACATGGAACAAGGAACAGGTGAATCTCAGTGGAAGAGTTTTGGTTTTCCTATCATGCAATGGTTACATGAATGGAGTTAAATCTATGTATCCTTTCAACCCATTTGTAAGCTCTGTAGTGAAATAGGAAGATGATGTGAAACTCCGAATACAACTCATGTTCTATAATACCTCTGCCTGAGCAGAGGGAGAGTCTGATTTGCGCCGTATCAGCTGCAATGCAGCATCTCTATGTATAGGAATTATGGTGTTGCTTTAATCTTTATCAGAACTTAGAGTCTTTCTACACTCTTGGAACTAAAGTGATAAAGACATTTCAGTATCACTTATCAGTCTTGTGCTTAGTTTTCCTTCATGTTGTCATGGAAAGGAAATTTTTACTGGAGTCCTAGCGGAGAAGCCTGGTTTTACATGGTTGTATTCACTGTTAAGTGTTCTGTGGACTGGATGGCTTTCTTCTTTCTCAGCATCTTACTGCTCTGTAGAAGACCTCTAGGATTTTGAAAGGTGCACAAGCTGCTTGGGTGAATGTCCTTTGTGTCAGGATTTCAGTTTATGACAATTTATAGATAATACTTTTTGGAATTTAATAGTATAACCGTGAGTAGCAAATAGCACTGAGCATGAGTAGATTGAGAGAGCATTTCTTTGCTCATCTCAGTCTTCTGTGTTGCCAGAAAAGTAATGCAGTTCTAACTGCCTAGGACAGATTAAAATTCAACTTGAAGACTTTTATTGCATTCTATTGAGACTGGAATGTATATTGTAAGCTGTAAGAGTAATTAGCTGTGTTTGTGATATTTTGAGGCCATAATAGATCTCCTGGATAAAGAAAACAATATAGTTGGGTTTATTGTTTAGATGATAGTATTTTAACCCATATTTATCTTAACAATTTCATGTTTGTGAGCTGTGACTTTTTTGAACTGTGTATGACTCGAGGTTGCATGAATCAGTGGAACTTAAGTAGCTATAGCTTGGAGATCTGTAGAGGTGAAGCCAAGCTGTTAAGAGCAGAAGCAACCAGTTGGTTTTCAATCAGACCTAATTCTGTATTCACAGTTTTTTCTGATAGTTTACTGTATTTTATTTTACATGTACAGTCTGATATATCATTGCATTACCAGTTGCTTTTACTGCTACTTCTTCTAGGATCAGAAGTGCCAGTCTTAGTTTTATTTCTGCTTCTCGTGGTGAGTAGCTTTTAGACCAGAAGGAAAAATATCTTCTCACAAAACTGAAAGACTCTTGGATTAAAATAATTCACTCTTGAACTCTTGATCTAACTGGAGTTTAATAAGTTACCTTGACTGTCATAAAATTAAGTGTAAGCTATAATTAATTTTTTCTTCTTTCTTTGTGTGTGTATGCATTAATAACAATCTCCTGTGGTGTATAAGATAACAGCCTAAACATTAGGTTATGAAAGTTATGGTTCATCTCTGCTATCCACTACTTCGCTATCTGCCGGAATAGTTAGAGACTTAAAGCAGCTGAATAATTTTAGTTCTAATAGTACTAAGGATATTACTTGTTTTAATCTCCCTTTTGCTAACTTGTATGCTTTTAGTGTGATATGCTAGTCTTCAATCAAAAACTTTCTGGGAGAAAAACTCTACTTATTACTCTGTCTCAGAATTTTGGAATACAATAAGAGCAGGCACTGCTGTGGAATAACAATAGTTTGATAAGTTTTCTTTAAAGAAACTTGTCTTACATGAACCAATAACAAATATATTTTAAATATCAGGTTAGGACAACAGATTCTATGCTTGCATAATAAGGAATAGAGACCTGATAAAGATCCAGATGGCAAGTAGTTGAGCATACAATAACCTGCGTGCTTCACAGTTCTGTTGACTTGCAGCTAACTCTTATTGTACATCCCACAGCTCTTTTCTTATCTATCTATGGATGCTCTAGAAAAGAGTGGAGTTTTGGATTCCAAAGAATCTGCTGTGATAGTTTGCTTAGCATGGTGCTCATTTCCTGTGTTCAGCAGGTCTTTGCTTTATCTGCGCTCTGTTAATGCGAACTGTTCTGTTGAAGTTTTACTGCTTGCAGATAAATAATAGTAATAGGTAGATGCTTGCTTGTAAATGCAGCCTGTCTGATGTCTTCAAATATATAGCTGGTACATCAGGGGAAATGTCTACCTCAGAATACACTGTGAATTATAAAAAGGGTGTATGTTTTCAGTTTCAGTATTTCTAAGGTAGTAATGAATAAGACATTTTGCCAAGAGGATTTCTAATTCTGAAGAGATTTTATAAAAATAATAAATGGTGCTTTTTGTGTAGTGTTGACCAGATAATCAATACATTTTAGTTTTTCCCAAACAGGTAGCTAGGGGATTCATTTAGTCTTAAGCTTATGTATTAAAAAAATAAATAATGTCCAAAACATCTGTGTGCTATTTTTTGATAACATCAAACACCTGACAGCAATACCAAGCAGCTGAGACTGAAGACAGCACATAATGCTTAAACCACTTGCCAGCCTCGCTGTTCTGCACTGGGTCCTGCACATTTGCATAGGTCGCTGCACTAGCAATCGACTGTTGAAGTGGATGAAGTTGATAATATGTAGAAATAATTAACAGCTTATTAATATGCTCATGGTGATTACATATGCAAGATATACCTTGAAATGTTATCACTGCAATGCTTGTTATATAATTACATATTAATACTTAGATGCTCCTCTAAAAGGAGCCTGCTGAAGTAGATTGACCTCTTTTTATTTATTAGGTTAAACCAAGAATGAGTCCTCTGAAGAAACAGTTGACCAAAATAGAGAAACTGAGTTTATATTGTTTTAAAATAAAGGTAGAAGTTGCCCAGTTGATGGACATTTAAATATTTTGTACTTCAGTATTTTGGCAAAGTAAAGGAATAAAACTGTTCCTTTGCTGTTAGTGTAGAATTCAGCCTGAACCTGAAAATTTCGCTGCTTCTTTTTTCCTCTTGGGCAGGTGGGGTGTGAGGCAGGGATACCTTTTCACCAGCATCAGTGCAACCCAGTAAGGGTGAAGTAGATTCTTGCAAGTATACTTTCCTTTTCACGAGGCCATTGCATGAAGAATTTGTTTTTCTTTAACACTTACTGTGAGAGCCAGCAGTGTTAGTGCTGCCTCAGTGGTGTGGCTTGAGTACCTGTTAGGTAATTTTCTCATAAAACTTCTATTTTAGGTGATGATCTTTAACTTCCCTTTCACTAAACCTGCCCCTACATTGTAAAATTGTGCATGTTAAATAGCAAGCAAGCCTTTTCTCTTTATTTTTTTCTTGTACATTGCCATGGTTTAAAGGTGCTTTTTTTGCTCTGCATTAAATATAATTGATTATAAAATTAATTGTGTAGAGAACCAACTGCATGTGTAGGGTGTAGACTGTGCCTGATTCATTACTCCAAGCAATGAGGTGGAAGGTAATTTACAAGAATGAAAGCATATGTAGTGTATCACAAGACAGAGTGCAGCATAATAATTAAGGTAAGATTGCCAACAGTATCATTAACTAAAATTCACATTTATCTGGAACAGGTAGTATTTTTCTCTGCCATGAATATGGAATATACTTAACTACATTGCTAATTACAATGAAGTCTATTAATTTGTATGTTTCAAATGATCCATTTTTCCTCCAGGCTTTTGTATTTATTCTGCTTCCCTGTAGTTCATTCCAGTTCCAATTCAATTAATTTACTTTAATTCCCAGTGGTATTGCCTTCAAAATTCAATTGGATTTCATGTAATGGTGTTTCTTTTCCTTTACCCATTGATGTTCACAACATTCTCTAAGCAAGAATTCTTATGAAAACATTAAAATATGCTTTCAAAAATAAAAAAGTGACATTTATTTTTTTTAAGTAAGTTATACATGAACCTAATACTGGAAGCCTTGAGGTTAAGCTGAATTTGATTGGCATGTATTCCCAGACTTTCAAATCTTTTGCTGTGGACTCTGATGCAATAGAGTGCTTGCTTTCCTAGATAGGATACACAGCCCTGTGGAGTGGTGCTGTAATTGATCTTCAAAACCCTCAGAGCACTACAGTACTTTTACAAGCCCTTGAATTACATTGACAGATTTTGTTGTTGAGACATCGATTTCTTGTTCCCACTCTGTAAATATAATACAGCTTAGAAGGGTTTATGGTGGTTCAGCTGTTTGAGTGCCTGAATGTAGGAAGACTGATGCTTTCAACTGCTTGTGCACTTTAACCATAACATTTAAGAATGTTCTAATAGGAGCTGTGAGTACTTGAACAGACATTTATCCAGTTTTGTCTTCACACAATGTCCTCCTTGATCAGAGGACGAGAAATCTTCTTAAACTTCGTTTTTGATACATTCCATTTAGATAAGTTGATAATTAATTATTTAAAATTATCAGAGGAGAAGAAATGATTGTCTTGTGCTGTGTAAGCACACCTAGAAGCATTACAAAGTCTCATTTATGATGTAGGAAACTGTCTCCTGTCATATCTTTCCTCTTGTGAAGTGGGATGTAATGGTTTCTTCCGTGTCCCGTGAAATTATGTATTAGACCTATTAAAGAAAAGATTTGTTAGACTTGCTTCATTTCCATGTAAAATTACTTTTGATGCATCACTGTATTTTTAAGGAAAACTATTTCCAAAATTCCCTGACTGTATCTCCATTTTTGAGACATCACCATATGAAGATACTGCATATATAATCAGCTATTTTTATTGTAGTTAGTGTTTCTGAGCTTATAGTATTTCGAGCTAGATTTTTATTCTAATCCATTATGCTGAAATTTGTAAACCAGTCTTGGGAGAACTAAAATTTATTAGTGTGAAATGAACATAAAATACTTGAACATATAATAAATCTATGTATGCACATTGTGGCTTCTGACTTGGTATTCTCTAGAGGTCCAGTCCCGATTAGGAGCTTGTGCTGCAGCAGAACACTGAGATCCTCTTTAAGTAGGTCACACAGATGGTCACTGGCAGGAGCAGGAATAGAGTTTCAGTCTCTTGGCTCGGAATCCAGGTCCTCTCCTCACTGTGGCTGTGGACATGGCTACTGCATGTTCAGCATATGCAACCACTTGCTGATTTTGGAAGAACAGCAGCAAGAGACATATGTTAGCAGTAGGGGTTAATTTGGCAGATGCCAGAAGAAATGCTGAGACTAGAGTAATTTTTTTTTCCTAACTGAAGAACTCTTTCTGTTGTTTAAACAGGACGAGTACTTGCACACACCCAAACCAGCCTGGTTTCCTAACATTTGCGTGTATTTTACTGAGTTCTACCTGTGAAATATTCTGATTGTTTCATTTCACTATTTAAAAAGTATTGGTAGGTCATGAGCTGGTTGTCTAGAAGAGAAAACATATAATGTGAGATTTATTCCTTAGTAAGTAATGCACATGCAAATATGTCCTAAATTTTTGAGGTATAGCTCAGAAAACTTGTCAATTCTTTGATCCTGTGCTATCACTCTTGTGTGTTATTAATTGTAAATATATTCATCTATGACACCTGTTCAATTAGATTATGGTATTAAATTTCACTTAAATTTAAGCAGAACCATTAAAATAAAATAGATGAACTGTAATACAGCAAGTGTAATACAGCACAAAGTGATTGTAAAGGGGTTTGGTAATGTTTTGGTTTTTGTACAGTAGAGCCTCAGCAATCTAAGGTTGTCCTGCTAGACTCTGTAATGAACTTTTCCATCTGAAAAAAAACCCAGGAAGATAATGACTTGCAATTTCCTTCTCTTTGGAATTCTTTCTAAGGATCTGAATTTGTGAGCCATGTATGATCTGTTCCATGTTGTGGTTTCAGATATGTGCAAGTCAGGGTCAATTAAAAAATTTTGTGTGTCAATTGCACGAAATATGGAAACATGCAATTTGGAATTCATCAACATTCCATAATTGAAACTCAAGCCAAATATTTAATTCTGCCAGAGAGGATATGCTCACAAGGATTTGTGGCAGACTGGTAGGCTGTAATGATTGCAAGTTGGAAAAAGCACTGAACATTTAGAGGGTTGTTTTGGCTACAGCACTAATAGTGTTAGATGTTGCTCTGGCTGCCTTCAAATATATGGCATTTCTCAGCTCCTGTGAGGAGTGGAGAAACTTGAAGATGTGCCTTGAAGTTGGGAAGTGGGTGTATTTTGGAAAGTGGATGTGTTCTGCAGTGCTATGCTTGCTCACAGCGGTGTGCCGGGACCGTTAGTGCTGTACCTTTTCTATATCTAACCTTATTTGCTGACACTTCCTTTCAGAGTTCAGCAAGTGTTGTGTGCTGGCTTCACAGGATCAACCTGTGCTTCTCCTTCCTATGTTAGCACTAGATTTCAAGAGATAAAAAATATTTTCATCTTACAGTGCTGTCAGTCTCTGTGACCTATAGTACCTTCCCTTGCTGTGGCTCTTACCTATACTGTGTAATTTGAATTTATATTTTATTCTTTGTTAAAACTATACAATTTTAAATTCATGACTTCGGGCTTCCAGCAAAGAGTTAAATGGCAAATAGTGAAGAGAAGACTTTCTGTACAAAGATGCCTGCAGTTGTGAACAGACATCCTTTGTGAAGAAGCATGGCACTTGAATTGAGCACTGACTGCCATCAGAAGTCTCGCCTTATTTCAAGAATGTTGTTCATTGATATTATTTCTAAGGCTTTTCTCTAAATTTGTATTCAGATGACACCTATGTCCTTATTAAGTTGGCATGCCAGTTTTTAAGTGGGCATGAAGCCATCCTAACAGATGGATATGACTACAAGCGTGCCAGGGAGTCAAGAGCAGTGTTTCCTGAGGGAAACAAAAGTGGTGTTAAATCTTTATTACCATTTTGGTGGCACCTATGAGGCAGTCAGGAATGAAGCCCGTCTGTCTTCTTTAGTGATGTTATTTCATTAATGACTTGGAGTTTGAATTTCATTTGCCTGGTATATGAGAAATCATGAGATATTTTCTGAATGAGAATAAAGTGAATAGAGGGGTTAAAAAATCCCTACCAAACAAAAACCATGTAACCGCCTAATCTCTTACGAGAATGTCCTTATTGAGGGAGGTGGTACCAGGGCACTTCCCTCTGAGAAGTGTATTGGAATTTGAAGCTGATAAACACCAAGAATTTGAAGCTGATAAACACCAAGAACAATGTATTTTGTCACACCTTGATGAAATAAATGCAAGGTGCTCAAACTTAATGTTCATGTTTTATGTGTTCAGATACAGTTTGGGGCAGCACATGTTTTATTCTGGCTACTAGGAGAAAAAAAAACAGTTGGAACAGTTATTTTTCATGGGTTTTAGCATTAAGAAAGATTGTATGTCTTTGGCAGTGTTGTCACGTCATCCACCCTTCCCCCTCATGTTTCTCCTCACTCACCATGTCTCTCCCCCATCTGTCTTGAGCATCTCTCAGGGTGATGTTGGTGTTGCGTGTCTATGGGTTGCTTAACCATAAAATTATAGAGTTATTTAGATTGAATAAGAACCTAACACTGCCAAGTTCACAACTAAATCAAGTCACTAAGCACTACATCTACCTGTCTTTTAAATACTTCCAGGGATGGTGACCCTACCACTTCCCTGGGCAACCTGTTGCAGTGCCCGATAGCCCTTCAGGCAGTTTCTTCTTCTTACACCCCTTGTTACTCGGGAAAAGAGACCAACACCCACCTTGCTCCAACCTCACTTCAGGGAGCTGTAGAGAGCAGCCTCCTTTTCACTAAGCTAAACAACTGCAGTTCCCTCAACTGTTCCTCGTAAGACTTCTTCTCTAGACCCTTAACCAGCTTTGTAGCCCTTCTTTGACACACTCCAGCGTCTCAATATCTGTCATGTAGTGAAGGGACCAAAACTCAACAAAGGATTAAAGACGTGTGGCCTCACCAGTGCTGAGTACAGGCGCAGAATTCCTTCCCAGCTCCTGCTGGCTGCACCATGTCTGATCCAAGCAAGGATGCTGTTGGCTTTCTTGGCCGCCTGACCACACTACTGGGTCATGTACAGCCAGCTGTTGACCAACAACACCAGGTCTTTTTTCACCAGGCAGCTTTCCAACCACTTTTCCACAAGTCTAGAGTGTTGCATGGGGTTGTTGTGGCCCAGTTGCAGGATCAGACACTTGGCCTTGTTGAACCCTGTACAACTGGTCTTAACCCATTGATCCAGCCTGCCCAGATTCCTCTATAGAGCCTTCCTGCCTTGAGGTGGATTGACATTCCCACCCAGCTTGGTGTAGTCTGCAAACTTATTGAGGATGCAGTCAGTAATGAGTCCAGATCATCAAATACTACAACAGAAAAACTTGCTTTGGCTGGTTCTTAGCTTGATTAGTCTTCAATCATTTTCTTAATTTTCCTTTTTTTCCCTAGGTAATGAGTTGTTGATGCTCAAATGAGCACTTTGTTCATTTTGCTTACTTAACTTGTGCAATGGTGCCTTAATATTATAATCTGGAATTTATGAACTCATTCAAGAAACTTTTCTTTGTCCTAAGATAGTATAGGTATTTCATATTTTGTGTAGTGTTCTTTAATTTATAATGCAAAGTTCAACGGAAGCTTGCAGAGTAATTAGCTCTTAAAAACTGGAGGAAATCAATTGTACCTTCTGCCTCTGCTATCTTCTCAGTACAATAGGAAAATTTCATCTACACAAGAAGTTCTGCTTACATTATGTTTAAGAATTATGGAATGGCTTTATGCAGTTATGTCAAAGGCATTTCTTTTAGCAAAGCGGTTTTAAAAGAAGTTATAGACAATAGTGAGAATTTTGCATTCTGGTAGGAAAAGTTTTAGATGACCTCTGAAACCTTGGTATGGAGGACTTGTAAATTCAGTGGAGTTACCTCAAAGAGAAGTGGAAATAATCCAGTGCAACTGGTAACTGATGTTGTCCTCTATGTTTCCCAACTATTGGTCTGAAGGGTTTCGCTGGCGTGTGAAGTCAAGTGTAATTTAGTGATTAGTATACACGTAATATCTGGCTTGAAGTCCTAGCTTTTTATTTTATACGAGCAGAAATTTAAAATGAACTTTAGCTAAAATACAAGATTCCCTTTCATCAATGGCTTTGTTTGATCAATGACTCCTACTTTACTTTTGAAATAAGCCTCATTAAGTATAGGTTTTTATTATGGTTTATTATCTGGTTGCTTCCTTTAAGTTTAAAAGCTACCCAAAGAGAATTTTTGTTTTTGCGTGCTGTCAGACGTTTCAAGAGAGATCTTAGTGGCTTAAAAATTGAACTGGATATTATTTTGGAGGAATGGGTGCAATAAGTGTATTTATCCTGGCAGTCGTGAAACTGGTATTTGCACGCAGCTTTCCATCCTCTTTGTGAGTGGTAAAAAGTGGCTGACATGTCATGTAATTTGATATGACTTTGTAAAGAACAGGCCTGCTGGCAGAGCTGTTCCTAATGATTTTTTTTGAAGTGGGGATGTTTTAAAGGCACTATTTTTGAGAATGGTAGTGATGAGAAAGGAGTTGCCAGAAAAATTTCTTACAAGCTGTTGATTTGGAATCTGTATTCCTATGACGTGACTGCAGATTAGTCAAAGGTTGGATGTGTTTGTCTGAATTCACATAATATAAATTATAGCTGTTACTGTGTATCTTGCAGAATTGTAGAGCAATAGTTATTCATCCTTATGAAAAGTGGAGTTTGTACCCAGCAGATTTAGAGTGAAGAACTTGTGACACAAAATGTTGCTGTGTGTAAGCGTAGATATAACTTCAGACAAGTGTGTACAATGACACTTTGTGCAGAGGAACTCTATTGCCCATCATCTGGGGCACTGCATTGGATCCACCACGGTACAGGAAAAATGAGGAGCTTAGCTTCTGATGAATCATTCCTTCAGCAGATCTTACATGCCTGTAGAGAACCTGGGAAGGAACACCGGGATGAGACAGAGTTGATATCAGAAAAGAGAAGCTGAATATTTGATGTTACTCCATGTTTGCTGCATGTGTATTTTCATGCAGATTAAATATAAGTGAAGCAATTTATTTTTGAATGTCTAGAGATGCAGTGCTGCTATGATATATGGTATTGATAGATAATAGTATCCAGTTGGTGATTTAAATATTTTGCAAATGTTTGAGACAGATGAGCAATTCAAAGCAATGAGAAATCAGTCGAGTGGAAATGATTAAGAACTAGAGCTCACAGTCGGTGACTAGAATCCTTCTATAGTTCTATAAGAAATTTATCCTGAGGTGTAACCTTGGAAGCTTCATCTAGGTCTGTTTTCTTCCCAAGTTCTTTCCATAAATATAATGAATCTTTGAAGCTCAGCGTTACTCACGCTGTGCTCTCTGCATTACATAGCACTGTACAAGTCAGTTGCTACTTAAATCACTTGGAGGTATGTATTGATTAAATTAGACAAATCTTCTGTGTTTTATTTCTAGATGGACAATGTCTTCATTGAAATAATTTCAAATTTGTGCATCTTGTCCTCCTGACATTTCCTATAGGCACCTCAATCTTGAAAAGTCAATGTATATGGGAGATTGAAATGTAACTTACTATTTGTGTCAGCTTCCTTAGATTTAAATAAGGATTAATGTACGCATAGCTCTAGCTCTTGTAGGCTTAATAGGTCTTTTATTAGAGACTTTCTTGTCTGCATTCTCTTATGTGTCCTCAGAAGGTATATTTCAAGATGATGCACATAGAACAATTCTATTTCTGTTTGTGCCTTATTTTCAGAAAGAATAATTGAATGAGCATAGTATTTTTCTTACATTAAAATACTGCTATTGCTTAAACTCATCTTATTTCCAGGTGCTTTGTATGTAGAGAAAATAATCTGTCCTGAAGTGTTTGGGACAAGCTAAACAGCCTTCAGAATTTATCTTTAAAAAAAAATATATCAGGAAGTTGTATTCCTTACGTATGAGAAATACTGTTGACCTGCAAAAATATCAAACAAGTTTAAGAATTTCCCTGATGCATGATTGGAGAACCAACAGTCCTGTGTTGGGGAGGCTGTAGCTGTTCAAGGATACTGTTTATTTGCAGGTAAAATTTGATTTACTTTTGTTCTTAAGATAATTTTTCTTTCAGAATGCAGAGACATTCTGCTTCCTGTGATTACAAAAGAGCTGAAGGAATTACTGGAACAGAAGGATGATCAGCAGCTCCAGGTCCAGGAGAGGAAGTACTGTATTGAATTGCTCAATAGCATCCTGGAGGTTCTGAGCTGTCAAGACCCTGTAAGTCCGGATGGTGATGTCGATGGCCCAAGTCTGTAGTAAGCCTGAGTTGATTAGGTCGTAAATTATTGATGCTGATGAATCTCATTTAAATTTTTAATACAAGTCAGTGACAAATTGAACTTTTCTCCTCTTTTTCATAAACTTAAGTTAAAGGGCAGGTGAGGTATTAAAGGTGACGTACTGAAATCTGTGCTATCTTTTTTTATTACTCAATTTTATGTTCTTTAAATAGTCAACTGCTGTAAGTCTTCACAGCATTATTAACATAATGAGGCTGCTGTGTTTTTTTCCTGGCAGAGTTTTAGGCACTTTTAGTTTTGACTGATAAAGTTCAGTGGAATATATACTGAATTGAATTAGAATATTATGACACCAAGCTGACTATAGACAATAGTATCGATGACACCAAGATGGGTGGTGCAGTTGACACTCCTGAAGGATGGGATGACATCGAGAGGCACCTGTATGAGCTCAAGAAGTGGGCCCCTGTGCAGTTCATGAGGGTTCAACAAGGCTGAATGCACCTGGACTGGAGAAAATCACAATATCAATACAAGCTAGGAAATGAAAGGAAAACCTCAGGAGAATGACTTGGGGGTACTGGTGGATGACAAGCTGAACATGAGTCAACACCATGCACCTACAGCCCAGAAGGCCAGCTGTATCCTGGGTTGCATCAAAAGAAGTGTGATCAGCAGGTTGAGGGAGGTGATTCTTTCCCTCTACTCCACCCTTGTGAGACATTACCTGGAGCCCTGCATCCAGCTCTGGAGCCCTGAGCAGTGCAAAGACATGGACCTGTTGGGGTGGCTCCAGAGGAGGACCACGAAATCATCAGAGGGATGGAACACCTCTTATATGTGAATGAGCTCGGAGAGTTGGGATTGTTCAGCATATAGAGAATGGAGATGTTAGAGCAGCCGTCTGGTACCTAAAGGGGCTTGTAAGAAATAGGAGGATAGACTTGTCAGTAGGGGCTATTGGGATAGGACAAGGAGGAATGAGGGTTAATTCAGACTAGATTAAAGGAAGAAATTTTTTATGAGGAGGCTGGTGAAGCACTGACACAGGCTGAATTATGAATTCATAATTGAATTATGAATTTCAAATTTGAATTTCTAAGAGAAACGGTGAAAGCGTGAAAGGGCAAAGAGTGAAGTTACGAGTTTATAGCTCTATAATGTAAAATCAACCAGTTAGATTACTGTATACTTTAAAGGGTGAAACACAGGTGTAAAGCAAGATTGATCAATACTTTCTGCGTGTGTTTCACATAAATCATGTCTGTTTTTAAACAGTTGCTGTCCACAGTAACAGTAGCTGACATGACAAAGACTTGTTAGAGCTTACTGAAAATGTGTGTGTTCAGCTCATGTTTGCATGAGTGAGAACTTGGCTATGTGCAGAATAGCAGGGAGAAGTCAAATTCTTGTCTCTTGGCATGAATGTGCAGTCTGAAGAGTTATTTTGTAGATTCTAACTTGTCCGGTTTCCCAGAGTGGGAACCAATATATCCAGAGTGATATAGAAGTGTGATGGACTGTTTTTCAGAAGAGAACCATTTGAAAATGGAGTTTTTTTAAAAAGCTTTCCCATTTTACTTATTTCCTGAATTACTGTTTCTGAAGAAAAACACCACTTTCAACCCATCTTATTCCTATTTTCAGTGTGAAGCTGCTGAGGGCTTTTGATAAGCTCTTCATTTCTTTTTTTTCCTTTCAGATGTTCTCCCTCGGTATTAGGCACATTCTTAGCTGTATTTAAAATCAAGCACATTTTATTTTTGAGTAGAATGTTATCTTTAATAATGGGATTTTTTTGTTGAAGTTTTTCACTGATCACTATGATGTGCATGTTGAAACACAGCTGGAGACTGGAGAGATTGTACTCTTCACAGGTTTGGACTTCAGTCTTGTAGCAATTCAATTAAAATAACGTAATTTATATAGAATAATGCTGTTGAAAAGCATGTAATGCACACTCTGCTTTTACTTCTATCAAAGGAGGTAGCCAGGCAAACCTTTTTGCATAATGACAAACGATGGTATTTGAGGTAACGTAACTCACTATATCACGAAAATTACTGGGAGTTTAAAAAATATGCACTTTAAATAAAACATTGACATTTGTTGAAAACAAATGGCATTTCTTAATAGCTTATTTTGAGCAAGTTAACCTGTAAACTGGAGACTCTTTGTGAGATATTTGGGTGGCAAATTTAAAGATTGTGTTTGCAACAAATACTGATGAATTTGTAATATAAGGGGAACAGTTCCCTGGGGTAGTTCGAAATCCAGTAACATAAGATGACCCCTCTGGAGGCATCATATTCATGAGTATGAAAAACATTGCAGAGTGGTTGGATCATCAACAAAAGAACAAGATGCTTCTGTTGAGAAAAATACGTACTCGGCCGTGCCTTCTGGCAGTACAGTTGCCGATCAGAGATGATGTACATGTTAGACTTTATAAAGGTATATGTCATTAAAATGACTGTTCTTTTTTTAAATAAAAACAGCAAGCACATGGAGTCACCAGTATTTTTTCTTTCCTTGCCAGAGAATACATGGGTCATAGTCTCATTTTTTTTAGCTATGCTAAACACTAGGTTCTGCTACTAAAAAATCTGCTTTTGAGGTGACTTATCTGAAGGAGAAAAAGAAGGCAAAAAGAAGGAACACCATCAATACAGCAATATGTAAGGTATCAGACAGTAATTTGTCTTTAAGAGACAGTGCAGGTTTCTCTTGAGAGCAACAGAGATGTTTACTTCTCAGCTAAAGTGAAGCATCTTGTTTAATGGATATCCAGTGTTGACTTGCAATAGGAAATACTTCACATCCCACACTCGTACAGGGAAATAGAAAAGGATCACTGTTTGGCCAGATTATTGTAATAATACTATTTAGGTTGTCTCCTTCAGAATGCTTTTAATCAGTGTGATCTAGATTAAGGGAATTGTTTCGGTTAACCAGATTATTTCTTGTGGGTTTGCACTTGAACCTTAAGATTAATGCAATTTTCTATTGAGCAATTTGTTTCCTCTGTCAAATGAATGATTTGGCTTGTGGAAAGAGAAAACTCCAGGCTTTAGTGGTGGACTCACAATATTAATCATACGCTTAATTCTGTCTTGATAACACCAACATTTTGCCCATATTTCTTCTGGTTTTACATCTGATAGAAACATCTGGGTTTGGATTAGTTTTTAAAAAGTTTTGTAAATGTAATTTCAATATTTTTGCATTGGATTTGTTCTGTGAAAATCACCAGAAGCAGACAATGTGTAGAGGAGAGAAAAGAAGCAGCAGTGGTTGTTTTGTGTTTTGTATGGTCAAAATTGTAATCTTTGACATTGTTACAGAACTTTAGAATAATGTATTTTCTTTGTCAAAGAAAAAGTTATTGTGGTATTACCAGCTCTGCTTTACATTGAAGTGGAGGAATATATAAATCACCAGATCCTTGTGTTCAAACACCATTCTCTTCAGCTGCTGTTTAGCTGCTGGGTTCTGACTGTAGCAAATACATCGTTAAGAACAGTGGTTTATGGTAAGGAGACTTTTTTATGAATATATAGTCATTTTTAGCCATCTGTGTGGGATGCTTATGTTAGATTTTTAAATTACCTCTACAGTAAACAACTTTTTGGACAGAGATAACGTTGTTTTGAGTGAATCACACCTAAAATTAACTTCATAGCTTGAGTCTGTGTGCTTTCAACACCAGTGAAATACAGTTAAAACTCAGAAGTCATTCATGAAAGTCATGGTGAAATCTGTGATTTTTTTTTCTGTTTTAATTAAAAGCATCTCCCTTTTTCCCTTTAAAAGAACTTTATTGCAAGAAGTCTCACAGCCCTTCATAAGGTGACTCTCTGTGATAAGTTCTATAGGTTAACATTTACTGTATCAGAACAAGCTTTTATCTGTACTGCTTATACAATTAAATGTAAAGGTAAACTGTCTCTGGGAATCTGTAATAAAACCTTCATGGAGACTATACATCTCAATCCTTCTTGTAATCCTCTCCTGTTCTGTGCACCAAGTCATTAAGTGGCAGCAGCTGTGTTTTAAGCTGTTGATTTTATTAGCAAAAAAAAATCTGGAAGCATTTTAGAATTGTACAGGAATTTGTAAACATTTTCCTAACTTCCAGCAGATCTTAAGACTTCAGCAATAGAGAATTTCAAACAAATTTAGTCAGGGCACCTGCATGTTCTTTTAGTGCCATCTACCTTAAGTTCTTCTGCAGACAGTTTCCAGTCAGAACAATGCATCATTTTGAACTCTGATCTAAAAAAAAACCCACAACACTTTATCCTTCTATATGTGCCCTTTTTTTTGTGTTGATTTCAGAAGGGGAACCCCAAGTTATAGAACTGGATGCATAAGAGAGCGAGCATACTGGATCTGACTGGTATAGAGCTCTTCATGGCAACCCACACGTTGCTGTGCTGTAGATTTGTGACCAAAACTATGCTGATAACTCACCAATGAAAATTATTGTTTGAAGGCTTTCTCTGTTTCTCGCTCTGCCCTATGCCAGGGCGTAGGCTAGAGTTGGGCAAGAGTTGGAGAGGGAACAGAGCTGGGACAGCTGAAATGAATTAACACAAGAAGTATCTCCGAGTGGATATCTCAAGTGCTTAAAGAGCCATTCAGTTCCTCCATGTTTGTCACTCTCCAAATAAATGAGCACTCGGTCATATTCTGAAGTTCACTCTGAGACAATGGAATTAATTGAGATTTTGTCCCAGACCTATACAAGTTTAAGTAAAACGTGAAAGCTAAATCAAGCTATTACCCTGCACTGATACTTTTAAAGAGAATGAGATTTTGTTTGGATTGGACTTTCTATTATCTAATTTATATGTGCCGAAGTGTGCCATCCCTCCCATCATGAATCTGAAGGTATTTCAGTCCTGTGAGAGAACTTCCTGCTCTGACGTGCATACAAGGCATAAGCTCTGACAGTTTCATGCCTTGGTCACCTAGCAAATCCTTCTTAACTGTGAAGATAAGCAGATATTTTTGATGACATATTCCATTATTTAATGGAATAATACAATTTGTGTTTTCTGAGGAGGATTTATATGTGGTAGATTTACCTTCTGGGAAGTCTTATGTTTAACCAAATAGACTGCAGCCAAATGGTGGGTTTTCCAGGTTTCATTAAAAACATATGTCATATTTGTGAAGCAAATTATCATCTGAGAAAATGTCCCTTACTGTGGGCTGCCAGACTGTTCTGAAGCTACAAACTGTTAGCTAAAATAAAAGCTGAAATCTTGTCTACAGGCAATATGTGAAACCTATTTTTAAGTTAGCAATGCCTAACTGTTTCTTAGGTTCTCAAGAAGAAAGTTGCACTTTCATAAAGAAACCATTTTAATTCATTTGCTAGCATTTCTCTGAAAATTCAAAGGCTTAGTGGAAAATAACCTTTGCATGCTTGAGCATATATCATACTTTTTCCAGGAAAGGCGTGTTACGTGCCACTTGTGAATTCAGAATAGAGCTCATCTTTAGTAATGGAGTCTTGGCTAAATGCTAAAACCATTATCTAATGTTCTGAACTGTTACTAATAATGGCATAGCACGTACTGAAAATGTGGAAGGAAGTGAAGTTAGATTATAAGAGCCTTTGTCTTTGAATTTTATAAAAAAAGGCAAACTAATTAATGAGTGAATTCCCTGTGCCCAAGGAAAGTGTCTGAAGTGCTACTATGTATAATAGTTTCCAATTTTTGACTATTGATTTTTTTAATTACAGAGCTAATCAATATTATAAGAACAGCTATGATTAATGAATATATCTTGCATTGTAACAGTTGGTCTTGGTTTCTAGCTGTTTAGTAAAATACCCCAAAAGGGAAAAGCTTGTCAAGATGCTCTGGTGCCAAGGGCTGCCACTGTTCAGCATTTCAGTGGCAAGGTTATTTTTTCCTTCTTCTGGGAGGGTGAGGAGGACTCACGTTTGTTAGGAGGACTAAGATACACTGCTTCTGCAATGCACAGTCTGCAAGATTTTGGTTGCTGCTGTCTGAATGAAAAGTGTCATTCTCATTAGAACTTTGCCTGAGCCTGAAGAATTTGCTTTGCTGCGTGACAAAGAGCTGCTATGTTGTACTGGAAGAAAGCGCGATTTTATCTCAGAGGTTTTTAAAAGAAGAGGAAAAAAAGTAGAGGAAAGGACCTATTTGGTTAATTATTAAAGTCAATATGGGGAGAGGTGTACTGTAGGATATTTTTAATTTCCAGTTAAATTCAGGGTATTTAAAAATACAAAAAGCCAAATTTTCATATTATTTGAGTGGCATAAACCTCAGAGCTCATGATATGCATATTGGGAAATGGAGGAGATGGAAGAGAAATCAGCTTTGTGAAAGCACTCCAACAAATGTCTGCTGTGCAGCAACTGTCAGGTGTAGTCATTTTAAAAATATGGGACTGTACCAGTTAAAGTGAAAGAAAAAAGAAAATGCCAATCACAAACAAATTATTCTGTGAATACACTGTTCATTGCTAGGGTTTTATAACTTTTGAAATGCTGTGACAGGTGCTGGTCCATGTGTCATAGTTGAAGGACACAGCAGGACTAAAGGGAAATAATAAATAAATGGCTCGGTATGAGGAAGGTCTCTATTGCAAGGGATGGTGGCCAAATACAGGTTAATCAAAACACGAGAACGGAAGGAGACAGTGTTGGATTTCTCAGGAAAGAGTCGGGAGCAGTTTCTCCTGGGGTGGTATTTGAGCTCAGCCACCTAAAACACTGTTGAGAAATCACCATGGCTTCTGTGGTTGTGGTGTTCTTTATGTACTTCATGTAACATTCAGAGGTGCCTTGTTTGGTGTAAGCTCATTTTTTGTTCTATTAGAAATTTGTTTAGACATATTCTTTCTTTAGTTGTGACATGCTAGTTGGCAAAGTTCTCTGGTGATCAGAGTAAGGTCAGTGAAAGTGGTGAATGTAAGGGTGCTTTGTTTTATAAGTGCTCAGTGTTTTAAAACAAATACTCAAATGTCCTTGTGCAGGCAACATGCCAGATGTGGCTGTCACTTGATGTGAGCTGGTGAATAATTGCCGTTGGCTTGCTGAGATCACTCAAAATGCGGAGCAGACAGGTGGTGGGTCTCTAGTGTGGTCTCAGTCAACCAGGTTGACCCATGCTCAGTCAATGGGGCCAAAGAACAGAGAGTCTGCAATCTGTGCCCTCACAGAGCTGCAACATGAAATAAAAATAACTTTCTCCTTCAATAATTATATTTGTGACTGCAAGCTAAAAATACTCCTGAGCTCCAGACTGCCCTGAGGGCCATTGGCCAACACGGAGAACTATGGTACAATTTGCCTCGGTTATCTGTTACCATGGTGTTGGTGTTAGGTTATGGGCTGGATTCCTGGGAAAACAAGAGTCCTTTGCTGAGTAATGAGAAGTGACTATGTGAAACAAACAGAAGTTATGGGATAGATGGGGCTAAAATTGGACCGTGGCACTTGAAGTAGGTATTCTGCTGAAATTGCTGGAACTAAGGAGTGGTATGAGCAAGAAGACTTAGTGTTGTTCTTTCAGTAGGGTGATAATATCATACAACTTGAACTGTCAACATGAAAATAATTAGTTTTTTCTTTCTTTTACAAGAGATATATATTTAATACCAAAACTGTTTTTTCATTTACAGGTGTCAACTTATCAGCATATACAAGAAATAATGGTACAGTTATTACGCACAGTGAACAGAGCTGTTATTACAATGGGGCGAGATGATCCCTTAATTGTGAGTAATATTCTGATGTATTTTTAATGCTTGGAAAGTAAATTTATATTATCATGAAAAAATGCAGATTTAGAATTTGTGGAGTCCTTGTTTGCAGATGTTTTTAGATTTAAAGTAAAAGGTCAACTTTTTTACTCTTTCTTCATTCGACTGTATTTTGAAATGTAGTTGGATACTCTGAAATTTGTGTATTTAAAGAAAGCCCAACTAAAACTAAAGTTAATTCCTGTTTGCAAAAGAAGAATGTTTTACAAGCCTGAATAAAGGGCATTCTTTAAAACATTGAAAATAGTGTTTCTGAGTAAAACTAAACAAATAAACAAAAAGAATAGGTATATAAATAATTGATGGATGCCCTCTTTCTCCCAGGTTTTGTACATGCTTTACTTTTTGGTGGGTTACAGTTTCTGTGAAACAGCTGCCATTCCTGGCTCTGTTTCTTGGGGGGAAGATGGTGCCCTGTGCACATAGAAAAAACATCTGGGGATGTGCTGGCATAGAGCACTTGTCTGAGATTTTTGTGGTGATTCCATGGTTCGAGAGTCATAGTCAAGGATAGATTCTGCAATTTGTTCTGATCTAAGTACATATCTCATGAGTATTCCTCTTGAATTAAGCTATTGATGAACATGCGAGCCAGTTGTGTTCAGTGGGAATTATGGAACTTGCCCTTCAGGCTGTGCACTTAAGATATATATTAGGTATTAGTTTTTAGAGATTTATGTTATTCTGCAAAATTATGAGCTGCATTTACTTGATTGTTTTGACCACAAGAGTTACAATGCATGTCTTCTAAAATGTATTTTTGTTTCCTTGTGCATATCTGTTGCAAAACCAAAATAACAGCTTTTGATCATTTGCAATCAGAGCATGTGTCTGCTCGTGATTTGTTTCATAATAACTGAGTTCTTAAGAGGAGATATTTGTCATGGTTACTTCAGACGCCATGGTGGTGGATTTGCAAGTTTCAGAAATCATGTTGTTTACTGTTATTCTTCTGTCTGTAACCTTTTGGCATATGTTTGTGGTCATAACAGGAAGAGGTTTTGAATGAAGACCCCGTGAACCTTGCCATTCTCTACAGTGTTTGAAAAAGTTTTCTGTATTTGCAAAGGAAGCATCATTTGAGTGTTGTCACTGATGTAATCAGTCTATTAAGGAGTATTTCTGGATAACATAAACAGTAAATGAAGAAGCAAAATGAAACTGTAGTATTCCTGCAAAAAAGATCCTTATCATTAGAAAACATTAGGAAATCATTACAAAACAAGCCACTTACAGTCAATTGAAACAGCTTGGAAAATGTTTTTCTCTTTTTTTTCCTGTCATCTACTGTAGTTTGTTCAGCTACATTTATGGAAAAAGATGAAATCTAGTGTGAAATTTGAAATGCAGATGTCTGAATGCTAATAATCCTCATAAGCACCTATGCCGAAGTGTATATCGAGCATGTTAGTGGTTTCCTAAAGCAGAATTCCAATTACACTTTTCTAGAGCTGAGACAAGATCTCTCGACAGAGTAGTCTTTTACACGTGACATGTGAAGAAATTGTTTGTAATGAAGCAGTCTTCTGCATTCAGAAAGAAGTGGCAAAATAAGCTCATTTCATTCTCTGTGTGGTACCTTTAGTTCACCCAGGTAATTTGCAGGTTTGCTTTAAAACTTCATGAAAGGGCCGAGCTTGTTGAAAGCTTGAATGCTTAATCTTTTCAAAAGGGAACAGTCAAGAATTATGGTCATCTGCAGAATGGTTAAGTGAGCTAAAATTGCTGCAAGTGTGGTGAACTCTGCAAGTTCAGTGAAGGCATAGGGAATAGCTGCAGTCAGACTGGGCAGTCAGTGTTATATAGATATGAGTGACATTTCTGGTCGGACTAAATCCCTAATTTAATTACCAGAGAACAGAATATTACTCTTTAGATTCCTAAATCTGTTATTGTGTCTCTTAATGTAACACATTTTTATTACTATCTGATGTGTAACCACTTAGTATTTGTAAGTGAAGTTAAACCCCAATACTAATACTGTATTATACTAATAAAAACAATGGTTGCTCTTTACAAGACCTGTAATTCCTTGCAGGTTTAAATATTTAGCACCTCATAGAGCACTGGAGTTTTTTATTTTCTCTCTTTGGCAGGCATAGTGTGTTAATTTTCACATTCAGGTGTGATTTTTGCTGTTTTCTGTAATAGTTTGTTGATAGAGAAGGAGTTAAAAGGATTTTAGGTTACAGTTGCCTTGATCATCTCTTGATACATTGTGAGTTGAATCTAAGGCAAGATGCTGCCTCCTGCTCAGCTGGTAACACCATGCTGTGAGCTTTGTTCATGTAATTATTGGAATGAGTCCAGCTAAGAAGGAAATAATCCCTTTAAGAGAAGGTGCTGCTGATTGAAAAGTGATTTGATTCTCTGCAGCTACTGCAGAAAAGACTTAGTTAAATGCCTTTCTTGCTTCATTGTGAAGCTTTGGGAGTAGAAGGTTTTAGCTTGGTTATTTTCACTATTAAAAAATAAATAAAAGTCTTGACTCTAGTTGTAGAAATGCTTCTAAATTTGTAATGAAGGGGCAAATTTATTGTCTGAAATTTGTCCCTTCAAGCTTTATCTTTAAAATTTTATGAAATTTAGACTTGAGTTAAATGCCACTGTGCTGCAGTGAAGCTCTACTACAGTAATTATAAAAATAAAATATGTAGAAACATGTAGAGTACAGAAGTATTGGTTTTCATGACTGGTTAGGTAAACAAAAATATCCTAAATCCATCATACACATTTTAAAGCTTTCCTTCGGGACTCCCAAACTTGATATTGTTCACAATATCAGTTTAGCATGATGAAAAGAGTGTAATTATGCAGAGAGAAGTTTTCAGGCAATATTTATATGAGATATTGTGCAAATAAAGGTTTTGAAAAGAAAACAGTGTGCTCTGTTAAACGAAGTTGCTCTAGATAGTGTATTCTTTGGGGAAGTATTGACCAGAAAAATGATTTGACAGAGCTGCTGCAGTTGAAGAGTATGATCTATTCAAATATACACAGTCTAGCTAAGAGTTACATCTTTTTGATTTACTGTTCAGATTGAAATCCTTTCTCTGTATAGAAAAGCTGCACAATGATTCCATGAAAGACCTATTGATTCATTTGCTGTTCTTTTTCCAGTGAACAATTGTTCACTTCCTTAATAATCTGTATTGCTTGGTATTAATTGACTCCTGATACCTAAGAAAAATACCTCATTTTATTGCAAAAGATAACATCACATTTTAAGAACCTAGAAATGTACAAAACATACATTAGGTAATACATTTCATTAGGAAAATGTTTTGTGTCTAGGCAAGCATAATTACTAAGTATTGTGGCTTTTTGGGAAGAGCTATGGGGCACTGTTAAAGCCCTACATGAACTGCACTTATATTTCAGAGAGAAATCAGGATTTTATTCATACATTTTCTTTTTTAAAGAAAGCTACGTTGGCTCCATAAACCAGCAACTTCAGTGTAGTGGGCGTGGAATATGCAATGTTCTGTACAATGTTTTATAAACACATATTGGAGTTCTCAATTAAATATGTCTTCCAGAGAGGACAACAATATTTTGTATGCAAGTGCTGTCAAGTAGCTGTGATTTTATGGTTTTGTTGTTGTTGATTTGTGTGTTTTGCAGGTTTTATAAGTTTTATTTAAGAGGATGTTTGTATGTATTTCTAACATCTATTTCCTACTCTGAGAGCTGGCTTTAGGCATTATGCTGTAATTTTCCAAATTGGAGAAATTTTTATAGCCCAGACTATTATCTTCTAACAGTCTACCAAGCTCTATTGCATTTGCAACATTGACATCATAAATTGCATAGTCTGAATCTAGTTTTTTATTTCCTGTATGATTTAATAATTAATTACTAAAATAATTTAAAAGCATTGAACAATTAAAAAAAAGCAAAGCTTTGATATATTTCATATAGTTTAGATTCTCCAATTATGTGCTACAAAGCTATTAATTTTAAGTATTTTTTGTTGCTAGGATGTACCAATTTCCATGTTAAATCTAAACAAAACATAGAGCAATTGAGCAGTTTTACACCTTTGCTGTAGCTGATGAACACTGTGACCGACACTTTCCCACTGTTACTGTGTGGTGTAAAACAGCCTTTTGCCCCAATGTTATCTTTGAAATCTTATGTAGAAAGCCTTTTGTATGTGACAGACTGCAGAGAACACTGGCTATAATAACTTCATGCATTATTTGTTTTTAGGAATAACTTTTGGCATACTTCTTTATGTTCAGTTAAAATATTGCATGGTTTTTGTTCATGGTGGTCCAAACCACTGCAAGAAGCATGTGGCTTAGCTGTGTTTCAGATAAGCCTTTTGTATGCATCTTTAATATATATTTTAGAACTTGCCTGGCTGTGCTATTATTGCTGACTCAAAAAAAAGAAATCTCCTTTGTTACTGAAGTCCTGAAGCAGAGAACTTGAGAAGAATACTTTCTGAAGGACAGTGCTTTAGCAGCACTTTAATTTCATATTTTTTCAAGGAAAATATATGCCTTGAAAGGTTGAATCAGAAAACAGAGGGCAAGCTGAAAGACAAGTGAATGTTTTGAACTTGTAGCATTGCGAGCCGAGAGTCAGCTGGCCTAGATACCTTAAATGTTTCCCTACTACTGGGTGTGCATATGTTGAAAAGCAAATTTCATATCTGTATGTGGATAATCCATACTTCAGTGATTGAGAGAGAATTGAAAAACTACCGATTGAGAAATATGGAAAACAAAAGCTGGGAGATTAAGGATTAAAAATTGTCTACGGTTCTGAATTCCAGCACGGTCAGACATTAAATTGTGATATCTTTAATCATTTAAATTAGTATATTTCAGTTTTTGAAAAGTCTAGACGTTTGTTCAGGTTGCAAGAGACACTAAGAGTTAGAGCCTTACTTCACAATTATCTTTGGTTGGACTTTCTTAAACTAAATAGAGTATATCTGTTCTTGTAGAGCTTTACTGGCCTCAGGAGCTGATTTGGGCTATGCGGTGACCCAAAATACTGCAGTTTTTTTATCTGAATAATCTTTGAGAACATATTGAAGGCATCATTCATTACATATGAAAAACCAAAGTCAAACAGCTTAAAATTAGCTTTTTTTGTGCTTATTATCAAAAACACTGCCTTCATATAATTACAAGTCATCGAAAATTGGTCAAGTACAGAAAGAAAACTAGTGGTTTCGTTAGTGTTATGCCTGTTGGTACTGCTTATTATTACACCTTAACCACAGGGGCTATTAATAATAATGTTATTTTAGCACACAAGGAACATTTACACACTAATAAATCTTTCATTATATCAATTATAGAGACTAATGCAAAATAGGAATGCTGTTGGCATAGCAGCATAAGCAGTACATGTATTCGAGTGTAATATAATGACTTGTTCTGATGTAGCAATTTAATTCTTACTTGTGTTATACTCGCAAATTATTACTGATGAGAATTTCTGTTTCACTAAAAGCATCCTTTTTTTGCTAATAAAAAGTCACATAAAAAGAAAAGCCTTTAAGATAATGATAATTTTATGTCTGTCACTTCTGTAGTGACTAATCTTAATTTAACATGGAGATTTTTTTTAAAACTGTTGGTCCTTTAGAATGCTGATAAATTAAACCATATAACATAGCATACTTTCTTCTAAGTGAAGAGGAGTTTTATCAAAAAACTTAGTTCTTCCAGACAAAATTATTCTGTTCAAAATTTTTTAATGTGTTTTCAAATGTGTAATTAAGAGTTCAAGGAACAGAGAAGTGTACAAAAAAGTGGACAGACTTTTCAAACTAACGTTGCACAATTAATACAATATGGTTTAGAAAAATAGGATCCAGGGATTAATCTATTGAATTCCCTGGCAGCATTTGAACTAATTAAGCAAAGTCACTTCTAAGAAAAGGTTTGCAGTACATTCCACTAAACATACATTATATTACAGCGTGCCCTTCAAACTTACTTTGGAAAACCTTTTCTCCTCTGCACTTTTATGAATGGTGACATTTTTTTCATGAGCAGAATAGTATCATCAACCCTAAGTTAAGTTACGTTGGCACACTGTGTGTTAGCTGATAGCTCAGCTGTTTTTGAAGGAAAGTAATAGCTGTATTGACATCTGATAAAATCTTTTCAGCATACAAGTTCATTAAATATTATTTTTATGATGAAAGGTATTGACTTATTTATATCTTAAGTCCCAAACCCCCTCATCTTGACATCTTTTGATGTAGTGATATAGGTCTTAAATGGACAAATTGCGGATGTGGTTTAGCAAGACAGTGGTCAAAGTGGTTATTCCCCTTTATTCAGCAACTCCTTGATGACACCTGAGACATTGTGTCCGGTTTTGGGCTTCCAGGTAGGTGAAAGACATCGACTTAGAGGGAGATCACCAAGAGGACAGTGGGCTGCAGCACATAACATGTGGAGAGAAGGAGAGCAAACTGGATTTGTTCAGCCTCTAAGAACTGAAGGCTTAGGAGGGAGATCTTATCGGTCTAATTCTTCTAGAAGGTGTATTTGGAAAGGGCAAGATGTAATGGGACACTGCTGAGAAGACAGGAAATCAAGATTCGATATTAGGGAAAAAAATAGCAATAGCTTTCCCCAAGGAGTTATGGATTCTTGTCTTTGGAGGTACTCAAAACTCAAATTTACTTAACTGAATCTTGCATAGGGAGTTAAGACTAGAATTGCTGAGATATTCTCTTGTTTTATGATTCTATGATTCTTTGTGGAGAAGTCTATTAAATGGCTGAAACTTCTAAATGGTTGCTTTTTAAATTGAACCAATTGAAGTACAGAGTGAACCTTAACCTGAAATTCTTTCTTTCTTGTTAAATATTAGATGAAAGCAACAAAAATATGGCAGTGTGGATGTGAAATAATTGTAATTTCCTCTTTTGAGGAGATTTGTTTGAATGATGTAGATTCCCCTGAATTTGTTCTTGCTTATGTGATTTGCTTCAAGATCAATGAAGTTCTTTCCTTTAGCCCATGCTGCTTATAAATTAGCAAATGAAGCCTGTGCAACATCCTTAGCTTTATCTACCATTGTTTTTTAAAGTAGAGATTTAAACTTCATTATTTTTGGAAAGTTGAAAAAGAAAGTCTTTACAAAGCATATGAAATTGTCCTTGGAAAAAAATGAGAAAGCTTCCTTTTGAAAGAAATAACTTCTCTTTGAAAATAGTCTCTTCGTGCGCCTTTATTCAGTAAGTTGTTTAAGTAAATTAGATTCTTCTACACTCTAATTAAACATTCTTTAGCTTTGTGATTTAGTTAATAGCACATTTTGAGGTGTGTGCTCTCAAAGCTCTTTCTGTTGTAGTGACTTGTGAAATGTAAAAGAATCCATAAGGAAGTCAAATCCACCAGAAGCATTTTCTTCTCACTTTTTTTGTTTTTCTTCTTAACTCCTTTTTCTCGGGAGCTGGATGATCAATTGGTACCTTTTGAGGTGAAGCCAACGCTGGATTTTGCTCTGACTGATCCAGTGCTTTCAAAATCTGATGAAATCTTCCTTCTTGTTGTCTGAAGTCATATTCTACACTATAGAAAAATGAGGAGATTTAAGCTAGTAAGTGAGAAATCCCCTCTTTAAAAAGCCCATGAAAAGTATGCATACCTCATTAGAATAATACATTATTCAGTATTTGAGTGTGGTTAAAATGCAAAGATGTATTGATTGCTGCTTTGAAAATAAGTTTCTCTTAAATTTTTCTGAAGAAAATATTTTTTAATAATTCCAGCATTGTGCACAAAACAATGATATAAAAATTAAAGGACAGAAAACACACTAGGTTGACCTTTCAACGCATTGTATTCAGTGCTTGGGTTTTGATACTGTAACCTCACTCAGTCGCTCTTGGCATGAATACAAAGCTCTCACATGCTTAACTTTGTTAAATGTGAGACCTGCTAGGACCAAAAATATATGAAATTAAGGAAATATGTAAATCGGTGAGATAAGTGGTATTAATTAACAGGAAATAGAGCTTAGCTGATTTTCTCCATTAAACCACATAATTATCATCGATATCAAATGACAGCCAAGATGTTAATTAGATCAGGGCAGATATATGGAAATAAACATAGAGTTCAAAAGAATCAATGTGGACAGTGATTAAGCAGTCTAATGCATCCAGCACAGTTAAACTAGAACTAAGAAACAAATGAAGAAGATGCAGTTCTGTATGGTTTTTCTTTAGTTCAGTCATCTTTTCCATGCAGGAGAGTGGGAATTCTATCAACAATGTCTTCTGTGGAGATTTTAGCAGACTGAGAGGAGAATAGAAGGGAGGTGGTTGCATTTTCCATAGTGCAAGCTCTTTGGGGAGCAAAAGGCATAATCAGAGGGATGCTGGGATGCCACATTATGACTCTGAACCTGATTTAGACACTAAATAGAAGAAATCTGTATAATTAGTAAATATGCCTATCTTTAAACACTATTAATTGTGAGTATATGAATGTATATAGAACTGTAAGATTGTTTCCCTTATGAGTACTTTTTGAGGTTTTTAATGAAAAGAAATAATTCAGCTGGCAATAAGAAAGCAATAAGATTATTCTAATTTAGAAGAACTGGAGAGGGATCTCTGCACAAGGAGCAATACATAAATAAAGCAGAAGTAGAAGAAAGTGATATAAATGACAAATTTTATCAGTGTCTCTTCAGTTTTATTGCCTTATTGCTAAAATTGCAGCTTAATACTTTTCAGTAGTCATACATCATGAGCACTGGAAAACAAAATCTTCAGTTTATATCATACATAGGGATAGCAGCTGCTCATGTTCCTTCTCTTCCCTTCTTTCAAGTTTCTGATTTAATGTTGGAGAGATCATCTCCTAGTGGTGAGAGGTCAATTCAGCCTTCATTTAGTACTGTCTCTTATATGCAGAGATAACTGCTTAGATTTGGTTGCTACCTGCATTCGTTTATTATAACAAACAGGATATAGATGGCCTTACAAGATATAGATGGCCATCTCTCATAACCCTGCTGGATAGTTAATAAGGCTAAACTTACACCTACTATATACCTAGTACCTGTTAGAATGATTAGCTCTTTATTATTTTACTGATCAGTATTTTACTGATCCACACTTGGATTGTTATGATATTGGTATGTAGTTTGAGCCAGGGACTGCTTAAAATGTGTGTGGTAAAGATGGTTCAGTAACAGTAAGCCAACATTCTGCTTGTACACATCAGTGTTTGAATCAGGGATGAGATAGTTTCTTTAAGAGCTGGAAAATGAGGAACAAGATGTAAACTTGCTTCTATAATTAATGGCAACAGTGATACTACATTAGTGGAAAAGTACTTGCATGCGTCTTTTAGGCTACATAAAACACAGGAATTGCATTGTTTTGTGTGGAGCAAAAAACGATAACAATTCTTTCAGAATGTGGTCTAATGAATATGTTATGAACTTCAAATATTAATTACTCAAAATGCTTTTTTCATAATGGTGCCTTGTGGAACTATTGATAACTATTATGTTTCCTTGCTCTCTCCTGTTTTGTCTTTTCAAATCAGAAACTCTTTAGAAGAACTGTCTTCTTTTGTATGTATGTAGTCCTTGCACTGCAAGCCTCCAGGCACCGTTATCGTTATAAACTACCTAGTAAATAAAAAGGACACATCAATGTTTTGTTGCTTCCTCCGTTCTTTCCTTCAGATATTTGCACTTGTTGCTCAGGATCTTTCCTGTAGTGCAACTGTATAAACTAACAACTCAGCCTAAGCATCATAGTTTATTCTTCTGAAGAGAGAAGGCATCCTGTGGTTGAGTAGTTTGTGCAAAAATTCCAGAGGGTAATATCTGTTCTCTATAGGCCAATAAAAATGCACAGAGGTTGTAATTTTAGAGCTGTAATTTCTCCTCTAACTTTGGTCTGAATACATACTCTAAGATCCCATATGTAAATTATGACCTTACATTCATCTTCCTATTCAGTCTCTCAAGTTCACAGTGTACAGCAGCACTGGAAGGGATCTGTAATGGCCAATTGTGAGCTCCAGCTCTGCTTGTGCTGCCCTTGTGCAAGATGGTACTTAATGTTCTGTGAAGAGCCCGGTGAATGTCAGAGAATCAAGTAACTGAAGATGTGTGATTTCTGCCTCATAACTGAGATTGCAGAGATGAGAGTATGTGTTTATGATTTGGTGGAAACCCTATCAAATCTCTTGCTTTGTGTACAGTTTAACTGAGACTTTGTACCTGCTAGTTCGTGGTTACTGGCAGGCAAGCTCAAGTCTCCTACAGTGGATTTGTATAAACATCGTGTTTGAAATGTGTATGGATTCCAGAACACGGTGCTACAAAGCCTTTTGGTCGTAAGAGTTTAACCTAAATTGCAGTTTAAATTTGGAGTAACTTACACTGAAGTTGCACTCTCTCACAATAAAAACAAATAAACATTTACTGAAGTGAGAAGTGTGGGAGTTCTGTTTTTGTTCTGCACATAAACATGAACAGTAGCTACAGCTTACTGGTGTTTGGAGAATTGAGTGTTTATCTCTTCCAAGATCTAAATTTATTACAGAAATCTTAGCTTTAAAAATGTAGCACACAAAGGGGATTTCATCACCAGAAACAGCATCAAAGATTTTCAATGCATGCTCTTAGAGTAATAATGCTGTGAAACATTAGTGGGAAGTCTCTGGTTGAATTCTCTGAAGTGCAGTATCTCTTTCAGATAACACCAATATTAATTGTTTTCTACTTGGGAAAACAATCAAACCACTTCAAATATACTGGTGGGGTTTTTTTGTTGGTCGAAAAGTGGATTAATAATAATTGACACCCCTTTGTGAGCAAAGCATTGCATTGGAGAGAGATACAGACAGTACAAAACTACATGAAGGAGTGAGGTACCTGTAAATGATACATGCGGTGTTCTGGCAGGTGCTGCAGTTGTTGAGGTCTTGACCAGTGTGATAGAAGTTACGCCTGTAACAGACAGACAGCAGTTCATGTCAAGTGGTTATGCAGATACCTTAACATATCTTTGAATCTTTAAAGAATAAAAGTAATTCTGTTCACACTTCTGTTATACTTACCAATAATTTTAGCATCAAATTCTCAATTAAAATGTTGTTTTAAAGAACCTAAACTCTATGCTGATTTATGTTTTTGTCTTGCATCTTTCTTTCCTCACACTTAACGTTCTGGTTGTTGGTTCTTGCATCAATACTTATTATGAAAACACTTAGGAATGGGACTGCTTCTTGTAACCACACTTTAAAGTATTTGAATATCCATGTTTTCAGCAAATCAATCTGATCTCTACCCTTATGCTTTCCATCTCTCCCCTTTTCTTGTTTCCTTACTTGAATATAAAGAAGTCAGCTTTTTAGTGCTGATAGCATGCAAATTTGGAGTGTTGAGAAAACATAAAAAGTGACTTTTTTGCTTAACATCAACTAGAGTTGAATTATTTTTAGGATGGAGAAATTTGCATTAGAAACACTTTGAGGTTGGTGGCTCATTACATCTGAAGCATGTATAACATATTTAACGAGTTTTATCTAAATTAGCAGAGTTCAGTTGGTATCAAAATTTTCTGATTGCTTTGGGGATTAAAGTGGAGGTTCTTCAGGTGTATTGTTGTGCTACTTCTACAAGTACTTGAAATGTCAATTTTACTGTTAGATCTCACTCTAGCAAGAGGGATTGAAGCTTATCATTTAATCTCAAAGTGGATCTGCATTTTTTTTTTCCTGACCGTGTGGTAACTGAGCAGAAGTGAACTATAAATAGTGCTGAATAATCTAATGGGGCTTCATTGCAAGTTTCTCTTTGCAATGGTCAAACTTGCAAAGAAACTTGCCCACTCTGTATGTAACTCCATGCAGAGGAGAAGGAGTGGGTATATTTTTCTGTAACTTGCTAAAGAACCATAGTTGAGTGGTAGTTCATGAAATATGCTATAGAGAAGCGATTGCTTATGCTTGACACATATTGGATTTCTTCCCTCAGATTTTGCTTCTAAACAGATCTTTTGGGGTTTGGTGTTTTATGAATGTGTTTGTTTTTTAGTTGTCAGTATGTCTATGTGGATTTTGTTTGTTGTTTCTAGGCTTTTACAAAGTTGATGCAAGAAAATCATATGAGACTTTGTGGATAGAGGAGAATGACTAAGACCAGCCCTCTGAGGGAGGAAAGCTGGACCTGAATTGTATGGGAAAAATGTTACATGGAGAAAAATTTTATTTGGGCACAGTGAAAACTTACCAAATTATTTGGACATTAGTGGCTAATATTTCCTGAAAAAAGGGTAATCTATATAGAGTAAAATTACATATTGACTTGGTTTCTTATTTTTATTTCTTAAATGAGTGTAAACTCATATTTGGAGAGTGAGTTGGAGAAGTATTCATCAGACGCAAGAAGGTAACATGAATTCCTAGAAAAAATAGTTTGAGAAAGAAAGAGTTCTTCAAAATAAATTACTCTTTCTTCGTAAGGTGTGAGACCACTCGGGCTTATAAAGCTGTGGCTTCAGTTAGTTTTATCCTGACAGTTTTTGCACAGCCAGACAAACCTTTGCCGTCCATATGGGAGCAAGTGTAGAGACCTGGTGCTGAGCCACGTGAGTCACTGACATGTTCTGTGCTTTTTCTGTGCAATTGAACCTACACAGAAATGCAGCTGCCTTCTCGTGATGTTTGCAGAGTTTCTAGAAATGTGAAACATTATTGGATTTATTTGTTAATTGTAAGTACTATTGATACCCATGATCTGATTTTAAAATTAATGCAGTTTTACGTATAAAGCAGTTGCACATAAATGCTTATTTTAGATGCCTAAGCTAGGTATGCCAAGTGTAAAAGCATGGTAGCATAGACTTCATGTCAATTTATCTTTAGAAGATGAAGTAAAATGGAACCTTTATTCTCCTGATGCTTTCAAAGATTTATTTGTGGGGTTTGCAAACACAAAAATTATGTGATTTAATATACTACAGTATCATAAAACAGAACTTCTGAATGCGTCCCAGATGCGTTTATAGCAAGTAAAAACTACTGTTAATGGTTCAGAAAGTTATTAGGGTATTCTAAAACCTTTTTTGAGCATAGAATTATTGGAAGTTCTGTTTTAACTTAGTCCTACAAAGGTGTCCAATCTTTAGTTGCATTTATAGCAATATTTGTAATGCATTAGTAAGCTGTTTAAACAAGTCAGATAAATAATGCTTGCACCCTTGGAAAATAATCATTATGAGACCATAATAAAATAAATGCATGTTGTGTTCTTACGATATTTCAGGAAAGAGTTGTTCTAAAATCTGAGATTCCTAAGTGAGTTCTTGATAACAATCTTCACATGCTTTACATTTATAGCTTCAATGCCTTTTAAGCAATTACCTTCACCTCCTGCAAAATCTTTCTGACATATTGAAGCTCTTAAATTTACCTGGCCTCATGCCTTTTCCTGTGCTTAAGGCATTCCCTTTCAGCAGGTGCTGTTTGTGCTGTGATGCAATGTAACTAGCAATGTGTTCCCCAAAAGTCTCTGCGTGCTGTGCTTTAGCCACTGATCATTTTCCTTCCCTATGAAGCTGGTAATAATTTATTGAACAGTTTGATACAAACTGTTTCAGCAATAGGACTGCTTTGGCACTAAATGCATCTCTGACCTTGCAGGTAAGAGATAGTTGGCCTGCTGTGGGTATCTGTTATGCTCCATTAGTACACCAGGCTGCTGGGTTTCGCTGTTCTGCTGCATACAGATTTGAGCTAGATGGAGACTGCTGACTCCCAGGTGTCAGTGGCTTTGTGTCTGACACCATAAATTAAACAGAAAAGGAAGTTGATAAACTATGTCTCACGCTGGGTTTAGTAGAGGCAGTGTCAGCTAAAGCCAAACTGTGAAGAGGCTTACTTCTCCGCAGAGGCCCAAATACCAGAAAAAGGGCATAAGATAACATTTTTGCAAACTCATCTTTAAATATCACAGGAAAGGGTTTTTTTTTTTTACAGTAGCAAAGGTGAAAAGAATGCTAATGTCTGCTTTACAGTTCTGATGAATTACTGATATTAAAATGCACCATACCCTTCACTGAGTGCTCTGGATTTTTCCAGGTCTTGGATTACATTCAAAAGGACTTTAATCTTCTCCTGGTTCGACTGCAAGGATTCCTCTACAGACTGCAGCCTGCCTTGTAGGGCACAAAGTTCGCCATGTGCCAAATGAATTTGATTTATTTCACTAATCTCTTGGTTGGTTTGCGGTTTTATTTCATTCCTTGGCAGATGAGAGTTTATGTGAAATCCTTCTAAACAGCTGTTACACTGGGAAACATCTGACTGGGCAGAATTTTTCTCAATTTCAGTATTATGTGACAGTGCAGATTTTGATGTATTACTGCTGGTCAATGACATTATCGTGTGATCATCATTTGTTAACGTCACACAGCTGGAACCTGTTTTGTGCTCTCCTGCCTGTTGATAGTCTCTGAGGCAACAAGGAGATGAACTGTGATTTGATGGAGGTGATAATGGAGTAGTTTCCTTACTGCTTGCATCTCTGATGGCTACAAGTGACTCAGAATCACTTTTATCTGCTTCACAAGAGTCAGAATGAGCATTACATTCACCGCAGTTAGTAGAATTGCTTAGGCAAGGGTATGCTTTTTCGGAATTAGATGACATTATGCCATTTTCATTACTTTCATTGCTATTTATGAAGGTAGAAGAATGCAGTGAATTACTTAAATTTATGGTTGTGTCTGGTGCATCCATGGAAACACTGCTGGCTTGTGGAAAGCTCACATGCATGTATTCAGGCACCTGTGTAGAAACCGTTGTCTTCTCTGACACCGAGGAATCATCCAAGTGGATAGGTCCATTGCTTTGTGCTTTTGATGGTCTTTCACTTAACTTACCGTCCACCTCACTATTCCTATACCCATCTTCCAAATGATCAGTTATTCTTAAGTAACAGAGCTCTGAAGACATAAGGTCTTGTTCAGAAAGTTCACCATTTACTTGGGTGGAATTTGCAGGCTCAGTTGGCATTTCTGTTAATGACTTGCTCACTGTCAGCTTTTTCTTCTTAAAAACCGGGAAGTGTTTCCTGAGGCTAGGAGAAGTTTGTATGGCAATATTCCGAAGCCCCTTCTGAGCCCTTGGAAAAGAGGGAGACCAATGTAGCAAAAACTTTTGATCCCTAAGTATTTCTGTTCTTCCAGTTGTGAATGCCATGTCTTGAGCAGGATTAGTATCCAGTTCTGTCTCTGTGTGCACACCATCATCCTTGAATCGGACTTGCTGAGATTTGGTCCTGCGGTGCTGTGGCTGTCTCAGAAAATCAGCGGAATCCAGGCTGTTCCTTTTCAGTAGCACTGGGCGCATTTTCATGCTTTGCTGGGCCATTGAATCACAATTTAAAGTCTGTAAGTAACGTGTTTCTTTGCGACCCATTTCATTTGTCATTTGAACTGTGTGTTAAGATTGTTCCCAAGGTGCAAATGAATACCTTTCTCCTGAAGAAGTTAAACTTTTCATTCTTCTTGTTGTTATTATGTATGCTTTTTACTGACATGCTCACTTTATGGATACTCTTTCAAATTTAATTGCTGATTAGACCAAACAATAAGATAAAAAAATTAAATATCAAATTCAAGGTAAGATTTCTTGTATGTAGGTAATGCAGAAATCCTTGTATTCTGAAGCTAACCTTTGTTTTACAAAAAGCTCCAGGCTATTAAGCTTACAGTTAACTAAAGGTAAGATTGAGTCTATGGCTTTCCTGATGGCTCTTATTTGACAGTCAGCTCTCCATTTGTGATCCAGCTTTTTTAACGGTAGAACAGTCACATATGTTTGATTTCCATGTTGTCTAAACAACAAGCATGATAGCTTTTGAGGGCATTTTCATTTTTGATGCATAGTTTTACTGAAGGAATATATCCGTTAATACCAAACTGAATCGCTTTCTTTAGAAAGAGTTTTTCTTCTTCAGCCATCTTTTTGATGTTGTGAATGAAACTCATCTTCCCAAATGGTTAAGCAAAATGCAACTACTTCTGACCAGGCAAAAATAGAGCATCCAGTGCGTTACAGTGAGAGATGTTATTGATGTGTGGTTGTTACTTCAGTTCGGGCAAACACAAGGCCAATAATATCCAAGGGACTATTTCATTTGGGGGAGTTCCACAAACACTTTGGCAGTAGAAGAGTGGTCCAGATCGAATGACTGGAAAATGCAGAATAACAGGAAGTGTTTCCTGAAAGTAAAAAGACAAGAATTGTACGAGAACAAACTGCCAGACACTGTAATTTTCTTATGCTGTGTCCAAACAACTTTTCATCTCCAGTGGTTTTGCAACTTTGGCATAGAAACTGAAAAAGATTTTATCGTTTTGAAGTGTCTAAATTTTCTTCATATGAAATACAAAACAATACACCAACAATACAAAAAACCCACCAACAATATATATAAAATATTCAGAGCAGTAGTTTGCTCTTTGTGATCAGTACTCATGTGCATTCAGACCTGAATCTGGTCCCAACTACAGATCTTTAATGTTTTGATTTGAAAATGGCTGTTAAATCTTATTATGGATGAAATAGCAAAAAACTGAACAAGACAAATGTGAGTTTTCAGTTTGGAGAAAAGTTGAGGTTTGTACAAAAATCAGATTTTTAAAAATTATTATTAATTTTCTCAGAATTGCTCGTTTTGAAATGTTCAAATTTGAGTAAAACTGCTGATCGAGGAAAAATAAATTTATTTAAAATGCCATTAATTCAAATGGAACACTTCCGGGGAGATGAAATTTCTTTTCCAGACTGTATCAATTATTTGGGAATCAAGACTGAAACTGGTTGCATGTAGGTGTAAAGGGTTCTCCTCAGTTTGCATGCAGGCCTGTAAAGCTATTTGCCACATTTGTCCAGAGCTCACTACAAAAAAACAAAACTTTAACCATTTCAGCTGACCTCTAAGACTTACCTTTCTGAAAAGTAATTGGAAGAATAATGTAGTCATAATGGCCATGTATTACATAAGGAAGAAGGAGGAAAGTAAGGTAACATATTTTATTATGAGCCAGCTGTTATAAAAATTTTACTCATGAGTATTTTAACTTCTTTCAAGAGTAATATAGACACTAATTTTTTTTGTACCCCCAAAAATAAAGCTTTGACCCATTTTTCACAGCTGGCACTTCAATTATAGGTCTTCATAGGGTTATAGAACCATTGAATGGTTTGGGTTGGAAAGGGCCTTAAAGCCTATCCAGTTCCAACCCTTGCCACGGGCAGGGACACCTTCCACTGGGTCAGAGGGCTTAAAGCCCCATCCAACCTGGCCTTGAACACCTCCACGGATGGGTGTTCTGAGAATGTTTGCCACGAGGCATCTTCTTCATATGTTAAGGTGTAACAAGCATTGGTCGCTTTCAAGTTCTCTGTATTTCTTCTATAAAACCAGTATTATTAGTGACATTTGAAGTGCTAACCAATTGTCGCTCTGAATGCAGATTATGGGTGATTACTCAAGTGCATTGAGTAGCAGAATGGGTCGTTTGTGAGTTTGCACTCAAGTGAACACATGATGGATTCCTTCAAGCTGGGTGGTCACCCCCAGCTGTCAGTGGCACGTGTTACCGGTTGAAGAGCTGTGCTGTGTATCCTTTCCTCCTTCTGGGAATACCAACCCCTGTCTGTGCTGGGAAGTGTTCACCAGTGCACAGCAGGGTATGGGAGATGTGTAACAACGCATTGCTACTGAACATGTGATGTGCCAGAGCCACAGTAAGAAAATAAAAAGGTAGTAAAGGTGAAACCTCAGTCTTGTAGCTCACCCATGCGAGCAGACAGCTTCCCAGCCGAGTACCAACCACATATGCCAACACCAGTCTTGTTACTTAAATATTTTTATGTTGAAATGTAAGTGACTTTGATTTTTTTGGCAACCTTTCTGTTCCAAATTTCGATGTGTTATGGCTTCCTGAGAGAAAATGCACAGATGAGTGTGTGCCTTATATAGTTTGTTCAAATTATGTACATTTAACTTCTGTGCATTTTAGCCAGGACTGTGTCACTCCAGGTTTCTACTGTGTTAAGGATGGTTTTACTGTTTCTTACCCAAATAATCTGTGTGATAGACTTCCTCACAAACGTGAATTCTTCTACTACAATCATTCCAGAATAATTTCAGCCAAAATTCAGTATATGCAATGAATAGTGCTGCACCAGTAGCAGATTTTAAGTCTTGACTTTCAAACCTCACTCATGAGATGTACCTGTATGTAAAATACTTTTACTGTATTTTCTTAAACTAGGCAAAATCTGAAATCTTCTTCTAGAATTAAATAGAAATAAATATGAATACGAGGAAAAGTTTATGCATGTATAGGAAATATTTTATGGCATTTTTAATGTTCCAATATAGTTTGCTCTTAGGATTGCAGTTATTTTTAAGACTGGGGCTAAATTCCCAGCATAGTGTTAATTTACTGTTAATCCTGTTCCCTGCTACCTCACCGATGGTTTCATTAGCCTTACTACTTCTGTTATCTTAGTGTAACTTTTATTTAAGCACTGTACAAACTCTACCATATTTAATTTACAGGATTGATGAAATGGGTGCAGTGGGAAAGATACTGTTCTAGAATAAAGCAAACTGCTATGTAGCCTTATATAACATTTAGGTAATGTAATATAATTTAAGCAAAGTAATAATGTCTTATTATTCTATTATTAAGTTTTGGAAGAAAATGAGTGTTGGGTGATTTCACTGCAGAGAGAAATGTTGCATAAGATATCAAGGAAACAAATAAGTACATTAATACCAAATTATACTTCCGTGGTATGCTCTCTTAAATCACTTTACTGCTTGTTCACTGGAAACAAGTAAACACAATAAACAAGTCAAACAGTTTCTGCAAATAAAGTTCCAGTGCCAAGTTCTGAATTCACACATCGTCCCCTAATTACTGGAGGCTTTATGCAGTTTTGTATGAGAATTTATCCAAATGCTGCAGTAGCATTCTCTACTTCCCATCACATCTGCTGTGTTCCTGGCAGATGGACTGCTTTAAAAGTTATTCTTGCCCAATTAAATTCAGAAAGAAGCTTTAGAAGTCTAATCCTTTGTGTTTTAAATACAAGTAAAAAGGCCTTAAGGGTTTTAGGAGAGCTCTCTTCTTAGGCTATAGAGGCATGTGAGCTAGATTCTTGCATTCTTAATTTGCAAAGTGATATTTTAATTCTGTGTGATTTTTGGTTAACTGGGCATCCAGTAGTCTGGGGTTCATATAAATTGTTGTAATGGAAGTTTGATCCTTTTATTTGTATTACATCAAGCTGAAAAAATATATAGATAAGAATTGTCAAATATTTGGATTGAAAACCCAAACTAGTGAATTTCAGTAAGTTGCAGGTGTCTGTGTTTACATTAACATGGTTACATTGCCCATTTACTAACTTCAAATAATTTTCCCATGCCCAGGGTCTAATTCCTCATTCTTTTCTTGCATAGCAATTTACAAGTGTTGTTTTGATGGTTATTTCACATTGGCTGAAGTATGGAAAAAGAATTCTAAAGATCTGTTTTATAGAAAAGCTTTCAATGTATTAATGTAACTTATGTCACTCTTAGCAAACAGCATATGTCAGTTTAAAATTTAGGTCTTGTAATAAAAGCAACTGTTTTGGAAGGAGAAAAGTAGTGGGATTTAATGTTTGCCAGGGTTGCATGACCTTGCAACCAGCCATGCAGCTTCTTCCTCCTTGTCCCTTCCTTAGGCAGCTGCCCATCAGTCCTAAGGAAATGCCTTGTGCCTTGGTCCTTTTGCTTAATGAGCACTGTGGAGTTGTTCCAATCTCTTCATTCACTGTTTGTTGAAGAAAGTAGCCTATTTGGTGCTTGATAGTTAATATTTTTAAAAGGTTAGAATCATTGCTCCTCTCTTCAGTGTTTTGAATATGTAGATCTGATTGATGGCTATGATGTTGCTTTTTTCTTTTAAGCTGTTAAAACAAGTCTTGATTTTTAAAGCCTCTATGCCTTGTGCACACACTTCTAAATGGTGATATCTGCTCTTCAGAGTAAATTTATTTTGCCTCCAATGTAATTGTACTCCAGATGGCAATAAGTGAATTGCCTGGAAAAGACAAAGGTGCAAAGGCCACCACCTCAAACAGCAACAGAACTGGTTTTACAACCTGAAGATTGTGGTTTTGAGTTTTCACACATCATTTAGGTAGCCAGCCAGGCACAGCAAATTAGTCATATTTTTCAATAATTATTCGTCCACCTTTCCTGCCTCTGCCTTCCTGATTTCTTGAAGAGACTCAAACATATATTTCGGTTGGTATTTCAGTTTAATGACTGAAGCTGTGGGTAGAGAAGTGTAGCTGGTAAAGATAAGTGGAGATTACGGGAAACTGCATGAAGTGAAAAAGCATGCAGCAAACGGCAGTGGGAATTTTGGAAGAGTGCAGATGTGCAAGTGTAGTGGTTCTTAAGGTTAAGTATTTGCCATGGTTATTCAAGTCATTCACTTACAGTTTGACACCTTAATTTTCCATTTTACTAATTTGCTAAATAAGGCAATGTTTTTCATAGTAGTGAAAATGTGGCATTACTAGTTTTTTTCCTTTTATGTATTTGTTAAAGCCAGTATTTATCAAAAAACAAGTTTAGACAGACCCTCTTCAATAAATAAGCAAAGTCAAATAGCTAAAAAGCATTTTGTGAGGGCTTTCAACAGGGAGATGATTATGCTAATTGACTTTGTTGTATATTTGTCTGTTAGCACATCAAAATTCCTAATTCACTCTAAATTTTTGCCACTTCCAGATGATCTATCTACCAAAGATTAAGCAGCAGATGAATTCAAGCAGTATAGATACAATGATAGCTGCCAGAGCTATCATAATTGTAAGATAATATATTCAGACTGAGTTGTTTTATGTCATGTCTCATTTGTGTTTTATCCTGCATAACATAGATTTTCTCTGATATGCAGCTAGATGGACGTTTTCATTTTAAAGTGTCATCTTCATTTATTTAATTAGGGGCTTTGTTTGATAATAAGTTATTTCCTAGGTGGAGAATCATGATCCTGAGTATCTAAGAAACTCGTGTGATTGTTACTTTCCCTTCATGCTGCAAATCTTCCCTATTGGTGGAACAAAAGGCTGCATGGTTTGTGGCCCTTCAGCACCACGTGCCTCCTGATGGCTGGGTGACAGACTGAATGCTGCAGAGGGCTCAATCCATACGTAGGTTTTCCCTTCCTTTTCAGAAGTAAAATCAGTGATTGAAATGAAATTTTTTTATTAACAAGTATGAATTCATGCTCTATGATCATTGATTTGGATGGCAGTTGTCTTCACATTTTCTATCTCTGTAAGGAACTCAGCTGAGCTATTTAAATTAGCCATGTCTCTGCATTAAAACCAAGATAAAGGTGTGGTCACCCCACTCAGTGTGCTCAAGCTGCATCAGGAATACTGTGTCCAGTTCTGGTCCCCACAATTCAAGAAAGATGTGGACAGACTGGAGTGGGTCCAAGGCAGAGGCCACAAAGATGATCGAAAGGCTGAGGAACCTGCCCTGTGAGGAAAGACTGAAGGAGGTCAGGCGTTCCTTCCTGCAAAGAGAATGCTCTGGAGGGAACCTCATAACAGGATTCTACTACTGTGGCTCTCTCCACGAGGAGCCATGTGGAAAATGACAAGGGACAATGGTTACAGGTTGCAACAGGAGAGGTTTCATCCCAGTGTTAGAAAGAAGTTTTTTACAGTGAGAACAACCATTCACTAAAACAACTTCCCCAGGGATGTGGCTGAAGATTTTCAAGATGCAATTGGACAGAATGCTTGACAATCTCATTTAAGCTCCCTTTCCCACAAAAGGCTGTACCAGATCTTTTGAGGTCTCTCCCAACCTAGGCTGTTCTGTGATTCTATGGCTCCTGACCTTTGTCACAATAATATGACTTTAGCTGAACTGCATTGGGTTCCCCTGGTCCCCAAGCTTAAATATACCATAGTTTGGAGTTGACTGTCTTTGTTCTCCCCGCTCCACAGACCTGAGTCAGGTTTACACACTTTGCTTTCTTTCTTTTCAGTGCACCACAAGTTCTAAAATGTGTGGTGGCAAAAATATGATGAGACAGATCGCTGCATAGTTTTCTTTTGAGATGTAAAATTTACAGCTGGGATGAAAAATATTCTATCCAATGTGGAAGCAATCTTTAAAATATAAAAGAAAAAAGCAATTGAATAATTTAGTGGTTCTGTAACTGTCAAAATTCTTAATGTTATTATCCAAATTTTTCTTTGTTCAGTATTCTCTGAAAGGTAACTTCTAAGGCACAAACCATAGTAATTCATTTTAGGATGGATTATAATGAATGTCTTACATTTTATTAATCTAAGAAACTTCAGTGGAGTTTACAGTCCTATTTTCTGCGGACTTCTAAGTTCAGTAAGGACAAAAAAGAATTTATCTGGAATCTGGTGGACTCCAGAATGTTTTTTTAATGGCTTCACCTTTGATTTAGGGCAACCTTTATATTCAGCTCTCATACAGTAACATCAGGTTATCGGGGGATTTCTGGAGGAGAAGTATAATGGAATACAGTTGTATAAGAATCTGTAGCATTCTGTTGATGTGAGTAGCTTTAAAGATAGTATAAATAAGGTTCATACTTTCCTGAAAACTTCCTGCTCTTTTGCACCATGAAAGCATTCTGATGTTGTTCTCATCCTAAAACGTCTGTCGAGTATTTTTGAAACATTTTTTTTCGGTGTTGAACTGATCAGTGATATATTTCTTAAAATGCAGTTTGTAACCTTATATACTCCTGGGTTAGTACATTGGGGAAAAATAAAAGTTGTAGTTCAAGTTTTCATTTATGAGGATGAAAAAATGATTGCTTCTGAATAGTTTTTCCTTTGCATATTTTCGGGTTGCATGGTATTTTCTAATATTATTGTAGACTTTTTGGTTTAGAGCTGGATTCAGGTATTTATCAGGTTAAATTAGAATAATATCTCATCTCTTCTTGCTATCTGAACCATTCCATGTCCAGTTAGGTGTTTTTACAGCACCTGTAGCATGCTCCTGCTCCACTCATTTCATGAGTGTCCTGACAGCTCCCTAAACTACCCCAGCGAGAACTAGCGATGGAACATTTCCAGGCTATGGAGTTGATAAATTGCTGCTGTTGGTTTCAGCACAAATCTATAGGTCTGGAGTTGGTACAATGACTCCCTTTGAAAAAGTGCTATTTAATTCCAGTGTCCAATCAGCAGCTGTAGCTGTGATATGGAGACTGCAATTAGATGCTCTCTTCCATTGGGCACTGTCACCGATTGGTTTTGCAGTGTTACAGTTCTCAGATGGGAGGTTACCGAAATGATTAATGTTTGTGGTAGTCCTATAGGAGTCCAAGTCAGTCTTAAAAGTACCCTTATGAAGTGAGCTGCATAGGAGAAATGAAGGTGTGGACAGTGGTAATTATCCTATAGAGCGATTGGAAATCTTGGGCCCAGACCACTGAATATCTCTTCAGACAGATGATATCAACCACCAGGGCACACAGCGTGCTCTCCACATCAGGGTAACAACTCTGTTGGAAAGCTTTACTCCAGAATTTGCTGGGATGGTTGTGTTAGTTTCTGACATATCTGAGCACATTTTTACTGGTTGTCAAAATGTTGTTTGCACCAAAGTACAGACAAAAAAACATATCCCACTTTGGAGTTACCTGATGTATCAGTTAAATTCTTTGGGACACAGAAGGAATTAGCAGTTGAATTATTTCAGTAGTCATTAATGGTAACAAACTGAGATTTTGCCCCCAAATTTTTATTAGGGTCTGCAAAGGACAGTCTTGTAAATTTCATAGTTTTCTCATTTCTTTTCTCTTTCAAGATTTCCTTTATTGTTTTATTCATTATGACGTTTCTGAAGTTCAGCTCTTTCTGTTACATGCTTTGGGGTTTTTTCTTGTATTTAAATATTACAATTGACTTGTGTGGTACTTGCCTCACAAATAATATTGTTGCAAGAACAGGTTGTGGGAGTCCTCAAACGGGTTCCTTTAGTTTCTTTTATTGCCACTGTTTGTATCTGTGCTGCCAAACATCAGCTTTGTAACTGGCCCACATTTTGGCACAGCTGTAGTTCTCTGTTTCCGCCTGTGTACCCTGGACTAAGAGATTTCTGTGGTGAGCTCCCACTGGATCAGTGAGGGTCACTACAGACGCAGCCACAGATTTCTCCTGGTCAGAGTTTTTCTCCCTGGTCAGGACAGTTGGACTGGTGAAACCCCTCTGTTGCCAGGAGATATCTTTCATGACTTTCTCGAAGCTTTAAAATACACAAAGGAAGTGTGAAAAGGAATAAAAATGCAAGTCATACAGCAATTTTTGGCTTCCTTTTGTATTGCTCTACATGAAAGCTGCTCTTTTTATAAATCAGAGAATCAGAGAATTGTTAAGGTTGGAAAAGACCACCAAGATGATTCAGTCCAACTGTCAGCCCAAGTGCACACACCCAAACCCTGCAAAATCCAGCCATGCATAGCTTTCTTTTCCTTAATGTGGCCTCTTTAAATATAATGTGAAGTTTTATGTTTCTGTAGTGATTTTCTTTGCAATGCCTCAGCCAATTTAATCTTTAAAAAGATTGGTGTATTTATTTGGTTACTGCTTAAGGCTTAACTTAAAAATGGCAAAATCCTGAAATGGCAAGTTTTTAATGTTCAGAGAGTTCTACAGTATCTTTGTGACAGTTTAGTTAGACTGTAAACTATATCACTATTTCCTTGCCTTTTGAACACACAATATAAACACTATCTGTGGAACAGAGACACTCACCAGCTTTAGGCATGAATATTAACAGGAAACTGTAGTCTAATTATTTTGCCATCACGACTTCTCTTCATCTGGCAAATACACAAAACTTCTAGAGGATGTCAGAGACTCAAATGAAACTCATTATTCCTTTTATGAAGCTAACATTCAGAGACAGCATGTGGTGATCACAGGTATTACTACCAAAAAGCATAAAGCAAGGGCCCCGTGTGATGCCGTGAGTGTCTTGGTATGCAAATCTTGATGGTTTCACAACATTTTCTTAGAGAATCTCATTGGCACTGAAACCAAAAGGTTTTCTCTTTTGAAAAAAACTGGAAGACTAGAAGGAAGTCATTTTATCAAACTGATTTTAGATACTGTTTCTCACAGAAGGAAATGGAAGACGATGCACTAAAAGTTGCAGATGAACTGCAAGGAGGGAGTATTTTCAGATGAAAATGCCTGAAAGATACAGAGCCTTTAAAGTAAAAATAATCCCCCAAAGTCCAAATTGGCAGCTTATTACGATACACAGGAAAAAGTTGGCAAAGAAAAGGAAAGATGAAACTGCTGAGAGAGATTTTTAAATGGCCTGTTTGTAAGGGGCCAATCGTTGATCACAACAGGGAGTCTTATTACTTTGTGTCCCACAAAATAAAGCAAAAAACCTATTTATGAGGGTAAATGTGTTTATTATAAGAGATGGAATAATTTTGTATAGCATGGTTAGGTATCTGCAGTTTTCTCCAGTGCACAGGTTGTCCTGTGCAGAAAGAATTCTTCTATTACTTATTGTCATTAGCCAGTACAGAGAATATCCTGTTCCAATGATGTGCACTGTCACAACAGAGTTCTGTGTGTGTTTCTGAACGTGCCATGTTCCCTGCTGCAGTGGTTTTGGTAATGCTCAATGAACCTTGCTTGAACACATAAGAAAAGAGAACCTAAGAAGATGGCATGAACTTATTTACAAATCCTGCCAGCAGATTTCCCTCAATGTGGGATCGAGGTGAGTGGAGAGGGAGAGTCTAACACAGATAAGTAACACAGGGTAGGATGTGAGTGTCTGATTTCAGAAAGGGAACATTTCAGTGATAGAAGAGATTCTAGGATTTTAACTCTGAGTAATATTAGAGCCAGATTTGAAAAATATTTCAGGTTGATGAGACTGGGTAGAGGAAGATGCTGTGAGATGTTCTGCAACAGAAAAAAATGACTTAGCTAAGCACATTTTGGGAATTAAAATTGACCTTAATTTGGCTTTACTTGGACATGATGCCATTCAATGTGAAGTACTGAAGATGTTCTGAAAGGCAAAACCACGATGATCATATTTCTGAATACATTTCAGAACTGTGGTACTTGAAATTGTTTTTTTCTACTCTAATAAAAACACAAGTTGAACCATCTCCTTTGAAGAGTTGAAACATTCCATTGGCAGTTTCAGAACAAAAGGCTTCATGAATTTGAAAATCTTTGTCTCATTTCTTTCAGAGCACGTAATGAAAATTATTACCAAGTTTACTATCAGGAGATAAGGTGTAACATATACTTTCCTCTGAAGTGAATGCAATCAAGACACATGAATATATAGCTGGATTTTTTTTTTTCAGTGTTAGTTTGCAAAGAACTGTGTATTTAAAACTGAGAAACTTGTCTTGATGAAGTATTTGAGTGCCTGCAGGGAGATGGAAGTTATCCAATGTGACAGGTTGGCGAGCTGAAAAGTGTCCAAATAGCTGGTTCACAACCTAAAATTTCAGTGCTCTTTCTCGTACAATTCTGGTATTCTCCTGTTTTCTTGGTAATTGGAAAAAATGCCGGGAAGTACTTGATGCTTGTGTGTGTATGCATGTGTATTACATCTTAGATTACTGTAAATTTATCTGCAGGCTTTATAAAATGTTAACCCATCTATATCTACAGGTAGATGTAGTTGTAGATGTGCACATCTGTGTGTGCATGAGAGTGAGCACTCTGCTTTGCAGCCTTAGCAGTTTGATGATAGAGATATGTGTTCAGGAAACTTATATTTTGAACTGTCTCTGATTGACAGGTTGTAACATCTATGCCTGTTATAACAACAAAACTGAATGTTTTTCATCTCCATTTCCATGGTTCCTGTAGTGACACTTTGCCACTCCCCACCACCTTTCCTCCATGTGTCTTTGTTGAGAAGGCTGCTATAGGGAATGTGTGCCATGAATTTAATATGTGGGGTTTGAGACCTTTGCTCTGCTGTCCCGTGTCTTACCTGATGCTTTCGAGCTCTGGCTGTTCCAACTGCTCATGTATTAACAAAGGAGTCTTCCCCATATATTGGGGGGCAGGGGAGAGTAGGGATTTGCATTATCTTTTGTTTTTTCCTTCCTGCTACTCCCTTATCTCGTTGTTATTTCAGTCCTATTTCATATTATATGTTGGTTTTTTTCTAGTGGAATATCAACAATAACTAGAAGTAGCAACCTCTGGTGATCCGATGTACCTATTGACTGAATTTTTGGGCTTGTTAGCTCAAAATCTTAGTGCAGGTGAGGAAAAAGATCAAAAGTGTGGTTTTGCTCCCTTGGAATTCTAGAAGCTTCACTTCCCTTCGTAATATACATGATGAATTCCTTCTTCCTTTACAATATTTACCACTCTGTTTATTTCTGAACACAGGCAATCTGCATCTTTTCTAGACAGAAGATTAAGAGGCCAAAGCTATCTGATGTGTCCTATAGTGATTCTGTAACAAAATCCCTTCCCATCATGCCAAGGGATCTTGTTTGCTATCCTCAGCACAACAAAAATGGATGGACTTTGTTTTTATGTCACAGAAGTAATTCCATTACAAATTTCCCTTTTCAGTGCTTGGCTCACACTAGTATTTTCAGGAATTCTTTCAACATTAGGCATCTTGTGTTATGCACAGATCTCTATATTCCTTATGTTCACAGGTTGGCTGCTGCATGCAGTGATGACTTGAACCTTTTAAAATGCATCACAGTGTAGTTAATTATCCAACAGAGGCCACCAATGGCGTAGAGAGGAATAAAAATAAGATCCCAGAGTGTGGTTGTGAAATATTTCCTTTTTTTCTTTTTTTTTTTACCTTTGGCAGTGTATTAATCAAATTTCATTTCTGTTCCATTGCATACAGAGAAAAGATACCTTTAGTTTCAATCCTACTGATTCAGATAAATAGAAATAATTTATTTCCTTATTGAAATAATTTTATCTTCCTGTAAGTAAAGCTTCTTTTAGGAAAAAGAGACATAATATTTGCTTAGACTTTTGCACTCTGAACATGATTTTACTGTCTTTATTTGTAAGATGCAGAACTCTTCTATTTTAATGTATACACTCTTTTTAAACTGAAATTCATGCACTAGCAAAGTGATATTGCATGCTGCTATGTTCTGGTCATTAATGAAAGGTATGAGAATGGCTGCTTGCCCCTGAGAAAGGAATCAATGCACCATGCAGGAAGGCTTTAAGTCTGTAGCAGGAAAAGTTTTCCATCTTTTTTAAGACAGTTCTCAACTTTTATAAAATATTACTGCTTTTGTCACTGTGCTGCTGGATTTTGACAACACCATAGCAGATGTCATGTACTTTCCCTCAGTAACTATATGGGATGCCCAGTAATGTGACACCATCTGCCCCGAGTTGTGTCATTTTTCATTGTGCATATTTATGAATAATTGTTGGGCAGTGTAACACATCACTTGATTGTTGAAGACTACTTTACTTTCTTTAAATAAGCTGCTTAGTACAGCAGTGCTCTTTAGGTAGGAATATACAAATCCTGGATGAAATCCTGAGGTAAACACTGTGATTGCATTTCCTATATGTGAGTTTCTGCAATGATATTGCAGTTAAAGCTTGGCTGAGAGGTATAATATAATCTCTTCCTGCAGAGCTCCCAACTGGCCTGAAAGTAAGATTTACAGGTCAGAATCATTGCTCAATGAACCTGTTGAGAATATGATTGATTAGAACAACTGTGACTTGTCTTCTTGTGCAGTGAGGAAGCCCGGAGCATACTAGGGGCAAAGAGAGGAGTTGAGCGTTAGGCTTGTATGGACAACCAGGGGAAAAGAAATGTTGTCTTTATTCCATGACTCTGCTATTAGTCTTATTTGTTAAAGTGAGTGTGCTAACTGTAGCAAGAGTGAACATTGTTATGCCAAAACGGAGTGGTTTGTGTATAGGTTTATATACTCTGATTTTCTGGGCAGAAATTTCTCGAGTAAGAAGTTACTGTATTGGGTGTTTTTAGAAGTATAGGTGTATTTATTCTGTATCCATGAATGTCTTACTATTTGATGGTTCTTCTGCTTCTGTATGTACTTGTATGGTGCATGATATGTTCTTCTTATTAGAGTTGTCAGTTAAATAGGAAAGGAAAACTATGGGGTAATACTGCTTTGGTATAGGAAGAGATGGTTCTCTTTCAAATTGAAGATATGTGTGACGTATCTAAGAGATTTGAATTTCTATCCTAAACCATTTAAAAACAGAGTAAAGCACTTGTTGAAGACTAACTTCTATACCTGAGTTGTGTTCTTCCTCACAATATTTATTTGCTTCCAAAACCCAAAACCTGTGTGTACTTGTTGCAGCCCCTTTGCTTTCAGTTGGTTTCTGTATTGTTTTTGAATTAATTTTTCTCTTCAGAGCAAGAAGAATGACACGACCAAGCTGGGTCCAAAAATATTTAGCAGTTTGCTGTGCTGCAGGTGTATGTAGTGCCCTGTAAGCAGCGGATCTTCAGTTGTGGTTCTTCAGGATCTCCATAACTTAGTATTTTCTTTGCTAGTTCAGTACGTGGGAGTACTCAGTAAATGGAAGGAGTCCACTGTTACTGTCACATATCACAAACTATTGGGGTATATTGGGAGAAGAAACCACGCCAGGTTCTGGCTGAAACACATTCTCCCATGCCTCCTGGGTTTCCTACAGAAATACTGGAAGTGTGTGGACTGTGCCAGATCTCATCATGGTAGCAGGGCAGGAATTTAAATTCCGCATCTTCAGGCTTTTCCACCTGTGTTCCTTCAGGCCAGTGAATGGCATCAGAAATGCAAGTGGCAGTGTATTTCATTCTCATGAGATGTACTTTGTGTACATAGCTGAATATACCTTGCTGTATCTTCTTTCAGCTGCTAGTTTTGAAAAATATTTTCAGTGTGGGGGAATTGAATTACAGCAGTTTGGAGATCGGGTTGCGAAAAATTGGCTGACAGTATCCACTGGAGAGACTGAAATTATGCTTATTGGCTTTGGCAGGATATGTATGCAGAAGATGACATTTCCCATAAGCTCCCTGTTTTGGAGCTAAAAGCTGCAGGTGGAGAAAGAATGTAGGTTGAGATATAATGAGCTGGGGACCCCTCTGAGAAAATCTGTATCAGTTGTGATCATGGCTGCTTTTCAATCACAGAGAAGCTGTTGCTCAGGTTTTATCATTCTGCACTGTAGGCTGCTAAAACACGTTCGTGTATTGGTGTGTCTTCACGTTTGCAAAGAGAAGCAGGGATATAATTGTCAATAAGGTTGGTATCTGGGTTGTTTTATGAATCCTGTCTCATCAGTCCTCGACATGCCATGAGCCAGAATTACCAATTTTTGAGGGGGCTGGTGAAAGAGTAAAGCAAGAGAGAAACTTCTGATTGTTATGAATTCCTGCTACGTAGCAAGTCATTTTACTTCAAAATACACCAACTCGGTGGTGCTGGAGAGTTCAGTGTCATCTATTTTGGAGGATTACAATTCAGTACATGAGAATTACGTGATAGAAAAGACTTTGAGCGTGCTTGTTCTCTTTCTTTGGCTTTGCATTCACAAATTTTAGGTATATTTCATATTTTCTGTAGTGTAGGCATTAAGGAACCCCAGAGTTCAGATCTTACAAGAATTTTTAAAAGCGTGGTAGTTAATATCCCAAGTGGCTATTTATTTTAACAACTCAACAGGTTGGCATTGCTATTAAGTGATGGGAAGTGACAACAAAGCTATATTTTGCTCTGCTTGCATGTGATCTGTTGTGCCGTGCTTGTCTTTTAGTCTATGAGAAAGGCTGCAGGCTTAGATTCTTCCATGAGCATTCTGAAGGAAATTTTACTTAGTCATGTTTTTTTAGTCATATTTATCCATAATTCCTCGTTACTTTCTTCTGTCATTTTATAGACCATTTCCATCCTGTATATTTTAATGCTTTGTTGCTTGTAAGATGCACAGATCAAAGGCAGGTGCATTTAAAATTGAATTGTGGCATCGTTATAGCCTGGCTACATTTTCTAAAGGTAGAGGGAAGTGGTTTTCAAAAGCCTTGTTGTTTGTGAGGACAGGATTTGAAGAAAGCCCACTTCAGTTAATTATTTGCAGCCTGAAAAATAATGTAGCTTTACAATTGCTCTCTTAGCTTTGCACCACTCCCAGTGTTAGGAGCCCCAGACACTGGATGGAAGCTTCTCTGCAGCTCATTCTTTGACAGTTACCAACTGAAGTTATGGCATTATTGCCTTGTGTATCATTATTTTAATATATTTATAGCTAAATCTTCTTCCTCCTTTAAGGAAGAGCAATAGAATGCCCAATTAGTCAAATTGGATCCCATTGGATAAGATAAACAACTGTTTGATTTGTTCTTCACACCTTATTCAACTACTATTTTTTTATCTCCTTTTTTCATTATAATTGCTGATTTAGGATAGGTCCTGAGAGCTAAATGTTGTCTCAGTACTACAGGTACCGAGGAAAGTATGACTTCGGAGTGTTCGAAACAAATAACTTTGTCCCTTGGAATTCAGAAAGAAAATGTGCTTATCTACTTTATTCAAAGCTTGTTTATTTGTCAATGCAGTAAGCTGGAGAAGGACTGGACGCTCAGCTGGAACCCAAATCTACCTAATGACTGAAGTGTTGAGGGTGACATCCTAAAAACAGCCAAAAACTAGGAGAATAAACTTAGTTTTTCTATCAGCTTTGTACCTCTGTTTGTGAACTAATTACTTTGCTATATTCAGCTCTTAATCTTGATAATATTAACTATGTCTTATTATTAGCTTTAAAACACCTACATAGAGGAAATGAAGCTTTGTGGTTAGAGGTTATTATCAGGATGTTCTAAAGTTAAGGACCGAGGCTCCATAGCTGTGGGTCTTTTGGCACATGGCATAGCAATAGAGGATGAAGCAGATTCTGTGCAATTGTGTAATGTTGGGAAGATAAAATACAGTAAGATCATGAAGTGACTTCAGTGCATGCAGTGAGATGATAAAATCCAGGTGGTATTTTTAAGAAAGCCAGTACAATGGCATAAAAATATTGAGGTGATATTATACTTCAGTATATGTTGAGATGGGGGGAAAGAGGTATCTCAAAGCATACTGCAGTGTGAAATATATAGATATCTCTTACTGGAGGCACTCAGAATCAGCTGGCTCTTTGGCTTAGTCTGTTCTGGAATGCCTCCAAAAGGTTGAGCTGCAATACTCTGGCAAAACAAACCAAAACAGAACAAAAATAACAAAACAAACACCACAGAGGTGCAGATAAGCATTCCACTGACCTCTTGGGCAATGCTTAATCCTGCTGAGTTTAATTCAACAGAACACAAAGGATGGTAGGTCATCCTTTAATGATCTACCTGTGTGGTCACTAAAGGAAAGAACAAGATGTGTGAACACACAAAGGGCTCTGAACCTTGATGAAGTAACTGACAGCATGTTGCTTCTCTGGGAAACATAAACAAATGTCCCACAGATGTCAAAGGCAAAACAGAATCCTGTTTCCTTTTTCTCATGTCACTTATTTTCTATTATCTATATCTTGTAATTGATTTTATAAATTCTCATTTTATTTTTAGCTTGAAAAGTTGTTATTAGATAGTCAGAGAAGTAAACAGTTGATAGGCATCTCCCACAAATCTGCACTGTCCTGAGCTGTGTGGCACTTGCTGGTCATTCGCTGTTGGGTTTTTTTATTATTCAGTCTTTACTCAGGCTGGTGTTTCGGAGAAGTCTGGAAGTTATATGTGGGAATTGAAATAAGTGCAACTCAAACCTACATGGAAATAGGTATCCTCAAAAAAAATTGTATTTTGACATTAGTTGACCACAAGTGAAGGCAGTAAACGTCAAAGGAAGATAGAAATCCTTAAAAAGTAATATGTAAGCTATCACAATATGAAATGCATTTGCCTTAAAATCACTTTCTTTGTGCATTTGGTGCTGTTTTAAGAATAGCAATGTTTAACAACCTATGTATATGTCTGTTTTACATGTTTGTAGCACCTCTAGTGAGTTACAGAAGTGAACAGCAATCTCTGATTTTAAGTGGCTCCATAATATGCAGTAAGTCCTGCTCGGCTTCAGTGTCTCTGGAAAGAGGGAACAACTTTGTTCATTTTTCTGTTCCTGTGGTGTTCTCCTGGGACCTGTTATTGTGATGTCAGTAATTTTAGAGAAGTTATTTCCTTTCTTAATTATGCTGTGCAAGCAGTACATTGCCTTAGATACTGTCACAAAATTATACTCTTTTTTTATTTTAAACAATAATTTCATTGTAAAAGGTCACCTAGTGAATAGCTTCAGGTTTAACTTGGGTAAATAGCAGTCTGACTGAATGAATGTTTTGAAATGTATTCTGTGTTATTAACAAGACATAAAACATAAAGCATGTAGGTATGGTTTGTCTCATTTCAGACATGACTGAACATGCAGTTTTCCCAATGTTTTCCAGATAAAGTTGAACAAGAAACCCAGTGACTTCCTTGCCAGAAAGTTGAGCAAGGCAGACAGCTTAGAATCTGTTAGCAAAGCTTGGGTTTTCTTCCATCAGGTTAACAAAAATTATTAGGTATGCATTGCAGTTTCATTTTTTTGTCTTGTAAAATTAAAAACAAAACAAAGAACAACACCAAACCACAACACTTCAAAAATATTTGGTAGAACCTTCTAAAATGTTACTGTGTGTAGTGTGTGAATATTGCCACGTTATTATCCTCACTATAAATCCACTTACAATGCAGGAGTATAAGGCTGTCTAACTGGCAGCCTAAAGGCATGCATGTCCTTGTATAACAGCCATGACCTAGTTAAGTGGGAATATCCTCCACTTTCCTTATTTTGTTCTAAATTTCAGATGTTAATAGAGATGTTGTGTTCCTGGTATTTTTTGTTTCATGATTAACTTCCAGAAAATCACAGGATTCACATAGTTATGCCTGATGCAGTAACTGATTTCTCTGTCTGTTACCAGACTGTGAAGAATGATGTTCCTACATTTTGCAGGTATGATACTGCATAGACTTCTACATTAGCTTGTTCCCTCCTTTGGCTTGTCTTGAAATGCTGATGTGCCCCAAACGTGTGGGAGAGCACCACTGATAAAGGAGGAGCCAGCAGCAGACACAGGTTTGACCAAGGGCTAGGTTAGGGGTTTTTCAGCTGCTAACAGTGACCAGTCTAAACTACTCTGCCAGCCCGCTGTCTACATCCTACACGTTTATATCTTGGCCACCAAAGAACCTCTTCCCTACACAGTGCTGTGAAATCTTCAATAGGATGTTCCTGAGTTCAATAGAATGCAACAGCTTTTTCTCTCTCCACCAAAACCCTGGTGACTGTATTACTGATTTCCTGGTTTCATGCTTGATTACTCTCTTTTTCCAGAGCATCTGTGACTTTAGAGCTGTACAACCTGCTAAGTCCAACCTAATGTCCTGGAACTGTCTCATTGCAGCATTGTCATTTACATTTTCATGATAATCTGCAAGGGGTAAGGGAGCCCCACTACTGTTCCTGTAATATTATTTTTCCTCGTTTGGTTTCAACCTCCTTTTTGTCTTTGCCTTTTTTTTGATAAATTATTTGTTATTAGTTGCTGAAATCATTTAAATATTCTAATGTTTATTGTACTTAGCAATCTCAGAGGTCGCTCAATAAAAGTTTATGTAATACAGAAGTCACTTCTATCTTGCATGACTACAGTTCCATTTAAAAAAAGGTAAATGTCTTTGGTATAGTAGTAAATGCTTTTTTGCCACGTATTTTCAAGGTACAAGAAATTTTGTGGGAAATATATTGTGCCATCTTCATTTTTAAAAGACAAGGGACTCTATGCTACAGAATTCCTGGCATTAAATTCTACAGTCTAATAAGTCCTGGTTTAAGCTATGAAATATTAGTGGTATACTTTAAAATAAAAAAATGAATAGAACAAGTTGCTTTCTTCTTAATAGAACATCCCTTGCAAATTGATACAGCTCTAAATGGGAAATTTTATTCCAGTCCCCTTTGAAACTGAACAAGAGCCTGAGAATCACCCCTAGTTTTCTAAGCTCTTTACTTAATATTGTGAGATTGTAACTGTAATTCTGAGGGTTTTGTTTGAGTAGGAACTGCACAATAGATCATAAGATACAGGTTTAGGAAGCTGCAATGTACCATGCAGCTCAAGGGTTTTATGCTAACTTAAATGAGAAAAGAATTTGTTTATAAAACATACCATAATGATGTTGTCAAGAGGTCAGCTCTTCTAAAATACTATGAGAATTCTTTTCAATATGTGTTAGTATAACATCTACCAGATGCTTGTTCTGTCCTTCAGCTCTATAAAGGTGATTCTATAATATATTCATTACTAACAATGTCAAAAAATTACTTGCTTCTTTACCAGGTACTTTTGTATCATTCCAATGGAGTGGTTTAATAAGGATGATTCTATGTACCATGATCTAATAAGCTGTTTTGAACATATTCATTACTACTCTTCTGAAACTGCTATTAAATCTAATAGCATTAATATATGTGGTGGTGTAGGTTACATCAGTTCCAATCATATTTTTTTTCTATAGGTGTTGTTAAATATACACTGATGCTCCCACACATTCTGTACTGCAGCGACTAATGATAAAAATAAGAACCTTAAGAATTTTTAGGAGATACATAAACTAAATATCAAAGGCATAACAAATTATGTTTTCAAATTCTGACTCATTGATTAAACCTGCTTATATATAAGTGTGAGTCTGATTTTTGTTTTGTTTGCTGCTAGGAATGCAATTCCCTAGCATTTATCTGCACTCATCATCTCTGTTTGCTACATTCAAGAGAAGGGTTACCACCCTGGTTTGTTAGCAAGACCACATATTTAGATGAAATCCAATGATTAGGAAAAATGAAAAAAATCACTGCAAATAGTCCTGAAAATATAGCAACACAAGGAAAGAGCTGTCTCTCCTGCCTGTAGCTGTCATCCTCTGAAGCAGTTCATGGGGTCAGATGGCATGGCAACACAAAATATTTTGGTATTCTTGTTTGCAAAATGTTAGAAAATCAATTTGGTTTTGGGAACACCTGTTGTAACACAGTGCTCTTATATCCATACTGAACATTTATGCTGAGGGGGGAACTGCGTTTGGGGTTTGTTTTGTGTGAGATGAGTTTCAGAATGAGAACAAGTTGTTGTCAGAAGGGTTTAATGCCCAGGTAGCAGAGGTGTCACCTTGGAGCATACTCACGTGTGCAGCCACAACAAAGCACCAGCACGGCAAGTAAGGCCAGTGTGTTGTCATTCACTTGTGTGACAGTTTCTTCTGCCTTGCTTAGTGTGGAATGAGGGGAGAAGAGAGACAGGGAAAAATGCACATGAACTCTGAGTGGCTCACGTGGAACAGTTCAACCTTGTTCTATTGCTGTGTCAGGATTTAGAGGCTCCTGGTTTGCAGGCACTGAGCAGCTAAGCGACAGCCACAGTACTGATGGAGAATAACCATGTTGTCTGATTTAGTTATTGAAAGAAATTTCTGTTCACACCTCCATCCCATAATAAATAATAACATAATAAATTCAGCTCTCGTAGGGCTGGTGCAGAGTTATTAAAGGAGCATTCCTTGCTCTGCCAGAGCCCAGGTATGATGTGTTGGTGCAACTCAATCCCTTGCAGAAGAGGTGAGCAACTGCCCAGATTATCCGCGCAGCCGATGCTATTTTGGTAAATTTCTAGCTATTATCACAGTTTCAGGGTTCTTTGTTTCTGTGGTGCTATAACTGAAACAAAATCGACTGAGCCACATTAGAAATGGCACTGCTTGCAAAGAGCCAGGCAGTGCTCATTTGGCAGCAGTGCTGAATACCCAGCAGAAGGTCATTCTGTAATTTTTGCAGTTTTATCCTTCCATGTTATACATTTTTTCCCGTGGGGTTTTCTGCTTTCACTGAGTATTCCCTATGGTTTTTACTAACCAGCTTCTCCAAGATTCAACATGAAAAGCTCTCTGTCTTAGAAAGGTTTTTAGTGGTTTTTTTTGCTGTGAACTTGCTTTTTTTAGCCAGTTACTCTTCTCATCACACTCCAAGCTCTTCTTCATGTTTAGAAGTAGAGCCCAATATTATGTAAAAATTAAACCCCTAATGTTTTGAATGTAATTTAAATATTTTTTTCATATTTCAGATACAAAATAAAACTGTTCCAACTCTTGCTTGTTACCTCTTTGGTTTTACTTTAAAATGAAAATATGATTCCTGTGAAGTTTGTCCCTTTTTTCATTTGTGGCAAAGAATAGCAACTTGACAGAACAATATGAAGTTCATAGAACACCTTTCCTTAGCCTGGCTGACTTGTAAAGCTGTATAGTATTTTATGCTGTGTGGGAGTTATGTAGTTAGAAAATTATATGAAATTATATGCGTGCTGTGTTACAGAATCCAAGATTTATGTCAGTCCAGCTTCCTTCCATGATGGAAAATGGTGCATTCCTGCAGATTGGGTGGGTTTTACATTGTTGTCTCTTGATGGTAGTGTGAATTCTTTTTAAACTCTCTGGGTAAATTCCCATCTGTATTGGAGCTCCTGTGTACGCCCGTGCTTGAATCTGTTTTAATTCTTCTCTTTTCCCCTACTGTAGCTGTCAAAATAGAGAGTGACTTTATTGTAATGGAGTCCCTTTCAATGGTACTGTTGGTAAATAATGGAGTTAACAGGGCAGCTTCGAGATAACTGTCTATGGATCTCCATTTATTTCAGCTGGTTTGTTACCAGAATCCTGTGGATCCTTGTGAAAGATCCAGGGTGTTTTGGGATTTTTTTGGTGTCTCTTCCTATTTCTATTCTCCAGATCCTGGAGAAAACTCTTTAGAACATTTGTGTAATTTGCTGAATAGTCAAGTGACAAATTAACTTTTTAAGGCAATCTGAATACGAACATCTGTGTTAAAGGAGAACATTAAAAGTTCTCCTGGCTCCAGCCAATATTTGTTTGCAAGATACGCTGAGTATGTCTTTTGTTTACCCTTCAGTGCCTCCGTAGACCAGAACAGACTGAGTTAGGCAACCCTCAACACAAGAACAGTAGTCAAAATAATTTTAAAATATAGAGGTAAAGAAGAATTATTTTTACGTGGAAAAAGCTATAAATACCACAGTAGCTGATTAACTCATAATTTATACTGTGGTTTCATTGTTCTTTTTACAAAATTGAACAAATTACCAGAGCAACAGTACAATGCTCTTAACATGGAAAGTGACAAATGACAATTGGAACTGCCAAATGAAAACCACGTTGGCATTAGTGTAATTTAAAATATCAGGAAAAAGTACCAGGTTCCTTATAAAAAGTTTATCTGGTTGTTACAGCTGATAAAAAAGGATTAGTGTTTTAAAATAAACTTAATTTTAATTTCTGAACAAGTTAGATCTTTTAGCTCTGCCTAAGTAAAAGGGCAGATTTTGACCTATCAGAAGGGTTATCAGCCAGCTGAGGCATCGCTGATTTTAATCTCAGCCTTAGAGGTGGCTGCATATTGTCATTTGCAGATGTTTCAGTACTGTATTGCATCAACTTTGAAAAACCTGTAATTATTCTTCAACAAGAGTGTCTGGTACTAAATAGAGTTAAAGGTTTTTCCACCAATATCTTGGTGAAGATACCAATATCTTCAGGATTTGGTGAGATTTTGATGGCCTGGTGACAAAAAGACGTTGTGGTTTTGGAAACTGAAGTGCAACTGTCCTATTGTTCAAAAAGAACTAATAAAATAACATCTTACATAATTATAATAAAATGTATTGATGGATTCCTTAGAAATTGCTATTAATTAATCCTAAATGTGCACTTTTTGTAAATTTGTTAGTTTAATGGATGCGAGCTTATGGAAAATTATTTTTACTGGGCCTTATTTTTTCTGTAAGGTCAATATAAAAGCAAGAGAAAAGCTTCTGGAGCTATATGACTTTCATCACATTGAAGCAGAACTTTTATGATGAGGCTTTGTTTTAGCCATACACAAATATATTGTGTTATCTCTGATCATGCAGTTGAAGTTTAATTTAATTTTTCTGTCTTCAGTAAGTGCAGCTGAAAAAGAACAAAATCAATTAAAGGGTGACTTAGTTCTGGGAATACAGGAGGTGGCTCTGTTTAATTTGAAGGAAGTGAATCATCATCCAAGACATTCATCTTCACAATATGAGTAAATTCAAATTATATGGCTTAAAAATAAAAGATGTTACTGCACTTTAATGAATTTAAATTTCTCATTTCTGCCCTATTCTATTCAACCCAGTTGCTGATCTCCCTCGCAGCCGGTGTTTTTTGCTTTGTAGTCCTATATAGTTGGCAATTCTCTCTGGGTTTTTTCTGCTCGTAAGCACTGGACCCCTGGGCAGGGGACTAGCTCCAGCTCATCCCAATCATTGTACCACTTCCTGCAAATCCCCAGTTTGGTTTCCAGTCCTTTTAAATGCAAGAGACTGTCTAAGCTTTACTACAGTAAATACACTGAGGATAATATTTTTAATCTTATTCTTTGCTTGTGCACTGTCGTTGTTTCTATGGAATACAGACTGCATCATCTTCACCATGGGAAAGAGAGCACTGGGACACTTGGCAGAACAGGCCGTGCTTTGCCAACTTGACCGAACATCTAGTTCAGTGGCAACTGGGAGATGGAATAACACTATGAATAAGAAATTAGTGAAGTAAGCAACTTGACAGCACTGGGATACTTGACATTCTCAGTGGATACGTTGAGTACCAGGGCAGGAAGTTCCTTCTGGCCTGTGAGATCAGTCTGGAAACTAGCTGGAATAATTGTGGTGAAGCAATTAGTGGATGGCAGAGAACCCTGAAGTCAAGGATGGAAGATTTAATCTGGTACAGCAGAGATGAGATTGGAAGTGTGGACAGCAGTGGTGAAGTGAGGAGGTGAAACAGCTGATTTTGTTGGTGACTCGGCTCTGAGCAAGATAGTTCAATTTGCAAGCAATGATTGCTCATTCCAAATGATTGCCTTCTCACTTCAGACTAAATCATGTAATCCATAATTTATTTGTATGTACACCTTGAAGACGAACAGTATGTTAATTTTCTGGGAAAAGGAGCAAGTTACACAACTATGTTTGAGCACAGACTTAAGCATGTTAAATTAATTACTGCAGAGTGTTCATCCCAGCCAGAGATTATAGTGGAAATTCTGGAGTGGATTTATGGCACAAAACCAACCAACCAAATCCAGAAGCAAAAAAAAAACATTGGAAAGAATGAGAAATCTTTTTGGAATTGAGCTGGGAAATCAACAGAAAGTTAAAAATAAATAAATAACTATAGATGGCAAAGGATATATTCTAAAAAACCTGCTACTTTTGTCATACCGTAAACCATTGTCTTAATGCTTTTAACCATGCCTGAAAGTCTTAAATAGAATAATTTTGAAATTGCCTTGATTGTCTAACATGTAACGTATCTTTAAATCTTACAGAACAGCTGCTATTCCATTATGTTGTGTTATAAAATTGTCACATATTTTTCCATGTGGTATTCTGCTGGTTTGGTAGTTGTGATCCTTTTGATTAAATGATATAAATGTAGAGAAAACAGTAGAACAAGCTAAATCAGCCCAGCAGGTATTCAGTCAGAAATCAAAAGCCGTCAGTAAGATGTGGAAACAGGATGCCTAAGCTTATGTTCAGTCAGCTATAAAAGACAAGAAGACAGAACCAATGAGCTGTGTGAATGCATAAATTGGAAAATAATAACTCAGTCCTAGTAAGAGTAAATGAATCTGTTATTGTAAATTAATTATTAGTAAGATGCATTTATTGGCAAGTCTGTGTGTACTATGAGCTATTTCCTATTTCAGACCTACTCTACACATCTGATGAACACTCTGTTGCATAGCAGCCTATTCTAATGTTTACATTTTAGTGCTTTCACAGCTAGAAACAGTAGGGTTTAGGTCAGCAGACACATTGGCAGCGACATTTCTGGAGAAGAAACAGAGCTGCATTAGTAGGTCGCTTCAGTTTCTGATGATTTGTTTCATTTCAGAGTTCTGTTGTTCAGTGTTTTCATAGTATGATCAGGATATTTGTGCTACCCTCTCCAAGTGCCACAGTTCTCAAGGCTTAGTGTGGTTTTCTCAGGAACTGTGACTTCAAACTGCTCTGGGTCTTCATGGCATCACTGAGCATCTTCCATACTTTTCTGGTGTTTATGCTGCTCTTTAGCTTATGACACTAACCAGGTGTGATGGCTCAATAATTCTGTGAAAACAGTATATTGGGAGGCCTTCTTAATTATGTGCATAAATATTGATGATTTTTAAAGTTAGTTTAAAACAGTTGATTGATTAGCTTTTCTTTAATTACATTAAAGATAACACATTTATGGCTTTTTCTCCAGAAAGATATTTCTTGGTCACCCCTTTTATGGCTTAACCTGAAATGGAGTTCAGAACTAAATCTAATCTATGTAGTACCATCACTTCATGCACCACAAAAACGTTGGATCTTCTGGCATAAGTTTCCTTGCCCAATACAAAACCCTTGTGCGTTAATCAAATATAAACTGCAATAAGTGGATATAGGGTTGTGGATTGAGAGGATGGTGTTATGTAAAGAATATTCTTTCCTTACATTAACTATGAGGGGAAAGTAAAATGAGCATTGAAAACATCCAATATTCTGCTAAAAAGGTATATAAAAATAACTATTATCTTTCCTTCAGAAGTATTTGAATTATTAGGAATTAATCATCTTTCTGCTTTTTAATGATGTGCAGTTGTTTATACACTTACTCTCGGGCTCTATGTTGGTAAAGCCTTCTGTTAATGAGGATAAATGTTACTACAGTGCCTACATGAAATAAGTATCCTCCTTGATCCTTCCAGAAGTACACCTGTGTGAAGATTATTCACCCTAAAGCCACTGAAATACTTCTGTAGATTAGAATCAAAGTGCAGCTTCATTCTACATTATTTCTTTTGCTGTTTGTTTTTCCAGTGCATTTGCTTTATTTATTCTTGCGGTGCTGGTATTATTTGAAGTTACTACGGCAACCTGTCACCATCTGCTGTTATAAAGTATGCTGGGATTTAGTTGCTAGGTGTTGAAGTTTGTTATATTACTCATATGACCCTAATATTTTTGAGTTGTTGCTTTTCCTGTACACATCCACAATATGCACTTCAACAACAGTGGAAAAGATTCTGCATTCTTTCCCCTTGACCTTAGAAAGCCCTGTTTGTTTTACAGAATACATTTATTATCCTTTCTGATTGTACTTTGCATATACTCAATAAAACCAGCTTTACCTTAGCTACTCTTTTGCAGTGTTTCTAGTAAAGCCATCCAGCATTGTAGTCATTTAAATTTGAGGTTAATTCTGGGGTTTTTTAAGTGGGCAAGGAGTTTCAGTCTTTCCTGAGACATTTTCTCCTCTCAGTCTCATTTTCATTTGACTACATCCTGACTCGTGTTCCTGCTGCTGATACAAGTGCAATGTTCATCCTATTGATTTCCTTATTTCTTTACCCATTTTTGAGATGTAGTCAGCCGATTAGTTAATTCAAAAATCAAAATTTCAGTGCTATATCTGCCAGGTTCTTTTACATTTAAATGGAAATTAATGCTTTTAAGTTGGAAAACATGCATTTTATTATATCTGTTCATAGTAGTACAATGTTATTTCTGTTAGTTTTTTCTGTTAATATTCTGACATCAATGAAGTATTTACTTTGATATGTTTATTTTCTATACATTTGACCTAATTCTAATCAACCTTTTCTGCTGTAATTGACAGGATAAATCCTAGCAAGCCTCAGCACAGCTGAAATAGCTTGTCAGGATTCTTCCTTAAGAACTTCACTTTCTCTGCCACAACCTGTTTTATACTATTAAAACCCTGTGTAGAATGCTTGGCTTAATGAAATAAATGTTTGAATAATACACATTAGGTGATTGTGTTTGTAGGTGTGTTGAGACTGAATTTCTTCTGTCCATCTGGTGAGCATACATTCTGCATTCCAAGTGTAATAGATCATTCTTGTGCAGAACTTACTGTATTTTTCAAGCAGTTCATGCTCCCTGCTCGTTCTGGTAAGAGGTACTTATACAGCATACAGAGTTTAAGTGAATACATAGAGATACTTGCAGATTTGATCAGAGCTCTTTATAGCCCTGTATTACACTTCAGTTCTACCAGTGAGAACAGTGATGCTAAGGGCACATGAGTACTTCACAGATCTGAGGCTGTATCTGAGATGCAAATCTTAATTGCTGGTGTTTGGGGATTAGGAGGGAGGGGCAAGATTTTACCCTGTAAAGAAGCCAGCAGCTAATTTCTAATAGTTGAGATTGCTGGCAAGAAAATTATTAAAGACCAAACTGTGTATTTTCCTGCTTTACATTTACACTGAAATGATGGAGGAAGTTTTTGTAGCAAACCAGCTGTACTGTCACCTTCTTTTTCAGGTATCACTCTGTCCTACTGATTTGAATTTGACAGGTTTGGTGCAAGGTACTGGCCAGCAATATGTGATTTTTGCTTATGGCTTTTTTCAGTTATTAATCTATTAATTTTAAAATCACCATACACAGTTCCTATAAATAGGCAATCATGCTCTACCATTATCACAGATATAGCTGGTCATATTTAAAAGTTGGTTCCAACAAAAGAAACGACCTCCTTCAAGTCTTTATGCCTTTAAGCAACATAATAAATCTATTCAAAGCTTGTCAAGAAACGCTGCATATTTCAAGAAGTAATTATTTACCATGAACGTAGGAAGGCATTCTGTGACAAATGGTTAACTACTAAAAATACAAGCTGTTTCTCATGTGCAATTCTCTAACTTCAGTCAGTAATTTTTTTTCAGAATCAAGACATCAGGAGAAAAACCCTATACAATTTCTTTACTGAAACCTTTACAATTCATTATCCCTTTTGGCTATACGTTTAATATCACAGAAAAGATTTGTCTGATCCATAACTCTAAAAGTGAACTACTACAGCAGGAAAAGCAGCATTTCTTTTCAGAAGAGCAGCAGTACCCGAGAACACACGATTCCTTACCTGAAAGCTTGTGGTTTACCTGAAGAAAATGTGTCTTCTTAGCCTTAAAAAGTAGGCAAGCCTCTCACTAGCACTGACGTTACTCCAAAATAAGATATAGTAGGTCCTTTAGATTGTAATTTTCACTGTTTGAGTCGAGAAGTGTGCTGAGTCCGTTCACGTAGGAATAAATAAATAAAAAAAGGCAGTACAAACTGAACAGCAGCTAACATGAAAGTAAAAGACCTCTAGTGGCCATAATCTGAAGTTTACGAAGATTTCCTTTCTCTAAGGGGTAGACAAAATGGTTGGGTACGATAAACTGCAGATACTTTGCTATTGTGTTCCTTCACTGCCTTTCTGATGTAGCAAAAGTATAAAGTCAATCAGAGTTAAACAGAGAATCTGATCATAACCAGGTGGAAATTAAATTCTGGTCAGAAAGGCTCGGGAGTCCCTTTTATCAATTTCTAATCCGTATGACGAAAAGGTCCAAATAAATTTAGAAAATCATTTTGCATACTCATCTACTTCATAGTCTCTTGCTTTAATACAATAAAAGCATTTAAAGCAGGTTCACTTTTAGAACAATGAGAAAGACTTCAGTGATTTAAAAGGCATCAATAAACTGATTCTTCTCTGTCTTAAAGGAAAACTGCAAATCATTAAGTTCACTATTCTTGCTTGAGAGATAAGTGGCTTTGTGGCTTCCAGAAAACTCCAGTCAAAACCTAGGTTTAGAAATAATTTTATATCTTTCAGCATTTCTGCTTTGAACATTGAGAAAAATATTTCCTTTTGAGGAAGTCTGAGAAGTTTCGAGAGGTGAAAGTAACGGTGTTTCTGTGGAAGTTTTGGGGGCTCTGGAATAGCTACTTAAACACCTACAGAATACAAAAAATGTCCTTTCTTGCAGTGTTTCTTCTTCTGAATAGCTTATGATTAGAAAATGTTGATGCTAATATTTTTTTTGTTCCTATAAATTTTTAAAGGAAGATTCCTGGGCAACATCACATGTTTTTTAGGAATCTTAAGGTAATATTGAGTTGTACTTTATACATAAGGTTTGTCAGTCACCACGTGTGTTTCCATGCAGCGGTTCATAAATGATGCAGCTTTCTCACCGTAGCCTACCCCTTGTCAGGGTACATTTTGATTTATCCTTTTTGAGTTCTTAGCATGTTTCTTTCACCTGGGCTTGCAGAAGCCTGGCTATTATGTTGTTTGTTACATTCATAAAATGATTTATTAGGTATTTAGAGTAGTTCAACTTTAGAAAGACTGCGATCCAATATCTTAAGTAATCTTCATGTGTTGATTTCTCTCTGGTTTTCTTTCAGAGTCATTTTGTGGCGTGCATGACAGCGATCTTAAACCAGATGACCAACCAGCATTATTCAGTTTACATTGAAACTTTCCAGACAAGTTCAGAACTAATGGTGAGTACAAAATAATAATGGAGATGATGAAAAATTTCAAGTAATTTATTTCTCGTGAAAAATCTCTAGTGCTGTTTTGGACTATCTTGGACTATCTAGAGTGAAATCTGTTTCTGTATATTTTCTGCCTCTATGTCATTGTGTTGCCTCTCTTTTCTATGGTGACTTTGGACAATACTGTAGTCACAAATTTAGAAAGATATGAATGTCACTGTTGTTCAACCTAGCACCGAGGTGGTATTATAATAATGAAGAATAAATCACGGGATCCTGTTCAGAGGAGGAAAAAAGCTCCACAGAACAAAAGAAAATCAAAACCACCCCTCAAATAACTGAACCATTTTGCCCATGGTGAACCTTTCCCACTTTTTATTTTTGCTTTTGAGTCTGCTCCTGGTCCAGATAATGTTGTATACTAAAAGCTGTAAATGCCTTATTATCATAATCCATCATTTTATGCCAGTTATTTCTGACAGAATTTAACAATACTTGGGGTATTTTGTAGTTTGTACCACTGGTCACTGTGTTCTAGGAGGTCTCAGTCTGTCCTTTTCTGCTTCTAACATAAATCTGAAAAAAGTCTAGGTATTGGCAAAGGTTTTGATTACACCATCTACAGTTTGTCCATGGAGGTAATATTTTCAGTTGGCCAGATTTGTCCGTTTTCCTTTCTTTCTTCAAGATAGAGTGGTGCCATAAGACAAATACTAACAAATCAAATCTGGGGTCACTTTTGCAATTCTTCATGTGCTTTAGTTTACTTGATAATGTAGCAGTATTTTAACATAATTCAACTTCCAAACGGGTTGGGTACTTGCCCTTTTAGTGGTCCTTAAACTGCTTCAATAGCTCTGAAGAATAAAAAAAATAAAGACATCAATATATACAATGGGTTTTGCTGTTTGTAAAGGCTTTGGTTTGTTGTCTTCTCATTTTTTTGCCATTCCACAAGTATACGTCAGTGAAGATGACAAAGATTTGTTTTCAAATAAAGCCACTGAGAGTTATTTTTCACTTGGTTCTTTAAGTAATAAGACAAGAAAAAGTACCAACTTGGCAGAGAGCTCCTTGTGAGGTTTGGTAATAGATGATGACATTTCAGCTTGCTAATCTTGCAGACTTCTGGGTGACTTGCTTAGAAGTTCAAGGGTAAAAACATGTGTGATCTGTGCGAAGTAGACCTGAAATGATTGTGTTCATTTTACTCAAGTTCATTATACAGAGGTCTCTAAATACTTCTAGGAAAAGAAATGGTGTTTGTTTTGTTTGAGAACTTAATGTCACTGCCTTCAATTTTTAATTTAGAATAATAAATTTGGACTAAATGGACTAAGCAAAAAATCCTGTGTTTTTCAAGTCTATTAATTCTTTATGTATAGTGAGACTGTTTTGCTAATTAATTAAAATGCAACAGCTGCACTCTAAAGTACTATAACTTTTTCTTGGCATTCATTTATGCCTTATCTTTTCTTAAGAGACTGAATATAATGACTTTCAGCTTTTATTTGGAATCCAAGACTGCTGTTTTACAGTACTTCAACTCCAATAACAAGTTTACTGATGTCACCAGGAATTTTCCCGTTGACTCCACTGGGAGCAAAGTGGAACCCTCTGCCTTAGTTCTTTAATCAGAGCAGGAACACTTCAAGTTTGTGTTACACAGTCAAAAACTTACTATGTTTTGTTTTTCTAGGACTTCTTGATGGAAACATTCATAATGTTCAAAGATCTCATTGGAAAGAATGTTTACCCTTCAGACTGGATGGCAATGAGCATGGTGCAGAACAGGTAGAACTGGGCTGGAAGTGAACTTGTTTCATAACTTACAAAAAGTTTTGCTGTGTGGTCCAAGATGGTTATACCATTCCAGTTTGGTGAATGCCAAGAAGGTGGCTACTACTTGTGCTTTCAATCCATTTACAATGAAAAAGGGGAAAAAAGTTGTATTTAACAATATGGTCTCTGTGATGACCGTGAACAGAAGCCAAATTGCACAAGACTTGTTCAATCTTAAATGTACAATTTCTGCACAGGGTTAGAATGTCCTCACTAATACATCAGCATGACTTATCAAACACCATCTTCTCTTTGAAATAATATGGTTGCCTGGATAGCTAAAAGACCAGATCTTTGTGCACAACACAGGTTGGATCCACAGTGCTTACTTTCTGGCATGATGTTAAATAGAAATGTTTTGGGTTTATGTGTTCCATAGTTCAAAGTGGAGATTGCACTTCTAGTGGGCAGTGACGATGGCAGTGAGGGCTCAGGCACTAAACCTCACTTGTCACTCATGGACACTGGTGTTCATGCAAAGGGATCACTGAGCCCTCTTCTGAGGTGGGCAGATGTGTATGCACTGGTGGACGTGTTCATTCCAGGTAAGATTTTGTAAGTGGTAGTAGTTTCATCCTACTTGTAGCTTTATCTGATCCAATGACTCTGAACTTTGTGGGACAATTTGATCCAGGCAGGCTTTGTTGCTCTAAATGTTATCCTGCATTGGACAAGTCTAAGTAAAATATTTAAAAAAACAAGTCAGCATTTAAAAAGTGTTTAGAAGCTATTTAACAGAGCTTCTGTAAACATACTGCTTACCTAAATTGATTTGGCAGTGTTTATACTCTCTGATTATGTTGCTGTTCCCAAGATTGCGTAAGGAAATGAGTTATTGATCTTACTTTCGTGTCTTAATTTTATGTAATATTAACAACTAGGAGGGGGGATTATTTGTTAGCAGTCTTTATAGAAATTTGATTTTGTGAGGGGTTTTTTCTGTTTGTTTTGGAGGGCTGGGGGTGTTCAATGAAATAAATTGAAGAATAATTTAGATTTCTAGATTTGTTCTGTTGACGTGCTTTGCTCCAAACCAGAGAAATAGCAAAGAAAAAGTCACGAGAGGTCAAGCTGAGGTCTCTTGTAATAGCAATGAGAGAAGAAAATAAATAAATAAAATTTACAAAAGGTAATAGCATGGCTAATGCTTTGCATTCTTAACTCACCTGTTCTGAGTAGGAGGCTACACACAGGCCTTTTTAAGCTCTGAAGAGTGTATTTTAACTTAAGAGCCTTCCCTTTCTGAATTTGCAGCAATGTTAGTCACAGGCTGCAGGGCATGTCTGCTGTGTCACCCTGCCAATGGCAGAATGTGGTTGGCACTTCCCTATGGGCACTCAACGGAGCCTGACAGCCTACCCTGGATGATCTCTTGCATTTTGTACCTAGCAGGGAACGTGGGCATTGGAGGAATTTTGCTGTAGGATATACTGCAACACAGAAATGTAAAATCAAAGTACATTTACTTGGAGACAGAGGAAAGGGAAGAGCTTAACGAGCACTGAAGGTTTGGTCCTGTTTGTGGGTTAAAGGTGTTCCTAATGAGCAGGACACTCTAATTGCTCTCATACATAAAGTCAGAGTGCATGCGTGGTATCAGGAATATTCCTACTAAATGTTAGATGTCTGGAATAGATACAGGGAAAAGAATGAGAGACTGATGACTTGTAAGGTCCTGGGAAATTGAATTATTTTTTTTAATTGGAGACAGAGACTGAGAGCGTGTGCAATCTGGTCAGGGAAACATCTTTGTCTAAAGACATGGAGAAGGGACTCATTCATGTCCCGGAGAAACTGTGGTAGGAAGTTGAAGGAATGGAAGTAGAAACCTAATTGACTAAACTTACTTAGTCAAGCTTTGCCTGTAACAGGCTGGGATGTATTAACTGAAATTACTTTAAATCATTATTCTAAATAAAGCGCTGTTTGCCCTCAAAGCATGTTCTGATTCCCAAAGCCCGTTTGAAGGAGGCAGAGGCTATGTGTACTACTCTTGACTGGGAGTATTCTGTTACCAGCTGAGAATCAAAAAGTGAAATGAACTGCTTCAGCCTTCCTCCCCTTCTGTTTTTTTTTCCCCTTCCATGAACAGCAAGAATAGAAGGACACTTCTTTGTGGCGTGCTGGATGGGGCCGATCACTTTGGGAAACAGCAAAATCCTCATTGAGGTTATGAGGATATAATATCTGAGTTATTTTTGTGATCCTCCATGGTAGATTTAATTAACTTTTGTTCTAATGAAGGTTGCTTACTGCACACTTCTTACTAGTTGTTACTGCTTGTTTGTGCACTTTATTCCACTTAGGGTACTTAGACTATTGGCTAATAGCTTATTAAAACAGTAATTCCTTGGTACATGGCATTTGTGGGGAAATGCTTTGCTGGTTTAGGTAACTTATCTCTCAGCTGTTCATATTTTTAATTTAGAGGCACATAATTCCTCCCAGGATATTCCCGTACCTTATTGTCACCATGAAGTGCAGAGGGAGTCAGATTCACTGAGTTAAGAAATGGTTAGAGGGGTTATTAACTAGAGGGAAGTATTCACATCCATTCCTCTGTTCTTTTGGGCTTTGAAACAGTAATTGTTCAGATAGGGTATGGAAGTATTTGATCTTGTAATTAGTATCTGGAATCAGTTTGGGTTGGTGTCCAAACTAAGTTGGTTTGCTAAGGACTTTCACTGTTTGTGTGTCCATTTGAGTAGCTTTTTGAACGTTCTTGACATATTTGGGTATTTCAAAGTAAAAGGGAAGAGTTGCTCACTAGCACATTTCAAGGTCAGATCTATTTTCTGAAAAACTCATGTGAGATACCCCTGTAGGGTATTTTCTAACACCAGTAGTGAGGCTTTTTCGAAAATATGTTTTCATTACCTCTATATCTAAGTGTTTTCAGACATTTGTCAGAGTCAAGTGTTCCCCAGCCCTTTTTAAGTCTAACTTGAAAGATTCTGTGCTGCAGGTATTTGGCCAAACAGCTGGAAATGCTGCCAATTTTCTTTCATTATACATACTAAAAATACCTGCTTATTTGCTGATGAACTGCTTTGTAAGACTCTCAAGACCTTGTTGTCATGTGGCTCACATGTTGTAGCATCATTATTAATTCAGAAAAACCTCACTATGGCTTCAAATCAGAGCCACCTGCATCCCCGAGTGCCTCACCGATTCTCAGTCTGCGACAAACTATAGGTTCTATTGCTATCATTAGGTCCTGGCCAACTAAGAAAATGAAGCACAAGAAGTTCCATTGTGTCACCTAGCAAGAGATTGTAGGGATTTGTTTTTAAGAAAAGGACAGTAGGGATTCCAGCCCTTGGTTTCTTCATAGATATCTGCAAATCATAGAATCATAAAATCTTCCTGTTGGAGAAGACCTTTGAGATCATCGAGTCCAATTGCTGTGTTAAACACCACTGCTCAAAAACATGTTTTCCACACTATACATAAGCATGGTTCTGAACAGCTCTACCCTTGAGTAGAAACAGTCTCTTCAGAAGAACCAAGCTGCTTGTAGTATTCTCCTGTGGAAGCAGGCAAAGTGTTGCTTTGTGCATTGTGAGGAGATGGCCTTTTAAAGTTGGAGTCTCTATCTTTAAGTAACAAGCACACATAATGAATTCAGTGGCTGTTGGGCTTTGCCTTCTTTTATATTTTCTGCAGAAAAAGACTGAACAGCTGGTAGTTACAATTTAAGTGTCTTATTCAACAATAATAATATGGGAGAGGGGGGCAACTGAACACAGTTGGCAGAATGTAGGGAAACATGCCTTTTTCAAGTAAGAAGCTTAATTATTTGTGGGAGAGATGCTGCAAACTGTATTACTACTACCAACTCACTAGATTTTATAGAATCACAGAATATCTCAAGTTGGAAGGGAAACAAAGCTCCAAATTAATTCAAATATTAGAACTACTTCTCAGTCTTTCGTCTATCTGTTGGTGGGAATGAAAGCTTGTCATGTTTTTGTTTTAGAAATATTTGGTGCTGTGATTTATGTAGTGATGTCAGTGGGTATTGTGACTGTTCACAGACACTGATGCATCTGACTGTACACAACCTACATAAATTCAGTTGGTAAGAGTAGTGCTTTAACTGGTGCTGTAATAGCATTGCATTTATAACAGTTGTGATGAGATTTTTAAGTCAAGAGTACCATTTTAATTACAAAAATGGGGCAAAAAAATCCTCCTTAACTTTAATTCTTTGGTTGTTAATATGAAGTGGTTCTGCTCTCATAGGACATGTAGAATAAAACTCAGTTTTATTCTATACAGCTATGCTTTTAGCAGATTGCTTAAAACATTGCCTGGTTCTTTATTTGTCTTGCAGAGAACTAAAAGGGATGTTTATTATTTTCTTTCCTAAGAGGAAAAAAACAAGTGTTTTGGTTAATTTTTACTCTTGTTTGTGAAAGGTGTATTGGGAGTTAAGATTAAGTTACGTAATTAAGTTTGGATGACAGTGTTGCAGTTCATTTTGCACAGATATTACAGAATTTAGAAGGCTGATTGGTTGTATCCAAATAACTCTTTTCTTTGATCTCATTTTCCTCTGGCAACTTCTGACCGGCCTAGGAATACTTGGCAGAAATGCAGTTGTTTTTCTCAAGGGCTTGAATTTTCAGGGAGTCAGGACATATTTACACACAGGCTTAGGGCATAGTGCTAACTTGGTAATTTTAATATTTGAAAAATTATTTTAAGTAGCAAGTCTAAATGTCTAATGAAAATACTCCTTTATGCATACTTGCACAAAAAGGTAAATGAAGTATTGTAACAAGTTTAAACAGTTTATGCTGTTTGGTTATTGCTTTAATTGTGTATAGGAATAAGTTATGTCCTTGGACATGTTTGGTTTTTTGCTATGAGACTAAAAATGTCCTTGCTGAAATGCAGTTTCTGTTTTAATGTAAGTCCCTTTCAGAGGCAAAGGAGGTTGTATTTGTTTATTTATTGTTCTTGCTGGAGTATTTGGTACACAGTCTCTCAGTATTCTCAGATTTTCCTGTCCATCAAATGGAAGTAGCTCTGTTTCCTTGTTGTCTTTCCCAGTCCCTACAGAAGTCAGCACTTGTAGTAAGGCAAATGGAAAAATGGAATAAGGCAGATAAAGGGAAGAGACAGGTGTTTCACTGTGGGTTGTAAATTTACTTCCATGGAGTTACATTTCCAGCTGTGATGAGTCTGACTGAGACAGTGCTCAGCTGTCAGTTACAAAGCTGGCAGAGAACATCTCTCCCCTCTGTAGGTGTTTCAGTCTGGTTGTGCCTGCTGTAACCCTACTTTTGAATCACTCGTGTCTTGCTAGCTCCAAATACTCCAAGATGCTTATTCTGCACCAACTCTGCTTGTTGCTCATTGTTACCCTGTTGTGGAATTATCTTCTTACTGAGAACCTAAACACTCGATTATGTGGTGACTGCAGCAGATCGCCTGCTCAGCAAGATAAGCTCTTGCACATCGTGGCCCTGGTGCACAAGGGATGCCTGTTATGTTGTGACTGTAGTCATTTATTCTTTTATCTAAAATGCAGAGAGAAAACATGCTGTGAGATATCCCTTTCCCACTCTTATTGCACAGTTTCTCATCTTTCTTGGTACTGCCTGCTAGGATCCTCCTGCTTCTAGAGTGTAGGGTCTCCAGAACTAACAGCCCAGTTTTCAGTGGAGAGAACAATTCAACACACAAAAATCCCCAACTTTTTAGTTTGATGTTTTCAGAAAGTCAGTAAGAAAAACTGTTATTTTCCCAGATATGACTTTGAGTTGCGTATAGAAATCTCTAAGGTTCTTTGCTGTGTGGTCTGTTATAAAATACTTGTTAGGTCTTTTCAGGTACATTATTTCAGTAAAACATTTGGGGATTAAGACCATGAGTAGTATCTTCCACTCAGTAGGATGTACGTGCAAATGACTGAAAAAATGGTGAAGAGGTTACCCACATAATCTGTTCTAAATATATCACTACTGGCAAGGCTTAAAATTCAAACTCAGTGTTCATAATATTCATCAAATGTTGCAAATGCTATTGAGCAATCTTTCTGTGTCTCCCTTCCTGATGATGAACTTGGACCAGCATTTAATATCTTCAGAAATTTTCAAAAAGTAAAAATATAAAATATTCTCATATTTAATATTTTGAAGAGTTGCTTTCGTATTTTTAAACAGCAACATTAAAAAATAACCCTGCTGGTGTATTATACATTTGCTGCATAATGATCTTTTTTTTAAAGTTATTATCTGCTGATTCAATGCAACTTCCTCTCTGTTGATGCAGTTTTGGCTGTAAAGTACTAAGCTCAAGTGAGCAGCAATTAGACAAGAGGCAAATGTGAAGTTGTCTGTACCTGTAATTACAGACCTTATTTTTAGCTTCAGAGCAAGCTAGGCTTCCGTAAAAGAAATCACGTGTTCTAGACGGAAGATATTCACTTTCTAAATATTTTCAAAAAGAATATCTGAAAACTCAAATGTACATGTACTATGTTAAAATATAATGCAGGTATAGAAAAGGGATTTCAAATACAGAAAGCTTATGTAACAAGTGAAAGAAAAAACAAAGCCCTAATACTATATTTTATCTTTAAAATTTTATGGTGAAATTATGAATGAAATAAAGTGACTTAAAAAAAACCCCACAAACCCAGAAATATTTTTTATCCACAGTGTTATCCATTAGTTAAATGTAAATCTCCAATTTTAATCTTTTATGTGTAAAATAATACAACTGTTTATAGAAGCAGGCCCTAGAAACATTCGTCAAAATATGTTTATCAAAGTATCACCTCTGTACCACTCTTAAATGTATAGAAATGAAGACAAAATGATATGTACAAAGGTTACACTAAGGGTAAATCAGTATCAACAAACAAAAATCCATGGAAGACTGGAGAAGTAATTTCACAATATCAATTCAAGCTTCCTTCCAAAGTGAAGGTCATGAGAGTTGTCGTTAGTGTTTCACATCCTGATATAACCACGTTAAGCCATTCCATTCATGTCTACCAGCTGGCTTTCAGCTTGGTGTCTTATTCTCAGACTTGATCTGGCATCAAAGGCACCATATGATTGTTAAAGTCCTTTTTTCAATTCAGAATATTTCTACTCTGCAAATAATTAGCTGCAAGGCAGAGAAAAGGAAAGTAGATGAAGTGAGAAGATATAATATGAAGATAATTAATGAAAATACTTTGCAAACTGTTATTTATATTAGAGTCCATTATGACAGATTTTTCTACACTTAGTTTTCAAGCTATGAAGTTTCTTAAACCTTGCTAAACGTCACATTTTCAAAAGTTTGGCATAGACCTGTACCTAATATGCAGTTTTGAAAGTGTATTTTGATTTCAAAATGGGAGATAAGTAATCTTTAAAGTACACTTTTTGTAGCTGTTGAAGGACAAGGTACCTGCGAAGAGGCTGTTGGCAAAGTCAAGAGTCTTCACATGGAAACTTTGGTTGTGTGGCATCGAGGCAATTGCTCACTGTTGTCTTCCTCTAGGTGTTGCCTTTGTACTGCTGCCAAATTACCTCTGATACATGACAGCATGTATTATTTTTATATGCTTGGAATAGTTATTCAGGTTAAATTTTCAAATAATGCTAATAAATAAAATGAATTGTACACAACAAAATCTATAAATGAGACAATAGAGGATGTTATTTTCTGACCATGGAGAGACTCTCTGGCTGTACACTGATAAAGAATTTAGGGAAATGACAATTGCTTTTTCTTTACAATTCAATATAAATAGTATAAAAAGTTATTCTTGAGTCTATAGTGATATTGAGTTGACACAGGGGAGGAAATATCTAAATAATACTACTTTTTTTTGCACCACTGTCCATATTTTTCCAGTTACCATGGAAGTGGAGTGCTTCCGAACTGTTGCCATTACTGTGCTCTTAATAACTAGGTTTCACATAGCTACAAGCTTTTAAAATAGTCTTTCCATGTTGCATTGCTGTTCATTTCTAAATCAATGATAGCTTGCCACATTATTAGGAGATAATTTCTGCTGCTGCTTTGTAAAGATTTTTGTGATTATCTTTTCACCTGTTTTCTCAGGCTTCCTCCTGCTGCCCTGTTTTGGTCACTGAAAGAGTAAATGTGTATTTTAATCTCTTCTGCTACGCTGATTGCTTTTCCAGTCTTTCTTCTGTGTATTTTATACCTTCCAGGTTTAGTTTATAATTGGTCGTCCCTGTTTCAGTAATTGACAATGATCAGCATTTGGGATTGGGTCTGACCCACTTTGCTGGTGTTCTTTTTATTTAACAGGACTTCTCCTAGCTTTGCATGCAAAAAGGAAGGGAAAAGATGACAGAAGGCCTCCAAGAGGAGCAGCTGACTTCAGATGCTTTCCCTTTGCACTTGCTTTGCGTTAGAATACCTATCAGGTGTCTTCTGCAAAGCATTTTAGAAGGGTGCTATCAGGTCAACATAAATTATATGGGAGTTTTACTTCAGCTCTGCTATTCTCTACCCCAGATTTTATATAATTGCCACACTGGCAAGACCGTGTCTATGGGCATCTCCTAGGCTTTGAAAGAACCCCACTCACATTCCTCCTCTGCTCAAGCAGAGGATTCGGTGGTCAAAATTTTGGCCTTTGAGGATTGAAAAAAGTAACACCTGCCGAAGTGATCCTGACTTCAGTTTATGGACCAAATTTTTTGAAGTAAAAGCAGTTAGGGTTTGTGGGAAGAAGTTCTGAGTTTTAAAAACTGTCTAGATCTTCCCTGGTTTTCAGATGTGATTTAAAAAAAACAAACGTGTATCCCAGAATTTTAATGACTTCTTTCAGTAAATATTTCAGAACAATTCAGGAAATAATATTATTTTAAAGCTTTTCTCTTTTTTTTCTCTGTGCCTGATTCTCAAGTAGAAGTTTCTACTTGATTAATTTCTTCCACCTGTCATTACGTCAGTGTAGTCACTTTGTCTCAGTATCTAGCTTACTCATCTCACAGTTGAAAGAATGAACTCTCAAAGTTTAGGCTTTTGTGAACTTAAAAAGACATTGAAGAGCGACTCATTGCTGTTAGACCTCTGCATTGAAAGAATTAATGTGGAAGAGTCTGAGGAAAGATCAATTCACGATTTTGGGGACGTTTATAACATTGTACCTGATATAAGTACCTTTCCCAAAATAATTTTGTGGATCTGGACATCTTCTTTGTCTGAAACTAGGTGCAGAAAAAAGCCACCCAAAACCAGGCAATGTCAGTTTAAGTTTGGGTTTTGGTTTATTTTTTTTGCTTCGATTTGTTTTTTTCTTTCGGCAAAAACTCTTTGCTGCAAGGAGTTGATGCACTAATTCTAACTTGTTTGCTAAAAATAACTTGAAGTTCCAGATCTATGTTTGAGGTTTATCAACTATTTGCACTTCAAAAGCAAGGACAACGCACAGACCTATTTTACTGTTAAATAGTCATCATCTTCGAAGGAAAGCCTTGAAATCCTACTTTGATTAACAACGTGTTGTATATGAATACAGACTTGTTTCTTTGCTCCGTCTCAGCCCCTCTGTTTTATTTTGCTGGAGTTTGAAATCAAATTTTTATCTTAGGATGACATAAATTTTCAGCTTTGTCTGCCTTAAATTATTTATGTTACTTACAGCACTGTTGTATCCCTATTTAGAACATACATCTGAGCATTTGAAACTAATTACAGTTGCCCAGGATTCTGTTTGTTGGGCTTTCTTTCAAGCCAAAATATTAAAGAAATTTCTCTGACAATACATTAAAGCAAAGCAGAGGCAGCATAGGATTTAGAAAGGTAAAGAAACAGGATCAGTTAAACCATGGTGGTTCTGTTGCTGTTCTAGGCCAAAATCTTGAGACTTTGACCTTTTGAGATCATTCATAAATCTTCAGGCCCAGTTGGTTCCTACGAACTGTAAATTAGAAGCATCAGTCCCCATGAACTTGGGAAATGTGGAGATTTTTGTGGATAAAGCAACTTCAAAAATTTTAGATCACAGTTATTTAAATTGATGAGAAATTAATTCCTTATTAAGTAACTGTAGAAAAGTTATCACTGATAGCTGAAATAACATATTTGTTGCCCGGTGTGATGGTTAAAATTAACGGAATACGTGATGAAAGGAGAACATTAAACAGAAAAACACCTAATGGCATTATCTGTGTGAGAAATCAAGATCCTGTTCTTCGGGCAGTCTAGATCAGCTTAAACTTGCAAAGCAAAACTGAGCAGCAGTTCCCAAGTTCAGAGAAAAGGTAAGCTCCAATGACCTGTTACCATCTCTTTTACAGCTGTATTGTCTCAATTACGGCAGTTCTAATTGATAATTGATGATATGAATAATCATAGAAGGAATGTTCACTTTTCCTGTAAAATGACTTTAAATGGAAAAACATTTAATTCTTTAAATAGGTGTATGCTGTCAGTAATAATTAGAATTATATTTTTCTTTTGTTTTCATCAAAATCTTCAAGTCTTTTATAAATAGCTATTTAACTTCGTTCTTATGGCTAGTTAATTAATAAACCTTTTCAGTGAAAAGGGGAGACTGAGTCATATAAAAATGAAATCACTGAGGTAGGATAGCATGGCATTGACAGGAGCCAGGAACAGAGTTCAGACCTACTGTCTAAGTGACTTCCACTGACAGAAATAGATAAATGCTTTAGGCAAAATACAGATGCATGAAAATATTTGGAACTTGACAGCCTGGAAGTATTGCATCCTTCCTGCAAATGTGTCATTCCCATATGTCAGCCAAAAATATCTGTGAGAATGGGAAGGATATTCACAGAAGATTCACAGACATGTAATTATATTATATAGAATCCTGTAAATATTTTTAATAATAGCAGTAATTTTTACTGGATATTAAGTACCTCGGTACTTCTCAGGTGACCTTAGAGGCTTTGTGAATGGTGAACCACAAGGTCTTCACAAAAAGTTTAAATAGAACACACAATAAATATGTCCATATTATGACATAGATTTGCACTAATACATTGTGTGTGTGTATGTTATGATTATTTCTGCTGTGCCTCACATGACATTTCTTTGCTCAAAGACAAAATACCTAAAAGTATGTTGTTTTTTTTTAATGTAAGACAAATTATCAACACCACACCAGACTCTGCCCAAAGCAGATATTTAGGTGCCATGTTTCATTGTAGGTGCTGGGGCAGTGCCTAAATACACAGAAACTGAGAAACAAATCAGTCTCAGAAATGGAGGACAACCCCCTCCTACCCCAACAAAAGATTTTGAGTGCAGGGAAATGCTACTCCATGAGCAGCTGGAGCTGGAGAACTTGGTCACGTGAGTTGCCAAGAAATATACTTTGTAAATGGAATAAGAATCTAGAGCAATATAGTTCTACAGAAAAGACATGATGCCAAAAAAGACTTGACCTTAAACTCCTACTCGGAAGAGTAATGGGGATGCTGAGAGACAGAATAACATGGGAGCATCCCTGAATCTGCCTAGCTCTGTCTATTTTTTTGTGCTGTCTAAAGTAGACCATTCTTTTTAGAATCCTCTTTTTTTTAAAATTTCTGTTTTTTAAAAAAAATAAATCTTAAGCTGTTTGTGTCAAGCATCAGGCAGTTTTGTGGAGATAAATGTACCCATGTGAATGAAGCATTAGGGAGGAATGTGTTTATTTTCTTGTGGGTAGTGTGGGGCAGCTTGCAGGGGAAATCGCATTTTCCGGAATAAGGCTTGATCACATAAAAAGGCTGAAAAGAAAGCACAATAGGCTGTTCAGAGCAACGCAGGCTAAAATTGCAGTGGATACACAGGGCAATTGAGTGATTATAGAGAGGTTGTTTAGGAGAGTGGTGACAGCCTAAAAGAAGAGTATTGAGCAAAATTAGGGTTCTTGAACTTGAGATGATTTGATGACATTCAGCATTTCAGAGATCAGACTCTTAATTCAGGTAAGATCAGCTGAGCTGGTCTGAGAAGATCAGTTTATGCCCTAGACCACCAGAAAAAAGCTCATGGGAATGTGTGGGATGATGCAGTGGAGCAACACAGCACCCTTAGGAGTCCGTTAGTTTCCAATGCCACAGTTACTGCCGTAGTTAAAACTGTAATGTCCCTCTGATCATATGAAAATAAAGGACTTGGGAAGATCTAACACCATTTATAAATTATTTCCTTGATCACATCAACATTATAGAGGAATGTTATGTGGATGGAAAGGAAACAGACTTTAGTTTTTCACAAAGAACTCTTTCCCCATGGAAAACCATAATCATAACAAAGGTTTTCAATTTAGCCGGTCAGGTTGTTGCCGTAATGAAGCCGTGTGATTTTTTTGACTAATGCTTAGTGGTTAAACATGATTCCCTGGCATAAGCCTGCCAAAGGCTGAACTTTTGCTTTATCTTCCTCATTAAGAAACTGAATTTATCCCTTGTTAAGGCTTTTTTTGACAGTGAGAGTAAAATTCATTTCACTGACTATTTTGTTTCTGGTAGTGGCTCCTAAACGGCTGCCTAGGGAACCCTGTAACAACACAGCCTGGAAGCAGGAACACTTGCTGTGTTCTCCCAGCCTCCAGTGACAGTCAGCAGTCCTCCCTTCCTTTTTGTCCCTGATTTCTCTGATCACTTTTGAGCCAGTATAAAATTCAGGCATTCACAGCATCCTGTAGAATTGAGGTGCATCGCTCAACAGTAGTAGCATAAAAGCTGTCTTTATTTTCCTTATTTTGAATGCACATTCTGATTCTTTTCAGTGCTTTGTTTGTTGTATAAGCAATAGTGATCAGTGTGTCACCTCCACAGTCCTTCTGATTTTATAGGCTCTACCATAACACTAAGCTGGTGGAGGTTTGGTGGACCTGTCTCTTGTAACTATTAGATCTTTTTCCTGATTGGCAATAGTGAGTTGACAGAGAAAATTCCTGAGGGAACTGGGGTTGTTTAGCCTGGAGAAGAGGAGGCTGAGGGGAGACCTCATCGCTGTCTACAGCTTCCTGAAAGGAGATTGAAGCGAGATAGATGTTGGTCTCTTCTCCCAAGTGATAGGTGATTGGATGAGAGGAAATGGCCACAAGTTGCGCCAGGGGAGGTTTGAATGAGACATCAGGGAAAACTCCTCACTGAAAGGGTTCTCAGACACTGGAACAGCTGCTCAGGGAGGTGGTTGAATCGCCATCCCTGGAGGTGTTTAAAAGATGGGTTGATGAGCTTCTTAGGGACGTGGTTTATTAAGGAGAAAGGTACAGTTGGACTTGATGATCTTAGAGGTCTTTTCCAACCAGGTGATTCTGTAACAGTCAGTTACTGTATTTGATCAGTTATGATTGTTTCATTGTCGTGTACACCTCTTTCAGTTTGCAATATGTTTGCCCTTGTAGTGTTTTCCATGGAAGTATTTCATATGAAAACTTCTAAAAATATTGCCTGTGAAGCAGAGGAAAATGGATCTTTTTTTTCTAAATTGTAAATTGAGTGAAAATTATTTAAGTAAACTTTATAAATATTTAGAGAAACAATTGATTTTTGTTTTATAAATGTACTGTGCTAGATAGTTAGACAAAGAAATTGACATCATAAAATTGTCTTAGCCTTGCTGAATTACTAACGAGTGTAAATAGGTGCTGCTTTTCAAGCTAGAGGGATAATGGCCACACTCTTGCTCTTGGAAGATATATCTGTACATGAACTCAGCTGTGAATGTGGTTTTATAACCAGCCTGAGGCAGACAATGGGCAGAGGTGTCATCCTCCCCTTACCTCCTGTGAGAAAACTAAAAAGCTGCACTTAATATCTTTTAATTGGAAAATGCAGTGGCAGCTCCTAACTAATGATGTAAGTGCAAGAGACTCTTTTAGCTGTCAAACCCATGAGGAGGCGGCAATGACACTCTTCGAAGTGATGCAGCTTTGTCACATAGATGGTAAAATTGTGTTTGAAATAATGGCTCTGGATGTTTTTTTCGAGAATGCAGCAGAGGAAAAGAAATTCTATTGTCTGAATTTTTCAATGGAGATCAGGAAACTTTTTGACAATATTTTTTAAGTATAACAGACTATAAATAACATGCACAAAGTTGCATCTGCTGTGTTCATGTATGACTCAGCTTTGGTTCTTCTAGTGTGTTCTGTGGATCAGTGTGTTTCCATCAGTATTACACATGGTGGGAATAGATTCCCTGAGATTAAATTCATTTATCTGTATTGTTGATTTTCTTTTTTAGGGTGTTCCTGAGAGCTATCAACAAATTTGCAGAGACAATGAACCAGAAATTTCTTGAGAATATGAATTTCGAAGTCCAAGTAAGTTTTGAGGCCTTTTAGATGAGTGATGTGTGCAGATATAATCATTCTGGTCCATCAGAGCCCTTACTGGTACTTTATATCAGTATGAAAATGACTGTTGATTTGAGTTTGGCAGGATTTAGCCATCTTTGATATGACATTAGAATTGTACTTTGATTATTTATGATAAGGCAGCGAAACAGAGTATTTTGCACTGCTATTCTCTCAGAGCTGGCAAGCTGAAAGCTCATCTTTTTTTCTTAGCCAGCCAAGTGTATTCAGAAAGGCAATCTTTGATGTAATGCACGTAGCCTTTGCAATGTCACTTCTATGTATGTAGGGCAGAAAGAGCTTAACTTTGTTTGATTCCTGGAGTATTTAGCACTTAGAATTTATTTTTAACTTGTAGTCTTCCTTTATAAATCTGTTCTATTTATTTATTTATTTTCCTTTATTTTTTTAGTAGTTTTTCCTGAACTAATTTGAAATTAGAGTGGTTTTTTCTTAGATTCCTCAACATCATTCTTTATAACCTAATTAATTGCTCATGCCTTTTCCTATCTGTTTGGCTTTCTTCAGATAAAGAAAATATCCTTAGTTTTCAAATTTATTAAATTGTTATTAGAATGTAAATACAGTTTTAGAAGAAGATTTGCCACTAAATGCTGCCTGATTATGGTATGTGCTATAGGTAGAAAACACACTAATAAAGTATAATATGGAAAAGTATTCTGTTTCACTCTATACTAACTGCAGTTAAGACTAAATATTCTAAGTTCAAAAATGCTTTCTGAACACAAAAATCTAATATGTTATAACTTATTGACCTGAACCATGTAGTTCAGAATAAGATCAGGGCTTTTCATTCCTGATTTCTTGGGCTTTATATTTTATTGTTAAATTTGCAACTTGCAATCTCTTTTAAGTGATTCTACTCTACTACCTGTGAATATTTAGGCTTACTATGCTAAAAAACTGTTTGGGTTCTGGTTCCTCGGTCCTTAATGTAAAATGCAATCAGAAATAGCTACAGAGCCATCATGTCAGTGATTACACAGGGAGAGCTGAAAAGAAAATAGTAAAAAGAAAGGTGAAGAGTTCAGTTCATACTCAGTTACAGTGGCCTCCGTGTCTGAAATGTAGAGATTTTCCATCATGTATCTCATTAAATATTTTATACCTTCAAAAGGTGTGCTTTACAAATGTTTGCATGTACAATGTTAATTGAGATTTTAGAATTATAGGGAAAAATATGTCTTCTGACAAACTGACAATTCCATTTCAGTGAATATCCCTGCTGAAAACTCTCAAATCCCTGACATATTTATGATATAATATCCCTTAGGCTATTTCAGTTTATTACCAACCAATTTGTAATCTATCATTTCTAAAACACATGAACATTTGTACTGCACAATGTGTCAGTAATTTATAAAAGCAAATAAAGTAGCTGTGGCTACCAAAACCCTGCTGACTACTATAAAGACTGTGTATCTGACCAAATTTTTTTTAGATGTACCCTGCCTCTTTCAAATGTTAAAGCAGCACTCTAAACCTGGGACTTCTATTTTGGATGTGGCAATTCTTTGCATTCCAGAATGTTATCAAACAACCAGGGATGTTGTATTTCAACAGTGAACCTTGTAGTTCAAGGGAATGTGTTCAAGTTTGCACTTTTATTCATGACTTATCAAATATCTGGAGGCTTTGAGTAAGCTAAGGAGCGTTATAGTAAATAATAGTGCCCTCTAAAGAACTGTAGTACCCCTATATTTTTCACAAGAGTAAAAACTTTTTAAGAGTGCTTTTTAAAAGTAGAAGTCAGGGAAATACCTCTTCTCCCATGAATAAAAGCTCTGAACACCTTTCAAGAGTGCTTTAAATATACCTGTTGCAAAAGGTGCTACTGGACTAGAGGTCTGAATAAGGCAAAGCACGTGTCTAATTTTCTTAATTAAAAATAAAAACATCATTTTCCACTATTATCTATACATATTTAGATCATTGATAGCTGAAGATTTTAATGTTTTAAGAGCTTTTTACTGTTTTTTGTATTTAGATTTTTTAGAAAAATATAAATCAGTGTTTTGCAACTATGCAGACTGTGAAAACTTGAATATAGAGAAGCATTTGAAACTAAAAACCATTAATTGAAATGAGAAACCGGAGTGGTCCTTTAGTGGGCCCTCTTCATTCTCTGAGGATCAGCTCTATCCAAATAATTCATAACAAGAGTTTTGCCTCCCTATTTTGGAGCCTTTTATGGTAAGAGAATAGTGTGGGTCTTTCCTAAACAGACTTTTTTCAATTAATTTTTCTAAAAAGCTTTGCCTTTTGAAATCATCTTAAATCTTTCTACTCTGCAGTAGAAATCCATCTCTCTTTCGTGTCCTTTTTGGTTGTGTAGTTTCATCTTAGAGGAGTAATTTTTCATGTGGATTGCACTTACTTGAGTTGTTCTGTACTAGCACTGATGCTGAAGTCTAAGAAAATTTTTCTGTGTTTTCTGGAAAATAAGCAAATGACAAGAAAAGAGACAATATATATCTTTGATATCAGTCTATCTTGACTATAAGCAAATATGCAACTAACTCAAAGTAAATGAGCAACTTCTACATTTTATAAAATCATTCATTTCCACAATTTCAGCCTCTAGGGCTGTTGTTCTTTTTAGATTTAATATTTAGTTTTCCCCAGTTGTTTTGGAGTACTTTCAGTCAACAAACAAACCATGAAGCATTTGTGGAGCTGTTGCAGTGCTTCTGTGTTTGTACTTTAGTAATTAATGTACCAACAGGGTGATATCATGAAGTAGCTTTTGTTTTAGCAGCTGCTTTGCAAAAGAAAACTTTGAATTAAGCTCAATTCCATTACCATTTACTCATTGTTTCATTGTTAGGCTTTTTGGGTACAGAATAGTGTTGAGAAACTGATGCAAAATATTGAGATGCGGTTTCCTTAAAAAGTGAGCAAATCTGTGGTTTCTTTGAGGTGTCTGTATTTAAAAGAAATTTAGGCATTTGAGAGCAATATTTGCTTTAATGAAAATAATCAATCCATTCATGTTCCACGGGGAATGTAGTTATTACCAAAGCTCTTACAATAACTCTGCAGATGGAAACAAATGCTGGCATTTTATTTCTTTAGAATTCACTTCAAACTATTTGATAACAAATATTACAGTGGAGCAAAGCTGGCAATTAAAAAACCCTCTAACCAGTTTGGAATCTCCCTGTGTTAGCTGTATTTCTATTTTTATTTATGTGCATATAATGCACTGTAATGCAATCAGCATCCATTGCCACCCTCAGTGCTGCTTAATTCATTGAACTTACTTTTTTGTGCAACGTTTTTATAATGTTTCTGATTGGAGGTGGCAGCCTCTGACATATTGGAGACAGGGAGGGGTGAGCAAACAGAGACCATTTTGACATGGTCATAGAATCACAGAATTACCTGAGCTGGAAGGGACCCAAAACAATCATTGAGACCAACTCCTACCCCACATAGGACACTCCCAGGCATAGCTATCATATAGTTTCTATTTATGAAAATACAGTGCTATTGATTGCTGTTCCTTCCTACCCCTCCCCTCTGTTGGAAGTATTTTTACAGAGCATTAGAAAGGATTATATTTCTAAATCTGTACTCTTATAGCAATTATAATTTCATATTCATCATCTATATTCCTGCCATAGAATTTGATTATAAAAGGCACAGGCCACATTCCTTTACAATGTCAATCTGATTTAAATGAAAATGCTTGTTTGTCATGTTTTTCCTGTCTATCTTTAATGCACTAGGTACCATTAATAACTTAGAAGTAATGAAGTGTATTTCAGCATCACAAACAGGATTGCAGAACTCTTATTTTTAAACTCTTGGTTAGAAACTCCAAAATCAAAAGCTTCTCTGCATTACAAATGTACAGGGGAAAATAAGCACGATATTGTGCAAAAAGATATTTATGATAGTGAGAGACATTGTGGAGAGTGCGAGGTGATGGCTGATGCAGAAATTAATAGACAATATTAGAAAATTAACTGGCTGCATTAACTATACTAGCAATATTAGTAATCTTACATTTTCATGTATTACATACGCTGTTGTACATTGAAAATTATCTGACTTCAGAGTTTAAAGTTCATCTTTGATCATTCTACCAACATACAACTGGGTCTTCCTAGAATGACCTCTGGAAGTAATTGATTTTTTTGCTTTATGTTCATCTGCAGTATTCTTTGGACTTTGAACTCATTGCTCATAATGGAAAGAAATACAGGAGATAAATTCTGGAAGATTTTGCATGTAGGAAACTAATTTTTACTGGATTTGAGAGTGTCCTGTTTTCAGAAGTTTGGGATATTTTTCAACACAGGAATAGTAAATGTCTGGAATAGAGACTATTCACAAGTATTTTCCTTAAGCTGGATCATTAAACAAGAAACATGGGCAAAACCAAGGAGAGAATGGGATTAGGACATGAAAATCTTTAAAGAGTAAAAAATGAATAAACCAAACTTTTGTTGGTTTATATAATGTGCTGTGTTTCTTCAAAGCTTGTATAAACCTGTTCTCATTAACCTGACAATTTTCTACCTTTGTTCTATCCTTTTGAAGTACATAACCAATGCAAACAAATTTTGGCAGAGATCCCAAAGGATTTTCATAATTCTTTACTTTGAGATACTTAATACTCTCTTGTCCACCTCAAAGAAAACACTGCATTCATCATCAACCAGGCTACATAATATAGGAATAAGCCCTAAATACTGACTGTAGCGTTCAGAATTTATGAATGAGTCGTGACTCTGAAAATTACGTTTGTTAAGACTCCACTTAAACAGAATGCAATGCTTAATTTTTAATGTTTATCTGTTAATGAGTTATTCTGAATTTTAGCCTTCACATCCCACTTATGCCTTTGTTTAGCAATTTGTATTTTTCCAGTGTGATGTTCTGAAAGACAGTGCAGAAGAATTTTTGTGAACGTTGGTTCAGAATGTTAAGACTACAGGATGCAGCCACGCTTACTTTTTTCCTGTGGAGATTATTGATTATTTTCTGCCCCCTCACCAACCTAATACATTCTATTTTTTAAAGTAAAATTTTCATTTTCTTTGAGCAGTGTTTACATGGAAATTCTGTGTTTATACTTCTTATCAAAATATGGGCATCTGAAGTCATACATCTTCTGAAGAGTATATAAGAAGTCATGATCAAATTTCAGTAGCTGTGATTGATCCAATTAAGCAATTTATTTAGAAGAGAAATTGCTTTTAATTTAAAATTGTATTCAAAAGTTAAAGAATGTTATTTCTAGCCAACCTATCTCAATAGTTGTGGTAACTTGATATCCTGTGCAGTTATGCACACACACAGAAAGTTTGGAAGTGCCATTTTTCCATAAAATCAGAGTCATGAGCACAGTATCTTTCTGGAATATATTATTTCTGCTGGTCTCAAGGGGCTGAGCTTGTTTTAATTTACTATTTCAAGAAAAAGAGTTGAACAAAACCATCAGGCTTTATGAAATTTTAGAGTACACAGTATCTACAATAATTTGTTGGAAATTCAAAAAATCTTCCAAAGACTTTGTGTTCCTCCTACTTTATCAGGCAGAGCTGAGCAGAGGGGTCCCCGCCAGCCGCTGTGCTTTGCGGTGTTCCAACGCCCCAAGCCAGCCTGCGCTCTTACTCTCAGAAGCTGCATCTCAGGAGGCGTTTGCAATGAATAATTGATCGCTGCTTGCAGAGAAGGGTCACTTCTCAGCTCCAGCTCTGTCTCCCAGTGCTCTGGCCCCAGCTGATGACTCAGCACTGGAGCTCAGGTCAGCAAGGCAGGAGGATCACGCCAAGCAGTGTGGGAGCTCTGCTTCTCTCCTGCCACTGTGCTACTTTGCTTCAGCCCCACCGCGGGCTAGACAACTGGATATTCAAATGCAAAACATCTTGGAATGTTATTGTGAGCTAAAAAACCCCAACAGGTCTCATAACATTTTTTTTAGTGTTTGTTTCTATAAACGTTTTCTATTTTTTTTTTACTTTTGAGGGACCACTTTCCCTCACAGAGTTTTAAAGGTCGTTTTGCTGCTTAAAATCTTGCAAGTCTTTAACTTGAATATGAAATATGTTGAAATGTAAAGGATCAAGTTTTTTCAGCCGTCATAGGGTGCTCTGTGCATAAAAGGAAGTGTATTTTATAAATAAGGATATTGAGTTGTTAGGGTGTTTGTCAAAGGTGACATTGAACTTGGAAATATCAAGTGAATAAATACATCATTGACTTTAATAATAAGGCTTCATTTTTCTAACCATAACCTAGAATTATTTGAAAAATCTCTCATTTTAGTCATGTAATTGACGTATGTAAAGTGTATTCCCTAAATATCAATAAATACAGCGTCTCAGGGGACTGAAAACTCTAAATTCGTCCTATTAATATTTCAAAATATTTGAGAAGGGGGAAAACATGACTTTCAGAGAATAAATAACATACATCCTGAGGAAAAATGCTCTGAATTAGTATGTATTATGAGTATACTGTCAAAAATTAGATATGCACATAATTTAAGTGCTTGTATTAATATGGGAAAAAAAGCTGCTGCCTTACTAGTGCTCTTGTTCAGACGTAGATTTTAATAAGGCTGTGATTGGTCTGGGTGAATTCAGAACATCTTTGAGTGGTGTAATACCTAACTGATGAATAACTGTCTCCAGTGAAATGCTACTTGAGCCGTGGATCTGCACCAGGGATAACCCAGCTCACTGGACTGTAAACACTTAAAGACAGAAACTGCTCTCCTAAGGGCTTTCTGTGAGCCGGTCTGCTAAGAGGGTTTTAGTTGGGCCTGGAAGGAAGGAATAAATTAAATGCAGGAACTTCCTGACATTGTAGTGGATGTTTGAGACTTTTATTTATTAATGAAATAGTCCGTATTTCTGTGCAGCCTTTGCTGACTGCTGAGAATCTTCTGAAAATAGTATTTATTTCCATGTTTAAGTGAAGCTTCTTTTTTCCCTTTCCAACTCTAGCATGTGAGACAAGTATTTCATTTTGGTCTCCTGGAGAAGAAGTAATTTGATTCAAAAACAAAGGGTTGTGCTCTGGAATTATATGGGTTTTTCTTCTAGTTCAAGTACATGACTCAGTACTATAAGTAGTTATTTAGGGGTGTATTTTGCCCTTGTTTCATGTAGGGAGCTCTTAACAAAATATATTGAAATTTCACACAAATCATTGTTGAATTAGGATCCAAGGAGAAGACAGTAGTTGCCGTTTTGAAGCAGTTCTCAGCTTTGGCTCCAAGTTGTTAAGATTCATTGACACATAATGTATTTCACGAGTCCTGCTGCTGTTCATGGTTTAATGCTGTTAGCTAGGGAGCCACCTGTGAAACTTTTTAAGCAATATCTATTCAGCTTTTCTGTTATTAAGAGCAAATGTGTAATAGCAGTTATTAAAATTCATCTTCCTTTGCTTTTCTGTTAATTCCTTAATACTCATGATGAACAACTTTGCTTAATATAAAAATCTGATATTGCTTGCATCATTTGGTTTCATAAATTATTCAGCATTATTCACAGTTAATAATATTCTTGCCTTTATCAGAACAATTATAATTTCCTTATATTCAATTTACAGCTGTGGAACAACTATTTTCATTTGGCTGTGGCTTTTATTACCCAAGATTCACTACAGCTTGAAAACTTTTCCCATGCAAAATACAACAAAATCCAGAACAAGTAAGCCAAAATATATTGTTCAGCTTATGTCTTTAATTTTGTACTAAAATTATGATTAAGTCAATGATAGATACCTTTCACATTTCTTTTTTTCCTAGATATGGAGATATGAGACGTTTAATTGGCTTTGCTATCCGTGACATGTGGTACAAACTCGGTGAGTAGGCAAATGAACTTAATTGTAACTGAATCCACAGCACATTTCTTGTTTCATTGAAAAATATCTGACATGAAGTGTTTTTGTAAATATTTCTGCTATTTTCACTCCTGTCATTAGGTTTGGAATGACCTGAGGCACTGTTGGACTATTGCCTTTTTTTATTTGTGATAGAACTCACAGTCTTCTCTTAGATTTCAAATATGACTGAAATCAGATTTCAAAAACCTTGTTTTGCTGAAATTGAGAAGCAGATAAAAAAGTTATTTCTGTGTTTATTTATTTAAAGTTGTGTGCTAAGCTCTTTTGGGTTTAATGTAAGACTAGTCTCTTGGTCAAGCAATAGTTATTGCTGTCAGCTGAAAACTTTTCTTTTTTTTTCTACTCATCTAAGAGGAATTTTTGGGACAGTGAGCATTTTTAGAGGTGAATGGCTAGCTATGCAACACATAGATTTCTGTGGTTTTCAAAAATTACAGGCCCATAGGTCTAATACATAATAGGTACTGGAAGTTATTCAGTTGTCATAAGATTATTTTCAATCTTATTAACATTACTGATTTAACTAGGATTAACAATGATTTTAATCAACACGAGGGGGGAAAAATAAAGTTACATAAGCTGTGGAAGGCATAGTTCAGTTTTGCTTAGATTTGCATCAGCATGGCACCTATATGAAAGGAAAATTGGATTCAAATTACTTTTTAGTTATGGAACAAAGCAAACTGTGGTTTTTTATGAGTATTTTATCTCCCTACACGCTGTAGGCATTAGTGACATGCTTACTCAGGCTGTTGGATTTTGAAGGTGGTCTGCTCCACAAACTGGATACTTTTCTTCTCCAAGAAAAAAACAGCATTTGAAGAACTTGGACCTCGTTGAGTTCTTTGCAGATTTGGATGCTTGTTAACAGCTGATGTGAGCAGTTGTGCTTGAAGATAATTTTGTGTGATTTTAGGAGTTCTGTATTGGTTGCAATGCTTGATGTTATTAAGAAATGAAAGCAAGTAGTGTTTTTCTCCTTCATAAGCTAAAAAGGTTACACCATGTGACATTACCGTGTGGCACTTTCCCACCGGTAGAATTTGGGGGTTTCTTAGGTTTATACTCCAAGTATTTAAAAGGAGATCTCAAAAGATAAAACCCCAAAATGTTCACTGAAAACATGAACTCAGCTGGTATAAGTGCTTATTTCTGGCACTGAATTCTAACATCTTAGAATGAGACTATATCCATTAACTGCGCTCAGCTCTTGAGAAGGAAGAGATGGGTGACCAAGTTGTAAGGCTTTACCTACACAGATGGTGTCAAACATTGCTTTAAACTATTATATGTCCTAAATGTTTTCCTATTAAAAAAAAAATAATCCTTTCCTCTCAAATACCCCATTTGCTTTTCTCTTTCAGGCCAGAATAAAATTTGCTTTATTCCGGGTATGGTTGGGCCCATCTTAGAAATGACTCTGATTCCAGAAGTTGAACTACGAAAAGCCACAATTCCAATTTTCTTTGACATGATGCTGTGTGAATATCAAAGGACAGGTGAATTCAAAAAGGTATTTAAAATTACTCTAATTTTCTCTAAATTTACTCTAAAATTCATTAAAAGGTCATGTGGTCAGTTTATTTCTTGTAAATATTTTTTGGGGTGGGCTTTTCTGTTTACAGAAAGTAAAATACAAAATATTAACAACTCAAGGAAGAGCTCTTGTGCAAGTGAGTGTAAGCTCTCTGGGGTTATTTAGCTGGGGACTTGAGGAAAACTTATGTTCCAATGACAACAATACAGTGCTGGAATAGGGGCTCAGAGAGGATGCAGGATCTTCATCAAAATTTTACAGCAAAAAGTTCTAAGCGACATTGAATTTAGCCCTTGGTTAAGGAGGAGGCAGAATTAAATAACTTCTAGTGATCCTTTCTAATCTAAAGTTTTCAAGAAACCCCTTCCTTGTAACATAGGCATTGATAAGTCAAAACTTCCATTTTTTAATACAGAACGTATGACAGAAGTAGCAGTTTATAGTTAATTATATACTATTGTAGAATCCTTCTCTGGACCACTTGTTCCAGGACTTCACCACCCTCACAGGAAAACATTTCTTCCCAATATCTCATCTAAATCTCCCCTTAAATTATCAAATGTTTCAGGAAACTCATAAATTTTGTAAATATTTATTATGAGAGAAATGTAACCACTGTGAAGAACTGATATTCCTGAAATGTTTTTTTACAATAACTTTGGAAAGGGAAAGGATTTTTAAATCACAAGTATTAAATATTTTTGATTGATGGAATGGAAAGAGGGATGGTAGTGTAGGACATTTGGGTATCCACTGCTTGCTGTGACTGCCTGGGCAGCACTGATCTGTTGCTTTCTTTCCTGGCTGACTTGTCCTTTTTTTACAAGTTCTCTCAGCACGGACTTATCTTATTCTGTGTTTACACATTGCTTTTCACAGTAAATTTTAAATTGGATATTCAGGCTTTGTAGTTACACAAATAATTAATTTAGAACAATGTGCAATGATAAGTGACAAAAAGTTATAATTTTAGACATTCACAGGAAAGTAAATACAAATGTCATTTATACACCCAGCTATGTTTAATACTTTGAATCAGATGGGGCATTTCTGTGTCAACTAAATGTGGAACAAAGGAGCAGATGGAATTTCCATTTTGGTCTGTATTCCACAGTTCAAAGTTTTTGATTCAAGGCCAGGATTAAAAACCGCTTTGCTTCTGTGCATCTGTTCCCTCCGTGTCTTAATACTCCTATAGCCGCCGCCTTAAAAATGTTTCCTCTACTTGGCTTATACCTCATCTCCAGGGAGAGATACAGATCTTTGCAGACTAAAAATCCTGAAAACTCATCAGTCATACTGACCAATAAACATGAAAAACAGCTCAGGAGCCTGGAAGATGCCAGACACAGAGGTGACCCTTAAAGCGCTTATGCTAATGCAAATAATTTTCAGGTGATATTTTTCAGTGCTGAGGAGCAAAGGCTTCATCTTTTACAGCTTAAAAATAAGAGATAATGTTTATCAGATGACCCTGAAACTATTTCATTACCAAGCAGCTGTCTCATTGGATTCTAATGTTCCACTTCAGAAATTACTATCACTTACAGGTTAAGAACTGTGGGGTTTATTGTCTCCTTTCCTATGGATGTCGTAATTAAGACAAATTTCTTCAACTTACATCTGTAAGTTTGGTAATTCTGGCAAGATTTTAAAAAAATATTTTTTAAAGGAAAGGTAGGTTGAGTTCTATTACTTAAATTGGTTTCCATCTTGGTTAGAAAATACAAAGAAATAATATGAATGGAAAATTATTTGATAAACATGTATACTCCAACTTTTGCTAGTGGACAATATTTATATACAAATTGGCATTGAGCGTTTTAAAGGATATTTTCTTCAAGTCTCTAATGAGAGAGGGGGAAAAAAAGGGAGAAATAGAGACAGTTTTACTATTTGGTCTGTACCAGCACTGGAACTAGACCTTGCCTGCTACCTGCTGCATGATTTAATAAACTTTACCAGAAAGACTGATTGTGTTAGCTTGATGTGGTGTGGTGCTGAGACACCTGCACAGCAGTGCTCCATTCTGGATGGACATACAGCTTATGTTGGTGCTGGCTCAAGAGACTGTGTCCTTCTTCATGCAAGCAATGTATGTGCAGCAAAGATATGAAGTTATTTAAATTTATCAAGCAGGAATTTTAATTATTTTTAAGTATTTCTAGGAAATCAACTGATTGCAGAGAAAATAGAATTCTGCTTCTGGTTATCTCAAGAAAGGGAGACTATGTATGTATTTAATGGAATGGAATAGTTACGTAGGTGCGTGGCATACTCAGGGATTTTCTTTGTGATCCTTCATTTTACTTTGCATATGTGACTTCCATCTATGCAGAAGAAATGTGGTATAAGCTTGTAATTTTAACTCTAATTGAAGATTTAGGGAGGAAGCTATTAAAATCTACTAATTTTAGCCATCAAGGCTCTGTTGATTTTTAGCTCAGAGAGCTGGGAATCTTGAAAAGGCAACTTTTACAACTTATATTCAAAATTTGTGGATAGAATTAGTCCTACAAATATATCCCCTTCTTCAGGCATAAAGGGGAGCAAGTTGCCTGTGTGTTGGATACATGATGTTAAAAGCATCCCTTCCTCCAAATATTGATAACTCATCTTGCCTATTTTTTTTTCCACTGGTAATCTGAGGCCAAAATCTTGAAAAGGCTTACTTTAAAAAAAAGAGAAAAAAAGATTAGCACTTTGCAGAGTAAATGAAAATATCATTGAAAAAACATGGACTCAAGTTATGTTAAGGATTTAGCTTAGCTAAGGGGAGATTAATTCCACTGTGTTTTTATTTTTGTTGAAAGAGGTCATTCTGTTTGTGTTATATATTTTTAATTTAGTGTCTCGCGTTGGTTCTTGCTGAAGCCATCTGGGGAAGTTTTCTATATTTGCTTTCCTGCCTGACTGTGGTTGGACTGTGTCAGAAAATAGTGCTGACCCATGCTTGGGCTGGCAGGGTGAGAGGATGTGTTTATTGCTGGTGAACCTACTGGAGTCTCCTATCTTTCTGAGCTAACAGCTGTAAAGGTCACTAGATGAGTGAATACAGGTGCTCTCAGGAAGCTCCTCTGGTGCACGTGATTTATAATTGCTGTAAATACCCAAGCAAGTCTGGCTTGGTCCTTCAGACAGTTCCACGTATTAAAAACAGAGTTGTTCTGTGCTTTGGTGTTGAAGTGTCTTGAGAGGTGTGGAGATTTCTTGGATCTATTAGACAGATAAACAGATGGTTTTAAAACCGCATTGCTGCCAATAACAATTAGGCACACTCTGCTTAAGTGAGAGGAGAAATACCCTTCCAGGCCTTAATTTTGGCAGAGACACATGGAAACTTTATTCTATATTTTTGCCAGCTTTTTTATTTATTTTGGGTCAAGCAACTGGCTTTTTTTTTTTTCAGCTTGTTGAGTAACTGCAGGAAAGATGCTTAGGAAGAGGTTTTTTGTTCAGATACAGCACCTGTGAAATTATTGCCTCTTAGAGAAGTAATCAATTCTGTGCCTGCTGAATAGGAAGGATTTAAGAAGTGAATGATTTTTAACTGGTCCCTTACTTGCACTGTATTCACAGATTTCCATCTCATTGCACTAAGTCCACACACCAGCTCCAGAAAAATGACTGGATTGGGTGTTTGTGCTCAGTTTTGCCATGTCCTGAAACTGCCGTGTACCTATGTTACCAACATGTGTATATACACCAATACACTCACTACTTAAATGCAGAAATTAATTGTGAGGCTTTAAAACATATTTTTCAGCCTGAACCAGCCAGAGAAATTTTTTTCTCTGTTTCAATGATAGCTCTTTATTCTCTAGTATTGGTATAGCATGTACTGTTCCACTGGCAATCATTAATCTGTATTCTAATTAGGGAGAAAGAGCTAATATTAGAGCAGCAAAACTTGCAAGTAGCAGGGCAAAGAATTGTTTTGGATCACAGTGTGTTGGCACCCTTAACAAATGAAAATTCTTTGTGGCCTCTAAAGAAAAATTACGTTTCCTCTCATTTGACAGTCATGTTAAAAAATAATTAAGAATTAGTACAAATGTAGTAGTCCTTTCACAGTATCACAGTATCACAGTATCACAGTATGACAAGGTTGGAAAGGACCTCTGAGATCATCAAGTCCAACCTATAACCCAACACTAACACCAACCATCATCTAAACCATGGCACTCAGTGCCACATCCAATCTCCCCTTAAACACCTCCAGGGTCGGCGACTCCACCCCCTCCCTGGGCAGCTCATTCCAATGGCCGATCACCCTTTCAGTAAAGAACTTCTTCCTCACATCAAGCCTAAACTTTCCCTGACGTAGCTTGAGTCCATGCCCTCTAGTTCTGTCACTGGTCACCCGAGAGAAGAGACCAACCCCTGCCCGACTACAACCTCCTTTTAGGTAGTTGTAGAGAGCAATGAGGTCTCCCCTGAGCCTCCTCTTCTTTAGACTAAACAGCCCCAACTCCCTCAGTCGCTCCTCATAGGGTTTATGCTCCAGCCCCTTCACCATCTTCGTTGCCCTCCTCTGGACACACTCCAGCATCCTGACATCTTTCCCAAACTGGGGGGCCCAGAGCTGTACACAGTATTCCAGATGAGGTCTGACCAGTGCCGAGTACAGGGGGACGATAACTTCTCTGGTTCTGCTCGCCACACTATTCCTGATGCAGGCCAGAATGCCATTGGCCTTCTTGGCCACCTGGGCACACTGCTGGCTCATGTTGAGCTTCCTGTCAACCAGCACTCCCAGGTCCCTTTCTGCCTCACTACTCTCCAGCCACTCTTTCCCCAGTCTGTAGCTCTGCATGGGATTGCTTCTACTCAAATCAGAAAATGGGATTGCTGTTTCTCCTGAACAATTTATAGTTTTCTCTGAGAACGTTACGAGAAGTCTCTTAACTGGAGAGTCTGAGACCTGAAGTCATTAAGTAATTTCAGGAGCAGCGTAGAGCCTATTCAATATGCCACAGAGGTGAAACATTTACTGCCAGCTTCTGCTGGAAAACTAAATGACTCCAGGCTGCTCAATTCTGCTGGAGTTAGACCTGTAGTGCTGTTAGTGTTTCTTATATGCATACTATATGGGTTTGCAAATTCACATTCAGCAACGACCTTTTATAGGCAGGTATCTCACTGATAATAAATGGCAATGTATTTTCTCACTTTCCCCTGTCACCCAGGCAGCAGAATATTTTAACCATTCACTGTCCATTTAAAACTGCTCTTTGTGTTTTTCATGGCCTTTACTACTCAGTCGTGCTGGTGCTGAGCTGAAGTCACCTCTCTGTGCCATTGCACAGTGTGTACACGACTTACATCCAAGTTGCTGTGTACCACATCCACCCTCTGTGTTTAAGTATTTCCTTTTGAAGCATATCTGCCTGGCACTGGGTTATAATCATAGGAAAAACTTTGGATTCACACATTTACAGCTGTGGTTTTGTTGTTTTGACTGGGTCTGAGACATAGGAAGTGTTTGAAATTGCTCCTTCCTTCCTGCCCCTTTTAGAGAGAAGAGCTGTGTATCTGTATTGCCTAATTTTCTGCATTAGGCTTTTTGCTTTGTGTGCTGAGTGTACAAGTGAGGCCACTCAAAACACTACTTCAAACCTTGAAAGAAGAAATGGCTCACTTGAGTCTTCGGTCAGAAGAGCAGTTTGCAGCGTCAGGATGACTCAGTAGATCTGGGTTGGATGTATGGCTTCTTGCTGTCTTTGAATACTGGTTGAGTAATCCTGTTAGTTCTTCTGTCTCAGTATGGAATTGTACTTGCTGCAGTGAGAAGTGAAACCAGAGAAACCTTACAGTGAATGGGCATCCAGCATATAACATCTGTCAGTTATATTAAAACTCTAAATTTGAATAGAATGTGAATTTTTTTCTAGGTAGCTCTCAGGAATGGTTCTAAGGATGTTTAAATCAAGATTGTTACATATTCTGTAGGTTATAGGTCTGTTTCTTTAAGAAGCTGTTTTAAAATATTGCACTTTGAGGTTTTAGGGGCAAAATAACTTGTTTGACTCTGGAATCACTTTGATGTTTGCTGGTCCTGTTTAGCTTAATCTCAGGATAAAACATCAAATATTCTGGAGAAAAATGGGGAATGCTTAGCCATTGTTCTTGAAAAATGCTGAGTAATTTTTCTGAGTAAAGACTTTGAGTTCTGACCTACTTGAAGGAAGCACACGAAGTAACGTGCGTTTCAGTTAGGATATCAGTTCTTTGCAACTGAACGAATTGTCCCTTGTAAAACTTAAGTATGAAGATGAGCCAGACCTGCTTGGTTTTATAAGGGGAAGTACTTTATTGTTATAGGTAGCCTTGGGCTTTGCTTCTTCAGCTCAGGGCTGAACTTGCTGAGGATATATTTAAGCAAGGAAAAATATCTTGCATTGCCATTATCTGCAGTTATTATTGCATATCAAATACTATAGTAATTCCTTCTACCAGTTCTCTGATGGGATGATCTGGATCCCAGTCTGCCAAAGCTCTCAGTTACACAGAAACACTCCAGGGAGAAACCAGAATCATTCACATATTGAAAGCTGTGTGGAAGAAAAACATGAAAATTTGCTGTGTTAGTACAGTAATGAATTCTGTGTCATTTTTTTACAGTGCTTTTAACAATTATATCTATGTAAAGCAACACAGCTGTATTTCAGTGTAGATGTCATAGTGTTTTATACTTTCTCTGTGCCTTTTGATGAGTTAATGTCTTGCCTAGCACCTTGTGGTGGATATTGCCCACCTCATCTAGAAAATATTTTGCAAGGTTTCTTTTAACTGAAGCTAGATCTTACTAGGACACACAGTTTTCTTTAACATCTGAAAAAATCTGGTTTAGACTTGTTGCTTGCTTTTCTCAAATGTCTTATCTGTGCTCTTCTGCATGCTTCTCTCTTGCTTGTGTGCTTTCTCCCAGAGCATGAGCAATCTTTCTTTTTTAGTGTCTCTGACTCACAGAGCAAAAGAAGAAATACAAACAAGCAGCCTTTCCTTTCTGCTGCCTCACCACGCTGTGCGTAACATTGTGAACTGTTCAGTATTTACATGAAATACTAGGAACAAAAAATTAATGCAAATGTTGCCATACCTCAGGAATTTCTTCATGAGATGTTCAAAGGTTTTAGTAGAAATTTTAAGGTGAGGGGATTGAGGCATGTTATGATTGCTTAAAGAGGACATTGACAGCCACAACAAAAAGTGTTGGCATTAGAATCTTCTAATTCTCAATCTGTGTAGATCCCTTTCAAAATCTAAATCAAATTGTTTTCTCATATGGTGGTACCTGAACTTGATACAGTCAGATGAGTGCAAAGAATGACTAGAGCTGCACAGAGGCTTTGAGATTCATGGGTCCTGTTTCCTTTCAGAGGGGATACCCAAATGAAATGGAAGCTTAGTGAAAGTGTACCTCCAGGCTTTCAGCACTGCTAAAAGTTCAGACTGTGAATCCAGCTGATGAATCTCAGAGTACTTTTCTAAATTCTAGAGTTTTCATATAACAAGCCAAAAAAGATGTCAAAGAATGAAGAATCAAAGAAAATTATCAGGCAACAGGCTTAGAAGCAGGGAGGATATTCAGTACAGGTTAAGACAGAACAATGTCAGACTGACTTAGGTGACCAGAGAGGATAAAATTATTCCCACTGTAGTTAGAGCTAGAGACTGGTTAATGAAAGAATAGCTCTGCCTTGAAGGGGATTTCCATTGGTGTGGTACTTATATTTGTGTGGAGTTTCTAATCTGCAGGTGCAAAACGATACCTGCTTCTCCACAATACAATATTTGAAGGTTGGGAAAAATTATGTTAATGGTCTGGCTGCCTTTTAGTGGTGTGTGTGGGATTTTCCTTTAATCATAAAACCTGCAGCATTTTAAAATCAATATTTATCTCTGCTAAGCTTATCATATTAAAGTTTCTGTTGTGCAATATTTTTGTATTACATTCATTTTAGTTAGTTTTCTGTTTTACTTTTCCTATGCCTGTTTGACAAACTTTGAGAAAAGGTTTTTATCTTTTTTTTCTGGATATTGTGAGATATTGATCTCTTTCTTCATTACGTAAAATGACCTAAAGAGTGTATGAGAGGTTGTTACAGGGTGTAACAAGAACAGCAAGTAAATAACAGAGATAATATCTTCAAATGCTCAGCTTCAAGATATTTATTATAGGAATGAGTGAGCCCAGTAGTTAGGCTGAGGTTTCAAGGGCGACTGCAGGCTGGGATGCAGCGTTTCTCTGTAAGCTAAGCTTGGGATAAAAGGAAACCTAGAAGTCTTGGTGTTTTAAGAGTTGGCTGATTAGTGATGGCTAACAAGGTGCAAGCAGCTGAGAAATATCAACAGGTTTTCTCTCTTTGTAGGACACAGGCTGCATAGATTCTTTTTCATTTCAGAGCAGAGGAAAGGTTCCTTTTTAACCATAAGTGTTGAGAAATAAGGCTGCTGATGGCTCCAAATGGAGCAGTGTCATAACTGTGAAATAAAATTGAAGAAATAAAGGAATAAATGGGAAAGAATTGTGTTTAACTACAGAAATAGCTTGTTTGCTGTCTTTGTTTGTCACTATTTCCTAATTAGGGTTTAGGTAGACCTAACAAATAGACTTAAATAAGGGGTTGCATAGTGTAGGATTGTTCATATGTTATATGGGTGAAAGTGATTGTACTTATTCTGAAATCCTGCATTTTGAATCAGAGATGTTCGATGAAAACCCATAATACTGATACTATAAATCCTGTTTCCTCAGGTTATTTGATTAGTTTTCACCAAGAAACAGGTAGCTGGGACAGGCAGCTCTGCATTATTTAACTAGAATATATTCAAGCATTTAACCCTTGGAAACATGAGCTATAACTATATTTGATGCCATATTGAAATGAGTTTGACCTCTGGATATCTGCTTAGCATTTTGATTTCTCTTTCTTTATTAGTTTGAAAATGAAATCATTCTGAAGTTGGACCATGAGGTGGAAGGAGGACGTGGGGATGAACACTACGTGCAGTTGTTTGAGTCCATGTAAGTACTAGATGAGAACAAATGTGGCTTTCTGCTACTGTTCCCACTTCTCAACTTGGTAAACTCACTTAAAAATAAAATAGAATCCTAGCAGCTTTATTTATGAAGGGAGTGGAAATTATATACTCTTTCAGTAAACTGATTTGAATTGTAGTTTTACTTATTGAAACTATTTTCCTGGTTGCTTTTCAGTACTCTGTGCTCCAGGTAAAAATTATGAGGAGGTTCTACCTAAACTGATTTTCTCTATCCATCTTTCAAGCAAAGATAATAAAATATTAACCTCACTTTTTGTCTTTCTGCATTTCTCTTTATAACCTTTCTTGATTTTATTTCACACTAATAAGAAAGCATTTTAAAATGTTTTATTTTCTTTTCACGATGTCTAGATTGGGGTCCAAGAGATTTTTCTCTGAAGTTACATGAGTATCCTGGAGTGAGAATAGTGCAAAGTGCTACTGTTTAACAAAAATAGTTCTATTTCTATATTTCTAACGATTCCCAAACCTGATATAGCATCTCCTTCTCTCCTCAGCTGCCAACATTCAGTTTTATTCTCAGATTTAATAGCTGTGTCTTCACTTGTGGCAGGTTGCACGTGTGATGTACTGGGCAGTGGTGGAATCCTTGTCTGAGAATTTGTCCCTAGGTTTGTGAGGAAGTGTGTTGGTCATAGTACTCTTTCCCAAACATTGATTATCTGGGAGTTATTGAGCATAAAAACGCTGCAACACTTTGGCTACATGACAAAATTGATTCACATTTTGTGATATTGAGTATGTATGGTTTCAGTTTCTCAAAGCCTACTACTTTGTACCTATTTTATCTTTGTAATCTCTGCAAAATCCCATCTCTTACCAGATGAAGCACAAAGCCTTTGGGCCTGCCACAACGGAAAAGAGTCTACATTTAGTGAAAACATAGTTTGTAAAAAATACTGAAGTATGTAATTAAATAATAATATACAAATACATAATTATGTAGACAATGTGTAATGATATTATAGTTAAATAGCATAATCTAAAAGAACCATTATTTAAATCAAACAATTAAATGTAGCAAGGACAGCTGAAGTTATAAAATTGACTCTCTCTCTTCCTGACATGCAGTGACTCTGTGAACTGAGAGCACTAGATCAATTTTTCTATTTTGAATGTTTATTATTTGGCTTCAAATCTTAGGATAGGTAAGAGGTGATGCAGATTTGTTCAGACTAGCTCTTGGTTTGACCAAAACCAGGCCTGCAAGTACATTAGCAAAATATGATGACACTGCTGCCAAGCCTAAACCAGGATGCCTGCCTAAATTGACACTACAATTCATCTTCTTTAATACTGAGGATTCAGCTGACACAGTGACATTGATTGCAGTATTAAATTTTCCTTGATCCTAGTAAATTTTTTCCAAATATCAATGCTGAATATTCCTTGCCTCAGTTTAAGCCAATTATTTCTTGTTTTATCCATAGGAGACATATAGAATAATTTATTCTGTTTCTCTTTGTGGCAGCTTTTAACAAATTTGAAAGTTGCTGTTGAGTTTCCTTTGGTCTTTTCTTTAGGGTAAACAACCCTAGTATTTGATTTTAACATATGCAGTGTTTTCTAGACATTCCTACTATGATTACATTTGTTTTGAAATACTGCATTGCCTTAAAGCTGGAGAGACTATTTGAACTGAGGCTTTATCAATGCAAAGAGAAAAGCTTCCTTCAGATCTTGTGTGAGACTCTTTAAAGTTTGCTTTTTCTGCGCTGTGTATCATTGTTTGCTTGTCTTGTTTGCAGTTTACTTGTGCATTCAAATATTTTTCTAGAGAACTGGTCCCTGTCCAGCCAAGACCCATCTTTCAGTAGTTGCAGTTAAATAGTCTCGTCAAACATAGTACGTAGTGTTTGATCTTCCTGTCTTTCCAAGGTGCCCTTCGTTCTTTGACACACCTGTTTTTCCCTTTGATACTCTCCTGTGTTCTTCGACACCTCAAGGTCAAGGTTTCCAATTTTCTGAAGATGTCACTTCATACCATCACCAGAGAATATTTTTGTTCCATCCTTGAAGTTGTTTAATGATATCTGTAGAGGGACAGTCGGAGAGGCCGTGGTAGGAACCTGTTCTCTTCTCTGTTTGTTTTTGTTGGGGTTTTTTTGTTCGTTTTGTTTTAAATCCTACTATTTTCACATCTTTCAAAGCAGAGATTTCAAGCCTCTATCCCCAACTCTGTGTTTCGTTTGGATAGAGACCTAGTTCTATTGGGCTCCATATTTATTCATGTCATTTATTCATTTATTTATTCATTATATTTATTCATTTTCATTAGCTAATTTCTAGTAATTGCCCACATTCTGTGCAGTTCTCGTTGCCACCTGAATGCCACTGTTTAGCAGTGCTCAATGGCTGTCTTGTGTGAAGATGCTCACCTCTGTAACCAGCACTGCCCACACTGGGTGGTTGCTGGGAACTTCCCTGTGCCCAGTAAACTAAATAGGATCAGCAGAAGTGTAGGAACCACCTTGCAGTTGTCCTAAAAGCCAGGATGCCCCGTGGCAGGGGTGTGACCCGTGTTAAAGGAAGCTGTCCCAGACAGCAGCAAGGCAGGGCTCGGGTTATATGGAACAGATGAGAAGCTGTGCTCAACGGACTCAAGAGCCAAGGCTGCCCTGTTGTGGGAAACAGAGGAGAATCTAGCTGTACAAATACAAGTTGTGCTATGCTACTTTTCCTCAGGCTCAGAAAATGAATTCTGGCATGTTTTAGTAACTAATATAGGTACAGCAGGAAAGAGCGTTTGGAAGCTTTCCAGTTCCCCATCATTGCGGTGGCCCATGCTGTGCAGTTCTTTTCTCAAGCCTTATTGAAAATGATTTTTATTTTTTTTCAAGCTCTGTTTAAAAATTCAAAGGTTTCTCGCTCCCTCCTAGGGGAAAAAAAAAAATCTTCTGAAGTTTTATGAGTTCTTTTTTATTGGGAGTATGAGCAAGACAACTTTTTAAATCTTACCTCATGAGACAGGTATTCCTCTTTCCTGTTCATTTTGTAGTTCTCCTCTACGTGTACTCCAGTTCATACTTCTTTGGTGACTGGAGTTATGTACTGCATCCTGGGTGAGATCTAGCAATAGCTTGTGGTTTATGTCACTGTATTTTTGCTTGTATTGGAAAGAAATATGATGCCTTGGTGACTCACATTTAGGTAACTTTCATAGGCCTTCTTCGTTTGTTGTCACTACAAGTGAACCTAGGGCAAAAATATCATAATAATCTCTTAAATGGTGACTGTACTTTCCTGTATTAGAATTTTATCCTGTTTCTGGTTTTTATGCATGTAGAAGAAACCCATTTTTCCTGTATAACATTCCAGTCTCCTATGTGATTCTGAGGCTTTCTTACTTTCTTTTCCACAAATATATTTCATTGTGCTCCTTCTTACTCTGACAGTTGTTCACTCTTCAGACCCTTTAGCATTTAACATTCCATTTGCAATATGCTTAATGTCAAAATATAACTTTCAATAATTTATTTAAATATTTCAGTTATTGTTTCAGATCAGTCAGGCAACAGCATTTAAATGATTCTGATTTTATCTGTCTGTCACATATTGTACAATACAAATGTTTCAGAAATGCAATTGCACATTCCCTCTCAGCAAAATAACTCTGTGTTGGATCTGTATAATCAAAGAAATAAACTTGAGGTATTGGTTTAACTTTGCTTGTGTTAGAACTTTGAAACTGGGTACTTTGTTGAAGTTCCATTCTAGGTCAAAGCTTTGAGGATTTCTTTGCAGTTGGAGTTAATAACATGTATTTTCTGAGGAAAGTTAAATAATTCTGAGAAGTAAAAAATTATTTTTGCCATTAATTAAAAGTTAATACTTTATAATGAAAATTTAAAAAATAATGGTATACTTGAAGTTTAATAGTAAATTATTCAATGGATTTGCATATAAATTGAGTGCTGTTAACGAAATACTAAGAGGTCAGAAATGAATAATAATGCATCATTGAAACTGCTCAGTTGAAGCACACATAGTTTCAGGCATAATATTGCAATCGCTTGTTTGATTTTACTCTTTTCCTGTGAGATAGATTTATATGTGCTACTAATAAAATATATCAAATATGTAATTATTTTGTGCATTATGTTGAGCTGACCTTGGTGGGGTGTCAGGTACCCAACAAACTGTTTTGTCACTCTCCCTCCTCAGGAGGACAGGAGAGGAAGAAGATGGAAAACAACTCATGGGTCAAGATAAAAGCTCTTAATAAAGCAAAAGCCATGTTTGAAAGCAAAGGGGGGAAAAGAAAAGATTTATTCCCAACTTCCCATCAGCAGGTGATGTCCAACCACTTCCCAGAGAGCGGAGCTTCAGTATGTGTAGCAGTTGCTCCAGAATACAAATGTCATAATAATGAATGCTCTTGCTCCTCCTTTCCCTCAGCTTTATCTCTGAGCAGATGCCGTATGTTATGGAATATCCCTTTGGTCAGTCTGGTTATGGGTGGCAGGGTGAGCTGTCCTGGTTATGTCCCCTCCCCAGATCCTGCCCACCTACAGCCTACTGGCCTTTGGGGGTGAGAGGGGGAATGTTGGAGAGACAGCCTCGATGCTGTGCTCAGCAGTAACTGGGGCACTGGTTTGTTACCAGTGCCTTTCCAGCCACCAGTACACAGCACAGCACTAGGAAAGCTGCTATCAGGAAAATTGACTCCATCTCGGCCAGACCTAGCATGTGCAATTATAATTATGTATATATTAAGAATACAGTTCCTCAGAGAGAATCTCAATGGAAAACCAGAATGTTAAGGGAGGAAACAAGATCTTAAACAAAGAAAGAAAATAATCATTATTGAGGTGGTAGTAATCGTTTCATAATGTTTAAACTGTTAAGCTTTGAAAACAAAGCTATGATAGTACTGCAAAATATCTACTCCTGATATACTTCAGCACTTTATAGAATCTACATATCCTAATATTTTGCTAATGTAAATTGGAATCTGATGATGATGTATAAAGCTCACTTTCCTGTATTTTTATCAAAGGAGAACTGACTGTTCTTTTTAATCTGCAGAAAAATAATTGTTTGTTTTGCCTTATTTCTCAAGGGTAAATTGCTTTCGTGGTGTCTTGTTAGTGAATGTGGGTTTTGACTTAAAATTGTTATTATGTTAGTTTGAACTTTCTGCTCACATGTACCTCTGCACAGAGAAGGAAATTATTGTTGCATTTTATACTGTTTGGTAGCAGAGGAAAGAGAAGTCTAATGTTTATTGCAGTAGCATAGCATTCCAGAGACTTGAGCTCATTATACCACAAATGCAGGTTGCTCCGTTCTGAGATTGTGGGGATACTCTTGAATTTGAAATCATTAAGGTTTCAATTTTTTCTTTTGATTTATATCCCATCTGTCTTCTGGATATCTAAATTATCAACCCATGAAGTGCATTTCCAGTGCGTTCTGCCGTTGCTTTAGCTGTAATTTTGCCTCCAGGTCCAAACAGTTTTTCAGCTGATGGGACATTAATTTTCACGGTATTATAAAAATCTTTTCATGTGTTTGCAGCCTCCTAGAGTGTGCGTGTCAGTATCCCAGCATTTGTAACTTGGTGGAAAGTTTTGTCAGCCTAGTTAAAGGCCTCTTGGAGAAGCTGCTGGATTACCGAACTGTGATGAATGATGAAAGCAAGGACAATCGCATGAGCTGCACTGTGAACTTACTGGTATGTTCTCTCTTGTAATTCTTGCTTGAGAATGTGAGAGCTTTAGAAGCCATTTACTGAAGATGAAGGTAAATCTTCCTGGGGACAGGTGTGGTTGACAATGCTCAGTAGCGATTTAAACTCTGAGGCAAGAGATTTTTATATCTATTTGTATGCACAAACTTGAAAGCAACGCCCACGCGTTTCTTTGGGTTTGCTTTTATGTTTTATCCACTTTGATTCTGTGGATAAATAAGGATGCCTACTGCTCACATACCTTTACCTTTTGATAGGCTTAACAAAATAGTGGGCTTTTGCTGGAGTCAAATTCTGCATGAGGAATTAACCCACGTGGTGCTTAGCAACTCAGCAATTACAGAGTTTAAATCTGGGGAAGAAACCTGCAAGATGCGCTTGCAGTAAGGTGCCGAGAAGATCTGAGTCTCTGTTCTGGTTGTCAGCCACCCCATCCTTTTTTCTCTTCTGAAATTGTAATGAGGATATGGCATATAGAATTTCCTCCACCAGGAAACTCCTCTAAACTGAAGAGAAACCTTCATCTTTAAAGGCTGGAAAGAGTAAATGGTTAACATCTATTGCACTCAGGCTCTTTCCTCAATAATCACTGCACTATGTGGTATAAATTTCTGCAGTTCTGTAGGAGGCGATGCTCGTCATACGTTTTGCAGAGCCTTAGCAACTCAGACACCAGCAAAATGTTAGAGTGACAAAAATGGGTTTATTACTGGAATTATCCCTTTCAGAAGTATGGCACAACAGTGTTATGTATCAACTTCAATAAATACCAGCTTGTTTCTGACTATCAAGAGTAGTCGGACCATGGTGTTCATGATGTTAATGCATTTGGATAACCGTAGTCTCCTCTTCTCTAACAGGAAAACTTTTGCTAATGATTTTGTCAGCAAATTAGGAGAAATATGTATAATTATAATACAGATTATTAAGTAATTAAAATATTAACTCAAGCAGCAGTGCCAGATTTAAACTTAAAATAGTCTGCCAAAAAATGAATTTCTTATGCTGTCTGACTAGCCAGAAAATAAATCCTCGGCATATATATTTTTATCTTGTATTTTCTAAGAGACATTAGGAGATAACTTAAATATTTGTGTCCCTAGAATTTCTACAAGGACATAAACCGTGAAGAGATGTATATCAGGTATGGCAGTTGTTCTGTTGGATCTTTTTTGGAGAGGGTAATAATATTCTCTTATGAGTCTGGTTTCATCATTGTACTTGGATGTCTGTTACTGACTCTGTTGTAGCCCTGGCCTTATTTGTAGTCTTAATCCATTGTTTGCTTAGCCTTCAGTGATTTGGAATCTATCTTATATATTCACCAGCATCATTTTTCTCCTCGATAATCAACTTGTAGTTGATCAAATCATTCAAAATTCACTTGCTGTTGTTTCAAATGGAGAAAATACAGCTAGATTTGAGCTTTGATGGAGGGTGTATTATTCATTTAGAATGGCAGAAAAAACACTTGAGTTCTGTAGAATTGTGCAGTCTGCCAAGTCTCTTTAAATATGCAACACTACATGCAACAGAGAATTGCTAGTAAAGCGTTTTTCTGTAAGAGCTATAGTTACACTGGCAAATTATTTCAGATGTACATGGCCTCTTCCTATCTCCAAGGAGTTTGCATATGAGCTGCAGCAAATCTTGCTGTTCAAAAGCTCACTCTTTCCTGCCTCTCATTCTGCAAAACCTGCAGAACCACCTGTAGATCAGCCACTGCAGTACAAAGCCCAGGATCTCAGCTGAGGTGAGCACTGGAGGTGATTGAGAGCTAAACCTGGAGCCGGGAGCTGGAGCTGCCAGGGAGCAACAATGCTCCCTCTGCAGGCATTTTCAGTTGGGATAATAACTGGGAATGGGAATGCCTTGAACTGCTACAGAAAGGTGTTGGAGTTGCTGTGTCACAACTCCTGTTGTGTGTAAGAGGGTGGGATAACCTTTTACCTTCTGACTGCTGGAAAAGAGGCAGCTGAAGTCATGTAGTGGACAATGGTTGTGCTGGTAGCAGCAATGCTGCCCGAGGGACCAAGGAGAATATTCGTGATATATGACTTGGAACAAGCCCTCTGCCCCTACCATCTTCCAAATTGTACAGGACTTGATTTGTCTTTCTGGGTTGGTATTTTCTGTTTTCTCCTTTACTTTGTATTTTCTGTAGTGCTCGCATCTATTTACATTGGAGGTGTTTATATGCAATCAAATGTGCTAGAGAAAGGCAGATGTCTTCAGTAACAGTACAGAAATAATAGACTCAGAGGTCTGATTTAGACATTGAGTCTTGTAGTTCTTCCTCTTAGAGGTGGAGCTGACAGCAATTCACAGAAGGAGATTAACTCTTTCTCCTCCTTTGTGCTCAGTGTTTCAGCTTATGACAAGAATACAGCAAAGTCCAAACAAACACACAGAGCTTTAACTCCTCTCAGAGTGTTCTTAAAGGCTCTTTGGGTGGTGATTGCATGACATTGGTGAAGTTATATTGCACAATTTATCTAGAACTTGTTAACACTTAGGATTCCAGGCATGTCAATATCTAATTTTGTTCTCTCCTCTAACAGATATTTGTATAAATTGCGAGATCTTCATTTAGATTGTGAGAATTACACGGAGGCAGCATATACCCTTCTACTCCATACGTGGCTCTTGAAGGTTAGGTTTTCTGGACTCTATATGTAAATGAGCTTTTGCAGTTTTTTAACTTATAACTTAAAAAGTAATTTTCTTAATCTCTGATTTACAGCATGTCAGTTAATTTCCATAGGAGTGTTCAAGTTTCTAGTTAAAAAGACTGCGGCAGATCATATGAAATTAACATTAATTTTTGAAGTTATGTTTTCAGTAGGGGATTAAAAGCCACATATTGATAAAACTAAATATTGTAGCAAAAGTAGTTTTACTTTATAGTAAGAAAGTTGTGTGCCAATTCTAAAGCCATTAAACTTCCATGTGGTTTTTGTTTTGCTAATTTTTTACTATTCAAAACATAACAGTGATGAAAATGAAATGTAGGGTATTTTCCAGCTGTCACAGGAGAACATCTGACTTGTTATTTTAAATATATGGACCACTCTGCCAAGTTATGTTTGCTTTCCTTTGTAGATGGTAATTATTTTTCACTAATGTTTGTTCTCGTTGTAACTGACTATCAATAGAAATGTTCAGTAAGATTTATTTCCATTTCAGGGGCCAAGTTCAAAATTTAAATATTCTTCAACAAAAATTTTAGATTTCTTTTAGAATTCCTTTTAATATAGAAGTTTGACTTTTCATAGTGCTAATTTTCTTAAATGTAATTTTAATATTTCTGATTGTCCAAAACCACATCAGTCAGGATGACATCACTGAAATAAAATGAACTAATTTTCTCAAATAAATTCTTATGTAAAATCTCTGGGTGGGGGCTGGAAGGAACAAAGGCTTTTTGAATGTCATGTCTATTCCTTGTTATCACATGAAATACAGCACTTGTTTGAAGAGATTATGAAAACTTTACCAGTGCCTTTCCCAGTTCAGGTTGGTTTTTTTTTGGAAGGGTAAAAATGGGAAAGAACACTTAGAAGAGCCAAAGGGATTGGATCTTAGGGGAAGGGGATACATGTGTAAAATGATGAACTCCAAAACCTTATGGTTTTTTCATGTGTTTTTATTCCCAGTGGTCAGATGAACAGTGTGCACCCCAAGTCATGTCAACAGAGTTCCAGTGTTCGCAGACCTATCGACACTTGAAAGAGAATTTGTATGAGAAGATCATAGAATACTTTGACAAAGGAAAGGTAGGTCTGTAGAATGAATATTCTCTGTGTGAAATTCTTATGTAGGTAATCCTCTTTGAAATGTGGGTCAAGTAACTTTTGTGTCCTGAAGGCTTTTTCACAGAGCATACCTGTTATATATGAACATATTCCTGCAATAACCATGTTCACAATGAAAGTGTGTCAGAAGGATCTCTATCAGGCAGTAATAAAATAAATAAAAACCACTGAATATACTTTCTTTCATAGGAAAAGAATATGGACTAAACAGGTTGTATTTCTAAACCATTCATTCATTCCCTCACCGAAAAACAGAGTTGAGAATTGACTTACTTGTTTCAGAGAGGTCTGAGAATTGTATCCCGAATTTAAAATCTTGTACGTTGATGTTCAGTACCTGGATTTAGTTCAGCTGTTTAAAAAAATCTGTTAATAGAATTACTTGTCAATGCAATGAGAGTAGAGCTTAGATTTTTGGAAATAAAGGACTAGAAAGCAGGGGGAAATTCTGCAGTGTTGGATAATGAATCTTATGACCCAATAAGGCCTTTAAGTCATTATATCTTGTTCAGCTGTAGCCGGAGTGTGAAGTAAGCAGGGAATTCATTACTGCTTTTTGCAAAATAAAGGCATAACTCTTTCACTAAAGTTCCTCCTGTAATTCAGAAAACAGAAAGTTTTTTGGAGTAGGAGAATCAGTGGTTTTTTAGTTGGCATCTAACTACAGAGTAGCAGTCCCCATCCACTGCACTGGGGTAATCACCCCCTCATGATTTGTGATCCACCCCGTGCTGCTCAGGTGCTCCTCAGGGACCTGGGAGGGGGTTTGCAGGCCTAGAAGGATGTGGCACCACTTAAAAAGGATCATAATGCCTGTTAGCACCAGTGTCCTTACAGAAGTAGGGAATTAGGCTCCGAAAACCCTTTTTGGATATCTTTTTCTAAATAAGACTGATAGAATTTGAGAACAGATTGCCCCAAGAAGGGGAGTTTCTATCTGCTTTAAGATGACTTTTGTGCTGTGTACAGTAAGTGTCTACAGCAGATGAGAAAAGCTGTCCAAGTCTTTCCAGTGCAGCTCTGCAATTCCTCACAGTAATTTTCAGAGGCAGCTATTGAGTTGTGTGGAAAGAAACCAGCTGCTACTGCGGGCAAGTGGCAATTTAAGCCTTGTAATTTTTTAGCTGACTAGGAGAGCTGCCATGTGCAAGGTTACCTATGATTATATCTGCTTCAGAACTGCTTGTGAAATGAAGTGTGTGTGTTTAAGGAGAAGCAGGTGTCAGTCCCCCTCACACACTGCTCCTGGGCTTGGGATATGTTCTGGATGTTATGCAACTTAGTGATCTACTCTTCTTTTTTAATGTCTCTGAAAGGTGATTTTTTATTATCTTATTGTAGGAATAAAGTAGGTTTACTTATTCCTTCCTATAATGGACAATAAAACACTTTTATGTTTTACATTAATCTGCTTTCCTAAAGTTTATGATTGCCTTGAGTCTACCATTCTAAATATGCAGTTAATAGATTACTGCAACTTAAAGACGTAATCAATAAAAGAGCAGTTAAACAGTGATGCATAGAAATCTTGTTTGTTGTTTCTGGATTTAGTTTTGGAATATGTGGTTACATTGCAGATGTGGGAAGAAGCCATATCTTTATGCAAAGAACTCGCAGAGCAATATGAAAAGGAAGTTTTTGACTATGAACTTCTAAGTCAAAATCTGGTAAGATTATATACAGGTATTCAGATCATTCCAGCCACAGAAATTTATATTTGAGTTACCAAATGACAGAGCTGCTTATGAAATTGTTGTCTATGGTTGATTTTTAATTAATTTGTCACAGTGTTGCTGTACTGTATAGTAAGAATCATACAGAACTCTGCATGGACATCTTATTGAGATATTTTGAATCTTCTGCAGATGAGATAAACATGTTCTTACTGAGCACTGTTTAAAGGCCATGTAGTAAAGAAATATAACAGATCTTTGAGGCCTTTGTAGTGCTTTAGGGTACAAAATGCATTTTTACCCTGAAAATTTTCTGTAAATTTTAGGAACTTGAATCTTGCCATATCTACAGAATTCTGTCCTAATTGAGGACTGGGGAAGTAATGCAACACAAGGAATTAGAACTGGGTCCAAAGGGTAGAAGGAAGATCAAATGTACCATCATTTGTTTTCATAAAAATTAAATCTAAATCTAAAAAGAATCCCCTTCCCCAGACACCTTCCTGTTTTCCCACCTCCAAGATTCCACACTACCATGATGTTTAACAAATGTTTAGGACTCACTCAAAAGATGTCCCTGAATCTTCAGCAAAGAAACCATGGGAATTAAAACGTGATGTGCTTGAACAGTGTTGTGTGTGAAGAAAGCTGCTTTTCCTTGTGATCCATTCTGCTGTTTTCATAAACTAAAAGATAAAGTCAAGATTTTTGCCCTTTTAAGTTGCAGTGTTACATGCCTCATGGGTTTAAATCAGGAAATAAAAATAATAAGCCTAAAGGACAATTAGTGTTTTATGGAAGCTCTTGACATGGTGTGTCCCCTTAGCATGATGCTAGGGCAAAATCTGAGCACATCAGAGAACACTTGAGGCAGAGTATTTTTCCAAATGTATTATTTCAGTGGTGTTATCAGTAAAGAATTTCAAGTGCCACGAATGACTTCAGTGGTTGCTTTTTTTTTCACAGTAGTAAATTAAAGGTAAACCTGATTCTGAGGTCAAATAATTGAAGCTGAAGCCATACACATTTGGCTATATATTATATTTGCATAGAAATGTAAACAATATTTAATGTACTACAGCAGTGAACTGTGCATGCTAGCTGGTTGCTGCTATAGCTTAGCAACTGGTAATTGATTGCTCTTGCATAGCCACTGATAGCTGTACTGGTACTACTGTAGAGGTTGAAAAATAAATGGGAAAAAACTCAAACAGGAGTAATTGCAGTTGATTTTTTTCTTTCAGATTCAACAAGCAAAGTTCTATGAAAACATCATGAAAATTCTGAGACCTAAACCAGACTATTTTGCTGTTGGGTATTATGGCCAAGGATTCCCCACATTTCTAAGGGTAAAAGCTGTTCAAGTTATTACTTTTTCATCTATTTTCATATAAGAGTACGCTACTTAAGTGAGTATTTGGAGGTATTTGCCATGGATTTAGTTTTACTTGGATGCAGGACTGCAGTTGGAATCTGAATTGTTACTTATAAGAATATATATAAAAAGTTTTCAGATACTTTTAAGTTGTTTCTTTTTCTTAGTTTGATTATGGAAACCAGAATATACATCAGGTAGGGAATGCAATATAAGAGTGCCAAATGCAGCAATAGGATGTAATTACATATGGGCAGCTCTTACAGTATATATTTCTTGATGAGTGCCCACAGACTTGATTGAAAAGTAGTAGAATATAATTAACCTACTTGTGTTCAAATTACATCCAAAATTCTTTTTGACATGAGGCTGGTATTTTTAGTGGACCTTGTCGTGGACTGACAAGAGTTTCAGATTGATATTGCCTCTCAGCTACAATTGTATATTATGAATTTAGAAACAGCCTATTTTTAAGACCAATGGACTCTATAGCCCAATATTGTCTCTTTATAAGTGGGAAATAGATAAGGAGGAATGGAAAAGTACAATAAGTAGCAGGTGTGCAGTGATATAGACCAAGTTGCTCTGAAAACATTGGAAAAAGTACTGACAAGATCTGCGAATGTTATACCAAAGCAAGCAAGCGCATTTTGTTTCTGTTATTATGGAATTATCCTGTTAAATAAAGGAAACTGAACCACAAATGAGTACATTTGGCATTAGGCTGTATTGTAAACGAGGATGTTTCATCATACCAAGAAGGAGCAGGCAGAGGAAACCTGTATATTGGTATTAGAAAGCTGTGAAACCTGGACTTAGAATGTATTTGAAAGCAAATCCTTTTACTTGACAGTCAAGAAGAAAAGGAATTTCAGCACTTTTCTTACTTCCCATTCTGATTTTGTTTTGCTCTACCTGAGCATCCAGTTTATCTTCGTTCTGGGTAACAGCCCAAAGCATGGTCTCTGGAGAGTCCAGCACCTGGTCAAAATAGCGTTTTCCTTATAGTTAATTCAGAAAACAGTAGCATTCATTCCAAAATCTGGAGATCCCATTGTGTCTTTGTACAAACCTGCATCTACAGCTTCTGCCTCAGCATCACACAGCCCAAGAAATCAGCTATTTATTCCTTGCAGAACAAAATATTCATCTACCGTGGGAAGGAATATGAGAGGAGAGAGGATTTCCAGGCACAGCTCATGAGCCAGTTTCCCAGTGCAGAGAAGATGAACACCACCTCGGCACCTGGAGAGGATGTGAAAAACTCTCCTGGTCAATGTATCCTTGAATATGTGGGAGATGACAGAATGAAGGCAGCTTGAGGAAACATCTGCAGCAAGAGTTTATCTGTGTGGAACAATCATTTCCTTAAAAGGGTGAAAGTTTACTAATATGGCAGCTCAGTTTGCAGTTTTATTTACACGCCCTGCGTGTCTTTTATGATTTGTTCCTGTGATGTTTTCTGCTGTCTACACATCTTTCAAATACCTCCAGGGATGATGACTCCCCCACTCTCCTGGGCAGCCTGTGCCAGTGCTTGGCAAACCTTTCTGTGAAGAAAATTCATTCCAGTTTATACATGGTTTATCTTTATTTTCTTCAAATAACAAAAGCAGCCAGAAATGCTTAAATTGGCTAAGTTTAAAGCAACAAATTGTCTATTACTTCACATTCCTTGTTGTTGAGTCTTGATGTTAAATTCGTTTCTTCCCTAAGCATTGTTCTGGCTAGCATTACATTTGGGAATCACCTATATTTCTTGGCAATATAAATATATATACCTTACATCACTCTCAGAAATTTCCTAGCAAAATTAACTCAAAAACATTGTTAACCACCTTTTAGAACGCCCCAAATTTTTCTTGATCAGAAGTACTCTAACAGTTGCTTGCAATCACTATGTTTTTCTTCGTGTTCTTCTATAAATCATTACTGGCAGAGGAGTCTTGAGATCACCTCATTCTATCAGACCTTTTTTTTCCACATGTTGATTTTCCTTTATTAATTTTCAAGGTAACATTTTAACACTTCACATGCTCTCTTTGGTCTGTTCTGGTGGAACCTGCTGGAGGAGAGAAGTGATACTGTTTTCACACTGTTGGGACTGAAGCAGAGAGTGTTTCAGACTTGTCTAAAATACTACACTAATCTTGACAGCCGGGCTCTCTTAAGTCTGTCTTGTGCCTTAACTAACTTTTATTTTTATCACATGCTTCAGTTCTTTCTTAAAGTAGAATTTGCTCATATCTATTTGCAACTAACAGGAAATTAACTACTTATGCACTTAAGAAAAAGCTGTGGAACCTAACCTGAGGGTATGAGTTTCAAATATACTGAAATATGTAAGAATAGTATATATTTAATAAAAAATACAATATTCAGATTTAAAAGTAACATTTCCATAGAAAAAGGAAATCTCAGGGAAAAGAGCTGCTCAGTTACAGATTTCAAAGATGAAATGCTAAACATTATGACATTATACAGGCCTAAAGCTAAATAGTGAAGCTGTTAACATCAGATGTTGTTGGTGTTATTTTTATAAGTTAGCTTGGCCTTGAAATTTAATGAATGATTCAGTGTGATAAATTCAGCTACAGATATTTAAGCTCAATAAATAATAAAAATATGCAGTTCAACATTAATGTATAGTCATTGGTTACTACTGGCACATTCTTCCTTTTCTGGCCAGGAAAGCTCCACAAATGAAACTGTGACCCCTCTACAGACTTTTTGACAAGAAATGTCTTTTTTTTTGTTTCCCCCACAGCCTACAGAACCTACTGACAGCTAATAACATGCCCTTAACTTTCATGATTTCAGATATCCAGTGTTTTACAGTGCAGCCTGTCCTGGAGGAGCAACCTAGATTCAAAAATAAGGCAGTACCTGATCAAATTATCAAGTAAGTGCATTTCTGTACTACAATAAATCTTGATCCAGATTCCTAAACTAACAACCATTATTTTGTGAAATCAGCCATTTGCCAATGAATCTTAGGGCTTTTATTGCCTTAGTTTACTGACTTATGTATTCACTAGGAATTGCACGAAAGCACATCTACTTATCTACCACTTAAGGTGATTACAGGCTGGGGAGGTGGACTCCATGCTTTGAGTTCATTCAACAGAACTGCTGAAGCAAGTGATGGAGAAGAGGGGTCTTAGAGGTGACTGGCAGTATGAGAGTAGTTGAGCTGAAGGCTTTTGCACAACAGACTCTTGTTATGGCTCCTTGCCAAGTGCCAAACACATAGTGCAAAATGGTTTCCATTGATAATACTGTTGAGATTTTCTAAAGGAATAAATTAAATAAATTGTCCAAAGTATTTTGAGAACAGACTGGCTAACATTTCCAAACTGCAAAATTAATGTAGAAGGTTGAACTTGCTCCTAATTAAGTGTTCTGACTACAGGTGTGAAAAGTAATGGCTCATCCTGATTATTGATGCCACAACTGCATGCACTACCTACTGGAATATTGGCTGACTTCAGGCTTGTGAGATTTATGACTCCAAATCCATCAGTATATGAGGGGATTATAATAAAGGAGAGAGATTTCTTACCAAGATCTGTAGTAACAGTATGGGGGGCAATGGTTTCATACTGCAAGAGGGTAGTTTTAGTTTGGGTATGAAGAGGAAATTCTTCAGTACGATGGTGGTGAGGCACTGGCGCAGGTTGCTCAGAGGAGTTGTGGATGCTCCATTATTGGAAGTGTTCAGGGCCAGTTTTGATGAGGCTTTGAGAATCCTGATCCAGCAGGAGGTGTCCCTGCCCGTGGCAGGAGAGTTGGAGATATGTAATCCTTAAAGGACCCTTCCAACTCACGATATATAAATTACAAACATGGTCGATAAAAGCTGTTGTTTCTCACTAACACTGCAACGAAAAAGTTTGTTGGTATTTGTTAGCTTGTAGCTTAAGGGCAGCAAAGAGTACAAGCACCATCCATTCAGGCAGGCCATATTTTCTCCCTGTCCTTGTCAGTGCCTGGTGAAAAGCACAAGGTATGATTGTTTCTCCTGAATTGAAACTGTTAAAACAGGCATTGTAAGCTAAAATTTCTCCATGTAAACTGAGGCACCTGCATTTTTAATGCAGGAGAGGTTGTGTGATGCCTCCGTGCTTAAACAAAAACTCTGACTGAATCCATTAACAACTTCTGTGTTATGACTTTGCAAAAAGAAACTGAAGATAGAAGGTTTCTTTTTATCAGCTGAGATGAGTTCATTTCTAACTGTTCTGCAGCTGGATTCAAACTAGGTGTCACCTTTGCCTGCAACCTTACCTATAAAACCTTTGCTGAAACTGCAGTTGATTCGGAGTGGAAAAACGAGATTCACCTCCCCACGTACATCAAAATAAAGAAGATACAAGCACAGATCTTGTTCTGCAAGATTCAAAAAGAAAAACAAAATAACACAACTGCAGTCCCAATTTCAACTTCTATTCATTTTAAAATCAGTACCTGAAAGATAGCTCATAAATCTGGTACGGTTTAAATGGTTCCAGTGTGGTTCCAGCTGCAAATTTTGAATTTGTGACAGTTTTACGTTCCACATAAAGTACGATCTCTTGTCATATGGGAGGCTTCATAATTCCATCTCAGCTTCAGAATTCAGCCAAACTGCTAATTTTGTCTGGTCTTAGACATTTGTTTTTATGAGTGTACTTTGTTGGGCATGTGATTGTTAGTTACGTTAGCTGATGACAATGCTTGATTCTATTAATGAACTTCAAAATATCAGCCCTTTCAGACCGAACTGTATAAAGCCTTCTGACTTGGTGTGACAGTATTTTTCTTTTCTTTATTGGTGAAGAAGATCCCAGTAGTGGATCAGAAATCATAGGGTCCTATCAACACACTAGAAGTTTGCTTAGCTCAAATACTTGCGGTCTTTCCATCTGTTTGTCTCTCTAGGCTTCCAAAACATCACTTGGTTTTACTGTAAAATATTTCTGAGATTTTTATTTTGCATTGCAAAATCAGCTTTTACTTAATATGGCTTTAAATTTAATTCATTTTTAAAATAAAAGCTAAAAACTAAAAGGAGAGATTTTTCTGTAAACAGCAAAATACTGAGCCTTTTTCTGTAGACAGCAAATACTGTGCAATCTCTGTTCTTTCAAATTAGCCAGTGCTAAAAACTGAGTTGTTCTGAGTTTAGCAGAAACACGTGCTCAGAGTGATTGAAAATGATTCATTAGGTAAACATAATAGATTTGTCTGCATTGATGTCCCCCTCTACCACTCTTTATAGATATTTTCTTATATATCACAATGAATTGTTATTAATGGCTTGAAATGTTTATTGAATAACTATTGTTCTGCTTTGTGAGCAGAATTGTTAGATACGATTAAATTGATTTGACATGCACTGTGGATGAAAAAAAGGTGTATCAGTCTGGGTGAATATATCTACTCTGTTCAGTGAGTTAGTTTTAGCCAAATATGCTGGTTTTCTGTGCTATTATAAAGCAGGCAAGCGATGGGCATGCCACAGGAAGGATGCAGGAAAGCAAAACTCTTTTCTCAGTGTTCTCTAGGTTTTGACATTAATCTGGGAGTTCTGTAATTTTTATACCTGGAAGTTGCAACCAGTCACAAGCTGAAGCTTAATACTCTTAAAATACTGTGTGTTGACTCTGATTTATAGATAATGTAGTTCCCTCCTGAGTTTGCAGTAAAGTGCTTTTTTCTGGAGCAGTAAATTTATTTTTAATTAAAAACTCAACTGACTCAAGAAGTAATATTTCACAGTGATAACAAGATCCATGAATTTATGCTTTCTCTATTTTACAAGATGTTTTTTACAATCTTTCAGTTTTTATAAGTCCAACAATGTGCACCGGTTCCACTATTCAAGACCAGTCAGAAAAGGATCTGTTGACCCTGAAAATGAGTTTGCTGTAAGTAAATGAATAACAGATTGATGGATGCAATTCTGGTAGCTGTGACTGAATTTTCATCCAGACCATTTCTCCATCATTAATTACTCATCACAGATACCCCGACTCCAGGATCTGGTTCAAAAAAATAATACAAGATTTCCCTATTTCTGCGCTCTGCAGATTTCCCTATTTGGGCTTATTTTGTGCTTATTTCCATTGCAAATAAACTTTATGTAGTTGAATATGTTTGACACATTTGCATTAAGCAATAACATTTTCTAGCACAGATTTTCATTATGAAACAAAATGACATGTAAATAAACATGAAATGACTTGCTTTTTATAGTTTACAGCACTGTTGTCAGCTGCCAGCTTGGCAATGAGAGGTGTGTGTTGTCTTCTTTCATCAGTTGAATGAAGTCTTGACAGACTAGAGAAATACCTATGTCATTTTTATTCCCATTCATAATTGTGTAATGCTGAGAAAGAGTCATCATTGTTCAAATATAATAAATCTTCAATACTACGATTTTTTTCAGTCTCATGCTTGAAAATGTCATTTCTGTGTTTTAATTTTACAGATGTCTGATAGTTTGTCAACAAAATCTTATTTTAAAAAAGTGTGATTTCAGTTATGTGCATGCTGATCAGTGGTGTCAACTGTTCCATGTCAGGAACTTCTTATTGTTAAATTAAATGCTTCAGATGCAAACTCTACCCTGGTGCCCCAGCTTGGCACCGATTTATGAAGACTCATGATGCACATTGACTTCCTTTGCAAACTGGAGAGTTTTGAAACCATTTATCAGTATACCTTGAAATGGACTTGCAAAAATTAAATCATTAATGTGTTTGTTGTTGATGACAATTGATAATATGCATTCTTAATTCAGACAGGCAGAAACTGGGAGAGTTAGAGTATGTCTTCATTATGCTCATTATTATGCTACTTAGTCCTGGCAGTTTAGATGCACTGTTATTGATAAAGTAAGGAGCAGCAGGGTAACTGAACAAGTGGCATTTTAAAATACCGACAGCTAATCTTGTTCAGAAGAGGAAAAAGAAAGGGGAAAAAAATGGTAAGGATGCTGGCAAGTTGTTATAGTGCTATTACTGCTTTTAATCGCAGAAATACGTTTCAAAAGTGAAGGGGTGAAATGTAATCTGGGGAGAGGGAACAGTAGGTCCTTTAGTCGCAATCATTCAATCTGTAATGGCAAAAAAAAATTAGGTACTAAAATATTCAAGGGTTATTTTCTTTTTCCACTGCTTTGTGCAGGTTTAGTGCCTGAAGATGACCTAATCTGAAATCAGAAAAATGATTTTTGCGAATTGCTCTGCTAGATTCATTTTGCACTCTCTTTTTAAGCAAAAATGTGCATGTGTTTTCCATCTGCATTCATTTCACTCTGACATTTCAGAAAGTAGAAAAGATTAAACTTTAAATCCTGAAGTATCTTTTTCTCCCTGCTATCTTTTTTTTAATAGTCTATGTGGATTGAGAGAACATCATTTGTTACAGCATACAAACTTCCTGGAATTCTACGGTGGTTTGAGGTTGTCTCAATGTCCCAGGTGTGTATAAACATGATAAGAATCCTTAATATAGATATGAATTGTCACGTACAAATTTCTTTGTGAATTTATCACACAGGGCTGTTGGCATTTACTTACTTTTATACATACAAAACTGTTACCACTTATGTTCTGTCTTTCTGCTGGGGGGATCAATATGCATTGCATATGATTTATAACTTCAAAAACAAGTCCTAAGAGAATGAAATAAATCTGTTTAAGTTTGCTGAATAGTAAAAATTTTGCTCATGTAGAAACCCAAAAAGACAGTTTGATCTCTTTATAAACCTTAGAAGTCTTTTGTTTCGTTATAGACTACGATTAGTCCTTTAGAGAATGCTATTGAGACCATGTCCACAACAAATGAAAAAATTTTGATGATGATTAACCAATACCAGAGTGATGAGAACCTTCCTATTAATCCACTTTCTCTGCTCCTGAACGGAATTGTTGATCCAGCTGTTATGGGTGGCTTTGCTAAATACGAGAAGGTAAGAGCTTTTAAGTCAATGCAAGGAACATATTCAGATATATTATTTTATGATCTTCCTACGTCCCTCGTTCAAAGTGGCAGTGGAATGTGGGCTGGCAATACGAAAGCCATAACTCCAATGATTAAGAGATCCTCATATCCTGGTCACATCTGTCTTTTAAAGCAGAAAAGAGCAAGCTAAAGTAACAGAAGCTCAGTACTAATTGCAGTTATGAGATGAGATGCCCCTTTTGCAATGAAATAGGCTGTCATGCACCAAAAGGGTAAGTGAACAAGTTGATCCTACAGGACTCAGGACCTTTGTCAAACTAGTATAGTCCTCTCAGATGTACCTGGAATATTTGGGTATGGGTTACCAATTAAACCATCAGGTTTTCTCAGCAACTGCAGCCATTCTGCATAGCAGATCTTGTTGTTAAGAAATGGGAATACAAATGAAACCTGAAAATATGTCCCCAGGGCTACCTTGTGAAAGCATGTGTGGGAGAAGGCAACAACGTTAAAAACTCATATAAATTTAAATTTTAAATTATTAATTATTCACATTTGGAGGAAGAGGAATGTGGAGTGGCCCCACAGCTGTAAAGCTCTGCTATTTTTGTCTGCCATTTCCTGATGAAAAGCATGTGGCATGCTCAGTAGGCTCAGCCTGTCAGGTAGACTCAGATAGTGCTGAGAATATGCCCTATATATATATGTACATTTGTACACAGATAAATTATGCATGGAAAGCATGACATGTATTTGAGAAGTATGATTTATGCTGTGTTACTCCTGAAGTATCATTTGTATAGATGTTTGACAGTCAAGGACAGATGGCCACCTTCTTCTTTTGTACCTGAGGGAATAAAAATCTTTGGGCAGCAACAGGCAGTGTGCATGCAATATCTGGCTCTGCTTATCTATGAAAGAGTTCAATTCCTTTATTTGATCACACTGGCTGATGTCAGTAATTAGAGTACTTTGATAAATGATCCTTTTATTCATGTACATACTGATACTCCAAATTTGTGACTTTTTAGTTTCAGTGCAAGCTTAAAAAAAATCAAAAAGAAAGCAAATAATAATTTTGTTCATAGTGAGAGTCTCAAGACATTCTGGATAAAGACTGAATGTCATTAAACAAAAAAGAGCTCCTTAGTTTTCAACTGATACAACAAAGAATTATTACTTGGAGCATCTGGTTAAGGAACATATGTGTGTCTCTTACTTGATAACTGATATTATGGTCACCACCAGCTGATGTCTTTTCCTGTTGAAATGGAGTGAATTATTTTTTTTGTCTAAGGCTTTCTTTACAGAAGAATATATCCGAGACCATCCAGAGGATCAAGAAAAGCTGAATAGACTGAAAGATCTAATTGCTTGGCAGGTAACTTCTTACTGACAGTAGTCATTTGAGGCTTCATCAGCTATTCCCTTTTTTCTGTTCCTTTCTAACAGCAGAACATAGCATTTAGATGATTGTGTCATCTTTGAACACGGACTCATATTAAAATATTCTCTCAAACTGTTCTAAACCTTCTGTTTCAGAGAATGTATAGCTGTGAAAGGACTGTTTATTATCTTATTTGGATAATAATTGTTTCTCTTAAGTAGGAAGGACTTCAACTCCTTCCACTTGACTGTGCCTAAGAGGAAGCATGTATTCTGTTGTTAACCCACTAAGATCTCTGACAGAACAGCATAGCGGTAATTCCTTACCCTGAGATGTGGCAAGTGATTGAGAAAACCTTGCTGGGGATCAAAATGATCCTGTCCTTCAGGATTTTTAAAATCCATGCCTGGACTGAAGAAATGTCTTAATTGAAAAGCTTAATTACAAGATTTTTTTCTTGGGATGTGGGGAGTACAAAGAAAGTTTTCAGAGTAATGATTGAGGAAGTAAGGTTGAGCAGAAAGGAAGAGGTCACCTTCAGTAACCAGGCATTAACAAATTCAGCTGCTGCAGCAGTTGTTGAAATGATCATATGATTAAGCCCCCAGTAAGCTCCATTTGAAAGAGAAGAGTTTGAAGCCTGGAATCCACTTGGGTATTTTTTCATCCCTTTATCATCTTGTAAATTATGGCAGGACCTTCATAAGCAAGTGGACCAGGAGTCCAAGAATTTTTCAAACTATCGCAAGGTATGTTTAACTTCAGAAGAGATTAACATCAAAATACATAGAAAAGGGGAAATAGCACTATAAGGCAGCCAACATTCTTCAAAAAATTACTGAGCAAGCTGATTTTTCAGAAGCCCTTTCCATCTTGTAGTTCCTGGTAAAAGCTGATATCGAAGCTGATATCCTATAGATATCATTGATATATGTTGTATGTCAGTATCTGTCTACCAGTCACAGTAAAGGTTTTGCAGCTGTCTTAGCAGATGCTGTGATTGAAGTTACAGGGATTGTCAGACCCAGTTTAATAGCCTCACTTTTTTCTTCTTCTTTTTTTTTCTTCCACCTCTTCAAGATACCTTTCCTTGGGGCTGGAATTAAAATTCATGAAAGAAGAGTTTCTGATAATCTTCGTCCTTTCCATGACCGTATGGAAGAATGTTTCAAGCATTTAAAAGTTAAAGTGGAAAAACAATATGGAGCCAGAGAATTGGTATTGCTCTCCTTTTAACCTCTCCTGGACTTTCTCTTTACTTAATGCACATCTTAATCTTCCAAACAAAAACACATACTAAATTACCCTTGCTTGTGGATTTTCTTGTGATCTGAAGGTAGCAAGACCTGGGTTTTATTATCAGAGAGTTGATTCAATTCTCTGACCTATCAATTATTCTTCATTCAAGTTTTGGAGTACTTTATTATTTTTATTAAAATTGCAATACTTTTCTGCCTTATTAAGGACATAAAAGCAAATTCTTGTGTTTCCCCTCTTTGTAGTTTTTCTTGGTGGTTTAGAGCTTTCATCTGCAATTGATCTCTTCCTGTGCTAGCCACTTCCAGCTGTGTTGTAAAGTAAAACCTATCATGTGTATAATACTATAAATACTAGTTGATACCAAACTGAAATATATAGGAGTTGAAGGACAACTTCTAAACAAAAACTCTCCAGACAGTTCTTGAATAGAATAGTCTATTTGAGCTTTTGTAGACTAGCAAGAGTTATATTGCATGGTTTTGGGGATTAAACACCAGTTGCTCTGGATATTATTTTGTTGTTGCTGTTATCACAGATATTTTTATATAAGGATTTATATCTTCTATTATAGGGAAAAAAAAACAAGTTTCTAACCTAAATTTTGGATATTGTGCTGTGTTACACACCTGTATGGTGAAAATTTTACATTTTTATCTCAGTATAGTTTTCCTATGACACAATGCTTGCAATAATAGAGATTGTAATCCACGATCAGCAGTCTTTCCTAATGCTTGAAACCTTCAGCAATCTTACAGATCAGCACTTAAAAACCACAACATATTTAAAATTTTTGCAAGAACAGTGAATTACACTCCTGCCATTTTACCATGTCTGGCTCTCTCTGAAGGAACTATTGTGTCTTATCACAAGATTCTGGCCGTTCAGAGGATGAACAGAATGTAAACTCATTGCATGGAAACTCTGCAAAACACTTAAAAATAATTCTCAAAACTATAAAAGTTTCCAAGTCTTCTGCTACACATCAGAGTCTTAGTGAGAGATGACACCAGGTGTTTGGTAGTGTGGCACATGAAATTACACATACATTTTTAATATTTTCTGAATAATCAGAATTCCTGTGCTTTAACATGATTTTTGTTTTAAGTTGCCCATATCCTGTTTATAGGAGAGAAATTGATGTAAGTTGGAGAAGTACTTTATGGTATGCATGCACTGGGAAATATTCAAAAACCAGTCACGATGCTGCAATGTGCTAGCTGGGAGAGGCATGCTCAGCAGCAAAAGAGAGAAGAGCTGATGCACTCGACAGCTTTACATCCCAGAAGTCATCTCTGAAGAAAGAAAACAGTTCTAGCATTAGTCAAAAAACGTGATCCTTGTCCCTACTGTATTATCAAAAGTAACAGGAAAGCATCTTGGAAATAAGTCAGATTGTTTCACTTAACTTTGCACCATGTTGCAACACCCAAATAACCATCAGCATTAAGCTGAATATTTCCATTATGGGAGCATACGTGGCTTTGTGCAGTATGGATACATTATGAGCTGGAATTCTCTTGTTCTTCCTGTCTGGCTATTAGGGAAATATTAATATTGTCCAACATTGCAAACTTGTAATTAAAAAAAAGGCTATATTAATGTATAGAGATGTTAGAGCCTGTTGTGTTGAAGGTGCAGCATGATTAATGTCTTAGAGCAAGGACTAACTAAATCTTTCTGCCTAAGCAAGTGCTTCAGTGGTGTGACCAAGGTCTGTTGAAGATAAGGTCATTAGACACTGTTTCTTTAATTTGTTTTGCAAACACAATTATGCCAATTGTAGTTTACTTAGCTACTCACTGTGTCATTGAGTTTGAGAGGTGTTGGTGTAAGAGTGTATCCAGAGAGAAGAAACAATCACAGTAATTAATGGTAGCAAATTACTTCTTTCATGCTAGATGTTAAAAGGCCTGCACTATCTTTAAGACCTAGTAAAAAGGGTTGAAATGAAGTTCACACAAAGTTGTTTGATAGAATCTTTGTCTCATTTCCATCCTGTAGCCAGATTTTGATGACAAGAGAATAGGACGACCAAGATCGATGCTGAGATCCTATCGTCAGTTGTCAGTTATCTCACTGAGTTCCATGAATTCAGACTGCAGTACTCCGAACAAAATTGCTTCAGAAAGGTTGGTTATGAATATAATAATTTTCTTTCAGTCCTCCTGTTATTTAACCATTTTTATTGGAAGACACTGAAAGATTTTTGAGATTAGCATGCTAATGCTAGTTTGTTTTTTAGGAAGAGCAAGGGTCAACAAATTCAGCATATTATTTGCTTTATCATTTCTTGTTGTGAATAAAGCTCAGCCCTATGTTCAATGGGCTAATTACATCAGCAGAGAAGGGAGGAAAGTCAGCACCAATTTCATTTTGTTTCAAATGAAAAATAGCCTAACTTTTCAACAGAAAAAATAAAGGAAGAGAAGAAGGGAGCTCTTTTTTTTGATCACTATGTATGTGCATTGTTGTCCAGTATGGTGAAGTAAGTAAGCAGGATGCATTTAAGGCAGGAGAATAAATAATAATACTCTATCCCACTCTTTTGAACAACCATAATAGTGTGTCTTTCTTTCAGCACCATCATCACCATGCACAATCTTGCCAATTGAGCTCCAACTCAGTTTAGGGGTTCTTAAGCTAATGCACAAATCTTGAAAAAAGGGATTTGCAATCATGTTAATATTTTACAGTCTTTGTAATATTTTAAGATGATGTCATACCTCCTGAAGGTATCTTATTTGTATCTAGAGCTGCAAGCTGAAGCACATCATCTACTTTTGCAAGGCGGTAGAGGAAGTCCAAGGAAAGGATGACCTGCATTTATATTTCTTGGGGAAATGACATCTGAATACCAGTGGCCTTTAAAATCTCACTCAGCAGCTTGTACTTTCTTTTACTCCTGCAGCTTTGATCTGGATGTGGTGCTACCAAAGCCAGTAAAAGCAGAATCAGAAGAGACTGCTCTGCAAATTAATCCTCACCCTGAAGTAAAGATGAGAAAGTCCAAAAAAAGAACAAAAAGAAGCAGTGTGGTGTTTGCTGATGAGAAGACAGCACCTGATATTTCCATCCCTGACATGAAATGTGTATGTTACTAATTTAGAATAGTATTTTATAATCCAAAATGTAATCTTTGCATAGGAGAAGAAAAATATACGACACAACTCTAGGGAAATATGCAGGATGTAGATGATCTGTCCTGCCATGAATGAAACCTGAAAGATGCTGAGGAGGAAACAAATCAATGGAAACATCAGAACGTTTTGTACTTGCTAATGATGCCAGATCACATAGCCCTGAAGCTGCAAGATCTGAAGCCTGGTTAGCTTAAAAGGGAGTGCTGCACTGGGAGGGTTAAGCTTGCTTTCCCGTGGAGAGGCAATTGACTGTGCTGACATTTCATGGCAGCTCCTTGCAGTCAGGGCTATTTCAAAAGTGATGAGCCCTGTAGGTTCTGTGCCTTGTTATGGAACATGCAGCTGTTAGGAAATTGCAAGGTTGCAAACAGTGTTCCTTAAATGGTGCCAGAGTGAAGTTTGGAAGCACTGGCATCTCTCGCTCCATAGATCATCCGAGTGCTCTCCTTGCACTGCTAGATAGTTAAAATGACTTCTATAACTTACATCATCCTGGGGTGGGCGTTTTTGGTAGTTTAATTCTCAGGAGACTTTCTGCTTTTAGTAGAAAAAAGTCTGAAAGATGTCCTTTAGATACCAGCCCTATCTAAATCAAAATGTCAGGTAATAAGAGATGGTTGAATTACATCAAGGGACCTTAAGTCATTTGAGCAAAAATTTTTGGAGGAGTCATCAAAGGCAAAGGAAATTTAACAGAAAGCTGACATTCTTTTGGGAAACAAGGAAAAACTTATGAAGGATTATGGTTGTCCTACCTGAGTGTCCTTATAGAAGAGAGATATAAAGCCATGCTCTGAGAAGCATTAATACACAAAGCCAACCAACACCTTCATCTTTTGATTAGGTTAGATAATACATAACCCCTAACTGTGGGAATCTCACTATTTATTGAATTATGGGGTTTTATTTTGCTTCAGAAAAATAGTGACAAACCTTGCAGCAGCTGAGCTGGCTGTGTTAGTGCAATAGGAAAAACTGTTATCAGAACTTCATTTTACTTTGCAGCTGACAGAGCTGGCTCATGGTCTTATTCCAAAGATATGGCAGGGGTACCGCTAAGGTTCTAGATTACAGAATTTCCTCTAATGAGATTTTTTATGAGTCATATTTTTTCTATATGGCAATAGAAATATTTTTATAACTATAAAACACCTGCAAAGCCATTACATGTTTTTACCTGGTGTATAATATTACATGCTATTTGTATTGTTTACTCACCCCATAAAGAACTGAGCTTAAGCATGATAGTTTGTTTACTGACTATTTTCCTTTATACTTTTCACAAAATATTATTTTGCTTAGATCTTTTTTGCCCATATCTCGGTTCATCATTAATGGCATTATTTTTTTTTATCAAACAGCTGTCAAGGAAATATGAGTTCATGAGTGACACCAACCTCTCAGAACATGTAGTGGCACCTCAGAAAACATCTGTCCTCAAGCAGATGAGCTCTGTTAGTCGTTCTATGCCAACTATCCCAGGTGAGCTGCTTACAGTAAGAGAAGAGCTCTGCACTTCTTTATTGCTTGTCACAGTAAAAGGTTTGCTGAAAGCAGAGCAGGCAGCTCTCTCCTTGTGGCTTTGTGCCTCTGAGACAAAGATTACAATTTGTGTATTGTCCTTTTGAGGGGCTGCTACTACTGCTTGATCACACTGTGCTGCCCAGTGCTAACATGCACATTCTGAATGTGCTGCATCTGGAGCTCTGAATTTTGCTTCCTTGTATAGCGTGGGTATTCCCCCTGCCTTGATAGATGTAAGATTTATTCCTCATCCTTGCTTTGTGGGGTCTCACTTGCAGAAGGAAGCGCTTCTGCCGCCTGCCCTCACAGCTGAGGGCACTGTTTGAAATAGGAAGAAATGCTCTGTGCTGTGCTTTGGCAGATGAATATCCCCAAAGGTCGCCCCGTGGCAGGGTTTCACTTCTGCTTTTGATACTGGAGGGGAATCTCATAAGCCTTCCACACAGCAAGATGAAGGGGAAACAAGAGAAAGTGTGTGCCAGAAAGCCTGACAGTTGCCTGACAGAGAAAGGGAAAGAGTAACTGAAGGTGGAACTTGCTTCTTAGGCCAGGGTGTATAGAGAAAATGTGCCCTATTTCAGTGTCCTATACCCCCTACTTCTACAGCACATCCTGCTTCTTAGCTTGCACTTCATCTCTTCCTCTCATTGTCCTTCTCTTTCCAGATAACAGACATTTAGCACACACAACTGATTGTCATGGCCCAATTCCTTTTTTATGCATTTATCTATTTATTTTTTTCTTATTTTCTTGGTTCATTTTTTCCACTATTCATTTTCAACTTAATGAAGTTTGGTTCTTCCCCATTAACAAATGAGGAAATTTTTACTTATTTTTATGTTCCAAGGATATAATTAGATAAAAAATGCATAATTTATTGCTAGTGTTTGCAGTAGTTCATTATTTTTAACTCTGCTTTATCTTATGCTGACTCTTCTTTTTTGGCTTTGTTTTGTGCAACCACTGTGTTTCTATTCTAAGGACTGACTCTGTCTGTCAGCCTTGCAACACCTGATGAAACAATTGCATCGCACAGGTTGAGTCAGCCAGTGTTTCCTTCCAGCTCCGATGGTGACAAGAAAACCTTCAAAAAAAAGAAAGTGAACCAGTTATTTAAAACGATGGTAAGTTCTCTGGGTAGATGGGGGGAAGTGTTATCTCTTTATATGCTCTGAAATGCAAGTCATTTTGTAGTTCTGTAGGATCATAAGTCAAACTCTTTTTTTTTCTTCTCTCATCAGAGAGAGGAGTGGAAACTCTGTAGGGAAGCAAAACTGTGCCTCTGGCTGTGCTGTCTGGATGTACAGCTTTGGGGGTGTCTGGCAGGCTCGGCTGTGCAGTTCTGCACCGGTACCACAAGAGGTCTCGTCTGACCGACTGATTGCCTCGCATTTGCTTTATAGAATATATTTTTAGCAAAAGAACAAAACAGTTATTTCTTGTTTGGTTTAATTACACGGGGCAGTTAGCAGTAGCGTCAGAGGAAGGTAAGCACAGCGCACATGGTGACACAGCGACAGTTCCTGATGTCAGAGACGCTCAAAAGGAGACATTGCCTTATGCTCGAGTAATTAATGTTGCTTAAAACAGCTGGCCTTCCTTTAAAGTAGTAAATATTTCATTGATTTCTGTGGAAACTTCATAAAAATAAAACAATTGAATGTAACGTAGTGTTTGAAAGCAAAAAAAAAACCCGTATATTCAGTGCAGATAAAAATATTCAAATTTTTGAAAGTTTTCTTAATTTTTCAGGTGACATTTAATGAAGGTGATGGCAGCAACTGATATGCAGAGTGCATAAGCATTCTGAGACATTTGTAGTACTGTACATATCAGCTCTTTGCTGATCTTTCAAAGCAAATGTTGATTTTTTTTGATATTTTATGGTGAATAGGTTTCATTTTCACCCCTTAGTTCTGCTGTCTTTTAAAAAATGTAGGTAGTGCCTGCAGGGAGCGTAGAGCAACATTTAGGAAAATCTGGTTTTAGGTGTGCTCGTAATCATTTCTTGTGATCGTAACAAGAATAACCTATTAATTTAAAGTCTGTAGTGTTTCACTTACATTCAGTTTTTCATAAGTTCTTCTACCCAGGAGTAACTGTTTTTCAGCATGATCTCATCCACTCACATTTAAATCAAAGTAGTGTATAGAATAATAAGAACAAAATATCTGTTTTACAAGTCTGAAAAAGATCTGAATAAAGCTAAAAATCCATGGGTATAGTGCGTCACAGAATGACTGGAGTCATGAGGACAGGTTTAAATACAGGTTTATGGTTTTGCAGGACAGAGAAAATAATTCAAAATATCCAGAATTTGGTCTGTGATTTTTCTTTCTTCTGTAGCCACCGCTTTAGGACACAGCCTAGTAATTAATATACATTCATAATAACCAAATCCAACACATGAGTCATTTTAACATGTGTTATTTTGGGTTTTTGCAGCGCATTTCCAAAGTCCTAGAAGATGGAAAGCAGTCTGTGGAGCACCATTTCAAATCTTCATCTACAGATCTGTAGTTCATCCTATTACAAGACCACTTCTCAACCGAAAATAATTTTATTTACATATATATGCTACTTGGGACAACTGTCTACTCAAAAAAAAGGCACTGATTACACAGATGGCTAACAGAGAGTATGAACAACGGCGTTCATGGGCTCTGATAAGTTACTTGTGATAGAGATATAGGGATAATGTCCAAAGAAAACCCTACAGGCTGTGCCCACCAGGATACGGAACGAGAGTGTCGGAGGCTCTGGTTACACACCTCAAGGAGCATTGAGTGTTTCCTGGTGACAAAACTTCTTAAAGAAGTCTTAAAAGCCCACCTGCAATGCTTACTCTATAATGGAAATCAGATCCTGTTCTTTTCAAAGAGCATAGGAGTTACTGTTCTGTGTAGCTTGCATAGACACACCCCAGCTATCTCTAATGGATTGCTGGCAGCTCAGCACAGAACAGCTACTCACCATTTACTCTGTGGCTGTAGCTGGATTTACAGTCCTCAGGTCCCTGAGCTGCTCTCAGCACTCTGCTCTGTATCCTCATTTCGTGCCTGTCACACCACATGCCTGAGTTATTTTCTGAACAGAGGCTATTCTGTTGAAAAGATGGGCAAAAGTTCATTTACACGTATACAAATTGGTATTACATCCAGCAGTATGACAAACAAAAGATGCATTTTCTGCTGTTCATCAATAAAATGTTTAAAATTTATTTTTTTTGCCTTGAACCTTTTTCCCTGAAAACTCTGGATATCATTGTATGTTAGGTAATAGTTTCTTACTGACAGCAAATGGAATTCTACAAGTGCAGGTTGTCTTCTTGCTAAATTGATCTTCTGTGTCTGTGACTCATGAGGTAGAGTTGGAAGATAATGCCTTATTGGCATGAAGCTGGACAGTGCTGCTGGTCAGCATCTCAGGGGTTTTCTATAACATGACAGCTCTTTCTGAAGGCAAGTACATTATCCAAATATACAGGTTTCTAAAAGGCAAACAATTGATTTCCTTCACTCATGCCTTTGTTTCAGACACCTACATCGGTTTGTATTCATTAATTAAATATATCACTGTGTAGAGCGTTGTGGGTGGGAGGGACTGGCCTTGTTTTCATTTACATGGGTATGGGAAAGACAAAGAGGTTAAAATTGTTCCTTGCCGGGCGGTTGAATCAGTGGGAAGACATCTACAGTTTGTTCTAAGCGTAAGTATTTCTATAAACACTTTTATGTTCAGCATCAATAGTTTATTTAATGAATTTAAGTCTTTGCAAGTTGTCAGTGTGAGGCTGTCTTCTACAGAAATGATTAGCAATTGTTTTCTGTGAGAAGTTTGAGACACCATTGGAACCAACCCTGCGCCAAGAAATACTTCTCACTGGATTAACCATAGACAGCAACAGAAACTGGGCCCAGTTTTAACACTAACTACAGAGTTTGTTGGCATGGATACTGCTTTTTGTTTCATTTGCTTTGGACAGCAGCTTGAGATTGCTTCTAAGGAAGCACTGAGGAAGAACAAGGCTTTCCTAGAAACAGTCCTCATTTTGGTAGAGTCATGAGTGGGAGAAAGCAAAAGGGGAGCAGGGGGGGTGTTGTACATCTTGCTAACCTGGGGGAGGAAGAGTACCCAAGTTATCTTTCAATATTCTTTGCAGATGCATTGAAGAAATATTGATATCACAAAATATAAAACATTTTAAAAGAAAAGGCTTGGTTCCACTGGGAACAAGAAAGAAAAATGATTTGGCAACTGTTTAATCTTTGTAAAGATACCTGTTAAAGATTACCTTTTGTTTATTGTATCTTGCAGCTATGTTTAATTGTGAGAGTGGAATAAAAGAGTTTCAGCTCAAGCTATTATTATGGTTAAAGCATTGTGATTCAAAATGAAAAAGTATAAAGTAGGGAAGGAAGTACTCAGAAATGAATACCAGGAAGACAGGAGCACTATATCCAAACTAAATTTGCTGTTGAATAATTCAGCAAATGATGGCTGGCAAGTCACATATAAACCCATGCCAAAGTCATAGTGAGATTTTACATTGATTGCATTAATGAGCATAAATTTCTGATTTGGGCTAAGATAAATCCACAAGTATTTTATTGAATTTAAACTACAGGTCTGAATCAAGGCTGCTCACTTCAGTCACAATATTGCAGCAACTGTATCATGTCTGGCTGATTCTCAAAGGCTTTTTATTTCAACCTAAGTAAAAGCAGTGAAAGCATCTTTGAAATAATGGCATAACATCAATCACTAAAAGCTACTCAAGCTCCCAGATAGGTCTGGTCGACCCTGATCTTGGGATGAGGGCACTTTTAAACAAGAAAAGCTGTTAAACGTGTTTTTAAAATAGCAAAGGAGGACAGAAGAAGGTGGTTTTGTTTGTTGTTAAATCTGTTTGGTTTTTTTTAATTCAGCTGAGGTCCAGGATTTGTTTTTAAAGTCATCGAATTGCATAAATCTTTACAGTAACTCGCTCTTCCATTTTGAAGGATTGTAGCTTAACTATCATTGTAAGATCAAAATAGTCTTTCTTGTTGCAACTTCAGTGCAATGCTATTTAACAGATGAAACTTTATCTCAGATACTGTTTCCATATATGCCAACCTCAATGGGAATTATCTAGACCCAGGAGACTCTTGAAAACAAAATAGCTCTCCAGAGTATAGGAAAATAAAACTAATAACCTCGCCAAACACAGGATCTGTCTCATATAGAAATCGAGAGAATTCAGCCAATTTGAAGAGAAATTGTCTTGTGTCATCCCTTTCTTTAAACTATTTCTGGTGAGGGAGGAAAATAGACAGTTTAAGGATCCTTTCCCTCATTAATTTTTAGAGGTGGCCCATCTTGTTACATAAATCTTTCTTTCTGAGGAATATGGAAGCTTCCATGAAAAAAGGTTGGAGCCATCTCCTATCTTGGATGCCTCGGAGTAGTCACTAGAATTATAGTATTTACTTATTTCCTTTGCAGAACTGAGTTCCTACTTGCTCTGAGGCATTCAAGGTCCTTTTGAGTGGGAGCACTGAGCGACATTCCAGGGGCTGCCCTCAGCTATAAGAACTTCAGCATTAGCAATATTTACTGCTGTGGGGTGAGGAGAGTAGTTGTTCTTTATTGACTCAGCCTGTAATTTTCAGTTCTGATTTGCTATCATGATGCAGTGTGTGCTAAAGATTAACACTGTAAACGAATAATTGCTCTGCAAACAAACCTCCGGTGGGCCTTGGGTTTCATAAGCTTTAAAATGTTAGATAAATTTAGTCATGGTTTTAAAGCGAGGACAGTTTGATCTGATTGATTTTTTTGATAGAACTATCTCTTTTCCATGTAGTTTTTTGTCTTCCAGGATAGCAGAAATATCTAGTGAGCCACGAGTGATCTTTCATATGGCTGACCCTAGAATTAGACACCGCACGGAGCGTCTGTGCTGTAAGATCTATGTTTTCTCCGTTAATGACTTTTCCATGAGTATTACTGGGTGCTGCTGCTCTGTGTGCTCCTTTATGCATGTGAGTTTTCAGCCTGCCTTTACTAACAGGTTAATGTGAGAGGCATGGACGGTCTCTCATTCACAGATTACACTTCACAGGCCTTCCCAGTAACGTGGTTAGGTGGCTGTCGGTGGTGGTTCAATGGGGTTAAGAGGGGATTGATTCCAAAGGGACAGGAAGGGTGGTGGGAATCAGAAAACCATCATTTAGGGTATCTGGGCCCTGAGTTGGCAGGCTGGCAGCCAAAAAAGAGAGATTTATCTAGGTGTAGTAGTAGGAATTTTGCACTTTTGTTGTAACTAGAAAACATCTAAAAAATTCCATGTGTGACAGATATTTTGAGGGAAGATTTTCCTGACAATTGTTTGCTTATAGGTTTTTATATGTAAGAAAGCAGCCCTGGATAGAGTTGCCTCAGATGCACTTCTTTTAGCCAGGAATACTGTATCTTATCATACAATAAAGCATGTTATGGTTGGATACCTGTATTCTATGAATATGGAGGAGTGTGAAGTCTTCACTACATTGACTTCAGTTGCTTTGACACACTCAATGGTACTAATGCACAATGCTCGAACTTGTAGAGTCTCTCTTAACAACTGCATTTATACTTCTTTCACAAGATGAGAACAGTACTATTGGAGATCAGCACTGGAAAACAAAAATGCAAAGGAACCAAGCTGAAAAGAAAGGCAGAAGTCCCAATTTACCAGAATGTCTGTGCAGGATTTCAAATCAAAGGATTCTAATAAGAAAAATAGTTAAAAATGTTTAGAATACACCACTGGTTATTTGAACAGATCCAAGAATTACAGATCTAAATCTATGTAACGTTGCTAAAGGATGGTAATCACACTAGTATAAAAACTTACTGATAACTAAGTTATCTTTTGGACAGATCCGGACTAAATCGGTGTCTTTCAAACGCTGTCACTAGGAGGAGTTAGGGAGTCACAATACTTTGCCCATGTAATAGACCTCAAACCGCTCATCCGTGCACCCAGATACCTGGAAAACCAAAGTGGAGCAACGGGAAGTGCAAGGATTATTAACACTGTAAATCATCCTATTCACAAGTTGGATGATCGTAGTTTACTGCAGTTAAACCCTGGTTCCATTAAAACAACCTTAGGTTTATCTATGACTGGGTGTGTTCATGGAGTAGTTCAGTGCACTTTCTTGTACCAATTCACTAAGCAGTTTTAGTTGCTAATTAATTTTCCCCAACAGTTTGCGTTGTGTAAGAACCAAGGGGTGTAGAACGCTGTGAGCAAAACATTAAAAAGATAAGGAAGTTGTTTTCTAAAGAATTCTTGGTTCTAAAATGTCTCTTCAATGAGATCTCCATTTAAATTGTAGAGTGGAAGAGCTGATTTATCCATATAATCCAAGCAAATACCTTGATGCCTAAATCTGACTGAAACAGAAGTATTTGCATGTTGCTGTTATTCTATTTGTATGAATCTGGTTGTGCATCTCATTGAAATGCATGAGAAGTTAAACTTTGCAGGGTTTTGGAAAGGTGTACAGATTAATTTCCTTGGCAAACACAATAGGTGTTCGTACACCACCTCATTTGATTTTAGCACTGCTTATTTCTAGTATAAACAAACATTTAGTGGTGAACATAGAACAGGTTGCTAATCTGAGACAGGCAAGCGGTTCGCAGCTGCTTGGAGGCTGGCAGCAGCAGTCAAAGTAGGATTGATTGAAGTATCTATATTTGTGCTGGTTTTCCATAATTAAGAGACACCTCAGATTCTAACATGAGAGTCATCTGTTGCAGAGCCTCTCCATGTCTGGTTTAGACTTGAGCCATCCCTCCGTTGCAGGGCTGAGCAACTCTGTGTGTCTAAATGCAGCAGATCCCACGGGAGCCATAGGCTGCCAAATGGAAGCTGTAGATTTCTTGCCTGCTACAGCCTGTCATGACTAACACATGGCTCAGGGGGAGCCTAGTCCCCTCTACTACATTATATGTTGGCAAGGTGGTGGAAGGCCTTTGTGAAAGCAGGAGTTATGACTACTTTTATTATCATCGTTCTCATGGTCAGAAAGCAGCTCGTAGCCCTATAAGGTTTTATAAGGTTTTACAGTCTTCTAAAATGCCAGTAATAAGGTTGTTCTAAAAATCCGCAGTGGTTTTGTTCCTAAAGACTTAAAAAGTCTAAAGGCATTCTAGCATTGCAGCATTTATGGCAGAGATCCAAATGATATTGTCTTTTCCATTAATTTAATGTTCAACCTGTGTTTCTAGAAATATAGCTCAGTTCCTTTGTTTTGCAATACTGTACTTTACATTTCCTATGCTTTTGTAATGACCTTGAGACAACATTGTTTTACTTGCTACACCTTGTTCCTTCTGATGGTGGTTTATTATGTGCTTACACTAGGGAGATGATTATTGGAATAAGCTTGAAGATTTATACAAGTAATCTACCAACAACCGAGAATAGAGGTGATTTGTCATTCTGTGAAAATGTCTTATCAATGGATACTGAACTGTTTCTGAATTCAGTGTGTGAATTGTTTGAAACAGAGTGTGTTGATTGCTTTACTGAGTTGTAGGCGAACTTCTTTCTTTTAAAAACAATTTTTCCCTCTTCTTTGTGGCCACGTGAATAGCTTGCATGAGCTTTTCTTCAACAAGGTGTTAAACTGTAATAATACACCAGGAGTTACACAGAATGCCAACAGTACAGCATAAAGATTCATATTCATTAAAAATAGATCTCTGCACCATGGGATTATCTGGCAATGTGTGAACGATCAGTTTAATTTCTGAGTAATTAGTGAAAGTACAGGATGCCCAGTGATTTCATAACCCAAGATTTCAGATAATGTTGGTTTCCATTGTAAAAGGACAATCAGTGTGAAGAAATGTTACAGTTGTCTTGTGCAGAGGGGTACATAGGAGCTAACCTAATACAACCTGTGGAGAATGATGATTTTTGGAGCTGCTCAGTCTCAACCTTGTAGACTTTGGAGTTTCACTTAAGAAAACAAGAGGAACGAATCTGCATGTACCACGAGAGCTGACAACAGTCCTTGGTTTGACAACAGTCAGTGGTTGATCAGGCTTCCAGCTGGTATAAACGTGAACTCAGGGCTGTACAGTACTGGACTGTAGTAAAACTAAATGTTAAAAACCTGATGCATCCTGCCTATGAAGATCTCACCAAATGCAATGCATTATTATCTTTGGAAGTAACAATCACTAAACTATGATTCCAGCATCAGCCTTCATTTTATTCCTAGAGGTTTTCGGCCCTAATCATGATCTGTTAGCACAGCTTGGTCACCATATCACCTTTTCCCAGCCTCTTTTTACGGGACCTGAGCATTTTTCCTTCTCATTTTTTTTTCCCCACTTTTGGGATTGCTGCCTTCTCCTTCCAACCCTACCAAGAACAGGACCCTCAGTAGTGAGGACCCCAGGGCAGTATTCCCGGCCAGACTCAATTAACTCCAGTTCTGACCAGCCCTGCTCTGCAATCACAGCCTGAACAAAGTTTATTCTTTCCTTGCTGCTTTTTACCTGCATGTGAGCTTCTGCACCTGAAGGGCTGTGCAGGAACATGGATTGCAGTGATTCTCAAGCCGTGCCACAGCACTGACAAAGGACCATTTGTACTGGCATTATTCACACTCTGATCCAAGGAATACAGGGCACAGTTGGAAGGATCGGATCATGTCTGTGTCTAAGCTAGAAGCTGTGCCAGCACACACGTGGCAGGGAGGGATCAGACCTTTGTCCTCTCTTTCAGAGAGGTGCAGAAGCCTACAGCTGTCTTTGGGCTCCACTGCGCTAAGGCAGCGCTCGCCGTTCTGCACCTCAGCGCTTGCCTTGCTTAGCTCTGCATGAAACTTAGCTTAGATGTCACACAAGGTAGGTCTGGCAGTAACATGCAGTGTCAGGGCAGGGCACAGCTTGGCATTGGCCTCACTAAAATGCCATGCACGAAAACTTTGGAGAGATTCATTTGTGGATGAAGTAATATGTTTTTCCTTTGTAATATTTTTTTCCTTTTCCTGGCATATTTTCACAGCACGTATTCACTCAGCACTGGCCTCAGCTTATTTTTACTGTCACTATGCGTGCAAGACCACTGAGGGATAAGTATTTAGAAGTCACTCGTCCTAGTCCATGCTACAGTTAGCTGGATTTTTACTTCTTGGAATAAACAAACCTTGAGCAGTAATAAATTTGCAAATTTTTTTGTTTTCAAGGGGATTTTTGGCAAAAAATGTGATTTGTTGATGGTATCAAAATTTTATTATGTTTTCTTTTTGTACAATATTCTGAGTCGTAGTTCATTGTAAAAGTGACTCTTCTCTTTACATTTGAGCATTTCTTGACCTTGTTGGTGCACTGAGTTTTCAGTAAATAATGAAGAGGTTTATTAGTTATGTTTGTACCATTAATATTTGCAGGGCTACAGATACACTTTAAAATATATCTATATGTCAGTAAGTTAATTAGGAAGCTGTAGGCAGTGGTGCTCAGCTTTTCACAGGTTTGTAACTGAGATTCTTAGAGAGAAAATATTATTTCAGATAGCTTTCATGAGGAGGGGTGTACTTGCATTATTGTTTCCTGAAAATGAATCATTTGGCTTTGTGTCCAAGTCACCTTTAGCACTGCAGTTGTCACTTACAAAATAAGCCAGCCCCACTATGTTCCACTTAACTTTTGCCTGTTTAACGTGCATTTCCACAATAGCTGGTTAGTATTTACACCCTCTGAACTCTCAGTCATTCAAATTAAAATAGCAGCTTGTTTGTCCGTGGTTGTAGTACAAATGATTTCCTGTGTAGTGAAAGCATGGGTTTTTTTTAAATAACATCTGTAGAGATGCCTTTCTGAGCTGGCAAATTGACTGGCTTTGTCACTCTGTACTCAATATTTCAGTTGTATTTTCAGGGAATCTTTTTTTTCTGCCTTTCAAAGCAGTAACAATAAGAATATGACATTGGTGAATCACTAATGCTTGGGGAGGTGGGAGAAGTCTTGGTGGTGCTACAAGATTAAGTGAATTGATGAATGTGTGGCAAAGCAAAAAGGTCTTAGGCTCAGCCATGAGTTCAAACGTACAGGTCAAACCCCATGTTTCTGCAGAAATAATAGGACTAGAACCATCTTAATGGCCTTGTCATGCCAGGACTTCCTTTAATTGCATGGGTTGTTAAGGCTGAGTCAAGTTCCAAATGTATCTGTGTGCCTTAAACATAAAAAAAATATGCAAATATCACTTCTGAAGGGAACTGCAGCTCTGCTCCTGCAGTGCAGTCTGTCATGCAGTGACACAGTCCTAAGAGCTGTTCTCATTCTGAGACAGGGCTTGGGGAGATTGCAGTGCTGCTTTTTGCTCCTGCAAATGTGCAGGCTGCCATGTGGGGCAGCAAGCGTTTGCCCAGGTCATCAAAGGGCTAGAGGCTTTTCCTTGTTACTTAATTTTATCATCTGTGCAGACATAAATGAAGTGATTGGAAATTAACTGCAAAGAGCTGTGCTGAATGCTGCCTCTTTCCCGTTTGGAATTTCTACTTAGAGGTTTTATGAGCTCTCTGTGCCAATCCTGCGGCAAAGAGGAAGCAGCAAATGATTCCCCATCTCAGTTCACCAGTTTAAGCTGTATAGAAAGGTTTGATGATTAAGCTTGCATTTTTTTTTCTCACAAGATTAATCCTTACTTTAGGGATTAATTCCATTTATATCAGTGAGATTACTCACGTGAGTACCCAGCTGCAGAGTTTGCCTGCAGTACTGTGGTTGCCTAGGGGGAAGTACAAGTAACTCTGCAATTAAAATTATAGAAGGAAAAAGAGGGCTGACCTTTTCTTTTCCTTTTTTTTAAAGTTTGTATATCTATGCCTACTGTTTCATTGACGAGTGACAATGGCTTTTGCATTCTGAGGTGTTACTACCAGCAGCACAAAATAGCTTTTCTTTAGAAAGAAAGAAATAATAAATGCTAAAGCTTCATTGTGAAAGGTACAGAGAGGAGGATCTCTGATTAGGGGTTTCAGCTTCAAGGCACCTTAGGCTTTCTTTATGTGCATCACATTAGTGGAAAATTCCTTCATTCATTTAAGAAGATAAATAGTTGTAACTTTCATGTTCGGTTGATGTGACATCAATGACTGGCTGGGGCTGCCAGCATTCCAAAAAGGATATCTGTCCTCATCTGCAGCCACTCAGGGCTGTGGGGTGGAGCTTGCAGCACCAGCTGAAACCTTTACAGGTGCATAAGTAGGTAGGGAAGGGCACAGGTGATGCACCTGTCTGAGGGAAGGAGCACCAGCGCAGGTGTGTCGTAACTCACCAGCTGCCTGTGGTAGAGCATGAGCTCCTTCGACCCACAAACGCCTTCTCCACCACACTGCAGCCCACAATTTCCAAATATTGGTCAAGAACCTCCAGAGATGAGTATCTACTATGAGAACTTCTTCCACCCACAGAACATCCCTAGTCCACAGCGACCGAGTACCTTTGAGACGACGGATTACAACACCACTCCCAATCCTTACCTCTGGCTAAATGGACCTTCCATTACCCCACCATCGTATCTCCCAGGATCCAATGCCAGTCCCTTCATTCCTCAGTCTTACGGGATGCAAAGGCAGCTCTTGCCTAACATGCATGGCTTGGGAGGAGCTGATCTTGGCTGGCTTCCTCTCCCGTCCCAAGAAGAGCTTATGAAGTTGGTTAGACCACCTTATTCCTACTCTGCACTTATTGCCATGGCCATCCATGGGGCACCCGAAAAGAGGCTGACTCTCAGCCAGATCTACCAGTACGTGGCTGACAACTTCCCATTTTATAACAAAAGCAAAGCTGGCTGGCAGAACTCCATACGGCACAACTTGTCTCTCAACGACTGCTTCAAGAAGGTGCCCCGAGATGAAGATGATCCAGGTACAGCTCTTTTTCCCCTCTTCCTTCACCCCAATTAAACCTGAATAATGTAAAAGTATCTCGTGTGTTATCAAGAGACGTAACAGGTACAGGACGTACAAATAGCAGCTTTTCTGTTTTCGTAGGTCTGAACTATAAGGCAACTATGCATAGCTGAGGTCTGAATAGGTGTTGCTATTAAATCTCTGCATGGAAGGGGATTCTCTGCTCTAGATCTTCCTGAGAACTGATCAATGTGCTGAGCACGAGGGTCAGCAGGCACAGGAGCAGCCTCCCTGAGCAAGTCCCATTCAAACCCCATTTGGTGTGAGGCATATGGCTTATACCAAACTTGACTGGGCATTAAAGGAAGGGGGAGGAGGCAAACTCAGGTCTGTCAAAGAAATGCAGTCGCTTTAGGAAGTCGACAAGAACTCTCAAGAGGAGAATTTATTTTCTTAGTTTCAAATAGTGTTTTGCTTGGAATCACACCTCTGCTCTTTCCAACACCTTGACTGATATGCTGTTAGATTTTTCCTTTATTTATTGTTTTCTATCAATAGCTGTTGAGAACCATTTGCAACATTTAAAAGCCATTCATTTATGCTGCCACAGAAGGCCAAAAATCTGGTTCTGTCTTGTTTGAAAATCTGTCTTACCCCACTGAATCTGGAGAAGCAGCCCAGTATAGGATTTGACTACTCTGTGCTATAAATTCAGGGGACCAGCTATGTACTGAATACCTCTTTCCTTTACCAAGGAAACAAGGCAAAACAAAAAAGCCCTCCCAGTAACTCCACTTGTAGTTTTGCCTGTGTAAAGGATCAGGGCTAAAGGATACAGCCCAAAACTTTACATTTTTTTCTGAATTCAACAAACTTTTTCTTTTGTGTGATTAAAAAAATACATGGTTTTTGCTCATGCAATTGATTTGTTCTTGAAATGAGAAAAGTATTTTAAGGCCCTAGACAAGTCATCTTTGCTGTCTGTGCATATTTCTAAATTAGAATATGCTCTTGTTCTCCTTGATAGGAAAAGGGAATTACTGGACTCTGGACCCAAACTGTGAAAAGATGTTTGACAATGGCAACTTTCGCAGGAAGAGGAAAAGGAAGTCTGACATTGGGGCTACTGCTGCTACACCTGAGAAATCAGAGGACAGCGCCTTGACTGGCAGCCCCAAAGCTGTAGAGCATCAGGATATGTTGGAAAACTCATCACCTGGGACTGACAATTCCCCAGAGAAAGGATCTCCACCTCCATCCTCCGGCAGCCCGTGCCTCAGTAACTTCCTCTCCACCATGACTGCATATGTTAATGGCTCTAATTCAGAGAGCCGCTCGGTGCCTTTAGGACTCAAGACTGAACCCTTTGACAAAATGGGACAGAATATGGTAGGCTTTAACTCCTACTCTCCACTCTCTAATGTCCCCAGTCATGGTGTGGGAGAGTGGTCCAATTCTATGCCTTCCAGCCACTTTGGCTACAGCAACTCGGTGCTCAATCAGTTTAACACCCATTTTTACAGCAGTATCAGTACAAACAACACGCTGTATTCCAGGGAAGGGACAGAGGTTTAAATAAGGATTCTAAGACACCAAAGTATACCTGGTTATGAGAGGAAAATGATCTGTGGGCAGGTGATTAACGTTAGCCTGTTGTCTCTGGGACCTACAGGGCATCCTACCTTCTGACAGCTGCAGACTTGTTACCTATTAGAGTTACTCAAATCACAAACACTCCACATCTGGCAGCTCCACATGAAAAAATAGGGATCATAAGAGTGAGAGTAGTGTAGAGCTTCTCCTGAGACTGCGCTTGTACTGCTGCCAGCCGTGGCCCTCTACAGACATCCTTGAGCAGTTACTGTTTGCCTTAGGCATGAAGCTTTTTCTGGCATGGTGCTTTAAAGTACTAATGGCCAAAGCTGTTGTGAGACACTGAAGGATTTACAATAAAAATACTGTATAGAGAGTAACAACCACCACTTCAACGCCAAGTGCTGTTTTTTCTCTAACACTAGTGCAGACATTACCTAAATTTTGATCTCCTTTCACCCCAAGAGGAATAGGGCTGTGAAGCAAGCTGACATCTTCATGGATGCAACAGTCATTTTGAAACTGAAGGGAAGCATAACAAAATGTAATGGACTCGTCTTCTGCTGGTGCAATCAGATTTAATGTTTTCAATGCTAATTACAGGGTCAATCTTTTTTTTTATTGCCTTATATATGCAAATCTATTCAGATAAGGAAAACAAGATCTGTCCTGGGTATGTGTGTATGTATATATTTTTAGTAACAAGAAAACACATTTATTCTACCTTAACATTCTACATAAATCATTTCCACTGAGTAAAGAATTTGAATAACAAGGGGAGGAAGAGGGAAGAAAAAAGTAATGCAGAAACTTTAACTCTCTCTGAGTTTTAACTCCAAAGGGTGGCTCTTCCAAAGCATCAATTGCAGATACCTTAAAAAGTCCCGGTATTGCACTTTTTTTCATTTTCTAACAGTCTCTGCTGGTTTTCCTTGTTTAAATACTAGAAATAATGCTTTTTTTCCCTACACTTTACTGTAGTGAAAAAAAAATATAAATGTATGAAGTTTTTTCAAAGCAAGCCTTGAATCAAGTTCCATGTGTATGTAGAGTAGTACCTCAAACTGGCCAGCCTGCAGCAAACACAGACAGCAAGTTTAACTGTTCACAGCCGGGTACTGACTGTACTTGGGATGATAAAAATCATATTAATGCATTGTAATAGGTACCATTTTGTCTTGGTTTTGTTTTGTTTTGTTTTTATTTCTACATTGATATAGTTTTGTTACAAGTCACCACAGAAACATTTTTAATAAAGCACTTGAAGAGTGTGTGCTTGTGTGGGTGTGTACTATACTACTTACAGAGTCATAGAACGTTTTGGGTTGGAAAGGACCTTAAAGATCATTCAGTTCCACCCCCCTGCCATGGACAGGGACAACTCCCACCAGACCAGGCTGCTAAAGACCCCATCCAGCCTGGACTTGAAGTCCTCTAGGGATGGGGCAGCCACCAATTCTCTGGGCAACTTGAGCCACTGCCTCACCACCCTCATTGTAAAGAATTTCTTCCTAATCTAAATCTTCCCTCTTCCAGTTTACTTTCACTCCAGGCCCTTGTAAAATGTCCCTCCCCAGCTTTCCTGGAGACCCTTTCAGTAATAGGAGGCCACTATGAGGTTACACCAGAGCCTTCTCTTTTCCAGGCCGAACAACCCCTGCTCTCTCAACCTGTCTTCATAGCAGAGGTGCTCCAGCCCTTGGATCATCTTCATAGGCCTCCTCTGGACCTGCTCCAACAGTTCCACATCCTTCTTATGTTGGAGATTCCAGAACTGGACACAATACTCCAGGTAGGGTCTCACCAGAGCAGAGCAGAGGGGAAGAATCCCCTCCCTCACCCCGCTGGCCACACTGCTTTGGCTGCAGCCCAGGACACCGTTGGCCCTCTGGGCTGCGAGCGCACATTGCTGCCTCGTGTCGAGCTTCTCATCAGTTGGCACCCCCAAGTCCTTCTCTTGCTTGTCTGAGGAATATAACTGGTTGCTAATACACAAAATACTGTTACTAAACAGAAGTTATCCTCAGAGTTTCCCTGCTGGAGCTAAGTGGTGCCAATAATTTAAAATTTCAGAAACCAGATTATATTTTCATATGCCAATTGGCCAATATAACTGCAGTCTTTTTTGTGTTCTTATTTATTATTTTGTATTTTATATATAAACATTTCACTGCCAAGGCTGCCTTGAGTCTTCATAGTTTTGTACTCACTATGATAAGTTCTTACTTAGAAGTCAAAACCTACTTACACTGCTAACATTGCTGAAGAAAGAAATTAAATGCCCTTCTGGTGGAGTCCTTCTGCTGAGACTGTGAGTTTCTCTGGTTTCAGGTACATCCTGAGGCCTGAGCTGCTCCTCTCAGAATTTTACGGCCCTTCCAAGAATCTCAGCCAAGCAGGTGGGCCATCACATGCCCTGCAACTCAGCAGCTGACAGCATTTGTTAGAGATTGGCTGCTCTGACAGGTGAGAAATGCATTCAGTCAGTGCTGTGCCTTGGATTCAGCAGACCTACAACAAATTGCTCTGAAATATCATTCCTGTGAAGTACGTAGTTCACAAAACTGGGAAGAAATTGATTTCTTTAGTGCTGAAATGGAAAATGTTCCATTATGGACTTAGAGAGCAGATGAGTGGGGAAAAATAACATACAAATTACGCTAAGAAGAGTGGTGTTGCTGAACAACAGCAGACAGTGAAAGCAACTCTTTTGTTGCTCAGAATTTTCTCTAACTCTTCTAGTTCCCAGTCCCAAATACTAAAAGGAAGGGGGTCTCATAGCTGTTCACTGCCTTCTACAAGGGAAGGAGGTGAAACAGGTGCTGATCTCTTCTCTGTTGTGACCTATGATAGGACCAGAGGCAATGGCAGGAAGATGTGCCAGGGGAGGGTTAGATTGGATATCAGGAAGAGGTTCTTCCCCCAGCGGGTGGTGGAGCACTGGAACAGCTCCCCAGGGAAGCAGTCAGGGCATGGAGTCTGCCAGCACTCAGGAAGCATGTGGACAATGCCCTCAGTCACACCGTGTGAATGTTGGGAGTGTCCTGTGCAGGGACAGGAGCTGGACTCGATGGTCCTTTCGGGTCCCTTCCAACTCAGGTCATTCTATGATTTGTATCCGACTGTAAGATTCTGGAGTGCCTGACCTTCCAGGTGATAAACTGATGAAAGCTTAAATATTACTCCTTGCTCAAAGGTGACACCAAGAAGTGTGGTGTAGGTATCTGTAAAGGAAAATTATATTCTTATCCAGCAAATAGCAATGGGGATTACAATGCACTAGCCTTTCTCTTGTGATGGAATAGTTTATGAAAATCTTCACTCTTTACTAATGTCAATAGTTTCTTTGTTGCTTCATGCAAAAACGTTCCCAGGTGAGGAAAATAATGAACAAGGAATTAGAAGGTTTGCCAGTCTTTACAGCTGTTTCAAATGGATCTTGGAAACAGCTGAATCAGACAGACCCATGTGATTTTTTTGCTTAAGGGCCCACACCTCAAGATCTGTAAAGCATGAACCAAGTGCCTGCTGTACCCTTCTCGTGACCTCTAGTTTTTCTTGCTTTAGGTGCTGATAACTGGAGGAATCTGCATTGTTGTAGTCCTAAAGGTACAGCTGGTAAGTACATCTCGACTGGTACTTGTCATGTGCTAGAAATCTGTAGAACTGGCAGTATGTGGAAAGAAAGACTCAAGTTTTTCTCACTTACGTTGTGGATTTAATTGTAAGGTGATAAGGACTTTCATCTACCCAAACAACCCTTCCTGATTGGACTGGATTGGAATTGTCTTCTACTGACATCCTCTGCACATTAATTTTCAGAATATCTCTCTAAAACTAATTTTTGCATGTCTTGTGTTGGCTAAATTGCAATACAAATTATGCTTTACCTCAGCTTGGTTTTGGTTCTTTTTAAATCCCGAAAGCATTCCTCTCCAAATCTCTTTGTAGCAAACTGAGGTTTTAGCCTGATGCAGCATATGATATCCATTGCTTTTAAGAGGCAAGGTGGCAAGTCAAGCCAATTTGTGGATGTAGCTAATCCTAATTTCTAATATGTATGCTACTTTTTTCCTATTTAAGTTAATGGGTTGAAAACTATTAATTGCTCTTTTGACAAAGATTCCTGATAAAATCTTCTCTCCTGGAGTGGTCTTGCAAAGTACCAAGAACCTCAACTCTTCTCTGTTTACATTGAAACAGGAGAGCTCAGCTCCCTGCCTCTTTAAGCAAACGCTGAGTGCCTGATGCATCTCACCCTACGAAGCACACCACCAGCGTGTGGGCATCAGAGCCCCTCTGATGCTCTGTGGCTTCAGAAGGCTTCTGCAAATTCACAGTGGTTTGCTGGATTGGGCCCTGAGGCAGCAGTTAACTGATGGGTTGTTTTTCCTGATTTTTCTTTTGCAGTGCTGTTCGTGTGTACCCAGAAATGCTTCCCTGCTCATTGAAATTATTCTCTGCTCAGAGAGATCAATGCTGTCTTTTGTCAGAAATGACCATCAGATGAGAAAACTTGAAACAGTTGCCTGCTAAAAGTCCTCAACAAAATGTAATGATGGAAATGGTATGTGGAAATGAGGTAATTAATTTTCTATTTGTAGTAGCAAAACCGAAATGAATGCAGAGTTGAAGAATCTTTACAGGTCTCTAAAGCACTTGTAGGGTGTGGGTGTGTGCAGCAGAGCATATTCATAATCCTGTTTTACATTAATAGGATCTTATTTTCAACTTCTTTTGCTCTTCCTTTTTGTGCTGTTGTTCCAGCAATTTCACAGCCAGAAGCTTTTTAGCTAATGTTAGGCATCTGATATTCTTAGCACACCTGTGAATCAAGCATGCCATCTACCTGCTCTGATTTAAATTAGAAGCAAAAAATCAAGCCTGAGTTGATCTGAATTTGTATCCCTTTTTAACTGAATAAACTCCACTTTTTTACCTGTTATAATCACTGAAACAATCAACAGGACCTTTGAATACCATAAACCTGAGTCAATTTTTAAGATTAGCACATGAATAAACATAACGTGCCAGAGAAAATCCAACACAAACCGCTGAGGACAAGATAAATTACTCCAGCATCTTTTTAATTTATGCCACAATCTTAGTATTTTCTCTGAAATTATTGGTATCTGTTTCCCATCTGTACCTCTGACTGTTCTCATTCTCTTATTGCTGAGTTTCAGTCTCAGGTTTAGCACAGGATGGATGACAGTTGCTAACCTGTTCCTCTTAATTCAAAGCAGCAAGGCAGTTGCTGGTACATAAGCTCTTAGGTGGTGCTTATGAAAAGAGTGTTTTCTATGCTGCATAATTATCTTTCTGCTAGAACAGATGTACCTGTGGTACTTGTAATCCAATGGAATCATGTGTCTCCGATGGCCATGGAAAGTACATATTGGTATATATTGTTCTCTGAGTCAAAATGATTATCCTGAGAAGGTAGTGATGCAATCCTAAACTACTAGAAAACCATAGAAATGAGCTCCTAATAATTTTATCCCAGGTTTTTTGAGCTCCATGGACTTGTATTGGCTATACAGTCCTTGCCATATCTTTATTTACCTAACAGTATTCTAGCTCCCGGGATGGGATTCCAAATTATGTGTAGGTGCTTATTAACATCTTTAAAACATTCTTTCAAACATTCTTTTCATAGTAAGTGCTACTGCAGTTTAGTGGCAGGTGAAGTGGGGAACATGGATGATTTCAGTATTACTGTGGGCACGTAGGATGGCCAGAGCAGACTGGAAAAACTCTGACCTGCAGTCAGTGGGGCAGCACATTCACACAAGAGCTAGAGTCAAAAAAACAAGGTACTGCAGCAGTGGAAAATCAACTACCTCAGTTCATACAGTCCTAGAACCAGGAGCCTAGGAAATTCTGTATGCACACATGTTGCTCGTAGGAAAATAAATAGTTTATGCAGTGTAAGCTGAGGGCATTTTAAATGTAAGTGTTGCCAAAGCAAATAGTGAAGTCTGTCTGCTTCACAGTTTCCTAATGTTGGAAGTGGTCCTTCATTTCAGCTAAAAGTTTCAGAGGCAATCTGAAGAGAGCACTCTAACCCTAGGATGACAGAAGCTTTCTGCACTTAATGTCTTTTTAATCTTTCTCAAATGTGCTTTCACTACATTGCAGAGACTGCCAGAAATATTCTTCAAATGTGAGGCACGCTTTGGTTGGGGAACTGCCCCGAACTGCTACTACTGCTCTCACTTCACCCTTTCCAGCCAAAAATCTCTCCTGCTGCCTCCCAGTTGCTAGTGATCAGTTACAGTAATAGTTACCCTTGCTTTTGTCTCTCTGAGAGGTTGCAGAAGATAAGTAAGGTGAGCAGGCTCTAAGCAGATGTGTCATGTGCATGTGTAGTTCCAGGAGGTAGACACAGCTAAACCATGGCATGCTGATGCTTCCCATGAAGAGCCATCAGAAGCTCTGATGTAACTGCACACCACGTCAGAAGTGGTTTTCCCCATGTTTGAAATTGTGCAGGTGATCCACGATACCAGCACGTCTGGCTGGACTAAGCCACCAGTGGCAGAAGTGATCTGCTCGACACTGTAATTCCAGAAGCTTCATGGCAGCATAACACAGGTTGTAACTGATCATACATTGCCCAACAAGTGAACTGATGCATGCTCCCAGGCAGCACGTGGGAGGAGAGGCACAACAGCTGTGTCTTCAGGGAAAGCTTTTTATACATTCTGCATCCAGATTCATCTAGGACTCGGAATTTCCCTCTCGTCAGGATGCCCCACAAAGGACTGGAGGTGGTTTGGTCTGCAGCACGATGTGAGATACAGAGCTGCTGAGGGTATTTAATTCTGTTACCTTTGTGGATGTGTAGGTTTGTTGTGGCAGTAGCACAGAGCAGTGAGGCAATACCTATGTGCCTTACAACTCAGCAGCTATTTTTTATGCTGTTGTTTGAACAATGTGTTCTGACATGAGCAGCTTATTGTTTGCTAGCTCATGACAAGAGCTTTGTGTATGCAAACTGGCATGCAAATTAGGCTTAACTTTTTAGGTTCTCTTCCAATGAGAGTGGAGGGGGAAAAAACCCTCACCTTTTAGCTTCAGCAATATGTTTTCCTATGAAGAGGGCAGCTATTAAATGATTTATGGAAAGAATGCTGAGAGTGGAAAAAAAGTTCAAAGAAGGTGGAGGGATTCCTTTATTCCTGTCAGCTGGGAACCCAGGTATTTAATGCTGATAATGCCATCATCTAACTTGACTTAAACTACTGTGCCCATAAAACATACTTGCATTTGTATCATAAGTGGGCAGATCTTTAATTATGGGTGTTACTTTTATTTGATAAAAAACATTTAGCACATTTCTTGCATGTAAGAAGAAAAGATGACGGGTTTGATATTTACTCAGTCTCCTTATCTCTTACTTTGTAGGCTTCTGTAGGGCCTAAAGCACAGCGTGGCTTCAACTGCCCATGAGGCTGTTCTGAGAACCTTCCACACCCTAGGCCTGCCACAACTGTGAACAACCCCGTTTAGCCCAGATCTGAGGAATTCCCCTGGACCTGCCCTTTAATTTTGCCACTGGAAACAAGGGTTCCTTGGCCAGACTGGTAGTGTCTTTGGGATGCTCAGACTTCTTTAACCCCTAAACTTAAATAATGATCTCCTGCCTGTAGTGGAACAGGTAGCATTTCCACAATGATGAGGTATTTAGGGTTTTCTTGTTATTGTTGTTCAGATTATATTACATAATCTAATAGAAAATCATAGAACTATTATATTCTACAGGATGAGTTAAAATTAATACTAACAAACTGGCATTAGCACAGATTTTACTTTGAGTTAAGTTAGGTAGATCTACATTAATGAGCAATAAAATGAACGCTAATTTTCATTTCACTTTATTGATTTAATTCCCATGTAATTCTATCAGGTTGCATGCTAAGTGAGAAATATATCTCTTTATTTGGACAGAATCACACTTGTAAAAGATGGTGAACAAACACGCATACTGCTTGCAAAAACAAATAATGAAAAGTACCAGTTCCTGGGATGCTACTATTTCTCCACCAAATATTTGTTCTCTGCCTGTCTGTAATAGGAAATCTTAGGGCAAAATTTATCTGATTCTTTTCACCTATAGGAAACTTACTGTGTTGCTACAGAGTTAGTCTTGTGTGTTTTAAAATCCCAGGTTCTTTGATAGGCCTAGCACGACTTCTTTTCCTGAAGAAGCATCTCACTTTGCACTGAAAGCCACCTCTGTTCATAGTGCCCTCGTAGACAACATGAAGAGTTACATCTCTCAGTTACACACTGAGACTATTTTCAGTTGTGTGCTCAAGTACAGCTCATATACAACCTCATTAGTAGACAGGTGATGTTCTTACTTGGTCTAAGCATTGTTCTATTGATCCCAGGTTTGTTCTAAGGAGAAATGCAAAGCTTATAACACCTGGGCATTTTCCAGGACCACAAGATCATCTCTTTTTCTTCTTGCAAGTGGCAAATATTTTAGTTATGGAGCAAGACACTCTTCAAATCTGGATTTATCTAATCCTGTCCCTTTGCACTTTAAGTAGATACGTGATAAGCAAGCATGCAGAACAGTGTTTTTCCTGGTGCACTGTGCATATCCCTCAGTATTTTTAAAGCACTTTGATGTAAAATGGATGCAGCCAGAGAACATGACAACCTGTAATCTTCTCCCCACGAGCAAAGATAGGACAAAGGAAAACCTGCAGGTTTGCTTGCAAAATGTTATTTCTGGTTTTCACAGCAAATATTTACACCATGTATGCAATTTTGGATGTCAGTGTTTATGCAAATAAATATGTAAAGAGGTATGGCCTTTTGTCCCCTGTTGAGTTAGTAAGGTAGCCCTTAAATGTTGAAATCCTTCAGACTACTGTCAGTCAGGATTTTTTCCCCCCTCCATCAAAGTGTATTTAACATTCCTGACTGTGCAGACAGGGAGAAATAAGTTCATAGCTTTGGAAAAAGCTGTTGATGATAACTGATGATATGAAAATGAAGCAGTCAAGCAGGCTGTGGACAGCAAAGGCCAGGCCTACTCAAACAGATGCAAAGTTAGAAACACAGTGATAGAAACATGATATTCTGGAACAAGAGTGAAACAGAAGCCATCAGTTGTGGTCAGATTAATCCTTCAATATTGCTGTTATTTCCTTGTTGCCGTGTAGGGCAGGTGATGGCTGGAATACCTTATTATCTCAAATAACTGCTTAAAGGAGGAATAACATCAACAAACACAACAGAGAAAGGGCTGACCTAAACTCTGGAGTGTGAATTTAGAGCACCAATGAGCAAACAAGAATTCTGCAACTTGAGAAGATTGCAGGTTTTGGTTTTAGGCATGAGTGACAGCAGAAGTATCTGACTCCCCCCCTGTAATTGGTGAACATTAAAGTTACAGTGGTTTGTGTGTGACTTCTAGAGTTCCTGGGTGGCTGGAATGTCACTGTTCTTAGCTATGTGAGCTGACAGTAAAGTTGCCCATTGTATTACTACATTTTTACAATGTATTTATTAAGTTTATTCATCTGCTAACTAGTTTGAGTTTGCAGACTGAATTTGGAAAGGATATTTTTCACTCATAATTTACAAAAACCTTTGATATTAGATTTCAGTGGACAGTGTATTAAATGTCTGATATTTTCCTCTGTGTGTGCAGTGCATGTTTTGCTTCCAAAGGAAGGAAAATGTTTTATAGAATTATCTTCACTAGGCTTTCCTGTGAAATATCAGTTTCCTGAAAATTATACATTAATTTGCATTTTGTTGATTTGAAAACTGAGGTTTGGAATGCATGGACATGTCTGAGGTGAGGCAGTCACAGCCAGAATGAGTGAAGTTTGACATTTAATGTGAGAATTAACAAGGTCCTTCCTTATGCTATGGCCATTTTTTAAAAGGCCCAGATTGGGCTTCTCTTGTCTGTTCAATGGTGCAGTTTGGGAAAGCACAGGGAAATCCACCAGTTTTCTGCTGCTTACTGTTTAGAAATATTCAAGGACATCCACGGCAGAACACTAAGGTCTTCCATTCAGCAGCCTGAGTCATAGGAACCATTGCACTTCACAGTAGCGTTCAAAGAGATACGATAAAGACCTTAGGGGAGTGAGATTTTGTTCTAAGTGTCTCAGATTTAGAATAGTCCTGGGTTAAACTAACTTTCTATTAACTGTACATAATAGTGTGGTCTGTACAGGTCGTATATGAGGGTTTAGATGACAGCAATGAGAGCAGCAGGATTGCAAGAGAATGATCTGTTATTGAAGTACTATTTCTGCTTCACTTGCGATTTGAGTCAACACGTGTGTTAAACAGAAAAGAGACTGAAAGAAATTTACAGCTGAGATGTCTAAATTTGTCAGACAATGCTAGTTCTCATTCTCAACAGTAGGTGTTCCTCCGGGAAGGCAAAGGCGTGCTGTAATTTGACTAACACTCTTCTGAAGGATTATCTCAATTTCAAAAGCTATCATAAGAAACAATTCATTAATGTTATGGATTCTGATTAACAGAAGATATGTGTTCACTTATACCAGTCTCCTGAAGAATTCAACATTTATTCATTCATTTAAGCCTTTTAACTTTATTATGAACCCAGTATCTAAATACTTTGCAGACCAACAATCCAAAATCAAGAACAATTCTGAATGACTTTTCTGAATGACCTTTCTGACTATCAAGGCTGTGCTGGAAATCTTAGAGATTTCAGAATTGCCGTGCCGACTTCTGATTGTGGGATCCCATTATCCCAAAACACATCCCCCAAGGCTTGCCTGTTTATTCCTCCCATTTAGAAAACTTTAGAATCCCTTTCCCTTCAGGCTGTACAGCGATGTCGTTACCATGACAGTCACAGCGAGGACAAGAAGGACATCACGTACCTGGGTTATTATCTGCTTGGTTAAAAATGGTATCACAATGCAATTCCCTACAGTGCAATCAAAGGTACTAGCAGAAACATCTTCACTCTGCTTTGTCCTGGACTCCTTATGGTACCTGTGTGATTATGTCTTACAGCATGTAATTATCTCCTTGGTGGAGCCCCCTAAAGAAACAATAATCCCTCCTTACCTTTTCTGCAGAAAGGAGTTAACGTGTTTCCAGTGAACAGACCTACTTAAACTGAATCCTGATGGCTCTTTAGGGGATCAGACTTTTAATTACAAAATAGGTATAGGTATATTAACCTCATTATACAGATTTTCAGACTCAGCAGGAGCTGTCTTCTGTTTAACCTTCTGCATCTGTCATTATTTAGTTAGAAAGCATTTTTATAATGGGCCAGCATTTAAACAGCACTGATCATTCTGCAGTTACTTCTGATTAATGCTGGCAAACAGCTGCACCCTTCACCTGCCATGGAATAACAGCTGCATTTTGTGAGGTGTATAGTCCTCAACTCAATATGTTTCACAAAAAGAAGAGCTTTGGAATAGCTGAACCTTGTTAAGACATTCCTTACATGTTGATGGTGCATATTTACAAAGAGGCTTCCCACTGCAATGGTGATAGAATAGAACTGCACCTGGAGTTTCCCAATGTCTGTGTCACGTTAATTCTGTCACCATGCAATTTGTAGCACTTCTGTAATAGAAAATCACTTAAGTAAGAACAAGTGAAGACACTGTACGTTCAAATAAAATTATCTTTTATACCACTAAAAATGTAAACAGCGCGTGAAACCAAAGAATCCCAAGTGCAAAATATGACCATGCATATTAATGACCTTAGAATGCAGAAAATTGCAAGGAAGCATGCAAAAATAAACTCTTTTGGTTATGCATTATTTTAATTATGAAAATATCGTGTTCTGAAATAATATACTTCTGTTTAGATTATTTTTGTCAGTTTAATATTCATTGAACAACCAAAAACCATTATGAAGTTAGTATTTGTTGTGTTCAGTTGTACTTTTTATTTCCTTTCTTCAAATGGATTCTTCAGAAGACAAATTTGAATTGAAATTACTGTGGGTCTTAAAGCCTTCTTCTTATAATAATATGCAAAGAAGAACACGATACCCCACTCCAATGTATGCTGTTAATGAAAAGCAAATGTGTATGAAAAGGGGTTTCATAGTGCCCAGGGATACAAACAGAAGAGTGAACCCTTGCACACTGCTGCATCTGCAATACTGCTGTTGGCTTTTACAGCTAAGCTGGAACCAAAATTTGGAAGCCACTCAGGAAAAAAGAAAACTCAAGAGGGCCATAATGATTCTGAGCCTTGTGCAATATAAGGGTTAAAAAAATGCAAATGTGTCTCATAAACTTGCCTTTTCCATTCTCTGCAAATGTGTTTTTTCTCCTGTAGAAAGCCCACAAAGGCATTCAAATTCAAGTTTTCTCTGGTATTTTTTGGGTGACTGAATCAACAAATTTTATGTTAAAACAGACATTTTTTTCTGTGAATAAGTAGTTCAATTTTTTTCCCTCAAGACTTTTGAGTATCCTTCAAAACAAAAGAGCTTCTAATGTACGATTTAACTCACTTTACAGGAACATAAGAATTTATGTAAATGGCACAAAATGTTAATGCTATGAATAAAAAAACACAATCACACATTTTAGATTTTCTATTTCAAGTGTGATGTGACAATACTGAAATTACCTCATAAAATCCTGAGCAGATTGAAACAGTGCAAAGAAGGATCCATGGAGAAATAGCAGCTCTCTGTAGTGATGAATGCTGAATCTGTAGAAGGAAAAACAATGGGAAAAATATCTGTGTTAACAGTCATTTAAATAGAGGAATTTTCAGGAAAAATACACAACCCAATTATGTACACAATAGGAAACAGCAGAAATAGTAATTCACAGAAAAATGTCATGTTCGTTATACAGTATGGATGTACAGTGAGACATTGAGGGGGAAAATATGGAAATAAATATATTACTTTAATCTATGGAAATAAATATTTTATCATTTATGCTTACATCTTGCTGAAAAATGACCTAGACATTTCTTAACAAAATTTTTATGTTAAACAAAACCCACAAGTAATATCAGTGCTATTGAAAAGCAAACCAGAGTTTTACCCTAATTTCATGCAAGTGTAAGTCATGTGTTCCTGCTATATCCACCTCAAATTGGTAAAAGTGAGATCAGAATCAGGGCCAAACCACAATTCTTGGGGGGAAAAAATCATAGATCTATGTTTATAATATTTAGAGATAAAATTTAATGCTATGTTATCTGCTAGCTATGCAAAACCAAACACTTGTACAGGTGGAGTGTGCCACATGTTTATATGTAAACAAATGGCCTAATCCTGCCTCAGGGCATTGTAATGTTATAGCACACACAGCGCCGGGGAGACAGCGTTGGTCTGAGAGAAACCAGCCAGCACAGGAGAAAGTTAATTTGTCCAAAGCACCTAGAGGCAAGGCAAGGTGAAGTTCCAGTCAAAGCTAAAGTTCATCTATTCAAACAGACTGTTGACTGGGCATAGGCTGGAGCTGAGTGAACGAGTAAAGCAGAAATGAGAGCCTGCCCAGATCACCTGCACGGGGGCTCTGTTTCAGCAGAGCTGCACGTTGCATGGCCTGCTGCCAGGTGACAGGTCTGCTCCGTGAGCCTTCCTCCTGGATCTGGCTGTCACCAGTGGCTTCTTTGTGCCACTTGCCAGTAGAGAGAAGTCGGAAAGCCTCTTCAAGCAAGCCACTCTAATCTAGGATATATTCTCTCTGGGACCTCCCAGACAACATAGAATCATAGAATCGCCTGGTAAGAAAAGACCTTTGAGATCATAGAGCCCAACTGTACCTGTCCAATACTAAATCAGATCCCTGAGAAACTCATCTCCCTGCCTTTTAAATGTCTCCAGGGATGGAGACTCAACCACCTCCCTGGGCACCCTCTGCCAGTGCCTGAGAACCCTTTCAGTGAAGAAATTCTTCCCAATGTCTAGTCTGAACCTCCCTTGATGCAGCTTGAGGCCATTTCCTCTCGTCCTCTCACCTGTCACTTGAGAGAAGAGCCCAGCACCCACCTCGCCACAACCTCCTCTCAGGCAGTTGTAGACAGCAATGAGGTCTCCCCTCAGCCTCCTCTTCTCCAGGCTAAACAACCTCACTTTCCTCAGCCACTCCTCATAGGACTTATTCTCCAGCCCCTTCTCCAGCTCCATTCCCCTTCTCTGGACTCACTCCAGCCCCTCAATGTCCTTCTTATACCGAGGGGGCCCAAAAGAGAACAGAGTATTCAAGGAGTGGCCTCACCAGTGCCCAGTACAGGGGCCCTGGTCCATTGGCCACACTGTTTCTGATACAGGCCAAGATGCCATTGGCCTTCTTAGCCACTTGGGCACACACAGAATGCTTTGGGTTGGAAGGGACCTTTACAGGTCATCTAGTCCATAACCAACATAAAGAGGTGAAGGTCATGAAAGGTTCTGTTTCTGATACTTGGCTGAAAAGTTGTTTCAGGTCATTCATATGACGTGGAATACTATTTATATTACACATAGCATGATTAAAATGCATTTTTAAATGTAATAGTTAATATTTCCAGTTACCTTTTCCAGTCACAGCTAGTGAGTTTGATAATGAAATTTAAATTAAAGATTTACTGGTAGTCAGGCAGTTTTTCTTGATATGGCTCATCTGGTACAGAGGAAACTAAGTCAAATGAATGTAACCGTTCCTGGAAAGCCAGTTTGTGAAAGCTTGACAGGCTCTCAGCAGTCTGAGTTCGTCTTTACTTGAGAAAAAGCCATCTTTCTTCTATAAATTTTGAGATTGGTGTTGGTCAGGTGTCCATTTTGCTATGCAAGAAGCTGTAAGGACACGACTTACAGTTACTAGGGGAAAGGACAGCAACAGCAAATTGTAGAGTTGTGTCCTTTCCGCAGATGGATTTTCTTTCTGGGCAGATCGAAGCGGCTTATGGCTTTACCCTGAAGGCAGGAGGGGGCAGATAGTAAGCCATGTAAAACTCATGTGAGAAGTTTCTGGAGGGGCTGTAGAAAACTTCTGGTTAAATTCCACATTTATTGTGAAAATTAGCCCTTTGGTATAAATTAGCAGTCAGACCGAGGTAATCTAGGCCTTAATCAAGGTAAAAATTCATTGCGTGATGTACCTCAAGCCTATCTTCGCTGCTATAAAAAAAGCAATCGTTTGAGGCATTACATATCTAAGATACCTGGTACCAATGCAACAGGTACATTGGTTTGCTATAAAGCAAGACACATTTTTATTCTGTGGTAAAACTCAGTGGGTTTTTTTGGTTGGATTTAGGGTGAGGGGTGTTGATTTTTTTCGTTCTTGTCGGTTGTTGACTTTGTTTTTTTCTCGGTGCGGTTGGCATCGTAAATGTATCAACGTAAAGGACACACCACCTATAGCTCTGAAAGGCTTTTTTTCCAGTAGAACCAGACAGGACCTTTACCCAAAACCAGAGAGGAGAAACAGGTGGCGAATTGTATTTACAAACAAGTTTTTTTCATTGTCTAAGGCAATGGCTTTACTAAAAATGAGGTCATGATGTCAGTTCGATAGCCTTAAGTGAAAAGACAAGTGTTTTTTATTTATTGGGGTGTTGTTTATAGGATGGGATTTTCTGCTCTTGCTCAACATGCATGGCTTTGTAATGTTTTTACCGTGGTTTCTTCAAGGAAAATCAAAACTGACCCAATATAAGTCCCAGTTTCCGAAATATTTATGACTCCCCTCCAATTTGTTTTACCCTAGCCAGGCTTTGAAAATCCCTTTCCTCCGTCACCCCGGTTACAGTAAAACATAGAGAAACAAATCTAAAGCTAAAATCAATTCAAATGTTACTGCTACATAGAAACGACACCGTATCGATAGTTGCTCAACTGAAAGGGCTAGAGGTTTTTTCCTAATAATTTACCCAGTTTAGGTAGGGCAGAAACAGGTCTGTCTGTCTTTCTGCAAATGTTTTGAGTTCTGTGTGGGAATGTTGGAGAAAGACATTCATTTAAAGCGTAAATAAATCAGCATTTCAGGAAAAGTTCAGTCTGACTTTGAACTGTTTAGACCTAAACAACAGATGGAGAAGCTGCTGCAGATCAGGCATAACAAGAAAAATTACTCATTGGTCACTTCCTCCTGGTCCTTCGCACTATTATGTCTTGATGTTCTTATTTTAACTTTCCTTTCTCCCAGTTCCCAGCCTTCAAAAAATAGGTTATATCCCATAATTATAATTCTACTACTGTTATTATAAGTCTATAAAAGAAACACAATTGTCTCCTGAACAAAGGAGATTTCCCTCCTTCCCATTCTGAAGGTTTAATACTTTCACACCGAGGGCAACCACACACTGAGAAGACAATTCTGCAGCACAGAACTGGAGCTGTAAACTAGAGCCAAGACATCACAGAGTCTCTTTTTTGTCTTTTCCACACATGACATTGAGGGAAAGACACCCAAAGAGTTATTACAAAGAGATGTCACCTTTAATCTCCTTTTAGCCAGAATATTATGATATTCTCAACATGATATGTAAATCTCAGTTGCAGATGGGCAGTAAATACTGATGTGTTCTCACAAATCATGGTTTTTCATATTATTAATATATGTGTATAAAAGTAAAATTTCAGGTTTTCCCCTGTTAACAATCAGCTCTGGTCTAGGATTTAAATCAACCTATCCAGCCTCCACTTTCAGAGTCTCCACACCACCATTTATTTCCAGCAATTAAGATTTCAATACTGTGAACTGTTTATGCCATTTTACATCTGAAGTCTGCTTGTAAAGTATTTTCCTGCATCTGTCATTATGTGATGAAGAAAATTCAGTTCCTCCTTTATAGCTTAGTTCTCTCTTTATGTCCTGCCTGGCATCCTCCATTGCAAACATTGCTTTTCAACTAGGATCTCTGCATTCACTTTTAATCAGTTTGTTCCCCAGCCAGTATTTCAACTGCTGCCCTCATCCTGCTGCTGAGTTTGGTACCTCTTTTTTTTTGCATGAAGCCAGAATGCTGAGGCTGTGATGAAGAAGCCCTGTAAAACAAAACCAGTGGGCATCTATTTATGAAATGAACAGCGTGACAATAGCAGTGGAAGGACTAAGACGTGAAGGCTGTGGGAGTTACTATGGTTTCCCACAGCTTGCAGCTGTGAGAAACTCTTCTCCACAGTCAGGTAAAAAAATACCTCCTTGGAAGAGTTTCTTTTGTTCAAAACTTTCCAAACTGGTCTTTTGTCAGGTTATGTTTTGTTATCAAAAGCTTAGCAACTTTTTTCTCAGTTGAAAATAAGAAGATCAAATAGGAAACATTTGCTAAACTGAAGAAAAAGCAACTTAGGTGGTACTAAGAGGAAACAATTCATTCTAGGTTATGAAAGGAAATGGCTGAAGCACTGAAAAGCCTGGGAAGTACACACTTTTTTTCCCTTTTTTTTTTAAGAGAGAGGTAAAGTAGCAATCTTTCATAAGTCAGCCAGGTGAACTACATTCCAAGAAAAAACCATTGACCATGCTAGCAAAAATATATTATTCAAATGCTAAGAAACTTTAAAGTGAAAGTAGCAGCTAACTTGAATTTGTCAGGAATAAAAGTCATGCCAGACCAGTCTGACTGCTTTCTTTTTGACAGGGCACCATTATGATCCGTAACAGGAACTGCCCCAGATCTGGACCGCAATAAGGCTTTGGTCACTGCAAGTGCTGTGGAAGCCAGACTTCAAACTTGGCCAGATGGAAAGGAGGGTAGAGAGGTAAGATCTCACCTGAAACACTGTCGGTCTTTAGGCACTGTTCTGCAGAGAGTGGTGTTAAGATGCTGAACTCCAACATATTTATAACCCACGTGTCCCCTATATATTATGTAAGTAAAATAACATGAGCAACAAACACCTAGAACAGTTTCCAGGAAGGTTCTGGTATCTCTGTCCCTTCAGTTCCAAAGAATATTTATACCAAAAGCTGGTAGCAGTGACATGGATGCTAGCAATCCTGCCCTGAGGTGCAGAGATCTATCAGTGCCCCTAAGGAGTCATTGATAATGAGGGACTTAGACCCACTCCCCACCTGCTCCAGTATGGGAGGACATAAGGCTGTGAGGAACCCGAACAGCAGCGCCAGCCGTGCTCCTGGCTGGGTCCTTGCCAAGGCCCTCATCATCCTCAGCCCTCCCCTTCAGGCTGGGAATGCCTTCTGCCCTCAGCATGCCTTCCTCAGGATGCACCAGGGATGCTTAGGCTGGATATGAGGAAATATTACCTCACGGAAATTGTTGTCAAGAGCTGGCATGGGCTGCCCAGGGAAGTGGTGGAGTTTCTGCCCCTGGAGGTGTTTGAAAGACGTGTACTTGTGGTGCTTTGGGATGTGGTTTAGTGGTGAACTTGGCAGTGCTAGGTTAAGGGTTGGCCTCGATGCTCTTAAAGGTCTTTTCCAACCTTAATGGTACTATGATTCCCTCCAGGGGCTGGCACTCACCCTCTCCCCTCGTTCCCCACTCCTGTCTCATGTCTGGTTCCTGTCAGCAAGCCAAAGTGCTGCCCAGCACCCCCTGAGTGCCCCCCAATGCTGATTTTGGAGCAGAAATGAAACCAGCTCTGACTCTCAAAACCAAGCTGTGTGCAGTGAGGTACAGAGCCAGCCCTGCCTCCAGCCAAGGCCTCACATGAGCCTCGTAACACCCCTGAAACCTCTGAAAACACATAAGCACCTGAGACAATAGTGTGGTTATTTAACGTGGCAGTTCCTGGCTGGAGGGGGAAATGAGCAAGTTGGAGAGGGAGAAAGAAAAGGATATTTGTGCCACTGGCTGCGTGATGAGTGGCACAACACTGGGCAGATTGTTCTGGGTACCCCTAAGCTGCACCTTGATTGCAGTTATTTCCTCACAGGTGAGGGAAGCCTCCTCCAGGCACTGTTCTCCCTCCATTCACAAAACCTCTCTGCTGGGAACTAAGAGCTCCCATGATCCTGGGACACAAATTTTGATTTCATGCAAGCCATCAGAACTGTGCCTGCATCGTGCACTCTAACCTACAGACCTCCTCTGTTTTAATATTGCACTGTTCTTACAAAATTAATGAAACCTTTGAATTATTCACTGTTCATTTTTATAGAGCAGGTGTGAGCAAAACGTGGGCTTTACTCTAAGGGGGTTTAAGTGGAGCTGAGCTCTGCTTTTCAAGTGCAACCACTGTTGTTAAATTCTTCTTTAACAAAAATGCAGTGACTGCATATCTCTGCTTCTTAGAGCTCCTAGTTTGAATTTAGATTGAAAATCTTGTGATGGTATCAACTAGATTCATAAGCTGCAGAGTTAGCTCTCTAAGCTGAGAAACCAGAAATAATTGAACCCTTCTCATGAAGGAATTTCAGTGCCCTCAGTCTGCACAAACTGGAGATTTTGAAAACTTGGTGTTGGTAATCTGACTGCACCTAAGGGCTCTGGAACATGGTAGGTATTAGTAAGGAATATATGCTGCCCAGAAAAAAATCATGGGCAAACCAAAATTCTGCACAATTCCTTCTGTCTTACAGAACTATCTCCTACAGCACTATGGAGGGTGTAGCTTGCCCAAAATCTGTACTTTCAGTAGTGGTAAGGTAAGATTGGAAAAATCATGTGTTTCATAATATAGGGAAAAGAATATTAAGCCATATTTCCCTCTCTTGTATAGTTTGCCTGTTTCAACATTAATTGCTAGCATGCAAATAAGAGTCTTTATCCCAGCTATGTGATTAAATCTTAATATAACTGTTAGAAAGGCATAAAGTTTAGTACAGTGCAGCAGGCATTCCTCATTTTAATGCAAGTAACCAAACTGACATGTTTTGAAATGCCATCTTACCACAATGTAAAGTGATTTGTTCCATAGGAAGGACCGTGTTAGGTTCTGTATGAGGGCAGTGCTGCAAAAGATTTTCTACTGTGGCAATGACAGCAGGTAGCACTGTGTGTTCCTACGTGTCTCAAACTGCCCTGAGATATAGTACTTGGCATAAATGAAATACTTCAGCCTCTTTATTTGTTTCTGTGTCTGAAACTCCTGAGTGGTGTTTCTCTGGATTAAAAAAAAAAGAGAGAGAAAAAAAGGTCTTTAAATTCCATTAAGCATTTGTAAAACTTTGCATTGCAAATTAGGACAAGATGTTGCAGACCTGGAAGTCTGCTATATTTCATTTTAGAAACTCTTAAATGAGAACATTTCAAACATTTTTAAAATGAGATGCAGCTTCTGAGCTGCAGGCTTAGTTATTTCACAAACTCTTCTCCTTCCCTGAAGTTTTAAAGCTAAACAAACTTGGAGGAGCACTGAGAACTGGAACTTCTGAGGCAATCCACAGAACTGAAGAATTTAAATATGTCTGTATTTATCAATCTATTTTTCTCTACTGTCCTCCTTTATATTCAGATAGGCTTGAAATTTGTTTATTGTGCCAAAAGCAGTGATACATTTGTTTCATGTAAACAGAGGTCAACACCTTTAATAGTGACTTAATATGATTTGAGTGGGGATAGCAGGGAAAGTTGAAAGTGCACACGTGTTGGAAGTGACATGAAAATGTTTTAGCTATGTCAAGTCATACCTACATCTTCTGCCAACCTGTATGTGTTCAGAGACCAGGGATGTGGTGTAGCTGTCATAAGGCTGAATATGGGCAGACCTGGTTGATCTTGATGGATTGCCTTGAATTTTATTCCTTACAGCCACATCTGTCTGAGATAGGAGACACAATACACTGAGAGAAACCCAGATGCTTCTGAGCAGGTTGTGCCCCACTTCTAAGCTGTTTTATTCTCCTACAGAAAATTACAGAAAATACAAAAAATTTCAGGAAGGTGAAAAGTTTGGGAGTACACAATATTTTTTCCTGTTTCAGCCATTAGCACATCTTTTCTTGTCACAAGTGAATGTAAATTCCACAATTTATTTCATCCCCCAAGCCCTTTAACCCTTTCTTCCCTTCTCCTTTTCCCTCCCCTGTGATAAAGACAGGTATAGTCATACTCTAAAAGCAACCATGCGAGCAGAAAACAAATTCTTGAGATCAGAGCTTGAAAACTGGGATTTATAAGTTATGAAAGAATAATAATACAGAAGCCTTCAGCCTCATGGTTGTGATGGAGTAATTATTGGACAAAGAATGCAAAAGCAAAAGAAAGGCTAAGACATCACCTGGAAAACAGAAAGCTTGAATATTATGGCTTTAAAAAGAGTTTCTATGTCTAAGACTTGAGATTTGCTATGGCATTCTTTGAGAACAAGTATTTAGTTTTAATTAGAAGGGTGGTATCTTGGTTAATGACACTGAATTCTTCAGTGGCCATGATATGCTGAGCCTTATTAAGGAAGAACACAGAAAAAAGGAGACATGGATGAGGAACGTGATTTCCTGTTTTCCCAAACAGAATGTTCCAAGCATACATGTTCATGGTTTTCAACTTCAAAATATATTGTTAATTGAAAGAACACAATGAATGTTTATAGAAGCGCAGTGGCGCATTCAGGGGTGTAGCCCATCTTCTCAGGTAGTGGATACCTTGAGACCAACATTACTCTGAGCTTTGTTACAGCTGTGCAGTTCCTTGTCACACTCTCCAGCTGATCTGAGAGTACTTTTTATGGGATTACCCTCCTACTTCATGCTTTTGTAAGTTTATCAAACAAATGAGTAGAAGATACTTCTAATCCAGCATAAGTGTGTTGTGCTTGGAGAGGCAATGGTGATTCACCTCATATTTTCAACCAACTTAGCTACTTAACAATACTTCTCTGGCTCCAGTTATTTTTTGGCAAATGAAGGATATTTGGTGTGAAGCAGAGTCCTGCTACTACAAAGTGTAAATACCTTATAGTGTTTATACATGAAACACATGTATTATGTACAATAAGCTACACTGAGTCAGACTGGTGGTCCATCTAGCTCAGCATTCTGCCCCTAACTGTGGCCATAACTGGACAAGAAAAGAGTAGAAAGTCAGCAGTCTCTTTAGAGATCCTAAAGGAGACAACTTTAAATATACAAAATACTCAAACCCCTCTAATTGTCCTTCATAAACTAAATCAACCACATATTTAGCAGTCTCCCAGTTCCTGGTAATGCAAATATCGATATAATTCAAAACTGCAGTCTTCTGGAATTAGCAGATTAATCTGATTAAATGAATAAGAAATCATCTCATGTTACCCTTAACAGTAACACATTTGGTATTTGCATATGATTTGAATGAAGGTTGTCGAAGACATGCAAACTAGAGGTTGAGAAATAAAGTTTCTAAATAGATAGAGATCTTGAAAGATAAAAGGTGATATAGACTTGGTCTTTGTTGACACACAAACTTCATTTACACATTTCTCTGTTTAACTCCCCCCCAAGCTTTCGCAATCCCTTTAGAAAATCTTTTCAGACAGTCCATAGAGAACTTCCAGTATCACATTCCCTTAGTCCTCAGCAACAAACTTGTATCATCCATGAGATCTAGTTCTTATGTTATGTATACACTCAAAACACACACTGTAAACTGAATAAATAGCTTTATAACAAACTGTAAGTGGTCACAGATGGTACTGTGGTCTTAAAAGGGGTCATGTCTACCCTTTTTTTATTTTAATAGATAAATACTATGTTCTATGGTTTATAATTTCAAGATGGTTCAAAAGAATTTAGTCACAGTGAATTCCAATGAGAGATAACAGCCTAAATGCTTAAAAATACCCATTCCACAGAGTTACATCTTTCCCTCCAGTGCTATTTGTAACTGTTGTCTTGGAAGTCTCTCAGGCATCTGGTTCATGTTGGAATCCAGTTTTAGAGAAAGACTTTTAAAATTAATGTTGATACTTGAAAAATGCTGTGACTTTCTAGCAGGGAAAGTAGCATAAAAAGAAAACCTAAAAAATAGAAAAATACAGCAACAAGATTATCCTATATATATAAAGCCTTGTTTGGCTTATTTATGTCTCCTCACCTACACATTTAAATCTAGTAAGCAATCTGTCCTCCTACTGCCAACCTCATCTCCGCCATTTCCTTTAATATTTGCAGTTACAAAAGCACTGAAATTACAAGATTATTAAAACTTGGCAGTAGTTTAATTAGCTACAGGTACAAATCCAATTACTTCAGTAAAAAGACCTTTATCCTTTTAGCCAAGTTAGTACTGCCTTTTTTATAGGCCTAAATCAAGTTAGACCTCTGCTATGACTGCATTCTTTATTTTCTAAACTAAGGCTGTAACTAATTTGCCAAATTCATATTTTAGATACATTAAGTATTTAAAACCCTTAACAACTGCTGAAAACAGAATATCATTAAAACCTGAGTCTTGATCTTCAAATGAAAAATCATAGAATCACAGAATTGCCTAGACCTCTGAGGACATCCAGTCCAACTGTACCTGTCCCCTTACTAAACCAGATCCCCGAGAAAATCATCTACCCATCTTTTAGACACCTCCAGGGATGGTGACTTGACAAACTCCCTGGGCAGCTGTTCCAGTGCCTGAGAACCCTTTTACTGAAGAATTTTTCTGATCTGAACCTCCCCTGGTGCACTTGAGAGAAGAGACCAGCACCTGTCACTTGAGAGAAGAGACCAGCACCAACCTCGCCACAACCACCTTTCAGGTAGTTGTAGACGCTGATGAGGTCTCTCCTCGTTAGGACTTGTTCTCCAGCCCCCTCACCAGCCTTGTCGTTCTTCTCTGGATGCACTCCAGCACCTCAATGTCTTTCTTGTACCCAGGGGCCCAAAACTGAACACAGGATTTGAGATGTGGCCTCCTGAGTGCTGAGTACAGGGGCACAATCTCCTCCCTTCTCTTGCTGGCCATACAAGCCAAGATGCCATTGGCCTTCTTGGCCACCTGAGTCACTGCTGGCTCATATTTAGCCAGTTTTCAACCAGCACCCCCAGGTCCTTCTCCTCCAGGCAGCTCTCCAGCCACTCTTCCCCAAGCTTGTAATGCTGCACAGGGTTCTTGCGCTTCAGGTGCACGACTCAGTTGAACCTCATCCGGTTGGTCTCAGGCCATCGATCCAACCAGTCCAGGATCCCTCTGCAGAGCCTTCTTACTGTCACCGAGATCAACATTTCCACCCAGCTTGGTGTCATCTGCAAACTTGCTAAGGGTGTACTCGAACCCTTCATCCAGATCATTGATAAAGATATAGAACAGGACTGGACCCAGCACTGAGCCCTGGGGAATGCTACTTATAACTGGCCATCAACTGGATTTGACTGCATTTACCATTGGCACATAACCTTATTGAAATAGTCTAAATTTTTGTGGGCAAAATCTGAAACATTGAAGATACTCAGAGTTATGAATAGAGTAAATTAAAATACTCAGTGCTAGCTGAAAAAAAAATTAAAAATTAGTCTTTTCTTTGATACCAAACTCCATTCTCACAGGCAGATATTCTCAGAGTATTCCTCAAGAGAAGGGACTCTAACCACTCCTTGGAAGAGAAATTATATAGGACAGAAACAAAAAATGGAAAATAAACAAAGTTCTTTTTCCTTTTCTTCTTAATAATTGCTAAACTAGATTCACAAGTATTGGAGAGTGACTGTTTGTAAAGCATTCACCCAGCAAAACAAAGGAGCAATTATTTTATTGGTATAGCTTATTTTCAACACAGTATAAAATGTTCTCTTACTATTACATGAATATCTCCTGCTTTAGAGCACAAAAGAAACGCAGCACATTCAGACTTTCAGCAAGTTATTCCCATGAGCCTATCTGGGAATTCTTCCCTTTGCTGACACACAGACTTTTCACTAACCTCTTCACAATCCCTATTTCTCTGAGGGATTTGATTTTGGATGGAGCTCTTAGTTTAACCAATCTACTTCCTGAAAGACTAATTAACCCAGTAATTCTACTTCCTTGTCCTGTCCATCTCTCAGGGAATGCATGTGTTTCAAAGGCTGTTAAGCCCCTCTTTGCAGTGTCTTATATATGATCTCAGTTTTTGTATGCCATAGTTGTGCTAGCTATTTTCAGGAGCTTATGCTTTGGGAATACTGTTCTTTTAGCAGAAAACTTCTGCAAGAGCAGTAACTCTTGTACAAGGTGAGACAGTAAAGGTACTGTTCAAGGAGTGCTGAACAATGTGCTGAAATCTTCAGCTCAAGGATAGAACCCTGTGATGAGAAAAGCCAGCATAAGTATGTATATTTAGACTAAGTAAAAACAACAAAAGGATCTCCTGTGGCATTTGGCTCACTAAATACTGTCCCAGGATGCATAATGTGTACAACTGCTGCTCTCCTGAAAATGTCAGCAGGCTAAACACAGCATAGATACCTGTGAGAATGATGCTTGGCTTTTCAGGGTTGAGGCTTTCCTTTATGCTTTTGCAATTTATCTTTAAAAAAAGTTCAACCTCAGAGATTTTTCAGAAGCAGGGGTTTTTTTTATGAGAAAGACATAAAAATTCTCTGAGGTTTCACGACATGAGCACTTGGACAATCAAAATGGGTGTGGTGAAGCAGCCAGAGAGAAAGCATACAATGAGTAAATCCTGATATTAAACACAGTCTTGAGCTCCTTTTGATTTTAGAGCTTTTGCTAGTTTATAGATCCTATTTAAAGCCACAGAAGCCAAGTTGAACCTGAGTTTACATAACAGCTGTGCTGGCTTCTGGGGCTTCCTTGTCTTCCCTGAGTCAAGTCTTTTCTGGGTGCTCGGCTTTTCTTGTCATCTGCTTTTCTTCTTTAGATTTTGAGAGCAAGAGTTGCCGATCAGCAAGGTTAAAGAACTACCAAATGTTGAGAATGTAACTTTCATATGAATACAGCTTCCTATAGTCCATTTGTCTGTACCACTTAAACTATTTTTTCCTTCACTGGGGTTCAGAATCATGGTTAAGCTGCTGAGATCTCTCCTTTCCATGTCATTTCTTCTTTTGGACTAAAGCATTAATAGTGTATTAGGGTTCCACACAGTTTGTTACTTGAAGATCTTATTCCCTACAGTTTTAATATTATCTGAATTTGACACTGAAACAGAGAGCTTGATTATTGGATTCTAAACCCAATGAGATCAGAAGAATGTTTCATAAGACATCACTAGTTGCAGGTCTGCAACTAGTTACAGTTGCTCACTAGTTGAAGGATATTACGCATAACTTAATAGTTCCGTGAGATTTAACAGCAAAGGTCAAAACTTAAGTCCTAAGTCTTCACCCTGACCAAAGGGAATGTTCCTCCCATCGGTTCACAGGGCTTGCCTGGTGCTCAAGTAGCAGAAGAACTAGAGGTTTATAATGATTCTATTTGTTCAAAATGCTTGGAGGGGGGAGTCAGCCTTTCAAACTGGAGTTAGCACCCAGTATATCTTGTATATTTTTACAAGCATTTCCTGGGTGAATTTACTAGTTTTCTAGCTGTACTTTCTGTGTGAGGATTTTTGAAGGAGTACAAGCTGTAGAATCCCCATTATTATGGTCTGATCTAGTAGAAGAGCAATCCTTTTTAATAAATATGCATTGCTTGTGTTGTTCAAATCAGTGTTTAAAACCCTTCAGGGTATTGCTTTTTTTTTTTAATTGTTATACATGAATTTTCATACACTTTTATTGTCTCAAGGGCCTTGTTCCTCCAACACTTGCTTTATGGAGCAATCTCTCTTAAAAGAAGGGTCTCTCTGTGTTCAATGGAATGTCCAAAAGAAATAGAATGGGTCCTGTGATCTGGAAAATTATATTAGAACAAAAAATTATCATGAAAGGTCTATGCTTTTTTGGAAATGCTTTATAAACAAGAAAATATTACAAATACTTTTATTTATTGGTACTTTTTGGTTGCTATGTATTTTTAATATTGTGTGAGAATGCATATAACACAGGGCACGAATTATTGTGCCTGCAGGAATACTAATGTGACTTCTTTTATGTTCATATGCATCATATTAAAATAAAACAATGCTGATTCCATGCAAGTTAAATATTTTTTGAGAGAAGGGACCTTAGGTGAATTATGGGAGTTTGTTTTTTGGTTTTAGAGGTGGCGCTTATTATTTCATTGCTACCTAAGTGACAGTGGTGTTTGGTTTACATAATTTGTAAGCTGTAGTAGTTGAAAGAGTGTTACTGAGGAAAATAAATATATTTTGTGTAACTAGTAAATGCAGCCTTGTGTAGGGTATTTATTGCAGTGTTAAAATGCATGAATACAGTGCATTGTGTTTTTATCAGAGAGGAAAACAGAGAGGCAGAGGATTCGGAGATTTGTGTCATTTGATATTAAGAGTATAAGGAGAAGACAGAAATCTCCAAAAAGGGAACTAAGTTGTGATGGACTCTCCAAAGACAGCAGGTGGGCAGTCAAAGCTACCAGCTGTAGTCTTGTGCTGCTGGGCACTGAAATCTGTACTTTTTCCTTATACAAGCAGCAGGCTGAATTAGGTCTTTCTCAATGAGACTGAACACTGCTTTGTGAGAAAACAGGCTGCCTGGGTGCTTCAGCTTTCACCTGTGTGTATAACTGTAGCATAGCTCCTAAGATTATGCCAAGATTATACCTGAAAATTGTGTCTGTAAGGAATGATGTGTGTTTGCAGTCCCAGCTTTGAGTGGGGTTGGCTGCTGATTGCAATATTCTTGGCAGATTCCAGGAGGTTTCGTGTGCCTCTGGAGTCCTGGAGCAGGAACACAGAAATAAGCATCAGCAAGTTAAGATGATCTCTTTCCATGTTTAATTAATAAAGTTCTTGCTAAGCTCCCTGTAGGAAAGGAAGAGATGCAGGGAAAGAAAGGTTTCCTTACTCAGAGCTCAGTAATTAAGACAAAACTTTCAAATTTGCTTGTCTACACTTCAAGGTGTGGTACTATGAAATTGTAGGAGATCAGGACACATTTGGGAAACTAGAAGGGTCCAGGGCTTCAGCATTAACGAAAAAGTCAGAAAATTTGAATTTCTTGATGATTCTCTTTCAGCAAGTCACTTCTTTTTTCTGTTTTCTCACAATAACATATCAGAGCTCGGCATCCTTTTCACTGTTTGCTGCGTGTCTATCACAACAGGATCCTGCTATTTTAATGGATAGTGGGTCCTTCTGTAATAAATAAAAAATATATAAAATATAAATGAATAATACAAAATCAGACCCAGCCTTTGGGCACCAAAGTGTAAAGGAAGGTTGTTTGGACTCCTGTGTGCACATTCTTAGGAATTAGGTTTCAGAATGAATGAATCTATTCATCTCTCACAGCCTTTTAGATGCTACTTACGTATGGAACTTTCCGTATCCTCTGAGAATTGCAGGATATTGTTGATTAAGATGAAATATTTTTTTTGTGAATACTTGTGTGTGAAACCTATGGTTTTTAGTGTGCATTAAATATTGCTATGATTAATTTGAAATGAGGAACAGTCAGGCTGCCTCATGTTATTTGCTGCGAAGTGATTTAACAAATGTTTGAACAGCTGTTGCTGAGTGTTGATATCAGTGGTAGAATCATAAGACCTGGTATTATGGTTGTTTACAGTGGAAAAAGATCAATCAAATAATTTTCTGCTTGGGTGAAGGACTTCATATAAATATAATAGAGAGCTAATGTAATTCATTATAAAGTTTGTCAAATCCCAATGTACATGTATAGTGAGTTTTATTAAAGCTGCTCATTCCTGATTTGCTGGAAAAGGTGATGGGGTTTTGGCTACTCCAGCAGTAAAGTCAGGAAATTTCCTTGGAAAGTCAGGACAGTTCTTCATGTTAGTTAGCAAAACTATTTTAGTTCCAGAAATGAAGAGTCTCTGAATGATAATTATAAGTGGGTCAACAAAGTGACAGCCACAGTGATTGATCATTTGTAGCACAAACCCAACACTTCCATAGGGGAGTGTTTGCCATGGGAAGGTTCTGCTCTGCACTTACAGTAGCTTGCTAATGAGTTTTAGTAGTAATGTGGTATGGGAAAGAAGTATAGTCTACATACAGTAATGAATGGCATTAAATGACCAGCTAGCATTCCTGGCATACTGCAAACTCACCAAACAGGAAAAGAAAATAGGGCTAGAATATTTTAATAGTTTTTACTCCTAAGAATGGAAACCAGATATCCAGATCCCAAAGACCCCACTTGAACTTTCTGCTTTTTGGTCTGACTTCTGACAAGAACTAATTTGCAAAGACAGATTTGACAGTGGGCAGGCTGGGCAGTGGAATGCGGGTTTTTGGCTTGCAGCAAAAGGTACCAAGTAAAGGCCCTGAATTTTGGCACGGTGATGACTTTTTTTGGAAGTCTGAATGCTAATTGTGGTGCCTGGGTTGATCCTCTCTGAGTATCTGATTGCCAGGGCTCGGGTTTGCCAGAGAAGATTCAAAGGGGTGTAGTGGAGGCAAGCACGGTGAGTTGTTTGCAAGAAGTGCCCTTTTGTGGTCTGCAAAAGTCTTGGAGGTGCATAGGACCAGCAGGGACGCAGCGAATCCACCCTTATCCCTTTGTGCTACTGTTCTCCAGGAAAGAGAAGTGTAGGACAGGGGTGTCAAACTCACGGTCCATGGGCTGAACCTGGCCCACCACCTTGTTTGATCCAGGCTGGGACCTTGTTTCTCCCCGTTGGCAGTGCCGAGCTCCTTGTCCCTGCGCTCCTGCCGGCGCTGGGCGCGTGAGCAGCGAGTGACGCGCGTTACGCTGCAGGAGAACAGTGGGAGCCAGGAGTGTGACAGCCCTGGTGTGGAACTAATTTAGGAAATGAGTTCCTTTCTTGTGTTCTTTGTGGAAGGGAGAGCTGAGGTGTGATGAGAGGGAGCTGCCTCTGTTTATGCTGTATTTCTTTGGATGATAAAGGAATTTAACATCTGCATTGAAATGCTTTTTTTCCCTCTTCCCCCTCTCCCCTTTGCCCTCCAATGCACTGCGTTACCCTGGCTTCTGAGCAGTTCCTCAGGCTTTTTATACCGAAGAAAACAGGCAGTAGAACATAAAAAGGCCTTTCTCATATTAAGGAAAATGGCATACTGAGTTATGCAGTTGCCAGACTGATCTTACAAGAAAGCAATGCTTTCCAGGAGAGTAAAGAGTGACTAAGATGCTTTTATTGCAAGGAATGCTATGTAACAATAAAACATTCAGTAAAGTTTATATTGCTGCCACCGTAACTGAGACATGATATTTAAATATTATACAATAGCACTGCTTTGATGAGCACACACTGTGATATGCGCTGTGATATGTTATCAACAGCAACAAAAAAGATTTTTAACAGGATTTTATTTCTTCTGAAGGATAAAAGCTGCCAGATTTTTTACTGATAGCTGCAAGGGTATTCCAGGTAGCTGATTACTCAAGAGTAAGATGAAGCAGTGGTTGTGGGTTTAGAGGCATTGCGTTACAGATCCACTAGTGATATGCAAAGTGTTTTCATAGTTGTTCTGCTTTGGAGGGCAAGGCATCAGAACTTTGAGCTTTGAATTAATTTTATTTACCTCTGAAGACCAGGAAGGGGCTTTGGTACCCCCATGGTCACTGCCCTGAGGGCACGGTATGGTGGATGTCAAAGTTGGCTTAAATGCAGTCAGTGGGGAAAGTTGTACTGCAAATCTCTTAGTGGTTTCCCACTTGGCTAGCTTAAAAATGTCTATATGTGCTCTTCTTTGTAATACAAGTAAATTCCAAATTGGAAATATAATGTGATTCGATCTTTGACTTCATGGCTTTAACCACTGCCATTTTCAATCTCAGTTAAAGATGTCTGTAATTTTCTTTTAATGCTGCCAGTGCAACCTTTTCTATTTCACCTTTCTTTTGATGACCCTATTTAAGATAAATTATTTTAATTAACAGTTGGTCTTTCTAATGAGCCACGAAAATTGTCACCTAGACAATCAGTGGAGAAATCAGTAATATAAAAGTAAGTGTTGTTGTCCACATCTTGATGAACTTTAATGGTAGAAATTTCAGTAATTCTTTCACTGATAGATAAAAGCTGGCCTTCAGATAATAGACCTGCCTTTGGGAAAAGATGAGAAGTAACAGACTGAAAAAAGCAGTTGTCTTAATTATGGTAATTACGTTAATTTAGACTCTTAATAATAGGAGACTTGAATTTTATATATTTAATATTTCAGTTAACTATGGGGGCATTAAGGAAAATAAGACATCTCAAAGATATAGATCCAATCCAGCATTTCATGTAAGAAATTATTAAAATCTTTCTGGTAAAACAGCAGTACGAAGAAATGAAGCGCAGGTGGAAATGAGCTCTTACATCTTTCTCTCTGGGACACATACAGTGCCTCAACCAGAGGAAGAAAAATCATATTTGCAGGTAAAGCACTGAATCCTATATATTTAGAGCAGCTGAGGACCTGACCAATTAGTCCATTGGAGACTGTATCTTCCATCAATTCCATTTTCTGAACCAGTTGTCTTAGCTACTATCCTATCCAGTGATGTGAATCTGAGACATATTGTATTGGGTCTCCTTGGCAGGATTAGAGCAAGCTCCAGGCTATTTCCTTTAAAATCAACCTATAAAGAGACCTTTCTTTGCAGTGAAATGTCAAGTCTTTATGAGTTCAGAAAGAAGAAAGTCATAATCCTCTGTGACTCTGTATATCCAGATGTGTCCAAGCATTCTGGAAATCATTGTTTTTTCTGCTCCATGGATAGTAATGATATCTGTTCAGTTATTTGCTTTCCAAAGCTTCATTCTAAAAGAAAGCAAAAGAGTCATCATAGTCACATTTCTTTCCTGCACAATACATAATCAATGTTTAACTGTAATGTGTAATAGTCTTCCTGACTGGTTAAACGTGGCAGATTCCACCCAGAAGCCTTTATTTCCCAAGTGAAAACATAGCCTTATTTTGCAATTATAAAATCAGCATAGAAGACGTGTAGGCATGGCACTTAGGGACATGGTTTAGTCCCCTAAAACCCAAAGCAGTTATTTCTGTATGCAATGGCTTGTTTTGTAAAGTACAAGCTACAGTAAGGTTGTGTTTCTGCTCCTCACTGAAAACATCATTCATTACTCAAGCTCAAAGTCACAGTGGGTAGGTAGTGCCTTGGCTCCTAAGAGTCCAGAAGTCAGGGGCTATAAGGAATGCTGTGGCTATTGAAAAGTGAAACGCAGTTACCAGTGTCCCAGGGAAGAGAGCCCTGACCTAAGTTTCATTTTTGGATGCCTTGACTGACCAGTAGGTTGTATCTGACTCTGCACTTATGAAATGGGTTGCTTGTTATGGGAACGCCAAAAGCAAACAAATGAAAGTTGAATTGCCTTTGTCACTCCTGTGCTAAGAGCCAGGCCAAGTTTGGGGTTCATGCTGTACAGGAATTGGAGCTCAGGCTCTCTGTTGCTTTCAAAATCATTTTTCCTGGAAGCAGTGAGTGTAAGTGAGGGGCAGCTCACTCACATTTTTTAAACATGCAGGAAAAATTTGAGTGCTGATTTGTTTTGACAACAATAGTTCAGAAGTTAAAAAAAAAAGGCAAGGATAAAGAAAGCAAAAATAAAAGGTGACGAACTGTATACTAGCTTTCTCTGAAATGCTGTCAATAAGTGCCTTGAGAAGGACAATGAGAACACTGAATCTGTGGCTGAGTTAAGCAGGTACTTCATTCTAGATATCTTGATATTTGATGGTACATTAGGCAGAAACATCAGTTAAGGGAAGAGAACAGGAAATGTGTGGATCACGGCATCTGCCACTTTCAGGTCTGAAAGACTGTAATTTTATACAGTTTAAGCTAAGTAAGTACAGTAAGTAAAAAGTATGGATCAGAAATTGCTGGAAAAGACCCTGATTTATGTTCCTTTTAATTGCTGTCTAACTATTTACATGACCCACTGCAACACCACTTGAGTTGAATATCTGAGAATCATTAATTGATTTTATCCTCTCAACACCCCCACACAATACTATCTAAGTTTGCAAATGATGAATTAAGAAAGTATGTGACTTAATTACCAAAGTTACAAAAGAAACCTTGGTTTAAGCCAGCAGTTGATCAAGTGGACTACACTCCACCAGGAGGACATGCAATGCAGTTCACGTTCTGTACTTATACTGCCGTTGGCACCCACACTTCCAACTAAGCTGCCTCCTGGGGAAAGGCAGCTTGACCCCTGCACTGTCTTTTCAGCGTCTTGCCTGGAAGTACATTTCATATTGCTCTTCTTTGGAGATAAATTAGTTTGGGTCTGGCTGTTTTCATAGTGGAAACAGGAGATATTATGTGTTGCAATTTGTGCACTTTTCCAGCTATCTTTGAACTAGCTGGTTCCAACACCATTAACAGTACAGCCTCGGCACCAAGGAGTTTTGAACAGCCGGGGACCGCTCTGAAACACACCACTAATAGTGCCTGTGTTACTGCAGCTCACCCAGCTGAGTCCAAATTTGTATAGCATGTATGCCATCACAAATCATTTTTAGGGAAGGAGCTGAAGCTGCAATAAACGAGGCTCAGATGCACGATCAGGAGTGCAGGAAAGTAAGGAGGGTTTGTGCAATGACTGAGGAGCTGCTCAGCCGTGATGGTAGCGGAGGATGTCATTAATTTAATTCTCTGCCTGTACTACAAGCTCAGCTACCACACCTGGACCAATGTTGCTTTACTTCTCTCTGTACCAACTGCTGCCCGATTCCCTGGCACATTCTTCCCCGAGCAAACCGTGCAGTTCCCCTCAGAGGGCTTCTCCACCACAGCCAGCTGCTATCTATCTCAGTCTCTAATCTGTGCTATAAAGCAGGCCCATTTTCCAGGCAGTGTTTACTGAAAACACAGGAGCGTGTCTGGCTCCCTCAGCCATACCTCCTCCTTCCCTCCCACTCCCTGCCAGGCAGCGAGGCTGGGGAGGTCAGGCTGCAGGGACTCTCCTGCTGCCTTTGACAGAGCATGGAGTGAAATCACCAGCCCGTGGGACCATTAACCTGACAGGTTTACAGTTGCTTCCTCTGAGATTCAGAGAGTTCATTGTGCTTACAGATAGTCCAAGAGGTTGACAGAAAAGCACACAGTAACGTGATTGAAATCTTCATTAGAGAGAAAACTGAAGGAAAGATTTCGGATAGAACACAGTGCAAGATCAAGGCTTTCAGTGAGATCAGTAATTTTAAAATGACATTTCTAAAAAAAGCAGAAAAGAGATAATGAAAAGGGACAAAACCAAATAATAAGGGATAATTATGAGGTTGATGTTACTAACATGGCACTGGAGAGCTGAAAAGAAGGAACTGGGTGAAAAGGCACACTTGAAATGGAAACTTCTTACATTTAATGAACTGTGGCTAAGACCTAAATATTCTGTAGCTGCACTCATATTTCTGTTGGGATGCACGGAGTTTTGGAAAGTAGAAACCATCTGGTGCTGCTTTCAGCAGCATTTTCATCACTATTTCCTGAACAAGTCGGATCATGGCAAGATAATCAGGGATTTAGCTTGAGTAAAATATTTCTGGATTTCTTTGCAGCTTGTTCTGAACTAAACTGTCCGTTCCTATCCATCTTAACAAATCACCTGTATTATTCTAGGGATGAGAAAAGCTATATTCTTTGTTTTTCCTTACTGCATGATCAGACTATCAACTGGTCTGACATGCCCAAATGACACCCATCATCAGCATATGTCACGCTGGCTGTTCTTGGCCACACTTTTTACCTGGGACTTTGGCTGGAGTAGAAAGGAAGTGGGCTGAATAAATTTTTTTCTTGATAACAGCTCCTTTTCTTGCCTGGTGCTGCCACTAAAGCTCTATGGGTTGTTCAAACATTACTGTAATTGACCTATATTCAGCCTGTAACATGTAGGGTGGGCATTTGTGTTTGGAAAGAGAGACTTTTCGGAGCCTACCCTACTCTTGTTAAAGCCAGTGAGCATCCCTGCATGTCAGTGCAGGTGAGATAAGATTTCAAGTCACATCTTGTATTCCAGGTGTTTTCCTGTGTGTCCAGAAATTTCAGTTATCTCCACCCATGACTAGAGATCATGATAGCTGTTTGAATTTTTAGTCAAAAAAGACAAATACCCCTTCATTCTCTCTAGTTATTTATTTATTCGGTGATCAACACTACCTTAAAGTTCACAAACTTGTGTTATTTGCTTCTTTCAATGTTTGACATAGAGGTTAGGAACATTGATCTCCAGTGGAGATGAAGAGCTACAAGAGGGGTCAGTCTCTCAGTCAGAATGGCTGGGAGCCACTCCATAGTCCCACAGGAATGCCAAATCTGTTTTGCTGTACAAACCTGTCTGATGTCTGGTATTTTAATAGGGTTGGGCACCAGGAGGATATTTTTGCGTAAGGTGGAGAGTTTGGATTTTCTATCTATTTTCCATTTCTGGTAACAGATGCAGCGACGACGTATTTTCCAGTTAGGATTTTGTTCTCTCAGCAGCAGCTTAGCATGAGAAAGAATACTTGCTCCAAAATAAAAAGTGTTCAGCTGTGGTCTGTCTCAACTTTATTCCTCAGTTGTGTCTTTTGCAGTGTGACTATAGACAAGTGCCTTGTCTGAATTTCAGTTAGGGACTATCACAGCTTTTACACCACTCTGGCAACGAGGGAAGGAAATCCCACTGTCCTTCTGCATGACTAAAGGAAAAATCTGGTGATCTGTTTTGATTTGCTATAGGTGTTAACAAAAGGCTCCAAGGAAGCTAAATGACAGCCACAGTGAAAGCTGATATGAAACTCCAGAATATTGACACTTAGAGTTGAGAACAACTAAGATAATTAAATATTGGCTGAAATTTGTACTAGAAGAACTAAGAATCTATTAAAAAAGAGACATTTAGAAACAATATTGAGAGAAAGCATAGGTTTAAATTACCTACAAAACAAGATCACCAATCTGGAAACAAACTACTTAACTAGAAAAGCAGCTGCCAAGAGTTTTTTCCATGAATTAATTTTTATGCTTTCTGTATTGGAAACTTACGCAACAGAGCACAACAGATTGCTCCTGTCGTGTCTGGAGTTATGATAATAAATGCCAAGAACTTGGATGTGTAGTGTTTATCCTCCCTAGGGGGTCTTTCAGAGTTAAGAATTTTGGCAACTATTCTTTACTTTCTGTTTAAAGCATCTTTAGAAGGATGCAATAGTAACATTTCACTTTAACGACAAAGTGTCTAGAAGTTATTTCACTCCTATTACTGAAATGATTGGATCCTGAACAGGATATTGGGAGAAAACTCACTCAGCATTCCTGTCAGCCTTGATAGTGTTTTCTTCTCCTGGTGGTGTCTTCTATTTCTTCCTTCCCTGGTTTACAGCATAATGAACTGATAGAGTCATAAGTACATTTTTCATTAGACAGAAGAAATTTACAATCAGTTAGAGCAAGCTACAAACTGCCCCACATCTCTGAAAAGCAGTTAACAGATCGATTGGTCCAGTGTTTGGTAGTCTGATGTGGCTGAGCTGAATATTTACCAGTAATATCCGTGGAAGTCTTGGAAATGATAATATATACATTAAAAATTATACTGGTTTTATTCATTTTAATATTTCTGTAATGCGAAGAAAGCCATTTTGTGGTTTGGCTTTCTGTTGCATTCAAATTCAGAGCTGTGTGTGGACTTACTGCGTTGGTTCCAGAACTTTATTTAATTGTTTAAAAACTGTTTATTTAAAACAAAGTCACAAGTACCTTCCCAGGAAAGGAGATTATCTTCCACTTAACACTAAGTGTTCCTACTTCAAGTGGAGCATGAATTGTAAGGTTTGTCCTTGCTGTAGAGTGATGAAAATACAGCAAAATGCTGACAGAAATTGAAAGCAATTTTTGAAATAGCTTGAAGTTTTATGAGGCATTGGAAACGTTAAATATTTTGTCAGTGTTTGCTCTTTAGAGATCACTACATGTTCTGAAATGTCTCTGACACAGGGAGGTCTGTGGAGCACTGTAAAGCCGCTGAGGGGATGCTCAGGTGAGGCTCCGTGCTCGGCGCAGGCCCAGTCAAGGTGCGATGGCAAGTGATGCGCGGAGCTGGGCATCCGGCATTGTCAGGCCCTGCTGTGCTCTGTGCCTGCCTGGAATTCAGGCTCACAGTTGGACTTGGTGATCTCTGAGGTCTTTTCCACTCTTAATGATCCTGTGATTCTATATTTCCATTAGGCCCTGCTTCTGTGCCCCCTCCTCTTAGTGACAACTTCCTCCAGCTTACAAGGGTTGGATTTTTTTACTTCTCTGAAATCAATTCTTCACTTAGGAAGGGAATCATTTACTCATGTGATGCTGTTCCTGAGGCAAAGTTGCATGGTATGCTGATATGGATGCATGTGTAGTATTTATTAGTGCAGGTAGGAGAGGAGAGTTAAAAGATTTTTCATTTCCATCTCTTTGAATAGTGCATTAGAGTGATGATGCTCAGATCCTTTTGTGTATGTATTTTATTGTACAGTTTGTGTTTTCCCCTGAGGTGTGCATTATTTCAATTTCAAGCTCCAAAGACAGAGTGTAGTTATTTTAGAGAGATAAAAAGACAGATGACTTTGTTTCATATATGGTACTTAAAAAATCAAGCTCTGAAAAATGCCAATAATAGAATGTACTGTTATTCAGAGGTAAAAAATAAAAGATAGGCCTGTTTGCCACCAGAAATCTATTTCAGCTGCTTCTAAAATATGTCACAGGCAAGTTTGCAAAGACATTTCGTAATATCACTGATAAAGATCATGTAAACAGGCAAACGCCAACTGAACTTGTGTGTGGTGTTGTCTGTGTGCATTCATCCACATTTGTGAGCAACTGGAAGAACAACTTTTCAAAAATTTTGACTAAAGTAAGAGAAGTTTATTGCTTATTAACGGTTTTACAGTTGTCCTTTTATTTTGGTTCTGGTTTACATTTTCAGTGCAGAAAAATTAATTAGATATTAGCAAAAAATGTTTCTGACTTGCCAATACAGCCATTACATGACAGAGAAGCAAACAACTAACATTTCCAGCTTTAAGGGCTAAGCCTTTGTAAAGGTCAGGGTACAAATGATGGTACAGCAGTTGTGCTTGATGTCCTTTTTCACTGTCAGTACATTATTCTAGAATATGTATGTTGTTACTGGCTGCTGATTAATTTATTCAATTGTTATTTGAAAATCAGCAGTCAAGGATTTTCTCTGAATCTAAAAGCAATTATTGGTAATATAGGAGTGGATAACATGGAGATGGGAGATGATTTCTCCATTCAAAAGCAGGTCCAGTTTCCCAGAGCTCGCATTTAATCCTCCTTAAAGTTCTTAAGTTACCAGCCATTCTACCCTCTTAGAAACATGGTGTCTTTTCACATTTCTGTTAAGAGTATTTTAGATGTAAATCTACTTCCTTAACTATGTGGATGTAGACATTCTTGAGAATGTTTCCTTTTTCGTAGGACAGAATGGACTTTCGCAGGAAAGCAAAGTAGGATAACAAGGAAAGAGGATAAAGCAGAGCAAGAAATGAATGATTTGCTAAGAAAATCTGCATAAAAATTTAAATGCTAAAATAGGATATTGTAATTTTCCTTCCTTGGCACCTTTGTGAATGGTCCTATCAACGGCGCCTTTTAGTCTGTGACTCAGACACATTCAGCCTGTGCCATTATCACCAAGAATAACCAATAATTTGGAGTAGTTTTAATTGCACATTTATGGTGTCTAACAAAATACAGGATAATTGGGATGCTGTTCATTGAGCAGAACTGGGTAAACTGATAAAACCCAGTCAAGCTTTGTACAGGAGAGTAAGTGTTGTTGCCTGAACGTAATGGTGCTGTGATTTATGGAAAGCGAAGCCCTGATGTGGAAGGAGCATCCTGGGTGCTGCCTCTGTTATGAGCTCAGAAGCAGGGATGCCTTACAGGGATCTGCAGCGTAAGGGAACAGAATCTTCCCCCTGTTTTCCAGCATCTTGCATGGGTCCTGCTTCTCTCTTCAGTCCTGAAATCAAATTCAACTGCCAGGTCTTCTTTCAAAGAGATTAGTGGAACCAATAATAGCCCCTGTTGAAGTCAAATCTGAGATGCTAAATATGCCTGTCAGAATTTTCCTGGAAGAATGCGAAATTACAGTAAAAGCAGCACTGAAAGCAGAAGTATTATCCTCTAATACTTTTCTTCACAGGTCAGCAGATAAAGTAGATACATTTTGCAAGCCTGGCAGAAGAGACAGTCTGTCTCAGAGGCATTTTATTAATTTTCCAAGAATATAAATCAAGGTGATTTCATGTTGAATAAAGACTAGCATTTTTTGCTCTTGTTTCCTGACTCCCCGTAATCATTAAGTAAAGTCAAAGGATTGTAAGGGAATCTGCTTTTTGGCCCACTCTTCACCAACAGTAGATTCTGATAACAGAGGGAACAGTCTTAATGAGCAGTTTGAAAAAGAAATATTTATATGTTTTCATTATAGGTAGATTATGTAAGATTTTTAACTTTGTGGCCTGAATGGAAACCTTGAGCCAGTTTCTAAGAAAACAGTACGTGAAGGGATGTAATTTCACTGAAATTCCAGAGTGTGGCCACTTTTTGTGACCTACCTTATATCTGTGAATCCTTTAACAAAACATTCTGTTAACATGGCCATCGCAGGCTCAATAATGTAATAGGAAATCAATTTCATTTAAACTATAAAAGCTCTGAAATCTCAAGGTGAACATTACAAAGACCATATTGTCTGTAAGTCCCGCGAAGATGACTGCGTCTGCTTTATTTGATGGGAAATCAGAAATGTGGGACTTTCTCCTGAGAGTTGTCACAGTGGATCTGGCTTCCTGAACTCGATGCAAACTTACACTGCTAGAGAAAGTCTAGGGAATGACTGGAATAGACTCGATGACTTTCCTAAATCACTTAAACCAACACTCTTCTTCCAAGCTAGAGCAAAACAGTGTTACAGCTTGAGTTATAATGAATTGCTGCCTAATAAGGCCAGAAGTAAGTCATCCCTTTTCAGCTAATTCCTGTTCAGCTTCCCCAGCTATAAAACACTTATTAAAGAAAGTTTAGCAGCTGTACTGTTCTCTGAGGCATGAAAAATCTTGATTAAGGTCGCTATACTGGAGTCAATGAAGCTTAAACCTTGATATACTGGGACACGGGGAGGGGCCAAAGTGGCTTTATACTCCACAGTGTCCTGCTGACCAATCCACACAGGACTGTTTGGTTTAGACTCTGAAAAGCAGCTTGCCAAGCCTCTTGCCTGTGAGATAAGCGTGCTGTGTTATCTACGGCTATCTGCAAGGTTAAGAGCAATCTGCAAAAAGCTGTGGTCACAGAAGAAAAAGCCAGAATAGTTTAAGCAGCCTTTGAGGTTGAGCTTCCAGCACTCCTGCTTTTGAGAAAGGAAGATATATCTCTTTTAGGGGAAAAAAATCAGCTTTAAGATTTTTAGACTTCAGATTTCGAATTTGAGGAATAAATTTCTGCTGCCATAATAACTCTAAGGATAGTTGTGCCTTGTAATATTATATAAAACCACTTGAAATGTAACTTCATTAAAAGTGTTAATGCAAGGTGATAAGTGACAGATGCATATTGATTATGTTCATGCGTCAAGTTCTGCTCTGAACCACACAGGTAAAGATCTTGATAAATTAATCATCCTTCAGGGACGGAGTTTGGGCTTTCATTTATATGACAGGACAAAGTTTTGATTGTATGAACTTTTCTCTAGTGATTACAGAAATGAGAGCTGAGCTCGGTAAATTGAGAAGTTTAGCATAGGATTAATATTAGCATTGTAGTGCTATTTCCACTGTTAATCTGAATGTTTCTCATTAGGCCTTAAATCTTCATTTTTATCTACAGCTTTTCTAAGAAATAAGCAGGCTTATTGGAAGAAATGTCTGGTTTTCCTGGACCAAATCGTGTACTCAACTACACGAGGTAACTCCATGGACAACTGGAATGAGTGAGAGTGGCACAAGTGGGGTTATACCTGTGCACAGGCTGGCAGTGGCTCACTGACCAGCCTGGCTTTATGGTGCTCTCCACACAGCTCATTACCCTGCTCCAAGCCTGTCTGATCATATCACACCAACCTGCACCCAGCCGTGGGTGTCAGAGTGGGAGAATTTTACCCTCTGTAATGTGTCAGCCTCCCTGCCCTTTGGGAGAAGGTGTTTCTCCAGCTGTTGTGGGTGTGAGTGACTTGACAAGCTTTTCCAAGAGGCTGCAAGGAAGTAATTCAGATGTGTGAAGTTTCCGATTGTCTTGCAGCTCTCCAGAGATTTAGGCTTTCCTGGGGCTGTAGCCACCTCTGTTGTCTGAGGGAGGAAGCATGAGGCTGGGGAAGGAAGATCTCACACATAGGAATATTATTTCCATTTGATTTTTTCTTTTAGATGTTTCTGCAATGAAATTTTAACCTAGCCTAATTATATCCCTGTACCTGCATGGGTTTTCATCCTGAAATCTAAGAAACTACCAGTTTTGTCACCTGCTGGGATATATCTTTTGCAGTTCTTAACCATTGCTTTCATAAACAGATACAATTGCAAAGGCATCACAACGAACAGGATACAAACAAAGGTAAAAATGGCATCCACAGCGTGAACGCTGAACACATTTGTTTTTTGCAGGCAGGCAGGATGTGCAGATTTTACTCCTGATTTTGTTTTTAATGACTTTAATTAGTAAACATCCCCTTCCATTCTTTAATTTGTCGCTTAGAAGTATTGATTCCACTGCATATAAAGAGGTTTGAATAGCATCATGTGACTGAAAGGAATAAAACCTGGCACGAAGCTGGAATGCAAGCTGCTACAGATACGATAGTATTGCAGTCACAGGATTCACTGAGTTTTATTTCTTGCATATTTACTATTAATATTTTTCCATTTATTCTGGGATAAAATGTACAGTATTTTGAATTAGATCTGAAAAGTGGGGGAAAAACTTCATGTTGAATTCATTTTAGCTTTTAGTTATTTTTGTTCATCAGTCCTTGTAACAAATGAAATATATTTTCTTGCTTTTCCATTTGTTTTAACTTTACACTTATCCTGGAAAGTGTTATAAAACATCTTCCCACAGGTAATGAAGTACTTTAAATGTTCTGAAGAAAAGTTCATAAAATGTTTTGATTTATTCATTGATAAGTGCCAACTTTTCTCATCTCTGCTTATAAGATTTAAGATTAAAAAACCCCCCGAAATATTGATTTAATTTGGAAGAGATTTCATCCATAGAGTGAGCCTGGAACCTCTTTCTGTAACTCCTGCTCATTGGCTGTTATTGCAAAATATCTTAGCAAGGGAAGAAGGGATAGTAGCTGGACCAAGGCCACCTGAAAAAAACACTGATTGGGAGACTGCAGTTATAGAACCCAGAATGATATAAAACCATTTTTATGATTAATGAAGATTGGTTAATGAGTAACTGGCAAAGAACATTTCGCACCTCTGTATTGTGGTTTTTTAGATGTAATTGGCTTTAGTGAAATCACATGACTATTGTATTTTATTTGTATAACCTTGTCTGCATTACTAAAAATCACTTGAGTGTTTTTTACAAGTTTGTTTCTTTTTCTTACTAAAGCAGAGAGGCTGACTCATTGTTCTTAATGCATCTGTACACAGCCAGCCTCCGACGTGCATGCCAGCATCCGTATAGGGAAAGGTTCAGAAAGAACGAGATGGTATGTTTCCTGTGAGTGCAAATGGCAGAAAATTCAGACCTTTGGTGTCATGCTAGGCATAACAAATTTTTTTGATATATGTTCTAATTACTGGTGTTTCCATGTATTGTTTGGGTGTTATGGTATAAAAGGTTCAAGGCACCGTTTGTTGTAAATGCCAATCAGAAGTGGGGGATTGCTGCTGATAGCAGTGTTGAAGCAGGGCATTATGAGAGGAAAGATGTCTTTGTCTGGACTGTTTGCCTGTGATGTTCTTGGGTATTTAGATTCTATCATACACTCTGAAATGCTGCAGAACAGTGTGTTCCTTGACAGCTTTTGTGGATGAGATCTGCCAGAAAAGGAAATGCTTGTGATGCTACGTGTCTTTCGTCCTGACCATCCCTTAATTCTTATTTTATTCATTGTTTTGTTGCTGGCATCTGCTTGGCAAGTTGCTATTTGACACAAGTCCATCAGATCATCTTCCATGCAAGAGTCATCAGTAGTTAGAATCACACCAGCTTAGCAGTTCTGCAGTTGCAATGGATAAGGCATATGGTCACATTCTCACATATTTACCCATTCAGACACTCCGTATTCTGACAACAGAACAATTCCACCAAGGATGGAGTTTCCCTGTCTGCGTCGAAGAGAAAACTAAAAAAAGAAAAGATGAAAAAATTAAACAGATTTACCATAAAAAGATCAGGCAATTCAGTTAAGAAGCATTTTTTACGAGCATATTGCAATAATTAGAGACACTATGCTTACAGGCAGAGTACAAAAGAGCTTAAAAACCTTCAGTACAGAGAAAAACTAAAAGGTAACTTGAGGAATAATGAACTTAGCATTGCACACAAATTCATGTAAAACCAAGCTGGACTAGTCTAGTTCTTACTAGAATATACCTCTTTCAGGCTAGAGAAAGCAGTATCTACTGGAGAGATATGAACTTAAATACCAAGCAGGTGCAATTAGCAAGTTCTCCATTTCCCATTTATCAGGAAATCTATTGCCAAGGTGTCTAAAAAGAGAAAGTGAAATTTGAGCCATGATAATTGATGAGTACCTGCTAGCACTATTCTGTTTCTGTGACATCCCACCATCATTTCTTCAGCCCAGGCTATTCTCTGCTACTGTACTCATGGGCAAAGAGGGAAGAAGTGTGAATAAAACTGGATATAACTGAGAGACCTGCTCCCAAGTGGATCAGAGTAAAACTAATTCACCTGGTGTATTTATAGTTTGCACTGAATTCCTTACAGAGACTAATGAAGATAAGTGCATTCAAATGATTTCTCCTAGGGCTGATTTAAGAAAGCAATTTGGAAGCTAGGCTTAGAAAGAGAAAAGAAGAAAAGTAATACCTGATTCAGTACCATAAAGTATTCTGTCTAATAGAGCTTTTTGTGGTAATTTGTTCTTTGTAGACTAGCATGTGCAGACCTCCCCCAAGGACAGCATATCATCTCCTTTGTTATGCTTAACTCTTAGAATCATTTTCCATAATTCTGCAGCACAAATGACTTGGTCAGCAGGCACATCCTCCTATGTAACCTACAGTATACAGTAATAGAGGCACAAGAAGGGTAACAATTATCATTGGTGTCTCCACTGAGTTTAACAGTGATTTTTCCATTGCAGGAGATTAAAGAAACTATATATGAATAACAGATTATTTGATCAGTTAAATCTTTTTAAAGTAGCCTGTGCTTCTCAGCTCCTTCAGTCCTGAATTGGTACCTCCACAGCTGCAGGTACTGCATTTCTATGATTTATTCTTTTTCCTTGGATATATGGTCAAAGCTTTGGATGTGGAGACATGAGATTATAAAGGTTAGAATTGTCATCTGCAGTAGTGCAGCTTTGCTGAAGAGAGCAAGTCATATTTGTTAAGGGTAGTTTAAGGTCCATTACCCCACCTAAAGGATGCCATCCTACCTTCTGGAGAGGTCCCCACAGGTAATGTGCTGTAATTCTGCGTGACATTCATTAGCAGAAGTGCAGTGACTCTAAATGTTGGAGCTCTTAGGTGCAGTACTGAGCTGCAAGCAGTTTCTGTCAGACCAGTGTGTGCAGGGTAGCTTGCTCTCAAGAGAGAAGGTTGTCCCAAGAGAGCCATCAGTAACATAACCTGTAAACTAGGAGTGGGGGGACGAAAAGGCCTCCTTAAGGGCTAGTTAGATCTCTGGTAGGTTGTGCACTTACACATCCCTCATGTTACCCTGTAACAAGATGAGCAAGTGAATGTGCCAGTGGGTACTCATTTATGAAGGGTACACAGGGCACATGCACAAGGTATTCCCAAATGCCTCACAGGCATTTAGCAAAAACTGTTGTGAGTGCTGTAACATAGCTGAGAATGACAGGAATCAGTAGGGTAAAGCTGTTGTTCTTACCACTGTTCCTTGAAAACTAGTGACTAGATCAAGGTGGCAATCTTACTTCTCAAAAGCATCCAAGCAGCTGTCACACACTGTTTGTAGTTATTACCACAAGTTGAATTTCAAGTGGGAAACCAGATGGGGGGGTTCAGATCTTACTCAAATCCACATTATGCATCCAGTCTTACTGCAGAAATGTGATATTACATAGGAACTCAGTGCTTTAGGGGATTCTACATTATGTACAGGGTTAACAGGAAAGTAAAAGGCCTTATTTATGCATAGTGCAAGAGCTGTCCAAGCAGCAGAAATATTGTTTTCTTTCAATGATTAATGTGCTCAATAAAAGTGTGGCATCTGCTGCCAGTTCTAATTAACAAATAAATGAAAAACAAACCCGCGTGGTAGGCAGTGTGTCTGGGGACAGCTTAAACAGGACTGAGCTGCTTTAGATTTCAGCTATTTTCTTTAGCACAACAGTGTGGAGCACTTTCTTGTTTATAGGATAAACACACGGGACTAAAGTGATCTGTGTGGCACACAGGAGCGGTTGCCAACCCATAACATTCTGCAGAATGCAAAAATTCCATAGCTGTTCCCTTGGGAGTCACAGGATACAATCTTCCTGCATGTTGGTTTCAGTGTAAATAACAGTTAAATCATCAGAACAGAGAAGCTGCCAGTAAAACTTTGAATAAAGTATTAGTTAGTTCATTTTCCTTCTTTCATAATAGAAGTTCAGCAGACTTAGAGCTCAGCCCTTGCACTGGTTCAGGAGATGTGGTATTTCACACCACATTAATGTAAGTAATGCATAAATGTAAACCTGTAAATGTGTGCTTTCTTTGGCTCCCTCACAACAAAATGGGTTCTCTGAAATAAAATAGCTAACTTTATTTTTAGCCTTATTTTTATAACTATTTTTTTAGCCACTTTTTATGGAAAAAGAGTTTATCTTATTATGATGTATTTCTCTTTCACCTTTTTTCCTTATAACTTCTGAATCACATTGGGCAGTTCCACCCTCTGTGACAAGAAGGAAAAAGGGAAGAGGGGTGTTGTGGTTTAACCCAGCAGGGAGCTAAAACAACTACACAGCCATTTACTCACTCCCCCTTCAGTGGAATGGGGGAGAGATTGAGAAAACAAATAAGTAAAACTCACGGGTTGAGATAAAGACAGTTTAAGAGGACAAAAAAAAGAATATAACAATAATATGAACAATAATAATAATAACAGACTATACAAAACAAATTATGCACAGTACAATTGCTCACCACCCAGCAACCAATGCCCAGCTAATTCTGAAGCCAAGGCACCCCCTGGGCAGCTCCTTCCAGTTTATGCTGAGTAGATGTCATATGGTATAGAATATCATTTTGGCTAGTTTGGGTCAACAGTCCCGGCTGTGTATGCTCCCAGCTTCTTGCTGGCAGGGCATGAGAAACTGAGAAGTCCTTGACTACTGTGGGCACTACTTCCCAACCACTAAACCATCAGTATAATCAATATTATTCCCATACTAATCCAAAACACAGCACTATAACGGATATTAGGAAGGAAATTAACTCTATTCCAGCCAAAACCAGGACAGAAGGTTTGTGTGCGAGTGTCTCAACACAGGGGAAGGTTGCAGTGCCTACTTTATAGGCATATAGGATCCACACAGCAGAGGACCACTGTAAGCATGCCACCCTCATGGAAGTTTTGATCAATGACTTCTGACTGAAGAGAATCCATGAAATTATAAGAAGCCCATCTTTCTCAGCTCTGATACTGCTAAAATTGCTTTCCCACGTGGAAGATTGAAAGTAATCACCCAAGGAAATCTCAGACTGGATGTGACTTCGCATCTGTGACAAAAAGTTCACTGAGACTCAGTCTCAGGATGTGCAACAATTGGAGCGTTGCTTTCAGCATTTCATGACAGTTGTTTCAAGCTCTTTTCTGTGTAAATGAAGTTCTTTTTAACAAAGAAGCAGAGACTATTTCCAGCAATAATGTGGCTGTCCTTCAGACACATGGAGGCCTATCAATCTCCAGAACCATCTGTTTGTGTATTTGCAAAATACAACTTGTTTATTCATAGTGCAAATATACCACAGAATGGCAAAAATATTTCAGTACTAAACCCAAAACACACAGAACCATCATGACTTGAGGGGGATGTAATGGAACAACCCCTGCAGGTTGTATGATGAGGGAGAAGGATGACTTTAGGAATCTAAGATATTTGTTCTAAAACCCGATGAGTACTCTAAGCTTAATGGCAGTAGATAGAAGGCAGCTGCACCTTCAACTGCACCTTTGAGCCGTGCTAAAACCAAGGAAACCTTCCCAATAATGTCAGATAGGAGACCAGTTCATCTGCACTGCTCTTCCCACAAAATCAGCCTCTCCCAGTTATCTTCTGTGCAAAAAGCATCAAAAAATGTGTACATACCAAATAGATGGGATTAGATGTACAGTTTTCCTGTACATGTCTTTGGCTCTTAATACAATTTTGTGGCTCATGTAACTTGTGCAGTTGCACACTGGAGAGAATTTCATGTTACAGAGGACAGAATCTAGTCCTTATTCACGCCGTGCTGTAACTATCAACACCATGCAAATGCAATTATTTGCTAATGAACAGACATCCCTTTATAGTTTAATTGCATCACACCTCTCTATCTTGTATTCTTTCTCTGGTATGTTCCCTGTCTAGCATGAGTCATCAGACTCTTCAGGCATGTACAGTGTGTGCTACGCAGAATGATGCTTTGCGCAGGTGTGGCAAAGGACAGGGCAGTTGAAGTAAAAGGAAATTGAAATATATTTTCAAAGAGACTGTACAAATACCTTAGTGTTTGATTTCCAGGGTGGTGATTAATTGCAAACTGTAAGATAAGAACATACAGGACAAATAAGAGCAATAGCTATTTGTTACATCATATAGTAGATTCACCTCTGGTTTAAGCTGGCTTTTGGTGGCATGAACCAGAAAGCAGGGACTCTGGCAGTGTAACAAGAAGTGAAAGCCTGAATTCCCTCTCTCGAGTGAATTCTTGGAGTTGGCAAGATGCACACAGAGGGCACTGATCTCAGCAGTTTGTGTGGGCTGAGATTTTCTGGCGCTCTATGAGGCCATTTAAAACTTCATTTCTACCAGATATGATAATGAAAATTAAAATATGGCCTGCCCATGTGAACGTGAAGATCATACCCATGCTAAAGTTGATCCTACTCATTTGTTTGTACTTGCTTGTGCTAGGGGAGCAAATCTCAGTTTTCATGTACATTCTGAGTGCAGGGAATACAGAGTGACTGCGTTTAAACCCTGAACTCAAATGCTGTCAACGTGATCTGTGGGATCAGTGGGTGCTGGGTGTCATCAGATTTTGTCCAGCTTATACTTGAGCTAGGCTAAAGAGCAAAAGAAATTTGGAGCTTTTACCTTCCCTTTTATTTATGTTCGCGTTGGTACAACTTGTAGTTCCAGCTAAAAGCTGTAAAAGTTGCAGTGTTCCAGGTCATAAATTGGGGTGAGATGGCGGTGCTGTGTGATGAGGCTTGCACAATACCCACACAGCTTATATCTGACTCAAGGCTTTGCTATTAATTCCTCACTCTCATGAACACAAAATTCACCACCTCTTCTTTTTCCACTCTCTAACACATCCTATTACATGTCGCAAGTAGAAACCTCTTCCTAGACAGTGTAAAATTCCTGGAGAGGTAACGCAGTGAAGCAAGATCATCTTTGAAATGAGATTATGCATTTCCCCATTACCCAGTGCCTCACACCACTGGAAAATGAAATGAGTTCCTGGCCTGAACGCTCTTGCTGTTATCTAACTCTCACTGTACTTCATGTCAATTATTAACATCAACAATGATAGAAATCTTAACACATGTTAAGAAACAGGACTCCTACATAATTTTTGTTAATCTGTATTATTTTGCCCTATGATCTTTTTTTTTTTTTGGAGCCTACCTTTCTCCATCTCCTTTTCCAATATGCTTTCACAAATGGAGTGGTTTGGGCTGCCATATTGCTTTTAGTCTTCAGAGGACAGGGTGTAAAAACTGTTCACTATCTCTTTCATCCTCTAGCCAAAAATCTCATTCATCGTAAATAAGGTCTCTATTTTCCAGTTAATTTTGCTCAGCAATACCACTAAGACTTTAACAGAAGGCAGTAGACACCATTTGGCTTAGCAGAGATCTCAGCCCAGAACATCTTTATACATATCAAGGAATTCGCTGAATATCTGCCTTAAGTGTGAAAAGCATTTCTGTTGTTGTTGGCTCACTCGATGTTTTTTCAGTGTATTTCAAACCCAGTGATGCTCCTTTGATTTTTCTCAAGTTAATAAATAATGTAGTGTAAACCTGCTAGCTTCTAACAAAGTGAACGCTCCAGTTATGTAAAGCTTGGGGATAGGGGGGACACAGATGGATATACATTCCAGGCACTTGGAATGAAGCACCAATAGGAGGGGCTGATTTGGCCTGGCTCTGTTTTCAGTGCAGGTTTGAAACAGTACATGCTGACCAGAAAGTACTTAAGGGTTCTTCAGCTTGGAAGGCTGAATCTGTATCCAGTCCCCAGGACACGCTCATCTTGGTACAGCATGTGTTTTGGGGATGGAGGAAAATGTGACTAGAGACATGCCTTTCTGCTATTTCTTTGCAGAGGATACAGTTTTACACTTTGCCATCTGGCAAATGTCAAAGCAGATTTCCATCTCATTTAACCTTCTCCAGGTTTGGGTCTTGGGGCAGAGATTCAGGAAGCCATAGCTTGCCTCCTGACAGCCTTGTTATCCCTGCCTTTGTCCAGCAGAAAATGGTTACACCCTGAATCTGTCTCAGGAGGACTTTGGGGAGTGAAAGAAGGACAGGGCTAAACTCATGGTATGCTGGCTTCCCAACAGGATAAATGATGACAATATCCAGTACTGGCTAATCCGATTTCCAAGTTCTTTCACGACGATGATGCAATTGCATGCATGCAAATGACATCATATGATGGATCTCCTTTATTTGTGTAATTGAATATTTCTAGGTAGCTGGGACAATGAAAACTAGAGATAAGCTAGAAAAAAAATGTATCCCTTTTACACCTGGAGTTTCTCCAGCTTCATGGAGCCATATTAGAAGAGCTGTCCTACCATTGCAGATGTGCACTAGGGATTAATGCTGAAGAGTCACAGCATGTTGCTTTATCTCTTTTCCTTTCTCAACTAGATAAAAGCTGCCAGGACTAATCCATAGGCATGAGCATACTCCTTCTCTGCAAGAAAGCTGTTCTCTGGATCAGAATTCAGAAGTCAGCTAAATGTCCACAAGGCTGTAGGCTGCATCTGTACAGACCATACGTGACAAGAAGCAAGGTACGTTAAACAGTACCAGAATGAATCAGAGATCCCGCATGCAGAAGTGCTACTTCTAAATTCATAGGAACTATGTAATTGCAGAGTCCACTGGGATTAGAGAGCCTTATAGGTCAGTCATGAAAATATAGCTTGTTTTTTCAGTCACTGCTATGTTTAATCTTTTCAGCTGTAAGGTAATTCAGTCTGGAAGGTTTTTGTTTGCCTTATTTCATCAAATCCTCTATTAAATGTGTGGTATCATTTTAAAACCAAGAGCATCTAATGGGATTGTTATTTTAAATGCAGAAGTCTTAGAACAGATTCCCCCAATGAACTTGAGGAGAGCAGGACAAGTTCCTCCTCAGAAAGAGAAGAGGCAGTATTAGGTACTAATAGACAAAATGAGCTTGCAAACGATCTATTAAACAACGACTGTCAGAAGAGTAAGTTGCTTTTGCATTTTCTTTTGTATTAACTGTAGCTGGCCACTGAACTACATAGAATGCAGGAGATAAAATACCTGCCACCACTTCCTTGAAAGCTTTTTTGAATTCCGTGGTTTGTGGAGCTCTCTTTGTTTCGGGGGTGGCTGGAATTATTGTCTAGTTTCACTGAGATCCTAGGCCAAGGATTGAATGAAACTTATCCTGTTTAGGAGGCTCTGTTGTTTCTCAGTGTGCCATTTCAGGTTTGCAGGCAGAGGAAAAATCTATAGCTAGATGTGAGCTTAAGGCCAATGAGTGTGGTGGCTCTTCTTCCCCTGTAGCACTGCTCATCTCCACCCCAGTCACAAGCACAAAGTTGCCTTCAATGGGATTCTGGCTGACAGGGCACTAAATATGTCTCACCCAGAGATGCGAATATCACCAGCGCACTGGCCTCTAGGAGGGTTTGAGAACTCACCAAAGTCCTGCCAACACAAGTACTGCAGTGTTTTGCTGCTGTCTGAAAGTCCCCCATTAGGGCTGGCTTAGCCCTGCCACAGATTATTTTGCTGCAGGATCAAAAATACAGTGCTAAGCACAAATAGTTTTGGAAGAATTGATAGATTTGGGATGGATATCAAGTATGAGAACCTGATTATACGAGAAATATTGCTGATTATTCCACTGTGCAATCTCTGGATGCTTTTCTGATGCCAGAAGTTTTTTGTGTTTCAATCCAACCCCTTCTCAGAAACAAACCCAAAGCTAACAACAAAAAAATATAGCCTGGAAAGAAATCACAAAGTAATTAGTTCTTATTTTGCAGTGTACTACAATTGTGAAAGATAAAGATTTTGAGAAGCAACATTCATAAAAGTGGTAGAGATTTTCTCCTTAGTACACAGGATTTATGATGAAGCTAATCACACTGATTTCAAGAACAATTCCAGAAGGCATTCTCCTGGAATGAGAGAGGCTTCACTTCAGAAAATTCAATTGGAAAAAGAAATTATAATATGTGAACTACTGTGTGTAGTACCAAAGCTCTTAGCTGACCTTGGGAAGATCACTCGGAGAATTACAGGAGATATATTTTAGTGAGCTGAAAAGTATGCTATTATGACATACAGTGTGTGTGAGATTTCTGTGTCATTTTGTAGTTGTGGTATTAGTTTTATAGGAGCGTGGACGGATATTAACACCGTTCCAAAATGGGGTACTTGAGCTGAAGTCTTGTTTGCTTACAATTTTGTATGGTGATGGCAGAATTGGAAGTTCTGCCTTTAGCTGACTCTCAGTTTATTCCTCCTCCAGGTCTTCAGAATACATGCTCACATTGCCATCCCCAGTTCCTCAGTGCTAGGAAAGGCACATGTGGTGCCATAATGGGTTTCCAGTAGAAAGGCCAGTGATTTGGGGATTATTTGTCTGCAATATAGTTATTATCTGTCATCTGTGCTCATGGAAGGAGATTAAAATAGGAACAGGCAGAGAGAATTGTTACTAAAATGATCAAGGAATTGATGACTTTTGTCATGGCACAAAAGACAAACAAATTTAATTAAGCAAAACAGAGGCAGTTTAGGGGCTAACAGATAATATTGACACAAAACCCAAGGGACATAAATCGGCAAAGAATAATTCTGGAGTGGGCTTTTTATATAAAGTCAGTCAGAGCAAAGAAATTCTGAGATAGTCTTCCAAGAGAAGTAGTAAGAGGGAAAAATAATCTAATTTCAAGATGGAATATTATACTTTTATGAAAGGACAAAATGATGCATTGTCATAAAAGGCAATTGTACTCAGCTACTCTTGAGATCACCTTGCAGTCAGTGTTCCTATAATCCTAAATGTCTTTATATCGTTTGAAAGCACAAGCAGAATTACCACCACTCACAGGAAAGAATTCAATTATTGCAGAACTAGACTGTTCCTTGCCTAAGAAACAGGGCTACCACAATTTTGAACAAAATGCTCGTAGTAGGTATTGGTTAAGCAAGAACTGGCGTGGAAGGCTTTGCTGATGTAGCTGCTACAGCACGTGGGACATATATCTGAAAACTGTAACTCTCCATCATCTACTGAGTCGTGGTGCTACACGGACAGCAGCAGAACAGGTGAGCTAAGGATACTGCCATGGACTTGCCTTAGCTTTTGCCTTTTTTTAACTAATTAGTGTTTACAACAGCCTTAGTTCTCCGCTGTCATTAGACCCTGCTGTTATATTAAAACCTTATTAGCTTTTTGTAAGCCGATTCTTGAAATACCAGGCTGCCCTCTTGAGGCTGCATAATATATGGTTTGGGTTTGAGGTTTTTTAGGCAGTTACTGGAAAGAAAAAGACTTTTTAATGAAACTCTGTTTCTTATGAAAATAAGCAGTGTAGGCATAAGCATTTCAAAGTTATGTCCGTGTTTTGGATGTTCCAAAAGGAACTGGACATGCAAATCCTCGCAAATGTCATTGTCTTAATTCTTTAACTTAAGTGCTCAAAAGATCTAGAGGATTATATGCAGAAGTGCCAATGGCTGGGAGTAAAGATAGGGTTGCTAGATTCCAAACATTGTTCTGGTTAGATCTGAACACAGGAATAATTTGCAGCAATGGGAGGAATCATGTTTGTCATGCTCTGGTCATGGCCAACAGTCTGGAAAGGGTTTGGTCCTGCTGCTATCAACAGCAGTAAGGCATACAGTGACACATCTTCTGCAGAGACTATCTGCACTGATAGTTTCTTCCAGCTGCAGTGTCTCATTTGAAATGATTGCTTGAAAGAACTAAATGTGTCTATGTTGGCAAAATGAAGAATGCAAGTGGTTAGAACAAGTATTGAAAAGCATATGTGAAGTATGAGTAGAGAGGAGGAAGATAATGAGACAAAAATTGCCTCTGAGAGGGTTGGGTGTTTTTAACATAAAAAAAAAAAAGAAAATTACTGGAGTGAGTCTGTCTAATAGTTTCTCTTAAATGAATTGTTTAACATGAGACCAGATGGACAATGGTGGGAGTACAGCTAGGTGAAGTAGGTTGCCTAATTGCTCATTTTTTATTTATTGCTCCAGGAATCGATTTATAGTACAGCGTGTTCATCTGAGGCAAACCGACTGGAACAAAAGAGGAAGGAGCTGGTTAGGTCCCATGTGTTCCTGTGACACTGCAAGGCTTGAATTTGACAGGATGTGAGGAGACATTTTAGCCATCTGCCTACTGCCCTTCTGCTCCACAGTGCCTGTGCCGTTCCAAGGATTCCTAGAGAAGATGAGTGATAGCAGCTAGAAGCAGAGGCACGCTGGGAGTGATTTCTAGTGGCAGAAACTTTGACAGATCTTCTACTGCCTTGACTGGAGGCAAAGGTTTCCATTTGCCCATCTAGTTTTGGAAAATTTACTGCCTGTCCCTAGGGCTCCTTTCAAGCCTCAGCTACGTTAACATGAGTAGGACTGGGAGCCAGTGCAGTGTTTAGTGGAGCCCCTTTCTGCGTGCTTGGCAGCAGCGCTCTGTTGGCAAAGAGGGTGGGCATTTGTAACAGCAATACCAAAATGAATGCTAGGCTTTGCACTACAAATTCCCATTCCAGCTGCTTACCCGGGAATCACAGGTCCCCATGGTACATCTCCAGTCTGCCTGCCTTGCCTAGAAACTAGAAAATGTCCATGGAATGACTAACGCCAGCAAACCACAAAACCATCCTCATTACTAAATACAGCAGAAGTATATATTCTTAATATTGTATAAAAGGAAAGCCAATGTCTTATTCTGGTATCCTGAAAAACCCATTCAGGACTTAGTCATGCCCAGAACATCTCCAGAGGGAGCAGCATCACTTCTCTAATGCAAATGAGACATCTACAAGAAAACAGCCATGGCATCCCGGGCAGCACAAGCACACCTAACACCTGGGGTAAATACTCAGAAGCAGAATACCTTGCCAGGTACAATATTCTACTTTTTGTAGCACAGGTCTGAAAAATACTTCCAAAATAATAAATTGTGACTCATCCACAGTTCTGGGATAAATTTTAAGAATACTCTTGCAAATACAGACAGAATGCAGAGCTTCTCTATGAGCAAAATTCCTGCAAGAACTCTCAGAAACATAACAGGGATGTGATAACTGGTACCAAATAGCACTTTTTTAAAAAAGTTATCCTATATTTAATATCTCAATGGCAGCTCAGTTCTTCAGAAATTTCTTCCTTTGTGACAATATATGTGCAGACAGATCAATGTACAACTTTGTAAGCTAAGTAAACTTTTGATGACTTTTGCTATAACCTCTAGAGCAGTGCTTTTCAGATTTTCTGTGGACTCTGAGATACTCCAAGTGAAAACGTACTTAGAATTCTCACATGCAGAAACTGCCACAGAGCCTTTGTTGAGATTGATGCAGTTTTTGTACTTAGTTTATTGGTTTTCAGAAGTTGCTAGAAAGTGCTGGTGTAAAGTTCCTCATTTTTCTTTCATAGTTTTTGAATTAATACTAAATAGGGACATTTCTCATGTATGCTTAGCTTTAATGTCCTAGTGAAATATCTGACATGAAACCTCAGCACATGCTTAGGAGGAGCTGCAAAGTATCTATGTATTTTTGTGCCACATTTCACCTATTTTATTCAGCTGACATCCATCTGTATCTAATTCCCTGAACCAGAGCATTACAACCTTAACACAGGAAAGTTCAGGTTTTTGTATGAAGTAGAAATATGCATCAGTAAACAAAAGCAGCAGCTGTGAACTCAGCATCTACAAACTCTGCTCTTTTATATATTATTCTTCTTTTTAAAACTGAAATTATACATAACATTCAACTTAATGACTAGGCCAAATCAATTTGGCCTGAAGCCATATGACCTTGAACCCTGGCACTGTCTGATTTCAGGCTAAACAAGGCTGGTCTGGATTGGTACCAAACTGTGAGGGAACAGGAAACAACCTTCAGTAACAACACTTACTGCAGGTGCAGAGAGGACATATGGGCATTCGGTAAGGACACGCTTTTTCATGTGCTGGTACTGAACAAGATGGGAGACAAAGCTTTGGTATTAAAAATGCTGGCCAAAGTACAATTTAATCAAAATACTTACATAAATACTCTTGTTTTAAATTATAAATAAGATGGAGCAGCCAGGGATTGGATTAGGAAAGATAAAGCCCTGATAGAATTAAATCTAGCCAGTGCCATCAAAGGCACCAAGAAAAGCTGTTGCATGTAGATCAGAGATAAAAGGAAGATTAGGGAAAATTTCATTATTATTAACTAGTAATAAGTTGTTTCTATCTCAAAATTTGAGGAATGCAAAAAGAAAAGAATTTGATCTTGAGAGAACCAATTACAATATGTAATGAAATCTTATATAGGGATCCAATGAGAGCAAAATTCTGATTTTCAGCAAAATTTCCCATAAAAGCACAGATCTACGAAAACATATGCAGGTGAAAAGAGAATGTAATGTGACTTCAGCAGATTATCTGGGCTTGTCACCTGTTTTGGAGTTCTCGTTGGGGTGTCCATAGATATTGTAGGCTTGAAAACAGTATTACATTACTAGAATTTCTTATGCAACTGTTTTATGGGGATTTTTTAGATAAGATATTATACACTGTTACAGTAATCCTTAGATAACTGTAGTTAGTAATAGTAAACTAAGCAATTTGTCATCACAGATTCTGTTCCTTTGTAATGGAGAGTTTTGTTTTGCCTGGTTTCATTCTGCTACTGCACACTTTTTGCTTCTGAAGTGGCACAACTCTGACCCTTGCACGTATCCAGGTACAGAATTAAGTTCTGTTGTTTTCTACATAGACCTGAACCCCCTAATTGCAGACAGCTGAGATAAAGATGATAGAAGATGATGTACATAGCAAATAGAGAGTATTACATTTTCCCCCTTAAACTGTCATAGACATCTTCCTAGTGAAGTAATGAAGGAAGTTCCTGAGGACCTTGACCACAAACAAAAGGTAGGAAGAACCAAAAGGCATTTGCATATCCAAAAGGCCTGTTTTGGAAAGATGTTTCTATCTTTGAAGTTGATTAGAGAAATTATTGATCAGATCGGGAATAGAGTTTGCCCTATGTATGGCTTCTTGCTCATTCCTGCTGCACCCCTCAGCGTCAGAGATGTAGTTGTGAATTTCCATATAAGAAATATTCTGTGCATATATAAACTGAGGAATTTGAGTGCTGCTTTGCTCTGAAAAGGACTACAAATTGTAATTCCTTATCAATCAGACCTTCGTGCTGTGCATATTCAGTTATAACTTCTTACTTTAGATGAATAAAAAGGATTAAAGATGCATTGCTTCAAACATTAGTCCCAGTGACCCAACTCAGCTAAGAATTAGGGAGCTGGATTCTTTCTCCATTGCATCAGTAACATTTTTGATGAGGTTCTAGATGGTGACACATAAGCAGAACACCTTTTGTCAGCACAGAGGTGATGGAATTACTGCAGCTTGCAAATCTTTGCTGCTGTTGGTAGTGTCAGGATTAGAAAGAACTCATTTGAACTGACAGCCCACAAGACTGGAAATTAAAGGGAAAAAAGTACATGTGACATAATTGTAGTAACAATTTAAGCACTTTAAAGTCACTGTTTGAAAGAGAAAGCATGTTGAGTGTGAAATGAGTGATGAAAAACCTGATGTCTTTTCAGAATCTTGAAGAAATATGTTACACAGACTGCATGTTTTTTTTTCCTTTCAAATTGACTCTCGATAACAATTTTCCCTCTGTGATTATGAGTCACTCTTGGCTCTAGTGTCCTGGAGAAAATGTAGTGGTCCTTAACTAAACAAATATAGATGACCATCTAACCATGATTTTAAGCAACCTTTTGCAGAGATATTGACAGTCCATCATACAACTTGATGTATTGATTATTCAGACAAAATACAACCTATTTACAATAAGACCAGTTGAAAGCTTTCTGCAGCATAAAGTTGTTCAAATTTCATTACAAGTGAGTCTTAAAGATTTAAATTCAGGAAAAGACTTTGACAGCATAAGGGATTTCTCTTTAAACATATGTTTCAAATATTAGATCGTGATGAAACATCATCCGTAGGTGACCTTCTGAAGGTCATGATGAAGAAAAGACATTTAGGTTGTTTTGGTAACAAGCGTATCGACAACAGTGGCAAAACAGGACAGACTGAACTCATAAACATTACATTAGATCTGTTGCTAGAGATAACATGTTTGCTAAACTTCTCAGAATGAGCTGATGCCACAAGTCATCTCATTGCGATCAGCACTAGGACTACTTCCTGCTGAGACTGGTGAGCAGACTGGTATATTGTTGCTTGCCCAAAATATTGAAGTGAAGCTATCTTTATTTTGTGTAAATAAGCACAAGTGTTCTCTCCTGGAAGGACAAAAGGTTGCTAGCAAATGTTAATAATGGAATAGCAATATGCTAATGATAAAGATGTTTGAAGTTAATCTGTTTTTAAAGAAATCGTATTATTACATTGGTAAGTGAAAAATTTATACCTTTCAGTCATTTTTATATATAATAATATTTATATTTTTGGATTCAGAAAAACTGGGCTTTGCTATTTAAATAGGTTTTCTTACCATGCTAAAGGTGTTTCTTAAATTTTGGAAGTTCAAAAAGCACCAGACTTAGCACTCCATTAAAGAGTATAGAAAAATTGTTCAGGTTTTGCTGCGTGCTCTTCATTGTATTCCCAGTGATCACTTCATATTTTGAAAGCTAGGGAGAAGAGTGCAGAGGTCACTTAATTAGGAAGGCAGAGATAAAAAGAGAGAACTAAAAGCACAAACCAAGGTCAGAGCACTTGCCTACAATTCCAGAAGGAAGTGGCTTGAATTGGTAGTGGGATTTTTGTGAAAAATTTTATTAAAAATATTCCTTAGGTCTTCAGGTTGGTTTTCAGCGCAGTGTAAAGCCACATTGTACTGTCACCACCCTGTGTGGACCAGGGATGAGTTCATGGGAACTAACATAGCTTGGCCAATAAAACAGCATTTGTGTTGCAAAAGCTGTTCCAGTTTCTGAACAGAAGAGGGTGAGTATTTTGTATGAAGAAAAGTGTTCCTATACCTTGCTTTTGACAGGGATAGTAGTACATGGCTTAAACACTCTTATTTGCTTTATCTTGGTTTCAGTAGACTTGCACAGCAACCTTCTACTCTGCTCCAGGGCTCTGGTTTGACAATGGCTCTGTTAGCAGAGGGGAAAACCCAGAGAAACAGCACCAGCTCATAGGTAATTACCATAGAGAAACTAATGCAACTCAAATTGAAAAGATCCTTCCTTTTTTTATTTATACTGTATCCTGCAGACTGTTGGGATCCTGAGCCATCTTTGCATCAACTTACCTGGCTTTTAAAACCTACCGAGGAGGTAAAGACTGATTTATTTAGCAGAGGAACAAGATAAATTTAGCTTTCTTTTATGTGCTCTGTGACCAGATTCTATCCACAACCCCCAATCCTTCTACGTTAACACAAATTACGCTTTCAGTGTGCTCCTGCCTTCATTTTGTTTCATAACTTGGAGCCTTTCTTAGCAAAACAAAACATCATTTGTTACCTAACAAACAAAACCAACATTTCACATATTTCAGGTGTACAAAGGTGGCACTAAACAAAATTAAAAGCTAGACATGACATTCAGCAGTGCTTCTGCTGAAATTTATGTCCTGTCTCTTTGTAATGCAACACACGGCAGCTCCGTGGTGATGGCAGAACGGGTTCTATTATGCAGCAAAGCAAATTAATACCTTGTGTGAAGGCTGAAGTTGAAATAATTGATGGCGGCTTGTGTGCAGAAACTCTTCTGTTGTGTGAACAGGCAATGCTGCAGCCATATTTTTGAATCAGCATTATTAATATTTCTTATGATTACAGAAAAAAATTTACAGCAACAGCAGGTGACATTTTAGTATATGCTGAATATATTAAATATTTTAATTAATTTCAAATAAAGAAATGGGTCATATTATTTACCTGCAACATAAAAATTCTAATCACCTTGAAAAAATGTTAAAATTATGTACAATTGTGTATTACCTTATCTTTGCTACTTACCAGTATTTTGTTTGTTTGTTTGTCTTAACCAAAATTTCAGATAAATAACTTTGAAACAGAGTTAAGTTAAAACCGAGATAACTTTTTATATCACAGAGCAGAACTGGGGATTTTTGGAAATATCAGTGATAATCAGGAAATGTTCAAATGAACTTTTAAATGTTGTAAACAAAATCTTGCCTTCCCTAGCACTTCATGAGACAGTTTTGGTTTCTAGAGCTTTTGCTTGTGAAGAATCATTAAAGAAAATATTTTTGCCAAAATTACTTTGAAGTAATTCAACCGTAGGGTTGAATTTACACTTAAATCCAAATATGTTGTGCTCTGAATTTAGTCATGACCTGTTGTTATGTTTTCTGAATATGCCAAGCAATTGTATTTTTGACTGCATTTGTCATAAGACTATGACAAACGGAGATATGTGCTGTATGTATGCAGTCACAGCCAACTCAACTGCCAACTGTTCCTTCTCTTCAATGAAACAAATGGATTTATATGTATTTTACCTCATGTTCTCTTGCTTCCTCATTGCTAGAGATTGTTCATTTAAGAGAAGTAACCAGTTTGCATTGTGTCAAGTTGTCAAGGAAGTTGTTTGGCATAATGGAAACAGGACACTTTTCCCCCAGAGTACACTTTTTGTATTTATGAGATTTATGCACCTGCAATGAAATGACACCACAGTGGTTTTCCCTGTTTTTGAACATCAAAAAATTATTTGAATTCTCTTGTCTGTGTACAAAGTAGTGTTTTCCCTAAAAAACCCCTTTCACTGTTAAAAGAATAGGAAAATAACACCATTTTCCCCCCCGTAACTAAGAATGATTACTGAGCAGAAATCCAGGCATATTATCCTGGGTTTATAGCCAGACTCCTCTGTGCTTTGCTCTGAGCCACATGTTAGCACAAAGGGCTACACAGCCAGAAACCTTTAAAGTTGTGCCATATTGATATTGCATATATATGGCAGCTAAGGTCACACTTCTCTGGATGCTGATGTGTTTTGAAATCTCTTTTTCTTCTATTTCAGAATTCAAAGAAATAATGCAGTAAACACAGTGGGTAGAAAAGCTTCACTGTTTCAGTCACAAAGAAATCAAATAGTTGTGCATTGTCACATCAAAAAAAATATTGCTGGCCTTGCAATAAAAGGAAATTCTTCTCCTAAAGTTACTCTAGCTGACTATTTGTCCAAAAATTGCTAAAAATGCTTGCAAAGGCAGTTGCATGTTACTTCCAAAACCACCACTGTTCAATACCCACATATCTCACGGTGCACACATTTTATTAGTCACAGATACAAATGCTTGAATTTGTCAGTCCTTGCAAGTATCCATTTCCTTAATTTGTTTAAACTTCATGTTCAGAAAATACACAGTATTTACATTTCAAATCCTATCATTCTACTCAATCCATTTTTCTGGTCCTGGATTTGCATTTAATTCAGGATTTGAACTATGCTCAACCTCACTGTTCCAAGTAATAGAATTTATCAGGATGGATATACACAACACTACACATAACGAAAATGTGAGGACTAGAAAGCTGAATTGCAAAGCAAATAGTGGAGGAAAATAAGACTAACAATTTCAGGTGGCTCCATTTTGAAAGGCCAATGTGTTTCTAAGGACTCATTTTCAAAAAGCGCCACTGAATTTTCCCACAGTGCTGGGAAGATCTCTCTTCATTTCTTACCAATCAGACTAAGCCTGAAAAACACACTCTGTACATTTACAGACATGGGGTCAAAATGTTGACTAATTGAAAAGAAAATTAAAATCTGCCATTCCCAGAAATGTTGTGGCTTTCTTTTAGTATTTCCTACACTAAGATGCATCAAAGTGTCCAACAATTTATGTTCAATACCTTCAGGAAACACCTCTCACATTAGTACAATTCTAATAAACCTTACGACACTGCCTTCTCGGTTGCTTACATGTATGAGAGATATTTGCCATTTGGTGTTAAAAATAGGCTACATAAATTAGGAAGAGGAAGAAAAAAACCCTTTAAAATTATCTAGAAATTGATTCTTTCATTTAGTGAAAAATGAGACTGAAAAATGAAATTAGTGAGCTTTTAAGGTATTCTGAAACAAGAGGATGTATTTTTAAGAAAAAATTTAATAACCAGCAGATGTGGATCAGTATTTCTGTAAATAAAAATTAACTTCTTATTTCTAGGTACATGGCTTAAGACTGAAGAGAATTACCAGCTACCAGTGTTATGCATCACTAAAACGTAAAAGTAAGTAAAACCAACTTAATTACGCACATATCTTCACGCATTCGAAAACATTTATTAGCTAAATAACATAATGTGCATAACTCTTCCTTAAAAATAGAAGTTCACACATCATTTCTTATTCTGACCCCTAATGCCACAGTAGCTTTGCTAATTCCCAGATTACAAGCAATAGTAAAATTATTCTCTTGCCCGCCCTTCCCATCCTTCCCCTGATTATTGAGTGGATTTAAAGCTCTAATTAGACTAAAATATGTTGATTACTTTGCTTTAGGAATATTCACCCTTGAAAACTATTTGTATGAAATAATTCAATTTAAAAAATAACCTTCCTGACTCATATTCCAAACTCTTATCCACAATAGTTGTTGAAATAACTTTCCCATAGATTCAAAAGTAAACCATATTGAAATGCCATATGATCACCTGTGTCACTGCATGATGCTATCCCAAGAAAAGGGGCCTTCTCCAAGTGAGCTTAGTGGATCTCTGCTCTGGGATTTATACAATGCAATAAAAAATGACAGAAAACACAAATGCAAATATATTTTAAAATATAATATTAGCATTGTCAACATGAAAGACTTTATTTACTGCACGGAAAAGAAAATATTCAGAATAGTGTAATTTGTTTCGGGGAATGCACAAAAAAGTTTCAACAACTAACACACGGTGTTTCTTTGCAAAATAGCCCTTTGCATGGTGCTGAGGCTGAAATGGATTTGCCTACTGGTATCTACATTCTTGTAAAAGAAGGTCATTTAGCCTCTGTTGTGACTGCTTCTTTTGGATTGCCTGTCTTTGTCTTCACACGAGTCAAACAATAAATAAAGGCAGTCTGTTAATATAGATTAGAGGTTAAACTGTTATTTATTGTCACATTTTATAGAGAGCTTCTGTAGAGACTGTTATTGACCTTCTCTGCCTACAAAACAAGAGTCACGTATTTATGCCAGGCAATCCATTTGTAATGAAAAAGAAATTACAGCCATGCATGCTGAAACTGAGGTGCAATGACAAATCCTGATGAGGACCAGTGCTTGAGTGAAAGTGCGTCACAAATTCACATGATGTTACGTCTCTGAGAATATTAGATAAGGAAATAGTTGAGAAACAACAGCCTTCCTCCTGCATTTTTTGAAAACTTCTTTTATACATCAGCTGGGATTTGTATAGAGTTGGGTACTGGAAAAGTATATTGCAAATTTTCATTCCTTTGACTTTACATAGTAAAGAGAGCTCTAAAAGTAAACACAAAAGAATTATCATCCTTTTTCACGTTCCTTTAATCAGAAATTCTGAAGGAAAATCAGCCTAACAGCCACCCACTTACTGTACCTTAACCCCATGAACAGCATGCCCTTAAATTGGTTTGTGACAGTACTTCTGCAACACACTGTAAATCAGAACACACCTCCAAAACAGGCCTCCAAGGGTTGTTATAACCTTGAAACCATAAAAAGTGCTTTCTGACTGCTTACAGAAGTTTCTTGGTAGAATGAAAAGAAACTCCTTATCTGAACATCCTGAATTGTGAGGATCCAGACTAAGCCTCCCATAATGCTACAAGTGGAGAGGAGGGAAAGAAAGAGAAGACCTCATAAAGATGTAATTTTCTTTTGTACAAAGCAGACACTGCCTTCCACTTCCTCACCCAATCTGAACAAGTTTTGACCATTTAAGAAACTTTACATCCACTTCCTTCAGTAACCCCTCCAGACTGACAAGTTTTCACTTTATTTCTGACCATACCACGGTATTACAGACAGAAGTAAATGAACTATGATGTCTCTTTGAGAAAGAAATGTTCTCCAACAAAGACATGGCCTTCTTCCCTAGCCTGACTTGGCAAAGTACGGGAAAAACTGCTCAGAGGAGGCAGCAGAGTTCCTGCAGGCAGCTGGGTAGCTTTTGGTATTACACCTGTACATCCCAGCAACAGCTGAGCAGGGAAGGGAGTGCTCTGCAGTGAAGGATGAGGTAAGTTAGAGGTGGTGGCAAAGAAACCATCTGACATCACTTCTGCTTTATGTTTTTGCAAAGGATAACACGACTGCACTGTTCCCTTGTTGTCCAGAACTAAACAACCAGCAGGACACTGGCTGGCTGCTCACACTGTCAGGGGGAGAGACAGTCATTTTACTTACTGCATCTTCCTTGTTTCAAAACCAAAACACTTACAAAGATTATAACATTTTAAATGCTTGGAGAAATAAAGTCGTGGTTGTTTTCCTAACTGATGTCTAGGCAAATACCTCTGAATTTTGCTGCATTTAACTACTGGAGAACACACTGATTAATTTAACAGACTAATTCATTCTTCAGAGTAAACCCCAAACTCTCAAATTCATTGAATAACACCCAGAGAGAAGTAAGTCCTTATCCAATGCCTGCTTACAAATATCTTTCCAAAAGGTATAAGGAAAACAACCAGAAAACATCATAAGCAAAGGAAGAAATTGTAGCATAAAAATTTTCCAGAAACTTCTGAAGTTTTCAGGAGGATGTTTATCTGGAAAAAAATATTGCTGTAAAAGGGAATAGGTTATATCTGACTGTACCATACACAACCCCGGAGTTAATAGAAGGTAAGAACAATGTGAGGTAAGAGTTCAGCTCATCAACATTTTAATGGCAACCTTGTTCTACTTAAAGTTTTGGTGAGTTCAGTTGTGTTGCATCATGTATTCTCAGTTGGAAGAAAGTCTGCACAACATCTCAGTAGTCCTGTGTTTCTCAGACAAATCCAGCCAACGTAGTACTGACATTTTTCTTGTGAAGGGATTGTTATGAAATATGCCTCGGTTTTCATTTTTAAGACAAGCTTTTTGGAAAATCTGTCATTTTAGGGACCAAAGTTTTTATTTTTTCTCTCTTGGTCTTGGAAAAGACCAAAATCTCCAATGAAATACTTTTCATGATAACACAACTGGTTCAGGTTTGTGTTCACTCTTGGGTTTAAACTCCTCAAAGCAGGATCTCTGAGTATCTCCTAATTTTATTTTTGTTTAACATAGAAAGGGTTTGTTACTTCCTTGCATAATTACATGTATGCTTTAATTTGAATCCTGTCTCCAAACACCTTCCAAAGTCCCCCACAAGTTTCTTGACAGTTCATCCTTTATACAGTTCATCCTTTATACAGTTCATCCTCTATACAGTTCATCCTCTATATAAGCACCTCTAATTCTCTCTATAGTATCCAAGCATTTGTGAATGAGTAAACTCCATGCCATTTTTCAAAAGTATATCTTAAATTAGTCAAACTGCAAGTCTTATACCTGACAGGATGTTGACTGAGGAATAAAATAAGCAGAAAATCTTCAATGAAAGCAATTAGTTTGATCTAAAAGTGACAAAAGTGTTAACATTTTTGTGAGCTGCACGTGGCTCTATGGTTCATGTTAAATGGATGGGTTGTACAATACCTTTCTTTAGTGTAAAATAGGTAGTGAGGACCATTTAGTGAAACAGTGCCTCTTGCTGGGAGTTCTTTGTTATTGTTTCTGGTTATTTTGGTTTTGAAAGCTCGTGTGAAGATCAGTTTCACTTTTTAATGAGTTCATTCCAGGAGGGAATAGTAAACATGTATTATTATCAAAAATAAGAAGTGTCTTGCTTATGTCACTGAATTATTTTAGTGCTAGCTACAGAAAGAGGTGGATTTGATTGGGAATGGAAGGAAATGAAGTTTTCAGTGACGTTTTGACATCCACCATTCATAGCATAGGTGTCAGATCTGCCAAAGTGCACATTTGTAAAGCTGATTCTCAAAGAGCAGCACAGGCTTCTGCCTTGACTGTGCCACAGGAATCCAGACTGCTTGGTGAGTAAGTGCACTTGTTATTTAGTTCTCTGCAGAGAGATCAGGTGCAAAAGCATCAGGGTCTCATGCTCTTACTCACAATCAAGCTTCACCTTAAACTGAAGTACATTGGTAGTTTAAATTTCTTCTGCATCAGCTGTAATATTTTATTTGCTCATTTTCAATTTGCCTATTTGCAGCCAAGTAAAAGCAAATTTAGGAAGATTTTTAAACCAAGATTTCAGTTATATATTCCCAGAGTCCTAAATATGCACTACCCAGAATGTTAAAGACGCTTTGTTGCTGCCAATTCCACTTCCCAGCAGCAAGGAAAGAGCGATTTAATCAGATGAGAGTCCCTGGGCAAAACTTTGTGACAGTGGCCACTGCCAGTCTGATTAGGCACAGCAGACCCTACAACCAAAGCATTAAAAAGGCATACATTTTATTGCATCAGCAGTTGCCAGGAAATCCTTGCTAATGTGATCAAAGTGTTAATGAATAATAGCATGGAAATTGCTTCTTGCAGCTTTTTCAGAACGTGGCCAAGGCCATGCTACCCTGCTGCCTCTGCAGTCACGTTCACCTGCTGATAGACCTTTGTGTAAGAGTAAGCAGTAAACAACTGTACATGAATCATCTTGAGGAAGTAAATTGATCTCCTTATTTTGGAATGACTACATACTTGTATGTCAGAGTATTTTTATGGTGCTTTCAGTCGTCTTTTCCCAGTGGTACAGTTATCAAAGCCAAATGTCTAAGTTAGAAGACAAACTTCTTGAGACTAAAACCAACAAGAAGGTAATAGAACACTGAGAATAAGAGAACTAATGATTTTTTTGTTCTCCAAAAGGCTGATCTGCAAGAGGGATAGGATGTGTTACATGTGAGCATCGCACATTGCTCTGATGAGATATGATGATTGAAATAAGTCAGTGTGGGATTTTACCCTTCTAAATACCTCTTTACTGTTTTTTATGCTTTCCTTAAACATTTACTTTGAAAGTTCTTGTTAGAGGGAAAAGCTATAAAAAGCAGCCACTGCAGCGATATAACCTCGGTGTTATAAAAAGCTTTAGCAGTAAAATATCATCATTTTTCTCCAGAAATAAATCCTCTCATGACTTTAAGTGGAGGCCCTTTCTTTCTTTAAGTAATGAGGCAGAGCCAGGAGAGCATGTGGTTAGTGACAGGAGATAAAAAGTGATAGACACAGAGCAGTGACACTTAAATGATCCCAAAGTTTAGTGATCACTTGTTGGTATCAGCCATGCCAAGGTAGCTAAGATCTCAGCTTATGATCATATGATGCAACATAAAAATTCCTATGTACATTATTGAAGTATATGTACCAGACTAATGTAATTATCCAGTCAGAGCCCTTTTATGCAGTGATACTCATCCTTCCTGCTTTATTTTTTTTATTTTAGAGCCATGCAAAGCTTTTAACTGTTTGGTTGCTGAAATGGCACAGTACTTCAGCCCTTAAAGGACAAACTTCTTGTGGTATTCAAATCTTCGCTCCCACAAAGCTAAAAAGGTAATCTTCTACTTTGGGTTGAATACTTTCTTTGTGCTCTCACAGATTCAGTTCCAGTTCTTCCAGTCTTCATCAGAGCTTGGATTTTGAGACACCTCAGGTCCCTGTAGGTCTCTCTTTTTGCAGGTAAAGCCCGGGCTGGAGCCTGGGGTCCTGCTCTGGGTCCAAGCCCTCACTTTGAGATAGCAACTGGTTTCCATGAATCTTCAAGTCAAGAGATTTTGTGGCTTCTTGGACAATTTCTTTGGCCTCTCTCTCACCTGTGAAAGAACAAGAAAGATTTGTTAAAAGTACAGCTGGACTTGGACCATTCTTAAAAGCATCAGTTATCCTGTGGAAAAGATGATCTTAATTACCTCACTGCTGTGTGGTGTTTGCCTGTCTGTTGGTGCTTTGAGATACTGTACATGTCAGGATTGATCACTGTGCTGGTTAAGAAGCCACGAGGCGTTAGATAGGGAGCATGCAGAGGTAGACAAGCCTTTGTATCACTTAATCCTGATGAAAAGGGTGTTTGTGTGAATCCACTCTGTGCTCTCTCTCATTGCCCTGAGACACAGAAACAGATAAAAGTTAGCAGGTCGAGATCTCTGTTAAGTCATATTCAATCACTAACTGTTGTAGTATTTGATTTCATTTTGAAAAGTACAAACACACACGGTGGAATCAGTCTTGCTTTCTGAGGAGAGGAAAGCTGCTGGGCAGGAAGCGAATGTTGCAATGATAACACAAAGGGCAGTCACAACGAACGAAGGAAATTAATGTCACAATCTTGATTTCTCAAGCTTGTGAGAAAACATCTGGTCTAATCGGGACAAAATTCAAAATCTCAACAAAAAAAAAGAATGACTTGGCAAATCAAGACCAAAAATACTCACTAAAAAGTGTTTATGTCAGAACAATGAAAACATTTACTTCTGATACTTTAAAGATGGGAAGTTGAGATTTGCTTTTGAAATACACATTCACAAGTATTGTTTTGATTTTATGAACTGCTTTTATGTGATTTTGTGCTTTTGAAAAGAATAATTAGGAGGAAAGTTTATAAAAACCCACTTGATTTGCTCTCCTGGTTACCTGAGAAGAGAGGTGGCTGATTCTTTTATGGCTTTTGTAACTTGCTATAATTATTTTCAATCTACTGTGCTGTTTTAAAAACAAACCTGCTACGAGGAAATGTGTTTTTGGCCTAACCACTATTAAATATACATCCCAGACACAGCCTGCATACTGGCAACTGGATGTGGGGAAAGGTAGAGCAGAGTTCTGCAGAAGTATATTTCAGGAAAGCTCAGCAGCTGCGGGATGCAGAGCATGCAGAATGGAGTGCATTGCAGGACACACTCATGAAAGAATTGTTTGAGAAACCTAAAAGGAGACCAGACACAAAACTGGTAAAATGTATAAAATGGCAGAGTCAGGAAGCTGGAAAATCTAATCTGAGGCACAGTAACTTCTGCTGTTCTGTAACCACAAACCACGGGTTAAAGGGGGCCTACAGGAAAGCTGGGGAGGGGCTCTGCAGCACGGAGTGCGGTGATAGGATGAGGGGAAACTACTTTGAGCTGAAAGAGGGGAGATTTAGATTACATTTTAGGAAGAAATCTTTTACTCTGAGAGTGGGGAGGTCCTGGCACATGTTGCCTGGAGAAGTGGTGGCTGCCCCATCCCTGGAGGTGTTGAAGGACAGGTTGGATGGGGCTCTGAGCCCCCTTATCCAGTGCGAGGTGTCCCTGCCCACGGCAGGGGATTGAAACTGGATGGGCTTTGAGGTGCCTTGCAATCCAAACCATTCTGTGATTCTATGAACAAGGAGACTTGAGTAGCAGTCAACAATTTATTATGTAGCTGCTCATTTTTAAAATAATCTCCATTACAAGAGTGTAAATTCCCAAGACAATATCTTTGTGCAGTGCCAATTCAAATGAAAATTACAGGAGGGATTATGTGAATAAAATATTGGTGTAAATTGGCTCAAAATGGTGAATATTTTCACAGGTAAAGAATTTTTCAATTTCATAGATTACTTATTTAGAGCTAGCTCTTATAATTTTCAGCAAAAAACATGCTGCAATACTATGAATAAATTGTCAGTTAACAAGAGAATATTCTTACCATTTCTATATTACTTAATTTCAATATATCTCATTTAACTTTAGAAGGAAATTAATAGTAATTTACATGTCCCAGAGGTGTCAAAAGAGATATTAAGTAGTATTAGGCATAAAGAAATAATCCTGCTTTATTTTTATTCCCTCTGTGGACTGTGCAGAATAATAATGTGAATGGATAAGGGAATTGGTGTAATACCTGTCAAGTAATGTTATATTTGAATGTCTATAAACTCTCAAAAATTAAACTATTTTATAAAAACTTCCTTAAGTGCTTGAGGAAGAATGGAACAAAAATAACTTACTGTTAAATTGGCTTGTAAAGATCCACTTTCAACCAGTCATTTTTATTTTCTTGGTGCACACAGAGCCCAATCTAGGGCTTTGTAATCACGTTGCTTCTGGCTGAACCCACAGTTCTTTGCTGCAAGGATCTTTCTGCATCTTCATTGACATCCAAGCAGACAGGGGGATACCTTTGGACACATAATTTCTGTCTTTGCAGCCACATTAGAGGGTAAGGATCTGCAGAAGTCTGGGGGTACACAACTGTGGTGGCACACCCACATGTTTTGTGATGTGGTCTCTGCAAGGCTGACCGACTCATTCGTCCAAGCACGTGGCTGGAAGACATTGCTGCTGCTGTTTGTAACTGAGCAAGCTAACTTCAGGAAGCAAGACTTGTCTGGATGTGTATCACATCCAGAAGAGAGTACCCTTTATTTAAATGTTATATCATACTTCCAAAAGGTGTACCTGTGTCATCAAGGGAGAAAGAGTCACCATGTAACTTTATCAGAGGTCAGGAAATGGGCTTCTCTCCTGCTGAGGGGTAACCACAGCACCTGCCTTGTCTAAACCGGGGTATTTTGATTGCAAGCACCTGCAATTGTGCAGAGGATCTAGATATTCTGGATTTTAGACTCTCTGTGATGAGAGAAGGTACAGTGTATACTTCTGGATTTGCTGAAACCCAAGAAAAATGTCTTGTTGATCCTTTTAATGATGTCATCTGTGTGGTGCCTCCACTAGACTCCTGCAGAAAATAGTTGTTGTGATTTTACTGGAATTGCCACACATCTGACAGTCACAGAAAGCAAACAGGCAGCTGGAATGGTTAACACGCCATAACTTGTACCCATTGATGACTGGAATCTGGGTTTTACTGTCTTGGAATGCTACACAGGGGAAGAATGAGGTGAAGGCTCTGTAGGGATGTCTGCATTCATAGGACAGCTACACTGTCAACTGTCAGGTGGGACAGCCTATTCCATATTAAATTTATATATGGAGTTATTTCTCATTCATACAATTTGCAGATTTCAGGACTGATTTCCTTTATTTAGGGCTACAGGCAGCTCCTCTGTTGTTTATGGGAACACTCAGCACCCACAATTTTTTGTTGCGATGCTTTTTGAGCGTGTGTCTTTAGCATGCATCAATCTGATAATCAAATGACACAGATCCTTTTTATGGTTTATCTAGCTTCAAAACCTCTTGAGAAATGAACATAATAAAAAAGGATTGTGAAACTTTTCTGTGGTTAAATGTCAGTGCTAATATATCAGAATGCACAAAAATGGGTATTACGTATAACCATAGACATTTTACAGCATTTAAATGTGAGATTTGTCATAAAATAATTCCTCCATGGTTACAAAGAAATCTAGTAATGTCATAAAAGATTTCACCTGATTAGAGCTTACAGGAAAAATTATCAACTCTCAGACTGTTTCATTGAACATTCTTCCAAATTCTCATTTTTTTCTTTTTGAGGGGGGATTTGTTCTTTTTTCCTTATCTTTACACACTTTGATGGTACATTGTAAATTATTTTTATTAGAGAAAAAATGATAGTAATGGTATTTATGTAAAATTACTCAGAACAAGACAGACTTTGAAGAGAAGCATAATCTTAGCATTAATTTTTATTGAATTTCTTAGCTATAAATCAAGTTTGGTGAAAAATGAGGTGAGGGACGTTACTTCCCATTTTTGGAAACATAGAATCAGAGAATCATTAAGATTGGGAAAAATCTCTAAGATCATCAAGTCCAATTGTCAACCCAACTCCACTGTGCCTACTCAACCATGTCCCAAAGTGCCATGTCTACACATTTTTTGAACCCCTGCAGGCATGGAGACTCCATCACTTCCGTGGGCAGCCTCTGCCAGTGCTTCACCATTCTTTTGGTAAAGAAATTTTTTTCTAATATCCAATCTAAACCTCTCCTGATACAATAGGATCAATAATATTACAGAGATATGGGGGTTTTCCACTTTACATTTTAGTTTGTACGGGAATCTCTAGAGAAACCTTAACTTTGACTTGTAGAAGCATTTGTTAATCACTATCTGCCCATTAATGCTCATCAGTGGAGTCTGAAATACTGGGAGGGTGACATTGTCCTAACTTTTTCGACCTGTGAGTCAGACCAACTTTTGAGGTGTTAATGAGTCCATTTATCCTTTGCAGGGAGTTGAAACTTGATTAGACTTTTAAAGGTATCTTTTGTGTCTTATTTGAACTGGGTTTTTTTCATATGGAAAATAATAGTAACAATAAGTAATAATGATAAATAATAAATAATAAATACTAATAAGGCATACTCGGTGCTCCTGGTACATCCAGCAGACAAAACTATTTCATTTTTGCTCCCACCTAGAGCTTCCAGGCCTTGTATGTGATCGTGAAGTTGATCCTGTTGGCACCTGTTGGTACAACCCCCAGAGCATGTGATTCAAGTATTAGTTCAGAAAAATGTTGGGAGTTACATCTACCACGTTTGTGCAGGTATATTGCATTTCCTTCTCCTCTTGTCACGAATCCAATTCCTGTCTCTCTAACTGAAAGTATTTTTAACATAAATATTGTCTTTTATTTCTGTTAATAAGCTCTATTTTTTATGCTCTGTTTTATATGTTCGTTTTCAAACTAACATTCATATTTATGCCTGTCCTAAATCTGGGGCAGGACACGCAAACATAGAGAGATGAGGTCTTAGTCTTTGATGCTAAGAAGTTGCCACACCATGATCACAGTGGCATTAATTATCTGACATCTATTACATACTTGTCATTTTCACACTTGGGCTAAATCACCACCTTTTCAGCCAAGCATATCACTGCTTTCCACTCGCTTTTGCTTATTGGTGGGAAGGAGGCCCTCTCGTGGCTTCTCTTTTGTTGCTCTGGAGTTCTACCACTCAAATTTTCAGAGACTGTAATACTTCATGAGAGGTTGTTATGTGGAATTTGTGCTATTTATATGGTGTGAACATCATTGCAAAAACTAAGTCTGTAGCAGTGAGGGTTTTTTTCAGACAGGCTATTTATGAAAAGCCTTAGTCACAGAGCAATGCTCCAACCAAACAGTAGAGACAGGAATTGTTTTGGAATCTTTTGTTGTGCTATTTAATGAGTTAATAAAAAAGAAGTCCTCTGATAAAGCAACAAAAATAATCAAACCTGTAATTTCAAAATAATAATAGAATTTCCCTGAGCAGATTTTTATTCTTCTGTTCTTTTTAATTCTCTTTTCTATACCTCTAATGCTTGTAGGGTATTTCATGCAGTAATATATGCAAGTAGGCAAATGAAAAATAATGTGGATAATTACAAGAGAAACAGCTAATAGAAGCTGTAATATCATATCACAAATAAACTCATATCACAATGTGTCTCTAACCATGACAGTTTATAGTGTTAAATGAATTCAATCTAAGAAGGAATAATTTGCAGTGTTGCAAATGATAAATCTGACTGACTGACATCAGCATAGTCCCTTTTCTCTCTCTGCAGCATTTCAGGCAGTTTGCTGTTACTGCTATGAAAACCTGGGAAGATAAAACAGCAGCGTGGTAAGATATCTGTAAAACCTGAGCTATTAAGCAATGCCATCTCAATCAAAAGGGCTTAGCATTTTCCAAAAGGCATTCTGGAGTCACTGGTTTCTTAGGATCCAGAGACAATTTCGCTGTTCCATGCCTTATAAACTTACTTTCCCTGTGCAGATGAGACAAATTTTATTGAATGTCATTAAGCACATGAAAGGATGTAGAGAAGTGTATGTGAGTGTATGTAAGAACCAGAAGCAGGTACAGCTCTAGGTAGCTGCACACTGATGAGTAAAGGATCACTGGTGCTCTGTGTCATTTCAATGATTGTATTATGAATGGGAAAAATATTTCAGAAATCCCTTTTATTGTGAAATCCAGAAAGCACAAGGAATTCCTGAATGCTTCTTGACAATCTTCCACCCAACTCCTGGATGTATTTGAATTTCACTTTAAAAAGTAAGACTATTCATGCTTCCAAATTCCATTTACTCAGACTTCACATGCCAAGCAGAACTTCTGCTTTCATGAGTAGTTCTCCCTTTCCATGACATGTGCACCATGAAGAAAGCAAAAATATTTTTGTGAATCTCCCAAGGTTCCATTACAAATAAAATTCATGATTATTTGCCTAACCTAATTTATATGTATCATCTGTCTCTTAAAATTCACCTCCTAATCATCCAGCTTTAGTAAAATACTGAAAAAGACAAGTGTTAGATTTGAAAGAGCTGCAGGAAATATGCCTTTATTATTATATGAAAGTTACTCATATCACCTAAGCAGTTTCAACAGATTCCCTCTAGATTAGCATTACACATGCAGTTGTCTTCAATCACTGAATAGTCACATCTTTACCACCCCATATAATTAATCTAAATATATATATTTATATATGCTATCTTTAAGAACTACTTAAAAGCTATACTTCAAAACCTATTACCACATAAAAGAACTTTGAAGATCACCAGGTGGAGACCTCCCAGAGTATCTACAAAGCATAAGCTTATGCTGCTTATTGCTTAAAAATGTTCTTTGTTTTCAGAAAAATATTTCAGAGCAACAGGAAGCACCTTTTAGATTTAATATTAGAATTTAAACTGTCCATGCAAAAAAAAAGACCAGAACATCTGAGATGATAAAACCTGATGTGCTATGAGCTTGAAAAACATAGCACTGACTAGAAGAATATTTACTGGTGAAGTAACATAAGGAAACGGGGTTTTATATAGTGATGTCCATCTTGCATTCAGATGCCACTTAGTCCTTTAGTCACTCCAGGGAAGGTATTAAAGTAGAGGCCTGGGTAGACATCCTCATGCATTGCCTTCTAGAGTCCATTGCTGTTCAGGGTGTCCTTTAATGAAAATTAGTATCCAAGGAAGGCAATGATATGTGCTTCTTGGTTTGATTGTGATATGTATTGAGGAATCTGCAAATATAAGTATGCAGACAAGCACTTACTAAATTAAATGCAGGATTTTATGTGATCTGAACTTTTGTTTGTGTTTTCTAAAAGTATGCATTTAATGTAAGCAGTTTGTTAGAGCAGCACAGATTTAATTACATTGCTGCTGTGGAACACTATAATAGTTTTAATTCTCTAGGTTCAACTCTAGTGTTTTTAAAGTGTTTTTAAACAAGTATTATTAAAACATTCTCAGTAAAGTGTATTACATATTATATGATTTCTTGAAGTTTTCTCAGACAAAGGGCTTTCACAACCCAATGTACCACGTCACAAATATTTATTTTTAAATGAGAGTTTACTCCTCCTTTATGAGCATGTATTGAGGTGAGTTAGTTCACTGAGCAATCTTTTCTACCTGTCACTCTTTGCCTAATTGAACTGTGAACTTTTCAAGACAAAGTCTGGCTTCTGCTTTACTGCTTCGTATCTCAATTTGGTCAGGCTTTTCTGGTCTTCAGCATTTACCAGTTTTCATGGGGAAAAATCCTGCATGTACTCTAAAGCTTATGAAATACATTATTTCATCCGAAATTACTGTCTTATGGTGAGGTTGAGTGATTTTTTGTGTGTTTTGGTTTCTATCTGACTTTCCTTGCAATGTGGATTAACTTTTTTATACTCACACAACGGTGAAAAAGCAGTTCCTCTTTTGTTGGAGCTTTTTGTGTGATAGTTTAATAACATGCATTGAAACTTCAGACTGTCCTACTAGATCTACAAGGAATTTTTTATGAAAGCTAAAGCTTTCAAAGTAACAGCAAATGGTTTAATTTCAGTAAAAGTTTACTTCCTTTTATCTCATCTCCTAAGTATTGCAGTGTTTGTAAATATGATCTCCTTAAAAGACATAATCTATTAATGTTTAAATCAATCACTAAAATATTGTCTTTTAAGGGAATAGATTTTTTCTACTTCCCATTAAAACTATTCCTTTAAAATATTTTTGCAACCATGAGATTATGGTCTCTCTTTTTACTTCATCTCTGATTATACAGGAAAATAAATTTGTATATGATTTATTTTTAAATCCTCCTGTTCATTCATTGTGTATTTAGAGGTTTTATCTTTACTTGAAATTATATTCAAAGTAATTTTACTGCAGAGGTGAGGAAGGCAGTTCTGTACAGTGATTTGCATTGTCATAGTTGCCTGCAGTGCTTGCTGATTCACACCACCACCCTAAATTCATGACCTGAAATATATTTCTAGTCTTCCTGATCTTTTTTTTTCCTCCTTAGAGAACTGGATTGATAGTGATTCTGTCTTTATCTGAGATTCATAAATGTGTCTGAATGGCTTCACCTTCCATAACTGAACATGTTCTAGGAAGGACTCCAGGGAGACAGCTGTTTCACGTGTGAGGTAGCATACGCAGCCAGAGCAGCCCATGATTAAAAAGAGTTACAATCATTGTCAGCTGCCTGCATCTTTGCACATAAACCTGTAGCTTTTATTTCAGGCAAAGCTGAAAGTGCTGCTCATAAAGTGATATGCTGGTATGGAACTGTTAGCCACATTATGAGAACGCTCCTCGAATAGAGGTGTAAGTTAATAACTTATTAATTTTAAATTATTAATTTTAATTTGTCATTTTAAAATATTAACCTATAAAGATATTCAGAAAGTGTTTTAGTTCCCTGTAAATTCTATTGTAGAAATTAACTATATCTTACTCTCTTATTTTCCTTTTAAAAGGCATTGCCTTGTACAATCAACCTCTAACACTGTTGGTCATCTTGCCTTTTAATACCTCAAATTATTGATTACTATTTTAAGAAAGACCTTGCCCTTAAGAACAACTCTACTTGGTTCATCTAATTAGTTCTAGCGACTCAGATCATTGTACATATTTTGAATCTAATTTTTCTGGTGGTTACAATGTTCTATTTTTCCTTCTACAATTAGCTCACAGAAGAATTTAAGTACAATGCGAGAGGTTATTTATCGGATGTAGAAAAAAGAAACAAATGTAGAAACTAAATTTAAACAAAACATTTGAACAGAAATCAATGAGGAACTGCCTGCCATGTCTCAAAAACTCCCCATTACTCAATAAGTAACTTCTCTTGAAGTTAGCAATATCTTTCCCTTTCCCTCACATTATCCTTGGATACTACACATGCTTTTCCTAGTAGTGTCTCCAGTAAAAGCAGGTGCTGGATTATCTTCATTACAGCTTCCTCTGCCAACCCCATTCCTGGCAGTCTTTTAAGCTTTTCCTTTACAGGTTATTGAAGAAAATAACTTCTACTTATACTAACAAATGTTTTCAGGAATTTGCTAGGCTAGTGCTTTACTTTTTTGCACATATATTTCATATACACTTTTATATGTTCTTTTAGTTATAAGAGATATATAAAACCATCTTGCTGTATATTTTCTTTGCACACAACTGTACTCCAGCAAAGTCACCAGCTTCTGCAAACCACAGAGGACTTCTTCCTTGGAGAAAGGGCACAGCTAAGTGTTTGCACTGGGTTCCTTGCAAGAGCTTATAGACTGAAAGTTTGTAGTACAGGAATGAGTGCATGTGTGAAGGGCTCCTGCCCTGCATTTCTCATTTTCAGAAAGTCCCACAGCCTAAGCAGTGTATCGTGATTTCTCTTTGAATCACAGTTTAATCGTGCCTGTAGAGAAAATGCTGTTCTGAGTTAAGATTTAGCTTCACTGGCAGTTACAAACAATATATTTAGAACGCTTTATTTAAAGAAGTTTTGCAAAAACACAGCCCTGAAAATGATGGAGTGTGGAATTGTAAGTAAACGGCAGGCAGCTAACTTCTCTGTCCTTCTGTCCTCTACTGCACATCCAAGTAACTCCTCTCTCCTCTGAGATACTGGTAACCCTCCTCTGTTGTGCCAAGCAGCAACTTCAAAATACAGATGAATGCAGAGCGGCAGGAAAAGTGGTTGCTGCAAACTAAATTAAACTGCTGACAGCCATTGTCCCTGGCTTCAAGTACTATGGGGCACACACTGGGGAAGAAATGAACAGTTCCCAGCTCCAAATCATTGTTTAGCAATTTTTCTGCATTTCAACTCCAGACAGATGTGTGCACCTGAGGGCAGTGATCATTGTTGTAATCTGAATGGATAGATCAGCACAGCAAAGTGCCTTTCTTGCCTTCCTTTAATTTAGGTCCATTATTTGATCTTTACTCATCATAAATCACTCCATGTGAATTTAAATTGATGACAAAAAGGAACTGACTGCTTATTAACGCTACAACATGCAATGCATGCTTCAGAGGCAGGGCCTCAGAGGGTGGAGGAAATCGCCCCTCACTGCTCCCCCACTGACACCTCAGTCCTCTCTTTTCCATTTCTTTATCAACTCTTGCACTATTTGTGGTTATTTTTTACTTCCCACTCCTAAAATCACAACGCCTACAGGGCTCTAGCAAGCTGCTGACATTTCATGTGCTGGAAGATGGATGCATCACGGGGGTTTCCTTGCTGAGCAAAGCAGAAGGCGGTGAAACGCCGGGGCTACCTGTGCACAAGGGAGACGCTGGCAGCGCCCCAGGGATCCGGGCTGGAGCGCCCAACTTGTCCTGCTGCCTGCTGGGAGGGAGCCATGGCGCAGCCAGCTTGTGGTAACAGCCCGCAACGTGCCAGGGCTCAGCCAGGCTGTGGTGTCCTCAGGGACAGCCCTGCCTGCCTTCATGGCAGCAGGGAAGGAGGAGCGGCATCACCCTGTAGTGTCTGGTGTTCTGCAGGGTTTCCTGACAGCGCCCGCTGTACCCACTGGGGAACGGAGCACGTGGGACTCCTGGCTGTGCTCCCACCCCAGCCCAGGAGATACAGGGCTTCGTAGGGCTGGGTGCCAGGGCAAGGCTGGTGCCGACAGGTCTGGCACTCAGTGAGTGCACCTGCCCTGGGGGCCTGCCTCGAGGCACACATCATGGCGGCCATGTGTGGGGTTCCCTCATGGCACACATCATGGCGGCCATGTGTGGGGCTCTCAAGGCACACATCATGGTGGCCGTGTGTGGGGCTCCCTCACGGCACACATCATGTTGGCCATGTGTGGGGCTCCCTCACGGCACACATCATGTTGGCCATGTGTGGGGCTCCCTCACGGCACGCATCATGGCGGCCATGTGTGGGGCTCTCAAGGCACACATCATGGTGGCCATGTGTGGGGCTCCCTCACGGCACACATCATGTTGGCCATGTGTGGGGCTCCCTCACGGCACGCATCATGGCGGCCATGTGTGGGGCTCTCAAGGCACACTTCATGGTGGCCATGTGTGGGGCTCTCAAGGCACTCATCATGGTGGCCGTGTGTGGGGCTCCCTCACGGCACACATCGTGGTGGCCATGTGTGGGGCTCCCTCACGGCACACATCATGTTGGCCATGTGTGGGGCTCTCACGGCACGCATCATGGCGGCCATGTGTGGGGCTCCCTCACGGCACACATCATGTTGGCCATGTGTGGGGCTCCCTCACGGCACACATCATGGCGGCCATGTGTGGGGCTCTCAAGGCACACTTCATGGTGGCCATGTGAGGGGCTCTCAAGGCACTCATCATGGTGGCCGTGTGTGGGGCTCCCTCAAGGCACTCATCATGGTGGCCATGTGTGGGGCTCCCTCGAGGCACGCATCATGGTGGCCATGTGTGGGGCTCTCACGGCACGCATTATGGCGGCTCTCACGGCACGCATTATGGCGGCTCTCACGGCACGCATCATGGCGGCCGTGTGTGGGGTTCCCTCACGGCACACATCATGGTGGCCGTGTGTGGGGCTCTCACGGCACTCATCATGGTGGCCGTGTGTGGGGCTCCCTTGAGGCACGCATCATGGCGGCCATGTGTGGGGCTCTCACGGCACACATCATGGTGGTCATGTGTGGGGCTCCCTCAAGGCACTCATCATGGTGGCCATGTGTGGGGCTCCCTCACGGCACGCATCATGGCGGCCATGTGTGGGGCTCTCAAGGCACACTTCATGGTGGCGGTGTGTGGGGCTCCCTCACGGCACACATCACGGCGGCCGTGTGTGGGGTTCCCTCACGGCACACATCATGGTGGTCATGTGTGGGGCTCTCAAGGCACTCATCATGGTGGCCATGTGTGGGGCTCTCACGGCACACATCACGGCGGCCGTGTGTGGGGTTCCCTCACGGCACACATCATGGTGGTCATGTGTGGGGCTCCCTCAAGGCACTCATCATGGTGGCCATGTGTGGGGCTCCCTCACGGCACACATCATGGTGGCCATGTGTGGGGCTCCCTCACGGCACACATCATGGTGGTCATGTGTGGGGCTCCCTCAAGGCACTCATCATGGTGGCCATGTGTGGGGCTCCCTCACGGCACACATCAAGACGGCCATGTGTGGGGCTCCCTCGAGGCACGCATTATGGTGGCCATGTGTGGGGCTCTCACAGCACACATCGTGGTGGCCATGTGTGGGGCTCCCAGAGCCAGCTTTGACCTCTCTACAGGCAATGTCAGGGGAGGAATAAAAGAGGGGCGTGCTCTTTGGCTGCCATTTAGCTAAGAGCAGGGTCTGCTTCATCTCCTTGCACCCTTCTTGAACACGCACCGCACCGGTGTGAAATAAACCCCTTTTATTTCTTACTTTTCAGGATTGAAAAAGATTTCCCATGAGATCATACACTTCAGCTTCCCTGAGGCTGTCCTAAAGTGTAAGGAGAGAAGAGGAGAGAGAACGGGGGAAGAAAGAGCCCAGGGATCAGGTATTTAATCTTAGCAGACATTCACCCCTTTTTTTTTGTGTGTTCTTCAGTTTCTTATTCCATAAATTGATGACAGAAAACAATTGCAATGCCATTTTAGAGCTTTTATAAAGCTTTCAGTTTAAAAACATATAGGATTTTGTTTGAGGAACTATTCAACCACTCTTATAAATATGTTCATTCACTATTGCTAGTTCCATATTTAACTCCTAAAACTATTCTGAAACGCTGAATCTGAAAGAATGTAAAATAAATGAAATATGATATTTAAATTTTAAAAAATTCCTCAAGAATAAATAAAATTATTCAACCCCTTAGACTTTACTTTCAAACAATACTAACTAAAACAAAATGTAGACATGATATATTTATCAAATATTATTTTATATTTGATATGAGATACATACATATATAACACATATATATATTACTCCATAATAATTTTGGGTTTGTTCTCTTAGGATCTTTGGCCATGGCTGATGACCTCAATGTAAAGCCACTGTCTGAAAGGAAGAAAGACTTGGGCAAAGAATCTCTGTTAAAAGTACGTTCACCTTTTCTGTCATACTTCTCGAATATGTTGAGGTGTTCTACATAGTGAACATTATTTATGAATGACTCAGAGTTTTCCCAGATTTTATTTTTAGATTTCTGAATTATAAATAGGGAGCTGATAACTAGGACAGAAAACAGGATATGTGCAATTTTCTTTACCATTTTTCCTAAAAAAAAAATCCTAAAAGAGATAAAGTTATAAATTTAAAAATTCAAATTATAATTAATTTCAAACAATTTCTAGTAGCAATCATCTGCAGAGCTTTGATTGTTTTTTAATTAAATGTTAATTAGAGGCAATATGATCTCCAAAATAAGCAAAAATATGTTGATTATACAATAATTACTTTTACAGGCATAAAAATTCTTGAGTGGGTATTAGCAGACACATTAATATTCAGTGCTAATGTTGACATTAATGTCTTCCAAACATGTTAGCGTCACAATAGCTCCATCTTGTGGTTGATTAGATGTTACTTGACTTATTTTTCGTTTAGGTTCTATAGGAAAAGTGGAGTAGAAAACAAAAATAAGAAAAATGCTGATGAGGAGAAGAAATTTTATATAGGATTAATTTAATCACAGTTGCTTGTTAAAAAAAAAGGAACAGAAATTAAAAATAAAGCCTGAGCATTTAGTAGTTCCCTTCAGTAGTTGCAATTTGTCATATCTAAGTGGATAATTATAGAAATGTGGAAGTTTTAGTTAAAATATTATTTTAGAAAAGCAATGAAAAAATATCATAAAGATTATGCTTAGCTTTATCACTGAGTTCATGAATCATATGTACACTGTCAGTTATGTTTTGTCTCCATTTCATACAGGCAACCAGTGCTGCTGCTGATCAGTTTAACCTTGAAGATGCAATTAAAAATGCTGAAAAAATGTGCAATGAGCTGAAGAAACTAAATGGTAAATCTGAGTTCATCATTCAGATAAACAAGAAGCTGCTTAAGGCTTTGTTTAAAAGGCACGCAGTTGTGAACGGCTTGTATTTTCAATGTCATACGCGTGGCTTTTAATATAACGACACAATACAGTTACTGTTTCATTTTGAAAAATTACTGAAATGGTAATTACATAGAAATGGAAACATGTTCAGTAGCCATGGAAAAAATCTATTAGGTAGTCATTCCATTGCAGGAACAGTATTAGAAGTGCTAATAACAAACATGAGTTAACAGTCTTAAAGTAAACAAAATAACGCAACCCTTCAAATTTTTGGAGGGATTGATAAATGAACACCGCAAAAAGTGCTGTACATAAGTTGCCATTCACTTAACATCTACCATTCAGCAAATACCATGGTGATACCTTGTCCTTTGTCTTTCAGTGGAAAGCCAGCTACTGCTTTGTGACCTTATTTTGAATTTCAACCATCCTATGAAGGCCAAAGATTTAAGAGAAGCTGAAGAAAAAGCTTGGAATTTGGCAGATTAATAACATTCATTTTCGTGCATCATCTTCTCTTAATACTGCTCAGTTTGAACTGTAAAATGATAGTATTGCTTCCTTCAGTTAGGCTATTTTTATTTTAAACTGAAAACGTGGAGTGGAAAAATGTAGGTTATTGATTTTGAGAGCTCTTTTTTAACGGCAAATTTCTCAAATTAAGCCCACTGTTAACTAGAAGGGTCAGGATACTGGGCGTGAAGATTTTGACATTTGGTGGTCTCCTGTGAAACAAAGACCTATTAGAACAGTAACACAAGATTTTAAATTACTGCAAGTCAAGTCATTGCTGTCTTATCTCAGTTGTGCTCCGGAAAATGGTGTAAGAAACAGTCAGTAAAGGAGGAACTGCAACCTGTCATTTGATCTGCCTTCCTCATTCTAAAAATGTTGCTGAGGAAGGAGGCCAAAGAGCAGATTACTTCTGGAAAACTGAAAGTACTTTCATTCCAGTTTCTGTAGTGACTTTCTAAGGCACCTAGCTACAAAAGAAAGAAAGAGTTAGTGGTCTAAATACTCTGCCCTAAAATCTTCTTGGTCCAAAATTTAAGCAGCCAGTATTTTGGTGTACTCAATCATACTTTACTTGTGGACATGTTTCAGTGTTGAGGAGTGTGTTTATTCACATGCAAAATACATTTTTCTGAATAATAAAATCAAGATTTACTCTACTGAAAAGAATGCAGTGTTATAATTTGTTATGACGTTTTATACCTTTCACTAATGAGATGATTTAAAACAAGTGAAGCACAATTCCATAGGAGGTATTTTTGGGTTGTTGGAGTTTTCAAGGCACTGCAATGGAAGAAAATTACAACTTCCAGCTCACATAAACGTTATAATATGGGGGATATTGCTCTTAATTTTAGCATTGTTTGAAAAAAACATTATAACTGACTTTCTTTCACAAGATTAGTAATGAGCTTTTAAAAAATGTCGGGCTAAAAACAGGTTTTGTCATCTGAATGATTTTAAAATGTTTATTTTTCATCTTTTTTTTGACTTATAGTTGTTTTGAAGTTAAATTTGTTAAATTTGAATTCCATCTCCTATCTAAACACATTAGAAAGGAAAATAATATTTACAAACTATATATATTTAAAATAAAATGGTGCATGAAATCTGATTATCTCCTCTGAGAGGCTGTGCAGATTATATGGAAGATGTTTTTCTGCATTGAATGTTGGTTAAAATGTTTCAAATGATATATGCACAAATGGCTTTAACGGACAAAAACTGTGACGAAGTCTAACATAATTATCAAACCAAGGTCTACTCAGAAAATAAAGTTACTAGAGAACCAAGGTAAAGAGTTGCATCAATCCCACTTAACAAAGGAGAGGGAAAAACTGCTGACATAGTGTGTGTCCTCAGTTGCAGCTTCTATTTTAGAACTGACATGTTTTTCTTGAAAAAATACAGTAAACCAGGAAGCAGTTGTAGAAGAAGAACTCGGTTTAGCCTGCTTGTGTCTGTCTACTTTCTAAGAGGTTTGGCTGTGTTCTGCCAATTAAGGACCACGTAATGATAATCTTGTTGATGTGTTTCCTATAAAAATGCAGCTGCTTAATTCAGAGTTAGAAAGACACAGCTAAAGAGAAATCTGTGATAAAGGAGAAAAGTGATTCTGAGTGAGTGTAGAGGATCCTGAGAGATACGTAATTCCAGTTTGTGGGCCATCAGTGGATCATCTACAGTATGGCAGAGATACCTGTAGATACTTTATTTTTCTAGAACGCTGTGAACAAAGACAGTTTCATGACACAGATGCAGATCTTGATGGGCAGCTGCATATCCAGGCTTAGTGGGGTTTTTGACATTGCTGAAACCCACATGTCTTCAGGATCCAGGTTGGAGGCCCCATGTTTTCATAGAAGTGGCTGTAGTCGGATTTTTGGGAGAAAGTGATTTGTCAGAAAAAAAGAAATTGGGCTTTTATTGTCTTTTGGCTGCTGCTCAACTCTGTCAAGGTCTGGGTCTACTCTGTGTAATGTTTAATAACGTAACTGCTGCTGCGGTTCTGATCTGAAAGATAGCTTATGTTTTCTTTTCTCTTATGAAAGTAAAGATCTGTATTGGTATTTGATTCATAAGCTCTCTAATTTGGTGTTGAAATCATTTAAAGAAGACACATGTTAGAAGAAAAAAATTCTTGTACTATATTATTAGCAGACAGTAATAAACACATTGTAGGAAAATCAGATTTACAGACTACTGCATTACAAGACATAATTTAAAATTAACATTATCCTTTTTACTTAAAATTAAAATGACTTCATTATTTTAGTTTGCTGAAAAAGGAAATATCGTGATGTTTATGAACTTCAGTAGGCTTTGATGCTGTGTTCTTCATTCAGGTTTCATTTAAATGTGTCCTGCAGCATATTTTAACATGCACTGGTTTCTTGAGCCTCTGTCTTTTCCATCAATCAGAAGAAGAGGTGTCCTTTGGAAGTGACCAATGATATCTGCTACAGAAGTAAAATCCTGTGGGATGGAAAAAGTCAGAAGTTAATGTCAAAAATGCCAGAATTATTAGTAATTTGTAAAATTAAAGTTGGGGGTTTTTAAAACTCTAATTATTTAGCAGACTGATTAGGTCTAGTAAATACTCAATCAGCAGTTTTCATTCCTGCCATGCTCTGCAGCTCTCTAACTGTGGATGTAGTGTGTGTATGACCTACTGCAGTGCTGTATGATTTATTTGTGCAGTCTTGGCCTGTCTAATGCATGATGTTGTCATTCTGGTTGGCAGTTTAAAGTTCAAAAAGTCGACTGATAAGGTAAGAGAGCTCTGTCTCAATCAGAGCTGCTGCACACATGCTGACTGGTCTGACTGGTGCTGTTAGATCCAATGCTGTACTGTGGGATGCAAGTAAACCAGGAGACTGGGAGCAGCAGTACAGTTAGCAGATATGGATTTGCTCTCAAATATTTATGTCCCTTATCTGGTATCTTGGTGTTAAAAAAAAACATTCCCTAACCAGGTATATGGATTTCTAATAGCTGTATTCCAAAATTAATCCTTCATTCCCTGAGTGCAAACAGGAGAATCTGATTTTAACTACAGCAGTAACATATTCTATCAGGAATAACTCTCAGACAATAAGCAGACTTCCAGTGGAGTGAAACAGCTGCCAGGTTAAGTAGCCTGACACTTAGGAATGAGAGAGGAAATACCTGAGTAATGAAGGGAATAGTGTGAAAAACACATAGTACCTCTTTTCCTTTTAAACCAGTTCCTAACAAGTATATGTGATCTTGCTCCTGGTAACGAATCTGGATGTTGTAGACTTTATCTCTGTACAGCACCATCAGTACATATGGATGAGTAGCAGTTTTTCTTGAGCTATCTCTTACCAAGAAAGTTCCATCCTGAAAGAGGAAAATAAGGAAAGCTGACAAATAAATGTTACTTCTGGGTTTGAGCCTCATAACAATCTTAACCAGAGCACTCATACTTTTAAGTGTTTTTTGTCTCAGAAATGCCTTTCCTCCTGGTAAGGGAAACTGCATTTTTAGAGAGTTTAGGTCATTTCTCAAATGTTTTGTCTTTCAATTTGCTACTTAAACCTTTCTTGACTGATAAAAAGCAGAATTTTAGGGAAGGGAGCAATGACGTTCTATGAGGGAAAGATTGCATTGAAGGGAGTAAAATACCAAAGGCCAAACCTCATGTCTTTTTAACCAAAGAGAAGTTCACTTCTGGTAAGTGTCATTCAAGATTCCTGTGCAATTTGTTTACAGACAGTCTGAAATAATCATACAGTCAGAGTAATTTTGGTATAGGCAGTGATATTCTCTCTCTCTCTCTCTCTCTCTGCTTTTCTTCCTTTCAGATTTTAAAAGTTTTCCATTGAAACACACTTTCTCAAAGGCATTGAATGTGATGTCATAAGCCATACCTTAGTACAAGTCATTGAAATGCTGCACACGTAATCTTCAGCTCATGGCTGAAGGTGATGCTTTATATCCACATGCACACTTAAGCCTGCATTTTCCTGTTTTGTTGCTAAACGCAGCCTAGAAAAGGGTGGGAATCATCTCATCTCCTTCAAGCTATCTAAAACTTGGAATTCACAACAACTTCCTCACTGGTGACTGAGAACAATTTCCAGACAACAAGCCACTCCTCCCAAGAGAGGCAAGGTGAAACCGCTTGCTGGAGGCATGTGATTTGTTCTCTTGGATTATGGGAAACAGCCTTCATGGCTGGTTTAGATCAGAAGAATAACCCCTATGTGGGTAAGGATATTCAAGACAAATTCCCCATTCTAATCCCACACTTATCTTCACTCTTTCCATATGGCTGCAAGAACTTCTAACTGGACCATCAAGGAGATGGTGAGCATCACCAATGATTTAAGAGTACCTTGTTTATTCTTCGAAGAGCTGCCTCTGCTTCTGGCCGGCTGACGTAAGCAACGTACCATTCATCATTTAGTGCGTCCTATGGTTTTTGTGAGAAAGGACAAAGCAGAAAGTCAACTGTCAATGAAAAAACTTGTGTTGAGTAAAACAGAGAAATTTGAATGTCAGGGATTTTGGTGTTTATGTGCAGAATCTCTGAGGGTATGAGTTTTAGGGGCCATACTTGTAAATATCGCTGTATGGCAAGCAGCACTAAATGATTTTCAATTATTTGCTCACTTTGATACACTGGAAAATGTTAGACTTAACTCTGAAAGTAAACGAGGAAAACAGGTATTTCCGAGTATTTGCAGTAAAGTATAGATTTTAAGTGATAATTTTTCTTTGCCAGGGACACTAGCATCCTTTGCCTTCGTTTTGCTGTTATAGTTTTTTGGTTAATTATTTTTTCTTTTCTTTTTAGACTATCATCTGAGACAATAATACAGACTTCCTGTGAACACACCATGTATGGCTGTCCAGCAGTGTTATCACCAGAAATGGCTTGCTCTAAACTTGTCGTATTTAAAGAGTATTTAAAGGGTACGTATTCTTTACTCACCAAGGTTTTGTGGAAGGAGACCTGAAAATGTAATGCTAGTTGAAAGCAATTGTGCAAAACAAGTAATCCAGCAAATAACTATTTTTCTTATTTTGTTCTACTGTTTTTTTCTCTATTGTTGTTTTTCTTGCTGAAGACAAAATGAGGCACCAAAGTTTGACACAGAAAATGAAACTGAAAGCACTTACAGACATCCTGATAGTGACTACTAGCTAGAAAAACAATTTTGAAAATTGTTCTCCCCTGAAATCAGAAAATTTGTTGTGTTTAGCTGTTCTGGTTGATATTACAAAGTTCTTGTACCTCATCTTCGTCCACGTTTGTTTGGTGAAGAGTCGGTCTGGCAGGAATTGGCAATGGAGGTCTCATGTCAGCTGCGCCTCTTGAAGGGGATCTGCTGTTGTTGCCTTCAGAGAAGTACAAGTAGAAAAAGGTTAAAACCAGGAAAATAATAGAATCTGTGGAGTACATACAGGGTGTACAATCTTGATTTTTAGAGGCATGAAGAATTTACATCACTCTGCTACTGAGATATTTTGAATGGATCTCAAGTCATATTTCAGCTCCTGTATGATAACCACTTTCCTTTACAGAAATTCATCCTTGCTAAGCGTGGACTTCTACTGAACTCTTACAGTTCAGATTTCTTTAAAATCAGCTGAACTTGGAAATAGAGGTTACATAGTTTTAGCTTCTGTACCACTACTACTCAGCTGAGAGTGTCTCCAGCTTCTATAGTTAGAATTAACATCTCTTTGCGTTCCTTACCTTCCTAGCATGTAGAGACTAAAAAACATCACCATAAGACACTTGCAGTTGTTACCATATGAAAAAAAATTGTTTGCAAATCAGTTGATTTCTAAACTTCCTTTACTTTTAACTTGTTATTACTAGATAAATATGCAGCAAATTTGACATGGAAGGTGTTCTCTCCCTTTTTCAAGAGTATTAGTATACCACACTGACTTGCAGGTAATGTTACTCAGCTCCCAGCAGCGTTAGCTATGTTGAAAAAAAGGTGTTTATATGAAGTTTTGACAATGGTTTAACTAGCCAGTAAGCCCAGACTTCATGGGAGAAAACCATCTTTGGTTCAGACTAAGCAAATTACACAAGATGCCTTTCAGGAAGTTGATGGTTTCCTGTCCACAGCCCGACCAGAAGCGTCCATATAAAATAGAGATTATGTTAACTGCATGAAAATAATTTTTTTTTTGCACAGAAAATTCAGGAATGCAGGATACAAACCTAGATGTAAACGTGGTGGTAGCGAGCCACTCGAAGACAGATTTCTAGCACTGCTTTAAAAAAAAGAATAAAAGACAATCAGTACAGATACAGCATTGCTATACAACATTTCTGTACTCTAGAGGACTGATGTGACTTTATTCTTGTTTTACAGAATGTAAGACCATCTTGAGACCCATCTTGAGACCTGTGAAGGATGAGTATAGCCTTCTCTTTCTTCTTTTTGCTTTCCTATCCTTCTTTTTATGCAAGTACTTCCACTATTAAGTTTAGTTGAAGCTCAGTATCTGGGAATAAGTTAGAGGGAATCGGTAATGGGCCACCAAGACTTCTGTATCAGTATCTACATAGAAACTGCTTCAGCTTGCTTAGTTTTTACTTTAATTCCCTAAAGCAGGAAGCCCAGGCATCAGCATGCTACATGTTTCTTTCTGTGGGGTTCCTCTTGCAGAGTAATTTTTCTTATGATTCTTTAACATTGATGAAAATGCAGTTTCTCATCCTTATGTTGCAACTATGGATGTGGAGATTCTGGAAGGAGTCCAGTGAAGGGCCACTAACGTGGTAAAGGACTGGAGCACCTCACATATGAGGAAAGGCCGAGGGAGCTGTAAATATTTAGCATGGAAAAGAGAGGTCTCAGCAGGGGTCTTATTAAGGTTTATAAATATCTGAAGGGAGAGCCAGGCTCTTCTTATTGGTACCCAATAACTCATTGGACCAGAGGCAATGGGCACAAACTGTAACAAGGGCCTCCCTCTGAATATCACGAAACAATTTTACTGTAAGGGCAACTAAACACTGGAACAGGTTGCTGAGAAAGTTGTGGAGTCTGTGTTCTTGGAGATCCTCAAAAGCCATGTGAATATAGTGCTGCTATAGGTGGCCCTGCTTGAGTCAGGGGCTGCACCAGCTGATGTCCAGAGGTCCCTGTCAACCTCAACCATTCTGTGATTCTGTGAGCTATGAGCTGACGGTGGCACAGAGCTCATACCCACAGCACTGTAACACCTCCAGGACCCTGTGCTTTGTTTACTTCCCCCTCCTGTGTTCATTTTTTTCTGCTCATTGTTAGAAAATCTACCGTTTCCTTCTATGGCATGATCCCACAACCTACATCCAAAGCTTTTTAAAATGTCCAGTCCCAATCTTCAATTTTCTTTTTTTTTTTAATTTCTTCACCTAATTGGGAACAAACTGCCTGCACACTTTTCCTTTACAGTTCATATTTCTTTACTGCTTAAATGAACCATGCGAAAAGCTCTGGGATTAATATGTTAATTACGTTTGCAGAACAAAAACATCCTATCATGACTTGTGATTCATGGGAGAGAATCAGCCAAATGGAGGCTTCTGCTGTAGCAAAATTCCACAGTGCTGTTTGAATATAAGTAGAAGTGTTCATCATAGCAATTGTTCAGATTTGCATATGACCTTGCTATTGCTACTGCAATATTGGCTCTACTTGGGTGTCAGCAGTTCCAGAGGATGATGTGAAATGGGAGGAATTAATCAAAGAGCCATTAAAAAAATACAGAGATTAGAAAATGTACTGCAGACTTAGACTCAAGTAGCCCACTCTAACTCTCATCAAAGGCTGTCTGTTGCACAGAAACCAAAATGTAATTAAGCGCTTTTCCACCTGTTGGAACAAGTCCAGAGGAGGACTGTGAAGATGACCCGAGGGCTGGAGCCCCTCTGCTATGAGGACAGGCTGAGAGAGCTGGGGTTGTTCAGCCTGGAGAAGAGAAGGCTCCAGGGAGACCTCATAGAGGCCTTCCAGTACCTGGAGGGGGCTACAGGAAAGCTGCAGGGAGGGACTTTTTACAAGGGTTTGTAGCAAGAGGACAAGGGAAAATGACTTTAAATTGGAAGGGGGAAGATTTCCATTAGCGATCAGGAAGAAATTCTTCACAATGTGGGTGGTGAGACACTAGAACTGCTTGCCCAGGAAAGTGGTGGCTGTCCCAACCCTAGAGGTGTTCAAGGCCGGGTTGGATGGGGCCTTGAGCAGCCTGGTCTGGTGGGAGGTTTCCCTGCCCATGGCAGGGTGAGTGGAACTGGATGGTCTTTAAGGTCCCTTCCAACCCAAACCGTTCTATGAAGACATATCAATCTAATATTTGGAAGCTGCAGCTAGAAGGGATCATAGCTGAAGAAAGGTGCACAATTTTAAATAGGAGTTAGTAACCATTAGAGTAAAATTTAGTAAAAGTGTGGTGAAATTCTTTCAGATTAGATTCTAGACAACTAAGGTTGTGGGGTTTCTGTAGTTTTGGTGGAATTAACAGTCACAGCTGTAGTACTTAGGCTGCTACAGCGTGCAGAATCCTTTTAAAGAAGGACCTCTGTGACCTACATCCTGCATTGCTTTGTAGAAGATCCCTTCCCAAAAGATCTTGTCATTCTTATGGATCCCAGAGGCAATGGGAGTGGTATCTCAAGAATGGAAGCATTGTACCACATAGGCCCTAAAATACTTCCTTGATACAAACCTAAGAGGTTTGCATTTTTCTTGTTTGCCTAATGTACACTATCTGCTTCTCTGAATACAGAGCTTCACTTATATTAATAATTCTCCTTGATAGTAGGAAGAGTACAAATTTGCATGTAGTGGAGGTATAGCCTGAAAAATTACGTAAAAGTAGTTACTTTGTGTTCACTTCAGAACCTTGTAGCCATGACTGTACTACTTGCTAAATTAAAGAGAGATTGAGATTCAAAAGGAATGACACAATAACAGGTGAAACAAACCTTTCTGCACCAAGCATACTGTTGGATCCTGGCTTAGGTGGAGGCTTGACAGGTTTGGATGGGAATGTATTGGAGCTGTATGGGGGCAAAGATAGCTGTGGCACTGGTCTTTGGGGTGTGACTGTGGAGAGGAACAGAAGGAAATTTAAAATGTATGTGAGACATTCTTAAATGAGCTAGAATGAAAAAATTCTGTCACATTACTGCTGTTTAATTCAATAAACATAATGCAGTAAACTATTCTATAAAAAGTCCTTAATACATTAGTTACAGATTGTAAACTCATGTGGTCAACTGAGTACTTAAAATTAAGTGTTAAAATAAACTGGAACAAGTTTGCACAATATTTACATTTTCCAATTTTTGTTTTGGATAAGCCACAATTCAGATACTTTAACTGCAGTGGAGCTGAAGGTGGTATCTAACTGTGTGCTCTCTGTTACTTTGCTTTGAAATAGTGTACTTGAGGTTACCTTTTTGAACTTCATTCTTTTGTGAGATTTCTCCCATATCATCATAAATAATAAAGCATTTTCTTTCTGCCGTGTCCTCAAGCCTCAACTACTGATAAGAGGGAAATGGGTTACCTATGCTCTGAGTAAAATGCCCTATTCTTTATGGAGTCTTTAAGGCATTGATTATTTATAGAGACTTGGCCAAATGTTCTGCTTCTTTTATGGTAACAATTTACTTAATTTTAGGAACACTGTACTTAATTTCAGGAACCAGGATTCTGACTTCATAAATGCTATTTTTACATGAAGCAAATTCTGGCTCTGTTTGTTAAAGTAAATAATACTACACAGAAGACAAGTACCAGCAGGGTTTGTCTGAGCACTTCATGGGAGGACACCAGGTTTACGTGGCTAGGTGTTTGATGCTGTATGCATATCACAAATCTCTAAAGTTTAATGTGTTTCAAAATAAGAAATTCTGCTGTCTTGTAACTGGCTGACTGAAGGAGGGTATTAAGGTATTGATTTACTGTGGTTTGTGGCTTCGCTATATAAATCCGCATGAGGTACTTTGTAAGCAGTCTACAACCTGTCGAGATACCACCTGACTTTTTGAAATGGCTCTAAAGAAAAAAACTCTGTGATTATTTTATTTCATTTTTAGAACTAAGGCAAAGAAAGTTTTAAAAATCACTGTAGAAATACTTACTGTCTTCTTCTACCTGGGGAGTCAAAAGGAAATAAACATTAGCAACTTATTATAGCACAACTCTTAGGAATATTTTACAAAACACAAACCTGGAAGTTGGTGTCTTTTGAGTATACAAGGACTCTAATATCTATTGTGTCACTTTTATCTAAAATGCTGGGGTTTCTATTGTCATGCAACACCAAATATTTTTTAAAGTTCCTGAACAAAATGCAGCTATTGTTTACAAATAAGCTGTGAGGCAAATGTCCCATAATGGATCTTGACCCCAAGTAGTCAGAAACTCTCAGCAGATGTAAACTTCCCTTATTCCTTAGGAATGTGCAGGCTTTCAGAGTTATCTGAAAGTGGAATCCTTAGGTTAGCTTAAGCTGAAAAAACCCCGAAAACCCAAAGCTGGTGTAAGCAAAAATCACTTCTCCAAGGTCATAAAAAAATGTCTGGCCTTATTTTCCCTGCTATCTAAGATAAAGTATTCGGGGAATAAACTGCGTTTGACATAGAATTGTTTAAGAAGAAATGAGTTTACTTCATTTTATTGTAGTCCCTATACCTTTAAATATTTGCTTTGAGACTACACTTACTTCATTTCTTTTGTGTGGTGGCCAGCTCTGCCTGAAATGAAACAGAGAAAACAAAACATGAATCATAGCTGGAATATTGCTTATTTGTTTTGTGTCCATTAGGCCATATTTTCAACTCAAATATGAATTTATAGTAAGTTTTACAGACCCAATGAATGCACAATCATTTTTCCTCCTCTTAAAAATAAGTAGAATTCTAATTTTCAGCCACAATCTAAGACATCTTTCTAGTCCTTAGTCCATCTTGATTCTTTTAACAAGGAAATTGTCAGATGAATTTAATTATAAGATTAGAGATAAAAACAAGGATTCATAATGATGAAACATGAGACATCAAGTCTTGAACTCATTTGTAGGACTTAGCAACACTGCAGGAGCAAACGATAAGCCTCCCGGTTTTTGTTTCTCTGGGAAATTATCCTGGCTCATCAGCAGACCTCAATTACTTTCTTATTTTATTTTAAGATCAGTCTGACTGTTCAGCCCACAAGTTATCCAGAAAATGCTAGAGAATGACCTTCTACTAAAGAAGGGCATTTACAATTAAAAATAAGTTTTACAGACCAGTGAAAACAACAGTAGGAAAGTATAGCTTTCTTTTTCTAACTTTCTGAAAAAAAATAATAGCAGTAGGAGTGTCGAAAGAATGTTCCCTAGAGAAATAACTTGATCTGGAGGAAAAAACATGGATTATATATTTCTTTGTGCATTTTGGAAGTGAGTTATGCCCTACATAATAGCTGTTTGAGATACAGACTGGAAAGAGACATTTTTCTTGTTCACATTTTTCTGCAGCTTGCAGGACATCTCGTGCATATTCATAAAGTAAAACTTTTACATCTGCAGACACTACTGTCATTCTGTAACAGTAAATTTTACCACCCTGTGTTGCTTATCCATATTTTTGTTAAATTGAATCTATACTTTCATTAAATTTCAATAAATGAAACCTACTTTACAGGAGGTTGCTTCCTCAGAGGAGGTGGATTGCCTCTTTCGTATCTGTCACTTGGTGGGACAGGAGGTTTTGGCATCATTGCTAGTTGTTCCCCCAAGGATCTAAAGCAGAAACAGGAGGATGAAATAAAGGCAATAAACTGCTTACTATGAAACAGCTGGGTAATACTGAGAGCAAGAGTCTCATTTCCAGGGGCAAAATTCTTACCTTAGCTGAGCCATCAGAGGCTGTAAAACAAGGAACAGTTGAGGCAATGTGTAAGTGTGTCAAAATAGGTGAAAAACATCAATAATCATCCAACAAAAATATCCTTACCTTTTCAGGCAAGCTTGGCTTCCTTCCTGAAAATAGTAAAAACTTACACTTAGAAAAAATAAATATAAGATATTTAATTAAAGTTTCTATGAAACAAAAGAGTTTTGAATATCATTGCAAGTGAATTTTGCAGATGGAAGCAGTCAACCTCCTGAGATGTAACCCAGAAAAATATTTTGGCTTTACATGGGATAGCAAAACTGCAATATCTTTTATTAAAGGTAAATTTTAAAATTTTTAAAGTTGTAAGTTTTGCTGTCATATTTTCTATGATTCAGCTTTGAACTTCTGGGTACTTTTATGTCATTATGTAACAGGTGAAAGTGGTGTTTAGACAATAAAGATTATAGAGTACTCTCTAGATATTCTATCAAATATTGTTTTCAAGTCTGAAAAAAATGCTATCTTTTTTCTGGCTTTATTTTGTTTTTTTTCAATTCTCAGCATCCTTTTACATTTGGATGCCAGATTACATATAGTAGTGTAAGCACAGTTTTGTGAGCTTTGCTTGCAAAATTTATTTCCTCTTTTAAAATGCTAAATATTCCCTTGTTCACTTGCTTAAATATTATATCAAACCTCTACATATGCTCAAGTGGTCCTGGGCTAGAGTTGCTACTTTCTACGTATAATTTTTCTCAATTTATAAGTGCTTCTCATATTGTTTATTCATAAACAGATCACCTGGTGTTGTGAGTGAATTGTGTTACATTTGGCTGAGCCTTGCTGTTTTGCATGAATGATATTCAAAGTGATTATTTTGAATAATTAAAAAGAAACAGTGATATTAGCACAAACAAATACTGACCTGATACTGGGCTTTCTCTATCAAATGGTAGAGCAAGGCGATCCAGTGTGGGTTTTGTGCTTCTGTCTATAGAAGGAGCTGGGGCTAAAGACAAAAGCTGTGTGAGATAATTTGCTTGTATAGGTCAATATATCTTTATTTTGCATAGCCATGGACCGATGCTGCTACTTAGAATAACAAGGGAGACATCTGTACAAGCAGTAGAACAGAGTGGAACTGAGGAGATACAGGCAAAAGTATAACCTGTGGGGAAAGCTTTACAAGGAGAAAGCCAGCTGTACTTACGTTTTGGAGGCTTGATATTTCTGTCTCTATTCAAGTCATTGTTGCTTGGTGGAGGAGGAAAAGCTGACAGCTAAAACAAATATTTTGCCTGTGGTTAAAGCGTGTCTTCATCTTTCTATTTCAATTTTAGTGTGTTAACCCCACCACACCACATCTGCTGTTTGACTCTGCTGTTGCACAAAGAACAGGTCTCTGCTCAACACGGGAAGGATAGGAGCCATTAACACTTCTGAAGAGTGACTTGCATGCGTATTTTTTGTTAGATGCAGATTTATCTCCATCTGTTTAGTCTCACAGAAAATGCTCTAGTGGGTTGTTAACTTTGGGGTGGGCATGAGTATTGTCGAAGGAAAGAAACAGGAGCTTCAATAAAGCTGTCGTATCTTTGCCCCTTCGATGCAGCGTGTGTTAGTGTTGAGATCAGTATTGAAATTAGTGGATGTAAATTTGAAGTTGAGATATGTTTTAAGTCTTCATTACTGACTGTTGCTGACTGAGGAGAGCGGAGAAAGGGCTGTTCTTTGTTACTGGGACAGCTGGAGTGAACATAGTGTTCTCAGCAGCTGCAAAAGATGTTTGCATCTAAACCTGGATTTCTGCAGATAAATGCCTTTTAATGTTCATTTTTATTAAAAAAAAATAGACAGAGCAGCAATTTAGCCTTGAGAACCTAAGAGTCCTATGTAGTTCATGTCAGACCAGAAGTCCCTGTCACATCCTAAGATTACCTTTACTTGTGTACATGAGTAGTTCTGGCAAAGAAATAGAGGCATCTATTAGAAATCTTTAATTTATATGGGAGACACATTCACAAGTGGGTACAAATTACCAGTGTAAGAAACAGCCAACTAATGAAAAATAATTTAATGTATTTGTCTCATGAAATGTAATTGTTTAATGAAAAAATTACCACCCTGTAATAGAGCTCAAATTTGTTTTGATGGATGAATTTTTTCATCTACATAGACTATCTGAATCTAAATGCCGTTACACTTGGACTTCTAAGAAGGTACTGGCAAATGAAATAGGTCAAATATTAAGAAAGAAACATACAGAAGCACCTCTTCCCCCAAATGAGGCTGGTACTGGGGATGGGACAGGTCTCTGCGGCGGTACTGGAGGCTGCTGTGCTGATCTTGTTGTTGGAGGTCTGTCTAAAGAAAACAAAAACCCCAAAGTAAACAACTACACAAAGAGTTTGGTTATTTTATTCTTGTTAGATCTTCATGATAAAGAGCCCTTGCAAAAACCTGCATGCTTATACCATAAAGACATATAATGGGCAGTTGCTGTGTGAACAGTGTTGGTCTGGGAGTTAGAGGCTTGTCTGTGGTGGTGAGGTGACTTCATCTGCTAGTCTGTTGATTGTCATCCACTGGGGGAAACACCAGCCAGTCTAAAGGACAGCTTTGTCCTCCTCTATTTGACTTCACACCTGAAGAAGCAGGCTTAAAAAAATGACAGGCAGAGAAAACCAACCTCTTTCTTTTCCCATTTTTCACTAGAGTTTTTTGCCACTGTTTTCACAACTTGCTCTGTTCAAGGTTGCACTACTAAAGCTAATAAAACATGCATATATATTTAACTTCATGCAGATTCAAACCAAAGGCCAAGTAATGCACATGTCACACAAAACTAGTCTTTAATCCAACAAATCTTATCTGAAATAGAAAATTTAGCTTTAAAAGTCAAAAATCACCAACATGCATTAAGTCTGTATCACTAAATTGTTCACGAACTACACTGTTGACTTCAAGGAAAACCCTTCTACATTCCATTACCAGACACCTAGAATGTGGCTGATAACGTGTGAAAATATTATTTAAAAATCATTAATAGAAATTTTTAGTTATTACCTATATAATCTGTGTTGTTTGCAAGGGACTTGGCAGGAAATATGACATTGTGGTGTGCTTCATCGTTATTGGATGGAGGTGGCTCATAGCCATCACTGTCATGTTCTGCTTCCTCAGGTTCTTCCGTTGGTGATTCATAGTCAGCCTCATCTTCCTTTTCCTGGTCATCATCAGGGCTTTCATAGTCATCATCATCATCATCATCCTGGTAAATGTGCATAAAAAGGGATGCTGTAACAGGTTATGGAACACTGCAGAGCAGTTTGCCTGTAGCCTTTCACTGTGGATTTTTTCCTTCTTGAGGATATCAAATTTGAGTGAAAAAATTCCTTGTTGAAAAAAATGGGGAAAGCAGGTAGCATTTTATTAATGGCTATGGCACTCAACAGTTTAAGAAGAGAATTAGCATCACTTTATACCAGTGACTCTAGTGGAAGGTCGAGATGAGGTGAAAGCTTATTGATGCACAGTGTCTTTGTTTCAGGTAAATGAGAAGGTACCAACAAACACTTCAGTGCTTCCTAGAAATACATCAGAGCAGCAGTTGATCCCTGTTGATATTCACTCTTACTCAATAGCATGCACTCTACAGCCTGCAACTCAACTTTCTAAAAATGCTTTAGAAAAAATGAAGTCTTTTTGAAACAGGTCTTGATGCCTTCCACTAACCAGAACCAAAACAGCTTCATATAACTTGCAGGACCTAGTAAGGTCGGAGTGAAAATACGGTAGCAGTCATTGCACGTGTCTTCTGTGCAATCTGCCAGGTCTTACAAGACAAAGAATACGCAGTTGGTATCTTTGCTGAACATTCCATACTAGCTCTGTGTTGACCTAGAGCCCAGGTGATCTAGAGGTGGTTACATTTACCTTTTTCTCCTTAAATAGCAACAAAACTCCCGCAAATTTAGTAGCAATCTATTTTTTTAAATCCCCTCTCAATTTTTTAGAAAAATACCCCATCAATATAAGGATTTATCATAAACCTGGACCGTGCATTAGTCAGCTTATTCATTTAGCTAGCTGAGTTATGTATGCTTCATCTAATGACTTGTAGCAATGCTTTTTCTATACTGAAAAGCAAAAGGAACTTTTGCAGTGTAATTGGCTTAAAAAAAATAGATTCTTTGGCAAATCAACTGTGGAGAATAAAATGGCATGAATTTGTCATTGAATAACATAGCAGCCTTTCCTTAACTAGCCACCTCTTTTCAGAGCTTGGAATAGGCATATAAAATTCAGCTACTGGTCTCTGGTGACCTGGTTGTGGGCTGTGAGCTTCTTCTTGAACCAGTAGTACAGGACTGCCATTCTGAAGCTCTGCCTTGCAGTACTGGGGGAGATCAGTGAGAAAAGCTCAGTGAAGAAATTACTATGCAGCTACACCAATTGTTCACGGTCCTGCTTCTCTTTCTCCTCTTAGTAACACCCCCTGCCATTGCTCACTCCCTCTGTACTACCCAAGGAGACAATGCAAGAGCTGATAGACCTTACAGAAGAGATAATGCATTCAACCAGTAGGTTTGTTAATCCTGATACTCACGAATGAGGACCAGTCATCATCATCATCTTGATTGTATCCTGCGTAAAGAAGCATAATCACAAGGTGCTTAGTGTGTACAGCTTTAAACTATCAAGACATTACTTGACAAAAAGGACCCAACAAATCCCAGCTCAGTTCTGAACAACAATAATATGTCATGGGAATGAGGTAGGTCTTTCAAAGGCAGGCAAGCAGTCATGGAGTGTACTACAAATAACCAAATAACATTCTGATTCAAAACTAAGAGCATAGCTATCCTTGTGTGAGATGTTGGACGTGCTATGACTTCAAGTTTGTCCTGCACTTCCGGTTTTAAATATAATTTGAAATAGAATGCTTTCAGAACGAGCACAGATTTCTTTTCTCTCTTTTTAACACTATTTAATGTTCATAACCAATCCTTTTTTTAATTTCGGTAGGGCTTGGGGAGCATGGTAGCTTGCAGAAATTTTAAGTGCTCGTGGCCAATTAAATAATTAAAATAACAATTCATAACACAGCAGACATCTAGAAGCTTACCTCTAATATAGAGTGCTGCTAGGATTAGGGGCAGGGGCAGAGGTGCAGGAACAGGAATTTAAAGCACTGATACTATGTATGGGCTTAAAGAAAGGCAGGTTGAGGATGCTCATATAAATGTCTCTGCTCTTGCCTTTCTTCACCATTGTTTCAATTTTAAAACTGTTTCTTCTTGTTCTCCTGTAACTGCTCTTTATTATTTTTCTAACTTTTTACGCTCTCAGCTTCTCCTGTTGTTGTTTTTGGTTCCCCCCATCCTTTACTCTGCCTTGCAAGGGTTAACTTAATATTTGAATACTTTTAAGCACTTCTTGCTGTTAGGCACCATCTGCCAGAACACACTTACCTGGATTTTCAGGACTTTTTTGTGGTTGGGCCCTACAACACAGATACAAACAGATAAATTCCTTTCATTTGCAATTCAGCTTGCAATGTTAGAAGCACACTAAAATCTATTGTGAATAAAGGTAAAGGTTAGCTTTTGCAGCAGAATGAAGTTTATATAGATGATTTTAACTTTGCCCAAAACACCAAAACCACACTACTTAAATTTCACATACAGGATCCTAATGTAAGCTAAACAGCCTTGACAAAAATTCAAGTCAGTGGGATCAAGTGTTTAGAAACAAGAGGACTCAGTAAATAAATTTACCAGGGGCCTCAATCCTGAAAATAGAAACTTTCTTTGCTAATTCCATTTAAGCTACTGAAAGTCAAGTGCATAAATATGTGTAGGTTTGATAAGTATTTTTATGGTTTTCATTCCTAGTTTTGAACTCCAGTTAATGCAAACATGTAAAGTCATGTTGTCAGATGATGTAAAACCATTTTACGTAGACTAGAATTACATTTTCACTGTGTATGAATATAAATTGTTCCCTTCTCATGCAATATTTTTGCTCTTTTTGTATTGCAAGAATATTATATTAAATGATAGATCTTAAAGTATTAAAAAGTGTAGGTCTGTGAAACACATTTATGCTAACTTATTAATGTAGTAATATGTGCCTAGGCTTTATAACATTCCTAAATATTAATTTTCTCATGTAGAAAATTATAAGAAATTTATATGTTTCTTGATTCTGGTCATGGCAGAAGTATCTCAGGTGTTCATGGGCTCAGGTTTTGCTATTCTGAACAGATAACATTAACAAAACAGAGTTTTAATTTATATGATTTCCAATCTGTCCCTCTGACACAGATATTATTTCTCAAGTGGAAAACGATCCAGAAAAGATACATCTGAAAGCTTTGAAAAAGAAAGGTAAATCGTGTTACTTACCATTTTGTTAGGAAAGATAGCCTTCCTTCGTTTCTGTTTATTTCTTGACTTAATTTACTTACAATTCTATTTAAAAGAGATATTAAAAAAAGTTTTAAAAACTCCTTGAAACTTTTCAGTAATTTCTTACTTGGTTTTCCTCCATATTTACTAAATTAAGTCTCGTAATTCAGAATTATTATTTACTTTATAGTGAGAATATTGAATTTGTGATCTTATTGCAAATTTGCACTATAGCATGTCCAGTAGGAAACTGGATTTTTTTACACAGATAGAAACCCATATTGTTGGATCAAGTTTAAAAATAAACACTAACCCAGCAGGCCTTACAAACTTTATTTAGTTCTGTGTTATAACACCGTTGCAGGGCAAGGCAGAAACATTCATGAACATATCAAGACTGTAGCTTTATGTCTAGAGAGAGTTTTCCCAAGTTGGTGTGTTTGTCATCACTCATACAGTTCATGCACAGCAGTAGGGTGACTGACAACCAATGAAATACAATTTTGAGTAAAATTTTGGTCAGGAATGTGCATTTATGGCATCCACAACCAGCAGAGATATCTGGGACAGAGAGTTTTATAGTTACTGGTTCCCTGAGAACAACTCTGAGGTTACAGGGCACCTATTAACAGAATTAAGTCCACCGAGAGCAACAGTTCTGCTCTGCTAGTAATAAAGTTTGCCTCTATGATTATTTTGTTTCTATTACATTTTTTTTCTCAAAGAAAGCTTATGATATGTCATGGTCTCATTCTTAATTCTCATTACTTCTTTTAGAGGTAAATCCCACTGGGAAAATCCTGTGACAACCGAAGCAAATTGGTTACATATACATTTGGTTTAAAATATCCCATTTTAGTTTTTGCTGATCTTATTTAGTTCTACTAGAGACAGTAATTGTGGAAATAAAAGTAGTATGAAAAAAATCAGGAACACAACATGTCTGTTTATCTCTGATTCTAAATTCTATGAAATCTTATCTTTATTGTTTGTTGATGTAGAATTCTTTGCCATACATCTTAGGACTGGTCAATCAAACTTTATACCAGTATTGTAAAATCTTTGTTTATGGCTGGGTGGTAACTGATCTGTTTTGGTTTTCTTCTTTTTTCATGTCTTTTTCTGCTACTTAGCAATAATAATCCCTATTTTTTATCCCAAATGACCTCATTTGTGCATCTTTTTCATGTCTAACTGCTTTTCTGTGCTGGAAAATGAGGAAGAGAAGCTTTCAAGCAATCTAATGTTAAAAAAAATGCCAATAAAAGCCTACTAATCTTTTTGATCCTGATCCCTGCTAAAAATCTTTCTCTTACTTTGAATTTATCTTTTCTTGTCTTCCTAATTACCTAATACATACCTAACTGTAATTCAGATTCAAAGATAAGTTCAAGGCATAGGGTTGCTCTGTTTGATTATGGAAAATGCTATGGGGACAGCTCAGGCAGACAGCAAGTATCAGACAAGAAGCTGTTTCAGATCAGTATGACCAAGCTGTCTGAAAAGGATAAGATGGGTAACTGGAAGTTAAGGATGTGTACTCAGGGTTCCAAGCATGAAAACAGAACGGCAGAGGAAGGATATATTTTGGTTTTCCTTTTCTTTTTACGACAGCACTTTCCTGATTTGAAGCAAATATTGTCATACTTGGCCCTTTTGAAACAAGCACGTGCACAAATATTACTAATTTAAGGAGGATTACAGATGCCTAAATCTGTCATTGTTGCCCAAGCAAATTATATAAAGCAAGAAAAATGCCAAGTTATAGGCATAGGACTCCTCTTGCTCTTATTTCCCATGCAATCAACACTCATCTGCACAAGAAATTTACTTCTGCTGCAGGTGATAAAGAGGTTGCTGTGTGACTAATAAATTCTATATGAAACATCAGCAAACCTCTGGGGTGAACAGTTCACTGCATATACCAGTGCTTTGGTGAAGAAGTGGATTGTGTGTGGCTTGTTCTCCCTGACAGAGGAGGTAGAGGGAAGATTTTTCATAATACTGTGTTTATTTTCAGCTAAAGAACTAAAATGACAGTCACTGGATTTAGAGCTAATTCATTTTCTAGTTCAAACTTCTATGGGTATGAATGAGACCTGAGTGTTTGGGACTTTCTGGACTAAACCTGGGCTGGCTGCTACAAGGATTTACACCAGCTGTTTTTTGAGGAAAAACTGAAAGTAAGTTGCTCATCTTATCTTGCTACCAGAAAAAGAATCATTTGCTGCTTAAAACACAGTGTAAAAGCTGTACTTCAAGTTTATTTGAAATGCTTCAAACAAATGGCTCAGAGAGGTTATTGAAAGAAAGCAAAGTTTAGGATGGTAAAGCTTTGCAAGAAGCACTATTACAGAAGATTGGTGCACTGAGTAGCTGAGTCTGTAGCGATGTGAGGAAGGAAGTACCAAAACCACACTGCTTTCTGAGTCGTGGGAGGGGACGACGGGAGAGGATAAGGCAACAGCACTTGCAGAAAATGTTACTCAGACTTCTCTTTCTCTTTCCACCTCCTCCACCAGACGCTTGGCTTAGAACCGGCAGGAAGCTGAAAATAAGAAAGAACCCACACAGCCAACCCCCCAAACAGTACTCCAAAACTGGCTTTTGTTCGCTTAACTGCAGATCTTGTTGTTTCAGCTACAATCCATTCTACTTGTATTGAGATAAAAGACTTAACATGAGTATGAGAGACAGAAGGCAAAGTCCTGTAGGACCAGCAATTGCATATAGAACTCTGTCAAGAGCATAGTTTGTGATGAAGTCTCTGTTTTGGCCTTTGAGAAAAGTCTGTTGGGTAGATGCAATCCTATTATGTTGGCTTTGAAACTGACTGAGTATCAGCTATGTTCTAAACCTTTTGACAGCCTTTAGCATCTCATCTGACAGAGCATGTGTGCACACACATTGACTTCTGCCCAAGGCACACCTTTTTAAAAGTTGTATATTGGGTTTTTTTTCCCATTAGATATATCATCAAAATGTTAATTACACCCTCATGATTGGGTCTGGATTTCATTTAATGCTTAAAGCACATATTCAGTGGTTGCTCTGTGTAAAATATATCACATCCCTTCCCTGTTTTTTCAATGTATCACTTTTTCAGGATGCAGTGTGATTTTTTTTTGTGAAGCTTCAGGTCAGTATGTTAATATGGTGGTCTTAAACAGTTCTTTTATAAGTTATAGCAAGTATAAGAGTAATATGAATTGGCTCAACAAAAAAAAGCTTAACACTGCAGTTATTAAGAGTTTTTCATATTGTTACAAAAGCCCCAAGTGTTAAGCAAAGCACATGTTTGAAGAAAACGGGTTGCTGCTGAGATAAGATATTAATAAATGGATACATTTTTAGGTCAACCATGCTGCTATCTCTTACTTAGAATGCCAGCTACGTTCATGATAACACAATTTCTAAAGCTGATGGTCAGGCCACAATTATTTATTTTAATTTCTCAGTGGGGAAAAAGGAGAAAAGATACATGTGAGGTGTTCCTAAAAGAGATTACTTGGCCCAAATATTGCTGCTCCTTAAAGGACTGTGGCAATATCATAACTTTGGGTTAATGGCTGGATGCCTCCTGGGCCATAGATTTGTTCTGCTAAATCTGTGAACAAATGAAGTAGAGAAAGCTCTTCGTGGTCTGGAACCTGGAGACTGGGTTCCACCACATGTGATCATGCAGTATTAGGTCTTCAAAGACCGTTCATCAGTGCCACAGCAGACTGATGTATCTCACTGGAACAGATAGGAGTGTAGCTTTTCAAAGAATAGCCACTATGCTTACATTCTTAGGATATGGTTAATATTTTTAAAGTAAATGTTTACCAAGTGATTTAAAGCTAGTACTCTGCATCTTCAAATAGAAATATATATGTTGAAGTAGAAGTACTATGTGCTGGCATTTTCTATTTACCTTGAAGAAGTGAGTGAAGCTCAGCACGTTTTCAAATACCACCTTTTGAACAGGAACTTTAAACCACAATCTCGCTTCACTCCCTTTTCCCTAGGTCCACCCAAAGCACTTCAACTACAACGCAGAACTGCCAAAGACCAAGTGACTTTTTCCACCTACCTCTTGTCTAAAGGAAACAATGAAAGTGAAGTGATGAGTGAGCTGTATTTTGACTTTTGCTTCGGGACCTTGTGCCTGAGCTATAGACCTTTGCTTCTGCTGTGCAGGTAAACGGGAATGAAAGACAGGCTTCCATATTGAAAGCTCTCTAAGCTTGCTTTGATAGCAATATAAGTGCAAGAGGGGTCAGGGTTCCCAAAAGCAACAGCATCATCAATGTAAATATTCTGAATGAGAGCAAAAGCTTCATATTTATCAGAAATCCCCAAATGGCATAATAGCTTCGAATTTGGGAGTTCATTTACAGGCCTAGATACTGCAAGGAAAGAAGGCCATGTGTGTTTCCAGTTGTCTTAATACTCCGTTTGGCATTTACACATAACCTAAAGATGAGGTCAGCTTTTGGTTTTGATCCTCTCAAATACTCCAGGACAAATTTGATCTGCATTCAACCTTCATTTTCCATCCTTCACAAGATATAAAGCCCAAATACAGATGTGTATTAACCTTAAGCATATCACCTTATGTACAAGACCTCAGTATCTCTGGCAGGGGTTATTAGTTTCAGGACGTGGCCTATCATATCTTGTAATGACAAATGTCACCTACTTCAACACTTCTTCTAAAAGTCAGAGAATTAACCCTAATAATAACACAGTTATATGTAAAACTTGTTTGTTAGATTAGCTCATATGTATATTTTTAGTAAAACCACACACCCAGCTCAGGAGGTCTGTATGGATATAGGCTGTGGTTTGCAAACCTTGTAGAGCTGCAAGTGCTGGGCTCTGTTCTCAGTATATGTATGTTAGCATAACCTTGATAAAGTTACTGGAGAACAAGCTCTCTTGCCTAGGTGCTATTTATTCACTCCACTGGCCAATGCTGTAAGCGTGGCACTTGCTGTTTATGTTAAGCATTTTTACAGAATGTGCTCAGAATTTAGCACAGTTGTTACGTATCAGATACTGTAAGTACAATGTGTGAATGTCTATTTCACATTAGCTTCTAGAAAAACTCTTCCTACTAGGTAAAGTTTGCTTTATGTTATAAAAGTAACACAAGTATGCGGTCTAGTAGAGGTCAACAGAGAACAATATCCATTTTGGTGAGAGCATGGAGATTAGGAAGCAATGATATTAATGTTAAAACCAAAATAACCAGATCTTCTGTCCGTGAATTTTAGTCTGTTGTTTGGTTGGGTTTTTGTTAGGGCTGTTTGTGGTTTTGTGGGGTTTTGTTTGTTTGGATTTTTTTCAATGGCAGTCATGTATCTTTCCTATGAAAGCTCTACATTCCTGGTTTAAACAGGAGCATTGCATGGAGGACCCCACATCACACCAGCCTCTTTTCATATATATTCGCAATATTTTAATGAATTGTTTCCTTCTTTGTAAGTATGAAGAGAGCTGAGAACAAGGACATCAATTCCAGAACTGAAATTCAAATTTCTTAATTTACTTATATACTAATTTCTTCAAGCTGTGTACCAAGCTTCACTCTTCTTTTAAAGCTCTTGATTTCAAGATTTTATGTTACCGAGAAACCCAAAAAATCTGACTGGAAAAGGGTATACATTTTCTGCTAGAGTGTTAAAAGGTAAATGGACCACGAATAATTGAATTTTCAAAATATTTTTGAGAGGACATAGGAGCAACTCCACATTGTTAGACTGCATTTTAACTCTTCACTATGACATTAAAGTCTCCTGTATGTGTGTTTTTATTAGACCTTTCACTGACCACTTCAGAGTCAAGAATTTGAAATCACCAAAAATTTTCAAAATTAGAAGTTCAAATAAAGAGAATAAAAGACAACTTTGCTGAAGTACTGTTAAGGAGGGACAGATTATCAGAGAATTAGAAGCAATGTGTTTTACAGTATGGTAAGATGAGTTTTTCACAGACATTCTGGTGTAATGCTGGTCCCTCAGCCTCAGTAATCATAATTAAATGTTAATTTTAATTGACAGTAAGTTCAAAAATGCTGATGCATCTGGGCCGCCTTCCTACCACATCATCCACTACCGTTCCCTGTTATTGGGAAATTTATTGTGTGAAAACGTAGATATGATCTTAAGAAAAAAGTCATGTCCAAGATTTTAAAGTTCAAGCCCTTGCCCATCTGACCCGAGCAGAGGTATCCTCCTGCCCTCAGCTCTAGCCACCAGCTCACCCCTAAACACGTGACTGTGACAGAATACACAGGTATATCAAAATACTTCAGTGTTCTTAACCTCACCAAAACATCTTGCACAAGCTCTGATGGATCAGAAAAGGCAAAGCAGACAGTGTCTTCTGCAGCAAAATCAAGATATGCCTAGAGGGACTGAGTCTGGAACTGGGAAATGAGCCACAAAGGAATGGCCATGTTGGAATAACCTGAGTCCCCTTTTTCCCCCTCCTTACTTTGTCTCAAAGACCACGAAGAGGTTCGTGTGTCTCATGGTTAGGAACCTTCTAACTTCCAGCTGCTAAATATCTACCAGAGAACTCATAGCAAAATACAATCCTGTTTTCACCATGAAATGTTAAAAGAAGCTTATTTGTCTGTTCCTCAGTATTGACTTAACGAGATTATTTTCTTTAACTGCTTGAGCAGTCATGACAACTCCTTTTATTTTGGAATATTCTTCTTTTTCTCTCAGTACACTGCAATAACCAGGTCACTCTCTTGCAAATAATTTGCCTGATATTTTCACTGCAGACCAGCTAAGAGATCATTTAATGTTAAATTGTTTCGGCTTTACTTACGGCACTCTGAGTTTGGGAAATTTCTGGATATCATTTTCAGACATGTTCTGAAAAGAAAACACATGGTATATATATATATAAAAAAGCTGTCTGTACAACACTGTGGCTTACAGAAGTGTGCATGTTCAAAGAGGTAGCGTGAGGTTTCAACTCATGGGAGTATAAAATGCACAGAAAAGCAATGCAAGATAACAGGCTGCTGTGCCCTTGCTTGTTAGAGAAGTGAACCCATTTTCATTAAAAATCCTCTATATTTTTCCAGCTTTGCTGGATGTTGTTTTTTACTTTGTGTTGCTAGGAGGTTCATAAACATCTTCTGTACTTGTTTACTCACAAAGGACTTCAACAAAATAATCAGATCTAACTTCAAAGAGAAGTAATTGTGTAGCTAGAATGGTGTAATGATGACTTGTTAAAAATATCTGTAAGGAGAAGTAAACTTTTAAACCATCTCTTGCCAGATGAGAGAGATGGGTAAATTTGCTGGTTTACCAGCAGATGATTCATTTCAAACTAATGGAAACCTTTGCATAGTTAAAGTCAAGTCATTTGCTTTTCTGATTTGGGTTCTAATCCAGTTGTTCATTGGTGTTATATCGTCTCATTAATTTACAGGCAAAGTTAAAATCCATCCCTTCAAAAGAACTGGAATTAAACACCCCTTCTGCAACAGCTTCCTCCATACAGATTGTCAGAGATACTTAAGCTAAGGCAAGTAAAGCAAAAAATTCCAAACCCATTTTTAAATCTTCTATTGTTTCTCCTGTTTTATTTCTCCTGCTTTCTGAGTATTGCTTTTCACTGTGCATTGCTGTCACCTGGCACATGGGAAAATGTATCCTTTGTGTATTTATAATCAAAGAAGCTTTGAGATATTATAATTCACCTCGGTGGGCAGTGTCAAACACTTAATCAAGAGCTACATCCTCAAGACATCCTGTGCTGCTGGTTACGGATGTGAGCTCACCAGAATATGCATGTTCTGCTTGAAATCACCACCAGTGGCATTCTTCCTGGCAGTTTTGGTCCTGTATTTCTCACAGTAATTATAAAAATTATGCTAATAGTTTTAAAGTAATGTGTAAAGAAACGTCCTTTGTAAAGATCTGCTCCTGGTAGAGAAGAAAAACTTCTACCATAGATTCTGATTTTATGCTATTTACTTCACATCTTTTTAGTACAGCTAAAAAATCTGGTATTTAAGTGACTTTAGAAGGAAGGTATATTGAATTCCTTCATGTTTGCGTGGTGAAATCAGGCAAAGTTGTGCATGATTGCAAAGTTTCAGGGTAGTACTGTAATTTTTAAAATAGAAAATCATTTACTGGAGTAGAGTTCAGTGCGAGGAACTTTATCTGTAACATCACAGTATATGTAGAATCACACGTACCAGTGGAGGGGTAGCTGGGAAAGTCCTTGGACTTCAGAGCAGCCTTGGCAGCCTGATACAAATCTTTCTAGAAACTGGGATGGAGGGGGAAGTGTTTCTCCCCTCTTTAGCCATAATATAGCAAGTAGATTGCAGATTACACCTGACCTGAGCCGAGCTGAGATGTGCTAAGTCTTGAGGCCTTCAGTGATCCTGCAGAGAGCTGACCCCTCCCTTTTTCCATCATATCCAACTCCAAGTTTAGGACAGATTCACACATTATGAAAACTTTAGAGAAGTGGGACTTTTTTAGTTAATCACAAGCTTTGCAAACCCTCTTTGGAACATGGATTACAGTCTGGTTCTTTCTGTCCTTCTTAGAATAAGAAGTTTCTAATTACAGATTGGTTCACAATGTTATCAATGTTTTTCAGGACAGAACAAATCATATCTGTGTTGCCCAGCACCAGTTTGCCTCTTGTAATATTCACGGAAGTAAAATGCAGAAAAAAAACATTCTCTCTCTATGGGAATATTCTGCAGGATTTATTGAAGATTTATAATTTTTTTCTAAAGACTTTTTAAGCTTTTCTCTGGAATGCTATTCCTAGCGATAAACCTGACAAATATTATAGGTTTAAACACTCACAGAAGGAACATGCTGTTGTTTTAAATATTAGAGAATTTTATCAGAATAAGTTACATGGGATCCCTCTGCTTTTATTCCTATTACACCTCACCTTGACTCTCCTTGGGGTAACCAGTAGACACAAAAATGTGATTTTGAAACTAGGATGCTATTCTGATGAACAGGACAGCCTCATCTTGCAGTCAGTTTACCATATAAATGTGACAATAGATAAAAACCCTGCAAACTCTCAGTCTTACCAGTTTTTCTGTGCAAGTGTGATTTGGCAGTTTCCAATAACTTACAAAAATGTGAAAAGAGGTTTCTTAGAAAAAACATTCATAAAGAGAAGTAATTTTTCTTTCAAGATTGCATTGTACTCTTGAATATTTCATTTAAGGTCTCTTTTTGTTGTTCTGTTTAACAGGTGAGCATTTTATACTTTATACAATTGACAAGTAGGTCAAAAACTTAAAGAAAAGTCTCAGCAGACGTGAGCAGCTGCTTGTTTGATAGAAAAGAAGCCTTTGAATCCACTAGGATGCTTCTGAAGGAATGCTGTACTCTGAGCTATGTATTCACAGAAACACTCTGGAAATAGTAAAAAATTACAAAAATTGCTTAGGAATCACACAGTTGTTGCTCTTGTTATTTGTACCTCAAAACTTCCAGAATTTCATAACGCTTCCAGAGCCAGAACTACCACTCAGAGGTCCTTAGTGCTTGAGCTAAGGAGAATCTCTTAGGGGTCAGCAGGATAAACCCTATGCCATACCCCTGAATAATTCTGACCCCACCCAGGAGAAGGGAGGTGTAACATCCTCTTTCTACAAAACTTGTTTGAAAATTTTCATGTCACACTTCAAGGAGATGTTAAAATGCTTGATACATTAGGACAGCGAATAATAAATAAGAAGGCATTAGAAGAGCTATGCATAGATTACCCCACTATGACTAATTACACAGATGATCCAAATGACTACTTTTGGGGAAAAGAGTATAGGTATAATCTGGAAATAAAAATAGAAGCAAAATGAAATAATAAAAGCCCTTACACATCTTCATGGATGTGCACTTAACACCTGAAAACAGTAGCTTTGTCAATGGAAGTTGCCAGTTTTTGTGAAATTTAGCCATGTTGTTGGTCAAGGCTGGAGCAGTGTTGAATTAAACCCACTGGGACTTTGCTTGCTAGTTGTGATGCTGTAAAGTTCATTGATTTTGTATATTGCTACAGAAGAAATCTAATTTACCCACAGAGGCATGAAATAGTGATTACGCTGAAGGTAAATCGTTCTGACAAGATCTTCTTTAGCAGGAGAGGACAATTAATAAAGGTGAGTTATCTGTCGCTTGTATCTGAAAACAAGCACTTCCTATAAAGGAAGAGATAAATTCAAGGCAAGACTGTGGGTTTATAACTTCCCTGGTTTAAAAAACTCTAGAATACGTGCACATTAAACAGCACACTTGGGTTCCCAGCATCCCAGATTTAAAACAAGATGCCTGGCTGATTTTATCAAAGGCATTTACTTCTCATGTTTATACCTCAGTAACCATCTGTGAGCTAAACACTTTGCATCTGCCAACACAAAGTAAGGAGGAGTCAAGTCAATCACCTGATGGGAATTTTACAGGAAGGAATTTTGCAGCTCTACTTACCAAAAACCTTTGTCCATTTATGCTGTGCTTTCTCACGACTTTCTCACAGTCCTTATATTTTAGCTGTCAAGAAAAAGATGATTATTGCACCCAGAATTATAAGCATAGATCAAGACAATTAAGTCATATGGCTAGCTTTGAGTTCATGCTTTAAGTTACACCTTTTTTATGCCAGAACCTGTCTGAATGGCTCATTTTGTCCTGATTTTTAAGACAAGCTTTCTTCAGCGGACTTGAGGATTTTCATCCATTTAGGAATGTGTAATTCCTGACGTTTAAAAACCATCTCATAGTTGCCTGGCCCAAAGAAATATCTGGCAAATGGACGGTTGTGGTACTGACTGGGATGAACAATTGCAGAAAACAGAAGGTACAGCCAAAATTTTAGTGTCTTGGAATACTGAAGCCCTGATCTCAGTCTCTGAATTCATTGTTGTGGTCCAAAAGCTTCCTCTTCTGGATGGAAATGTCACATGTTAGTCCTGGAAGCTATCTGTGATATTTGGAAAGCTTTTCCACAACATCATAATTTACAGTAGCATCTGGGACAAGGACACGCATTTAAAAGCTGATCACGTACATAAAACCCCAAATCTGTGGGTCCTACCAGGCAAAAATTTAACAGTCATTTGAGAGACTTAAAAAAAAAAGAAAAACAAACCAAAAAGTAGTTACATTTAGCAAGAGAGGACTGTAACGTGTTTCCGGTGGGTGTTTTAAGGTTTTATTTTTCATTTGAACAGTAGTAGCACAAGGTGGAAACAGAACGGCTCTCGTCCTGCCTGAAACTATGTTATGCAGACAATGATCTTGTGCTGCTGGGAGATTTTCCCTAAATTAGGGACCACCTTATGGGCAGCATTATGTCCTTTCTTAGTTCTATATTTTTTATCCATTTTAAGTAGTATCTTGTAATTTTGTGTCATTTGCGACCAGGTCCTGAAAACATCTTGAAGAGCTGAGAGAATATTTTTAGGAGCCACCTTCAGTTACTCATGAGCAGAAGCAGATCTAAATATTTTAGAAGCAGAGTAAGACTTTTGTTCAGACTGTAAATAATGGCTGTTCCACACAGTGAGTGCCATCGTGATGTTAACAGCACAAATCTGGATGCATCAATCAGCAACTGCATTATTTGGTAGCACATAACAGTGTGCCTGAGACCTAATCTCATTTTTAACATAATTAATTAAAGATATTTCTTATCTATTAAAAATAATAGGATGGGGAGAAGTGTTTCTTTCCCCTTCAACCATAATGTAGCAATTACATCGCAGACTTCTCCTGTCCTGAGCTGAGATGTGCTAAGTCTTGAGACCTTTAGTCTTCATTCTCCTGCAGAGAGAGCTGACCCCTCTCTCCTTCCATTGTATGCAAATCCAAACATTAAATACAACCCTTGGGATATAACAAATAGGAGCATCTTTGCTATTTAAAAAAAAAAAATTAAAATCTTTAGAAATTCTTTGAAAAATTGATTTTTATTGGTCCTTTCCTGTTTTGAATGCATGTTTTAAATTAAAATTGGCTTTAAGTAAACACATCTAGAATAAAAAATTGGATATTATTACGATTAAGTATGAAGAATTCTTACTTGACAGAAACTGAGGACTTTATTCATGCCAAGAATATATCCTAGTACTGTTACATAAATTACTGATGTGTATGCTGAGTGAGTTTTGCTAATATGACGATGTAAGCTAACAATCAATTGACTAAAATCTTACCACTATGTCATGACCAATCACTTCAGGTGAGAGAAGATTTGAATGTGATTGTCTTTTGAAAATCATCCCGCAATCATCTCAGATTGGGAGGAAAAAAGCTGCTTATCCCTCTGTGACTTAAATCCTGGACTTTAAGCTTATGTCTGTGGGCAAAATATGTTAGTGGGATGCAAACAGAGCACTCCTAAGGTATAATATTTGATCCTTTAATGAGATACGTGAGGGAAATGGTGTGAGTTTGTGTAGGGAGATCTGGTCACTCGTGGCAGTTGCCCAGAACTGGCTGTCTTAGGCTGACATTATTGCCTTACATAGATTTCTTAGATGACTTTAAGCAACTTTTCCACTGATTCACCTCCCCAAAAGTGAAATGCCAAGATTAACTCAGTCCTGAGTGGCCTCTGGATCAGTACAGAGGAGGTGCTAAAACTTTAATGTAACCTGGCTGATTCAGTTATTACAGAACTTAGAGTTAACCCTTTCTGTCACAGTTAAGAGTATCATTACCAGCTCTCTCAGGAAGATATTTCCTTGTTAGTCTCTTGGAAACAGTGATCCAAACCACTGTGCATCGGTGTTTTAATGTTTTTCTTATTTGTCTGAAGTTGCCTGTTGATAGTGATCTCATCTGTTCCATCTCCAGTTCTTCGGTTCACTTTCCTGTGCCACTAACCCCTGAACCCTAAAATTAGAGGTTTGCACGTATTTGACAGTTTCACTTCTCTGGTGATTTGATAGACAAAGACTTTGTGTTTCACCTTCTTGTCTTTATTAGCTAGTTTTGCATCCCAGCATCAAACTTGCCTCAAATCCCCAAAGAAAACACTCAAAGAGTTACAGGAGCCATTGAAGCAATATCTTTTACATGATTTCAAAATGAAACCCAAACTCTTCCAGGTTTTCCAAGTCCAGCCTGACAGCTCACTTGAAAATTAACCAGCTATGCTGGTATTGCTTGAAAATCTTCCCAAATCTTCTGATTGAACTGAATGTTAAATTTCAGGCTGGCAATTTTGGACTTTGGGAAAAATGTACTCAGTTGCAAGGGAGATGGAGCAGGCACTGTCTCTAATGTGACTTCTAAAATGAGCAATGAGAACACTCAACAATGACATTTCAGGAAAATTGACTCAGTTACACATTTCTGGGCAATTATAAAGGTACCAGCATTGCTGTGCATACTTTGGCAGAAGTATTTTTTCAGTGTGGAAACTCTTCTGCATTGTAAAATGAAATTTATAGATCATCACAAGTGAAAAAGAAGTCAAGAGAAGGAAGGTAGTCAGGAAGGTAACACCAGAAAAAGTAACAGTGACAGAAAAGAAGAGGTAGCTAGTAATCCTGAGGCCAAGATGTTTTAGAATAGGGAAATTAAACAAAAAGTGTTTTCCAACTGCACTTGAAAACAATTTGGCATCTGTGTATCTACAGCTATTAAGTTTCTGGCTTCACACATTAATGTCTTCTACAGCTTTTAATATATGTCATATCAACAACTGCAGTAGTAAAGGATGAATTTTCTCTAAAACCCAATGATTTTTACCCAATTTAAAACACATTTTCAAGTTTCAGTTGTAGATTTTAGCTCAGGTTCTTAATTGTCAGTGGGTTTGCTTCTAGTTTTGCAGCTTTGCCCATTATAAAAATATGCAAATTTAGCACAGGCATTGTTACAGTAGTTTGCTTTTCCATCACAAAAGGACAAGACACAGGTAAACTTACCGTCCTGAAATAGTCTGCTAAGTCATCAGGGCTCCACGTAACCACATCAGAACGGTAGGGAATGTTTCGCAAATCCATTGTGTGTTCTCCCCCAGGCACTTAGAGAACGTTCATAGAAGAACTACCAATGAAACAGCCATTTATTCCCTGCATGTGACCACCTCCAGCATGCCCAGTGATTCCTTGACAGCTTGTCTAAGTCCTCTATTTTTTTAATCCAGGACTACGTTGTGAGGACACCCAAGAGAGATGCTGCTTCCTCTGACACAAAATGGTCTCTTCTCAGAAAAGCCGTCAGCCAGTCAGCCTCACCACTTCCTTTGTCTGAGGATAAATAAGTAAACAAGGAAGCACAGCAAAGTGTTGAAAATGTTCTGCCTGCTAAATATGTGTAAGTTCCTCTGCACCTTATTTCCTCCAATTGCATGCATAAATATTTGCATATTTGCTCACTGTATATAATAGAAATATTGGTGTAGTTTCTGCATAGACATTGGTCACCACTTCTGCTCAAGTCTAGCCTAGACAAGATCCCCCAAACCAAGAAAATGTTCACTTCAGAGAAACTCCTTCAGCTTATGTCACTACCTTAAGTGTTGTATTTGGTTTCTTTCCTTGTACTACAACAAAAAGGTTTTGTTGGAATTGTAAATAAGGAGTATGTGTGAATTAAAGATGGAATTATAGTCAGCATTCCTTCAAATAAGGAATGTCACTGTCCCTGAAACTAAAAGATGGACAAGCTTAGATGAGTAATTATTACATTGTCATTGTTTCAGTGCTACTTCTAATGAGGACTTTTTTGTCTGAAAAAGAATTCACACAACCTTAATATTACCCCAGGGACACGGTAGATTACATCTGTCATGTAGAGCCAACTCAGGCCCAATTCCATCAGTTGGTCCCTTTGGTGAAACTCCATTTAGTAACTCCAAATGTGGCTGTTTTTTAAAGAAAGCCAGTTTGTCCATCCTCCCTTTTCTTGACATGGAGCTTCCTCCCAAAGTTGTGCTGGTATGAATGCTTGGGGTTGTTGTTCACATCTGCTCCAGTAGAGTGCACAAAAGGTGGTATTTTGTGAGTTTCCTGTATTAGAGGGAACAGATTCATAGTTCTGAAGTACTGGAAAGGGGAGTTTCTCTTCTTTCTAATGAAATGCGTCACTCTCACTATTTCTAGTCATTAAAGACCTCTGACCTTGGGTCTGTAATTCACAAGTGCAGTGCTTACAAATAAATGTCTTAGAGATTGTATCTGCAGGTCTCTGTATTAATATACACAAGAGCTTGCCGTTTAAAAGTCACAGTCTGATTTAAAGTAGCTTACTTTTTCTGGAGGAATTTTGGTAAATGTTGGCAGAAGGGTATTTAAAACTCCCCAAAACTGAACTGCTGCAACAGCTGTTCTAAAGTGTAGCGTTTATCGAGAACGTTATAGAGCTGTCTTTAGGGGTCTATTGTGACCTGACCTGTAGGAACAATCTCAGGCAGGAACCGACCCTATCACAGAAGTATCATCACCTCAGCATGGTGAGTCTGGGTTTGGGGATGAAACGGGACTAAACCTGTGACAAAAAATCCCCAAAGGAGATGCGGTTTTGACGGTGGCAAAGGGGAGAGTACACAGAGTACATCTCAGACACCCCATCATACACCACACCTTTCAACAGGGAAAGAAGTTTCCTACAATACACAGACAGAAGTCTGTGCTATGATTTCTAATTGTTCATTCTCTTACTGTATTTCATTACCTTCCACGTGCTTCTGCAATTTAATTTCTGTCTCAAATCCAGCATAGCAGCTCTAACTTCAGTTGTGTTATTCTTTATTTGTACTAATATAAAACTAATTTGTATGGTCAAAATTTATTTTGATGATATTAGAGAAGAATCATAGCATCAATTATATTGATGCTGTAGGAGAAAAGCAGTTACCTTTAAAGTCAACCTCCCAGTCTAGGAAAAAACTAATAGAAATTCTAACACATTTATCTAACCATTATTTTCTTGGGTCCTGTGTGTGTCACTGGAAGTATATTATAGCTAGCATTTTGCAGAACCTAGCTACACACCTAGTGGAACTTTGTCTTTGTCTAGGACTCCTTTTGTAATGGAAAGTGTTGCTCAGCTTGCAAATAACCATGCATAAATCAAGGCCTCCAATCCCAACCTGAGACTGCAGAGAATTTTAAATGTCTATTTTTGTAGCCCAGAAATGTATTGTGGCAAATCCCACGATCCACAAAAGGAAATCTTGATTCTGGAACCAGAACACCCACATTATTTCCTCACTCTTTTAGTTCTTCTTCTGTTCATTCTTTCCATATTTGCTCACATGTTTATTATTTCTCTTTTTCTTTCTTCACAGTCACTGTTGTTACATCTGGAATTGCTGCTTTCTCCCAGGTGCTCCTGTTGCCTCCAGTTCCCTCCGATCAGAGAAGCAATTTCAACACTGGTGGTCACCAAGAAAGGAAACAGAGAGAGGAAAAGTTGAGTGTCCACAATTGTGCAAGCCCAAATACCAGAATATCTAGTCAGATCTGGATAGGAGTGTAAGGGAGGATGTCTGGGAAGCAACCACGTCTGCTTTTTACACAGGAAGACAGAATGACTGGAGGGACGGCACAAGAGCAGTTAAATCAGCTACAGCCAACAGATGGGGCCACAGGGAGATCCTGGGGAAGAATGGCAAGTTTGACAAGCTCCAGGCAGAAACTTGGTTGATAACTACATTTCAGAGGTGACAATCCTACCTGTCTACTGGGAATGAACCCATGCTTTGAATCTTAGACATTCAATCTTATATTGCAAGAAGTGACGACACAAGAAGGAGGCAGCACAAGATACATCTGCTCCATAGTATAATTTCTTATATACTTCACTTGGCAATCATCCTTGAAATGGGTTTTAGGCTCTTAGATTTTCAATGCTGAGCAACATTGACATTATAGCTACTTTCATGTGCATATCTTTTACGTTGTGACCTTCTTTCCCCTCTTTTGAAAGAATTAGGTATTTTATAGTTGATGCCTGCAGTGATACAACCTTCACATAAAAATATGCCTCTTCAAATAACAGCTGTCAATGGTAGAGTTCCTTCAGATGTAGCGATGGTCTGGTGACTGATATTTGAAAATGTGAGAGTGTAAGCATTCCAGGCAACACCAGAGGGAAATTCACACTGCCCACACTCTGCTGCCTCCAAAAAGCTTCCATATTTTCCATTTTCTCTCTCCTCTTTGTGGGGTTCTGTCCCGCAGCCCCCTGCTATGAATGGAGTCAAGGGCTTATTTTGCACAGCTTTCAGAGTGGCTTATTTTCCTAGAATAACTGATTTTGCATGTCAGTTCAATCTCCATAAGAATTTAGTCTTTATGTTCTTCTCAGTCCCAAAGCAAAGTGAATCTTCATGACATATTTTTCTTCGCCCTGCACAGTTTTGTTTTGAAAAGATTTGGGAACTTTCTCCTTTTTCTCCTGGAAATATTTAACATTGCCAGCATATATTTCTTCTTTTAATATTGCTTGCCTTATCCCCAAGCTCTATTTATAACACATGGAAGAAAAGCTTTATCTTTTATACCCCTTAAAATTCACTTTTATGTTTTTACATATTCCTCGATGTCCTTAATAATCACTGAGACACACCTCCACTTCTCAAATGTCCTTATCCATTATTTTCTTAATTCTAGTAGCCAGGTATTAACCTTGACTTTGCAATACCTGAGCATTTATACAGGATCAAAAACTGAGTCTTCACCAACTCGAAAAAGCTCTTTTGCAGGAAAGTAACTATGATTCTCCCTCTCCACCTAGTGGCTATGTCACAGCCCCACGCCAAACACTAAGCAGTGACTGCTGTTTCAAGAGCAGGGATGGACACTGAATTGTACAAATTTGGTACTGAGATTCTATATATGGCACTGCAATGAGACTAGCAGCAGTGGCAGATGCTAACCAACCTACTTGCATGAGACATACATGGTTTGAATAAAACTTGCATCTGAGATACTGACTTCAAATCCAATTTCACAAAAAAATAAAAGACTATGTATTTTTATTAACTCAGCCCCTCAGCAATAATTTTCCTGGATGGAAAAAAATGTGCGCATTTGAAGAAACATATTTTTTATTGCTTGTGAATTATCTTACTTTGAGTAGGTAGAAATATGGAGTTTTGACAATTCTGAGATGCCTGAAATCCTCGAATACAGCCACTAGAGTGCAGCTGAACCCTATTCAGAAAACAGAGAGAACTAAATACTTATTAAGGTGCTGTAAAAAAGGAAAAGGTAAGTATTTAGAGATATTCTAGCAAGAACACTGTTTTTTTTAATGTACATAATTTTTTTCATTCTATTAGAGCAATAAGTTGCATAATGTGTCTAGTTTGTGCAGAGATGCTGTGAAAAACTACAGAAGAGGACACCTAGCAGACCTTAGAAAGGATGTCTACTGAGGAGAGACTCAAATAATATTTTGCTTAGTCTGTGAAAGTTGGAGATGAGGGAAGGAAAGAGGAGACAAACAGTGACTTTGGGTGATAGCAATCACTTGTTCTTACGACCTGTGGAAGTCCTACTCACAAGAAAAGCAGCTGCAGGCTTGAAAAGTAAGTATTGCAGATTGAAGAATTCTCCAGCCAGGGATGTTTCTTTTCTGTGTCTTGGGTCCTGTGTGCCCTGGTGCCCTTCTGAAGAGCTGGAGCTGGGCGGAAGGTGCTGTGACAGGGTCAGCAGTACCAAGCAGCCACCACGGGTGGTGAGGCCCGTGGTAAGTGCCCACCTCTGCAGCTGCCCACAGCTCATGAACGGGGTGCTAACTGAGCAGCGGCCTCCGTGCAGGCTGATCCCTCTTATGCCATGAGGATGTGCAACCCCAGGAGCCCCACGCAGGCCCTAGGAATCCACTTCAGTGCTGACAACACCACAAACAGGGCTTCTGAATTTAGAAGTGATCTCAAGCTGCAAGAAGAAAAGGTTTGGCAGCAGCTGGGAACAAAAGTGTAAGATATAACTGCTTTAGATTAATTTTGGTTGAGAGTAAGGCTTTAAAGGGAGCTTCCAGGACTGCAGAAATAAGAGAAGACACCCTGGCAAGGGCTGGCACTTTGGTACCAGAAATGGTACCCAACAGCAGGAGCTGTTATCCCTAGATGGCGTCGCATCCCCAGGTATTCCTGGTCTGCACTGCTGTAGCACTCCTGTACTTTGCTTTACCTTATTTTTGGTCCGTGTTTAATTAATAAAAATAACCTTAAAACTTTTTTCTTTCAGCGAAGACGACCAAACAGTAACAAAACTTTCAGGTTTGTTTCATCAGGGGTTCTCATATAGCAGTACTTCAATTTTATCCAACTATTCTGACAAACTAATAATGACAACTATTTTGACTCAGCTCATTTTGTTATTTTTATCAAATGAGCTATTGACTCCAGTAAACAGCTTATTGGCTCTGACATTCAGATTGTAATGACCTCTTTTTACTTAGACAAGCAGTTTTTCTTAAACCTTAGCCTAAAGAAATCTAACTATAGAACTTGCAGAGTTTACACTGCTTTCAGCTCAGATCTGTACTGATTAACAACATTGAATTTGTCATTGTACCCATCACAAGGAAGGCATGACAATGCAATAAAGAAGAAAACAATTGCTGCAAAATTCAAAGTGAAAATCTGGAGTGTATGTTGCAATTGCAGACCATCCTGTCCAAACTCGAAACTGGATTCTTAACCCAGTGTATTTCAGATTCTCTAAATATGTAAACACCTTAGTGAGCAATAAGAAACCCTTGGTGATTTTGCAATGCTGAGAAAAAGAAAAAAAGCTTTAACTGCTTATACACAGATATGTGTTCATTTCAGATTTTCATGGCATTTTTGTCAATCCTGAAAGCTTTTGAGAATAAATTTCTTGCCAAATAAGAAAATATGTTACTTGTGAGACCATTTTGATGAAAATAATGGTATTTCAGCTTCTTAGTTACACTTGCAGCCCAGTGCTGCTACTGACACTTCCCTCTACTCCTGCAGTGTTCCTAGCAGACAGAGCAAGAAGCCAGGACTTACAAGAAATGTGTAGCATTCCCATTTTTGCAGCATGGATTTTTTTTCTTGCAGGCAGCGAAGACACCACCTCATGAAAGCCAGAACATTTCCTCTTCTACAGATTTCCTGAGTGCTTCCAAACCAGTAGTTTGGATGCATCTGAACCAGCATGGTCTGGAAGCACAGATGGCTTGGAGAAAAAAATGAGCTGCAGCTAACCAACATAGTCACAGGTGTAGTTTTGGTTTTAGTGTTAGTTTTGTTTTCAATATTTATATTTTTCTCTGTGACTGGCTCAGAGTTTCCAAGGAGCTGGGTATGGGCTCTTTATCAGGGAGTGCAGGGATAGAAAGACAGAGAATGGTTTTAAACTGAAATAGGGGAGATTTAGATTAGATATCAGGAAGATATTTTGTTTTGTGAGGGTGGGGAGGCCCTAGTTCAGGTTGCCCAGGGAAGCCGTGGCTGCCCCATCCCTGGAGGTGTTCAAGGCCAGGTTGGATGTGGCTTTGAGCCCCCTGATCCAGTGGGATCTTAAAGGTCCCTCCCAACCCAACCCAACCCGTTCTGTGAGACTATGACTCTGTATCTGCACAGACTAGGAAGTGTAACATAGCAAGAAATTTTTTTGACACTGAGTCTGTGGGGAATTTTGGGCTGTTTCTTGTGCTATCAACACCAGTTCAGACTGTATATCAAATTATAACAGAGGCAAAGTGGAGCATCCAGAAAAGGGAAAGTTTTTCATTTTTGCTGTGTAGTTATTCTCCTTTTGCCATCTTGTTCTGGATGATGGGACATCTACTACTGCTTGTTTAGGATTTAAACTTACAGAATTAGAATCCTATTTCCCAGAGAAAGTTTAAGTTAAAGGAAGTTCAAGACATTGATATCTCTAGCGAAAAGGGTAAATGTAAATGCTTCCTAAAACTTGTGCATAAAACTTCCTGGGTGCAGGGTGAGACATTTGCCTTCTTTATTCCTCTGCCCCAAAGCCAGTGCCCTGCAAGTATAACTGGGAGCAGGTTTGGGGCCACTTTTTCCTCTCTATCTAGGCAATATTCAGAAAATAACTCTCTCTATTTTTGTGTTCTTCTGCAGCAACAGACTTACCTTTGTGCTTTAATGTGTTCTGCGGTATTGATGCAACCCTTGAGAGGTTGAATTGATGGGATTTTTGTCTTAAACCAACCAGGACAGAATCATTATTGATCAGCATGAAGGTCTGTAAAGAGATGAATATTGTGTTAAGGCTTCTGGAAATGGATCTGTATAAAAATCTTGAATTTACTTTGCCTTTCCTCAGATGCCATTTCTAAAGTAACTAAAGTTACTATTTACATCCAGATAAATAGCTCTAAATAGGAGCAAAAAGGGATATTGTCCATGGCACATATCGCACAGAAACAACTTGCTGAGTGAAGTGCTTGTGCTGCTCAGTCAAATAAACAGTTGCTGGCTGCAGACTGCTTTTTGCTTATGTTGAGAATCCAACGGGCAGTGTGGTTCTAGAATGTGCTTTGGCTGCCTGTGGTAGTGGGTGGGCAGGTTAACAAGAGAAGCCCTTTGTACAAAGGGAGCTCAGGTTCCCATCTGTGCTCAGCACCTTTCAGAGCTATGTTAATGTTTCTGTCTTAATGCAACTGCACACGTCGTGTTTACTTTGCATATGTTAATTATAGATTAATAGAAACCAGTTTTCTCTGGGTATTCTTAGCTTAAGGTTCCTGTTTCTTAAATCTCAAAATTTATTGAGATAGTTTTTGCTAAGTTCATTTTAAACCAATAAAAGCAATAGTGTGCTTCTGTGGGTGTGAACCAGATTAAGGTGTTACGGCTCGTGTTAATGTCATTTAAATCTATATAGAGGAGAAGCTGGTGTATGAGAGGCATAACCAGCCTGGAGGTGTTGGTGGGGAAAAGAAACATGTGCTGAGGATTGGTCTTGAGGTAATGAGGGCAGCAAGGACACCCTGTCTGCTTGTTCAGGGGGTTTGGGGTTCCTGAAGGGAAAGTTCCCAGGAGCAGTTTTCATGCAAGACAGTGAAACTCTATTATGAGGGGTGGAACTAGAGGTGGTAATCTCAGGGCCAGATCTTTTATGGAGGTGTGTGGTCAGTCATGTGCTGATATTTACTGGATTTGAGGAGCAGTGATTCTTCTCTGTGAAGAAGGACAAGGCCCAGGCCCTGACTGGTGCAGAAAGTGGGCACGGTAGCTCATCGAGTCTCCCCACAGACTGCACTGTGGGATGAAATGGTCCAACCTGACTCTGGGTGCAAAGCAGAAAGCTGGGTGAGGTTCAGAAAAATGCAATTGGTTGAAAATGTGCCTTAATGACATAAGAAATATTTTCTTCAGAAAACAGGAGGAACTTTACACCCCGTCTTCTTAGGGGTGATATAAAACTATAGAACAGCTTACAGGGTCACTTGTTGCAGGGATAGGAAAATAAAGCACTTCCGAGGCAAATGCTTGCAGAATCATGGGCAGTAAGAAAGGTGAGAGCATTACCTGCAGTCACTGAGGGTTCAAACAGGTTCAGCCTGTTGAATTTCTCTTGCAATTCTTCATCTTTGCTTTAGGTGCTGCAGGTTGGTTTGAGTCATTGGCTCATGGGTCACTGACAGGAGACAGAGAGCCTGATCCAAAACTGGTTGGATTTAATGGGAATATCCAGGCTGGGTTTTGCTATGCACTTTGGCTAAAGCTGGAGTCTACTTGCTCTGCCATCAATAAAGGTACCAAGTAGACCTTAAAAATGCTTTGATTGCAGCAATTAATACCACACTTCAAATTCCTTTTGTCAAATTCATAGGGTCGAGATTGTAGTAAGAAATCGTTGGGAAGAGTAAGGTGAAAAAAGCACTGAGGTGGAGGCTGGGCGTGATCCACTTCACATCTGGATTTGGGTATTTACAGTATAAAAGGAAAAAAATCACCCACCACTTTTCAAATGGTAATAATCAGCCCCAGGTGGGGAATATATAAAGAGAAGCATGGGTGGGAAGCAGAAATATGTTGATTATAGAATCATAGATACTCATTTTACTGCAGCACTTGCTGGAAGAGGTACAAAATAATTTTATTTTATTTGTTTTGGCACAACTTTTTTTGTGACTGCATTACTGACAACGAGACAATAGTTGCTTTTTTTCTGGAGAGGAAACCCAATAGGCAACAGTTAATTCTGTAATGTCACCTATGTGGGCAGTTTTGCCATGGCTGCAGTGCGTTTTAAGGTAAATATTTTTGGTTATGAAAAAAGTAGTTAGCAAGCTAAGACCGTGTGTAGGGCTGGGAAAGAATTCAGATCATGTTTTCAGCATAGTGCGTTCTGAGGCAGAGTTGCTTATATTCATGCCTTGAGTCACAGTATTTTCATTTCCCAGTGTTTATTGTACTAGAATTATTCATTAATTTAAATAGGGTCTGAATACTGATCTTTGACAAAATTCTACCTTTCCTTCCCCAACCAGGCATATTGCCATTTTTCAAAGCAAACTGTTGGGAATAAGGTATGAATAGTATAACAGTTAGTAATCTAATTATTTCTAATTTTTTTTAAAGAAAAGCATTAAGTGACATTCTCTGAGTCTTGTAATAGAGAGAGCTCGTTTGCTGAATATGCTGTTGGTGAGAGATCAGATGGTGGGGAATCTTGCATAGAGAATGCAAGTGTCTGTATAACTGATGGTTTTCATTACATTTATTTTTCCCTGCAAGCTCAACATGGAAAGAGGACACATATTTGAAGTGTAGCACGAAAGAAAATAGAGTTTATTTCTATCTAGACCACAATAGAGACTTCAAGTATCTCCTTTCCAGCTTTCTCTTGCAGAACTTTCTGCAACTGAGATATGGCCTCATTGTATCAGCTGCTTCCCAAAGACACTGTTCTTACCCCAGACAACTTATGGAAAGATCCTTCAGGAGTTACAGAAATTTCTCAGGATCCCAAGATCCACAAAGACCTAATATTTAGGTGTTTCAGCCTGCCTCGGGTTACATTTTTACTGAAGTACCTTGGGTGTACATGAAGCACTGCTCTTCTTGTGCTGCCTGGGGTGTCATCAGTCTGCATTGCTCACAGCTGTCTGGTGCAAAGTGCTGTGAGCCTGAGCACACAATGCTACCTTTTTATAAACCCTGTTAATGTAGGATGGGCTGAGAAGAGAAGAGAAAGGAGGCTCATTCACACTTTGCAAATGGAGGGTTGAAAACTTTTCCAGAGCAATTTAATTTTCTAGGAATGACTGGCTGTTATCATAAACAATGTTTTCCTATTCCTTTAACTTTCCTTTTTGCTGATGCAAATGTGCAGGTGTGGCTGAGCTGGAAGGTGCCTAGAGGGATGAGCGTGGCATAAGAACCTGTACAGCACAGAATATCACCAAGGTCACACAGAAAGCAGATAGCAGAGCAGCAGCTTTAATCCATGCAGTCCCAAGTCCAGTTCAGTGCATTTACAATCTTCCAGAATTAGTCATCAAGTCGAATAACATGAACAATTTTGCAATTTTGTGGTACCAGAAGTGTTATTTAGTTATTAAACCTGGTATTTTCTGCTCTGTGGTAGCATTCAATGCATATTTAGTTAGAAAACCATTTTATAATGACTTATCTGTAGTAAGAAAGGATCTCTTTTTTTGACAAGGTGCATCCATTTAACATTACAGTGCCTGCCAGGAGACAGGTGACAGTGTGGTTGTGTTGATTGCCATGAAGATACTGGTATGCCCAGGGCAACCAGTAGTGTGGGAGAGTATAAAGATGCCATAGGGCCAGGCTTGTACATCCACGGTTGTCTTTGGCTTGAGGGAGAACCATTATTTTCCCCACTCAAGCCCTATTCTTCTGCTTTTACCCTCTATTATGAACTGTGAATGAGAGCTTTAAGTGGACATGAATTCAATGTCAAGTCAGAGGACTTGGAACCAGCAGCCTTTGTTAGACTGAAGGCAGTGAGACAGACCCACTTCAAAAGTATTTTGAACCTGTTTATAGGTAGCCTCTGATGAGCTGTGTTTAAAAGGAGTTGTGAGTGACACATAATTCATCTAAATTTAACTCCACCCTTCACAAAGGAACAACTCTGAAAAGGGAAGTATGGCAAGAAATTGAATTAGGTTTCCTACTGTTGAAAGCTTATGAAGAGCAGCTTAATGCAGTAAGCCTGATAATGAGGATGGAGTGCAGTGTTAGCGAGGCCTTGACATTGAAGGGAAAAAACAGATGATTCTGTGAGACCGCGATGTTGCGAACAAATAATCTGTATTCAAAAGCAAGTATAGAGCAAACATTAAAATTTAATGGAATAATCTCAGGGGGAAGGTTATTATCATGCAGCTGAACATTTTTCTTGTTAGCATAACACACGGTCACTTTTACAACAAGCATAATAATGTCGTTCATCATCCACTTGTTCTGTGTAAAGGTTAAGTCTCCTTGGAAGTACAGTCATATAAACTAGTTTACACTCTACATTGGAATGCAGTTTTCCCTGGGATGAGGGCATATTTGAGTTCCAGGAGCTGCTTCAATGCCAATGCCAACTGCACCTTTTTTTAGTGTTAGAAACATTACTACTTTGCGTTGGCTGCCTTTGGAGATCAGACTTCATTATGAAATGTCTGTATGTACTCATCCTAATCTCTCCCTTGTGAGTCTTGCTCTACCTGGAAATTGTGGAGAGTGATTTGATCCTAAAATTTCAAAGCTGGGTATATATGAGGCATCTGATTTCTTAACAAAGACCTCATATATTCTGAAGAGATCAGTGGTGACAGGCCCTGGCTTATTAAAGCCACTTAGAAGTTGAGGCTCTATTTTGAATATATTCGATCCCCAGTGATGTCAGAGGTTGGACAGGACTGGTTGGTTATAACTTCAGCAGTAATGCTGAGAAATGTAGCCCTGGTGTTAGACCATGGATTGTACTGGGAGCTGCATTGTTTGGAGTTGGTCACTACTCCATAGTCCTATTAGTTCAGAAGGATGGTAATCTTTTGGAGCCTTTTCCCTTTCTGTTTCAGCTCTGTTGCCCTCACCATTTGTGAGAAGAGAAGGACTGGCTTTACAGGCTTTTTATGGTCTGCAGTGTGGATGGTTTTGATCACATTAAGATACTACTGTTAAGCAGCAAGTTCAGTTAGGAATCAGAGAGCACAGAAGCTGTAATTACTGGAGGGTGAAAATCACTTTAGATCAATCGTATATGCCAACTGATATCTGGGCCCTGGATGAAACCGCTCTCTAAAAGTTACATATTTGTGTCAATGAAGTCTATTCTTTGGCAACTCTATGATCCAAATCTATTACCTTTGGAATTTTAATTATGGCTGGTCATGTGGTATCCAGAGGTCAATTTTTTGCATGTAGAAAAGAACCCACTGTGATTTCCAATATAAGTCAGCATGATTTGCACTCCTAACTCGGAAGCTTTCATAAATCCTGTGCGTGAAGCCTATTTCCTTTTCTGCCCTCTTAACGCTGTAAATCACAGTTAAACTCTTCCAGTGCACAGGTTTGTAAAAGCAAAAAAATCTCTCAAAGACTATAGGAGAGATGACTAACAATGCTTAGGCTTTTGATTTATAACTGGAGAAAATGCCAAGCTTCACTTGAACTGTAGAAGCAAAGTCCATATTTTCTTAAAAACACCAGCCAACATAAAAGAAAAATTTAAAATATCTACCAGCAGTCATCAAAAATTGCCTGATCCATCAAGTTGGTCGAAAAATTGAACGTTGGCCAGCCTTGATTTTTAAGATGTATGCTTTTCTACCAGTATTTAAATGGCTGGAATATTTTCCTGATGAAAACAGTTGAAGCTTTGCAGTTTCTTTCCAAATTCAGATTTATGCAATCCTGTCCTGTCTATTGTGTTTTGAGACTGTGAGGGACTGCAGGATTTCACGGGACAGCTCTATACGTGCTGATCCTTCCGTCGCTAATTTGTCTTATGACAGTAGAAGTAACTAATTTTGTGTAGCCTGTGGGAAGCATATTGAGTGGCTCACAGTTTGTTTTCATTTTATGTAGAGCAAAGGAAATCACCTCTGTAGGGTTTTACTATGTATTGCACTCATAGATCAGCTCAAACAAAACTTAGCAGTTGCTGCCTAAGTCCCTGTTTGATTACTGCAGTGATCTGAATGCAAATATATAAAAATGCATCTATGAAGAAGGTGGTTAAAATTAGGTTCATAGTTCAAGATGCCAGACAGAAAAGAATCAGCCTTCCATGGCCGCTTCGCACATTAGTCCACACAGATACTTGGACCAATAATATTTTATAATCACTGTAACAGTTTTTTGGAGTAAACACAGCCAGGAAAAGTGTCTCACGAGCAAGGGCTGTTTATTATGACACTAGACAGGAAGCAGACCTGCATCAGGGATTCTCTAAGGAGGAGTACAATGAGACAAACACACTGCAGGGAAAGGGATGTCTAATTTTCCTGCTTTTAAAAGTCAGAGGTTTTTAGAAGACTCGAGACTTCTGTATCTAATTTTAAGGGATCAATATAGGAGTCAGCACACAGTGATCTTAACATGTTTTTCAGGTGTAAGATGCTGTGTTTGTTATAGCAGCCTGTTCTCACCAAGACAAAATAATGCATGGGAAATTTGCAAGTGAATTTGTGTGAGAAACAATGACCCTTTCCTTGTCAAATTCTCTCACTTGTAATTACAATCCCAGCAAGACAGTAACGGTCTAGACCCAGCAGGTACGTGTTAAATACTGGGTATTACTAGCTTATGCTTCCAAGAAAGGAAAGGATTGACTTTGGATGCTTTAATGTAAGTAGAATATTATAAAGCTAGGAATACTTCAGAGCTGCTTGGCAGTCTCATGGCCTGAAGTTGTTGAGTAAGGTCTGTTTGGCTTTTCCCTCATGTTGTTACTGTCTTTGCATCTATTTAAGGCTTTACGTTATGACAAGTTGTAATAAGTTTAAATGAGTTTTCTTGGATTAGAATACTGAATCACTTAAAAAGATGCAAATCAGTTGCATATCATAACTATGGTATCTGGAATCCTCCTTGGCCCTTCTACCCTCCCACCTAACAATGCAGAGACACACTTCATTATTAGCAGGTTCTGAAAGCTATAAATGGGGGGTGATCTCTCTTGTCATGAATCCAGTATAAAGGCTGTCGGTATTTTAAATGGAAATTAAAGCAATCATATGATGTTCATTCTTTCTTTTATCTCCTTACCCTTAGTGTTTTGCAGTGGTCAGATATGCAGTGTATCACAACTACCAGGAGTGACATTTCTAATTTATTTTTTTCCCAAGCACTTTTTATCGTTATATATTCAATTTAGTTTCAGTTATTTTGAAACTGAAAATGCTGGTTACAAAATCAATCTCTCTGTGTATGACTTTGGATACTGGGTGATGCTACCTTTGTCCTGGTTCTTTCAAAAATCAATAGAAAGGCCTGAGAACACTTAATTCAGAATTGGGCTGAGCATGTATACATTTGTCCTTCAATAATCTAAATTATTTCTATTTAAAACAAGATAAAACTATACAAGCCTTTTACTCATTGAAGTATTTATAACAAAATTTAATACTTCTTGGCACTTGGAAATGGTGGGCAAGTTTTTATTGGAATAGAGAAACGTAAAGAACGTGAGCCATTATTTTATTTCATAAAAATATAGATTAAATGTAATATTGGTCTTTTTCCAGGAATTGCCTAGCATTACCTAAACATAGGCTGTCCAGTAACACACACCTTTTATTTTACATGAAATACCTATTATCACAGGTGAATATTTTAATTGCTTCTGATTGGAAATATGAACCAGTTTTCAAGTCAACCATAAAACTCCAATTAATTTCAAAGGGTTTCTGAAACAAATAGATTTGGCTGATTTATGACTTTCTCTGACCTGTAATGCCATGGTAACAAAGACTGTTATACACCACTTATTGATAAAAGTGGTGCATAAAGTTCCTTTCCCTTGACATTACGAATGCAGACCCACAACACCTTGGGATGTGTCGTGGTGAGGTTTGCCTGCTTTCTACATCCTACAGTAGAAATTGGTATCTCCTTACCTGAGGCACAGGTGAAATGTTCTCAGTCCAGAGTACAGAAGGAAACAGAAGAGAAGAGAGTAGGCAAATGGACATTTCAGATCACAGCACAAACCCCATTTGTTTGTTAAACAGTTCCATTATCATGATTAAGAAAGAATTCCCATATGGAGGGACAGCTGAAAGAGGCAGAGAGAAATAATGCTGAGCTCAAGTAAGGAAGGCTCTATTTCAAAAAGAAAGGGATACAATTTGTGAAGGGAAAAGGAAAGCCAAGGGAAAGTCTTGCTGAGGCAAAAACAGGTGAGAAGGTGATATATTCAGAATAAATCTTTTGAAGTAGACAGTTTAGAAGGAAGCCTGTGGGTTGAGTCCAGAGACAGTAGTGATCAATGGATGTCCACCCTCTCTTCAGGAAAGAAAGAGACAAAGATCAATTGAAATCTGCACTTGTTTCCTTGTCACTGAGAGCTCTGCCAAACAGAGACAGTTCTCCTGTAAGGTGACTTCAGTAGCATTGTTCAGCTTTGCAGGTAGGCATGTGCTTAAAATTAATGTTAAATGATCACGAATTTTGCTATTTGCAAAAGCCATTCTCCTAGTTGAGAAGCTGAGTTGGTTGCAAAGCCAGTTCCCTGATGCAGTTTTATTTCTTTTTATGGGATATTTAACTCCCTATACACTGCAGGTCTCGAATATCAGCACATAAAGTCCCTGTGCTTGTTCTCACACTCTCTCAGGGACAGCATTTTCCTCTGAAATGCTCCCCTTTTGCTCCTAAGTTGAGTGACACTACGTGCCAGGGGTTATCTTGAGTCTCCTGGAGCTACTCAAGACAGCCAAATACATCAGGCACTTTGTGTGCCTTTGCTTAATTTAGGTGTGTTTTCCCACATCCAGACTTCTTCCTGCGGTGTTTGCTGTGCCATTACATGAAGATGTGTGATTTCTTCTCACAGATAAATCTGCCAAAACACCAGACAGCAGTTACATCCCCACTTGCAAACACCTTCCTTGCATTTGATTACCCCATCAGTAGCTGCAAATCGAATTGCTAAGGAACATAAGAATTAACACCTTGCTACAGTGTGTTTGGATTCTTTAGATTACAAAATCTGCTTTTCCTATTTGAAAACTAAATGTTAAATTCTGGAAAGAAAAGCAAAACTAGTTTTGCCTTCCGTGCTAGTTGATCTAGACTGGGTTTGGATGGAATTGATACAACTTTCAAATAATTGTCAGAAGAACTTACTTATGGGATTACCATGTTCCCACTGTAAAACAGTTCAGGCTCACTTTTCCTGGAAGTATCTAACCCTGTAGCCTTTGTACACACTTCTGAAACCTGCAGGGAGTCTTAGGGTCTTCTCTTTTCTCATAATTACAATTTTTAATATCTCTTATTCTAATAATCCCACTTTTGATGTGTTTGATATTGTGCTCTGTTCTGGGAAATTTTTCTTTAATGTAATCATGTCTTCCAAACTGGATAATATTAAAAAAAAGGATAATAGAAGATAAATGTGGGAATTCCTCAGTACTCATTATCATTAGTGTGATTTGCCAGTGTGCAGCAAATTATGTGAAGAACAGCTGTTATCACAACTATAACTAATAGATTTAACTTTGCCTTTTTTTTTTGGTGACAATAGAGATCAAGGTGAGACACTTATAGAGAAATTACATAGCACTCCCAAACTGTTTCTTTGTCTGCAGATCAATTCCTTCTAGACAACTCTCCTGGGATTTTTCATACTAGTTCTTTAGTGGTGCTTGAAAGCTTTTGACTACAATATCACAGTGTTCCCAGAATGAACAGTGAATTTTGAATATATGTACTTTGCCTCCTGAAACATCCTCCCCCTCAGGACTGTCATATGATTGAGCCTCTCCAAGAGCCAAGTGGGAAATGCAACAAAGGAAATAATTGTTATTTTATAAATCTTCAGAGAACTACTAAAAAGCCTTTGTAATTTTTTCTCTCACTCCTTTGTGATGATCTCTTATGCACGACACTTTGAAAACAGTGATAGATTATAAATTCATGCATAGGTTAAACAAACCTGGCAGAGTTTGGATAGGCTTGACAAATGCCTTCTGCTGCATAAGCATTTATTGCTGATAAAGTGAATGATAGTCTGAAGCTTACAATACTCAGTATGGAGATATATATATGCAGAAAATTACTTCATGTGCTGTGAGTTGTGTAAAAGATATTGTCTGTGGTCTGGTGTATAAGCAAGGTGCAACTCGGTTCTGCTTCTGAAAGAGCAGAAGGTTCTTGATCTAAAACTAAACTGAGTTCAGGAGAAGACAGTCGTTATCTGCCCTGCTGCATCACATAAAATCACACCTTCAGTGCACGGTGGAACTTCTTCAAAGGCTTCTGCGGAAAACAGTTACGCAGAGAAAGTCAGCAGGGACAGAAAGAGCTGGAGCCTGACCTTATTTTGTTAAGCATCTGTTTAACCACTTCCAGGGTTTCAAAGTGGACTCATAAAGCACAGAAAGACACAAAAGAGAATCTGAAAGGGTACAAGAAAAATCAAGGCAGATTATTTTTTGAGTAATCCATAAAAATAATGACAGTACTACAGATGGCTGAGGATAGTAAAAGAACTGGGTCTATAGACCATTGCCAGTCATTTTAGAACCAAAAATGAAGAAAATTGTCCTTCCTCTCCAAGCTACCCTTTTTGCAGTATCTACAACTTCCTGAGCTCTTTTTACATGGCATCAGTAAAGTTCTCTCTAGCTCTTGTGGTTGCTCTTTTAGTCTGTCTTCAAGCTGATTGCACAGCAGCAGGAGAGGTAGGTATTATATCAGTATTTTCCTGCTGGTACAGTCTGTCATTTTATTGCCTCTTTGATGGATCTCAACAGCTTTAATTGATTTTAAAAATAGAAGTGTTAAAAATGGATAAAAACAAAAACATATCACCCATTGCTTTTTCTGTACAGCATATTATAATTGAATTTCAGAGCAGGCAAGAGCAATGCTGATGGAAGCAGTTCACCCAGCAGTTTCTGAGTTGGGACCCACTTCTGCAAAATGGACAGTTTACTAAGGAGTAAGGTGGGGTTTCTGTTACTCAATCACAAAGAGCTTGGTTCAATGAGGGAACCAATTCCAGGAGTCTGTGTTATGAAGAAAGTGAGGAGGGACTTCTCATTGTTGCTGAATGTGATGCTCGCATAAGCACGCACAAACAGTAAAGTCTGGAAGATCAATTATCACATCATCTCCCTTTAACTGCCATAGTTCTTGGAAATACTACGTTTCACACAAGGGGATGGAGGAAGGTTTTTAATTCCTGGGTTCCATAGCCAGAAATAATGGAGAAGGAGGCTGAAATTGGTCAGTTTTTTACTATTAGCAGGCTTCTTGTTGTTTGTCTTGATCTTCATCTCTGTCACCATAATTCGCATTACACAGTGGCAAGGTGGGAAGGTTTATAATGAGGAATAGCCTGCAGTGAACCAAGAGGAGGGAAAGGTGATTTAAAGTGTAGATGTGCCAAATTAGCAAGATGCAATGAGCTCTGCTTTTGTTCTTTTAGAATTGTAATGTGGTAAACTGAAATTTGACTAGAACTTACTTCTTGAATTGAAAGTGTTTCTGATCTTTCAGAACTGGAGTTTCTTGATAAATAGCTGCCTTTATAGCCTTGTTCTAGCATGGACCACCTGGATGATACATGTACGGTGAGAATTACTGTAGGACACTGGAACTGATGACATAACACAGTGGGAACAGCATATGATAGCAATAAGCACATTCTGAAAGACTGAGCTTGTCTAAATGGGAGAATAACGCAGAAGAAATTGTTTACCTTTTAATTGTACAGGTAAGTTGTAGTGCTTATTAATAAAATACTAAGATGTGAAAGGATGAGTCTTATTGCTCCAGTAACAGCTGCTTTGGGTGTGTTGAGAAGTATCCTCGGACCATCACTTCCTCGTAGCTGGTAATTAACTGGGAGGATTGTTACAACTTAGATTAAATTTACCAGCCCCAGATAAATGTGGGATTTGAAAAGACGTTATTGCTTATGAGATGAGGTGGCCTTCTGTAGAAGTTATTGGGCTGGGAGCTAAGAGACCTGACTGCTGTGGCTGCCACAGGTACAGATTTCTCTTCTTGCTGGGTGTGCCAGGTTCAGTGTGATTACATTTCTTATTTTTTCTTTCCTTCCAATCATTTATTTTACTTATTTGTACCTTGGTCGGGTAAAATTAATCTGATAGGCACAGCACTGTTTGGGCTGTCAGTAAATAAGCAGCTCTGTCATAATCTGTAAGGAACAGAGGGTGATCAAAGGGTATCTGTTGTAAACTGGCAGGTGTCAGTAATCTTCAGGGAAGATTTGCTTGCTTCCCACGTATGCTTCTGGGGTCTCATAAAGGCTTGGAAAGGTTAAACTGCTCAGGAAGTTTTCCCTGTTTCTCCAAATTCACATAAAGTAATGTAGAATTTAAATAATACCATGAAGAAATCTCAAACGCAGTGGGACGTGCACATATTTCTGACTCCCAATTAGTTTGGCTAAATTCTCTCTGGCTGATATAAGTCAGAATAGTGCTCATAAGCTTGTGAAATGCACAGTTTATACTTTGTTTCAGATGGATTCCATTTGATGAACTCTGAGAAAGAATGAAATAGCAACAAATATTCCCCACAACGAACAGTAACGCTCAGAACTCTGACACCTTTTCCCTGGCATGCTGCTTTGATTCATAAGGTCCTGAAGCCAAAAAGCTGTCCTGTTCTGATTCCTGCCTCACAGTAATCAACCTACTTTTCTTTGGGCAAGGGTGCAAAGTTCACATTATGCTGAATTTATTCAGGTGATGAGCATGGGATGATATGCAAAGGGAAATTCTCTTAAAGACCATGTAAGGGCCTTGCAAAATCCAGTGTGAAGGATGGTTGTGGAGATGTCTGCTTTTATACATAAGTAAAGATATTTGTGGCACAGAGAAAGAACATGGTGCTGAATAACACAGAATACTGTTGCTGAGCATCCTCACAGAAAGCTAGTAAGGGTCCCACTCCCTCTTCTGAGTGTGTTTTGGCTGCCTAGCTGGAGACCTATTTGGCAAATCATGGAGGAACTCATGGAAGAAAGTGGTTGTACTCTACTGCCAAAATTTTCAAAGCTCACCAGGCCTGTGTGTGCTGGAGTGCCTGGAAGTGCACACATAAAATAAAGTAGTACAAAACAAATGCAGGAAAAAATATCTTCTGTCTGTGATACAGCTGTCATATCACATTGTAGAGCTGTTTGGAACAGGATGCTGGTCCTCAGTCTCCTGTATCCAGTGACTGACCAGTTCTTTTCCTTAAAGTCTACCTAGACCTCGTAGACAGAGTGATGGACTGTAATATGGGTTGTGTCACGTTACTGCTGGAAGAAACTGAGTGTGGCAGCCTCTTGGCACCAATGCTCTTCATCAGGCAGATGTGGAAAGCACCATCTTGTTTTGTCACCTTTTTCTTTTTTCCAAAGTATTCTGTGATGTAGTGATCAGAGCCCATTAGATTAGAAAAGAAATTAAAAGTTTAAAAAGAAGAGTAAATAAAATACACAAAAACCATTAAAAAATTAGAGTAACAGGGTTTTACCATGTATTGGCCTCAGAGGAGCAAAGGATACCTGTTATGCGTGGGTTATGAACAAAGGCTGTTGATGGTTACAGTACAGCCTTGTGTACCATGTGTGCAGGAAAATGAGTTGCAGTAAGTAGAAAATGATAGACTTCCTATCTCACTGCTTAAATGTCAGGAATGAAACCATAAATTCATTCAAACAATAGATATTTTGTCATCATATCTGAGCCAGGACTTCTTCCCCTGATGTGTTTTTCTAAAGCACTGTAGTTGAGAAGAACACCTGCTTCAAAAGGATCATGGCTAAAGCCAATTTGAATAATATTTATCATGAATCTACCCTTTGAATTAATGAATGAGGTTTTTTTTTTAGAATGAATCTTAGCTTCCAAATGCTGAGTACTCAGAAACATTTGTGGATTTGCCCAAATGAACAGATTTCACCCGAGGGTGACTTAGAGATGGTTTTGATTATACTGCAGTCCTACGCATATGGTTAATCTGCTGATCCCAGGATGTCTGCTCTGTGTTTTGCTGATTGATGAATTTTAAACAAGATGATAATAGAACTATTATTTATATTTTCATTAGTGGAAATTTCAAGAGTCATGGAAACTTAAAAATAATTCTCTCAGGTATCTACAAATTCACAAATGATATAATCAAATTATTGTAGCCAGTATTGAATTTTATCACTCTATAAAACCAGTCTCAGCACCCTTCTTCATAGGGCAGCTGTGATACGTTTCTTCAAATGATAGTTGTGTCCAGAAGCAGTTTATAGCTTTCCATCTATTAGAGATTTGCCACTTAGTCATCAGCAGAATCAGGTAAAAGCCACATATGGGGAGGTGCATAAAATTCCACCTGCTATAATGTAACTGAAAGGTGTATAACCCCCACATAAAATTCAGATATTGATCCACATCGCAGTTTTCAAATCAAGAAAATATTTTCTTAAGACTTCACACTTTTTAAACCTCAAAAATCTTGTCAATTTTTTACTTTGAAACTATTTTAAGATTGCCAGAAATAGTCTGGGGATGCTCTCTTAATAGGAAGACAAAGATTAAGAGTTGTGAAAGCTATGGATCCGTTATTCAGGGCTGTTGTGAAAAGTCTTTCTTTCATCACTTTTTTTTTTCAGTCAGCCAAAATGTTAATTTTAGGTTTTTTATCTGAAGAACGATAGCTTCAAAATTGTGATTTTCATTCACTTTAGTTATGATTTAGCTGGGAAAGGGCATAACTGTTTACTCAAAAGTTTCAGCATCTATTTTATGCCTGAAGAAAAAAATAAATCAGTGAAGGCAAAAGGAGATCAGTCAGGAAGTACAACCTGTGCTTCCCAATCCTGCTCGACTTCATTTAAGTCACCCTGTTTTCAACAGAAATTACTTTTCTGAACTAGAACAAGTTGTTGTAGCTCATTAAAATGTATAAGTATAGAATCTCTCTTGCCCCATTCTGAGAAGTTCAGTGTTTGCTGCATAAATTAACACACCCACACCACAAGAACGGACAGGATACAAAAAAATATTCAAGATTTATTGACTTTAGAAAGAACCCTGGATGGAAGTGTGTTGCTTCATAATGCCTGCACCAAGCTACAGACAGTTTGTCATAAAACTGTCAGGTGCCAAGTCATTAAACCTTGTTTTTTAGAGGCATATGGATTCTTGGGATGCCAAAACCAAATATGAGGTAGGGACATGTTATTAGATCCATTTAATAACAAGATAAAAGAAATGGAAAGAGTATTTTTTGATCAATTCTGAGATAATTACTGCAACGTAAAGAAATAAAATGATTGTCAAGTCACTGTGTATAACAGGTTCAGACCAATGAATGCATTATTGAACTAGTTTAAAAATGAGTGAAAAACTACTATGTAAGGAATGGATGGAGAAGGAAATATATTTCCAATTTTCCCTCAAATTGAAATGCTGAGGAAATGTAATTTTGGAAACTCTGACATAGTGCCTCTGGAAGGAGCTGTGCTCTACTTACTGTCACACTTGTTCTTCTGATCGATGTTCTCATCAGTGTTACTTCATTTTTTAATTCTGACCTGTCCTACGAAGCCACTGAAGCACAGCTAACGCATTAGACATTGCCTTCCTCCTCCTCCACTCAGGGACAGCTCAGGCTCTGATACTATGATGAATTAAAAATGAATATCCTCATGCTTCCACGTGATTGACACTGGGAAGCGTAAGAGCACCCATTGATTCAAAATAAACACCCCGAGCCGATCAGTGTGGACATCCTGTTGATGAATTACTGCCACCAAAACGAAGGGAAGGATGGTTTAATTTTATTTTTTCTGCTTGCTACCTCAGGGATGTGGTGTTGCTTTAGACCTTACATGGATTTAAATCTGTTCAAGAGTCTGAAAAAAGTATTCTGTCCCATTCCAGTTTGACTTATGATGTCACCAGGATATTTTAGCAAGAGTCACAAAGTTACCTCAAGAGCAGTCCAGGGCTGGAATATCACGAGTGCTGGAACTTCAGCCAGTTTCTCTGCAGGAAGCTTGCATGGCAAATACTGTGCTTGGCTTGGAAAGAAGGATCTAGTCACTGGCGTCAACCTCCTCTGTGGGGAAAAGCTGCCTGCACAAAACTGCAGGTCAGTCAGCATGGTTTTCCACAGGCAGAGATGAATCACCTGCTTGGAACGACTTCCATGTCCAAGGTGTCAGGCTGCTCCTGGAAAAAAAAAGTCAGAATTTTTTGTGCATTCAGCACGTGTATGCCTGGACTTCGAGAAAAAGGTTTTGTACCTGCACCTTGAGTCTTTTTGTTCCTCTTCTATACTTTAAAAAAACAATTTGTGTGTGTGTGTGCTTGTTTATAAGCACTCCTTCTGCCCCTAGATTTCTGTATAAATAAACAATTAGTCATGCTTGGCAGATGGGATATTAAATAAACAGATGATCCAATTTGAGTGGACAGTTTGTGAAAAATACTGATGTGTTGCTACTATACACACCCCTCTCCAGTGAGGGATGCTGCCTGAGTTTAGTGATAACTACTGCACCATGAAAAAGTTCTGTTATGATGGGGAAATCTCCATGCAATGTTCCTGAGGCTCTGATTGATAATACTAACTATAATTACAGAGTGAATGAAAATGCAGTATGGCCATTATCCGCCTGGCACCAGTGCCAGAAACCAGTGGAGAAGATAATATCAGAGCTGGGCTGCTGCTAAATTGCTGGGTGGGTACAAAGGATATGTTGATTCTAAACTTGCTGCTGCGTTGTTCTTGGTCATCATGGGCAAGTGAGTCCATCTGGTTGTATGTTAGTTTACCACACTTGAAAAACAGATATTTGTGCAAACTTCCTGAAGAGTCCAATGTATTTTGATTTCTATGTATGGAAAACGCTCAGTATTAATGGTGGTGTTACTGGAAATAATAATGGCATGGGTTATGGCATGCTGAGAGCTCTACCCACACAGGCTACGTGTATGCAAGTAAGGTGTCAATTCTTCATTTTAAATAGATCCATTTTCAAATCCATTCGTTGAAGATAGACTTTTCTTATGGGCCAATGAAGCTATAATTCTTGATGAGTTTGGTTACCTCAAATCTAGAGGTAATTAGGACAAAGCTAGTAGGAACAATTGCCTGTACTTGTTAGATTTGCTTACAAATAGATCATTAAAATCTCATTTTTTATGGTCTAGCCTGAGAGAGTTGTGCTTTTGGGAGCACAATGGAGATGTTATGCTATGACTGTGACAAAACGTCTGGACCTAAGAGAATGTTTAACACTTCTCCACTTCCAGGTCTGGGTGAACCTCAGTGCTTATCATCTGTTACCATGCCCCTCTTCTCTGGGGGGCAGAGCTGGGGCACAGCCTGGGCAGGAACCTATGGCATCCTCCAGCCCAGCCTCCAGCTTTGACAGCTGAGAATACAAGGGATCACTTGTCTCAAGATGAATATGTGGAGACTGAAAACTGTTGCCAGTACAGGAGAAAAGATTCTGCTCTTTCTTAATGGATTAATGTAATGGTGCATCAAAGCAACTTGGAAAAACTTCTTAAGAAAGAAATTATGGGAAAGAGCCTGAGAGGAGGTAGTTTCTGCAATGGCATGCTTTCCCAAACCACAGGAAAATCTTAGGGTGAGGACTTTCTGGCTTCCATGCAAAACTCCTTCTGTAGCCAGATATAAGAATGGACCTACCAAATAAATACTCAGCAAGTTGATATTCACCTCCCATGACGCCAAGCAGCAGAAACTTAGGAAAAGAACATAAAAAATACAAAATACAAGTACTAGAGTGCATTCTCTGACAGTACCTGGGATCTTTGATGGATCCCAGCCATCATAGCCTTTGCTTTTTGGCTTCCACAGCATGATGACCGTGTCTGTGGGGTGCACTGGGTGACTTCAGTGCCATAGCCTGACACCCTTGCCAGCAGTTAGCCCTGGAATTCCTCTTTCCAGACCTAATGTACATGCAGAAAAATAAGGGTATTCCCTTTATTCGGTAGAAGGCTGTAAGAAAGCAGGGCATCCAAGTTCACAGTCTGTTTGTTCATACCTATTTCAGAGATTATTCTTGAGCACTTGCTGTGTGGTTTCAAGTTAAGGGATTAAACTTTCTCCTGATACAAATAGGTTTAACTGCCTTTGATGTCAGCGAAAACCACACTGGCTTGAACTTAGCTCATATGAGTATTATACACTCAGACTATTTTCACCTCTCACACACCCACACTGTGATCTTGAATGGCAAATTAGGAAAGAATAATTTCCTATAATGTACTTTAATATCTCTCTGGGATGACAATTAACTTGTTATAGAGTGTTCTCAAATTTTATATGCAGAAAATTAAACTAAGCATAGGTGTGAGCAAAAAAGTTACATTTCTGAACGCTGTGTAACCACTATAGTTCCTTATTAAACATGCTGAAAACTCATGCAAAATAAATTAGAGAACATATCTTGCATTATTATTTTGGAGTTTATTGTATCAAAGCCCTCAGGGAAAATACCTTCCTCTACATCACAACCTTCTGTTTGAATACCCTTGCTTGTGTATGCTTTTCTAACTTTGACCTCTTTGGTCTTCTAGTAACACACAGAAATTGAGTACATAGAAATATACAGAGATGCTGTCTACTCCTCTCTTTGTCTGAAATGGCCATTATAGAAAAGCTGAAACAGGGACCTAACACTTTTGTTTCTCTCATGATCGTTCATTTACTGAATTCTATCTGCATTTTCCTGCAACCAGCACAAGCTGCTTGTGTCCTTTCCCACAGATACAGGGAGTAATTTGAGGCCCTTCATGGTCAGTATCTTCCATGCAGTGTCATTCACTCTTTCAGAGTGTTGGTTCCTCCCTCAAAACAATTATAGCCTGTGTTGGTTTTCCAACATCAAGTAGGCAGCGCTGTGCTTTCTCTTATACTGGCCCTTGAAGTTGAGAAACATCTACAAAACCTCATTATAATCCTGCTTTCCAACCTTGTTTTCCCATTCCAGGCATCAGGACAACATGGTCAGCCTGTGCCACAGCTAACCATGATCACGCTCTGTGCTCCCTGATCTGTCTGGCTGTGTTCTCTGTTTACATTTGCTTTATCTGCCGTATTTTTTAACAGGAACCATCATTTTTTTTGTTCTAGGTTTGTGCTGCACCTGGCACAATGGAGTGCTGAGACTACAGGAATCACTGTACTACAAATACTAAAGAATTCCCTTAGCAATAAATACTGTGCCCTGGGCAGAGCAGTTCAATGTCACCGAACTCCCGTTCACTGTCTTTGACAGAATAATGGGTCCAGCTTATCTCTCTGCCCAAGGATCCTTTCAGGATTGGCACATTCAGAGGGACTTTTGGCTGCCGAATCTTCTTCTGGAAGCCTGGTTAACTCCTGCTTTCCCTAAGCTGTGGGGCTGCAAATCTTCTCAACTTCACTGAACCTGCTGCAACTTTTGCGCAACCCTGTGGTTCAGAGGATCCACTCCTATACGATTCTGTACATTTTGTTCCTTTAGACACATTCTTACCCATGTGCTGTGAGCCAAAAGAGGCAAATGGAGATCTCATTCTCTGTGTGAAACTGGAAGCTTGAAGTGCTGGCTGGGACATGACACAGTCTCCTTATCCCACTATGTAAGACCTTTTGGTTTCCATAACTTCCTTTAATACAGCTCCCGGTTCTCATTTTGTCCATTGTCCTACATTTTCCCCCTCCCAAATTATATCACAATGTATATATATATAAATGCAATTAAACATGCTGCAAACCTTTGATACATAGATACACTAATTAGCAACCTGCTGACTCCTTGATTTCCCTATTGATATTTTACTGCCTTGTTACAATTTATTTTTTCTTTTGAAGAATAGTGTTTCCCACTTTGAATTGGATATAATTATCCAATAATTATCATAATTATCCTCTGGGAATAAAGGACAGCCTTGGAGATGGCTTCATGAAGGACTTACTTAGCACTGCATTCTCCACCAAGCTGTTGTTCATTTTGTGTAGACAGCTAAGATTATCAAGCCAAGAATGGTCCAAAGTAAAGTGGCTCTTGGCTTTTTCAGTCTAGACATTGTTGCTGCCTTTTACTCTATACTTCTGCCTCCTTTCTTCCTCTCCATCCTCACACCCTCCTCTACCACCTACCTTACTGGTTAGAAATCCATGGTGCAGAAACCTTATTTTACACCTAGAACCTGTGCACCACTCTATATTCAGCTGTTTGTTTTTAACAGTGTTCACTTGTATGTTTAATCTCTGCCTCGGTTTCCCATTCATAACCTCAGGCTGGGGATCCCCACAAACGCAATTATCAGTGAAATGGGGAAGTCATATTACATTTAACAAATGCTGTGGGCTGTGTGGAGGTGTCAGGAACCACAAGACCTTTAGGTATTTGCTAAAACTGAGGTGGGGAGGGCTTAGAGGTAGCAGGGACCCTGATGTGCTCCTCTCCTCTGTCCACAGTGCCCTGGGGAAGGGTGGCCTCAGTCCTCACCACCTGCTGTCTCAAAGGGCAGAGTCTGAGCACTCTGCTGCCTGACTTTGGTCTTCTGGAGCATAACAAAGAGCTAAGACCTATTAGAAACTTGCAGAAAAAGTTACCTGAAATGTTATGTGGGAGCATATCCTCAAGACAGAGGCTGCAGCCACAGGGGACACCAGCAGCTTTCTGCCAGCCAGGGTCAACCATTTTCATCAGCTTGTCCCTGCTTTTGGCAGAACATTTCCTTCAATATTTTTTGGAATTCTTTAGTTGGGGACAATTAAATCTGAATAAAACTTAAACTGAGTGTCAGGCATTTAAGGCTAGGGGCAAGGCAGAGGGCAGAAAAAAGGTTGATGCCTGGCAACTCATCTCAGGGGTGACAGCCTAGGGACAAGCTTTTGGTGGCCATTGCTGAAGTCAGTTTGCCAGCATGTTGCTTTTTACTTGCCAAAGTACCTTTTTCTGGGGTAAAATGAGGAAGTGTGAAGGCTCTCAGAGCGGTGCTCCCTGATTCCCTGCTTAAGGAGGAGGAGTGTGACAGGAGGGGGATGCAGGCACTTCCAGCAGGGAAGGGCAAACAGTCACCTGTCCCCCAACAAGGTGAATCATGTGGCAAACCCCTGAATTTTGCCTGAGAGGGATGTAAATTACGATATAAAGCAGTTTAGTGTTCCCTGAGTGAAGTGGATTATCCTCATTCTTCGAAGTGAAAAGCTGCTCATAGCAATTGCTGCTCGGTGAAGGCAGGGAAAGGACTCAGCTGTTGCTGCTCAGAGGTGATGCTGGCTCCAGGTGGATTTGTTAGAGACAGGGCTGATAAAGGCATCTGAGGAGTAGCAGCTGGGTGTCAGCAAAAGCCTGAGGTAATCTGCCTTGTAACCCATCCCAGACAAGTAAATACTGCATTTTGGGAGATGTTTGAAAACATCTGATAGGACTTCAGCATGCATTAAAGCCTAAGGATGCCTGACTCCACCCAGCACTTGCAGGGGTCAGAAACTCTGAAACACCTCCACTTTGCTGCTGGACACATCAAGTCTTTTCATTTAAAGTATTCCAGGCACGCAGAAATAATTGACTGAGCTGGAGAAGCCAGAGCTGTGGCTGTTGCTAGGGAATAAACTCACGGTACAGTCAGAGGGAGCTGAGGCAGTGCACGAAAAGTAAAGGTCTGAATCTGAGGTGCTGCCCAGAGGTGTGAGCAGGAGCCTTGGAGGCCGGCTGGCCTTGAGCAAATAACCAGCTTAGCAGCACCTGAGCTGGTGGAATTAAAAGAGTCATTTTCTAGGCACAGATTTGTTTTCCTACTTCCAGCAGGTTTTGTGAAGAAATACTCTGCAGCCTTCTAGACACACAAAGTGTGAGCACACTGTTGGTAGAATAAAAAAAAACGATATTTTCTGATTCTTTTGGGCCTGATGAGAGTCAAATTGACAACTTAATTGAAATCAGCTGGAAAGGTGCCCCAAGAAAACGATCTTCAATCAGCAGCTTCTTTGGTTTGCAGCTCCCGGTGACTCTCCAGTGTTAACTGCTGCGTTACCAGTGCCGGGGGAAAGACCCCCCTCCTCTCCGTCCCTCGCTGCCCGGCTGAGGTGTTGCCTGTGCTCAGCGACTTCATCAGGGCATCGCAGAGAGTGTGCGTGCGATTGCAGCCGAGAGGCTGGAGAGGAGAGCTGCACCTTTAACGAAGAGGGGATGCAAATCTCTCCTCTGCGATCTTTCCTGCTGGCTTCGGAGAGGCAACCCTCAGCGCAGAGCGTGGGGCTCAGTGCGTGAGAGCAGAGCGGTGTGTGTTGCACAAACTGTCATCTCAACTTCTTAATTTTTTGCTGTTCCCGGCGGACTTTGTGAGAGAAGAGCCTTTCTACCCGGTAGAACCATGAGTGGCTGTTCAAAGAGGTGCAAGCATGGGATTGTCAAATTCGCCCAGACTATTTTTAAGCTCATCACGGGTACTCTCAGCAAAGGTAAGAGAAAACATTTCAGTTTTTACTGTTCTTCTGTGCTGTTAGCTTTGTGGGGGTAGTTTTGTAGCCTTTCAGGAGGGTGGTGATGGAGTTTATTATCTTCTCTTCAGAGGTGTTATGGTTTAATTCTGGTGTAATTGATTGCTCGGAAAGAAGTTGCTGTGGGCAGTGGAGACTGGAGCTCTGCTGTAAAGCCTTATGCAATTGTTTCCAAATTGTGTAGTTTGTGATTTGTATTTGTCTATTTCTCATGGCTGGTAAATGTAGTGGGCTCTTAAGCGCGTTCAGAGCTGCGTTTCTGAAAGCTATTGATGTTCACATTCAAAAACTTAAAGACGTGGTAACTGTCAGTAATTAGTACTTCTCTGTGTCCTTTTTTACTGTGGTGTTTCTGCTTGTTTGAAGCATGTGTTCAAAATCTTGTTGAAAATCTAGGTCGCTGCTTATCACATGCATTTGAGTACCTTTTGTTTATCTACATTTTGCTTGTCACCTGTGCACTGTGTGCCTTAGCATGTGCAGGTGGAACTTATTTATGTTGGCCTCTTAATTAAAATCAAACAGTCAACAAAATAAATAATCTATTCATCTTTCTAAATCAAGTAGTTTGTGCGCTCAGGTAAGTTGCTACTCTTGATTGTCTTTCTTTTCATAACAATACCGCTCACCACCACCCCTGGCATCTTGTTAAATGAGTATTGGTTTGGGAACATCTGTTTAGAAAGTCCTGACCATAGAAAAGAATGTTAAACCTGAACTGCTCTTCTCCTGTTGAAATGTGGATACCAGTTAGGTGAGGGTCAGACTTCTCCAAGTTTCTGTGTGTGTTTGATTGGTGGGGGTGTGATTTTTGGAATTCCTAATACAGTTCAGGCTAAATTATTAGCGGAGATATTTGTATAAGGCTGAAGAGTCTCTGTTATGATGCAGTTTTTTGAAAATACAGATTGAAGCTTTTTTTTTAATAAGTTAAGTGAAAAAGAAGCCTTTATTTTTCAGATAAGCTCAGAATCCTCTGAGGTGTGTGAGACTGGTGGCTGTCTGGAGCACATGTGCTCCTGCATGAATTTTAATGTTGAAGCTTTTTCTTAGGATAAACTGGATCCGGCTGAGATGACTTTTAAAATAGCAAATGTGAAAGTGCCAAGAACTGTTAAGTGTAGCTTCCTTTTGTAGAAACTTATTAAATCTATCTCTCTAGAAAAGAAATATTACTCTAAGACAGTTTTCTCGTATTAACCTTACTGGCTTTCAAAATAAATCTACATGAAGAAATATCTTTCGCATTAAGAATAGCAGACATCTTGTTCTTTAAAATCAAGATTGGTTTAAAATTGCATCTTCTTGGTTTTAATTATTGTTCTTCCACTCCCCCTGCCCTGTCATCCATAGGCTGTCAAACACCAGTAGAAGAAAGATTAAAAACTTGTCACAGAAAAGAGCTGTCAGATGTTGCTCATAATTCATGGTTAATCCCAAGACATCCTTTTAATATTAAAAACAAAAGAGACCTTCACAAAAGAAAATGTAGTGAAAAATAAGTAGTTAATATTATGATAGGGAACAGAAAGTAGTGGTAGGATGTTATCTGCAAGACCTCAGCCTCCACAGCATGTCAGTATGGTGTGCTTGGTCTGCTTTATCTGTGCTTCTTTCAGGAGATAATGGAACACAGGGTGTCTACTGCTGGATTGAAAATGACTGACAGTAAACTTTTTGTTTGCTTGAGCTCCCATTAGGACAAGGAAAAACCTGTGTCTGGAAGCGTTTCCCCATGTGCTCATCTAGAGAAGTTCATCTTGTGCAGACTTTTTAAGCACTCCTTGTGCCTCTGCTGCTTGCCTTGCTTTGACAGAAGGTTGCATCAACGTTTGAATCTGGCAGTAGAACAACACTATACAGCGAGCTGGAAATGAGAGTATAAAATGTTCAAGGCTTGCCTCGTCCCCCTCCTTCCTCTGAAAGATGCCAGTGTTGCACTATCATTGTCTTTGCAGCCAATGCAGTGGTATTATACAGTTTTACCCACGTCTTTCCTATGGCAATGTCTCATTTCAAGCTGCTTGGCTTAGATAAGAGTGGCTTCCCAGGATTCAAAGAATTTAAAACTCTGATACAAGGGGTTTTTTCCTACTTAGCTCCCTGTGTTTTGAACAGGAACAACCAGTTTCAGGAAGAAATAAACCGTGTGAATCAGTGTTGCACAGATATCAAAGACCAGTTATAACTAAAGTAAATATTTCCATATCATTACCTATGAAACTCATAACTATTATAGAAAGAACATGATTCAAAATCTTGCTCAGCAGTGCTGATTAAAAAAAGTGTTGAAGTTTGTTTATACATTAATCCCAGAGCTTATTGATTAGTATTTCTTTTACTGAATCTTCTGCATGTTATGCCAAGAAATAGAAACTGTTGTATATTTCTGCTGTGTTTATTGCTGCTATGTTTCTTACCTTACACTATATATGTGCTTTTGAATATTTGAGTAATATCCCTTGTGTTCTTCATCCCGCTCCCAACGCATTTCCTTCACATTCTTTTATGTGATTTTATTTTTACTTTTAACATTTTACAAAGCAAATTCTTTCTGAGGCACAAGATTCATTTTCTTTTGCTTCCATCTCTGAGGGTTACTATGGTGGGAGATGTTCCACAGTTCAATGACATGTAATCCTTAGATGTGCTCTATGGCTTCTAACTGTTTTAATAGTAATATTTTTCTTTCCCCTTGGTTATTTATGATAATAAAATGAGGCTGGCTGAACTGTGGCTACAGAGTCCTACCTTTGCAACAGTGTGCGTTGAGGTAGCGGCCTCAACTCGCAGTAGGGAACAGGCACACTGTGTGGTTGTCAGTCTGTTGGGAATGTCCTGATTCAAACCTGCAGCTGCATCAAAGCTACAAGGTTGTAAGCTGAGAAGTTCATGGCTGGTACCTCTGCAGAGCTGGACGAGCAAATTTTGCCAGTTTCCCTCTTAGTGAGTTCTTATTTGGAAAACCATAGTAACAGAGCAGAGGTCTCTGCTGCTGTGCGACAGAAAGCATCTTCCACCACGAGCTTTGTGTGCTGACATGTGTGCATTAAAGAAAACATGCTGGGAGAATCACAGCATCATGGAATTTTTTTCCGTTGGAAGGGACATTAAAGCTCATCCAGTTCCAACCCCTTGCCATAGGTAGGGACACTTCCCACTGGATCAGGTTGCTCAGAGCCCCATCCAACCTGGCCTTGAACACCTCTAGGGATGGGGCAGCCATGGCTTCCCTGGACAACCTGAGCCAGGGCTTCCCCACCCACACAGGAAAAAAAATTCTTCCTAATATCTAATCTCAATCTCCCCTCTTTCAGTTCAAAACCATTCCCTCTCTTTCTATCCCTGAACTCATAAAAAACCCCTCCCTGGCTTTCCTGTAGACAATCGTGTGCTTTTACAGCTGATGGGAGAAGAGTAACTCCCTTGTTCCCCTTCATGGCTTGAATGGGGGTCCAGCACCTGCAGGGAAGAGTCCAGGAAAGATAAGGCTCCTGGAAGCGAGTTGGTGGGCAGTGTGTGAGCGGCAGCACCTTCACCACAGTTAACTCAATTGGGAAGGAAAAAAAAAAAGGTTTTGTGTGACATTTGGGTTCTTTCCTGTTACCTCTGTTGTGGTATGGGAAATGGTGGCTCATCCTCCATGCCCTGGGAGCGAGTAGAGGTGTCAGGATGAGCGTGTTGGGGTTTCCTGTTAAGCAGAATGATTAAACAACAAGGTTCTGAGTGTGTGTGACAATATTGCTGATGTCACTCGAAAACTTAGTACAGGATGGCGTTGCTGAGTGACCAGAAACAAAGCTGGAAGGAGACCTCTGGGATTCTATTAATGTGTTCTAATAATTAAGGCAAGAAAAGCTAGATTATTTTAGGGACCAACTCCTTCAACATGTCCCTTTGCAAAAGCAGATAAGCTTCTACAAATTAACTACCCTTTCACCTTTTTTCCTGAGCAGCCGCTCTTATTTGTGCTATTAAAATCCTTGCCAAAGGCTCTGACTTCTGTTTTCTTGCTTCTCCCATCTCTGTTCTGCAGTGCAATTCATCTGGAACTGGTAATTTGTCCACTTTTCATAGTTTTAATTGCCTAATTATCTGTTTCACTGCAGTCATAAAGTTTTCAAACATCTTGCTCTCCCCACAGCCAACCTAGCATGAAAGAAAAGTATTCTGAATGTTTTACAGCAGTGTGGTCTGTTTTGCTGCCTCTTTGTGAATCTAAATACAGTTCATCTTCTGAGATGTTGTGTGAAATGGTAAGGAAAGTGCTTGGTCCCTTTTTAGTCATACACAGGCTCTGTGTCCTCTCAGTGGAAGTTAATCTTGTTCCTTTGGAGCATACTGGCACTGTATTCCCGACTCCAGCCTCTGAAAATGCAAGAGGAGAGTGGGTGCCCTAAAGACACAGGAAGGTTGGTTGAAGTTGTTCAGGTGATGCCAGGGTTCCTGCACCTGTGTGACATGTAAAAAAGACATTTTGATTCTCCTGCTGCTGTGTAGCTCACCTTCACCTCCTGAATTCTGGCTGCTGCCTTCAAACGTGGAGAAGCCGTGAGTCAGAGGGCTCTTGTAAAAGCTCTCGTGTCAGTTCCCCCTTTATAAAACCTTTCCGAGTGTTTTAAATGATCTTTAATAAGGAAAGTCATTACAGAAGCCAAGTGAATAATGTGGTTTTACAGAGTGGGGTTAGAGCCTGTCCAAATCATACTGAAAAGTGAGTGAGATTTTAGTACATGAAATGTACAGTTCAGTTTTTGGATCCTAACGCTCCCCAGTTTCATTTCATGGCTGATAGGAGCTCTTGCATGGTGTGTAGTGGGGTTTTTTTGTTTGTTTTTTGAAACTCCAGCATATCTATCTATATTTTCTCCATACTGATGAATCTTTAAGCCACTAAGCAAATTACACCTGTCTTTGGCAAGTTACACACGTTTCTATGTCCATGAAAAACGAACTGCAAATAAACCTTTTTCCACAAAGGCTGTTCTACCTGAGCAGTCTGAATGGATGTACAAGCATTCCACTTCTGTCTTTCAGCAGGAGCAAGATGAATTTTAAGAATTAAGTGAGAGGCAGTGGTAATACTCTAGTCTTCTGTTTAAAACTCTCTAAACCTCTGCTTCTAGAAACTAATAACCTCTGCAAACACACAGCTGCATGTGTGCTGGAAATGTATTAAGAACTTATTTGTTCGTAATGGTGTGGCCCCAAAAGACAAGTTTGTAATGTTATCAATTCAGAAAACAAGAAAATATTTTTATCCTCTGGAGAACAGTTCAGGAATTTTATTTTTAACGGTGTTTGGCCACTATATCATGTCTGATAGTCAAGAATATTGTGGTATCTTGGGTGTAGTTAGGTATATCAGTGGGCAAACCAAGCTCTCTTCTGCCACCTACACTAATGATATTAGATATAACAACTGTGATTTTTGTACTCTGAATATGTTTTTAAAAACACAGCGCATAACTGTTTAACTGTCCAGATCTATATTCAGGATTACGGTAATAAAGAGTTTCTCTAAAGAAAATATGAATAGATTTTTTTTTCCTTAACTGATGCATTAATCTGCAGCTTTTCTAATAAAAAAACAGGTTTAAAAAAGTGATAAAGTAATCGTGTTAGATTCTGTAGTACTGGAAAAACTTCTGAAGCTTTAATATCCTATTCTAAGAGGAGGTTTTTTGATGTTTTTCTTTCTTTTTTTTTTTTCCTCATAGCCAGTGGTTTATGTGTGAAGTATGATGCTGGCAAGTGGACTAAGGCATTTATATCCATACTGTAGGTATATTTGTATGCTAACTGATATGCTAATTTGCCACATAGGTTTTGTCATTTAAAATGGTCTGAGATGAATGCACCATGGTATATTTTGAATGGCTAATTTTTAAATATAGCTCAAAATAGTCATCCTAAAATTAACTTTAACTAGCACATGAAGTGTAATATTAAGGTATTTTATCTCCAATAAGTTACCACTAATAGCAGAATACTGAAGGGTGACAATAAGGTAACACTTGTCTGTCTCTTCTGTGCTCAGAAATTAATCTTGAGCTGCAAGTCAACTCCTTGTTTTGAGCTGTATTTATGTTTATGAGTTTGTGCTGCTATGCAGAGTGTTTCCAAATGTTGATCACCTTGGTGCTAGAAAAAAAAGATGCAGTGGTGTTTCGGCTTCATGCGGGTGCCTGGTAAAGCCAACTGTTTCCTGAGGGGAATCCCGTTGTTAGGGGCACGAGTGAAATTCTGTCCTGGCTTTTCTTTATGATGTTGGGATTCCTGTTCTTGGACCTTTGATTTTGTTGCTCTAATATGATTAGTAATGTTCATAAATGGTAATACAATGGAAAGCAGGCATAAGATGGCTTTAACTATGGCAGCATTTAGGCTTGTGATGTATTTGGAATGAATATTCATGGCCATCTTCTTCCACATTTGCACTGCTTTACTGAATAGCAATAGCATGTGTGTATAATTTGACTTGCACTTCTCAGCTGCCTTTAACTTCTAATTTCATTATTTGTAATGACTCTTTCACAGTCTTTGGCTTGCAGGACACATGGGTGGGAGTACTTTCAATGCTGATAGCTAGAAGTGAGGTAGCCTGAGGTTTAAAAGGAGTAATTCTTTATTTTTTATATAAATGGGAGAATTGGTGCAGTAGTCTGCATTACAGAGTGAGAAATTGCTAACATAGGCTTGATAAGATGCTCGCCTTGTAAAGCCAAAATAGAGTTTTGAGAGTGTAAAAATAAATCCTTATTATATAATGTACATAATTGCATCTAGCAAAAATTAACACTGTTTTAATCTATTGCAATCTGAAAATTGTCTCTCACATTTAAAAACCTGGTAAAGAGCAAGTGTTTAACTTGCCTCCCTTTGGAATTTTGACTGGCAACTTTAGGTTTTGGGTAAATTTATCTTTCAGGTGTGCAATAATGGCATGATTTTTCTAATGTTTCTGTTGTGTTGGGTTTTTTTGCCCTTTGTGTATTCTTGTAGCTGGAAGATCTGTATTATTTCAGCAAAGTTGACGTTTAAAGGAAGTAATTCTCACAGTATCACAAGGTTGGAAAGGACCTCTGAGATCATCAAGTCCAACCTATAACCCAACACTAACACCAACCATCATCTAAACCATGGCAAATTGGAGATGAAAGAACCAATACAGTGAAGGGACAGTGTGCTTGAGGGACAGCAACCACCTTATACTGAAACTGCTTTCCTAGCTTGAGCTGTGAAGCATGTAGAAGGTTAAATCTACACACAAAAGTAGATGATGTAGAGAACCTCAAACTCTTGTCTGCTTCCTTCATCTTCTGGCTATGACTAGAAGTGCCAAAGCTGCTGGGAAGTGTGAAGGAAATCACGTGAACACCAAACAAAGATTCTTCGTGCCCCAGTTCAAATCGGAAGCTCTGAAAATCTTACCCACCTCAACAGCCAAAGTCATCCGTGGAATTAGGCCACAGGTGACTGTGTTTCAGGGGTTTGGGTGGAGCTGCTCTGCTGAAGGTGTTTCAGTTTACAGAGGTGATTATATAGCAGTGGTGCAGACCTGGAATGCGTTTGATCGATGCGCTGATGTGGGCGACTGCTCTGACTTTCTCTGCCCCTCTTGCAATTTTCCTGCTAATGACCCTGGGCCATTTTCCTCTTCTTTGTGGGTTTCTGACTATCACACTTTTAAAATATCCATTGCATGGCTGGTGCAGGGTGACTACCAGGAGTGGACTTCAATAAGGACCCAAAGGAGGGTGGTACTGATTTGTCTCTGTGGATCCAGCTTTGTTTCTGTAGACACTCACCTGGATGCCAGGTGAGTAATGCAATATTTACCTTCCCTGAAAAATTGCTGTGATGTGTTCAGACCTTGTGATAAAGGTGTTGGTCTTCATCACACAAATACAGTTTTAGAAATTTCTTTAAATTGGCTGTATTTCCATATGATCTGCTGTTGTGAGTAACGTGCTCTGTTTTTTTGGAAGATGCTCTTACAGGTTTGTTACAAATACCATTTATTTTTTGTATAATGTCTCATCTGTGGGTTTTATTAACAAAATGTTGTATGCTTCAGGTGAACATGTTGCATAATGCTTTGTGATTAAGGCAGCAATCCAATAGTAGCACATACATTATCCAGTCTAAATTAGAAACGTGTGTTGACTACAAATGGAATTGATAATAGGTACCTGGGAAAACCACACTATTGGGAATATCGTTCTCTTAAGTGGTTTTTATGTTCAGTTGGAAAGATGACAATGGAGAACGATGTTGGAGAGGGGGTATTCCAGTTAAATAAGCTCTCCTAGTGTTTATTTTTCACTCTTCCCACTACTTCACAAAAAGACAGTCATTTCCATGATTAGTTTGCAGTGCCAGCGGGGCCCAGAAGAGGGGACTGTGATGGCCCTGAGACCTTGCTTGTGGTATCAATCAGGTGTTCTCTAGCGAAGTGCAGGGGAACCTGGTAGGCTTTGTGTTTAGTTAGGCAACAAAATTTCACTCTCTCAATTCTCAGTATTGCCATGTGATATGGGCAACTGGAGGAGAACATGAGTAGATTAAAATCTTGAGATCTGAATAGGTTATCTCTTGAAATAGGCACACTTTACACAACTATTCACAGATGTGAGTTGCTGTTAATTAGCAGGTTGATCCTCTGGTTTAGTGATAATAACCCGAGTAAATTGTGAAAACGCAATAGATGATCTGTCTTTCAAAGAGTAATGAAATCACACAGAGCAGTGCTTAGAGAGGTACAGTCTGTTTTTTTGCCATTTACATTCACAACTCTTTGTGATTACCCATGAAAAAGCACTATTACTACTGCACAGTAAAGCTAGTGATGATTTTCAGCAGCAGCAGCCTCTGCTAGTCCATCAATGTTCCAGCAGTTGCCTGGAATAAATTGGGAATGAAAAATGTGAGAGATTTTTATCATTTACATTTTGGTAAAGATAAAAAGATGTTACTTTAGAGGAATAAGCATGGCAAGTTCTACATCAAAATGCTCAGCCTACTACTAAATAATATAGCTCTTGTCACACTGCTTTGAAGTAGTCAAACAGCAGCTGAGCGTTGATAAAAATTGAATAAGACCCATCTGGATTCAGTCTGAGAACGCCAACAAAAATGAAAAACATGTTTCCAAACATAAAAACAGAGGGGACCTAAGTAAGCTTGAAGCTGACAAAGATAAAAAGTAAAATAACCTTCTCAGTTTCTTACTTGAAGTCTGTCTGCTGTGATGTATCTATTTATTTTATGTTTTTTTATCCCATACCTGCCACATCCTGTGCATATGGGGAGTAGCAGTTCCTTAGGATATGTGCTTTAGGGACTACCATAAGTATCGAGGAGTTTTTGACTTGGCTCTGAAAATGTTTGCAAGATCCCTAATTGTTGAATTGTGTGTCTATGTTGATGCACTGAAAGGAATTTTATCACTTGTTTAATGAGAAACTATTTGAGATTGAATGAATAAAAGCATTGTATAAATATAATCTGTACTGCAGATGTGGTAGCTCGGGATGCTGCAGGGATTGTTCTTGGCAGCCTGGTGAGCCGTGATAACTGGGGTCTTCTCAGTTTTCAAAAGGTCTCGCTTAGGCAATTGTAGTGATGCTGATCAGTCCTTCAGAAACTGAAAGAAGTGCTATTTGAATCAAAGGCTGTCATTTGAATTTATGGGTTAATATCTTGTGCTGTGCCTTGTGTTCATCTTGGAAATAATTCTGCTTGCAGTAAGTTTTCCGTGTTCTCATAAATACGGGAATACAGGAGAAACATTTGCAGTGTGAACATTACTTCTGCAAAATAACCATTACAAGCTGAACATATTTGCAGTATTTCATGGAGAGTTTAAAACATCAAGGCCAAGGCAGCTGTGATAAACAAGCTGCACATTTGTCTCTATAAGAGGAAGAAATGAAATAGTAGACAAATTTGACTATCTGTAGTATGCAAATAAACTTTATAAAATCAATAAAAAGGGAGCACATAGCTAAGATTACTTTTAACAATCTCTGGGCTTTTTTAGGAAGTTAGCAGGGAGGGGATTTAATTCTTAAATGTGTATTAAATGTTATTCTACCTGTCACAAGAGTAATAGAACAAGCAAGGAAATGTTATTTAAAGCAAGCATTACCTCAGATGGAGTACAGCAAATCAGACCATAAGGGGTGACATGGATGTGACAATGTATATCTGTATGAAGCAATACTGCATAGCAAGTATGGGGTATGGAGAGCTGCAGCCTTCTTGAAGCTTCTGTCTCTATTTTTTTCAGAGACACTTAGTGTGCTGCCAGTCTTACAAAGCCTAATTTAGTGGGGGTTTAATGCTTTTGTAGGAACTTAATTATTTTAGTCCGCTTTAGACTTGCTGTGCACTTGGTGTGTGACAGAAGTAGGTGTCAATATTGTAGGCATAAAAATTGAGATGCAATATTATGCAAGGCAGGGCAGGTGGGGCAGAATGAACGTGGTATCTTCTGTTAGGCTTTGGTCTGGATTTTCCATAGCACATCATCTGCAGGTTGAATAACCTTCAGTGATGGTAGAATCAATCTGTTGTTCTGTAGCAATTGTCACTTGCGAGGGTGGGACTCTGGATCAGCTTCTGTAGCACACAATTTTAAGCAAAAGTAGTTCTTGTGGTTTCGATTTGTTTGTTTATAGTTGATATACCAAAAGTGCATTGTCATACATAAAAATGTCAAGATTATTTCAGAAGAGTTATTTCAGGATTTATTTTGACAATGACTTTCTAAATCCTATTGAATTTTCTAAGTTGGGGGAATGAATCCCTTTGTAAGGAATCAGAAAGAGAAAAAAAGCTAAGTTTATGGAAGGTCATGTTTTCCCATTATGCAAAAACACTTGTTTTGCTCTTAATGACAGAAACATGATCTACAGCAATTAATAAGCTGTAAGCCCCATACTGCTCAAACTATAACCAATTTTCAGGAGAAGTCTTTTGACCAAGTCGTCTTAGAATCCATAGTGAGCTTTGCTGTTCAGGACCTCTTTATCTTTTATTAATGACTGAGACTTAGCAAACGACTCATCCTCTAAGTGAGCTTGTTACCTTCAGAGGAATTAGTCCAACAGTGAATTTGACATGCAGTGTGGCTTTTCTGTGTCTTTGATCTGCTTTCCAAGAAAAATGTTCTGTCTACTTGCAGTGTTTACATAAATAATAAATAGCCATAAGATTTTTTTTTTAAGTCACTGGTCTACAGCTCTGGCAACAAACAGGCTTAGTGACACGTGCTCAATTTAAGCCAGTTGAAAGCTCTCTGTGTTCTTATTAAAATAATTTATCAGATAATGACCCAATAGTTAATATTTTTCTCTGGTAAGAAGAATAACCTGAATACAATCTAGTCTTTAAAACTTCTTTGAGATTGAGAGCCATAGTAAGTGGTGATTTTTCAGTAATTATGAACTTATTCTTGGGCTGTGTGTTTTCTGGTGTTGTCCATGACAGCTGCACTCAAAGCTTGGTGATACTCCATTATGAGCTCTGTTCCAGTAATAAATACTTGGTACTGTGGATCCATAGACATTAGAGGTTTACTGGAGATGCAATTTTCTTCTGTTAGGGAGCAAAACAAATACTGGGGCATTGATCTGTCAGATGAGGCTGTCTGAGCTGAAACTGTGATCTGATATCCAGCACATGTGAGGTGGTCCAGCTCTGTGCAGCATCTCAAGACCTGACATTAGTTTGGTACTTGAATGTCCTGCTACAGAAGAAATGCTACCCTTTGCAAAATTAATGCACTATTTTTGGGTGGTAAGGTTTTGTAAGTGCTATCCCAGGAAAACCAGAATATGCTTGATAAGTATATGTATTTCCCAAATAGAAAAGTCTTGGGCTTACATTTGAAAAGGACAGTGTAATTTCTTTAAATCTTCATCCCTTGAACATACTTTAGTATCCGTTGTCCACTTTTATGTGGTCCCTCTTCAGGTAAACAAATTAATGTTTAAACTGCCAGATGTTAAATAATTTGTGCCATTAATGCCACACAAAGGATCCAGTGAATGCTCTCACTGAAAGAAATAAAATAAAACTTTGCATTTATTTAGAAAAATAGTACATTCTCTAGAGTTATGTGCTTCTGTCTGAAGTATAGTGTTTCCTAAGGTGAAATAAACTGGTGAATGCACTTTAAAATGACAAAATCGCAAGTGAATTTCTTGTGGTAAATTCATGACCGTTTGTGTTGGTTTAAATGTTCCAAATTAGCTGAAATTAGTCCCAGAAGCCCAGTGAAGAGCTGCAGAAGAGAGTGCAGTGAAAAGTGTTCACGCTAGGCAAGACGCTCTTAAATATATATATTAAGGGGTTTTGTTGTGTTTTGGGTTTATTTTAATTTATTTTTAATAAAGCTTTTGTTCTCTAGTTGGAAAGGAAAAAATCTGGTGCACTTCAAGGAACACTTCAAGTATTACTGTGTGGCTACAAAGCCTGTAAGTGCTCACTTGATTAAAGATCAGCCAACCTCAAATACCCTTTACCTTTAAAGAACGTGTGGAATAGAGTTTGGCACGTGGTTCTCCTAATTGTAGTATAAACTGAGTTTGAGACTTGCAGCCCTTATGGTTGCTTGCCAGATTAAAGCAGGGGTGACCCACTCATGGCCATGGAGGGAATCTGTGGAATAGCACCCAAATGTTCCTGTTGAGCAAAACACACTTAGGTTTTGGATTCCTGTGGCCTTGCTTGTGAACTCGACTAAAGCTGCTTTCAAAGGCCACATCTGACAAAGATTAAGCTTTTAGTCAGCTCTCTATTCTTAGCATTGTAGCAAGGATGCATTAAGCTGTATGAAGTGATGAAGTGGTCTGTCTGCCTGCTATCTCCACTTTCTGCCATATGCAGCAAGTCCCTCCAGTGTGCTGAAGTACTTGACTAACTTTTCGTAACCCCTTTTTCACCTTTCTTTTCCAGCCTTTGAGCTAAAAGTTAAGCCCATTTCTACTCTATCACTTAACTGACAAACTGAGAAATAAGACTAAAACCTGAGAAATGGTCCATGAAAAAAGTACATTTTGTTTTCCTCCTTGCATAATACAAAAATTGTGGCAGCTTTCTCTACTTCTTTGTGTCAAATGGTCTTCTCTTAGATTTAACCAAGGTGAAACGTGCTTGTTCTGAAAGTGAATAGAATAAACTAGGTTATAAATAACTAAACTCTGGTTGTTTTTCCAGTTTGAGTAACTTTTTAATCTCTGAGGTTCCCACTGTGTGCTCCAGGTTGAGATGGTAAGGAAAAAACACTGAAACGTGTTTCCAAAATATTGTATCCTATTACCTTCCAAGGGTCTACTTCTTGACGCCCTCTTTAAGGTAGAACATCCCTTGTTTTTAAACAGTCTAGCTCCTTGTGTATTTTTCACATTCCATAACTGCTCCATCACAAGCCATTAGCTATGTACAACTTGAATAAATAAGCACAGTGTTATTGTATTTAACTGGCAGAGTGGCCCAATTACATTCTTGTATCAAACCAACTGTTTACTCCTTAGAGTCTGTCTTGAAAGTGAATTAGGATGCAGAAAATCAATAGAAAATGAACTTCTAAAGGAGGTCGTGTGACATTGTTCTGGTTAAGTCTTCCTATTAATGATTTTATTTCCATATTTTTAATTTTAGCTTGATTCTTAGATTTTTCTTTGTCAAATTGGACTGGAATTTTAAGATAGTTTTGTTGGTAGTGTGTAAGTCAAATTCTCCATGGATTTTCTTACTTTCATCTGTATATATTGTGCAACCAGTGTCTTGTCCGTTCCCTTTGCTATCCCTTTGTGAGGCTGCAGTAGTGCTGTTAAGTAGTCCATGTTTTCCTCATCCTACTTAATAAAAAGATATTTCTGAGCCTGTTAAATATGTATTACATTAGCCTGGTCTTTATGACAAATGTTGTTAGTAAACTCTTGGCAGCAAACATCTGCACATCTAAAGCACCGACTAGTTGGCTGTTGGGTAAACTCAAAGCAAACTGAAGTACCAGTACTGTTTACACACACAGCACTTGCAGGGTGATCCATTCCTCTGCAGGAGTGGAACTTTCAGATCTTGGCATTGGAACACCTTGTGTTGTGCAAACCAAGAAGCAAAAACTGAGTTTACTTGCAATAGTTGTTTGCAAGAGGATAAGGGGAAGGAACTGTCCAAGACCTTAAATCTGGGCCCTGAATTCTGAACTTGATGCCATAACTATGAAGAACTGGAGAAAAGATATGTGGACTTATGACTCTGAAACTGGAAAACTGTATATGGCTTCAAAACATCTCATAAACCAGCTTGCATTAAAAGCTCTTATTTCATTGTGTTTTACATTAATAAGGAGCAGTAAATGCAGAGAATTACACTAAATTGAATTCCATTACTGCAATAATGTAATTGAGTCCAGTAAAAAAAATACTTCTTGCTTTGCAAATATTGGTTTAAGGCTGCTAACAAAAACCTCTTAGAACAATTCCCATTGACTTAGCCACAGAGTTGAACAAGTTTTGAAAAACAAGCTGGTTTTAAAACTGTAGCTTCAACAAAGTGGTTATGAAAATGTAGACTTGTCTACGTAAACTGAGCTTGTCAGGCTGAAGCTGCTCTGGGACTGGGAGCCAAGAACACCAATGCGTTTACAAGGGCTCAGTGAAGTAGAATTGGAAGCTACTGTCTTGAGGTATTCTAAATAAATCCTGTTTTGGTTAGAGCTTGGTTTAAAAGGTGAGTGTGCTGTGCACCCAGCTCTCTCCTTGTCCTCCCTAATCCATAGAGAGTTGCATGGAGAACATCCTTTCTGACACCCACGTGCTGGAGGAGGGGATATAAATGCTATGCAGCAGCCAGGAACTTTCTCCAGCCTAAGGGGAGCCTGAAAAACTGATGTCTTGCAGCAGGGTGGGCTGCCAACCCAACAGAAGAGTAGGCTCTGACTGCTCCTGACTGCCTCTCGTGACAAGAGTCACTACCCTTAGTTTAGGGCTTACTGGGAAAGAGAAATAGTGGTATGAGCAGGCTGTCTTTCATGAAAAACTTCCTTTTTTAAACAGGATTATGTACAGGTTCCTTCTTATTTTTTAAAACTTATCAGAAAAATAATGACTGGAAATCTTGCTGCTTGCTTTTCTAAGCCTTTCTCTCAGTCAGCCCTGCATTGCAAGAGAACTCTTATTTTCTACTTCTCCATAGCAACTGCTTTTTGCTTCTAACACTGATAAATAAAACTATCAACAGGCTACTGATACAATTCTTGGTTTGACCTTCTTGTATCACAAATATCTGAATTGCTCCTTCCATTTCATAATGTAGCACAGTTATAATACTTGCTAGGATGCAGATTAGCCAGGGCTTGAAATGCATGTGCTGGCAATCTTTATGCTTCTCACTCCTCTTTGCAGTGGAACTGTGTAAACTGGTGTAGGTGTACCAGCCAGCACAGGTGGAAGTCACGTGGGCTCTAAGTGTGTGTCCTGTAATGACGTTGTGGTATTAGAAAGTAAAGAGTGAACCTGTGTAAGAGACGGAGGAGGAAGGATTGTAAACTTGGAGAGGCACAGAGAAACCAGGCAAAGAAATATTCTATGCAAGCAGTTGTCATGGTGCAGCTTTACTAACGTCCATCTCTTCCCTGCTCTAGTCTTACCCTAATATTAAACAATACAGTATAGAGATCAGAAGACTCCTGTATGTGTTTCTTGAACAACAACAACATAATCGACACAAAAAACCCCCCAGATCTTTCCATGTTAAATAAAACTCATTGAAATGGCTTTTGGTAGGATTTTTATCCTCTGGAATTAAATTTCTCGCTCTAAGTTCAGAAGGAGAATGCAGTTCTATAGCCAACTTTCAGAGGTGTTTCTAGGTGATATAGGAGCTGCCTTCACTCTCTTTCTGAAACTCTTCGTGTAAAAAGTTTTTCAGCTTAAATGAAGTGTCTTTTGTTGGCATTTTTTTTCTGATGAGAACAACAGCAGTATGGGATGCATTCTCAGAAAGGAGTTTTTTCTTTTTTGGCTTGATTTCAGGAGACTCATCACAAGTGGTTATGTTTTCTCTCCCATGTTTGGTGCAGTTTTATATCACACAGAACATACTGCATCATGTCCTCAGAGTTTTCAGCATGCACAATATTCAGGTTTTTCATTTTCAGTATCTATGTCACAATTCCATGAGATGCTCATGCTGTTAGGATTATAAAAGGAATGTTTTATTTTTGAGATGTTGAAGAAAGCAGCTGGGGAAAGGAAAGAATTTACTGCCTGTGTCTACACTTCAATAGAGAAGACCCTGTCATAACTAATGAATGGCTTAAATTTATGCTCTCATTCAAGTCCTCCGTGTACACAGTTGTCTTGGTTGCTTTCATCCAGGTAAAGCATGAGCAATTATTTTGCTCCCTTATTTTTCTCCACCCATGAGTTTGAAAGGGCAAAGCCCCATCTCTTATCTGTAATTTAAACTTACCAACCTATGTGTGCATTTTCCTTCTAAATTCATTAGTTCATTAATTTTTGCCCTTGCTTCTTGTTGAATTTCCAGTAACATAATGTGAGAAAGCCAAGAAAAATATCTGCTAGAGTAATTTCTTTTAATGACTTTGTATTAGTCTTAGCATGCCCCTGCACAGAATTCATTTGGTAAGAAGCCTTTATAAGAAAACCAATCTCATGCCTCTTGGCAAGGAAGACACGACGCTTAATTGTAATGAGTACTGATTGGTTTTAATTTGTTTGCTGTGCATTAAGAACCAGATTTCTCTTACATCAGTTAAGGAAGAGATGTGCAAGTTGAGTGCTCCTGATTTCCCACCTGTGCTGCTGCCACTGGAGCCATGCAGGGTACATGGTTAGACAGCCAAGAGATCTATTTGCTCAGGATATCAGATTGCAGTGAACTTACTCAATTCACTTGAAGGGAAACTTCTTCCCACAAGCTGTAGTTTGAGAGGGAGAAGCTGATGTGGCATTGTAGGAGAACTTGGTGCTGTCTCTTGCCCTATTCCAGAGACTCAGTATTTTCAGAGGTCTGGTTTCATAGTTAACTTTACAGTTTAGTTTTACTTTTTCATGTGCCTTCCTGCTTCAGTGCTGTTCTCTCACTTTTCAGATTTTGAATGTGTTAAAACTACAGCCAGTTTTCCTGGTGGTTTCTTTCCAGGAAGTTTCTTCCTGTTTGAGTCGAACATAATCTGTATTTGAAGACAAAATTTCATAACAATAATAGTAAAAATAAGGGTATCATCTTTTTTTAATATCTGTCAAAAATTACTCAGCTTGAGAAGTGAAAGCTCTTTGCTTTGTCCTTTAAATGTGTGAAATATTGTAATGACATTATCCATCACAATTGATGTTTGTTTCCACTGTATTTCAGAAATTTGTTTATTGACTGAAATAAAGTTTTTACGAGACTGTCACAAATACTGGTCATAAGCCTGGATAAAAGGCTTTGCATGTACATTTGAGTCAGCTCGAATATGTATTAAAAAATAAGAAAAATAAAGACTCAAACAGCAAAGCTGTTTAGTATTGGCTGCACATCCGAAGCAGCTCAGCTGTCCAAGTAATTGTTACAGGTGCAGAATGAATTGTATATGAAGGAATTTATGGCAAACAGAGGGGATTTGTTTAGTGGTGCGCTGGTGTGTTAGGCTAAAATCTGCTGGCTGTGGTGTGGCAGGGATCTTCCCTGAGATCTGTCATTGTGTGTGCATAGGTACCAGCTGCAGGAATATTCCATTTTCAGATCTAAGTACTTTTGGATTGATTGGACCACTTAATAGTTTCAAACTTCTGCCCTGAAGGTTTATCTCTGCAGCACTGAACGCTTCCGTGGAGAGTTTGGAGGAGTAGAATGCTGGTCTTGGAGACCTCTGGTATCCTTTCAGTCACATCTTTTAATAGAGGCTTATTTCCAAGCAGATTGAGAGTTCAAGAAATAAAAGAGCTTTCAATATTCAAACTATGTATGAAAAGTCACTTGCCTGGTATAGTAATTAAAACAAAAGCTTGTTATGCTAATCTTTCCAATGGGGGACCTCTTGGACTTTGCGTGGGGTTCCTAGGCTCTGTTGCAACAGGAAGATTTAAACAGCTGATGAAATCAAGGTACAAAAAGTTAATGACATTTTATTGATTTCATTAAACTTGGAAATAAACTTTTAGAGTGTGCTGTCCCCACTCAACCAAAATGGAATGTCTTAAATGCCAGTCTGCCTTAAACTCCCTACTACCCTCAGTGATTTTAATGCAAACCTATCTGCTGCTGCTCTGGTTGTGCCTGCTGGGAGGTACTGGGGTGGCAGTGGTACTGGTTAAAGTGGCTCTCAGCACTGCGTGTTATTAATAGGCCCTGCTTTTCTCTTGGCCTGGCAGCTGTGGTGTGCAGGAGGTTGTAGTGGTGTGCTTATTGTCTGATTTTACTGCAGCATGCTAACAGGAGATGGAAGAGAGAAAAATACCTCTTCCTCAATATCCAAACCACTGACCAAGTGCTTCTGCTACAGCTTAAGGTGTTCAGGATCCACCTTTTCCCAGGAAGGTAGCTAGGACTTGATGCATCTTTGACTAAATTCCTGAATGATCAAGTGAAAGAACTCTTGTTCCAGGCCTGACTTTTGAGCTGGATGGAGCTGTGCCTGTTGATGGATGCTCATTGCTATTCCTGCAATGTCTTGCATATCCCAAAAGGAGGCTGTGGTGATCTGTATTAAAATGCTGCTGTTTATCTGTTATGCAAATAGCTAACCCTGCAAGTTATACAGGGCAAAGAAATTATTGCAGTCCACCTCTTAACACACTTTGTTCTTTATTTGGTGCTATATTGCAGTGGTTTATATTCATAATAATTTTTAAAAAGCCCCATTTCCAAATGGTTCTGTTTTAAAAAAGCTTAAGATACCATGAGAATGTGTTCTACCCTCTAGTTTGCAGCAGTTCTTTCTATCAATGTTTTTTAATATCACAATAAGACTGTTTTACAATGTGCACTTAATATACATTGTGCAGACTTGGAGTTCTTTGAGCTGAAGGACTTTCAAGTTTGTAGTGTGAAAATATTGGTGGTGAAAAGTTTAGTGCATAGGAAGCAATTTAACAGCACTTGTGTTGTGAAGAGCCCCCAATAAATACGTGTCAAGATGGCTTATTGCATGCTGCATTTCAGAAGGAGTTAAGTAGTAAATCATGCAAGAAGGCAGCCAGCAGGAGCTCATTTGAGAAATGAAGACTAATGGCTGTTTTTCTTTGTTACAGGACTTTGTAAAGCATCGTGTGTTTATCTAACAGATGAAGTTCTGCTTGGGTACAGCCTTTGGTGAATGGAGCTGTCTGATGTCTGTATGAAATCTGCCTTCAGCCTTGCACAGGACTTGATTGCCTTTTCCTAGTCATCCATTTGATTAATAATAAATAACGTGTTCTGCTAATTTAAACTAATTGAGGTTTTGGCAATATGTGCATATTAGGAAGGAGAGGTCAGTGGGTCCTTGCTTTCCTCATTAACATACTTTAGGGTGAGAGATGAGGTTCTATGTGAATGCAGAAATCCCCAGACTTCTGTGAAAAATATGAATCGGGTTTTCATATATTAATCAGTGGCAGTAGATGCTTAAAGTCCATGCTTAAAGCTAACCTTTCACTTGTGTTTCACTGTTGAATGCCCCAACACCTTTCTATTAAATTAAGAGCTAGGCTGGCCTAAAATTAGCCTCATAAGGAAAATGCTGCTTTTCTGTGAGCTGGGGTCCGATGCTGAGGTGGGAGCCACTGTCTGGATCAGAGGGAAGACTGCACACATAGGAAGAGGAAAGAGATGTGTCTGTCCCCTTGGGAAAAGTTGTTACAGCAAATTAGCAGTAACAGTGACTCAGCCATTAGAGTACTCCAGTGATCAGGATTCAGGTGTTCTATGACTGGTAACGTTCAACCTGTTGACATACTCAAGCGTTTTAAGGACTGTTTGAGAACTGAGGGTGATTCAGTGCATCAACTCCTTTCTTAGGTTTAGGTAGGAATTGACTCTGAGGCCAAGACATTTTGATTCTCAAGAGCACCATATGACCAAGTGGTGGTTGTCTGACAGTGTTTAAGATATACTGGTTACAGAGTGTTAAAGCAGCAGGTTGTCCTCACAACAGTTTTGGCTTCTGGAGCAGCAGACCAGTAGGATGTAGCAGATATGAGAGTTTTATGGGATGTACAAATAGAAAGTGGAAATGTTACAGCTTTTGGGGAAGAGGTTTATCATAACTTTCCTTCCCAGACATAAACGAAATTGACCATTTGCTTAGAAAAGTAAAGTTTGGGGGTTTTTTTGGTTTATTTTTTTAATATTGCATATTGGCTCTTTGCCCCAGTGTTATTGCATAGGCTTTTCATTGTTTCAGTGATCTTTTTCTATAAATGCCTGTCAGATGTATTGCACTAAAATTTAAACCCTCACAGCAATATCGTGTTTCAAGTGACACTGCAGCAGTAATGCAGAAAATATTACAAATGGAACATGAGAATTAATGTGGAAACAGTCATGATTAATGATCGATATCAAGGTTTGCTTCAGTGAAAAGTGCATTTTAATTGGTTGGGTTGGTTAGTCATACATGAAACAGGTACAGTAGTCTTTGGTTTTCTCTTTAGGCAAGGGAAAAAAGCTGAGTTACAAACCAAAAATAGTTTTAATCATATGGCAGGAGGCTGCATTGCTGTTGTCTGATGCACACAGCTGACTCCTTCCAGTTGAGTAAGGCAATAGAGGCTTGTTTCACTGGGATTCACTGGTGTTATAATCAAAAGTGCATTGAAATTAGGTAGGTCTCTTATTAAAATGGTAATATGAGGTTAACAGCTGTAAAAATGTAAACTATGATTTCTTATTCTCTGAATTCAATGCAATAGTATTTTTCCAACTTTGATTTGAACTAACTTTTTTCAAGTCAGATATGTTGATTGTTATATCTTAAAGCCTTTTTTTGTAATGAAGAATAAAAGATCAGAGAGACAAAACTGGAGTAGATTTGGTAAAATTTCTAAGCATTAAATGATAAGTTTCTACCAAGACCCCCAAAGAATTGTCATGTGAAATACAAACTTTTCTCACTGAAGTTTTGCATACATCCTTCATTCACCTATTGTCTTTTCATACAGTTGAATGGTGGTGTAGATATATTCCTTTGGAATTTATAGTCTGAATTTCTTTATTAAGTTAGTTGTGCAGTAGGTAAACCATGGAAATAAGAAAATGTGGAGAACAGAACAAGGAAAAGATGCAAAAGCGACCAACATGAAAGAGAAGGATAAATTCCAGGAGAAAGAACAAAATAAGAACAAAAAATAATAATCCTTATCCTGCTTGCTAAGGGAAGGGGAAAGCCCCATTTGTTTTGGCTAAAGCTGTGTATAAACAGAAAGGAAAAATGCCACTATGAGTAAAAAGTATTGAAATACAAGCTATCCTCTCCAGTCTCTGATGAAAACTAAACATGTGCTCTGCTTAGCAACCTTGTTCGTAGCTTTAATGAAACAGGGGAACAAATTAATATAAGTTAAACCAAATGTGTCATAGAGCCCACTTTTAATTTCAGAAAAAATGTTCTTATTGCTTGCAGTTGCATGATGAGGGGTGCAGAGATAATGGGGAGGTGTGTGGACTGTAATCTGTGTAAAGATGTAGTTATGTTGAAGGATTGCTGCTGGCAACATCCAAACCCTATTCTACCATATTGAAACACTACATATTACAATTATTACCACAGATAAGGAAGTCAAGAGTTTGTCTTGGTTGCGTGCTAGCTGGATCTTGAGCAGTTTTGTGTTATCAGCTGAACAGGTCGTTATTAATTTTTTCCTCATTATGAAACCAAACAGATTGCTAAAATCAGTTTTTCTTGTTTAGCCCTCAAATTTTATTTTGCTAGAACTGCAGTATGAGCATATCTATTTGATCTTGTTGAAGTATGTGTTTTAATTTGATATTTCTGTTATCTTCATCAAATGCCAGGAATTTTACTGTCCATAAACATATTAAAAGTAGTAAATAGCTCTTTATATCAGTCAGTGAATTTAATATTATGGTACAGCAGATAATACTAAATGCAGGTAAAGTTAAGTTAAAGAATTTACTAATAAGCCATATTTTATAATTTTGCTTATTTCAGAACTGCATGATCTTGGAATGGACTTGGGAGGATGGCAGTGTTAGGTGAAGGCATTTGTTAAATGACAGGGCTCACAGTCCTAGATGAAGAAATGAGAGCAGTAGCAGTATGAGAATAATGGGCTTCAAAAAAGATAATTTGGCAGGCTTGGGAAGCTGACACACAGTCTTCTGGGAAGATAATATTAAGAAAGCTGGTCACTGCTGGAAAGGGCAGGCAATAATCATTGTACAGAAAGAAAAGCACTGTAAGAGACTAATACAGATGAAATAGTGGAAGCACGTTGGGATGAGATTGGAAAGGCCAAGGTACAAAATGAGTTATTACAACTGGCAAGGGACTTAAGAGATGGTATTAATAGATTCTAAAAATATACTGAAAATAAGAAAGACAACAGACAAGGATCATGAGTGCTGAGTGGCTCAGGGCTGAAGTAATGGCTGTTTCTACCTTCAGCCTTAAAAAAAACCTGTTTATGTGACGTGTTGCTTTGCACAATTAATTGCCACAAGGGAAGAGAAGCACAGATGGGAACAACGGCCATAAAATACTTAGATAAGACAGACATGATTGAGTTCATGTTGCCTGGTGAAAATCACTATTGAGGGCTAAATCTGTGCAATTCACTGTTAGAATTTATTTCTGAGAACAAGGGAAGGTTGGGAAGAGTGACTATTTTGTCTATAACCAACCTAAACAGAAAGACAGCAGAATAAATTATGAAAAAAGTAGCGCAACTGTTTGAGATGAGCCACTTGGGAAATTGTCTCCTTTACCTTTCTCTGCTCACCCAAAACCCACTATACCCTAGATAAGCAGCTTTGTTTTGTCAAAAATCAAACAGCAAAAGCCCCCCCCCCAACCCCTATGTGTAGGAGTTGGGAGAAGGCACAACTGCTTTACAGTAGCAACTTAGGTGGGCACCAGTGGGCAACTTAGTGGGCACTCCAGCTACTAAGAAGTCTGGATTGGTAAAGTGCCTTTAAAACCACTGTAGAAGGTAGAGATCTTGAAAGGGTATCCAATCCCTTGATTGTCTTATTTGGTGGGCCAAGCAAACGTGAAGACTGTGTACCTTGAAACCCTTTACTTGGAAGTAAGGTCTGCTGTCAAGGGTTGGCTCCATCTGCCTTTGAGTACCTGTGACGTCATCCTGTATTCCAACACCAGGGATGGTGGAGTGGGTATTGCAAGGTTGTTGATTTTAATTCCCAGTGTTCAAGCCCGGAGACTGATGATACAATAACAGACTTGGTAAAGAAAGAACATATTTAAGAGGAATGTAATAAATTATGGATTATAGCTGGTGGTGGTAAAGAAAAAATACCTCCTATGTTGGACTCGAAATCTGCAATAGTGATATCGGACATATTGGGTGGTGGTGAACCAGGCTCAGAATGGGAGATACTTGCTCCTAAAACAGTCTATCTGAGGCCTTGTAGCTGGAGGAGGAGTGGATTTGTAAATTGGACTAAGCTGTTGTTGCAAGGACAGGGTATTAATAACTTTGACAATGCCAAGATCAGTAATCATCGGATTATGTATTACAGGGGCATTCCTCATAGGAAAATCATAAGTCCTACAATTGCAGGCAAATGTCTACCCCACTGGAGAGTTTTTGTCAAGAGGTAGACAGGAAACTCATTTGAAATCTTGTAGGCACTGCATGGCCAAAATGAAACCTGTGCCCACATAATTGGATATTGCCCACTGGTAGAATAAAGCATTATAACCAAATCTGCAAAATCTTAATCAAAGAAGCAAAAAATAAACATTGAGTTATATTTCAAGAACTATTATTAAGGGATAACAGCAATGAATTATTTAAGCTGGATTTGGTAATTAAGGGAGATGCTGTGATGGTTATTTATGTAACAATCGGATATGAAAATAAATTAACAACTCTTAAAGATGCGACAGTTTAAAAGGTTAAAAAGTATGACTATCTTAAAGAACAAAAACAGGGAATAAGAAAAGTTTCTTTTATGTAATTTGTAGGCTTCCACCCACCTGCACGTGGAAAATGGTACTCAGGTAATTTTGGGTTTTTTTTCGGAAATGGGACTCTCACATTCCAGGCAAGAAAAAGTTGTGCAGCACCTATTGAATAAAACCTTATTTATTTTCGTTGGCATTGTTCATATTTTTGTCAGTAAATCCCTTTCAATAATCAGATTGTAATGTCTATTATGTTTCCATGCTTGTAATTTCCACTTATTTGAGTAAAATTTTCATAATTTGGTTGTGATTCGGATAAAAATGGTAAATGGTGAGGAGCTGATGACAATTACAGAGCATGACGTGCACTACTGGATTTGGCACAGGTGGACAGACCACCTTAAATTAACTTATACAAAGTATGTGATCCTTTTCTGAGTTCATTAAATAGCATCTTAAGTGGGCACCAGTTTTGCTTCTTTCTCCAACTACTACGAAGTATGAGGCAGATTGCTGAATGCTGCTGGTCCCCTTTACCTGTTTCTTTCAACCACAGGGAGAGACAGGAGAATGGTCTCGTGGGATTAAATGTGCCTCTTTTAGTCACTTAGCTATTAAATGCTGGGAAAATTATATATTAATTCTTATAACTGGGATTTGTACCTTCACTTTCACAGTCAGATAAATTCTTAGTTTCTGAATTCATATTCCTGCGGTGCCAGTGTTTGCTTTTCACGTGGAATTAGATTGAGTTGAGAAGACAGATGCAACAGAATTGCCCTTTATCTGTTAATTCTTCTTATTTTGAATTCATTTCTATCATATGAGAAATAATTTTTCTAATCCTAATAGGCATAAGTATATTCCTGTACGTTGCTTTGATTTGAGATCGTGACGTGTCATCAGTTTGAGTCTTTAAATTTCATTCTTTTTTTATACTACCTTCCTGTGGAGTCTTGATATTTTAAAACTCTGTAAAATACTCTCTCTGTATAAAATATGACTCTCAACACCGCCTCAGAGACTTTAAATGTCAGCTCAATGGATGATTTGTTGCATTTCCATGTAGATAAATTCTGTGCAAACAAGAACCTAAACAGTGCTGGTTTTCAGAGTATAAAATAATGAAACAAGTACATTGTTAATCTTGTTACAAAACAGCCACTTTAGTTTTTGATTGATAACTTTTAAAAAATCCTGCTTTCCAGTGAAGAACCAGCTGGGCATCAGACTTCCAGTAGTGATCCATTCGTTGAACTTGTAAAGAGGCTGTGAAACTGCAGGAGCTCTTCATTTATTAGGAATTTTTGAAGTGACTGGAGACTGGGAGCTTCAGTTATTGGGTGTCCATGGTGACAACTGCAGATTTGCACGAAACAGTCTGGAATTTGGATCCTCTTGTGTGCAGGGTATCCAGACTGCAGACTGACATCAGCTGTGGCTCTTTCAAGGAGCAGCCTGAGGCCAGTTGTCCTGGAAATGGCTGTTATGAGACAAGAGGTTTATATTTTTATGACTCACTTTGCCTGAAAGATTCCTCTCTTTTTTTTTTTCCTCCAAAAATAAATACCCAGAACAACCACGACCACAACAGAAAGAAACTTGCTTTAAACTCTCCTAAATTGTCCGTTCCTGAAATTCTTACCTACAAGTAGTCGGCAGCTCTTGGTTGGTTGAGGTTTTTTGTTGTCGTTTCAAAGGCTCTTCTATCTCTTATTTGCATTTTGGGCTCCTTCATTTCAACAGATTTGTGTAGTCCAGTTTCTTTCACATTTCTGAGACTGGAGTGTATTGATGAGGGTGTTACATGCCCTTTACAGTCAGGACTATGGTTTTTGAATTTCTCTCAAAGATTTCCAGAACCTCCACAGCGCTCTTGTGCTCTTTAGTCGAGGCAAAAATATTTTGATGCTTTTGAAAGCAGTTTGGCTCTTGGGCATGGTGCTGTGTAGAGAATACTTGGAGAAAAAAAACCCACAACAAAACAAATCAGTTTTGTGGTGCAGGTGACATTAAATGTAGTTTAGCTATTCTTCAGTGTAACTGAAATAATGAGCATTTTTAATAGCTGCAAACAAACTTTATAACCATCATTCTGAAAGAAATTCATAATGTTCTGGCTTTTTCAACACAGTCCACAACTGAAGCATTTTGCTAACTCTCTTTACGTTAATTTATTTATACTGTAGTAATATCCTCTGCTGAAGCATCTCATTTTCTATTCTCTTACTTTAAGCCCCATTTATGTGACTAAGTGTGATATTACCCCAACAGTTTCTTGACTTGATTGCCTCAAATGCTGTTCTCAGCTTTGGTCTGCCTCACCTGTTCAGTGTAATCTTTTTTCCTTTCTGTAATCTCCCTTCTATTTGCAAGTTTTTCTCTTGCCAGTTACTTAATGCATACTTAAACGCCAGGGAAAAGCAGCTGATGTTTTAACTATTAAAATGACCAAATACAGTTTTGTGCTTTTCTGAACCCAATTTAGTAAGTGGTTTCTGGGAGTTAAATGTGTCCAAGACTGGAATTTGATCATCTGTATTCAGTGCCTCCTTGACCTATGTTAAAAATGTGGTGTCACTCAGCAGCCCTGGCTTGAGGCAGCCACCGAGTCAATGAGTCAGCCACGAGTCAAATACTTCATGCTTTTGCGGCAATCAGCAGCAACAGCACAGTTGACACGGTTATTTCTCATCACCAGGTTGTAAAAGGGATGGCTTTTTCTGAGCTGGTGCCTCAAAGCGTTGAGCCGCAGCACTGAGCACGTTACATACGTGGGTCTCACCTAAGCCAAATCCGCTTCGTCTCCTCATTTCCAATGGCAAACTCAGTCTTCTGATATACATTGCTACACTGAGACCAAAGCCAAGAGGGTCTGTGCTTGAAGCATGGACAGCAGAGTGCACTTAAAGATCTGTATTCATTCAGAAAATATCCAAATGCCCCTTTGGTGGCCATCTCAGGGGGGAAAAATGCCACCTCATACAAATCGGTTCCTAAGCTCGCACTGAGCCTTTGTTGGAGGTATGTTGAGGCAGTGTTTGCTGCTGCTCTGGAAGAGACTCCTGAGAGCAGCACTCTTACAACTCTACAGAATAGAAACTGCCAGGAACCATTAGAGTTGGTTGGGCAATTTTGCCTTGTTCTTGGGCCAGCTCATCTGCCTCCAAGTCCACTGCAAGAATGTTGGGAAGGTGAGAATGCTCTACGGAGTGTAGGTGCATAACCTCAGTCCTGTCAGGACAACTTGGTTCTTCCAGTCTAAATTATTTGCTTGTATGAAAATCTTTGGACAAAAATTAGACAACAGATAGTCCTTTATCTGGCCATAAAGAACAACAAACAATTTCCTTGAGATACGAGTTGTACTGGAATTTGCTTATAGTGTGTTGAGTCTCTACTGAAGAGTAAATTATATGTAATTCAAGTTCAAGTAATCTGATTGATTGTACCATATTTAAACATCTTTAGAAGTTCTATTTATTGGTGTTATTGCTTTACTGAAAGCAGTCGAGAAGGCAATGAATTATTCCTGTCCTCTAGTGAGGCATGAAGAACCTGTAGTGAGGCATGAAGAACCATTTCAGTGGCTATAGAGGGGAACAGGAGTAGCTATAAAAGGAACAATGGAGACTTTTCAAATTTTTATCTGTGGAAAGGCAGACTAAAACTTTTATAAGCTGTTTTAAAGCTTCTATTAATGCATCCCTTTATGTAGCTGCCTCAATGCTGTATTCTGAATGAATTTCTTGATACAGAATTTCTCACACAGGTTTTATGTTTGTCACAGTCTGTCTAATAAATGAGCATTTGTAGAAGGTTTAAGTATATAAAAACAAAACCCCTCAAAGCAATCGTGCAAGATTCAGCCACGGTGGGGGGGATTTCCTCCCCACAAATCAGAGGGTGATTCAGTTTTGAGGCCTGTCCAGTCATCATCTTTCTGTCAATCTAAATAGCATAAGACTAATTCGTTTGACACACTTATTCATTGCAACTGTTTCATGAGCCAAGAGGAAGAAGTTATTTTCTGTAGACTAGGCTTAAAGTCTGATCCTATGGTTTCAGGCTGCTGAGGCCGACAGCCCTGTTGGCTTAGGGATTAATGGATTATCAAGAGTAGTCTTCAGGAAGAAGTCAAGATTTCTTCTCTTATTTATTTCACAAATAAGCACGTGAAATGTTTTGAAATGTTCCAGCACAGAGAAAATCTTGTTCAAAGTGTGGTACAACTACTTTACTGAAGAGACAAAGCCTAAGAAACAACTCTCTCCCCTGACTCCATCTGTAATATTAAACTTGTGTTATCTTTTTTTGCTGAAGCTCAAGTACTGTCAGTTGCTCTCCTTACTTGCTCCTGGTGCTGAATGCAGAACAACTCATTTAGCATGCCAACACTTCCTAAAAATCTGCCTGGAATTATGAGAAAGGAGTAGAAAGTACATCTTCAAGAAGTTGGTTTTCCTAGATAAGGCAATTACAGTAATGTGTACCTAGCAAAGGTTGCATTGGATTTTTTGATTTATTATAGGGAGAGGTATGTGATCAAAGAGAAAATGGAAAATACCTGTGCTGGTTTGGGTTTGGCAGTATGTGAATGTGTTTACCCATATGACAGCTTAGTTTCTGTGTAAATGTCATATGATGCTCTTGGGAAAGAAGTGTGGGGTTTAATGATACTACTTGTATTTATTTAAAGGTTGTATGGATATTTTTAGGAAGCTTTGAAAAAACAGCTTGTCAGTCCTTCAACTTTGACAACACTTTTTTTTCATTGCTTTTTCTTCTCCTGGAGCTTAATAATAAATAGACAGTTTAATCTGTATTTCACTGACTTTTATGTGGAAGTTCAGTATAGCCACCTCTATCTGTCTTTTCCCTTTATGTTAATACTCTTCAGAGTGTGGAGAATTGGGGTCAATATGGAGAAAAACATCTAATATTGCAACTCTGCAATATAACTTATATTTATCAAAGCTGACACTTAAGTCTACAGCAGCACAGCAAAAGAAACCTCGCTCTAGGAGAATTAAACAACAACAAAACTCCCTTTGTGCATTCTTAGCATTTTACTGTTTACAAATACTTTAGGTTGGAAGGGATACTGCAGTTTGCTCAGCAAATCCTCTCATGTTCCCCTTCTGCCCTGAGCTGCTGAGGAAGAAGGTGCTGCACCCCCACACCTGGCTGTGCACTGGGACCTAGAGGGCTCACGCAGAGGTGATTCTGGCAGGGTCAGTTGAGCTGCCAGTGACCCTGAAGCCCCCCAGACCCAATTCTAGAACCTTCCCAAAGGAACTTCTACGCGTGGTTTGAGAACTTTCACAGCAAGACCCCCCCCTGTCATGCTGGAGGTGGGGGGCATGGGCTTGTGCTATAAATAGAAGCCCACCAAGAAGGCAGCTGTGTACCCACCTCCCATGAAACCCACCTGAAGATGCTGCAGAAGAACTGCAGGACCACGTGCTCCTGAAAAACACTTTTTCCAGAGGCCCTTGGAGTGGTGGATAATTTTCTCTTCCACCTCCTACTCTTTTACTTCTCCCACTTTCAATTCTCACTGCATGTCTTTTCCATGGTACTCCAGTGTATCGGATCAAACCAGAGTTGTGATGTTTTGTCTGGGTGCCCTGAGGGTATCCGACTGTGATCTGAACACATTGAGATCTGGTTTTGCAACTTTGAGAAGCTGCAACTTGGAGTGCACCTGAGGATCTGATTTGTTATTTTGGCCAAGCCCAAAATAAGCAGTGTTTTGAGTTTGTCGGTCTCCAATTTGCTGTGCAGACACCAAAAGACCCTCCCGCTCTGGCTGTGGAGGTGTGGGGGGGCCCAAGAACTTAAGGTGTCAGGAAGGGGACCTTAACACTGGCACCCTTTGTGTCAGCCACCAACCCGTTTTACTGTCAACAAAGGATAACCAAGTCCAACCAATACTTACAATCACTTTTCCTGTATTTAAACCTTTTCTAACTTCAAGCCAGCTTGTAAATTTCAAGTCTTCCAGTTTAACCCTCTGTTAAAGGAATTGCCAAATGTAAAATAGCCTAATTGTTTTGTATGGCTTCTGAGTAGCGAACAGTCTAGAGATCCCACATTAGTTCTGTTAAGTTTTCCCTCATTTCTTTAAGACAAACCCGACAAAGCAAACCAAACAAACAAAAGAAACCCAGTTAAACAAAAACAAAAGCCCCAAATCCCCCAAACCTAAGAACAGAGTACCTCAGTTGGAAGGTGTTTTGTTGTCAATGCAGAGAGTTTATGCAATGAGTGAGGAGTCTTTGGGGACCAGGGTCTTCTCTATATTAACTGCCTTGTTGCTGCTTTAAGGATGGGGTAATAAAAATAGCACCAGTTAGCAAGATAGTTAAATTAGAATTGTCAGAAGTAGCCAGAATGTTCCTGATATTGTTTATATACAATAAGAACCTGTTAGTGACTCACTAGCGAATCATTGTCTCTTAAACTGCCATTGTTGATACCTCCTCAAAGTTGGAGAAAGATGATCTCATTAAAAGTTGATGAAACCAGAAAGGACCTCACCCAGGTATTTACGGAATAAGCTTCATTTTATAACCTTTTGCAATCAGGAGTGTTGGGGTTTTTTGTTTGTTTGGATTTTTTTCCTAGGAGAAATGGTAGTTCTCTCTGGAACAGTGCTGGAGCTCTTGTTCTTTTCCATCTTTCAACAGTAGAATTGCCACAACCAACCCTTATTTAGCATCAAGAAGAAAAACTACTTCTGAGAGTCTGTGCCCAGCACTTGAAAAGTATAACTTTTAATATTTTCAGTAAAAAATATTATTTATGTAGACATCTTAAGAGCCTGTCCAACTGAAGTATTCATCAAGGTCTAAAATCTATCCCCATTCTTCCTGTGTTCCTTGCAGGTTCCAGTTGACTTAAACACTATTACTTTTGTCGAAGCGTCGATGCTGGTGAAAGCTACAGGTAGTCAAACAGGTTTCAAGTACAAATTCCATCTCCAGCTGCTCCTACTGCCATTTCTCTTCCCCTGACAGGAATTCTAATGCTGTAATATATGACTTGGTCATCTACTCTGCCTTGAGAAAGTGAGTTGTGTATATCCATCACTGCAATGGTCAGTGCTTGTATTTGAGGCATAGGAAGTGTTTTGCTGGATCCCAGAGAAACAGCATTTTATTTATCAAATTTACTGTAGACTTGAAGGTATAATCTAATAATATTAAAAAAAATCAACCAAACAAAGCCCACCAAAGGCTTTGTAGCTTCCTGTGTGCTGCTGTAAGAAGCATAGAGTGTTATTAAAACTTTACTCTCTAGTGAATTACAACTTTTGCAGATGGAAGTGTTTACAAAAACTCTCTGCTGAGCTGAGAGGGGAGCAAAGTGGTGGGGCTGGTCCGAGCGTGGAGTGGTCATGAGCAAGTTCTAGTTTGCAAACTCCTTTTAAACTGCTGAAAACTCAAATTTGGAGTAAAGCTTTGAAAGAACCTGTTAAATAAACCTGTCTATGTTTTTTTTGGTTCACCAGCTCTGGTACTAGTACAGTGCATTAGCTTGAGCAAGTATGAGGTTGCACGTTGAACAAGTGTTGCTGGTTTTAGTAACTGCTATTTTGTGCTGTCCTGGTCTAATTTTGATTTGCTACTCGTGATGAAAAGCAAATTCTGACAATGTTTCATTAGTAATGTTGAAAAATGCACATAACGGGATAATATTTCAGCCCTCCTCTTTTTTACAATAAAGAAATAGAGAACTGTACCACATTAGTGAAAGTAACTTCTTTGCTCTGCAATTTAATGAGTTTTAATCTAAGCCCTGAAGTTTTGTGTGATGACGACTAAGTAGATCATCAGCTGTGTGATGAAAAACTTGTACTTGTTGTGTCCCAAGTCCCAGTCAAATAGAGCACGGAGGAACTATCTTGTATTCCTCCTGTGTCCAGGATCAGTTTGAAAATTGACTGAGAGAAACACCTATTTTGGAGAAGAAAAATTGTGTCTATACATACATCAGAGCATTCCTAAGAGTCTTGGTGTAAGAAACACCCATGTCTCAATTGTGAAATATCTCTGTGCTAAGCACGCAGACTTCTGTGGTTGCATTCAATTACTGTATTTATTGAGATGTCACGGATGTTTTCTACTATGGAGTCATATTCTTTATACCATTACTTCCTTTCCCTAACAGTTTTGTAATACAGGCAAATGACAGGCAGGCAGCCTTCCTTGAGTTGTACACTTGTTTCAAAGTAAAGCAATGCTAAGATTTGAGTTAAATACAGAAAATTCTTTCTAATATAATCTTCTTTACCATACCTTATGCTTTATGCATCTATTTCCTTACATACAATTAGTGTTAGTTGTTAAGAGTGCAAACTTTGTAATCCCTGTCCTCTTTCCCAAAAGCAGGGAGATCCATGGCTCTTTGGGCCATAACAAAACTTCATTCTTGACAGATAAGTATGCCATGGATACATAACATATTAGTAATTAATTACATAAAGCATATGTTTATTTGTGATGATGTCTATGGCACCAGCTGGTCTCAATCAGACATAAAATTAGGACCCTCTCTAAAATATGGAACTCATGTTTAGTTGTAAACTTGAATTGTAGCTCTGCAAAGAAATTCTGCATTAGAAAATCCAAGGAAACAAGAGAATAGTAGCTCAGTCTGTGTTCTTATGAGCTATGTTCAAGCGTTCCTGGGAATCAATTTTATATTCTGTCCTCATGTAATGGATTGCCATCCATAATGGATTCAATTCTGTTTCTGGAATGCCTGCCCTTGGACTGAAAACAGGTGTACTAAAAGTCACAAACTGCAGATAAAGGCAGGCAGAACAAAGGCACTTCAGTGCCTTGCAACAATCCATGATAGATATTTATTTTCTACTGCCAAGCAGAAAGAGCAGAAACATACTGACTAATTTTTACCAGAACAATAATCAGACAACCACCAGTAAACATGAGTGTAGGCCAAAGGAAAAGAAAGAGGAGGCCTTTTGGGGGATAAAGTCTGCTTAAAATGACATTGGTCTGAGTTCCTCCTGGGTCATAATAGCATGGGAAAGTCTGATATTTTTTGAAATTGCTTGCAATTTTTTCTATTCGTGCTTCAACTTCTTTAGTGTTCTCCGACTTGTCTGGGACATATGAACACTGAAATAAGAAATGAAGAAAATTAGTTTTAACAGATAATCTAACACAGGATTTGTAGTTATATCAGAGTGAATCACACGTGCTAGTACTGACAGCCTTCTGGGTTTGACTAACATTCCTGGAGACCATCTTGGCTTCCTTACATCCGTAACGCATTTGCCATGCTTCGCTGTTTGTGTCAGCGTGTCGATGCCCCGAGTCTGCAGATTTACATGTTGGAGTAATGTTGGAAACCAGTAACACGTGCTCAGAATAAAACTGTCACTTCATTATTGCAGTACCAAGCTCGTATTCCTAACAGACCACCACAACAGAAATGTGTTAGGGGCAGAAATTCCCCACTGCCTTGTTAGTGTGCAGGATAATAAAGTTGCTTAACTGAACACCCCTGGTTTTAAGTAGTAGAATAATAACAGGACAGCATGGCTGTTGGTGGTTTCCTATTTGTCTTCATAACACAGAACTCCTTTGACCTGTAGTAACAGGTGCTCCAGCCCTCTGATCATCTTCATAGCCCTCCTCTGGGCTGATTCCAACAGTTCCATATACTTTCTCTGCTTTCTTTATTCCCTGCATCATATTACACATCTACAATGGGAGTAAATTGGGATTTGTGCTCTTACTTAGGACAGCTCTTAACTTTGTATCTCTCCTGTGATAATTCAACAAGTAACTGAGCAAACTGTGGCATATAAAATATTTCTTACATTGGTCTTGAACTCTGAGACTTACATATATCTAAATGTTCATGAATGTTAAATGCTCATTTTTACTTGATGTAATTGCTCAACAAGTATTAACCTAGGATTTGATCTGAAATTTAAACAAAATCCAAACCTATGTGTTTTCTGGAATATTTTATAAATGCTTTGGTCTAAGTAAAGACACTGAAATGTGAACTCCTGCTCTTACTCAGTTGCTTGGTTCTCCTCAGAGGTGTCAGGTAGTGGCAGAGCGATCATTCAGTCTGTGTTTCAAGTACCTTAGGATTTCTTTCCAGTGTATCTTCAGTATGGTACAGCATGACCTCTTGTCCTGAGGCTGTCAGATTAACCCACACCTGCAGACAAGGATAAGGAAAGACATCCTCATCCTCTGAGCCTTCGCTGTTTGGGCAGGGAACTTTGTCCTTGATGTTGGCTTTGAGTACCTTGCACACAGTTTCTGTTGTCCAAACACTACAAAAACAAACCAAAAGGTATTGCTTGTAAATGCCTTAGCAGTGTCTGTTACAAATCACCCACTGGAGGTGCATCTGTGTGTGCCAGCTGAGTGTGGTGGGTTGAGTCCATGGCCACTCAATCCTGCTGCCGCCCGCTTTGCCCGCGCCGATCGATGGCTGCACCTGGTGAAAGCGGGGCGTTCCGTGCTTTGGAGTGAATCCTAACCCCATCTCTAATTGGCTTCAAGTGTTATTAAAGAAAAAAATGTTATGGAATTCAATGTTTGGTTGTAAATATTTGAAAGTGCAGTACACTGGAAAACCTTGACATTATCTGAAATGTGGCTGAGCATAGTGGATTTTTTGATCTCAGGAATACGTTGACTCATTTCATTCAGTGCTTCTCAGAACTCCTTTTCTTTATCATATGGACTTTTTTGCATGAATAAGTAGCCATATTGTGTCTGATAAAAGTTTTTTTGCTGTTGCCTATCCCTTTTTCTCAAAAGTTACTCCTTTATTAACTGATAGGACAGTAAACCTTTGCCTATAGCAATACACTTGGGTGGCAAAAAAAGTATAGAAAGAGTCTCACTCCAGTTGTTAAGAAACAGATCCTTTCACATGTAAGTACATTTCGCAATCGGGAGGCTGGAAAATACTGAGATGTGAATTATTCCCTTTTAAAGGAAAATGTTTTTCTACACTTTTGAGCTTAAAGGTGCTCTTAGCAAGAAAAATGTACGTATGTACTTGCTCTCTATCAAAATCTTCAAGTGTGAAGAACTGAGCTGCATTTTTCATCTTGTTACTTTGTTCTTTTGCAAATTGGTTTTGTATGGAGGCAGAACTTGCAAAATGAAATAAAAATGTGGATAGTAGTAGCTTCTTCAGCATTCATTGTACTCTGCAATATCTGCTGTGCTACACTGGGCTGTTGAAGGTGCTAAATTCTTCTGGTGATTGATTTGGAGTTAAGATACAGACTCGGGATTGAAAAATTTTACCACAACTTCTGTTGATTGTTTCTGTAGTTTTATTAAAACCAACCACCCTCCTGCACATGCAAAACTCCCTCCCCTACATCAGTTATGCAAGACTTTCCATTATCAAGCTTTGATAAGCACAGTTGGTTTTTGGTTTACGTGTTTCCATAGTATATGTTTCGGTTTAGTCTGTTCTCATTCTAGCCCTGAAGGTGATCATTCCCTCTTTCTTATTATTCCATGTAAAAGCTCAATGACTTTTTAGCTCACTTTTTCTCTTTTCTTCTGAAATTTTCACGAGTTTCTCAAGATCATATTCTTTCTTTATTGAACAAGGTACTAATATATATTTTGGCACTGTTTTAATAATTGCATTTGATGCTGACGGGAAAAAGAAATAGCTTTGTACTCATAAACCAGTGACTGTTATTACCTTTTAGTGTAGTAGGGCACAATGGTGATCCCAATAAAGAAGTACATCATCATGGAACATGTGACCATTCCCAGTCCCAGACACAGGGCTCTCGTTTCTCCTCGCTTCTGTGCAGTCACCAGCTTTTTTGCCAACATGATTTAGAGTTGTGATATCTGAACAATTCCTTCCTGGTATAAGATAAAATAGAGAAATGAAACGGGAAACATGACTAATATTGGTTGAGATATTGCAGTTGTGTAATGAGTTTCTGAAATTTTATGTATTTCATGGATGAAGAGTGCCATTTTTCCAAAAAAATTGAATGAAAAATGTTACTGTGTTTTTCATTATCAATAGAATATTTTTTTTTACTTTTTGATACTTAACACGTAGTACTTCAAAAAGTGTGTATGTGGGAAGACTAGGAGAAAACCACATTACATTTGGGGAGAATTCTGTTACCAGCCTAAATGTCCTTAGCCTTAATTTAGTCTATTTTATGTTGCTTCTTCTCTGAAGTGGGAGGTATTGCGTTGTGGAATGGTAAAGTCTGCATGAAGGAAAAATTCTCCCACAGGAAAATCTTTTTTTACAGTCTGCATTTTCTTCTGAATTAGTCTGATTTGTGGTTGTTTTATTTCAAAAGACCTGAAATAACTTAAAATTTAACATTTGAAATGCCTGGTTCTGACTTCTGTGTTTTTGTTGTTTGGCCTTGTACATTTGAAGATGGTCAAAACTTGATGTCTGACCAAATAGCAGGAAAAAAAGCTGTGTTTTCTGGGCAGTAGTACCATGCTGCCAAATGCAATTGAACAGGACTAGAAAATACAGGAGTTAAAAATGCAGGACTGCTGCAGGTGCTAGTGGGAGATTGTAAACTGTGAGGTGCTGGTGTTGGTAAAAGAGTGGAGGAACTCTTAAGCAGAACGGTCTGAACCTGAGCTTGAGAAGGAGTGGTGTTCTCCCCCCACTCCCTTGACAAATAACATTTCAAATTATGTTGCCAATGCTTTCATAAAGAGAATCTGAAAATAATTGCTGTGAATCCACATGCCATTAAATCAATAGGACTAATGTATAAATGAACCATAACAGTCACTGAGAGCTCAACCCATCACCAGTATCTGTTGCACTGACAGCTGTAACTGAGGGTTTGTGGAGTTTTCTGATATCATTGAAACATGGTGCAAGCCTTAGTTATGGCAAATGATGAGACTGACAAGGTTTATGTCATTTTTTTTGGGGGGTGAGAAGGGAGGAAAGCAGAGCAGCAGAAGACAGGGAAAATGCTACGTATGTGCCACAACAGGCTTCAGTCCTGTTCTCGTGTGCCAGACACAGCTTCATGCAGGTGCTTTTTCAGGATTTCAGCTTCAGGTGTGTGCAAGGGTTTAGTGTGCATCCTTATTAGCTGGCCTTCAGGACAGCATGGTCCCTGCCTCAATCTACCTGAGTTCAGTTATGCAATCAAGCAAATATGGAAATTTTTGTTTAATTACAGTATAAAACAAGCATGAGGCAAAGGTAGCAAATCAGCTCCTGAGGTTAACCATGAGTCAGTGGTTTCCAGGTTCGCCAGAGAGAGCTGTGAAGTGTTACCAGGAATGGGGGACAGTGCTGAGTTAGGTGAAAGATGAGATATAGAGGAAAGAATGTGAATATAATCTGAATGTTTCTTCCTCATACCCCCCCTTAGTTCTGGTTTTCACTGGAAAAAGCACATTACTTTCTGTTTAACAAACAAAGTAAAAAAGTATTTGTATTGAAATTCTACTGGGTTTAGGCTATTATAACACCTGAATGTTAGGGCTATTAGCAATGAAATTATAGAAGGCTCTGGACAGTTAATAAGCCTTGGTCATTTAGCATAACCCAGGGCTAGTGACAGAATTTAAGTGTATATTTTGAAGCTGCTAGTACATATCAAAATGAAAGGCTCTTCTGAGGTGTTCTTAGAAAAAAAAAGTTATTGTTTTTGAAAGAGTGAATTTTGTCCAATTTCATATATAATTCAACTTTAGATAAAATACCAAAACCCACTATGTGTTGTGTACAGCACCTTGGGGGGAATTCTTTTTCTGCTGATCAGGTATAATTCACTGGCATTGTAAGAAACCTCTTATGTTGGAAATTGCCATAAGACAAACCTTACCTACTTACTGGTATTTCAGTTTAATACAGAGTGTGAGCTAATGCTTTTAAATAAGTCTCTATTGCATTGTTCTTGGTGCTGTAAATAGAATATAAAGCATTAAGCACTATCAGCTTCTTCACACCATGCCTGCATGCCTGTGTATAACCATGCACATGGGCACGTGCACCCCACAAGGAAACCTGGGCAATTGTTGATAGGGACTGTCCCTTGGAAACTTCAGTTGTGCCTTTTAGCTCTGTGGGGGAAAAGTGGAAATAACATTTTCAAAACCCAAAGAATTTAAAAATATTTAAAGTATCGGAACACTGTTCAGCACAGCACTTTAGGACAAATTGATATTAAACTGATTCTCTTTCACCTGTTGTGCAGCTTGGTCGAGGGGAAGATGGAAGAGAGGAATATCACTGGTACTAGAGCACAGTGGCAGTTCCTTATAATATTGTGGAAGCTATGCTAGAAAAGTGAAAACCCCTGTTGTGAGCAAGAAATTGTTACATACACTAACAATGATTAACGTTTGGTTCTGTGGGAGAAAGTGAAAGATTGATGCTGTTACAATGACTTGTGGAAAACTTCCAGCAGCCTAGTGCTGTTCATCTCCTGTGTTTTAGATGAACCACAATGTTCACATACCTGTCCCAGTCATGCTGAGAAATAGTAGGGTAATTGAACCCGTTGTTACATGGAAAAAAAGGAACTGTGGGACTATTAGCCAAAGAATTAATACGAGATGTTATTGCCCCATCAGTCTGCTTCAACGTCAGCCACATAAGCAGCAGAAGTAGCAGTAAGCTCATCCTTTCTAATAGTCTTAAACTGCCAGATTAACCTTTTTAGACACATAAGGAATTTGTGTGAATAAACTGCAGATTTTCACAAGTGGCCAAGAGGTTTTCCCAGGATCACGTACAGTGTTGTTTCCCAGCTGGATGCCAATAAAACTGCCCGGCCCTGGTTTTCTGCTTGTTGCCTTTGCTCCCCCAGTTCAGTTGTCTGCTCCACCCCACAGAGAATAAAGACACATGAATTATGCAGAGAACGTTAACAAGGAAGACTGGTCTAAAAATATCTCTCTGAGTCCTTTTATTAACTTAAAAAATAACTGCTTAGGACTTCAGGAGTGTAAATCAGAGGTGCTCTCATCAGCGTTCCATTGCTATCCCAGGTTAGCTGTAAATGGGGTCCAAAACCCTGAAATCCATACCTATTGCTGCATTTTTTAAGCTTTAAAATTTAGAAGACCAGAAAAGTCTGTCACACCATGCACGTGCAGCAAAATTTAAGAGAAAATACAAGCCAGTGAAGGAAACCCTGTGTGGATTTCTTTTTCTCCTTTTGTATATAATTTTTTTATGGTTTTGTGCTGAAAATCCTGCATTTTCTAACTTTCAAACCAAAAGAACATAGCATGTATATAGAAAAACATATATTTGGAATTTTCACTGTGGATAAATGGTTAATTTTTTCATATTCAAAGTTATTCTCTTCTGTCTCCTAGCTCTGTCAATGTATATTAGAAGGACTGGTGAAAGAGCTAATTAAGTGTTTCCTCTGACAAAATCATTGAATCTTTGAAAAATGAAGCACTACAGAGGACTTGATTGGCCCGGGAATTCTCTGAGCTTATTTGAATAGGAAGATGTTGAAGTGTATAACGCAGATTTTAGTCCAACCTTCAAGTGCAAATCTAAATGTCTTCTTTGCACTGAAGTGTGGGGTGCCTCCATAATTATTAGGAAAATATAAGCTCCAAATCTTTTCATAATGTTCCTTTTCCCTAATCTTCTTCAGTCTAACTAAATTATACAGTACATTAGCTGGGCAATTTCAATGTATAATCACTGCATTGACAGCTGCTGGTGATAATCCTAGGGCTGCCATCTGCTTGGATTTGGAATAGAGTCCTGTGTTTTGATTAGCAGTTGTATTTGATACTCGGTGGGAAGTCTCTCCCTCCTCTCTAATTTCTCAGTTTCCAATGCTGTGACCTCCACGAGTTCGGGAGGGACTCCTCTCTCGGGCTGTTCCAGGCTGCTCTTAACCGGGGTGCAGCACTATCGATAACACTGATGAATTCATCTTGCTTGCTTGCAGAAGGACCCTTCTTTCAAAATTAAGTTGGGAATCAATATTAACAGTGAGCTAGCAATTTTTTTGGTTTATTTCACAACATATGGTGAATTTCCAGCCAGCATTTATGTGTTGCTTTCAGATGAGCATCAAGCGCTAATACTACATCACACCAAGAAGAGCAATCCAAGTCATCCACATCTCTAAAGCAGTGAGGAGCTTTTAAACAAGCCCTGGACTCTTTGGCCTCTACTGGCTCTGCATACAAAATAACTATTTTTTTTTTCTTCCTGTCAAATGCCAACTTGTAGTCACATGTTTTATTCCTAAAACACCTTGTGTGGATGACATAAAAATTGCTGGCTTTGCTGAGTGTGTAAGAGGAACACAGTATTCACTGCCTGGTTATTGGCCAAGTACATTGTGTGGGAGCCAGAAGGCAACCTTAAGTTTTAGCTCTGTAAATACAAGCTCTGTACTGGTTATACTACTGTTGGAACTGCACAGTTTGCTTATTTATTACTGCCTCTGTGTAGAATTAGTTCAATCACTCATTCTTGCTTCCCTGTTTTCATCAATATTTTAACACTGCTTAGATTCTTCTTCCTTTTTCTGTCAGTCCTGTCCTCATTTTTTCTTTTTTTTTACTGCTCCTCTGCTTATACCCCAGACAAGAGGTCTGCAATTGAAACTGCTTTTGTGCCGACACTTGTTTCCGTTCTCCTCACCCTCCATTTCCTACTCCAGCATTTATAATCATTCCTTGTCAGTAACAACCATTGTTGTTAATTGCAAATTGGTAAGAACCCATTACTTAAAAGCATTCTGTGCATATGGGACCACAAATTCCTTGTGTTACAGGATAAGGTGCTGCTCAACCTCAGTGGAAATGTGCACAGAAAAGAAGTTTCTGCCATGTGTCCGTGCAGCTGTCTTGGAAACCTGAAGCAGCAATATTTTGACTGTGTAACATGATACAACTACATTTCTTTTATATGGAATATGCTCATTTTGCTTTATTAATTAATTGCTTAGCTGATGTAATATTAAAGTAAAGAAGTTAGCTTTTTTTTGTTTTAAAACCTGTGCAGTTATTTAAGAATAATTCTGTTAACTTTTAGACTATTTGGCTATTTGCTGACTTCAGCAGTTCTGAAATCTTTCCAGAGTCCTTCTTTTGGATTCTGTGCAGTCCAGGGCTGCAGAATTTAAGAGCAGATTTCAGGGAAACCTGAAAGAGCTCAAATGTCTGGTTCCTCTCTAAATTAGAGGCAGACAAGCACAGCCTCTGAAGGAATGCTGAATACCCAAAGCCATGAAACTCCTAAAACTGAAGGTATATTAATTGTTAAAATTAATAAAAGCTATCATCTTCGGGCTGCAGACTCATAAGATTATGTTGTTTGAAAATATTACCATTATATTTACTAATAATTATGGAGGATTATCAGGTTGCATCCACTTAAAAAAGAGAGAACAACTTAGTCCATGTTATGGAAAAGTTACCTGGGCTGTTCTCCGTAGTGCTGCACACTTAGAAAGATTATTGCTTCCCAACCCCCTGTGCTTTGCAAACCCCAAAGCTATTGCATGCTCTGAGGGAAAAGAGTTACTTACAAACATACTTACTGTTTTTGAAGAAATCTTCTTTCTCTCATGGAAAAACTTCTGTTATGTGATGGACTTGGGATAGTAGTGGAAGTTATTGCTGAAAGGGATTTTTTATTTTTCTCCTTTCCTGTACTTTTCTGAGTTTGCTTTGCTGTGGCTGAACTCTTAACTCAGTTCCCCTATTACGAAGCTTTCTGTAACCATAAATGGTAAGGTATGAAACAGCACTGTCCTTTTTGAGATTAATTGCTGAAAACCAGGAAGCCACAATACTTAAAACCAACTAGAGCTGAAAAGCCTGGGTTGTCTCACACCACAGGGCCTCTTTACCACATATCCCGCTGGATTTCTGTGGAGCTATGGTCTTACTCCTTTTGTACAGGTTTTTAGCTTAGAGATCTGATAGGGCTTTTTGGGCAAGATTTAAGGAATTTACTGTATCAATGACCAGTGGTACTGATTCTTATTTCGTAATGCCTAAGCTTTTAATAACTTTTAAAACATCAGGGCCCTATAGACAAGAACAAAGTATCCATCATGACATAGTTTAGCGTGCAGCGTGTTCCTCAAGCCAAAAACACCCCACATCTGCTCCTGGGACATAGACACAGATGGTAGAACTTAAGAGAAGAGCTAAAATAAATTCTCCTATTGGGAGACTAAAGGAACTGAAATGAATTAATCCAGTGAAAGCATTGGGTGTTATGAGCATTTTAAACAAGGGTATGATCACCTCCATCCTATTAGGTATCTAATAATCAGCTGTCTCAGCTTTAACTGGTCTTCTGGGATTCCTTTGGTAAAAGATCTGAAGTTGACATGTTCAGAGAGTTCATGCTGCCTGAAGATAACAGATGAATCTTCCCCAAAAGGATCTTTTCTATTATTATTGATGCAGAAGAGAGCACATGAAGCTAACTTGGATTTAGATAAGTGTCTATTAGACACTTTAAAGCTAGGTAAGATGAAGCCTGCTACTATCATCTAGTTTGGAAAGATTTATGATCATAGTCAGTTTTTAATGTTTGAGAAGTGATGTAGCTAAATTTAAGGAATGACATTTGAAGGTTGGAAAACGTGCCTGGAGAACAAAACTTGTTCCCAGATAAAATGTGATCTAGTTGGGTGGAGTCCTCTATCATTTTTTGATACTTGGGAAACATGACTAAGTAATTCAAAGATACCAGAAGTCATGCTTTCAGTGAGGAATTTATTGAAAGTGACTTTGGAGCTGTGCTATTCAGAGTCAAAGTAGAAAACAAAGTAGCCTCTGTTGACTGAAATTCATCAGTCTCCAACTCTGGCTACCTCTTTTGTCTGTCTGTTTTTTTTTTTAATTCCATTGTCAATACACACAGATCAATTTTTAACCGCTGCTTGAAGGAGTTTTGGTGCAAAATTAACACAATTTGTGGATTCCACAGGCAAAACAGAGATTCCACTTCTGAAGTTCCTCAGTGTGCTGAGGGAAGTGGTGGTAGAGTGTTGTGGCTCAGTTTGAGGTGTGCAGGAGGCATATTCCAAGTCTGGTGCTACACCTCACTTTTTCTTGTTTCCTTTCCTCTCGTGTATGCTGCAGATGTGCAAGTCGAGGTGGAGACTGGCTATTGGAGAATTAACCCAATAAAATAACGTGGATGTGCCAAAGAGAGGTGTGGTGCTGATATCCACTTCTAACTTTGGGATGTTCTATCATTTGACTTGTGCAGAGTGATGTGTGTGCAAGAGCTGTATCAACAGCAAACCAAACCTGTGTTGCAGTGTAAACTATAATTCTGTATTACAGTCTAAAATAACCTCTTCCTTATTCATGTAGGCTATTTTGTTGCTTTTCAGCTTGGGGCAAAGAAGATAAATGAACAATTTGGTGATAGAAAACTCCAAGCACTTTTGCCCTGCTGCCCTTTTACTTGCAGGAGCTGCAGTGCTGGCTCCTCCTCCACCTTGTTCACAGTGGGATACAAGGAACCCACTCGCCTGCTTGTTCAAGGCAGGATTTCCCTGGTCTCAGAGAAGCATGGCACCACCTGTAGCCTCTGCATGAGGATCTTGTGCTGGGACATTAATTGATTGCTTAATTGTAAGCTGCAAAACTGGTATTGTAGAGTTCCTCCTGGCCTTACACTGACCCAGAGAGCGGCTGTGGGGTCACTGCTGGAAAGCCTGAGTTCCCAAGAGTGCTCTTTGAGCACTGGTGGCAGAACAAATCGAGGCCACTTAGGGTCAGCTGGAGCTGAAGGCAGTAACCCCTGTTGGACTAAGATTCTTTTGCAAATATTAGTTTCTAGCCAAGATACAAAAATTTGCAGGGCCCTTCCCAAGCTTTGCTTGAGGTGCTTTTTTTTAATGTTTGATCCCTGACTATAATTGGGGGAAGAAAAAGAGAAGACAGTGTCGGGATAGACTCTTCTGAACTTGAAATGCTCTAGTTTGGATCTGAACAAGTTTCTTGTCAATGTCAGGCTTCCCACTTATTTTATTACAGCGTATTAAACCCTTTGGCTAAGGCTAAAATAAATTAAATTTGAGGGATAATTTCCCACGATTCTTTAAAAAAATGAGCAATGCTTCAACTTGGAAAAAACTGCCGTGACTAAATTAGTGAAGTATCTAAGGCTTACAGTTATCAGCCTCTGGAACTGCAAGAAGCTAACAGACAAATGAAAGAGAATTAAGGTAAATGTTTCTGAGGAGTTATTTTCTCTGTGTATGCTAGTAGAGGAAAAAATGTGAGGCTCTGACTGAGAAATTGTGTAAACATTGGCATACAAGAATTGTAGCTCTGTTCTGTAAATAAAAATGTGACAGGTTTGTAAATATTACAGCAGCTGGAAGGGGAAAATTGTTTCTGGTGTTTAGTTGCTGTACTGTGCTGCAGTGAGTCATAGAATCATGGAACAGTTGAGTCCGGAAAACACCTCCAAGACCATTGAGTCCAACCATTGAGTCCAACCGTCAACCCAACACCATTGTACCTACTAAACCATGTCACAAAGTGTTACATTTACATACTTTTTGAACCCCTCCAGGGATGGAGACTCCACCACTTCCCTGGACAGCCTCTGCCAGTGCTTTACCGTGCTTTACCATTCTTTTGGTAAAGACATTTTTTCCAATAGTCAATCCAAACTTTTCCCGGCACAACTAGAGGCCATTTGCTCTCATCCTAACACTTGGTACTTGGGAGAAGAGACCAACACCCGCCTCTCTACAACCTCCCTTCAAGTATTTGTAGAGTGTGATAAGATCTCAAACTGATGTCCTTTGGACCATTTGTATTGGAGCCTGCTCTGTTCCAGCTCCCTTTGTTTCTGATAGGGCCAGGTCATCACAGATGTGATAGTTCAGAGGGCCTGTAACCCCCCCCAGGGAACTTTGAAACTGGACTGACTTTGCTGTGAGCCTGAAGCTTCAAGAAAGCTCAAGAGTGTCTGATTCAACTCCACAATAGTCCTGAAGAGTTTGTTGCTGTGACAGCCTGTGCATTAAACTTATTCTGTGTATGCAGGTGAACTGCTACACATTAGGCTGTCTTATCTAACAGATGGATTTTGCTGGAAGTCCGTGCCAGATTATATAAATAATGTCTGCAGGCAAGCAGGAATAACGTGAATTTGCAAACTGTGAACTCTCTTTTGGCTTTAATGTAAAGAGCAGTTCAGGAGTTACAAAGAGGAAAGGGAAAAAAAATGCAACTGTATCTTTTAGTTAGTCAGAACTGCTTGTTCCATTCTTCTAAACTGACCATCCACAAGGGTTGTTTTCATGTTAGGTTATAAGAAAAACTTAATGGCTGTGAGACAGAGCCAGTTTAATAAGTATCGCTGTTTTATTTCCAGGACTTTCTGGTGCTTCTGAAGGATCAGTGAGCTGTGAAATGAGAACAGTTGTTTGGATCTTCAGAGAGCTCCGTGAAGTTATTAGCTCCCCCCTTCCTAATTGAAACATATTCATAGAGTAGTACACTGTCATCTTTAATGGGTATCGCTGTGGCTCTTGGACAAGGAACAGTCACATATTAAAAATAATATCAGTTAGAAGGAGGAGGGTGTCTGAGTGTTGGCAAGTCTAAATCAGGCACAGGCAAACTTTAGGACTTGGCTTCTTTCTTTTAAGTAGATAAATTTCCAAAATATTTGCTGCACTTGCTGATAACTCACCAGTTTCAGGAGGGCTGAGAGAGTCTTTAGAATGTGGGATGTAGATAAATAAGCAGGGATTTTGAAGGGTTTATCTGGTCTCCAAGTTCTCAGCGTGGTGGCTGTGTGCTTGTGAAGGGAGCTGTGCCGTGATGGGCCTCCCTGGGATGCGTTGTGCCCACAGTAAAGCGTAACGCTGCGGCACCACTGCATTTATCTCCAAACTGGCCAAGAATTCTTCTACTGCTGTGTCTTGAAACTGAGGTTAGAGAGGATGCTCACTGCAGCCAGCCCTCTGTGGATAAGTACTAACTTATTTCAGGGAGTAAGAGCTTGGGTTTTAATCAGAGAGGAAGTGGATATGCTCTTTTCTCAGTTTGGATCTTGTATGTGTAATGGTAGAATCATAGACTGGTTTAGGTCAGAAAGGGCAACCTTTAGGCCATCAGTCCCAACCCTGACTGATGCTCAGCTCTTCATGTGCGGGTTAACTATAACATGGAGCAAATAAAAGGCCTTTCCTGAACTCGTGAACAGGAACTCTTGGATGCAATAAAGTATGGAATACAGTGTACAGGTATCATGTGCTCATGCTGGGATGCCTAAGCATTGCCAGATAATCAGAGAAGATGCATCTCCAAAATAAGATGGAGAGGGTCTCTTCTATCATATGTCAAGTTGGTTGTGGCAGTGAAATGGGTAAATTCCTGTTTCTGAACCTTGTCTGTTCAGTGTCTGTACTATTAGAAAGAAGGGCTTTCAGCTCCTCATCTATAGAATGGCAACATTTTCTTACTATCCTAAGGCCAAATACATTAATGAATTGCAATTTCATAATGGAAGGCACTCAGTATATTAGCTGAGTATAACTCAGTATGTATTCTGGCCAATGAAAGGAAAATTGGGTTGTTGGGATTTTTTATTGCCCCTGTATTGGATAGTTTGCCAAGCTGACAAAATGCAGGCAGAAAAAAGAAGTGTAAAGAAACTTTTATAAAATATGATATTTTGACGTGACAGTTTATGAGTCTAAGTAGGCCTGTGGGAAAGTTATTTCTGAGCAGAGAAATAGAATTGCATAGTGCTGTGTAGCAGGAGAGATCAGAGAGTTGTTATGACTTCTTCCTTTTTAATTTTTGAAATTAAATAGAGTTTTGTTACGGCCTACTGTGACCTCTGGTGCCATCGCTGCCTTTGTCCACGCCCACGCACCAACACCTTTTTCTGTTGGCACAGCTTTACTGCTCGGCTGTCTTGGGAAAAGGGAGATCAAGAGGGGAGGTGCTAACCCTCAGCTTCCTCTATTCCCACAATACCCAATACTTTAAGTGTATCAGCCTTGCTGCACTGAGTTTTGAGGTCTCCAGAAGCGAGATACAAAGCGTAGTGGTGGAAAGGGTGATGTTCCTTCTTTTTCCAGAATTAAACTACTTGAAGACAGGATAAAAAAATTTATATCAAATGGAAGTGTATTATGAAATGCCTTTATTTCTATTTCACACTTGTTTGAGACAGAAAAGTTCATAATTCATTTTTTCCTTCTTTTGCCCAAAGTCAGGTTTATACAAGGAATTAAAGTAAATACTCTTTTCCTTTAAAATTATTCTTTTGTTGCAGAAAGTTACCGTAAATGAGGCTGTCATCTATACATAATAACATCGATCTTGTGTTCCCTGAAGCAGTTCCTTTTCCTTTTGGAGTTCAGTCCCAATATCTAGGCATTTTATGTGCTTCAATACACACTTTTCATGAAAGTAACATGATTACTTTGAGCTCTTCTTTTACCTGAGGAATTTTAATCCATTTCAAAGTAATGTTGCTCCGAGAAGTTAACTGCAGATAAGCTTTAGGTTTATGGAGCAATTTTCACTGCGATTAAAAACTCAAATGAGCAGTTGGTAGCAGAGATTGTTCATTTTGCTTGTGCAAGAGAGGAGGTTGTGCTAGCACTGGACTTGAAGCAGGTCTCAGCTGAAGAGTGCCCAAGGTATGTGGCAGATCAGGGGAACATAGTTTGTGACTTCTATTTTTGCAGATTCACTGGTTGAAATACGTTTGCTCTGTGCTGACAGAAAGAAGCAAAACCCTCAGCTGCTCTGTCGGAGGAAAATGGGAGGGAGAGTGCTGGAGGGAGATGTGTGGCAGGAATTGGGAGGAGAGAATTGCTGGGAAATGGTCTCTGTCACACATGAGAAACACTGACTTTCTGTCTTTACAGAACAGAGGCAGAAATAGAGGTAATTTTCAGACTCCTCCACCTTTCCCACCTGTTGTGCTTTTGGGTTGGCAGCATTTTTATTTTGTAATTTTGTTCTTTGTGCTTACAGTATATTTTTTTTTGCTTGCTTTCTTCATCAATTACTGATGATTGAAGTATCAAGACAAGGCATGGGTACTGGGCAAGAGAAGCAGGTCTTCAGAGCAGGCATAGATGAAAGATTATGTGATGCCTGGCCTTTTCAGAGTCATTTCTGGCCACAGTTTTACTGCAGGTTTATTTTCTCTTATGGTACTGCGAAGTCCTGGTTACCAGAAATTGGTGGTGAAGCAAATGATTCTTGTGCTTTATGGATGTGTTTACATCTCAAAGCATTGAAAAGAGGAAATTACAGAAATACCTAACAACCACGAACTCTACCACAGAAAGCAAAAAAGGAATTCTGTGTGCAAATCCAAGTTTCCTAGAGAGAAAAAGGGAAGCTGAGCAAAAGAAGTTATTTGAGCCACTAGGACATACATCCCATTGGAAATATATATAGGCTATATTTGCACACAAACAATTCCTGCCTTGAGTTTTTACCTATTTTCTCCCCATCAGGAAGTTTTGAGAGTTTACGAGCATGCACTCGATTCACCTTGCTTAGGTCAAATTGCACAACACTGGCTTCCCTTTCACTAATAAAAATGTGCTTCAATGTGTGAAATATTCCTCTTCTCAAAGTTTTAATATAAATAGAGAAGAAATCAACTAAAATTTGACTTATTTTTTTTACAGCTGTCTTGGGCTGAGTTTTCCATCTTCAAAGAGGTGAATAAAATATGTGCTGTTTGAGGGAATAGCACTAATTCTTTTTGCAAGGAGAAGAAACCAACACACCTTACTCTGTAATTGTCCACTGTTCTTACTTTAACTGTGTATTCCTCCCTGGACCCTACCATTATCACTGTTGGTGTTTAGTTTCTTGGTTTCTGTGTTATTACTGTTGACCTTGCAATGCTGTGAAGAAGAATGGACTGATGAACCAAGGTAGAAATCTGCGACCATCGTGAGGAATGTGGTGTTTGTGCATCCTGCTGCAGGAACTGGCACTTGTAGAGGAAAAGAGGTTCTGCAATAGCAGGAGGCTTTGCTAGAAGTGAAACAAGTGATTGCTTTATTTAGGAGGTACTCTGCTGGGTTTTCTGCTTATTTAAAAAATGCAGATGAAAAGAAAGATTTAGTGAACTGTCTGAACCTAAATGTTTCAGCACATTCTTTAATTTGGGAAGGTATGTTCTGTTCTCTGGAAGGCTGGATATGTTTAACAAGCCTCTGAGAAGGACATCTGACCCAGAATGTGGTGTGAATTGCTTTGCCCTGGTTTACCTTGTTCTTAATTATGATGCAAGTGTGACTGCAATAAGGACATTCCTTCTATTTCCATAAATCCAGGTCGAATGTTTTTTTTCTGATCTCAAACACAGTGAGTGCTGATGCTTCGATCGTTTGTAGCCCGATTTTACCAACTCAGTTTCTTGTAATGCCAGAGATTACAAGGATAAAGACCTTTGTAGTTTAACAGAGTCCCCTGCAGAGTTAAACGTTTCTGTTGCACTTAGGAATGAGTACTTAGAGAAGTGGATCCCAGCAGTGTATATTTTGCTTGCAGAGGAATGGAGTTGAATGCTAAAAAGTTACTTTTCTTATCCTTCTTGTCCTCTTTCATATCTCATGGTATTGTAATTTGAGAGCACTAAATAGAAATACATGAAGATGAGGTTCAAGTCATAGTTCTGACAGCCTAAACCAGAGAAGATGTTGGAACCAAAAGCAATTTTAGGACAGTTCCCGAAGCTTTGTGCTATAGAGTGTGCTGGAACAAGTTACCTCTCTCAGTATCCCCAGGGGACCTTTTTTTTGTGATACAAAGTAATTAGAGGCATCTTGGAGAAGAAACTAGAAATCTGCTATCCCAGCTGCAAGTCAGTGGCATTTATGTCAGAATATGGATACTTTTTATTTCCAGGGTGGTCTTCCTGCTGTGGGTTTATTTGTATGTGAAAAAGAGAAGCTCCAGAGTGAGAAATTGAGATATGCTCGACTGTCACATTGCAAAGTTGAAGAGATGAGGAGAATGTGTGTGGAATTCCAAACTGCAAGCTCTGTGTCCAAAACTTTACTTTAAATTAAGAAAGATTTTCTACTTGGCCTTGGCAAATAAATCCAAATCAAATATATGAATTTTGGAAGACTTATTAAAATGTGAGTTGTTTTTGTTAAATTTTTACTGGTTTCAACAAAAAGTTCCCATCCAAAACAAGCATATAAAGCCCAGCTCTTCATTAGTGAGCTTCAGGAACAGTGCTGTGCACTCTAATGGGAGTTTCTGAGACACTTATACCGGATTTGGACACCTCTTGATAAAATGCTATGGCTCACTACTTCAGGGCATAAACAGTGGCAATGCTTAATCTTTGTTATCTCTCTTTATACTTGCTCAGCAGTTCTGCACTCTCTTTGGATTTCTTTGTTCTTAGCAAAATTATTTTATCCCCCTCAGGCTCTTTCAGTCTGTTGCTTTTCTCATTCAATTTCTAGGTGAATAATCTTTTTTTATTTTTTCCCCAGGCTAAAGGAAAGAAAAGGTGTAAACTCTTTCTTGGACTTGGAGTATGTGTGATCAGTTATGAGCAACTGCAGTGTTCATGGGGCTGGTGTGTGAAATTGGGGTATTCTGCAGTAGGAGGCTTTGAATTGGGCCTCAGGTCAAAGGTCTTGACTTTCAGATATCATTTGGAAGGAGTGGAGGGTGGTGTCTCTAACAATAGTTTGATTTCTTTTAAAATATTAACATATAAGGGTGGGTGAAGAATAGTACATGAAAACTAAAATGTTGTTCTCAACTCTACAAGATGCAATTTTCCACAAGTTGACATCAAGAGGGTGGCAAGAGGGTCTGTGCTGCCAGCCTGTGCAGACCTTAAGTGGTGTTATTTAAAACTTGGCGTAAGCAAGCAAAGCAAAATTTTTGGGGAGAGGAGGAATCTATTACTGCAGTAGTTTTTGCAGGTTTGCTGAAAAGGATTAAGACATGGGGAACAAAGCTGCAAACCAGTACTCTGCTGTATCTCTATGATGTCTTTTCTCCAACTATGTGTGGATATCGACATTTTTTGACTGATGGAGAAGCTAAAGAAATGGTGGATGGTGACATAGGAAAGATAGATTAAGTGTCTTTGGTATATCAGGTGCAATTTTGTATATATGACTAGAAATTGGCTCACAGTGCCCAGGTAATGATCGTGGTCATTCCTGATAAATAATCCTACTGCAGAGAACAGTGTCTTAACAGTTTCATGTTGACAAAATCAATGAAGCCTGCTGTCTGGGTTTTGTGGATAACAGTGAAGTTTTCAAACTGAAAGTAATCATCAAGTATTACTGTGTAAACTGAGATTAACCAGACTCCTTAGGAAAACAGGAACCAATAATTAATTTATGTTTCTCTCCTTCCCCTACTCTGCTTGTGATGCAGATCCTCTTCAAAAGCTCACAGACTGCTGACACTGACATCACAAGCAAGAAGAGTGATAAGCCTCCTGTATATAATTTGGGGGGGTTTTGTCATGTGCCCAATAGCTCTGTTTAAGGTGCCCTTTATATGAAGTGGTTTACATCTCACATTTAAATTAATAAGATCACATTCCTGCAAAGGTTATTGTAGCACAGTGATAGCTGCACATAGGAACATTTCTTTAGTTTCTTCTTTTGCAAATAGCTAAGGACATGCTAGCCAAAACCCCTTCAAAACTGGCAGATGTCTATCTGTGGGAACAGGCATGAGAATTGATCAGGATGTTCTGCAGGGTTTGTGAACTTTTTGTAGGATTTTAGAGCCAAGTTTAAGACATTAAAATGATCCATAAATGATTATAATAGAAACTAAGATAAAGGGACAGTTACAGTTTGTGTTTGTGTTGTGTGCCAGACCATGCAGCGTTGTCTGTCTGACCTTCACCTGATAAGACCTCTGTGATGCCCAAATAAGAATATGGCTTGAATCTCTCATACGATGCCCTGCCAATTTCCTTCACAGGCCAAAAAGCAAATGCATCCAAACTCTTAAAAATCTGAACTCTGGCTGTGCTCATTGGATCGGTGCTAGGGAGCCAAGACAGCACAGGGACCAGAGCCTTGTGTATGCCAAGAATTTGTGATGACACAATATCCAGCTGCTCTAACATATTGCTTCGTTTGCCTGCATTATGTTACCACAAGATGTATCCTAGCCCCTTCCACTTTCCTTATGCTCTACTTGGAGCAGGGGTGCTGAGACAGCATTGTGTATCCTCTGCAGGTGCTCTGAAAAAAAGTGTGTTTCCTAATTCCTACTATTTTCCTTTCTGCATGTAGAAAGAAAGACTCTTTTGAAGCACTGGCAAGCAGGCTTCATGTAGTTAACTGCTTCAGCTTTGACTTCAGTGACACTGGGCTGTGTGCAAAAAAAAGGTCAATGCCAGACATGTTGTTGGGCAGAATGGACAGTATGCTTTGTAAAAAATCTTTTGCTTTCCTTTAGTCCTCTTAATGTCTTTTGACACTGGAGACTTCTGTATAGTTTCAGATCCATGCTGAGCCTGCTGGACTTGCTTCTGAGGCTGAAGTCAGCCTCCCAAGTCCCTCAAACAGAACTTTCCCACGCTTTGCACCATCTCCTTTTTGCATTTCCTATCAATGCATTTCTGTTTACAAAGTTCTGCCTTTTCAAAATATACTTCATGGTCCACAGTGCTCAGTAATGCTGCTCTTCTGATGATTTAGGACTGTTTTCATTTTGCTGCAATTGTTTGGAACAGTCCTTTTTTTAAAACAAGGGGAAGAGGAGGAGGGGGAAAGATTGACACCTGTCTTAGTGACAGTGGCTAAATTGAAAATAGACCAAATCTTGAGATGCTTCTCTTGAAAGTAGCTTAGAGAACACTCTGAGTTCTTTAGCATCTTCTCTTTTAAATAGTATCCTAGTGGGATGCTGAGAACACCAGAAACAGACTTGTAAGAGAAAGCATGAATTTTTGGGTTTGGTGTAGACTATTCAGGTTTAGAGAATAGCTGGAAGTAAATTTCTGGATTCCTTGTCTTTTATAGACAAAACCTACCAGCATGGGGAAGGCATTCTTATGTTAAACATAGTAGTTCAACAAAATAATATATGGGGTCAAGTTCTAGAAGAGGTGGTGCCTCTGAGGCAGGGCTGGGACAGAGTGTGTGCATTGCACCTGCTGAGCCTGCCAGTGGTCTTCAGTCTCTAAAGGTTTGCAAGTAAAGTGCTGTGACACCTTTCTTTAAAAGCAAACATAGAGGGTCAGTCTGCAGCCTACTAACCTGAGTAGTGAAGGTTAATTTCCACAATCAAATGAAGCTGTTCCTTGGCACTTCAAACTGGGGAAAATAGTTTCTTACTTTTTCTACTACCAGTCAAATTTTGGCCTTTTTCTATACTGGAATATGAGCCAGACTGTACCAAACTGTAGGTATACGGGAACCAGAATGGCAGAGATGCAAGTGTTTTCCTGTTATATCATTCAGGCCACTATCTACTCTGCTGAGAAACAGAAAGAAAACCAAAAGAAAGAAAAAAGAGGAGAAATTATAAGAAGAGTTTACTTGAAGAGGGAAATAAAAGATGATAAGAAAGATCAGAAGAAATGAGGAGCAATATTCAGCTTCTTTTTTCATGCCTGTGACAGTAGTGGAGCTCAGTAATCATAACTCTGTAGGGATGATACCCGGCTAGGAAGATTAGTAACAGGAACCAAAATCTGTCATAAGACACTTCTGAAAGCTGATGTTTCCATAAGTACGTGTTCAGATCACACCCCACACAGAGCTCTGCTTATCTCTGAGCCCGTGAATAACTTTGGGAAATGGATGCTTTTTTTGATTTTTGTTACCCAGTATATACTGCAGAGAGGTAGATAAGAAGCTGAAATACTTTAAAACTTCTTTGTCATCCATCACTCCATCTGCTTCCAGGCTTAGCATGCATCCTTGATCCTTCTCTGTTGTTCTGTGGAGCTGAACTTGATGGGATGTGCTTGGTCTGTCAGATTTCTTTAGAAAGAAGAACAGGGGCAACAAGGTGAATTCAGGAATTGTTCTGATACGTGTGAACTTTTATATTTTGAGTCTCTCTTTAACCATTTCAATTGCAAGGCAAACCACCTGCTACATACCTCGGTGGGAAGTCTTCCTGTTACAAAAGTAGCCTGTGCAATGGCAGGACATACATAGCTATGGACAGGTACCATCAGCTGGAAAAGGGAACCCAGCTTTGAGGATTGCTTGTGGGTAAACTGGAGATTATGTCTTTGCCAACATTAAGTGGAACTGGTCTGTTGTGCAGATAACTGCTAATCGCAAATCCTAACTAACTCTTAGATTTACACTGTTTGCTTTGAAGATCCATTTTCTTTCTGAGAACATAATAAAGATGCACACTTAGAAAACCCATTGAGAACAGAGATCTGAGTTTTGGGAGTACTCTGAAGGGGTTTTTTTTCAATTATTATTTCTTCCCCTAACACACAAATTGCAAAATACTACAATCTTCCACCCCCTTCACCTTCCTTTTACTGACAATTTTTCCCTGAGAAAATTAGAGCCTTGGTTTTGAATATCTCCTGGTTTGTAAGCATGTTCTTGATTTGCAGGGTGATATTTTCTGAGCCAAACTGATGGCTTTCGTGGGTGTGGAGCAGGGAATTGAAATACCAAATTTTGTTGAGCAATGTTGACAGTATTTTTATCAGCAAGAATGCCAAATCCTAAGTGGCTTAAAAACTAAGGTACGAGGAGGAAAGTACACATAGATTGGGAGTCAGTGTAGGAAGATTAGGTTATCTACTTCTGTCAGGTATTTGTATATCTAGAGTACCATAGAGCTTTTTGTGTTTTGGGAAAGATGATATCTTTCTGTGACCACAGCCAAGACCTCAGATGAGCATGTGTGTCTGACATGGACACGTTCTGTCCCTCAAGAGTGGATTCAACTAGGAAAAGGAGAACCAGAAATACTCTTTCCCCATTATCACCTGGACAAGTGATGAACTGCTGAATGTTGTAATAGTTGTAAATTCCAGTCACAGTCACTTGAGTTTGGTTATGGGATCTTAAATCTCGTTGGATCTTATAACTGATATGACAACGATTGCCTTGATGTATGGTTCTTCGATGGAAGAATGTATTTACCAGAGGTAAAGGATTGTAGGTACTTGCTGAGACAGTAGTAGAGAAGATAAGAGTCCACAGTGGTTTTATTCTTTTTTTTAGAATTACTTTTTAGTCTTTGAAAATTTATTACCTAAAGAAAACAGAGAAGAGCATACAAGAAGATGGATGGGCTAAGATGCAGTGTAGTTCTGAATATCTCCTTGCTTTCCTTTTTTTTAAATTCACTGATTGGGTGAAAGGAAAGACGGTGTAACTGTTGTAGGAGTGAGCTTTGCACTGAACAGGATCTGTTTGTGGCTGTTACTTTTTGTACTGAGGATGCTAAGCTACAAGGTTGTGCTACCAAGGAAAATTCCCCAGAAACATTTATCAAACAATATTAGATTCCTCCCAAGCTCTCAGGATGCTTGAAGAATGTCTAATGTGTTGGACTGCAGGAGGCTCTGGAAAGGTAGGAAATTGGTTTGTAGCCTCTTTCACACTCAGACGTTGAAGGCTGTACAGGCACAGAGCGGCACCTGGAGTGAAAACAGGGAAGATGCCAAAGCACCGTGTGTGCTTTTGCAGCTGCAGTCTGCTCTACCTCATCACCTGCCTTGGTGACCACTACCCTGTTCAGAAAGCAGTGACATCCGTTTTCCTCAGGGATGTTTTTCTCCTGCCTTACCGAAAGGGCTGCCCACGCAGGCTGGGATCAACAAGAGGTTCTCTTCTGTTCCCCGAGGCAATGATGGTAACTGTTAAGAACCGTTAAAAGGGAGCAGGCTCAATGAAACAGCTCCACAGCATTGGAAGAGTTTTCATGATGACCTTTAATCCATATGGTGTGCACAAGTTATTAGCTTTACTGGAAACCAGTCATAGTTCTAAAACTCCTTTTTTTGCTTCTCTCTGTTGTAGAGAAACATTTATAAATTTTTTTTTTATTCTTTCTGTCATCGTTCACTTCAGGCATCAAGGAAATACAAGATTCTTAAAGTTAAGTTAATCTGTTTTTAAAGATTTTCAATCCTCAAGTGCAAAATGGAGTCTTCAGAGATTTTGGCCCCTAATCAGTATTATGATTTAGTTGTATTTTTTAATGGCTATTACTCTGTATTGATTAAATTCTGCAGGCTTAAAGAAATTACATATATACTATTTTATTACTATTATTTTAAGAAGATGGATTGTCCTGCCAGTTAAAAAGCTTGCTCATCAAAGTTGCATGATTAATATTCATCAGAACTCTTTCCTGTTATTGCAGCTATCTTTTCTGTGACATAGATGTAGAACGGTGTCTCGGTGTCATTTCTGTTTTTATTATTTTCTTTTCATTCCCTGGATTTTTTTTCTTCCTCTTCTTAAACCAGTAAATATTGCTTTGCTTTATTTATGATTGAGTTTTCCTATAACTTACCCTCCTCAAAGACCACAATGCTAATGGATACCAACACATAAAATCAGTCTTAGATGTGTAAATATCTACCGTGCTCAGTAGATTGCACATTAGTTTATTCTGGTTTGTCCTTGTTTTCCATTTTACACCACTCATGTTTCCCCAGGACATGTTGTTCTGTCACATTATTTTAGGAGCAAGCCTCCAGAAGCAGACTGCTCCCTGTAACACTTAGGTGAAGTTGGTATTTCTTTATTCCCTGCAATTTGCACTTTTATGTGGTGATACTCAGTCAGCATAGACACGACTAAGGAACAAATTATCCTGTGAAAACACCAGGTGATTTCAGGACAGATGAGTTGCAGAAATTGATGCCCTTTGATGATCTTTGCATATACTCTCTGACAAGGAAAGTATTTCAAACAAACCTCATCATGAAGAAGAGAAACCTATCCAGTTTCTTGTGGTTAAACCGTGGCCCACTGCTCTCCTGAACCTGCAAAATTTACAGCTTTCGAAACTAAAACTAGGTTAGCCTCAATTTATGCAGATAATATTTTCTTGTATAATCAAGTTGTTTGAAGTAATATTTTTGGGGTTCTTTGTTTTTAGGGTTGAGCTCTGTACGATTTGCTTTACAGTATTAAGGGGCTGTTATTTTAATCATCTGTGTTGCATGAGAAAGATTTCTCAAGCAAATAGCCAGCATTTCTGAAATTAGCCTGTTTAATTACATTGGCACTTTATTTCTCAGAATATTTTATCTATTGTGCATCAAAAGAAGCAAAAGTAGATCTTTTTGCAGTGAAGTGTATGTCTTTATCTCTGTCTGTGAAAACACGCCTGGTTTTCTTCAGCCGTCATCTTAAAGCAAATGGAAAGAAAACTCATCAAAGTGAGTTATTAGAAATCAAGCACAGTTATAAAATATCAGTAGGGATAAGAGTTCAGGAGAGTCCAGTTGCACAGGGGAGGAGAGGGCTATCAGTGGATTCGTGCATTGTAGTGACCCAGGCTCTCACAAAGAAGTTTTCTTCATGGTGTGGGCACCATCGCTTTCCTTTTTGTTTTGAAGTTGAACACAACTGATCCTGCTTGATATAAGAAATCACAGAATCATAGGATTACCTGAGTTGGAAGGAACCCAAAAGGATCATGTGACCCAACTCCTACCCCTACATAGGACACTCCCAACATCCACACCTTGTGAAATGTTATTCCTATGCTATGTGAGGATATGGTTCTTTCTTTTTTTAGGAACCAGTAGTACTGAATGGTAGAATGTGCCTTAGAGATGGTCCAGTTCCAGTCCCCTGTCACAGACACCTCCCACTGGATCAGTTTGCTCAAAGCCCCATCCAACCTGGCTGGGAACAACTCCAGGATGATCTAGTCTTTCACTGTACACAACAAGCAGTATTCTGAGAGCAGCTTTAGATTTTGCTTAACTTGTCTTTCATATCTTTTTTTAAATTTGTTTGCCCATTAATTTTTGTGACTAATAAGAAATGGCATTGTACTGCCCCCACGCTGGGAGGTGCTGCTGGCTCAACATGTGGGGGGTGTGGTAGAGCAGCTGCAAAAAACCTGGCTTGAGTTTGCTTTGCTGTCCAACCAGAGCAGCACAGCTGCATCAGTGAGGCACTGGGCCCAAGGGGTTTAGTCCTGTGGAGTTGCAGGGCTTGTGGTCGGGAAATAAAATTGTGGCTGTGGCACTGCTGGTTTTTTAGTATCTCCACTAGCAGAATTTGTGAAGGATGAGTGTCTTTGCCACATGCACTCAGAAGAGAATATTGAGAGGATTAGAAGCTTGCTTGAGAGTCTGCCAAGACTCCTTAAGCAAGGACAGTCTTTCATAAAGATACTAAAAAAATATTTTATTTATAACTTTTTTCCAAAATTAGCTTTCTATGCACATAAACATCCCAGTACATTTGTTTGATGTAGTTTTTTTTCTTATTCAAGTACCTTAGCAGGATCAATTTCAAATTCTGTATGTCTTACTAAGCATATCATCTTAATATTAAAGTATGTGCTGTTAATACAAGTGGAAGTTCTGAAACAACTATGGCATAAATTTAGTATATATATCTTCAAAAATCAAAAAAGAATGAAAGAACAACTCTGCTGTTGTCTCTGATTTCATGCAATTTTTTTCTGAAGATGGTGTAATTTGCTGCATTCTTATAAAAAACCTTTCCTTTTTTATGATCTAGTTTTATTTTTAATTTTGTCCATTGGACAAGATGAAAATTTCAATATTAGACCTCCTCTGTAAAATCAACTAGATAAGAAAATTATTGATACATTTCATGCTCTTTAAGTAAAACTTCTTGTTTTTAGTGGAATTTCTGTGCAGTTTCGATGTTGTAGTGCTATTTAGGATTATAAACACAGCATAACGTGTAACAGCACTTATATCTGGCTGGGAACTCCACTTTTCCACTTGGTGAGTTCAGGATTGTTGTATGTTTGTTAATAGGAATACAGGTAACTGTCATGACAGCCTTGGCAATATCATCAACAGTACCACAGCACCAGCCAAGGGTGTAAAATGCAGTGGTTTTTCTTCTGGAAGCGTCCTGGCAGATGATAAAACTAGAATTTCTTCTCCACCCATGATTTGGAAGAGGCAAATAAGAATGAAAATATTTGGTTTAGAGTTTTTTATTATTTTTTTCCCAGTTTTCTGGAAATGAAAGAAATCATGAGGTGCAAGCAGTTCTGCTGCTTAGGTACTGAAAGTTGCAAGGATAAATTGTCTCTGACAATTATGTTTCAGTACCACTCCCCTTCCCCCCCCTTTTTTTTTCTATTATACGTTGAGGACACGTGGCATTAATCTTTCAGAATTATCCAGGTGAACTCACCCTCTGTTGGAGTGTTTCCAGATCAATAGCAGAAGAATTGTTGGGGGGTTTTTTGTGCAGTATGCATCACCTAGAATTCTAACAGAAACATATTTCTTGTTCAGAAGTTGTTCTTGTTCACTCTGGTGTCTGTCTTGTATCCGTTTTCTCCTCAGCTCATCTAGTAAACAACCCTACCAGTTCCACTTTAGGAAATTCCTAGTGGTAAAATATCTTGCAATTCCACCATGAGGTTGTACAGGCGCTAGGAGTGGATGAATTGAAGTTCAAGGTCTTCCTCTGCAGGTCAGAGGCTTGATTATAGGTTGGTATGAATGCTTGCCATCCGATGAGAAACTGGAGGTGAGTTTGAACAGCAAACCATCTCAGTATCCTGCACCCCTGTCAGCTCTTATCCAGTGGGAAACCCACGTAAAATTAATTAATACAACACTACATATAAAAAAATATTTTCTTCTCAGTAGAAAATTGACTGCAAGGAGTCTCTAATCTGAGCTTATTTCTACCCAGGAGGCCTTGCAGCAGAGGCTGATGTTACCCTGCAGCTCCACCACCCAGGAACCACCCTGGGGTTTGGGCAGCCTGATGGAAGGCACAGAGGGAAGGGGGAATGCCTGCCTGTAGGGAGTAGGTGGAGTTATTTGCCCCTGGGAGTTCTGGCCCCAGATAGACAGGACTTCAGGAGAAAGGGATTTTTCTCAATGTACTTAATTTTAATTTCAACAAATCGGTTGGTTTTCCGGTTTTCCCTCTTGTGCCTCGAGCTCTTTGCCTGGTTAAAATAACTGAATAGGAGAAAAATACGTAACTGCTGCTGTTCTCTTGCTGAGTGACTAATGTCTTGAATCCATGCTTTCATGCTTAATACAATTTTTATAGCGATTACTTTTTCTGTATGAATATTTAATATTTACAAATTGCATTTTATGTTGGTGCCAGGTAATAGGAAGCCAAATGTAAAATCAATAGATTACCTCTGCTTCCAAAACCAACTGCTGAAGGTAAAAATTTCCTCCAGCTTTGAGCTTGTGTTTTGCTGATCGGCCTCAGGCTGACAAAAAAAGTAAAAAAATGAGTGGTGTGTGATGGGGTGTTTTCTGGAGAAGGTGTTTGTTCCTCAGCTAAAGGCCTGTGTCTGTTTGTGAGGACAAACCTCCATTAAGCCATGTGACTCTGAAACTCTGATGCACATAGTTGATTAGGAAAAATTGTCATAAATACTGAATTATAACTTTTAATCTTATCAGTGTGCGTCATTATCTACTTCAGCTTCTTTTAAAATGTACCTCTTTAGTTTTAATCAGAGTGGTAGTATAGGATAAATTATTTTATATCTCTTTGAGTTCAGGTACTTCAAAATACTTTGTCTCTGCTTAAATATGCACAGAGTAATTGATGATTGAATAAATAAGAAGATATGTTGAGTAAAAATTAGAGAAGTGAATGTAAGTGTAATTGTGACCAGCTCAATGTTTGTACAACGTGGAGGGAAATTGCTTAGTTCAAGCACTTCTCATGAAATCTTGATAAGATGGTATTGAAACTGCACATGAAAGTAAATCTAAGTGTGAATAGAAAGGAATTTTTAAGAAACTAGTAATTATTGCTGCTTGGCTGCCAGAAAATGCAAATAACCATGAAACAACTTTTAAAATGCAAGTATTTTTTGTCTGTCTCAGATTCTGGCGTATTTGCCCATCCTGAACATACGTTGCTTGCACTCAAAGTTTCTGCTGGAATGCTGCCACTCTTTGGTAAAGGAGTAATCAGCCAAAGTGCTTGTAGTTTTTATTTTATTTTATTATTTTTTGCTAGGGGAGTGCTTTGGGTTTGGGGGTTTGGGGCTCTGTTTTGCATTTAACAAAAGCTGTAAAAGGAAGAGGTGGTTGTAACAAGTAATCCTGTGGGTGAATTGCGTGTGAGGGAAGACAAACAGCAGAGCCTCAAGTTCTCCCTACATTCTTGGAAGGTGACACTGGTGTCTGTCCTGTCCATATCTGCTGTGACTGGTGCTGGAGAGGTGGCGCAGCCTCCTGGGGGCAGCACGGTCCCTGTCAGCTGCAGCCTGCTAAAAGCACAACCACTTCTATAACTCTCTGGTTTGGTTTTGGTTAAATCCCACCCTGAATGCAGGGATTTTCACACTTCAGTCTTTTAGAAGAAGGGAGGGTATAGAGAAAAAAATGTCTAAAAATCTCCATTAACTTCTCTTATGGTGGTCTGCCTTAATACATTTGTAGTCAGAGTGGTGGAAAATGATTTGCAATAACAGCTCTCATCAGCCTTTTCAATTAGTCATTTCTGAGCACTCTACCAAGGCTGTGGGTGACTAAGAGCACAGGGAGAGCAGAAAGAGTCGAGGAGGAGCTGACTTTGAGTCCTTCTCATGCAGCAGCTTTGTGCCCTAGGTCCTTCTGCCACCCTAGTTTTTAATTTGCACTGAGAGGCGACGTGAAGCCTTGTGCATCAAGTTGGGAAATAGAAATCTTCATCTTTCAGGTACTTGGGCAAAGCTTATTTGTTCAAAGTCTCTGTAAGTAGATGAGAGAATAAGCCTGTGCATGGGGAAACAGTAACATGAATCCTTTAATTAATAAATGAGTAGATTTTATCTGTCTGAATAGCTACTAGAAGTGAGTAAACAGCAGCTACAAAACACAAGGTTGCAACATACAAGCAGGCCTGTTCGGATTCTAATTTAGATGCTGCTCATCCAAATTGATGCTCTTTTCTGTTGCCCTTGAAGGGCTGCAATAACAGCAGCATGCAGTGTTGCAGCTGGTGTCACCTAGGTACGAGGTGACTCCACGGTGGGAGAGGTTCACAGCCCAGCAGGCGCTTGCGGTCCAGCCCTGCGCGCGCTGCCGTAGCGAGAGGCCCGTAGGCAGAAACCTAGAAGTCAGTGACAATCTGGTTGCTCCCTGGTACTGTGATACTAGTTAGGTGTAGGATGCTTTCTCACCTGCAGAAATCAGGTAGCAGCTTCTCTGAACTCGTCGTTGCTTTAGGATACCCTGTGGTTATGGAGGATGCATTTTGGCTGAGGCAGGATAGAAAGGAAGATTCCACTGAGGAATTAATGACCTTTTTCAGGTCTGTGCCTTAATACAAGAGGCAGAGCTTAAACTTATTTATGAAGCATTATCCTGCTGCTCTCAGCAGCAGCTTTTTTCCTTTAAATGAAGATTTATGTTTTGCCCTGGGTTAGATACTGAGTTTTGTAAATAAATTATTGTTTGGGGCTGCAGAACTTGCTAAGCATGTATTCAGTTGACGGAGTTTTGGGGTTGTTTGGGGGTTTTTTGCTTTTTTTCTGGTGGTTTTGGAGTTTTTTGATGGTGGTTTTGTTGGAGGGTTTTTTATGTTTTGGGAGGGGTGGTTTTTTTGTTTATTGGGTTGGGGTTTTTTTCCCTTCCCCTGGGTTACATTGGCTTTAGTATGTGAAAGAAGTACTTTAATCCTAAGTTCCCATTTTTTTTTTCCCAGTAGAAATACTTTGGGACATAATGTATTCATGCAAAACCACTTTTAACCTTTGAATGGATGTCCTTGACTAATCACTGTTGATTTTCATTAATATTGATAACTATAGATGACATTTTATGTTGATGGTACCACTCCAGAGTGAGATACCACGTGTTTTATTCAAGCATTTTCTTTCCTGAATATTCAGCTACCATGTGATCCAGTGTCTTTTAACTGTTACAGCAACTTTTTTTAGTGTGTTCTGTACATCTACATTACTACAGTTTTACAGTATGTCCTTATGGAAACTGTCTTCAGTAGCAAAACTTGCTTTCAGTGTTTTCAGAGTTAAGCTAATGTGGATAAACTTGCAAAATTAATGTTATGCATTTGACACACTGCTGTAAAATACTGTAGCTTTGAAGTACATGAAACATTCAGGTGAACACATACCTGGCAGCACAGACAAGTGCAGCAGCCGTGTGTAAATCATCAGGGCAGTGAATAAGAAGCTGCTTTCAGGCAAGATTAGCCACTGAACCATTTATTATTAAAGCTCACAGTGCTGTGTTATAACTTTGTAGGGTGAGGGAGCACTGCATTGTGCTGTTGTCTCGGGATATTTGTGAATACACTGGATCTTATCTTGTGCCTGAAACTGTTACAGGAGCTTTAGATTTTTTCATTAGGTAATTAACCCACTGCTCAGCTACTGCATACAGCAAACATGCCATAAATCCCACTTATTCATGCTTTTATTATTGTTGCTTAACTGTGATAGACCATGACATATTGGTTGTTGTAAATTTTTCAGAAACTACGTCTCAAAAGACAAGATGAGAGTGTGAAAGCATTATTAGATTTGGGACAGGAACTGAAATGCAGAGAGAATAAATGGCAGTTGTATTCTGATTTTCCAACAACAGGTCTGCATATTAGCTTAGACCTCATGTCTGACTTCTTTTGCTTCACAGCATCACTCTTAGCAGTTCATACTGTTGCAGAGACCAACTATGTAAGGCAAAACTTTCTATAGTTGTATAAGAGAAAGTTATTTCAAAGAGAGAAATATTGTGTTTGCAAAAATTACAAAGTTTTGTCTCATTCTAAAAACTTCTTTACATGTGAGTGGTCAGAAAAATGATGGAATCAACACCTTAAACATTGCCAAATCTATGCTTTAAATGGGAAAGGCTAATGCAGAGGATAAACCTCTGGAAGAGTCTGCTACTTGTAGGCAGAAAAGCTATTCTGTGTTTGACCTGAATAAACCTTCAGTTGTTGCAGATGGAGGTGGTGGAGGCTTATAATGAACATTTTGATTTCGAAGTGGGAGACAGTCATTGTTCTCCAAGTTCACAGAGGAGAGAGGTTGTATGATATAGCCACAAGAGTAAGAAAAACATTCTGGTGGTCCTTCAGAGCAGTTCCAGTATCCCCCTGTAAGGTCTTATTTAGTGCCAGATCTAAGGAAGGTTTATAATATGCTAAAGGTAGTGAACTCATTTGCAACTGTAAAATGACTCCATGTCTTCTGCCCAGCTCAGAGAGATACAAGCTCCAGGTCTGGGTACCACCAAATGTCCAAATTCCCTGGAGCACATGGCACTGCATTTCTGCATTCCCCAAACAGCTCTGGTTTTCACAGGAAGGAACAGCTTAGTCTAAACGTGATCAGAGAGGAGGAATTTGGTGTTGAGATTTTTAGCCTTGTAACTATTGTAACCAAATGCCTTTCATAGTTCTTGTCTGCTGGAAGCTGCTCTAAAAGGACAAAAATGCATAACATATCCATTATCAGAAGGCAGCTTTCAGAGGTGAGGAAGAGAGGGAGAAAAATATGTGTTGTGATATAAATGGCAACAATAAAATGGTATTTGGTGTGGAAAGGGGAGCATAATCCTCAAATATTGGGTGTGTCTATCTGGGACTAGATATCAAGCTATTTGACTCCAGTACCCTAACAGTCTTGATCACTGGAAATTATTCCCCCTTTTCTATTTAGAAGATGTGTTTATATTTGTTCCTTTTTTCCCCCCCCTATTTTAAACTGTATCAGCTAATCTGTCACTCAACAGGTTAAGGCAGATGTAGAGTAGAGAGTAGCTTTGCAGCACAGGTGCATCCTAGATTCACATCATTGTAGGCTTGTCGTCAATTTGAAATGTCACTGACCTTGGGGTTCAGAGGGACTGGGCTGTGCTGATTTAAATAGATGCAGCAAACTCACTGAAACGAAGTTCAGTTGATCTTGGTTGAATATTGGGTCCAAAATTTGTATGTGGGTAATATCTATTTAGTTCAATTGCTCATTGAAGAAATTCTAACTACAAGGTGAACAAATCATTTTGGAAAGTATTTGAAAGCAGGATTTCCAGCTGGGTGTACAGGAAACGTCAGTAATCTTAGTCAACCAGTATTCATGCCTTTTATTCTTTGGACAGTATTTATTTTACTACAAATGCAGAGAAACTGCATTATCACAAATAAAATAAGTGATGCTCAAGTATTTCAAGTGGAACAGTTCTGTATGTAGTTTAATTTCATGCACTAATGCTTTTTCTTAGAGACTGTCTTGAGTTTTCAAAAGTTGTAGACTGGTGAGACTTTTCATTTCACTGATGTTACACCATAAAGGTTGTTTAAAAATAGTGGCAAATCCATTCTGAGAATAGGGCTCACAGATTAAATATACTAATTAGCTTTTCTTTTCTGCACCTATTGTAAGTCAAAAAGCTTTTCTACAACAAATAAGTAGAAAAAAATGCAGCCAACTCTTATGTAAACTTTTTTATATGTATGTATTGCAGAAATCTGGAAAGAACTTTCATTAATAATTTAGAATGAGTATAAGATTTGTCCTTCCAACATTCATGTTTTGTGGTGAAAAATGGGAATCATCTTCTGTGTTCTTGGTTTTTTTGTTTGGTTGGTTTTTTAATTAGTTATTTCCCTAACGGAACCATTTAAGTGAAGAGTGATAGTGGGTATTTAATTTCTCCAGAGTTGTTTTTTTTGTGGTTTCTTAATACAGTTTGAGAGTTTTTAACAATTCTGTTTCTCAGTGCCAAGCATCTTAAAAGAATGGAGGGCATTAAATGTAGACAAACTGGGCTTTATGGATTTAGATTAGGCTGGAGCTTCCAGAACTGAAACAACAAAAAGCAAGAGATCTTGGTAGGACCCTGTGGCCCTTTGTCAATTGGGAGCTCCAAATCCAAACCCATCTTGGTTACCCTCTGTATTGAATCTCCTCCAGAGTTCATTCTTCACCTGTTTCTGCAAGTTGATAGATAAGCAGCCAAGCACAATGGACAAGATTCCCCTTTGCATCAACAGGGATGTAGTATTTTCCTGTTATTTCTCTGGATTGGATCCTAAGATCCCATGAGCACATTGCAAGTCAAGGATCTTTCCCACAACTTCTTTTACTGCAAGGTTAATTTTCAGTCAAATCAGTTAAGCTGCAAGATTCTTTGCCTGGCCTCTGTGATCTCTAGGTTAGGAGAAGGCAAGTAGTAGGTTGTGATGTGGAGGGGAGACTGGGTTTGATGGGCTGGACTGCTCAAGAGTACCCTTGTAACCAAACTCTGAGAGACTGATCAAGCCTTGGTTCGTTTGGTTTCCGGTAACTACACGTTTCATGTATTTCTGAATAAAAAGGAATATGAGAAAAGATGGGTTTATTGACACGAAAGGAAATTTACACTTTAATATTCTGCAGTATTGTTTGTTTTATGATGTATAACATTTCTTTTATTCATTGAAGTGGGCACGTGCAGATGGCTATACAGCTTTTTATCTTTGTTAAATCCTGATTTATTTTTTTGTTCTATTCTAGTTCCATTTTTGGATCACATAAGGTCACTTTGGTACAGGAGGAACTATTTAAAAATCTCAATATTGATTGCACGTAGAAGTTAGATTGACTATAGTTCTTAAAGTATTCCCTGAGCACACAAAATACCACAAATAACCAAGGTTCAGCAAGCGAGCATTAGAATAGTTCTTGCTGCATAAAAGCATTTGGAAAAGAAAATAAATTACTGTTTTATGCAGTGTGGTTGTGATCCAAGGTCAAGACATACTGGAACAGCCTTTTTTTGTATTAATTTGATGGATTAACTTCTGCTGGAAATACAGGAAATAACAGTCTGTGGAGCAAAATAATCATTATGGAGAAGCAGCACATGTGGAAATGCCTGGAATGGGATTTCTTCAGGTATTTTTTTAAGGTTTCCTGTATAAATCCGTTGCATCAGATTATAGACTTGATGATACCTGTCATGCTTTTTCCCTATTATTTTCTCTTCCACTGCATTTCCAGATGCAAACAGGCCTAGCTGGGGGTACAAAGGTTGTAAGGAGGCCAAAGGACTTAATTCAGATCAGTAGGCAGGCACAATTCTGAGCTATTCCACAGGAAAAAATTCTGAGGTAACTGTCTCTTTCATATTTTTTTCAAAACTTGATCATAGTTGAAGGCATCCTAGGGTGAAAAACATAGTGATTTGAACAAGTGATCTTCTGCTTCCCTGCTTTGAGCTTTGAAGTGAGGGAAGGGAAATGACTACAAGGACAGAAAAAGTAAAAACGAACTTTTAAAGCTATCTCTAATGAGTTAGATGTTCTTCTAAAATCACATTGGATAACTCTAAACAGGAATAGTTAGAAGAAAAAAGTGAGGGTGACAGATAATAGTATATAGGTGAATTATTAAGTGTTTGATTCCTTGGAAGTAAAGGAGATCCTAGAAGTATCCTGAAAAGAGGACAGGCTGTTGAACAGGAAATCTGGATAATTTAGTTCAGCAGGAATGTCCCATCCTGTTCCTCCTGCTTCCTACAGTTCTCTCATCTCTCATATTCCTCCCTATGGATGCCTCAGTAGTCCCTTCTCTGTCCTTGTCCTCCCTCCTCGGGTTAGTCCATCTGTTTTTCCACCATTAACCTTCCAAGGCTGTTGGACAGAGTCTTGCTTCTTGGTATATTTTAGTCTTTTCTTTCTTCAGTGTTGTTTTATTGCACACAAATGTGTGTGTGCATCTACACACATCACAATGCATGAAAGGATGCAAGGCCAGGTAACCTGGGAGGAATACAGGGGAACTGTTCAAGCAGCCAGGGATCAGGCTGGGAAAACTAAAGCCCTAATAGAATTAAAGCTGGCTAGGGACACCAAGGGCAACAAGGAAAGCTTCTCTAAGTATGTTGGTGGTAAAAGGAAAACTAGGAAAAATGTGGGCCCTTTCCAGAGGAAATGGGAGACCTGATTGCCCAGGATGTGCGGAAGACTCAGGTGCTCAAAGGCTTTTTTTGCCTCAGTCTTCACTGGCAAGGGCTTAATCCACACTACCCAAGTTGCAGAAGACAAAGGCAGGGACTGCCAGGATGAAGAAAGTAGGAGAAGATCAGATTCAAGACCAGCTAAGGAAGCTAAAAGTACAGAAGTCTGTGGGACCTGATGTGACAAACAGAGCAAGGAAGGTGATTCTGCCCCTCTACCCTGCTCTCAGAAGACCCCACGTGGAATACTGAGTTGATCTCTGGGGCCCCCAACATAAGAAGGACATGGAACTGTTGGAGTAGGTCCAGAGGGTGGCCTTGCAGATGATCAGAAGGGAAAGACTGAAGAAACTAAGGAGGAAAAGGAAAAGGCAAACTGTTAAGAGGATTTACATCTGAGCTCTGAAGAACATGTGTTTTATGCACTGAGGGGAAAAGGAATAGATGTCCTTTCACTTTCCTGAGTTTGAGTCCCAGGAAAATGGAGTGTAAAGTTGTCTCCACACTGCTTGGGGTTTAGGGGGTGATCACCTCTGTCACTGCTCCCCACAGGCAGTTCCAGTTTGATGCCACTTTCTGTGGAGCCAAGGAAAAGGGAATGGCACCTATAAATAGGACATGACACCAGACAGTAAAAAAATGAATGTCAGTTTGTTGTTTTTGTGAAGACATAATGTTCTGTGGGATCTTTTTGGCTTATTAATCCTCATCAGCCATCTTGAAGCCTTCCTGTGCTACTTCCCTACTCTTTGCTTATACAATAGTTCTCAACAGTTCAGGAATTTGCATTCGTGCTTATGGCAGAGGTTAATCTAATCTGATACTCCTCCATACACAGCACTGAGTTCAGCTTGTAGGAATGCTTCTGTCTTCTCAGAGTGACAGAAGATGTCAGAGGAAACTGTCTCGTGATTGTCTTCCAATTCTGCTGCTGCAGTTTCTGCATGTGTTTGGGCTCACAATAAAGGGTTGCCAAGGAAATGAAGACAGCTGTGAGGGTTTGGTTTTTTTACCTATCAACTTTCAGTTGAGAAGTGTAAGTGTGGTAGGATACATACCATACCTCTCCCATGCTCTACATTGTGGTCATAATTTAGTATGGAAGATGTAAATTAATTTGTCATTACCCATCAGCTGTCTAAGTTGCTCCAGGGCCAGTGGACATTCAGCTTCTAATTGCAGCTTTGTTGTTCAGCTCGGTTGTTTCTGGTGTTTCACAATAAAGTAAGCCTGCTGAAAGCAAATTGTATCCTCATTAGGACTAATTAATAGTTGCCTTCTCCAAAAAGCTTCATGTGAGGCTTTGCACAGAGCAATAAACTGAAACATTGTCCAGCTGCAGACACAATGTCAGACTTTGCAAAGGGAGGCAGATGTTATATAGAAATAGTTCTGCAGACCCTAGCACTCTCTTTGTGTTTTATACTCTTCCAAATGGTTGCTGTTGCTTTCATTCTTTTTTCAGACTTGCAAAACTTGTGAAGTCTGGTGGGTTGGATCCTACTGCCCTGGAAATCGGGGAAGTAGGAGCTGAAAACAGTCATATACTTTAAAACTGATTCTTATAACCCATTTCCTGAGGAAATTCTGTTCCAGGGTTGCTTTGGCCTTTGGTGATAAGACTTATGATAACATTTATCTATCTGTACAGCTTGCTGGAGTAGTATCTTGTGGAAAGCCATCAAAATAACTTTTAGCTGAGAGCAGACACAGGGAGGGATCAATTAGCTTTGCTCTGTTCTTTCGAGTCACGAAACCTTATACCATTTAATCACTGTTACTTTCCCTAAAGTTAGTTTAATGCCCACAAGACAAAAATAGTTTGCAACCCAGATATAATACTGGCAGCTGCCATCTTCTGACAGACAAGACACAGTAGCTGGAGGAGGCCCATGAGAGTGAGACAAATCTATCAAGGGATGCTTTATGTTTGCTGTTCATGCAGTTCTGCAGCAACAAGTATTCCCCAGGGAGATGCAGTTGCTCCAGTCCCCACTATGCCAGGTCCTTTGTAGTGCCTTGTCTGATCACCTCATCTTTCCTTGGCCATCACCAAGGATGCAGATCCCTCAGTCACCGGAGTTGACTGTTGCTCTGAGAGCAGTGGGAGTTGTTAGGCTCTGCACAAAGCTGTTCTCTCCTGTTTGACAAATGAGATATTTTTTGTCTTCATTTAGAATTTCTTTTCTTGATCCAAAGTTTTATCTGATTTCAAATCAGATTCAGCCTCCCCACACCCATCAGAAAGCATAGAACTGAGGGGATGTTTTTTTGTTTGTATTTACATCGATACATTTGTTTAACTGTTCTTGTTGAGGATCAGCTAGGAACTCAGCACTTACAAAGTCATGAGGCAGGATGTAGTTCTTCTGGGGGAATTTGACTTTGTTCTGATGGTTGGTTTTGGTCTGAACTTCAGAATTAAATACTGTGTCTGAATAAAAGAGAAATAACAACAATGAGAAGTTTCGCTTGCTGTTTGCTTGTCTCCAAGTAACACATTCATCTGCACACAGGTACTTGAAAACCCTAAGGATTGTGGGAGTAAGATAACCCTCATTGCTTTGCTCTTCCTGTTTCTTGCACTTGATGGTATAAAAAGCCTCTTTCAGATGCATGAAAAGAACTTTGCAGTGTGGGAGGAGGAATGCCAGGTGAGCAGCCCTGCTCTGTAAACACTGGAAAGTCGTCGTGTTCAGTTTTAGTGTTTCCTGACTGCAGGAGTCTGGATTAAGTGCAGCTCTGAGAGCGCTGTCTGGCACAGGGAGTTCACACGCCGTCTGCATCCAGCAAGGGCCGCCTGCCTTCTTGAATTGCTAAGGAAAAGTTAGAGGACTCGGGCATGGTTAACTTGTGGTGCTGATATAATGGGTATGTAGAGCACTCAAGGTTATTATCCACACAAAATTCTGAGGGGGGAGACCCGAAGACACTTCTTCATGGGATTCTCTGCCATGGACGGGGACAATGCCTGGTGGCTTTGTGCACGTGGGCAGCCAGGCAGTCACCACTCGGAGAGACCCTTCATGTTACATGCTGCACCTTTACTGAGAGCAAAATAAAACCAGCTTGTGGTCTTGTGGCTTCTGCTGCCTTTTAATTCCTCAGACGAGTGGGTACTTGATTTTGGAGTTCATGGTTCCCAGCTCAAGAGAAAGCACGGTTTGTAAGATTAATGGCTTGCAAGGAAAAAGTAGAAGGGAAATGACAATTTCAAGGGGTGGGGGTGAGAGGGAGCATTAAAAAAAAAGGCAAACTTTTTTCTTTTTATCTGGTATCTTTTCTAACTGAAAATCATTTCTGAAGAGTGCTTAGGTTGAATTTCCAACTTCCTTGTGTCTTATTAACTATTTCTGATGAATACATGAATGACCCTGAATGAATATTGTGTTGGAGCTCGTGGTTTACCAGAATTACTGAGCTCTTACAGAGAAACAAGGCTTAAGCAGGCAAAATAATTCCTGTCATAGTTCCCCTGTACTAATTCTTGGATGTGTTTCTGGGTTGGATCCCAACTCCACCATGATTTTGGATATGCCATGATTAGAGCTCTGGAAAGGCTTTTCTGTTTCACAGCTGTACCCAGGATTGTCAAATGGGGACTCATTTCAGGCTGGAATAAACATGTAATTTTTGTATTCTACTTGCCAAATATAAATGCTGGAAATTTTTTCTCTTTTTACAAGAAAATCTCCCTTTGTTTCAGAAAATAGTTTTACTGTGGGACACATACAGAATAAATAACAAAAATAAAGCAAAACATTGGGAAAAGGAGGTTACCAAACATTGCAGGGGTTCAGCAGCCTACATTTAGGTGGAGAGATCCAAGGCAATGAGATACGTTTTTGGGTGCATGAACCCTCCTCTTTTACTTTTTAGAATTGTGAAGAACCAAAGTTTGTTAGACAGGGAGGTGGGAGATTGTGTTCTCTGTACACCTTTAGTTACAAAATGTGCTTTTGCATGAAGTCATCTGTGTCAGAACAGGGACTGGGGCACAGCAATCCCCTTTCCCAGGTGGTGCCATGAGTTTGTGCAAAATAGAGATGAGTACCCTGTGAGGCACCGCTACCTTCTTGATGTGTCTCTTCAGGTTGTCCCTCATGCCTGATTGGGCTGTTTCAGCTGGAACTTTGTATTGAATTTCCTTAAATTTAAGTGGTTTTGGAAAACTGAAGTTATATTTCTCTGGTGAAGCTAGTAGTTACAGGAAAATCTTTTCTTGGGTGTGACCACCTAGCTGACCGAGTTATTGCTGCTGTAATTACACAAAAGCAGACAAAAAGTGTCACTTCAATTGTAGCTTCTTTGGGAAAGAAATTTCCTGACATCTGCAACTGAGACATGAGTGCAAGAGTCTGCAAACCAGCAAATCCAGAATCTTTATGTTCCCAAAGTAAATAATTTCCACTTCTACAATACAGGGAAATAAGTGACATCTGTTTTCAGGATGTGATGATCAAAAGTACTAGGCAGCTCCCTCTTAGCATATTCTGTCTGGTAAATATTTGAAGGCTGTTTTCGCCAGCAGGCAGATGCTGTGCAGAGCAATTACCTGCTCTGCTCTGTGGCTTCTTCACACTCTCTGTAGAATTTTTCTTCTTTTTTGACTTTTTTTTTTCCTTTTTTTAAATACCCTGTCAGGAAAACATGAATAACAGTGTCATAAACAGAAAAACCATGTAACAGCTGGTGTCTGGGCTGTGGCCCATTTTCTAGTATGGTATTTAAATGCTGCCAGACTTGGGTAGAGAAACAAACTGTTGGAGAAGCCGCATAACTCTGGCAGCAGTGACCCATGCAAGGGTGCATAGCCTGTGGAATAAGGCTGCAGAGAGGTTTTGCTTGGCTATGGCAAAGTGCACAGCCTGTGGGTGCCATCTACAGTTCTCATCGAGGAGAGTTTCAACCCTGCTGCACCTCTCCATCCTGGGGATCTGCACCAGGGAGCCCAGCACTGGCTTGGGGTATTTGGGCTTCTTCCCACAGCTGGATGCTACAAGCACTGCAGTGCTGCTGCTGAAATGCCAATATTAAGCCAATGGATTGTGGTCTTCTCTTGTGAGGCCTGATGGTTTAACACTTTTTACCACTGGTTTAATTAGTCTTGTTATGTGTTCATTCATCTTGTGCTTTACAACATCACCATATTTATGGAAAACAGAGGCCTTTTGCGCAGAGATAAAATACTTTTAGGACTTCACATTAACTCACTGCAGCTGGATTTTAGGCCTGCTAAGCTTGGTACAGCTTGACTCCCCTGCAAACCTTGTGAAACCAGGCAAACAGTTCCTTGAGTAGCAGACATCTCGTGGTTTCAGGTTGTGCCTCTCATGTCCCATTGCATCTCATGTCTCATCACCCCATCCCTGGAGATGTTCAAGGCCAGGCTGGATGAAGCTATGAGCAACTTGATCTAGTGGAAAGTGCCCCCATCCATGGCAGGGGGAGTTGGAACTGGCTGGGCTTTAAGATCCCGTTCAACCCAAACCATTCTATGGTTCTATGATGATTTTATATATGGGCTGGATGGTGTCTGACTAGAAATGTAAGTTTTTATGTGAATGGAGTGTTCAGAACTTTGTTTTGTGGGTTTTTTTATTCATGACCGAACTTTGCCCTATGCAGGGGCATCGATGTGACATCTTAACTCTACCTGATCCTCTGTTTTCTTGATTTTGGAAGGCAATTATTCTGGGGATCACTTCTCCTCTATCAAATTTAGTTGAAACTGGACATGTAGGCAGGAGATCTGGGATGAGTTACTGCAATTGTATAAAGCTTATTTCCTTAGGAACCCGTGCCAAAATACTCTAAAAGTTTGCTTTGCTTTCCAAGCAACTCTAAGTACCATTTGCTATGGGTTTAAGTTAGGTTATCACTGTCAGGTGTTAACAACCATGTCACTTATGTAGTGCTGGCTTTCCCTCATGTTTGCACAGGAAAAAACTGTGAAACTTAAAGAGCAAAGCAGGATGGCTGTGTGGGAACTGCAGCTACGTGCTCGGCTCCCCGAGCTTCCCCTGCTTGGGGGAAAGGCTTTGGGAGCTCGAGACACTGCAGGAAAGTCTTGCTCCTCTTGCTTAGCCTTGTTGTAGCACTCTCTGCTAAAGTAGTTCACTTAACCAGTGCCGAAAGGTTGAAGGTCCCAGCAACCCTTAAAGAAGGCCATATGTCTCCTGTAGCAGTGTTGCCCAAACTTTCAAATACAGAATCTGCTTTGACAGTCAGCAGTAGCCTCTTTTCCTATCACTTTGGCTATGGAGGTTCTCCAGTTCATCCTTAGCTCCTGCCTTGGTTTCCTGTTATGATCTTCGTTCTTGGCCAGCTCATCTCAGCCTCTTGAGAGGAATGTTCTTTAATAGCAAGAGCTATCTATAGGTTCTAAATGAAATGAGACCAGGGGATCTAAACCATGGGGACATATTTTTTTAACTTTACTGACACTGTTCCTTAAGAATTGCACCCTGTTCTGGCAAGGATACCTGAGAACTTCCCTCCCATTGCTTGTGATAAATTCAGTTCCTACAAAAACAGCCTGATCATGTAAATCAACGAATACTCTCCACAGTCAAGCAAAAGAAGTAGATAGCCAAACATTTATACTTTAATTGTAAGTAATGATAAAAAAGAAATGTGAGCAACCAGGTTGCATATCTCTCTTAAAAGAATACCAGTAAATATAGTATCATTTTTAGGAATTTGAGAGGTGTTTTGAACGAATACAAAGGATTCACCCTGTTCCTTATGGACAATGTTTGCCAAGTGCTCTGTGGTTACAGTTCTTCCAGTGCATATGCAGCTTCTAGGTCTGAAGATGCTTTTCTGACAGCCTTTCCAGAGAGGGTAGAATCTCTCTGGAGACAGGAACATATCAGACTGTCCGAGCATTATTAGAAATAGTGTAGAAATAATTTTCGTGTTCTTAAAATAACTACATCTCAGGACTTTTAATAGATGTTTCTGAGTAGTTAGCTATGGTTTTTGTATTTTGTTTTTTGGGTTCCTCCCTCCTCCCCCTTGCAGTTTATTAGCTTTCAGGTGGTGTCTTTTCACACATCCTCTAAAGAAACTCCCTGTAGTTCTGAAGAACTGATACCTTAACATGAGCCTAACTGCAAGCTGCCAAGTGCAGCCTGTTAAAAAAAAAGGTGTTACGTTATAATGAATGGATTTTATATTTAATACAGCCTTGGGGATATTTCCCTACTTTTGTGTGTTCCTAAAGCTTACAATAATGTATCAGTGCAGAAAGAAAATGGCAATTATTAATCTGCTAAAACAGTGTATCCCTTCAGCCACACTAGGGAGTTTGAGTATTCCATTTCATTAATTGTGTGGAGAAAAACAGGAAAAGCACTGAGCTTGCAGTATTTGGTCTTGAATGAATACTTTGCCCCCAGCTAAGGGAAGTAGCTGGGGCTCTGGCAGCGTGGTTGGACTTGACAGTGGAGGTATTTTGTCAGCTGCCATTCTTTTTATTTATTTTAACTAACCTGCATAGTGGTTAATCTAGAGAGAGAACTAGAACTAGTAAACAAAACAAAACAAAAAAAGCAGTTTGTCTACTTTCTGTCTGGCTTCTCTCTGTTGTTACTTGTATTTGATGTCCACATCTCTGTCCCGGGCATGGAGAGAATCAGAGCTGCAGTGAGTCAAGATTATGGTGAGAAAGTACTTCCCGTATCCCAGTTTCTCACTGCTTGATCTCCTGCAAACACGCACAGTTAGAAAAAGCTCTTCAAAACATTGCTTTATCAGCAACTGACTTTACAGAAGCTGCACTTTCTGCTTGGGCTAAGACTGGATGGGAAAACAGCGGAAGTTTCAAAAACTGGAAGAGTTTAATAGTTTGTGCTCAGCCAGTCGGTGAAGGTCCTGGTCAGTAACCCCGAGGTTATGTCCAGCCCTGTGTGTGGGGAAGGGTGTAATTCCATTTTCATATACTGTGGCAGATGATTATAATTGACCCACTGTGCTGTTTTAAGATGATGCTGGGCTATCAGGTTAAAACCGAGCTGGCTTTGCTGGCCTCAGCCATTGGACAGATGGGGGCAGGGATTACCCAGCATGGCCATGCCATGAATTGTGTGAAATATCTATGGCACAGACCTTGCTTTTCATGTTCCAGAGCTATGTGTGACGTGAGAATCACAGGCCAGACATTCCTGACTCAGGTCTGGCTGAACTGTGGAGGTTCTCCTTGAGGTTAGGTGAATGCTGGGCAGCCCCTGTGCAAGGTGAGCCTGACTCCTCGCTGGAGGTTGCTGCAGAGGTTGTGGGGTTGGATTGAGTTGCACTGTCTTTTTGTTCAGCATTTGCAACAGCAGTCTGTTGGGGATGTGGGTGAAAAGCTCTTCTCAAAAGCTTTAACACCCTGTGGGATGCAAAACCTCATTCTGTAGTGACTGATGGGCAGATGTGGCACAGCGTGCAAAGGATGCTGATCAGTAGAAATGCCCCTGTGGTGTGTCCTATGCACTATGTAATGGTCGGCTCAGTTCTGCTCCAGTTTAGCTACACAGAGCCTGCATCAGCAGAAGCCCTGCTCAGAGGATGGCCAGTGCAAAGTCAGCTCTGTGCTGGCTTCACTGATGCATCTGCTCTTTTTTAAAGGGACATCTCTCTCCTTCATCAATGTTCTTAACACAGGGTCTGCTCTTATGTCCCAGAGGATTACAGAGGGAAAATTTTCATTACTCCCATATCTTTTTTTCTTTCAGTTGTACATAGATCCAAATGATAGTTTGCAGCAGCAGTTTTAAAGAGGTACTTCTTTATCTGCTCTGGGCGTACAGCACAGCAGTAGAAAGGCTTGTACATTTGTACTGCATGCAGGAACCACGGGGAGGCATGCATGATCCATAGCAGTTCTTGGGACAGTGCAGCCCCTAAGCATTTATATTGATATCAATATTACAACCTTGACTTTGACCTACGTGTTAGGTACCTGCTCCTGACCTCTACAACCTAGACCTTCAGTGAGGAATATATGGTAAACATGTAAGCAAGAAAATAATTTTCCTTAGTATCAGCCAGATGCTTAATCAGGATTGTTTAGGCACTTCTGTTTGTTTTTGCAGTACCTTTTGGCGTGGTGCTGTACTTAATGCCTTTTTTAATGTTTTATTGGATAGCAGCTTTAGTTCACGGCGAGGCACAGACTGTTGCAGGGAATAGAGACATAAAAATAAGCAGGCGCTATCATTATGACAGCAGCAGTTGCTGCCAGCCGTTATTAGCGAGCGAACTTCATCTCAGAAACAAATTGTCCCCTCCTGCAGGCTAGGGCAGCGGATTGTGTTTTCATTATGTATGCACTATATACAGTGTAGTAAAAACTAATGGTAGTCAGTTTGTTTTATAGCCACACAGAACACTGCTGGGTAATTTTAGGGAATAAGCTGAAGTCTTGTCAGCTTTATTTCAACTTACTCAAGTATGACTGTTTTCCCTTACACTTGATCCCTACCACCACCTGATAGGGAGAGGGGATGTGGACATCATCTCCTGAAAGGACTGGAGTTCCTTTCTTGTCCCATCCTCCTGTGAAACAGAAATGCCCCAAACCTGGCTATGCCAGCAAGGAGGTGGCCAGGCTCCCGGCTCACCTGGCAATGGTGTTGGCAGGGAGTGAGCTCTGGGCACACTCGGTGCCCCAAGCAAGTGAATTAAGCTGCTTCTCAGCATCTTCCCCACTGAGAGCCTTGGAGTCCCAGGGGGAGCACCAGCCCTGTGAGGCACGTTTGGACATGGCAGGCATTTGTTTGCCTTTCTGCAGACCAGGGCATTACATTTTAAACAATGCCTGTCCATGGAGCTGTGAGGACCAGCAAAGTTACTGCTGTTTCAGAGTGAAGGTGGGGTTCTCAGATGTGATGTTATGGCTGTAGGAGCCCTTCTTGTTCTGCAGGGTGAGGCTGAGTAGCAAGGGACTTGAAAAGTGAGAGTGGAATAGGTAAAGGAAGGTAACAAGTAGATACAGAATCTTACTGCTGATCTGGCATAAATTCATGTCTCCACCTTTATTACATTGCTGCTTCACTGTGTAATTTCTCTTCCAAAAATGCATCAAGTGTTTTTCCTAAGCCTTGGGCTTCCCTGAAAACTTTTGCCATTTCTTATTTGAAATAAGTGAAGGGGAGAGCTATCAAATTATCTTTCTACCCTACTGTGCAAGGTATTTTTGGGTGTCTCTTTTTATGTAGTAATTTGCAAGTGGAAATCTTCTGAGACTTCGCTGTCCCTGTCCTGGCTTTAAACTTTAGCACCCTGACTCCTGCAGCAGCTGTTGAAGCTCAAACCCAAGTCTGTTAAGAGGATGCTCTGAAGTCACAGAAGCAAAACTTCACAAGTTAATCACCATGGGCTCTTTTCTTTCTGATGCCTGCCGGGAGTGTGATGAATTTACACTAGTATTAGGTGAAAGAATGAGGAGGGGTGATAATAAAATTTATTCTTAGCTTAAATGTTAAGTGCTTTCTTAAATCCTCTGCTACTCTACAAAGCAGTTCCTTTTGATGTATACTAAGAAGAGAGTAGGAACGGTTCAGGTGTCCAGTGTTAGACTTCACTCCTTTCCACTGGTTGTCTGTTCTGTGTGAGCAGCCACTATAAATTGGGTCCAAAGGGTCAAAATCTGCAGTGATATAAAACTGTGCTGGCTTCAATGAACCAACACCATCTGACTCTATTGAGGTTTGGCTCCCTGTTTGCTGTGAAAGGCCAAGTTATTCAGGTACTGAATGTTTTGCAGCAGCATTGATTTTAATTTCCCCCCCCCCCCCCTCTGAAAGGAAGCAAGCTTGAGACCTTTTACAGTCCTCAGTCCACATACAGACTGCCATTGCCCTCTTGCTTTCTAATTAACCTGCGCGAAGGCTAATGAGTGGAACTATTGAATAGCAAGCAAAAGGAAAGGTCCGTGTCTGCGGCGGTGCCAGCTCTACCCGCACCCAGGCAGAGCTCACAGCTATGGGAGCTGCCCGGGAAGAATCCCAGCTCAAGTTTGCTGTGAGATGAGCAGCACTGGTGGAGAAGCTGCCTTTTTGCAGCTGGTGAGGGCTCCTGCCGGCAGAGCAGCTGATGGAACCCCGCCAACATCTGTAACCGCAGGCAGTGGCTCCCCGGGGTGGGTACCTCAGCTCCGCCCGCATCCCGGGAGCCGCGCGCTGGTGCTCCTGTCGCAGACAGACAGCACACTCCAGTGGAGCCAGGCTGCACTGCTCCTGTGCCAAAGAGCTTGGCTTTAAACTTTTATTAAGCCAGACATTTGCCTGCCTCGGGCAATCACTGTGTCTCTCTTTCAAATAGTACTTCAGGCTCCAAAATAGAGTTAGTGTTTTCTCTTCGCTGCCGGTTGTTTTAATGTCTGTCTAAACTGGTGGAGTTGCAGATATTCCTAATTCTGTTTGTTGTTGTTTGCAGTGTAAATACAGAGCAGAGAGACTGGGTCAAGAAAGAGAGTATCTCAACCAAACACAGCCCCTTGCCCTTTTATTTTTCATTGTTGAGCACAATGTGAACTATTTGCAATCTGTCTTATTTTGTATTTTCCTCTCATATATTGGTAATTCAATAGGTATGAAACTGCTATTCTGTGCCCTCCCTCAACCTAATGGGTGACTTAGGGCCTCTTAATCTTAAGTAGCAATTTAGTTGTGAGTGTATTTGAAACCGAGGCAAAAGCTTGCTCTGAAAAAGTGGTTGTATAACATAACAGAGCAGCACCAGGACACTCTAAGGCACATTGCCTGGTGCAGAGTCTCCAAGGGACAGAAGGTTCTTGCTGCCTGGGCTGGAAATCGTTCAATTGCTGAGCATGTGTCACCTGCAGAGTCTGGTTTCATTTTGATTCTTAAAATCATTTTTCCTGGGTTCAGTGGATGATACCTTCACAAAGAAAATGATGTGTGCTGGGAAATTACTTTGACTATAGGGAAAAAAAAACCACGGTGAAGGTATCCAGAACTGGACACAGAAGACTTGAGCAAAACTTGCACGTTGTCTGGCTGTGGAGAGGTTTGTGCTCATGTAACTCACAGTTTTCCCTTCAGGATGCCAAGTCAAATTAGGAGTTATTGATACTCAGTACTCAAGAGAACAATTACTAACAAAAGGATAGAGACCTTCGTATGAACGTGAGGTCCCCTGTGCTATACTGCTGTTTGGATAAATGACATAAGATAATGAAGTGTCTGGTCCTCAGATCTGCCAGTCCAGAGGGTTGAAGCTGTCAAAGAAAAATAAATGAAATAGTACATGAATGATGCAGGAAAATCAACAGGAAATACACGTTTGCATTATGGAAAATAATGGAGTCTAATCCAGTTAATGTAGTCCCAAGTAATCTGCATAATTAGAACAAGACTTGTAGACAGAACGCACAGAATAATAAAATGTGAGTAAGAAAGAACAACAAAGAGACCTCTCTTGAGGTGAAATCTGGATGTGCTACAGGAACTAGGCTGTGAGATGGGATTTTTATGCTGTCTTCTCTCTCTGTCTCTACTTTGTGTCTTGGAGGTTTGTGCTACTGCTGGGCACAGTCATAGTTCTTATTCATAGATGGTCTTTTTCTGAAGCTCGCGTACAGTTGGCTGTGTTGTGCTGTGCCAAGCTGCATTTATGTTTAATTACCACTGTAAAAATTTTGCACTCAGTGACTTTTCAGTGAGCTTAAGCTTCCATGAAAAGCACCGACTACCAAACTGCCAGTCTTCATTCCAATGAGGAGCACAATAAAATCTGGTTAAATCAAGCGCTCTGCAGTGTGCAACCACTTAAATAAATGTTTCATGTTGTCTGCATGATGCTTTTAAAATGGAGCATTTTCCTCTGTAACCATTGCACAGGAAATAATTAATTAATGGCATACATGGCAATCAAAGTGTAATTTCTGCTTCTATTTTAATGATAGAGCATTTCATAAAAATAATTTATTTCCCAAATTTGTGCTGAGAGAAGAGCTCTGGGCCACTGTGGGGAGAGAAATTCTACGGTGTTAAGAATTTGTTTGTGTGAAGTTTGTTCCCAGAAACAGACTCGTGAATACTTAATGAATAATTGTGTATTATTATGGATGCCATATATGAGCATTGACTCTGTCTTTGGTGACTTTTGTTCTTTCTTTTTTGTTTGCTGCTTGGTAGCAGCTTCCTTTAATGAAGCAAATAAATAGTAAACAAGGGGTTTAAAAAATGATGTTTAAATTTAGACCATTTGGCCATATTGCAGCATCTGCATCAGTGTTATCTTAGTGAACTACCAAACTACCTTAATAAATAACCTTAAGTGAAGGAATGATCAGAAATGTGTTTTGTGATAACTGGTGCCATGCATTTGGATGCTGCATGTGTCCCACGTGTATGTGAGTGAACTTTAATTTGACCAGGGAACAGCCCAGGCTGCCTGTACTGTACTGTCAGTAACTTTTGATGCCATCACATTCGTGCCACACGGTGGTGGTACAGCCCAGCAGAGTTTGTCCCCTTGCTGTCACAGGCATGCTGCTGGCCCCAGATCTGTTTTGACTCTCAGCCTGTGAACACACTGCGGTGCCTGCTCTCTTAGAGGGTTGCTTTGAAATTTGTGAACCCAAAGCAGTGTGTAGAGTTAGGGGATTTTCCATGTGTTAGTGTGTTCTTGCTGTAATTTTCTTTAAAAAGAGACTTAGAGGAAATGTTTTCTTCGTTCTTGATAAAGTCATTAAAATAATTCCCTCTTCATTTGAAGAGTAGTCCCAAAACATGCACAACACCATTTTTTGGGGTGGTAGCCTTGTTCTGAAGCTTGCGGTCCTTCACTGCAGTGGAATACACTGGACTTGGATGCAGTATGAATGCTTCCAGGATGAAATCCAAAAAGATTTCTTGTGTATTGACTTTTGACATTCTTCTTCCCAGGAATCTCAGTACCAAGCTCGCTGCTCCTACGCAACCTAAGGAGAGGGATAGCTTAGCACTTAGGCTCCAGCTTGTCTCTGCTAGCTAAGAAATTCTGTGCCTTAAAATGAGAAGGTACCAAGGAAATGAGGAAAAATGGAGGCTGTGTAGTGGCAGGTCTTGGTGGGACATGAGAAATAGCTTCTGTCTTCCCATTGTCCTTGTGGCACAAGCCCTGAGCTAGATGAAAGGGAGAGGTGTCACACTCAGCCTCTTTAACTGAACAGTAGAGAACAGCAGCTCCAGCTGCAGAGAAAGGAGATTTGAACTACAAATTGTTGGGGGCTTCAGGGAAAATGTGTTCATCTGCAGCTTTTGGGAGTGTAATCTGCCAGCAACTGCTTTATCGTGTCCGGGGGATAGAGCTCAGCCAACAAAACACATTTCCAAAAACCCTGTTTGTAGACATCTACTGCTTTTATTCAGCTTCAGCAGTTTTATCAAGGGCATTTCATATTGCTGCACTCTAAAACTGCAGGTGGGTTCAGCCTCAGTCCTGATTCCCTGACTCTTTGGAGGTTGCTCTTTCATGTGTGCACAGCACTGGCATCGCCTGAGCGACACAACTGTTGTGGTTTGAGCCCATAAAGAGGAGTTCAAGCTGTGCACAGAGGCAGGGCCTATCTGTGCAGGGACCCAGCTCCCCTGTTGCAGTGCAGTGAATGCAGAGGTTGTTGACAAATGCTGTGAAAACCATTTGATGCATGGCCTGCCAAAGTCCTAACCCTTACCAGGCTGTCCTAATAGTGCTTTGCTTTCACCTGCCAGTTCAAATTATCAGCAGCCCTCTGTACTTTCCTGTAAGTGCTTATGTAAATCTGCTGGTACAAGATAATGAGGTGAGGGGGAAGTAATCGTTTGTGATTTTGCAGGGATATGTTTTCTGCCATGTCAAATTCAGTCATTAGGCAGTATTTTGACCTTCCCTGCACTCTGCCCTAGATAAATAGGTTGATTGTACTTTTTTATTTTGGCAGCATTTGGGGTTAATCCGCCTGGAGAAGAGAAAGCCTTGGGGGAGACCTTATAGCAGTGTTCCAGTACTGAAAGGGGCTCCAGGAAAGGTGGAAAGGGACTCATTATCAAGGGAGCACAGGGATAGGACAACAGGGAATGGTTTTTAGCTGAAAGAGGGCAGATTCAGATTAGATATTACGAAGAAATTTTTTTCTATGAGGGTGGTGAGGCACTGGCCCAGGTTGCTCAGAGAGGCTGCCCCATCCCTAGAGGTGTTCAAGGCCAGGTTGGATGAGCCCCTTGATCCAGTGGGAGGTGTCCCTGCCCATGGCAAGGGGGAATGTAACTAGGTGATCTTTGAGGTCCCTTCCAAGCTCAAACTCTTCTATGATTTACAGAATTTCTCAGTCAGTAAATCACAAAGCGATATCAAGATTTTCCCATCCAAAATGAGCTTTGCAAAAGCAAGCACGATCCCTAGAGTTTTGGTGAAAGGCTGTTGGAACCGGAGACACGTGGGCTGTGCATGCATTAAGACCAGGTGAGGTGACAGTGTAGTACAAGTATGGCTATGTTCTCACATGTCTCAGTTCATTTCCAAAAGTGGGCTCTTGGTTGTCACTCTTACTTCATACATGTAGAAGCTGAGAGGCAGAGCAAAGGAAACGAGCCTGTGGCCAGAAAGCCTATCTTTGGCAAACTAGCTATAAATCTCTAATGAAAAGACACAAATCTTGCAGGCAGGTTTAAAAGCATTTAATACCCTCTGGTAGGCTTTTGCTGGGAATGAGTGTATTTGGTGTATTTGTTATTATGAGTGTTATTTATTATAGTAATTGTTTCAATACATTCAAGCTCTGATTTTTAAGATTCTGAGTTTGCCATGGAACATATTGCTCAGAAAAATCTGCCTTCCTCTCCTCTTATCTAATTTGCCTGCAGCACTGGATCAAGTGAGCACGGGTGATTCTTTATCTACATGGGTTTTGTTTATTATCTTTTCCCATTAATTGCTTTTCTATCTTTTCTTTCTTCAGTAATGAAACTTGAATGAAAAATAATAGAATTAAAAAGCACTCCCATAGCCAGATACAGCAATCACTTAAGGGTGTTATTAGTTTATGCTTTATTCATAAGCAAAAGAGCTGTAGCAGTGTCTGTGGTGTGCCACATCTTTGAATTTCATTTTCAGTGTGGAGCTCAGATTTGCTCTCTTGAAGCAGAGTTGGGGAAGCATCATTCTACCAACCTTCTGGACTTGGGCTGTTTTTACAGGCAGTGAATGAACTTCTGGATATATATGTTTATAATTTGCTCTGCAGTGCTTTTATAAGGGTGTTTAAAAATAATTGAGCCACTTACACTCTGGCCTGTTAGTTTTGGGAGCTTAGTTTCTTGCTGAAAGACTGGAGGAGTCTGGGAAGTAGTGGCTGCTGCAAGGGGCACACTCTGGTATCACAGATATCTACATGTAATTACTCTTTCCTTCCTGGTGATAGAATTGCCTGTCTGACAGCCTCTTGCCTGAATCTGAATGATGTGCTGAATCTTTTAGATAAGCTGTTATTCACATAGTAGCTCCCAAAAAGTTCCAAAAATCCCCGTTGAAGTTCAGAAGTTCTGCCTCAGCCATTTGCGATCTTTGTAGCCGTAGATTTTCAACCTCCCAGTCTTTAAAAACCTCACCTCTGCATAAGTGTTGTGACAAAAGCAAATGCTGTAATTTCTGCAGCACAGGTGGAAATTAAAATTCAGATGCTCAGGAACTGTGTTCCTGAGGATGACAGCTTGGTCTCCCTAGTTTGTCCAGCTTTAATCTTGTTCACTGGGAAATTCTCCATTCCCATGGCCACAGTTCTCCTATTCTTCAGACTCTGAAGAGTTTTCAGAAGCTGTTTTCTGGACCTTTGCCTCAGTTTCCTGCTTCAGGTCAGCTCCACTTTTGGCACACTGACCTGATGTGTGAAGTCAGTCCGTAGTTGTTACGCTGCAGTGAACCCTAGAGCTGCTCATTCTCTTTCTTAGGATTCAAGTACCCATAATTCTCCTTTTGCTTTTCTTTCAAAAACTGAATCCACCAAAGGGTGCTTCTTTTCTGGCTAAATACCATCAGCATTAGGAGCACGTGGCTGTAGTGCATGATAACTAAACCACTTCTTAAAGCAATTCAAATGCCGTGTCCTGACTGTTCTCTAGAGGTAAATCCTAAGGGTCAGAATTAAAAAAACCCTCTTGCTGTTTTCACAGAATCCTTGCAGCTGCACAATTTTCTCTGTTTCCTTTTACCAGTGCAGTCCATAAATGTTTTTTTCTTGGTCACAAGTGCTCCCACCCTGGGTTAGCCCAAAAGTCTGTCTTGGGTTGTCCAGGTATCAGGTGCCAAGGAAAGACTGTTAGGGCATTGCAAGGATATCCAGGTACTTCCCTAAATAAACTCCTAATTTCTAGAGATCAGTAATCTCAAAATTTACTGAATTCTAGAAGTAAGACCTTTGAATTTTGTAAGACTCTGTGGATTATTATTTTTTTTGTCCCTGAAGTTTTTCTCAGTCATTTCTTGAAACAGTATGAATTTATAGCCTGTAGCAGCTGTGGGAAGAATTACCCCAGCTTAATCATGTGTTACCCAGCAAAATACCTTCCCTGTGCTTAATATTCAGTCACAATAGATTTGTTTGATGGTTCATTCCAGTTGCAAATATCTCTGTGTAACTTCTGTAGTCTGAGGGTTTCTTGTCTTCAGTGAGCATGAGAGACTCAGCATTGTGGCCTGGTGCTGTGATTGATAGAAAAGGACCTGCTGTTGTTTGAGGACAGTTGGACAGAGCTGTGTATAAGCTAACAGCCATTGCAGGCTGTTGCAGTGGTTCAAAAGCACAGCAGTGATGGACACTTCCATGAAAAGAGGGGTTAGGGTCATCATGATCAATAGATGTGCAATTGTGATTTTTGTTAAAAAATTTCTAGTCTGAATGTGTCTCCCCCACCTCTTTCACACGCAGATGGATTTGGTGCCATCTCATTTTGCCCTGACATATGTGAAGGTGTGGGGTTTCAAATGCCTTCATCAGTGCAGGACCTGCTAGAGAAACAGAATATTCAATATATATCTTTCACAGAATTTAAGACACTACTTAGCTACCTCAGAGGTCTTACCTTCTGCTGTAGAGCTTAGACATAAATCAGTGCAGGCAAGAGCTCTTGTTTATCCCACATTCTCATTTGACATCAGTGCATACGTTCTACAGTTGCAGGTCCAGCTATCACCTGCCCTTCCAACACCACTAACAGTCCTGAGTGAGAAGTGTTTTTGCTCTTGGTTAAAGGTGTTGATGTGCTGCAGAAAAGCTCCATTGCTACCATTCTTTTTTTGTTGAATGGATCAAGTTGTTAGTGCTCTGTCAAATCTGGTTTTTTGCAGAAGAGAAGCTGAACTGGTATTGATGCAATTTTAAATGTGTATAAATTCACCTCCTGGCTGAAGAACCTCAGGTATGAGCCCTTTTCTGCAGTTCAGCTGCCTTGTTGCCATGTGAGGGGGCAGTTAGGGGTGCTGCCAGTTTAGTTGGCCATCTGACTTTATGATATTTTCTAAAATATCTAAAACTGAGAGCATTGCACTCCTCCAACAAATTTGTCTCTGACACTTCTGGTTCCTTTTTGCTAAATTGGCAGTAGCAGAACCTGGGGCAGAGTAGCTGAAAGCTGAAAGCCAGGTCCAACCTTTTTCCCTTTCGCCTCTTTTTGAGCAAATCTTTCAGGGGATTGAGTCGTGCTTCCCTTCTGGTGAGAAGGTCCCCAGGCTGCATCTTCTCTGTGTGTCTGGAGAGATGTGACTGCCTGAGGGGAGCACACTCTGGAGCCTGCCTCTCCATCCGTGCCACATGGAACAATCCTCCCCACCTTGACCTTTTCCAGGGATGCAAGTATAGCCTCAGCTGCTAGCAGAGGAGCCCTAGAGACTGAGTCTAGGCTACCCTTTTCAGCTGGATTTCTCCTCCTGTGAGCACACACATACACTGCTGCAGGGAGTGATGTAGGATCTGGCTGTCAGCTCATCCCTCTTGCCTGTTCTCAGCCTGGAAGCTGGGAATTTCTCAGACTCCGATTTATAAGGCAGATAACAGTGCTCTCTGTCTGCATGCTGTGCACCATCCTGACGGCAAGAAGAGGGTACCTGAGGGGTTGAGAGGGTACCTGAGGGGTTGAGAGAGACCCTTCAGTGCACACTGAGGTACCCTGGAAGTGGAGATCCTTCAGCAGCCCTGGCCTATGCTCTTTAGGGCTAAAGGCTGACCCATGGGCTCTGGTTTTAGGCTGTTGATTGCAACAGAGCAACAATATTTCTTTTTCATCCTTGTAGGAAGTAAATATTTAGGTCAGGTCTCTTTATAATTGGAACAGGGAACAGATTGTGGCATGGGGAAAGGGTAATAAAAGACTGAACATAGGTTAGGAATCATTTATATGTTATATAAATTATAAATTAATATAAAGAAGAACAAAGGCCTAAGTGAGTGTATTACAGTGCAGAAACACTTTAAACTATGCAATTCAAGGCACTTCTTTCCATAGAACCTGTGATAGTCCCTATCAAAGCAAGGAGCGAGCGCTGCTTTCCGTGCCAGAGGCTGGTTAAGGGCACAGTGTGTGACAGAGCCGTGGGTCTCCCAGAGCTCCCCACTGTCACCTCACCCTGCACAGTGCCTGTGGGGCAGCAGCTGGGGTGGGATGTGTGTGCCTCGCTGGGGAAGGCAGTGCTGTGTCTTCTGTGGCCAAGAAGGAGAAGGTGTCCGAGGTTTCCTCAGGTCTCATGGCTGTGCTATCCAGGCAGGCACTTGGTGGTTTCCTACAGCAGAGGGTAGTGTTACCTGTGTCTGAATTGCTGGAAATGGATTGTTCAAAATGATGGGTGTGCTTAGCCTGCTTGTTTCAAGCTGATGTGGAGTTGTTAAATATTTATAGCAGATGTATATATGCATCTTTGCTGGCTTACTTACAAGTTTTTTCCTGTGAAGCAAATATACAACCTCTTAGCTCTCTAACTCTGTGCTGATATTCAGCTTGCAAAGCTTACCAGGCTGCTGATTTCCTGAGAGCATTCCTCAGTCACCTGAAATAGTTTCCTCTGATAGCATTTTATCTTGCTGCTTTATTCTTGGTCAAATTTCACACCTTTTACAGAAATTCATGTCTTCTGATGATGACACTGCCTCCCAGATTCGTGAGATCAGACATGTAGCAAAACCTAATTCAAGACAAAGTAATTACAAAGAATTTAATTATTGTTCCCGTTGCTTGACATCACTGTTGAGCGATTCTGGAATCTCCATCCTGGATGGAGCCGTGGGCAGGGAGCCCTCATTCCACACATCTCCCTTGTCCTGTGGCCCCTGGGCAGTGCTGCCTCCATCAAGGCCAGCTGATTCCCAGAGGCTGCAGGCAGAGTGTGTTTGACCTGGCAGAGGAGCCTGTGTTGATAGATGGCCTCTGGAGAGGCAGCAGTGGCTGAAACTCTTGAGTGTGTTCTGCATCCCTCAGGCCTCCTGTGTGCCTTCTGCACCAGCTGTGTTCTTAGAGGGCTGACAGAGGAATGTGGTGTTGCTGAAGGAAGAAATGAAAAGGAAACTTTTCTACAGTAATATAAACAGGAAATTCAAACCAGATTAATACATAGTTTAGAGATCATTTATGTAGTTCTGTGTATTGAAATTTCCTAGTTTTTTGGGGTCCCAGTTATGTTTGAAAGCTGCTATTCCATGCCCTGGCTCTCCTCTCTGATTTTGAGCAGTTGGTCAAAATCGATCTCTTTTCCCAAGTAACAAGTGATAGGACAAGAAGAAATGACCTCAAGTTGTGCCAGGGGAGGTTAAGACTGGATATTAGGAAAAAATTCTTTACTGAAAGCATGGTGAAGCACTGGCAGAGGCTGCCCAGGGAGGTGATGGAATCATCATCCCAAGAGGGGTTAAAGCAACCCTTGTAGATGTGGCACTTTGGGGCGTGGTTTAGTAGGCCTGGTGGTGTTGGGCTGACAGTTGGACTTGATGATCTTAGTGGTCTTTTCCAATCTTTACGATTCTATATACTGTATATTTCATGCACCTTTGACTTCCATCGCCACTCTTTGCTCCCTCATACGTTCTTACAGGGGCTGGTACTGGCAAGTCTGAACCTTCAAGTCACTAAAAATAGCTGCTTATTTTGGGGAGAAGGTTAAAAAAACCCAAACAATAAATGAAAACCTTGAAAAACCTACTTATCAGAAAACTGATTCTATGACTTCCCCTAAGGTAAGCTTTTCCACACAGAACCAGCCTGATCTTCCATCCTGGGAGAGAGAACGTTCAGTGCTGAACAAAGAAGGGATTTAGGGCATGATTGTTTTCCTTCCCAGAAAGGACTCTGACACCCTGAGCTGGAGCCCCCAGAACGTTCATTGCACTCTGAAGAGATAATGTGGTCTCTTTTTGCTTAATACAACACATTTGATGGTTTGGATTTTTGAATTCTTGTGAGAAAAGTATAAGATTATGCATTTATTAATTTAGCTTCACAGTGCTGCTGTTATGTGCTACCTGCTTAGCCTTGGCTGAGCTTCTGTGTATATAACTCTGTGTTGAAAAATAGGAAGGCACTATGAATTTTAAAGTCAGGGGTGGAAGTAGTGCACATGAGCCTGGAAGTCAAAACATCTCCTATTAAGAAAGAGTTGATCTCATAGTCAAGAGGAAACACATCCTTTCTAAATATATTCTAGCCTGAAATCATCAGCAGTAACAAAGTTCCAAGTAAATTACTGTGTATAAGACATGCCATGTGTTTAACACCATTTTCCACGGAAGATTAAATTTACGGGATTCAATGTGACAACAGAATCGTGATACTGAAAGGAGATGATGTGTTGTGTTGAACTGTAATGAATACCACTGTGAGTAAAGGCTGGCAAAATATGCTCACTGACAGGAATGTTTGTGATTTTATTATCATAGCTTAGAAAATTATTGAAATCAAGTAGGAAATATTCTCACTTCTTCAGTCCGGACATCTCATTATTATGCCAATGCATTTTTAGCACCTGAAAAATATCATTTAAAAAGTGTCTGGAGATAGTTTTTAAATCAGAGGTGTGGTGGATGTGCTGCTGGTCAAACCAAGGAGCTCTTTTTAAGCAGAAAGAATTCTGAGTGTTTCCATTAATCTGGATTACGAAACCGAGTGTGAAAAAGTAAAGCTTCTGTTAAAAAGAACAGAGTGTGCTCTTCATTTAAATTTTGCCACATTGAGCCAGTCTGAGAGAACATAAATGTTTGTAGTGCTTAAAATATGGTGTAGGTGCAGAGCCTAAGATATTAAGATATATTTTTAAACTTGTTCTTAAATATTATATATGACAAGAATTGTGAATTATACCCTCAGGATGCAAACCTCCTCATGCCATCTAAAGACTCTTTGTAAACTGTAGGATTCCACGTGCTGTTGTTTAAGACATAAGACTATAGAGATCTGAGACACCTTTGATTTGTTTGATGTTGTAGCAGAGTGATTGTGGGAAGCTTCCAATGCTTCACAGCTCTGAAAAATACAGTGAATTTTGCTCACTGTCTGAACATGAGCTGGAAATGGAGAGTGGTGAAGAGCTCTGCAGAAATAGGAGTCTGATTGTTTTATAAGATAACTGTTTCCAAGGTTTGGTGTGCAGTAATAAATGCAATAGTAATTACTGTGTGTGCAATATAGATATTTAATTGAGAATTCATGAGGACTGAAGTACAGTGAGTGATAATAAAGAGGGAGATAAACACAATGTTTTGACACTCAGGACATCTAAATGTGGCCTTGGACACCCCTGGTGCACTTGGATTCAGAAGTGCTGTAGCCAGGACTTTGGGGCACAGATCTGCATCGAATGGTGATCAGAGTAGAAGGAACAAGTCACAGCTCAGATTTCTTCATTCCAAGTATATATTAACCATTTATAAATATTGTACAGGCAGATGTACCTTTTTCTCTCTTTGGGGTCACAATTTGTTTTAGCCTTGATAATAACAAATATAAAGGTTGGTTTCTCAATTCTCATGGGCACCTCTGATGGTCGCTTCTTATTCTGATTCCTTTTAGTTTAGATTCCTAATTTCATTTACCTAGCTGAGACTTTTCAATCTGTATTTAAACTACAAAAAATTAAGAGCTTTTACACAAAAATGTATGGCCTTTTAAGCAGGTTAAGATTATACATCAATTATTGAATTTACCACAGGCAATTAGCAGATAATAGCCCAACCAGGCTAAACCCAAATGTGTGTGTGTTTTTCCATGTATTCCCATCTAGTGGAAAGAAATGTTTACTTACTTTCTATATAAAAAATACAGGATTGGCAGGACTATATTCAGAAAAAAACAAAATAACTATTCTTAGCAAGAAATATATCCTATTATATTAATGTATGTCTTAAAGTTGTTCTCTCAAAGAGAGAACAGCCACATTCCTGGTGGTGCAAACAGGTCTATTGGGAGGAGGAAAATGATACATACCATGGGAGCATCAAATCTGTTAAGCAGCTGAATAAGACAGTAAAGAGATTGCTTTCTGAGGCTGCTGAGCTCAGTTTGCCAAGGGACTGTTTGACAGTGTGCAGGTGATGTGAGGGGGGAAGCTGAGAATTCAGCTGGTTGCCTGTCTCTAATTGCAGATGTAGGAGCTTCCTCTTCTGGGCCTTTTCCACGCAGAGCATGGAGCACTTGCCTGCTCTGTGGCAAGTTCTTACAGGGTGAAATGTGCCTTTTCCTTTGGGAAACCATCACCCTCTCCAAGCAATGACTTCTTTTGGCAAAAGCCAAGTGGCAGCAAGCCAGAGCCAAGTGCCTTGGCCTTCCTAAAATAAACCATTTTGACTCAGCTGAATAGAGAAGCGAAGTTCTTCAGTTCAATTGTTGTCTTACTGCAAAGTGTTTGTCAGTTGTGAAGAAACATAGAAGTGTTGCATTTTGGTCTGGCTTGTTTTCCCTCTTTCCTTAAACTGATTGCTGCCTTGAGGTTTGCTCACAGGGACTGGTGTTAAGATTCAAGACCACTTTATACGAGGTGTTTTCTCAAGTGTGTGGCTCCACTAAGGAGCATCCAGCTTCAGGATGGAGAGAGGTGCTGCAAGCATGCTATCACCTCCTCAGCTGGCCAAAATATAGATATAATATGGTCTCCTATGAACCAGCACACAGGCAGGTGGTAATGCTGAGCCTGTTAAGTGAATGCACAGTTATCAAATATAGCCCTACCTTGTGTGCCCTTCAGCAGATGTACACACCACTTTTATTCCAGTGTGGGTGGAGACAAGCACAGCTACACTGCAGCAGTTGCTAAAAGGAGTTGGGAGAAATAGGAAGACCTTTTTACACAGCACGTTGGCGCTAGGAGCTTGTTCCTGAAGAGATGTGAATTGGTTTTGTCTGCAGCTGGAGGCAGGCTGCTCTCCAGGGGCCAGCTGTAGCTCTGGAAAGGAGAGTGCAGTGTGGTGGGGTGATATCTGCAGTATTACTTTGACCAAGAAGTTCAAGCCTGCTCCTGTTGCCCTTCCTCAAGCTTCGGTTTGTGATAGTGGAAGATTTACTTTACTGAATTTTGCAGCCTTGAGCGTCATCCTTATCACACCTTTGAGGATCTGCAGATCTCTCAGGTGCCAGGATTGAGACTTGTTTATGTAATGTTTCTAAACCCAAATCTTCCAGTCTGGAAGTCTGAAAGTCATTGGGTCTGGGACTCTGATATGGTCCAAGAGTAAATCATGTTTCAATAATTGCATCCAAAGGGAGGCTGAATTTGGATATGCTTTTTCTCCTACCCTCCATAAACATGGGTGCATGTGAATGCCAGCACTTCCCTTTGGCTCATGCCAGATTGGGGAAATGTGTTTGTCTGATGTTATCACTTGGGGCCTGTTAGCTGTAAATACTCTTGCATCAAGCCTTCAGTAAAAGCTCTTTCTACAGTTTTTTTTTTTAAAATTCATCGTTTGTTTTTTTATCTGTTTCATTGGCATGTGCTACACAAAATATACACTCAAACAAATTGACCTGGTAGAATAATTTGAAGGCCAAATGTACGTTATGTCTCTCAGTATAAGTTCTTTGTTTAATGAATGGTATTTTTCTCAGTACTGCAACTGTGTTGATCGTGCAGGACATCTTAGGAGGTAGAAACAAGATGACTAATGAACACAAATGCAGGTGATGCAGCAATACATGGCCTGGTTTGTCTTTTGTTTTCTAAAGTGTATTTAGAAGTTGGAAGTACTTGTATCCATGCAAATAATACCTGTCTGTACTTACCATGCACTCATTCATGGCTAAATGTTTATTTACCTAAAGCAAATACTATAGCTCTGTAGTTTTGAAGTTTTACCATGGGAAGAGCTGAGCCTACTCTGCATAAACCCTGACTCCTCAGGTAACGAGCTGCTTGGTTACAGCTGGAGACAGTGGGAGCTCCTGTGCCCTGCAGCCAAACACAGGCATCCAGTGGAGCACTGCAACCACAATCTCTCCGTGTGTTTCTAGAGCGGAAAAAATTATCTGAACAAGTTCTGTGGGAAATTGCTGGTGGAAAATCTTCCTGGTTCCCTTCTGCCAGAACAGCAGGGAGAAGATTGCCCTACTTGTGCAAGAAAGCAGCGACATGCCTAACTGCACTCTGATTTCTGTTGATTGGTTCCTGTGCTTTGCTCATTGGATGATTTGCTCATGGCTTTCCAGATTTGGTTTGGGGTTTTTTTTGCTCACTGTTGCACTGTTTGGACGTGGTGCAAAGGAGGATTTCTCCAGTGAGAAAGCAGGCTTTTCAGCTCCACAGATTTGAGCAAAGCTGCTAATTAGTCAAGCATCTGTACAGGCTGCCCAGGACAGTGGTGGAGCCTCCATCCCTGGGGGCACTTAAGAATATAGTTTAATAAACAAGGTGGTGTTGGACTGATGGTTGAACTGGATGATCTTAGAGATATTTTCCAACCTCTGTCATTCTATGATACTAATTATTCCTAGGAGAGGTCAGAAATCTCATGTGAGGCTGAACAACCCAGCTGCTGAGAGGAGGTCTTAGAAAAACATGCCTCTGCGAGCCACCCCCAGAGATTTCATTGCCTGCTGCTTTGGGTGACTTTCATCCACCTGGTGCTTAGCTGCAAGAAGGGCACTTTCTAACTCATTTGTCACTTTGCACTCCATGAATAGCTAATTTCTTCCATTTGGCTCCAGCAATTATCCTCCACAGTTCTGCTACAATGAAGAGGATGCCAAGTATTATGCTTCCCTTGCTCCTTTCATCATCAAGGTATAAACAAGTGAAAGGAAGAATGGCAAGGAAGGTAGTCAGAGCCTTGCTTCACCCAATGAGAAGGCAGAGTTATGCCACCATCCACACATCACTCCTACAGCCGCAAGCCTCTTGAAGGGACACCTCTTTCTTTGTAAGAGGTTCTGCTTGTGGATCTTTTTGGCCACAATACTGATGGAACTCAAACCCAACATTAATAGTTGGATTCATTGAAACCCATTAACTTTTCAAATGAACCTCAGAGTAATTTCCAACGTTTTTGCTGACTTATATCAGCTCAGCAAGTCTCTTTTTGTCATGTAGAACTCATGAAGTCAAATTTTGTTTTGAAGTTTTGAGTTCATTCACACCCAGAATGGAAAACAGAAAGTACAAAGGCAACACCAATTAAAACAACTAAAAGCTTCTTTTTGCATAACTGTGCATGGTGATGTCCTTCTGCAGACTGTTCTGGCAGCTATGAAAAATGTCATGTCTTGCTGCACTAACACAACCATGTTGGAAAGGGTTACATTACTGCACTCTTTGGGCCAAATGGATTTTTCATATCAAAGTCTCTGGTTTAAATTCATTTGAACCTAAGGATCTGGCCTGAGTTTTCCAACACTTGTGTATGAGCATAATCTTTTAATCCTAAACAATATAGTGAACCTATGTACCACTCCCAGGAGCCTAGGAGAGCTGTACAGAGCCTGAGCTACAGTGCTGGTTTGCTAAATTTGAAATCTGCATTTCGGGTGAGGAAATCATGACCTGAGGAGTTCAAAACTGCTTGAAAGATTATGAGGTCACATTTGATTTTGGGTTGCTTCCTTCCTTTTCCAACATCTCACAGAGCAACCCCTCTTTAACATGTAGGTGTTGCACTTAGGGACATGGTTTAGTGATGGACTTCACAGTGTTGGGTCTCCAGTTTGACTCAGTCTTCTTAAAGTCTTTTGTAAGCTAAATTATTCTGTAATTCTATGACTCTGTGAGATAAATAGCATAAATTCTCTTCAAGAAATTTAATGAGGCAGAAGCAGTAATTACCCCACTAGCACTGCTGAGTGTATAGCTCCAGTTGGAGTTAGTGTAGGCTGCCTTTGTCCTGCTTCTGTAGTCCTACTAATCTTCATGGCTTTTTGTGGAGTTTTCAGTTTTCCAGTGACTTTCTATTCTACGTTGTTTGGAGGACTGAGTCATTGTTTTCTGTCCCATACTGTCTGTTCACTAAATCAATCCCAAAGCTACATGTGCTGTTATTCCTAATATTCCCAGGAATTGTTACAAACCTAGCTGCACATCTTTAACTTTCAACTGTAGCTCGTGTTCAATTCAGTCTTTCAGTAGGAGCTGTCTTTATGTTACACTTATGGTTTCACCCATTTATAAGGTCTGTCACTCGTATTTTCAGCTTTAACCATGAGTGCTGTTATGCAACTCAAAGAGTTAAATCGAATAGAGTTGTGTCATCACCTTCTGAGACCACTGAGGGATTCTCCCAGCTCTTTTTTTCACAGGCTATTGGTGCCTGTCCCCCTGGCTGCCCTGGGTTTCTTTTCCAGCACTAACACTGCACTGTGGTCTCCTTTCCATCTGCTCCGAGTGGGCTCCATATCCTTCATAGTTATTTTTGTGGCTCTGGTACAGTGTTTTTAAATGCCAGAGATTATTTAGGGCTGTACTTTTGCCATATCTTTTGCATTGCTCTTGTGTTTCTCTTGCCTTTTGATATGTGAAATCTCTTCTGAATTCTTACTGCAACAATCTAGTTTTCAGCCTCCTCTCTAAGTAGTGACTCTGCAGTCTAGTTTCATCTTTTCTCCATCACATTTTCATTCAGCACAACGTGATTTTTTTTCTGAAGGCAGAAACAGCTCTGCCTATAGAATTTTATGTGTCAACAGTCTCTTCTTTGAACACAGTCATTGTCTTATAAGAAAAGCTGCCAAAATATCATGGTGCTGTTTGGCTCATTAATTTAAAAGCAGTCAAAAATGATTCAGCAGGCTCTCTTTCCTTCTGCAGGCATCTTTAATATTCATACCTCCTAACAGGTGTGTTTTGGATTGCTGTCTTCCTCAGATTTGCAAACTGGAGGTTAATAGCTTGCCCTCTCATCCTGGTTTACTTGAATGATATTTAGGAGATCGATATCTTCAGGGCTTCAGGGCAACATTTAAGAAAAATCAGTATTTTGTCTGTGTTTCTGTTGTACTGGAATCCATCTCCTCCCTTGCTCTTTAAATGCACCACGATTTTGAAATTTCACCAGCAATTTTCACCTATTTAGGAGCTTTAATTGTCCCCCTTCTAGTTTATTTTCTTTCAGACCTGAATGGTGGGAGTTTTTTGCCTCCCTCTGGTTTTGACTTTCAAAAATTTTACTTGGAGATCTCATGTTACTGAAATCAGAGCCTGTTCCAGTTTTGGGTACAGTAACTGTGGAAGGAGGTGATGCTTCTGTGCATGGATATATCTGTGCTCCCAGGGTCTCATGTTCTTTTAACTGCATCTAGTAATCATAAGCATCTCAATCACCCATATTTTCATTATTTATTAGTCAGGAGAGACCTGTACGAGGTGAATGTTACAAAAATAAATGAACCAAAGGACTCATTTCAGTGCTGCTTTCTTAGCAGAAGTGTGTAACTCCTTTTAAAAGAAGGAAGTTTTTATCTGCCACAAAGCTCATAAATTATTTTTGAGGTGAAGCTGAAGGACTGGAGAATAAAAATTGTAATTAAGGACATTAGTCTTCCCAAATTTAGGCAGCTGCTATTTCCCTGAGGCTGGAAATGCTGACTGGCACTTGCTGTCTGCCAAGGAAATGCTATTTGCTTCGGAATTCAGCTTAGGGAAGAAAATCACGTTTCTGTTTCCTGCAAAGGTGAAATGCTTTTCTATCTCTGTGTGTATGTATGCATGCAATAAAGGAACTGCTTTCTGGTAGTGCAAACCTGCCTTTCTCTGTCCTAGAGAATCCCTTTTTTCTCTCCTGCTCCTCTAACACCTGATACGCTGTTGGATGTCTGTCCTTCACTAATGCTGATGGCCTGGGATGTCCTTGTTCCACCCTGAGTAGCTCTGATGGGGTTCCCTGCCAATTGCACAGCTTAAAAAAAGTTTGAGCCTCCACCTTTCCCACCCAAGGAACAGAGTCCTGATAATCCTCATGGAATAACTGTATTCTTAACAGTCCACCAGTGTTTCAGCAGCACAGCAGGAGCTGTCTTCTCTAGTCAGAATACTGCAGCAACATGCAAGAGCTAAGGTGTCACCCTTATTCCGAGGGGATGGTAGCTGGGAGCACAGCATGGTTATGATTGATGTCTTTTTGATTTGGAGATTATAGCCATATCCTGAAAGCTGTTAATGTGAAATATTGGCAAAGGTAAACCTTAAGGTATTCCATCATTTTTTTTTCCTGCTTTATCTCCTGCTGCATCTTGAATATGCTGCATGGTATCTCAAAACTGAGTTATGAAAAGGCAATTTCTTAAGCATTATGAGATGAGGTCACAGCCATGAGCTGTAGGGTTGTGACTGAGGTTGACCCTGCAGCAGCAGCCATGCGCTCTCCATAGAACCATAAGGTTAGAAAAGACCTCTGAGATCATCAAGTCCAACTAAACCTGCCCCTTTACTGAACCATATCCCTAAGAAACTCATCTACCTGCCTTTTAAACACCTCCAGAGATGGCGACTCAACCACCTCCCTGAGCAGCTGTTCCAATGCCTGACCACCCCTTTCAGTGAAAAAATTTTTCCTGACATCTAGTCTAAGCTTCCCCTGGGCCAACTTGCAGCCATTTCTTCTTGTCCTGTCACTTGTCATTTGGGAGAAGAGCCCAGCACCTACCTCGCCACAGTCTCTTTTCAGGCAGCTGTAGACAGTGATGAGGTCTCCCCTCAGTCTTCTTTTCTCCAGGCTAAACAACCCCAGTTCCCTCAGTCTCTTCTCACAGGACTTGTTCTCCAGCCCCTTCCCCAGCCTCATTGCCCTTCTCTGGACACGCTCCAGCCCCTCAGTGTCCTTCTTGTAGTGAGGGGCCCAGAACTGAACCCAGCACTTGAGGTGTGGCCTCACCAGTGCTGAGCACAGGGGCACAATCACCTCTCTTGTCCTGCTGGCCACGCTGTGTCTGATACAGGCCAAGAAGCCATTGGCCTTCTTGGCCACCCGGGCACACTGCTGCCTTGTGTTCAGCCAGTTGTCAATCAACACCCCCAGGTCCTTCTCCTCCAGGCAGCTCTCCAGAAACTCTTCCCCCAGCCTGTAACGCTCCCTGGGGTTGTTGTGTCCCAAGTGCAGGACTAGACATTAGGTCTTGTTAAACCTCATACCGTTGGTCTCAGCCCATCGATCCAGCCTGTCCAGATCCCTCTGCAGAGCCTCCCTTCCTTCAAGCAGATCAACACTTCCACCCAGCTTGGTGTCATCTGCAAACTGGCTAAGATCATTGTGCTGCCAGGATTACTTTTTTGAGGAGCATCCAGCCCTCATGGGCTCCTTTGTCAGTTAGAACTGTCTTCCACTGGACTTTGTCAAGCAGCCTTCTAAACAGTTCAAAGTCTGCCCTCCAGAAGGCCAAGGTGGCAGCTCTGCTGACCTCTCTCCTTACTCCTCCAAGAACTGAGAATTTTATCATCTCGTGATCACTGAGCCCCAGGTGTCCTTCAACAGCCACCTCTCCACAAGGCCTTCTCTGTTCACAAACAGCAGATCCAGCAGAGCATATGGCGTGGTTTGGGAACTATGCCAAGTCCATCTCAAAGTCAGTGATGAAACCAGAGGTAACTTGGGAGTCATTGCAATTAACTTGTATAAAACTAGTTAAAATAGGAACAGTAGCTCTGGATGGATATGGGATTTTTAGCTCGTTGAAAACCCACATATGTACATATGTGAAAACAATAAACTAAACATATTTGATATAATTATGATCTCTTAGCAGGTAAGATGTAAGTAAGAGCTGAAATTGCCAGGCAATAAATATTTAACCAGCTTTGGCTGTAATGCTGCTGAGTTTGTACTGTCATGTGAGTCAGAGGTTCTTCTTAAGGAGTGCTGTGGGGAGCTGTTGTTTGAGGGGCTCTTATCTGGAGGTATGGCATGGAAGCTTCTGTCACAGATGCTTGGAAACCGCTGGAGGCAGACTTTTGCTCATGTTCAGTGAAGGGCAGCTCTAACTTCAGTTCAGTTGGATGGAGAAGGTCACTCTAACTTCACAGGAAGTCCCATGAAGCTCTACAGCCTGAATATTAAAAAAGCTTATCCTTTTTTTTTTGCCAGTACCCCTCTTCCTACTGTTGATACACAGAAACTCCAGGAAGATCAGTTACCAGCTCCCCCGTGAGCTCTGCTGGATGCAAAGCAGTGCATGTTAACTATGTGGCTGTGCTGGTTTGGGCTAAAGTAGAACGTTTTTCTCTGACTTTTCCACCTGACAGTTCTCACTAAGGTCGTGAACCACTGATGTGCAGACAGGCCATGGCTCACGTTTGTTCCTATGTGAATTAAGCCTGTCCCAGAGCTGCTGGCAAGGGGGAAGTTGAACCTGCTAGGAGGACTGGTGACCCACCTTGGTCAGTGAAGTATTCCACGCCATACAAGTCATGCTTAGGATAGAAGTTTAGGGATCACAGGGTCAGCTTTCTGCTCCAATTCAGTGGTCGATGTTCAGGGAGGACCTTGCCTGTCTGTCTGCCCCTGAACCCATTTGTGTCTTCCCAAGACCAGATCCCACCTGCTGCAGAATCCAGTCTGGGACTTTCCCCATGCCCGTCCTGCAACATCACCAGTGGTGTGTGGTTATCAGGGGAGTTTGAACTGGTTTTGTTTACTTGTATGTATTTTACAATTTTCTCATTAATATTCTTATCACCCTTTTATAATTAGCCTTGCATTTAGGCTGTTTCAGTGTTAGTTTCCAACCCACAAGTCTCTGTATTTGTTGCCCTGTTCCCTTTCCTGTGTGCGGGGATTGGGACTGAAAGTTGCCTGGTTTTAGCTACTGACCTGAGCGAGGGGTGGACTAGACCTGGACAGTGTCAGAGGGCTGGAAATAAGTAGATGTTCTCAGTTGGAAGATGAAAAGAAAAACATCTGAGAGAAGACTGTGAGTAGAGGCACACGAGAAACATGCAAAATGGATGGCTACGTTCAACCAAATTCCTTTCTCTTTAATAATTCCTGACTGTTTTCAACAGCTATTTGCATAAATAGTCCTTTTTCCCCCGATATAGATTTGACTTTTTCTGCAGAGAAATTATGGAACACTGACTTTCTGACACTTCAATCTTCTGCTGTATTTTACCTTTTATGTGCTCTCCACGTTTAGCTGTTACTCACCTTTGCCAAGAGCATTTTAAAGGCTTAATATAAATCTTGTTATGTGCTGTTTTATCTGCGAAATGGTTGCCTTGTTCTCCCGTGGAATGTGCAGAAGACACACACGCCAAAGTGATTTCTCACTTTGAATTGTAGTTAGGTCTAAACCCAAAATATCCATTTGTAATGGTGTCTTGCTGGAATTTCCATGGAAATGGCTTCTGTTGGAGAAAGGCTGTGTGTTCTGAGGCTATGGATAAACATCCAGCGCAAGCCTGTTTGGATCCGCCTTTTTGTTATGCTTACTGAGCTGGTTTATCAAGACAGAAGCACGTTTCCTGGAACAGAGGAACAGCTGAGCCTGTCAGTGCTATTTATTCATTGTTCATAGTGGTTTGAAACCGTTGCCAAACTGCCAGTGGTGTCCACTCTCTGTAAGGAACGTGCCAAAAAATGTCCTGTTTGGGAGTGCTTGAATAGCTCACCAAGCCATCTGCTGTGGGAGAACACATAAACACAGGAATTAATTAGCTGTAACTGGTCTCTACTGAGCATGTACAAGATGAGATTTTTTTCCAAACATTTATAACTTGGATGAAAAAGTACCTGATTGCAAATTTGTAATTCCCTTTAACAAAGCACAGAGCTGTAAGGATGTCTCAGCTGAGCAGATGTAAAGAATTGCTTAATGTTGTCAAAGAGATGCAGTCTTCCCTGCCCCATACTGCAGTGCTGCCTGAATGGTTTAGCTTAGTGGTTGCCAAGAAAATATTCTGTATGAGGACAGGTGCCTAGCACAGTCATTTAGACCTCAAATTTCATAATTTTTTGAATTTTATAAAGTATTAAAAATCCTTCTTTACCTGGCTCTCACTGCATGTTAGTAATGGAGTAAAGCCTTACCTATTGAAATCCATCATATGCTTAACTTTTTCTCATTATATTTGATACAAAGACATTGTCTGGCTTAAAAATAAATAAATGCTTCAATGTGTAGCAATTTTTACACTTCTCTTTTCAAGATTTTAGCTTTTCATCCCCATTCACATCTTGTAGGAATTCATCAGCTCAGCAGCTATCTGAAACACTACAGTATATCGAGTTGATGCCCCAGTGTAGTCAGGTATTCTGCTGCAAAACCAGGAAAGACTTCCTCAGGAGAAGGGTGTGAGGGGGCTGAAAACACAAATGTTGCACATTGTTGTCTCCTTGTAACCTTCCTCTTTGCTTTTAGATGAGGGCCAGGAAGGAGATTTGATGTAAATCTGGGTGAAACGTGGAGACAAAATTCCTTTTGGCTTTGGAATTTTTGGTAATTAAGAGCAACAGGACTTTAACAATTCCTCTCTCTCTCTCTCCCTCTCTCTTTCTTTTGTAAATTGCTTTTCTCTCAGCTTTGACACTGGAAATAAAAACATATCTTTGATTAGAGAAGAAACACGGTGTTGCAAACTTTGGGCTTTGATGTTGACAGGAGAATGTTTGAAGATGCTTTCTTTTTGCAGTTTACACAGATCTGTCATCAAGAAATTACCTTGAGTTTTCAAGAAGCTTGTTGCTAATGACAGCCTAAAATGTGCTCTCTCTCATGGCTAAAGGTGTGTTGGGGTTTGCTCACGTAGCCGTGTATCTATCCCGCCCCAGGGATATGTTGTGATGCGTGCAGCAAACCCGCTGCTGCTGCTACCTGCTGTTATGTGCTGGGCTCTCCTTGGACCTGGGCTGTAGACAATTCAGTCATTCATTGTGGAAGAGAAGTGGAAGAAAATTGACAAGCTCAACCATGAACAGGTTAGAGCTGATTTCTTCCCTCCAGGGCATCAGGTCTTGACTTCAGTTATTGATCAGTTCGTGTCTGCTAGTCAATCGTTTTTGTCTTTTCTAGAAAGTTATTAGACTGATTTATTTGAACTTCAGAGTGGCACATTTGTAAGGCCAATATCCTGCTGGATTCTTTTCAGTAGTTTCACCCCAAACTACGAGACCATAGGGGACTTATATTTAGAGAGAGGATGTAGATATAAGACAACCCAGCCCACTTGATTGTGTGCCTTGTTACAGCTTAACTCATCCCAAGGGAAAGCAGTGATGAGCCAGATCTACACTCTTAGTGGCAGGTTTTTATTGTATTGAGAGGTTTTCTTGGTGACTAATGGCAGATCTATGTCTGTATTTCACCCTCCTGACAGAAAGGTGAAATCTTTCTCTTTGGGGGGATCTCTGGTTGGAACAATTGGTCACTGGGATATTTCTGTAGTCTGCAGTGACCTTCTGGCTTCCATGAAATGCAGTGTAAGCTTTCATCGTGGCGAAAGAGATGTCCATATTTAAGACAATATAGTGCAAACCATTCTTGGCATCTGGTAAATACTGGGAGGACCTTGAGGATGGGCTTTTTGTCTGTGTTGTGGAGCATATTTGCCTCTGGGTAATCTTTGCAGCTTTTATCTTGCTTGAGGTCATGATATTTCTTCTTGTATTCAGATAATTAATACCAAAACTCTTATGTTTCCTCTTACTAACACAGACCTCATCATTGCAAAGATGGAACATAGCAAGAGAACAACAGGCTCTAGTCAACAGCAAAGATAATTCTGGAAATGTTTCTACGTTGTCTCTTTATCCTTTTTTAGCCCAGGGTGGACTATTGATAACTCACAATTTTATTTGTGTGCAAAAGTATTCATTATAGTGGGCATATGAGCAAACTCAAATCCAAAAGCTTCCAAAATTCATAGTTTGATGTAAGTTCTGAACCTTTTTTTTTGCCTTGGGGTTTTATTACGTGCACCTTTTAAAACTACCGAGCCAAAGTTTCGAATTAAGATGTAAATGCATATGTAAATAAGGAAAAATTGAAGCATGCTATTTATGGTTCAAGATCATTTCCTTATAGCTGTGCGGTTTGATTGTCATAAAGTTCATGTCTTGGGTGACAAGTAATGTTTTTGAATCATTCTTTGTCATAAATTGTACTATAATATTTCATTGGCTAAAGTGATGGACCAAAGTACACTGTAAAATTTTTTTGTACCTGGTAAAAATGTTAGGAAAACTGATGTTGTCAAACACAGAAAAGGAGGAGCATTGTTCTTTGATGTTCTACCCTGCAAAATCTGCAAAAGAAGTTGTTGAACTTTATTCACAAATTGAACACAAGCTAAACAGTCTGGTTTAGTTTGTAGCAAAGTTTAGAGGTGGCTTTTTGTTGAAATATCTCTTAGGAAATTATGGAAAATTCAAGTAGCTACCCTTATTTTCCTTTCAAAGAAAAAAAATAGGAATATTGAAAATGAACAGATTCCTGCTGTAATGCAAAAAGTTAGACCTTGGGTTGGTGCCAGCATCTCTAATATCTATCCTGTACCCCTTCCTGTGAGCTATTGAATGGCTCCAGCTGGTTAGCTTTAAAATGGTGAGCACAACTTCTGCAAATCCCTGCAGTGGATTAAATATTTATGTAGGTGGGGCCATGGGATGGGTATTCAGAGCAGTCAGACAAATTTCTTTAGCTTTGCTTATATTCTCTTAGGCGGTTTTGAGTCTGATTCAACCTGAATGGTCTTTGCTTGGACTTGGACACGGTCTGTTGTGTGTTGTGTTGTGTGTTGTGTTATGTTGTCAACACAGCTGAGTGAGCGTCCCTGGAATTCCTTCACAGGAAACACTCTGCATCATGCACTGAATGACAGCTTGGTTATTCAAGAATTAGAAGTATTGAGCTGCTGGAGTACAGGCTGCCTGGAAGTTGCCACCTCATGTATCAAGTAAGGCTCCTGGAGTGGATTTAAGCCATTCCAGTCAGCACAGGCTGTCGGAGCTGCCCTGAGTGGTGATGCCTGGGGGATGGAAAATGAATGGACAGATCAGCAGGGTTAGAGTAATAAGTGGGATAGTGGAGGCAAGGGTGGAGAGGATCCCATAGGTGAGGAAGTAAGCATCCCCTGTATAAGCAGTAAAGGAAGAGCATCACTGGAAAATGTCATTTTTATTGCTGAGAGCTCAGCACGGAGTAAGGAAAGATGGGGTTGGAGAATTAAAGCATTTTCTATCGGTGTTTTGCAGTATGCATTTGTATGAGCACAATATAAGGCAGATGCCCACAGAGTGAATGTAGTTTCACTAGCAATGCTGTTTACTCTGCAATAATTTATTTTAGGCTCCTGAGTGAAATGTGCCAAACCTGGAGTCACATTGGGATTTTCAAAGAACAGAGTGTGTTGTTAAGGGAAGCGGTTTATACAAACCTGAGGGATAAACCTTCTCAGAGTCTTTGAACTAAATCTAGTAATATATTATTGAGAATTGCTAGTATGAAATAAATGGGAACAGTCCAGTGAAGATGCTGGGGAGGCACAGTAACACAGGCTACTCATACACTTGCAAAAGTTATTATCAAATAATTGCTGTTCTCTCTTATATATGGGGAAGGTGGATATACCAGAATGTCATCTTTCTATTTTTCTCTTGCTTTATTGATATTTGCTAGGTATTTCCATAGAACCTTAAGCTATGGCAATTGTGGTGCACTGAGGGGAAGGATGTTGGCTTAGGTAGGTTTCAAGTGCACATATTCCTTTTTCCATATCGTATAGCATATAGCTACCATGGATAGTTTTCTGTTATCTTCATAGCATTTTTAGAAATAGCAGTTTTCTGGGGTGATAGACAAGACCTAGAAATAATTCTTAGAGAAGTGGTTCCACATAGAGGAGAATAATTTAAGTAGAACTGTCCAGGGCCGCTTTTCCACAACCAGGTTTCTATGCTAAGATTTTATGAAGAATCATGTTCAACTACAATTCTTATTTGCTAAAAAAAAAAGTGTGTAGTGTTATAGAAGTGGCAGAGGACAGAGAATTAAAATGAAAGGCAGAAAGAGAGGATACTGAGAGATTTGCAGGTATGTGTTTCATATTGCACAATGAAAAAGGGAGGAAAATAGTTCTAATGCTCTAACTTTAGTGTAAAAGCAAGATTGAGGGTGAAATTCAGGAATGGCAGGAATGGTCCAAATGTTTTGTTGGGGGTTTTTTTTGTGCTGCTTATCCTGCTACCCTGAATTTATACTATGCCAGTGAATAGTCAGCTAAGGAAGAAAGAGCCATGCTGAAGTGCAAATTGAAGGGATATAGCTTAATTCCCTACTTTATTCTGTTAGGCTACTCCCTCAGCAGACCTCTATTGAGAGAAACTGTTGTTCTGCGTACAAACATTTGGTTATTCTCTTTCTTTGTGCAGCTTCACAGTTGAAACTTTTCTACCTGGGAGAAAAATTCCCTCAGGGGTCCCATTCTGTGTTGCAGCGTTCGTCGTGTGGGAGTCAGACCTGTTAGAGCAATTTTAAGCATAATCTGCTATTGGCAGTATTTGGGGCTTAAATGACAAATGAGTAATTTTAAATAATAACTCTTTGACATCTAGGTGGAATTACGGAAATCACAGTGAAATGGCTTTATTCTGCTGTTATATTCTTACTTAGGTTCTTAAAGCAGATGTGCTGGGCTTGGGGTTCAAGGGATTTAGAACCTATTCATTGGTTTACAGGCTTTGTGCATGTCTGTGCATGCACTTCTCATGCACAAAATCTTGCATGTGAGAAGTCCCTGCTGCAAAAATTTGCACTAATTCAGAGAGTTCATGTGAATGCATAGTTTTCCATTGAAACACCTTTAATTTACACAACTAGGCAAAAATAAGCATGTTGTCACAAAATTCATCCTACAAATTAAGAGAATATCTTCTTTTTGCAGGTCCTTTCATAATCAAATCAGTTTTGCAAACTATCCTGTGTATTAATTATTTCTAATAAAGTCTTAGAGCAAGAAACCAGTGAGCTGTGTTTTCATACTGTTACCTTGTTACCAGTGATAGAAGACCTCACTTTTTTAATATAACACTTCAGGATAATCCTATCTGCCTGACAGGATACTCATGCATGTAAAAAGAGCTACTTTTGTGTTTGAACCCTCATCCTGGTATCTTAATGTCAGATTTGGCGTTGCATTTGAAATCAGTTTAATATGATTAGACTCTGAAAATAGATTCTTCTATATCTGGAAGTCTGCTGGTCATCTCAGCGAGCAGGTTATTTAAATTGTTGCTGACATCAGAGCTATTTTGAATGCTTATCCACCTTCTAGGAGTTGAATGCAATCTGAAGATGAAGATACTCAGATGATTCTGCAACTGAAAAGGAAAAGGCAGAAGGAAAAAGTTCCCTGAGAAATAAGAAGATGGGCTGTTATCTTCTGGTGCCAATAATTAATTAATTGATTCCTCCCTTCCTGTCAATCTGAGCACCAATGTGGAGTCAGGATGTGGGGTGACATCTCCATAGGGATAGGAACGAGAAGGAGTTGATAGACTTGGTTTTTAATCTTGAGAAAAAAACCTGTTTGTAACCCCCATACGAATAAGCAGGTGTCAAGGTGTTTCTCTGTGACTCGTGCACATCTCTTCCCTTCTGGTATTGGGGTGCCCTTCCCCATCTCCAACCAGTTATCGTGGCAGTAAATTGTGGAAATAGTCAATTTTCCTTATTTCTTGTCCTTCCCCATGACTGGTTCACGGTGAGCGCTGGTGATCCTCAGCGATGACCGCTGACACAGGAGCAGAGTGGCCTGAGCTGCTGCCATTGGGATTAAGGACCATGAGGATCCAGCCCTTTGAGAAACAGACACATTTTTTTTAAAAGATGAAAGAAAGAATAGTTACTGAGATGTATTTTAATGGGATGTTGATGTTTTCTCAAAGACACAATCACAAATCATTTCCTTTTGCCCAGAATGTGTTAAATATCAATCATTCAAGAAAGAGCCTATTGGGCTGACAGTCCTCATAGACTTTTGACATTTGACTTTTCATAGAATTTTAGAAGAGGGATTGGTCAGTGCTGAACGTGAAGTCATTGCTGCTGTGCAGGCCTGGGACTGGCTAATACTGCACTTCAGTAAGTTTTAGGCTACTTTTGCAATCAGTTTCAAACTTCTTGGGCAGCAGACGTGGCTATTCCAGATCCTTTCTGCTCCTCTTGAAATTCTACCACCTTGACATTCACTTGGATTTTTGTGTGCCATCGTACTTTTTCCTACCAGGAATTTGAATGTTAAAAGGCTTAGCTATAAATTGGAGAGTTTTCCCAAAATTTGGTTCCCAGCCTTGAATTTTGGTTCTGTGTGAGGTGGTGAATTGATGGGTTTGTAGAATGAGAAACTATACAGCATTTGTAGGTTCAATACTGCACAGTTTCTGCCACTTTCCCCCTGGCCTTGGGAGTGCAGTCTGACCCCACAGGGCTGAAATCCAAAGCCACAGGAGAAATGAGAGTAAAGTACAAACTATTCATTAATTACTGTTATTCTATTGCACATATAATATCTAAATGCCTGTGCATGTGTTTAAAAGAGCATTTCTGTCTCTTAGGATAAGAACTAAATTCTGTTTTTTGTGAGTTTAAGGCTATCTGCTTTTGCAAAATTAAATCTGGGGTGATTGCTTTGGAAGTGCAACATTTCCTGCCCTTACATAAATGAAAGTCTTAGGTTTGCATAGAGCTTATGGGAAATTATTATATCAACGTTTGTAAAGTCTTTTTCTCTCCCAATAGGAAGAGAATACCCTGAAATTAGGAGAGGTGGGATTTTACACTATTCCCTTAAAAAAGAAATAGATAGTTAAACGAGAGAGAGATGATGTTCTAAGGCATATCTTCCAACAAAAATGACACAAGTATGAGTCAAATTTACCATTTCTTGGTTGAAAATCTAGACTTACTTCTTTGGTGTCAGTGGACTTACAAGACCATCAGTAAGATCAGGATATGGCCTTAGCTCCTGAGCCGAATTTTCAATCAGTCTCAATGCAGGAATTGAATATTTGCATCCAATTTAAGTACAACAGCCCTAATTCTTTTAATGTAATAAACTTGGTAAGATCCTCTTGGTTTTAAAGTTAGTTGCATGATTAAACATCTATTCTTGATATCCCTTGCCTAGAGATAAATAATTTTCCTTTTAGTGTGTCAATTTTCTGGGGACGGGAAAACGTAATTTATATACACAAACAACATTTGTGTGCTCTGATCACATGAAACAACATCTGTTTGCCAAGTTTTTATGTGCAAATTACTTTGGGGGATGTGGTCCAGAAACTCGAAATATGAATATGGACAAGTTGAAATTGAAGATGATTATTTCAAAGGATGAAGAGGTACGGACAAGCTTGTCGCATTTTATCTTTTATGTGGACTGAGGGAGTTTGCCATGTGGTATTTGTTTGTGCTCCAGAAGCAGGTTCTCATTCCTCAAACCTTTGTCAGGCTTTATGAGCTGTGCAGAGCCTCTTAAGCCCCTCTTTTGAGTGATTTCCCTTGGGACACGGCGGGGGGCTGAATCTCTACTTGCTCCTGGAAGTCCATAGTATACGAGGTCCATTACAAATGCTTAAAAACTGTCTCTCGAGGCTTGCAGCAAGTTTTTTTGAAGATATGACAGAAGTTGGCCTTTTATCTTGTGGTCTCACAAGAATATCAAAGTAAACAAGGCACAGGACATGCTTTGAACCGAAAAGATTCACTAGGAAGACCAAAGCTATATCAGGCAAGACTGTGTCCTTCAAGAGAAAAGGCAGTTTCTGAGGTGCAGCACAGGGGAATGTCATTACTGTTCTCATCATCGTGAGAGCAAGAGACAATAAGTAAAGGAATAAAAATGCCTGTACAATGTTTCCTTCTGTGCAAATACCAGGATGTGACTTCCAGAGTGATTCTTCAGCCAATAATGAGGCCCTGCAGCCACACGCCTTTTGCTGCTCGTGCTGCAGTTCTGCATACAGGGTGTTGGTTCCTCTCGCTGTGAAGTGTATTGTCAGTTATCGAGTCTTAAATGGGAATAAAAAACCCTACTGTAATTCCAATTTTATCCATAATTCTGTTGTAACAGCACCTCTGGTCTTATTCCGGGGGGAAGGTTGCTTTTGTGCACCGTTTAGCATCATATGGCAGAAGGTTCTTCAGTGCCATTTCTTCTTCCTCAGAGGAGGCAGAAAACTTTGATGTCTGAAACATGCTATTTTTGCAGTAACTTATGATTATTTTTTATTTTTGCCTTTTTTTTTCAGAAAGTTTAGGGACCATTATGCTTTCAGTTATCTGTGTAATTTTTGTGAAGAAATTGCAAATATAATTGAATTTTTTTTTGGAACCCATGAATTCAAATGAGGCAACAATAAAGGGAACAGGGTGATTAAGGAATTGTGATTCATTTGTTGTACATCATTACAGCAAAAGCTTTGTTGCTGGATTCCTTGCAGACGAAGTCACTGAACTATGATTATATTTCAGAAAATGAAAGGGGACAAAAAATAAAAAGGCAATAAAACAAATTAGTAGATGTCTTGAGGGACGCGATTATTACTGACTTGACTATGGTTTGTATCATAAATGTTCCAGAAGTCTGGCAGTTTAAATTATGCATCCATGAAGGCAAAACTCTTACTGCTATCAAAATCTTTATTTCATTGCTCCTGTTATATTCTCTTTGAAGTTCCAAATTAGCAAGAAAAAAGTGGAATTGTCTTTTAATGATGTTTCTAAAAGATAGTGTAGAACTATCTTGGTTGAAATACCATGTCAAAAAAAAAAGTTATCTGGGCATTTAAAACTTTTTCTTTACCTTAATATTACTGTTATTTAATACAATGTCTGATATGCTTGTCCCCTAAGATACTGCATTGTATTGTGTACTCAGGTTTGAAGCAGAAAGGATAACTATATTAAATTAGTTCACATCACTTGACAAGCAACAGCTGGAGAAAGACCACCCTAAGCAATGTTTTCAGTGTGCATGAGAGCATCGCTGGTGAGAGGCTGCCCTGGGGCTGTAAAATGTGAGCCACACAGTGCCTGTGTGGGATCCTCCTGCAGGGACCACATCTGGAGGCGTTTGGACCGCAGTAACTGGGACCTGGCTGTGAAACTGTCAGATGTCTAGCCTGTCTCCACAGGCCTGACTCACCCTTTGTCAGCTCCAGAAACACAAGATCTTTTTTGTTCTGCCCAGTAAGTGTTTCAAACCCCCTATTTCTGTTACTGAAATATATTGCCATAAAACACCACTGCCTGTCATAACGATACGTGCTTGCCTTGCTTGAGACAAGTTTATGGGCAACCCACAACCCACAGTCCATGTTCTATGAAACAAAGCAGTGAGTGCGACCCGGTGCAGGCTGGAACAAAGCACTTGTAGGCATCTGAGAGGGCTGACCTTGGCAAAGTGCTATTGTAATACTTTTATCTGTCTATATAACACACAACCATTTATCTATGTAACATTATATAGATAGGGAAGCAACTTTTTTGGTGTTTTCTGTGTGGTTTAATCTATCTTTATTTTGTGTGCATCTTACTGAAGAGCATTGCTATATGGATGTGCAGGGTTGGTCTCCTTTCATTCCCCCGTAAGAGATTTGAAGGTGAGGTTGCCTTTTTGATGGCAAGGTTGGAATCCATCTTTGAAACCCTTCCATTTCCTTTGGGCAAGTTCATAAAGTTCAGAGATAAAGGGTGCGTGTTGGTGGGATAAGAGTCAGAGGGGTTCCCTGGCAGCATCGGTGGTGCGCGGTGCCCCAGCTGTCCTGGGAGAGCCACGGCTTTCCTAGGAGCGAAGGCAAATAAGGAGCAGTTGGCTGGACATTGTTGTTATAACCACTAACTGGACTGGGAAAGGAGAGGCTTTTGACAGCACATTGCTTGAAGTACTGATGCTCACAAATGCATGTTTTGTGATGTGCATCAGCTGCCTCCAAGCTCTGGTTCCCGTGCGCTCCGTGGATGGCTGTGCCGAGGGCTGTTCCGGAACCCCTGGCACTCAGCACTGGTAACAGTTTTCTCCTAATTTGACATGGCACAGCCAAGAGCTGCTGCTGGGAGAGCAGGGCAGAGCTGGCTCCTGCTCCCTGCCAAGTGCCACCTCCTCCTGTCACGGTGACCAGAGATAACACTTACAAAGGGAAAGACACTGACTCAGGGCTGGGGGGAAACAGCCAAACTACAGATGATAACTTTGTAATGGTAGGTCTGAGGTTTTGCAGGCAGAATATAAACAATATCAGTTAGGCCAAGGTTAACTTTTCACACATGTGAGTAACACAAAGCAGAGCGTGTTTTTGGCAGGTGTGCAGGGCTGGCCCTGTCTGCTCCTGCTGTGGGGTAGGAAGGAGGCTGCTGGTTGAGTCCCAGGGGAGTGAGGATGCAGGTTTGCATTCAAGACCAAGATTAAGCCTCATGCTTGCGCTCTGCAGCTGCATAAAAAGGTTTGCACCTCCACATGGATGTTGTGCTGAGGAAGGAATCTAGTTTAGCAAATTTTGCTGTGAGGGGGCCTTGTCCCAGGTGAGCTGCAATGAAAGCTGGGGTGGCTTTCATGTGTGTGGAATAGTTTCTTTTTTATAAAGCAGGTCAGAAAACACTGCTGCTGCTCCCTTTTCCCTCTCTGCCCTCAAGTGCTTTTTAAAAACCTAGTAGAATCTTTCAAGAAGAAGGTCCGTGTCTGACTGAACGAAGTATCTGAGTTTTGACCTTTCTGGGGCATGTTTTTCCTCTTTCCTGCCTGTTTGCATGCTTGTGTTTTCCTCAGTATAAGAAAGAGACAAACAGTTTTGTTCTACAAAAGATGCCCAATTGTTGTGTGATTTTGCTTTTGAAACAAAGGCTGGTGTAATATTCTTTCATGGAAAGCCTTTGTCTTTTTAAATCTGTTCTTGCACAGCAGGATAGGACTGCTACATGGCTGCTGTGATTATTCCAGAAATCCTTCAAGTTTAGGTAACGCTTGCAAGAACCAGAGCTGATTTATAACCCCCTGTGCCAAGTAGACAAGCTGGGCTTGTGAGTCTGCAGAGAAATACGTGGTTTGGTTTGCTGCCATCCCTGTCATTCATTATCTGTGTTAAAATAATTTCATATGTAGGTATTTTCTCCAAAAACCTCTTTTGGACAAAGTGTCAGGTCTGTTTGAAGCCTTAAAAGTATTCAGAAAAATATCATGTCCTGATCAAAGCTTTCTCAGCCAAGTATTTATAAGGTGATAGTTACAGCTGGGAACAAAAAAAGGCAAATTACATGGAAGCAAATGTATTTCACTTAGATATACTTTTATATAGATATATGTATACATAAAAAAAATAAGCATGCTGCCCCTGGACACAGCTGTAGTCCCCCTTGGGCAAGGAGCAATCCAGTAAGACACTTCCCCAATGCTGAGACCCAGCCCTGTGGCTGCTCAGCGTGGCCAAGGCACTTGGTTCATACTCATTGTTTTACCATTCCTCAGGACAGAACTCAGAAGCGTCAGTGCAAGAAGAGCCACCAACACAGCATCACAGGGAGCAGGAAAGCTCTGTGGGAGGTACTTTAAGGAAGTTTAAAGAAAACCCTAGATGATATCTAGCAAACCTTAATGAGATGGCTTAATAGCTGACTGTAAAAAAAATAGTTAAATGTATTTCTGTAATTCAACTTTTCTTAACAAAGGACCTCACCAGCTGGGGATCTCTTGTCCTTTCTATGTGTTGCCCCCTAAACTAAGGGAATTAGTGGTTTTTTGACTCAGACTGATGTGTAGGAGCAGCTAACTCTCCTCTCTTCTCCTACAGAACACAGTATCTTAGAGGAAAAAGAGTAGCCACGGGTGCAAAGCTGTACACAGAGTGTAATTCCTTCCTGACCACTCTAATGTATGCCTTGAAGCATGATACTTCGTTGACCTCATTACTTCATCTTGCATAACTAGTTATGCTCATAGTTATACAATTATCCAGACCTTTTGAAATTCTGCATCTATGGGATTGATTTCAATAGCCAGAGTAATGAATTTTCTAATTCTTTGGAGAACAGCAAGGTTAGGAGATTAATGTAGAATTTGATCATGAACTGTTTTAAATAACTCAGTAAATTATCTCGACAAGGACAAAGAACTGAAATAAAGCACCACTCAGCTATCTTGACTTTTTATTTTTAAATGTTGCTTATTTCTTGAGATCTGGTTCAGTCCTGTTCTTTCTGCTCTGTAACTCTCTGCAGCAATAAGATTGTAATGTAACTTGCTTCTAAATCTCCTAAAATAAAGGACCTGATGTTATACAGAACTGTTGCTGTGGCAGAGGTGTGTGACCCAGCACCCTCCAAGAGGGTGTCCCCCCACCGAGTGCCTACTGCATGGCTCAGGTAGCAAACACAGCAGACTTGAACAAAGATGTCATGAAAACCCATACCTTGTTGCAAAATAAAATGTGATGGGGACACGAAAGAACAAGTTTGTGGTGTAAGATGCCTAAGTCTGAAGTAAAAAATTACTAGCTAAGTGTAAGGGGGAAAGCACTGATGTCTCTGATCACTGCATGAGTGTGGAGATGGATGCTTTCATTGCCAAAGCTGCCACCCTCCTTATCTCATGTGGCTTGGTCTGGAAATCATGGGAGAGAGGTCCCTGAGCCCTGTGCACAGATAAGCCTCCCCTGGGTTAGGCTTGAGCACATTCTAGGAAGCAACATAAGCTCCGCTCCCTCATCAGGTTGAGAAACAGATTTTCAGGCTCTTTGGGACAGTTGTCAGTTGTGAATGTATCAAGAGATGGGGGATGAAGTGGTGATGAGTGGTAGTGGTGGTTCAGCACAGGTCAGTAGTTGAGGTGGGGAGGAAGCCTGGTAGTTGTCAGTCTGGTGGAGAGAAACAGAAGTGGAGATATTTGTTTCTGACCTCTTGTCATGGCGTGCTGGCAAATACCAGTTCATTCTCAGTACCCTACCAACTGGAAAATAGTGCTATTTTCAGTATATTTATAGGTAGAAATACAGAAATTTAGCAGATGGTGGGAAGTCATCATTCTCAGATCATATGGTGATATCGTTAACTGGAAGAGATCGGCTTTGAAACCAATGGTTGTTACACAGATGTACAACAGCCAAGGGAACTGACTAATCAAAAGTCGCAGACTGGAAACAGTTTTGGGCTTGGGTTTTTTTCTCTGCCTAAGGTTAAATCCATACCCTGACACAGCTTTCCCACTTGAGATATGTGGTAGGCACGATAGCAGTCATTAGTAGGCAGCTTACCTTTTCCAGTCAAGCCAACTACGGTGATGTGTCCGATTCTTCCAGAGTTCCTGTGACTGCACTGGGTGCCTCACCCACAGCAGCTGCCTCTGGGTCAGGGCTGGGACTAACTGATTTTTTCTGATGGAGTGGCACTTCTAAAAGTGCAGGAGCAGGGGGAAGCTGGATATAGGGAGGGATGCTGTCCTGGCTTTGTGCTTCTTTCTTTGGAGTCCTGGTGGTCTAAATGCTTTTTCCCCATGCCTTGATTAAAATACACAGAAAAATGGAAATGGTGGGTGCAGGGAGAAAAGTGTGTGTATTTCACTAGAATATAAAGAAGCATTCTATACATCTCAGAATTATTTTGCATTCAGAATATCCCAGCAACCTAAGTGGAATTCATGAAATGTTGCAGTTTTCCTGCATTTTCATTTTTCTCCCCAAATGTACATTTTGGTTGTGTTTTGTGTCAGAGCTCCTTCAGGCTGGGAGGACCCATCTCCCATTGTGGGTATAGCAGCAGTAATGTTCTGTCATCTCTCCTCTTGATGAGGCAGGTATTAACTGGTTGTGTGCTGCTTTCTTGTGCAGCTGTGGTCAGTTATTTTCTGAGCTTTGATTCAAATACATGGTTAAATCTCCCAGAGGAATCATAGGATCATAAGGTCGGAAGAGACCTCTGAGATCATCGAGTCCAACCGTGCCTGTCTCCCTACTAAACCACTCCTAAGAAACTCATCTACCCGTCTTTTAAACATCTTCAGGGATGGAGACTCCACCACCTCCCTGGGCAATCTGTTCCAATCCCTGACCACTCTCTCAGTGAAGAAATTCTTCCTGATGTCCAGTCTAAACCTGCCCTGGTGCAACTTGCGGCCATTCTCGTTCTTCCCGTCGCTTGTCACTTGTGAGAAGAGCCCAGCACCCATCCCGTCACAACCTCCTTTCAGGTAGTTGTAAACAGTGATGAGGTCTCCCCTCAGCCTCCTCTTCTCTGAGCTAAACAACCCCAAGTCCCTCAGTCTCTCCTCTCTCCAGCCCCCTCACCAGCCTCGTTGCCTTTCTTTGCACACACTCCAGCCCCTCAATGTCTTTCTTGTAGCGAGGGGCCCAAAACTGAACAGGAAAGGTGCACCTTTTCACATCAGTGGAATCACAGTGGGAATCTTGTGTTGTTAAGTTTTTCTGACTCGGAGAGATCTACCCCACTCCATGTTCCTAGAAAAAAAAATAAAGGGAGAGGTGTGAATGTGGAATAGCAGAGGCTGCCAGCTTAGCCTGGTTACGGCTGGGTGAACGGTGAGAGCTGGCACCCGGCTGGCGCGCTGGAGGCAGCCCCGCAGCGGGGACAGATGGGATGATCAGCCTGCACGGGGCTGGCGTGGAGGCCCAATGCATCTGCACTGATGGGTGAAAGCTGTCAGCAGCCTCCCTGCCCTTCTGCTGAGCGTGGTGTTAATAGCCTGGTGTTTCTTCACTGCTCCTTGCACCAGCGAGCAAGGGCTGGGAGGGAGAGTAGAATGATAGAGCTGAAGAAAATGGAAATAATAACTTGTTGCAAGTAAATGGAGGGGAAACGAAGCTTGAGGGCAAGGTGTAGGGAATGAAAAGCAGATTCTGTCCATGGCTGCAGGCAAAAAAGTTTGAACCACTCTGTGCACTGAATACTCAAGACCCCTCTGCAAAACACCAGTAGGTCAGAAAGACTGTTAATGAGCATGATTATACCTGCTGGTGTGTGAGCAGGTAGAAGGGGCTGGGACCATGGCTGTAGTGGGTGGCAGGTGAATCACTTTACATACACCAGACATCTACAGAGTCAACAATAACCAGAAAAGATATATTTCCCAGTTTGCCTTACAGGTGTTGGATCGTGCCTGTCTTGCTGCAGTGTGCTAGGGATTTGTCAAAGCAACTGTTCAGGTCAGTAAGTGCAGGGAGGAGGCCGACGAAAACCCAAAGCCCTGGTTTATCAGTAGAGATTGCAGTTTGTTTTGTAGTTGCTGCTGTGCCCAATTCGACCCAGTGGTGCTGGCAATGCAGATTTCAGATGCTACCTCTGCTCTATAAAGCTGTACTGTGGCAGTAGCCTGGGTCAGGTTACTCAGAGCCCCATCCAACCTGGCCTTGAACACCTCCAGGGATGGGGCAGCCACCACTTCTCTGGGCAACCTGGGCCAGGACCTCCCCAACCTCACAGGAAAACATTTCTTCCTAAGATCTCATCTCAATCTCCCCTCTTTCAACTCAAAACTGCTCCCCCTTGTCCTACCCCTGCAGTCCCTGATAAAGAGCCCCTCCCCAACCTTCCTGATCTGGAAGTATCAGAATTGTGGTGCTGTAACTCTCGTTCAGTGTAAGACAGCGAAATACCTCTGTGGTGGACACAATTACAACAGTTCAACCACGTTTCTAGAAGTGTATCTGTTCTCATGCAACAGGCTTGAGCTCAGCCACTCTAAGTCACATTCACACAGGGATAGCTGTACTCATTGCTGATTTAACTGTGTTAACTTTAAAAAGAAAGACTGCATTCCTTGTATAATCATGCTTTTTGACGTAGACCAGGCCTGAATAAACTGTCTTTTGGGATGGAAAATAACATCAGTACAATGACAAGCAGTTTTTAGAGAGTGAATCCAGCTTTGTTTCAACACTAATATGATAAGTGAGATACCCTGTCTCAAATATAGTTTCCAGATTTGCATAGTGTGTCTTGGATTGTTGCTTCTTGCTTCCTCCGCTGCTTTTTAATCTCTATCATTTTGTCATTTCTCTTTCCCTGTCTTTGCTTCACACCTGGACAATATAGCAGTTTCCAGTGCACCAGGGTATACATCAAGGACATATCCAAGAAGAAAAACAAATTTCATGTGCTCCATGTGGTTGCTATCCCTATCAGTGGGTCCCTGCTTTGATGTGCCACATGAGGCAGCTTATGCTCACCACCGTAGCGAGGAGAATGAAAATAGGTGTCGGAAGTGATGAGTATCAAAACATACCCGAATACAAGCTTCCTTTAGCAAGTACAGTGAGACCTTAGACATCTAAGAGATGGCTGCGTTTCAGCTACAGATTATCTGTTTATGTTAGGACAGAAGATGTGACCAGAGTGGATCAAATTTCTCTGAAGAAAAATGTTACCGTGTTTACTTAGTTCACCAGTGACATCAAGGACTTACTTTCTAATTATTTGCACATACAATTGCCATGAACAGATAACAGAACTGCTGATGTTGACACAGGAGTTGTGGAGATGCTTGAAACTTTGCATGAACAGTCGGTTGCATTCTGAAATTGACTTTGTAAGGTCACTTTGGCTATACAGGGGATTACATAAATCTGAACTTTTATTATTACAACTCTTCGTTCACAGCTCCGGCAAAACTTTGGAATAGTGTCTCAGAAGTAACTTGTAAGAGAGCCGTAGTAATTGAGGTCAGATGAGCTGTACATTTGATGAACAGCATGCTAGGAGCTGCAGTAAGTGCTCAGCATCCATCTGGAGATGAGGTTTTATCACGAGCCTTTGTTGCTTAATAATTAACTGTGCACTTGCTTCTGATGGTCAGTGTTTCAGAGAAGTGGTTCCTGCCTTCTGAATGGGCTTCAGCAATTTTTCCTTCTGAAAGACAGATTCTGATGAGCTGCTTTTATGTTTCATGAAGTCTTTCCCCCCACACTTTTTGACAGACAGCTAGCTTGGGGGGAGGGATAAGTTTTCATTAAAAACTCGGTGAATGCACATCACAGAGGGAGTTCTGGCTCTATGGGATCTTGTGCTGCGAATGAAGCAGTTGGTGCAGCTGACAGAGGATAAACTACCTGATATTTCCTCACCACCTGGTTCTTCTATGAGGGAAACGGGTTGATAGTTTGTAGGTAAGGCAAGATCCACGCGTTCCTTTGCACACAACTGGGCCACTCTGGGGACACCAAGAGCCCCACATCTGCTGGGGCTTTTGGCTGGGTGACCCAACCCAGACCCCTGTGCTCCTCAGCACAGCCTGTTAGGAGCCTTGATAAAACTAATGCTTATTTTTCCTTTCAGCTTGTCTTTCTCACCTGTCAAATGTGACACTTCCAGATTTAGCTCTCTTACCGTGCTTCATGTAATATGACTTGGTCTCTCAAACCAAATCCATTGCTCATTCCTCTTTGGAGATGCTGGCTGTATTGGGGAGAGTGTGTGTGTGTGTGCAGATGGAAAGGCAAGTTCTGCTGCTTTATTGTTGCTGTGGGAATTGCAGGAAGAGAAATGAGAAAATATATGTTGTACTGCAGGAGACTGCATTGCTAGAAATCTTTCATTTGCTAGCAATCGTGGGGTTATTTAACTAGTCTGATAAAACAAGTATAGTTGGATGTGGTACATCCTTGTGTACAAGTGTACTTTGTATCCTGTAAGCTTGGCATTCACTGCCTGTTTTCTTCTCAGCCTTGTTTCTAGATTTTCTTAGGTTTTCTCAGGAATAAGATGCCAAGATTTCAGGTTATGCAACGTTCTTCCTCTTCCAACATTAATTTTTGCTGGTTTTTTTAATATAGTTGGAAAAACAGGCGATGTGACAGTTTTACCTGTATGGAAGTCTTGATCTCAGAAAATTATGGCCTTGAAAAATACCTCTTCAGTTAAGGAGCTGGGCAATTTTAATGTGAAATTAAGGAGAGCCAGTTAAGCGTATGCAGTAATAACTGAGGTAAGTTGTGCTAGGAAATGACATGACACTGAACAGCCCCTCTTTCCAACGTACAATACGACTAATACATGAGTTCAGGAGAGATTTGTGCACTTTCTTAGAGAGACAGATTAAATTCTGCTAGAAAACCCAAAAGGTAATTTTAACATCTGTCATTTATTCATGTACTGACAATGACAGATGAATTTAAAAGAGCAAAAGCAAATTCCTTCCTTCTTTTCCAGTCCAACCTACCTTTCCTTATGCTTGTTCATACAGCTCTAGTAACTAATGTTCTGTGAGGAGCTATGAATAATCAACTCTGGGATCCAGGGGTGTCATCTTTGCCCTTTCATTTCTGAAACAAATCATATTTTAAGTGAGAGAGGAAGATTAATGTTGTCATAATTTGTTTTCATAACTGGGGCTGAGGCCATGCTTGTCAGAGGGGGCTGTTCACTGCAGACACACCACGACATGATTTGGCAAAGCAAGGGGGAAGGAATTACTGGTACATTGCAGAGTTACAGACTCAGAGTCGGCTGTAAGGCTCCCTGTCAGCATCGCCTCTCAAAAATTGCTATAAACTGGAACCTGCAGAAAGCGACTGGGTAAAAGTTATGTATTTGATTATTTCATAGCACAGCTAAGTTAAACAGCCTTCCAGCTGCTTGTTCAATATTTATGATCCACTTCATCTACACAGGCATAGCACTTCTTCAGAGTCACTCAATTTTTTTTTGATTTAAGGAATATTTTATCTTTTATTAAAAATCCAGGCTGTGTTTGGATTGTTCTATCAGTATCCTCTTAGGTAGTTAATGTATTTTTCTCTGTGTGGGGAAATCATCACACACCAGAAATCCTCCTGTCAGGTCTGTGTTCGAACACCACCAGTCAGGCATCTGGTGACAGCAGCACCGCTGTGTCCTGCAGTGTCCTGCAGCATCTGCAAGGACAAAGGATGATCTTACACTCCTGAAACCCCAAACCCCAGGCAGCTACTCCCAGTGCTGGCCTTTAGAAGAAAGACCACATAGCATCTCACAAGGTTTATTATTTTTTCCTTTGCTGTGGCTGCTGAGCCAGGAGGAAGAGCCTGTTACTTTTTCTTCATTCAAACTCGGTTGCATGTCGGGTCTGCTGCATAATAAACCATACTGCCTTTCCTTGGAGCAATACTAGATTGGAATATTTGTGTCTGAAATATGGATTCTGCTGCCTGTAGAGTAGTTCCTCTCTGAATTTTTAGAAGCTCTTGGTGTGGGAAGCCCATAGGATTTTTAATAGTTTCCACTGTATCCAGAAAGATATTTTGATCTCTGTGACTTCTTTGGAGCCATACAAATGAGTTATTGCTTGTGAACCCTCACTAACTTTCCTATCGAAATCACTTAATCCCTTTTATTGCCAAATGAAATTCTTTGGCTCTCCTGAAAGGAGCAGCTTAAACTAGCTGAGTTTCTTCTGGAAACTAGCTCAACTCCTGATGTGGCAGTATAAAATACAGTAAGGCTCTGCAGTTTCTGTTGTCCTTTTATTAAACCAGGTTTAATACAGATGTAACTATTGATTTGCTTGACTAAGCTGCAGGGGTAGTGGGGAGCAAGCCAGAAAAGAAGGGAAAAAACCCAGCCTGCTGGTCAAATTGAAGATTGTAACAAACACGTGAATGTGAAGTGCATGAGATGAATGACATGTCAGGCTGGTTGCCTTAATTCACTGAGCAGACCCAAGCTCATTCAAATGGTCCCTTTAAGCGTCTGCTTGTGTTACATTTTCTTTTCCTTGGTCACTGGGCAAGAGAGATGATCCTATCCCTTGAATGCTCTTTGAGGTAGAAATAATTAAAATCTGTTTCTGATCTCTGGAGGCTTCCAAGCTGAGAATGCAACTCTTTCACCTTTTCGTGCAACTTAAAAGCTCGTAAACTTGAAACTGGAGGCTTTTATGAGCATTGTCATGACTAAGCACAGAGTTGTCATTGTCAAAAATCATTAGTGAAGACCAAAAGTGTTTTGGTCACCAAGAGAATTGCCTATGTGCACACCACATGCAGTGACCAGATAAGGGCAGGAGCTGCCTGTGTCTGGGGGTCCTGCCATAGCAAGGAATGGATGAGATGAGATATGACTGAGTGTTTCCATTGGCTGAGGAAAGCAATAAAATCATGCTCCCTGCCAATGGGATACAATGAGAATAATCCCTGCTGGCAGCGAATTCGAAGATCAGTGTGACTCTGGGCTGCTTAGATACAGGAAGGTATTTGCAAAGGCTAATTCCAGCCTGGTGAGACTCATCTCCAGGGGCCTCTGCAAAGAGAGCAGAGCATGAGCAGCCCCTCTGGAGAGGGACTGAGAGCAGGAGCCCGATTTAGCTGCTCTGAATCACCTTCCAGAGCCATGCTCTGACCATCAGCTGTGGAGAGGATTCTGTAGCCTCCTTTTAGGCTAAAGATAACCTGAGTGAATACCCTTCTGTCTCTACTGTGCCTGGGTCTGTAGCCCTTCCACATGTAAAATGGAGCTATTCAAACACATTTAACTTGCTATTTTATTATCCTCAGAGCAGCAGGTCCCTAGAGGGAAACTATCTGCCTCTCGTGTCTGCTTCTATAGTCTGACCTTCAGCCCAAGTGATGGAGATGTGTGCCATGGTGGGCAGATCCCCCTCAGGACACACAGAATGAGATTTTTTTTCCTCTTTTAGTAAAAGAGGAAATTTTATGCAATACACTGCAATCAGTCACCTTTTTTTTAACTACATCGATGACTGTGAAGTAGAAGGACAGAATTAATATAGTTTGAGCAACACTATTTGTCTTCTTTTTGAACCTGCATTATGGCAGCTTTCAGTTAAATGGTTATACAGTATTTTTTCCACAGAGTTCCACTCAGTGACAGGCAGCTTGAGCTTGTTCAATATCTCTTTGAGCTCATCTTTCAATGTGTGTGCTCCCCAAGTCGCTCTCTGTACATCTCCTGCTCCCAGCCCTGTGCCCTTGTAGCCCCCACGCAAGATGCTGTCACTGCGGGCAGCACACGCTCAGAAACTGCATGTGAGGTGTTCAGCAGTCAGAAAAATAGTAGGTGATGCCATAAATCTGAGTATGTTATAGCATTAACAACACTGCATATGTATTTGTGAACAGAAAAAAAGAGCTCTGCTGACAGTAACATACATTTTTGTAGTAACTTAATTTCATTGTAAAATCCACTGTATTTTTAGAAGTTAATTGAAAATGTTATTTAAAGTCTAGTATTGAGTATGTCATTTTAGGCACGATTAACTCAGGCAGGTACCTCTCTGGCCTTTTATTATTCACTCATGGGAAATACAAATTCTCTTTGTCCTGTGCAAAGTCAATGCTTGAATTGCCACTCACCTTTGCTTAGGGCAAACCCCTTTCTGTGGTTCCTAATGAAGAGGAGGTGCAGACAGCTATCAGACATCTCTGCTAGCTCAGCCCACTGGCTATAATGTCTTTGAGCTATTTTGATTCCTAAAGTCCAGCCAAGAATCCAGCTGTGCCATTTCAGTTTCGAACGTCAATGGCAGGATTAGAAGCCTGAAGGGGTTTGACAGCGTGAATGTGTGACCTTTTTTTGTATATCAAAGCAAATGCTTGTGGGTGGGCTTTTTGTTCCTTCTTCCTTCACCAAATCCAATTGCTGAAGACTGGAATGTTGGAGTAACATGCCCATCACTTGCAACCCCCTTATATGATGCCTTTTGCTCCTGCCTATCATAACTGCTGCTCTGAATTGGAATTCCTCTTAACTCCACTGGGAGTGTTAGGAAGACGTGTACCTCAGCACTTCCATGTTTGTTCTACCAGCTCTTCTTTTTTAATAATCCTCAAAATAGGGAAGAGTTTCTCAAACTCCACTGTAATGTGGATATATGCCACATGAAGAACGTGCTCTTTGGTGGTCTGCAGTTACTGTATGTGTTTGTTCATGTCCCCTTTAAGAGCTCAGCTGGACCAGTGGCAGGAAAGTTGCACATTTGGCTTGTCACAGCCCCTGCTTTTGGTGTCAGTCCTATAACTAACCCCAATTGCTTTGATTGCATGCGTTTGCTTCTAATTGTTAACCAACCTGCATGGCCACATTTTACTGATCAGCAAGGCAGGAGCTGTTTCTTTACTTTTCAAAAAGGGTTAATTGATTATATTGGCAAGCTTTCTTTCAGAGGGAGAGGGAAGGCAGTTAGCCCTGTTTGCACAGCCTAATTTATGCAGGTGTCCTGCATGTAATTCCCTAAGGATGTTCCCCTGCAGAGCTCAGCAACTCTTGGCACAGAGTGCTCTGATTTCCAGTTTTGCCTTCATAGCAATATCACATAATTTCAACAGAGCATCTCCTGCTCTCAATAAAGAAGAGCAGAGCAGGCAGGAAGAATTCGGACACCTGTGATTTTTCTCTCACATTATTTTCTAGCTCTAATCCCAAGAAGAAAACTAAATGGGCAAGTTCATGGTGATTTGTGGAATTGAAAGTTGCACCTCATAGGCTCTGCCCTAGGGGATGTTTCTAGGGTAGCAAAGGTAGAGCAGTCTCAGCACTCACTCTCTGCAGTACTCCGTAATAATAAAGATATTCATCACTTCTATTTTTTGGTATTAAGTGGGAGCCTCAGCACTCAGGGGATCTGGCAGCCTTCCCTCATGGTATGCCAAGAGGGGCAGAAGGTAAAGTTTTCAGAAAATCCTGCTGGAATTGCTTATATAAGCTGGGAATGAAACACAGGAAAGAAATGGAGAGGAGTTATTTGACTTCAGAGGGCATAGCAGAGAATTGCTGTCTTGGAGAGGGGCCCCAGATCAGCTGGATTTTCCATCCTGTGAGAAAGAAATAGTCTTAGAACATAATGGTTCATGGGTTGGGGTCTGCATCTCTGCTTTGTGTGGACTCAAGCATCTCCTGCTCTCTGTGGCTGTTCCAGATCAGTGGGATACACACAGACCTAACTGCTGCAGGTACTGCCTCTGTCCAAAGCACCTTTGGAGCATGTTAGCTGTGGAAGGAGTGGAGGGAACTGTGGGTTTTGCAAGCTGAGGATGGTGTCTTCAACCTTGTCTTTTCCAGGATGTCAGATGTGAGGGAGCAGTGTGATGCAGTGACTGGGTGCGGGCGGCTTTGTGTGTGTGGCCTCGTGGTGACTTTGCAGACCTGTTGGGTTCGAGTGACAGCTTGACTGACGGGTTTGAGAGTGGCAGTTCTGGAGGAGAGGTGACAAGTGAATACCTCCATAGAGACACTGCTGCAGCCTCGGGCAGGGAACCTGGGAGTGACTTAATCTCCTGCCAGCATGGTGCGTGCTGCAATCCATGGCATATGGAGCCGGAAACGTGCTGCCCTTGGCAGGACCTGTGGAAGAAGGATGCAATGCTTGGCTCAGCTCTCCCAACAGAGGCCAGCAGAGTTGCCTGGCTGAGCCTGGTGGGAGGTTGGAGAAGCAGGGTAAAGAAACCCTTCAAAGGACCCTAAAGTGATGGCAGGTGAGTCCCCAGCAGCCTCCTGCAGCCCAGCCCTGGCCTCTGCTGCTCTGGGAAGGAATTACCCTGGCTAGACACGTGTTCAGTAACCACAACAGGCACTATTAAAAATGTACTTATGCTTTTTTTAAGAAAAAAGTTACTCAAAATCTTTTCTCGTAGACTCTGTTTCCAGTTCTCAAATATGACAGGTAACAAAAAACTTCCAGAAATATTTTCACATTGGAAACTTGAGCTAAATGCCTTATTTCTCTGTATAGTAAAGACTAAGTGATTAAAAAAAATTGCTGCTCTTTTTAGAGTGCTTATGTTTTTATATTTAGAGTTTTTGTGGTCATTCACTGAACTATGTGAATTTCACTTATGAAAAACAGAAAAAAAATCAGTTTGGATTTTCCCCCTTAAAATTAACTAAGGCTACGACCTCACATCACGCAATGAAAAAGCAACATTAGCATTTCCAGGTTGAGACAAAAGTAGAACGTGAAAAAAACCCCAAGAAACAGTTCAGAGGAAAGTATTTCATGCTGAGTTCATTATAAAGAAAAAGGCAGAATGGGCATCCTGTGTCCTGCCCCTCACTCACTCTTGTGCAGCATTTATTTACGTGTCAGGATACTTAACGTACCTATATTAATCTGAATTAGGAACTGATCCTTTACCTGGTGGTGCTTTTTCTTTTTTATTGCCCTATAAAATTTATTTTTTAAAAAAACCCAACCTTTTGTTTGTTCTGCTACAATTGGAAGAATCTAAGAATGACTTGCAGGGGTGAAACCTTTCCCTCTATGTTTTACTTTTCCTACACTGAGCTACTGATCTTTAGACTCAAAAGTGGCTAAGTATTTTTCAGAGCTGCTCTTTGTGGTTTGGAGATCCCTTTTGTGCAGGATATGATCCCATTGCTTCTGAAAACCCCTCAGGCTGTGAGCACACCGCAGGCTGAGAGAAAGGGATGGCATGGCTTGCAAAGATGTGACCTGGGAAGGCTGTGGAGGCTGGCGGCTGCTGTGCTGGGCCATGTGGTCAGGACACCCGCTGGAGAAGGAGGGCAGTGCAAGGCCTTTCGGTTATTTTTCCTTCCTAAAGGGAGGTTTTCATTTTATAAACAAAACCGAAAAATGCAGAGAAAAAAAGTAGTTTAACGGCAGCAAATTTGAGTCTATTATGTCAACCAGCACTTTGCTGTCTGTAAGAGCAGGCAGGTTCTTGCAGAAACAGGGTATTCTGGGTGCAAGCTCTTCTGTTTCTCTCTTCTCTTTCCCTCTCAATGCCTGTTCCTCTCTCACTTGCTTTCCTTGCCGTTTTCAAGACCCACTAGGAGGAAGGCTGCACACGTGCTTCTCCATCCTGGAACAGGATGCAGCCAGTCACAGCAAAATGCAGGCAGAGGGGGATTTGCAGCATCAAACTGATCAGCCTGGAGAAGAGGAGACTCAGAGGGCATCTCAGAGCTCTTTGCTGTCTTCTCACAAGGCAGGGAGGGAGGTCTCTCTTGTGAAGACTGAGAGGGGATCTCATAGCTGTTTAGGGAGGGAGGTGAAACGTGCTGAGATCTTCTCTCTTGTGACCTATGATAGGACCAGAGGCAATGGCAGGAAGATGTGCCAGGGGAGGGTTAGATTGGATATCAGGAAGAGGTTCTTCCCCCAGCGGGTGGTGGAGCACTGGAACAGCTCCCCAGGGAAGCAGTCAGGGCATGGAGTCTGCCAACACTCAGGAAGCATTTGGACAATGCCCTCAGTCACACGGTGTGAATGTTGAGAGTGTCCTGTGCAGGGACAGGAGTTGGACTCAATGATCCTCTTGGGTCCCTTCCAACTCAGGTAATTCTATGAGTCTATTCTAAGAAACTACATGTCCTGCTATCTCACAGCTTTAAAGAAAAATGAAAGAAGTAAATCTGCCTTACAAAGCACATGTAGTAATATCACAACTACAGATCTTAAAGAATAAAATAGACAAAATGTTTAGAAAAGATGTCTTATCTTTTGGGGTTTTTTTTAGTAGTTGTTGTTTTAAGTATAGTGTTTACAGAAGGCTGGAATACAAGCTGACCCCATTGTGTAATAAGTCCGAATTCATTAGAAAAGTAAATGGTAGGAAGGGGAGAAGAGCCAGTAATGACAGAACCAACAATTTGATTCTGCAGAGAAGGATTACAGCAGCCAAGCGCCTTATATACCAACTCAGTGTATCTCATGGGTGTGTGTTTCCATGGAAATTTTTATTTCTGGGGAGACTGAAAGTCTTTGTTAGAAATGGAGAAAAGTCATCCAAAAAAATTATGATTTGATAACGCTGCCTTGGAATAATAATATAAATACCCTAGAGCCACGCAGAGCCTGCTTTGGCGTGGGAGCCGAGTGACATCTCTGTGCACATCTCAAGTGTTTAATTAGAGAAAAGTAAAACCAGATAGAAGAGAACGTCTTCAGCTGCCCCTCCACCACCTGCTTAAAACATTGAACAGCTCTTTGTAGTTGATTCACGTGCCTTGAGCTTAGCGTAGGGAAAAGAATGTTCTCATGTTGATATTTTGATTTTCAGCTGTGTAATGGCTTTTGGAGAGAAATATTGAGATTTTTCCAAGCCTCTGCCTCATACACATGGTTTCATCACTGAAGTGTGTGCTTTTGAAAAGCATTTGTGTGCTGCACACTACAACTTCTTGATACTTTCTCAAGCTTTTGTGGTGTACTTTTTCAAAGACTTTTGGATTTTATGCGTGCTTTGAGTTCGGTGCTTTTATCCCTGGTGCAGTGTAATAACAGTGATGTCTTGTAAACAACTTCAGTGTGCCAGCCTCTTTCTGCTTTAGATGAAAAAATGCTAAAATACAGAGACAAAGATGTTTCACCTGTGCAACTGAAGATTAGCATTTTAATTAACATCTAAGAAACCCTTCACTGGGGCAGCGGAGCAGGAGAGGAAAGGGAATGGTGTGTTGAATGGTTTTAGAAGCAAATCTCCAGTAACCAGTAAACTCATGGTACCTTGAGGGAATTGTGTTCCCCATGGTTTGGATGCACTGGGGCTGCAAAAAGTGCAATGGAGAGTTCAGTTTATCTGAAGTGCTCAGCGAGTGTACATGATGCTCTGATTGGGGGCAAACAATAATATGAATAGATTTTACACTAAGTAACTAATACTCTTAATATGTACAATCCCCTGTTAGGTTAATAGATGTCAAGAGGCTGAATTATTGAAGAAGTTAATTGAGTTTAATGCTGATTAGTTCTGTTGAGGGGTTGTAATGGTTGTACTGCAGAAAGAAATGTGTTATCATGAAGAAGAAAGCACATCTCCCACTCTCTGCAGAGTTCCAGTAAGAAACTGGTGGTGAGTACATTGAAGTCCCTGGTATCAGTCAGAGCAGGGAGCATGTGCTGGGGGAAGGCTGCTGTGGTGGTCTCTGTGCTGGCAAGAGGCACCAGGAGCAGATACTAATCAGAGTGAGGGAGAGAATATGTCAAGGTAAAAAATGCTCTCTTTCCCTAGAAAGAATGAAGTTTGAAGGACAGGGTGTGAAAAATGAGGTGAAAGCCTAGGTAGGGAGAGAAGTTTGTACCGAGATGCCTGCAGGGGAGGTGAGAGCAATGGAAAGGGAGGAAGAATGCAGATGATGTGGCCTGGGGGGGAGATGTAGATGGAGAAAATCAGAAAACAGGTTAATTGAAAGTGAAACAGAAATTCAAAAAGACCAGAGGAAAAAAACAGGGTGAAAAAACAACTTTGAATAAAGAGCAAGAGGCATTTCAGTGAGATTCTGCAATTCACCCACGGAAGTGGATGGAAAATGGTTACCCTGTGTGTGTGTCTAAGAGGAATGTGTTTGCTGGTTTTTTTGGTTTTAATTTGTAACCTGTGGTAGGCAATTCTTTTGAATGAGATGAGATTCAGAGTCTGTCTTGGAATGGAGGGAAAGGCATTGAAAATGGGACAGAGAAAGAGGTACCATATTAGTGCTTTGTGCTCCTGATGTTCAAGTCTGCATAGTCCAAACCCAGACAGAGTGATACCACGGCACCCCTAGTGAGGGCTGCTGTGTAGAAAAGCAAGACATCTCCTTTAACTTTGGCTAAAAGTGATTTCAGAAGAGAGTAGAAATGAGATTCTTAGAACCTAGCAACAGAGGGTAATGTTCACAGTACAGTAAGGCAATCTTTACTATATCTTATTGGGCAAAATTTGTAACAGTAAGTGGGTTTAGAAAAAGACTCATGAACCATTTGTATTCTGCAACCAGTTTAAAGATCATGAAGAACCTCAGTGGAGCTTCTCTGCTGAAGTGGGATTCAGACAAAAATGCCAGCTGGCCCAGAGGGCATTTTTCATTCTTGATTTAAAATATCATAAAATTTTCAACAGGATTTTGAAATTATTCTGTGGGGAAATACATTATCTCCAGTTTTGCATTTCTGTAGCTGCAAATAGTCTCTCTGCTTCCTCATGGGCAGCTATGAGTCTACTGCCAGTACCTGAGCTGGTCAGCAGAGGTGGAGGGCTTCTTGTTGAGGGACTTGCTATCTGAAACTTCCTTCTTTTGATCTGTGAAAGCATCTTGGCTTACCTATTTTCAGAGCAGTCATGAAAACCTCTTCTTTTCTTCCTATGCAAGCCTCATAAGGCAAGCTGAGCTGCAAGGCGTGCAGCCCCTTCCTAGCTACTGCTTTGAGAGAAGAGTTTCTTTGAGCAGCTGCCTGCTGAAAATGTGTGTGGGAGTAACAAGGGGCAAGACAAAGGGTGTCCACAGCAAGGGCCATGGTAGTGCTCCCTGGATCCTTTCTAGGAAGCAGAATTATAGCTGTCATGTGAGGGGAAACCACCCACCCTTCCTCTCCCGCTGAGCAGTGTGTACGTGAGATAAAAAGGCACTGCTAGACTGGCAGCACGATGGCATCACTGTCATTCTGGGGGGGCTTGAGCTCACAGCACGTTAGGTACTCGAGCCTGGTGGGTTTCCTACACGCCTGAGCAGCAGAACGTGAAGCTTGCCTAACAGGCATTGCTCAAACTCAAACACTGCACTTCAAAGAGAAGCCTTCTTACACCAGTCATTTCCCATAATCTTTTCAGTGCTGCGAGGCAGTGTATGTCAAGAGATCTCCTTGAATTAATCTAAATAGAATTCTTAATAATTAAGACAACCTAGTCAAGTCAGAATAAATTTAATGGCTCGTATTTAATATTCTTGTTAGAGTCCTTATGAATCGGGCAGAAATGTTAGAAAAAAATCCAACTAAGCATATGTCAGCAGTAAATAATAGAAGCCTGGATTGCACCCAGCTCAGGTCCTAAAATGATTAATACAAGCAACTGGCTCTAAGTCTTCCCTAAAGTCTGATAGTTTTAAGAATCTGCTAATACCAGTGCAGGCTGCATAGTGATGTGTTTCAAAACTGAAGTTCAAGTTCTGAGGAAGCCGATGCAAAAGCAGTACTTGTTAGCTTATCCTGACAGCCTGCGTGTGACTTATCTTTAGGTAATGTTTGGTGATGAGTGTTCAGTGCTTCTAGCATTTTCTGAGTGCTAGGTCTGAGTGAGACCAGACGACATTAAAGCAAGGTGTGCTTTCTTAAGTGCTGAAAATAAGCCAGAGGTTGTAAAATAACATTTAATAAGTGCTTCTTGCACAATGGGACAGTGTTGAACTTGGAGTTCAAAGTTAGTGTCCCAAGTAAGAACACTGTTTGTGGCAGAAGAAAGGGACTTTGCACTGTCTTTTGGCTGGGAACCTCACAAAACTGCTGGTTTTTTGACTTCATCTTCTGAGAATTCCTACATTTTGGCAAATTTCTGGTATTAGGATGTTCATGAAACACGGATACGCAATCCTAAGGAACAACTATCAGTCTGTCAGTCCCTTAAGACTCGTGGTCATTTTTCACTTGTCAGAAATCAGTCATGGCATCATGAGGACAGCTGTAAGCAAAGTCTTTGAAACTAACAGGCTCCCCAGAGCCACGCTTCCTCTGGCTCTCACGTCACAGCTCAGTTGACAGAACTGAGCCATCATGTTCTAGCAGAAATTATGATTTTGTGTGTGTTGTGTGAACACTCCTGAATTTTCAGGCCTCAGTTTGGTGCACTCGTGCTGGACCATGCCTCAGTTGGTTTTGCTCTTTGCTTGTAGCCCTGCCTGGTGAACTCAAGAGTCCATGTGTCACAAATAAAGAGAGTGAACTCCATCATTAAGCATCACAACCTGTAAAATATTAAACAGCTGGGATGCAAATGAGCCCTGAAGAAATTAAATGAGGTGTTTCGGGTCGAGCAGTGATTTTTCTAGACAATGACGAATGGTTTCACATCATGGCTTTATGTACAGGTGATGACTCAGGGGGTTACTCGATGTGGGCTTTCCACCACTGAAGCGTGTCTGGCAGCCATTTCCACGTAGGTTGCCATGCCCACTGCTTGGATAAGAGGAGCAGGTCCCCCAGTTCCACCTTGAGTCTTTATACAGTGGTCTAACTTGTCTCCCTCTTATTTTTTTTATTTTAAATGATAGTTTAGCACAGCTGATTATGTGATCAGTTAAAGTAGTTTAGCTGGATTGCACTGCATTTTTTAAATATTTCCTCTCTTCAGATACCTGCTTTAACGGCTCCCCAGTGCTCCATTTCAAGGTTTTACCTAGAAACAGTCTTGACCAATTTACTTTCATTTAATTAATGCTGTAACTGCTTCAGTGGATTATATATTTAGATTTTAATAACTCAGTTGATATTTTCCTCATTCAGATTTCCATTGTTACAAAAAAAAAAATCCCAATTGGCTTGAATAGGATGGTGGTCATGTGGTCCACCAGCTGCCTGAAGGATCTTACACAAAGGCAGTGCATTGACGTGGGGAAGGCTTCTGATGGAGAGCTGCCAGAATCAATTGCAGGACTCGATTCAAGTTCATTGCTGATTGGAAAGATCTCTTAAATAGGATGGTAATGAAATTTGTAGATGATACTAAATTGGAAGGCTTTGAAACACCAATGAAAGGAGAAAAAAATGAAAAGGCATCAATGACCATTAGAAAAATGAGTGGAATATCTACTAAGAATTGATTCATTTTAGTGAAGAAAGAGAAAGTATTCCTAAAGGGAGATTATCACAGATATCACTGAAGAGGGAGGAGAATGATTGGAGGCAGAAATGTTGTCACTGGATGTCTCACTGAGATCAAATAATCTATTTTTCTGTGTTATGGCCATGAAAAATTCACTGCCATTCTGGGAGATGTATCTGAAAATGCCGTTTCCCGAGCAGGGCATTAAGTCCTTTAAACCACTGGCTTGACCTGTCCCAGTGCAAGGAGCGCACCAACAGTAGGGGTTTGTTTTGTTCCTCTCCATTTGACATCTTCGTCAAGTTTCCCATCTGTTAAAGTGCAATGATACCCAACTTGGTTGCAAATAGTGGGGGTTTGGCTCTTGTGTTTAAAAAGCTTCGTGCAAAGCTACGTGCGTAGTTTGTGACTCCCAGTTCGTCAAAAAGCAACCATGGTTGGATGGTTTATTGCAGAGTACCACCAGTCATTGATGTTTCCTTCATTAAGAAATTATTTTTAAACAAATGCTTCTCTTTCCTGCAGTTCCATAGAAAAGGTAATTTTTCACCTTCACAGCTAGAGTGCAAATTCAGATTTAACTACTGTTGAGTTCTCTGTATGGCTATAGAATCTCTGTGTCACGGCGCTAAGGCTGCAGAGTCGCAGTAGGTGCTCTCCCATAAGCAATCTCACCCATAAGAAATGTGCTACTCTCAGAATGGCCCTGGGCTTTCTTTTCTGAAGACTATCAAGTGTATTTTTCTTATTTCCAATCCTTCCTTCCTTCCTCATCCTCAGGACAACAAACTTTCTTCTACTTGACTTAGAGTCAATGTCAGAGTATGCTATAATGCTATCAGTAATCAGACCAGAACAACTATACTTGTTGAAACATTGATTGGTTTTATTAATATGAAGACCAACAACATTACAGATAACACAGCTCCAGTAGGACTTAATAAGAATTTGAATTTTCTGCTGATTACCATCAAAATTCTTTTTTTCTCTTTCTTGCTTTAAGGTTTCTTTTCACATAGGCTGTGTTTACTCAAGTGCCTGCAAATCCATTCTGATCTGATATATTAAAGCATAATCAACACACACTTTACCACTAACGTGGGACTATAAACACAGCATGATGAAATGCTTTAAATATACTACTTTGGAAACAGAGGCTTCTGACTTAAAAAAAAAAAAAGGAGGGAATTAATCTGAATTTTTTTAAATGTGTATAAGTAGTAGGTTAAAAGAAAATACTTTTAAAAAAGAAACATGCTATCAGTGAAATTACCAATTGTGAAACTTTCTGTGTGCAAACATAGATGTAATGCTCCTTAAAAAGTATTCTTTTGGTTTTCTCATTCAGTCTCTCCAAGTCAGGACAGAAAGTCAGCTGAGAACTTGTTTTATCCTTAGTGACTTTCAGATATTGCAAAGTAGTGCTCACACTCTGCAAGTTCACACAAAAATCAGGAAAAAATGAAACCCATATTTTTATAGCATACTTTTATAGATTTTGATCTCCCTCTGCTTCCCTCTTGTACTACACATGGAGCTTGGTTTTTTACAATCGGTGAAGCATGACTGGTGCATTGACTGGTTGTGTTTTTCTTTCTTTTTCAAGTATAGAAAAAGCATAATAAATGTTTTATTTCTGACTGCCTCTTTGCTAGAAACATTTCTACATAACTTGAAAACAATAATGATCCTGAGGCCCCTTGGAGCCATCCTTCAGTCTTCATTATTACAGAGGAGACAGAGACTGAAGTAATGCCTATGTAGTACGTAAATCTGTTGTTGGCTGGTTGCAAACTCCTATCTGAGTCAGCATCAGCTGTTGCATGAGGTTGCTACAGGAGTTGACAACTTTCTTTTTAGCACAAAGACGTGATGAGGAATTCTATGGAAATACATTAAAAACACGTTTGAAGTGCGGTGTATCCCATTTCTTGTGCTCTGTGGTGTGCTTGTGGGCAGATGGTGAAACCTCCAGTAGTTATAACAATAATAAGTAACCTGTGAAAATACAGAGATGTTCAAAATGAGAGCTGGCTATATGTGCCAGTGGAAGTGGAGATGGTATTTGCAGTCTCCTTCGCTGACTGCTGGTGATTAAACTTCTAATTAACCACAATGTTCCTGGAAGATTTTAATTACATTTGCTCTTTCTAGGCTGTTTTGATATCAAGTGAACTTTTAAAAAGCCACAATCTTCTTCCACAGAACTAAAAAACAAATTGAAATTCTGCCATGCAAATTTGAGCTGACATTTTTGTAATTAAAGAGAAGAAGCTACGTAAAAATAACGTTCATGCTGAGCACCAGAGCCCAAGGCTGTCCCCGTGCAGTGCCCTCGTGTTAGACTCTGGAGCTGTGCAGAGCTGTGCAGAGCTGTGCAGAGGCTTGCTGCAGAAATACAGCCAGAAAGGAGGAGTGAGTTTGGAGGAGAAGGGATGAAGGGCAGAAATGCATTCAGCAGAGCTCTGGTAGCTGTTTGCACTTTTGCTACTGTTGTGTTTCTACATCTTTTCTACATCTATTATTATTTAAGAAGTTAAAAGATTGTTACCTGGCTAAAAGGTGACGTGATGAAGACAGAAGGATAGAAGGGGCAGCCTGTCTAAGCTAGCAAAGTAATTTCCTGGGGCTCTGGAAGGTCAGATGAAGTGGTTTTTACTTTGTGACATTATCACAGATATAAATGTGGGTTTGGTTTCTGTAAACATGGCAGGCTTTGTCACTGTCATTTGAGCAGTGAAGAAAGCAAGGTCGTGTCTGTTATTGCCTTGTTCATGCTTTCAGCTTAGTCTGGGTAAGTGATAGAAGTAACAACTCAACATAGGTTTGGTATATTGGAAACCAAGTTGGAGAAAAAACAAGTGCAACTTTAAAAACCCTTGTGGGGCAGCAGTGTCGCCCTATTGGATATGTTGATCCCAGCATTCCTAGACCTAGAATGGTCTTTAACTCATCATCAACAAGTCTAGATATTTTGCAATTAAATCATCAATAAACTGTAATACTATAGGAAAGACAAACTATGTTTGTTTGTTGTACTGCTTTGTTCAATAGCTCATCACGGATGGAATAAACGCAGGCCATAGCACTTAACTAGGCTGCAGGAGAATGATATTAATGGCAAAAAATGAAAGGGAAGTATTAATTGCAGGGGCTAATTGTGGTACGTCTGAACTTGCATATTATTTCTTTCAAAGCAGTGTTGAAGACACGATGCTGCATCTACTTAAAATCTTTCCACCTCCCAAGGGAAATAATTAGAAAATATTACAACCCAAATAAGTCTCTGAATTCTTCGGAGTCACCATCATTAAACAGAAAGTTAGAGTGAATATTTGATCACGTATGCAATCAGGAGAGAAAATATGGCTTGCTACAGTATTGCTGCTGGTCAAGACTGGTGAAATGCCTCTTCCTGGCAATCCTTGAATACGGATCCGGCCTGCAAAGAGGTGGTGGGTCTCAAGACTTCATTTTTTTTCTCTGGCAGCAAAGAAAAAGGGCATTATCACACAAGGAGGACTAAGTACACTGAGGAGGGTGCAGCTGGGGTACATTGAAGACACATTTATGTGTTCTAAGCAGTAGTGGTTTGCATTCATCCTGTTGTCCTGTGGTTTCCTACACCATCGTGTAGGGACTGTTTGCCCTGTTCCAGTTTTGTGGCAGCACACTCTGCCTCAGACTTGGTCTGAACGAGAGCTCCCTCCCCTCTGCCCACAAGTCAGCCTTTCCACCTTCTCCGAAGGGAAAAGCAGAAACATCTCCTACACGTGTCCCCTAACCTTCTCAGCCATGTGCTCAAGGCCAGGACATCATCCCCCTGGGAAAACAAGCCCCACTAATCCACACCCAAGGAAGAGTTTTGCTCAGGGTCTTGCCTGAAGCCTGTTGGTGTAAATTGTCCTGTGGGCTGTGTTTTTGTTGCCAAGTTAACCTGAGCCATCCCTGCTTGTATTAATTAGTTCAGGATTAATTTAGCTTATGCGAGAGCTGCTGCACCACCAACTAATGTTTGAATCATGCAGTGTAAATGTATATGCAACGGGCAGAATGTGAGCTTTGGGTTGGAACCCCTGGGAGGCTAAACCTCTCTAATGAAACACCACATGGAAATTAAAGTGAGGTTTAGGTGTTCTTTGTTCTCAAGAGCAGTCCCAAGGTGAGGAGTGTAGAACACTGGGCACCCAGATTGTGCACAGCTGGAGGGGCTCTCGGAGAGGTGCTGGAAGGGTGGCTGCAGTAGGGAGGGGAGGAAGCAGTTGTATTGGAAAAAACAATGCCTTGTTTTACTAAATCAATGTTTGAAAAGAAAAAACAAAGCCTAATTTGGGACTTGGAAAAAGTTTTAAATCTTTTCAGCCCTTTATCGCAAAGATAAATCTTCTACTCCCATTACCTAGTGCTAAGTTATTGCATCATGACAGTCTCTTTAGCACAACCTTCAAACACTCACTTTCTCTCAAATCCATTCACTCCAGACAACCACATCTTCCTTGTTTAATAAAGGCACTATTTCAAAAAGTGTAGAACTCATAGTAGGTCTAAAATTAAGTCACCAAAATTGTTACCGTATCTTTTGTGTCTATATTGAGACTTGGAAAAAAAGATATATTTACTTTTATACCATTAGTTTTGTATTTTGTCTACTTTCAGTACGTACTTGTCAGTAATTCCTTATTCACTTGGCTTCAGAAGCACCAGCCAAGAGCTTTTTTTCAAATTACCAGATGAATGACAAGGATAATATAATTCAATACCGAATATATTCAATTTTCTACCCCAAAACTGCACTCGTATATTTCAAGTAGGTAACTACGCATTTGGAAGAGTCACTTACTGATCTCTCTATTATTGTTTGAACCATGAAGAAAATTCATTATCCCAAAAAACTTCAGAAAGGTCTGGGTGAGTGCAGACATCAGGTGTAATTACAAAAGAAGGATCAGAAGATCAAAGAAAAGCACTAACACAATGCAGGAGAGGACTGCAATGCAAAGCTGAAGGGAGAAAAGAAGATTGCAGAAAAAGTGAAAGATCTCAAATTTTTTCGGGCCAAAAAAGGAACAAGAGGTCACTGAAAAATTCAGCAAGGCTTCAAGAAGCAATTTATTGACAGAAGAATCAGACATTTCTGAGAGGGATTTGATGAATTCCCAACCTCAGGGCTCACCTGGGAAGATGGAGGTCAGACGCCAGGAAGATAGAATCTTGCCACAAGGAGAGGAGGAAATGCTGGAGGAAATCACACTCAGACAAAATGCAATGAGCTTGTGATGCCACCCAGTGCTGCAGGAAGACACCCTTTGTGAAGCGATGCTTCATGGACTTCAAGTAGGCCAAGGATCAAATAACTTCAAAAATAAATATTTTTAATCCTCCTCTCTGGTATTTTTTTCTTTCATTCCCCACTCCTATTCTGCACTGATGTGCTTTTAGCAGTTGTGTGCATATCTGATTGTGAGGGACTGAAGGCAAAACTGGCTTTAACAAACCTGTTGGATATTTTCCTTACCCTGTTCATCCTCCTACGTGGTGCCCTACAGCGCAGCCCTGTGCTCCTTCTTTCAGCTGCCTTTGGTACCTGTTAAATTCCAGTTTTATTGCTGTCTGACCTTGGGCAGAGAGTGAAGCTGAGGCATAGTAAACACCAGGAATGTGGACAGGAGGTGGAATTAGACCAGTGCTCTGGATTGAGCACAAGACAAAGAGCGTCAGAGAGTTGGATGCTGATTAATAAAGAAAGAAAGGTTTGGTATTGGTGCGTATGAAATACCAAGACATTAATTCACAAAAAGAATTTATCTAAGATTGTTTCAAGTTTGCTGCTTGTAATGGTGTTTTTTTCAGTTTTCTGGAGCTGGACACCTTCCTTTCCCAGCTTCTGAGCTGTGGTCAGCATCTTGCAGGGACAGGGCACGTAAGCTCTGTGGAGAGCAGCTTTTCTCAGCGATAGTCTCTGCCCATGAATTTCTGAAACTTCATCCAATGCAGAGATTTTCTGCTCATCATCAAAGCCATGAGCTCTTTTTCAGGTTTATCTATGACATGGCACAGCATATTTAATAAATGACATCCCTTTTTAAATGTTATTAATGTTGGATTAGGTGTACTCAGGGAACAACTTCAAATGCATGTGTTGCTGCTGATCTCACTTGCTTCTGTCTGGACCAGTCATTTTCATGTGAGAATACTTATGTTATGCTAATCCATGCCTTGTTAATATATTTAGTATCAATTAGCATAAGCAAGGTTGTTGAATACCATAATTTAAATTCTAGGCACAGGTTTTTTGCCTATGACAGGGAGTTATAAATAATGATTTTAGCAAATATTTGTAATCAAAAAAAAACCAAAGAAATTGCTTTTGAACGACTGCAAAACAACCAGAACACAAGTTCCAACGTTTACATTTACAGTGCATCACTTCTGTAACCAGAACGGATTTGCAGCCAGAAAGGTTTCCTTATTGGCCAACATGAAAAGAAATTAAATTGAAGAATGCTCTTCATTATTTATTTTTTTTCCCTCTGCCACAAAATGTATCATGTTGTAGCTTTATAACCTCCATCCCATTGAGCTTATATGCAAAGTAGAGATGAGTGGAAAAGCCCCTTTGGACCCGGCTCTTATTTCAAATTGAGAACTTCAGCAATAAGTCAGGCTTAGCCCTGACACAAGCACTTCTGCTGTAGTAGCTCAGTGCTGAAAGAACCGTTCTTGGGATCTATACATCATGCAGATCTCAGGTTAGTTAGGTTGAATCCTTAATTCAACTTAAAATACAGACAACTCCTTGGATTAGGAGATAACTCCTCAGTTGTACGTTATGCAGCACTGTTGATGTGTAACTACGTAAGCAGACCTGTATGGTCACTGCCTGGTTTTATGAGCATCTGTGCAACAACTCTGCTTACAAAGGTAGCCCTGCAGCTGTGCATATACCTGGGTTTTCCTATATCCAGTTTCTAGAACAATGTTTATATGTGCATTTAGGTATGTTTCAAGCATTTGAGAAAGTATAATCTAAATTTTAATTTGGCATCTGAGTCTTTATCTTCATACAAATGGCAGCAAGGAGAAAAGTTACAGGAAGGCTTAGGAGGTCGTTTTGTTACCCACAAATGTATATTTAGAGTGAATGTCAAAGATTCATGGAAAAAATGTAGAATACATTCATCTTTTGTGTAACACTTCTTCAAAAGTCAGCAGTTTGAAAAACTATTATTGTGGCTTTCCCTGAAATTTGCTCTGGTAGAACTGGGCCAAACCTGATGCAACAGGAATCTCTTCTTCCTTTCTTACTATTTTTTTCCTTCCCTTTCCATGTTATTGGAAATAATTCCTAGTTATTACATGACACTGCTTTGTGTAGGTTTCTAGCCCCATACTAGAAGGCTGGGAAAGGTCAGAGCAGCCCAGTAGGTGTTTTATTGTCAGTGAGCAGGCGAGTAGCCAATTTATGTTCCTGGAGTGCTCTGATATTCACAGCAGGAATAAAGAATGATTTTAACTATTTTTTTACTGCTGTATCTCATAGTGATGAAGCCAGCAACTCCACTGAGATCAGAAGCAGTGGACATTTAGTCTTTTTCTCGTGCTGAATTCGGATTTTTTTTAATCTTTCCATGTGGAAGGGCAGGAAAATATCAGACTTTCTCATCTAGAATCATTAAGGAGAGACAATATGTATTTCATTTTTTAAAATTGTACTGTAGTCTGAATGTCATTGGGAAAATAGCCTCATGCATAATACTTTTCTGTGTTTGTCCAGTCAGGGCTTTGCATATTTAATTTAAAGCCGATGTCTGCCTGTTTCTCTCTGCCTCTGTTCATAGACAACCTTACTGGCAATACTCCCCAGCCCAGCATGCAGCCTTCATCTTTTAGATTCCTCATGGGTGGTTTATGCCAGGGTTTTTCCATTAGATTAATGAAATATTGATGACAATCTTCATAGCTCACAAAAGAGGATTGCTGAAGATTTGTTTCCTATAAGTTTGCTATTAATTTTTTTTGCTGTCATTCCTTTGGCAAGAATTAAATCTAAACCAAGGAATAAGTCTTCTGCAGAAGCCAAATGGAGGGGACTTGGAATGAAAACGAAGGGCTGACTGGAATTGACTGATCTACGCCTGATGAGAAGTTATTAATCAGCTTCATGAGAAAACTGCCAGTGCTGTAGTTGTCTTGCTATTTAATGCACCCTCCCTGTCAGAGCAGAGGTTTGTGTAGCTTTTCTTCCACTGAAAGGCTTTTTTGGTTGAACTCTGCTTCTCTGCAGAAATGCAGAAATTCCCACCCCGTATGAATTAGCAGCAGGGTTTTACTGATCCATGCAAACATTAATCACTTGCACGTTGCCCAGCATAGGAATGAAACTCTGGCTGCCTTGCAGGAACACCCAACAGGCCGGGCACCAACAGTGCATTTCTGTGGTAGGTGCTTGCTTTGCCCAAAGATTTAGTGCTTGCTCTTGGTGCGCGAGGTCTGTGTGTGCTGAAATGACTTTCCCATGATAACAGAGTTATATATACTGCTTGAACTGATCTAGCATGGGTCAGCTTCTTAGGCTGCTGGAAGCCATGCTCTGGGTGCTGACAGAGGGGGAGGAAAAGGCAAAAATAACAATATGTAATTAACAATGCAATTTTCTTTTGTAAAAAAGCACCCAACGGATAAGAGGTCATTTCTGTTTGCTTTGGAAACTTTGTTCTGCAGACAGAAATTTCTTCTTTTATCCATTTGTGTCTGTTGTGTGGATGCACATGAGGTGTGGAAACATAAGACTGACTTCTTTGTATGTGTGAAACGGGCATAGCTTCCCAAAGTGGCGCAGTGCCCTGACTCTTACCTCACCTGAGGGTCTGGCCCTGGGAGCACAGCAGGGACACGGGTGCCCTGCCAGCCCTGCTGTGGCCAAGAGAAATCAGACTCTACCAGCATGGCTAACTCCTCTCACCCTTTAAAGGTGTTGCTACTTGGTTCTGAAGATACTCTTGTCTGGGCTAATTAAAATTAATATTCTGATGTCAATATCTGCATATGAGTCTGGGGTCCGTTTGCTTCAGCTGGGATGGTTGCACGCACCAGAGTGCTGCCAGCAATGGAAGTAGCACCACAGTTTTTGTTAGAGCTCTCTCCACCCTACCTTTGCTGCATCTTGAATATTTTTAATTGGTTAATAGTTCCAGAGAGCATTTGGATTGGTGTATTGGACAGAATTGGAAAATAACTGTGATTTAGGGAACACTTCAACATCAAAATGGAAGTTGTTGTACAGTTGTAATAATAATAACTGAGTCGACCAGCCAGCACTAGAACATAAGGCATATTTCCCTTTTATTGGAAGCATTCTTCTCCTGCTGCGACCTTAATGTGAATTCTCTCACGTAAACAAAGTAAAGATGGAGTTATAGATAGAAATCCTCACTGGTACTGCCAAGGGAAACACATAGTAGGGACACTGCACTTGATCCCCAAAACAAGTAATTCTCTTCAAAATGCGGAGAATTCTAAGTTTGCCAGACTTTTGAAGTGTCTTAGAGTTGAATTTTTCACACCTTAACTGTGTAGTTCTATGTACTTCTGCTATGTTATAATGAACGGAAACCAAAAAGGCTGCTGTGTTCCTTTAGTCACAGGTAAGAAGGGTTTGGATCCTATTATGATTTCAGGGTTTCATCAATACTGAAAATGTTCAGTGAAAGTGTACAATGACAGTGTTTTTAACTGCTTGGGAGCTACCTGAAATAATAATTTGTTCTGTGAACACCATAGAACAAACCCCCTGTTTTGTCCCGTGGGCCATGTGGTAATGAGGATTCAATTTAACCATCCCACTATTAGGCTATTTTCTCTGTCACCCCCAATCCCACTTAACTTACCTTTACTTGTAAATTTTACATTATTTTTATAGTAAGATCTTTCTAGTATGATTTAATTTGTGTCTTATTTTGGTGAATGACTTCATTATATTAACTGCTGGCAGTAATCTCTGAACATGCTACAGACCTTGAGGTTTCCATAGGGATGATGATTCCTCATGATTGCTTGCATAGATACTGGTAAACCACTGCCCTGCTCACATCTGACATTTGTTTTTAACCTTGCTGTTGTCTGGGATTGCTGTAGCTATAGCAGGGTATCGGATTTAACCTGGCTTTAGTTGGTTATTCAGGGCAGGTGCCACATCTTAACTTCAAAGCCTGTTTATGTCCCGTCCCCAGCAAAGAGACTGCTCCCCCTTGCACAAAAATAGTGTAGTTCAATGCACATTGACAACAAATCAAAGTGTTGCCAGGCAATACGCTAGACAGACGCTAAGGTGCTGAGGGGCAACTTTGTTCCAAACCAAATCCTTGATTTACTGCGAGCAGGTTGTACAGGTGGAAAATCAGATGTGCATTTGCAGGATGGAGAATTCAGAGAGACATAAAGCTGGCTTGGTGCACAGGATATTATGAGTTTGGGAGGTGTTGGTACTTATTTTATCTTAATGAAACTTGCCAAGCTAATCTCCATTTTAATGGATTGTTTTATCCAGCTTCAAATAGCTAACATTTTAGTACAATAATCCTATCATTTTTTCAGCAGGAAAGATTACAGCATAGAACATAAACATGAAATTATGAATATTCATTAAGAAAGTTGTGCTTATTTTGAGAGTTATGAAATGATGCAATGAATATTGTACATAATTTCAGTGAAAGCATGATGCTGTTAATAATTAGAACACTAAAAATTCTGGCTATTCTAGAGTATCTTCTAGCAGGACCTGGCCAGGCAATCGTCCATGCCTGCCATGCATTCCTAGCACGTTCAGAATGGAACAGCACAAATGTAGAAACTCAATATCATTTTATTTAGCATATTTTTCGCCTGATGTGATTTCACTTGACACAAGCTGAACTTACCTAGGGGTGTCTAATGGCTGCTCTTGTTCTCTTTTACAAGGCCCTATGGTGAGAAGTGAAATGTGAAACAAAACCAGCTGGTTAACTATCCATGTTAGTTACCCAGCAGTAAGTGCGTCTGTTCAGTGACCTGGATTATACGTCGTTATTTTGGCACATTTCTTTGCAGTGCACTAAAGCAAAAGCAAAAGGAGAGATTCAAGATCATCAGAATGTCTTCTCCACTCTCTTCTTCTCCCTAAACTGAACTCACTGACTGTTGAACAGTTTCCAGTCAGTTTAACAGTCATCCATGGAAATATAGAATAATTAAAAATTGCTTTTCCTTTCTCAGTGAGGCTTCTTTGGCCATTATGACAAGACAGAAATGAAACTGGCTGTTAACCCAAATTGGCATTTATTGTTCACATTCTTTATGTAGTTTTGACATACTCTCTTTAATGCTTCTGGGAACAAAGCACCGTTGAATTCCTGTCTGTCGCTCAGCTTGCTCCGTTTGTAGGTTCAAACAGCGCCGAGCTGACGCTGGCTGTGTGAGTGAGGGGGCCCCTACGTGCCGTGTTCCAGCTCTGCCTGTCCCAGCTGTTGGGAGAGATGTCCTTGTCATCACACACACGACCAGGACACAATTCCCTGAGATAATTTGCTGTGATTGGTTGCAATGTGTGTCACTCTGAGCCTGTTAATTTAGCTGCACAGTCCCTCTGTAACGTTCATAGAGGCTGTGGATGGGTCAGAAATGGTTATGTATAAAGATGGAAATGTTGTTTCCTAAGCTTTGGGTTTGTGCATGTACCCTTGGTACCTGGTGTTGGCTGCTTGGTGTTCCCTGGGGTGTTTTGAGCTGAGTACCTATTCTGTGAATACTGGCATTGCTGCTGCCAGTGCCATCACAGGGAGTGGGACTAAATGCCTTCCTGGCATTGTTGTTTTCCCCTTACGTGGCCCGGTCTCAAATCAGGCTTTGTGGAACAGAATGATGCAGCTCCAGTATCTCAGCTTCGGCCTCTCTTCCTACAAAGGCAAAAGACATGGATCTTCCATTAACCACTGGCTGCCAAAATTCCCTTTAAATGCCCTGTTCTGTATGTGCAACATGCCTTAACCCATCACACATCCACATACTATTTTACAAAGGGCATTAACTCTTTTTGGTGTGGTTGCCACAGTGCAGTGGTGGTGTGCTGTTTCTCAGCCTTCTCCGTGGCCTGAGGGTTTGAGCTAATATTCCTCAGGGTTTCCTGCTTCAAACCATCTTGAAGTTTCTTATGGATGAATTTTAAAAAGTTGAAAGGCAAGATTCCACTTGGTGTAATGCTCAAACAGATTTCATGGGGTAATAGATTGTTTTCATTACTGAAATGTGAGTTTTTCATCCTCAGGCATTACTGTAATGACATTCTGAGAACAAAAGGTTGCAGTTCTTGATTCCTCTGTGTGCAGCCTCCTCCTGGGCTCCCTTGGCTGTGTAAGATGTTCTTGCTCTGAGCATTTGAGCACTGCAGCCTGGTTTCAGGACTGACTCCCATCCTTACTCCCCTGTCAGATGGATGCTGTTATGAACTTCTTCCAGCTTTTCTGTTTTCCTTTCACTAAACCCCACCTTTTATGGACAGTTTCCTTGCTGAAGCCTTGTGTTTTGGGAAGCAGCTCAGTTATTTGCTGTTCCCACTTCCTGACCTCTACTCAGCTTTATCCTCTCGCCAGGTGGGTTCTCCACCTTGACTTTTTACTTTACACACCAATGCTGTCAGTCTTTTCTAATTATCTCCTGCTTCTCTCACCTTCTGACTAGCTGAAGTTTCTTGATGTCACCTTTATGCAGTTCAGCAGTGTTCTGCTGCCTGTCTGGCAGCATTTGCTCCATCTCACTGGCTCCTCTCCTGCTGTCAGTCCTTTCTCCATGTCACCCTTCGGGTGAGAGCTCTGCCCGAGTTTCATCTCCATCCTGTTCTTTCAGTTTTTTATCTGGAATCAGGCCCTCTGTTTTCAGAAAAGAAACACTCCAATTAAAGATATAAACCAGTATCTACCTCACGTTGTGTTGAAGTTGTCACTAGAAATTCCCTTCCTGAGCTCTCAGCTATCTGTTTTTGAATGCAACATCCTTAGGGCAAACAGGTCTCCTCTGTGGAGTTCTGCCCGGTTTTATTACTATAACAAAGAAGAAGCAGCAGACAATAATTTAGTTTTATTTTCAGCTCTTGCTGTGCTGCCTCATATAGGCAGAGCAATACCTTGGTCTTTTATTTCCTTTAGGTACACAAATATGTATGTCCATGCATACCTATGTGCAGCTGCAGTGGGGATCTGTTTGGGTATTTGCAAGACGAAGTGCCAGAGCAGGGACATCTGATCTCCATTTCAGGAGACAGGTGCTCGACTTCTTGCTCTGAACAGTAGGATGCAAAATGCCAGCTTCATTCTCTGCTCCCCTTAGGATGGTAAAGAGAAGGAACACCCCTTACTGCTCAGAGCTTGGGGTTTTGTTCCCTGTTTCATTGCTTTAAGTAACCAATGTATTTATTTTGTTTGGTTCCATGCGGCTATATTTGCTATAGACTGGCAAATAAGTGACTTTCCCACATTTTAATATTGTCAGGGCATTATTTACATGAAAATCTAGATAATCCCAAAGCTTTAAGCCTTATCTAGTCCATCTGATCTCTCAGCATTATTATTCACTGACTTTCATGTCATGAACACTATATCCCATTCAAAATGGAAGAGAGGACCTCTAGCTTTTGAGATCTGGCAAAGGCAGCGTGAGAATGTGCTTTGGGCCTGTAGAGGCCTAGTAATGAATCTTTTAATAGCTCCTATTCTGCTATCTTGTCCTTACCAAGAGCAAAAAGATTGCTTTTGAAAACATCTCCGTTTATTATAATGGCTCTCCAGTGAAGAAAAAGAGGCTCTTGTGTGTTGTTGCTCTTTTTGGTTTTTGGAAGAAACATTCCCCTAAAAAGGTGCTGGGAAAAAATGCATGCATGGTGAATTCTGACTTCATGAAAACCTAGAGTAGAAAGACCCAACATGTCCTTACATCAATAAAAGAGCGAATGATAGCCAACTAAGTTCTTCAAAGACTTCTTACAGGCATAAAACAGCAAAAGACTGCCTCATCTTGGTCTCTTTGTAATCATCCAGTTGCAGAGCAGTTTGTCCCTTGCTACTGCAGTTTATTCCAGTCGGTCTTTGCAGTGACTGAGTGTGTACATTTGGTGGGTGGACTTTTTGTACCTGTCTGCCTTCCTGCTTTGAATTGGGACAATTCCAATAAGTTCAAAATGTATACTGGCACACCTTAAATGAATTGGTTGGTGTAATTTAAACCTTAACAGTAATGAATTAATTATTTTTATTTTTAATAATAGTAGAGAAATAAAGAAAAGCAAAAAGATAACTATTACTGTAAGAGAAATGATGCCCTCACCTTTCTCCTCCTTCTCAGAGTCCCCCGGTCAGGGGAGGCTGCTCTGTGGAGGCTTGTCAGCATCTGAAGCTCTATGCATATAGTGGTGAGGATTTCTTCCTCTTCTCTTCAGGGTCAAACTGGAGCTATTTTTATTCCTTTTCTAGCATGCTTTGCACCGTGTTCTTCCTTAGTTTGTCTGTGCCTGTGTGGAGTGCTGCTGCCTGGAGCTTCAGCACCAAGATGACCTGAAGTATGAAGTCCTCCAGTGGTGCTGGGAGAAGGTCTGGGGTGCTCCAGATGGCAGGCCAGATGTGCTCTTTGCATCTCCTCATCCCCAAGCAAGAAGTGACTCCTTTAATAGGACAGATTGTGGCTCCTGCCAGGTTTCCTGTGGAGCCTTGGGCTCAGGGTCAGGCAGAGCACTTGGCAGAGGATGCTGTGGCACAGACAGCGGAGGACAGCAACCAGTTAAAAATTTGCTAAGCAACAGAAACTCTCATTTCATTCTCTTAGAAAAAGGAACATTTTTCTCCTTGCCTTTTTTTTTTGTTTTCTTTTTCCCCCCAGATAGCCAAGTCTCTTTGTCTCATGAACTACTTCAAAAGCGGAGGGAGCTGGAAGAGCGGGCAAGAGCCTGCAGGCAGTTTTTTGAGGGGTCTGTATAACCCTAACCCTAACAATCAATGCAAAATTCACGTTTCCTGCTCCTCTCCAGCTGCCATCCCTCATGGAGGAGTCCATGCCCAGAATATCACAGGAGCAACAGCGTTTGTGCTGCCGGGGGCACCCAGCTTGTCGCCGTGGCTGGGAGCAGTGCTGTACCAGAGCACTGAGCAGTAATGGGGCCAGCAGTGGTGGGTCCCAATTATGAACATCTGACCAGGCTACAGTTGAGTGCACACAGCTGAAAGCAGGAGCTGTGGCATTTCCATGTTGGTGCTGAAGTGGCATTGTCTCAGCTCTCAGTCTGCCACTTGTACGCTCCCAGTCACTTGTCTGAAGGACTTGATTTAGGTAATGGCCTCATGAAAAACAGTGGCCACTCAGGGGAATAAAGTCAACTCTGCCTTAAAGTGAAGGATTCCTTGTTGGGTAAAGGTAAAATGCTTCCCTGAAACCAGTGTTAGTTACTGCAATGTGAAAAATGAAGTTCCTTTAGTGTTAAGCATGTAGAAAGAAACTGGCAAATGCTGCCTAAGTCTCATTCCTAAAATACCCAGAAAGGAAAAGAAGTCAGTCACTTCCAGATTTATTTAGGCTTTTTAAAGCAGATCCTACCTGGGACCACTCAAAACGGATAGACACAGAGTAAATGACAAATGCTAGTGATAAACAGGCAGTTTTCAGGTTTTATTTGTGTTCCTGTTATGCAGATGCTCGTTGTTGTACTTTGGGAGACAAAAAATACATCAGAATGAATTTTTCCAATGCTGTGAGCTTTAAAATCTGCCTATGTCTGAGGCATTCCCTTGCTAGTCCTCCAGGTCAACGGTGGCAGCTTTGCCTTGTAGGAGATGATGGCTCGTAAACCAGAGATTACGTCTCTAGATACTGTGCTTAAGGAGGGTGTTTTCTCCTGGCAACAGTCCACGTCTCTGCATGATGAAAAAAAAACAACCTCCCCCTCTACTTTCGTGAATATACCCATAAAAATACCAGAAATGCGTAGTTCAGGATGGATACAACGCAAGCCTGGTCCAGCTCCAGTTCACATCAGTTGTTATCTTTAGTGGGAAGAGGACCTGATCGTGTGTCAAGGAGCAGAGCTGGATCAGCTCCTGTGACCTTGCTCCCAGGAAATTTCCATCCTGTACTGACACCAGTTAATAAGACTCCCTAATTGAGGTTGCTATATTTGTATTTATTAAAAATAATTTACTACTTATTCTGACCAAACCTTCTGGCTACATCCAAGAAATAAACACCAACATCACTGCCAGTGTCTGTCTACTTTGCTCTGATGTTTCAAATTCTCACAGATGCTTATTAAATGCAGTGGTATAGAGTTAATAGCCATAAAGAAATAAAGAAGAGGGTCAGTGAATAGTCTTAGGTCATGATTTTGATACTTAATAGACAGCATTTATTACGATGCAGGATATAGTAGTGGTATAAGGGTTGAATGGGGGTTAATTGTTGGCAAATAATAATGATGGATTAGTGGTGACCTGCAGGGTCTCGTCTGCCCTGTCAATCTGGCTTGGGAAATCAGCACCCAGATCGAGTGCTTGGCTGTGTGTGTTCACAGGCTCTGTTGGGGCACAGATATACCCTGATGAGTACTATTTGTGCGTTGCTGTACCCTTGCAAGGCTGCCGTGTGTCTGCCCATCGCCTGTGTGGAGCACTGGCAGTTGTTTTCCTCGGGGCTCTCCCCTCCTTAGCAGTGGCTGCTGGGAGGATCTCACAGGCCACCTGTGGGGTGACTGGGAGTGGATGGATTTAAACACGGCACAGCGTCGTGAAGCGGTGCAGACAGTCGGCTGTGCAAGCCAGCACTTGAGAACTGTGTGTAAATTGTGCCTATGATGTGCAGCTGAGATTTCTCACACTACTGGGAGAAACTGCTGGGCCTTGGAGCACAGCAAATCAGAACTGGGAGCTGCACTCAGGTACATTTGATCCTCTGATAGAAACCCTTACTTAGGATGCTGGCTTAGGTATCCATGCAGTTAAAACTGTGTGTTTCACCATCATGGTTGATCTCAGTCATCATCTTATCTCTAGAGGAAACACTCTGAAACACCTTCTTGCATAGAGAGTGACCATCAGCACTTGGTACCTCTCATCTATCATCTCTTAGGCTGATAAATTTAGATGGTCATCTTGGGGGGAAAAACATTCCTGCATGCTGTGGCAAATACCCTTATTCATTAGACTTTACGATGCTTCTGTTCCACTGAGGTCTTGATTTTCAGTTGTGAGAGTGGCAGCTTTTGAACTGGTGGTGTGGGATTCTGTTTGTCTGCCCAGGCCACAGGCATGGTGCCTCCTCTTGCCTTCATTCAAACAAAAATGCATGTAAGCATTTATCCCCATGATTTCACTGGGATCTGTCAATACTTGTTTCTGGCCAAGATGATTTTTTTTTATTTCAAATCTCAAAGAATACTGAATATTCACATTTGCCCTCCGCCTTCATACACCACACTGTTTCAAGTAAACAACAGTGCAGCATCAAGAGTGTAATTTTATCTTCCTGAATTCCTTTTTTCTAGGTATCTCACCATATGGACAGCCTAATCTGTCATTCCTAGGCCTCATTCTTCTGGCGTGGCTGGGATCCAGCCAACGTCAGGAGGAATCCTGAAGACAGCTACTTCCTAGGTGTTTTTTGCTGTGGTATCATCTCATAAACCATGTGGTTCTTCGCAACTTTGGACCTCTTAGGTATATAACACTGGTTTTCCCAGTGCATGGGTCAACTGATGTGTGGTTTTGTGAGTGGATGATGTGGTAGGAGCTGCATCTCATTGACTTCTGCTAGTGTCAGCTTTCCCTGGATCGAGGAGGTTTCCATTTGGTTTTGATCTCTTGAGGGTATTGTGCCTGGGAGCAGAGGACAGGGGAGCACAGCATCCCAGTGTAAACTTTCAGTGAGAGGTTGGTTTTAGCTGTTTTAATGCTAATAGAGGAGTCCAGAGATGGCACTGAGACCTCTTGCCGTGGGGTCGGCAGTGACACGTCAGCCCTCACCTCCACCAAAGGCTTGATCCAGGAGTGACCACTCAGCATCCATCAAAGGGCAGTGAAGCATCACAGAGGTGATAAAGGGGTGCAAACCAACCTGCCAAACAGGAGCCCCACCATCTCTTTTTGCTGCTGTTTGCATGAGAAATTACGTATTCTGGAATGTCCTCACCTGCTGGTTTCTCATCTTGGCAACTGTGGTGTGAATCAGCTGTTGTTGCAGGAGGGGGTGTCTCCTGTGGCCTTTGGTCACCCTCCAGCTGTTGTTGTGTTCACCAAAGCCAAGAGCAGTGGCTTTCTGCATGCGCTCTGCAGCCTGTCTAATAGTTTAATGTGTAAACACAAATAAAATATTCATAAAATAAATATAAATATTTAGATTAGGAAGAGCTTAAGAATCTCATACAGCTTTCCAGTGTCTTGTGGTGATCACTGCAGGCTGGCAGACCCCTGTGTGGATCTGGGCAGCTGGAGAAGGCTGTTATCCAAGGGTCTACAGGACCACAACCATGGCCAGCCTGGGAGAGGAATCTGGACAGGGCCAGGGAGTGTTGCCTAAGCCAGTACGGGTTTCGCTCCTGATGATAACAGCAGGACTGTGTGCCCCAGGTCTTGGCCACTTTACACCTGTCTGCAAACTGTTCAGGATTTTGACATCTAGACAGGAGCTTACCTCAGCCACTGCTCACAAATAAAGTTAATTGCTGTATTTTGAGTTGCAAAACAAGAAAAAAAAAGGAGAAAAAAAGGTATTTTCTGTAATGCCTTTTGCAACAGGCAGCTAATTGAAAGCTCTTTGCTGGAATGCTCTAGGGATGCTAATATACCTGTGTATGCAAAACTGGCATTGCTGGCAGCAACATGAGCAGTGTGAGCAGAGGGTAACGGGGGCTTTACCTCCAGGGGCACTGATGCTTCTGTTCCTTGGGCTCTGGGATCTGTGTTTGATGAAATCTTTACTTCACCTTTAGAGGGAAACTGGGGAAACCTGTTGAGACAAGGTGCTTTGGTCTTTGGTGTAGGAATGAATTTCTTCAGACAAATACAGTATTTGCACAGTTGCTGCCTTAATCTCAGTCACCGTGTGCAAATAGCAAATTAATTATGGTTTTGATGGCTGCCTTGGTATATTTAACTCCTACTCTACCCAAGTACTTGCTGTCTTTTTGAGAAAACATAAAAAGGTGTGTAGCTGTTCTTTTGAAATATGAAGGAACTGAACAAAATGCTGGGAGTTGTCCTACTTCCTCCAAACCACCTGAAATTTGCAGAATTTTATTTCAACAGATTGCTGATTTAATATCCTTAAAAAAGGATGTGTACATACCTCCTTAGCAGAAGAATGAGTTATTAACAGCTGCCTTACACGTGCTTCTGGTGCATGGCAAGGGATGCGCAGGGAAAGGATTGTGGTGGAATTTTCTTTTCCCCTGTTGCACTTATTTCCCTCTGACTTTTCTGCTTAAGAAGACCATTAGGGATTGCTGCTTCCTACCTTTCTGTCAGACTCTTAATTAGCAGCGAACATGCAGACGGTGCAGCTGGGGCTTCAATGCCTTGCTCACTACGTCTCCCACTCTGAAGATTTCCATTCATCCCGAATTGGTTCTCAGCCCAAAGCCCTGGCCTCCCCCCGAGCTCCTCAGCGTGCCTACAGGACTCCAGTTCAGCGTTCACTGGGAGAGACGCGCTGATGCTCCCTCGCTAGACCTACAGGCTGCTGGTTGGAGCCATAAGGGAACGGGAGGAAGAATTAGCCTGTGTGTTTATGTGGCTGTGCTCCAGTAAATATTTTGATGCATCTGCTGCCAGCTCTGGTCTGAGGGAATCTACCTAGCATTTAAATTTTGATGGGGAGCTGTTTTGAATAATAACAGTGCAGCCGGCTGTGAGTCAGTGCATGTGTGTTGACTTAAAAAAAAAACCCTCAAAGCTTAACGCTTGCTGAACGCTGAGCTGCAGTGCTTTCCTTTTTCCCTCCTCCTTTCTTCTTTTCTTTCTTCTCTTGACTTCCTCTGTTCTGTTTTGTTCTTGGGGGCATTTCACATAGATTTTGTTCACTGGCGGTGTGGGGGGGTGGAGTGAGAAGAATTCAGGAAAAAAATCCAGCCAAAATAAATCCTCCCTAAAAACTCACAAGTAGCTTTTGCAATGGGTGCTGTCATGGGTACATTCTCTTCTCTACAAACGAAACAAAGAAGACCATCGAAAGGTAAGATCTTCTCTTTTGCTTTTTCCTGTCTCTTCTGTATATTTGCTAGGAGAGAAATTTATGTTAGGAAGGGAGGAGAAAATGAACATGTGCCACTTGCAAGTAACCCAGCGATGTTTATGTGAGGTGTAATTTGCAGAGGCAAGTGGGATGTGAGGTGGTGGAGGAAATGTGTGGGCATGAGGAAATAGCTGTGGAGGGGCTTGGGGTTGAAAAGCATCTGAAATATTGTGATCCTCATACAGGCGTGTATGAGAGGAGAAACTCAGTGGCTCCATATGTACAGCACTTGCAGAAGAGACCTATTTGTTCCCAAATCCCATGCTTTGTAAACCCTTCGAGGAGGGAATAAAATATAGATACACAGCAGATTCTTCCCAGTACCTTGTGGTTTCTTTCTCAGAAACTCTTGTTAGAAGCAGTGCTGCATATTCAGTGATCCAACACCAAGTATAATGATGAGAGGTTTATAAATATTATCAAGAGGGGAAAAAATTAGGATGTTTTCATAAAGAAGGGGAGAAGGAGAAGTTCGTGAAAAATGAGAAAGCAATTGACAATCCCTGGGATTTTATTGCTTAAATCCATAAACCCTGGCTGAGAAATGCTGATATTTCAGGAGGTTTGGTTTGTGTAGTGTTTCCCTGAGCTCTGCTCGATTTCCTTCAGGGTTAATTTAAAAATGTCAGGGTACTGCTGAGCAGAAACTTGAAAGCCCTGTCTGGGGCATGTCCATGCCATACAGAATGAGTATTGTTTAGAAAACAAAAAGAAAGACTCTAACTTTGGCAAGTCTCTCTGCTATTGCAAAATATTCCCTGCCAACACCTCTGCATTTAACAGTCTGTTGCTCAGCTCATAGATATGCTCTTGAATTGAAAGCTGATATGGCTTTTCTAGCAACTTATAAGAAAAAATATCTTAGAATATATCATTCATCAAGTAACCATTCTAAAGAGAAACAAGGAAGGGCTGTGCAGGGTATTTGATTGTGGTAAGTTTGTGAGCAAGTGTAAAATTCTGTGTTCCTGCTATAAGAAGGCAGTGCCCCTGGTAGGGTAAAATGTCACGTTACAGTGTGCGTGCACGGTTTACAGTTCACCTTTCTGTGTTACCATAGTGCAACCACAAATGTACTCTCACTTGGGGTGCATATGACATTCTTTATAATGAAGCTTAAGTGTCAGATTGTCTAAGCATTGAGTCACACCTGAAGATGTGAGAGCCATGGTCAGGCACTGCGAAGCACGCAAGAGCTGAGCAGGATGCACTGCTGTGACACCAAGGGATGGCTCATCCACCTGCCAGGAACCTGGGAGCTGGATCTGATTTTTGGCTGAATGTATCTGTTCTCTACTACTTTGTCGTCTTGTGAATGGCTCAGCTCTCTAATGGATGGAAGAAATTGGTTTTTATTGGAGTTCAGGAGCAGTGAAAATCCAGCATCTGGTCATCCATTTGAACATTTACAGTGGGATTCAATCTTGTTGATGCCTGCTGGCAGCAGTTGTTCAGCTATATTTATTAAAACTTGTGTTCCCAGAGTTATCTCTTCTGGGTTCTGATGTGGTATCCATGTAGTGTTGCTGGTTAGTAGGACAACAGTTGCAGAGAGCAAGTTGGGAGAAATTCCTTTGATTTTCTTGGCTATTGTTAAAGCCAGCACAGAATGTCACATGTTCCAGTCACTATTTGCCTGGCAGGAAAGAGCGTTACAGAACAACACTGCTGGTCTCAGCTGACTTCAGGCAGTTGCAGATGCTTCACTTGATTGATGCTCAGAGGATCCCCTAGATCTCCAAAGAGCAGTGGCAGAGGCAAGTGCCTGTGGGCTGCTTGGGGTGTTTTACACTGACTGTGAGCACTTCATCTCATGAAACACGAGTATGTGCTGGCCTTGAACACAATCTGAAATTGTTCTTTGTCTGTGATATAAATAGTACAAGTCAATCACAACTACCTGTTGGATTCCTTAGTGTTGCCCACCAGTTCCCTCAGCATCTCATCCAGCCCCTGACCATCCTGGTGGCCTCCACTGGACGGAGTCCAAAGCTGGCCCCAGCACTCTGGATGTGCTGAGCAGAGGGAAAGGAAGGATCCCTTGTCCCAGTGCTGACTGCATGGTTGTTGATGCAGCCCATGGTGGGGTTGCTTTGTGTGCCAGAGGGTACCTTGCTTGTGATGCCTGGCTGTAACTGCTCCATTTGGTATCACTGTATCTATCTTTTATTAAAGTACTTGTTATCTATTTTGTTATTAGATTGTCAGCTACTCTTATTTATTATATTACTTATTATTTCTTATGTATTATATGGATTTATATGTGTGTTTATTTGACTGTTTCATGATTTATTTAGGATTCATATACTGCTGCTAAAACAAAGACTTGAATAAATAGTTATGACAGGGCTATAACCACACCTCTGCACATTCACTGTCGGCTTGGTAAGTACGTGCTCTTCTAAGGAGCTTGAAGACTGTTTGTATAGACTTTTCTAGATGAGTTAATATCAGTAAACATGTGATGGGTCCTGGTAGAGTGGGCTTGAGTGGTCCATGCTGAACCCTTCCAGGTTCAGTACCTGATACAGCTGTTCTTGCACTGCTCCCCCTCTTCCCGGCTGGTGGCAGGGTCCAGGGCACTGGCAGTGGGACTGGTGGCTGTGAGCAGCAATGCTGGAGGGTATACTGTAGCACTGCTCAAGAGAGCAAGATTTAATTCCTTGTTTCAGTGAAAGTGAGGTTCCTGAATCAATAAAGGCAGGAGCAGCACAGAAATTGCCTTCAAGCTGAAAGCAGTGGTCCATCAAATGTAAGACCTTATTTCTGGGAATGGACATGGTTTTCTGTTTGTAGAGGAGATCACTCTTTTGGCTTGAATGTGAAAACTTAATCCTATATAATTGGGTGTTTTCCTAGGCTGGTTATGAGGCACACAGTCTGTCCTGTGGGATAAAGATTTCTCCTTCTTAGGTTTGCAATCCTATCAGTAAAGCTGCAGAACCTTCCCCTGTTTGCTGGAGTGTCCCTGGATAGGCTGTGAGATTTGCGCTGTTTGCTTGGGTAGCGGTTGGAGCAGTTCCACAGATTATTTGTACATTTCATTGGAAATTATTGCCTCTGATCTCCTCAATTGATGGCAATTTAACTGTATTCACCGTTGGGATTCTCCTTGTCTGCCTTTCCCAGCTTTCTGAGTTGGCCTAGTAAAAGACAACACTTCTTTCTACCAAGTTGCTTTGCTCGTGTCTCAGAGCAGCAAAACTGCACAGCTTTCCTGGGGTCCTGCTGGAGCCTGGCTGAGGTCCTGGGGGGACAACCTGAAGCCAGCACTGTGCTCCTGCAGCAAAGGCAGCCAACAGCCTCCTGGGCTGTGCCAGGCAGAGCCTTTCCAGCAGGTCGAGGGAGGTGGTGATTCTCCTCTGCCCAGTACTGGTGATGTACAGGAGTACAGGAGAGGTGGAAGCTCACGAGGGGCCACGAGGAATACTAAATGAATGGAACACCTGATACACAAGCAGAGGCTGAGAGAGCTGAGACTCCCAGTCTGTAGCAGAGAAGGCTCAGGGTGATCTTATCAGAGAGTATAAATATCTGGGGGGTGGAGTGGAGATGGTGGAGCCAGGCTCTCCTCAGTGGTTTCCAGTGACAGGACAAGGGGCAATGAGCACACGTTTCACTTAAATGTAAGAAAAAAATTAGTGTGAATGTGACTGAACACTGGAACAGGGTGCCCAGAGGAACTATGGGGTCTCTATCCTTGGAGATACTCATAACCCAGCTGGGCACAGTTTTGAGCAACCTGAGTTAACCGTCCCTTGAGGAGGGGTTTGGATAAGACAGTATTCCAAGGTCCCTTTCAACCTCATCCACTCCCTGGCCCTGGGACTCTTGTCACTTTAAAAACCCTAAATATGTAAGGACTTGGGGGGATACCAGGAACAGGAAGAAACACTGAGAGTTCAGTACAGACCACACACCAGTGAAGCAGAGAGGAGTGCTTGATCCTCTCTAAGCACATTAGCAGTTAGCGCTTAGATACAAGATTAAGAAGGACTTGAGAATTTCAAGTTACTTGTATATCCTCCAGCAAACATAAGCAATAAAACCATAAATGAGTTAGGGAAAAAAGCCCAAACCCACAACAACACTAAAAGGCAGAGGGCCAGCACAGCAGATATTGCACACACAAATAAATCTCTGGTTTCCACAAGCTGCAGAAGTAGAGATTTTTTTTGTATGTTTTTATAGTCTACAGCCAATCGAGAACGAATTTGTGGCTAGAATCAGCCATTTCCATATTCGTCATGGAAACGTTCAGATTAACAGCTTGCTAAAGCAGGGGAATTTCTTGTTTTGACTGATTTCCATGCCTCCGTGGCAGTGTGCAGTGGGGACAGTTACACTGTGCCATTTGTGGGCAGATTCAATTTCAGTAGAAAAGGAAAATCAAGGAATAAGGGATTAGCTGTGTTTGCTCTTTCTTTTCTCCACACTCTCCCACCCTCTGAAAGTGAAATGTAACTCAAATGTTTCTCAATATCTGAATCTTGTTGGCCTTAGAGCTACAGACCCAGCTCTTACCCTGACTGCACCAGCAGAAAGCAGCACCACTTTCAGTTTTGGGAATCTGTGGAATATCAGTCACCATATGTTGGTCCAAGACCACCCAAAACTAAACTATCAAGAGAAGCCTGGCACAGTTGTTCAATTTTGCAAGCGCTAACAGCAGGAATTTGATTTGCTTAAAGTGTCATTTGTACCATTTTTATAGTTACCAATTTCTAGACTTTGTTTTGAAGGAAGGTTTGCTTTGAAATGGTTTATTGTCCAGAAGCATCAGATTTTGTCTGGGAAAACACTTAACTTTGCCTGACTGCTCAGTCTTCATAAGAATATCTGACTGACCTAAGCTCCTGGTCACAGCTGTGTCCTTTCAGTTCCCTCTGCTGGAAAAATCTGCTTCCCTGCTCAAAAGAAGTGGTTGGGTAGTCTTTCAAGGTATGGACCTCGTTCAGACCTAGACCTACAGCTGTGGAATGGAGATGATGGATTTGATCAGGGAAGCTGCCCTGGGATTTGCTTTGCCCAGTACCTACCACTACAGAATAACTTTTTGTGAGCTGTTCGTGGCAGCTTTACTCTCACTAGGCCTTTGAAACTCATTTGGGAGGGGTGACAGACTTGCCTTTATCCCTCAAAAATCTGTTCAGACTTGGCAGGATGAAAAGCTTTGAAAGTTGCCCTTTTCTTGCTTCTGCTCCTCAAAAGACACTTGACAGCCTTGTCCTGGAGACTCAGACTGCACAGCCTGTGTCCAGGGTATTTTGTGATGAGAGATCTTGGATCCCTACCGGTTTTCCTTCCAGAGCAAGGAGAGCATTCTCCCCCAGGTTGGAGACCTGAGCCTGCAGGTGGGAGGGTGAATGGAAGAAATGGCTGATCTGGTTTCTCCTGGCTGTGCCCAGGAGCCAGCACACAGCACTGGCATCTCATTTTCTCTCCCTAGTCTTTCCTGACTGTCAGCTGATACAGCCTGGCAGGTCAGGTACGGTGTCTGCTGTCTGCACTGAAAGCTGAGGGTTTGACAGGCAGATTTTTTCCTAGGGAATTATCTTTGTAACGGGTGTAGGGAACAGCACTCAGCAACAAAACTGTTTGATGTAAGCACTCAATCAGGAGCAATTTGGAAAAATTGTGATGACCAATAAGAGTTCGTCAGAATATGCCACTTGGTGTGAAACGCTTTGATTTCTCTGGAGTGCAGAGAGGTGCATGGGAGGCTGCTCAGCATCACAAGAGCCAAAAGTCCCAGCCACGTGGCTGGGATATTCCTGCAATGGGAGGGGTGGCACGGAGGTGTGGGAGCTGTTTTCACCCTGCTCTGCCCTGTGCCAGACCTCATGGCTGTGTGGGTTGTGATTGGCTGTGAGCAGGGCTTACAGACTCATGACTGCTTCCATCCCCTGCTCCCCCATCTTTCAGCCAAAATTTATTTAGCTCCTATGGAGCTCTAAATGCTTTCACTTGCCTCTTGCTTTGTCTCCTTCTTGCTTCCCTACAAACACAACTCGCAGCAGCGAGGCAGAGTGGTCTCAAATAGCTGGTCGGAAGAGCGGATGGTGTTTATTAATTTAAAATAAGCTATGTCTGTCCCTGATTGTTTCCCACAAACATCCAGCACCCGCCACAACATCTGTTTGGAGGTTTGGAATAAGGACAAATGAATGGAGGAAAGTGCATTGTATAGTGTGTTATATGTTTTATTGCATTAGCATCCTTGTGTGCTCATGTCTCCTCGGGTGTGGGTGCTGTGTGCCTCTCAAGTGCACCACATCTGCACAGAGCCATGAAATCCACCACAGCAGAGGTGATTGGAGACTGCAGCTTTGAGTACCAGTAGGCTACAGTGCTTTGAAGTTTCTTTTCATTCCACAATAATCCAAAAAGGTAAAACAGAAAATATTTTCCAACTTTTAACTTTCAACCTTGGTAATCATCTTCAGCTCTCCCAGTGTGAATTACTGGATGTTTGATGATTGAAATGGGCAGTAGGAAGCACCTGGATTTTTTGCAACTGAAAGTATTTAACTCTGTAGATGTGAAAAGCTCAGAACTTAATACTTCACAGAGATTTTGGCCAATTCACAACTTTACAGTGGTTAATGTCACCAAACATGTAAACGGGAAGCAGGGTTGTACAAATTTTTTGAGGAAAAGCTTACCAATAAAAATGCAGACCAAGGTCAACCAAAACCAGTTATAAATGCGCATTGATTTTGGTCAAATGTGAGGGGAGAAATAAAAATGTTTTATTTCTTCACTTTAAAACCTACAGTCAAAACATTCATTTTGATATTTACTTAAGCCTTATTAAAAACCTTGAAGAGTTACAAATTTTTCAAAAATTAAGGGTATTTTAGCTGAATGCTTTCATTAATCAAAATCTATATTAATTCCAGTTATTTACCAAAACGTCCCAAACACTTTATCAACTTGTATTGTAGTTTTAGATGTGAATAGAGAATTATAACTGCTGAAGTGCTTCCTGCATTGCATCTGAGGGACAGACCTTGGGTGTTATGTCAAACGCTATGTTTCTTGTTCAGAATCATTACCCAGAGACCATAATAGTGCACAGTGATGCAGAAAGTTTGAGTACCTGCTTAGAGTCTCTGCGTCATGTCACCTCTCACACCATGGCTATTTGCAAGGTAAAAAACCTCTGCATTTCTCTCAGAGAGGTGTTTCCCAGTAGATGCAGGATGCTCTAGGCACCCTGTATCCTCCCCTGCAGGAAGGTACCAAAATGCATGACAGGGATCTTATCCAACTGGGAAATGCAGGTTGGAGTTATATGGTACCACAGCAGCTTTTCTAACCAAAATACATTAAGGGTTCCAAGCAAGGTATTTAACTTTTCCCCTTTTATTCATTCTGAGATGCCAGACAAAAAGGCAGGGAGAGGAAAAGGGAGGAAACTGTAATTGCAAGATGGATTGTACTTAAGAGATCAAAACTTATCAGAAATGTAAATTATTCTAATGTTTTCAAAAGAGAAGAGTCAAAAATGAAGGAAATTGTGCCCAGATTTCCCAGGGAGTTAGTGTGGCTGATGGGGAAGGACTGTGTGCTGGGAGGAGAGGATCTGTCACGGCTGTGGTGCCGGGAAGTTTTAAGAAAGACATGAACTGAGTAACAGAGCCATCCTTTCCTGGCAGAGCTCTGCTACATCTGTTTGGCTTTCCTCAATCCAAACATTACTTTCTTGACATATTCAACAACTGCAGCTCTTCACACACAGCAGTGTTTGCTTTCCTCTTGCTTTATGAAAACCTTCTTTCCCCCAGGCTTGTTCCAATGGCGGCTGATTGGGAAGTGCCCAGAATTTCCACAGATGGCCACAGCTACAGGCTCTAAAAGCCAATGGAATGCACAGGACTTTTTATATTGTGGCTGAGAACAGCTAATGGAGAACACGATTGTGACAATGCATGTGCTGCTGGAGGCAGGTTTCTAGGAAACCCGGGAGATGCCTGTATTGTTCTGCTGAAGGGTCCTTAGTGGGAAGGGAGAGTGTCACCTCAGAAGCAGGGAGCCAAATTACAACGTGCCAGAGATGAGTACTGAACATCAGGGGCTTTTAGTGCTCTGACAAAATGAATGTTTCTGCCTGTCGAATTTATATGCAGGAAAATATGGATGAAACAAGCCCCGTTCACAAGATGTAGCCAGTTAGAGCACAGCTTCAGAAGTGGAGCTCGGGTGTTTTGACAATTCTAACTTTGCCTGCCTGCAGCATAGGTACGTTTTCCTATGCTGCTGTTTCTTCTTTCTAGTGAACCATGCTACACCTCAGCCCTGTAGGTTTTTTGATTACCAGCTGAAACCTCGGGCAAGGCACATCAAACTGCATGAGCTGGGGCTCGCTCTCTGTAGGGCACACACAGAGCTCTGGGAAGGGTGACACCTTTAGCTCCACGGCTACAAAATGTCAGCAGCCAGCACAGCACCTGCAGGGAAGGACAATTTCCCTTAGGAAAACTCTATCATCTTGTACAGGTGAACCCTGTGAGGCAGTTGGGAGCATCAGCAACCCTCTGCACTCTCAATCTGCACGGTTCAAGAGACCATCTGAACTGGCAGCAGTGCAATAAAAGAAAGAATAGGAAGCAGGAAAGTTCTGTGTCAATGCAGAGAGGATTGTTCTCTGCTCATCCTAATAAGCCAGTGTAATTGAATTGGCACAGTAGTTTACATGTTCACTGGGAGAGTCAGATGTGACCCCAAACTGTGATACCAGCACTCCAGAAGGTGGAATTATGTCCTTGTGTGGCTTTGAATCCCTTTAACACTGGGTTTGTTTTTCCCTGGTATTTTAACATGTGAGCTGATGGAAGGTCTAGTTTGCAGTCCTGTGCATACAGAATTAGCAGGCTGCAGGCATCTAGACAAAGGGCTGCATTAAGACACGAGGAAAATCCTGCCTGGATGGACATTTGTATGTGCTGAATGATGGGCAAAAGCAAGCGTGTGCAGTTCTGTAAAGGAAGTCTGGTCCCACGAGATCCATTCCTGTTTGTGTAGGCAGCAAGCAGACCTGCAGGCAGAGCAGGTTTGGTGCTGGGACAGAAAGCCAACCAGAGACTGTTCTTTCAGGAAAGTGCCTTTCATTTCCAGGGCTTTAAGGCATCAAAAGGGGCTGTTTCCAGCAGTAATTTGGCATCCTCTCCTTGGCAGGAGTGAGACCATTACAGCTGAGCTACTGCCCTATCATTCTAATCACCTCGGTGATGGAGCGCTGGGCTGCACGTGGCTCACCGCAGTCCTCCAGGAAAGTGTGCTGTGGAATGAAAGGGAATTTTCTGATCAGGCATTTTCTGGGTAATGCCATCAGCCACAGCACTTTACATGCCCTACATTTGCATTTTTTTTAGCTGATGCTGCCTTTCTCTTTCCTCTGTCCTGACTATTGATGGAGGTACAGTACTTGCAGTTCATAAGTTCATGCGGTGCAGGAAATCAGAGTGCTGTGTGTTCTTCTCGGGTGCTGGTTGCTGCTGCTCAGCAATGCATGAGAGAAAAGACAGCAATGTGCCATTTTGAACCTTGTCCACCACCCAACTCAGATCTAGGTGACTGGGGGATAAATTAAATGTGGGGCCCTATCTGTTGGAGCAAATGCATTCTCATTGTGTGTGTACTGCTGCTTTGTAAAACCTACACTGCAAATTAGTTGTTGCACTACACGTTCAGTCCAAAACTGAAACTTTCCTTTCTTTGATTGGCAGAGTTTGTGAGATGTTTTGGAAAATTTGCAAATGCTCTAACTTGGAATTAATTTTGCACATTTCTTTGTATTAGCAAAACTGCATCCCTTTAGAATTGATACCTGGAAGTTATGGATGGTGGGGAGTTGGTTTGTAAATGTTCTTAACCTCCATCCAGATCAAAACTAGACAGACAGTTGTTAGAAGCTGCTGGGGTGTGAAATTAGCAGCCTCACTCCCTGATTCCCCTGTTGACTCTGACATCTCAGGCTCTGTTCACTCAGAAAATACAAAGCTCTCCTTCTGCCTCGACTGCTTCCCCTTCACCCTGCTGTGCTGCTGCCTTCCTCTTGGGCTCCAGCAGTGTTGGAGCTGAGGCCAAGCTAACAGCCCTGGCAGAGCCATGAAGCACAGAGGCTGCTTTGCTTCCCTGCTTTAGTATTGCATCCCACATTTCTGAGGGACATGCTTCTGCTTGGAGACCAGTGCCCTAAAATCCTTGGTATAGTTTATGGTCAGGCTCTGCACTTGCAGTTAATATGCATTAATTGTGTGTGTAAAAATAACTGAACAAATATAAGCAAATTAAAGCGGCTTGTGCGTATCTATCTGGTAATGTTTCAAACTCTACTGAATTCCTTAAAGAGCAAAAAGCAAGGAGTGATCCTTTGATTGTATCCCTGTGTTTCTGTGAGGAGGTGCTTCCCTGCAAAAGCCTGCACAAATTGTGCTCATTTACTTAATGAGTACGTTTCTGTTCTGTTAGCCATGAATGCAAAGTAATCTGTTTAAAAAGCTTCATTTCCCTATAATTTAAACTCCTGAGGCAGAGTGAAGTGGAGATGATGCTGTAGGAGATGTAATTCCAATGGTGTTTTCCCAGTGATCTGGTGCAAGGTGCTGGGTCTGCAGCTGAATTTACTGGTCTGGAGTTTGGGAATGTGATGCTGCCAAGCCGCAGAGCGTGGGTACCCTTGGTCACCCTCACCAGCTGACTGTCCTTTCTTGTGCGCTAACTGTTGCAGCTCAAGAGTTTTGTCTAAGGTAATTACTTGCTTGTTCGCTGTGATGTAGCATTATTGTATTTTGTTAAGCATTATGAGGTGGCTCCCAACCACGTGAGATGTAGGAGAATGGGAGGTCAAAGCTAAAGCGTTGTTATTCACGTTGTGAGTGCTGCTTTCCAGTGTCAGCACACACCGCGCTGCCGAGTGCTACGCGAGGCAGACATTGTGCAGGGGGATTTGCTGTGGACAGGGCATTTGGCTCAGGAGCTCACTGTGGCTGTTGCCAGTGGTGAAGGACAAAGATGACTTTAAGTAGCTACTCTGACACAGCATTCACCTGCAGAAGCTCCTGGTTGCAGTCAGCTTGTAGTCACTGATGTCACGTAGCAATGACAGGATGGCTGGAATAACAAAGGCCACTTTTGAAGACCATCTTCCAGAGTCACTGTCTTCTGTTGTGTCACTACCTACTTTGCTTTCTGCAAACAACCAGTAGATTTGGTGTTGCTGGTAGTTTAAGGGCTGCATTTCCACAGCCTGACAATGCTTTGGACAGGCTACATGATGCTGAGATAGTTACAGGCACAGATCTCTTCCCAAAATAGGTGGGTAAATATTTGTTCCCCATCCCATGATGGGAGTTGTGACCCTTTACAACAGATCAGGAAAGTTAATTTCTCCTGTATCTCTTGGGTTTAGAAACTCTTACTGGATACACAGGCAGAAGAGAACGAAAGAGTTTTATCCCTTGCAGTTCAAAGAGCTCAGGACAGGATGTTGGTTCTCTGTAATTCTGGTGGATTAAGGAACATTGCAGCGCAACTGGGGTCATCCCCAGTCAGTACTTGCCAGGCGTGGGAAGGGCCTGGACTCCTCTGTACCAGATCTGGCAGGACAGGTGAGATCTCCTGAAGGGTGGGTAAGAGAGGCTTGCTGAATAGGGGGAGGAGGTGCCTCTTGCACAGAAGAAGGGATACCTTGCAGTTATCTTTTGAGCTCAGGAAGAGATGTGCATAGTGGGTGTAAGGCACTGACAACAAGGTCTGTGGTCACCAGCAAGTGGGAATGTTTGAGTGTGTCCTTTCCCTGGTGCAGGAATGGAAAGAGAAAGCTGGGAGCTGATAGAGCCAGGCTGGGCTGTGTGTGTATGGAAATTGGCATCACCTTCCTAAGATCTCTTTGAGTCATTTACCGTAAAATATTGTATGGAGTAACCAGAACTCAGCAGAAACTGTTCAGATCCTTATCTTTAAGTTCTCTGTGCATTTTGAAACGTGTCTTTATTCTGATTCAGGGCAATGTGTACCCTTAGTCAAGTTGAAGTTACCTCAACAGGGTGAACTAATGTACATTTCTGTTTTCTTGCTGTTTCCCTGGTGTTATGATTCTGATCCAAATGGCATTTTGGATTTCAGCCTGTTCACTGCTAGGAAAGGTGGTGTAAAGGAACCTGCAATGGGGAAGGGAGCAGCTGAGACAGAGAGAGATGGAGCTGTTGGTGTCTGTGCTGGAAAGCACAGCTCAGCATGATAAATTCCAACCAAGTTAATATCAAGGTGTTTTCTAGGTCTGGTTCCCACAGAACAACATGTTTGTTAACTGAATATTTCTTGTACTAGTCAGAGAGGCTCTAATTCATTTGCATATCACAGTCCCCATAAATATGGATTCACTGGCAAATTGTCTCTTTCTCTCCTCTTTTTTCATTGTAGGCATTCCAGAAAACTGAGCAAAATGTTCTTCCCTGTTGTTTGATTCCTTATTTCATGCATATGCATTTCTGGGACACACATTCCTGGAGCATGCAGTTGAGTGCACATGCCTGGTGTCTCTGCAGGCTTGTGTGGCTTTGAAGCAGAGAAGCTAAAGCAGAAGTAAGATGTTTGCAGAATTAAATATAATTTAGAGGAACAACAGTAGAGATTTTAAATTCCTGTACATAAGTTCAGTCTCACAACCAGAGATGAGTTTTCACCTGCCTCCTATTTCTGCCTTAGAGATGTTTATTGGACTGCAATAGGACAGGAGGTATTTACAGAATGAAACTGCTCACAAATGTGAGGAAAATCACTTATGTTACTGTTTTCTGTTGTTGTTCACTGTAAAGCACTTTGCTGTTGACATCACATTAAAGAAAGGATTTATCAGTGAACAGTCTTGGATGCTAAACCTGCTGACACGAGGCAGTGTAGGGGAACACTGTAAATAAGTTGGATAGTTTTATTTTTGCAGCACTCTAATTAGTCACCCTTAACACCCCCATAAAACAGACATGTGGATTTGTGAAATCCAGCCCCCAAAGCCTCCTTACTTCCCAGCTGGAACACATACAGGATTCTCAATTTGAACATCTCGAGCTGGCAGGTGTCTTGATTTCCCTGAGCTTCAGCTTTTAAACTTCAGCAAATATAGGAAAAATGTTCACCTGCTGCTTTTACAGCATGCTCAGAGTAGAGGAGAAAGGTTTGAAGAAATGAACTAATTGCCCAGGAGCTTTTCAAGTCCTGTTGAGCTTACAGCCTGGAAAGTTTGGGGCTGGCTCTGCCGCCAATGTAGCTCTCAATGAGTCTCTTCCCATTTATTCTGGAGTTGAATACTTAGGCATTGCAGGTGGACAGAGAGAAGATTAAGGTACAGGTTAATTTATAGGCTCTTGCTTCCCTCTGTGGCAATAAGAGTGGAAGCAAATATGCAGCTTCCTCCAAGTCTTAGTAGAGGGCTGGGAAGGGATTTTCTCCTGGCACCTCTCTGTGAGCAGGCCCGTGGTGCAGAGAGTGGCTGCAGCCTCTCCTCCTGCTGTTCCCTCCCTGTACCCCACTGCACAGGGGGTGCTCAGCACCCATCGAGGGCTCTCCAGGTTCACAGAATCTGCCCTAAAAAGCAGCATTCCATTCCCTGTTGGTTGGCCTGAATTGCCGTGTACCAGCACTATAACTTAAGGATGTGTAGGAAGCACAGAGCCTTTATTTAGCAGCCAGGTTAGAAACATACTTATGTGTCAGGCAGTGGAAACCCTCTCTTGCTTAAGGAGCATTAGTGGGGCCCTGTGCATCTGATTTTTCTTGGATATTGCAACAACAGTAGTTGGAAACCATAGAGGAGGCTTGTATAACAACAGGTACATTCCTTGTTCTCCTGGTAGAAATGTTGAAGAGGTTCCCCTCTAGCAGCCTCCACAGGTTCCTTTAAAGCCAAATAGGACAGAACCTTCTGTGTAAGGGCAGGTAAAAGTAGAGCAGTGTTTTGTCCTTTTGAAGTATTAGTGCAGATCACGAAAATGTACCAAAAGATACCAAAACTTTAAAAAACATGATGAAACATCAGAAATAACTTTTTTAAAAATAAAAGATAATATTGTATCTCGTGTAAAACACAAAGCATGTTTTGATATCTTCCTTCCCTGGTGGAAAAGAGGGCAAAAAGGAGAATCCATAGTCTCGATTAAAACTTCTTGAACCCCATATGTCTTCTTTTCTATGAATGGAACTGTTCAAAGAACATTTTTCATTTCTAAAGCCCAAAGAGAAAAGAAAGTGTGGCCAGCCCAATGAGCACACGCTGCTACTGGCTTCTGAAGGAGTTTTAGCAAGTGTGTGGGATGATAAATCACCCAGCACCAGCCTTGGCGCCTCTGCAGGGTTCAAGAGGAACACAGCTTCTCTCTGATGTATCCATTTTCTCCCACGTGAGGCAGAAATCATCATATTAGCTATTTTAATAGAACTTCTCAATGTACAATGTCCATATGTTTTACAGAATGACTTAAATATCTGTAGATACCAGCTCTCCACAGAATTTTATCTATTGTGACTCACATCTTATATTGTACATTTATCTGTATTTTTTGTCTTTCACTGAACGATCCACAAAACTTAAAATATTTTCCCTAATTAATTGCAAATATTAGCTCTATTGTCAGCAGCAACAGTTTGGATTGTTTCGTTGTAGGGGAGTGGGAGGGAGCCACTGTTTTGGCAAGTGATAAGCAAATAGTATATTGTTAAAAGCCAAGTGTTGGATTGCAGTCATTAAATCCAGTAGCAGCAGATATTCAGAGTCAAGTTCAGCAGTGAGTTTCAGGCTGGTGAAGGCAGCTGTGCTGCACCCATGCATGAAATGCAGCTTTAGTGTTCTTCGGACAGAGCTTCAAACTGGACTTTGTGGATTCACCAAGACCTGTGGAAACCAGAGGAGTTTGGTGCTGCCCATTTTTCTGAAGCTTTGGTCATTGTTTCTAGAGGGCAGGGTTTTCAGTCCATTTCCTGCATTAGCCTGTTGGCTATTGAGGTGCAGGCGTTGACCAGGGAAATTACACTAAATTAAAAGTCATTAACCACGCTGGAAACTGACTCTACTTCTGTTGCCCTCTTAAACATCGACTGATTCCACTTGCTTTGTCTTAAACATCGTCTGACTCTACTTGTGTTGTTGTCTTTAGCTTCTCCAGTGCTGTGGCTCCTGCTGGGCTGGTGCTGCTGCAGAGGAGGGGGAGAAGGTGCAGCAGGAGGTGCTGCCCCCCCCACACCTGGCTGTGCACGGAGACCCAGAGGGTTGAGGCAGAGGTGATTCTGGCAGGGTCTGTTGAACTGCCCTGGAGCCCCCAGCTCCAATTCCAGAACCTTCCCAAAGGAGATTCTGCACATTCCCTAGTTCAAAAACTTTCACAGCACCAATGGAGAGGCATTGCACCTGCAGCCATCACCTGTGCTTAATAAATAATGTTGATATAAATTGTACACTGCCTCCCTAAAGAGATTATAACTCAGCACTGGTAAATGTAAGTACATGGCAGCACTGTGATCAGGGTGCTATAGAGAAAGCTTTCCAAACAACAGGCTGTATAGCCACGCATTTTGCTTTGCTTGCCAGGCTGAGGTGCATCCATAGAACCTTAAGCAAAGCAACTGCATTGCTTGAGGCTGTAAATATAATTCCATTCCTGTTCTTAATGGCCTTAGGATACTGGCCTGAGGTGAGCTCCCTGGTGCCACTCTGAGGTTGGCAGCATCATTGTGCATACAGCTCAGAGAGCTGTTTATGTGCTGCTTAGAAAATACACCATTTTTTACAGGGAATCATTATTGAATTAAGGTCATAAATTTCTAAAGTCAAAACAGAGGGGGTTTTGTTTGTTTACAAAAACCTCTGTTGCTTTCATCCAAACATTTTGTCTATCTGTAATATAGTCCTTGTGGTGACAAATGTTTTTAATCTTTGTCCTACTTTGTAGCTTTTTCTTTTTTTCTTTTCATTAAGCGTGGCGAGAATAAGAGTGATGGATATTGAGAAACATTTGTGGCTGCCCAACCTCAGGACACATCCTATCTCTGAGTATTCTGCTTCCTCTTTTCATCCTTTCAAATAAGCAGATTAGATTTTGTGTGAACTCAAGCCATTAAGCCTCTGAAAGATGAAGGTTCACTTTATTAAGCTCTTGAAAAGAAGTCCAAGGTCTAGTTCCAACTCTTACTTTGTATGATAGGCTATCCTCGCTATTTCACTACTTCCTGAGCTTCAGGGACAAACTATGAAAAGAGTATAAGAGAATGAGGTTTTTACCCTTAGCAAAATGAATTTTTTTACCACCTCACTGCTGTGCCTGGAGTCAACCTGCCTCAGAAAGCTGCTGTTGGGAGCTGGGACTGAAATGACTGAGAAGAAGGTCAAATTCCAGCCTGAGTTACAGCCTTCTGTATCCTCAGGGTAGGCTGATGTTGTCTTAAGAAGTATGGTAAGAGGGTAGGACCAGAATGAGGAAAGAAAATTAATTGAGAAGGAACAGCATCTCTGAATACAGGTGTACAAGCTATGTCAGGAGTCCCCATGTTTATTTTTTTAGGTACAACATTAATCTCTTACTAGGGCAGTCAAGATTGCCTCACAAGGGTTTGTATGTGTTTGTAGGTTTAAATACAATATAAAAACAAGTGCTATACAAAGCCAGCTTAGTGTTTTTCTGTACGGATACATGCAAAATTGCTCAAGGAAAAGGCATTTCTTTTAGTTTTTTCCAATTAAAAATATGAATTTCTAGTATCAAGGTTGTTTCTGTATGTTCCCCTGTGTTAGAGACAGGAAGAGTTATTTGGTATCAATCTTCAAAAGGAAAATTCAGTAAGAAGAAGAAAAAAAAAAAGAGGAAAACAGATTACATTAGCAAGATGACAAAGGGAAACCAGAAGTCGATGGACTTGATAGCTAAGTCAAGAAATGGCATGGAAACAGTTGACTTCTGGTGAACAAGGCTGTAAAAGCATGCAGGCAAGCAGGACACATCCCAGAGCAGTCAGTGTGAGCTTTTTGATCAGGCCCTATCAAACCTTGTGTTATAAAGGTGCTCTGAAATCTTGGTTTCAGCTGCAGAAGAAGCGACCCTTCTGATACACATATTGCTTATTCTCACTATTCATGATGTGTTATTCTTAGTGCTTTGTCTCATTCACCAGAAACGAGGAACTCTCTGGAAAGGCAGCGATGGATGCAGCCTGGGCTATTGTATTGCTCCTGTATAAAGAGAGCCGTTGGGTCTTGGAAAACTTGAGGTCTATTATTGTCACAAGCCACGTGAGATGGGACAGGAGAGGACAGTAACTGGTGGCAGTAGGAGCTCTGAACACCAGCAGCTGCCTGGGCATAGAAATGAGCTGTGTTCCTGCTGGATGCTGATCAGTTCTCCATGGTGTGATATGGCTATAATACATAGGGAAAAATGAACGTGTTATGCAGCCCATCCTTTGGCTAGTGCGAGGAAAGATCCCCTGTAATCCAAATCTCTCAGCTTTGCATTGCTGTGGAACATTGCTCCTCTCTATTGTTGTCAGCAGTTAAATTGCATCAACAAGCTGTGAGTAGTATCTATTGCTATAATTAGCACCTGAGGATGTGAGGACATGGTCTCTGAAAGCAGGAATGGCATAAAAAGCTGTCCATGGGGTATGCTCTGCCCTCGGGGTGTTACTGCAGGCTTTGAGCAGGCTGGCTCAAGAATCAGTAGGTGTCAGGGTTTCCACCATGTGGCTGGGTTGGAATGGGTTAGGTGGGGAACTTTAAAGTCTGCTGTTTCCCCGTTTCATCTGTGTGTAAGCGTATGCAGGAGAACAGTGTTTAGATGCTGTGCCACTGTCAGCACAAAAGCGTGAGCGTTAACATTCCTCCTCAACTCAGCCACCTCTCTGTGTCTTGCATCTCAGTTTCTTCTTGTCCAAAGTCTCAAAGGTGGGAGAGGTCAGTGAGGGCTTGCTGGGGTAGTGGTGCAGAGCTCCCTGCCCTCCTCTGCTGCTGGTTTATTCCCTTACTGTGCACTACGCTGAGGATGCAGCACTTTAAACAGTGAAGTTTCAGAGATGCATAACTAAAAATCATGACGTGCTTAGCTTGAAGTGCCGTGTGTGCAGCACCCTTTCCTTCCCCTCTCTGTCCCTTGCCCAACTGGAGAAGCAGCAAAGTCCAGAGAACTGGAGGATCTCCTCGAAGCTCCAAACTAAAGAAATGTCAGTCATCCAAGCTCACAGCATTTTTTTTCACAAAGCTAAAAATAATGAAAGGAAACTTCTGTCTGGATGTTGTGGAGGATGACAGTGTTGTGTTATCATGCCACTGTCCACATAGACACAGGAATGGGTCATGGGCTGGTAAAACAGCATTTTAGGTGGTAGGATGTTTCCCTTGCTGTGGCAAACACTCAGTATCACCCTTCAGGAGGGGTTCTGTAGTTTTTCTATAGGGTAAGTGAGCTTGTGTCTGCACAGGGCATCCCTAGAGGCCTTTAACAAAGCACTTAAATAGTTGCTAGTCTCTGTTTTCCAGCTTTAGAACTGCTGTATTTTGAATACTAAAAGGACTCTGGTGAAGGAGTCATTCCTGGTGCAGATTCTGCTAGTGTGCTGTCCTGCTGCCAAAGCTTTAGGCTGGTCTCCAAACATTTTGGCATTGATTATTTTAATTGCTGCTTGATTTCAACATCCTGCTCATCTCTAAACATTTCTTTTTAAATTTGTATTTTTTTCCTGCCATGTGATTCTCCTCCTCACCTTCCCTTTTGTATTCCTAATCCTTTCTTCTTTTTCTAGATGTTTTGCTGTCTTCTTTTTATCTCTTCCCACCTCTCTGTTCCTGCCTTGGGGACGTAACTTGTGACTCTTTCCCATTGCTCTGGCACTGTGCAGCTCCTCAGGAGAGCAGGGTTTTCTTTCAGAAGTGAGTGGTTTTGGAAGAAAAGGGGTGGTTTGCACCTAAGAAAGAGCAAGGCCCAGGATCCCACTCCTCAGCTACCATTGCCTTCCTGGCTTTGGTATTTCTGTTTTCCTCAAAACACTGCAATCATAAAAATGAAGTCTTTCTGACCCTGTCTGCCTTTGTGGTTCCCTCTGTTGGCCAGTATTGAGTGGTTTGTGGGTTCAAGGCACTCTGAACCTGTCATCCACTTTACAAATGTCTGCAGTAACTACTGTACTTCCCTTCCATGCCAAGTTTCTCCTCCTTGCTTATGCTTTTGTCCTTGCTTCCTTCCATACCCTCCCTTTGTTTAATGTAGCTTCACTTTTATGCAGCTTTGGTTTTTTCCTCACTGCAGGAACTGTTCTTCTAATGGGACTTTAAGTATCTAACAGAACAAAACCAGTAATGAACTCCAGACTAATTCCTCCTGCAACCCCCCTCTGTGATTACCTGTTGAAAAGCATTTTCTGCACTCCTGGAGTTTTAAACACTGGATTATCCAGGAGAAAGTCAGCTGGGTGTTAGTACAAAGTTTTTGGGTCACTTAAACCTCTCAAAAGGACCTTTGTGGTTTGTTTTTGGTATAAATCTTTCGTTGTCTGGCTTTTTTGGGGCTGGATTTTATCTCTAAGGAGAAGTTTCTAAACATATCTTTCTGACTTGGTGTAAAACCTGACTAGAGGATCTTGATGTTCCTGCTTTGTACAGGATTGGACGAGTTAATTCTTCATACATACAATATAATCATTCATGGAATTGACATTTCCTATGCTAATGATTAATTCCTTAAATTTACAGTTTCTTACATGTGTAATGTAGCATTCTGACTGTGAGACAGACTTTTCCTTTTGACTTGTCTTACCAAATTGGCTGTGACATTCAGAGAGGATGTTTAGTCTGAGAATTCTGTGCTTTTGTCCAATTCATGTTAACGTGGGGATACAGAATGACAGCAAATGAGAGCTTGAAGGACACTGCGTGACACTGCATGTCTTCTGCTCTCCACATCAACCATCAGCTGCTTTTTAGGTGAGCGTTTTCCATGGTTGAATGAAACTCCAAGTACACTATATGTTTGAATAGGACAAGAAGTCACTGAATCACAAATAGCTGGAGCCTGGGAAGGCATAGCTACATATTTCCATTATTCCTAGACTCTCCCCAAAGCATTTCCTATACTCATTGTTTTCTCATCTGGTACATACATTCCTATGTAATTATTCATCTTCTGAACTGGATTTTGGTGTTTCCTCCTAAAGCAGTGCAAATATTTTGGTATATTACAAATGTCAGGGAGCCAAATGTTCAGCTGGTGTCAGGGGCTGTTTGGATAACACACCTATGCTTCAGAGGCCCTGAACTTGCTCTGTAAATAGTAGTAGGATATCTAGCAGACTTGGATTTTGCTGGCTAAAGCCTGTGAGTGCACCTGGAAAACACCTTGGCACATAACAGTGAGTTTAGTCACCTGGAAGATGCAGCATTTGAAGAGGGTTTGTGGTGTTCTTAGAAGGGCTGGAAGTGCACAATCATTGCTTCTGCATTTGGGATCCCGTGGCTTGTGCCAGGGAAGCACTTAGGCCTAAAACCTGACAGTAGGTGGGTAAAAGAAAAACATTGCAATGTTGTTGAGTTCTGCCTAGAACTGAAGTCCTTCAGAGATTTCAATACTGATAAATTTGCAGCCAATAGTACCAGGAGGTGGTCTTTCAATCATTCAGAGCTTCAGAGATGTGTAAAAAGGGTCTTTTTTTTTTCTTTCTGTGTAATTTGTTTTGCACAGTGTTAGTGATATCTCTTCCTGCCTCTAATAACATATTCCATATTTTTTTATTAAGTAATTGTAATTATACATCTCTGTATGAGAAGCAAATGTTGCTGGTGTCAGGGGGACCCAGGGAGATGTCAGTTGTGTCGCTGCCTCTAGAGCTGCTGGAGCTCATCTCCTGTAACCTGCACTGTGTCTAAGAAACAACTGGCTGCTCGGTCCTGCTGTATTTTTACCAATATATTTGCACTCCTGAAGAGTCCTGAAACTCTGCTGGTGATGCCAGCAGGCTGGGCAGGTGACAGGCTCAGGCCAGTGAGGCTGCTGGGCTGCCTTTTAATCCAGTTCCAGTAGAGAGGAGCAGGATATGTCAAACAACTTTTTTTTGCCATATTGATTTGTGTTTCTTATCTTGTTGCTGGGGGAGTGTGAAATCCACTTTTACAAACACAGCGAGTGCGCTGCTCTTGCCCTCTTCTGTACCAGGGTTTGGTCCCACAGCTTGAGAGAGTCCAGCTTTCTGTTGTGTGCCGTGGGCAGGAGCTGCTCAGCTTTGAGGAGGAGGCAGAGGATGCAGCAGACGATGAGTAGCTCTTTCTTTAATTGGGCTTGTGGCAGTGGCTGGTGGGCACAGCTACACCTTAGCCAGGTAGGCTCTTCCTACGGCTCCGCTTGGCATTGTGCCACTCTAGCTTGGCGTCCTTGTGTGCTGCAAATCTCCACATGTGAACCCTCTTGTCTTAAAAGATCTGTAAACCGAACAAGATTGGTGGGAAATTTGTTCAGCCATACAGTGGGATTTGGGAGTATTGCAGCATTTTCTTTTGTTCATGTCAGGATGAAACTGAGATAGAACAGTTTTTTGTAAAGGAGAAAGAGGGTGTGAAGCAACCAGACCAACGGCCTGGCAGCGTCTGGGCCAAGACTTGTGTTTGAAGCAGGCAGGATGAGGTCTTGCACCTGCATCTTCTCTTGCCCAAGTGATAATCTTAGCTTCCAGCTATTGGCTTCTCTGTGGAAAAGGCTAAGCACACTCTAGTATAATTTAGCCTGAAAAAAAAACCAACCTAAAAATTTTTGGGATAGTCTTAGAAGTAAAATTGATAAACAATTCTCTTAATAAAATCAAATTTCAACCAGCTCTAAAAAGAAATCCTATCTGTTCTTCCAAATGCAAAGCTCTGCTAGGAGCACTGTCTTGCTGGGTGGCTTGTGCTGCAAACGTGTAGGGATTATTCATGGATGATGTAACATCCACTTTATACAAACCCAGCTTATAGTTAAAAAACATCTCATACACTGGGGCGGAGATGCTTTAAGGCATTTTGTTCTGTTAAATATGAGTTGACTAAAATAGTCATTGCTTCACCCAGAAGTGTCTCTGCCTTTACTGTGTCAAATCCCTCAAAGTGCCATGGCCACAGAGCTCTCTCAGGTGCTCTCTGTGACTTTGATAAAATGTATATTTATTGTGGCTGTATTTTAAATAAAGGAACAAAGCAAATAACTGGAAAAATATGGTGGGTATTTTCAGAGACTGGGAAGAGCGATTCTGCTGGCTGAGGCTGGGAAGAGCTCTGTTTACTGTTCCTGTCTGAAAAACATGCCTGAAGGACAGAAGCGTATTCCAAAAATCCTCCGATGCATCTGTACAGAAACAAAAATAGATATGTTCGTAGTGGGTAAAAAGAATTCCAGTGTTCTCTATGTAGCAAAAATGGTGGTGAAATGCTCTGAGACATTTTAAGGGAACATGGAAAAAACCACCTCTGTGCCCTGTCTTGTGCTTCGCAGCCTCACTCTATGATTCTTTCTCCCAGGGCCTGCAAGTTCTCTTTCCAGGTATGTGTGGGGGTGAGTGGCTGCATGGACACCCAGCGTGTTCCTGCTGTCCCTAACCTTGCTGGAATGCCCTGGTTTGGTAACGGCCTGTGCTGAGGCAGGTTTTATCTAGAAGTCAATTAAAGCTATAGTATAAAAGCTTAATACGTGTTAAAAATGTGGGCAACCCTCTCTGCTTCCTCTGTGGCATAATTTCTTCTGAATCTTTTAGAAACATATTGTAGCTACATCCCAGGCAAGGATTCTGACCTTCTCCATTGTTAAAAGCAGGTACTCAAATCGGGATATGAGGTGTAACAAGTGAAAGCTCTCTGTATTTGTAAAGATGCTTTTTTGTGCTTCAGTTTTGACCTGGTGAAGGTAGAACACCTGCCTGCACGCCCTGCGTAAGGCAAGGCAGAGTAGGAGAATGTAATCTATCATTTTGAAATGCATTAAACACTGTTTGTTGTTCAAAGAGGTGACAGACTCTCAGTTTATCACTCTGCTGTGCCCAGGCTCTCACGGGTGGTTCAAGGCTGTACCACCATTGTGGTTAACACAAGGGGTGAATCACAGAATCATCTGGTTGGAAAAGACCTCTGAGATCATCGAGTCCAACTGTACCTTGTTCTGAGAGTTCAAACATTCTTCTGAGAGTCTTGTTCTAATAGCTCATAAGAAACAAGTGTGCTGCTGAGATGGAAGTGTCTGAGAACGGAGTTCTGGCGCGACTTACGACGAGAGGAAAAGGCCATAAGTTGCTCCAGGAGAGGTTCAGACTGGATATTGGGAAGAATTTCTTTACCGAAAGGGTTTCCAGGCACTGGAACAGCTGCCCAGGGAGATGGTTGAGTCACCATCCCTGGAGGTGTTTAAAAAACAGGTAGGTGTGTTCTTGAGGGACGTGGTTTAGAGGATGATGGATGCAGTTGGACTCGATGATCTCAAAGGTCTTTTCCAACCAGAAGATTGTATGATTCTGTGATTCTTCCCACCCACAGCAGCTGCTGCCCAAGGGTTAACCTGGAGCGGGTTCCAGGTGCAGGTTAATGCTGGCTTCTGAAGGGCAGCAAAACTCCTGTGAGGGGTTTGTCACCTTCTCAGGATGCTGAACTTAGAGGTATGTTGTTTGGAGAGAGAAATCTTTGGTATATTTAATGTGTCTGTCTGTAGCTCAGGGTGTCTGTAGGACAACCTCCAACGTGGATGAAGTCTCACAAATGCCATAGAAGAATGTTTTGCAAAAGCATAAGTAGGTAATTTCTGCAGTCGCTTTCCCGAGCTGTCCATCACTGTGGCACCCTGTGCTTTGTAAACCCAAATGTGTTTATCCTGACAGCATTCCAGCAAGAGGAGGCTGTGATCACACAGACCATCAGCGCGCGGGGCTCAGCCACGCTGCGGGAATACCCATGGCCCCACTTTTCAAGCTGTTCCCTTTTTTTTGCAGTGCTTTAAAGGATCAAAGCACAGCTCTCTCAGACTTCGGCTGAAGCTGTTGAGCACTCAACATTTTACAAAGTCCCAGCCCCTCATGCTGAGCACTGAATGAAGAACATGCAATTAGTGACTGTTTCTGCAATTAGTGATTAAACAAGAACTCTGTAGCAGAGGTTGTAGCCCGTGCTCCAGAAGAATGTTACCCAATTTTGAGACCATTTTCCTGCAATTCCCTCCCTCCCTCTTCACCTTTCACTCCTGAACTGGGGAGAACCCAGTGCTCTTGCAAACAATTAACTTTGCTGGTTACAGCCCAGAGGGTATTAGTAAAGATTTTTCATCCCCTTTCAAGGGATAAACCCAGGGTCCTAATTAAGAATAATATCTGTTTACTCCATGAGGCATATACAGATTTCAAATAGTATTTCACAGGCACCTTTCTTCTGGCATTCTTTGAACTTCTGATGAAATGACCCTGTAGTAATTATTTTCTTATTGTGCCTTTTTGTCTAAGTCATCCTAAAGTGCCAAAAGTCAGAAACAACCAAGCCTGTTATCTGGAAATACATTGTCATTCATATGAGGGAACGTCAACGTGCATTTAAAATCAGACAGGATAACTGCTAGAAACATTGAAGTTTTACCTTGAGTCAAAAAGTACAGGTGCTGCCTGTAGGGGTGAGATCATGTGGTAGAGGCTCTGTGAACTCTATCAATAGATATCTCATATTAAAACATAGTTGCTGGAAACCATTAACCCTTTCCAGGACACAGCTTTGCAGAGCACGTTGAAGGAATGGTCGAAATGTTGGTCTCCTAAGTCAAGCTGAGAGCCCATAAAGACATTTATGGGCCTCTCTGGGGCCTTGAAGCTGTCTGGTGGTGGTGAAGGTGTCCATTTATAGGGCTCTGATACAGCTGTACAGTACCACACAGGGGAATCTATTAGGCAAATCCTGATCTTATCAAATCATGGCTAGAAAGCCCGGTAAGAAAAATCTCCAACATAACACACCTTGTATTCAAACGTGCCATCTCTGCACACTTCTGCCCTGCTCTTTTTTTTTTTGTAGGTAGTTAATGAGGATTGAGAAAATTGCATTACACTGGTTGGCTCTGCTAACCAGTTATTTTGGGCTCTCTTGCACACACCTTTACCCAGGGTAATCCAGCATGTGTGTGTTCCTGTAGTTTTAAGATTATGCCCTTGTGTTAGAAGCAGGGTTTGCCCCAGTGCACAGGAAGCTGCAGAGTCTGGTTATAGTTCATTCTGTCCTTTCCAAGCTCCTTGCAATGGGATAACTTTGTGCTGCTTTGCAGCATTGCTGCTCAGGGCTACAACAGGAGGACGAGGGAGCCTCGTGCACCACCGAGTGACAATTTATGATGCTGCTGTCATCAGGCAGCCTTCTAGCAATGACTTTTAGAATTACAGTAGCGTCCAGGACACTTGTAAGGAAATAGGCATCCATTCCCTCATAGGTACATGAACAAAGTTTAGAGGCTTCAGAAGAATCTTTGCTTAATAACTTAGATGTGGAAGCAATGTTGCAGTTGTTGTCCAGCCAGGTTAAAAGCTCTTGTTGGCAGAAGTGGCAGGATATTTTCCTCCATGTGTGGGAAACATGCTCTGAGGGAATGAAGTAGGGCTGGTGTGCCAGGACACCTTGTACCTCCTGTGCAACAAACACAATGAGATGGGGTTTGAGCAAAGAGAAAGGAGGCTCTTCATGCTCAGGTGAGCAACATTTGCGTTGGTAAGTGGGTGCTGCCTCAGCTAATTCAGGTTGTGAGGGCTCCTAAGTCATTGTGCCAAGTTTCACAGCTGCCCTTTAGCCACATGGCTCTGAGTGTGAGCTGCTCAGGGTGTGGGAGTGGCAGCTGATGCTCACACCTGCACCCTATCTAAGCTCCCATATAGGGAGGGCCACAAGCCTTGGTTTTGTTGAACATTCTCTGGAGGCTGACCCAGGATGAGAGCTGTGAACCCAGTAGATCCTCAGGAAACACTGCAGCACCAGCCAAAACTCCTCCCCAGGACCAGGCACGCCTTCAGGTACTTTGCTGATCCACAAATAGAAGTAAAGACAGGCTTTTCTGTACCTTCAAGTTTATTTTTCTTAGTCATTCTGAAGCGTAGCAGGGTTTGCCACGGTACAGCGTGTCATCAGCTACCTGCAATAGTTCAGAACTGGTCTATTAACATTCATGTCTGGTGCAGTAATTCAGGTTCCTCTGAATTTTATATAAGCAAAGAATGCACTGAAACATTTTTGAATATTCTTTGCTCTGTGAACCACGGTTTGGATTGCCAGAGTCATAAGGATGTAATTCAGAGCAATGTGGTGGTTGTAATCACACCTTTGTCCTGGGCTGGGGAACATTTTACAGACTGATTAGAGGGTAGCAACCACCTCAAATAAAATTGGAGGCAGCTGCTAATGGAAAGTCAAGTGTTATACAAAATAAACAAATGGGCAAATAAATCCTCTCACCAAAAAAATAGGCACTCAGTTCCTCACTGTTCCATAAGAAGTCATCTGTTTGGTTTTTTATTTCCTGAGTGGAATGTATTTTAATTATATTCCAGGCAGTCTGTTCCCCACTCCTCTGTGTTGTTTTTTGATTCTGTCATTATTAAATTGTGCTACTACTTATTTATTTAAGTGACTGGATGCAATCTACTGAAGACAAAGGGTGTCTTTCTGTCGGGTTATATGCATTGTGCCTTCCCCATCCCACTAAGCTAACAAGCTTTCCAAGACAGCACCAGAGTCCTTGAAGAGATTTTTGAAAGAATTTACTTTAATAATTTAAAAAGGGAATTAAAAAAAAGGAAAAAACCAAATCATTCTTAGGGCTGCTTTTAATGCTGGAATCACCTGTCTTGTTCTCTGGGACACTTAAGAGGCTGCAACAGGGTCAAACCCAGACATTGCATGTGTTTTCATCAGTGTTCCTTCAAGTGCTGTCCTGCTTGGCAGCTGTGCAGGGCAAGAAATGAAATATATTTCTGTAAATATCTGTCTTGTTACACTACTGGTTAGACCTGAGTTTGTATGGTATCTTGGGAAATAACAGTTGGTTTTGAGATGTAACACCTTACAAAGCTCATATCTTGCTTTTTGCTCTTCTTTTCCTCGATTTATAGTTTTCTGAGGCCCGGAGTGGGCTCAGGAATGTGTTTTTAAACATCTTCACTTGCTTTCCATTTCCCCTACAACTGTAAAAACTGAAGTTGAATTTTGGTCCTAAGTGTTAAAAAACACTCCAAAAGTTTTCAGAATCCCATCAGAGATTTGAATCAACTTTCTTATGCTCTTCTTTCTTAATGTATTAAATTCTAGATGAAATGCAGGGGAAACTCCTATTTGTTTTTTTATTTTGCTGACAGTGGGAAGGTGGCAGTGACACTGGGCATCCCTTGCAGGTACTGTTACACCAGTGTGCATTTTCCACCACAGCTTCCTGCCCCTTGCTGCTGCCTTGAGATCTTTCCAGTCACGTTTGTTTACTCGATTGTAAAGTGAATGTGAATTCTGTCTCTCCAACTCCTTTTTCTGTGAGATGCTACAGGATCAAGTGGGATCCAGAGTTGTGGTTTAAAACTGGCACCAAATCATAGAGCAGTTCAAAGACTGGGATAAAATTTATGTCTCGACTTGGGAGACTTTCAATCTGCTTTTCCCTTTCTTTCAATTTTTTACTGCATTCAAGATCTCTGATGCTTCATTTTAAATACTGTTATTATACTTTCCACATAGAGGTGATAGAATGAGGTTCACAATTACCTGCAGCTTTAGAAAGAATTCTAATTATATTTAAATACCCAAGGCTAGCAAATAGCTCGATGAACATTGGCAAAGACTGCTTGTAGTTGATAGTTCATTCGTGAGGTTATAAATAGACCTGTCGGAGCTCTAACGTGTGCCAGCCAGAGATTTGATCTTTAACATTGACTGAGCTTGAAGTCCTAGGAAAAGAGTGATTTATATCTGGAAAAGATTGCAGTTAAGAATAATGATGTAGCCAGAAACAACAGCAGTTGTTAATGCACTAACATCAGGTAGACCCTGTCCTGTTTCCCAATGGGAAGTGGGCCGAGGAGAGCACAGCAAGAGCCAGGAGCAGCGTGGGAGCTGCGGTGTGACAGCGTGGGCAGGGGTCAGCCCGCCAGTGGCACTGGGAGAAATGTGCTGTGTTGCCATTTGCTGTTGCTGGGTTTTCCTGATGTGTGTCCCTGTCCCCACACAGCTGTGTTTTAAGTAGCTGGTGGCCACACCTCTCACTTACTGGCCGGTGGACAGACCTCCAGGGATGAACAGCTCTTGTGTTCTCATCTCCCATCCTTAAAATGAGATATGTACACCGTGCTGCTAGTGCACCTAGTACAGCCAGTAGGTTACCTGTAGCCTGTTGTGTTGCTTTGACTTTTGGATGCATGTACACATCATATGTGTCTCTCCAGTCTGTAGTACGAAGCACAGCGTACGTGGTGCATTCAGAGGTAGGAAACACACGTTGCCACAGTGCTGAGCTCCCTCGTGCCGTGCCTAGGGCTCGTCATGCCTCTGTTGAGGACAACTGTGTTTGCTACCAGCTGTTCAAGGTGCCCTGTCGTGATGGCAGGTGTCTTATAGCTAAGAAAGCAAGGAAAATGGTATTCTGCCAAGAAGAAAATTAAAGCCGGATGAAGTTTTGAGTCCTTTTTCCCTTGCCTTCCAAATCCCTGTCTTTTGCTTGCTCTTGCTGCTGTGCTTCCCGTTTTGCCACACCCCAGGCAGGTGGGACTGACCTCTACCTGAGGGGTGCCTCTGGCCTCCAAACTCCATGTTGTCCTGAGATGTTCCCTTTGAATTCAGAGAACCAGATATATACAAAATCCTTATGCAGTGATTATATATTGCATTTTCTCTGTAGAATTCTTGAAAGGTTACACCTTCAGCAAGGTAAGTTTATACTTTATCTTAGATGGGAGAAGCATCACTCTTATCAGTATTAGAAGACCCTCTATTCCCTTTTCCCTACTCAGTCATGTAAGCAAAAAACTTTGAGAGAGGAGACCTGATGTATTTCTGAATGATCTCCTCCTCCAGGAGGTGATGTTCTCAGTGTTTTATGCCTGAATTGATACTGTTGCCCGTGTAGCACTTCTCCCCTTTCCCAGGGTTTTACAGACCTGCAGACAGCAGTACCTGAATGCCTGAGATGCTCCAGAGCATCTGTTTGAAAATGTATCTTCTAGTCCGTACCAATAAGATTGCTTGGAATTAAAGATCTGCCATAGCTCATGTTTTTTTTGAAAATGCAATGTAGTAATAATAGTCTGTTGGCAATTGTTCAGAAGGCTGATGGCTTGCAGAGCTGCTAATTAACTGTGGCTTTTCTTTACTGGAGCTACAGGGGGACACTTCATGAGGAAAAATGTAACTGAAGCCAAAGAGTGGCTGTCTCAGAAATTCACTGTCTGTCAAAGTCACGGCAAAACACTGAGTTTGCTTGTTCTCACATACTAAAACAGGGTGTTTGGAGATGCTTGTTTCTTCTGGCATCAGTGAAGGAATGCACATGGAAGTCACCATCTTAGTTAATTCTGAGAGTTCTCCCAGGCTGGAACTGAGTCTTGATCATCTCAAATCTCATTTACTGTCTTGCATGTGTAGAACATTCATCAGAAAAGCTACAAGGGGCTTCCTGCACAGTGCATGAGGCAGCACGTGTTCAGCCCCTGTGCCAGAGAATGAGCCACTCAGACTGTGAACTTAATGTTCACCTTCTACACCCTCCTGAAATCATTTGAGGATATTTTAAATATAGGAGAGGTTCAAATAAACAAATCCTCTTATATTTTAACTATAGAAACAACCAGGTCTTTGCAAAAGTGTAGTTTCTTGAGCATTCATTTCTTTCAGTAGAGATTTCTATCTGACCAGTAAAGACAGTTTAGCATATTCAGTTCTTTTGGCATTAAATTTTAAGTTTACACTTGGATGAGAAAATAGAAAGTAACTAAATAAAATATACTCAGGATTCTAAATGATGCTACAGTGCCTAGAATTTGAACAGTGGTTTTGAACAACAAAGCAAAAATGTTATACTTTGTGTTACAGAAATGTGGCTATCATTAAAGCATCCACCTATTACTTTAAAGGTACTAGTTTTGATTGTCTTGGGGTATGGATTGTTTTTAACAAATCTTCATAAATTGTATTTCTAGAGTCATGGGAATTGATACCTTTTAAACTCTTAGTTATCTTTTATTTTCATATTGTTTACAGACAACTGAAACATTTAAACAGTGAAGAGAACTTTAGAGAACGTGTTTTCCTCCCCTGGGTTTTACTTTGTTAGCTGTGATTCAAGGATGCCTGAAGCAAGAGTGGAGTCAGGGGTGTAACCTGCAACCAGACATGGACAGAGAGTGGTCTGTTTAAAACCTGGATTGAATTTTCAGACTCAGTTGCGAATCTGGGTATTGGAGCCAAACAGGAATGAAATTCTGGCTCTTGTGATGATATGAACAGATGAAAATTCAATTCTATGTATTACTTTTCTAAAGGTGTTTGTAGTAAAATTGGAGTCAGTAAGAAACATTTCAGAAGAGCTTGCTAAAAGCTAATTGGAGATCAAGAAAGACAAGTAAATTAATTGCAGAAGTTTTTGCCATAGGCAGTCAATAGTAAATATATCTTCATTGGTGGTCGTGTGGCTTTTTACAAGTTACTCCTTAGTTATTCCCTGCCCAAGTTGTGTCACCTGCTGCTCAACAACTTGTGTTGAGCGAGCCACCTCGACATTGCAGTGCTCAATGCACATCGATGCTGACAGCCTTCACTGATTCCATCCAGCCTGATTTACTCTGTGGGTCTTCAATGCAATGCTCACCTTAATTTTTCTCTTTTTTGGTTAATCAGAGCGTTTTGCCTCAACAGACAGAGTTTAGGGTGCTAAAAGGAGCACAAGTTTCAGGGAGGAGTTTGCCCTGGTTGTTTAAAAGCAGCTGCATTTGCTGTGGTGATGTTGAGTCATCCCCCAGTAACATCAGCTGAGCAGCCCTGGGAGGAGGAGGAAGGGCACAGATGCAATGGACATGTGAACTAAAGTGGAAAAAAGCTTTGTGCTTCCAGTTTGTTTCACTGTGGGATTTCTCACCTGCTGAAATAAAGTGACTGGCTCATGGCTGGATGCAAAACCACAGGAGGACTATCGCAGAATTCTCTTCTATTGCTTTCTCTTAGGAGATAAGTAACTCCCAGTAGCCTGATCATTTTGCATTAGGATTTGAGATTCAATTTTGATTCCTCCTGCCCCAGATACATGAATGACTTCTTTTCTTGCTGTGTGCACTAATGAAGGGGAAAAACTATCTGAGTGCATTGAGCAGGATGCAGTCGGGTTCCCAGCAGAGCTCTGTGTGTGTGCTCACAGTGCAGTGCTCAGTCTGTGCCTGCATCCTTGCCTGGAGCAAAGGAGCGTGGAGGTGGCACCTTGTCTGAGGGAAGCCTGGTGGCTCACGGCCACTGCTTTTAGAAAATATTGTCCACACTAAAGTTCTTAGTGCCCTGTGGTGAATTATTATCTCTTTTTCTGCTTCCCAGCTTGCCTGAGCCCTTCACAGAGGAAAAACTGGGCTGCAAATCAAGGCTTTCGCTAGCAGAAACTCATTAACTTATTTTGGATGCTTTGGCAGAACCTCATCAGCAGAAAGAGATGCTCCCAAATATGGTGACTTGAAAGAATGAAGTAAAATAGTGCAGTTGCTCTGTGGGCAGTTACTTGATTTATAGCAAATTATTCTATAGCAGCTGTGACTGATGGCACCTCCAGGCCAATGCAGCTCAATGTTGTGAGACAGCAACTTTGTCAGGGGTCTCCAGAGAAAGACCCCGTTTATCTTAAGGGCTGGGGTTTGAAAGAATCAGGTAACATCCCATGTCAGAGCTGACTAATTAATTTATCTGCACAAGGATTCCCTCTGGTGTTATCCCTAAATCCTACTGTGTACAGCTGTTGCCATGGTGATGATAAAAGGCTACTCCAGCTGGCTGCCTTTCTCCTCTTCATATTTTTCACAAGAAAAATAGAAACTTGGGACAAACTTCAGAGCAGATTTGCTGCTTGTGGAAACTCTGATCTTAGTTTAAAGGTCCCCTGAGGAAAAAGCCCTTTTGTTGCTACCTAGCTCACTCTGCTCCCTGAAGCATCACCCTCATTTCAGGCAGATTGCCTTGGCTCGGGCTGGTGTGCTGAAGCAAAGCCTTAGGGCTGTGGTTGGGATGTCTGGGTCCACAGCTGGGAATGGCTAGGCTTGGGCAGCTGAAGTAGGTGGTCTGATTCTTAAGGAGCTGCAGACCCCTCCTGTGAGCATAGACAAGCCCTTTGAGATCTGAATGATCAAAGGAATTGATATCTGAAATGTTTTTATACAGATAGTCAGGCACTGGACAGAAGGGTTTGGGTTATTTTCCCCTAGAAGTATTTGAGAAGTTTCATGTGCCTTTTATCTCATTTTAACAGCTAACCAGGTCTGGCCCATTCTAAAATCCAAGCAGGTACTTATCTGCTTTTTCAGATACTCAAATATATCTGAAAATTTAGCTCCAAGTTAATACTCTGTTTTCTTCTCTGTAAAATAGAGTAGGATGATAAGGATGACAAGGTTAATTTCTAACAGTGAGGAGAGGCATGAACACTATTTGGGAATAAAAAAAAGGATCGTGTATATGAAACTGCTGTGAAGTTTTTTACCCAAACAAGGTGTTCAGCAGTGATGACTATGGGCATCTTCCCATCATCTGCAACTTCATTACAGGCATAAGCTGTGACATCTGGTTGGGGGAAAGTAACCAATGCTGAAGGATAACTTTGTACCAGGTCGGTTCAGCAGCAGCACGAAGATGACAACTGACCTATGGGCCTAGGAAAGAAGTCAGTCCCCAGGCATGCTCAGAATAAAATCCTAGAGATGGGTATCACTTCTGTGGTGGCACCAAAGCTCAATATTTGTAAAACTACTTCCCTTCACTTTTCAGTTCCTCGGGAGAACTGAGTTTCTGTCCAGAGTAAGCACTAATGCAAACTGCTCACCAGCCTCCTTGTTGAACAGTTTTCCTGTCACTTTGTCCCTGGTGAAAACAGAATGCTTTGATGGAAATTACAAATTCTGTTGGCCGTAAGCCTTTTATACAAAGCTCTCAAACTCTCTCCTTCTCTAGAACTGGTGGCTCATAAAAACAACAAAGCAGCTCTTTCCCTATGGCTGTGTTACCCTTGTGCCTCCCTGTGGCTTCGTCTTTTCAGAATGCATCTGTCAAAAGACAGCAGATGCTCTTTTGCTCTTGTAACTGTAAATAAGGCTGTTTACACCAGAAAACCTTTTCCAAAGACTTCCCTTGAAAGAAATGAAAACCTTAAGTAGGATCATTTATGATTTTGATATTTGTGTGTTGTAAGTTAACATAAAGCTAAAGGGTTTTTATGCATATCTTCATCTACAGAAAGGTAGCCCTTACAGTCATAGATCATAGAATTGGTGGGTTTAGAAGGAACTTTAAAGATCATCCAGTTCCATCACACCTGTCATGGGCAGGGACAGATCTCTGAACACTTTCCTAGAAACTGTATTTAATTTCAGACCCTACGGTGTTATCAAGAACTTTTATTTTATAAGTTTCTCTCTATTATTTTTTTCTGTGGCATAGTGTTTTTTGAAAACAGAGAGCCCTGTCTCTTAAATTTATTCTCATGTGTTCCTGCAGGGCTGTTTGAGCATCCTGGCATCACCAGGTGTGCAGGAAGAAATGTGGCTACAGCTGATTGCATCTTGTCCTCGTCTCACTTATGTGAGGAGAAATTCAGAGGTGCTTATGTTCAGGCACTGTCCTATGCAAAGAGATGACTCATAAGCCCAGTAGAGGAAATATCTTTCTCTCCTTAGTGTGTCCAAGTTGAGGGGGAATGGTTGGGTGGCAATGAAGCAGTATCATAACAAGTATGCCAAGAAGGAGAATCAGATCATTCCTGAACATCTCTAATTTTGTATGCTGTCAATCAGTAAAACTCCCTAGGAGTGATGGAGTGAGCTCGTAATCACTGCACAACAGACGTGACTCTTGTTTAATCCTATTAAACTTGCCATTTTAATGACTTAGGTTTGGGGGCTTTTGCATAGGACTCCAAGAGATGCTTCTAATTTAAATTCCTGTAGTTTCATATGTTGTGTAATTGCTGAACAAGCTGTACTCTGAAGGGTTGACTTGCTATGAATTCTTAAGTTATTCCTCCTGTGCCTTAGTTACCTTTCGTATCAGTGCAGAACTCAAAAGCCACATCACAATCTAGATAATGAGTTGGAAATACCTTATCAGAAACAAATTTAGATCTAAAATCAAGGTTTCCCCTCATTTAAATGTGCTCTACATTTGCATTTCTTTAAAGTCAAATGATTTAGGGGCCAGGAAACTTTTCTTGCTAAATTTCTTGGTATTAGATGTTGTTTGAAACACTTAAGTAACAGAACAACTGAGCTACAGTCTGACATCAATAAGACAGCTTTTCTTCTGTGCTTGACACGAGGCTTTAGCTGCCTCCAGTCTGTCTTGCTTCATTTGAATTGTGAAGAAAGGTTTGGTTTCATAGCTGGCTCTTTGGATGACCAAGAAGCAGGAGGGGGAGTTAAACTAGAGACTGTATGGCTTCCCATGTTGAGAGATCATCAGAAGCAAGTAAAGAGTGTGAATTAGGTCAGCTGCAACAGCCCTTTCTCATCAGCCCTCTTAAGCATGAAAAGCCCGTGAGATGGAGCTGCTACAGAAGAAAGAGACTGGAGGATAGAGAAGGGAAAGCTACTCTCATTTTGGTTGTGTTCCAGTGGCCAAACCTGGGGAGCTTAGCAAAGAGAATCAGAGCCTGTGTGGCAAACCAGGAGTTATTGACCTTTTGGGGAGGTACTTGGAGTTCTATTTCAGTGCATTAATTCTGAAAAATGCCAATGGATAAAATAGACCTTTTTTCATTATTTTGAATGCTAGTTGGGCCTAATTTCCACTCTCCAAGTAGTGATCAATTTGATTTAGTATTACTGTAGCTTTGTTTGTAGTAATTTTGATTGCATTCCTTTCGTGCCTCATTTTTTTCAACTGTCACTTATTAGACTGGTGAGATGTGCATAGCTGACCCTTTCCAGGTGCCCTCCTTATAGCCCAGTTACCATTGGCACTGCAGTGGCCCCAGTGCAGGGCTCACCCCACAAGTGCACTTCCCAAGGATGCCCATTTAGTCATGGATATTCCCACAAACCTGGGAATCAATCTCCCTTGGAAATGAAGCAATCCAAAGGGCTGTTACAGTTGACTGCACCCATCCTGTTCCTGTCTTTTGTAATAAGAGTCCTTCAGCTATAGGCCTTGGGGCTTTTTGATCTCCTGACCCTATTTGAACGTGGCTTTAGATAAGAATTACCCTGCTGGAACAAACTCATCCTGTCGGTAGCATCTGCGAGGTATTATCCATTCAGGCTTGTATTTGGATGTTAGGTACTAATTTCAGACAAGTGTCTATCACTTGAACATGAAGTGTGCAGCTGCAGCAGCCCCCAAATGATCATCACCTCTAAATGGCAGCGTTTGGTTCTTTTCCTTTTTTGATCTCTGTAGCAATTGTGTAAGTGCCCATGGTATGATTCATTTCCCCTACCTCCAGCTGGCTGCAAGGTAGATGTTTAAATTAACTTTTACTTTAGGGCCCAGTTATACACAGTCAGTTGGGAGTGATCCATCTCTTCAAAGGACAATCTGTACATCAAATAGAAAATGGGATAAATTGCTTATTGCTCTTCATTGACTTTTCTTTAGATTCAATGCCTAAATTTTTGATGGGCAAATTATGAAGAATGAACGACAAAAATAAATTGATATGATAGGGGATGTTTGTGGCCCCTCTCTGTACTACCAGTGGTTATTAGGTATGGAAATGCATGTCCCTGTTTTAACATAGCTGTTTTGCTTGTTACTAAAATGTGACCATTGCTTTTATTTCTTTATTCTAAAGCAGCATCTAACATTAGGCTTCAGGATCTTTCTTTTGTGGCCAGTACCAGAAGAGCTCTATTTCAGAGCTCCTGAAGGACAAGTGATTCAAATCAAAATAATTTCTCTTTATCATTGGAAATGTGAGGTAGGATGCCTATTTAGGACCTCACTCAGTAACTGAGGTAGCTCCTGGTTGAAGTCCAAGGCCATGTGCCAGGGTGGCAGGCAGCTCTCTTACATGTGTTTAGGAAAATTAGCTCTTTCTGGAGGCAGCTGAATCTCAATTATTTGTTCAACTGGTGATTGCTTGCTGACTCATTCAAAATTTGGCAGTATTCAGTTGGGCTCTGTGTTAAGGTTCTAACTCAAATCACAGACTTCGTTTTCAAAGCAAAATGAGCTGCAACCCAGTATGAACATGTGTGAGCTTTGAGGAGCTTTGGAAAAAGTTCAGAACAAGGTGACCTGGGTATCTTCAAAATTTAAAGAAAGAGCTCAGTTAAGCATGGAATCTTAGTAAATCATAGGGAGGGCTATGTTTTCATTTACATTGAACACTTCACTCATGGTTTAACATAGCTTTTGCTTTGTCCTGTACTTAGTGCTACATCATTCTGTAGCTGCTTAAAGCATTGGTTTTCTTGCATGTGATTCCTTATTTAGCAGCTGTTTAGGGAAGTGATTTCACAGTTAGACCTGGAGCGTGAAGGTGTGTTAAGAGCACCCATTTCTCACCAGAAACACCTTCCATATGTGAAGTGTTAGGCTCAGAGAATGGATTTTTCTTGCAGTTTAACTGCTCAAACTGATCTCTGTTCTCAAAACATGAAGAAAAGGTTTCTTTGATCTGAATTTGAAGAGCCATCTTGTTTTAGCCCAAAGGATGCAGTTATCCCGAAGCCCCTGCTACTCTTATTTTAGGGACATTCCCTAGGACAAGTCTGTTTTACCATTGTGATTAGTACATCCCTGTGAGTATGAGGCAGGAAAACCCCATGGAAGTCCCATGACCTGTATACCCCAGCAATGTCTACTGTGGTCAGCTGAACAAACTGTAGTGTCAAATGTCTTAGCAACGATGATCAGAATGGTCCCACTTATTGCTGCAGTTGGCTGTCCCTCATCCTGCACATGCCTCAGCCTTAGGAGGAGCATGTTAAAAACCATGGCATGCAGTGTGAGAAGAGAGCTTATAGATGTATATGTGTGGGGAAGTAAAGCTAATTTTCAAGTCCTAGTTTCTGCCTTGGTATTAAACTATTGGTTTTAATTTAATGAATTGTCTTGACCTCCACTGCACACGTTGTGAGTCAATTCCTGTTGACTTACGTTGTGACTTGCACTGCGGTGCTGTTAGAAAATAGTCAGGTCATGTACCTGGGCTCTGAGCTGGCTACAGAGGAAATACAAGACCAGAAAAAGAAACCAAGGGATCCTGTGCACAAGCAGAAAGTCTTCAGCACATCCTCCTGCTCCCCACTTTTGCTTTCAGCTCTGCTCTCCCATTTGTCTTCAGTGTCTGTAACCTTATTATCTGGTGATGATGGTCTTCACCTCTGCTGTACAGTGTGCTCCAGCCACCTTTACCTGCTGCCTTGCCTGCAGTCATTTCTTTTCTGAACTCCATACCTCCTTTTGTAGGATTTCTGCATGCAGAGGATGATGCTGTTGCTTCTCTCAGGCTGAGGTTCATCACTTTTCCTAGTAATTTAGTAGCTCGTAAACTAGAAAAATGGATGTGGTTACAGCCTTGTAAGGGACAAAGCTCTGGACCTCAGGAAACTGCTCTTTTAGAAAACATTTTTCTAACCTTACAACTCATTGTCAGTAAATAATCTTAGATTTCTTGGAAATTGCAAATATTACAGTAAGACCTACACAGCAGCACATGAAGTAAGAATTCAAGTAGCCAGCTTTTTTTTATGTGATGCAAAAGTGCCAAATGTTTCTGCTGAGATGAGGATTTTCCTCCACTTATTTTGTTTTGCTAGAGACGCAGTGGTGTTTATTCCTGATTATGTAATTCTAGTAACAGAAAGTGAACCAAATTTACCCTGTGGGAATTTGGATATATCTGTAAAAGAAATTTATTTAGAATTAGAATTATTCTAGTATATCATAGAATGGTTTAGGGTCGGAAGGGACCTTAAAGATCATCCAGTTCCAAACCCCCTGCCATCTACAGGGGCACCTCCCACTGGATCAGATTGCCCAAAGCTTCATCCAACCTGGCCTTCAACACCTCCAGGGATGGGGCAGCCACCACTTCTCTGGGAAACCTGGGCCAGGGCTCCCCACCCTCACAGTAAAACATTTCTTCCTAAGGTCTCATCTCAAACTCCTGTCTCTCATCTTAAAATCGGTCCCCCTCATCCTAACCCTGCACTCCCTGATAAAAATCCCCTCCCCAGTTTTCCTGCAGCCCCCTTTGAGTACTGGAAGGCTGCTCTAAGGTCTGTATATATGCAGTACAAGAAAAATAAGGTTGTTTCAGGCAGAAGATTGGCAATGTTGTATGCTTGCACTTACATCCATGCAAAAAATCAACAACAATCTTGCTCTTTTTAGCAGTCTTGCATTGTAGTTTTAAAGATCGATGATGGTTACATTATGTTTTCATACTATCTGTGAGAGTAGGGCACAAGATTTTTTTCCTACAGGCACTGCATTGATTTTGTTGTTGTTATTGTTTTTAAACTATATCATAATACGTATTTATCAGAGGAGAAGCCTTGGGGGGGAAAACTCTCCTCATGATGCATGCAGAGCTTGGGAGATGTGAGTGGTTTTATTCACTGAGTGATAATTGATACGTGTAATGAAGAAAAAATGCAAGAACAGTGTTCCTGTAGGTACATATCTTCAGAGGTGAAGAAGCAGCACTGAGGTGATCTGAGTGCTGTCCTGCCCGGGAGGAGAAATGGGCAAGGAGATCCTGGTGCCAGTGGGAGCGTGTTGTGAGGTGACTGCTCACTGTGTCCCATGTGTCTTGAGGGCTTTGGTTAGGTCTAAGCCCACTTCTCTTCCTTCAGGCATGCAATAGCAGTATCTGGGTCACCTTCTCCAGGAGATCCATGGGACAGAGGTACATCTTGCTTTGCAGGAGGAAGACCACGAGGGCTCCCAGGGTGCCCGAGCGCCTTTTGCTCTGGGAATGCCTTGTGTCTCCTGACATAACCTGAGACCCCAGGGCAAACATGGGGGGGTGCAACCCCTAGATCAGTCTGAGCCATTGTCAAATTGAATTTACAGATGTAGGAGAACTCCTAATTACACAAAATTGTTTGCTGTTGTTGACAAGAATGAAAGAAAAGCTCTGTGCTCCAGGGGTAGTGCCTGTGTCAGGCATTCTACTGTTCCTTGTCTTCTGTTGAATCAACAGATTTCCTTGAGAGGAAAGTGAATGCAGTGTGTAGGTGAAGCATTTCCAACACAACACCAACCTCTATCAGAATGTATCTTTTCCAGATTAAGCATTGTCCACAAAGAGATGATTTTTCTATTTCATCTTCCCACTTAAAACCTTCATTTTCTGTACTTGCTGTCTGAAAGCACGTGGCACTGCAGCCCTGCTCTTGACAGTGCAGTGTGTTCAGAGAGGAATATAAATGCCTAAGAGTTTCAAAACACTCACAATTTGCTGCTGGGTTTTCCAAATTTCACCAGAGTTTTCTGGATAATTTCATCTAGACACCTCCTTTTTTCCCTGGGGCATTGTCCCTGTTCCATTACAAGATCCACTCAGGGCAGGCTTAAGGTGTTCAGGTCACCAACTTGATATCCACTCCCTACATACAGTGGAACTTTGTCTATCGTTTCCCTAAAAGACTAGAATATTATTAGGAAGCATTTGCATTAAATTGTATCCACAAAACTGAGAGGAACATCCCATGCCTCAAGCTTTTGCAAAAGTCTGCCTGAATCCTGGTTGGAATCAGTTTGCCAAGCAAGTTCCCTGGAAGAACGGAGACCATCCAGCCTTTGGGGCAATTTTAACATTTTGATATCTATATCCAATGCTTTGTATCATCACGGCAGGTGGAGGGACAGAGTTTGAAAGCTGACGTGGTAGTAAGGACCCAGATTAGAGAAAAGCTTCCCCAGAGAGGAGAGTGTTGTCTCTGGCACCCTCGCACTCTCTTGCACTGCTTTTGTTGTGCTGCTCTCCCTCCTTCCTCTTAGTTGTGAATGCTGCCTGTTTGTCTGTAATTAGCAGTAGAAATGACTGTCCAGCTAATGGCTATTGCTCATCAAATGCATTGCATTTTTCTAAACTTATTTTATAATCCTGGGCTACTAAACAAATATTTCTGCTTTTTTATTTTATTAAAAATGAAGAAAAGCAACCCTTTTGGGACCGGATAAAAAATTATCACTCTTCAATTGCAACATATATTCCTTGATGTTAATCATATTTAAAGTGTTACCTAGATGCAAGCTGTTATTTCCTAATTTACAGCGGAGTTCACAGCAATGTCACTGTGCCTGCTTCATACGTGAATTGAATGTTCCTTGGATCATTTCACTTCTGCAAATGAGAGCAAATGAAAGAGATTTGGAGAGAACCATTTTAGCATGACTTAGTGCAACTTTTCTATTTTCAGGCTTTTTAAATAGCTCTAGGCATGGCCACATATGTCTTGGGTCAGATTTTCCGTCTGCCCTCCCTCCCTTTGCCTTCACTCAGGTTATTCCAGCAGCTGCCAGCTTTGCCATGCAGTTGTCTATCATATATTAGTTGTCTGGAGAGTTTGTTGCTGCTTGTTTGTCCATAGAGCTTAGATGAAGGAATGGGTAGTATATATCTCTATCACATACTGCAATTCAATTAATTACTTTTTTTTTAGGAAATTCCTGAAATGTTCAAGATTGGCATTCAGCTGCTTCAATTTGATCTTTAATCTGATTTTTACCTTTGCAGCTGCATGGTGCATATCTCCTAAAGTCTTGTTCAGCTCACCTTCTTTTGTCCTTCCTCCCCCAAACCAGCAAGTTTTTATTAATTGTCTTGTGGAAGCCAAGAATTATGCCATTTCTTTTTGATTAAGAATCACACTTTCCTGCTTATTTCCATGCATTTCTTGTAAAGATTATAAAGAGATTTTGCAGTGGCCGTTAATTCTTCTTATCCCAAAGTCCATATTTTACTAAGTTATTTCAGAGAGATGAATGTGCCTTGGTTCAGTGTTGATGCAACCTTTTACTGTTTTTTGTGCTGAAATATAGGTTAATGTATCAGGCAATGCTACCCGGCTCCGGCAGTTTTATTCCCAGCTATGTAGGGTCTTGCTGTATGAACCCTAATTGCTTGTACTGTAGAAAATAAGTTACACTAATCACTTTTTGTAAATAGTCTTGAAGTTATAAACCATTCATCAGTAAAGGTGAGAGAAAATACTGAGGCCTTCAGGGAACAAGTAATATATTCATTACTGGGAACAAATTCAATACACGGAATGAGTCAATGTCATAACTTGCTCACGATGTATTACATATTGTGCCACATAATCTATGGCAGACCAGACTTGTATTTCTTTCATGTGGTATCTGAAAAATGATTGTCCTTCTTCCAGTGAATTGCTGTTTGATATTTGCTGCAGAAGAGAATCTGAAACAATAATGAGAGGGTCAAATGCTGCCCTTCCCTGGACGTGTGGCTGGCTTGCTCAGGTCTGCAGCCTGCCTGCTGACATTTCTCTGTGTACCTAAACCCCACATGGATGAGAGCCCTACAGGATATAATACAGGGTGGGAACCCTGAGCCATTAAGACCCCCAGCAAGATAAGTGCATTGCATGTCATAGAAAGGATTGATTAATAAAAAAAATATGTATGGCAATTGCTTAGATAGGAGAAAGGCATCCCCCAGCACAGTCTACTAGGAGGTACACAGACCATTTACTGGGCAGTGTTACAGTCTCTCAGCTTCTTCTCAATACAGATCTCTGATAATCTCAGTTATCTTTTCCCAGATAGTCTCTTCCATGCTGGTCTCTCCTCTGCAGCACCAGCGCTCTGCTCACAGGGCATCTGGCAGGAGCTCTTTGGCCCAGCCAGAAGGAAGCTTGACTGGCATCCAACCCATCATCTCGCTCCTCCAGCTCAGCAAGTCTGTCATCAATGACTATGAGGTACCCATTATTCAGGTGTGAATAATTTTGAGGGGACTTTTTCTTCTTCTCTTCCCTCCTTGAAACTAGTGGGTCCTTCTTTTGGAAACCCTGGCAAAGAGTGTGCTTTGGTCCACACTGTCCCAATGGCAGGGAAACATCAAAAATATCTCCCATTAGTTAATCAGCGAAAGGTCTCATATTCTGGAAACTTATCCTGCAGGTTTTATGTTTGTCTGCAAACCAGAAAACTTCTGGATTATTTTCTGAGCTTGCCCTTACACTACGAAGTATCTCAATCACCCTTAGGTCCTTAGTGGTTTTTTGCTTATAAAGAGAGGGCAGTCCCTGAAAGTCTGATGATGATGATGTCTATGGGAGGATTTGAGAAAACATTTTTTCTTGGTAGCAGTCTGTGCCCTCTAAGCTGCTGAACACAGTCATGTAAAAGAAACCCAAACCAAGCCAAAAAACCCAAACCCTTACCTACAAAAATTGCTTTTGTGTCTGATGTGAAAAATGAGCTACACCAGGCACTTTGTATGAAGTCCAACCTACCTTGTGGTTTTGTTGTTCTTTTGATTCTTTTTTCTTCAGAGGAATGCAACACAACCTAGCCTTGAAGTACTATTGTAGAAGGAAATGTAGGTATCTTGCATGTTTGGAATGTTAAAATACAGCTTTTGCTCTTTTTATTTGAAAGAAACTATTCTCAAACTGTCACTGAAGTGATATAAAAAATACCATACATCCTATGGCTGTGGTTTTGGTCAGACAAACCGTTCAGTGCCTGTTCTCAGGTGAGCACAGAGGCAGGCTTTTATTTTCTGTGATCTCTCTGGTGAAGGTGTTGCCTCACTGACACTAATCCCCTTTCACTATCTCACACCTTTGGATACATTCAGACTTGTAACGATTATTGTAATCAATGTCTTGAAGTTTTGCAGTGTGGAGCAGTGGAACAGAGTAATAATAAAAATAATAAAAAGAAATAAATCATCCCACATACTCTTATTTGCTGCTGATGGTAAGCAGATTCTCTTCCTGGAGTAGTATTGGTTCTGGCAGGGCCAAATCCTGTCAATAAAACACAAGATTTGTGGTTGGCGGTGGAAGGCGAGTGGTGTTGTGTGAGGTTAACAGCTGCCTGGGCACTGCTGTGGCTCTCCTTCCCTCCCAACACCTCTTATTTTAGCTGATTGGTGTCTCTGGTCTCTTAAAGCTAAATTTGAGTGGTTTACAGCTCTGGCTGAAGGGTTAAAATGCTTTGTACCATTTATTAGTCTGAGTAACAGCAAGGATCAGGGACCACAGCTGACAACAGGAAAAAGGTCTTACGGGGACAGTGAGCATGAAGTACAATTTGTAAGGGCCTTTAGATATCATTTAATTGTAGCTGGGGTTCTGCTGGGAGTTTTCTTACCTCGTGTAATCACTGTGATAAAGGTAGGGTCAGTGCACAGTGGTGGTTTCTCCAGGAGATAAACTACAGGTTATTTCTCTTGGATTGTATCCAAAAGCAGAGCAATGGTGCTGAACTGGGTTTCCTATCCCTCGTTCCGACCCTTTGCCAGTATCTTAGTACTGAAGAGCATAACGAACCATCTGTCAGCACTAGGGCCCAAGTCAGCAGGGGATGCTTCTGATTCCAACTGATCCAGGAAAACGTCCTCCCTCTGCCCCCCAGCACAGGCCATCCTGTCCAAGAGTTTTGATGTACAATGTGTGATTCTGCTGCAGAGGAGGCTTTAAACACTTTCTTCTTGTCATTGTTAAGTATACTCTCCATGTTTCAGTTCTCAATATAATAGCAACATTATTTAGGTGACATTTGCTGTTCTCTGCTTCATAAGGTACTGCTACCTTATTAGGTCAGGGAATTCAACAGGAATAGAAAGATTAAATGAGATCAAATGAAAAGTATAGTTTGTAGGAACTGAGAGGAGATGTCAGAACATAGAGAGCACTTTACTACTTATAAAAGTGTAGGCTAAGGCATAACTGTCTGATCTGAAACACTGCCAGTGTGCCTGCAGAGCAAGGAGATGTTATTGTGGTGTGTGCAGGCAGCCTGGTTAGTGTGACTCCAGCAACAGCTGAGAAATTGTGGGAGACAGGAGTGTCAGTGTCATGGGGTGACCCTGGAAGACTCTTGCAGCACACGGTGGCACCTGGGTCCTTGCTGTGGCTGTCGTCTTCTGTACTAAATGTACCCCAGACTAAATCCAGGGCAGGGATGGCTCCCCTGACACAAGACATGCCTGCCCTCCCTCTGCCTCTCAGTTTTCTCCTCCCGAACCAGTCAGTTTTACTGCACGTGTGTGAAGGGAGACCCTGCCAGCCAAGCTGCTATAAGACCTGGCTTTGGTCTCTTGAGGATGTAGCCAGCAAGATCCTCCCTAAACTACCTGTTTCTGTGCCACCACCTCTTACCTGGGCCTCTTCTGTTTCTTGTTCTTCCCTATTTGTGCACCCCTTGTGATACCAGGCGACTCTAGTGGACAATATGTCCCCAGGGAAGCAGCAATTCACTGCCTTGTGTGAGTTTAACAACCGCTTAATCGGTTCATCTTCTAATTGTTTTTGTTAATACAAACCAAAAAGGCAGATTATACATCAGATGAGGAGCAATGATTGGTTTGTCTCTGTTGGTTGGGTCCATACTGTGAGTGGGAACCACAGAAGCTCCACACACGCATTTGGTGACTGATAGCTGTTCCTGGAAGGATTTAGACCCCTAGGTATTCCTCAGACTCTGCTGAATATTTATCACCAGTCTCTGATGGCAGTGCACCTGACACAGCCATTTGGGTGGTTATTTTTATGTTGGTTGCTGCACAGCAGTTGGAGTTTCAGTATTCAGACCAGAGGCTGAGGAGGCAAGAGGAGCAATCGCTCCTGCTGGCACACATTCCCTGAAAGACCACGTTGAAGTGATGAATTTAAGCTTTTGACGTGTTCTTCATGGTAATATTAATAGTGGAGATTACTACAGATGGCAGCAAAATAGATATGGCAGGGTCCCCCAATGCTTACTGATGCTGAGTTAGTTTTGGCTTTAATATTTCACTTGATGGAAGAGTGGTTCTTAAAATGTGTACAATGCTCCATATTTTTAACTTCCTTTAAGAGAGGGAAAACTAAGCTTAGACTACAAATGAAACATTAATATTCAGATCTGTGTGATGAATGCTTTGTGAAGAACTGCTGGAGTTGCACCAGTTAGGAGCTACCACCATAGCAAATCACGTGGAAGTCAGAGGCAGGGAGAAGTCCCAGTTGCTCTTTGGGTTTAGAGACCAAAGCCTGATTAGTAAGTGTGTATTGCAACTATGTTCAGCCAAGGGAGGTCAGAGAAAAAGGGAGTTTATCAAAACCCTTTCCATAAAAATTCAGATATGGGACTTTATGGTAGTGGTAGTAGGGCTTGAGGGGTTTTAAGTTTTCTTTTCCTTTCTTGGTTTGGCAGGGAGAAGCAAGGGAAAGCTTCTTGTTTTCTGAAATTCTTTCAATGCAAATTTTTGTTGATACGAAAGCCAAAGTAGCAAGAACGTTTCATCCTCAAAAGCAAAGTTGATGAAAGATGCATAATGAGCACTTCAAATTGCTTAATGAGGTGGCACAGCCAAGAAATTCTTAAGGAATTCTCTTATGCATTAGGTCAGCTGTCAGGTGACGTTTGTGCCGTGCTGCCCTGGAGCACCAGGAGCAGGCTGGCTGCTGTCCCTCAGGCCTTGGTCTTACAGGTAGGAAGACACCTCACCCCACTTGTAGAATATCCATTAACTTCATGAAAATTTCTTTTTAAAACTTATTCTCACAGCATGATCAGGGATAATTTACTGACAACAGCACAGCTTTATTGCCCACAGCTTATATGGAGATGGTGAGTCCTTGCAGCAGGAAGAGGTGAGCGTGGCAGCACTGAGTCTTTCAAGGCTGCTTCATTTTTATTGACATTAACTGAAAGAAAAGGTTTTGTTTTGGTTTATTTGTTTGTTGGTCACTTGGCTCCGCTTGTTTTCCTGATGCTTTTCATTTGACAAAGGATTAAAATACTTGATTGTTTGGTATTGGAAAAGTCAGCATTATTTTACTAGGAAAAAATAGCACGTGATCCTGGGCCAAAACTGAAGATGTTGATTTATACATAATTTAGACATTATTTCTGTGGGACTGACCCTCACACAGATACAAGCCATTCTCCTTATTTGAGAAGGGCTCAAGTAAAACCATATATTTGCTTTCCTTGTGTTTTTGTATTGAAAATCTACCTCCTTTAAAGCTTGGAAAAGAACCAAAAGTACAGATATTAGTAAGAAACATGTTTTTGAATTATCACGGGGGTTTGGAGGGATTTTATCATTGCCTTCAGTCAACACCTGGTTGTCACAAGTTGCTGTGATTTAGCATGAGCTCCTGTAGCATCAGAGCAGCAATCATCAGGAGTCACTCTGGGGCCTGGGGATTGCCATGGCACATGAAACAGCTGCTGTCTCACAGCAAAGGCAGAAATGGGGTGATTTCTGCAAGTTTGGCAGAGTTCTTATCAGTTTCACTGTTATCAGTCCAATAAGAGTTTGAAAAATGTATCAACGCCTTTGCTTTGCTGAGACTTAAAAGGAACCTAATAGAGATTTCAGTGTGTTGAGAGCAGAGTAGTTTATATTCATGACCTAAATTATTCAGGTTTTTTTCTTAATTGATGGATGATTTATATGAACGTTCTTTTCCCCCATGTGTTCATTTTTTGTAAACATAAAAGAATTACAAAGGTTTCTGGATTTATAGAGGACTGGTGAATTGTCTTTCTCTGTTAATAATTACTACATACTTTTACACAGCTGGCATGGCTCTCTTGACTGAGCGGGTGTTTTGCTTCTCTCTGAAGTCCTGGTGGGCATTAGCTGCAGACAGCATGGTCCTTCTTAGAGTGTTCAAAGCAAAATGGTAAGACATACAGTCTTAGTTCAATGCAATCAGCTAAGATAACACCAGTATAAATATGATCATCCATTACACACTCCATGGGTTGGTCCCATGTTCACTTAAGCTGATCCATTTATTTATCAGTTTTACTTAACTACAACAAAAATGTACGTAGAAGTACTTAAAAGTACTTTCATCTGCCTGCCTGAAATATGAGTGTTTCTTTGAAAATAGAAAATGAGAATAGCAACTAAAGGCTTCTAACAAATGTTCAGGGGCCTTTGGGCCTGTTTGATCCTCACTGTAGGTCACTGTGGTTCAGTGGCTGGTGGTTATATTTGACTTCTTGCTTTGCGCCTTTCTCCGGCTCATGGGCTCTTCGGCCATCCCTGGGAATGGCAGCACAGCGTCCTGGGACCAGCTCAGCTCTGGGGTTGCCATGCAGGATGAAGATGCTGGGGAAAAAGGACTGAAATAATATGTGTTTCTTTCTAGAAACAAACACTAAGGGGAAAATTATAACTCTTCTTCCTTTTCCATTTTGAGATGGTGACACTGAGGACTGAACAAAGGTGGGAAGTAGCTCCTAAGTCCTGCAGACATTACAGTCCGTGGGTAGATAGATGAAACAAAGAGAACTGTAACCAGTAGTGAAGACTTGGGGATTAGATGTGCTTGTTGAAGGGCCTGAGCCAGGTATGTGCACTGAGGGGGCAGAGGAGTGTTCAGCAGGAGTGTAACCCATGGACTGTTATGATTTTCATATGACTGCAAGGTTCGGATAAGCCACATATGAACAAACGTCTTGTGGAAAAAGCAGGTGGAAAGCAAGCTGTTTGCTCGTAGGTTCAGCTCCTTGGAGAGGCAAAGACAGATCTGACACTACTTAAGAGGCCTTTGAAAATCAGGAAAGCAGAGCTTAACATTCATGGTGTTTCTCAGACATATCTATAACTAAGGAGAAAGAAAGAGCAGCTCATTCCTTCTTGATGTTGTTTTTAGATAGAGTGATAGTGCATCCCCTTGCACCATGGGAGGAACAGGGTGGTTGTGTGCCTGCTTTGCTTTCTGTACAGGTGTTTGCATGTTAGGAAAAGCTGCAGAGATCAGTGCTCCCCACACCCTGACCCTCTCCAGCACCAAGGTGACAGTAATGTCAGCCCCTGCAGTGATATAATGGTTGGGCTGACAGAGGGTGTACTGCAGAATCCTTGCCCTCCAAATAATAATGCCCAGGAGCTGATATCAAATCAAGTCAGCAGCTGTGGCTTCTGCAGTCGCACCTCAAACTCTTGTACTGCCAGGCTTGTGGGGGTGGCAGTGCAGGGAGACTCTCAGTTGGGCTTTGGTTTTTTGTGAAGCGTGGTACAAATTGAAGTCTTGTATCATTTATGAGCACAACCTGCTTTGCAAAGCTTTCTGATGTTTAGCTTCTAGCGTCTGTGAACAGGCTGTATCTGAGGAGTGGAGATAGTCTTTATTGAAGGCGTTCAATAGCACCATTTTTCTTGCAAGCCAGCTGATCTTGGTCTTGCTTAGGAGAAATTGTGCAAAAGTTGGAATCTGGATTAGATTAGATGAAAAGCATGTAAATGCCATTATAACATATTTTCCTTTGATATTTTCTTTTTCTTCTATTTCTCATTGGGTATTCTGCTTTGTCCTGGCTAAATGACATTGGCTATGTTTGCTGCTTGATGTGATTACAGAAAAACCTGTGAGTATGATGTCAGCCAGCCTTTGGCTCGTGTTATTTCAATGCCTTTTCAGAATTGTTTCCATCCATAAACTTACACTGGGATCTATAAGTTCGAGTCTCATTGATTTCGGTGACACATGAGCGCACCCGTGAACTGAATCAGAAAAAAGGGACTTCAGCCATCAGCAGAAGGGAGATGTTCTAATTTCCCTGACAGCTTGATTTGTTTCTGCAACTTATTCTTCCAGATGAGCAAAACCAAAATCCCTCTTATTGCATAAGTATATGCGACATTATAACTAAACATCCTATTCCAGATAGGACTTAGAAGCTATGGCTTGAGCCCTGGAAATTTGCTATTCTGGCAGAAGGAGCACCTGCCTTTGCCACACTTCATAAAGCACTCACTGTGGAGCTTGCTCTGGAGTAGCTGAGAGTAAAGGGATTTTTTCAGCCTCATTTGTTTCCCCGTCTCCAGGTGCATGAAAAGCTTGATTATGAAATGTCAGAAACGTATGGTATGTGAAATAGCTTGTGTGTGGAATATATCTAATTCCATGTCTGTGCTGGGAGCTGGGTTTCCCAGTCAGAGAACAAGAGTCAATCTCACTCCATCTATCTCAGATCTTTCAGACTAACAGTTACACAGTCACAGCCATCAATGTGCCCCTGGCAAGGAGCACAGATCAGTATGCCTAGGCTGTATGTCCTCCTCTTTCAAAAGCAGGTTTTATTACACTGGATGAATTGCCTTCAAACCACAGGGAGTTTCTGAAACATTGCTATTTGTTCAAATCTTTAACTGTAGTAATAACCAGATTGGCTTGCATGGCTTTTAAATAATTCATGACTTTGCACCGGGCTGTGTTCTTCACCAGAAAAAAAGATCTTCATATAACTGTTCCTACAGACCGGGGTGTCAAACTCATGGGCCACGGGCTGAATCCGGCCCTCCACCTTGTTTCTCCCCGTTGGCAGCACCGAGCTCCTTGCCCCTACGCTCCTGCCAGTGCTGGGCATGTGTGCAGCGTGTGGCACGCGTTACGCTGCAGGAGAACGGTGGGAGCCGGGAGTGTGACAGCCCTGGTGTAGATGATCTGTCTTAATTGTGGTAGCTGCCCCTCCATGTGGTTGTGTTGTTTGATCCTTGAAATCCTTTACTTCTGTTTTCTTTCTGGGACTTCTGGATTCAATAATACTGCCAGGAATGCCCGTGGAGAGGAGGCCTCTAGGGTCTGTGCTCGCATCTCACTCGGGCGGGTTAAGTGGGTCTGGCTCCTTCCATCCCTGCTCAGCTGGATACCGAGGTGATGCTCTTGGCACTGTGCCCTTGAACCAGTGTGCACCCTATGTATTGCAAACAATAGTTTGCAGCAACTTCATTAGTAGGATCCCTGCAGTCAAAATATTTATGAAGCTCTTCTGATGCACCAGGTGGAGATGCACTCCAAGCCCATCAGGTAAACACATAACAACAACTTGATCGTGATAGAGGGTCCATGAGGACATCCTAGTGACACTGAGTACAGTAATAGGGTTGGTTCTTTGTGAGACTGAGGTGGAGGTGAGAGATGGACTGAAGGAAAGAAGAGGTGGGGATAGTACAGAGCCAGAGCTTAATGAATGTTAATTTCCTTTACATTAGGCATTGACAGCCCCTGGTACGTTGTGCGAGGGGTGGAAGAGGCATTTGCACATTAGGTGAATGTTACCACTTAAAAATACAAATCCAGACCAGGAGAGGAAAGGGAAGGCCCAGAGCTGAGGACACCAAACTTGAGGAAACCCAAGGCTGGAGGAAACTATCAGGCTGAATTGGGATTTGGCATTTTATTTGTGCTCACTCATTCCTCTTCTTAACAGAATTGCTGTAGCAACCTTTACCTGAAATATTAAACCTTAAAGATTTGCTGCCATGGTAAATATTACACTTGAATTGATTAGATGCACTCCAGAAATCAAGCCACATTCTTAATAGAGAAGCTGTGCATATTTTCAATGTTTATCATACTGTATTAGGTGTTTAATTAAAAAGAGGTTCCCACAGGATTAGCCAGCTTCATGTTGGTGGTAGAATCGGAGCTCTTAGTAATTTTTGGCAGGTGATTATAATGTGAAATTTGGTGACTTGAGCTGAATTTTATACGATATCAGCTCTAGTTGGAAAGAAAAGAAATATAATAGCTCTTTTTGCTAAGGGAAAAAAAAACACAAACAAGTACACACACCTGTTTGTCTCTGCAGATTTGCTAGCTTGGTAAATTAGGAAGAAATTAGTGTTGATATTATCCAGATTACTGGGCTGAGCTCCACAGCAGGGAGTGCAGGAGTTGGCTCATGGCTCTCACTGCTCGCGCTTCTGCAAACACCTGCGCTCATGTGCTCCTCGGGGAGCCAGGGGGATTTGATTTCCATTGTCTGCTCTTATGTTAGATTAAACCGGATCAGAGGGACAGGATGTATCCTTGCATGTGGGAGGCAGAGCACAGCTGGAAAAGAAAACTGTCTTCCCCTCGTTAGACAACATGCTGCGTCTGTGGGCGTGATTTTCAAGAACCTTGTTGAGATCACAAGAGGTTTTACCCAATGTAGCCACCATCCACCGATCCCTTTGACATCCCTGAAGCTGATAAAACTTGGCCCTTGTCAATTTTTGTTTGTCTTAAGACCAGGTAGCTGGTAGATGGTGTGAGAGAGTACAAGCAACAATTTGGAGAGCAGAGCAGGTTTGTTTCTGAGACAACCTCAGCCCAGACTCCTCACCACCAAGCTGCTCAAGCACGAGGGCTTCCATGGCAGATCTTTTGGACAGATTGGAACGTGGCACATGCTTCATCTATTTGCTGCTGCTCATTGGTGCTCAAAAAGCTACAAAGGAATAGGTCTTACTGGGTCAGATCATTAACCCCGTAAGTGCAGCAGCAATCTTCAACCCATGGCTAATGTCCGAGGTCTCAAAGGAGAGCAGAAGGACCTGCTCAGGCTGTTCTGCTGTGACGCTTGTGTATGTTATCCATCTGCAAAACTGAGTGTTTAGCCTAATGACTCTCCCAGAAGAAGACTTGTGGAAGGCATTTGTGAATGTGACATTTACTTAACATAGCTCTATGCAATCGCTCAGTGACTCCATGGAAGTGAGAAAGGTGGGAGAACTCAAGCCTGTATTGATAGGTTTGATAGCATTAGAGTCTGAATTAACTCAAAACAATATTATTTTTTATTATTATTTGGTATTGACTGCAGTGTTTGCTGTCCCTGCTCTCAGCACACCCTGCAGCACAGGCAGTGTTTGCATAGGAACGTGTGTGTCCTGCCCGTGCCCAAGGTACCTGCAGCAGTACGAGCTGCCAAATCCAGGACAGAGTTGCTGAAGCCACCTGTGAAAACTGACAGGAGAGTTTAGAGAATCCTGAAACATTGAGCTCAGCATTTTCCAGGCATTAGCCTGAATGAGCTGATATAAGGAGAAGAAAACAGATGGAAGAAAGCGTTTATGAAGCAGCTGCCTGTTAACCAATAATTTGGTACATTTCCTTCAGTTCTTTTCATTAAGCTGCAATATGTGGATGTCTCATTTTCTGCGCGATGCATTGAATGTTCAAAAGGCTCAGCTATAATTACACAAATGCTAAAAGAGCAGACATGCGCTGTGTCAGGAATAGTTCTCTCTTTGTGTGTCAGAGTAGAACAGCCCCGTGCAGCACCCTGCTTCTACACCCATTGCCTTTTTCTGAGTTCCTTTCAACAATTAACAGAGTAATGAGATGAACTAATGAACTGATGTTCAACAGCGAATGTTGTTTAAACCTTAGAACTCCCTATAGAAGGTTTGGTTTCAGGTCTCAGACCCATTAGTGGTAACCCAGGGTTTATCAATGTATAAAACAAAACTTGATTGATTGTGATCCCTATTAAAGGACAGAATTTGAGTTTTCTTCTGATAACAGCCAGATAGAATCACATCTTCTTCGCACTAACCGGAGACTTCTTGAGCCTTCAGTCAAAAATGTAGGACCCCTTTTTTGTAAGAACTCAAAATGATAATGTTTTCCTGACTTTGCACAATTTGTTAATGAAGTTATGGTACTGATATTATGTTAACGACTCAGACTTTCCCTGTTGCCTGCCCACCTGAAGTTCCTCACCAAATTGTGAGCCAGTTCTGCCTGGAATCTGTGTTGTGGATTAGTAGGGAGAGGCCATGTCATGCCAAGCGTATCCTTCCCAGAGCAGGAACACGAGCCTGGCTTGATTGTGCTTGCCCAGCCCAGGAGCAGGGAGGGAGGTTCTCATTCTTGGTCCTCTAAATCCACCTGTAGAATGATTGATTTGCACCAGTTCAAGGGAGCAGAAGGAAACATCATTCCCAGTGTGTGGAAAATACAAGCAGTTCCTTTAGTGACCATGCATAAAGAGAGATCAGGTGCTGAATGAGAAGAGGTGGCTTTGAGTACACTGTCAAATAGACAAGAAATTATAGTGGATTTCCAGGCAGAAAGGGGTTTTGTATGACACGACAATGCAGCATCTTTAATAGGTAAGCAAGCCTGTCTGAAGTTTCCACAGTGTGACTTAAGGCCTCAGATACCGAGGTTGCCTGCAGGAAGCTCACTTGGTTTTCAAACTGAGGTGAAGAGAAAACCAAATCTTTATAAGCAGAGTTGGTGCTGCCTGATGCTGCGACCTTCCAGGCACCTCAGTTTTTCCAGTGTCCTGAGACTGACTGGAACAGAGAACTTGAGGTTTTATAACCTGTACCCACTTGCTCTTCCAGCAAAATTTCCTGAGTGTTTCATTCCTTCTCTGTCTTTTTATTTTGGAGTCAAAAGGGAAAACAGTCCACTGCTGGCAACTGTCAGAGCTTTAAGATGAGTGCAGTCCCGTGGAGGTGTGACAACTTCTACCGATTAAGCAGTACACTGAGGATCTCCTTAACGTTCTAGCACAGTGAACTCGCTCAAGAGGTTGATTTCATCTCAGTAATTTCTGAAAGCTTTAAAGATATTAAAGAGAGAAAACAATATTTCTCTTGTGAGCTTCAAATGGGGTTATGTGCAGACATGGTACTGCAGAAAGTCAGTGTCCATCTCGCTCACCAGACAGGCTACTTCATCTCTTGGGGCCAAGCTCCTGACTCACCTTATTGATGACTCAGATTAATCATTATCTTCTTGTTAGTCTTGGTCATTAAACTTATTAGTTTTTAGAGATCATTAGGGAATCTGAGACAATCCAAGGGTGCAGTAGTCTCTTGTGACAGCCAGATCTCAGGTTTGTATTGCACCCAGAGAAGCCTGGATGCCTCCAGCTCATGAGAAAGCTCTGCTCTCCAGCGAACAGCTCAGCAGAGTGACTTTTACTACGTGGGTTGTCTTTGCTCCCCAGACACAGGTCCTTTGAACTGCTCTGTCAGCCTCTCTGTCTCATTGTGCCTTAATCTCCTGAGCTGGAAGCTGGGACCCACAGCCTCATCGCAGGCAGCGTTTCTGCTCTATGAACAGTGGGAGTTTTGCATGTGCGAAAGGCTCTGGCTACTGAGGAATGCAATTACCATTGATCAGGCTGAAATGGAGATGTTTGTTTTGAGTTTAGCTTTTCATGCTGGTAGTGTTATCTGCTGAATTCATTAACTCTGCAGTGCAGCTCAGGGTGCTTTAAAAATTTAAATGGAATTGACTGAAAACCAAACCCTAAGTCAGATGAGTGTTATTTACCTCCAGTACTCCCTATAATTCTTAATCTGGAGCTAAAGCAGCAGCAGTAATTTTTCCCATCTCCTCTAGATAATGGTCTTCTACATTAAGACTTAACTTGCGTGTCTGGATGTCCCTGAGGAGGGATCCATCTGCACAAGGGGCAGAGATGTTGACAAGGCAGGACCTGGTGCTCAGCAGGGGCGAGATTGTCTGATGGTCACACCAACCTGCAGCAGGATAAAAAGCTGCTTGAGCTGTGTGCTGTAGAAGCTGGTACAAACAGAGCTTTATTTTAGACCACAACATTGGTACCACTTGTTCCTCACACAAAGTCTCCAATGGTTTCTCATGAGGGAGGTGCTTCTTTCCATGGAGGTACTTGTAGGAAGTTTCTCATCTGGCCACTGTTCCATTATTACCTGTTTTTGTGGCCCCCACAGGAGTTTAACTGTCCTTGAAGCTCTTCTCCTGTTTTCCCCACCAGTAGAACAAGTTGGTTGCACTGAGCTGGCAGGTGCAGAAGTTGCTGCAGAGGAGTGATGGGGAGGTACAGAGAGATGGGTCTCTCCTGGAAGGCTCATTTCTAGAGGAAATGAGGCCCATTTTGATTTCTGGTCATTTGTGGTGTCTAAAGATTGGAAAGGTGGGTATTTCCAAGGTTGGAAAGTGCAGCTAAAGAATGGGAATGGAGTCTCAATAGACCAATTTTCCATTTGTCATGTTGTACGGACACTTTGCAGCTGAAGAACGCTACCTGGGAGCTGGTTGGACTGGTAATGGAGAAAACCTACACTGTGCTAACATGAAAATAGTGTAAAAATAAATTCTTCCCCTTTTTCACTAATATCATTCCCACATCTAATGGAGCTTAGGGAGAGTGCAGAGTCATGTCCACCCACAGCAGCCTGATCTTTTCCAGTGCATCTAAAGATGTCTCAGCCAATGACACGGTGCCTACACAGAGAGAAGCGTTTCTGTTCTCTTCTGCATACTGTGCTCCACTCTCACATTACTAGAAAATTACTGATTGTGCAGAATTTGGAACAATGGATACACAACTGGATTAACAGAGACAGCACATTGTGCATTCAATGTATTTTCTCCTCATTCACAGAGACAAAGATAAGCAAAAAGCAAGCAGTGATGAGATAATGTAGGTACAGAACCTGTGTTGGACTTGCCAAGATACCTTAAACATTTTCTGCTCTAATAACAAGCATCATATGATTACTTCTCAGTGCTTGCATCATGTATCTTTACTGTATGTATGGGACAAGATATTTACAATTTGTTTCGATCACCATATTTGGTAAGGTTAGAGGGAATAAAACCTGATAATTTATATTTGAGGAGACTATAAAGTTTAAGATACTTATGGTCAAACTTTAATAGCTCTAAAATCTGCTGACAGGCCTCGGGCATTGTTGGCTTCAGCAGAAACTAAGTGCTTCCTGCATCTGAGGCTTGAGTGCCTGTAGTGCTAGACTTGCTTTTTAACCATTAATTAAAGTGTTCTGTTAAAATATGAAAATAATGATAGATATTCTGCAGTTGGTGTAATTAATGATCACATTTATCTAACTGAGATTGTGGCTTTATGAGAGCGAAGAAGTTTTATTACCAGCTTGATCTTATGCCTCTACCTCGCAGCCTTATTGCCTGCATATAGAAGGTTGTTATCAAACCCAGTTACATGTTAAGTTGTTACTTGCCTGAAACATTAGTGCCTGCCTGTGCATCTCTTTTTTAATGAATTGAAGGTACATAGTTTTTAGAAACTAATGCAGACATAGGCAGTCAATACTGGAACTGGATTGTAGCTTTATTATTTTTTTAATATATATGCTAATGTTAAACAAACAATGATTCTTTTCATTATGTAATTTTTTAGATACTGTTTACTTTATCAAGCTACGTTAGTCCTGAATTAATTAGTCCTGAATAGATAAACAAAGGTAAAAATCTCAATTGTCCTTTCTTATAAGGCACTGGGCTTTTGTTTTGTATTTTGAACAAGACTTTCTAATGCCAAAGGCATCCATTCTAAAAGATGGGAAATTTACTATTGTGAAAGAGGAGAAATTTCCCATTCTAAAAGAGGAGAAATTTCCCATAGCCAGTGGTAATTCAGTGCCTTAGCTCTCTGTAACAAGAAAGTCATCCGAAATAGACTGGCCAACAACAAAGCATCTCTGTATTGTCATTTTCTTGCTGTGGAATAAAATAAAGGAGTCCATACCTAAGACATCAGCACAGATATGCTGAAAGGCAATTTGGGGAAAGCTGAGTCTCAAACTGACATTTAAGAGCAAGATTCTTCCTGTTAAAAGAAATGAGTGCGCTAATAACCACTAAAAAAATTAATGTGGTGAAAATTGGCTGACCAAGGGAAAAAGAAACTATTACTAACAGGAGGATCTTTGAGTTTTATTGAATTTATTTATCAGGCAAATATATCTGACAAATACTTCCTACCTGGATTGTCTGGTCAGAAAGTGGATGCTGTATGCTCCCGCCCCACTCGGCTCAGAGGACCATGCACACATCATTGGTCTTACAGGCAGCATCAGCAAAAAGAGGTCTGTGTCATTTCCTTTTAAATACTTTTGTCCCCTGAGATTTTTAGAGAAAGGAGCCTGAATTATTGCACAAAATGTGGAAAGGCATCCTGCAGGCAAATAAATCTTTAGCTCCCACTAAAGATTTGGGTTATGCTGAGCAGAGATTTGAAATGTAACGTGGTGTTTTTAATAGAAAGCCAGCTAAGAGCAAGACAGTAGCAGTCACACTATCAAGAGTTTACATGCCACATTGGCCCTAATCCATACAAAAATGAATCCTTAATAGCTTGGTTGACACAAAGGGTCTGCTTCTCTTACTCCAGTGGCTGTACCTATTAGAGCTGAGTGCAATATTGTTCTACACAGTACACTTTTCCTCTAAAACCCGAATACATAAAGCAGTAAAAGCATCCCTGGCAGACACCCATAATTCCTTCTCCCTTCCTACTTCTGCACAGGGGGGACATCCATCCCCTGTCAGATCCTTATGGGAGTGACCCTGGTTCAAAGCTGACAAAGGGTTTGAGGCATGCCCTGAGCATCGTGGGTCCGAGAACTGGGGGTGAAAGGAGGCAGGACCAATTTCTTCAGCTGCCCAGCTTAAAAAAAATAGCCAGAGCACCAGCTAGGCCTTAGGGTAAGACTGCTACAAGTGCTACTGTGGGGACTTCATGGGTGAGTTCATAGCAGAGACATGAATGACCACGTACAGCTTTCCATATAGGACATTCTCGTAAGAAAGCCAGAATGCAGAAAGCAAGTGATGTGTATGCATGGATTACATAAACCTTCTGGGCATTTCTGCCCAATAATATCAGCTGTAATCATTAAAATTACAACTTAATTATCCGCTTGGGCACAGGTACGAAATAATAATCTTACTTCACTTGTCAAAACTGAGATGATGGGTGATGGCAGCCTTGTGATTCTCCCGGCCCTAACCACGAATTTCATTAACTCTGTCAATGTGGCAACTGCCAAGTCCTGCTGTTGACAGGAACTCTGTGGTAAATTTGCTGAATTTCTTGGCTTGTGCTGCTACTCAGCTGTGTTGCAATGCAAGGATATTGTAATGAATCTCAGAAGCTGTATGATTTCTACCACAAGAACTATTCCATAACTTTTTGATCCTATACAATATATAGAAATTAGTAATTCAATTCTTGAAAGGAGCAGAGGATGAACTGATTTCACCTCCCCAGTGATGCATGGTTTACTGCTCATCTTGATACCATCATTTATCAGTGACAATGCTGGAGGCAGTTTTTATATTCAGCACCTCTGCCATTTCAAAGATGAGCATCGCATGTTGCTGGGAGAACTGTCAGCTGCTGGGTACCAAGTCATTCATTAAATCTTTTATAGATGTAATATAGTTCAGCCCTTTCTCAAACAAGTCTAACTTACTCTTCAACCACTACGTAATCTTCTCATAGGCCTTTACCCAAGAATACATGAATATATGGCTCTTGTTAGTGTGGAAGGAGTTACAGTTGCATGGCAGTGAAGATTAGGAAGATTGCATGTCTTAATTATATTCTCTGTCTGTCTTATTTTTCTTTCTCCTAGGCATGGGCAAGAGAAAAACAGTTTACTTTCTCAGATAACATCCCAGTCTTTAGTATTTGTTAATATGTTTTTAATGAAACACTGTAGACTTGATTGAAACTACAAGTGTGAGAATGATGGAGAAGAAGGAAAGGTGTTTGATGCCACAGCCCCTGCCCTACAGAAATGGGTGTCTGGGCGCCTGCAGACCTTGGCATGGTTTCGTATCCTCTGTCACTTCAGCTGTCAAGCCAAAGAGATGTAGGTGAACAAAGAGGATTATTTCTTAGGTGCTAATGACCTTGGCAGAAGGTATCAGAGGGTAAATGGAGGAGTGCAAACTTGCTGATGGTTTTCCTTCTATGCCAGTAGCCTTTCTCCAAGGGGGCAGGCTGTAGAGATTGACGTTGCACAGCTTTTCCTTTCCAGAGCTGTTTCCTCATCTTCCACAGCAGTGACTGTATCTTAGTAGCCTGCTATAGCCAGGAAAGAGAGCTTGAGTTCTAGGTGAGCTCCAGAAACTCTTATTTTTGACCAGTAGTTACGGTCACACAACTTTGACTAATTGACACACTAAGTATGCTGATGAGAAAGGACTGTGAAATACTAACAAGTGCTAACAAATACTAGCAAATGTGTATGACTGTTATTGTGATCCTCCCTCTGCAGATGGGGTTGGGAATACCAAATATTGATCTGAATCTTTCATTACTCCCTTTAGCTTTGGCACATTATTGTATTATCTACTACTAACTTTATTTAGCCTTTTTTTGCAGCTTCGATAGACGCGTTGTGGGGTTTGCCAAGCACGACTGATTCCTCTTCTACCTTTTTATTGGACTGCAGCATATTACTCTTAATTCAGAGAGATTATTGCTAGTACAGTTTTTGAATTATCTGTACAAGGCTAATGGATCACTTCAGATGAATGTAGATTGTAAATGGAATCACAGTGCTGATGGTCTTCTAGGCAAACACACAGCTGTGAACAATGAGTTTCTACTCTCAAGGAACAGAGCAAATTCTTATTGGGTTTGAGCCCTTAAGGCTCAGCAAGACACCAGTAAGATAAGAAGAGCAGTCTTACAGTAAGTAAAGCAAAAAGAATAAACATAATTCTGGGAACAGGACTTTTTCAGAAAGAATTAATTTATCCCTGAAATAATTATTTTGATAGACTCCCTGTGGCCTAATGAAGATGTGTTTGAGTTTGCATTCACACAGCTAAATCAGGTAGATATCCATCAGCCCTGCTTAAATACATCATCTCTAGTTGTATTTCCAGGTGCCAAAGCCAATCAACTTTTAATGGAGCTGATTATTAAGGAGCTTTTGATGTGTTCCTGCTTCTCCTGGGCTGAGCAATGAAATGCCCATAACATTTAACATAGTAGCTTGACATTTAAATGTCAGTTAAAAGCCTTTTCTTGAGCTGGTTCCATTTCCAGAGGGATGTGTGTTTCATTATTGGGATGGTCTCACAAATAGGTGGATAATGTGGCTGTGATTTCAGGTCCTTGCCACAGTTTTTCTCCACAAAGAGGGAATTCAAAATTAATTGTTCCCAGGACCCACATAACTTATGGAGCTGGGAATGACTGGTGCTGCAGCTGCTGTGTGCGCGGGCAGGTGGGGACAGGCATGGGGAAGGTTTGACTGGCTGCGCTGGAGAACCACAACACTCTTATTAAATTTTGCCAGGAATACTTGTGAAAATGACTTTTCCAAAGACTTTAATTGCTTCTAAGGAAAAATCTGCTTGGAAACAATAAAGGATCGCAGTAGTTTGTGCTGTGAACATAGGATAAACTTTCTTAGTGACCGAAGACCATAAATGCCCTATATATTGGTGGCTCTGTTCTATCTTTAGAAGGTTGCTGGTGAGGCAAAAGTAGGGCAGAAGGGAAATAGTAAAGGAAGGTCACCAACCAGAGCTACTCTAAGTCTCTGTGCTTGAGCACAGGAGGCTGCATTGCAATGGGCCTTCCAGCAGGGCCTGGCACATCCTTTGCCCCTGTGCTTTCTCTTTGGGCAGTGCAGAGTGGCTCTGTGCAGTTTTTCTGGCTGGAGAGTAGTGAGGCAGAAAAGGACCTGGGAGTGCTGGTTGACAGGAAGCTCAACATGAGCCAGCAGCGTGCCCAGGTGGCCAAGAAGGCCAATGGCATTCTGGCCTGCATCAGGAATAGTGTGGTGAGCAGAACCAGAGAAGTTATCGTCCCCCTGTACTCGGCACTGGTCAGGCCTCATCTGGAATACTGTGTACAGCTCTGGGCCCCCCAGTTTGGGAAAGATGTCAGGATGCTGGAGTGTGTTCAGAGGAGGGCAACGAAGATGGTGAAGGGGCTGGAGCACAAGCCCTACGAGGAGAGACTGAGGGAGTTGGGGCTGTTTAGTCTGAAGAAGAGGAGGCTCAGGGGAGACCTCATTGCTCTCTACAACTACCTAAAAGGAGGTTGTAGTCGGTCAGGGGTTGGTCTCTTCTCTCGGGTGACCAGCGACCGAACTAGAGGGCATGGACTCAAGCTTCGTCAGGGAAAGTTTAGACTTGATGTTAGGAAAAAGTTCTTCACTGAAAGGGTGATTGGCCATTGGAATGAGCTGCCCAGGGAGGGGGTGGAGTCACCGACCCTGGAGGTGTTTAAGGGGAGACTGGATGAGGCACTGAGTGCCATGGTTTAGATGATGGTGTTAGTGTTGGGATATAGGTTGGACTCGATGATCTCAGAGGTCCTTTCCAACCTTGTGATACTGTGATACTGTGACATTCCTTATTTTTCTTTCTCTTGTGCAATAAAATAGTTCCAGCTCCACTGCAGAAGAACAGCAAAAAAAAGCCAAGAACTTGTTTTTCATTCAGCAGTGTTCTCTTGAATTTTTAATGATTAAAAATTACCCTATTCATGAGGCTTCGGAATAGTCAATAATGCATGCACGTTTGGTGGGGGACAAGTGATGTCATCTGTCTTTTTCAAGCCTGAGATTATAATGCTAGATGTGGCACTGACAGTTTGAAATCCTTTATAAACGAATTAAATTGCTTTGTAACATCTAAAAAGAATAGGCTGTACTCAATCATAACTGCTCCTTTCTGAAGTAATAAAATAATAGTGCAACTGTTAATTTCATTGCTTGAGGTTTGGAAGAAAAATTACAAAGAAAAAATTGAGCATAGGTGTGAATTCCTGTTTTTAACAGTTGTTTTATCTCACGAGGACCTTGGGTTCCTTTTTGATATGAAAGCAGCTGGGTAGTGTCGAGAGGAAGCCCGACATAAAATGTAAACTAAAGCAGACAAACTGAGGAAATTAACCCAGAACTTGCAAAAGTACTTTGAGTGAGGCTCACTTTGAGTGAACTACTTTGTCAGTATCGGCCTGTCCGTCTGTATGTGGGAGGAGATCTTGTGCCTCTGTTCCTGTGCTGGGGTAATGGTGCTGTCAGGCCACTTCTGTTGTACGTTGGAGGTTACAGTTTTCAGATCAGGGATCACTTCTTACTGGGTCACTGCACTAGGCAGAGTTCACTGTGAATGAAATAATGTTAAAAGTACATTTCTAAAGGTTGTTGCTTTCTACTTGCTGAAAGGGATCCTCAGAAAATAGATGGTTCCGTAGAGCTTCAGTCTGTCCATCCAAAAATGCCCACCAGGGATTCTCCTCACGCTGATTCGAAAATACTTCTAAAAAACCCCAATTTATTTGTATCTTCCCAGAGCAAATATCATCTGTTCTTGCTTAAAAATGCCTCAGTAAAGAAATCTGTGCCAGGTCAATGGCACCTGCTGGCAAGTTAGAGGTGTCGGTGTTCCAGGGACCGAGGAGGTGCCCCGTTCACTTTTACAGCACGAGCACACTGCACTGCACTCTCTGATTATGTAGGCTCTCAGATGAATTCCAAACAAATCAAGGTAATTAGGAAATAAGAATGATCGATTTGAGACCACAACCATTTGAGATTTCAAAGTATGTACTTTGCCTTACTCATGCTGTTGTTCTGTCTTTTTTATTGCCTCCTCTCTGTGCTAGCATGGCAAGGTTGTCCTGGCAAAGTATGAAACAGTTGGGTTCTTCTCAAGCTATACTGAGTAGTAACTTTTCTCTGTTTATCAAGAAACCTCTGTCTTATAGTTTAGTGGGTTTTTCCCTTTTTTTGTTTTTCCTTTCCTTTAAGTCTTCAGCATCACACCCAAATAGAACTTACTGCTTTATACTGGATCCTAAGTCATTCAAGAACAACTGCAGAAGGTAAAGGATATCTCTGCTTTCATTTGCAAATGTGTTCTTGTATAGGACAGTATCAACTCAGTATTAAAACAAGATCTACTGAATAAAATTGCTCTGAGATACAAACTGTTGGCATGAGGATGAGGAGGTAGAAAAAGAGGGTGGGAAGTGACCTGAGTCTTCGAGGATGTCTGGAAAGTTAAAGCTTGAATTTCTCTTTGTTTATTTATTCCACTTGTGTAGTAATTTTTAACACTGTCACTGTTGTTGAATGTGATCAGTATTCACTTCAGTGACAGTGCAAGGCTTGCACACCTCCCTTTTCTGGTATTATATTCTGCATAAGCACTGTTAAAATTTAATTATTCATTCTGGTACCATCGATGCTAAACAGAAATGCAAATCATTATCCTAAAGGCAATCCAAAGGAACATGGAGTACTGTATACTTTTTAATCATCATCTTGTTGCTTTTGCCATTAGCAACAATAATTAACAAAATTAGCAACAACTGTCAATTTGGCAGTATCTGCTGCTGTGAGGGAAAGGGTCAGGGTGCAATATTTAGAAATACAGGAATGTAAGGAAATGAGAGCAATGAGGTGTTAGCATTTGAATTAATTGTGTGCTGGGGTGAAATTGAGACTTCATACAATTCTGTAAAATCATTAGAATTATAAAATGCAGAGCAGGCCTGTGGGCAGAGCAAGCAGCTGCAGCATATGAGGTGGGTCTGAGTTTGGTTATGCTTGATTTGCCTCAGGATTTGCCCCGCTGTCTCCTAGATTCTGGCTAAGGGCCCAGATCCGCCGTCAAGCCGGTGAGCGGAACCTTAAAGGTGTTATTCAGGAGCAAACCTAGTGATGTCAACCCAGGAGTTAATCCAGCTATATTCCAATACGCAGGTGTAAAACAAGGATCAAGAAAGCATTGTGCTGCAAATACACCTCAGTGTTACCAGAGCTCAGAGATACGCACAGACCTCGCACTTCTGTGCCACGACTGAATTAACCCTGGTTCTGAGCCTGTCCCTCCTCATCAAATAGCTGCTTTTTCACATTTCTCTGCTGAAGCCTGAGGTTTGATCTGTTCTGCCAAATTTAGCTTAAAAGCAGTCAAAATACCAGGTGCTTCGAAGCAGATGCTGTCAAAAGTAAGACTTTTTGTCTTTCTGCCTTCTGGCTTTAGCCATCTCTTACAGGTGCAGAGGAAGGGCTGTATTAAACTCTTTCCAGTTCCCCTCTAAAACATAGGTGGATTTTAATTGCCTCCTTCATTGTTAGTTCATTTTATTCCTGATTCCCCATGCTGCTCAATAATAATTTCCAAAGGCTGGGTGAGCTGCATAAACTCATTCTGCATAGCTAATCTTGCACATGTAGCTAATCTTGGAAATGTAGAAGTTCTGAGCTGCGACTGGGCTCGTCACGCAGGCGCTCCTGGGAGAGGAGAGGCAGCTCCATGACTTCATCCTGCCTCCACTGAGCACCTGTTTTAGCAGGAGGTGAATCACTTGCTTTCCCTCTCCTTTGAGTAGAAAGAGTCTGAATGACTCACAGACACTGGCAAAGTGCTTAAATATTAGATGTCCTGGTTAAGCTTAACCAGGCGTCAGTGTCAGGGTATTGCTGGGTGATCCCCTCCAGACCTTGCCCTCAGCCGTGCGTAGCGTGAGGTTGTGATTTTACACCACAATGTAAGCTCTGAGCCTTGGGTTATAACTGCCTCATGCCTGGTACCGATCCAGGTAAGCACAATCTAAGCAGCTGAAACATAAAATCCTTTTCTAGTCGCAAAGAAGGCTTCCAAGTGCCTCGTGGATTGCATGGAGGGGGTAGAAAGGCTTGGGTGTTGCTGCAGTATAGGATCATTGTTTTCTTTCCCTTTGGCTCCACCTTATAAACTGTTCTTTAAGACAGCAGAAACCCTTTTTTTGTTGTGGGTTTTTTTTATTGCCTATTAAATATAATAATTAAAGGAATTCAATGCTGTGCTTGCTACCTAGGTACTGTGAAGCCCCATTTCAGTGATGCATTTAAGCATGTTTCTGTATCACTGATATTACTAATTCAAAACATGTGTCTGAGTGTTTTGCTGAGCAGAGGTAGTGGGAGATGGTGGTTCCCACTGCAGAGCTGCAGTGTGGCAAGCTGTGTTGGCACCCTTGGGTGCCTTGCTGCTGTTACAGAATTAGCTAGCTGCGAGAGGATGTCTCCAGTCACAGGTTGTGTTTACATTATGGCATTTGTCCTGGATGTCTAAAACCTGCTGAAACCCCATAAATGTCCCAAACACATCCATTATCATTGCTCATGTCTCTTTAGGTGTTGGTATATTCTGCTAAAACTGCTTGGGTTTTGTATGATTTCTACACTAGTGCTTCTCACTAGGATAAATTCCTTTATCTTACAAATATAGTTAAGATAATTGCTCCTTTCACAGCCCACGCTTACGTTAAAGATTTTAGTTAAGAGCTCTGAAGTTGCATTTCAACATCCAAAGCAACAGGAGCATTCAACAGTGGTGCTGCTGAGAAGTGCCCGAGCCCTCCTGGTGCAGGACCTATTGCAGGCTCCTCAGGTCATGGAGAAGGTCTATCTTCCTAATATTTACATTAGATATTAGGAAGAAATGTTTTATTGTGAAGATGTTGAGGCCCTGGCACAGGTTACTTGAGGAAATTGTGGCTGTGCCCCATCCCTGGAGGTGGACAAGACCAGGCTGGATGAGGATTTGAGCACCCTGATCCAGTGGGAGGTGTCCCTGCCCATGGTGGGGGGGGTTGGAACTGGATGGGCTTTAAGGTCTTTTTTCAACCCAAACCATTCTGTGATTCTATGGTAATATCTCCAGGCCAAGTGCCTCAGCTTCTTCCCAGGCCTAAAATAAAACTTCACAGCTGAACTAGCAGTGCAGCTCAATAAGTGAATTGATATTTGCCATGGAAGGTTACACGCTCTGTGCTTGTCTACTTCATGCTTGTTACTTTTCCTCCTTTTGCCTTTGGAATATCCATCATTCTGCTTGATTAGCTCCCAGCTGATGGAAAGGGCAGCAAATTGCTGCTAAAGGAAGCACCACAGTCTGTGTCTGGAAAGGGGATTGTTGGAAGTGAGTTAAAATATAAGAAATGTATTTAGGAAATGGAAGATGTGATTTACATTTCACTGTAAAGATGGTTCCCTTACAGCTGTGCAAAGAGTCTCACCAAGGTGTTATTGGAAAACAGCACTTTGGGAGAGCTGGCAGATAATTCCTGTACAAGCAATTTTCTTCAGAAGAGATGCAGTTCCCAGAAAATAATTTCCCAGAAGTCCATTTTTATTATAAAAAATAAAAATGACATTTTTTATTACAGTCATTTTGACTTAAATATTAACACTTTTGCCAAAATGGCCCAAGGTATTTAATATTGTGTTGGTGTTAGCTGGAACTCCTTTATTGCTCTGTGTCATCCCACTGAACTGTAGCTCAGGACTCCCGTGTTTAACTGCTTGAAGGCTGATGTATTCCTCAACTCTGGGCTGCTTTCTGGCCAACGTTTGTCACTTGTTGCAGTGAAGGGCCCATGGCAGGGCTTGGACCTGTGGGAGGGCAGGAGCTGTGGGGCCTTGGAGGTCTCCAACAGCACTCGTGCGTGCTGAACAGGCACGGATGGGAGGTTGCACTGTCAGGCATATGGGAAACCAGCAGAATCAGGGTCAATCAGGGTCAGATATTTGAACTTCTCCAGTGAGTCCAGTTTTCTTTTGCTCAAAGGATTACCATTGGAAGATGTTCTTGCTACAACACCAAATCTGTTGCACCAGATTAACAGCGTCATTTCTAGGGGAAGCAGGCTTGGGAAGGGGTGTCTTTTCTGGAGGAAGGGGAGCGAAAGCTGCATGAAAGCAATTTGCTGTCTCTCAGGAAAATGAAGTGAATTAACTTCAGCTTGTAAAAAAAAAAAAAATATTGAATTTCAATTCCCAAGATGTTTTGCTTATTTTATCCCAGCCACTGTACTCCGTTTGCCTCTGCGCTGCAACGTGGGATTTGCTGTCTGTAATCTCTCTATCAAACCCATTGCATTGATTTATACCTGTGCTGCTCCCGTCCAGTTTATCTCCCTTGTGACGAAGGAGGCAGTTCTCTTCTGGTGTTGTGACTTTTTATGTTATTGGAATTTATCTTGGAACTGTGACTGTGGTACAGAGCGTGCTCACTACCTCTCCGGAGGAAAAGCGCGGTAGGTCTGCAGCTCCACACAGCTCCAGGAGGAGCAGAGCCATCCTCTCCCTGCCCTGGGAACCTGGGTAGCATGCAGAGCACAATTAGTGACTTCATGACTGCCTGTGAAACTCCATTTCCATTAGGTTAGTAGAGGTTAAGAAGGCAAAGATGAAGAAGAAAGCATTTTTCTTATCATGGCAGATCAAGTTATTGTTTCCAGTTCTGTAATGCTCTAGATGCTATTTCTAATGACAATGTTTTAATCTCTGTGGCAGGCTAAATGCACCTGATAGTCTACATATGATGTCTCTGGCTTGTGTACATAAAATAATTTTACTGTTGCCATCAATAATTCTCTCTGTTTCCACTAAAAGCTCTTCAGCTTTATTCACCGGAATGGAAATACAGCCTCAGATAGAGCACAAGTTGCTGTAAATTGGAGCAGATGTGGCACGTGGGAGCTGAGCTTCCACCCTGCCTCCATGGGAATGTCCTTTAGCACCCAGGGGACTGAGAGCCACTCTTGAGGGATGCTTTCTTGGGGGAGCTGGGTCCCACATGCAGAGGGCAGGGTGTGCTGAAGTGGGATTTCTCCTGTATCACTCCAAGCCCTACGGAACTCAGACCTTTGTGGAGTCAGCTGAGCTGGCAGCAGAGATGGTGGAGAAGGCACAGCTCAGGGAAAATGTACCTGGTAATGCTCGAAAAGGCTCCTAACACTTCAAAATGCTTCCATGTGACTTAGGCATTACTATTCCTTTAGTTACTTTCCCATCTGAAAAACACAGAATTGGTGAGGTTTCTAAGTTAATAGGATCCCACTTCATGCATTTCACTATGAAAATAGGGAGATATAGTCAAGTCTGAAAATGCATAAAATCATAAAAAAATATACCTAGAAGGAGAGAGCCCTTCTCCCAGGCCTAGGCACGTGCAGGGGTACAGGGGTATGAGTGTACCCAGCTGTGGCTGTAGGTATTTAAATCCCTTCACAAATGTGCCAGCAAGTCATTTTTTTCTGAAAGGCTGTAACGATTTAGGAGTTTGAGTCTCCCCCACAAGCTTTGGGACTTGGAGCTTAGCACCTATGCACCCTATGCCTTTAGGAAAATCAGACTTAAAGACCTGTAAAATGCCCTGTCTTTGCTTCATCTTTTGTATGACCAGGAGAGCACCCAGTGCGAGGCAAATGATGGGGTTCTGGGGGGACGTGGGTTTTCCTTTACCCTGGAAGGTTCAGCAGACCTAAATGAAAACCACAAACTGAACAGAGAGGGGAGGAAACTGGATAAAAAGAGAAGCATATACCAGCCAGTTATTGGAAAGCCTCTGATTTTTTAAAAGGATGGTCTTTGACAGAAGAAAAAAAGTGTTGTTTGATATCATTTGATTCCCTGCTATTCCAAACTGCTAATTAGCATGTGGTAATAGGGCAACGTTCCTCATAACTTTCTGACACCTTTCATTTCCTGCTTTTCTGTTGTCTAAATGAGTCTGTCAAATTCAAGAGCTGCTGTACCTCTTCGTTATGTCTGCAGAGCCTTATTAGACCTTCTAGCCATGATAATCACTTCACAAGTGATAATATCACGTAGGTTTGGATCTGTTGCTATTCCCCAATCTAAAGCAACGATCATTTTCTGTGCATAAGGAAATTTGCTATCCATTTCATTGATGCTGGATCATTTCTTTCTATGGGTAATAAGAGCTTTAGCATGGCCCATTTCTTTCCAAACAGCTTGACTTATCACAAAGGTTCTGTAGCAGCCATGAGCTCTATTGTTAACGGGAAGTGAAGTGGGAGCATACAGGATAACATCTTCCTCAGTTGTTCTGGCACAGCGTTGTTTCGCTCTGTGGATAGTTGCTTCTTGTCTGACTTTTCTCCCTCCCAGGAGGGCTATTTATGCATCAGGGTGGAACTGCCTTCACCAATAGGCTCCCAGGACAACATGCCTTTAAGAGACCAACAACAGTTACTTACTCTTTCTGCAAAAGGAATATTTCCGATATTGTGTGATCTTTATCTTCTGTCATTGAATCATTAATTGTTAACTCAGTGGATGCATGCGTCTGTGCTCCCTGACTCCCCACACCACAGTTGAACTTTGATTGTCCAGGGGATGTTGGTGGGATCAGAAAACCTGGTTCATGCACCTGGAGAAGCTGAGGCTTTGCTGAGCACACTAGGAGGCTGATGTTGGCAGGCTCAGCAGGAGATAATAGTGATGTAAGATAGTGTTCCTCCAGGGGACATGTAAATATAGAACAGATTTTCATGATGAATGAACCTAAACATACCAAACCCTGCAGATGCTGAGTGAATCAGTGTGTCGTTTGGTGAGCGTACGCACAAAGGCATGGAGTGGGGCAGACACTGTGTACACTGGTGTGTGGGGTCCATCTCTCCACTGTGCCCCGGTCTGACCAGAATCCAGGATTCCTTTTGCCTGGATACACTCAGTCAAATGTTGGATCTGATGAGAGAAACCCATGTGTTTGTATGCCACGATGACAGTCACAGCTCCTCGCCTGTCTGTGTCACCTTTCCAGTTTTGTCTTTCAATAACGAAGTCTTAACTTATAGCCCTGTCCCTCAAAGTGACAGGCATTTCCAGACATCTCATCCCAGGGTATGCACAGGGCTCTATGCTGTCACATCATCTCCTTTACAAGAAGAAATGGGGTAAACTCCCTGATTCCCACCTCAAGGTTTTGTATATGAAGTGCAAGTATTTGCTCTGGAGCTTGGCAGCCTCCAGGGAGGGGGCAGGTGGTACGATTCCAGCCCCCAGTAGGCACCTCTCCTCCTTACCCTCTTACCAGATCCCAACCTTCCTGACTTTCACAACTCATTCCACATTATAAAGAAACAATGTGACAGGGAAATGCATTTTTTAATGTTTGCTATCCTATATTCTGCACGTCACAAACACCTTGAAAAATTGAAAGCGGTAATACCCAAATGAGAGAAAGTTGCAGAAGTACAAAGCTCTCACCAGCGTTTCCTATCACGGATTTAATATTTCTTTGAGGTTTTTCAGTTCCTGTGAAGTAAAACCATCCCATCCCTTCCCTTCACTGTCTGCTGTTATTCCTTTCCAAGAATGAGCCTATAATTCAGTTATTGAATAATAACTGTCACATTTCCTGAGAACATGAAACTTATTTATGGCTTTGCCCCTGGGCAGGAGGAAGCGAGGAGCTGCTGACAAAGACTCAGATAGCTATTTATGTCAAATTCCATTTTAGGGAAGGAGCATCTTGACTTGCTTTTGTGATGTCTGTAGTGGTGCAGGCAGCGTGGGGTACTTTCTCAAGAGGCAGGTAACGCCCACAGGAGCACTGGCTCCTGCCCACGCCATTACTGGGCTCCAGCACTCAAATTTAAGATTCCAGACCTTATTGGTGAGAGGACTTGCAGGCAGCTGGTGAGCAGGGCTTGTGCTGGAGTTCCTTGGATAGAGGATGTCCTCAGATTTCCATCAAACAGGTGGAGAATTGGGCATGGCACCCTCTGCTTCATCTGCAAAGCCATTGGGATTCCTATCCTTTCTCTTGTATTCAGAGGCTCATCCTAAGCATTGAAGACCTAAAGAGAATTTTAATGTTTCACTGAGTCGCAAATATTTTAGCATCAGTGGAAGCATCTGCAAGAAGCTGCAGGATCCATCTCTCCCCATCTTTACATATATTTCTTGCATAAATTCGGATGTTTATGGTTGTGTTTCCCACTGAAGGCTTCTGAAAATGGCTCAAGGACTTGATCTGCCCTGGTGCTTAATATTTTGCTGGTCTAAGGTGCGAGTCTGGTATTTTGTAAAACTGAGCTCTCTGTCAAGGAGGAGAGAGAGCACAAAAGCTTCTTGGGGAGGTTTCAACAGACCCCTCTTTAGTATAAAGCCTAGAGGCTGATTCAGAGACCTGAATGATGGAGTTTGTCTCTCTGACTGTGGAGATGAGAAACTTTTGCATCTTGATCTTTGTAACAGCGGTGGGGCCGGGTTGTCCCCTGTGCAGGGCTTGGTAGCCTTCCGGATGCTCTCACAGCTGAGGCAGCTGGCCTGAGGTTGCTGTCTCTGCTTTGTGCTCCAGGGACTCTGCCAGTGAAGTCCAGTGAATTAATTGTGTCCACCACATGCCAAAAATCAGGGTTACTGCAAAGATCCGATCTACTTTATAGAGCTTTACAATAACTTTCTTGGTACATCACTGTTAAAATCTGCACACGTCTTCCTTCAGGGACACCATAAATAAGCATAATTAGAAATATCCCAAGTGAAAAGCCAGGACAAGAGCTCCACAGCGTGTGCCAAGCACCACGGTTAAGATTAAAACATTCCAGAGAAAAGAGCTCACCAGCAGGAGCTCTGTTGTGCTTCTGTGATTGAAACCTCTCTCTTGCGGTGGAGATTTGAACAAAGAGCTGATCACTTTTAAATATATTTCCTCTTTTTAATAGCAGTATTCTTCCCTTTTCCTTAGGCCTTAGTTTTGGCAGCAGCAGCTGTCACCTGTAGTGTTTCTGCATTTGGAGAATTCACCCACTTTGAAATGAACTTCCTAAGGAATATAGTTTCATTCTCACAGCTAAAATTGTCTTGGGAAACAACTTCTTAAGTTAAAGTGAATTTTTGTGGCATTGAAAACTCAGTATTCCCAGAGTGCTTGGAGAGGTTTTTGGAAATCTGTCCAATTTAATTCTTTGATTGCATATAGTGCCAAGACCTATCTGTTGAGGTACAGCCATGGGATGTATTTTGTTGTTTGAGAACAAATAACTAAAGCAACAACATCACTGTTAATATATCAGTATTAATTTAAAGCAACTTTTTAACCACTCTTAAGTGTTCTGCAGCTGTGCCAGAATATTCTGAGGAAAGGAAAACAGAACAGAAATCTCTCTTCAAAAATCCAGCTCTCAGGATTTGGTTATCTTTATTTGACCTTGAAAAACTTATATTTACAAGCATTCATTGTGGTTTACTGTGTTCAGAGCCACAGCACATCCACCTCATGCTGTGGTTGCTCTGTGTGATCTGCTCTCTAAGACCCATGGAGTGAACATGAGGGAGGCACCGTCCTCCAGCCACAATGGAGTTGCTTCCCTCCATTGGTCTCTTCTTGTGTTGATGGAGTATAATGGGGTATATGTAAGGGTGCAGCTCTTAGTGCCATGTTCAGATGCTGGACACCTTTCTAAGAAGCTAAAGGTTAGTCAGCAGCTTGGGCACATGTTCCCTCGTGAGGGCTTGGTAACACAAAACACTGCAGCATAGATGAGACTCGACTTGGACTCTGGGTGTCAGGTTGCTGTGCTTATTCCATGATGCTTGTAATGATGATTTTTGAGGCTGTCCCCACTGCACTTCACAGGAGCTGTCTGCTCAAAATAGGAGGAGGGATGGAGCAGTAAGCCTTATGCAGACCTTTACGAGGAGCAGAACTGATCTGAGCTATAAAGATCCTCCCGTCCAACTCTAGAGCTCACTCTAAGCGCAGTTTCTGCTTTAGCGTGCAGTTGCACATGATTTCCCAAATTCCTCTGAAATTGCCTCCTGTATATCTCAAAATGAGACTCATCATGTGAATTCTTGTTCTTGTCCAAATGTGTGATGCTGTATTGCTGTAATAACGTTGCAGCCAATGTGAGATGTTTGGTCTGGTAAAAGAAACACAGAAATCTGGAGATGCCTCAGTGAAATGTTAACTTGGTTAAGCATTTCTGGGAATTGGGAAAATACACTGCACACTCTTGCCCAGCTTATCTCTTGGATTAGCCTTTCGATGCTCACACAGATAGTATAAACCCAGGTGCTGAAAGTTGTATTCAACAAGCTCCCCACAAAGCAATCTAATAACAAAGACATGTAAACAACAGTATGGCAGCAATAAACACAATTATCAGTAAACTGAGTTACACAGAAGAGGCAGAGATGGCTCCTGCTGTCATTTTTGGGAGTACATGAGATGCCTGTGGAATATCAGGGGAGCAGGGTGTGTCAACAGAAGGTTTGCTGCACCCAGGAGCCTGCCCCACCTCCTGGACAGGCCGTGGGCACACTCAGCACTTTGACTGTGCTCTGACCACACAACGTCCAACTCCTCTTTCTTGTCAACCATCCGCCTGTCCCCTCCTAACAGCGTCCAAGGAGCGGGGTGGCCTTGGCTGTGGTGGAGGCTGGTGCGGTTGCTCTTGGAATACAGTGTCAGGGTTCGTGGTATCCTAGATGTGACTTGGCTATCAAAGATGCACGTTCAAGGATTAGAGATGAACTCTTATCGATATCAGTATTGCTTCTGAGCCTGTTTATCTTGCTGCTTCTGCTGTCTCCTGTACTTGAATACGGCAAAGGACGTGGCACCAGCACCTTGTGACAGCGAGTGCCAAGGACTGGTTCTGCATTGTAGCACTGACTTTCACCAGGCTTAGATTTAGGGCTGTTAGTTTATTCCTAGCTGCTAACCCTGGGAATGATTGGAGTTGGGAAACAGCCCTGAGACTGGGGAAGGGAAGGTTTGCAGCTTCTGTGTAGGCCTGGCGAGAGTGGCTGAGCTGAAAGCAGTCACCCTGCTCGGTGAATAGAAGGAGACTGGGGCACAGCCATGGGGTGACCTTGCTGTGGCCACAGCAGGAGTGGTTGAGCAGGCACAGAGGGGTTGAGCTGACAGTTGGACCGGATGGTCTTCCCGTTTCACACATTTGTGTGAATGCTGGTCTGTACTGGGAGTGTGGCAGGTGGGTCCTCCCTGTGTCTATGTAGCCAAGTAAGAAATCCAGCAAAGCAGGTGCCTCTTGTATGGAAAGAGACTTTGCAGACAGAGCTGTGGCCTCCGGGTGTAGCTGTGGGGAGGCTCGACGCCCTGGGCAGCACACTTGGTGCTCTGCCTGTGAGCAGAGAGAAACCTGGCCAGCAGGGCCAGCATGTTTGGGCAAACACAGTTGTACTGGTAGCAGAAGAGGCCGGAGAGATCAGCAATCCTGGCTGAAGAAAGAGGGAGGCTCTGGAGGGAGGGTGAGCCGTGCTTCTCATCTCCTTGAGTACTCCATCATTTTGCTTTTGAGAAAAGGGAAACAGAAGTTGCTTTGTTCTCTCTGGAAGTTTGTATAGATAATAAACCAAGCTTGTCAGCTTACAAACCACACTACTTCTGGAAGTCTAAATACTTGTTTGTTTTTTTTAAAAAAAGCACTTTTTAAAAAAATGTACAGACTTATTACATTGTTTTAGCATAATTTTACTTTAAAATTAAGGTTAACAAACAATACTGGAAGTGAAGGTAACATGCAAGAAAAGACTGCACTGCAACAAGCTGCTTTGTCTTTGAAAGATGTTTTTTCAACTTCAGCAATGTAATATCCAAAGGACTCAAGGTTATACACAACAAAATTAGTTTCTCTCATCTTCAAAGACAAATGGGACATTTGTGAGCAAACGCAGAAAAGCTGCTTCCTCCTGCCTCTTTGCCAAGCACCAGAGCCTGCTTGCCAGGGCTGGCTGATTGACTGTATTAGACAGCAGCACAATTCAGATGAAAGATTTTCTGACATTTTAAATATCTGTAAGTTTAATGTAACAGGTAAAGACTGTCTCGCAGGGGTATTATATCTATGGAGTCACAGTTTTACGAGGTGATTATAACGCAAGCAATTGACTGCCATGTGGAGTATGTTCTAAATGATATCTTGAATGATAATGATGGTTCACTTGGCAGCCTGACAGGTCTCTGATCCATTTTTAACTGCACAGAAACTGGAGTGTAAGAACTGCTGCCAGATGGCACTGGTAACGTGGCAAAAGTGGGCTCTGTGCAGCAAACCCCGCACCGCTGGGTGGGCAGGTGGAGGGGCTGCGGGCTGCAGCCACAGACCTGAATTCCTGTGGCCGGGTTCTGGGGATTCATAGACTCATAGAATTACCTGAGTTGGAGGGGACCCAGAAGGATCATCAAGTCCAACTCCTGTCCCTGCACAGGACACTCCCAACATTCACACCGTGTGATTGAGTGCATTGTCCAAATGCTTCCTGAGTGCTGGCAGACTCCATGCCCTGACTGCTTCCCTGGGGAGCTGTTCCAGTGCTCCACCACCCGCTGGGGGAAGAACCTCTTCCTGATATCCAATCTAACCCTCCCCTGGCACATCTTCCTGCCATTGCCTCTGGTCCTATCATAGGTCACAAGAGAGAAGATCTCAGCACGTTTCACCTCCCTCCCTAAACAGCTATGAGATCCCCTCTCAGTCTTCTCTTCTCCAGGTTGAACAGCCCAAGTGAATTCAGCTGCTCTTCATATGACTTCCCCTCTAAACCCTGCACCATCCTTGTGGCATCCTCTGGATCATGCTGGCTGAGGCTGAAGCAGGGCTGGCCTGGCCCTGTGGGTCTAGCTGGCTGTGATGTTTGCAAGGAAGCCAAACAACATGGTTTGGATAGTGAAAAAAAATATCTGATAGGTCCTCTTTATCACCTTGTTACTTCTTCTCACCAAAGATCACATTAGATATGAGAACACTCAAGCTAATAAATCGCAAAAATTCTTTTTTCTTTTACAAATATCTCTTTATCACTGGATTTATCACAGGGTTTTATACAGTCTTGTCACAAACTACTGATTTGGCCAGATTTTTCAGTAAACAGAAAATGTAAACTTTGTAGCCTGAATAAGAAAGCAACCAGAATCATGTGCTTGGAGCAAAAGATAAAGATTTTCTGTGTTTATCTCTGTTTGTTGAGGAGGCAGCTGGAATTTCACACGGTGTGTTTAGCAAGCAGCGCTCAGCATTGCCTTGGAGATTATAATTAGGCCACTTCCTTTAGCGATGAGGCACCCGCTGTCATGGCAGCTATTCTCTTTAATTATTGTCACGCCTTTTGTTGATGATAAGACCTTGTTTTCTTGATTCTTTTCAGTCAGGACTCCTTCAGGTGCAGGGTTGTGGTATGGGAGGTGTCTCCAAGAGTGGTGGGTGGGCTGGACGGGGACAGCTGTCTCCATAAGTAGTGACCCTTAATGTGGATACGGGGAAGGGATGCACTGCAAGCTGTTAAGGAGATTGATTTGCATCCCAGTATCTCCAGAACTGCTGCTACTGCTTGAAAAGCACTAATAGATGGGGAATCTTCCTGCTACCACTTCAGGCTTTGGGCTGATGGGCAGCACTCAGAGGTTATTCGTGCAATAAACTTCACCCCACTATGACAGCAGACATGCTACAGGGAGCACTGTCTTAGGGCTTGCTTCTTTCTATGTCTTGGATGTTTCTGTGCAGGAGGAGGTGGTCTGGATTCAGCCTGGCTGTGAGTTCAGCCCAGCTGACAGCCTTGTCTCCAGCAGCCACACAGCTGTCAGCAAGAACTGCGTGGGGAGGGCACGGAGGGTGTTTCCATGTGGGAGAGGCCGGTGCTGGAGCAGAGCAGGGAAGGAACTGGTGCAGGGCTTTGGGATAGGGGAGAAGAGCACAGTGGGCAAAATTTAACTTGGGGAAAATCTCATGACAGGCAAATCTTTGTAAGAAGGATCATAGAAATTTGCGTCACAGAATGGGAAGAGTGGTGATAGAGGATTCACACCATAGAGAAGTTGTGTTATAGAACGTTAAGAGGGGTCACAGAGGGGTGGCCTCACAGAGGGGTTGTGTGATAGGATGGTAAGAGAGTCACAGAGGTGGCCTCTCTGAGCTTTGCAAAGAGCTACACAATCACTTACCATGTGGGACTGGTCATGCCGTGCCCTTTGCTGATGAATAATCACCCACACAGGAAAAAGCCTCAAGTGCTGCACAGATGAGATGTTGGAGGGTATCACTAGCACTAGCTACATTCTACTCTCTGAGAGAACCCCCTGCTCCCGTGGGGGATCCATGACCTCTGCTCTGCCACTTGCAGGTTAATTCTCCAGTCTGGACAACCCAGCCTTTTCACTTCTCCTGTAATCAGGGACTCTGTCAAAAGCAATGCTCTGATGCAGATAAAAGCCTGATGAATTACAGCTCCTCCAGTCTTGAGTGCAATGAAATGTTATGCAAAGAAAAAGAGCAAGAGACTATTTCAGAGCCTTTTATGGTGATTCATCTGGGAAATTATCTGGGAGCAGATAATTTAATGCTAATGGCTTTTTTTTTTGTCTGGTGTCATTGTGAGATGATATTCCAGCATCCTCTCTCCATGCAAAATGGGCTGGTTTTTGCTTTGAAATTTGTCAGCTACACATGCAGTGAGATGAGTGAATAATGAGCAACCAAGATCAGGAAATACTGGGGAGTGGGATTATGGTACTTCCTGGGGACTCAAGTTTTTACTGAGGGTAAAATCATAGTCCAGGGACTGAATTCTCAGTTGGTGTAAAGTGGTTTATCTTCAGTGAATTAAGTAATTGCACTTCAGATCCCCTCTCTACAACACCCTGCTCCAGGGGCACGCCCTCACCGCTGGCTCTTTGTGTTTTGTTCCCTCTTATTTCCTCTTCTGGACTTGTCCATCCTGCACGGACAAGCTTGCATGACCAGACAGCCCTACTGGCCTGGCCCCCTCGCTAATTTGTTTTTTATTTTACCTACTTCTTAATATACCTACAGATCCTTTACTACTTGCTTAGTGTTTTCCTTGGTATGAAAACCTCTTGATGGAAAGCTTTGAAATTTTGTATTTCCATGCATAATTTTGACATGATATTTTGTGCTCTTAAAAAATCCTTTGAGACTTTTTTCCCTTATCCTTAGTCTCTTGTGGTACAAAAGAAAAGTCAACGTGATCATTTCATAGCAGAAAAGTAAATTATTTGCTAATGAAATTCAGGGAAATATTTTTTCTTTCCTTTTTTTATTAGCAATGTTTGAACATTAGCTGGATAACAAGAGGGAAATGGGAAAATACATAAGAGCTGTTGTTTAATCAACTATTCAGTACCTGACCAGTCTTCAAAATAGCAGGAATCAGTTTCATGCTAAAGCCTTCCTGTTTCTTTTATGGCCCAGGCAATCTTATCTATAAATACAATTTAAAATAACAGATGTGAAAGTGTGCAGAATAATTGCCCTCAGGGTAAAAAGCTGGTAACAGATTTGGTGTTGATCCTGGGATTCTTCTGGGCATGGTTTTACAAGCCTGACTGACATCTTATATCCAGGTTTTCTGCTAATTTGGATGGCCTCCTAGACATTGGCCTGAAACATACTTCAAAAATAATAGTGTCTTATGAATGTTTAAACAAAGGCATGGAATTTAAGCACTGCTGAAAGAGTGTCTTGAGCCTCTCATACAGCACTGACATGAAGCAGGGGATGCCAGAAATGGTCCCTTGCAGTAAGATGTCACGGACCCCTGGGAGTGCTGGAAGCTGTAGGGACCACATGTGGCAGAGCTTCAGATTTCCTGACATTCTGTTTTTCTCTCAAACGTCCCCTGTGCAGCTGTCAGTGGGCTTTTTGTTGGTTTTGTTCTCCAGGGGCAGATTTCCATCATTCCCCTCAGCATGAGCGCTGTGGGAAGGGCTCCCACCATCAGTCCTGCTGCGCGGGCAGATGCTCTGCCTGTGGGCCTTGTCCAGTCTCTCAAATCTCTAAAAGCACAAAGGTCCTCATCTAGAGACATAGGGCCTATAGGAAAGCTGGGGAGGGCCTCTTGATCTGGGAGTGCAGGGATAGCATGAGGGAGAATGGTTTAAAGCTGAAAGAGGGGAGACTGAGGTGAGATTTTAGGAAGAAATGTTTTCCTCTGAGGGTGGGGAGGCCCTGGCACAGGTTGCCCCAAGCAGTGGTGGCTGCCCCATCCCTGGAGGTGTTCAAGGCCAGGTTGGATGGGGCTTTGAGCCCCCTGATCCAGTGGGAGGTGTCCCTGCCCATGGCAGAACTTTAAGGCCCTTTCCAACCTTACCCATTTGATGATTCTATGACATAAGTGCAAGCATAACAAACCACAAGTATTTCAGCTGTGAACATTAAGCAGAATGGTACTGCTGAGTCCCATGCAGCCCCAAATCAAAAATAAATACATTCCCCATGGCTGTTGCGGGTTGCTGTCACGTGTCCAGTGTCTGTGTCTCATCTGCTCTGTGTCTCCTCTTGATGCAGCTGGGGACTCTTGTGCAGGTTAATGACGTTGTGTGCAGTGTGTCTTAGGACACTGAGAAGTTGTCTAAAGCACTACATGCAGCTGTGCTCCAGCATTTTGTCAGCGTAGGAACCAGACAAACACCTACCATCTGCATGAACTGTTGGTCCTTTGAGGGCTATCATCAGCTTGTATTGTAAGCAATAGTGTGTTAATTGAATTTACTGAAATTAACAAGTTGGGCAGTTTGTTCTGGCACAGTACATGCAAAATTCCATGACAGTTCTTTTTCTTTTTTTTTTCCTTTCATTTTACATTAGTCTCTGTTACAGTCATTAGGTACAAGGCTACAGCAAGAAATATGAATTAGATGTGGTTTATGTTAGCATCTGTAACAAGACTTGAGACAACTAAAGCAGTTTTCAGCTAGGCACTTGCATACCAGTGATGTGGTATCTGTGAGTGAGGGCTCAGCTGAGGCTGCACCTGGGCTGGGTGTTTTCTGGAGGCAGCTGCTGCTCACCAGCAGCACCATGTCCTGATGAGGCTCTGCCCTAGTCCAGCCACACAGTCTGTGCCTCATCTCTTACCACAGCATAGTGTCCCACTTCTCTGTTGAGGAACACCAGGAGTTAAACATTGGCCACAGCTGGCTGTGCCCAGCAAGCATCCTGGGGAGGGACAGGAGCTTCCCTGAGGGTGTGTGAGGCCTCCAGTGGGAGCACTGACCAGACTGGGTTTTACCCACATTTGCATGGGAAACTCACTTCTGGAGGGAAACAGACATTGAAAGATTTATTCTATTATTTAAAAAAACCTTATTATTTTAAAAATACACTGGGGTTCCCAGCTCAGCAATTTGGAGAATCTAACACACTAAAAGAAGTTTCAGGCAGCTCCTCTGCAAAGCCTCAGACCCAGCCAATCACTGTATAAGATATTCTATTGCTTCTGCAAAGTCAGGATGGGTCAAGCAGAAAAAATTGCCCATGGTTTCAGCCCAGGCTTCAGGTGTGTCTTGCACGAGTGTGCTGGAGATGCTGGAGAGCCCTCGTTGCTCCAGATGGGATGGGATGGGATGGGATGAGAGAGGCTGAGAGCACTACAGAGTGTGCTGCTTCATGCTTCGTCTGAAAACCCAGCACCCAGGAGTTAAACATACAAAGGCAGCTCCTTTGCCCTTGTTTTTTGGAGAGGAGTTAAAAATGTGGAGTGTACACCCTGTGCCTTTTAAACTCTGCTTCTTTACTTGGGATTTTGTTTCAAGATTCAAAATCTGTTTTGACAAGCAGTTTGCTCAAACAATAAATAATTCAGTATTCCCCCCCAACTGGCTTTTTGCAATGAGCATGATCATGTTTATGCCATTGAATTAAAATATTGAAGACAAAGTAAGATGACTGTGACTATCACAGACATGAATCTCATTCACAGTTCTGCAATCTGCTGTTTAGCAATGCAATGTTTCTTCCACTCCTCCTTATTAGTTGTTTATTTGCTAACTTTTTTGACAATGTTGGAGAAGCACAGAATGCTTTTTCTCTGGGCTGAGACAGCCGGAGGACTCTGGGGCAGCCCCTGACCAGGGCTGGGTTGTTGCTGACATTAGCTGGACACAGACAAACTCCTGGGCATGAAGGACAGCTTCACCACATGCACCCTGGTGGGGAAGGAAGTATTTTCCCCCCAGCAATCCCCTTTGTCCCTCAGATACCATCCCCGCTTGCCCGGCAAGCGTGCTGCTTGATGGATCACATTCGAGTGGCATTGTGGAAAAGAACAAGGCTTTGAAAGTTTACTGTGGTTTGTTTTGCCAACTATAAGGAGTAACTCGATTGTGAGTGTTCGTAAACACGGACCTTTCAGGTGGTTATTTGTGCATCTTTCCTTGTTGCTTTATTTATGTACACTTTGTTTTATGGTGGTTCCCACCACGATGCTTCGCATGTTCAACCTGTGCCTCCTCCTCCCCGGTGGAAGCAGTCACCTGCCCCTTTCCCACAGCTGGAGGAACATGGCTTCAGAAGAGCATTTTCCAGCTGAAATGTCCAAAAGTGAGGTGCATTTTTTCAGAGGTGGCTTTTGACAACAGTAACTCACCTGAGGCCACTTGGGAAGCCTGAAGCCAGGGCAGGTTGTTCAGCTGCCTGGATGGGCTGCAGTTGGGGCAGGTTGCAACTCCAGCAGTGCAAGGCACTCAGCAGGACTGTCTGTCCTCGTGCCATGTCTCATATGGGTCACTCCTTGCGCCTGAGTTCACAGGAACTCTTCTAAGTAAATCCAGTGACATCTGTCGAAAAAATGCAAAAGAAATAAGGGAGATGAAATTTCTGCCCTTTCCCTGGCACCACAGAGCTGTTTGTTTATCTTCCTAGGGATAAGCTGATGCATATTTATGTGTTCTCCATGCTCTGAACCTTCCTTCTGTCAATGAAAGGGCACACAGCAGGTGGGTTTGCAAATGTGGAAAACATTTTTTTTGAGACCTTTTTTGAGGGTAACTATCTATAAAGAGATTTCTGTGGCATTTCCACTGAGTGAGCGTTACCCAGTGCAACCCAAGTCTTGACAGACTGGATGCAGTTTATCTGGTACACAAAGTTCTATGTGTTTATGCTCCAGAGAGCTGACTCAGCAACATTTCAGCCCTTGCTTATCCTTAGTTTTATTGGAAAAGTGCTCTTCCTTTATTATTGTGAGCTGCACTTTTGTTGTAATAGCTAAATAAAAAGCGTGATTTAAGTTCCCTCCTCCATGACAGTTCTTCCAGCAAGGACACTGGCTTCATCTTCCATTGTATGTAGCCAGGTACTTCCCATCAGCAGAACACAAATACTGCTAAGTTAAGTGCTCAAAACTTGGTGGTGCTTGAATGAAAGCTTTGTGTACAAAATTAATCTGCAGTCCTGGTTGTAAACCCTGGCCATGCAAGTCTAGTGGGGAAGGATGTGTCAGCAGCCAAGGGAAAGGAAATTCCAGGCTAAGTGCCCAAAGATGGTGTCCGAATACTTTAATAAAAGAAAAAGCAAGTGATTTTCTGTAGCCTCATCTATAAAAGCCTGTATCGCTGGATTTCCAAAGAGAGAAAATAATTAGGCTGACATTTTTCAAATTCTATGAAGTTTTAACTTAAAACATTGAGCAGGAGACATTGTAGTGGGCAGCAGCAACACTAACAGGTTTCTCCCAGCTCACATACACTTCAAAAATGAATGTATTGCAAAGATTTTATCCATAATATAGTGGAGTGTCTTTGTGATTTATATTCATATGAGATCTGCCTTTTTGTATCTCTTGTTTCTGTACTTACTGACTCCATTGTTGATCCTATGAACATCACTTTGAGGTTAGTTTGGTGAATAGATGAGCTATTGCCAGGGAGTGCTCATCACAGAGACTTTTCAGAATTGCTTTTCCAGTAGCAAAACATTAAATAATAAAATGACAGGACACAATCTGCTTTAAGAAAAGCCTTGCTTTTCTCTGCCGTAGTAGCTTCCATTGATTGATTTCACAAAGCTGATCATGTTTTAAAGGACAGGACCATCAATCATATACCTCAGGCTGTCTCATACGCAGGTTGCAGCTGTGACAATCGGAATGAATACAAATGTGTTGCCAAAACATCCGTCCCTGTGTGCGGCATCGCAAGAGCAGAGACAGAATATTATTCGTTATAAGCAGGAGGGGTTTCAGATCTCTGGAGGCCTGAAGAAAACAACAGAGAAATTAGGGCACATCAATTAAATCTAGTCTCAACGTGTCAATTGATAATTGCTAGGCATCAGATAAGTCTAATAATTTATCAGTTAGCCATGAAAACAAACTATTGGCAACCTGGTACCAAATGTCAGTTGAGAGGAATGCAAGTGCAACACCTTCACTCTTCTTATTTTCTTTCTTTCTCTTTGCTAAAGCTTTTTGTTTATTTGCCTTCACAGCCTGGGTGGCTGTAAACTGCTTTCTTTGCAGCACCATAAGTTGTTACCTTCTATTCAGAAACATTCACAACAAAGGGGAAAGCAAAAAGCACGACAACAAAAACCTGCAGAAAACCTTGTTTTCATTTCACAGACGTGTCAAATAGAAAAGGTGGTAACTCGGGAATTTGCATTTAGAAGGATATGAAAGAGTCTCAGAGGGAAAGAAATTTGATTTTTGCCTCCTGTCTGTTTTGTGCACATCTGTTCAACATGCAAAATAGTGAGACAATAAGATATTCCCTTCCAGCCTATAGAGCATGCCCAGCACAGGCTCTCTTTGTCCCACTGTCCTGCTGCTTTCTACTCAATCCCACCCAGCCCTGGTATCTTTTCCTGCAGGGCAGTTGTAATTTATTGTCTTGATTTCATGTCAGCTGCTATTTGAGCTTAAAGTTTTATTAACATTGCAGAGAACATCTCTGGAAATCAGCCCTATGCTTGAGCACTTGCTCCATCCCAGGGAGGATGGAGGGAGGGAGCATGTGTCCCCCAAGCATTTGCCTGCTGCATGGTGTCTGGGCTCTCCAAGCCACCATCTTGGCCAATATGAGGAAAAAGAAAGAGACAAGACACTTCACTACACGTTATTTTTATTTCTCACCCTTTATGATGAAGAGATGGTCCATCTCTCCTTTTAAGTCTTACAGCTCCTCTGATTACCCGATTTTTTTCCTTTCTTGAAAAAGAGGAGAAAGAGAAGAAGAAAAAGGAAAAACACAACTTATTTTCAGGAGGGGTTGTAGCAATATCCCATCCCACAGTACTAAAAACCACTCTGCATTGGCTTTTCCATGATCTGTCCTGTGACAAGCTGTAATGCTGATGCCGATGCGAGCTCCTGTGTTCCGTGTAGCAACCTATTTGCCCTGTGCGGGGCTGGGATGTTGGCAGGAGCTCCACGGTGCCAGGGGTTGGAGTCAGACCCGCTGGCTTGTTCTGTGCAAAGCTTAATGGTCAGAGGAGCTGAGCCCTCTGAACCAGCTTTCTTTCTGACAGATGTCTCAGTGCTTTATCACTCTGTAAAACGAAGGGAGGAGTTGAGCTAATGGTTGGCACATTGTGTAATAACGTTCCACCGCTTAGGGATTTGCTGGCAAATGAACATCCCACAATGAAATTACAGCTATTTACCTCCCTTGGGTTGCCTCCTTTCTCCCCTGGGCACAGCTTTCTGCTTAAACCAGGTGAAGTGTGGAAGAGATGAGTGTCCAGAGTTCACTATGGATTATAAAAGCCCATGAATAGCAATGAGGGACCAGAGGAGCAGAGCTAAGCTGCTGGCTGTGGCATGCCCCCTCCTCACTGCCAGCTTCCTAACAGGGACCAACGTGTTCAGGTAGAGATATGACAAATCCTGAAACATTTCTCATGCAGTTGTGCAGGGATCTGTGATAGGGCAGATTTTCCCCAAAAGATTTACACAGTCACTTGGAAATGAATATAACTGAATAATCTCTTTAGTTTGGGATTACATTTGCCTGTAGCAGATAGTGAATGTATTGGTAAACATGGGATTACAGTACCGTGTGCTAGCGAAAATTGATTTGGTCAAATAAAAAGGTAGAGGGAAATATTAATATTGTCCGATTTCAATTATATGTCTTTGAGAAAGGCAGCTGAAAGATGTTGTAGGCGATTGTCTTCACCTACCCTGTTGTGTGTCAAAAGCCACCACTGCAGTGGAGCGTGCCCAGGAGCGGGGTGGGTGGGCAGGGCAGCCCCTGCGCCCGCCTGCACAGGCTGATGCGTGTCCTGTGCTGCACGCCAGGACCACTGCCCAGGACATTATGTATCTCCCTGTCGACACGGAGGTTTTCTGCTCTTTCTGATGGCTGCCACAATTAATGTGTTGTGTGTAATGTAATAAAGTGATGGCCAGTTAGGATGGTTTTGCATTCATGGTGCAAGATACCACCGAGGCTCTGAATTTGGTACCCAGGGAGGACAGAATCGGGCTCCTCCTGATCCATCGGCACAGCAGGTACCTTCCCCTACTTGTGGGGCTGTGTGAGATCTCTCAGTTTTTCACTGCCATGGCATTTACTGAAGTGGTTTCATAGAGATGGGAACTCTCTCCTTCATTGTGGTTTTATGAGTATGTAAGCCCTGGGAGCACCCTACACCTTCCATTCCCATTTTAGCAGGATATGTGCCCCTGAGCAGAGTTTTATGTGAAACGCCAAGACAAGCATTTACATAGAGATTTGCCTAACTTTTTTAAAGAGTTGTATTGTTTGAGATGCAAAGTTTTTATTCAGATCTGATTTTTCAGTGTGCAAAGAAAATAAGGGCAAACATTTAGCACTAAATAAATTAGATGCACAATGAACTAACTGAGTTTCATCTGCCAGAATTACTTGGTAGTATCATTTCATTAACATTAAATGCTCGTCAATAGGCTTACAAATTAAAGTGGTCTAACAACTTTGCAGTGACTTCAGGCAAATACCAAGTGGTGAGAAGAGCAGTCACCCAGCCTCCACGGAGTGTGGGCAGGTTACAGCAGCAGGGACTGCACCGGGCTTTTTGCTGACTCAGTGCACTTCTCCAGCAATAGCCCCGAGGGATGCTTGAGTTGTTCTTGCTATAAAATGAATCCATTCACATAGGTTTATCACTGGCTTTTTTGAAAGGAAAACCCAAATGAAGCTGCAAGCCAGTATTTAACTGATCTAATGCTTGTCCTCACTCCTGCCACAATGGACTAAATCAGGAAGAAAGCTCTGCAGTGGCTGTGTTGTTGCTGCTGCTAAACTGCTGCCAGAATCTAGGAGGAGGATGCTTTCCCATCTCTCCTGGACTCTAGGGTCTTTCTAGTGTCGAGTAGTAGGAAAGTTCAGGGCTGCACGCATAGAACTCATCTTACTTAGTCTTCAAATAATTACTTGACGTGATTTTACAGAGGGAGGTCACAGTCAGGACACGATTTGCCCATAGCACCTCATTCTTGCCACCCTTGGGAGTGATGGAGAGATCCTTTCACGCCCACCTCTCCGCCCTAGACTGTGATTGCTGCCTGTGTTGTTTTTCCTGTCTGCACACACAGCCAGCAAGCACAATACTTGCCTAGTGTCACCTAATACAGTGGCAATAAAGACAAAAGCTGAAGTAAACTCTCCTTAATAATTAGCTTTCTGTTGTGGGTGAAACTGGTTTTCAGGCTGATGTGGACCAGTGAATACATACATACATGTAACTATGTACATATACATGAATATATAAAAAAGGATACATAATTTTTCAATGTGGAGTCCTGAACTAAAGAACCCCCTGGATGAAGCTGGGTGATGGTCTATCTTGCTCTGTGAAAGTTTCCTCCAGCATCTGGTTCAGTGTTGGGGGGCTTTTGTTTCCACACTGAGGATGAAATTGTACTCTCAGACATTTCAGTCCCAGCATCAGTATTAAAATCTGTTTTCTGCAGGTCTCCTCATATCAGCAGGATATTTAGGTAGTAACTAAAAACTAAAAAGGGTGAAACTATGAGTATAATGCTATGCTCACCAAGTCTCTCAGGAAGAGCCCATTTGGGCAAGATTTATGCCATGAGCTCCACCAACTCGAGCTACCCTGCATGAAATACTTGTGGAACAAATCCCAGCATTTTTGAATACCAAGATAGAAACATATTCCACAAGATACAGATTTGGTGCATCATCAGGTGTAGAACATTTAAAAAAAGCTTGCCTTTTCACAGATGTCCCTGGAAAACTTCCAGGCATCAGCTTTTTGCAGTTTTAATGCTATTTATATATTAATGTGCCCTAGAATTAATATAATAGGCTAAGTATAGGTGATATCTGGGGACTTCAGGATGCTTCAAGAAGAATATGTCTTCACAAAAACAATATTTGAAGCTAATTACAAGACCAACAGGTTAGAACAACACTAAGCTGCCAAAAATCCCTGAATGGTTACTTATTCATAGTCAAATGAAATCTAGCAGTTGAGTGGGGAAACGTGCCTGTAATAGAAATCACGCCTGGAATATTCATAGAGAAGTTTGTCAAACAGAGTACTGTGGAAAACACAGTATTAACATTTATAGGTCTTGAACATGTCCTTTAGGACACTCTTCTAATTTCACTTTGAGCTACATCATCTTTATGTTGCAATGTTTATTTCAGCACACTATGTTCATAATAAAAAACCCAAACGCTTAAACAGAAACACGCTTAATGTTGTCTCAGGCTAGGGAAGGACAGATGGGATGTTAGGATTGTTCATATTCAGCAGTCAGGGTTAATCTTCCCTATTCTTGATGTTGCACCATAAAAAAAAATACCTTCAATTACAAAACAGAGAGCCTTGCTGTTGTGCAAAGATTTGAGCATCATCCCTGTTCAGACAAGAGGCTGTTGTGTCACCCTTCAATGACTTGCACAAGTGTGACTTACTCCAGCAGTCTGTCTATAGGGTTTTCCCTCACATTTTGTTCTTGTAGGGTGTTTTCTTCTTCTTTTGTTGAAGATATTGGCCATGAGCCACAGTAGACAGAGCTGAGGAAACTACAGAGCTAAGTACAATGGGATTTGTTCCCTAATTCCCTCTGTATGGAGCTGGTTATAGAAGAGCAGTGGCTGTGTTTGTATTCTGCAGCTACAGTGGTGGTGGGAGGTTTGATTGGGGTGAAAGCCAGGCAGAATACAAGGTTGCAGATGATACCTTAGAATTGTAGAATCATCAGGTTGGAAAAGACCTCGGAGATCACCAAGTCCAACTGTACCTGTCCACTACTAAACCATGTCCCAAAGAAGCTCATCAAGCTGTCTTTTAAACACCTCCAGGAATGGTGACTCAACCACCTCCCTGGGCAGCTGTTCCAATGCCTGAGAACCCTTTCAGAGAAGAAATTTTTCCTAATATCTAGTCTAAACCTGCTCTTGGTGATAGGCTGCTCCTTCCGATAGGAGAGGACTGCAGGAGGTGGGAAGGGAGGCAGCAAAGGGGAGTTAGTGCTAAAGTTTGGGAATCGGATCTGCCAGAGAGCCCAAGTGGTTTCTGGAGCGAGCGTACCACTGGCTGCGTTCGCTTTCCTTTAACCCTTTTACATAATACCTAGAAACTGAGATCCTTGGACAGTATTTAGTGTTGGTTTAGAGGGTTTTACCTCTTATGTTCTGCTGTAGACGACTGGAAATTGCTGGCTCTTTTCCTAGCACTAGGTTAAAACAAGAAATAGTTGGGAAATGTTTCTGAGTATTTATTTACTTCTAGAAAATATCTGTCTGGTTTAGAAAGCAAAGACAAGTAAAGGTGAACACTCGCTGATCTGAAAACCAGTGATCATGTGTTTTGCTTGTAGCTATGAGGAGTTGTGCAAGATGGAGCCATTCTGTGGAAGTTCCTAATTCATTCACAAATGCTTTTTTTTCCTGATGAGTAAAACCCACTTTCACCACCTACGCTTGCATTGTGCTTGTAGGTGGTGCAGCTCTCAAATATCTCTGTGGAGCATTCAGGAAAAGGCTTCAAATATAAATATTTCTGATCAGCATCCACAGAGCTTTGGTCCTCCTTCCCTGTCTTAGTGATGCTGTTGGCACCATTGAGCCTTTGCCTTCCAAATCCTGGAATCAGTTCTTCCAGTCATTTCCTATTGGTATCAGCCCATTGGGAAAACCCACTTTCTACTGAAAGGCTGGAATGCTGTGTATCAGCTAATCTGCTTGAGGAATGCCATTAAATTTTAGCCTTTTAAAAGGGTAAATTTTACACTTTTTTACCCTAAAAGCTGCATTAGAGCAGAGGCTTCCTTTGCTTTCTGAGGTTTAATCAAAGATTTGAAGCAGAGGGTGTGATTCTTTTGTCACTATGGGGAATGTCAGCACAGCTAACAGGCACTGTCAGAAACTTTTTTGGTGCTGGTTTGTGGGCTGAATCACTTTTCTTTGCTTTCATTTGCTTCTTTCCTTCATCTCTGATTTGGTCTTCTGCCATCAGTCACACAAAAAGTGCACTGCCTGCTGGGACACCGTGTTTTTATGGACCGGTTTCTGTACCTTTAAAGAACATGTCAAAAAGGGTTGTTGCCTACTGGCTCACTCAATGCACCATCAGCTAAACAGAAAATTCAATTAATGAGAGGTAAGGACTGATGGTGGCTCATAAGGAACATTATTAAAGGCGGAAAGAGGAGTCTCTTTTCTCCAGGTGATGTTTAACCTGATAATCCAGAAGGAGCCATCCTTTGTTTCTGCTCCATGAGGAGGGCATTGCTGAGCTCAGCACTGCCAGACATGCCTGCACTGAGCTTGTTAATGTATCAACATAGTGTCTGAGGTATGCAAACTTTTTCAAGACTTAAACCCCTTTTTGTATAACTTAAGAAAAAGCCTGGGCTTTTTCCTGCTCTGAGTGAACCCAAACTGCTGCCCTTCTTGCCTGGTTAGAGTTGCCTGCCTTTGTTGTTCTCCTGCTATGTGTGGAAGGGGAGGGAAAAGGAGTGCAGTCAGTAAAACACTACCTTTTGCTGTATAAACACCGTGGCAACTGAAATCTAATGAAAAATTGGACTTCTGGAAAAATACCTATAGACTAAAAAAGCCATTGTTATTGCTGCTTTTAAAATGAGAGAATAGAATTTAACATTCCAGACAACTATAACAGCAAACCGTAAAATCGCAGCTTTCACTGCCGTTACCCAAGATGATCCAAGGTGGCAAGGTTTGAAAAGAGGAGTTTCATGTTTTATTAGACCAATTAATATAACCAGCAAACAAGGCAAAACCTGGAGGCTCAAGCATGTCAAATCCCTTGTCTGTTTTAGACTGATCTATTCATTTAGTCTGTCAAAAGATGTTATTTTTTGCTGCAAATCTTGTCACCTTTACTTCTGCTATCAACTTACTATTTTTCACCTTTGGGAAAAAGCCACTTGAAGCTCAACTTTTTTTCACTAAAACTGTTTTCCTGTTCATTATAGAATTTTTTGTAACATATTCTCCTAACCAGTTGTCCCTTACTGACCACTGTGTGTGATCCAATGCTGCTGGTTGGATTGCCTCTCCCTTTTTCTAAAGGGAAAGCCTCTTCTGATTTAGCAACAGAGAAGTTTAATCCTAATGTTCCATATAGGTGCTGCTTTGGAGTTTTCAGTCCTCAGTTAACACTGATACACCTCAATTTGTGGTGCTTCTTATGGGACTATTTGAGGAAGGGTTTAAAGTCTGTAGTTAGCTATACCTGGTATATGTTGTATGGTGTGCATCTGATCTGTCTCATCTGTCTGGTTTAAAGGCTGCAGTGTGCCCGGGTGGCCAAGAAGGCCAATGGCTTCTTGGCCTGTATCAGACACAGCGTGGCCAGCAGGACAAGGGAGGTGATTGTGCCCCTGTACTCAGCACTGGTGAGGCCACACCTCAAGTGCTGTGTTCAGTTTTGGGCCCCTCAGTACAAGGACACTGAGAGGCTGGAGCGTGTTCGGAGAAGGGCAACGAGGCTGGGGAAGGGGCTGGAGAACAAGTCCTGTGAGAAGAGATTGAGGGAACTGGGGTTGTTTATCCTGGAGAAGAGGAAGCTGAGGGCAGACCCCATCACTGTCTACAACTGCCTGAAAGAAGACTGTGGCGAGGTAGGTGCTGGGCTCTTCTCCCAAATGACAAGTGATAGGACGAGAGGAAATGGCCTCAACTTGTGCCAGGGGAGGTTCAGACTGGATGTCAGGAAAAATTTTTTCACTGAAAGGTTTCTCAGGCACTGGAACAGCTGCCCAAGGAGGTGGTTGAGTCGCCATCCCTGGAGGTGTTTAAAAGGCAGGTAGATGAGTTTCTTAGGGATCTGGTTTAGTAAGGGGACAGGTACTGTTGGACTTGATGATCTCAGAGGTCTTTTCCAACCTTATGATTCTACGTTGCTGCTTCTGTGAGGGATGGCACTGCACGGCCAGGACAAGTTCTGGCTCCCATCGTTGCCTGGCCCTGGGTACTGCCTGCTGTGCTGTGCCTTGTGGAGGTGGTGTAGTACATAAGGCCCTCTAGAGAATGTGAACGTCAGGATGACTTCTCTGCGTCCAGGATTATACTTTCTCACAGTGTTTTACTGACTTCTGACATAAAGGTAACCCAGACTATTGGGAACACACACCTGAAACGAGTGGAAAGCACAGGTTTTATTATAATTGACTTAAAATGGAAAAAGAAATACTTTCAACCGTAATCCCTTTCCCTCCTGACCTATATTATTAGTAAATGCAGTTATGGTGTCTCTGTGCAAATATTCCCTCTTCTCTCTGCATGTACTCTTGCAAAACCTCTGATATTCCATTTCCCTGTGTGGCACCACGCATCCTGGCAGTGGCTGTAGACCACGTCACCTGTGCTTGGTTCCTGGACTTGTCCCATTTAGTCACTTGGAGACTGTTTTCCAGGGAATGTCTCACCACTTGTGTGGATACACAAACATCTCTATCATTTTTTCTTGCACTGAATAAACAGAATTTTCATTTTATGGAAACAAAACTGTATTCAAAAGGTATAATAGCTCACAGCACTTTTGCTGGTTGTTTCCATTTTCCCTCCAAGAATATTTTTCATTATAGTCTCTGTTTACCTAAAAGAAATTGAGAGGAAAAAAACCCCCTCTTTATGTGCACAGCACCCAGATGTGGATGTGAATCGAACAAGCAAGCTGAGTATTTCAGTATTTGCAATGATACAGAACACAGTTACATGTCAAACTTGTGGTTGTGGTGGAAGTGAGCTGCTTCAATTATTTATTTCAGATTTAGCCCCTTCTTTTCAGTTTCTATGTTATTTGGTGAATCAGTTTTGATTTCACTGAAATCAGTTGTTTGTTGCTAAGCATGCACAGGAGAGGGATTCTTAGTCCATGAATTATTTTTTTTGGCCTGTTTGCTGCAATGATGGGTCATCTGATTACAAGGTCATGTCTGTGCTCCCTTGCGTGGGTCTCTGACACCTCACGCTGCATCAATGGAGAGGTAACAACGAAGCAGTTTTCAGTATGAGGCTGGGGAAGGAGAGTCATTTGTACAAGACTGAAATTCATGAGTATTCTTCCAAATACTCTTCAGACAGCTCAACCGGTGACTAACATTCCTGTGAGTAAGAATTCTCTTGTTTTGGTTTAACAACCAATTGCAATTTTCTTTCATTGGTGTCACGGTAATTACGAAGGATTTTTGAAGTCTGAAATCCTGAACTTCTGCCTTGGAAACCTAATCAAAAGGTTTCATACTTCAGTTTGACCCCTTCCCATCATGATATTCCCGTGGGCGTTGCTCAACCTATAAAACCTTTCCAGCAGTGGGATTCCACCAGCTCCCTCTGCTGTGTCCCTAATAACTCTCAGCAGTCAAGTATTTGTAGTGTTATATTCTCTTAGCCAAACTCTAAACATTTCTCGCTCCTTGGTGTTCAATCACTTTTGTATTTGCTAGCAGCTAAATCTTGTATTTGCACCAAAATGGAGGCAGTGTTTTTCAAAGGGAATGGGATATTTGTATAACCTTAACTTTAAGGAACTGCACACGTGATTCCCCTAAGTATGAGCACAAAAAATTCAAGCCTTCATATGTAGAACTTCTGGTGATTACTGATCCGCTGCTGTGGGGAATGAATGAGCCCTTTTATCTGCAGATATGCCTGATACCAGTTTCCTTGTACTGAGGGTTCTTTGTTGGGCATACTGAGAATATAAATATCCCACCTAAGCTAAGGTCTTAGAGAGACTTATACATTGACTTGTAATTAGACTGGAAGAGAGTAAGAATGTGCCTGGATAAGCCATTAGAGAGAACCCTATGAAAAGATACATGAAAGTCTCCCTGTCCTGGTATATCTTAAAGGGGAACTGCAAGACTCGCCCCTGTGGTGATGCTTGCTAGGGAAAAAGGGGTGGCTGTGATGGGAGATAACAGCCAGCTTAAGGCAGAGTTCACAGGAGCCCCAAACACTCATCAGGACATGAGTGGCTGTGGAAGTCTCAGGAGAGTGGGGCTGCAAGTGCTGAAGGGGAATATGAGTGAGCCAGGCTCAGGGGATGCCAGGCTCAGTAAAGCTCTTTCAGCAGTACGCTGGTGTGCGTGGGGAAGCTAGGGAGGAGGTTAAGCCATACTATTTAGTAGCAGTGGAGTGTCACTAAGGGCTGTGCTGCAAGGGCTGGACCACTGTGTTTTGAGTGAGGCAGGAAGGGAAGACACTGAATATTCAGTAAGGAAGAATCTTAGTGTTAGACAATAACTGTGGTGCTTGTAAAGCTTGACCAGAGCATCAGCACTGCTGATTTCTGATGGTCTCACTGTACACTTGAGATAATGTGAAGCATAAATAATTTTACAAAGCCATATATTTTTTCCTTCTGAGGTGAAATATTTCATCATTCATTAACAGCACAGCAAGTTCAGAATTGATATTTTGTTGTGCAATGGTCAGCTGAACTGGAATATCTCATTTTGAGTGTTAGTAAAAGCCCTAGTACTTTTGCACCTAGCAGTTCACATGCGTTGAGCCAGACTCCTGCTCCTGCATGGCTGTGATTCCTTGGTCACATAAAGCAGGAGATATGGGAGTAAGGAGCTAGAGTCTAGCACTGGAATTTGTAGAGAAATTGGTGTTTCCTGGGATTTCCTTCATTCTATGGTTCTGGAGAGTCAAACTCAGCTTAGCTCCCTGTGAGCCTGGGGAAGGTGGCCAGCACCCGGTGTCCAGCTGGTCTCTCCTGACAGCAGGCACAGCCACTGGGGCTTCAGGGAGAGCATAGAGAGCCCAAGGGCTCTTGTGTTCTGTTTTAAAACTTGGCAAAGTATTTCAGTGCTAGCACTGTGTGACAGCACAGGCAGCTGGGCTCCACTCCACATTAACAGTGCAGGGAACGACATCTCCACCAAAGCAGATGGGGGAAAAAGATGTCCTGACCGCCACACTGCGATAAATCATGCAGCTCCACTGCAAGATGTGGGAGGGCTAAATTTAAACTCCTGAGTTTCTGGATTCTAAATAAAAGGACAGAAAACAAGTAAAATCCTCCTTGCTAGACATTCATTTAACACCATGCGCAGCAGAGAGGCTCTGGGGTGTTGCAGCCCTGCTCTGCTCTGGGCTGCCTTGGGGTCACTAGGCCTGGTTTGGATGTTATGAGGTGGCTTCGTATCCAGAACACTTGAAACACCTTGAAAATCAGCAGTAGCCAGCAGTGCCAGTGAAAGCTGCCAACAGCCCCAAAGTATCACATAAAGACTTTGGGCAGGACCAGTCCTGTGCAGAAAGGACTGCTGTGTGTCAGGGCTGGGGCATGAGCCTGGCTGTCCTGCAAGGAATCTCCTCCACTTCTTCTGGGGGAATGGGGCCAGAGGAAATGGGTCGAGATGGTCGTGGTCCCTTAATGACACATCATTACAGGTCAGAAATCCAGAGTAACACCTAGACCTTAACGTGCATTCCAGGGGCACAAAATAAAACATACCTTACTGGAGTTTTATATTTCAGCTCTTTGCTCCTCATTGACTTTTGACAATGGCTCTCTGGAATGTGAGAGGTGTAATTGTGTGTTTATGCAAAAGCCATATCCATCCTCACACTTGGCTTTCCTATGCAGAGCTTGCTTTTCCAGAGATAATACTAATAACTGCAGTCAGTGAGCGTGCTGTTGTTGGAACCAATTCCAGTTGCTTTCCTGAAGTGTTTTGTCTCTGCTTTCGATGTTTCTTCCCAAAGGGTTGCTGCCTTGTTTTGCTGTTGTGCTGTCTCTCTCCTAGGGCAAATTTGGGGTTTGTGCAAGCTTTCTGCTTCTTTCCTCAGGCCACCTCCTCTTCAGAGTCTGCACATCTTTAGTACAGCCCCTGAGCAGGGACATTGTTGAAAATCAAACTGATATGAATTGACACCAGGAGGGAATTTTTAGCTTGGACATAGCCTTTGGGAAGAAGAATATACAATATAAAGCTAGAAGTATTGGCTTGAAATCCCTGAAACTGTATGGTTTTTTGCATTGGGTTCTCAGTTTTTAAATTGCAGGCTTGACTAAACTCAATAAACCAGCATGAAAGTAATCTAAAAAAAATTAAATTTGACATCTTCTTATGCTATTTATAACTGCTATTGCAAATATTAATCAAGATTTCATGTCAATGAAGTTTCCTTAAGTTGTAGGAAGTAAACTGCATATTATCTGGAAATTACAGAGCTTAGGCAAATAATAGTGTAATGTAGCATGTGTTTTTCTCTCTCCATTCCTAAAATATCAAACTGTGTGGGTATTCTTTACCGAGTCTCTACTCTCTTTTAACAGGCATATGTTCTTTAAAGGTGTCACAAGGAGGGAGTTTGCAGTGGTAGCTGCTGGAGTCAGGCTCTGCCAGCAGGAATGCCCAGCTAAAGGTGCCAGTTCATACCTTAGCACCAAATCCTTCAATTGTCCTATTTCTTCCGATATCTCTGAGTTTTTCACAGAAGAACTTCACAAGCTATGGAGCTCCCCAGGCATCTCTCCTCCAGTAGTTCTGGTGATGTTATGGTATCCTGGGATTCAGGGTTTATTTTGAGCCTCTAGTTCTCTGAGCCTGAGCCACACAAGCCACCTGCCCCTTTAAATCCTGTGTGAGAACTAATGAGACCCTTCCTTCTTCAAGGAAAAACCTATAGAGGAAACAGCATTGCTGACAGCATGGCACCAGCTGTGGGAATGAGAGACCCAAGCTCCTCCGCTGGACAAGGCAGGCAGGATCTCTCACATCCCTCCTGCAAAAGGTGAAAAAACCTCATATGAAAAGAAAAATAATAACTGGAATGAATGTGCAGGGAGCAGAGTGCTGCTGAAGTGCCTGGCTTTCCCATGGTTCCAGTTAGTTGTACTTTGGGGGTCAAATTGTTCAGAAAAGTGTGCCCTCTGCCTTTCAGGTTCTGTGCACAACAACCCAGGGCTTTAATTTTGCTTGCTTGTTCTCCAGTGCTCTCACTTGTCCTGGACTTTGAGAGCTGCTTTTTCCTCTTTGTATATTTTTTTTATGTTTCAAGCAGACTGCTTTTACTTTTGGCTTTTTCACACTTGTAACAGATCTAGGACTCGACTCACTGTTAAGAAGAGTTTTGTTATTCCATCTGTAATTTTCTGTTTCTCAAGTGAAACTCTGCTCTGCAGCAATCCAACAGGGTCTTTGCTCCTTTTTCATGTTAAATTCCAATTGAAAGGCAACGTGTCATAGCGGAAGATCCTGGTACCTGTCTTTCAAACTGCTTCAACAATTTAATCGAGCGCTGAGGGCTGTCTGACTGCAGGGGTGCAGCAGGGAGAGCTGCACATTCATCGGCCGCCCTCACACTGCTCCAGAGCACAGGGTGCTCCTGGCCGTGCTGGCAGGGTTTACATTTCTCTTCTCCCTTCTTAGGTGTTTTCCAAGATCAAACTCCATCACCAGAACCGCTCTATCCACTCGTCTTTCTCCATGATTTCCAGTGCTGCCTGGGCGAGGGGCCGTGGTTCTGCCTGGGGCACTCACCTCATCCTGCATCCAGGGCCCAGTCCCGCTCCTGCCCCGTTGTAGACCTGAGGGATTTCTCCTTCCCTCTGATGTCTGGGCTGTGTCCCTGACTGCTGCACAATCGTGTACTGCTAAGGAGGAAGAAGTGGAAAGACTCCAGAGCATTAAAAATACACTCTCTTTAATACAGAGCCCTGTGGGAAGTGAGAAGGTATTGGAATTCTGGTGGCAGACACTGGATGTTTCAGCCGGCAGCTACATTAAAAATCCCTGGTGTTAGAATAAATCTTTTGAATGATAGATCTGAGGTTGGTATTAAACCTCAGTCTAAGCAGTCCTGATGTCAGAAGAGTAACCACATCCAGTCAGACCACTTATTAATATTAGTCTTGAGCAAAATTCTCCAAATTGGACCAGGCCTGTAACTAAATTGAGCTCTTTCTGAGGCTGCAGCAGGCTTGACAGTGGCTTAGCTGCTCTCCTGCGGGGCTGTGACCTGTCACCACTTACATTAAATTGGTTGCCTGGCTGGCCACGTGTTGCAGCCTCTTTCTAGAGCAAAACTACCCCATTTTATCACTCCAGTCTTCATGAAATGAACTCTGCAAAATAAGCCAACCCGTTAGTGCAGGTTGCAATTATTTCTACCTTTCCATTTTACTTTTCTGACCTCAAAAGCCCTGAAAAATCCTATTTAAACCCACACTAGGTCTGTATCCTCCTGGGTTTTCTTCCCTCAAGTGACAGATAATTCTGTCACAGAGAAATAGTCACATAGGGGACCGGTGCCTTGAATGAGAATATTTTAATGTTTGTTTGAAGATTATTCTGGGCAAACAGATCAATGTTTCATTTGTTGAACTCATCAACTCTTAAAACATGTACTCTGTGGTAAGTGAAGGGAAATGTGGTTTAACCTGAAGGACAGTAGAGAGCTGTGACTCATTCCTCAGGGAAAATGTTTCTTTTGACTCCTGAATTGATGCGCTGTAGGTCAGCCAGGCAGGCAATTCAGAGCAGTACCAGCAAAAAGACTATTAAGTTGGAAGAAAGTTTTTTGTATTGACAGCACAAATTATGTAAGTAATTTGTTTGAAATGAGTGCTTTCTCAAAAGTAATACGTTGCTCAGGACATTCTCTTTGGTTGGTTTTCCTGTCAGATCTGCTTCTGGTAGCCAAGGAGTCATGCTGCTCCCTCCATCTAATACAGAATGATGCTTGCGATTATGGGAGCTATCAGCTCCTTAATGATAAGGATTTTAATTTGGCTGCTTCTAAGTTGTGCTGCAGATAAAAATCACAAGGACCAGAACTCCTGTACAAATATTAATTACAAAGGAATATTCAGCAACTGGTTTACAGGATCAGTCTTCTTGAAGGTACTGCCAGGATGGACACGTTCACTGGTTGGGCCTTGGGGATATCTGCAGGTAGCTCTATGGCAGGCTGAAGCTTACACTGGCAGATAGGCACGGAAATCGGCTCTTCTGCCTAAAACTGGGCCTCAGCTGTGCTTCTGAAACAGCTGAACCTGTGGCACAACCTGAGAGGGGACATGGGGTGCTGCACCCCAAAGGTTCCCCCTTCCAGTATCCTCCAAGCAGGGACGAGGCTGAGCTGCACTCATCCGGCTGTGGGTGCTGGGCTACCCAGGGCACCGCTCCTGCAACCAGGCTGCTTCCAGAATCAGGATTTGCCTGCAGAATTTCTCTCTCTGGCTTTTAATGACTTGGCTGTAATAAAAATAAAAAATAAGTGAAATAAAATCATCAAAGGTGACTTAAGGCTTAAATCTGCCAATCAAGAATAGTATATTATGCTTTTTGTCTTATTTTTTTCACGTTTTCCATCCTAGTTCAATATAGCTCTGTAGCTGCTTGCCTAGAAATGTAGGGGCATTGCTTAAGCATCTTGACTTTTCTCCTTTTACAGCAGGACCAAAGATGTATTGTACAACTGCTAGATTGCAGGGGACCTCTCTTACTATGTACAATAGGTATTTTTAATATAGCTCCATGTCTTCTACCCTCTCTGAAATCATCAAGAGCCGTATTTGTATTCCAAGCCATGTTTGCAAGATGGCATTAACACCCTTGTCTCAATGAAAAAGATTTGCCCTCATCAGAGGGGAAATAAATGACATTTACCCTTACAGGGCCATCATTTTGAAATGTCTTTGAAAGCAGCCACCTATATCAAGAGCTTCATTTTGTACATGGCTCAAGGCTTTCCTGGCCTGCCAGCGACAGTGGCTCCGTGAACAGCAGTGAATCACCCCGGCCCGGCTGGCTGCCGCAATTAATGCGGGCGCCTGCTGCCTTCTCGTAATTACTGTGCACTCAGCACGGCTTTGGAGCCATCCTTCAGCGTGTGCTCCATGTGCTGCAGACACAGAACAGCCTTGCTGTCACAGTCCTCTCTCCCGTTCTCGTCTGGGTGTCACAGCTTAGTGAAGCTGTAGCAGATTTCCGTAAATAATTCAGGTGCCTAGGTTTTCATATATTTATATTTTCCACGCATTTTCACAGCAGTTTTCATACTGGTTGTGTCATAGTTTGGTTGCTGATGGCTACAGGTAGCATTGATTGATAAGCATGCCTTTCCAGTTTAAAACTCTCAGATTTTGGGGTAGGGGAGTTGATTTATTTCAGTTGATAGAAACACAGATTTTCACAGACGTGAAAGCCTCTGGGTATTCTTGGCATGAACATGAGTCTCTACGAGAGTTGTAAAGCTCTCCTCGTGTCCCAGATACCAGGGCTGCTCTACAGCACCATTTTTGGGGCTTGAGGAACTGGCATTTATTGTAGCCAAAGACTTCCTACCAGCCCAACTTCCAGCTGCAAGCTGATGCTCTGTGCACAGTCCCACATGGCATTTACTTTGTCATTACCTATTGTCACTTACTTGAGTGTGTGACACTACACGTTCCCTGCTTGTGCTGTCGGAAGGTCCTTCCCTCTTATTATTCATTAGTGATTTATGAAAACTACTTTGGCACTGTATATCCAATGTCTGTTGGAAAATACATGTTCTCAGTGTCCTTCTTGGCAAAGGTAGTAGTGACAGCAGGGGGAGAATTCATCTCCTGGTTATGGTTTCACAGCCACCAGTGGGGAGGGAGGCAGGAGGCTGGAGCACTGGACGGCTGAAATAGAGACGTGTTTCAGGGCCATTAGCTGACTAGATTTCAGTAGCACAACATTGGTTTCTTTTAGAAAGATAATGTATATCTTAAACTGTAAGATATAAAATTGACATTTCTGACAGTTTCTGAACTGAACTGTCTTCTGCCAAAGGATTTTTAGTTCCAGAAGTGTGTCTGTGTCTCTTGGAGCCTGAGTCTCTTGTATCCTTTCTGGTCTTTCGTGCTTGGTGTGGTGTGACTATAGCTGTGACTGCAAACGATATTGATCTACTCAAGAGTTAAAAGCAGAAGGGGATATAACTTCATGTGGTGAAAGAGAAACTTCTGCTCATCTTTTGTTTGAAGAATCCAGGCTCTGCCTCCTGAGGGAGCCATCTCCAACCACAGTTCGTTGACTTCACAGATGAGCTTTTGAAAGCTTCCACCTAAAATAGCCATGTGCACTGGAGGGTTTGCAGTTAAGACACCACAGCCCTGCTGTGTGCTGCTGAGTGCTTGCTGTTGCCCTCCTTTAGCTGATATGAGCCCCACTGCTCGTGCCTTCTTTGCAACTGATTTGCTTGGCCTTTTGCTCTTTCATCTCCAAATGACAGGAGGAGGAAGAGCAATATGCAATGCGGATGAGAGAAGTTCAACGTCACTGAGTTTTAGTGCTTGACTGCGAGGTTTATGTGTGCTACAGAGGTTGTTTTGCCTGTCCTGAAAGATGGAGAAACAGGGCTGAAATGTTCTTCTCTGCACATTTTGTTTTCCTGAGAAACTTCTCATCTCAGGCTCCTGAGAGAGTTGGGTCCGTGTCCAGACTTTGTGAGACAGAGGATTTACAGCAAGTTGAGCTTTTAACAACTGTGAGTTATGGGAAGAGGCAGCTGCAGTAAAACCCTGGTAACCTGCCTGCTGCTGCTGTGGGCACAGCAGAGATCACTGCAGGGGCTGCAGGTGAGTGATGGGGGAAGGACCCGTCCCCGATGGAGCAGCCCCTGGGCACCGCCTGCTGCTGCTATCTTACTGAGTTAGGCCAGGCTGCAAAGCTCTGTTGCCCCATGTGAAAGCTGCCCACGTTTGCCTGGCAGGTTTTAGCTCAGCTTTTTTCCCCAGTTCTCTCAGACTCTGAAGGTTCTCTTGGCATGACCTAGTTTAACTCCTGCTAGTGGGAGTCCAGCTCTGTTTGCATCCTTGACACGCCTGGCACTGGGTTGGTACCACCTCAGCAGGATACCCCAACCACAGCTTCTGACCTCTTGTGATTTAGTATTTGCTGCTGCTTTGGTACAGGGAACATAACCAGTAGACACATGCAGAATGCAAAGTGGAAGCCACTGGGGTTTCTGTGTAAGTTTCTTTTGGTGTGAGGGTGAAGGAAGTACTCTGAGCCAGCATTTGCTTTGCTGCTCACAACTGGGGAAGTGCCCGTGTGTGGGGCTGCACCCATCCTTTATGTTATGTTAAATCACCTGTCTTGACAACCTCTCCAAATATGCCCTTTCAAAAAAAACCAGACAAACAAAAAAAAAGCCCACCTGTAAATGGGCAGAATTTGTTCTGTTTCTGCTCTAAAACGAGACAACTAAAGCTAATTATTTGTCATGATCAAAGATTAGCTGAAAAGACTTTTGTGCTATTATCCTCACTGTATGCAGTGAAGGCTTGGGAAAAATAAGGCAGTTTTCAAATGAGACATGCAAGGAAGCAAACGAGACCGTGATGCTCCAGCTCGTTCCAGCCGCAGGATAGGAGGGGAAGGCTGCAACCATTTCCCCCACCATATGGTGCAAACACATTCCTTGTTTACAGCCCCCTTAAGCTTTATAAATGATGTGCTCTCATAAATCTGCTAGTTAAACATGGCTTTATTAACTCTCGTTTGTGGGATGCTGTGCAGTGCAGCCCTGGGCAAGCTCTGAGCCCTCTTGTCTCTGGAGGAGGTGTAACCCCAGGCTTCTGCCTGCAGCTGCAGCAGCCCTGGAGCTGCCCATGGCCTGCCAGAGCATTTCATCCTCCTTCCACTGCCAGGCTTGCACTGTGGCACCACACAGACCTAGGGCTGCGCTCCAACGTCTGCATCTGCACCTTCCAGCCAGCTGTGAGCAGGTTCAGATCAGCATTTGCTATTAACTACAGACACCAAAAAATGCCAAAAGCTTTACAAAGAAATAAATGAACATAATACTGTGCTTTAGAAAATATTAAAGTGTTGCTTTTTGGCATTAAGTCTTTTTGCCAGAAGAGTTTCGCTCACTCATTTGTCAAATCCCTTCTGAAAACTCATCTATTCTGAGGCTCACGAGTACTAATCTGCATACATCGTGTCATTACCTTTGCGGTTTACAAGGAAAGGGATTTACATCTAGCTCTGAGATCTCCTACTGTGTGGGTGTCTTCTCTGATTATTATGGTTTTGTACTCTTGACTTTGTAAATGCGGGGAGGCAGAGCACGCTCCTCTCTCTCTTACAGCACCAGCCATATTGTCTGCACATCAGGAGCAAATCATAACTGTCAAACCCTTTCCTCTTTTACTGTTCTAGTGTTAATTCACAGCCTGCAAGCCAGTGTAGTTTTCATAGGTGTTTCAATAGCCCAGTCTGCATTTTGGTTTTTAATTTTTAGGCTGATGGTTCAAAAGAAAATTCTAAGATTTTGCCTCCCAGTGGAAGCTGGGGTTTGATATCCTGTGCTCGGTGATAGCATTGTCCGTACGTCCCGTGTCGCTTGGCCTGAACAGCAGAAAGCAGTATGCTTCAAAAGCAGCTCGTTGCCTCTAACAACATTAAATCTATGGCTTCATGCAGTGAAAAAAATGTACTGCAAAAATAGTTGTTATTATTGGCTGGGGCGTAAACAAGAGTGCAGCTTCAGGGACCAGCTTTGGCCTAATTACTAAAAATTTGTGTTTCAGAGTGAGATAAAAGACTCAGCAGCACGGGGCGCGATGTGTGGGTCAGTGAAGGATGGAAATGAATGTGATGAACAGTACAGGGAAGCGGAGTGATTGACTTTGTTCCTCTCAAGCTTCTGTGACAGGAGTTGGACGCATTTGGTAATGGCAGGCGGGCAGGAAACGTGGGCAGGTTTGTTGCTTGGGATGGGTTTGTTTCTCTGAGGTGGAAATCTCAGCTCTGAGAAGATGTTTTCCAGGCAAGATTTTAGTCAACATTTTGAAAAGCATTCAAAGGTGTTAGGAGCCTAAATTCTCATAGTAGTTATTTAGTCTTCCCAGTCACTCTTTTGCCTTTCATTGTGCAGCCCCATGTAAACGCCTCTAAAAGCATCTTTAAGCATGTGCAGAGGTTGTCTGAGCTGCAAGGGCAGCAAACAGCTCCTGTGCAGCCCAAGGCAATGATTTTGTCAGTGTATGCATGGACTTTAACAACTCCTGCTGGCCCTTCAAACACTGGATATCAGGTTTGGATGGGTTTGGCTTGCAAATGGGAAATTAAATCTGCCTTTGGAGTAAACAGGCATCAGGACTGAGTTAGAACTGTCTGAATCTAGACAATATGTTTTCTGACACATAATTCTCAGTCCCTGCTCCTTTCATCAACTTCTCATGGAATGTATAGGCTTAAAAATAAAACATTTACTGTCTCTTGTAATTAATTTAGAGTATTTGAAATGTTTGTGTGTACACATATGAATCTATTTGTATGTGTAACTGAAAGTAAGAATCAGTGAAGACACCTGAAAGTGAACTCAGCAGACAATTCTTGAAGCAATTAGGATGAGGCAGCATTTAATTTCACCAACAGCATAGGGACCTATAATCTGCATTTTATGGTATAATCTATATCCTTTAAAAATCTTATTAATGCTTTTTCATGTAAACCACCGGTGTGAGCATCTCAGCTGTACCTGCCCATTATGGAACAGTTGGTCTGAGGGAGAACATGCAAACTTCTCTGGTCTAGGCACTTGTTCAGCGTGTCAGAGATAGAGGGGCAGAGATGCTCCATTGTTGGCTTGTCCTGCTCTGCCATCAGTTGGGTGTCGCTTCCTACCACTTTCTGGTGCTTGAAAGGAACTTTTCCCTCCAGACTTAATGAGACATTTTAGCTTTACCAAAGCTGAGATCAGTCTGAATTCTCTGCTTTTTTTTTCTTCCCTGGTAGCAATCCAAACACACATTATTTTCGCAGCTGAACCACAGAGTTACACTGCAGAAGGAAATACTTCATTGTCTGCAGTGGCTGTTTCAGGATGCTCAGTAGGATGCTCAAAAAGGGACAGTGCTACAAAATTAAACAATACAATAGGCAGAGTTGTCCTGGAGCTGTCCCCCACTATTTCACTTGTGACACTGCTGGCCTTGCAGGGAGCTGTGTGCCCCTGGGGATACCCAGCGCTTCTGGTGCCAGGGGAAACGAAAAGAGAAGAAAGTCCCTGGAGGGATGAGATCAGCAGGTCAAGGTAGGCTCATTTCTCCTGCATTGTACAGGGTTGAGGCTGTGGTGCTTAAATTTAGTTGCAGTGGATTTAAAGGTTTTGTTTTAGAGAAAATATTTTTAAAAGAGAATCTTGAAATTGTGGCAATAAGCGTATTGAGTGAGTGCGTTTCAAGTCAAGTGACAGAAACAAGAGCAACAGTAGATGGTAAATGGGAAAAACTTTTAGGACTATGCCTGATGGAATAAAATAATCAGATTTGTAAGGCCCAATGCAAACTGCTCTTGAAATGCACTCAGCTGTTGAAATGTAAACACACATCAGGAATAATTACAGCAACTCTAACCTGCTTTGCCTCTGCGACACCCCTGCACTTACTGACAACTCCATGTTTGTATAGGGTAGTAAACCAACAATCTGGCAGGATTAAAATCACAAAAAAGAGATTCTGAATGAAATTAAGCATTGTTTTAGGGTACTTAAGTGCATGAGAATAATTGCCCTCTCCCATGGTTCATGCCACAAACTAGACTGAAAAAGCTGTGCTTCCTGCAGACCCGGTGTTGATATAACATAACGATGGATATATATCTAAAACACATAAGATGAACTGGCAAAAAGGAGTTGTATTTTTGTGTAGATGCAATTGCACAGCTTTGCATAGATGCAGGTTGGAAAATGCAGCGTAGCTGGGTGCTGCTGACCTCATCTGGCAAAATGCAGGCAGGCACCGAGGGAAGGCAGTTGCCCTCAGTACCAGGACAGGGTCTGTCTCGCTGCAGGTGTTAACATTTAATATTCCCAGAGCTGTGACTGCTGGATGATAATTTGGATATAAGAGTAAGCAGAGGCTGTGAGCTTCCCCTGCTGCTGTCAGCAATGTGTGTCAGCTGCTGCAAGGTGCCTGGTCTTCCCCTTCTCTGGGGAAGGCAATTTCATAAAAGGGCTAGACTTTTCCACAGGTAAATTATGTTGTCTCAACTGTCATGTCATTTTAAATGATATGACAGGATTTCCAGTTTCTTCTTGAATTATTTTAATCTATTTTTTTAACCTTTCCTGGGAAGGAACTATGTTTCATCAGCATTCACGTATGCGAAGTACAGAAAGTGAAAGGCTAATTTACCAGAACATCTTCACAAAACAGAATGTGTGCCAAAATATTTCTATATCTTTCTGTTCTCTACACATTCCTTCCAAGTGCAAAAGATATCCGCACATGATAATTAAATGCATCTTTTTTGTCACGTGAACTGTGTCCCTAGGCAGGCAGCACTCTGAGTCCTTTCTTGTCCCACAGCTCAATTTCTAGACTAGAGAATAGGGAAATTGTGGTTATTCTAGTCTGCCTCCAGTTGGGTTGACTTTACATCTACCTGTGATAAATTCACATCCATATAGTGCCCAGAGTCTCTACAGCACATATTTTGTATCCCATGAAGGGTGATCTCCAGGCAAAGGCAAACAGTTTCCACTTCAGCACATCCTTGTGTCTGTTCTCAAGCTTTTGCCTGAGAAAAGGCACTGTTAGGATAACAGAGACTGGGGCAAAGCCGCAATTCTGAACGCGTGAGGTCTCGGTGTGCAGCTGACTCTGGAAGGGGCCAGATCACTTGGCTTTATTCTCACTTCCCTCACTAACATCTGCAGGTGGTTCTGCATAGAAGTTGTTTCTCATCAAGTCAGACATCCACCCGTCAGTAGTTCCCTTCAATATTTTTCACTACAGTTATGCTGCAGAGAATATGGTTTAAGTAGGAGGGGACCTCAAAGCCCATCCAGTTCCAACCCCCTGCCATGGGCAGGGACACCTCCCAATGGATCAAAGCCAACCTGGCCTTGAACACCTCCAGGGACAGCACAGCCACCAGTTCTCTGGGCAGCCTGTGCCAGTGCCTTACCAGCCTTATAGTAACAAATTTCCTCTTAATATCTAGTATAAATCTCCCCTTTTTCAGCTTAAAGTTCAGTGATTAATTTTCTGTATGTTTTAAAGCCTCTTGTCTTAAACTCAAAATGCAGAGAATCTCAGTAAATTGTCCCATGGAAAGCTACTGATGCATTTGCAAGCCTCTCACTGCTGGATCTTAAGCCAACAGCCAAGCAGGAAAATATATTTAAAAACCATAATTAAATATAGAGGTCATTAACTTGCATCCTTAACAAGTAAGTCTCATCGGAATTTCTGTTTCGTTAATGCAAGCACATTATAGTCCATCATCAATAAATCTGTAATCATTTTAATAGCTCAAATTCAATCAGCCTTGCAAGCCTCATTTTCTCTAAGTTTCTACTATAAGGAAGCTGATAATTTTGTATTTAAACAAATGACCTTTTCTTTCATGGGTAATGACTTTAAAATAACAGGAGAGCCATAACAGGATCAAAGGGCATAAACCACAAGAATTACTTGAGTTGTACTGCATTGGGAGGAGCTAAAGCTCATAGCTTTTGGAAGTGCTTTTATAAAAAAAATAAAGATTAAATACATCTCTTTGGGGATTAGATCATTAAAATATTGCTTATTATATGATACAGGGCAGATGGAGAGTGGACTTAGCTAGGAAAATAAGCGTTAAAATCCTTAAGTTATTTACTATGCTCGTTGCAATCAATATGAACACACATCAAGAAAGAATTCCAGCCACATCTTTATCACCCTCTTATGTATGTGATCTTTTCTTTCTGCCTTATATTTAGAGCTTTTATGGAGCTAGAACGGCGTTTGGTACTGTTCAGGGTGGGCAAGGTTGAAATCCAGAGGGCCAAGGGCAGGTAATTGGGGTATCAAATAGATTCAGTGGACATCTTGAGTAGTGAGAGTGTTTGTGTATGAGTTTAGCCTGCTGGAATTAATGCTGAGTATCCAATTAAACCACTTCTGGTGCAGAATGACAACTGTTTTACACTAGATTTTGTTGGTAAGAAGTAATCTTCCACTACTCGTGACAAACCTCTCCAAATCTGAAAGCCTGGCTGTCACAGCAGTGCTGGCTGTGTGGGATTCACCACATGCCTGGAGGTACCTGCTTGCACAGCCTTGAGGCAAAGCTCTCCTCTTCCAGGCCACCAGGGCTTTGCACTCCCTTGGGAGTCTCAGTTAAGGGATAGTGGAAGACACTCACCTTGAACAGTAATTGCTTAAAGCACAAAGGGTCAAAATGGCAAAATCTTTTGTAGTCACAAGATAATCTTTTCCAGAAGCAAGGTATTGAGAAAAGCCTTTAAAGTTAGATCTTTGTAGGCCCAGAACTGTGAAGTCACATTTACAGATGCGGTCTGTTCGTGCACAAACTTTTCATAGAGGTTTTTCCACAGTTTATTCACAGCAGGTCTGGGACTCTTCCTGAGCTAAAGCTGTCCGTGCAGGATGTTCCTGCAAACCAGGGCCGGAGGGTGAGGGCCTGGCAGCAGCAGCAGCAGCAGGAGCCTGAGTGGTGTAATTAGGCTCTGATCAGTCCCTGTACTGAAGGTTTGCTACCAGCTGGCTTCGGGGGAGGCAGGGAAGCTGCAGGCAAATTAGAGCTGGCTGAATTGGAGTGTGAGCACATGGGCTTTGTGGTCTGGGTTGTGTTTTGATTCTGAATTTGAGTGTGAAATTTGCAGGAGAAATATTTGTCTTTGGAAAACAAACCCATTGGTTCACTGTACATTGAAGTTAAACTGGGAGTGGGGTGGGGCGTGGGCTACATGGAAAACAAATACCCCTACACCAGTTAATCCTTTGTTAAGTACTTTGGCTCCAGCATTCCCTTTCAGCCTCATCTCTTCATTGATTCAATGAGACACTCAAATTACTTGTTATAACATTCACTCCAGTCTAATTCTGTGTTTTCAGCCTCTTGTTGATTATTCAGTTGTGCACTTACAGCCTGAGGCAGGAGCACATCCCTTGTGCTGAGAACCTGATGGAGAAGTCCACATTCCCACTGTTGCTCATCAGTTGGTCATGCCAAAGGCAGAACTGACACCGGCTTGGGGAGAATTGGCTATGTTAGAATAGTCTGGGCTTCTTCTCTTCCTTGAGTGCCAGATCTCTGCAGCCCTGGACTTTGGTTCACCTTCTGAGCTGACAGCCTGTGTTGTGGCAGGTTTAAAGGATGGGCAGTGATTTTTCACTGTGAATCTGCCATTTCTTAAGTCTTCATGCAAATTGATTTGCTCCTTACTCTAAGTATAAGCAAAAATTATGGAAGTAGATGATGTATGTTAAAGGGTTTAAAACCTTACTAATGCAGCCTTGTGTCAATGTTTGTGGCACCACAAAAACCATGTTTTAGGTTACTGTTGAGATAGAGAATGAGGTTATTTGTGGTTCTGCTGGTCTTATAGAAACAATTTGAAGTGCTGCTCCCAGTTTCTGCCAGACAGGTATCTTGCAGCATCCAGTAGCTTTAGTTCTCTTTGCCTGGTATCATACCAACTGTTGTGATACAGACCCTGTTTCCATCAAAGCAAAGGCTGTTCTTGTTTTGGTGATATGAATGCAATGCAATTCTATACACAGCAACAACTAATAGAGTTGTTCCCTGCTCATACTCATTCTTGAAAAAACTCGCTATGACAAGGTTTGTTCTTAAAAGTCTCATTTATTAGCCCTGGTTAAGTACACACAGTAATGCCTGTCTACTGCAGCAGCTGCTCATTTAGCACTATGAGGGAATAATGCTGCCCTACTCCAGCCTATATTATTAATTACCCTGCCTATAAAAATTCATTTCCAAAAGGTGCTATTGTAAGGAAAACAGATCTGCTGCCAAAGGAATTGAAATCTTTTGTGCTGTGCAAAGAGGCTTGCCACCGTGTTACTGTTTCCTTTTAGTACTTTACAGATTGCTTTTTTGGGGGTCTTCTCCTCTGTTCATAACCTCTGTCATGTCTTTAATAATATCAACTTTTAAAGCATGACTCCCTCCTTAGAAAGCTGTGATGAACTACTCAAACCATTCACCTAGTCAGCAATTCATTCTAGTCTTCATTTTAATTTATACCAATTCTTTTCAGTCTCTTGGATCAATACTGCCTGGTGTTACCTCCCAACAACCAAAGATGTCCTGTATAATCTGATCTCTGTTTTTTAGGAGTTTATTTGTTTTTCTGAAGGCTGTCAAGTGAGTTTACTATAACTCTGGCCTGGAATCCTTACAGTCAAAATATGAGGTTTTGTAAGATGTTGTACATTGCTTAGGGAGTGTGCTGTGCTGCAAGTGAGACAAGGAGAGGGTGTGAGACTGGCTCTCAGCCCACCCAGGTGTCTGTGGAACAGGACTAGCCTTAGGCCACTATGATAGAGTATCCCATGTGGTAGGGAACACAGCTTCATGCACTTGTAATGGTCTCGTGCATTCGTAGGGATGAGAGCCCAGGTCCTGAGAATAATCCAAACCATGGGCCTGTGCTCTCCTGGCTGCCTGGGCTGCGCCCCATGCTGGAATGCTCTCCCACCAGAGCTGAGATACCTCCACTCCAACACTTTAGGGATAAGATCTGTGTTTGTCCTCATCCTTCAGCTGAGTGAGACCAGGGATCACTTTCCCTAATCTTCCTTACCAGTAAGACCAACATCCTGACCTGCTGCTGAGTATATCCATGCGATGCAACCTGATTATGTCTGATTGTTTCACAAGAGCATTTTATCTTTCCATGGGCCTGGATGCTCCTTTCCCCAAAGCTTGTCGTTTGCTAAAACTGACCCTGTGGTAGGGTCTGCTTCTGGCTGGAGAGCAGAGAAACACTTTGAAAAGAGCTTTGGGCTTCTGAACCAGCCTATTGGCTGTCACTGCAGCTGGTAGAACCATCTGAATTGCATTGCTGTTACAGGACAATTTCATTGCTTTTCTTTGGGATTGAGCACATTACTCTGCCTGACCTTAACTGCTGTTGAGGCAATAATTCTTCTTGCTTGAACACTTGTCAAATTCCCCAACATTAAATTTTAAATTATAATTCAGATTAAATAAAGAAATCACAGACTGCCTCTCACAGCCTCATTATTTCATGCTGATTAATGTTGCTGCAGACTTCTTGTTGAAGCTGGTGAGCTGAGAGGAGCTGAGGTTAGGCCTTAACCTTTAAAAGCCCTGTAGAGTTTAATCAGTAGCTTTTCAACAGGATTTTTTTATACAAACCTGTATTTTTTCATAGCAGGACATAACAATGTGTTTGATTGCATAGGAAGGTCTAAAAAGCCTGCAGGGAGGAAGCAACTTTCTGTCAGGTTCTTTAATTTTTAAAACCACGGTCTGAGAACACATCTGTTGTGTTATGGAGTTGCTTTCTAGCTGCACGAGCTCCTCGTCAAACTGCTGTGGGTAAGAACCACTTAGCTGAGGGTAACACTAAGAACACTCAATGCAGCTTCATCATGACATTTAAATAATTTCGAGAATGTTGTATATTGTGTTATAAATCATGAGTCATCCTTGCAGTTGCTATGCAGTTTGTCAGGTAACATAAGAGCAGAAAGCTCATTTAATTGTATGTAATGACATAATTTTGATAGTGACCATTCCTCTATGCTTGGAATGGCCTCAAGTTGCAACAGGGGAGGTTTAGATTGGATATTAGGATAAAAGTTCTTTACTGAAAGAGTGGTGAAACATTGGAACAGGCTGCTCAAGGAGGTGGTGGAGTCACCTTCCCTGGTTCAAAAAATATATAGCTGTGGCTTGCCCCCCAGGAATCATTCCCTTTTCAGTGAAAGAAAGCAAATCTGCTACTTTGCCAAAAAGGTGGTTTAGTTCTGAACTAATTTTTCATTCTGCTTGAACAAACCATTCACCATCTCTGCTGGGGAAGTGACAGAGATGCCTCAACAGCAGGGAAATTAAGTAAGAGATAAAAATGTGCATGTTAGTGTCTTGATGGTCAGTTCTCAACATCTCCATAAATGTTTACAACTCCATAGCACAGTACAAATGGAAATCACTCTTCCGTTTTTATCAACTGATTAAGAGATGAGAACAAATTGGTTTAGTGAAATCTAGATTAAAGCAAGAATTTTCTTCTTTTCATGAAATTATTGCTGTGTACCTAATGTCTCATAAAAATCCTTTTTGTGAAAGGAAGTGAAATGGCTTGTATGGATATTTCCCTTTTGGTTTTAGGTGGCTTCGAAGCGACTGTGTAGCATCACAGTAGAATCATCACTGAGGTATTTTACATTCAGGGCACCTCCTGCTAACATTCAAGTTTTTTGATTACAACACACATGGGAAAAGATTCTGTTTTAAAATAAATAGTAAGGGATATTCACATATCAAGATTTGACGATCTAGAGGCGTGTACTGTAACCAGCTCATTACTCTTTCACGAGGAATTCAGTTTGACCTGTGTATACTCAAAAAGTTCCCGTTATTTCCCACGTGCAATGTGGGGATTGGAAAATTGCTGTCAGTTTGCTGATTCTGAGAGTATTGACAAAATGGTAAATAATCTTGTTATGGCAGATCTTTAAATATCACAGTTATTGCTGGTTGTTGAACTACACTGAGTTAACCAATACTGGTCATCAATACGAGAAGAGGGAGCATCAGGAAGATATGCTGAACCTGGGTTGATTAAGAACCTGCCGAGCTCCTGCTGCAGTTTAGTATTGACGCTGCTGTGTCTTGCCAAGGCAGACATATCCTGTAAATAACATCTTCTTAAATTGCTCTATAAATCTGAAATGATCATGGAGGTCGTGCAGGTTCTTGTGAAAGCTAAACCATTTCAAATAGATTTGTGTTCTCCATAATCGAGGTTGCAGCTCGAGAGAGACTTCATTAGCACCCCAATCACAGATTTTTCAAATGGGATGCTTTCAGTGCAATTATCTTGTGTTCACAGAGTTTGGTACTGGTAAGTTAGAGCAAAACTCTTCAGTAACATCAGTGAGAATATATGCAGCCTTGAAAACAGGCAGGACACTGCCAGAAAGCTCACTGCTTTCCACATGTGGGGCGTGCTTCCCTCCTTTGGCCTCTCAATGCTGACATGGTGTAAACTGTGTGTAGTACTGTGCATCAGAAAAGAGTTTAACAACATTCCCTACTCAAAAAATTCACATCAGTGACATGTCAGGGAATGGACTCCAGGGACTGAAGATCGTTTTGGTGGCTGCTAATGCAGTGATTATTTTCTGTCTGAAGCCAAAGGGATCAATAATTCCAGTTAGAAAGAAAACCCTTCAGGGGAAAGAGAACTTGTGTCAGAGAAGCTCTCTGGACTGTTTTAGTAACAATATTTTATAGATCCAACAAACAAGCCTCTCCCAGCCCAGTAAGCAACATTCCTCAGCTGCAGGCTGGGTACAGCAGAAATTAATTTAGCTCAATAATGTGTGTAGCTTGTAGTACCATCCACGGCATTAAGGAATTAATTTGGCAATGCTTCCCATTTGAGTCTGGCTCTTCAGGAGGTGGCTCACAAAGAGGGTCACAGGCTCACCTGTAACTGCATGGAATGCTTTAGAATCCATCCCCTGTGGCCAGATAGGTGTTTCCCTTCTGCATCAGCTGCACCAGGGAGTGTTTATGCATCCCAGCTGACCAATGTCTGCTTGAAATATAGCCACAAAGGAGCATTACCTCTGCCTGATTAAAGCAGGGCAGAGACTGCTTCCTAAAACAGATCATCAGAATAGCTTGAACTGGGAAAATGTTTGCTGATTAGCCTGTGTGTTTTGCATTCACATGTCCATGGTAGTGAAGGACCTGATGGGTGTCATCTCAGACTCTTTCCTCCCCAGAGCTGTTGATTGCCATTGTCTCACCTCAGTCAAGAGCTAGCGATGAGCTGTGTATATTAAATATATATTATGGTTTCAATTTTCATGTTGATGCAAAGTATAAATTCAGCATATGAAAAGGTTTCTACTGAGACTTACCTGTTCCCTCATGGGAATGCGTAAGAAATTCTGTCCGTTGATACAGCAGAAATGTCCCAGGGGACTCCTGCACTTGCTGCCTGCCTGCCAAAGGAATGCTCTTATTTCTGAAGAAGGAAGGGCAGTCCTTGTGGAGGGAGGAGTGTTGAAACTGCTTCCTGATATAATTTGGATGGCAGCTCAAGCAAAGCCTGAAAAGGCATGGAGTGTGGAAACCATTCTGCTGGGGAGGATATGCAGGATTCTGGCCAGGACAAGTTGAGGCCCTGAGGTGAGGTGGGTGCCAGCGGTTCTGGGGCTGATGGATGGGAAAAAGAGGCAGGTTTCTGAGTGTCAGGTTGTGTGCAGTAATTCAAGTGTTATTTTTCTTTGCTTTCTAGCACCTGTGTCTTTGGGACTTTTTTCCTAACAGTGCCTCTGTGTGTGGGCTAAATACATATTCTATATTTTTAAGATAACTGGCTTGAGTGAAGGGTGGTTTTTGAAGTAACAGGAGAGCTGTGTTCTGATGGCTGTGGTGTTGCTTATAACAAACACATTTGACTGCTCATGCAGGGCCTGGGACAGCAACTTATTGCTTCCAAAAATCCAGAAGGCAGCAGGGTAGGTGTCCACTTTACCAGAGAAGTTGCTTCAGGAGCTCGTAATGTGGGAATCTGAGAGACAGGGATACCGTCTGGAGCCGGAGAAGGGATGTTCCGTGGCCTGTGGAAAGTTAAGGGACACTTTGCAGTGGGGGTGGTCTTTGGCAGAAACATGAGGCTGGCACCCTTGGATTTGAGAGGACTTCTACACATGCTTCTGTGCACTTATTTGCCCAAAGTGGGGGTCACCAGCATTTAGCTTCATCTTAGACTGCCACTGGGAATGATTCTCCTTCATTTCCTTTACCCAAGTGTGTCTCTAACACTAAAAAAAACGGATTGTCTCATATTTTTTTCCTAAGTTCTCATGTATTCTTTTTTTTTGCCATGCTAATATTGATCTGGAATCAGCATAGGCCTACTGCTCCCACAGACTTTGTAGAATAATGTAGGACTGCACTTAAAATAACAGTTGTTTTGACTACCTCATTCTTAATCTGAAGAGACAGTTCTTAATGAGCGATATCAAATCACCAGTGTTGCATAAACTGTCGTACACCTATGGAGGGATAGAATTCTCTGCTAGAGCCTGAAATAGGATTTTAAGTTTAAATGCTATATCCAGATCTCTATATTTAGCTATATAAATCCTGTTTCAGGTATTTGCATTTAAAATTTGACTGGGTTTTTGCAAAAGGCTCTGTATAGCATAAGACAAGTTGCTTTGAAGACAGAAAAGTAGAAATACCCCCTACTGAAACGTAACGACCAGTAGTTCAATGCATGTTCCTCAAAATGTGTGAAAGATGATGGTGACTGACGCCTCTGGCTGTGACTAACGCCCCTGTTCCAGTGCCAGCCCCCCAGTCTTTGCCAGGACAAACCACTGTAATTCATACATGGAGCTGTACCCTCAGGTATGGATGCCAAGAGCACTTAGCAGCCTATGATTGAGTTCAGCAGACTAAGATAGTGCATACTATACATAAAGAAAAATAGGCTTTTAGTCTACTACTAATCTTTTTTCTCTGAAAGGAAAGGAATTATCTTAGCAGGCTGCTCTACATCTCCAAAGGGTCTGCAGAGATGAAAATGCTGGTACCTGTACATGGCCGACCCATACCTTGGGGTAAAAGTAGCTCAGATAAGAGAGCTTTAGTTCTTGCTCCTGTGTGAGCGAGAGAGACCTCAGTTTAGCTAAGGAGTGCTCATCCATTCTTCTTAATCACATGCAGTGATCTTTCTTGCAGCATGGGCTGGTTTCTCTCTCTGTTAGAGTATGAACACTTCTAACATTGCTGGGAAGCAGGGAGTCATTGGGGTACTTCCTAACTTCCTCATTAAAATAGAAGGAATCTGCAGAGACTCCTGCAAAAGGTGAGACTTCTGTGTGAACCTACTGATCAGTGCAAGAACCTCCTCCTCTGGAGAGAAAAATGGATACACCTAGAAGTGATATTAAGGAGGAGAGCCTAAGGTACTTTACGGCTGTAACTTATGGAATTCAGCACCCGAAGAACAGTTATCAAACCTCTGAGAATCTGTCTTTCTGTAAGAAGGCCTTGTGACATGGTTGGACGTGCAGTGGAACACAGGGCAAGAGAAGCAGGGCATCTACTGCCAGCTGTCATAGTAGCCCAGGAGAAGGAGGGAAACCAGTCTGTGCTCTTCTCACCACCTCAAATAAGACAGGACCGTTACCATAGTTTGCAGGGAGCACTCCACTGAAGTTAAAGACACCCCAATGCTGACCTGAGGAACTAGAGTGTCAGTGTCCCATCAGCTCTGTTAGGAGCCAGAAGACCTGTTCTACTGGTGGGTTTGTCCAATTTGTCCTCTGTGTTGAGGGTCTGTCAGAGATGGACAGAGATAGCGGGCTGTTTACACTGGGAGGACAGCCCTTGGTGGTGGTGCAGCATGTGGGCACTCAGTTCCTCTAGACACTAGACTGCTCCCAGGGTCTCTCAGGAGAAAGAGGTGGATAAAGTGGGCTCTGGTTCACCAAATTAAACTAGAAGGTTGGGCAGTAGTGAAAGAGGTCTTATTTCACTACATTGGGATTTTGTTGCGTCATGGAAAACATTTGTCTCCTGGCTTGGTGCGTGGTTTTCAACTTCATGTGAAATCAACTGGCCTTCATGATGAGAGTTAACTTGTGACCTGTGTACTCAGTGAGCTGTACTGAGGATCAAAAAAACCGAGTTGGTGAGCTTCTTAGGGGCTTGGTTTAGTATTGGGCAGGTATGGTTGGACTCGATGATCTCAAAGGACTTTTCCAACCAGGTGATTCTATGAGTCTGTGACCCAAAAGAGCAGTGGCAATAGATGCAATATCTGCCTTATGAAGAATGCACTCGTGCTGGAAGAATCAGTGCCGTAGGATGTAAGACTGGAGCTTGATCTCTGAAGCACTTGGTGGATTGCTGTTCCCTGAAGTGTGGTGAGGCATAGCCGCACGCTGCCAGTGGCCCATCAGCCTGCATCCACTGATTGCTGGACAAATACTGAGAGGTACACGGCTGTTAAAGCATCAGCTTTATGGACCCATCTTTATTATAGGAGTTCCCTGATGATAGACTCAAGTTCTACCAGCAAAAGCAAACCATCATTAAATAAAATTTTGTTTTGATCAAAATTTCCCTGAAGGGCTAGGGTAGGGCAGCCTCTGCCTTTGGGGAAAACAGTTAAACGCAGCCAGATTAGTCTTGCAACATCATTTCATGGTAACACTGGAACATTTTGTGTTTGTTTTTTATTTTTAAGTTGGAATTAGCTATTGATTTTGGAGCCAGTCAGATCAGATTGACCCCAACCAAACATAATCGTATTTTTATTTGTCTTTTTTTTTTCCCCCTGTGACTTTTGAAGTGTTGGTAATTCTTAGTTTCTTTTGAAAATCTAAAAGAGTGCTGGTCCCCATCCCTGCAGGGCAGAGAACAGCTCCAACTGCATGTTTTCAGGCTGATGTAACAAGTCTTTTTACTCCAGAGTCAGTTTTGTCAGTGCACTGCTGTAATATGCTGTGGGATATGTAGACTGTTTCCCTTTTAATGGGTGTTTTGTCACTTTGAAAACCATGCTTCATTCTTGTGAGCTGTATTTCTCAGTACAGCAGAGAGGAAGAGAATCATTTGGCTTCTAATTTGTACACAGAAGCTTAAAGTTTGTACACTGTGCTTTTGCTCACACAGTTAGCTGGCCGCCTCAGCTGTATCTGCCTTGGATTGCTCCTTGAGAGAGTGCACTTCCTTTGGTGAAGCAAAAAGTCCTTTTCTACATTTCTTCACAGCCAGTCATTTTTATTAACTGCATTTACCTATCCACAGGATTACAATTCCCTTTTAGACCAAGAAGTCTGTGTGAAGTTTCCACCCACTGGTGTAGTTATACCCCCCCTGAGGCAAAGCAGTGGTTTTGCTGGGCAGTGTTCACATGCTGCACATGGCGGGTGAGGATGCGCAGGCAGGACGGACGATGGATGCCTTACACTGGTTGTGAATGAGAGGCACTGGGATGGCCTCCATCTTTGGTCTCTTGAATTGTATCCAAAAGGTGTTGTAAAGTAATCTGGCTGAAATGAGGCTGTACAAAATGCTTCAATTGGGGGAATGATGTAACTACTGCACAGTAACTTAAAAAAAAAAAGAAATGAAAACCCCATAAACATCACATTTACTCTGAGCTCTTGAATTCCAACATCTATGTACCCAAGAGGAGATTTAATAGTTTTTCTCACTTTGATGCTATTAGAGTGGAGCACATTACATCATCTAAACTACTCAAGAGCATGAAATGGGAATGGCCCTGTGATTGCAGAAAACTTCAAGTGGAAATGAATTCGCTGGGTATAGGTTAGTTCCTGTAAGTCTCTCTAAAAACATTTCTCCCAGCCTGCTAAGGCCATCAGCTGCTGTGCCAACTGCCTGTGACAGCACAGCAAATGAAAAATGGTGGTAAGAAATCTCAGGCTGCTTATTAAATCTTTTTTAACCCTCATACAAAACCAAGGGAGCAATGTACTCAAAGGAGGAACCCCCAGTCTCTCAGAAGCACAGACATCACTATAGATTGGCCTGCACTTGGTATCTGAGTCAGGGAAAATGTTGGGGGGGGCTTATATCTTTGGTTTCATTTTTTTTTAATATTCCTTATCAAAAATATTTTTTAAAATAACAATATGAAAACTATCAGTTAACTGGTTTTTATTTCTTGTCTCTGTGACTGGAGTCTCCTCAGTTGCACGTTGGCAAAAGTAAAGTCTGAGAACCATTAGACAAAATGTACTTCAACTCTTTTTATCTCACATCTGTAACAAAGTCACAATGTTTAGGTCTTCTGTAAAAGCAATTGTCACTATATATATTGTAAGAGAAGGAGAAGAGTAAAAGAAAAGCTAGTGTTACAGCTTTGACCTTCCCCATCTGTTCTCTGACACAGCCAAAGACCAGAGGGACTCTTTCTCCAGAGCTCCCCAGATGAATCTTTGTGCTTTTATGAGGTGTTTCATACCGTAACATTTGATGTTTATATAAAAATGATGTTGCAGCATCATTTTATTGTATGGATTTCACTAGGCTTTAGGCAATTTCCTTCGGTGAAGTCCCTCCTGCTTCACCCCTATCCACTGGCTCAGTTCTAGGAGAAGGATTTCCTAGAATAAGGAAAAGGTGAAAAGATAATATTTTCAGGGACTGTAGTCTCCAATCACTTATGTCTCCACTGGTTGTAAATTACTGTCTGATACTGAAAAGACTTGGTTTGTGAGTAGAGTTAGTTGAATAAAAACAGTGTTAAGGACAGCCTCTAATACCATGAAGTTGGAGCTGTGTGGCTTTGCTTGAGATGCGTTCATTTATGGATGGGTAGTCTTCAAAATATTCTGACCTAGCAGTTACGAGGGGTGTAGCTCATTCAATTTAGCCACTCACTTTTCAGAATATCATTCTTTCACTTAAAGTTTTCTGTGTTATCCATCATTGCAGCATCTCCAGACCTTTTTCAAATCAGTAATTAGGCATTTGCTTAGCTCTCAGCAGCTGGAAAGCTGTGTATATCTTTGAGCTCCTCCAACAGAGATGGGAATACTCATATGCCTAAATGCTTTTCTAAACGCGGTTAACCATGTGGAATATCACCCAGCCTGTAATATTTGCACTGTGACAATCTGTCTTTGGTGCAGTGTGCTATCAGTAATGCTAAGATACAGTGTGTGTTTGTCACACTGTCTGTGCCATTTAAACTGGGTAGGTCCTGGACTCCAGGAGGTTTTTTTTTTCCATTCTTGCTACCCAGAGTGCCCTCTGATAAAGATGTATAATTCATTGGATGTGTTCAAGGTCAGACACAAATGGCCATGATAGGACAAGATGAAATGGCCTCAAGTGCCAGGGGAGGTTTTGATTGGATATTGGGAAAATTTCTTTACTGAAAGAATGGTGAAGCAATGGCACAGGCTTCCCAGGGCAGTGGTGGAGTGACTGTCCCTGAAGGTGTTCAAAAAGCATGTAGATGTGACGCTTCAGGACATGTTTAATAGTCACAGTGATGTTGTGCTGATGGTTGGACTGGATGAACTTACATGTCTTTTTCCAACCTCAATGATTCTATGACAGTATTTCACTCATTTCCTGTAAGTGGTGAATAGTTCGTTCCAAAGGAGTCAGGAAAGGAAGAAGCTGCTTTGCTGTGCTTGCATGAAAGCTGAGATTTGAGGGGGATGATACTTCTTGCTTTATTCTGAGCTTACAACAGACAAGCAGAGGGTATCTGGGGTCTCCGGGTCATTAACTTGACTGTGCAGTAACTGCCTTTAAAGATATCATGGGAGACGTGCGAGAGACTGACTGAGAGTTTCTGTGTCTCTAGCGTGGCACAAGATTCCTTGAGGTGGATTGTCTGTCTGGTATCTGCTTCCTTTTGCATGTGGTAGAACAGCTGGCACAAGGCTTTAAATCCTTGTGCAAATGGCTGAGCACCGTTTGCACACACGTGTCCATCAATTATGTATCTAAGATAACAGGTCTACACCTTAGGAGGTGTAAGAGTGAAAGGAAATAGAGGATAACACCTTTTGTTGGGAAATGCAAAGAAATTGAAAGTGGAAAAACAAAACACTGGCCAAGTATTTAACAAGTTTGCTGCAGATTAACTGTTTATTGCTCCTGTGGTCAGAGGACTGGTGCCTGCCTATACCACTGATAAATAATTGGTAATTTACTCCCAAAGTTGTCTATGTTGGTATAGTTTTTTTTTTCCCCCTGGGAATGCAAAGCTGCTTTAGCTTCAGGGTTATGATCTCCTTCATGGGCTAGTCAGTTTATTCATAGGTAGAAGCTAAGAAAGCACCTACAAAGTCAATTATGCTATGAAAAAGCTGAGCCCTTCTCCAAATACTTTCTTTGTATCTGGAAGACATCTTTGCAGTCTATAAAACAGACTTTCTAAGTTTTGCTTTTCTTGTTTCCTCCTGAAAAGTGAAATGCAGGGTGTGTGTACCCAAGTATAACTGTCAGAATGAGCCCATTCTGGGCACTGAGCACTTAAAGAGAGGCCTGATCTGCTCAGGAGAGAAGTACCTATCTGAGTAAGTGCTTTGGGTTTGAGCTACTTTCCTAACCTAAGTATTAAAACAGAGGGAAGGCTGGAGCCTCAGGGTGCAGTTTTCCCAAGAAGCAATATTAAGCAGTGCTAATAAGTTTTGGAAGTTACCAGAGTCCCTGCTGACTCTCAGTGCATGCTTTATGTTAGGAGAGAAGGTAAGATCAGGACCTCTGCTGTGGCTGGTTTTAGCCAGAAGGCAATACACTGCCATCCTCTGCCTTCAGGATAAAGTGGGTATTTCTTCTCCAACAGTGGGTCTCCAGTCAACTGTGGTGTTTAAGCACCTTGTCTTGTGCTTATCTCACATAATCTTCTGTTCTCACAAAAAGAGTGAAAATGGTGTTTAGGGTACTCCTAAATGAAACCAACAAATGTTTTTCATAATCTTGACCTGGGTGCCATTCCAGTGCTGTGCTAGACAAAAGAGGACAAGGAGCAAAAGCTATTAAAGGACTTTGTGGATGCTGCCAGCTGCTGGCACAATGTCCTCTTGCTGTATTTCTCTATTTTCAGTCTGCATTTCATATCTTTGTCTTCTTCCCACATCCCCCTTTCAAGAGCTATCGTTTCATCCCCCTGCAGCCTGATCTAATACACATCCACATCAAACAAACCCTTCTTACATTTCCTTGCACTCTCTATTACACCCCTCTTATTTTTTACCCTGGTCTTTTCTTCTCTGTGACCGTTACCCTTCCCTACTCACTAGAGGAGGCTCTGACTTAACTCCTACTGCCAGGGATGAGCATGGTCCAAGAGATGTCCTGTGGCTGAGACAGGCACTGTGATGCTCTTATCACCTCTCAGCACCCCTTTGCCAGTAGTCACTTCTGAGGGCAGAAATTCAATAATGCAAATAAGATGGAAAGCTTATTACTATATTTGCATGTTTTAACGTGCATTCGCTTCCTTTGAATGAAAGTTTTAAATGCTGTGACTTTGAGCCTGTCAGGGTTGTGCTATGAAATAAAAAGGATGCTCTTTGTTGGAGCTGGCATCTCCGTGGGCAGCAGGCTGGGCAGTCTTGGCTGCTGTAGCTCAGTGGCACCCAGAGCTAGGCTGGGGCTGAGCCCTCTGCTTTTTAGCTGTTTCCTGCCTTTGTCTGGGATTGCATTGGCTGGGGATTGGGGAAATAAATAAAACAACAACAACAAAAGAGAGGCCCTGACTGCTCCTACATGCTGCTTCCTTGGCTCTTGCTTCCATGTGCCTCTCTCTGACTTCTGTCTATCGGTGGTAGGAGTCCTCTGCTGGCAGCCAGTGTCACCCTGTGTCAGGCTGGGCGAGCAGGCTGGCTCTGCTCCCACTCCGGCAGGCGCAGACCAGGGTGGGTGCTAGAAACCCATCTGTTTTTTCTGTTTGCTGTCATCTGAGGGGTATTTGCTATTGGACGTGTTGAGGATTGGACCACAAATGCAAATTTCAGTTGGAAGGACGACAAGTTTTTTCAAGGCTTGCACACACAAACATCAAAGTTTATTTGTACAGTGACATCAGCTTCTTGCAGGATTTCCCAAATAGCCCCTTTGAAATTGTGAGTGTTAATGTGCAAAGTCAGTAAAGCACAAACCAGAGTAATTTATTCACCAGCAAAGGAGAATTCATCATAAAGATAAACCAAGATTTGTGTAGTTATTACATTTTATTTTATTTTATTTTATTTTATTTTATTTTATTTTATTTTATTTTATTTTATTTTATTTTATTTTATTTTATTTTATTTTATTTTATTTTATTTTATTTTATTTCATTTTATTTTATTTCATTTTATTTCATTTCATTTCATTTTATTTTATTTCATTTTATTTCATTTCATTTTATTTTAATTTTTATTTTATTTTTATTTTATATTTTATTTTATTTTTAATTTTGTTTTGTTTTTTCTATTTTATTTTCCTCCTTAAATATTGGTTATCATATTTTGGGGCTGACAGAGCACGAGCGCAGGGTTTCTGTCTGTGTGACACGGTGACAGCAGAGGGCAGCAGTATCCTACCATCGCCCAGCATTAAATCAAGCCCAGGAAGGACACGGGGAGCGGCGGTGAACTTCGGCAGAACGGGAAAGGTGCAGATTGAACAGGGAAACCTGCAACAGCGCTTTGCTCTTTAGATTGCCAAGTCCTCCGTTAAGTTTGGACGCCAGGAATCTGCAGATGTTTTAACTGCATCTTCCACATGTGACAAATACCGTACAGTGTATTTTCATTATAATAGGATGGAAACGCAGTTTGGAGAAAACGGTATTTCCAAGCTAAGGCTGGAGGCTGCCTCTTTGCTTTTGTTTCTTGACAATTGCATCAATGCCACCAGGTGGGGGTGAGAGCCTTTTTAGATTTATATTGGATTTTCCTTCGCGGTTGCTCGCTCCAACTGGGCTCTCAGTGGTGTGAGAGCACAGTCCTGGTGGGTCACTGTGCTCGGTGGTGGTGGCCAGATCCAGGCAGTGACCTGGTGGAGAGACCCCATTGGACCCTGCGGCTCCAAGCAGCTGGCAGTGCTGGAATCCACAGTGTAGTGTTAGAATTTTAAAGTATTAAAGTCAGTTGATGTTTGCAGAGGATGAAAGGATATGATAAATTTCTCTGCGTTTACCTTTCATTCGTCACTGAGCTGACTGCCTCTCGGAAACCTCTCGAGACAGGGCAAAGCTGCCTTCCTCATGGGTGGAGCACTGGGTAGATTTAGCAAGACAAACTTACCCAAAGTCCCATCAGAAGGATGTTGGCAAGTCCCTGCCAGCCCAGGCACCGGACAGTGCTTCCTCCCACCCTGGGGAGCTCAGCGCTGTTTGTCGAGGGGTAATTTCCCTTTCAGCTGCTGTCATGCTATTGCAGATGCCCAGACCTCGAGGGCCTAGAGTTACTGCCTTGGAGGGCGTAACATTTGCATGGGAACAACCTGGATGTGGCAGCATTTAGAAATTGATTATTTCAGATGCTTCTGATTGCAGACAAATATAATTCTATTGGCTGATAATGTAAATATCCATGTGTTTTAATCTGAAGTCCTGTATCTCGTTAACTAAGTCTACATATCCTAAATAACCAGAAAGTTTTATATCACATTAGGGAAGAAATTCTAGTGCTGAATTCTCAATTATCTCTAGATGTATTTCATTTTTACATCAGCTGATGCAGATATTCTTTTCCATAATATTCAGGATTGAATGACCATCTGGTCAAAAGAGTATCTCATCTCCTATCCTCTTGCTATGCTGTAGTTATTACTCAATATTTGTCTAGGCAGAGCCTCCTAGTGCCAGGTTCCCTGTGGCAGTGAACAAAGGCAGTTGTTTGTCAGTCTATTGTGTGTATATGCATATGTGTATCTCCTGTGCTTAGATAAGGATTACTGGTCCTATAATGGGGAAAACAATGAGTTATCACCAAATGGAGACTTAACTCCTATAACTTCATTTTGGTTTTTTCACTTTTTAAATATTATCTCCAGCAGAGAGGTATAAAACCATCCTTTACTGTTTGCTTCTCCTGTTTCTCAAAGAGCCCTTTCAACCACAGCATCTTCTCTGAGCTCCTTTGCTGGAGTGATTTGCATATGCTTATGTTCTTGCCTCACTTTCCAAGAAACCCTTTGCTTTATGGCTTCTTGCACAGATGTTGCTTTCTATGTTAATATAAGACAGAAATATAACAGAAATGTGAACTGCATAGTAACTGCCAACCAGAATATGGCCCTACACACATGCTGTAAAATTAGTGATGCGAAGATACACAGCCATGACTTGGCACCTTGGGAACAAGCTTTTTAGGCCATTAAATTATTCTTGAGGTTATAATCTTTACGTTCTCATTATCAGAAAATGGTAAATAATATATATTTTTGATATTATAAACAAAATCATCAACAGACTGTCTCCTACATAGCATCAGCTGCCAGCCTGGGTGCTTGTTAGCATGCCCTCCGTGGCATGCTGAGTCTCATAATTTCTTCAGAATTTAATGAAGGGAAAATAGCCTGGAGGTCTTTGGGGTTTATTAAAGAGTGTATGTGGTTTGATGTCTAGGTCATATTGATGCACTGGGCAGCCAGTGGTGTTAGAAGTCAATGAAACCTGACGTGGGATGTTTGGGATGGAGCACTTTGAGTTGAAAACAGCAACCTGGCACCCGTTGACAGAGAGGCCCTTCTCACAATGCTTAGTAAACCACCATTACTTCATTTCCTGTGCTTTGGCAAATGGAAAGAAAGATAATTCTCTGTAACCTTTTCCATCCATCTTCTGTAAAGAAAACTGCTGAGAATCTGATAGAAGGACCTTGCTATAAAAGCTCAGCTGATTGCACTCGATAGTTTGGGGTCCAAGCACTTGCTTCCATTGTAGGAAAAGTTCACCATGCGGCTGGTGGCTCTTTCCTTTCTTTCTATTTAAAAAACTCAATTAAAACTGTACAAACCCCATCTTTCCTAGTGTGCTCACCCTTGCACTCAGTCATGTTGCTTTAAACAATGCTGAAATGTTCTGATGTATTGGGAAGCAGCAGGGGAAGGGAAAGCTGAGGGTGGCAGAGCATGACTATATGAACAGACAAAACAGTAATTTGTAATACAAAGAAATCAACAGATATTATGTTTTTGCCCTTTGGCAATACAACCTTTTGTAATTAAATTATCAGGATGAAAAAGGCTATCTTAATTATTTAAGGGTTAGGAAAGAAATACTGTCGAATAAATAATTGATTGTACTGCAAAAAGCTGTTTTAACTCTAAGTACTAGGGATCCCTTGTTTATTTTTACTTCTCAGTGATAGATTTTTTGTTAAGTTTGAAGCTGTAACTCAAAATTTGTTTTCTGTTTTCTTGCAGGTAAGTTTGGATTGGTCTGTTTGAACTGTGCAGTTTGGGAATGTAAGTGAACAAAGTAAGCCTTCTTCAAGCTGTCACAGCCTGTTAACAAGGTCAGAATGTTGTCTTTATTTTTGAGCTCTAATACATTAAACTGAAATGGAATGGACAACAGATCGATACGGCTACGCAGACACAATGCGATCTTTCTCTTTGTCAGATGTGAATACCACAGAACAAATATGTGTTACTGAGAATTATTATGCAGACTTCTATTTCTCAGGTTAATCCTCAAACCAAAATTGGCTGGAGATAATATGAAATAGTCAAATTATTAATATTCTAAAGTGTAATACAGTTTTTATAATATTTTTTCAAGGATTAAGTGGATTCTTTAGTTATGATGAATTCCCAGATATAAAAATTTCAATGCCTCCACTTGAATAGAGCCAAGTTAATAGGTCAGGCACTGAAAAGCTTACTTTGTGAATAGTTCAGAACCAATTTTCTTTTATTAATCACTTGGCAACAGGACCTTGCTATAAGTCAGTAAGCTACTGCTACTGGACTGGCATGCATTGCTTCCCTCCTAACCCTTGCTCTGTGACATCTCCTGCTAGCAGTAAGAAACCTCTCAACCTTGCAAGATTCCATGCATTGAAATGAGCAGACTCCATTGAGATGGTGTTTTGTTTATTGTGTCAGAGTTGAAAATTACTTCCTTTGAATTTTTCTTCCTCTCTTTTCTTCTCTCATTGCCTCCAGGAACGATTATATTCACGTCTTGTCAAGTTCTGGTGTTGGCTTTCTTTTGAAGTCTTGTCTGTGTAAATCAAACTGTGGCTTCTGAAGAAGTCCAGACTGTGAAGGGTTCTGTTGTCCTCATCTCTGATTTCTAGTCTTGTATCAGTACCAGTACCAAAAACCTTTTTGCAATTTGTACACCTGTGTTGTGGTATCTGTTTGGATCACTGCTATTTTAATGCTAATTTCAGTACAGGTATTGATGATCAGTAAACAGAAAATTGAATACAAGGCACGTTCTCCTGAAGTCACTTGTGAAGCTTAAAATTGTTCACTTTCTAAATACAGATTTTTTTCATATTTCAGCTGGACTCTGCAAAAGTACTCACTGTCCTCAAATTTATTTATTAGTTCTGCACCATTCTAGATTTTATGCATTTGATTATCTCATTTCAATTACTATTCAGATCAGCCAGCAAAATTTTATATGAAAGCTAAGAAGCTTCTTATGCTTGGCTTTTTTCCTTTCTTTTCCACTTCTGTTGACTGATGTTAGGATGGTTTTTATCAACTGAGAAGGGGGGACATATGTTCTTTACAGCTATATCACCGCTACCATTTTGAGGATGAAATAACAAGTGAGTTGTTTTGCTATGTTAGTGAGTGCCTCACTTCTGGAGTGAAGCTGGGATTTGAGGTGGCAGCAAAATGTGTTAATAGATTCACAAATGCTATATTTCTATATTTCCATCTCTGAATGACCTACAGTTTTGTAGTATCTTCTGTATTTTTTTTTATTCTGAAAGATTACAATGGTTTTGGTCATGCTCACGTGTGTCTTTGGACATGCTAGACATGACTTCCTCAATATGCATTCACATCTGCTTTTAAATACCTCCTGGCTACCATCTTTGTACCTTAGCGTGCATCCTGCACTTGGTATAGAATAACTAATTCACCACAGAAGGGTTGCACTTTCAGTTTCCCACAGCTGTCTCCTGGAGAGTTTCTGCGTGAGGCTGCTCATGGCTTGGATTGGCACGCTCTCTGCTGGGTGGAAAACTGGCTGGATGACGAGACTCAAAGAGCTATCGGTGGCCGGTCACAGGGCTCAGTGTTGGGCCCGAGCTTGTTTAATGCCTTCATCAATGATCTGGACGAGGGGATCGGGTGCTCTCTTAGTAAGCTTGCAGATGGCACAAGTTGTGTTGGGAGTGTTGATGTGCTTGAGGGCAGGAAGGCTCTACAGAGGGATTTGGACAGGCTGGGCTAATGCCAATTGTGTGAGGTTCAACAAGGCTAAATGTCAGGTGCTGCTCTTGGGTGATGACAACAGCACGCAACGCTACAGGCTTGGGGACATGTGTCTGGAAAGCTGCCTGGTGGAAAAGGACCTGGGCTTGCTGGTCGATAGCCAGCTGTTCATGAGCCAACAATGTGCCCAGGTGGCCAAAAAGGCCAACAGCATCCTGGCTTCTATCAGAAGTGGAGTGGCCAGCAGGGGCAGGGAAGGGATCATCCCTGGGTACTTGGAGCCGATAAGGCCACACCTCAAATCCTTTGTTCAGTTTTGGGCCTCTCGCTACAGTACAGACATTGAGGGGCTGGAGCACGTCCAGAGAAGGGCAGTAAAGCTGGGGAAGTGTATTGACCATAAATATTGTTATGAGCAACTGAGGAACTGGGATTGTTTAGTCTGGAGAAGAGGAGGCTGAGGGAAGACCTTATTGCTGTCTACAATTGCCTGAAATGAGGTTGTAGTGAGGTGGGTGTTGGTCTCTTCTAACAAGTAACGATTGATAGAATGAGAGGAAATGGCCTTAAGTTACACCAAGGGAGGATTAGTTTTGGTATTAAGAAAAAATTGTTCATGGAAGGGGTCGTCAAGCAGTGGCAGAGGCTTCCCAGGACAGTGGTGGAGTCACCATCCCTGGGGGTGTTTGAAAGACAGGTAGATGCAGTGCTTAGGGACGTGGTTTAGTGATTGACTTGGCAATGTGAAGTTTACAGTTGGACCTGATGATCTTAAAGGTCTTTTCCAATCTAAAATTTCTATGGTTCTGTGATTCTAAGCTTGACATTTCCCTTGTCTTTTGATTCCAAATTTCCATTTTTGGCTTTTGAAATGAGTTTGGATTCCAAAACCTGGGGGAGCGGATTCTTGTCCTCTGCAGTAGCTGATCAGCCTCTAATGCATACGTGTACCATCGACTCCCTCCTGGCATGTTGGTACTTCTGTGCCTTTTCATACAGGACATACTGAGCTTGCACCATAGGTCCCCAGCTGCAGTCTCCCTCCACGTTCTTTAGATGCCCTCATCAACCTCAGTTTGGGGAGTTCTGCACAAGGAGCCATCTCTGCACTTCTTAAACAAGTTATTCATTGCCTCCAAGGGCAATAAGCATCACTTTGAATCAGGCACGTTGCACTTTAACAGTGTAATAAATATGCTGTAGTGTAACAAGGCCGTGTAGTATTTTTCATATTTTAAGGAACTTAGGAACTATTAATGGAAGAGAGATTGGATGTGAAAATGCCATCCATCATGTCTCATTGCTATAAAAAGCAGGCTTATATTTCAGCATTTGAGCTCAAAATGTATAGATGTCTCTTTCAAGGGTTTTTAGAGGTAAGTAGATAAAACATTATTAGATGTGGCTATGATTGCTAACAAATCAAAAATAAAGCCTTAAAAATAAATCTGATGTAGTCTAAGTTATAAGCAGCATTTTGGAAATATGCTCTAATTTAAAGAAAAAAATAACCTTCTACAGGTCCACTGAAGTCAAAATTACTGTTCAGCTCATATGATCCTTACATTGGCTGGAGAAATGATACTGAGGGGTTTAGGAGAGAAGTTAAAAATGAGTGCTTCTGAAAATGCTCTCCGTATACAGCCGTTGTTCACCCCAGTGTATCTCAGAACTCAGCACTTAACAGGCATTAGAGTTGTATTTTTAAAAATATACCTCTACTGTAAGCCTCACATAATGAGTCGTGTTCCTTTGTTGCCCTCAGGCTAATGACAATACACAAAGAAAAGTATTCTGCCTTAAACCAAAATGAATCTTGAATTCCAGAAGACTGGAATTGGCAGTACTTCAGTAATAACTCATTTGTGGGGGTCTATGGGAAACTGCACTGTCGGTTTAGACCTTGGTGGGCTGTGAAACAGGGAACGTTGGAAGTATGTGTATATGGGAGTCCTTCATATAAAAGAGAATTGTTATGGGAAGCATCTACTCCAGCTCACCTGGTGGGCCGTGCTCTGAGGATTGATTGCGGTGTTGCATTCCAAAATCTGTTGTGACAGCCTTTAGTCTGTGATTTATACCTTTATGTTGAAATCCTCCTTGTCATTGTTTTAGTAGAAAAGGAGAACAAGTCAGAAGCTGTTGTTCTTGGATAAATGTAGGAAGAGAAGGCTTGTGACTCGACTGTTGATCAGACAGGTTATTGGGATGTCACCAGGGGAAAAGCAACAAGGAAATTCAGCAGATAGAAGGAGTGAAGAGGATTCCTACTTTTGATGTATTTGCACGTTTAGTATGAAAAATGAGTAAGTTTATTTCTTATGTTTAATATCCAAACAGTATTTATAAAGGCTGGGCTATGTTTTCTTACAGAGAAAACTCTGCTTGTTTGGGGTGTTTGCACTGTTCTGGGAGATTTGGAGTGCAGAGCTGTAACACATTTAAGAATATATTTTAAAACATATTCTTAAATCTATTTGTTTGTGGTCCTGGGTTTAGCAGAGGAGCCTTGCAGGGTGCAGGAGGCACTTTCCATTTCAGTCTTGCCTACTTGATTAGGCGCAGCCTAACGCAGGACGTTTCATTGAGAGTGATGTGACCTAAAAGGTATTTTTATTGATTCGTTGTTCTTGCTTTGCACTTTTGCAAAAGAAATTCCTAATACACTTGGGAGGGGAAGGAAATAAAGTTTGTAAGATTAAAAGTATACTTATTTTTCTTTAAACCTTGCAGTTCTGGAAGCCAAATAGCACTCACTAGCACAGATAAAGCAGCAATAGTCATTTAACTGTAGTTCTGTGTACTGCACTTGTTTTTTCTGTTGTTCTCCAAGTATCTGTGGGCTAAGGAACTCAACGTACTCGTGTTCATGTATAAAGATTTCTCTGACTTCAAATGAAATTAAATACGACTTCTGTGTTTAAGTGATAGAGCTGTGTGTTCCACTTTAGCCAAAGACTCAAAATTTCATGCTTTTCTTACTGTGATTTTATACATTTGGCAGGCAGGGTCTTGAAAGCACCAGTACAATGCAAGATGCTGAAAAACAGAGAGCTTTAAATCATCCCTAAGCAGGCTCAGCCATTCTAGTCCTTGAAATGACAGTCATCTCCCTGAAGCCTTTCTAGGTGAAAAATCATACTGAGCCCACTCTCATGGGCTTTGTGTGAGCAGTAATGCAGCAGTAGAAAAGTTTTAGCCTATAACCTTAAGGGCAACCTCAGCCTGCTCTTGGTTTTCTGCTGCAATTCAGTAGCTCAGAAAGAAGCTTATCTCCTCCGAAACAAAACTGCTATCTGGAAGCAAGTGACTCACCACCTGAAGCAGAGATGCTTAGTGCTTTGGAGTTAAATGGCTTAAATCTATTGTGAAACAGACCATGGAGGGGAAAAACAGGGCTTTTTTGGGATTGTTTTCTGGAGATTTGTTTGTATCTTACACTGTTTTGTATTTTTCCCATAGCAAAGTCTCCCTAGTGTCAGAAAAAAATCCTGAGGAAAGAATTCTTCCTGACTCTCTTGTTTCTCTGGACTGCTGATACATACACTGATGATGGAAAGTGATGCATCATCAGGGTGGCTGGGTAACCCACCTAGTTGTGAAACCCTCAGCATGGTTCTGGGAAGAAGAAGTGTCTGAAAGACAGAGTATGTTTTAAGACTTCTGTTAAGTAATTTATGTGAAAATTGAAGTTTTATATTGGACCCCCATTTCCCCATCTGTTCTTCAAACATTTTCTTCCCTGAGGTGACAGCTGAATGCCCAGTGGTCATTTAGATATTCGTGAGTATGCAGGCTTTTAAAATAATGTCTTACGAGTGTACAGATGTATTTGAAGTGCCACATCATGAACACAGGCACAGCTCAGTTCTTGCCAAACCCAGACAATCTGCTTTCTTCTGAAGCACTTTTTCTGGTGTTTGTGACAATATAAAATTGCAAATACCTGTGGTCTTCTTGAGTGTAGCTTAGATTTTACAGAACTGTAGTCTCATTTACAAGGGGACAGGAGGGACACCAAAGTTTCTGAGGAAAAAAGGGCTCACTGTATTGGGATAACATTTTGTCCACAGCTTCACTTCTAGTGTTGTGAGGAGAACAAAACTGGCACCATGTGCTCTTTGTGAAACCTTCTCTCATGGTGTTAAGACTCAATAGGAATGCAAACCCTGCTTCACATCTTGTGATAGTGCTTTCCTTGCTGATGGAGGACATAAACTCCCCCAGTAATACAAAATCAAGTAGTCTCTGATTTTGTCACAGTCACTAATCCTGCCAGCTCAGCTTTCTATTCACAGGGGTATGTCAGATCTCTTTCAGCATCTTTACTTTTCATCTTTGTTGTCTGAAGTTATCGCTACTAAAAAAGGTGGGAAATAGTGTGTGTAAGGAAATGTTTTCTGTGCTGCTGTCTCCTGTACGCCAAAGCAATGGCAACATCCATACAACAACAGATATGCATCTGTGATGTTTGAAAACTATCAGATTACTGCCCATCTGCTTTCTAGTTCAGTCATAATGTTGTTTCCTGTTAAAGATGAAAACGCTGAGCATAGCTGCACATTCAGTCGTGCCACTCAAGCTGTTATGAGTGTCTGGATCACCAGTGCTTTGCTCTCAATAAATGTAATATTTTGCTTTTGGGGAAATGTTTGACAGTGAAAATTCAAATATTCTACACCAAGCAGAGTGTTGTGTCTTTTGCCTGGGAAGTGTGGCTGTAAGGCAGCCTGGCTGTGAAATATCAGACAAGAGGTACATTTTTCACTTCCAAATAGACTCGTGCATGTAAAACATCAGCTGCTTTTTCCTGCTTTCAACTTGTTCCCAGATGACTTTAAACCCACAATCCAATCCATTTATTTTTTTTTCTCTTCTTGAGTGGAATGTCCTGTAAGGAGAGGCTGTGTCTGTTCTGTTCCATGGCCAGAGTGTACTGCCTTTTGTGTGTTCAAGTATCTGATCATTAACTTCTTTCTTGCTATAATCATCTCTCTCTGTTACCACAGTCTGTGGGCCTTCATCCATTTTCTCTATATAGGTCTGTGATATTTCTTCTCTCCTTGTTTTAGACCCATAAACAATTCAGTAGGTCAATAAATTGCTGCTGTGATGCAACCATCATGACAAAACATGATTTCCTAATGCTGTATATTTTTTTCTGGGTCTTCTTGAATGTCTGTCTTGGTATCTCTCAGAGATCCGTATCCTGAAGTGGGTTTTTTTGTTGTATTTTGTCTGAGTTGAGAAATGTCAATGAGCCTCATGCATTTATCTAAACACTGTGAAAGATAATTTGTTTGTATGTCTCTGAAATATAAGCACAGTGTATGGAAGCACTAAACTTTGGCTCATGAAATTCAAAAGCATGTTTTTACTCTGACTTTATAGCCCGTTAATAACTTAGGACCAGGGAATGGCACTCGGTGCCTTATCAACACCTCTAAAGAGCTGAGGCCAATTAATGCTTTGGGAGGAGAAAGTAGAATTTTCTTTTGAATTAGTTAAGAATTAACCAATCCTTGAGGGAGTGGGGGAGCTTGAAGGTAAATGCAGCACCAAGTAAAACTGCATAAAACCGAAGCTGAAGGATCCCAGCAGATTCCTCTCCTGTGTTGAGTTGATTGTGGTTGGGTTACGCAATGGTTGGAAGTTTGCCTGATCCTGACTTTGGGTTTGGTGATGAGAAAATTCAGTTTGGTTTTTTGTGTTTTCCTTTTACCTTTGTCCCTGTAAACCTTTCAGATTTTGTTGTCTATTTTGAATAGAATAAAAGCTGCTGTTGCATTTTTAGAGCGAGCATTTCTTTGTTAAGGATGAATTCTAATTAATAGGATATTACACAGTTCCCCTTCATGGGATGCAGTGAGCCTGAAAACTGAGAAATTCAGTGGTTCTGGGGATCACCATCCCTTTGCTTTTCTGCTGTCTTCATGCACGTGTCCACCCAACTACAATTCCTCTGTAAAATATGTTTGCTGACCATGTTTGTCCACTTTTTATTGATGTTCCTAGGGACCAGGTGTTATTGGGCTCCTGTGTTATCCACTAATTTGTATTGAAGAAGATCAAACAACACGCTCAGGTTTCCCCTGGCGCCGTGGGGATGTGTGGCAATATGCACTGCGTGGAGTGAGGTCTTTCATTTCCCCTCTCTCTGTTCAGGCATCTGCAGGAGAGAGTGAGAGCCTCCGTTGCACACTTCCATATTTCAAAGGACACCTGGCACAGACTGGGGCAAGACAAAGAGAGATGAGTCAGCCCTTTGAAAACGCTTTCAGAGAGCAAATAGTCTCAGTGAAATGCATTCTTGATGCTTTTCATCAGCAAGTGCAGGTTTCAGTGAATATTTTGAGAAATCTTGATTAACTCAGAGACAGAGTGCTCTGGCAGTGAAATTCTGGGGGTTCTAAGTGGGAGTCTTGCCAGGATATGAAAATCAGGGTCAGACCTGCACTTCCCTTTGGCACTGCTTCATCCCATTATTTTCAGGTGTGCCGTGTAAACCTCTGCCAATTCCTCTGCCTCTTTGATATTTATGCCCTTTAAATATAGATGGACAGTCAACACCTTTTCCTGAGTCAAGCTATAAATATTTTTTTTTAATCTGTCTCTATAAATCATCTCTAGCAACCTTGTCATTCCTGCTGATGTACAGGATCAGTCACTCAGCTCAAGTCTTGCTTGGAGCAGCTGGACCCTGCCCAGGGCCCTGGTGGTGCAATTACTGTGCGGTGTGTGAGCCTGAGATGTGAATTCCTGTGACCTGCTAAGCTGCAAAGGGCAAACTTTAATATCTTCTGCATAGCTCAATTTATAGCCCTAATTTCTGAAAAAGAGAAAGGGAGAAAGTCAAAAATTCACCACCGACTAAGTTTGAACCAGTTTTCTTACTAGAAAATTCTAGAAGCAAAATGGGCTTCTATACCCAAGATCAGCTGGATAACTTTCTGCATAGGCTACTTGTTAAGCACCGTGTTGCATCTTGATTTCTTAAATGTTCTCTTTGGGGCTATGATAAAGGAATATATCTGCTAACATAACAGGCTGCCTTCAAATGTGAGATAGGTCTTTCAGAATGCTGCTTCAAACAGAGTGTTTTCTGTTAATGCATAACCTTTCCTAAGATTTTAATATAAGTTATCTGACACCATATTGGCTAAACTTACTGTTTCAGAGAGCGGGGATTAAGTATAAGATTTGTTTCCTTCAAAAAGGGAGTGGAATTTTGGATTCTCTGATAAAATTGAATCACCAGGGACTTTCAGTAGGTCTGGAAGCAAAATACAGGTGGTGTTCTCAGGGTATTTTTGTAGTCCTGATTTAAAATTATGCCAAAAGCAATGTATTTTGTGAGACGTACTGAACCAAGATATGCTCAGTTACTCAGTGGTTTCTCCTCTTATTATTTTCCCCAGCACCAGTATGTCCAGAATACCAGTCTCATTGGGCAATCTGTGTTTCCCAGATCCTCTGGGCCAGGGCAGGACCTCCTGTGTTAACAGTCTCACAGCTTCCAGCAGCCTTTGGACTTTTGCCATATATTGGACAAACTTCAATCACATGCAGAGTGTTTTGTACATTAATTATCAGCCTTGAGGAATTATACATCTAGATCTACTTGCCAACAATTTTGAATCTTCCGTGTTGTTTCTTTTGCATTCAGATTTGCTCCAGTTGTTTGAAGTGTGAACTTACACAATTTAAATGGCAATATCTACCAGTCATGGCTGAAGAAAGAGCTATTCCACCTGTAAATCTGTTCACTTTTATCCACTAGAAATGGAGTGTTATGCCATTATACATGGCTGTGAAATGCTTTATTTCATGGGCCAGTTTGAGAATGCTGAAGTTAGGTCTATTTTCAAGCTATCAATTGAATACTAGAGTTGAATATATAGTCTGAACATATATTTTAAATCTTAAGCTTAATAGCTGACTAGGTGATAGCAGAGTGCTTTCACAGCTCATTAGTAATGGTGGTGGATAACTCAATTCCATCCTTTGACAACAGCAGCCCTAGATACTAAATGAGTCAATAAAGTACGGTGTAAAGGAGGTGTTTCAATGAGTTTCTCAAGTGCCAAAGCTTTATAAATGATGCAAAGAGAATTAGATATAAATCTAAAGGATGAAGAGACTTCCATGCAAAACCATCTGTGTCTTTAAAAGTGTGCCTGTGCCACAATATTGCATTTACACTTGCTTTTTAGCCCAAGTCAGAACCTTTATTTCAGACCCTATAATGGTGAAATCGCTGCTATGACCTTGTTTCTCACCAGCCCTTTGGATGAGGTGAGTTTGAATACAGGCCTGTACCTGGTGTAGATATCTTTTACAGCAATAGAGGAGACCTTGGAAAGTAACTGGAGAGCCAAGTGAATGCTACATCCCTCGTGCCCCTGGGAAGTGTCCGGTAGGGATGGTGGCAGTGGGGAGGAGGTCCTTCCTGCCCTACCACCACATATGCTGCGAAGCGGTTGTTACGGTGCCACAGAATCATTAAGGTTGGAAAAGACCTCTGAGGTCATCAAGTCCAACTGTCAACCTCTCATTTAAAGGTTGGGAGAGGGGAGAAGTGGCTTATTTGCTGCCATGTCCCCAGTGGCTGCAAATGTGAGCATGGCAGAAGAATATCTTTGGTGAGCTGATACCCGGCGCTACCTCCACAGCCCCAAAAAATAAGTAGGCATGAGAGTGACCAGAATGAATGTGCATCTTCATGCAATAGATAGCTGTGCCTTGAGATTATAGGACATTTGGTTTTGGAAATTGATACTTAAGATAGGAGAGTTTGTCTTCAAATATAGTTCTTTTTTTTTTTCCTTTTGAACATGATTTGGAGTGGGTTTTGTTCCTCATTATAATTAGAATTCAGAAAGTGAAGGCAACTGGCTTACTAATGCTGCCATGCAGTTTTAAAAATTAATGGCAACAGGTGCAGGCCAAGAATGATGGCCTTGGCTGTAAATTGTGCTTGGGGTGAGAATGTGGCCGTGTCCCACAGCTACCAGTGGGCACCCAGCCTGCTGCATGTTCCTGTGGCTGCAAGCCAAGTACAGGATTTAACTGCTGGGCTGTTTATTTTCTAAAATCAGACCAGGCAGGTGAGACATTCATGCAATTAATTTAGATTAAAAATACATCTTGATCTTTTTGGCAAGTCTGTCTGTTGTGCTAAGATATGGGGTTTTTTTCTTCGGCAAAGCTTCTTGAAAAGCCTTCCTGTATGATAATCATAAATTGGGACTAAAATCCAAAACCAGGAGAATGTTTCCTCTCTTGGGTATCATACACAGCTTGAGGCAGGGTTGGCTCAATCTAGTAGTGCCTCTTCTTGTCCGAGCAGATTTCCAGCTCACTGACCTTTTCACCTAGGAAATTTCTGTTATAGATGCAAGATAGCTATGAAAGCCACTCTTTTTTTAAAAAAACAGTGAAGAAATGCTGTATCCAAGAAAACCAAATATTTTGTGTCTTCTTTCTTGTATTTCTAGCCCAGTTCTTTCAGTGAAAAGGATCCTTCTTATATATTTTTGCATGTGTTTATGCAATGACATCAGTAAACCTTTTGAGCCTTGTCTGTGGTGGGGACAGAGTTTTGCACACATGGTTTTGCTTGTCACAAGCAGGTGACTGCCTGCTCACAAGCTGGATGTTCCAGGTTTTTCCTGCTGGCGGATCCTGTTATTAAGCCTTGTTTTCCGCTATGATGCTTGCTCAAAGAAAATATTCTTCAAACTGAAATTACACCAAAATTCTGAAAACTTGCTGTTTTCTTCCCCTGCTCTGCACTCTGTGAGGTTTTTTTCTCTCTTACCATTAGCAGCCTTATTATAGCAGAGAAAAGACAGTGCCAGTATTTGATTGTTGAGTATCTGGAACGCTCTCCATTGTCATTGAGTTGAGGGAGCTGAGGCTTCTGCAAAGCTGTATCAGTGTGATGTAGCCAATTTGAATAAAGCTTCAGGAAGGAAATGAGGATCCATGAGCAGTGCTTTTGAGGGCCATGTTTATCCCTGACAGCTATGCCAGCCGGTGGTGTCTGTCTGTTTTAAACCCAATTTCATGCTTCATCTGAAATGCCAGGGTTTTGTACAAGGAGATGTTCCCTTCACCTTTACACATTAATTTGTTTTAACGTGAGAGATTTCCATGCCTGGTGTTATGTGTCCTCCTTGCTAAATCCGTGACACCAGAATGGTTTTGTATGGCTGGGATGATACTAAAAATTATTTGGGAGCCTCTTTTTCTGCTGCTGGCTCTGCCAGGACAGGCTCAGTGACCTTCCTTCATCACACCACGCATCCCATTCACCACCTGTAACACGAGACCAGGATATACCCACCCCCTTGGAAATGGCTCATGAAACACATCATTACCAAGCATTAGGTGATGTTGCTGCTGTTGCTTCTCAGCTTCTTCTTCCACTGTAGGTCTTGGTGCTGGTTTGCTGCTGTTCTGCTCACAGTTGATTTTGCACTCTCTTGCTGTGGGTGCAGGTATATGTACAGAGCCATGGACCTGGTTTCTAAGTCAGTATTAAAAACATCTTTAAAAAATGAACTATGCTGTAACTAGAAGTTTAGAGTGGATCTTAACCATTGCTTGGAATTAAATGTTTGCCTCATAATTGTTTTGGGGATCACTGGTGTCATTGAGCCGTGAAGAGAACATCATTTTTTCAGTGACACAAGCTGGAATTTCTCTTGAGCATTCACCTGAAAATTAAATCTGAGATATCTTAATTTAAAATTTTATCATTTATTTAAACTGAGAAAGTCCCACATTTCTTCAGAAATCAGAACTATAAAAATAGAGAGGCACAGTGCGAGTTGCTAGCAGACCCTGGGGGCTGGGAAAATCAAACCACTATTTGCAAGTGTTTTGCACTGCCTTTTCTAGGATGGAATAGCAAACAGAATGTGGCAGTTGCTTGTGTTAGAAGTGCAAATCAGTGTTAATATTGATGATTGCTCCTGAATTAAATCACTGAACATTGTTGATAGTGTCAATGTTAAGAACAGGGTTAGTAGTCTGAAAAAAATATGACATTGTCTATGTTAAGGATATGACCAGGACACTTTAAAAAAAATGAGAGTGTGGCAAAGTTTATCTGAGAAATATTGAAATGTGAAAATTCTGCCCTGGACACCTAACCAATACTTACTGCTCTGTTCCATTATACAGAGCATAAAGGAGAAAAATGACAACTCTCTTTTTTGAAGTTTTAATTCCCATTTGCATTAAATTCTTACTGCATCTTTTTGTATGACTGTATTAGAAAAGAAATTATATTATTGACTGTGAATTTTATTCACTGAATAAATTGGCCTGGAATTTAACATTATTAGCATTTGAGCAAATACTGAAAGCATTAAAGGAAAGAGCTGGAACTGACACGTTTGCCATGAGTTTAACAGAGCTGTATTTTAAAAAGATGCTCATGCAAAGATACTGAGGCATAATGAAGCCTCCCACACACACCACAGAATGAAATATTTATACTGTAATCATACTATTAATAAAATGATGGATCAGCCAGCGTCTGCTGCAACAAAACTCAGCTGAGAGACTGTGTTCTGTCTAGAGGAGCACAGTAGTGGAAGAGTGGAGGAGCAGAAGCATATGGACTGGCATGGGAATCCCTGTCCTCAATTAGCTGTGTGATTGTTGCTGCACCGACTTTGCGAAACAGTCTCACGTTGCAGCTGGCTCTGTCCCCTTCTGTAGTTCTTGTATGAAGGGTGAAGAGACCAGGGAGCAGAGGGAAGGTCTGCAGCTCTGCTTGTGCTGCTGCTGTCCCTGGCTGGATCCCCATGAGTGCTGAGGGCTTTTCTGCAATGACCTGCCTTATTTTCAGTTGTGGGTAGATTTTAAGTCTGAGGCCATCAGGAATGGCTGGGCTTGATTCAAGCAGGGTGATCTCAAGGGCTTTGCTGTCTGCTGCTGCCCTAATCAGAGTGCTGCTGTGAGGCTGAACGAGACATCTTCTCCTCTTTGGACTTGGCCCAGTTTCCAAGATCTAAAGAAAAAGATAGGAAAAGAAGAGGTTTGTGTAGGGGAGGAGTGACAGGAGCAATGAGAGGAATCTGACACAGTTGGGTCAAATTTTAGATGTGCCCTTAAGGGTAACTGTGTGGAAAATGTAACTAAGAGATACTTGCTTGGTGCTCTCCTGACTGCTTTCCCAATTCCTGCTGTTTAATGCATGTGTGAGTCAGCTTGTTTGTTGGGAGTGGAAAGGTGATGTTTATTAAAAGAGGTGATGTTTCCTACAAGAGATGATGTTTCTCACAAGTGGTCCACAGCCTTGCATCCAGCACCTTACCTGCCAGATTCATTGGGATTCCGAGTTCACGCTTTATCCATCATCAAAGCACTGCATGTGACCATTGCCTGGAGAACCTGCCTAGAGGAAACCCATCTGTATTTTGACTTTATTTTACCAATGTCCTTCATGCACCTTAATTTTTGTGTCATACTGTGAAAACTAACTGCAGGGCAGATGCTAATTAAGCAGTTACTTAGGGCTAGCATCCATACATAATCAGCTCTCAGGAATGCTGGATTCTGCATGCCTGCTGTAGTGATAAACAGTTTGCTTTCCTGTTGTTCGTGTCCCTCCTGTGTGCAGTGGTGGCCTGGAAGGTAGCTGGAGATCTTCTCTCCTGGCACTGCAGCACACTGCTGGTGAGGTGCCCAGCCTTCTCCTTGAACAGAGAGGAGGAATTAAGGTACAATAGACACCCTTTCACTGCACGTAGATAGGTGAATGGATCATCAGATGCTGCAGTCAGTGGTAACTGACTCCTTTCCTCCCAGAGCACTGCTGTGTTTCTCTGTTGACAGGAGTGTCTTCCTTCACAGGGAGTTGCTGAGGCTCAAAAAGGAGCAACTGAAAATTGCATTGAGAGTTTGTTACAAATATGAAATATTGCTATGAGGAAGTAACCAGTAGGAAATGCACAGCCTGCAGCTTTGTTCTGTCAGGTCGCCCAAGCTAAGTAAGTTTTGATTACAGTATATTTGAGTAGGTTCTTCTTTCTCTCTTTCTCTCTACCCAAGGACATGATTACTGGTGCCTTCAGCTGGCCAGATAACAGCTGGAAAGTACTCTGAGGTGTAAAAACTTCTTTTTATGTCTAAAAATTTAAAAAACCTTTCACGTAGCTTCCCAAGGAGCCCAAGAGGAAGGTAGGGTCTTCTCTACTTTTTGAGGTGAGAGCAGCCCTCCCTGGTTGGAGCTCTGGCATTGGGCAAGGGCAGCTCTGCATGGGCTAAAGCAGAACTTGGACTTTGGCTCCTGAATCCAAGCAGGGAGGGAGGATGCCTCGATATCAAGGAGCTGGGCTGCTCTGGAACTACAGCTTTTGTAGAAAAAAGGTCCATTTCTGTGGAACATTTATATTTTCTACGAAATTTTATTTTGTACAAGAAAAATAGATTATATATTTGTTAATTGCTTATGTTGGTGGCTCAGCTGAGAGCAGCAGCAAACCAGAACAGCAATACAAGTGCACTGGACAACGAGAAAACCCCTTTTGAAAGAGAAATTAAATGAATTTTTAATGCTTATTGGCATCATCCAGCTCAGGCCACTTTTAGTAGGAGCAGAGATTTTAAATGAGCAAAACTAAGCTCTCTTCTTCATACCCTCTATCCCAGTCCATTTCCATCACACAGTGTTCCTTTCTTTCACTTTCTGTACTAAAACATGGTTTATTGTTGTAAATTACAATACTTTATGCCTGGACTGTCCCAAAGGTGGTTTCATTTCCACAGTAATTGGATTTGGTACTTCAGTACTTCTTAACCTTCCCTCAGGAGTGTTCAAGCTCAATGAGGAATTTGGGAAGGAGCTGCGAGATCCTCAAATGGAGTTTTATAATGAAGAGAAAAATATAAGATTTATTTTTGAATGCGGATGCCTTAGAAAAGCTGTAGATCCTGATGATGTCAATTATATTATTAATGAACTAATACCTCTAAGATATTAATACATTGGAATAATAATATGGGGAACAGCTTTATTCAGGCCTTTAGGAACACCCTGCAACACAGCAAAGCATTGTTGAAGTCAATAAGAAAACCATTCACCAGCTTTCAGAAGAGTTTCTGGAGCTGGTCCTGCTGTGTACAGCAATACCAGGTCTGTTTGGTAGTTCCAGGAGGGTTAAGATAGAGTGTGTAAAGAAGGCCTTGGTACTCAAGTTCTCATAGCATCATTTAAGTACTTAATGCAACTGGACAAGGATATCCTGGGAGGTATTAACATAAAACATCAGATAAAGATAGAAGTACACAGATGGTTAAAAAACAATCACTGAAAGTTGAGTCAGATTTCAGGTTTTCAGATGAGTATTATTAATGTAATATTGTAACAATGTAATATTAATGTAAGTTTAGACTTCTTAATATATTAACTTTTAATGAGTAGCAGCCTTCCAGTGATTAAATGGGCCTACAGGAAAGCTGGGGAGGGGCTCTTTATCAGCGGGTGCAGGGCCAGGATGACAGAGAATGGTTTAAAGCTAAAAGATGGAGATTTAGAAGAGATCTTAGGAAGAAATGTTTTCCTGTGGGGCTGGGGAGGCCCTGGCAAATGTTGCCCAGGGAAGGGGTCGCTGCCCCATCCCTGGAGGTGTTTAAGGCCAGCTTGGATGGGGCTTTGAGCCCCCCGATCCAGTGGGAGGTGTCCCTGCCCACAGCAGGGGGTGGAACTGGATAATCTTTAAGTTCCCTTCCAATCCAAACCATTCTATGATTTTCTTATTTATGTACATATATATCTTTCAAAGTCAGATTACCCCAAAATGAGTTGAAAGGATGATGGGTGCAGTGGGTGGTATCGTTTACAGAAGTGGCAGCCATCGCAGGCCAAATAATCAAAAGTTATTGGAACAAGTGTCTAGATTTTCAAAAGAGGGGATTCTGTGCATGTCTGAAACTGGCTGTGATAGGGAGGGCTGAGTGAAGGCAAGCGGGAAGGACAGACAGACACTGGCTGGTATCTGCTATGAAGGTGCTCAGGTGAGAATAAGGTCCTTCAGAGAATCTGTTCCTAACTCTCAGGTCCAGGGGCTTGGATGCACTTTCAGCTTTTCTGAGTGCTTGGAAAAGGGGCAGAGCAGTTAAGTTGCACACAATTCTGGCCATGGGCATGCTGTGTCCTTGATGCCATTCATTGCTTTCCATCCTCTGGAAATAGCCATGGGAACAGCAGCTGACCTACACCAAGGGCAGTTGTTCCACCATCTGCCCAGAGTCCCCAGAGCTGTGCAGCCAGAGGGAAACGCTTCTGTTTAACACATAACCCTCCAACTTTAAAACTGTGTTCCCCTCTAACAAGTCTTTTCTTACTATATTTAATATTTTGCTAGATTCCTGTGTTGATGTAAAATGTGTGTGCAGTGTGGGAAAACAAGATACTCAGACACGTTGCTGACCACCTGTAATTGTATTTCACTTAGTACAGAAATGCAGGAATAGATCATTTTCTAAATGAAACTATTTTGCTTTGAGTATTCTGAAGTTCACTTCAGAATCAAGAAAAGAAAGTGTTTGGACTCTTTCCTCTGTCTGGTTAAATTCTGGAATCTCTTTAAAACTGTAATTCAGTATGAAAAAGGAGCATCTGATTTTACTAGGTATCAGAGAGATTTGGTGAATTTTGGCTGTGACAGAGAGGAAACGCTAAACAAAGTGGTTACTGTATATTCTGTTGCCTTAGAGACTGAAACATCTGTATCCATGCAGGCAAGTGATGCAGACATGGTAAGATTTGACTTCCTTACATTCCTGTGTGCATCTTGCTGTCAATGGAAATGTTTTATAGTGGGAATATGCTCGGCTTCTTTAGCATTGTATTTATCTGGTTGTGTGGCATGTCTTGGACTAGGAGGGCTTTTTAATTAAAGTCTAACTCCGAAGTCAGGACGCTCCCTAAGAAAAGATGCTGTTACATGAATAATTTTTCAAGATGAACTTGGAGGGACTTGAAATGATTGTTGTACTGGTGATAATTGTTGGATTTGTGAAGGCACTGGAGCATCTGGGTCTCCTGGAAGACAATTATGAAGGTAGGATGTTAAGAAATAGAAAATATTTTAATCTGAAAGCCTTTTGCTGCAGAGCATTATACTTTAATCTGTTCGTGCATGTGCAGTGTCTGAGTACGAGAGGAGCTGAATAGTAGCTGAAATAGATTTAAATGCTCTCTTTAGATAAATGCAATGTATTTTATACGTCAGTATAGTGCTGGAGCCCTCATTGCAGCTCCGAAAAGAAATGTGGCATAATCTTAAACCATTCTTTGTCTGTGTTTAAGATTGTTTCAAGAACTTCAGTACCGATTTGTATGCTTTAGTAAACTGCAGCCTGCATCCCGAAGCTCTGAATGAAAGGAAGGTTTACATATTAGTAAGTTTATTATTGTAACTTCTCAATTTGCTTTAATTGCTGGAAACATCATAGCTTAGTTTTAGCTATTGGCTATAATTAACCGAAAATCCAGAAACCTTACTGAGCTTATTCAGATGAATGTTTCTGTCATAACCAGTTTAGCTCCCTTTCTGAATGTTTATCTTCAACAAATCTGCCTGGACTCGCTCTGTAGTCTCACGTATGTTTTAGGAAAACACCACCGATTGAAATGTAAATATGCTTTGTAGAAGAGAGTTTGAGGGAGCTGACTGCTAAAGATTGTTTAATTCTTGTTACCTCTCTGTTTTTATGAGCAGTGTAATTCATGTATAAACACAGAAATATTACATTGAGGCAGAAGGGATGAATTTTAGACAGCAAGCTCTGTAAATCAAAACATGCTTGCACAGATAGCCTCACTGTTTAATAGGAAGAGCAGATTTACAGTGTTCCTAAATGTGCCTGAATGTGATATACACTGAACAGCTGCTTTTTATAGAAACTTGAGGGTCATTTTTCATGGTAAGCTAGAAGTACGCAGGTATCAAAATAACCTTCAGCTCCCCACAGATACTGAACGATTATTCCTTACTGCTTCAGAGCTCACGACAATGTGGAAAAGGAGAGGTTGCTGACTTCATATTAATTACTTGACCACATTTAGTACAAGGTTCAAAGACTTGGAGACTAACAGCAAGTACTTTGCTGGATGAAAAAAGTTATGAGACTTCTGGTTCATTGGTTGTTTGCTTTATTTTAGCCCTCAGGCAGGTACCTGTTTCTCCTGCTTCCTGCTGCTTTGATTATTTTTCCTAACCTCTTACATGCTTTCATTAATTAAGAGGTGCCTGGTGCTAATTGCTGCACTGTGTTTTAAAGCTGGGGCAGTAATACAGATGCTCTTGTCCTTGTGAAATCTGCTGCTTGCTTTGTTTTAATAGAAGGTGGCTTGATTGAGGTTGTCACTCGTTATTTTCCAGCAGAGACTATTGACTGTTACAGTTGGTTAGTTCTTAATGCTCGTGTGCTGGTTGTTATACAAAGAAATTATACTTAATATTCTAGTGAGAAAAAGTTTAAACTGCTATTAATTTCTGTCAGTGTAATAGCCCTGATTGACCCTGTGGGACTTGCAGAGTCGGACGCTACATAGGAATCTAGACTGCCAGTACAGCATAAATTCTTCAAGTGTGGGTTATCCCAGCAAGAAAACCTTTTTTTGTGTGGCCACACTTTCTTATGTGATGAGAAAATAGTTATTGGATACTTACAGCAGAAGGAAGGTGTATATTGAATCTCAAGCACAGCATATGGAGTGCTAGCAAACAACAGCTGAAACAGCCAGAAGGTGCCTTTGGCCTAGATAACTGATAGCTGCTGGTCCAGCCTCCTGAAATAGTTGTGGACCTTGTTTATACTGAGCAGCTTACAGAGATACACTGCTAACATGCTCTCTACGTGTTGAAACCACTGTAATTACTGTTTAAACTCATAAATACTATCTATATATGGACTTCCAAAGTGAATTTTACCAGTATAAAGTCTAAACTCTACACATTTTTAAATGGAGGAAGAGGACCAGAATTATCATGGGCAGAAACAGGCCAAACTTCTTGAAGCTGCACCCTTCCTACAGTGAGGAATACGCTCTTCTGAAGGTCGCTGTCACTAAAAGGGATACTAGCACTGGAGTCTGAGTTGTTGGCTCTGGCTGGCCTTTTGCTTACTCTTACATTTGTGGGCATCAGGACAGGCCAGCCAGCTGAGAAGCCCTTGTGCTACTCAGGCAGCGTCTCTGTCTAAACTTGCTCTCAAACCTGGGAACTGCTTTGCAAAACCATTAGCCTAAACCATCTGTCATTAACTGAGGAAGAGGAGGACTTCGGAGTTTTGCTCCTTTTGTTTGTATCCAAAACTGGTTTGAAACAATATCCAAAAGTTCCCAAAAAAACAAGTGCTCCCAAGCTATTGCCCATCTGTTCCATTTGTATTAAGATATAGTGGAGAACAGTTTTTGTAGCAGCTGCTCAACGCTAGATGTTCCTGGGGAAAACTACTGTCTTTCAGCTTCAGCCTGTGGTTTAAGAGGTGCCAGAATCTGTTATGGACTAAAGCGAAGGAGTGACATTTCCCCCAACAGAGCAGGAGGCAGCTTCCAGCTTCTATGAGACATGAGATCTACTCTTTGTGACGCAGAGCCACAGTTTCTGTTCAAAGACTCCTTTTCTCTGGCCATGTCTTAGCAGGGAGTAGCAAAACTCAGATTTCATTCTGGGCTCTTAAAAGCTAAACTTGCACTTTATTTTTGTTTTAGCATAATGCTCATCTCTTCTGCCACTGCAAAGTACAGTGATCTGATGGTGTGACCGATTTGTATTATGTCTCAGCTAATGAATAAATGATCAAGCAGATAAACCAATTCTGTTAAAGACCAAAGAAACTCATTTTGGGCCAGTCCAGACAAATGTGAGTAATCTGCACCAAGAATTAGCACAGTGCATGAATTGACTGGTCTGAAATATCAAGCAGTATTCCCCCAGAATTTGTCTTATTCCTTGCACTTCTAGCATACTCCATCAGCCCTACCACCACTGCAGTAATTATTTGCAATAATTATTTAATACATAAATCTTAGCCCTTTGCAGGGAGTTGTCTTTGCTGACAGCCACCCCTGCATGCTGTTTTCATGGAATTGCTTCTTACGGCTGCTGCTCAGCCTTGAGAGTGTGTGATCGTGCGCAGCAGCAGCCACCTCTGAGCCAGGAAGGAATCCTTTGGGGCAGAGGACTCAAACAGGGGGGTCTGAGTAGTGAGAAAGCCATTCCCTGAAGGCTGTAAGACTGTGTTAAGTGTACTCAGTTACCCTGTGAAAGGCAGGGTGTCTAGCTACTTCTTAAATAGTGACAAGTGGTTTTCTTGTGAACATTGCATAGGAGCAGCTATACAGTGTCTGCAATACACAATGTACAGCTGTGGAGGGTTGGAAAAGGGTCTCTGGAGAAAAGAAGAGCAGTGAGATGATTCTCTTGATAACTGAAGTTCAAATCTCCTTGTGGATCTTGTAGTCTTAGTTTGCTTTGAACACCTGTATGTTAATTACCGTATTTTGGGGAGCTGGCAACATGTGATCTTGAACTTGTAGCTGTCTGTTCCCCAAATCTCTTGGCTCCTTTTCATTTTGCTCCTTTATTTTCTTTACGAAGGTGGGTTTTCAAGTCTAGGCTGTGGCTCACTTCCCATACAATCATGGCCTAGCTCTTGGGTGTTGGACGAGGGTTTCTCATTAAAGCCAGCTGCAGTGCAGTTGAGGCAGTGCTACGAATGATGCTGCAGTGTGTGGCTCTGCATGTCTAACTGGGTGGAAGGTGAGCAGGGGGACATCTTTGGACTCTTACACAACAAAAGGCAAGAGCATTGCTAGAAATATATGGTGACAGAAGAGATTGAAAGGCCTGATTTTGTATTTTCTGCTGCCCACACTCAGGTTTCTGCCTTTGTTGATCCTCTCTCTGGCTCATCTGTGACTGCTCTTCCTCTTTAAAAACAATTGTCATGCCAATGGCCCTGAATGAGCTCAGATTGCTGTCCTTGAGTGTACAGGACTGGCAGTGGGTGGACTAATCCAAACCAAGATTTTCCAGAATAACAAACAAAACAACCCTATGCATGTATTTATCTTTTTTGAACTGTGAGATCCATACCATACTCACAAAAGGCAACAGAGCTGGCCAGCTGTTACACAGTTGCTGGCTGAAAGGAAATCCTTATCAGAGCTGCAATATTTTCTTTGTGTTGCCTTTGCAGTTACAGCACAGTAGTTTGTTGTTTCTTTCCTCATGCATGTTTGCACAGGGTATGCACGTGGTGCTCCCCGACTCCTTTGCCCACAGCACACCACGCAACGCAGCTCCAAGAGAGCCTCCAGCTCTTGGGCAGCACCTCTGCTTTGGGCTGCACCAAGTAACTCATCTAAAACCAGACAGTGTCAGTGATGTCACTGTCATGAATGTATTTTGGGAGAGTATGCTTCAGCTGTGGAGTCAAGATGAACTGTTTGTAGCAAGTACTCAGTTTTCTGTTCCAGTTTGGGATTTTTACCTGTGGCACAATCTTGGCTTACTGAGTGGCTGATAAAATCTTTAGAAAGCATTTAAACCTATAAAAGAGCTCTGACCTGCAAATCCCTTGTTCACACTGATGTAAGCTAATAGGACTGTGCCACCTATTACCAAAGGACAAGGATCTCCTAACAGAAATAAGCTTTTTTGCTGCTGACTGCCATGGTTTTCTACTTCCTAACCATGACGGGATTGTGTCGAAGGTTTTCCTCTCACTTTTCCAACATGATGCTCAGACAGACAAAATGTCTTTTTCTCTCCATACTCAATCTATTCATATGTAAAATGGAGTTTGAAAGTAATGACCGGTTTCAGTTTCCTCGATGCTTAACCTTGACCATAAAATACTTGGAACTTTTAAATGGAAAAGTACTAAATCAGTAGACTCTAAACCCTAAGATGTGCTGACAGTTTGTGCTATTATGTACTGCTGTGCACGTAATAAACATCTCTCTTTGCTCTGCCACCACTGACAGACTCATCATAGTGATCATCTAACTCAGTCCTTAGAAGCTGGGTGAGGCATCGTCACAGGAGATGGGGTGGGTGTAATGCAGCATCAAGATCCTAACTTTTTTCCACTAATTTTACATTGCTTTTGGTTTGTAATATCAGCTGGATATTTTACATCTCTGCTTATCACCTACACTTGAAAAATCTTTTGACTGAAAGTGCTTGATGCTTTCCATGCACCTTTCTCATATTCAGTGTACTCCTCAGGCACGCACGTTTCCTTCAGACATGGAAAGTGAATAAGATTCTATCTTAGCATATAATTCCTGTCAATATGTGGCAAAGCAGGTTAGGGCAGAAGAATGTACCTCTTCTCTCAGGTGGGGAGTGGCATGCACTGCAGATAGAGCAGGATGGACAAGAATAGTCTTTCCCTGACTCCTAATACTACGTAAGATAAGAGAACTTCTGAAAGCATTAAAAATTCTATTTTCTAAATGCGTTTTTCATTGTTGTCTTGTATCACCGTGGCTGGATGGAATTGATTTCCCTCATTGGCACACTGCTGTTATTTCTGGTCCTTATGTCAAGCAAAAAGTTATTTTTATTCTGGCAGGCAGGCTGTGTTTATAACAGCTGCTATTTCAGTTTACCAGACATCCTAGATAGAGGACATCAGCAAGGAGGGGGGAGAGGCTTTGATTGTTCTGATAGAAGTGGGATTGACTTTCTGGAAGAGAGAAAGTCGGTTTCTTATACATCATCTGGATGTGCCTGATGTCTTCTTGTCAGGCAGCTCAGAGTGTGGAGGGAGAGATGATATAAGTGGGGCTAAACTGCTTCACGTGGCAGAAGAGGCCAAGGGATAAGTTTTAGCTGAAGGCCAAATGAGGTAGCGAGGCAAACCCAAACGGATCTGGGCAGCGCAGAAGGCAAACAGGCATTGTAACCAGCAGGGAATGTTCTTTCCCTCTTTCCTCCTGAAAGATGACACTGAAACACTGTACATTACCTTGGGAAGCTGAGTGACAGCCAGACTGTTGTCATGCTTTACCGTGTGACAGCGCGCGGGCGCAGGGAGCAGCTGGACTCAGCTGTTCTGGGGAAGGTCCAGGAGCACCAGGCATCGGCACTGTCATTTCTTCCTTTGGATCCTTTAGTTGGAAGGGTTTTGTTTGGTCTCTTCCAAGAGTCTCTTCTGACAGGGGAACATTTAATAACTGAATCTCTCAGAAACACAGCAGCCACCTGCAGAGCATGGCAATTAAAATCCCAGGTTAATGAACGCGCTGGGCTGGTTTGGCTGCCTCTGCTTAAACAACCAGGCTTCTCCTTGCACAGCTCAGTAGCCTGTCCACCTCAGCCCAAGCAGTTGTCAGCTCCTGGCTGGGAGATGGAGCCTGAAGGCTTCCTGGGATGGCATCCTTTCTGTCCCATTCATCCAGGCTTCTTTTTAAACAGAATGCCAAGGCCCTTTCCTTCTGTTTTTCACACTCTTTATTCCATACCAGGCATTTCTGTACAGAACAGCCCATGCATTGGTGGTGCTTGGCGTGGTTGTGTTTACTCCTGTTTCTTAGATAGAGAAGTCAGGGCAGAAGTCAGCCCATCCCTGCAACAGTAGGGAAATAAACAGTCACTCAAATTTGTTTTAAGAATAATGCAAAATTCTCATCCTGTTCTTCACACAGGAAAACGTGAAATGTTGTATTATGGCCCTGATTTTGTAAGTGTATTTGCACAGCTTCCAAATGTAGTGTGTGCACAGGTTTTTCTTCATTTTGACTTAGGGACTACTGCTATTGATCAAGTTGCTTGATCAATATTTTTGTCAGGAAAATGATCTGTGTACATATGAAAGGAGGCTCCATGTAAAGTCCCGTTGTTCAGTTGGGTTTTAGAAGCGTAGGTATTTGCCTAAAAGGAGAGGCAGGTTTTGCACAAGAAGGGTAACTTAATGACTCTTAAAATCGCATTTTAAAGAGTCTCTATGGTCTTTAAAATCCCACATAATACAGACATGACCACTCTATATTCTTATCTCATGAGATAATGAAACAATTTAAATAATTTAGTTCAGTTTAGGTGGAAGTAGGTGGACTGCAGTGGCCAATATCTATGAATAGCTGTGATACCCAGTGGAGTCAGTGTTTGTTTTTTAATGAAAGCTGAACAATTTTTTCACCTTTGTCAGTAGGTGGGGATGAGGAGTCGCTCTGGTGAGGGCTGGTGAAACACCAGGGACTTACACACACTTGTGTAACCACAAATTCACTTGTATCATTATTTGGATCAGAACTCTTGCAAAGACAATATGCATTTAATGGATTTTTTCACTTGATTCCTTTTGATGTTTTCATAGAGAGACGACTTCTAAGATGTTAACTCATTCACATTAATAATTACACTATTTCCTGTATTCACTAAAATTTAGACTATGAAAAGATTTATGTAATTTTCAACATGACAAAAACTGTAAGAGGCTGAAGCATTGTTTGATCAGGTCTGAGAAGTCAGAAGCACGTACAACCTCTTTGGTGACCACATTAGTGTCTTGTGACTATGAGCAGTGTGTAGAATGTCCCTTCATTGCATACCAGGCAGCATCTTTGCCTAAATAGCCAGCAAAGGAGTTAAAAATAATAGTAATAATAAATAAAACTCACAAATAACACAACACTTCATGTAGCAGTTGTGCAAACTACTGCCTCGGAGACCGAGATGGTCCTTGAGTTGAGGGGGTAAAGAGTGGATTTGTGCTTTTGAACTACAGATAATACATAGTGAGCACAGGCAGGCTCGGTGCTGCAGACAGCCAGCTCGCCAGGGATGCAGACACTTATCCTAACTAGATTAAATTATTTGTATTTACAAATGCATGATGCCACTGAGCATGAGTGGGCATCCTTGGAGACAGCGCCACGGGAGGCTCTAAGAAATATTTTAAACCTCAAGAGGAGCTGGGAAGATTTAAGGAAGCTCACAGCTGGAACAGCATAGGTTTTACCATCCTGATTGGTTTCCAGAACACTGGGAGGCTCCTTTTCTCAGGCAGAAGCTGCTCCTATATGCGTGTCCCCAGGGGAAATTGTATCAGCACGAGAAAAGGTGAGCTGGAGTGTCACTGTGGGGTGTTGGTGCTGGTGGAGCTGCAGTTAACACGTCAAGAATAGAGCATGGCTCCATGTCAGCATTGTGCCTCCATTCACAAGGGAACATGGGTATCACTGAAAAATCCTACCGTAGGACAAGGCAAGTGGAAACTCGGTGCAAGATAGAGGTGCCGTGAAAGCCTGCCTCTGTCTACAGCTTCTGAAAGGTGAGGGGAGCTTCCGTGCCCCCACAGAGTTCACCAGAGTGGACACCATCTCTCTGGGGCACTCACAGGGTTCTACTCACTAACTAATGCCAAGTTCATTCACAGAATGTTGATTTTATTTTTATATCTCAAAAAATCTCTACCTTTGGGCTTGTTATTTCATCCAAGTTTGCTGTACTGTGAAGTAGAAAAAACTTTTTGCTTTAGTCTGTGCTTTTCCATTAAACACTTGACCCACTTTTGTCCTAACTGGATGCCTCTCTGCTTAAAATTGCTTCATAGTTCAGTTCTGGATTCAAAGGATTCTACTAGCTGTTGAAATTGTCCTCTTTCCTTTTTTTGCCTTTTGTCCTGACCTCTGAATTGTTACTATTCTTAAAGGATTTCTTCTATTGTGTCATTTGATAAAATGGAAAAATATGAATTCAATAAACATCCCAACAATGTTGAGATGACCCAATTCTGATACCTTCAGAAAGGGTATTTTTTCCTCCAGTTCATTCTTGTGAAAATGTTACTTTACAATATGCATATTTTAGGAGGGGAAAAAGAAGACATATTCCATAAAACTGTGATGCATCTTAGTTTTCATTTCTCATGTAGTTGAAAATATTCTGCTTTCTACAGGACATTTCTCAATGTTTTGAGCTCACGTTGACTCACACACGGGCACTAATTTGTATGGCCTTAGCTAATAAACACTGAATTCCTGTATTTCATGGAAAATGGAAATAAGTCATTTCCTTCTGCCTCAGTGGCAGTAAACTGTAGTTCTATCAGATGTCACAGTGTTATAAGCTGTATGAGAACAGGAGTTATCTTCTGACGATGGAGGGTTGCCTTGTATGAACAAAAAGGACAAGGTGAAGAGGCAGCCCAGAAGCGAACACGAGAGGAGATGTCAAGGATCCCATTTCAGGAGGTATCTTCCCCCACCAGAGAATAAGTGAAAGGGAGCCCACAGGAGTGAAACAGCCTGAAGAAAAAACACTCCTGTGGCATCGCAGGAGGTTAAATACTTCTTGAGGGGTGAACAGGTCGGAATTCAGTTGACCAAAGAGATGTTATGGACCATAGGGCTCTTCTGTCCCATTTTATCCATGGCCAGTTCTTTAGGTCCCTTGTGTGGGACCAAGGCTCTTGTGCAAGGTAGGATGATGTCTGTATGAGCTGCAGCTGGTGGACACACCTTGCAGTTTTATTTTGGGGGAGGATACATGGCAACTCAAGGGCCATCAGGTCTAGGACAGAAAGCCAGCTGCTCTGCCAGTTTAATACAATTTGGAAACTTACTAGGATGAAAAAGCAAATCAAAACACAATACTGGGAGACCTGAATCTGTTGCCTTATCTGCTTCCTTTAACCACACCCTGTGAAGGTTTCCCTCTTTGTAAATTAAGAATAACTCCAGTCTTATGAGGAGCAGCTGAGGGAACGGGTTGAAGGGCGGCCTTATTGTTCTCTACAACTACCCGAAAAGAGGTGGTGGTAGTGAGGTGGGTGTTGGTCTCTTCTCCCAGGTAACAAGTGATATGATGAGAGGAAATGGCTTGAGTTGTGCCAGGGGAGGTTTAGGTTGGATATTAGGAAACCTTTACCAAAAGAGTGGTGAAGCACTGGCAGAGGCTGCCCAGGGCAGTGGTGGATTCTCCATCCCTGGAGGTATTTAAGAGATGTGTAGATGTCACACCTAGGGCACGGTTTAGTGGTGGACTTGGCAGTGTTGGATTAAGAGTTGGACTTGACGATCTTAAAGATCTTTTCCAACTTAAAAAATTCTCTAATTCCATGGTTCTATAAAACTTGAGAATCCTATGCAGAGGCACCCTGCAGACCAGAGAGTTTGATGTAAGGACCAAATTCCTGCCACCAACTTGTCCCTGCAGATCGTTCAGTAAACCTTCAGTCCTGCTCAGAACAAGCAGATCAGGGCTGCCACACAGAGTGCAGCCACTGCTGGCAGGTTTGCATTCTGCATGAACAAGCATTCAATCAGCAGGCTGTACTGGAGCATTTATGCTCTTTTCCACCTTTTAAAGGTTTCAGTAGTGCTCCCTGCAGCTGTTTGCACTTTTGCTTCTTGATTTTAAAAGCATCTTTTTAAGCTCCACACTTTAAAACTCCCAGCTGGGCTTTTTAAATACAAAGGAAAAGATTGAAAGTAGCTACTGTGAGTACAGAGCACAAACGACAACCCCAGATATAACATTGCAAGTATTGTTGAGAAGAATAAAGACAACAAATGTGATGGGACTTGTAGGAGAAACTTGAGAACCACTAGTGCAAACATCAGAGACAAACTAAAAAGTGAGCCCTGTAGCTGTGTCTTTTAAGCCATCATTTCTCCTGGCCTCTCTGCTCACCTGTCTTCATCCCTACAGCTCCACCTGTCCCACATCTATCCAATAGGAAGGATACTGGCTCTGGAATAAAGAACTAGGTAATGCACTAGTTAAGCTGGCTGAAGCAAAGAGCCTGTTTTCTTAATTATGGGGTAGCAGACCCCTCCATCCCAATAGTAACTGTCTTCCACTTGCCCTTAACAGGTCTCAAAATGTTTGCAAAGGAGATTGTTTGTCTATATTTTGGTTTCACAGGCAGAGATGGGACAATGAGGCTTCAGGTGTCATACGGCTCTCACCTTCACAACTTTTGGTTTCTGCAGTCCTAGGTCAGCTTCATGGTTCTTATGTTCCTTGGGATGCTGGCTCTGTCTGCAGGAGGTTTTGAAGGTCTCCCCTGCACTGTGTCTTCAGATTTCTCATTTCCCTTTCAATGAGGAAGCCAGTTCTGCCTGTGAATTGGGCCTTAGAGCGATACCTGTTAGAAAAATTACTCGTCCTGGTCTCTGCTTGGATACCTGGGGCTGGTCCACTGCTGGTGTTGAATCGCTGTGCATCTAACCATAGAGCAGGTTAATAATGTCACACTGCATGCCCACAGTGTACAGAAGAGCTTTTGCTTAATGGTTGAGTGTTCAGGCTGTATTAATTTGTACATTAATACCCTATGTAAAAATGATTGTGAATTGCCTGAAAACTCACATTTTAAGTTTCAGAAAACCTACATGGTAGGCTACTGTAGGCTTCAGCAAATGCTTTAATAGTCCTCAGCTAAAAAAGCAGCGTTTACTATAGGTCATAAAAGTAAACACAAATGCAGCAAATCCAATTACTGTGGAAAATCAAACATCTGAGTGCAAGATGAAGGAAGTTGTACGTGAATGCCTGACAAGAAATCTATTGAACGTATTAAATTATACATCTCTCCCAGAATAGCTTGAGTTTTAAAAAGAATATAGCACAGCAGTACTCAATCAAGAACAAAAACACAAGCCTGGTGCACATCAGACCTGGGACAACTTACACGCCAGGACTACTTTGAAAGTGAGAAAACAGCTTTGAAGTCCACAGCGTGCCGTTACGCAAACACACGTGTGTGCAGGTTATAAAGAAATCTCCCAGAGAAGGGAAGCAATATGACAGCCACCCTCCTCCATAAACCAGGACACAGGCAATGGAAAGAGAAAAGGGAGGCAGATGGAATAGAGGAGCGCAGAGGCAGCACCCAGGGGCTCTACTGACCGACTCCAGATTGAACTAGGGGCACAGCTAAAGGCTCGTGAGGAGGGATGATGCTGATGTCAAGTCCAAGCTTTTCTAGTCACGAGCCACCAGGTGCCCCATAGAGCATTTGCTCTCCAGAACACTCGCAGGGCTCTCTGTAGCAAACTTAGTAAAGTACCAAAGGCCAGGAAAGCAGGAAAACCCCCTACAATTGCATTGATTTGTAGGTCTGTGCAGTAGCAGGGTGGTTGATAATAAATCATGCTTTCAGAAAGCAGGCCACAGCCCATGCTGCACAAGAAAGACGTTCCCTCCAGATGTGACCCAGGAGTGTGCCAGCAGGAGCACAGGGAGAATTCAATTCATTGCTGAGGATGGTTTTGTATTAAGTTATTGTGTAGGGACCCAGGCCTGCAGAGGTACAAATAGGTACTTTTTATTATTATTTGCTGTGATACAAAGTGAATGTTAATTCTAACGGAGTGTAGTAAGGATGGGTAGTGGCAGACCATGGCAACTAGCTGATACAGAGCTTGTAATTCTGTAGTATCTAATTCTATTGACTGAATGCAGATAACTAACAATTTACTGTCCAGAAAATTTAATTGATTCTAAATTTATGCATGGAACAAATAGCAATAACTTCCTGAGCAGCTCAGGAAAGTGGAGCTGGATTTTAGTTTTCTGGTCTGGTGAGAAAGGTTAATGAATGTTGTACATCCATATTAAAATATTTGAGGGGAAAGTGAGCAGCTGGCAGCAGCAAGGGTGCCTCAGCCAGAGGAAACAGCATTATTTGCTCTGTCACTGACTTTCTGTCATGCACTTGCTGGGAATTTTATCTGTCACATCTCCTAATATCCTTTAATGCATGCAAGTACATATGGAGCTTTGGCACTTAGGGCTCTGTAGACATGCAAGGTATTAAGGTGTGGAAGAACTTCAAGAGGAAAGGGGAAGATGCCCTTGTTAGGCAGTTTCCATACCAAACACAGGATACCTGTTTGCTTTGGGTTATTTTCCAGCAGACTGCTGTGTGGGCGTGAGGCATTGCGACTCCTGTGGACCCAATTTGATCCCTGCCTTTGCCCCGAGGCAGCTTCTGGCAGCTGTTTTTCTGACTTGTTCATAAAACCTTCCCAACACAGAGGCTCCTCAGCCTCTCTAGGCAATTTATTTCAGTGCTTTGATACCTTCTTCAGTGGAAAGCTTTTCCCTCATAGCAAATTGATTCTTCCTTGCTAAACTTGAAGCTTGTTACTTCTCTCATTCACTGAGGACACGTAGAATAGATTAACCTCTTCCTCTGAACTGGCCTTTTGTGTACTTACCAACTCCTTTTGGTAACTTCTGGGCAACCTTAATTTGTTTAGGTCTTGTTTATTAGACTATTGATCATTCTCACTGCTCTGAACTTTCTTTAATTGGCTTATATCTTTCTGGGTGTGCATGCCCCAGAATTGGATCTTGTACTCCAGCTGAGGACTTGATAGTGTGGAGAAGAGTAGAAGGGCTATTTCATTTGTCTTGCAAGCTATCTCTCTGCTTGTACTTCTATAAGAGCATTTCCCTGGTTACTAATAACCTGGTTTTGTTTTCAGATTTCAACATTTAAGATATTTTTAAAATCTACACGTGGTCTTCAACCTATTTTCCTCCTTTCTCAGTTTGGTATTATTTGCAAACCTGGTTAAAAACACTAAGTCATTCATCACTCGTAATGACCAATACCAGAGCTAAGACAGCTCCCGGAAACTTGGGGATTTTATGTCTTTGTTTTGTGAATGAATCTTTGACACTACTCCGAGTAGTTTTCCAAGTAGTTCTGCATCCACCCCTTAGTATTTTCACTCAGACTGTGTTTTCCTAGCTTATATACAAGAGAATGAGATGAAATACTGTGAAAAGCTTTAGTGAAATCAAGATGTGACACAAAATCTATTGTCTTACTGTTGAAGGAAATGAGATTGGTTTGACACCAATTACTCTGCACAGATCCAATCAGGGAGCCACTCATTTTCTGGTCATTTTCTCTCTGCTTACTAGTTGTTTGGTTTTATTTGTTTCTAGGAACTGCAGCTAAACTGATAGATATATAATTCCCCATCTCCTCATCCTCTGCCTTTTGTGAAGACAGGAAGTGTATTTATCTTGTTTCAGTCTTCTGCACCTCATTCCTGTTCTTCAGCTCTGGGTTTGCCAATAAGTGCTAACAGCCCTGAGATTTCATCAGCTGAGGATGAATTATATCAGGCTCACCCAATTTCAAAACCTCTGGCTTATCTAACTGTCCTCTAACCTCTTCCTTCCCTGTTAAAAAATCTGGTCCCATGTGATTGATTTTAGCGGTTTCCTTGCTTTCGGTTACACTCCAGTCTGGATCACTCCTTTTCTAGTTGTTTTTCTCCACATTCTATGTGAGAAAAAAAAATCCTGAATTTGACAGTGTTGTTGGAGGATTGTGCTTTTTTTCAGGCAAGTGTATTACCACTTCCTAGAGGCTTCTGTCTTTGTTGCTCAAGGTCATTTTCCTTCCCAATCTGGCAGTCTGGATTATTCAAGTCTCAACTACAACAGGAGCCAAAGTTTCTTTTTTTCCCAGCTAGCACCTCCTCCTGCAGTGTGGATTTCGGATATTTATCTTTGAGGAAGTCTTCCTCTAGATTTCAGAAACCAAATACTCCCAATAATCAAATAATTCACCTCCTTACAACTCCCACAGCATCAGGTCAGATTACTTTCTTTGGAGCACTTGGGAAAGCTGCATGCAAACTGCAACCCTCAGTTCTGGTTTCAAGCCTGTTTTGTTCCTGCTGTTCTTCTGAAAGGCACAGATGCAACCAATCCTCTCATGTTTTTCTCCTTGGTGACCTAATGACTCTTAGAGCAGAGGCAGGAGCAGGAAACCTAAGTGGTGGAGCAGTTGGTAGTGTTAAAGAGAAAAGCATAAATGTGAATTAATATTCTTATCTGGGAGGCACTTGCAAACCCTGCACAGTCTCTTGTTCATTAACAATCTAAAGCAGGTTTGATTCCAGCAATGTATAATAATTTAGCAAACATGATGAAATGGTGTATCTTGCCTTTGTGGGTATCCTAATGCAGGGTGATGGAGGAGGAAAGCATGCTGCATTTATTTGGAGCACAAGTGGTTTAGAACTGAATAGCCATGATCATGGTGCCAAGGGAAGCTCACTGAGAGCTGCTGCTCATGCTAACTTCTCCTGCAGCCTGTGGAGAGGCTGAGCCAGATCTAAAGCCTTCCAGAGGGGAGATGCTGCTGCTGAGCTCAGCCCTTTCTTGCCCCACAGAGGTCTTCAAGTCCTGGGTTTTCTTTAGCTGTGCACTGTATTGATTTATTTCTTAAAACCTGCCTTTGAATTTCAGTGCATCTCCACCTGTAGCTTTCTTTCAAGCCATGATGAAGAGGAAAGACTCACTGGCAAGTTGTGCTCTGGTTTCTTATGCCTCCTTTCCCATATGTTCATTCTCTTTTAACTAGCTCCACTCTATTTGATCTCTCCTTGTGTGGAAGTACTCACATGCCTTAGTTTTTTCTATTGCTAGTGTTTGTACCTTTGAAGTTTCCTTCTGAGTCCTTGATGTGCAACCAGGTTTTAAACCTTATTAAGGGTTAAGCACTAAGTGCCTTGGAAAAAATTGTACATTAATTCCCTGTGCAAAGTTTTCTCCATCGGTAGAGTAAGGATGATAACGTGCACCTCAAGAAGTAGCTGCAGATTAATGAAACGTGTTTGTAAAGCACATTAAAGCTTTGCATGGTGTGTTACTTCTTGAAGTGCAGATTACTGAGCACTGTTTAAAGAGATAACTAGCAAACTGAACGTTACCATATGCAGTATTAATTGCATATGCAAATACAGCAGGCTTCATTATAGCGTTTGCTGACTTCTACTGCGAATTCTGTGACACGTTACTATAACTTCATGCTTTTATTATTTGTTTGAAGTAAGAGAAAATAAATGGATCCAAAATTACATCAGCAAATCTTTCCTTTACTTTGAAACAGCCAATTAGCCACCATTCAGATTTTACATCAGACCTGTCATCCTGTACCAGAAAGTGTTAGAAGTCAATAGGTGCTTCTAGTTGAAAAGAAATTCCTGGCAAAACTTTCTCTTCTAGAAGATGTCACCAAACTGAAAAGGGTAGGGTACATCACCAGCAGATCTTTCTTCCATTCTCCAGAAAAATGTTATGACAAGGCACTTGCTGGTTTAGCTGGTTTATTTCCTGTATTCTGGAGCAAGAGATCGCCTGTAGCATCAAAGCAAGAACTCAGTCTCTGGTGTCTTCATTGACTCTGGAGATTTGTCAGAAAGAGTAAAGGAGAAGGGACCACTGGGCTTGCACACAAGGAGCCTCAGAGCTCTGCCTAGACACTGAGCTCATAGTGGAGGCTGGTGTGGGAGCCTGCCCTCGGGGGACACACCAGACAATGCTCATGTGGGTGTTTCACTCTCGGGTTATGATGTCTGTGTACAAATCTAGGGTGCGGTTTCTGTGCATGGACCTGTTTCAAGGGTAGTTCTGCGGTCGTAGAGAAGTCCTTGAACAACCATCTGCAGCATGAAGGGCTGAAGCAAAAGGAAAATCTCAGCTGATACCTACAGGAACCAGGAAAAAGGAAGATCAGTTAGAAGAGAATAGACTAGGAATGTGGAAAGACTGAAAGGGCATTGGAAGAGGTGTTGAAGGGAAATGAAATGTGGCAGGAACCAGAAGTACCATGAAGTTCTTAGGATTGCAAGGGAAAGTGGCTGAATAATGCTGAAGGAGAAAATAAAGTGATCTTTAAGTTAAGCCAAGAAGGTTAATTCAAAAGTACAGATGTGAAGTTTTGGCCAGAAACAGGATATTCCAGCACAGTAGGTGGAACTAATGCTGTGGTGACAAACTTCTGCTGCAAAGAAAAACTTTCTAGAGAAGGTCATAACAAAGAAGTAGCAACCTCTCTCTTCTCTACTGGGATCAAACACAGTATTTGCAGAACTGGCTTGCTGGGCAAGTGAGGAAAGTAATAAATGGCTTAATTTAGGTGTTTAAAAACTTGTAATAGTTTCAGTTTTACAATTCTTCTAACTTGTGACAAAGATGAGATGCAGGCTCAGTGGCAGCTGATGACAGCTCTTCACTTCAAATGTTTCCTATTATGCAAGGCAGCAAAACATGGAAGTAGGAACAGCGTGTATGATTTAGATCTGAATGTTAGAGCATCATTCTTAGGGCTTATTGTTTGTTTGTTTACATTGAAAATGGAAAGTGTGCTTTCCACTACGGGATTATTTGTTCTCCCAACTATATCAAGTCTAATTGCTTCTTCAAAACATGAGACGGTGCAGTTATTTCAGAGCTAACATTCTTTGCAAATTCTGTCACTCATTTTGCTCACTGAGAACTGATATACTTAGGCTTACTATGTTAGGAAAAAAGCCAGGTAACAAATCCAGTTTGAAAAACCTTATAGTACTTATGCCTTTTCAAAGAGAAGAGCCACATTTTCAGACAGCGGCGCTATCTTTCAATGTGGGTTATTTCTGGAGTGTCTGACTTGAGATACTTCAGAGCTGTACTTCAGAGGCAGTAGGGCACCCACTCCAAGATGCTTAGAATCATAGAATCAGAGAATCATTAGGGTTGGAAAAGACTTTTAAGATCATCCAGTCCAACCTTCAGCCCAACACCACTGTGCCTATTAAACCATGTCCAGAAGTGCTCGTTGCTCCGAAAGCTGCCTTGCAGTGAAAGGCTGCATTAGCAACAAAGCTTGCTTCCCACAATTCAGGGAGCAGCCATCTGGATAGCAAAGTTCTGAGTGTAAATCATTAGATATTGTTCTTTATCCTGGGCTCAGTACTGCTGCAATCACAGTGAATTTGGACAGCAGGCAAAGCTTCTGGCTTCGGCTGCAAAAAGTGTAGCTGCGTGGCTGGGACTGGGAGAAGGAAAACCTGCATAAATCAGACAAAAAGGGGCTTCCTGGATTTAGGAGTTCCTTGAGCTTGTGAGGGCGAGGGGGGAATGGAGGAGGTAGATGGAAGATTTAAATTGGTTAGGTCTAGCCAGAGGTAAAGAGGAGGCAGTATCAATGTAGAGAATCTAGAAGAAGGTAGCCTCAGACAGGAAGACCAACTAGAGGAGAGTTTGGTCTGGGAGATGGAAGGCATCGCTGCGAAGAGATTGTGGGGAGAATCCACCACATGAGGGAATAGAAGGGAAAACAGGGGACCTGCAGGGGTGGGCGTGGGGAAGCCTGTGTCACCCAGAAGTGAAGGCTCCGTAGGCAGGTGAAGAAGGCAACAGTGTCCTCAGAAGAGTGTTTGTTTCCTGAACCTTCCTAATAAGAGCCTGCAGCATTTGTGTGAGTGTGTGCTGTGTGTGCTGCGTGACACAATGCAGCAGCTGTGTAAATTGTAAAAACAGACTCTCAGAAATAGAAAATATTATCATTAAATTCACCAGCAGAGCTTTAATTTAGTGCCCAGAGCAAATACTTCATAGGCAAAGCATCCTTTCTTCCTCATGAAGTCCTGTTTCCTTATTGCACAGCAAGACATTGCCTCTAATTTTCTACGACTTCTTACAAAAACCCCAATGTATTTTAACCCTACCCATGATCAAAAGCAGATGGGCTTTTTTTGTCTTGAGTTTTTTTTCAGTTTCTATTTTTCATAACATCCCGACACAGGCACATTTCCTTAGATGTTCCAGCTAAGAGCAATTACAAGGACACTCTGGTAAGGGGTAGCATCAGATGAATGAAGGATGCAGGGCACATACATATAATATACCTGTCTTCTACAATGCTATTGATTGTCAGAGATTACTGGTAGAGAAATACAGTGCTTCAGTGAAAGGCCTATAATTTGTATCCAACTCAAATCATAGGAATTACAAATTATTCCATTTAATGTGTTTGCCAGTCTAAAGCTGAGTTTGTGCTTCATTTCCAATGCTAGATCATTAAGATTACACTAACAACTTTCAGTGGCAAAGAGCTTAATTAAATTAAAATATTCTCTCAAATGTAAGTTGCATGCAAATATGAAAATCAATTAATGAATTATGTTTGTGTCTTCAGGAGGAAGTTGTGCATAACATAATTAATTGGTCCCATGAAAGTCTCGAACTTTTTCTTTAAATATCATTTTGAACAAATTATTAACAAGAATTGTGGGTGTCCTGTGAGCTTACGCATCGTGTGCAATGATGTGATTGATGTAACACATAAGCCAGTTATAGATCCTCTGCAGAAACTGCTGTTGTAAATTGTTAGCTTTTATATATTATAGATATTCATTTTAGACATTCAGATAAGATTTAACAGAGTTCTAAACTACACTTGAGTTGTCATAAAATGGGCATTCAAAACTCAAGTGAGTTGCCCACTTCTGGAGAGATTTAATCAGGCTCGGTTACAACTTTAGGTTGGGACAAGGACCTTCCATTTCCACTGATGCTTTCAATTTTAGATTAGTGCCTCCAGGGGTCTTCCTAAAGGTACTATTTCACTTAATGCTTTTTCCAGCTAATTTGCTATTTAATTGTGGGGTAATGAAACGTTTGTCGCCTTTGAAGTATTCTGAGTAAAATTTTGCTGTGCATGCTACTAAAGTTGTAGATGAATGTCCTGTACCAGAGGCAGTATCTGTTGTGACCCCCTGTTTCCAGATGTTTCAATTTTACTGAAGCACTGCTTGTCATAAAAAGAGTTTGAAGTGTCATTCCCCACATTGCTGCAGGTTTTGCCATCACACCCAGCTTTCAAGTAGCAGCTGAGAGTGTCCTGAGCTTTCCGCTCTTCTACAATGTGATGAGTGTTTCCTGCTCTCCTCAATTTACAGTCTGGGCAAGGTTTGTGTAAGCAAGTTGAGCCAACTAATTGAAAGCAGAATTTTTAAAAGGTTAGTGTCCAACCTTCTGTCTGGGATGAGGTGGTATTTCTCCAGTTGCCTATTCATGTGAAAGAATTGAACAAGACCAGAAGGCATGCCTTGATGTCTCCTGATGAGGAAGAACTCACTTGGCAAGGAAAATGCTTGTCTGCAGGGATTTTATCTTGTTTTCGAGAGAGATTACTGTGACAGCAGATAAAGACTAAAACTAAAAACAGCATCCAAATGGGTGCCAGCAACACCAGAAATTTTTTGTTTCCTTTTCATTGCAGTGGCAAAACTGGGCCAATAGTGTGAACCACTGTCTGTTACTGGAAATATTTTGTTATTCTGAATGTATTCTGGGAGTGCTGGTGGAGGAGAACCTCAACACTGAGCTGGCAGTGTGCACTCACAGCTCAGAAAGCCAAGTGTGTCCTGGGCTGCACCCAAAGCAGTGGGACCAGCAGGGAGGGGATTCTGCCCCCCTGCTCCGCTCTGGTGAGACCCCACCTGGAGCTCAGTTCTGGAATCCTCAGCACAGGAAGGACATGGAGCTGTTGGAGGGAATCCAGAGGAGGCCACGGAGTTGATCCGAGGGCTGGAGAACCTCCTGTACGAGGACAGACTGAGAGAGCTGGGGTTGTTCAGCCTGTGAGGAGACCTTAGAGCAGCCTCCCAGTGCTGAAAGGGGCTCCAGGAAAGCTGGATTTTTGCCTTTAAAAAACATGGTACAGGAATATAATTAAATTCAGTTGTTCTTTACCTCTGAAGATTAGTCCTAATTTGGGGAAGTACATACTCCCAGCATAGACCTTTAAAATAAAAGAGATCCTCTAAGTTAAACATACTTTCTAGTGTTTTCTCAGTGAAAGCCTGGCTTTCCCCCAGACACATTAGGTTTCAATTTTATTCAATAGTGTAAATAAAATATCTGTTGTTTTTAATGATGATTTTCTGCAAGTTCTGGTGTTTGTCATCCTTTCTAGGGGTAAATTACTCATTTTTCCAAGAATTCATTCAGACAGAGTAGTAGGTTCTTAAAACTGATTCCAGCTACTCATCTTGCCATCGTCTGTAATTAACCCAGCATTGGTGACTAAGTCTGATCTTAAGGGAAGACAAAAGTCTAAAATCTTGGGTTCCTGGATGTTTGTCAAGTCATGCATAAAAGTTGTGTAGAATAAATATAAAAGCTGGGATTTTGAAAGCAGGCAAGGAAATTCACCTCTGTCAATTCCATGTATTTTGATGAGTTGGTATCTAAATCCTAGCTGCCGTTGGCTTGGCAGGCTTCTGCCTCTGCGTGTAGAGTGCTCAGAGGATTTGGTAGTCACTGCTATAAGCACCATAAATTAACACTCATTGGAATTTTGCTCCTTAGCTGGATTTAATGCAAACTTCAGCCATTTCACTGACATCTTTTTTTAGGTTTGTGAGGTTTGTTTTCTTTTTTGCTACAGCAAGTACTTTGAAAACTGTAGCACTGGTTGTAAGACCAGTGAGGGAACGTATCAGCCGCACGGCTCTGTAATTATTGCCTCTTAGTTGGGGATGGAAAGGCTCATCCTGGAATTTGAAGGAGAAATGGTCAGTGCTGAACCAATCTGGGGACTGTACAGTGCTGTATGCTCTCCCTTCCCAGGGAGTCTGGTAGCAGTGTGATTGTTTAATCCAGTGATGTTCCCTGGATGTTTCAGAAATAGAGGAAATTATTTGTAAAAGGCTGGGCATTTGTTTTAGATACAAATACCTAAGAAAACCTCTGCATAAATTAATATTGCCCAGTGCAAAAAGACACAAACAGTTTTAGGCAACCTAATGCCAATATTTGTAATGCAGAGAACACACAGATGCCTCTTTTTCTTCCAAACCAGATAATTCTATGATTCTGTGATTTGTAAATGAGCTTTCTGTGTATTCACACCCTCCTAGTAATTTGGCTTGCTGACCTAAGGAAATGCAGCCATCAAGCTGTGAATAGTTTCCCACAGTTTCATGCTTCATTTCCAGGGGAAGGATCATGTCTGAGTTACCAAAGGGGAAAGAGCTGGTGAGGCATATAAATACACCCTGTAACAAAAACTGCTGCTTACAAGAGGTCCTGTGTCTCAGTAAGGCTTTGCTGTCAGCATTTGTGGTTTCTGCAGAAAGCAAATCTAAATGTGATATTCAGAGGTCTGCAGATAGGAGCAGGGCCTCCTATATGAAATGTAGGTTGCAAGTGAGCAGAGGTGTGGCATGTGTATGTGCTTGCTTGATGTGATTAAAAATCCTCAGACAGTCTGGAGGAGGCTGAGGAGAGACCTTATTGCTCTCTACAACTGCCTGAAAGGAGTTTGAGGTGAGGTAGGTGCTGGTCTCTTCTCTCAAGTAATAAGTGATAGGATGAGAGGAAATGGCCTCAAGTTACACCAGGGGAGGTTTAGATTGGGTATTGGGGAAAATTTCTTTGCTGACAGAGTGGTGAAGCACTGGCAGAGGCTGCCCAGGGCAGTGATGGAGTGTCCATCCCTGGGGGATTTCCAAAACCATGTAGATGTGGCACTTTGGAACATGACTTAGTAGGCACAGGGGTGTTAGGCTGACAGTTGGGCTCGGTGATCTTAGAGATCTTTTCCAACCCTAATGTTTCTGTGATTCTATGAAAATAACAAATGCTAATCTGACTTTGCATCTCTGGGATTTGCAAATGCGATATAAAACTGTCTGTATCTGAAAGTGTCCAGTCCATGCACAACTGGATGGGTAGATTCAGCTGCTGCTTAATGATTGTAGCTTTGGGCAGCTGTGGATCTATTAATATGACACAGTGATGTGTCATGATCTGCTGTCACGATCCATTAACACTATGATATCTTCTCTCCTGCGCTCTGTATGTCTCAGATCACTTCAGGGCTGAACTGTGACAGAGAGGAAAGCATGGCTTTGAGTTTGAAAGGAGCTGATGAACGAACTGCCACTTTCCCTGGGTCACAGGATCAGTCCTCTTTGCCTTTCTCACCATCCTCCTGCTGCCTACCCAGCGTGGCCATTCAGAAGCCCCTTGGAGGAGCCTGTCTCCCCGTTCAATGGAAAGGTTTGCCCATGCTTAGGTTGGGAGTTCCTGCTTAACAAAGTAAATACCAGCTTACCACAAACTTAAGCAGTGCTTAAGTGCTTAATCCTGCTCCTTGCTATCACTAAACTAGTATTTAAAAATGCTTTGCATTGGCATTTTGCTGCCATTTGAGCTATTCTGTATCATTGCCTGTGATTCGAATTATAATGTTTTGAGACAGTGATAAAAACCAGAAAATTCACCATTAGCAGTGTTGTTTCTCTCTCTCTTGCCTTTAGTTCATGACAGCTTTAGTGTAGGCAATAATTGAGCAGAAATGACAATAGCAATTAACTTATAACCTTCTGCTTTCGTACACATCTTAGAACTTAATCAAGGAAAAATGTCCATTAAAAAAGGAAATATTTGTGAGTGATCTGTAATAAAAATTCATAGAGCTTGGAAAATCTGCTGTGAATATTAACATCAACAGAAGTGGGATTTTCAACTTCCCTTCCTTTTTGAACATATAAAATGTCATGAATCCCTTCTCTTTCCTAGTTTCACACCTTTCTCATTATGGTACTTAGAAAACTGATTTTTTCCACAAGAGCCACTAAGTTTTTTGTCCATGGTTCATTACTGCTTGTGTTTAACCAGGTGGGAAAAGAAATGGAAAATACAGATTTATGTTTCATAAATGACAGCTTCCTATTTCTGGTTGCTCCACATCCGTGGTTTAAAGCCTGGCTTATTAATTAATAAGTAGAACTTCTCTGCATCTTTGATCATTGATATTATCACACAGAATATTTAAAAGTGGTTTCCAGTTAATCTCTAACACATGCTGTATCACAAGCCAAGGCTTCACCTTACAAGAGCTGTGATCAGTGATTAAATATATAAGATGCTGGCTTCCAGTTCGGAGTGAATTTGGTGAAAGTGATAGGTTTAAAACTGATTTGAATTGATCACATCTCAGGATAGGCTATGAAATGTCCCCCAGAATAGCTGCTGAAGAAACTCAAACAAAATTATTATTAAAAATTATCCATGTTCAGCTAAGCCTGAAAAGGAATAATTTGGTTTTCTGAAGTCCTGAACCTTGCAGAGATTTTCTGTATTTCAGTACCTCTGAAAGCTAAGTCATTTCATTAAAACAACTAATTTTGGCCTATGATTAGGAAAAAAGATCCTCTGGAAACAACCCACACAACTTTCAACACCAGACAGCAGCAGCTGCTTCTAATTTATTGGTGATTTCTGAGGGCCTGCTTAATATGAGAACTTCTCATGTAGGCAGGGGTTTCACATGCCTGTCAGCAGTCAGCACTTCCTACCAGTTCATCCAGAGCAGGGGAATTTTAAGAGATATTTGGCTAAAGTGGTTTATTTTTGTCTCTGTGTGTGATAATGGACAGCAATTGTACCTCCATAAATCTTTCCTCTTCTGTACAGTTGGACTGGATGATGTTAAAGGTCTTTTCCAGGCTTAATGATTCTATGGTTATGTGTGTGCTGCTGAAAGCTTTTGATTCAAAGCAACCTATTTCATCCTTTGATTTGATGGGTGTGTTCTGGGAGTACGTGCATTGCTCTGCTGAATTCTAGGGTTATGTTTGCAAATATAATATCAGTTTCATTATTGAGATTCATTTGTTATGTGGGATTTCTTGAAAATAATATGGTTCTGTGAAGTGTGGCCCCACGTTAGGAGTGTCTCTTGCTGCTAGGTGAGCATCTGAGCTGAGTGCTAATGCAAGGAAGGCTGGATACCAGGCAAGAAAAGAAATGGCTCAAAGGGGTAACATGCTGTTTTTCTTTTTTGGTTATTTAGTTGTAAATAGACTTGCCAGTTGCCTTAGTTTAGCAAAAACTTGGGGTTGTGTGCCAGGGAGCTTGTGTAGCTGTACAGGTGAACCAGCCTAACAGAGAGCAGGAGTGCTCTGATGCTGAACTTAGGTTTGATTTCCTGCTAGACTTTAGTCTGGCACAAAATCCTGGTGGATTGTGGACTGTTCAGAATAAAGATTGATTGTCTGAGGCTGTGGAGCTGTTTTAGAGCTGCATGTTCTAAATACTGAGTTCTTGATTCAAACTATTCTGACTTCTCAAGGGAACCACTGTGACTTTGAAGAACCAGTTTGTAAATGTATTGATAAACTGAAATCTGTGTCTCTATTGTTTTGTTTTAGTGGAAGCAGATGCACTGTGTCAAGGACTCAAGCACTGTTTATGAGCTGGGGGCCTGGGAGCTTAAAGGGAAGAGAAGTGCAGCATGGCTGCACAGGGAGCTTGGCAGAGGCATTGGAGGCAATGAATTCTAGGAGAGGGTGGGATTTCCTGATGTATTTCACTGTTCTAGAGGCTTTTTTTCCAGTATATGGAAACACAAATTGAAAGGGAATGACTAGGTTCAAGAAGTAGGACATGGATTAAAGTTTCTCTTTACTGTGGATAAAACTGAATTTTGTCAGTGTGAAATTACTGTGTTCTTTAAATTGAATTCCATGGGGCCAGTGTGAGTTTGGAGGAAGGAGAGCTGTGGGTTCACAGTGGTAGAAGAGCTGGGGCACAGGGCACTATTGGTAAGGAATGTTGAGGCTTGCTCTTCCTTCTACTGTGATTTCCACGTGCCCACATTTGTCCATGTAGCCTTTTATTGCCAGTCAGTTTTCCAAGAATCATCCTCTTGTCTTTCCCATGCAAAATCCACCAGCCAAAGAAATAAAGGTGTTATTTGCACTATACCAAAATAAAACACTTCTACAAAGCAAATGCTGATGAAAATGTAATCCAGATGTGTTCTTTCCACCTCTTTTTTTCCCCAAGACAGTGGCTGAGGAGAGAAGAATAAACAAGGCTGAGGCCGATAACAGATATAGGGAGGTGAGGGGCAGAACTGGTGGAAGCACCATGAAGCAAAGCACCTCTGCCCATAGCTCCCATTAATCTGCAGGGAATGGACATGAAGGCAGCAGGAATGGGTTGTCATATCATGGCAAACACAGCTCCTGGGCCAGCACTGAGCGTCCTACCCAGCCTCTGGGCCACAAGGACAGAGTAAGGATGATAGCTTCAGCTTTGAGCTGTGACAGCAGCTGTGGGTGTAGCAGGGACCTACAGGAGGCTGGGTGCCTTATCCTTGTTAGCCCTCTCAAATTCCCTTTTCTTCTCCTGCTGGCAAGATAGACATCCATTTTAGCATTTAAAGAGGCTGATCAGGTTCAGCTGACATCAGGGGCACAGAAATGTAAGTTGTTGGCTCTAATACCTCCCATGTACAGCTCTGTGACTGTCTCATCCCATAGCTGCCTCCACTTCTGAATGCTCCTCCTTGAGGGGTTGTCATGACTTCACTGCTACAAGTCCCTCATACCTGTGAAAAATGACCAAATCTCCCATTTGTGTGCAAATTGTGTAGTGATACCCAAAGCAGGCATTTCAAAACCAGTGATTTTTCCTCTTCTTGGACCAATATTTTTCCATCCTCAGAGCTACCCTGTTCATAAGCAACATTTGGCCACTGGTCAAGTGACACGTGGCAGCTCTTTCACAGTTGGTTTAGGACACAAAATAAATAGAAAAGCTGTATATTGTGGAGAAACGTTGTGGGCATGTGAATGGCCAGAAAGTAATTATACACTTGGAACGACACCAGGATGCCAGCTGACTGTAGGAAAACTTACCTTCTTTGGGAGTGGGAAGAGGTCTACAGATACCCAAGTTTTCTGCTAGGCTAGAAGAGAAATAATTCTGCTCAGTTAATGGTGTGAATTGACTCTGTAAGGGATCAGACAAGCATCACCGCTGGTGCAACGCAGAGGGCAAGGGTGTGGGATCAGCAAGTGAGAAGGGAGGAAAGAGGACTGTCCTTGGCAGTGTTTGTCAGTTTATTTGTGAGTCCCACTCAAACACTGACTGCAATTGAGTAGCTTAAAAGCAGGATTGAATCAAATCCTCAGTGTGAGTGGTAGGAGTGTCTGCACTTTCAAGTAAAAACCTTTTTGGCTTTTGGCACTGGCATAGGGAGAAGCAGATGAATTGCCTACCTCTGAGTCTACATCAACAATTCATTTGTCAAGGAGCAAGAGAGAAAGTGAGTAATGAAAGTTTATGGAGTATGTTTTCTTTTCAACATGCTATTAGCATTAATGGGAAATGCACTCAGAGCAAAGAGAATATGCCCCTTGTGTGCTTAATAATTGAGTTCCCAGGTCACTGCTATATCTCACGCGCTTTATGTGCTCTTCTGTGCAATGTTTCTACACTGTTATTTAAAAAGGGATAAATTATATTGCTGACATTAGTTAATTGCTGTCAGTGAAGCAATATCACAGCCAAGAGCAGACTGAATCAAAACAACCTGAGGTTGCTCTTTGACTTTCTAAAAACAGAACTACAGAACATTCCTCATGTTATTAAAAATACAGTCACTCAGGTATTTAGAAAGTAGATAATATTTGGTCAGAAGATCACAGGCACTGGCTTTGGTGATGCTTGTTTTCTCCTGAGGCATAATAGTCCATAGCTGTGGACTTTTAGAAGGAGCAGAATGCAAACTCTTCTGGAATAGTCTTTTCTGCACCAAGTGAGGTTTTTTCTTTCTGTAAATGAAATGAGGAAAGCAGAAGTGAAGGGAAGGAACATGGAAATTATATTGTGGTGCATATATAGTTCTTTGTCTTTTTAAATTTTGGAAAGCTATAGACCTTAAATGTTTGTTAGTCCTCTTTGGATCTCACTGGAGAATCGTGGTGTATCAAATCAAAGCACAAGTTTATTACTGTGCTTTGAATGAATGCAGAAAGGGAATCCTTCCCCTCTTACCTTTCAACGTAATTCAACTGTTAATTCATGTTTAGGATAACGACCTCATGGCCATATAACACCTAGATTTGTTGACTTCAGAAGGAATTTGGGGGGGGAACCCTGTGCACCAGCTCTTGGGGTCTAGTTCACTTGTAGAGATGTGGCAAAACTGCTGGAAGCCTGTGCATGGATACAGGGCTGTAGTTTGCAGGGTGTCTGTTACTCAAGGACCTGGTTGTGCCTAAAGCAATAAATAAGACGAGGCTGATGGAAATCAACCCAAAGTTGTGATTCTGGCTTGAAGAACAGGAGACCTTCAGGCAGGAGGAGGGCTTGCAAACGAGGGGTGCCCCTTGGCTGTTCTCTGGAGAAGAATATGTTTAGAAAAATATTGTGTGGTAAAAATAGATCTATTTTCTTAAATGTCTCCTTAATCCCCTAGAATCCATTGCTTTTGTAAAATTAGCCAGATATTATGTAGAGTGAGAAATGGGAGTAGAATGAGAGGAAATCCTTGCTCTGTTTCTGTCCCTGTTTAAAATCTTTCGTTGTCCCCCTCTCTTCTCTTGAAAGTCCAGACTTTGTCTATATTACATTTCCTAAGAGGTGGAGGTGTAACGTGCTTTGTGGAGTATTTTAACCTTTTTGAACCACAGCTGCAATAGTAACATGGCTGATAGATGCATTTCCAGAAAGAAAAGAGAGTCTTAATTAATGGCCAAACTGAGCTGATTAATTTAGATTCAAATAGCAGTGAAGATGGAATGACTCGGATTTTTATTGGGTTTTGCAGCTTAAATGGGTGCTGCTTGGACCAGGGAAATCTTCCTGGCATTCTGCCTTCCTCTCTGTGCAATGCACTGAAATGGTTAAAAGCAAAGTGTACACGTTTTGTTCAGCCCAACAGTCTGGAGGTTCAGAAGATAAGAAGTGCTTCTCAGCGTGAATGAACTGTGAAATGTATTTTGAGAATGAAGCTTTTGATGAGCATTTACATCCAAAAACCCCCCAAACTTCCATTTTAAAATATATCACGCTGTTTATTCCTGCAGAGAAGTAAGTCTTATCTTTTGAATTTCAGACTGTTGTACTGAACACATTTTTTAAAGACATTTTAATGGCAATTGACGTTGGAACCCTCCTTCACAACAGTGGGTGTTGAGAGAATCCTCTGCTCTTGGGTTTTCCGTGCTGCAGGTATAATATTCTTGAATATTTTTTGGCCTAATGTCCTTTACAAGATTTTAGCTCTTAGATGGTTTGTCTGAGCAAAATAAAGATTTCCTGCAAATGGCATTGCAAACATAGCAGCAGTTATCTCCGTGCTAACTTCTTTCTTGGGTTCTCAGAGCGTGATAAATTCCCTTGAACCACCAGAGATAAGAGTAGCATCACTTTTCTAGCCAAGATGTCACAGCATGAAGCCTGTAGGTAGACAGCTACCCACTACCCACTACTCACTACTACTCATGTTTGCATGAGCTCCTGAAAAATATTTGTTTAGTGTCTAAAACAACTTATATCAGGAAATATAGTGAAATTCTGATATGGCATAATTGTTACCAAGGATAGTTTCCTTGAAGCACTCACTTTCTGACCTTAGACATCCATTTTAGCATTTAAAGAGACTGATAAAGTTCAGCTGACATCAGGGGCAAAGAAATGTAAGTTGTTGGCTCTAATAACTTTCACAAGCACTGGTGCCATTTAGCTATAACAGAAAATGAAATAATTCAGCTTTTCCAAACGCACAGTAGTACTCTTCTATATGTACTGTGGTCCACAGGTATTTTCAGGAATCTTTGAATAAATAACCATTTTGTGGATCACATTTTGCATCTATCTGTGTGTGTGCAAGAGAGGAATCCATACTGGAGCTTTCCTTATTACACTGCTTGCCCAAAGGGGAGATACCAGCATCACCTTGCAACTTCTTGCACTGAAGACCCACCTTCCTACTTGAACTAAATATCTGCCTTGAAGGTCACAGATTTATTCCAGCTCTAGAGCAGCCAGAAAAAATGGAGATACCGCTAGGAGGAAGCACTATTCCAAAATTAGGAAGGAAGAGCCTAATTTCGTGATGTTCATCATTCATTTCTCAAATCTTACTGTGGCTGTAACACTCACTGTCTCTCTCCACATGAGAGGACCATCTTAAAGCCACGTTCCAGTCTGCTTCAATTAATTTTGTGGGAAAATTGATATAAAACATTTGTGACAACCATCTGAATATACTGCTGTTTATCTGTGCTGATGTTAAAAAAAGGAATAAAGTCTGTAAGCGAAAGGATTGCATTCATTAGATCTGATATAGCTGGGAAAAAAAATGGGATAATCTTTTTGAACTCAGGATCTCCTCCGTCCATCACTCCACCCCTGGGGAACAGCACAGCCAGTGTGAGCTGGCAGGGTGCAGGCTGCTCCCCAGGCTCTGTGAAGTTCAACAAGTCCAAGTGCCGGGTTCTACACTTTGTCCACAACAACCCCATGGGGACAGAATGGCTGGAGAGGAGTCAAGTGGTAAGGGGCTTGGGAGTGATGGTAGACAGGAAACTCAACATGAGCCAGCAGTGTGCCCAGGTGGCCAAGAAGGCCAATGGTATCCTGGCCTGCATCGGGAATGGTGTGGCCAGCAGGACCAGAGAAGTTATCATCCCCTTATACTCAGCATTGGTCAGGCCACACCTTGAGTACTGTGTCCAGTTCTGGGCCCCTCAGTTTAAGAGAGATGTTGAGATGCTGGAGGGTGTCCAGAGGAGAGCAGCGAAGATGGTGAAGGGGCTGGAGCACAAGCCCTATGAAGAGTGACTGAGGGAGTTGGGGTTGTTTAGCCTAGAGAAGAGGAGGCTCAGGGGAGACCTCATTGCTCTCTACAACTGCCTAAAAGGAGGTTGTAGGCAGGCAGGGGTTGGTCTCTTCTCTCAGGTGACCAGTGACAGAACAAGAGGACATGGTCTCAAGCTTCATCAGGGGAGGTTTAGGCTTGATATTAGGAAAAAACTCTTCACTGAAAGGGTGATTGGCCATTGGAATGAGCTGCCCAGGGAGGGGGTGGAGTCATCGTCCCTGGAGGTGTTTAAAGACAGATTGGATGAGGCACTTAGTGCCATGGTTTAGATGATGAGCAGGTGTTGGTGTTGGGTCATAGGTTGGACTTGATGATCTCAAAGGTCTTTTCCAACCCTCTGATATTGTGCTACTGGGATCCTCTGCCTAGGAAATGCCTGTGCTGGTTTACAGCTGCCAGTGCTTGCAACTTCTGTTGTTGCTGGTCAAAGCTTCTGCAGGTCCAGCGCAGGGAGATGTGAATAATGCATTGTCCTACTCTCACCCTTGCTTTTCTGAAGCAAGTGCCCAGCAGAACCGTGCAGCTCTCCCAGTGCATCCTTGTTTGCAGGTGACAGCATGGAATCCCCCCGTATTGGTGCTAACACTGCCTGCACAGGGCCAGGCTCCAAAGCACTGATAACAGTAGGAGTGCTGGGCTGTAAAGAAGGACTTGTGTGATAGATATGCAGGAGAGGTTCTCAAGGTGGTGATTTCTCAGGGATGGCTGTGTTGGAAGGGATTAAAATGTCTGTCAGGGAGTGAAATGTTGAGCTGCTCTCAAAATTCCGCTGAACAGGTAGATGTCATTGAAAAGAGATTTATGTATTTCTGCAGGGGAAGAAGGGGAAGCAGATGGGTATTTTGAATGTGAGTTTGCTTTTCTTATCTGGGAAGGAACAGGTAGTCTGCCTAAGCAGTCTCTGCTTTTAATTTCTGCAGTGCTGGCAGAAGGGGCAGAGGGGAGGAGAGGAGGAGGGGGAGCAGCTGGTTTGGGAAGCCAGGCTTGCTGCTGCTCCCAGCCAGAGTGTGCCATGGGGTACAAAGAGGGTCAGTCCTTACCTGCTGTGGTGGGACCTCACCTCTGGCTGCTCCCTTGAGCCCAACTGGAAAAGGAGGCAGCATCCCCATTGTCTGCCTCTGAATGCCAGTTTGACTGACTCCTACCTTACCACTGCAACCTTTGCAATGTGGAGCACCTCTCAAATCGTGCTTGTGGTACAGTGAAAGCCGCATCTGTTATTTTCTAGCATGGCTTGTGGCTGAGCTGATAAATGCTCTGCATGCATCAATGCTCTTTTCATATTGTATAGGATGAGAGTAGCAAATCAAAATTGTCATCTTCACATGGTGGAAAGGCTTCACTCTGGAATACCAATTTAGTTGATCACTGTCTACCAAATGCCAGTTCTAAGGGCTGTGATGAATGTGCGTGCACAGAGCCTGGCTCACTGGTTGTGAAGTATTAGTTGATGGTCACACAGTGGGTGGTCCATGTGACTTGTATTTTCCTGTTGGTACAGCAATTGATGTAAAAACCCCTGTGATGTAGCCAGTTAGGATCAGAAAAGCTATGAAGGAAAACACACTTTGAGTTTTCATTTAATGAAGAGGACAAGGAAAGCAAAATTTTCTGTGCAGGAGGGCACCTGGCTGCTGTCTTAAAATCTATCCTATGTTTTCTTTACTGATTTAATGGAATTATTTTGTGAAAGGGCTGCATCTGAATGAAGGTAGGCAGTGCCTTTTCCCTATGTAATGCCATAGACACCAGATACATAAATGTTATGATGGGCACTGCAGAGCGGGCCTGTTCCAGGTAGAGCTGTGGGTGGAGAGACAGCGCAGCACAGGGATGCTGTTGGGCTACACCTGTCCCTTCTGTTTTCTCTTAGCTTAGGGATTAAATTAGAGACCTTGTGTTACATTTAAAACTTCCTCCAAGGGTCAATATTTCAGCTTTACAATAAGAGGTCAGTTTATTGCCCAGGGAGGGTGCTCACAGTGAGGCACTGATGACAAAGATGTAGAATCTGTGTCCTCACAGATGGACCGATGTCCTGCTCTATCCTTGCTAGATTTTTCATTTTTTTAAGTAGATGATAGAGGCTTCTTCTGCAGCTCTTTAAGTTCAAGTCTGCAGGTCCAAGATGTGCAACAAATAGCTGAGACCTGCTGAAAGGACAAATTCCTGTTCCACTAATTCAAGGCTGGAGCTACAGACCTTTATACATAAAAAATCAAGTCAGCTTTATGAGGTAAAGGATTAGAAAAGAGATACCACTCAAACTGTGTCTTCAGAGTTTCATTACAGTGGCTGTGACCATGGTAGCAAGTACTTATTATATTAGGGCAGTACCCTAGTTTTTATTATACTCATTTTTTCACACCTGCTGGTCCCTTGCTATGGCAGAGGTGTTGGAACAGGATGATCTTTAAGGTCCCTTCCAACTCAAACCATTCTATGATTCTACAATTATTGCATCTTGTCTCGTTTGTGGCTTTTTTGTGGCAAACTGAAGCTCACTTTCATTTAGTGAAGGTTTTGGCAAAATTCCTGCATAGGGTGAAGAAGAGTCCGAGTGACGTTTTGCATCTTTAAGCAGTTGTCAGAATCTAAGCAGTTTTGAGCTACCTGAGAACACAGGTGAATTGTCCAATGTTGCTCATGGGGTGAGTAGGAAAAATGGGAGTAAAACCTGTATCTAACATCTATGTATTTGGATCAGTCTGTCTTTTCTCATTTTGTCTCTCCTTCTCTTTCCCTCAGCAAAAATAAAACTGAACCCTTTCATTCCAATCCAATTAAGAAATCCAATTAGCAATACAACTTGTGGGGCACCGTTATCATGTTGACTTTTAATCATGCTACTGTGAGTGCATCTCTTTCCTGAGCCCTGACTGTTGAAGAAAAATTAACTTGAACGTACTGAGGCAGAACACTTTCCTTAAAATAACTTGTTGAAATATTTTATCATCTGCTTATGTTAAGAAAAAGGGATAAAACAGCTCTCCATACTGAAAAGATGAGCTCAATGTTGACTTCTTTGTAGCAGTCGGTCCTCGGTCAGTGAGACAGTTGGCCTTGTAAGAAAGTGCATGTTGACTAAGAGAATTAGCTGAAGGACTGCAAAATTGAGGCTCCCTGCTGAAAGGGCTGACCACAGCTTTCAGCGATCTCTGAAGGTTTGTGTAATTGCTTCTCATGGCTGCGTGTTCATTATGAAATGTTTTCTTTTTAATTAAACCGTCATCCCTCTAGTAAATACCATTTTCATTTAGTTTGTAATTAGGGAAAGAACTAAGGCTATGCATTGCTTAGCACTCAGAGGATACCAAGTGAATAATAAAGAACTGTACAAACAGACTGTCAAACCTTGTTGATATGCCTACATCACCCCTCTTCCCCAAATCTTGTTCCTATACACGGGTTTTATCCATGCTACAGTTCTCATGGCTGTAAGGTCTATTAACACTGCTGTAACAAAACAGATAAGTAAAAGGTTTCATCTAAAATCCCCCTGTAAATCATAGACTCATAGAATTACCTGAGCTGGAAGGGACCCATCGAGTCCAACTCCTGTCCCTGCACAGGGCAACCCCAACACTCACACCATTGGGCTGAGGGCATTGTCCAAATGCTTCTGGAATGCCGGCAGACTGGGTGCCCTGACTGCTTCCCTGGGGAGCTGTTCCAGTGCTCCACCACCCGCTGGGTGAAGAACCTCCTCCTACTATCCAATCTAACCCTCCCCTGGAACATCTTCCTGCCATTCCCTCTGGTCATAGGTCACAAGAGAGCAGAGCTCAGCCCCCGTTTCCCCTCCCTTCCTTGTGAGAAGGCAGTGAACAGCTCTGAGATCCCTTCTCAGTCTCCTCTTCTCCAGGCTGAGTAGACCAAGGGATGATTTCTCCTCCAGACCCTTCCCAGGCCTTGTGGCCTCCTCTGGACACTCTGAATGGTTTGATGTCCTTTTTATACTGTGGAGCCCAAAACTGCCCCCAGTGCTTGAGGTGGGGCATCCCCAGTGCAGAAATAGGCGTTGGGAGCTGCAAAGAATATCACTCATTTGGTGGGGGGAGACAGAAAGATCTTTTCTTCAAGTGTAGACATGGTTTCCTTGTGAAATATGGCAAGCCCAAGGAATTCAAGGGCACCATTCCTTCCGTGCTACACCTGCAGCAATATTTTTTAATGTGCTGCTGCCTTTGCCAAGCCTAGCAAGAAAGGAGCCAGCTTGCAGTAGTCAGTGTGATGGAGATTTGTTCGGATTTGAACATTGTAAGTAACATTTTTTTCCCACAGTAGTTCCTTTCTGTTAAAAACAGTAGAATTTATTCCATCCTTAAGGTGTAAAGGATAGAATGAATAATATATTGAATCAATAGAAACCTGAAACAGATTCAGATTCATGGTCTCATCGGCCACAGTGAGGGGCTGACACAAGCCCGTGCTTGTCTCCTGAGTCTCTCAGTGGAGGTAAAAGCACAAAATGTCACTCTTGCCCCTACATAATTCACTTCTCTCATCCAAACTGCCTGGGTTTAGCTGCAAAATTTTACCTTTTTCTGATTCTATTGATGCCTTGATGAGTGTGAGCTAGGAAAACTCAAAGAAAAATAAAGGAAAAAATGAGTCAGCAAAGAAGATTTTAGTGAAGTGTTTGTATTTATTATAGACTTTAGTATCTAAATGTAGAGGGGGGAGAAATTCCTGGTGCTGTGTCAAAATTTATTTGCTCCTAAATACTGATTTTCTTTGACTTTATTTTTCATTTCTACTGTCCTTTCCGATAAAGTAGAGCCTTCCAAGCAGCAAAACAATTCCTCAGGCTTTGGTTCTGGATGACGAAAAGTTGGTAGAGGTTTTTTTAGAATTGCCTGGAACAGCACTCTTACATTTTTCTGAAAACACTATTTTTGTGATATGTTTATATAAACTCTGTAGCCTTTCTGCTATTTTTTTAAAGCTTGATTCAGTTGTTGAATTACTACAATGATACCTAATTTGGTGTTAAGCCAAGGTCTTTTTATTTGATATTATTGGAAGTCCTGAAAGCCACAATATCTAGACAAATTCAGTACAAAACAGCAAACAAGTTCTCTGCTTTTAAATTCTGAATTATGAGAGCCTATTTGAGAGATTTACACTGGGTTTTGTCTTCAAATGAGACATGGAAAATTAGTAAGTATACAGATATAAGGCTATTTGACTCCAGCTTGTTCTGAATGATTTCTATACTGTTCCCAGAGCACTGCATCAAACTGTCTTAGCAAGTAGAGTGCAAATCACTTGATTTCAGAAAACCTCCAAGATCCTTCTAGAGTATTTATGAGCCTAAATGAGTGGGATTGTGCAAGGTAACTCACTACGTGTTGAAGTCAGTAGAAGCTTGCTTGTTGATTCTGCTTAGGTCAAACACTGGAACAGGTTGTTCTGAGAGGTTATGGATTCTGCATCCTTGGAAACATGACTGTAAACAAACCTGAACAACCTGTTGTAGTTAATACTCCTCTGACCAGTGCCTTCCAGTCTTTCTAACATCAACAGTTCTGTGACTCTGTGTAAGCAAAACAAAAAATTTGATGACTGGCGAGAAGAATGAGATGAAAATGCAAAATCAAGTATTTAACAAAGGAGAGAAGAGAACTTGGGTTTCTTAAACTGAATGCTGTATTTATGTTGGAATAAATTAGGCTTTCCTGATTTATTCTGATGAAATGAGAAGCATAGGGATAACTTCAGGATCATTCCAGTAGGGGGTAAAGAAAGTTTAGAAACTTCTGTTATACTGTGTGCAACGTATAATGGGGAATAATGCAGAGATTTGCCCTCTCTGCATGTAGATTTTGTTTCCATTGGACAGGTAGTAGAGAGAGGCATCTTTGTTTTGATTGTCCTTGTAGGTGATAGATTAAATGGTGGCTCTGTTATTACCAGATAATAACTGTTGGATTTACCATCTGTGAAATAAGGTAGTTTTACTCCAGTTGTCACTGGCCAGGGGAGCTCTTCTCTGTCTCCTTCCACAGCTGGATGTAATGCATGTTCTTACTGATAATATTGGCAAAGAGATCAAGCATGGAAATTCCCTGGCCCAGACATTTTAGCAAGGTTCTTACCAGTGCCAACTTCAACAGCACAGACTGTTTATGTTTAGTGCTGTAACCCTTGTAAAGTCAAACTTAAGCAGAGATGTCCCCTTAGAGCTCTTGCAGGAGACCTGAAAATCAGAGAAAAATATTATATCCAAATAACAATACTGCCTAGTTTGAAGGAGAAATGTGTGTTACAGCTCCTCTCCAAAAAGAAAGAATTGCTTGTGCTCTAGTGGCAGGGTGATGGCAGTTTCTGAAAGGACAGGCAATTAGCCTTGTGATAGTGAGTTGTCAGTTTTTTAGGACAGTGGAAGAACTGTGTCCTTCAGTGGTCACTTTGAGCCCTGGAGTCTTGCAGAGGTTTCCTTCCCAATGTCATGTTACAAGAGCCTCTGCACACAGCAGCTACATCTGAAAACTCTAGAAAATGCAGTTCTTCAGTAGTTTCTTCCTGATTTCCTGATGTAATGGAGTTATTTGATTTTTAAGGTTCCCCATCTCCTTCTCCATTGTGTCATGCATAAATTATTCCTTCAGAGAGTAATTTGAAAATGGGCTTATGTGTGACAAGAATGTGCTGTATGAAATGTATGGAACTTTTGTTTTCAGTTAATTAGAAACTTGAGATCTCTCATTATTCATAAAGCTTCATGTTTCTGTTCTTTGAAGGAGACAATTTTCCAGACAGGCATAATTACTGAGAAAACCTCCTTGGCTGGATCCATTAGGTTCCACTCCTGGTTTTTTTACCTCTTCTTTTCCTCATGTCTTGCCCTGGAGACATTTAAAGATATGGCAAACCTCCAATAATTACCTGAACGGCAGATATTTGATAGCTTTATAATGTATCTGAGTGTAGGTTATTAAATCTGCTTTGCTGAGCTTTTGGCTACAGCTATTTTATTGTCTATCTATTCAGAACTCTAAAAATTCTCTGTGCAAAAGTATTGCTTTCCAAATACATGTTAATTAATTGTCTATTTGTATTGATGTTGGACATAATTAATGAAAAATTCCTACAAATCACCTGCCCTTGAATGGTTTTGAGTAGACCACCAAATTAAAATGCTCTTTATTGTTACAAATTGCCTGTCTGTGTGTCAGTTTGAAATTGTTGCTCTCCCCTGAGCAGTGAGAAATTATGTATTTCAAATTACTTCTTTGGAGCTCATGACTTCAGAAGCATCAGCACCCTTGTCTATTTGCAAACTGCCTTTTTAAGTTCTTGACTATAACTCAGAGTCTTGGGTTTATGGGTTGATGTAAAGCTGCTGAAGGAAAATAATCGTTACCTGAGAGTTTAGCACAGGAAGTACTGGTGAAAGAAACTCCTCTTGGAATAGGCCTCTTTCTTTGTTGTGATATGAATGACTTGTGATAAGACCTGGAATGACAAACACAGCAGGTTTTGCTTTCATTGCAGATGGTGATTACAAATGACCCTGGAAAAGTGATCCAGCACGACTGAGAACCAAGATGCATGAAATTTTTCTGTCTTATGCATTACTGATGGAATATTATCCAAGTGTCTTATGCGTGGCTTTTCAAGGTGTCTGTTATCATAAGAGCAAAAAATCTTCTTGGAAAGGGACTTAAAGTATCTTAGTGTAGCTACAAAGAGTGCATTAGCTGATAGGCAAGGATCCAGCTTGATGTAAAGTGGGCTTGAAATTCCTATGGCTTAAGCAATATTTAGTGTGGTTTAAAACAAGGAAGCTGTAACTTTATATGCATACATATGCTTCTGAAGGTCTAGTTTAAATTCAGTGCTGAGAACCACTGGACTGTGTAATAGATTTCACTTAAAATCCAGACTTCTGGAAGGGACCTTTCCTGGGAGAGTAAGTCTACCTCATTTTAAGGAAATAACTTAATCTGTCCATTTCTTTATTGGAGAGACGCAAAAATCCATGCAGTGTTCGTGAACGAAGGCAAAAGAATTCTGTTGTTCTGCCCCAGTTGTGGCTTACTCTTTTCCAAATGTGTTATGGAACTTTGGCATTGAATGGATGTAACCAGCATCAGAGCAGAAATAATTATTCCATCTCAATGTGTATGGATAGTTTGGGATGTAGGAAGTTATAAATCAATATAAATAAGGTCACCATCTCTTTAGACTTTTTTCGTACCGCTGCTGAGAATACCCAATTGGATTATCTTGATAAGTAACTTTACATTCCTCCTGATGTGTGTTTTCTCTTCCCTCTCTATAATATTCTCATTAATAAAAAGCAGACTGGTTTGGATGTATAATAAGTACACTTGGGTGCTTTTACCAAATTTCTTGGAATTCAGATCTGTCATTTTGCACCCCATAGGCATGACTGGTCTGGCACACTAGGTGCAGAGCACGACAGCTCCCCTAAACAATACCTTAATGTCTAGAAAATTGAGTCAGGATGTTTCAGATGAGAGGTCAAATCCCCTTTTGCCTGTGCTCATATCCTCACCTTGTGCTGTCTCAAGGGTCCTCTTGGCATTCCCACCCCGCATGGTTATTCCTGGCTGTTGGTTGCACCCTCTGACTGCCCTTGCTGCTGCTTCTAAGGGAAGAAAAGAGAACAAACAACGGAGACATCATATCCAGTAGTTTGTACAAAAGTTTATTTTTCAAGAGAACCCCATAATTGTGCTGAAGTGTCTGTTAGTAGTCTCTGCCTTCCTTGGAAATGAAGTGAGCTGGTACAGTTCTCAGCACAAATGCAGTATTTGCATGTCATTTATGTTAAAGGATTCGTTATAGTTAATCCACTTATGTGATTTTCCTGTATTATAGTGGAGTTCACTCCAAAAGCATCTTTTGAAGAGAAAATAGAATTTGAAAATTCTATTTATTTTTTTCACTCAAACAATGTAGCTTCCCAATGAAGTTAAAACTTTCATTGTTCAGAGAAGAATTTCTAGGGTTTACATTAGCTCTACAAACAAAATGCTCAGCCATGAGCTACAAGTGCTTTCTCCTTCAGTCCTTATTTCCCTTTCAACAGTCTCGTCTACAGCCTTATCTGTGGGGTTATTTTGGCAGATATTGCCACCCTCCCCACCAATGATTGTCATTTTTTTTCTCTCTGTGAAGTTAGAATGGCTTTGTGTTCATTTGCTTGAGTAAAAGCAAAAGGCCTCAAGAACAGGTTTTAAAGAGCTGCAGTCCGTGCCTTGCTCAGTTTTGAGTCTTTGTTCAGCAGAATTTCAAATGGGTTTGGGAAATTGCTCTTTGAAATGATATCCTGCTAGGAGAATCTGCTGCTGGCCTCTGCTTTGTCTGTGCCCAGGATCCTCTGCAGGGTAACAGAATTGCTCTTGTTAGGTTACTGTGGATTTAAACAAGGAATACCTGACATCAGCCTGTTCTCCTGCTACCTCCAGGAATATTTGGACGTAGATTAATGCTTTAGATCCACCCTGGAGCCCGAGCTGCTTATTGAGGCTGTGGTAGGCTGCCTCCTTATTTTAAACTTTACTATCCTACTTTGAAATGCATTTCTCCTCAACATTGCTTCAGTGAACAGGCATATTTCTCATAACAAAGGCAGGCATTGATATTTAGGATTAGAAGAATAAGTGACATAAGTTTGACTGGCACATATGGCACGGCTAAAATTGCCTTTATCTGATGTTTCTCTTCTTCCATTTTTAATCTTGATTTATCTTTCAATCTTCACTATTTCCTCCTGTCTTTTGTCTTTCGTCCCTACCTCTGCTGGGTGTTCTTTTTTTTTTTTTAAGCTTTTAAAGGATAAGACAGCTCAACAGCAGCCAAGGAATGGTGAAGTTTTCAATTTGGTGATTTTGAATAGATTTGGGAACAAAAAAAAATAGGCTTTACTGAACAAGTCACTGAAAACAGCATTAAAATTAGGAGTGCACAAAATGAAGGAAAACTCATGTATAAACCTGAGCCTGAATAATTTGCAATGATGGGTTCAAATAAGACAGTGGGAAGAAAGTAGGTACCACACTAAGCTGCCTCAAAACTAAGGAAGCCTGACCTCTGGCCCACACTTCCCTCCAGGGCACTGGGAAATGTTCTCTTGCTTTCTCTCAGTTTCTTTATTAGGGTTTTCTTTGTAAAGTCTTCCAAAACTATAGGTGAAAGCTCTATAAGAGTGTTAGTGATTATTTCCCGACTGGTATTTACATAAGACAATTTTCTACTTAAAGGATTTGCCAATTTTCTTCATTTGCAGCTGGTTTTTTTTTATTTCATAGTGGAAATCATCTCCCGTTTCTTAGTAGTTGGAAAATTTTTATGAGCTGTTAAAATTTAGAGCACGTTTAAGCAAGTTTGTCTACAAAGAATATCATCTCAAATTGGAGAAAATACCTGCAGACTTACTACGAAAGGGAGGTTATCTAACTTATTTCCATGTTGTTGTACCTGGGAAGTGGAGACCTTTGTGTCACTTTGCTTCTCCAGAAGAAGATGGAACCGCAGTGCCTGTGCAGAACGCAGCCAGCGAATGTTTCCCTAATTAACAGATAGAGGTTAAGGTAGATTTTGTGGCTTGATTTACAAGCCAAAATGAAAGCAAAACCAGCATTTTGTAGTTTTCCTTCCTTCAATGTTTAGAAAGAAGGAGGCAGAGAGCTGAGCTGATGACTTAGGAAAAAAAATGCTACGAAAGGGAATTGAGAGCTCCCTCTCCCTCGGTGGTTGTCAGACAGCGCTCAAGTGCTGCTCGCCTTACTCTCTGAAAACATCAGGTTTTAAGATTGCAGCTTGACTCCAGCAACAGGCAGATACCAAGATGTGAGTTAGGGCTTCCTGTACCTGTCCCTTTGTCTTTGCTAAGCATTGAACATATGCTGTGTTGGCAAAGCAGGGTCTTGGAGAGGCTTTTTAAGACACCTTTATATAGTGCACCCTAAATGTTTTGATACACAAGTGTTATCTTGCACATTGCCTTGATCTGGATCAGTTCATCAGCAGTTCAAAATCATGTCCAGGCTACTACTTAACTATCCATGTTTTGTGCAATGGCAGCTGGCTCTGGCAAATCTGCCAGCTGCTGAGTCCCCAAGCTTTCCTTGGGGTGAGGATGACTATGCAGTGTGGGTTGGCTTTGGAATGTGCTTGGGGACTATGTAGCAGCTGAACTACACATCTTTTGCTTGGTCTTACCTTCCCCACTTTTTTTCTGCAATTAGAATAAACTGGAAAGCAAAGGCTGGGAGAGCTGAATTAAATGAGAACATGCAACTTCTTAATGAATTAGATTCAAGATAATTAATTGGCTAATTACAGGAACTTGTTAATTCTCCATTACTGGAACTACATTCCCCCAATGGCATCTTTGGCAACTGATTTCTCTATTAAAATGGAAATGTTGGCCTGTGCCTCCTCTAAAGTCACAGCAAACCCATATCACAACAAACCCAGCAGCTGATGGTTTACTGAGCACCATTACATAAAGTGGACCCCAGTTTAGTCAGTCATTAAGATGGAGTGAGCTGAAAATAATTCTACTTGTTGGTAGAGCAGGGCAGAAATGTTTTTCAAGAGACTTCCTTCAGAATTACATGACTGAGGCTTGGGGAAGGGATCTCGTCCTATCCCACATGGCTCTGTGGAAGACAAGTGTGCTTGGCTGCTTGTGAAGAAATCTGCAATGATTTGCTGAGCTCTGAGATGCAAGAATTCATATAAAGATGTTACTAAGATCCTATGACACGTAGTTTTTTTCTTGGACTAAGGCCTATCTTGATACCAGTGGATTTTTCATGGCTTCAATTTGTTGTATTGGATGGTTCCTGTTGACTTTTTCTCTATCCTTGTACCACCTCCTTCGAGACTCTCCAAATGCTCCCATACTGTAACTCCTAGTGTTTCACAGCACTTGGGACACTCACTCTCATTTGAGCCCTCAGAGACAGTGCCGTTAGCACACTTGTGAAAGAGGAAGAAAACACAGAGCTCAGGGTGGATGTGAACCTCATTTCAGGGCCCCTAAACATTCTGGGACATCTTGGTGTCTGTAACTTGACCTTGGTTTCACGACTTCTCCCCCCAAGAGCAGTCAGGTTTCCAAAGTATCAGGCTAACACACACCTTTTCTCTCTTTTTTTTGGCTCCTCACTTGGAGCAAGCAGGGGTTGACACTGACCACTTGTCAGTCATTGCTTCACTCCATTAACAGCATTTATGAGAGTGATAACCCAGCAGTAACTGAGGATTACCAATGGCAGCAGCGCAGAACAATGTTTCAGCCAAGCAAAACTGAACAGCAAGGAGAAAATGTCAATTCCAGTGTCAAAGTGGTATTGACTTTGATGTGTCCAAGAGAAAAATGGGGGATAAAACCAAATCACTACCCCTAAATCCCAAAACACAGAGGATTCATGAATACAGAAAAAGATTTCATGTACCTCCCTTCCAGGTAATATTGGTTCTGGTGTGTCTGCAGCCAGACCCACCAAGTCACAGTAGGGCCTCTGATGTCCTTAGGATTCATCTCTAAATGTCTATAATACAAAGCATGGAGAGTTTATCCTGCTCTGCTGCTACCTGGCTAAGAATGTGGGAGTCTGCAGCCTTTCCTTTCAGCCTACCAAGCGAGAGAGGCATTGAGGAAATTCCTCTTGTGAAAGCTCAGGCTCTGCTTTGAAAATTCATCATGATGCAAGGTCCTTCACCTGTGTATGGCACAGCCTTCCATTCAAGTAAATCTCTGTTTAAGATTTGTCAGTTCAGCTTTTGTGGCACAGTTAATTCCCCTCTCTCTGTGCTTTGGAGCTGTAGCAGAGACCAAAGCAAAGCCTGAAATGATGTTGTGCCATTACAGTCAATTGAGTGTCTGTGCAGTTAACATCACCTAAACAAGTGATAACCAGAATCCACAGCTGGCACTTAAACTTTAAGACTGCTGTATGGCATTTCCAAGTCTATGCTCTGTCTGATGCTCGCTCTGAGTACAATTACTGTATGAACTGAACTGAATATTTGAATAAATATGCTAACTTCACCTTCTCACTATAGTTCTAACAGTGAATTTTTTAGTAGGTTTGAGTTTGTTATTTGAGAAGATGCTATTTCTCTCTTAAATGACTCTCCAGGCACTCTTCCATTGTTCAAGGATATATCCCAGTGGAAAATAGTTTATAAACTGTAAGTCTGAGGAAACTGAAGTATTAATGCTTGCTGGTGCTTATATCCTAACAGCTATGGACTCTGCCTACTTGGTATGCAGGAGAAATACAGAGGAATGGGATTTTTGTGCATGTTAGCACAAAAAGATTGTAGCTTTGCAATCTGGGCAACAAACTAGGCACTGGAAAATGCCTTCCTCTTCAGAACAATTATTTAGTGGAATCCATGCCAATTTGCCTATGTGCTTAGCTGTGAAATCGAGTGGTTTTCTGCTTTCCTCTTTTGATGATATTGGAGCTAGGAACTCAATTGGGATTAGTGCGCTTTGTGGGACTGGGTCATTTGAAAGCCTTGCAAAGAGTTTTCAGGCTCACAAAGCTTCACATATTCACATATGTGTGGGTTTTTCCCCCCAAAAAAGTAATCATATGTATGGGGGTTTTTTCCGTGATGTTTTAGGATAGATGCATGTATTTGTTTTAGACTAAAACAATCCCTCTTTTAAGTACTGCATGCAGCTGAGAGGCTGAGACTGTGCAGAAAGACACTAATCATGCCAGCTGATATTCTGTTCCAATTCAGTTGTAGGAGGTGGCCAGTCTGCAAAGGCTGCCTTTCTGATAACCAAATATAATACAAAACAGTGGGAACGGAGGGCAGAAAATAGTGCTTTTCCAGCACGGATCATCCAGCTTCCCTCAAGCAAACTAAGCCTTTATGCAGTTGTTTAGATGGTCACATTTACGGTACCAAAGCGCTATTGTTCTCTCCTAAGAAGGCTAAACTGGTGGAATCATTTCATAATCCATCAGAATTTGAAGGGCTTCCTGCCTTCCTTCATTTCCCACATGTTTTTCTTGCATGCTTTTCTGCAGAGTAGCATCCTTCAGTTTTCAAGGCCAGCTGGAAATGCAGACTGCTCAGTGTTTCCTCAGTGAGTAAAGAGTTGAGTGCTTGGATGTTGTGCCATCTTTTTCTCTCTGCAAATAGCAGAGATATATCTAGGATAAACCTTACATGAAAACCTATTTTTTGCAGTGCATGGCTTCCTTGATGATTAGCAAAAGAGTTAATCATAATTAGCTACTCACTGCGAATGTGAAATGCTTAAGGATAGAGAAAGCTTCAGCCAAAGATTTTTTTCAGCATACTGAAGAGTGTTTTGTGGTTTAGATTAACTAAACTATCATCTCCAATACCTCCGGACATAATTTGGCATCCTTGCTCAATTTTGGGTTTGCTTTTTGCCTGAAAGAGCTCTGAACAGAGTAAGTAGTGACAACTGAAATACCCTTTCATTTCATTACCCTCTAGGCCTGAGCTGTGCTATGTTTGAGCAGCAGCAAAGCATCCACTGATACACTGATACATGCAAACTGATATTTAGCTTAATAATGGCAATTAAGCATTGTACTTTTTTCAAAGGAACGTATCTTGCAATTAATAAGATACATTTTAATTAACTTGTGGGAAGGGAGGGAAAAGCAGTGTCCTCTATCGTACTCTTTTCCTTTAATTAGAACATGTTCCAATCAGCAAATTGCCAGGAGTATTTAAGTAGAGAGAGAGGTTTATTAAAATCTCCAACAAATAGTAGAGACCATTGTGAAAATACCTACTCAATTGATATGGACATATTGAATCCACTTTTCCTATCAAAGCTCAGTTATAATGTTCTGAAGAGCAATGATCTTCCTGTGTGCTTGAACTGACCCAAATTTAGATTGACACTGGAACTGGACCAATGCAAATGATAACAGGATTTGACCTTTTACCTTCATACCCTGCATGCTGTGTATTTGATGTTTATTAAGAAATGGCATAGTACAAATGGAGTATGTAAATGACCCTGTGATGAGTTTTTATATTGCCATGCACAGGGTGAGCTGTTTCACTCACAGCACCTGTGTTGGGATTGTGCTCTGTGGCAGTAGCTGTCCCTGGAGAGCTCAGTGGAGTCTGTGGAATCACCATCCTTCAGCAAACATTGGAAGAAACCCTTCAGTCCCAAGGTCCAGCACTTCTAAAATGCACTGAAATCCCCTCTTTACTGAAGAATGGTTTTAAAATGTTTGACACTAGGATTAGCATAAGAGAACACACAGGTATTCTGCTTCAGAGAATAACTGCCTCTGCAATAAGATCCAATAAACTCTTTCCTGCAGCTGAATGTTTCTTTTACGAAGAGCTGGCTCTCAAGTCTTATACTTTCTCAGACAAAAGTTAGCCTTTGAGTTGTATGTGTTGAAGACTTTGAAGAAAACCACCTTTTTTTTCCCCTAAGTGATACTTCCAATATCATCCTCAAGCCTGGAAATGCAGCTGTAGTGCATAGTTATTCAAGAGGACTGTGGATTATTGGGGGAGTATCCGGGGGAGTATCCAGACTGCTGAAGGGTGTATGATGCATAGTGTGCCCCAAATATGAATATTTACAGAGCTGGGATGTGCTGTGTACAAATCATTTTTTTTACCTGTGCTACCCTTTCCTGGATGTGATATTATAGTTATAAATCTACTTCAGTTTGCTTTTGCCCTTGAATTTTAGCTTAAATTCTGAATGTAAATCTACTTGCAGAAAACCCCTGGTACCTTCATTTCCCTACTGCTTTTTTCCATGCATCTCATCTTTTGATGTCCTTCCAGCATTTTTACTTTTTTTTCTGATGTCCTGATTTTCTTGAAAGGGTTGTCTCTGAGGCTGACTCTTTTCCTTTGTGGTCCTTGCAGTTCCCCTGTACAGTATAAGCTTTGCTGTATTGTTTTCCTTTTATTCTCTGCTTTGCGACTGGCAGCAACCATACAGGAACGAGCAGGATGCTGGCTCCACCTCCAGTGTCCAGCTTGCTGGGTAATGCAGTATTTTTAGATACACATAAGGAAAAAGGCTTGAAGGAGGTCGATTATCAGGCTGCTGCTTGTCTTTGACATCCTAAGTATAGTTTCTATTATGTGCACCTGCATTACAGCTCTTGAAGTGCTTTGCTGGTCAGACTTTCCTGTTTCCATGAATGTCAGCTTACCTGTGCCGTGCTCAGAAGCAGAACTCAAATAGTGGTGCCACTAGAGGAGCAATTAAGCTGTAATTCAAGAATTGGAGGCAGTCTAGTAAACTCTTGAGTGCTGATACCTATACTGAACACAAGTTATTACACATGAAACCACTGTCGTGTCTAATAGTTGGAGCTGTGCTGGCGGAAGTAAAACCAGATCCTTTTCCAGAGCCCTCCAGAAGTTCTACTTTCTGTGTATTTGAAATTATAGAATACTTTTTTAAGTTTTTGTTGTCTGTTGCACTTTAAAACTTGATCTTACTTCTTTAGAAAGTTTAATGTCAGGCATTGGCTTTATAAATTGACCTTTTTGTTCTTGGTTTCTGTTTCATTGCAAAGCATTGGAAAGCTGGGGAGGGGCTCTTGATCAGTGATTGCAGCAATCAGATGGGGGGGAACGGTTTTAAGCTGAAAGAGGGGGGGATATTAGGAAGAAATTCTTTAGTGTGAGGGTGGGGAGGCCCTGGTTGCCCAGGGAAGCTGTGGCTGTTCCATCCCTGGAGCTGTTGAAGGCCAGGCTGGATGGGGCTCTGAGCACCCTGATCCAGTGGGAGGTGTCCCTGCCTATGGCAGGGGGCTGGAACTGGATGGTAATTAATGTCCCTTACGACTCAAACAATTCTATGATTAATTGCTGAGAGTTTGCTACTTAGTCCAAGTTCCTAAACATTTTTGGGATGGTGTGATTTGAGAGTGATGTATCTAAAATAGTTTAGTACTGTTTCATAATTCACTGTGATGTATCTAAAATATGGTTAGTTCAGTACAATTTCATAATCACTTCATTAATTTATTGCTCTGATCTCCTAGTAGTAACCTTATTTTTGTGGCACTATCTTTTGCAGAATAATTATGCAAATAACTAATTAAATTAAATCTTTCAAATTGCTGGAAGAACAGGAATACAAATTGCAGATGATAAAATAACTGCTTAAGTGTAAGTAGTGGATAGATGGTACAATTAAGATGAGACACCACTAAAGAGTCAACTAGAAAATTTAAAGGTATTTCCTTCTATATGAGATCAGTAAGTGAAAGAGATATAGGCTTATTTAGAAAACCACGTGCATGCATTTATTGACTGAGGCCACTTAAAAGTAAGAAATCTAGAACAGCATGAGAAGTGGTGAGAAAATGTGCTTTAATATAACAGGCAAAGAAACAGTATTCAAGTGGGGAACATTGTTCAGTCCTTAAGCCTCTAACATATGTGTGGTAGTGAGGAAAACTGTATGAGATTTACGGGGCAACACTTTGTGTAATACTTGTGCAAGAATAAGAGCACAGTTTCACATTCCACTAGAGTGGAAAAACTCAAAACTATTCCCATAACTCTCTCAGAGTTCCAAACTTAAATTTCTTTACTGTCTTTTTATTATTCTGTTGCACTCGAGACTGGTGCAAAATCCCACTGATGTGAAAGGTGCAAAGCCACCTGCCTATTGCTGTGTGTTCTTAAGGACTGAGCCAGGTGTGAAGCCTTGAATAGCCAGGCAATGTGTGAAAATCTTTATTTTACAGCTCCTGATGGTTCTAATCCTGTTCTGCACTGAGACCTGCAACCTTCAGAGCTGCAATGCAAAGCAGCACTGTCTTTGCATGCTGATTAGGCCACATTGGAAGGTAGCCTTGGTGTTTCCCCCTCAACAAATGGTCTCTTCTGTATGCACTTGCAGTCTGAACTCTGAAATAATAGAGAACTTTATGACCACTCTACTGATTTAGGAAACTAAATTCTCTTCATCTTAGTTAAAAGTGCTTTGTGGAGATGGGGAAGAGCCTGTGCTGTTGGCCAGTAGTCTAATACTTCTTGGGATTGTGGAAAGGTTTTGGGTGGCAGCAATGGAGCAGAATAGACTGCAGTAAAAAGACTTGATCGACAGCAAAGGCTTTTTTTCTAAAGAACACACTCAAAAGCATTGGCTATAAAAGCTGCCTTGCAAAGAGCACCCTGTATGTTTTTCCTGTGGGCAAAAGCTGGGCAGCTTGAAAGGTTTGTGCCTTACAGGTGACCCTTAGTTATCAGCAAATTGGCGTACATTGAAAAAACAAGATAATTGTCATTGTAGAAACTGCAAATAATAAATGCAGTTATGCCAAATAATTGGGTATGATTGATGTTGAGCAAGTTTAATTTGATTTTAACCTGTGATTCATCCTGCATCAGCTTTCTGTGATGTGAACTTATGATCTTCTGAGTCTTTGGAAGATGGGGGGAACCTGCCTGTTCATTGTGATTCTCACATACCTAATTCAATCTGAAACTGGAAAAACAAAGCCCATTAGGAAAAGTCTGAGAGCAGAGGTTCCACGTTGTTAATTATCACTTTTATTAAAACTGGGAATGAAGCTGTGACAAGCTGGTGCCCCTGGGAAATATATAATGGGGGGGATATCCACTTATGATGAGAAAATCACTGCAGCCTGTCTTTATAGCAGAGGCTTTTAGCTTTATGGCCCTTTACTGTTCAGGTTCTGGAAGCAGTTATCGCCAGTGCCACGAGTCAGGGGTCACAGCTCCTCTTAGTTGTTGGCAGAAATCCAGCAAGCAAGAAACTGCTGCTGCAAGGCACATCTGACTTGTGGCAATGGTGGGGTTTAACAGCTGCTTGTGGCTGCTCTTTCCTGCCGCCAGTTTCACATCTTTGCTGGTGAGGAGGGGGCTCAACCTCTGAGTCTGGGTTCCAGGGGAACTGCTCAGCTGGATGTGGGGCTCAGCACAGGCTGCCGGTGTGGACTGGTGCACTGGCATTTTCCCTGTTTGCAGAATGAATCTCCAGTATAATTGAAACATCAGGTATTGTATTTTTTGTGCAAGTTTCAGATTGTACACAGCCCCATTCCAGTCCCTCCTAGATGTGTTCTTCATGTTACAGCCCCTTATTCAGTGTTCCTCATTTCAGACTTGAAATACCCTCTTGTGGTGTTTCTTCTTTTAACTTTTCTTCTTCTCCTCACAGCATGTGTCCTTCTCAAATTTCATTGTCTTCTTAAAAACTAGGATGATGAGAAGTCCTGCAGCCTTTCCCTATCTCCCATCTTAGAGCAGCTGGTAGCGGCTCACCCAGCCTAAACACTGAAAAGAGAGCAACTTTGGTGCTGGAGAACTCCTTTGGGTCTGTCCTGAGAGCAGCCATTGCACTTCTGTTTGTCTGATAGTGATCTGTGGTCTTAGAGGAGGCTGCTGGTGTTGGTTTTGCTGCTGTGATCCGTGCAACTATGTTGGTTTACAAAAAAACCCTAGAAAAATAGGCAAAAACTAGATAATTAGAAGACAAAAAAAATGCAATTGAGCCTGTGCAAATTCCTGTCAATATTTAATAGTTGAGAGAGATTCTTATTACCCCTTCATCAATTATAAATTCTCAATTTATGTGATTTCAGACAGTGTGCATGTAAACTGTGGCTCAAGCTAGTCCTTCAAGGTTGCACGATTTCTTCATTAGTTACTGGTCTTATGATTTGCAGCTTGATAGGAAGCTTGCTTTGACTTTGACCTGTGCATGCATCATTAACACTCACCAGCTTTGGCCATCATGAGGTCAAGGGTAAAGCAAAGTCCTTCATTCAGCAGTCAGTGGTAACTTCCAGGCAGGATGTGCTTGTCCTGTGCCTTCAGCTGGCCTGGAAAAAGTCAGTAATGATGCATTGGATTTCTGGAATATTTCAGAGATGTTCTTGCGTTTTTCAAAGCTGGCAGTGTGAATTGTGCTGATTGGCTCACAGAAGGCTGGGAATTACTAGCTCAAGACAGACCTCTTAAAGGAGAAAAATGTGTGGGGTCTTCCTGCCTCTCTGCATGAAGTGCCCATGGGTCCCTTCAGACCCAACATCAGAGCGTTGCCAGCAAGCCGGGAGATGTTGGTAGAACAAAAATAGTAGATTCTTCGTGTGAATCAGAAGAACTGAATGAAGAGGAAAATTTTTGATGAATATATAGCTGGTTTTGTTATAGCAGAACGACTTCAACTATGTCAGGGCAAGGGCTGAAGGGTTCATCTGCATGCACTTCCCAGTGTGCACACAGTAAGGAAATGGCAGACTGAGGAATTTTGCTCCTTATTCCCAGCTCCCTGTGCAGCACTAATTCTGTATTACCTGAACCAACTAGCGAGACATTTGTGGTTCACCTATCATTATAGGGAATGTATCTCTAGTGACAAAAATAATAAGTACTAATTAGCCAGGACTTCCAACACCTCTCCTAGCTTTTGAATAATTGCTGGGAAACACAAGTGTGATAGGAAGACAAATTAATTTGCAGGCAGAGGGGTCAGGATGGAGTTGTAGAGGTGAAAATGGGAAGGGACCTGAGCTCATTGTCACCACATGGCTGTCAGTTTAACTGGAGATTGCTTGTGCTTTAGATGGGGGCAGTAAACCATCAATTAGTTAAACAGCAGATATACTCATAGCATAATTTGTTTTGACATGGTAGTCAGCAGTTGCAAATCAATGTTTTTCTCTCCACACAGTTTGCAGATGGCATTACTTAGGGCTCATCAGATCCAGAAAAATCTGAGAAACACCAAAGGGACTTAAGCACCTGTGGTGAATGAGGGCAGATGGGTGACTGTTGACCAAGCCAAGCTTATAAAAGCTGCAGTTTAAGAGGTCACTGTCATTGCTTGGGAATAGGGAAGTTAAATTTCATCATGAGAAAATGTTCATTTTGATTTGTTTAGCTTAAAATCAAAACAGCAATAAACTCCACTAACATTATGCATGCACAAAAGAAATCATATTGGATAAATATGTATGGAATAGTAATTTCATACTTTTGATGCTGTAGCCACCTGCGGTGCTGCAAATAATCTCGTTATGGCGTTTCTATAATATAACAGGAGTGGAAGGGCTTCAGAGCTCTGCAATGAAAGTAGGTTTTGGACAATAGCCATGTGAGAACTCTTGAGGACTGCTAAATGATAGAAGAACAGAGTTGTTCAGGAGATACTTGAAATAATGGACTGTACAAGAAAAAATCTATTTATGCTGTATTATAACATAAGAGCAAAGGAATATTCAATCAAAATGACAAAAAATTAATATTTAGGGGTGTATACCAGGCTAATCATAGAATACCACTGGAGTTTTCTTAAAGGTGTGGGTAATGAGAAAGTGTCACGCTGCATTTGTTTTAGAACAAAGCAGGGAGACAAATCCTCCTCTTTGAAAGCCTAAATGTGTTCCAGATAGCTTGGTCCCTGGGAGAAGGTTCTGCTATGGGGAATATTATTCCCTGTTTTGCTGTGATTTTTGCACCTTCACATGATCTATTTTTCCCCCAACCAATTTTAAGAGCTGATTATAGATTATATAAATCATTTATATGATTCATCATAGCAATTCTTTTACTACCACAAACTCCTTTTCATTACGTGTTATTTTGATTGATCTTTATGAAGTTCCTACTTATGTTCCCAGAGGGCACACATTGTGCACACCCAGCCTAAACCTTTTTCACAGTTAATTGAGGCATTCAACCCCTTTTTCTGCATGCGAGAGATAAGTGAACTAGGCATTAGCGAGAGCATCTATCCCCGTTATCAAGATATCTGGTATTTTAAACATTTGGCTGTCTACACTCTTTTTTTTTTGAGGATTTGGCAAAAATAAAGCTTACTGATTCACTGGTGAGCTTAACCTTGTCTGTATATAACTAAAAAAATGTGCTTCCAGTTGCTGTTCTGCAAAAATCCGTTGTTCAGTGGCTGTGGGAGTAACCCAGGCACTTCAGTTTGTACTGTTTATTTTATATATGATTCTAGTTCAAATCAGTCCCTTGAGCTGTCCTCTCTGAGGATAACAGCATGTATTTGGCAGCAGATTTACAGATGTTTGGAAAGCATCGATCCAAAAGCTTGTCTGTAGAAAGTTTATTCTGTAGAAGTCAAAAATTTTTATCCCACTATTTGACATTGATTTGGGTTTCTCCTCATTGCTCCAGGAATGAGTCAAATAAAATATCTAATAAACTCTTGATTAATATTTCTGCTTCTTGTTAAGAGTTGATGATCCTCTATTTCTGCGCAGATTTCTGTTGGAGAACTAAACTGAATGGGCTTTATTTAGTTTAAATCAGAGAACACATTTCTCTTGTTGGCTCAAGACCACAGTAAAGAACAAGTGTTGCTGTAACAGACAGGCCAGGCTGTGAGAGGAAGCTTGTGAGGGAAGATGCTGTCTTTTACTTCAGCTGCTTCTTATAGTGGGGAAAACACAGATGAGTATTTGAGTCTGTAGGAATTGCCACCTATAAGGCATCCATAGCCAACTCTCTAGTCAGTCAGTCCTGATGGTTTGAATGTCTAAATAGCAGCGGAAGTCTGATTTGCTTTAATTCATTGCATGCCATAATGGTAGGTGCAATTCCCATGAAAAGTTAGCACAACGTGACACCAACACATCCCTAAGAAAAAGAATCCTGGTTCTTGGGGTGGTAACAAGCAGGTAAAGAATGAGCCAAGTAACTGGAAGGAGAGAAGTTTTGGGAGGGAGAAGCAGCAGCATTCGGGAACAACTGCTGGCATCAAAGTGATCCTAAAGCAGCCTGAAGGTCCTGAATGAAAAAATGATCTTTCAGCATTCCCTCCAAGCCTGTCTAAAAACTGAGCCAACCTGGCATAATCTTGATTTGGTTTTGCCATCATTAAATATATTATCTAATGGATTCTAAGCTTCTGATTTGCATGAGGTCTTCATGCAATGAGGACTCGAGGGACCGAAACCAAATGTTCTTTTTCAGTTGCTTATGTTAGAAACGCCTAAAGAATCAAAAATGTGAGATTTGGCATAAATTGCAGTTACACAAATAATGAAACTACCAGTTTCCATGTCCTTCCCCATGCCTCTTGCAGAGCTCTAGAAATTGCCAAGGTGGGATGTTATGGTGGGAGAAGTGTAGAATTGCAAGGCATTCCTGTAGGAAGCCAGGCTTTGAGTTACATTGCTCATCATATCATCATTTTTTAATTTCACTTTTATTTTTCAGTAATTAGATTCAGGAGGCTCATGCATTGCTGGGAAGAAACTTTGTGGTTGAATGTGTATGCAAGTAAATAGTGTGCCTGGGAATGAGTGGGTGAGTAAGGTGAACTCTTCAAGATCTGCAAATCAAGAAACTATCGAAATATTTTGAGGTCTGTTTATTACAGTCTTCTTCAAATTTTTCTCCCCTGTCTCAGAGAGATTTGAAAGTGCAGTGTTTTCTGTTCCTTGATAATTTTAAAGCTTAATGTGTTAATCTGGGAAATATGAACCATAATGTGCCATCACAGCCAGTTGTAGAGCCAGGGCAATGAAAACCTAATGTAGCAGATGCTGCAGAGTACACAAAAACTCCTTTGGTTTTAAAGTATTCATCAGCAGGAGGGGTTTTGGTGTTACACTATTGAGCTCTGGATGGGTAGATGCCAACAACAGAGGACCCTTGTGAATAACTCATTTGCAAGTGTGAACCCTTCCTTGGCTACTTGCATACAGAAACTAAGCTCAAATTCAATTAAACTGTTTGTTACTTGTTGACTTGATCACTCAAGTACCTATGAGTACTCTGCACCTCCAACCTGGCTTTGATATGGACATCTCTAAGCAATTAAAGTCCATTACTTAGTTGATGTGATACAGAAAACACCTTTGAGGTTCTGCACCTGACATGACTGTTCAGCAGTAGTTTAAGGCAGAGGCAGCACCAGAGGAGGATATGGGAGCAGTGTGGCAGGGTGAGATCCAGCCTGCCCTGCTCATGCAGGTTGCTTGAAGAGTGGGTGGGAGTGTGAGAACAGTGTGGGGAACACAGCACCCTGAGTCTCGGAAAATAAAAGCCACTGGCTATCTGTGTTCTTCTGAACATCCCACGTGGGGCACACCAGCATCTTCCACCAATAACACGCTTGAAAAACCTGGCTTTTACTGGTGTTGCAATCCTGCACCTGCCATCATGATAAAATACTTGACCTGTCAATTGTTTACTCATCTGTGATGGTAATGGGGACACACAGAATTGAATCTAACTTGAGGGCAGCCCACGGTGCTACCCCACGCCAACGGCCTGGTGAAATATTGCAGAGATGAACAAGTGTGAAGTGCATCTCTCTGTCTTCCTTAGCTGCCTGCAAAGGGTGCTTTGTCCAGGCCAGCACTGGTCTACGCTGATGTCTGGGTAAATATTAAATACCAGCAAAATGCACTCTTTGCTGCCCAGCAGCTAACCCAGAGGAAGAGATTTTGGAGCTGTTGCTTGCACCAGGGCTGCTGAGTGGGTCCTTGGCTCTGGATGGGTACACTCATCTGTGGGGAGTACTTTCCTGTGTCTCCCATCAAGCTGGGGGACAGGGGAGAGGGATTAAGAAAGGGAAAGACCTTTCTTTTCCTTCCCTACAATGTGCCATATTCTATTATACAGTACAGAAAAGGCATTGAAAAGAAAAGCATCTGTATAGGCAGAATTACTGAGAAAATCCCAAATGCAAAAATCGACTGGTGTCATGGATATTTAAAACCAGAAAATAATGTGAGATTGGCAGAGCAGTGCTAAGGTGTTCAGGGGCAGAACAAACTCTTGAGAGAATTGCCTTGAAGTGAAAGAAAATAAAACCATAAATTACAGTTAAATGCGGAAAGTGCTTGCGTGGCGGGGAAAAAAAATACAAACGAGAGAGAGGGGGGAAGAGGAGCTCTGGAAATAGGGGGAGAGGTTGAGAAACAGAGGGAGTGTGAGAATGAGAGAGGGGGGGAGAGGGAAATGTGCCGTGCACTTAGCTGAGCAGCAGGAAGGGAAGCTTCAAACAGAGGCTTTCTGAGCTGTAGATGCCGGGCAGTTGTTTGCAGGCACACCAGGAGTGTCCGTGTGGTGCCTCGAAGGATGTGGACTAAAGGCGAGTCGGAGGGGCTCCAGACTTTAGGGATTGTGGTGGTGGTGTGCTCCTCTCTGAAACTTTTGCACTACCTCGGGCTAATTGACTTGTCAGATGGTAAGAGAACTTCCAAGTTTTCCAGCTCCTGTTTACATTTGTTTAAATGTGTTTCAGTAAAGCCACTGCAGGCTGTGGGAAGGGAAGCATTGTCTGTCACTGCACTGGTTCTCAGCATCGTCTTCATCTTTATTAAGAATTTTACAGGTTGCAAAGAGAGAATTATGCTTTGTGCTTTATGGAAGGCTTTTGTTTGCTGTTGGTGTATTACCCCAGCCAGGGAGAATCTGAAGCTGTGATTTTTATTTTTTTTTGCCTTGTGTATTATTTTATCAGATTTTCTTAATTAATTTTTCTCTTTGTTAATTATTTTTCTTTCTTGGAAATAAATTAGTACCAACCTGGAAAAAAAGGGAAAGTTCCTCTTGGGGATAATGGAAGCAGAGTTAACAATTAGGTGTATGGTTTCATAAGGCTGCCTAAAACAATTCTGTTGTGACATTAGCAGCTCAAAGACGTGATGGAATGACTGTGAATAAAACAAAACTTCTGTGTTTGTTATTCCAAACACTTCAGCAAAGTAACCAGGAGCAAAAACAGAGGGAGAAATATTTCTCTCTCCATATATTGAACTGGAAGATTTGATCTCCCTTAATCTTACCAATATAATGAACTTATTTTCTTAAAGATTTTCCTGGCTGAGTAAAGCATGTGTGTTTTAACAATGAGTGAGCTTTGGGGATTACAATATCTATTCATAAAGCGATGCAGGCATCAGTGAATTTTGAAAGAAAATAAGTTCTTGATGAAGTAAATGAGTTGGTTTTTTAAAACAAAGGGACATCCAAGTCACTGAGTGTATTCTTGCTTCGGTCACTAACTACAGCAAGTTTACCTAGTAAAGGAAACAGCGATGATAAAATATTAGCACAAACACCTACCTTATTTTATTCAGATATTATCTTTAAAATACAGGTTGGCTAAGGCTGATGAAAGCTTGAATAAAAGTGGAGGAAATTTATATATTAAATGTGTTCTACTAGATAAAGTTAAAAGCAAGGAAAGCAGATGGAATTTTAACCTTGCTACTGTAAAGCCAGTGCTTCCACATAATCCTGGAAATCCTCCAGGAACAAATATGAAAAATAGCTTAAACAAGAGATTTGTTTCATTTAGACCAAGAGAAGATGTAAATTGGCACCTGCTTGTCATTACAGGAATGTTGCTATTCCTCATAACAAAATGAATATCATAGGAGATTTTAGTTGACTCCTAGAATGTCACTGGGGTTCAATTATGTAATTACAACTCAATTAAGATCTCTGACAATGACAACTAATTTTGAATACTGGCAAGAGAAGTGCTCACCTTGAAAATAACCTTCAAGTCAAAGGCTGAGGCAATTGCTTTGCTACCTGTTTAACTGCCAGAACAGTTTTATACCTTTTCTCCAGATCTAATTGCTGTAGTTTGAGTGTCTGCTCTTTCCAAAGCAATCGCTCTGCCCAGAAGAATCTCCCCAGTGTTTCTGCAGCAAAGTCAAATATGTGACGGATGAGAAAGGTGTCTGTTTAAAGATTAAATGGGCAAAAGGAAGCAAATAATCTTAACTTGTATTCTCTGAAGAGTCCTGGTTGCATTTTGTTTGCAGTCATCAGTCAATAATCACTCAATCCATGCAGGGTATAACATTTTCCTTTAATTCTTTGTAACGGAACAACTGTCAAAATTACTGACATGTGTAATTCCTGACTGCTGTGTAGGAGTGTGATACTATAAACCTTCTTAGATTTAGGTAATAGGCTTGGAATTATTTTTTTCTGGCTGCAAAATAGTTTGCTTGGAAACAAAGATTTATTTGGTACTCGTTAAATTATATGAGCTTGTGGGTTTTCCCTTCTGACTTGATATCTGTGCTAAGAATTACGTGTGTAAATTGTACCATTAATATAGTGCAAGTGGTCATTAATGTAGTGCAATGCTGGTTTCAGTCACTTGGAAATCTTTTATAGTGGCAATAAACTTTCATTTGATGTGCTCTGTGGCAACGAAGGGAAAGGTGCAGTGGGTGCTTATATTGCAACCTAAATGTTTCTAACATCTTTATATTCACCAGAAATGATTGCTGCTTTTTATTTATACACGGGAAATTCCATGTGAAATAACACCAAACTAAGACACTGAAATTGGCTATATTCTTATTCTTTTTTAGAGCTAGAATTACTGTCTCCTTTGGATGGAACAGGCTTACTTAAACAGTGTCCCTTTGTCCTGTTTAAAGGAGAAAATAAACCCTGAGTGCTGATTCTTCATTAATCTAACATAAGAAGCAATAATTATGGAGAGGGAAGTACTGTAAACAGCAGTTTGGAAAATGTGAAATTTATGCAGCTGAAGGCGTGTTTGCTCAGTTCCACTTTCCCTGTTAGTTGTGCTCCAGATGGGAACTCCTGTTCTTGCTGTTACTTCATTGAGGTCTTTGACTGGAAATGACCAAAACCAGAGACGTTAGTGGCTGTTTTAATCTCACCCTAAGACTGTTGAGAATTTTTCAATAAAATATTGAACCAACAGGAAAGATTTTTTTTTCTGATTTCTTTTGTGCCTCCTGAAATGCAGGTGGAAAAAGTCTGGGTGAAATGATCCCTAAAACTCAGCTGAACAGAAGAGCTCCAGTATGATCATACCTCTGCCAGTTGCACTGGTTGTGGTTTTCAGATTCATAATTAAAATTTTCCCATTTGCTTAAAACCGAGGGGGGGGGGGAGAGGCAGGGGAGGGGAATAGTGTCTATATGTTGTTAAGAGGTAAAATTTCCTTCACTACAGAGTAGTTCTGCACAGCATGGGGCAGGTTTTTGTGACCCTAATAGACACAGAAATGTTGGTGACTTGTTGCTTCCTGCTGCTCTCACTGCTCTGCCTCTTGGAATTTCATGTTTGTCGGTCGTGTCCCTGCTGCCATTCTGCGCTTTCACAGAGAGCTGCTGCAGTCCCCTTAGGTTTGTTCCCAGCTCCTAAGTTTTGCACAACCACATCCAAAAGGGTGAGCCAAGAATTGAAATGCAGTTTTCTTTCGTGCAACAGTTCATCCACAAACAATTACATATATTATGCATCATTTGGGGAAACATCTGGTGAAACCTTGTACTAACGTGGTTGTAGACCAAAAACCTTCTCTGTAAAGGGAGAGCAACTTCTGGCTGTACATTTGTTTTACGAGTTTGACTCTAACTCAGCTTCTTTACAGAACATCCACCCATCCTCCAGATACCCCTGAAGCGTTCATAAATCATATTTCTTCAAATTGGAGGGATCCAGAGCAAAGTTGAATTGTGCTTTTGGACTATGCGGTATTGATTCGGTGATGCTTATGGCAGGGTACAAACCCACAAATTAAATCCTGTAGAATATACCAGCAATTATATTGTCTCTTTAATTCAGGAAAGCCTCCTTAGTTGTAGTCACTTCTTTTATGCCAGATTTGAATAAGGTGTTCAAATATCTTTCTTGATCGAATAAGTTTACAAATCAACAGTCTCAGATGCTTTGGAGGTTGTTACTCTGTGTGTCTACATAATTTAGCAGTCTGTCAAAAATAGACTGCCAGCTGCTAGGCTTCAGTTGCCACTGAGAGAAGCATTTTTGATATGATAGCCAGTGGAGATGGAGCCTTAAAGCCAGTTCCCTATAGCTTCTCTAGAAGTGCTTCCCAGTCTTTCTTAGTGCTCCGTTCTTCTTGTGATGTGTCCAATACATGATGCTATATGGAGAGGGGAGGTAGACATTTACTGGTGGATCAAGTAACCCTTAAGGTAATCTAGACCTCAGACCTGGAGACTGGTTTCTCATAGTATCTGTGCCTGTCAGCAGCTGAGCTCAAACAGTTGAATCCTGAAGCAAGTGCTCTGCCCGAGTTCAGATCCTACGTAGCCACAAAGATGTAAGGATTATGATCTGGAAACTCGTCACCTCAAATTATACTTTCATTGCTTCTGGTGCTGCTGCAAGTGCTGGGGCTGGGAATAGCCAAAGACAAATTATACCTGATACTGGTTTGGTTCATGAGATACTGTGTGGTTTTAAACAATAATATTAGAAGTTAAAGCCTCTGAAGAGATCAGTTCTGCACAAGGGAAAGACCAGGGTTCCTGCTCTGGCTCCCTGAGCCCAGTTCTACAAAGGTATTTATTATTCAGCTGATAGAGTAGCCAACCTGTAGAGAAATGTGTCTTCTGGCTTGTTCTTATAGTTTGATAAGGTATTGTTTAATCCAAATGTGGAATAGGGACATTCTTATATAAAACCTCTTGTGAGAGATGTTTTTCCCTCTAACTTCAAATGGGAACTTTAGACCCGCTTTAGAGAGTGGGGAAGAGAGGAGAGGTCTGAGCACACTAAAAGGCACTCTCTCTGTCTCCTCCAGGGTGTATCTCCTGTGCAGGTGCTCAGCTGTGAAGTAATAGAGACTGAAGATGCTGGTTTCAGCCCATTAGTTCTGCGTGGTGCAAAGGCTGTATTACAGCTGAATCAGCACTTTTCATCTTTTCCAGTGATTTCTTTTCACTTATTCCAACCTTTGTATGAGTTTTTCTTGACCCAGGGGAGAAATCCTGCATTCCCTTTCTACCACCCACAGCCTGTTCAGAGGCAGAGACAGCAGGAATCTTCACCATCAGCCAGGGATAACATCAGCCCCCTCGGTTTAAGCGATTATTTGCTGTTCAGATGGCAACAGTGAGATATCTGAGATATGGCAGTTAAAATATAAGATAAAGCTGTGGTGGGTTATCAGCTTCAGAACCTCTTTTTGTTTGTTTATTTGGCCAGGGATGTATCATGGTAACAGCTTGTTCATATGCTTGCAAAGGTTTATCATGCTTTCAAATGTTCAGCTCATTTAGACACACTGGTAACTTGCAAGGCAAAGTCCCACATTACAAAGAAAAGCCTAAACTATTCCTACTGCTCATTCTTAACACTTCTGAGCGTGGTCTTGATCCATGAGGATATTATTCATGTCCACATGGTAGAGCAACGTTGCATAATCTCTACCCATGAGGGGACAGAGCTAGGGCTGTGCAGCCAATATTAACTTGAGGGTTCATGTTTTTTGTAATCCTGTCTATGCTATCCTTGCATAGGGCTTTGTCCATGTAAATTGGATGAAGTACATTATAAGCCTTTATAATCTATTTCATCTTAGCTTTTTAAAAGATATTCCAACTAATTATCAGAGGTTTCCTGAGATGAAATCTCTCAATTTGTTTGTGGCACTTCCAACTTTCAGGGTTCCCTCTCTCAGGCAAGTAGATGCCCCCTTAGACCTCATTACACAACCCGTGGCAGAAGCTCTTGAAGACTGGCAGCCTTGGCACAGCTTGAGCTGCAGGCTCCCAATTGGGGATGAAGTGAATTTTGTTCACTACACATGACCTTCTAATTTCCCAGAGCTGGTGGCATTTGCTAGTACTTAATGAGTCTCTCTAGATTAGCTTTGGGCAGCCACTTCTGGTGTTCTGTGGCTTTCTTCTCAGCTCCAACTCTGCTAAGAACTGAGGCAGGTTTTGACACCATGGATTAATTGCAATCATTCCACTCCCCGAGGAACTTGAATTAAGTTGTTTGTGCCATTGCTTGCCTTAACACTGAAACTTCTAGTGTCCAGCAGCCTTTAAGACAGGCAATCCAAGCCTTTTAACTAGAAGGGGTTTGTTTAAGCAGCAGAGATCGTGCCTCAGCCCTGTGGATCTATGAAGTGATTCAGTTAGTAGCTGTAATTACTTGTGGTTGTGTGCTTACCACAGCAGAGTGTGCTGCTCTGCTGTTTATACTTTGATATTTGTTGCTCTACTGCCAACCTTTCTTTTGAAATAGTAATTTTGCATTCATTTATCTCCAAGTTGTAGTAAAGTTCCCCATGTTCCACAGCTGTGCCCTGTGTCCTTTTGTGTTTATGTAAAGCTGCATTGTGTTTGTACACGTTCATGCTTGGTTTTATTGTTCTTGTGACTCATAAACTTACCTCTGCACTTCACATCACATTTTCCTGGCTTTCAGATTTAATCTGGAAATATGCACTATTTCTACCTCTACTGCAGCTCTTTTTCTACTCTTGTAGGGTTTTGTCCCCCGACACCTTGCAGTGTGCTCAGGCTTGTGGAGCTCTCAAGCCCAGTGTCCCTGTGGCAGCAGGGTACAGACAGTCATGGAGCAGAGCTGTGCTGCCTGCCTCTGCTCATCCAAAATGCTTGTAATTTATCTTTGTACAAGCCTTGTAGAGTGTAATATTCTTTTGGGTTCCTCATTAATCTAAATAACTCTTTTGGTCTGTCTTTGTTTGTTATGTGATCTGGTCTCTGATGGCTTTCATTGCTCGTACCTGAAGTATTTGTTGATGCACATCCGTCTTGAAGCTATGAGGGGTTATTTCACATGGCTGGCAAAGTGCACTCCTGTTTGTACTTCTGGTTGAAGTGCTTGTCATCTCTGCAGTAACACGAGACCTGTCGTTTATGTTTGGCTTCTGACTCAGTAATGTGCAGATCCCCAGCCTGGCCAGCTACAATTTCTACCATTCCTGCCTAAGTAATCCACTATGCAAGCATTTAGTCTGAGATCAAAAACATTGTGTGGGATTACTACAGGGGTGTAATTCAATGGGTCATCCCTTGGGATGTGTGCTGCTAACAGTTCTGATTGAATGGATATGGATTTTGGTTTTAGTCCATTTGTACAACAGTCCTCCACGTACAGCACGGCAAGCCTTCCTCTTCAGAGAGCATCTCAGCATCACCAGACCCTCTTCAACAAAAAGCATTGCAGGAAAAAAAAGTAGCATTATCATAATACTTACCTGTGGCAGCAGAGGGGCTAAGAAATGCTATTTTAATATTTGCTTATGTTCCCGTGAGGAGGGTGCACCAGGCTGAAGTGGTGCAAGGTATAGGAGTGAAGCAAGATGTAGAAAACCAGAGCAACAACCACCTCCTTTTGAAAGCTCAAACCACATGTTTTAATAACTCAGTGTATGTTCTATGTACAGAAAGCCCAAACACAGCATCTTGGAGGAATGAGCATGACTGGAAGTGTAGAAGTGCCCTCCATGAAATTCTGCAGGAGACAGCCAAAAGAAGAAAGGATGTGTTTTCAGTGGGACAGACAGTGCTGGAGGGGAGATCAAAAATAAACTACTTTTTGAAATAGAAGTGCTTATTGTGCTTTATGCCTTAGTGTTTGAAGAATTTGAGTGTTGAGCTGAGTTAGAAGTTTGCTAATGGTTTGAAAAGTGCAGACCTTTCTGATAGTGATGAATCAGCTCGATAACTGTCTTCATTAGTTATTTTACTAAGCATAATTTCAAAAGGAACTACTTGGACCTTTTTTTTAAAAAAGCCATGGTAAGCAGGCAAAAAGAATATACCAATATAACAGAGCAAAACATTTAACGTACCACACACCATAATTCCATGATTTCTGTGCTTCTGTTAATTCCCCATGTGTATAAAAATGCAATAATACACGAGTTTTGTACCTATTTACCTATCCTCCCTTCCATCTTGCCTCTTTCCCTTCAGACTCCCTTCCTAAATCCATCACTTTATCTGCTGGGTTGAAGGATGTTATAAGAGGTTAATGTTCTCTAGACTATTTTAAAATAAATCAAATAGACTTGCATAAAACTTTTTGATGGATACCAGCAGGTTCATTGCAAGGATTTTTGTTTGACTTCATTTTTTTTAAGATAAATCACGGAGATGATGAGTTGTTCTAGCATGTTTCTAAAGAGAAGGATCGTATGCTTTACCTGTTTTCTAAAGCTGCAAGACAGTTTGAGGACTGTGAAGTGCTACATCAAATCCACCCTGCAAAACAGCAAGCTCCAGGTAGCGTCCCCGTGCAGAAACACGGCACGGAGGATGCCATGGAATGCACGTGTACGTGTGGATCCACACCACATCGAGCTCCAGTGGGAGTAAACCCAGTCAGTGGGCAGAAGGGTGGAGACTTTGGTGCACATTGTGCCTGCAAAGCAGATGTGTGCTTTGAGGAAAAGTTAGTTTGGGTTAAGAAAAGTACAGGTGTGGAGTTCTCAAAACTGAGTGGCAACATCATTGAAGATGAGTTTGTTCTCATGCAAAGCTTACTTCTGAGAGGCAATCAAAGCTAAAGTAAAAGCTTAGTGAAATAACTAAAGATAGTTATCTAGCTGATTCATCACTATCACAAATTTATGACTTGTGAAAGTGTTGACTACAGAAGTTAGAGATTTCCCACTGAGCTGGGTGTTGGGTCACGTGGCAGATGTTACTGTGTCTGTCACTGACCATCACGTATCAAATTGGGTGTATTTGATGAGCCTGGTCTGCTGTCCTCTCACTGTTTATTGTCTCTTGCCCTTCAGCACCTTTGTCTGATGTATTTTGGGATGGAAGAGGAGTTGGATGATGGGGGATTCAGGGAGGATTGTGCATCAGTCCCATGCAGGTTATTTTGTTTAGCAGAGAGAGTGTTTCCAAGATGATGCAATCAAAGAATCCCATCCTTCTGAAAGTTAAAGCACAGTTTTTAAGTATGCTCTGGGGAGAGGTCATTGTTCTTTCAAATATATATCACAGAGGTAAAGTTGTGAAGGATCCAGTCTAACCTCTAATTGTCCTTAGCTACTAATCCTGAGGGTGATAGATAAAATCCTCTGTGAAGCACATCTTTGCCAATAAATTTAATTAAATTGTATTGGCAAGTTTGAGACACAAGTTGGAAGTGTTTTAAATGAAAAGCTGAGTCTATCTGGATGTCAAGGGGTTTCATTTCTTTGCAGTGAGAACCTGTTGCATTGCAAGGGGTTAAAATGGATATCTTGAGCTACAACTGGATGCAGCCATCCTTTGGTGAAGATGAGGAGGAGGTAGTGGGCTTTTGCTGGAGAGGGTAGAGGGCACCAAAGCATGGCCAGGCTTTCCAAGAAAGCCATCTCGTGACACTAAATCAGTCTAAATGTCCTCTTGCAAAACTCCTTTGGGTAAACTTGGCTTTGGAGAAGACTTCAAAAATATTTCTGAAAGGGTTGATGTGTCAGACAGTTTTGGAAGGAATTCAGATGTCTCTGATCCTTCCAGCCCCATCTGCTACTTCAGATGCCTTCAGGGTTTGCATTATGTAGACTCTGGAAGGGTGATGTCATTTTTCTCTTCCTTTCAGTTGGGCAATTGCTTGTAGGCCGTAGGGGCTCCTGTGACAACACACTGGTCTTACTGTGTTTGGAGGTAACTCAGTTCGTGTACTGATGATACGATAGAGTGTTCCATCTGCCTTAATATATCTGATGTGGTGACTTCTTCATGCGCAGCGCGTGTTGGAGTTGCACAAGAACTCTGTTGCTGAGGGAATAATAAAACAGTTTTTATTGAATGTAGAAATCCAACCAAACTAGCAGAATAGATTGGCTCCAGCTATTTATGGTGTTTATTTATGTTCTAATGGAGCGTATTACTCGACATGCTGTCTGATAGGTGAAATTTGTGGTGGAGCTTGAAAAGACCTGGGTTTTAATCCTGTCTGGCCACTGTCCTGCAGGCTGACTTGTCATGGAGTCAGTCTCATCAGTGTGGTCTGGGTAATGAAGAACTCATTTCTCATGCAGCTTCTTTCCCTGTGAAAGTGTTCAGGGGATTATTTCTCTGAAGCTAGAATGGAGCTTATTTTAATTTTTTTCTCGTCCTGTTCTAGCAGTACAATATTTGATAATGACTATCAGTTGGATTATTTTATTTCTCACCAGTTAAATTTTCTTGGAGCACCATTTACATTCCCATTTCTTTCCCTAGCATCAACAGTTTCACAAAAGCAACAGTAAAAAATTAAAAGGATCTTATCTGTGCAAGGCCTGCGATGTATAATAATTTTCAGACAGAAGCTATTAATTCTGTCAGTGTCAAATATGTTTTTACATTTATACTGAGCTACAAGCCAATAATCCAGGCTTTTCTCATGGAACTGAAACATAATAGAGCGTGGGGGAGACATGGTAGCTGTAGAGATTGGGTATACACAACACAGGAAGAGTTAGTGGTTGGTTGCAGGTTAAGGTATAAATGATTGGAAACCTTAGTGTGTTCTCCAGCAGGGTGTGATGATGGTAACACAGGCTGTGACTGAGCATATATATCTGTTCTTATCTGCTTTTGCTGAAAAGTTAATTCATATCCCCACCACTCTGTAATAATTTAAATATTTTATATATATCACTTAGTTGTCTGGAAAATACTAAAAGACATTCATTTTACCAACCCTGAAATTGTACCTCCTTCCAAATTAAATCGAAGCACTCTGCAATATTAACACATCATAAACTTCCTCAGATAGTTAATAGCATAGAAAATGGATTCTCTATGCAAGGCTCTGTATTTGTGGACTACAGAACCACTTTGAAATGCAGAGTGTGCACAGTGTGCAAGAGAGATCTCTCTTGAATTCTGTGTGCCCTCTCCATTCAGGTCCAGCAATGCTGCACCCCTGGGAAGAGGGGATTCCTTTGTTGAGACACCAACTGGCTTTCAGCCGACAATGATAGGAATCAGTGTTTCTGGTTAACTATACAATGATGTGATCTTGTTTTAAAACCTGCCTTGCATTTCCCTTGCTCTAACTAAAGTCTTATGACTTGTTTGTGGTTTACACTAGTGAGAAGAGAACCTGTCCCTTTTTGCTTTCTCTGTACCTCATAAATCCTCACTTCCTGTTGAGCGAGGTGCCAGAGAGCATCAGCAGGGGTAGTGCTGGTCATAACCGAGCTGCATCTGACACTGGGTAATAAAGTTTGGCCAAAGCTATCCAGCTAGTTTACTCTCAAATGCTACAGCTTTCCATCCATTGATTGGATGGAAAGAGCAGGATGGAAAAGAGCAGGATCAGCTTCATAAAATAATCACGAGGGCTGCAAATTGCCAGTGCACTGCTGGCCAAAGTCAGTTCATGGGTAGGAGGGAGGAGAGCAAACATACAAAATTGTGTCCAAGTGCTCTCCCACCTCAAAAGCTTTTCATCTTAAGGATTTCCTCTATCAAATACGTGCTTTGTGTAGTCATCCTTAACAGGTTTATCTTTCGTTGTTGTGAGAGAGAACAATTCTTTCTAGAAAGAAGCAGGTGGCTTGGCTTGGTCTCCTCAAAGACAGCAGCAACAGATGCAGAAGGTGTAGGTAATGGTGCAGGTTGTGCTGCCTTTGCTTCCAGCCTTGTGGAGATCACAGTGCACAGAGCTAAGTTAAGTGGAGCCCCGTGCTGTTTGTCTTGGAAAGAACACAAAAGTAGCTGACCTAGGCACGAGTGCATCTTTTTGAATGCTGTGTGACTGAAATTGTTTAGCATGAAACCTTTTTGTTCAATCTGAAATCCTGGAGAAAGGAATTGGCTTAGTTCAGTAAAGGGTATGGGATAAAGAGGAGCTAATGGAAAAGCCCATTCCCACCTGTATCGTTTGGGGTTGTTTTCCACACTTCTGGTGAAAACTTTAGAGTTTGTATTTTCTGCTTCATCCTTTTAAATTCTGGGGAAAAGAACGAAAATGGCTATGAATTATGTTTGCCCTTTTCCTAAGGACTTACCTTGTACCTCGCTGGTGGCAAAACGTGTCACAATTCTAGTACCATGTGAGAGGTAGTGGTCGTATCTGGGCTGAATGGTGGACTAAATACAAACACCTGCTATTAATTATAATGAAGAATTAGGAAATTAAATGTGGTTTATCCTGGAGAATGTTAAGATCCAGGCTGCTCATGGTGATTAATGGCTGTATTAGCAACCATAACCTAAACACAGTCCTGTTGCCACGCAATGATTGTGTTGTGCTGTAGTATCATTCAGCACAATGTAGTGATTTTTTATTTCCCCCAAGCCCAACTGCACTTTCAACACTTTTCTGCCAGTTTTATCAGCTGGGATCTTGCTGAAATTCATATGCAGGTTTCATACTTGATTTTTTATTTATCGGATGTGGACCTGAACATCTTTCCATGGGGAAAGACTGAAGGGGAAAGTTTACTTTCGGAACAAAAATTCAGTTATAAATTAATAACTAAGCTGAGCAGATTTATTTCAGGGTGAAGTTATCTCTCAACTTTAGAAAGTGAGCCTCTATGCGAGTTCAATAATGCAAAGCCCTGGCTGGCTGCTGAGTACCCAAACACGAAACCAGCAGTCTGAGTCTTTGAGTTGCATCCTGTAGTAATAGTGTGTTTTGGCTTTTATAAACATTCTGTGACCTGGATTTTATACATTGGAAAGGTCAGGATGAATAAGGTTGTGCCAGGATTTCCTTGCTCCTTTGAGGCTACGTAGCAAGCTGGATACACCACGGCACAGGCTGCACGGCAAAATCTGCCCGCAGAGCCTGTCTGACAAGGCTCAGCTTTCCGACAGCAACTACTCACAATCAGTTCAGTATGTGAAGCAAATTTTTCTGAATCAAGTGGAAATGTTTTCCCTTTATAATCTAACTGAATCTTAGTGCTGTCTTTCTAAAACGTAGCATAATTATATAGCTGTTGCACTGAAGCCTTCAAATGCTTATATATTGCTTACACTAAAGCTGTTAACAATATGCTAAAGCTCAGATGACCAAAGCACCCACAAAAATCTAAATAACAATCAGATATCTAAAAGAAAATGCACATGGTAAGACTTTGCAATACCTTGGTGAGTGAAATGGCATCATTGTCTGCCTCACTCAGCTGGGCAAGAGGGGGACCCTGCCCTCAGCTCTCTCTGTAGTGCACGTTTGAGTACACAAGTGACCACACAGTCTCCTCATAACTGAACTTCTCAATATCTTTGTTCCTTCAGTCTTGCCACTGCATTGCAAATGGGAATGATTCCATTGGTAGGTGTTACTGGGGTTGTTCTCCTGGATGAAGTGTTGCAAGCTGGGCTTCTTGTATCTCCAAGGAGCAAGTAACCAGGTTGGTTGTGCTTAAAGAGCTGATCACTGGCCTGTGTGGTGATCATCAAAACCCTCTGAATTTGCCACTCAGGAAGAAATCCTAATCAGACAAACTTGCTGTTTGTTGAGAGCTGCTCTGTTAGCACATGTAGGAGAAGACAATGCTCCTTCCAGGTTTGTCCTATGCAAGGACAGGAGTCAGATTCAATAATCCTTGTGTGTCCCTTCCAACTCAGGACATTCTATGGTTCTATGAGAATTCAGCAGAAAGAGTAGATAATATTTTGTCAATTACCAAAAAATCTTTATTTTTTCTCTTGCTTCCACCCTCTTCTTTTTGATATTTCTAAAGTGATATTATGAGGCTCTTTTAAACCAGTTTCATTACAGTTAATTCCCCCCTCTCCTCAGGCAACTGCAGCTTTATGTACCAATTTTTTATTACACCCAGAAGCATTCTGCCTGCTAATAAATAATGGTGGTAATTTTTTATGTGAAATAAATGTGTTTTCTCATTGGAGCAGAAAGGAAAATAAGTCTTGTTTTGTGTTTTCCTCTCCGTACAACTTTAAATTATAGAAATTAAATAGTGTGAAAACAGTGTTCATTTACCCAAAGAAGTCATGGCTGCCTGATCCCTGGAGGTGTTCAAAGCCAGGCTGGATGGGGCTTTGAGCAACCTCACCCAGTGGAAGGCATCCCTGCCCAAGGTAGGGCAGTGGAACTGGATGGGCTGTAAGGTCCCTTCAAACCCAAACCATTCTACGATTTTAAAGAGACATGGTCAGGTTAAAAAAAAAGTTCTTTGACCTATATCATTAATGATAACTTAGATTATCATTACACAAAAAGTGGCTGGAAACCCATAGATTTTTTTCATCATTTTTAATACAGCCTGTGAAGAGCCATCAGCAGTGGGTTTTGGTTCCTGAATTGTGTTCCCATACTCTTGAGAAGCCTTTGCAGTGGCCCTGAGAGCAGGTGAACAGTCCCAAAGGGATGTGTGCTGCAGCAGACCCTCCTCTATCTGCAGTAGAGGGAGGGAAGGGGAGAGGGCATTGAGGTGGAAGGAAGGAGAGTGTAGCCTGAGGCTGACAGTTAGAACTCTAGGGAGTTCACAACTGGATTTTACAGGGAGTGTCCAACCCTGCACTGGCCCAAGGGCAGTCTGAGATGGCTTCGCTCAGGTGGGATGTTAGAACTCGCTCATCTTTTCCACTGATTTCCCAGATTATCATGGACACCTTGTTAGCAACTCTCAAAATCAGAGCTGTGATGCAGCTTCTCACATTGTTCCTGATCTACTGCTCACTGACGTGAAGCATCACCAGTATAAAAACTACCCAGTCTGTGCCTGCCAGCTTCTTTCCTTGGCTTTGAGAAGTTGCAAGAACCACCAGAGAGCTACTCTAACATGCCCTGTTTTGAAATCCAGAATAATTTTATTTGGCTTCAATAAATTTACAGTTGTAAGGGGAGGCATTTCTTTTGGCTGAAGAACATCCTTGAGAATTTCAGGGTATGGCTGGTTTTCTTGATGAAATTGAGTTAGAGGTTCATAATTGGAAAGGGATAGCTATTTAAAAATAGTCAATATAAAAGGAACGTAATTAACATTACCTTAATCCCTCTCCCATGGTTCTTAAACCCACACATGGGAACGTTGAATTGAGGATGCATGTCCAAATGTATCTTAATTAAGTACTAATTAATTTAACTACTTAAACAGTTAATCCTTTCTCTCTTAAAATGAGATTTCACACTGTGGAAAAAGCAAACTTCATTTGTCCATTTTTTGGCCATCACGTTTCCTGACACCGGTGTTGTAGCTGTCTGTGATCCTGTCCAGTAGCTGGACTGGGAGGTGAAGCACCCGTTTGAGGTGCCCAGAAGGCAGTGAGGGGTGGTGGCTGTAGCCAGAGCACCCACCTTGGTTCTGTGTGGGGCTGCTGCAGTGCCATCCACAGGCATCTGCTGTGGCTGGGGGTTCCTCTGACAGCAGGTCGAGTTTTAGGCTCAACCAGCAGAGAAAGGTGAATCTCCCAGACCTGTCCCTAAGGCCAGGAGGGGCAGTGTCCTGTTCCCACGCCTCTGGGCTGTCACGGATGCCCCAGGGTGGCTCCCAGTTGTTGGATCAGGGCTGGCAGCACAGACTGACTCCAGCAACAGAGGCTCCCTTTGTGTGTCTTTGTATGTGCAAAGCTCTAACTCTGTTTTTCTGTTATTCTGGGATTGGGCCAAAGCTTTATTAAATTCCTTGTCGATGATTGAAAGGGGAATAGAAATTACAAGATGAAATCTGAAGTATTCAGAAAGGGAAATAGTCCTTCTTTGTTCTTCACCCCCTCCAGTTAAATTATTTCAGGTTAAATGCTTCTTCCTCTCTAAAACACACGGGAGGGAGCACTTGCACAGACAGGCTAGGCTTCCCGAGGTGGATCCTACAGCAGAAGTTCCCACCAGCATGAGGGGTTTGGGTGCTGGTTGCCTTTTCCCTTTGTTAGTGGTCCTCCTGATGTCAGAGCCCAGAGCACAAGTTGTGCCCAAATGATGGAGCCCAGAGCGAAAGGGGAAGAGCCAAAGGGCTCACCCACACAAGCAGCTCTTTATTTGGGCTAACACTGATCTTCCCCATGATGGCACGTCCACCTAAAGCTGGTTCTTGCAGCTTGAGCTCTGTTACAGTTTTGCTCATACAGAGTAGAATTAGTGCTGCTCAGCACATAGTGATGGCACTTCAGAGGTTTCCAATTTAATCCTGGTTGTGTATGGATTTGATTTATGGGTTTATAATTCCTTATTCTTAAAATCATTCTTATTAATGTTCTTCTGTCTTTGTTTCTCACTCATTTGTGGACAACCATGCAACTTCCTTAAAACAGAACAGAAGAATCAGGATTATGGAAGGTGCTATATTAAAATGTTTTCATGGTTTCTTTAAAATCAAGGCGCTGCTAGGAGTTGATAGTGTACATGTGAGTGGTGTTTGGCAGGTAACTGGTTTCCAAATCTTGCTTCTACTGCCAACCATCTCCCAGTACTCATGGGCACTGTATCTCCTCATCCTGGTTGCACATCTGTGTTGCTAATGAGAGTAATCCGAGGCAGCATGAAAATTTAATAAGCTGCATTCTGGCATTGGTCGTGTACCCAATTGTGTATTTGTTTTCTGCCTGCAGAAGTCCTCAGACATTGTGAGCCAGAACAGCTCTGGTGTTTGCAAGCACTGATGTTTATTAGCCTCAAATCACTCTCTGGTGGTGCTGTTCTGAAAACAGACCACATCTCTGAATTTGCCAGTATGTTGAGGGGGGGTTGATCAAAGCCAGGCCCCAGTCTGGGAAGCCGTAAACCTCATCGCCTTCCCTTTCCAGGCTGAAAATGAATATGTTTCAGAAGCAGAAAAACCCTCAAACAAAGTAGTGGAATGTAAACCTTCTAACTTTATTATAGTAAAGTTTTAAGTGTTTATCAGGGAGTGCACAAATAGGACAAGGGGAAACGGTTTTAAGCTGAAAGAGGGGAGACTGAGAAAGAAATTTGTTACTGTGAGGGTGGGGAGGCCCTGGCCCAGATTTCCCAGAGCAGTGGTGGCTGCCCCATCCCTGGAGGTGTTCAAGGCCAGGCTGGATGGGGCTTTGAGCCCCTGATCCAGTGGGAGGTGTCCCTGCCCATAGCAGGGGGTTGGAACTGGATGGACTTTGTGGTCCCTTCCAAACCAAACCATTCTGTGATTACCTGCTGTTTGCAAACAAACCACAAGGATGTTAGAAATCATCCTCCAAAATGACAAACCGACCTTCTGCCACTGTCTTTTTTCATTGATGCTTAGCTGCTCAGAAATTGCTCTTTCTACTGCCCAGAGACTAATCCTTAACCTGAGGAGGTAGGAAAAAACATCATAAGACTTTTCTTGGTAGGAGCACAGGGGAAGGTGAGGGATAAACAGCAACTACGATGGCAGGTGGGAATTAGCAACCAAGCAAACTGACTGAAATAGTTGCTCTTGGAGCATCACAGTGGGCCAGGTATAGCCTGGGAAAAAGGATCACTTGTAAGGAAATGAAACAAGTTACTGCTTTCACATTGGAGTCTTATTTACACTAAAAAAATGTAGTTTGATGGGGTTTTCATATTTTTTTTTTAATTAACATCAGTATCTGATATTTGCTCGAATAAAGATTTTTCAGCAATCTAATGCCCTCAGTCCTGGCCAGGGGGTCATACTTATAAAAGCAAGTACCTGATTTATGGCTGTTTGTGTTCCAAACACATGAGCACAACAGTTACAGATGTGGCTGTAGGATTTGGAGGAATATATAGTTACAAAAGCAGCTCTATGTATGCAGAATGTATTTAAAGAGATGCTGGAGGCAGAAGGCTGGTTTAGGAACTGTCCATTTATATTACTGTTCTGAAGACCCATTTCTTGACCAGGTTCTTGGCAAACCAGAAATTCCAATGCTGATATTTTTTTATGAACAAGAAATCCAGGCACTATTGTCTGCTTCCATGTAAGGGCTGAGATCAGATCGGCTGGGATGCTTGAGGTGTGGATGCTGCCCTCTAGCAACCTCTGCACAGAAACATAACCCCCTTCCAGCGTTCTGGTCCCAGGGCTGTGACCTGGGTTCGATGCTCTCAGCTCCCCTCTCTTGCATTCTCTATTTCAGCAGAAAGCACGACACAAGCAAGTGCTATTGAAAAATCTGGATCTGTATTGAAACAATATTTTTGAGCAGTTTCTTCTGTGCAAATAGAGCTTAATTGGTACTTATGTTCTGCTTAATTAGGCTTCACATTTTGGAGCAATCTGCTCAACTTAAACACCAGCTCTGTGAAATCGAAAGAAGGAATCCTTTTGGGCGATACGGTCTCATTTGGGTGTGATCTGTGGTGTGCATATTTAATATTGGTATTTCACTCCTCAAGTCAATTTGTACTTTTTTTAATCTCTGCACAGGTGATTTAACATGGTGGGCTGGCCTGCCTGCTATTTACAGGAGGAAAATTGCTCCCAAATTCACTCCTCCTGGGAGTAAATTGCCCTCCTTATAGGGCAAATTGTTTTACACATTTTTGTTTCCAAACAGGATGACGTGTATGTTAATAAAAAAAACAAAACCTTTTAATTTCATCTTTTTAATAAATGTGAGCAAATCCACACATGTTCGGCTTGGTAGAACTAATATTTCTTGTTATGGTTTAAAAAAAACCACTTCATTTTCAAAACAAACAAATTTATTTTAAGAAATTTAAGGCCAATATCAAAACAATAACTACTTTTTCTTAAAAAGATCTTTAGTGTGAAATTTCTATTGTGCAGAATAGCAGTGTAGATGCCTGGCTATGACCATACATGCATTACAGCTCTGCTCATTCCCTGCTTCATTCCCCAGTAATGAAGTAAAAATTTTATGGAACTGGGTAGCTTGACAGAGGAAAAAGCTGCAAAGAGCTATTGCACCCTAAATGGACTGAGACAAACTGACCACAAACTGAAATGCAGTGAGAGATGGGTTCTGCCCGTTATTACAATGAAATGTGAACACTTGTGAGAAATGAAATTAGAAAGACTTTCTAAAATGAAACTTTCTAAATCACAGTCAAAACCTCCATTTGGTGGAAAATAAGATTTTATTAATTTATGTTTCCCAATGTGGAACATGATCTTCAGAAGAGTCACATCTCCCACAAAGCATCCTGAATTCCAAACACCTTCAGGAGCACCCAAAGGAGGCTCAGTAATGAGTCCAGAGTAACAAAATCTCAGATGAGGCTGCAGCTTTGTGATCCCCTGCAACCACAAACATCGCTGTGTTTGTCATTGCAAGTGTCCAATATAAGATTTTTATGTAGTTAATTTGGGTCTGGCCTTGCACCATTGTCTATTCACCTTCATATTCCTACTGTTTGCTTAGTTCTGGTGTCACTTCTGCACCCAGTGTCACGGGTCTGTAACCCCACCTGAACCTCTGAATGGGAAAACAACTTAGATTTTAGAGAGCATTTAAAACCTGCACAAGTATAAAATTCTATTTTCCCATAATAACCTAAGAATAACATATCCTTGAATTAGGCACTGAACTAATTACTGTTTCTGACTGCTTGATTCCCCTACATTATATATTCATTGAACTTGTTCTTCTAAAAGCCTTTTTTCTAACTCAAAGCCAAAGCACACCGATGTTCATGGAAATCGGTGCAGTAATAAATCAGAGACTTGAAGTATCTGATTTGCTTTTCAATGAGGAAAAAAACTCTGGCAGCAATAATTCTTCTTCAAGAGAATAAGTCCATTTGTAATGTGTTGTCTTAGCTCATCAGAGGGTTTTTTTGATTAATAACCTTTTCCAAAAAGGAAAAAAAAATTAAGTTCAGTTACTTCATTTATAACTCAGAAGTTTTCTGTGACTATTCAATTTATTAAGTGCTCTCCAAAGGGTTTCTGGTATTTCTGCTGAAAAAAAGCATCACAGCTCAATGTCTTGACATGATCTCCTGTTTTTTTCTTTTCCCTTGCTGCTTCAGAATCAAAATCTTGCCTTCTGACTCACCCTGCATCTTGCAGGCTGGGACAACTCATTTAAGAGCAGTGGCTTGGTGCCCCTCTTTGAGGAGATTGCTGCCTCCTTATCCTTTAATTTACCCTCTCTGCACCTTTCCAGAACAGGTGGGGGAGATTTCCACACTTGAATTTTGTTGTCCTGAAGTGGTAATTGCTGATCTAAGCTTTAGTGTGTCAATATGAATATGTTTAAGCCATTAGATTAATATTATGAGTAACTGTGGCAGGAATTTCCACCAGGTAGTTATACATTAAGAAATGGTTCTTCTGTAAAACTGATCTTTGTCAGGGTGTGGGGATGTTGTGTTCTTGCTGGAGGGCTGGGGCTTCCCCTCTGTTGCTGCCTGTCATGTCTCCTGCTATCAGACTGTCAGGGGAAAGGGATGTTTCATTGCACTTAGCCAGACAGTAATTTTTCAGAAAATAGCATTTGCATGAACATTTTTTCATTTTCTGTTCTTCATCTCTAGCCAGGACCTATTTAAAATAAAATAAATTGCAAATTATGACATTCCTCTACCCAGGTGTGACTGTGGGTACCTCAGAGTGACTTCAGCTCTGTCTCAGGCTCTCTGTAAGACTCTCAGCAAATCTTCTGACAGAGAGGCAGCCGTAAAGCAAATGCTCATGAGCCAGGGCTGCCGAGGCGTGCCACAGCCAGGAAAAGCTCCTCTGCTCCACTCCTGAGCACTCGTTCTTGATACCTAAACTGCTCTTATGCTTTGGTTGCTGCTGAGATGGCCAACCTTGTGTGTAGGAGCTGTCCCTGCTGTGTGTTTGTGCAGTGGTGGGTCCCTGACTTCAGGGCCACTGATAGAACTGGTAGAGACCAGGATCCAGTCACGCTCCAGAAGGGGAATTACCATCTGTGAGCTCAGCTGGGTGATAGAAAGGTCTTAGCCACGAACCTTATTGTTCCCTGTGATGGTGCTCAGTGCAATCCAGATTACATTGTATTACAGCAAGTAAGCTTGTTATATTATGATTGTATTAAGAAAGTACCTAAACTAAAAATTTACTGAAGAGCTGTGCATGTCTTGGGTATGGAGACGTCAGCTCTGGGTTGGGAAATTTTGCTCGGAGTGCTGGAGACCAGCACAGGGCTCTCAGGAGTATCACTCAGTGTTCACCTTGTTCTTATTCTCTTCCTTGAGTTAGAGGAATTTTTTGGTCTGACCCGAGACAGCCATTATTACGTGTCACCTTTTTCCAAGATTGATAGGAGTGAGGAACACATTACATGAGGATAACACTGAAAGACTGTTCCCAGGGCACACTGTGCTAGATTGGGAAGTGCCAGGAACTGCAGCTTTTAGGAATACTGGGTTTTTTTTGTCTGTGCACACGCCAGTACTTGGCTTTAGTTCTGCTGTGAGTTTGCACAGCAAAGGATTCTTGCTAGCTGGAGTTCAGTGCCAGCCCCAGATCCAGAGAGTGCCTTGCTTTAGCAGCACAGAAACAGTTCTGGCACTGCCTGGGTGGGTGAGATTCCCTGGAAAGGAGCAAGCCTACTCACAGAATTACATTCCTCTATCATGAATGCTTATCATTTTTTCTCTGGGTAATCACCCTGCGTTGCTCAGCTTGCTCTATGAAATGCTGTGGACACTCAGAACAAGTTGGTGGTGGTGCCTTTGGCAAGAAGACAAGTGATAACATTCTCTGTTGGTTCATAGCTGTTCCCTGGGGTTCACTGTGCTTTTCTTGGGCGATGCTGGTAAGGCAGACTAAATGTTTCACTGCTGTACCAGCTCTGAGCTGAACTCTTTTGTGTGATAAGACTTTTTCACATGGCTGATTTGTGGCTCTTGTTATAAAGCCACGGCATGAATAGTGTCTGCTTCCCTGCTGGGAAGCCACATGCCCACTTCTCTGGATAAGGCAATGGATGTACATCCTAAACCTGATTGGTTATACTACTGCTAGAGTCAGAAGGAAGCTCAGCTGCATGTACTAGGAATGTGGTGAAAGAATCTGGTGCGTCTCCTTCGAAGGAGCCACTGGTTTTGTTTGTTTAATGGAATGCATGCATGCCATCAGTTCTTCCTGACACTCATCCTTCCACGTTGTCATGGTTATTCTTGACTGCATTCCTTAAATTTTTTTTGAAGTACCTGGAGTGGTTTAGGAGCAAATACTGTACTTTAAGCTCTCTCTAAATATCAACCTGGAAAAAGAGTCAAGTCCTGAGGACAGTCCTTGCTGTAAGTGGAGTGGAGCTTAGCTTTATGCAACAGCGCAGGTGTCATTTGTTGCTATAACAGGGCTGGAAAGAGATTCATAAGAAGTTGAATGCTGTGAAAGAGCACTCCTGGTTGCCATGTGTTTTCATGAGCAAATAACTCTGCTGATGCTATTGATGACCATAACTGGGAGGTCAAAAGAAGCTACCAGGGCTATCAAGCAAGGTAATTGCATTGCATTTGTCTTGGATATCCCTCTTTATGGATACCCAGGCTCTGCAGTCCCAGTCCTGCTAAGGGTGTAAGAACTGATTTGCATGAACCATTTTATGTTTCCAGCAAAATACTGCAAGTTCTGCAAAACTCCTCTTTCAGGGGAATGCTGTATTCTGATGTTTGCTTCTTTCATTTCCCTAAAGGCCAATGAGTTACTGTGAATTCTTCTGTGAGGCCATTAATGTGCCAGGAGGATTTTCTTGCTGGGCTGGAGGTTTCCTGCTGCAGAGCATCTGAGAAGGAGCAGAGACTTGGGGTTTGGGGTTATTGGGGTTTTTTTGGAGGAGAGGGCAAAGCTTCATCATCTTTCCCCTTGCAAACCTACATTTTCATTGTAATCTTACATTTTAATTGTAGCCATAGCTTATTAAGTGCCACTTAGTGTTGGAAAGGGATTGATTTTAGGTGCTTGTCCTTGTATTAACTCTTCAGAGAGACTTTTTCAGGGCCTCTATGGTAAAACAGTTATTTGAAGTAGAGAATCTTCTCTTCCCTGATGTTCATTAATGATGGTTCAGAAAAAAATTACACAAACTGAGACCTGGATTGCAGTTGAGGCAGCTGAAGAATTTCTTGAAATCAATTGAAAACGTTGCAAAACACACAAGCAGGGTCAGTGGCAGCTTGGACACAGCTCTAGGCAGTGACTTCACCCTAGCTCCAGCCCAGAGCTGAGCTCTTGAGGTTGAGCACAGTGCAGATGGTTATTTGCAGAGGTGACTGCATGTCAGCCTGAGCTGTCTCTTGTGCAAAGGTGTTTGAAGTTGAATTGAAGAATTGGTGCTGAATGTGTCCACAATTTCATATGAACGCTGTAAAATGGAAAGTGCTGGGAGGTTCCACTGCCTGGAAAATTTATGCATTCCAGTAAATATATTTTTTTAACAAGCTATACAAAAATTATTCAATTACATAAAAAGTTAGTATGTAAACAGTTGTCCTTTTTTATTTCTTTTCAGTTGGGAATTTGTGTGTTACCAAATAGTGTTCAAATCTCTTGATTCAACACTAAGCCCTGTGCTATGTTTTTTACAAAGCAGGAAAATAATCAAGAGTAGACTTCTCCCTTTCCAGTGTGGGTAGTGTAGTGTGAAGTTTTATTTCTGGAGTAAAGTGCTGTGTTGTGACAAGGTAGGGAAATGCTGTTTGTAAACAAACCACTACCGTGTTAGAAATAATCCTCCAAAATGACAACATGAGCTGCTGCCAATTTCTTTTCCTTTTCATTGATCCATTGCTCAGAAACTGCTCTATTTCCACTGCCCAGAGAGTAATCAATAACCTGGGGGGTTAGGAAAAAACATCTTTTCTTGGGAGAGATGACAAATAATCAAGTCCTCATTAACTGCCTCTGCATGCTTTAGGAAGAGCATTTATATGTGGTGACAGATTGTAGTTTCTCTTATTTGTACTGTTCAGTTTGCTAAGTAGACATCAGCATATGAATTGAAGATGATAATTAAGAAGTTTCCTGTTGAGCTTATTGAAAAGTGCCATTTTTTCAAAAAAAAGATGAATTTGGTGTTAAATAAAAAACATAGACTGTGAACCAAAAACTCTTAGTTCTAAATTTTAATAATGAGGAAGGGAATTAATTTTCGATAGAACTATTGAAATCTCACTCTGAAGTTTTGCATGCAAAGAAAAATGTATTCTTACAAGAAGCTTTTTTGTATTTCTCCTTTTTTTAAGGGGCTCCTTCCTACCTCTCTAAAGAGGAAAAGAAAACATTGTTTATATCCAGGAGATATTATCTACAGCATAAATTTTTGATAATCCACAAAGTTACCCAATATAGGAAAAGTAGCTCCTCTTTTTTGCAGCACATCTATTGTCTTCCTGCTCTCTGTTAGTCATCTCTGATGTATCTTCATCTTTTCAAGCCCAGTATTTACAGTGGGACCTCTCCATGTGCTCTACCTCTTTTTTATTCAATGACTTCACCCTTACTAAATCAGGACACTCTTACCATGCTTTTTATAATGACTGCATTTACATTTCTTTGTTCTCATCAATGGAAATTAGTTTGCAGCTAATCTGTTAACATGCAAATTTAGAATTATCCTTATGAGACATGAAGTGGGACACTTTTTTTTCCCCTGTCCTCATGTTACCCAGCAAAGTGGGATTTCCTTGGCAGTGGGTGATTTCATGGGTAACGGTTCAACATCTTTTGCTTCTGCAGAGATTCAGGGCCTCTTTAAGCAACCTGCTCATTCTCTTTATTTATTACAAACCTATATCGGTGGGTCAAGAAGGTTAAAATGTTGTATGATTATACTGCATCTGGTACCATCATGTTTATTAAATTTTACTAATTTTTGATATGCTTTCATTAAAGCTCCTGTATGTGCTGCTCGGTCTCTAGTATGTGTTGTGATCAGTCTATACAGTTTAAGTCCATGGTTGTTTGAAGGCTCTTTGCTCTTAAGACCAGCTTCTCTTGGAAGTATTCTTGAAGTTTCAGTTCAAAAGGGTAAAGATGGAGGTATCTGTAGTCACTAATCTTTGAATGATATCCCTGTGTGAGTAGCCAGGTGTTCAGGATGCGACTCTATTATTGATCGTCTCGTGATTGTCCTCGGTATCGCCGTTACCCTTGCAGCAGCCAACTGGAGCCTCCACAGTCATTTTCTTTTGTTGGTCTAGGTTTTTTCTGTAATTATTCCTTCCTCAGGCTGAGAACAACTGAGCCAGAGTTAGTGAGGTGAATCACAGCAGCTCCGCAGTGCTATGTGACCAGGCATTTCCTCATCGAGGAGGTGATGCTGTTGGGAAGCCAAGTATTTACCTCCATCGGTTTGTCTGTGGATACTTTAGTAAATTATCCAATGGAGAGTAAATCCTCTCCATTTCTGGTCCAGTTTAACATCCAGTCCCAAAAAGTTTTCATTTTAATATACTTAAGCATCTAACCAAGACCAAGCTGAAAGTAAAAAGCGGCTAAACATAAAAAAATGAGAGTAAAATACAAGTAAAGGTAAAAAAGTGAGAGTAAAGAGCAGGTAAAAGTAAAAAGGTGAGAATAATGAAAGGAGGTTCAAATCCTCCAACAGTCTAATGCTGTTGTTAATGTATGCAATGTGTGTAAGCCTCCTTCTCCAGGAGGAAAATGGATCTTCACTTCTAAACATGTTTTGGATATGGGGTTTTTTTTAGTGGGAAAGTATTGAGCATAAGGATCATTTAAATGGCTTTAAAAAAATTGTGATGGAATTTCTTAGCCTTAAGATTTCAAGTACAGTTGATTTCAAGTCGAGTTGGTCCCGAGCTGGTCATCACCTGCTCGGGGGCACCACAAGGGTTTGCAGACTTAGGCTGCTGCAAGATCAGTTTTGCTGGAGGACATAGTCCTGGCGTTCTCTGTCTACACAGAGAAGCAACGGCTGGTGCAGCACGTGCAGTCTGAGCTGAGACAGTCTTCATACACTGCTTTGCTGTAACTCCCTTTACAGAGAAACACCCAGCAGTGAGAATTGCTTGGCTTTGCTGTGCCCAGGCTGGAGGCAGAGCCAGACAACTGGTAGGGCCAGAGTAATATTCTGACCAAAACTCTTGTGCCTTTTGCAGCTTATTGCAGATCATACTGTGTACCCAGTTCTCCAGTAAAAAGAAACTGAAGCCATGAGAAGCCACATGCATATCTTTAAAATATTTATTTATTTATTAACTTTTAACCTAATTTGCTAATGAAATTTTCTCCCAAGAGACATGAGGATAGTGCAAAATGACCCGTTGCAAGCGAGGTGACTGCAAAGAGCACCAGTTACTCTCACAAACCACCTGAGACTTGTTCACTCTTACTAATCACTTTTTTATTTCTACAGCTGTCAAAGAGCTAAGCTGTGGAGAGGAAGGAGAAGGGCCCCTCTTGTTGCCTCTCAGCAGACTTCAAAAACTGCATGCAAAGTCCTCCTTATCCCTTTCCAGAATTCCTAGGATGACTGCTGCATTGCTGTCTTGCTGGATGCATGGATGCTTGCATGGGTGCATGACTACAGGCATGCTTCCCTTCAAGTACTGCCCCAAATTTCATGGTCATGGAGGGAACAGCAAGCTCTGACTCCCTTTCCTTCCCCTTGGGGTAAAGGAAAGAGGGAGTTCAGGGAAAAAAAAACCCTTATAAAATAGACTTGGAAACAATCCTACAGTCACTGGGAAAGGGGACCCTACGGCACTCACAGAACACATCCAGTGTCACCTTAAAATTAACAAAAGACAAAGTTGTGTATGGTTGTCACTTTGTTTTTGTTAAATTTTGTTCTTACTTTTTCCTAGACCCTGCCCGATGGTTTTACGTGTATCAGAGAGGTAAAATTTAAACCAGTTTGACTCTATCGGTCATATCATTTTTGTACCAAAAGTTTGCTTCAGCCAGGAAACAGTTTCCCCCTGGCTGAGTTTATTCTCATTTTCCATGCAGGCAGCAAACAAGGTGCTTGAAAACTGCCCAGTTCCTGGGTCAGGCTGCAGGCTGGGAAGCAGTCAAGTCCCCTCTGATGAAGGCAGTCCCAGCTTCTACTCAACCTCCAAGTCCTCCTGTGTGCAGTGCATTATCACTGACGGGCTGAGCCAAGTACTTAGCTGTTCCTGTACTCTCCACATAAAGTTGTATTAGTGGGAATTTTCCAAAAATCATCAGAGGAAAAGTGATTTGCTAACCTTTGTAGTGAGATTCCTTTGCAAATAGACTTTTGAACAGCAGCTTGGAGGAAATCTCTTGTCCCAAAACCACATTTCTGCAGGATCCCTATGGAAAAGCAGCAAGCTTTCAGCAGCTTTCCACCCATTTAGACAAATTACTTCCCTTATAAATGTTGCTACAGACAGGAATGTGCAAGGAAAATTGAAAAGCAAGTGTTGTCTCAGGTAGGGTGCAGTGCATTGAAAGGACAATCTGCTGTCTCCTACCCTGGGAACGGCCACAGCAAAACTATTCCTAATTAAAAGTAGAGGTAACGAAGTTTCTGCAGAACCATTTAAAGTCAAATTTGGAGTTGTGTAGCTCATGTTCAAATCATTGCACCTGCTCTTAACTGTGTGCCAGGAAGATGTTTTGGAGGTACCTGTGGCCTCTGACCATTCCTGCAACTCCTTCTTCTGAATATAACCTCATTCTAGCTTTGCTGTGTACAACTGTGAAACTAATTAAGGGAGTACAGAGGCAGAGGAAAGTATTCATACATGGCATTTTGCATAGATCACTGCAAGGATTTAGCCAAGAAACCTTAAATTTCTATTTTTTTAATTAAATCTCAGAATTTTATACACTGTTGGGTTTTCATATGGCTTTTCTCTGTAGCTGGTGGAGTTGCAGGTTCACACAGGCAGAACAATCTCTTTAAGCCTGACTGTTTGCGTAATGAATCTGATCTTACTAATTTTGTGGTGAAAATAGACCTGAAGGAGTCAAAAATTCATTTCAGGAAAAGGGTGTGGATAAGGAAAAATCATTGGCTGGAGGGTCCCTTTGCTCTGGAAACCGATATCTCCAGCCAGGCAATAACATTAATAATAATAACAATATTTTATTGATAAAGGAATGTTCAATTTTTATTAAAATGTGTTTAATATTTGATAAATCTGTAGGTATCTTAGTCCCATTTTTTTTCACTGAGGTTTGCCATGAGCAGATTTTACTTAACCCTTTTTTGGGATTCATAGATGTGCAGATGTGTGTTTTGAAGTTCTGCTGGAGCTATAGTTTTGAGAATGTCAGCAGGAACAAGCCCACGCTGCTGTCCTCTGCCATGCTAGCCTGGTCCATTTGTACCCCCAGATGGGGTCACTTAAAGGCTGACACTCAGTTTGTGTCTTGGTGGAAATGCATGGAACTGCACAGAAATACTTTGACTGTTCCAGACAGGGGAGCTGCCTTTGCCCCAGGGACTCAGAACCACAGACCTCAAAGAACTGCACAAAAGCCATCTTTGCAACAGCTCCCACTTCCCCCAATGGAGGGAATGTTGAAGCCAATACCTGGGGTGTGATCCATAACACGGCTCTTCCCTGATTCCCATTGCCATAACTTTCTGCCCTAACGAGCATTTATGGACTCAGGCCTTTACTTCTTTCTTCTCATTAAATTTTCAAATATTTGCAGTTTGTTTCCCACAGGCAGGGTCTGTTCCCTGTGAAATCTTGCCAAGCAAGTATTCTGGCTGGAGATTAATTTCAAAGATGATGTAGATAAACTAGAGCTAATTTTTCTTCAGGTCCTTGCTCCTAAAATACAGCTAGTGTTTTTCTTAATAAAAATAAGATGCAGTCTAATAATTTTTGCACATAATTAAATCTCGTTCTGCTGTGTTTGTAAAATTACCCATTTCACCTAAGACTTGTCAGTTTTACAATTAACATTGTGCACATTAGCTGTGTTTTACATTTTTATTTTGTTCCTTAACAAAAAGTGAATTTATTATAACATGTTTTCAAAATTCTTCCATTAGCCATAGAGCCTGGTGTTACACCATTTCACCTTGCAGCATTTGGAAGCAGGGGACAGGATCATCAGTGTTTTTATTAAATCATCATTTACACCTTGCCTTCAAACTGTGTTTCAGGGTTGTCTGTGGCCAGCCCTAATGATGCAATGAGACATTACTGTTGCTCCTTAGCCAGGCACATCACTTGGAGGGCTTCTCCCAGGTAACAAGTGATAGGACAAGAGGAAATGGCCTCAAGTTGCAACAGGGGAGGTTAAGATTGGATATTGGAAAAAATTTCTTTACTGTAAGAGTGGTGAAGTGTGGTAGAGGCTGCCCAGGGCAGCGGTGGAGTCTCCATCACTGGAGGGGTTCAAAACGTGTGTGGCCGTGGCACTGTGGGACATGGTTTAGCAGGCACGGTGGGGTTGGACTGGTGATCTTAGAGGTCTTTTCCAACCTCAGTGTTTCTATTCTATGATTCTGTGAAATGCTGCAGTGTTTTAGGCATGGATGCTGTGGGAAAGGTGTTTGACTCTTCTTGGGTTTCAGAAGCGCGGGTTTGGCCCAGGAAAACAAACCCTGTGCTTTTGTGCACGGTGTTACTTGTGCAGAGGCAGCTGCTGGCGAGAGGAACGACTGGTGGGTTAATATATTTGGGCCCAATGGTTGTTCAAAACCAGAGCCAAGAAAGCAGCTGGTCAATAACACACAATCATTTCCTATTTTATAGTACACAAACACAACTTCAGCATTGTCTGTGACCAATTTCATCTATTCTGCTTGTGAGGGAGGCATCGTTGGATCTGGAGGATATCGATTAGGTATTATTACATGGAAATCAGTCACCAAAGTGAATACTGAAAGATGAGCTGTCAACAAAGGGGTTTAGAGTTCAGCTTCTGTGCTGAGGGTTTCAGGTCCTCTGCCTTCTGCTTCCAGGACTGGCAAGTTTCTGAATGGGTCTTGAACGGGCATTGTGTGTTTAGGAATGGGCTTTGGGCAGTACCTCAGATTGTGTAGCTGTCCTGTATGTGTTATTTGTGTATTTTTAAGATAAATTGACAGTGAAGCAATGTTTTCCATAACATGGCAGATAAACGTGCCTGTCTCCAAATATCTGGATCAGAGAAATATTGGAGCAGCTCATTTTCATTCAAAATTAATAGATTCCTTGTCTTTAGATTGGATAAGGGAAGGACTGAGTCCAGCTGCCTGGTTCTATAATGGAGAACAGTAGTCAGCAGTGACTGAAAATCTGTTTTCTTCAATGATTAAACAATTTTGTCCATAGGCAAGTAGATGTACAAGACAGATTTTACATGAGTAGACTTAAATTAATCCAGTTTATCACGTTCAGAAATGCAAACTCTGATCAGTAAAGTTCACAGCAATGAAACAGAGCCATTTGCAGGCAGTCTGAGTATTGAAATCTTCAAATTGTAAAGATAACAAAAGGTGAAATTAGAAAAAATATGAAAGGATCTATAAACCAAGACTCATTAAGTAATTTCCAAAGTGTATTCAGTTAAAATATTGATCTACTCAATGAAAATGCGTTCTCTGCTCTTGAGCAAGCAACAGAGAAATGAAATGCAGAACCTCGCATTAGGCAACAGTCCATAAAATATGCATGTACGTGCAATTATGGCAGGATTATTTTTCTTTGTAAAGTAAAGCCACTATTTATTTTGCCTGATATACATTATGTTCCTATGCTATAGGCTAAGCAAATACAGATGGTGTTTTGTATGACAATGCAAATCCAAAATTAAGTAATTGTTATGACCAAGACCTGCTTTGGTGTAAGATTATCACAGGCATTTCCACCAGAGCAAGACTTTGTAACCTGCTATTAAAGCAGCTGTAAAAATATGGTCAGAGACAAATCCTAAATCAGAAAGTGCTACTTCCCATTCCACTAGTATAAACACATTGCAGGAAAAACAGCACGCAGGAAAAATGCACAAGCATGTTCTGGGCTGGCTGAACAGTGCAGGTGATCTTCAGCCTAGGATGTAACTCACTGCAGCCATCGGGTGTGGCAGAGATTACACCAGGGATGACTTCAACAGGTGCCAGAGCTAAAAAATAAAAGAATGAATTATCATTTACCGGTACCTGCAGAAAGGAGAAACCTCCTGCTTTAATTACTGAATCCATCTAATTGGTAAGCACAGATAACCCAACAAAAAAATAAGTCATGCTTTGGGATCCAGAGTGCTGGATCAGGACCTGTTTGATAGATTCAGGTTCTGACTAACCGGCTGTTTGGTACCCAGACCCCGAGGTGACTGTCTCCACAGAGCAGGACAGGGCCCAGTTCCAGATGGGAAGGGATTGCAAAGGCAGCAGTGGCTGGTCATGGATGTCACCTGAGCTGGGGAAGTGGCCACATGTCCCTTGTAGTGTCTGCAGTCAGGCACTGGGTCTGCTCGTGCACGTGCAGATTGAAGGAGAAGAAAATTAAACCATCAACATGCCTTTTTCCCATGGTTAAATCTCTCAGGGTGTTCAGCAAGCTGTAAACAAGGCAAAACCCAGGAAGAACATGATATTAGATAAAAGACCTTAACATCATGCTTTCTTAATAAAACTTTAAATTTGCATATGTGTATCTGTATACACACTCACCACAATAAAGTAGCTTCAGTTTAATAACACTGCAGTGTTTATAAATGCAGGGGCTCATATTTCATACAGTGACATCCCTGAAGGGGTGGGAGAAACTGAACCAGTGTGCTAATGAAAATGTAAATAGGAGGAAATACAACATAAAGGAGAAAATGCAAGGGCAGCTGAGGAAGGGCCAAGCTCCTTTTTTGCCAAGGAAGTTAATTTATAGGGTGTCAGAGAATGGAAGAAAAAAGTTTACAAAAGCTAACGTGACAGAAAACCCTGAAAGGAATCAAATAAAGACCAAAAAATCTTTGTGGGAGTGGACTATTGAGTTGGAAACAATCGATTTGCACAGAAGAGCAGTTTGTGGCCTTCGGTCTCCAGCTTCAGGTCTGCACTGCGCCCACCACGGGCTTTCTGCCAGAAAGGGAGGAGGGATGAACAGAGATGTTGCTGAAAGGAAATCTTTGAGTATGGAATGGCAGCTGAGAAAAGTGTAAATGTAAATATCTGATGAACACAAGGGAAGGGAACACTTGATCTGTGAAGCCTATTGACAATAAGTTTTGTCTTTTAAAACAGATATTATTACTACAGAAAACAGCTCTTCGTTGGCCAGTGATAGACAAAATGACCTAATAAGTATATCTTCTGGTATTTTCTTCCGTGAGGCTCCAAGAAATACCCAGGACTGCTCTGTTGTATCAGGGCCTGTTCCACTGCAGGAACAATTTCTACCATTTTTAGAGTGTGTTTACTGGAAAATTGCTGGTCTGGTGTCATTTTGAGTGCTCCCTTGGCTAGATCCAAAGCTTCACAAGGGTTTTTACTAAGTTTTAAAATATTTCCCTTGGGAAAGGAAGAGGAAGCAGATGAAAGGATTAACCCACAGGGAACCATCAGATCCTCTTCAGAAGCAGAGATTAATGCTGGTTCTGGAATGGAGAATGGGAGTAAGAAACGCAGCGTCCCTTTGAAAGGGATGAATTTTTCATCGTTTCCTTTTGCAGTTTGCTATAAAGAAAAGCCACATTTCTCAAAAAGAAAAAGAATAAAATCTGTGACAACAATCTGGCTTAGTTTTAAGATAGAAATATCTGTCCCGTGGGACCAAAGCCATGAAATGACTGTTGGAAAAATCTGTTATTGCAGGACAAGCTGAAGACGATGAATTACACACTTTTGAAATAATGATTTGCTGAATGAGGCTTGTATTGTCAAAAGACAATATATCATTATTAAATTACAGTGTTCACCAAGTAATATTTCATTCAAGAATATTTTGAAAAGATAATTTCAGGACCCTAATATTGAGCCTGCTTATATATAGTACATCTGTAAAAGCCAAAGAACTATGAGTTTTGAGCTGTAATTCTACAGATTTTATTTAAAGCTATCATGGAACTATAGATCAAGTTTTCCACAAGCAAGAAATTTTTCTTTAATTGGTTTTAGAATACTAACACAAATTCCAATAAGTGTAAAATTCCTTACTTAAGAAGCATAAGCAAATAAAATACCCACCAAAAAATTAGTCATATCTAAATGTTTTTGCAATGAGTGGGGCTTTGCTCACCTGGACCTTTTCTGCCTCTGTAGAAACCATGTGAACAGCCACATTGTATGAGCGTAGATATAACCAAGTATGAGAGTGATCTAAAAGCTGGCTTCCCTCAATCTTTCATGAGGTTGCATAAATTTTTCTCTCTCTGATGAATTATATTACAGGATTTAAAGATGCTATGGCCAGTATTTTACACTTATATTTTACACTGACTGAAATTCTAAATAATTGTAGAGTGCCTCAATCGTTAGGGAATGTCAGTGAAAAGCTGGGCAAATTTAGCTGGTGACAGAGCAGAGAAAGGCTCAGAACCTGACCTGCTAATATCCTGCACAGCACACATTGCATGATTCCTGTAGGAAAATGAAGCACCATCAAGGTCCTGTGTAAACTGCTCATTGCATTGGGGACCACCAGGGCAAAGCAGGGGAAGGGGTCTGGGGTTGCATGCATTTTGTAAAGGGTTTTAGGTAACTGATGGTTAACCAAAAGTAAACAAAAAGAAATTTCCTATACAACAGAAGGATTAGTGATGAGTCTCCCTAACCTGGCTTCTTTCTAAATGCATTTCCTCTCCTTTCCTCTCCATTTTGCAACCACTCATTTCCCTTCCTTCATTTTAAGGAATTTCTTTCCCTTCTTTTTCCTCTCTTTCCAGCTCCTTCTACGTTTCTTCATTTGTTGACATCCATTCTCTTTCAAAGAAAATGGCTTTTCCCTCTTATTTCACATTGACTTACACTCTTTCCTGTAGAAGGCATCCTTTTCAATCTTGAACAGGAGCTACAATTTCTAGACTCCTGGTGTTCCCTTTCTGTGGAGAAGGTGTCTCTGTCAGGCCTCCTCTGGACCCTTGCCAGTGTTCAGTCATTTTTTCTGCATGATAAATGTGATGACCCTCTGCTCCTGTCCCATGCTATTACAGAGCCTCTTACCTTTATTCCCTTGGGGGAATAAAGGGACCTTGAGCACAGTGTTCAAGCATGTATTTTTCACTGCTCAAGCCCCACAAATGCTGACTGTGAAAGTCCTGACAGAGGATTAGGAGGATGGCTCGTCCTGAATTCAGCAAAATTTCAAGCTGATTTCTTAACGTAGAAGGAATGAACCACTGTTAATTAACCATTATCACTCACTTGTGTGTGTTCTCCCTTAATAACGTACATGTACAGAATTAATTCATTTATGAAAAGATAGCTTTATTCTGGGCTGTTCTTTCACTGAGCCCAGTCTGTTCTGAATTTGTGCCTTTTCTCTATTGAGAGTGACTCCATTTCCTTGCACATTTCTCATGAAATTCTAGACGTTCAGCAGGAATTGCTATATTGTCCTTGATCCCAGTAATGTAAGACATTTTTACAAATTGTGCTGTTTGATAATAGAGAGTTAGCTTCTATGTCAAGCAACTTTTGGATGTAGATGGGAATTTCATGACAGCTGAAACCTGCATCATTTGAAGTTTAGGGATCTCAATGTGATATACACTAAGCATCTGAATATATTTGGGCATTACCAACGCTGCTGGAGAAATAGTCTTGACAGGTAAAAACACACATCAGAAAAGAGATGTGATTATGGTAATGCAGAATGAGATATGTCTTGAATATTTTTCTTCCTTGTGGGAGAGTGATCTCTTGAATAAAATGCACAGAAGTATTTTTCATTGCTTGTCTGTTTCCCCAAGAAGTCCACGCAAGTGCAGTCTGAATTCAGACCAGATTCAGCGACTGTTAAAGTAACCTTTAGTGTCTCTGTAGCAAGCTTTTTGGTTAGCATACAGAAAGTTTCCCTCACTGGTTTCCCTCAGTGTAATGTCTTTGTCTAATATGTTTAAGCATGTGTGCTCTCTCACTTATGTTTGCACAGGTTTCTTTGAAGCTAGTGCTTTGAAAGGCCTAATTTCTCACACTGTTTCAATATTTAGATAAGAAATACGTGGTGTTGCCTTTTGAAGCAATCTCTCTGCTGTCTGCCCTTCTGTTCTCACTGCCAGTTTCGGCTTTGTGAGTGAGAGGGTGCTAATTGGCAACCCAATAAGAGACATAAACTATTGCTTTACTCATATGGCTTTTATTTTGCTTTCAAGAGGTTGAAAACTGTAATACAGAGCAGTTCCGTTGATGGTTTCTTTTTTCTCTATTGCTCTTGAAATCCAGTCTGTCCTATTCATCCTGTTAACAGAGCAAAGGTAGCAACCATAATAAATAGATTCCTGTCTTCTCTTTCAGATAAAATTGAAGATGAATTAGAAATGACTACGGTGTGCCATAGACCCGAAGGACTGGAACAGCTTGAAGCACAAACCAATTTCACTAAAAGAGAACTTCAAGTGCTTTACAGAGGATTTAAAAATGTAAGACTAATACTGCAGTGAACAGTCTAGTACGAATGTCCCCACCAGCCTCAACTGCTCAGCTGCATTTTGTATCATTCCCCTGCTAAACATTAGTAGATTTGTGCTAAATCTCCCCTACCACAACAAAATGAGCACAATTTGCCTCTCCATCTAATATTTATGATACCATAATGTGCCTAAAACTGGGTTCGAGTGAATATTTAATACATAATATTCTCATTGAATTTATTCCCTGAATGTCAGAAAGCACACTACAATTTCCTCGTGCTGGTACTTCAGGATAAGCTGAAAATGTTTTTGTGGTTACTTATTTAATTCTTGCTGTCAATTCCTCGTGTTCAAATATGAGTGGTACTCTCTGTTTATGTTTAGCTGCCCAGGATGGGGTTTTTTATCCTTTCTCTAGCTGGAGAAAGCTTGCTTTTGTCATAGGATGTTCCTGGCACATCAGGGCTATAAGATCCTGCATAAGTAAGGAGTAAGGCTCGAGTGGCAGGAACCAAATGAAGTTGGAATTAAACAGGTATTAAGCCTGAGGAGACAATAGAGAGGCTGCAGATGTAGGTGAGAGCAGGCAGCGTGCCAGGTGGCATCACTGCGTGCACAGGACAGCACCACGTTCATCTTGGTGAACCACAATTCCAGCCATATTCTCCTTGGGAGCAGGGAGTCTGCAGCTCGGTGAGCCTCAGCTCCTGGGTTACCTGCTGCTGCCTCTTAGGGACTCATCATAATAAATAGAAACAGATAGAGAATTTGGAGGCTACACAGAGCAGATGCTTTATGCACCTTTAAGAATGAATACTCATTACACAGTAGCCTGAGGGTCTGGATTTAGTCACCCAAGTGGCTGGCATCAGCCAGTGTGTTTATGATGATTAATAGATCAGTATCAAGCTAGCTCAATAAATACAGTGTGGATTTTAAGTTGTCTTGCAGGACAACTCCAGCATTTCAGCTACTGTCACGGTGAAATGCTGAAGTTTCTTGGAAGAATGTCACACCTAGTGGGTAGAATTTTGCCAAAAGAAAGCTAAGCTACCTTGAATACAGGCAGTGTTGAGGGAACCCTGCTGAACGTTGAGAAGGGCCTTTCTTTTTGACAGACTCTGGAAAATCTATTGAATCACATCTCCAATGTATACTTGACTTCTCCAAGGAGTCTGGTGGTTTCATCCTTTATCTCACTGCCCACCTAAGAGAGCCAAGGCGTAGCTCAGCTTTCTATGTTTTCCAGTTTGGCACATGTGTGGCATTTGTAGAGCCTTTGCTGCACGTAGGGGGTCATTTCACAACGTGAAATTTTCTAACCACTGAAGACTGATCTTCTGAAACCTTTTCATGCTTTCAGCAGCCAGCAAGATTCCTTAGGGCTTTTGAGACAGCCCTTGACAAGGTAACGTACTGCGTGATAGGATGTGACTGCCTACAGTGGGAGACTAAACTCGGAGAGCTCTTCACTCTTGTGGTTTGCTAAGATCTCTGAAATGCCTTCTGTATTGCCATGTTTGGTGGGAATCCTGCATGAGAGAGCACTGCTCCATGCTGAGAGGAGTGTAGCTGGCTGTGCCAGCTGCTACAATATGAAACAGAGAGACAGCCTTGCAATGCTCTCAGCAGATTTGACATTTACCTCTTGCTCCTCCTAATTCTGTTATCGCTTTTCAGTGGAGGTTTTACCCCCTAGGGCAAGAATAATGATAGACAAGTGCATTTAATGTGTGACCTAAACCCATTCTTAGACCTCACTGAAGGTCTTGCTATTAATTGGCAGTGCTGGCAAGATCTTGCTTTATATCAGGTTGTTAGGACAAAGCAGTCTGCTTTCCTCCAGCTGCTCTGCACATGATATGCATGCAGCTTTAATATCTAAGGTTTAAATTGAAATGAAAGGGCAGCTTTAGCATTTGTAGCCGGTAAATCATGGTTTCAATGGGATGAGTAATTATGCTCAGCAGGCAAAGTGACTCAGCTGTTACCATATTTCCTATTCTACCGAACCGTCTGCTTTTTGGATGGTGTTACAGTGCCATCTGGAGATTCAAAATCCCTGTGGGAATACTGCCATTTTCCTCTCTCTGGCTTGTACATACTGCTCACTCTCAGTGATTGCACAGGTCCCGTTTAATCATGAGGCAACACCTGGATCATCACAGGGTCATTGTTCTGGTTTGGGCTGGAGTAGAGTTAATTTTCTTCACAGTAGCTGGTATGGGGCCTGTGTTGTGGGTTTGTGCTGGAAATAATGTTGATAATTCAGGGATGTTTTCATTATTTCTGAGCAGTGCTTTCTCAGAGTTAAGGCTTTTTCTGCTTCTCACCCCACCCCACCAGTGAGTGGGCTGGGGGTGCAAAAGAAGTTTGAAGGGGACACAGCTGGGACAGCTGACCCCAACTGACCCATTCCACACCATATTAACATCATGCTTAGCATATAAACCCAGGGCAAGAAGGAAGAAGAGGGAATGTGTACTTGTCTTCCCAAGTAACCATCACGTGTGATGGAGCCCTGCTTTCCTAGAGGTGGCTGAACACCAGCCTGCTGATGGGAAGCAGTGAATGAATTCTTGCTTTGTTTTTCTCACTAGCGTGGTTTTTGCTTTCCCTGTTGGATTGTCTTTAACTCGACCCATGAGCTTTCCTCAGTTTTATTTTTACAGTTCTCTCTCCCACCCCACCGGAGTGGAGCGACCAAGTGGTTTTGTGGGGCTCAATTGCTGGCTGGAGTAAAACCACAGCAGCCATTTACAGGCACTTATGGTGGACATAGGACAAGGCCCTGCTCAGCCTGGCTGCAGGCACAGGAGATGAAGGCTTGGATGCTCATGAACATGGATGGTGTTTGGCCAAAGGCAGTTCAGTGCAGCCTGGGGCAGCCTCTGGACTAGTGCCTCAGCTGACCAGGGTCCTAATTCTCAGTACTTGTATTCCTGCTCTTTCTTTATCTCTAAAATCTGTTTCACCACTCCCTCCAAACCTTCCTAGTTTATTCCTATTGTGTCACTGGTCAGATCTAGTGTTTCTGCACCAGATTCATGGAGGCTTCCACCCAATTCAGATCCTCTGCTGCTCCAGAGAAGCAGAGCATGCTGACAAGACCAGTGCCCATGCTGCCTGGCCAAATGTCCCCTCTCTCTTTGCCTTCAGCTTTCTCTTCAGGTTGTGAGAATGTGTTGTTATCCAACGTCTCTCGATGTCAGGACCAAATGTTCGCTTTTATCTTAGCAGTTCTCTCTGTCCCCAGAGTGCACTCTGTGTTATGTGGGATAGTCTGGTTTGCACCTTGGAGTTACCTGCTGTCAGGCTGGAGCTGGATCAATGCAAGGCACTTGGCCTGATTGCTTTTGCTGTGGTTCTGCAAAAGTGAGGTAACAGAGACAGCAATAAAAACAGCAGAGAACCTCTAGTGGGTCTCACCTTGGGTTTAGCTTAACAAAATAAAATGTGATACTTTCTGTCTATGATATATCAGGAGAATAATTATTTGAGCTGAAAGGCACAGAAACAAACTGGCAGTGAATAAGCATGGGCTGGAATTAGAAGAAACCTTCCACTCCCCAGAGGAGTAAAGTTTGAGGAACAGTTACAGAACAGGAGAGAACAGAACACGAAATTATTGTTGAGATGAAAATTGATAAATTCATGACTAATGAAACAATGAACAATGACAGAGGTTTGAGCTCAGTAATTCAATACCTCCCATTTAGATCATGTTTCTAATGGATTTAAAAGGTGTAGGATTTTTATGGGTATTTTTGCTCAGTTTGAGAGATTTTGTGCTGTTAGGGGGAACAACTGTTAGCTGCAAGGGATGATTTTCTAGTAATAAATCAGAAAGCAGATGGCCCAAATAACTGGGGATCTGTTGGAGACATTCTCACCTTGCTTTAGTATCACATTTAGCAAATCTGTAGTGGAGTACATAACAAGTAATCATCTGTAGCAAATCAGGTTTTGAAGATTGAAGTAAGCAGCACGAGCAAGGCAGAAATAGTTCCCAGAATATCTCCAAACTGGGGTAATATAGTAAAGCACCAGGATACTTGGGATGTGTGAACGCGAATCTGGATTGTGGACCCTGAAGGAGAATATGTTAGGCTCTGCCTGTGGTCAGCTAACTGAATACCTCTAGTTTAGGAAAATGTGACTCTCCTGAGTACTCATTTTGATCTTCTGGCCGAGTGAGCCGGGAATAGTCTGATGGGCAGGTTGTGCTTAGCCCTGCTTTGGTTCTGCTGCTCCCTGCTCACTGGCATTGCACGTCTTTGAAAGCAATCAATGAAATGAATTTCTAATTCCAGCAGAAGAAAGAACAGCAAGTGCAGCTTTTGTTTGATTTACTGCTTGGTTTTGTGGTTTTCTAATGTGATTCAGCTCATTTGTGCTTTAGTATTTTAGAAGAAATCTGAGAGGGGAGACTGATGTAGGTGACTCATGCTGACAATGCCAATGTGCAATAATTAGCAATTTGAAAATGAGAGGTTGCTTGCAAACAATTGTTCTAACTGGACACTTGAAAAGAATTCATAGGTTAAAAATCTAAGATTGGGTATCTCCAGTCTAACCCCCTGCCATTGAAGGAAGCCTTACAAATGTTATGGTGAAGGACTGCTTTTTCTTACTACTAAGAAATCTTTATTGAATGAGTCTTTGTCTTCAGTGGAATTTAAGCTGATGCTGAGCTTACCTGCTTGTTTCCACAAGAGAGATTTCTTTTGAGTCAGCTGTATTAACTCGTGCTGTAGCACTAACGAGGCCTCTTGAGCATTATTTGACTCATAAAAACAAAATTGTGATCAATTAAGTGCAAATGAATTGGTCCGAGCATACGCGTCTGAACGCAACCCAGTTATAAAGAGCTAAACAGGCTGATCGATGTCAGTGCTGCCTCCCCCAGCTCTCCTGCAGGTTTGATGCAAACTTTCATTTGGCTTCCAGATGGAGCATCAGAAGTGTTAAGGATCATGTGGAAATTCAGAAAATTTAATCAGGCACAGTGGCCAAAACAGCTGCAGGAGACTTTGCTTCTGTGGGGAGAGCGTGTGCGGCAGCAGCCACTTCCCTGTGCCTGCTCCTTGCTGACTCCAACTGCCTTCTCAGGGCTGCTGGTGCAGAGCTGGGGCTCTTAGCAAACATGGGCTACTAACAGAGCGCTGTGGAAAGTACAGAGAAAATAACAGTCAGTCCCTGCATTCATAAACTGACTTTAAGCAGGTGAAGTGATGGTCATAGTTGTATTTATCTGGATGGGAGAAAGAAATACATCTTCGCTCAGTGTGTTTGGCCAGCAGTACTGAGCTGGAAAGGATGGGCAGGGGCTGTGCTCAGCTTGGTTTGAAAAAGAATGACAAGGACTATGTTGGGCCTGGAGCAGCAGCACTGCAGTGGCCAAGGAGAAAATTTCTACCCAAGAATGGTGGTTTGACAGGGTACTTGATCTGATCTGTGCTTAAAAGATACTATGAGTAAATATCAGATTATTTATTTGATGTACTTTATATTACAAGCTTCAGGAAACAGGAACTTTTAGAATACTGTTATGGTAGCTGGTACCTACTATTAATTATTCTTCTTTTAATCATATCTAGCTCATTAGAAGTGGCACAAATAGATGAAAAAATAACCTTTTCTCTCATGACAAAGAAACCAAGCAATGGAGGTTTTGTTAGGAGGTTTGTAATGCTTCATGGATACTCTTCTAACCAAGGTCTTTGCCATAGAGAATTAGAAAGATTTGTTAGTTTTGTCTGTAAGTGAAAACCCAAGGTCTGGTCCACTGGCTTCAGATAGGCCAGTTGGGTTTTTCATTCCCGTGCTGTGGAACAAGCATCGAACACTGGCACTGGAGAAGGGGTAGCCCTGGCGAGGTCAAGACCAAAATGCCAGTTTTGGGTTTTATTTGGGACACTTAAACATAACCAGTGGAAGGACAGTTGTCAGAACATGAAGACATAGAGTAAAAGATAATTTCAGGGCTTTTCAAGCTAGAAATTTTCCTTCATTTAGCTCAAATCTATCTCAAATCACTGATGGTTTTCTACCCAAATAGGAGTCTTCTGCATTGGAGGAAGGAACTCAAACCTCACCACTCTAATTCCAGTAGCAAACAGGTATGTGATTAAGGAGCTGCCTCTGTCGTCACCTGCAGTACTCCTCCTTCCTCTCCTTCTGTGAGTTGCACAGGATAAAGCGATTTCTTTTGTTTGTTCTGTACTTCTCCACGGTGAGTGCACATCAGCAGCAGGTGATGCTGCAGATCAGAGGCTTGAAAAAAAAGCCTTCTTTACTTTATAGGCTTTTCACGGTGGAAGAATTTCTTGTCAAAGTCCTTTTTGTTCTTAAAAGGTATCTAAAGGATTCATCAATAAATAAGTCATAGACTTGAATCATCCTCCAGCTTTGCTTGTCACCAATTCAAAGGGAATTTCTTCGACTTCCTAAGTTTACTTATCTCAGAATCAGCAACCTGTAGTGCTTCCAGAATAAGCCTTTGTCTCTCTTGGATCTGCAGAGTGGGGTGTGACGTGGTGAGCGTGAGCATCTGCGGCTGCTGCAGGCTGTGAGTAGTGAGTAACTACGAGATCCAACAGAAAGAAAAAACAAGACTCTGCCTGTAAATATTTTTATTTAACAAATTAAGAAAATCAACTATGATCACCTTCACAGTAGTTCCCTTCTGAGCTGACACACAGTAGCATATGATGCTACCAACATCCAAAGCAATTCTGCAGATCATTTTCTGAAAGGCTGTTGAGCGTCTCTGTTGGTTTTGCTTTCACATCTTCTACTGATAAAAAATGAGGTCCTTTGAGCTCCAGCTTGATCTTTGGGAAGAGGGAGCCAGGTCTGGTGAACAGGGTGGATGCTCAGGCACAGAGATGTTGTTATGACCTAAAAACTGCTTTGCAGACAGAGCGTTGTGGGCTGGCACACACCAACATTTTCCAACCAAGGGTAAGGAAACGTTTCTGTTCGAACATGTATCCATCGTACTGAGTGAAGTGATCAAGCTGAGCCTTGTCTGACTGTGACAGGTTAAAACACATTCTACAACAATCTCTGTCTCTCTTCTCCCTCTTGTTTCCTAAGCTATAGGGTTGCTCTCGTGGTTTTTGTGTTGGACCTCATATAGCAGTACTGGCTTCTGCCCTGTTTTGCTGACCTACCTGGGGCCATGACACGCACTCCTGAGCCTGCTCTTTAGTGAAGTACAAGAAAGACATTGAGGGGCTGGAGTGTGCCCAGAGAAGGGCAACACAGCTGGGGAAGGGTCTGGAGCAAAAGTTTATGAAGAGTGGCTGAGGGACCTGGGGTTGTTTGGCTTGGAGAAAAGGAGATTGAGGGGAAACGTTATCACCCTCTACAGCTCCCTGAAAGGAGGTTGTAGTGAGGTGGGTGTTGGTCTGTTCTCCCAAGTGAAAAGTGAAAAGACAAAAGGAAATGGACTCAAGTTGCACCAGGGGAGGTTCAGATCGAACATTAGGGAAGACTTCTTCACAGACAGAGGCTGCTCAGGGTAGTGTTGGAGTCTCCATCCCTGCAAGAGTTCAAAAAACTTGTAGCTGTGGCACTTTGGAACATGGTTTAGTTGGCACAGTAGGTTTGGGCTGATGGTTGGACTGGATAAGCTTAGAGGTCTTTTCCAACCTTACTGATGCTCTGATTTTGTGATCAAACCAAGATATATGCACCAGTTTTGTGAGTAGTTCTGAATTACTCTACAATCCATCTTCAGCATGCCCTACCAGGAGTGGCAGTGTTCTTCCCTCAGTGTCACACTGCCTCAGCTGTGAATTTAATTTAAATTGCTGTGAATAGGGTCATATGCCTGCAGCAGTGGACAGACCCGTGGTGTCTCTGCTAGTTAGTATTTCCAAATGGGGGAGAAAGGTGACTTTTCTGCATCTATTATCCTGTGCTCTGAGGAAAAGGATCAGTGCCATGGTTAATTTTATTGGTTTGCTCTGTTTTAAAATTGGTTGATGGGCAAATCCTTGAGGAAGAGTGCCATCAACTGGGAAATACTCTTTGTAATTGAAAACTTCACATAGTCAGATAGCAGTGCCTGAGGCACTCTCTAATATATGAATGTGTTTTATAACAGAACTGAGCTGTTGGGGTGGTGGTGAAGCACCATACTTCAGCTAAATTTGCTCTTGAATTTTACTGAATTGTCTAAGTAATTTACATTTAAAAAAAGAGTTGATAGTAACGAAACAAGGTTCACAAAACAGAAGACAGTTCTTGTGCCAGTTTCCACCCATCTTTTCCATTGCCTGTGGTTCCACATCCTGCTGGGTGGGAACTGAACACCTCAGTTCAGATGTCACCTACAGGGTAAAGCCCCAGGGGCCCAGCTCCTCATACCCACCACATCTGCCTGGTCACAGATGCTGTGCAGACTCTGCTGATGTGCCCAGGGAGCCTCCTACCCCAGACTACCATAACACCTTGGATTGTGCTCAGCTGCAACAGAGCAAGTGTGAGCCCTCCAGGCAGGGATCCCCTTTGCCCTTCCTGAATGCCACCCTTTGGAGCTGGTTTGTAGGTCAGGAAGACCAGGGCAGAAAGCCTGCCACCCTGTTCCTAAATGTCTGCCCTTACTAGAAGTAACTCACAGTGAAATGAAAAGCTTTAAATTCTAGTACAACAGCTTAAAAATTAAATAACTCCACATGTTATCAGGTTAGAAAATCTGCATGGGCACACTCTGGCTTCTCAGAAGTTTACAGAACATTGTGTGGATAAACAGGTTAAAAACAATCTAATCTTTTTCAGCCTAATCCTGATGCTTGTTTGTAAAGACTTTTGAGTATGGTTAAGTGCCATTAGCCTCCATGGAGCTGGTGTCAGGTATCTGGCTGCAGCCTTCTGCTGAGGATTAATGAATACCTATATGTGGAGGCATCAGACAGGCAAGTGTTAGCTGGCACTAATGTTATTTGTAATTATTAGATAAAAGCTTTGCATGGCAGAAGACATGAGCTGCCTTTCTAGGTCATCCTATATAAAACAACAATTAAACACTGCTGAAAATGCCTTTAGAATTGTTGATGATGGTGAACAAAATCTATGAGATGCTTAAGATGAAATTGCATTCTGAATTTCTTTAATTTCTTCAGCTGTACAGTCTGTGCATCCCGAGCACTGTGAGAGCAGGAATGTGATTTGTTTAATTGCTCTCTTTGGGCTTGTAGAGTTTCACAAATGAACCTTTACAGAGCTGGGGTCTTTCCTTGACTGTTTTCTTTTTCTCTTTTGCTTTTCCAACAGGAATGTCCTAGTGGGGTTGTTAATGAAGAGACATTCAAACAGATCTATGCACAGTTTTTTCCTCATGGAGGTAAGCAGAGCACTTTGCATCTGTCAGGTTTATTGAAGCATGCCTTAACATTCCTTCCTGCCAGCTGGCTGCTGAACTGCCACACATCAGCTGTGCAAGAAATGTGAATCGAGCCTAAGCTTTGCAGGATCTTAAACAGAAACGCACACATCAAGAAAATAAGATTAATCAGGCCCTTTGAACACTTATTTCACAAGAAAATACAAACCCAATTAAAGATTGCCCCTAGTTTTCAGCTCTTTATTGTCCAAGTCCAAAACAGAAACTGGGGATTGATGCTTTTTGTTTTGTACTGACTTTCTGGATGGTGGAAAGCTGCATCACTTCCCCTCAGTGTGGATTTCCATTCTGTAATAAAAAACAACCAGTCAATTAAAATTTTTATAATTAATATGCAAAAATTTAAGTATTGATAATCTTAAAGTATTTCTGGATGTGTTTTGTGTTTTCTATCTAAATACCAGTAAACCCAAGGAAAGCCAATTACCTCACTTAACTGTGCCAACCCCTTTAAGTGATATGCCTAGGGTGACTCCTTCCTTCCCATGTGTGAAAAACCATCAGGCACACAAACTGCAGCTTTTCATGGATAGATAACTTCTTTCTCCTCCACTGAGGGTGACAAAGACCTTTTGTTGTTTGTTTTTTTGGTTGTATCCCCTACCCCTGAAATGGGATTCTCCCTCGATTAGTGATGATGATAGTACAGTCATGCTTAATAATAAATCAGTTTAACAGCAGATGTGATTTTGTATTTTACACTTTTTCCTTTCAATTGGTTCTCAAAATGTTTGTTTTGTGAATTATAAATTGTGAGATTTCAGGGTCCTCAGAGATTCCACTTCTGTGGCTCTCTGTACAGCTAAACTTGTACAACCCAGAGGCAGTAAAGTAGCTCTGAATTATAAAAACTTTGTGCAATGTCATCCCAAGCTTGTGACATTTTTGTTAAGAAGGGCTCCTGTCCTTGATGGTTTTTCATTTTTGCTGGTTTATAATCAAATTATGCTAATGGTCTAATATTTCTTAATGTTACCTCATATCCTATTGGAATAAGACCTCTAGTTTAACATTTTAGTTCATTGTTTATTTTAACTTAATTAGTTTTTAGTGGGATTCTCCCATAAGCAATTCTATGATTTTCTTCTGGAGCTCTTTTATTTCTGAATCCTTCTCTTAAAAATGAGTAGACAGGGTTTTTTCCCAACAGTCCAGTGTATTCTATCCTTATGGATGACAGTAACTCAAGTATTTGATTTTTCTGCACACTCTAACACTTTGATAGATTTGAATAATGTGAAAATACTTAATCATTTCATAGAAATCAGAGTAAAGAAATGCTGGATTGTTCCCCTTGAGTGCCTGTATAACACAGGGCACCAGGATTCACCCATATGCCCATGCATTAATCTGAAGACTTGCGCTTCACTTATGCTGGGTGCTGGAGGGCAAGAGACCAAAACGTGCACTGCTGTTAAAATAGCAATGAAATAATTAAGGGAATTTAATGACAGTTGCTTCCACCTTGAGAAGTTTGGCTCTGTTATTCCAGAGCACGGTGCAAATTGCCTCCTGAGCAGAGAACAGGTCTGTAAAGGTCAAGAGGTCGTACACCTCTTCGATTTTTTCCTGCATGCCACCCTTCGCCTGCCCAGAGAAACTCTTCTTCTTGAGAGAAAAGATTTCTAAACCCAGCAGCTTAAGATTCAAAAAGACAAAGCATGCCTTGGGTGAGATTGCTCCTTAAAAGTCATGAGCCAGACTCGAGTCACCGGAACCAGGCCCTTCTGAAGCTGAACAGTCCCTGGGGAATCTCTGCTGTGTCTCATGCAAAGTGAAAGGGAGAGGGAGGAAGCACACACTCTGCTCTCACTCTTTGGTGCTTTTGCTGTGTTTCCCAGCAGAGCTAATTCTCCATTTGCCCCAGAGACACTCTTGGGAGGGATTTTTTGCTCTTTCTTTCAATTACAGCCCCATAATCCAGATCATTTCTACTGTAATAAAAGCTGTTACGTTTCAAGGCTTCTTCAAGGGGAGGGTGCTGGGAGTATGCAAGTCCATGTTGGCATTTACTAGTTCATGGAATATCTGGCAAAGTTTCAAGCCTGTTTTTTATACAAAAAGAAAATAAGGTCATGAATGTTGTTTAGAGCCACGAGTGTATGATGTACTGTTGTACCCATTGGTGTCCTTTGTGTTTTTTCAGATGCGAGCACGTATGCACATTATCTCTTTAATGCATTTGACACTGCACAGAATGGCTCAGTGAAGTTTGAGGTAATTCTTTTGCATCCTCCTTTGCCTCTTTGTCCGTTTTGTGGTTTTAAGCTTCTCCATCCATTCTTCACAGTAAACTAGTAGGACTTGTTGGATTATGGGTTAGAGGTTTAAGACCAAAATCAGTTGGTATTTTAAAATCTGATTGACTCTATTTTATGCAGATGGAGTTGCATGTTTCCTTTTACTAACAAAACGTAGATCACTTTATTCAGTACCACAGGGGCACAGTGCAGAGATTTATGTAGCAGAGAGGAGAGGCTGAAGACAGTCCTGTCCAGTCATTTGCATGGTTAATTTGGATGTCAAAGAAAAGCCAATACATCGTGTGTCTTCTTCAGTCATCATGCATTGCAGGATTATATTTGTTATGTTCCTGGAATATGGGGATTTTTTAGCTTATTTGCTACATTGAACAAGCATCTCAGGTGCTTTGTTCCTAGGGAAACCAAATCTACCCTTTAACTAAAAGGCCTGTTTTTGTGGCTGCAAATAGCCATCCGTCAAGCTCACACATATGGTTGGAGTGTAGCAAGCAGATATGGGAAGTCACAGGCCAGTGGAGGGTGAACTTCATGATTTTGAAGACAGTTTACTGTGATGATAAATCTAGAAATCATAGGAAGTCTCTCCCTTGCCAAATGGCTAAGAAATCCTGAAATTAGTTCATTTATCAAATGTCAAAAGGGAATGTTACCATTGTTGTTGTATATATATATGTGACACATCTATATATATGTGACACACATATATGCTGTGTATATGTGTGTCTACAGCAAAGGCTGCAGTGGGAGTTTTGCATTTGGCAGCTACTCAGTAATCAGAGACTTCCACAAACCTAAACTGACTGAAACACAGGAAAATGCTCAGATAAGTATTTATTAAGAAAAAAAAGAAATGTGCTGAGGTTTCCCTCCTGGCCAATCTGTCTCTTTAGTGGCTGTCAAACATAAGCATTTTGTCCCCTTTTAGTATAGTTCAGCAAATTCAGATTCCTCTGAGCCTTGTGGAAAAGGAGCAAAGGTTTCTAAAAAGTGATGCACTGCCCCATGCCGAGCTAACAGAGATAACACAGGAAGGACTAAGTATGTTAAATGAGGTGTCAGGAATGGTACAGCTCTGTTAGCTTGAAGCTCTGCCAGGGCTAATAAATCCCTTACAGCGATGCTACTTACAATGCCTGAGCCACTGTGCAGTACAAACAACAAATCAAAGATATTGGAAGCAATAACTTCACTGTAAACAAAAAAATACAATTAATTGCTGTGTCCCAGACTGAGTAATTAGAGGTGGGAATCACATCTAGTCAAGCCTGGCAGATTTTGCAGATGAAAAAAAAACCAGAGGCTCCCCTTGTTAGAGGACTTTGGGATCTTTCTGTCTCTCTCAAGGTGGACACAGAATGCTGGATTCTCTTTCTCCTTCACTAGCACCCTGTGTCTGGGGATGAGAAACCTTTAGCTTCACCTTTTGCCGTTAGAGTCCAGCTTTCTTTAACCAGGCAGCACCACTCTGAATGACTCCTCCTTGCAGTGACCATTTCTAGGAGGGAAATTGCCACTGGAGCATCTCACAGCGCTCTTAAAAACCAGACCTGTACTTTGCCATGCTTACATTCATGATAAACTTGGATTGGTAGCAAGGAAGGTGTCCCAGCTTCTGGCCTTGATTGTGCTGTACAGTTCCTGGCAAATCCAAGGAGTCAGAGCAGCTACTGCCCTATCACCATTAGGATCCAAATCTGCCTGACTTGGGCTGGATCTGCTATTGAATCCATGCTGTTTTGTACCCCTCATCCCAGGACTTAGAGGGGTTTAAGGCTACAGCACCCACTAGGTCTTCCTGTCCTTCCAGCCTTGCTAAGCTGCCTTACCCATACCATAAGCTTGGTCTTCAAGGTGACTGCAGTTCAGTACTTGAGGACTTCTCTGATTTTCACGGTTACCTCATAAATGTTAACTAGTGTGACATCTTGGGGGATGCTGTGTCCAGTGAGTTAGGTCAGAGAGGACACATTTTTAGAAAACAGAATCAGAAAATATAGATGAACAAATGATCTGTCCTAAAAACATAAGTCTTTCGACTGGCATTATATAAAAAATTGACTTAGAAAAAGATGTTATGAAAATTCACCTTTCTCTCTCTGCCTTGAACCAGGATTTTGTGATGGCATTGTCCATCCTGTTGAGGGGAACTGTTCATGAAAAGCTAAGGTGGACATTTAATCTGTACGACATAAATAAGGATGGCTACATAAACAAGGAGGTAAGGCTGCTTCTGACAAATGTGGTTGATATCTGAAGAGAGATGACTGGTTTCTGTTGCAGATCACAATTAATTTTGCATGCAGCTAATTAAATGCAAGTCAGACTGGAATTGAGCGTTCATCTGTGTCTAAGGGCAGAGTGATCTTATATTGCATGATTTTGTAGACATACTTTCCTACATTATAGTGCCTTTAGTGGATTGCTTTAGCCAGAAGAAAATCCAGTTACAGCTATGGGCAACATACCCTTCGTAGAGGGGAGGGTGATGGTGACAATAGTTACCTGGTGACTGAGACACAAGGGTTTTCTGGCTGCAGCGGGTGGTGTGGGCTCACCTGAAGCACTACGAGCTCCCAGCCATTCCCAAAAGCTGCATTATCATCTGGTTTTATCTTCTTATCTGGTAGTGCTTGTTCCCTTTGCTGGGAGCCTTCATTTTGAGCGTGATAATCTGAATACTTTGCAAATACTACTCTATGTTTTTGAACTTATTCTGCTTACCTGGAGGGGTTTGCAGTTGCTGCTCCCGGTCGTGGAGCTGTGTGGCAGTTTGGGCAAGGTGTGGGAAAGAAAGGGTGAGTTCCCTGCAGCGAAGGTCCCCGGCCTTGGAGGAGGTTCCAGGACAAGGTCACTGCCACAGTGCTCAGAACCACGCACGCTGCTTGCAGCCCAGCACCATCCCAGCAGCTGTGCCAGAGCACGTGTCCCCCAGGCCAGAGGAGGGGAGGGAGCACCGCAGGCACCTCCAGCGTGGCTGTGGTAAAGTCACAGCAGTCAGGAGTGTTTACAGAACTTGTATGTGGTGACACATCTGGCTCCGTGCTCATGGTATAGGCGTTCTCTCTGCTGGTTTGTAAAAGGAGGAGGGTGAAGGAAAGGGTAGTAAAATAAACAAATGTGCTATCATTTCTGTTCATCTCCCTTTTGTGCTTGTGCTGGCATGCCACTGCTGCAGGAAATGATGGATATTGTAAAGGCAATTTATGATATGATGGGAAAATACACGTATCCAGTGCTCAAGGAAGATGCTCCAAGGCAGCATGTAGAAGTATTCTTCCAGGTACTTGATTTTTGATGTTTTTCTTAACACTTGCATTATGCACAGATACACTTTACTGTAAGGTTAGCCCCACGTTCCAATCCTGTGCCTCAGTAATACTCAGAAATAAACCTAGCAGCCATTCAGCCTTACACTACAGTGTCTGCTGATTTCCTGACTCCAAGGTATTTGTCTCCTACCCTGGCCCTTTGCATTGCGATGCAGCCCTTCTGTGCTTCTTCTCTCAAATGCACATAGAGACAGGAGTGTGGGTGCTGGTTGGTGAGGCAGTGAATAAATAAATGGTGTAGTAAGGGCAGATATTGCTGTGTATGTCAAGAAGGGAATGTTTGGAGATGACCTCAAAAGTGCTCCAAATACAAGAGTAAACAAGTCCTTAAGATAAGCAAATTTATCCAATGGCAATGTCAAAAAGTGTCCCAGGTTTATTTATTTTGCATCAAATAAGATATAACTGCAGTGTTACCTATGGAAACAATTTGTTTTCTTCTTTTGCAGAAAATGGATAAAAACAAAGATGGTGTTGTAACCTTAGATGAGTTTATTGAATCGTGTCAGGAGGTAAGGAGAAAATCTACTTTGTGCCACAGCATTTACTTCCCCTTTGGATAAACTCCATTCTTAACAAGATGCTGCTCAGCATCCCAGGTTTCCTGTGCTCTGCGAAAAAGCCAGCTTCAAGACTGACTTGCTGGTGGTGCTCCACGAGGTCTGTGACTGAATAAGGAAGGAGGGTCAGGTGAATCACAGGAGAGGGCCTCTTCATTCCCAGTGCGAGTGGCCAGTGCGTTTTTTTTGTTCTGAGTGTAATGCAGTACCTGATTCTGTGGACAAGCAAACTCTAGAGGAAGCTCATAAAGCGCTCAACCTTCCCTAGGGTTTGGTTTGGGTTTGGTTATTTTGTTTTTTTAAGAAGTTAGTATTGTCTCTGTGTGCTGCCCCTGGGTGTCATCAGCAGGTACCACATTCTGGAGCTGCCCAGAGCCAAAGTTCTCTCAAAATCTTGTAGTTATAACACTCAATTACAAACCCACTTGAATTATAAACCAGTTCAGTCAAACACTAAAAGCAAATGCTGCTACCATAGCAATGATTTTTTTTTTTCTCTTTTGGAAATACCCCCCCTCTTGCAAATTCCATGCATTAGATTGGCTCTAATGAATGCTTGCTGGTATTTTTAGCACTGGCACAAAGGCAAGCATCTGTGTTAACATGTAATTAGCCAGTGCCTGTTGTCTTAGACTGTAATCAAATGTGTGAATGTTTGCTAAGAGATATCTTTAATAGTACAATAATAGCCTCTGCATTTTAGAAAGTTTACATACTGTGTATTTTACTTTCCCTGGAAAAATCCTTCCCCGTTCTGCAGTCAGACAGCTCTCCTGTACCTGAGCAATGGGAAGGTGCTCACTGTGCAGACCCAGGCTGGCTTCCCAGTGTTTCTGTGTTAAGTCTGGCTCTGGCAACATCTGGGTCACTTCTCAGCCAGGGATTTTGGGTGGCAAAATCCTTGTTATCAATGCGTAATACAAAGCTGATTTTTTCAGTTGCCTCATCCTTACTCCCTCCTGATTGTTTAGCTAATTTTTGGACTCGTCTTTAATGTTATCATTTGTGTTGTGCATTCTTCTTCACATTCATCATCTGCCTTCAGGCTGGATGCATGTGTATCATTAGTAGTCTCAGTATTGAAGCAGCATTTCTTTTGCTCTTAACTGTTAGAGTTTGTTTAATGCTCTGCCCTAGGTTGGGTTTGGTTCCTCCAGGTGGCATGCTTGTGCTTGGGGCTGTGCAGTCTGCACTGTCACGTGGATTTCTGGCAGAAAGGAGCAAGTCCTGCAACATGAAGATGGGTTTTTTTCATTGTGAAAAAACAAAGTGCACTGTAGTGCTTACCTCTGCCATGTGGATATGGCTCCCAGGCAGTGAACATCTAGCATTGCTTTGGAGAGCATGATTGGTGTGTCAGGCAAGGTGATACCTTGTACTGGTGCCCACCAAACTGTGTTGGAAGTGAGCCTCAAAATAAGGTAGAGCAATGAGATGCCACAGATCTCTTAAGTTGCTCAATGTGGAAAATTATATTCATATTGCAAGCAAATGGTTATTTTAACTTTTAGAATAATTGAATTCCTGAGAGTAGGGGTTAAATCCTCATTATGTTTTTGAGTATTACTCTGGTTATTACCTTGAAGTGCAATTTTGAGACTTCACACAAAACAATCTGGGATTTCCCTTCTGTGTCTCCCACTTTCTCATTTGGATCTAGGAACCTCAGAGGGGCTGAGGTAGCAGGTGCTTGGGGTTTGAGCTGGTTGTATTTCTGGGATGAAGTGCTCCTTCCAGGCAGCTTTCTTATCGGTTCAAAACCTTCAATTTCATTGAGACTTTTGAAGCATATTAGTTAAGTGCATATTTGCCTATTCAGGATCAGTGAAATGCAGTCAGGCACCGAAGCCTTGAGAGTTCAGAGCAGTCACCAGGCTCAATGCTGCTGTCTGGTTTTCGTCAGTAAAGCGCAGCCGATGCCCAATATCAAACTTATGAGAAGATCCTGTGCTCGCGTGCCTCAAACCAACTAAGGTGCCAAAGTAAGAGATGATGCTTTGCTGAATCAGGACCTGATCACTGAATGAATACCTGCTCATCAAGGATTGAAAGCATGCCAGAAGTGTGGCTGTGGCCTGAGTGGCAGCCGCAGAGCCCCTCTTGTGCCATGCAAAGTTACGAGTTGTGCTTGTCAGTGCTGGGTTTATGAAAATGTCTTCTCGTTGCTTTCAGGACGATAATATCATGCGATCCTTACAGCTCTTTGAGAACGTGATGTAAGCACACCTGGAGAGTGCTGGAGGATTCAGAGACTTTCTGAGTAACAAAGACCTCCTTTCTGGGTGAAAGCTTTTTAACAATTCAGCCATGTTCAGCGTGTGAGGATTTTGTACATCTCCAACCAAATGGCAACCGAATGCAACCGATCCCACCTCTTCTCCCCAAGAGACGCCGGTGGAACTTTGTTTCGTTTTGGAAGCATGTGAATATTTTAATAAAACCTGACAAGAGAGAACTGCTGCTCAAAGTTCAATGAGTAATATACAGCGTTGTTTGCTAGGCACAAGCACTGCTTTTAATCTAGCAAGCTTGATTACATATGATAGCACATGTCGATAGCTTACTCAGCCATCTATTGCAAGTGAAAACTCAGCCCATACTACCATATGGCCAAATGTTTTATGAATGCCTTGCTGTTAATCTACTTTAACAAAAGTCAAATGTACCAGGGTGATCTGTAAAACACGAACAGGAAACGTACCTAGGACATTAAGCAGACAGCCCATGTAGCCAATATCCCCATTTCTGCAGAGATCCTGCTTTTCCTCTCACATACACTGGTGCCACCACACTGAGTTTGGTGGAGCGTCTCTTGAGCACATTAACTGGGGGATATTCATGCCAGGGTGAGCCAAAAGGGAGCAAAACACGTGTTGCACGTGTAAATTTTCAAACTACAAAACAAATCCTGTTCAACGATGGTAAGTTCTGGCAAGACCAGGTAGGTTTGTAAGGGCTGGTACAGGATGATGAATACCTGCTCTGGTCCCAGCCTCCTTCTGCAGTCCCAGCAAGTGGTGGGATACCAAGTGATTCTCAAGTGTGTGTCTCAGCAGCACTGTGGTTCTTTCTGTGTAGTTTACCACATCCATCCTAGATTCATCATTTGAACGCTCGTATGTTCGTATTTTTCTGGAAGTTACAGCAAAGTCTTGCCCACTTTAGAGTCTCAGAATCAGCTGCCAAGCCCATATATCTCTTTGGGTAATTCAACATTTTCTGCAGCAAAACCTTTTCTCTTACAAGGTAGTTGCATGACTTGTACGAGTGCCATTTCCTTACTAATTCCAATGCCAAACAGCACATTGGTTTGGGGTTTGTTTTCTTTTTTTTCACTAGTAAAACAGAAAGAATCATACAGTGAATTTACATCAAGGTTGGGTTTTTTCCCAGTAGATTATTTGTTAGCTGAGGAGCATGTCAGAGCTTGCTTTGCAGAGGACTCTGAAGAAAGTTAACCCACCAGAGTGCTGTAGCAGTCTCCAGGCAGCTGATGGCTCACAAATCAAGGGAAGGAGGGAACAGCCAACTTTTTCAGCTGCTCAAACCACACAGAAACGAGAGTCCCTGCCATAGTGCAACATTGCTCCTATCCAGTAAGCATATATTTTTATTATATTAGATACTATATTACAGACATACTGTTAGCAGTGAAGATATATTTTAAAAATTGCCTAAGTGAAAGCTTTTTATAATACAAAATATATAGAATGCCTCATTTCTGTAGCCCTATATTTTATAAAATTGTAAAGTATTGAAGTATTCCTGATTATAGAAGTAGGTCTGATCGGTACTAGTGTAATGCTGTGCTTCTTCCCTAAGATGGGACATTTTCCCCTCCTACTGTGCTCCTCCATACACTTCTATGTAGTTTTAACTTTATTCCTTTAAGTTGCCCATTTGTCATCAAAAGTGTTGTTCGAGTGAGGGAAGTTCCATGTGTGCAGTAATGCCATCCTAGTCTATCCTGTTTATCGCCTTTCGTACAAATACCACTGATTAATTCTTTCCTAGCGATGACACAGAGCGTAACAACTCCAATAATGTGCTGTGATTCACTGAAGTGATGCAATGTTGTGAGAGTAGCCTTGTCCTCCAGTCATCCAGAACTGTCTATTTAGTTTTTATTCAATAGGTACTTGATCTTCAGTCATAGATGAAATAATACACAATATTTACACTGTTCCTTCTTGATTCTTCTTGCAGTGTCGCTTTAGCAGACGATAAAATTTAATATCATGAATAACCTGCTTTTTTCCTCACACCTAAAGAGCACCTGTCTATTGTCAGTCTAAGCAGTTAATTCAGCTGAGGGATAAGTGGTCAAGGTAATGAAAAACAAGCATTTGGGTTGGGTTTGTAAAGTGGCTTCTCTCATGGTGTTGCTTTGAATGTGCTCGTGAGATGGCCTGAAATGTTAGCAACATTTGAATGTGTCCTTTTCAAAAGAGAACATTATTAATTGCACGATGCTGTGGTGTCTGAAGCTGAGTTAATTTCTGGAGTTACTGTGATGAGTTTGGCCTCAGCTCTGTTTTCTGTGCCACCACTAGCAGAAGTGCTCTACAGGTGGCACAGGGCTGCCCGTGGCACAGGAGCTGTAACTGCTTTCTGTTGAACGCAGCCTCGGGTTGGCAGCACACTTCAAGTGTTTGGATATTACTCTCAGTGCATGCGTTGCTGATATCAAGCTACCATTAGTGACTGCAGTTTTGACCTCTCCTTCTCTGCTCCAGTGCCATTTTTCAGCTCCCAGTAATGATGGGAGTGCGTTAGGTGGAGAGGGAGATGCTGAAAGCTGCACTGGTCCCGATTCTGCTCTTTTGAGCACAACCGGCTTCGGTTTCAGTCTTGTTGGAGCTCAGACCCCACCTGTACGTACCCAGTGTTCATCCCTGTGTTGCTACTCCTCTGTTCCACTTCAAGGCAGAGGTAGGAGGACTGGCAAAGTGACACACAACCATTGTATTTTCATGTGGCTCTAACTGTGAATTCTGTCTGCAGCAGAGTCGTTGCCTTTCGAAACCACGTGTGATCCCGTGTTTGTGTCTGATCCTGCCGATATCAGCCAGAGGCTGGTAGGCACCACTCTTTAGAGGGCTTTTCCTCGAGCAGCTTACATGTGTATGGCATGTGTGCTGCAGCCAACAGAAGAGATCCAGTGACTGTGAGAGAATTGTACTCTGCATGGAAATGTCTTTGGGTTTGGTTTTTATGTTTTCTGTGAATGTTACTTTGTAAACTTGCAAAGCCTCCCTCCGCTCATAAATGGGGCGTGCAATATTTATGGCAAATACTTCCCACTGCATATTTCTCAATAAAACATAGTGTGCTATTCTAACCTCACACCACCGTAAATCCTCCTGCCAGCATGTGGAAGGTGGTTCTTTGCTGGCTTCTGAGTTACAGTTAGACTATCTGTCAGTGCTATCAGCTGTGCAAATTTTCTCAAAGTTGTGGATGTTTAAATAACGTCTGAATCATTAATCTGACTGTTTCATTAGTTACAAACATTAGTCTGCATCTTCATGCCAGCATTTTCTAAAGAAGCAGCCTTTTTAACATGCATTTTAAGCAACAATCTGTTGAAAAATAGGAATGTGATTAATGATAATGCAAAAAAAAAGAAAAAGTACTGTGCCTGTTACCGTCAATGTTTGTTTTCTGTTACTTTGAATGCATTGCAATGTTGTGAGTAATCATGAATCAAGCTATAAACCTGAGGTACAGCTCTCCTGAGGTTCAAGCATTGTGGGCAGAACTTTGGCATTGCCTGACTGTGACACATGTTGAGAAGAAACACCTTTGTGTCCGTGTGTGACCTCTGATAGGATGGTAGCAGCAGTGTAACAGCCTTTTCTTCTTCATGGAAGTGCCATGAAAGACCTAAGGAAATGTGCAAATAATATAGATTGTGAGAAATAAAGCCATGTTAATGGAGCAGCAATCCATAGCTTCACAAATGCTATTCTCCAGCAGTAATTTGTATTAAATTTTGTTGAATGGTTTTAATAATAAAAAGAAAATATATGTTGGAGGGTGTCCTTTCTTAAGTCCAGGATGTACTTTTTTCTTAAGGGACACTGTCAGGTTAAAAATGTACAGGGAAACATTTAAAGGCAGGACTCTTACACTATGTGCACAGAGGCTACTGAGCTGTGCTGTGAGCGTAACATTTACCTGCTAATGATTTATTTGCACCACTGATTCAGAGGTGATCTTATATTTGCTACAGTGACATACACCTAACTGATAGCCTGGCCCTGGTGTAAATAAGAGTTCCAAAAGAGTTCTACCTGCATCATTGATAGTATCTCAGCATCGTAAATACTGAAAGCCTATAGGCATGCCTTTTCTCTTCAGCATTTTTGCTTGAGTGTAACTAGGAGGATAGGCAATCAAGCTGAAGAAAAATGCAAGTGCTATTTTATTTTAGTGATAAGACAAATAAAACAAAACCTTGCAGTGTCCCTTTTGCTCTGGGTTGTTGTAAACGTCGATTCTGACACAGGGAGAAATGCAGAAGAAATTTTGCAAAACTATATATATGTATGTACATATATATATAAAATTTGCTAAACTCCATTCTGTAGGGTATAATATGTTTACCAGCACATCCCAGGAGAAAAAAAAAAACATTCTCTTGCATAGTGCAGAAATGTGAAAATAAAGATGTCTGTGTAAAACGTGGTATTGGTCTCAGTGCAGCGCCTGAACAGGTTGTGTTGCCCAGCTCTTGGCCACACAGACAGGGAGCGAGCGGCTTGGGGACAGCCACCTCTGCCACCGAGGCTCCAGCCTGCTCGGAAGAGACAGCTGCTCCCTGTGGAAAATGCCAAGCCTGGCTTCTTGCTGTCCCTGCAAGGAAACGGTGTTGAAGCTGATGTCCAGCATCAGGACATGGAGAGATGTCCAGCATCTCTCGGCGCCTCTGAAGTGTATCTCTGGCTCACCAGCACGTGCGTATGCTCTTTATTCATTTTTCAGCATCAGGTTTGTTCAAGTGGCTGTTTGAAATCTCAGTTGCTGCTGTGGGATATTGGACACCTCTGATGTTGTTCTCAGCCCAGCACCATCGCAGGCTGAGCAGTGGGAAGAGGGCAGGTCTGCGTTAGCAGTGAGGGCTGTCCCCACAGCATCTCATAGCGGAGCGCGGTAGGGTGGAGCTGAGGCATGGGCCACAGCTCAGCACGTGAGAAAGGTTACTTTTGAGTGCAAAAATAGCTTTTTCTTACTGTGAGATTAATTCTGCAATCTTTGCTTATCCATGCAGGTCCTCCACAGCTGGAGACAGAGGAGGCCTGGACATGCTGGGGCACGAGGGTCTACTTCTGCACAAACAGTGGTCGACTACTCGTTTCCGTTGTGTTTGGGGCCAGAAGATGAAGCTGAGACAGAGAAGCATGGAGAAACTGTGCAGCATGCTGAGGAAAATGAAGCTTGTGTATTGCTGGAGTGGGATGTGACCAAGAGCACTGTGGGACAACAGGTATCTCTTGGTCTGCAACTTAGATTTAATCTAATAAATTATTTTTTATGCAAGAAATACCAGATTATCATCATCTCTAAAGCCTAATATCTGGGATCAAATCTGAAAGGTCCAGGCCTGTGGAGCTGAGCACTCATGATGGAAAGAGGGCAGCTTGTTAAATTTCTGCCTTCCATCCTGAATTATTTCCTTAGCTACAATCTGTCTGAAACCACAGCATGTGCCCCTCAAATCAGTGCTCAGGATTATTTAAACTCCTTTGCTTTTGTGAGGCAAATTCAAACCGGTGATGAGGAATGGAGGACATGAATGAGGTATGGGGTGAGGTGACTTGTATCTAGCATGATCTTCAGTTGTTTAGGCAAAATGGAACTAATACATAAGAAAGTCTTTATAAATAAATGTTATTAAAAAAAAAATGACCAGACAAATTTGAAAACATGGCTGCTAATTGCCTGTGTAACACTAATTACAGGTTAAAGAATAATAAAAATGCAGTTAAAACAAATTGCCAAGGTACCAGTAAAAGTGACATTAAATCCCTGATGTATTTAAATCATCACATTAACACGGGAGGTTTTCAACCCCAACAGGCCAGTCTGGGACAGACATCCCTTTACACCTCCCCATGCAGGAGGTACAATGAAACTGGGTGTTGGCTGAAGCCTGATATTTACTTGTCCCATTTGAGGTGATGCATCCTTCTGTGTCCTAGTGATGGTCACTGCAGTCTGCACAGCACAGGTAAGCACACACAGGCCATACAGGTTTCCAGTGATTGATTCTGTCTTTGAATTCAGTCCCAAGAGCGTGAATCTTGAGTCAGGAGTTAGAGCTGAGGTGGTTTAGATGGAGAGGGTTGGGTTCTGTCACCTCCCCACAGGCCTCTCCTGCTCACGTATGCCAACTGTTCTCTGTCAGCCACGTTTCCAGCTCCTGAAATAACCTGGCTGTGGGATAGTTATCAAATATTTTAAGAAAAAAAAAAGGGAGGGTAAAATAAATATGTATGTCCTGCATTCACCTTTAACAAATCCAAGTATAACATATCTGTGTATACATGTAGTACTGTGATTGCAGATTTAGGAAAAGAACCAATAATAATCAAATGGGACTGAGCAGCCTCTGGTTTGCTCTAAATTATGCTGCCTTTATTTCAATATTACCATGATAATTTTTAATACTGTTTGTATCTCATCATAACACTGGTTATCTAACAGGAGCTGTCCTAATAATGAGTCTTGCTCTTCTCAGAATTAACGTTAGATCCCTGTCAGCAGCACTTACCCCATGCTGTCTTTCAGCAAGGAGAAGAGGTTTGATTTCTGTAAAAATTAATTACCCTCATCATAATTTACAGCTCCTGCTTAAATGACTTGTGTTTATGTAGCAAATAAATAGATGTTTGGATTTCAGAAGATAGGATCTGAGGCTGTGTGTGTGCTGCCTGCCATGCTCTCATGGGGAACACTAGATGTCACTGAGATCCCTCCTGGTGCGCGCTGCTGGAGCCAACCAATGGGAGAGGCAGATTCCAGCATGAATCATGTTTACTTATCCAAGGGGCAGGAGACAGTAGGTATCACATAGTGCTGATTTAACCACTTTCATACATAAACACCTTCAACGGCTGGCTTTGAGAAGTAATTAAAGAAACAGGGCCATGCAACGGATTTTTATAAATGCAGTCATTAAAGTTATGTCTAAAATGCAGATATAGCTAAGAGTAGGGAAGAGTGAAATTTAAAGAACAGAATCTAGGGGAATTTAGTTATTTCTAATTCCTAGAAAGGGAACTTAAGAAAAATTCTCTGTCTTTTCATCACATCAGGTGTATACTGACTTTATAGGATAAGATATGGGAGCTGCATAAGCAGTAATCCTGCATGTTCTGATTGATTGGGGAGCAGGTAATGGATTTATTTCTACTACTTCACCAGGTGGGGCTGGTTCTTTGCAAACAGGAGACCTATCCCACTCTCACTCTAGGAGGTGGAAAGTGAGGAACTGGCCCAGGTTGCCCAGAGCAGTGGTGGCTGCCCCATCCCTGGAGGTGTTCAAGGCCAGGTTGGATGGGGCTTTGAGCCCCCTGATCCAGTGGGAGGTGTCCCTGCCTGTGGCAGGAGGTTGGAACTGGTTAATCTTTAAAGTCCCTTCCAACCCAAACCATTCCATGATACTATGATTTCCATCCTGTTTTGTTTAAACTTTCCTTTATGTTTTGCAAAAGAAAAGTGTGTCCCTGTCCATCAGTCCATAATCCCTTGGAATCACACTGGGGCTCTGGCTGGAAAGCCCCACGGGGCCAAGGGGCCTCCTGGCAGCACAGAACCAGTTGCCATATTTGACCGTGAAGTCCCTCTGGGAACTCACCTGCTGTCCTGTCCCCGGGGTGGGATTTGACCAAGCGTAGGCAGCTCCCTGTGCCAAATGTAGAGGCCTGTGGAAGAGCCAAAGTGGTGCCAGGGCGAATCTGTGCCCCTAAGACGGGACAAGGGCTTCTGCAAGAGGCTGGTAGTGGGGAGAAGGGGCAGTATTTCCTCTAAAACCTGGGACACGTTTAAAGTTACTTCTAGTTGGGATTTGCAACCACAGCCAGCTGCCATCAAATGGAGACAGGGTTGCAGCACAAGATAGCAATGTTTCACTCTTAATAATCCTGATCTGAAATCTGGCTACAGTAGAAAATCAGCCCAGATGGTTGCTACCCTCACACAGGGCCAGGCACCCGGGTAAAATAATGTAAGAATGAGACCATTCTGGTCAGCCTGAACTCTCCTCATGAAACCCTCTGACCATCCTTCCCTACACCCCAGGATTTTTTGTCACCACGTCCATGCCACGTCCAAAACCCAAGCCACATCTCAGGTTCCTCTGCCTGTGACTGAAAGGGGCTTAAGAATGATAAATCCAGGTTGCCACTTTCTTGGGTTTTTAGAGTATGTATTTAGTCTTTCTGTTTGCAGGGAAAGCAAGGAGCTTGTGTGCTGCTGTTATAAAGAATGAGGGGAAAGGACAAGTCTTAGTAATATTCAGTCAACTCTTTCATTAAAATATCTGCAAAAGTTAGCACTGGTATAGAACTTTCCAGAAGGATGGCAAGTTATCGGAAAGTGTTGATTTTAAAAAATCAATGAATGATTTTACAGTCCCTGGATTAGATTGACTTTGTTGGCATTTTCACAGAAACTTATCCAACCTTTGTGTTCTAATTACTTATATTGATTTATAAGCAAATCAATAAAATTGAAAATACATAACAATGTAAGTGTGCAAAGAGAATTCAGCACAATATTTTCTGTCTGAACACATGTTCTAAATTTTAGAGAACTCAGAATGTGAAGAAGTACAAGAGACTTATGTTTCTTTCACACAGCATGAGCTGTTGTGGAAACCATAGGTCATTATGTTACCAACCAGTTGTTTATAAGACAATCAACATGAGTTTTAGTGGGTGAGCACTGGACAGATGGGATAGAAAAGCAATCTGTGCTGTAACTGATGTGCTGTAAAACTCTTCAGAAAACGCTGTCTGTTTCTATGACAAAATGAACTCCAAAAGTTCTTCTAAGTTCTTCTCAATTTTTATTTCAAATTTTTAAAAACTTATCTTAAAGTAGTTTATTATCTTATATTTGTTTTACTTTGCACTAAGCTGTGATATTGTAATGCAAAAATCTTTAAGGAAATCTGCTAAAAATGAGTTATTGAACTGTTTTCCAGATCGGTCTCCTTTTGTATGCAAATTAAACAGTTGGACACAAACAAATGAGACACTTTGAAATGCGAAGAAGGTAAGAGATTTCAAAGAGAGCAATGCCTCACGGTGATTTTAACAATAAATTAAAATTAGCTGAATATTTAAGCTTTTAGTTTGTCTTACTGTAGCAGTGAATATTTAGTGTGGGCCATAAAGTAATGTGTAAGAACACAAAACCAGGAAAAAATGGTCTGATTCTGTCAGCCTCAAAGTCCAAAAGCAGAATTACAGAACTTGAAAATTCACATTTCTGAGAGCACGTTTAATCCCCATTTGGATCAGAAATCTCCTTACAGCCTGTGGAGAGGATATTCCAGGGCTCAAGCAGCCCTGCCCAGGGGTTTGGTTTGGTATTTGTGTTACTTGTATGATCTCAGTGTTGACAGCCTCTGGATACCTTGCTGTCTTCTGTGTGTATCTCCAGGGCCCCAGGGGGCTGGGAGGTGCTGCCTTGTGCTCGCGTTTGAGTAGGAGCTGAGAAAAGCCATACAATCGTGGAGGTAATTTTGACAGAGCTAATTTTTCACACCCTAGATGAGTCCTGGTGCATTAGCTATTCCTTCCCTCCAAGGAGAGGTCCAGGGAGGAAGAAGGTGCCTTGCTGTTGGGGTTTGGAGCAAGTAAGGGCAGTGGGCTAAGAGCTCCCTCAGAGGAGGGGCTGGAGGTGCCTCGCGGAACCAAGTCGAGAAGGGACAGACAAAACCCTGCATAGCTCTGTGTTAGAGAGCAGAGAGTGCCTAAAAATGTGACAAAGCTGGTCAAGCCTGTTCCCCATGCTGGAATTTTTCTCCTTTGCCTTTTCTTAGCACTTGGTGAAGAGGGGACCAGCTGTTTGGCTGGTCGTCTGTGGTTTCGCTCTCGAGGTATTTTGAGTGCACTGATATGTGGGCACCTGGGCCCTGGCTGCACTGGTTTCTTCCTTGTTTTCAATGAGAGGCTGCACTGCAGCTCTCCCAAACCCTCAGCTTCCACATGGGGAGTCAGGAATTAACCCAGAAGAGAGATGGTATTCAGATATGGGGTTACTGGCAAAGAAACAAGCAAAGGCTCCGAGATCTCCATGGGGAATAGGCTCTACCCATCCTGTGGCTTGAGGCACCTCTGAGTGCTTCTCCCACTCCCTGCCTGCTGCTGGGCAAAATAATCCAGTATTGTGATGATGTAATAGATTTTACAGTCCCCAACAAGGTCCAGCAAATATTGCCACACAGTCAATTTCCCAGTACATTTTTTTTTTAACACCAAAATGTCATTCATTAAAACCAAACAGCCTTCAAAGGCTTCTTTGCTCTCACTGCTCATGTTGAGTTTTCAGGAACAGCCATCTGGTATCTGCAGCTGAGTTGCCCAACATCCAGGGATATTTTGAGGTATTGTTGGTGATTGATAGTCAGCAGAAGGAACAGCCATGCTAGTGCAATGGTGTCTTTGGCCATGAATGGGGGCTCTTAGGCAGTTATGAAAACAGAATCACAGAATGGTTTGGGTTGGAAGTGACCTCAAAGCCCATCCAGATCCTGGGCAGGGACACCTCCCACTGGATCGGGGAGCTCAAAGCTCCATCCAACCTGACCTTGAACAACTCCAGGGATGGGGCAGCCACCACTGCTCTGGGTAACCTGTGCCAGTGCCTCACCACCTGCACAGTAACAAATTTGTTCCTAATAGCTAACCTAACTCTCCCCTCTTTCAACTTGAAAACTAATAATTCACACTCCAACTTTACAAATCAGATTTTTCCTCTAGGCAGAGGCTGTTACAGGACATTTAATGATAAAAGAGTTTGGAATGCCTCATTACAGGAGCCTATAGTGAGAACGTTTTGCCCCTGTAGAGCAAGAGCTGGCTGTGCCTCAGAGAGTCTCTGTCTGGCAAACAGAAAAACAAAAGGCCGTGTTGTTTGTTCAGGGTTGCTGAGAATGTTAATGAAAGGCAATTAGAAAAAATGCGGTGGTGAGTCCCTGTGTATTAATCTTTATTAGAGCTAAATTTTCCCTTGCAAATGTGACATGCCATCAGGTTTCTGTCTCAGGAGTGTGCTTTGTAGGACATTATAGGGAAGAGTGTGCAGCATTCCCAAAGTAGCTATTAATTTCCCCAAAGCACTTCTAGCAGACGAGATCCACAGAGCGCCGGCTCACCCGAGCCAGGGTGGCACCTGAGCCTCTGGCAGGAGGGCTGGGACACTGCTGTCACGCTGGCATTCAGACACTGTAATGCCATCAGCAGCTCTGAACCATGACTCCAATTCACCAGGGTCACCAGGCTGAAACAAAACCCACGCAGCGTGTGTTGGGGTGGTGCTGTGGCTTCTCTCGTTAATCATTTTTATTAGAGCAGTAACTGCTTTAATGTGGCAGCAGAAATAAATGGTGAACAACTGCACCAGTTCTGCTCCTCTTGGCAATCTCCCTTTTGCCATAGAGGTTGCATTCACTGGCAGGCAGGTGTGTGGCCACAACACAAGTAGATTCCCTCTAGTAGTGGTGCTGGGGCTCTGCCAGGGCACTCAGGTACCCATAGTCCTGTGGGGACATCCTGGTCAGTACTTTTCCAAGTGCCACGTAACTTCAGGTATGTGTGATGAGCTGACGTGACCACAGATGTGGCAGTAAATAGGCTACAGGGCCTTTAAGGACACCAGACATTTTCTGTCAGATAGATATCAGTGTCATAGCGAAGGTCGTGTTCTCCATCAGCTCACAAGCATTTCAATGACTTTTGGTAACAGGAACTTGTTATTTGATTTGTGCCAGGACTGGAAAGACTTTATTCTATAAGAAACCTAAACTGTAAATAGCCACAGAAGTGAAAATGTCACCTTTCTTCTTCCTTTGTGTGATTTTCCTTTTGATTTGGCGCGTGCATTCCCTGGCAGACAGGTATTTATCCCTGCCATATTTTAAAGATCAAGAATGACCCCAAGAAAGAGTGAAATCTATTTTATCCCAGACACACAAGGAGCATTGATCTGGCTCCAACCCTGAACATGTGGGAAGCTGCCACCACCTCCATCACCCACAGGGAACTCTGCAGGCAGCACATCCTGAACTACATAAACGCTGTGAAAATTTTATCTTTTGAAATGTTAAACTGAAAGCAAGTCTGCAATTACTTCTTTTTATCTGTTTAAAATGTTTTCACAATCCTTTGGGAAACTTCCATCACATAAAATTTCTCTCCTGTTTCTTATTTCCACATTGCTCAAAATAATCTACTCCGAAGGTAAACATTTCCATGAACACTTCAGCAGAATGAAACATGTGCATTGTGATACCATTGAAACTCGGTTTTGAAGACAAGTTCATGCCCTCAAAAGAAAGGCCAGCAATATTTTTTTCAGGCTGATCTACATCTCATCATAATTCAAAGCAAAGTTAATGTTTCACCTCGGGCTGCGGTATTTCCTCATTCACAGAGTAACAACAGTTACCCTTTTGCTTTGCCCACACTGCTATGTTGTGCTGATAAAGGGAAAAAAAATGCTTAATGCTTTATAACAGCAGTTGAGACTATTTTTAAACACCAAATATGTTTCTGCACTGCATTCCCTGTTGCTGAGGCATTTTTAAGACTGCTAATCTTCAATCTGTTGTGGATAAAGAGAGCTGTCTTTCCACCTACCACTAGTATTTTGTAAGCTAAATATAAATCTAAACCCATGTGAACCTCCAGGTGATTTCTCCACCTCATTTTGTTTTACCCAAAAGCATAAAATGCTTGTTACTTGGAAATTACTGAACTACTGAGAACAGCTCTGGAGTCCTCAGCACAGGAAGAACATGAATCTATTGGAGCAAGTCCAGAGGAGGCCACGAAGATGATCTGAGGGCTGAAGCACCTCCCAGACAAGGACAGACTGAGAGAGTTGGGGTTGTTCGGTCTGGAGAAGAGAGGATAGGATAGGATAGGATAGGATAGGATAGGATAGGATAGGATAGGATAGGATAGGATAGGATAGGATAGGATAGGATAGGATAGGATAGGATTCTATTACCATTATTCTTGAATAGTGAAAAATAGTAATCATGGAATGGTTTGTTTTGGAAGGGACCTCAAAGTCCATCCAGTTCCCACCCTCTGCCATGGACAAGGACACCTCCCACTGGATCAGGGGGCTCAAAGCCCCATCCAACCTGGCCTTGAACACCTCCAGGGATGGGGCAGTCACAATTTTGCTGGGCAATCTGGGCCAGGGCCTCCCCACCCTCACAGCAAAACATTTCTTCCTAAGATCTCATCTCTTTCAGATGAAAACTGTTCCCCCTCATTCTGTCCCTGCACTCTCTGATCAAGAGCCCCTCCCCAGCTTTCCTGGAGCCCCTTTCAGTCCTGGGAGGCTGCTCTAAGGTCTCCCCTCAGCCTTCTCTTCTCCAGGCTGAACCCCAACTCTCTCAGCCTGCATCTTCTAATAACCAATATTCAGTCACTTCTGAAGCAAAACACTGGGACGACACTATATGAGCTCTCCCAGACTGTTTAGGACATGAAAACCCAGAAGATTTTGAATTGGGTCTGCACAGGGGTACTGGGGGATGTCTTCTGCATCGTCACTTCCCCAAGGCACTGTGGTTGCTCCAACAGATACAGTAATGTGCCACAGTGGGGATGAATCCCATCAGTAAGTCTCACCTGATTTGGAGAGAAGCATAAAGCATTCATGACATAATTTAAAGTTGTTCATCCAAGTATTTAGGGTTTTTTTTTCCTTAAAAATATTTCCCACTTCCCTTGAAAGAAAACAGCATAGGTCTGGGTCCTTTGAGGGGAAACTTCTTAATTTAAAATAAAAAAAAGTGTTTTAATTAAACTTCTTTTATGTTTATAGCATTCAGAACAGTTCCAAAAAATAAGCACTTCCAATAGAGGTAATTTTCCTTCTCATGAACATACAAACCAGAAACTAACACTCACCACAGCTTGTCTTGATGTGTATACCTTGATCTGATCTGCTGTCTCAGAGTGTATTCCATCCTATCAACAGAATAATAAGCAATACTGTGCAATAGATCCTAATCTAGTACCAGTTAAAATACCTGCCAAGCTTTTGACAGCTGAAGTAATTTATATGGATGAAATAAATATTTAAGAAGTTAGGGAGCAGAAAGAAATGGCACCCTATCAGGTAAGGATTTTGGCCAAAGATTAAAGCATAGTTGTGCATTAGTCTGAGATAATAACAAAATGCGCACCTGAAACTTTATGTCCAACTAATTGTCTGTTCCCAAACTCATTCTTGTGTCTGACAAGGGGTTGCACTGACCTTTTTTACTTTTAAAGTGTATTCTTTATTTTAAAGCAAAGCCAGAAAGCTCTACAAGAATCTGGGCATGAACATCGGACGCTGATGTACACACAGATAAAAGAATGTTTCCAGGTTGTAATGGGCAAACATCGTCATGGAAATAAATAAATGGGGTTTTGGATTCAAAAACAACTGGCCTGGTATCAGTCCAGAACTGTTGTTCCTACTTAGAATGGGGTTTTTGGTTCAAGTATCAGCAGTATTGTCACGTTAGACTTGTTAAGGACAAGACAGCATTGGTGATGGAGAATTTGTTGTTGGCATTGCTTGTTTTCCGAAGAGCATCTGGAACCTGAAATGTGTTTTACAGCAAATAGCTGCCTGGCCATGAATATTTTACAGCCTTGGGTAAGGTTTTGCAGAGTGCTGGATCCTACACTGCTGTGAGGTTGGCTCAGGGCTGCCTAAATGTGTTTGGCTACTCTTGCAGACACATCAGCTGGGGAAACCACGCTGATGGGCAACTGTCCTGCAGCCTGGCTCCTCTGCGCCTTCATTCTCTGGCAGATCATAAAGCATTCACACACTACAGGGGTTTTAAATACAGGATAAAAGGTAAAATGTTGCCTTTTTCTTTTGTAATGCATCAGTTGTGTTCTGCATTAGGATGATGTGCTGCAGGGGACGCGGCTGCCGGCAACCTGGAGTCACTCCAAGGCTGACTGGGGCACCTGGCTTACCTTCCGTTTGCCAGAGAAAAGAGAAACCAATCCTGGTGACTGAGAGTCAAAACAGAAGAAGATCAATAGAAAAGCATGTTTCCATGAATCTTTGTCTTTAGAAGCCCTAGGAGACAGTGTGAACAGCAATGAACTCCATTTTTTCATGTGGATAGAATCACAGATTGGTTTGGGTTGGAAGGGACCTTAAAGGCCATCCAGTTCCAACCCTCCTGCCACTGGCAGGAACATCTTCCACTCGATCAGCTTGCTCAAAGGCCCATCCCACCTCCAGGGATGGGGTCTCAGAGCAATGGTGGAAATTCTCAACACAGAGGCTTGCTCTGCACCTCATGTCCCTCTTTTACCCTGTTCTTTTCCTGGAGGATGTCTCTGTCCCGCAATGTTCCGGGGTGCAGCGTGTTCAGGCACCTCTCAGCAGACTGCTGAGCTGGGCTGGGAGAGGTGCAGGGCACGGCACTGGGGGGACACGATGCTGGGAGGTCCAGGACAGGAGAATGGGCACCCTGGAAGGGCAGACCCTGCGGCAGGCAGTGGGTTAGGTGAGGCTGCTCCTGCTGTTCCCAATGACAATGAGAATTGCAATTGAGGCATGGGGAGAAAAGAGCTGTTTGCTAGCTTATTTTCCAGTTTATCAATTAAGAACACATTAAAAGTGGAGATAAAAAATTACTGTGTTGGATCTACCATGTAATTAATAGGACAAAATATAGCCATGCTAATGACATGTCTCAGACCTTTGGTTGTCTGAGCTTTGGTAGATACCTTCTACATTAGAGTCCTTTTCCTAGTGCAGGAGGAAGCTGCAGAGCAGAGGGAATGCAAGGACAGGAGAGAGACACTGAGGGTGTTGGTTTGTCCTGCTCTGCTCACTTCAGACGTGGTGAAGTGAAGGAAGGTGGGAAGAACCAGTCACTACCTGATTTACACATTTCCCAGCAGAAGACCTCCCTCAACCAATGGTCATGGCTGAGCTGCATTGAAGCCAGGGCTGGGGAGCAGAGCCAGGGACCAGAACCTAGGGTGGGAATGCACAAACCAGAAAGTGGTTCCCGTGCAGGTTTGAAGTTGTTTGCTTTGTAATTTCACCCAAAAAAGAGCATACTGATAACAATGGAGTGTTTTATTTTCTCTGTTGCTGTAGACACTGTCGTCAAGTCACAGAGTTTGCTGTAAATAAGTCTACCGTATAAAATGACATTTCTTTTCTCACAATATCAGTTTTCTGCCTTCTCTTTCTACTCTATCTTTCAGACATTTGTTTTGGAATAGCTAGAAAGATAAGTTACGCAATGGGTCTGGACTGACAGTCACCTTAAATGCTGAAATGGGGCAGAAATGCTGCTGGTGTGACAGCGTCTGGCTCCAGGTCACTGCAATAGCTGTGCCATCACCTTGCCCTGCCTTTGTGCCAGGCAACCACTCCTTTCTGCAGGTAGGCTTTGGCAAGAGCCCAACCTTTATCTCTCTCTGTGGTAAGAGTGGGTGCCACTGCTGATTTAAGCTGCCAGAAGTCCAATGAGTAGCTACAGAAAATAAATTTGGTATGAGCAGATTGATTTATCTGCATTTTCTAGCCCAACAATTAATTCTGCTTTTGAGAGGCAGAACCAAAGCAGCAAGCACACTATAATACCAGCTCAAAGCTGATAATGTATTCCTCCCTTCCCTGCTCCTTTGCTAGCACAGAGATCAGCCTATTAAGGAAAAATCTGCCAAAGCATCAGCCAGCCTCAGCGAGGATCATCGCCGGCTGCACCTCGGCAGAGCCTGACAGAGCTGGAGACAGAGCAGGAAGCCACAGGTGCCAGGGATGGGAGGGAGGTGGCAGCAGGGGCTTAGAGGGGGCAGCCACCCATCTGCCATGCTCCCAAGAAATCTCTCCATCCCAGTGCAGAGCTGGGATGTCACTGCCCTAACTTCATTTTTTGCCAAATTGCTTCAAAACTCATTATTACTGCACAGATGCACTTTCCAGGAGCTAAGTGGCCCTAAATGTCCCATAGCCACGTGCTGGTTGTTGATGGGGTCCACATGGGCTGTCCATGGCTGAGGATTGGCCGCTGGGCAGTGGGGCACCTCGTGTTGGGGCCAGCTGCAGGTGGTGGCTGCGTCCAACTGCTAAATGTGAGGTCTGTAGGGAAACTGAGGCAGATGGGACGTTTCTGACCTGGGGGCAGCAGATGGGAAGCGGTGCCCACAGATGCCTATGGGTGCCCCAAAGGGCTGGTGGCAGCACAGGCACGGCACTGGGCTCCCAGTGCTGGGGCTGAGGGGGCTCAGTGAGGGTGGGAGGAGGGGATAGAGGGAGCTAGCCCTTCCTCTGCTTGCCTCTCTCCCCACCCTCAAGCAGGCTGCAACTGCTCTCCCTCAATTTCTCACTTGTGTAAGCTGTATTTATCCCAGCCCTCAAGAAGCAAATTTGGATGTTGTAGTTAAAAGCTACAGCACATAAACAAGTATTTCTGCTGGGGAGCATTTCGTGTCAGCAGCCCAACAGCTCAGTGATGCATCGGTTGGGAATGCAACAGGTCCAAGTGCAAAGTCAATGCAACAACAAGGAGACACCGAGGAGAAGGCTGCTGCCAAGGCAATCTCCCTGATCTGCCTTGTAAAATTCCCTGTGTTTAAGTGTCTCTGTGGGTGGCTTTTGGTGGAATTTCTCTCTAAGGCAAAACAAGAAAGTTGAGTCTATTGTTTCTTTTACAAACCTGAACCAGTCCACTGGAATCAGCGTGGCTGTATTTTACTTTCTGACTTGTATATTTTATGTGTATCTCACAGTTTGGGACTGAACTGTTCATGTATGTACAAACTGAAAATAAGAGCTGCAACTATTGCACCCAGTTTCGAGGCACGATCTGATCTTCTTAAGACAGAACTGAGAAAGTCATGTGAGCTCTTAACCAGCAAACAGTGCTTTGGTTGTCAAAAATCAAAATCTCATCAAACTGATACCTGAACATAAGGAAAAGAGAGAGATTTTACTTTTCCTGTGGTATTCCTATTGATTATTATCTGTGCACGGCATCTGTTGACCTGCACTACTTTAGGAATTGGTGTCTCTTCACAGTGTGTTTTGAGCTACAGCGTATCCTCTGGGGAAACATCACACTTGTCTTGTGCTGTGACACAGATCTAGGGGTGCCCTTTTTGCTGTATGGATGTGGCTCTGGACATTCCATAGGCAGGAAGGGATATCTGGCAGCTGTTACCAGGCAGATAACCAAGCCATGGGATGCTACCTGCATATCACCCAATGCTGTGGACTCCCAGTCTGGGTTGTCCTGTCCTTGAGGTCAGTACAGGTGTAGCAAAACAGGCTGTGCTTACCTGAGAAAGTTGGTTTCTCAGGTGATGCACTGGTAGCAGCACAATAGTGCATAGTAAAGGCTCTGTGTATGTGTGAAACTTGTCCAAAAAGCTTTAGCCAGGAACACAAATGGTGGGAGTAAGCACAGCAGACAGCCATGGCATTATATGACTCAGCTGATTCTCTGGGTTTGTCTTGCCAGCTCAGAGATTTATTTAGGGATACAAGGCTTTAATACTCTTCTTGAAATAGCAAGGGCCTTTGTGAAACACAGCTGTAATTCAACATGATGATGTGGATATCACATTGCTCCCATCGATTCATTGATATGAAGAGGGCAAATGCTTTGACAGGAGGCCTGGGGTGATTAATGGGCTCGAGCATGCTTTGTGTTTATTGAAATTGCAAACACCTGCTAAGGCTGAAGCTCTGTTATTGGTCACCCTGTGACTGAGGGGTCTTTGGGGCATTGTGAGGAGAAGATGGCAGGGTGCAGGCTGAATGGCTCCACAGAGTGAACCAGTGCCGTGCCACGGCTTATGGTTTCATGTGGTCTTGGGTGAATCTTAGGAGATCTGAGACATGGTGAGGAAACAGTAGCACAGTGGTCCAGCCTGGCATCTACTCTCAGCATGATCTTTGAGGTCTCTTTCTACCCAAACCATTCTATGATTCAGGGCATGTCACACAAAAAGTCACACTAAAGGTTGCTTGTGTTGTCTCACCCTGCATTAAGTCGTGGCCAGCTGAGGTAGCTACAGCATAAAAGCAGTTTTCAAATCTTTGCACTCTGTGTGCAAAGAACAGCTTCAAGGCTTCTCCCCAGTGCAGACAATGCTGTATTGCATTTCTCTGCAGGGTATGTTTTGCACTCCAGGTTAGCAGCTGCTGCACTGCTGGTGGGCAGTGCTGGCTCAGCACCCACTGCATGGGTGTCCAGGTGCCTCCCGGTGCCAACAGAGCACGGTCACAGCTGCAGCAAGCCAAGTAAAAGAGCTGCTTTTTGCCCAAATTCAACGTGGGGGCAATGGCAGAATGGCTGCCTCCAGATGAAGATTTTCAGAGCTAGTGGCCTGTGTCCGGGCTGGGAGCACACTCTGCCTCCCAGCAGTGCTGGCAAGAGCAGGCAGAACCACTGCTGCCTGGGGACGCATCCTGCTCCTCCACATGTCCGGTGCTGTGCCCCCCTGCGCCCCGCAGGGACATGGCACTGGGCAGCCTCTCCCTACAGCTGCTGTGCTCTCGGCCCCAGAGCTGCCTTTGGAGGTGAGCACGGATCTGTTTCCAGAACAGAAGCTGTGCAGCCCAGAGTAAAGAAACCTAACCATTTTCCAAAGATTTCCCCTCCCTTTTTGAAAGGGATGCCTTCAGTTTAAAAACAGAAGACCATTTAAAACAAAAGACTAATGAATACAGTAGCCCTTCCTCTTTTGCAAGTTTAAACACCTCATCTTTCCTCAGAGAACAGCTCTAAATCATTTTATTTGCAAGCCCTAAGCAGGAATTTGTATTCATGATAAGACATTTATTGAGTTAATTTATTTAAGGCCGGGGCATAATTTCTAATAATGGCAGAGACTCCAGGCCCAGTGAAATTGTCTCCCTGATAGGGCATTAATATTTTAAGGTGGTTATAATAATCTGTCAATTGATCTGTGTCTTTTAGGGAGTAGGTTAGCTGTTATTGATGATTGCTGAGATGAAGGATTATCTTAAACAAAGCTGGTGCTCCACAGGGCCACATCGCCGCGCCGGCTGGGAGCGGGGCCAGAGTCTGGGTACATGGCTTGGGGTGAAACGAGGAGGAAAACCAAGGCAGTGCACATCTGCAGAGAGGCTGCTGCTCCTTACACAGGGAGGAGGAGGAGCAGGCACTGATCTCTTCTCTCTGGTAACCAGTGGTGGAACCTGAGGGAATGGCAGGAAGATGTGCCAGGGGAGGGTTAGGTTGGACATCAGGAAAAGGTTCTTCCCCCAGAGGGTGGTGGAGCACTGGAACAGCTCCCCAGGGAAGTAGTCACAGCCTGACAATATTCCAGAAGCATTTTGTCAACATCCTCAGCCACACAGAGTGAATGTTGGGGTTGTCCTGTGCATGGACAGGAGTTGGACTCGATGGTCCTTGTGGGTCCCTTCCAGCTCAGGCCATGCTATGGTTCCCACAGCCCCAGCTAGATCAGTGGGGGAGAGCCAGCAGTACCTTCAAGTGTACAGCAGCCTGTCCTGGGAAGAGGTGAAGATGTCACTGGTCTGAGCAAGGAGCTGCTGGCACATGTTCTGCAGGAGGCTTTTTCGGCTTGGCAACCAGTCTGGTACTGATAATCATCAAGAGACAAATAACTTGACATCTTACTGTCCTAATTTCTCTGGGTTTAGAAACAGGGAATATTAACACCATTTATTGAGTGACTTAAAAAGAAGAAAAGTCCAAATAGAAAAACATTGTTGTTTGTTTCTCTGATATCTTGAATGGCTTGTAGCACTACAGAACGTGGTGCTCAGTGGCCTTTAAAAAGAAGGTAACATAAAAATGGATCCATGCTGAATACCTTTGTGTAAAGCCTGTCTTGGGGAAGGGCTGACAGGACCAGTGAGGCCCAGGCAGAGTTTGCTGGAACATGTTCAATCTGTCCCTGTGGCAAGGTGGGAAGGGGACAATGGGAGCAAGTGGGCCAAAGCTGCCACCAGACTGCTGGGAAGAGCTGACAAACTTGAACGGATCCTGAGGTGCCTTCGAAGTCAGTCAGTCACCTCTGCCTCATGTTTTGGGTGGACCAGTTTTTCTGTTGTCTTATAACCCCCATGAGCATCTAGTTGAGGGGAAACATTAAATGCAGAGACATGAGCAGCATCTGAACGTGGCTCTGTGTTGGGCCACGACTCTGCTCCCAGGACACTGGCACACACCCCATTTGCTGCATGGAGCAATCCAAAGGCAAACAGCATGTGGGGTGCTGGGTTTCAAATCCAGTTTGCCTAGTGACAGCTGCTGTGGTCAAGTCAGTCCCTCTTTTGTATCGCTGTGGCTGCTTCTAACTGTTGTCCCTAGGTGACTCTCGGCATGTAATGAGCTCTTTGCAGCTGCAAGATCACACGGTTAATAGGCACACAAGGACTGGCACCTCTGCAGCCAGGTAATCCTGCTGTGCCAGAGCGTTGTGACAGCTTTAAACTGCTAGAAAGGAGGCTAAGTTGTTCATGCTAAGCTGTGGTGCCCGGTCGTGGGTGTGTTCAATGGCTTTAAGGGCTTGTTTATTCACGTATAAATTATTCCTCTTAATGCAATAGGTAAATTTATCTACTAAAAGCCAAGTTCTGCTTTGAGCCAAATGCTGGCACTTTGTGTTTCAATGTACATGGGTTTATTGTGGATATTGAGTATTTATTGAGGAGAAATGAATGTTAGCACGGAAGGGTGTGCAGCTGTAGTGCTGCTTTGAGTGCTGCAAAACAAACACGTTGGGAAGAAGTGGGCTGAGAAGGCATTCAAGACATTACGTGGCTGGTTTTCCCCTAAAACTTACTGAGGTGAGGAGTTCAGACTAATAGATGCGTAGGATGAATGATTGTGTCTGAACTGTGCTCCTCGGGGCCCCATCTGATATTTTTTTCTTACGTGCCCGTTTGTCAGCGAGCTGTCGAGCCCTCCATTAATGAGTTACTGGCAGCTCTTGTCATCCTCCCTCCCTCCCTCCGCTGCGCTGGGCCCTTTCCCCTCCTCAGCGAGGTGCTGTGCAGCTTGGCACAGCCCAACACCCATCTGCCTCGAGGGGGCAGGTGCTCAGTGAGAATGAAGATAAAATAAAGCGATTCTGTCCACCACTCCTTTCCTGCCCCAAGAAGTCAGTGGGTCCCTCCTGGCAGCTGGGCCAGGGGGCACACAGAGTGGTCAGCTAAGTCATAGCCATTGCCAAGAGCCCTACGGGTCTGCCTGCAGTGCAGGCTTTGGCAGGTGGTGTGGGAAGAGCGAGGGAGATGAGCCAGCACAGTGCCACAAGGGAAACCCTGCCCTTTGGCACAGCCACCAGTGATGACCAAAGAACGCGATCCGAAATTACCCAGCACATCTGCAGGTTTCTTATTTCACATTTATCTGTTACCTGGAAGCTTGGAACTAAAGTTTCCACTTGTTCACTCTGGGCTTTGTGGCTTTGTGTCTGCTGCAGCCTTTTGGTGTATCGACCATGCCCTTGGTCTGACAGAGTGTGAGAATAATCAGAAACAAAATGGTGTATTTTCTCTATGTATTCCTTTACTTTAGCTTTGTGCCCTCCAACTCCTTTCTGCCTAAATGACATTCTCATTCTTTCCAAATTCTGTGCACATGAGAATCTTTCCATAATATTTATTCTTTGTTTCCCATTTCCTCCCTAGCACACCCAGAACTGAGCGGTAAAGTTTCTCAGTAAACTACTTTTGCTTTATTTACTGTTAATTTAATAAGTAGCTACAGTCCCCATCCTCTTCTGTACACACACAGTTCAGGAGGTACTTTGGGCACACTGGTTTGTGTCCCACAAAGGAGTTAACTTTGTACATATTTGTTGCAGCTGATAGGAACAAGAATAATGATGTCTCACTGAAAATACCTCCACATAAACAATGGAGGGGACGCAGCCAGCGGAACTGCTGCGGTGGGAGGAACCGTATATATAGAGTTGCAAGTTAAAGGGTTGGCAAGTAGAGAGCAAAATTGTAGAAAGCAATGCTGCTGAGCTTGTGAGCCATCTGCCTGCCACGGGGAGGGAAGATGAACTTCTTGCACCCAGCCCTGGATCCCTGCCTGCAGTGAGTGACAGGTTTGCTGAGTGAATGAAACCTGAAATAGTTGCCCAACGTGACCGAGCACAGACAGCTCTGAGCTCATGGATCTGCAGCTGCAGGAGGCTGACAACAGCAGGCAAGTTTAGAGTAGAGCTAGAGTTAAGGTATCTAGTGCAGGAGAAAGATTGCTGCCTGGAGCATGCCAGATTTCTGTATAAAGTTGTAATTATTTATACATTTTATGCACATTGTATTTGCTGAAACAGAGAAAATTAAGTGACCAATCAGAAGCCAAACTTGATATTTTGGAGGAAGAATTTTCACGTAAGTAAACCTTCTTTTTGATATAATTAAAGACTTTTCTGTATGTCTTGGGGAACTCAGTGCTGCAAGCCACAGGCAGACCTGCTTACCATGTGGGGTGGGCAGATGTGAGCACAAGCTGCCACTTCCCACCAGTAGCTTGAAGGATAAGTGTTTACATCTTGAGAACTTAAGTGCATTACTCAGGCACGGGTTTAACATTCTTATATAAGGACTGAATCTAATTTTATGTACAGTCTTCTGTCTTCTTGTATCTTGGAGATGCTTCTGACTTTCATTGGTATAAATAAGATTGGAGTGAGGCCTGCAGTTTATGGGGTGTCATATAAATAATAGGTCTGGGTCCCCTCTCTCTCGTGCTAAGAGTAGTGCTGTGTGTCCATAAACGTATGTGCCACTCGTGGTACCAGCGTGTATGGAATTAGGAGCAGGCTCTGTATTTCTAAGTTACCCAGTGCTGGTTTGTCCCACGCACCCTGGGGCTCTGGCTGGGTGGTGATGGTCTGTGGGTGCAGGTGCTGCTCTCAGTCACCTGCCCTGGAAGACAGGGCTGGTCCTGACACAGCACTGAGGCTCAGCCGTGCTGAAACGCGGTGAGGGCTGCCTCCAGAGAGTGAGGTGTCAGCTGTAGCCTCCGGGAGTCACCATGGCAGTGCAGGCTCTTTCTGGAATTGAGAGGCAATTTTTCAGGTGATGTAATGACAGTGACGTGGACAGAAAGAATCTGCTTTTTACCAAGAGCAGAAGTTTGCAGAAGTTCATGAAGGATTTCTGCAAGTACCATGAAATGAACTGTCCACGATTCCAGATAACCACTCCAGGGAACTGGAAAAGCCAAAGAGCAGCCAGCTCTCAGCACTGGTGTCACCCCCTGCCAGGGCTCCCACAGCATCTGCTCCAGCTCTTCCAGGCAAGAACTGAGCCAACGATCACCTTCCAGACTTGAGTAAGTTGTTATTGAATTCTGATTTTCTCAAACAAAGAAACCAGCAGGAGAGAAAAAGGCTCTGTTCCAACCCAAACAGAAACTTCCTGAGGTTTTGACATAACACAAACCCATGAAAGGCTTAAGTCAATACGAGACATTCCTTTCAACCCAAAATTGTGTGTTTTGTTTTACCTTCTCTTATTCAACACACTTGAAGTCTTTTCTTAATTTCTTGTTTAGTCAGAAAATATTATCAGCAAGAAAAGAGATTTCTGAAGCTAAAAGATCAGAAACAACCAATCTCAGCGTTACCCACCCCCTGATTCAGATGCTGCTTCCAGGGTCTCCCATCCCCTTTTCTTCCATCAGCCTCTCGTGTCCCTTTTTGTCCTGACCAGCCGAGCCGTGAGCTCACTTATCTGTTGACAGTGACAGGATCCCACTAGCTCCTCAGTTCTTTAATAATGTGGGATTCATTCTGTATAAATTGATACTAGTGTCAAATAACTAAGGTTTTTAGTGAAGACTGCCTTGCATAAAAATATTTCCCTGTTGTTAAATATGTTCTCTTCTTTTAAATTTCTTCACGTTTTCTCCTGACCTCTCAAAATAAATTTTAAATGTTCAAAAATTAAAAAGATAGCCATTAATCCTTTCTCATGGGAAGAACAAGCTTTAAAACTTTAAAAAATGTATTTCCAGTTGAAGTTTAAAGTTGAGGAGATTGAGAAGCAAATCATTTTAGATCAACTGGAAATGGAGGAGTTTAATGATTTGTTTGGTTGGTAGATTAGGATTTGAGCAGCTCTCACAATAAATCATCAGGATAACAGACTCATTCCCAGCAGCTGTCGCGCCAAGAACCCTCCCTTACAAAATCCCTGCCCACGCACATCCCCGCAGTATTTGTCTTTCAAGATAATTGTTCACAGTTCAGGCTGGGCAGGGAAGAAAACAAACATTTAAAAAGGGAAGACAGATTATATCTGTCTTAAATCACTCAAAACCTCTTCTGGATAAACAGAAGTGTTGACCTTGAAGTGACATTTTGGCAAAGCCAGGGCAGTCTGACCCCAGGGTGTTTGATGGTTTTTGCCTCTCTCATCATTTCATCTTGGTTATTTGGCAACTGTTGCCAGAGAAACTCCAGCACAGAATGGTGCAGCCACGAGGTGGTTGTGAAGCTGGAACCTTCTGGTGATGGTGTGGTGGTGCTTTCTCCTGGGAGTGAATACAGGGATCAAAAGGGGAGTCCCTGACTGCCCATCCTCTGTCCGTAGCACCACTCCTGTGTGCTGGTTGTGTTGACCATGAATGGGCATGAGCAGAGGAAGGGTGGTGACACTGCTGCCAGAGCTGTGCAGGTCCTCCAGCAGAGCCAAGCCATGCAAAGCCAAATGATCCACATCTCTCCATGTCTGAGAGGAAAACAAGTGTCCTCACGTGAGCTCCGTCAAACCTTATCCTGGGAATTAACGCACTCAGAGAAATCAGTTGCTATGGTGTCACTTGTGTGTGGTTCAGGCAGGCTGAGGTTCTGGGTGTGAGGGTGTCCTGGGTGCTGCAGGTCTGTGTGAGGACCAGGGATGTGGGATGCAGGCTGCTCTCGGAACACTTGTGCCTAGAGGGGCTGATGGACAACCCCTGCCCTCAGCACAAGCAGCCCAGGGTGTTTCCTGCAGGGCTTTCCCTTACAGGGCAAGGGAAACAGTGCAGAGGAATTATACCCGAGTTCATCATGGAGATCTTAAATCTTCTAGTAAACAGAGGCAACACCTAAGTGGGCAAATTAAATGCAATCTGTGTTTATTTCAGCATTTATTTTGTTTTCTCTGTCTCCCCTAGCCAGGTTTCACTCTAAGATGCATGTGTGCCTGTGTGGCACGTTCTGCTGTCACAGCAATTTGGCTCCAGTAAAATTTGACCTTCTGAATTGTTACCTTAAGCTCAGTAAACTGGTCTTATGGGTTTGGTTCTCTGAGAGTCTCATAAATGCTCCCGTTGCCTGGCACTGCATAGTCATTCCAAAATTTTAACAGTATAATAAAGAGGAAGACTTGTATCCATCCAAGAATGGGGCTGCCTTGCCAGTATCTGCAGGAGAACTCTGACACACGGGCACACCACGTAGTGCAGTGGAGAAGGTTGAGCAGTATTGTGTTTCCAGGTCAAACTAATGATGCTGAGTAATGCTCTCCCCTTGGCAGCTGTGGCAGTCCTACTCACCAGCCACCCCACAGCCTCTTGCTGTGGCAACACACGTTGGAAGTGTCCCAGAGCACCACCCGAGAGCTCAACAAAAGGTGAGCAGTTGATGCAGCAGTTCAGGTAGGGAACAAACCCACAGAGCAGAGAACAGTGAGGAGTGGCCCGTCGTGGTGCCTGCTCCAGGGCCAGCACGAGCCCGTGGGAGTCGCAGGCCAGAAGCCAAGATTTGGTTCCACTCCCAGAAAAGTCAACAAAAGCCATTTAAAGTGGGATGAAATCACCCTGCACTGCATGCAGAGCAGCTTGGCAGCATTACCATGAATAGCAGGGGTTAGCCCAGGTACAAGCTAATGGAGGGCACACTGGTATCTTTTATGTGGAAAGCTTTAGTATAGCACGGCACTGAAAAAGTGACACAAGCTAGAAAAAAGAGCACAAGAATGGGAATTCTCCTGGGAACAGTGTGCAGTTCTGACTGTGCAGGATTTCCTTCCCTGTCCCCTTCTCTTAAAATAATTTTTCTTAAACCACAAAATTTAACATTTCTGCTTCACAGACAAGCAGAGCAAACACAGACATAATCTCCAGAGATGTTCTACAGATATTTCTTCTTCTCCAGTTTGTGTCTTTTCCTTCCAACCCAAAGGTAAGCAGAGTGTTTGTTTTGTTTTACAGGGAATATCTGATTTATTTTGTATATAATTAGTGGAGTCAAAAGGAAACTGTGCTTCCAGTTATCCAGCCCATCCAAAGAAAGCTGGGTGTGCAGTAAGGGATGTGGCATAGAAGAGAGCAACCTCCAAAGAGGTTCCCAAAACACAATAGTTACATTTACAGTGCAACCCCTTATTTCCTGTTCAGAACCAGAACAGTTCTCCCTGGAGATGCCCCCGGAGGACTCCCAGCTGTATTATTACCATTCCTGGAATCACAACTCCTAAATTTTCTGAATAGTTTATGTTTATGCTGTGCACTACCTGGTTCAGTTCTGCTGTAAGAGCCTTTTTGGTCCAAAACCTGCAGCAGAGCTCCAAGGACTGCTAATTGAGCTTTAAAAATATTTATTAGAGCTTTGAATAACTGTATTTTTCTTACTGCACAGACCAGTGGTTCTGAGGCTCCGGGGAGAGGCAGGAGCACTGCCTTCCACCTTCTCTGGTGCTTCACAAAGCAATTACAAATTCATTTATGTTTTCATCAAGCGAGCACAGGACCACACAGGGACCCAGCACCACAAAACTTAATCTCTAAAAGCCCAAACCCCTGTCTCTCAAGCTGTCTGTATGATGGTACAGATCTGTGAGCCTCACAATGCCAGGTACTAACTTTATTGTCCATCCACAAAATATTAATTTAGACATTGGAAATTAGAGTAGAACCCTCTGCGTGCACAGCAGTTGGGCTGGCTCAACCTGCAGAGCTTTGCTGGTGTCTGTGAAGCGCTCAGTGCTTTACCCTTCCCCTCCCAGTTTACTTGGAGGTTTTAGTCCAGACAATATCTGTAGGGATGCTGCTGACACTAAGAGTGCAGGGAGGCCACACCTCGAGTACTGAGTTCAGTTCTGGGCCCCTCAGTACAAGAAGGACATTGAGGGGCTGGAGCACATCCAGAGAAGGGTAACGAGGCTGGGGAAGGGGCTGGAGAACAAGTCCTGTGAGGAATGTCTGAGGGAACTGGGGTTGTTTATCCTGGAGAAGAGGAGGCTGAGGGGAGACCTCATCACTGTCTACAACTGCCTGAAAGGAGGCTGTGGCAGAGCGAGTGTTGATCTTTTCTCTCAAGTGACAGATGATAACACGAGAGGAAATGGCCTCAAGTGGCGTCAGGAGAGGTTCAGATTAGACATCAAGAGAAATTTCTTCATTGAAAAGTTTCTCAGGCACTGGAACAGCTGCCCAGGGAGGGGGTTGAGTCGCCATCCCTGGAGGTGTTTAAGAGGTGGGTAGGTGAGTTTCTTAAGGACATGGTTTAGTAAGGGGACAGGTATGGTTGGACTTGATGATCTCAGAGGTCTTTTCCAACCAGATGACTCTATGATTCTACGATTCAGGGGACTAGGGATGAGGAGCTGGGGATGAGGAGCTGGGGATGAGGTCAGTAAGAGGTGTCTCAGGCTGCCACAAGCAGGAGGGAAACAAAACACATGTTGCTTATATGGACTGTATAAGGAGGCATGGAAAGAGTTATTAGTAAAACTTGTGACACACACACCTTGCTTGACCTGTCTGGGATATCCTAAGAACATCCTTAAGCTACTGTGTGTGCAGACCTGTAGCTATCAGCTGAGCTAATTTGCCTTTTCCCACCTCATCAACGTGCCCGTTATTTGGCCAAGATAAGTGATGTGATTTCAATGATCTGCTGTTTTTAATAAGCTTTTTATGCAGTTTGTGCTCTTATTCAAGCACAAGCTGGATGCAGAGCTGCAGCTACACACCAGGTGTGCCCAGCATTCCCAGCCACACATAACAGCAAGTACTTGTTGTCCCCAGGAGGTGCTCCTTGTGTCACATAGCTGACTTGCGCAGCAGGGACTCAACATCCCTCCCTGGATTTGAGAACCTCACTATGGGATACAACAAATACCTCAGGCCCTACTTTGGTGGTAAGTTGGCTCCTTGCATTTGACTGTTTGAAGAACACTCTGTAAGGCTTGTGGGGAGAGGAGAGTGTGCTTTAATCTTTCTTTAGGACACCTCAGTTTAAGAGGTTGTGTTCCGTTTAAATGAGCCGGTAGCCAAGGCTGCCCTCCTTTCTGTGCATCTTCAATAGATTGTGCATGCAGGTGTGGGGCATGAGAACATGTCCATCCATGAGGTTAAAAATAGGGAATTTATAAACTTCAATGCTTCTGTGAAAGACCTGACAGATTAACTAAATTCTGCTCTAATTGTAGATGCTTTTGTTCAGAATCTGACTTGTGCTTCTCTGCTTTGTTTTTGTTCACGTGTATCAATTTAGTAAATTGCAGCTGTAGAGGAACAAAGCCATTCTCCTCACCAGAAACACTGACTCTTGACACACTTTCACTTCACACTGAGATACAAACGAAACCTACTTTAAACCCTTGTGAAACTCTAGGCAGTAGGGAGCACCTGAAGGACAGCCAGCTATTTAGGAACATACCTGAGACTGCTGTCCCTTTTGGGTGTCAGGTCTGCCCCCTTCCAGGTGAGTGCTGTAGCCACTCAGAAAGGGTTTCTCTGAATGGCATTCAGCACCTGAGAAACAGCAATGAAAATCTAAAAAACAGCTATGTTATTTTTGTCAGTTTTGCTTTTCTGACAGAAGCTGTTAATGAAACCATGCTCAACAGAAAGATTCCCCATCAGCTTCCACCAGGACTCGGATGTTTCCCTCTGTATAATAGCTCCTGCAGACTGCCTGCCTGCCTCTGGCAGCTTTGAGTTTCTGCCTTTTCCTGACCATGGTGATAAATTGCTGAGACAATACAGAATTTACCAGTTTGTTAAGCCAGGAATACCTGATCTCTTGCAGGAACAGAAAACTCTTCTAGATCTTGTCACATCAGTGAACAGCTGCTTTTGAATTCCATAATGGAGATTAACTCCATCTACATCCGTCTATGCCTACCAGAGCCATAAATGTTAAACAAAACCAGTCAGGACTCTGGTTTGACCTCCTCCAGAGGCCCAGTGTCCTCATAGATTTGGTCATTAATTTGAGTGAGCTTCAAGGGTCTAAATATCTAAAAAACAGATGGAGGACATAAATGACAGCTACTTCAAAAAACATTTAGCTTTGACAAGTGAAATACATCTTGGATTTGGGAACAGTTTAAAAGAAATAAACAAAAAAAAAACCCCAAACCAGCAGGAAGGATATTTAGAAACTGTGTCCCTTGGACTTTCCTAATCGTGATTCAGATGATGAACAGGAGTTTCAGCAAGTCCCACACAGAAGGGTGTTGTGTCATCACCTAGACAAAGGGGGTGGAAGTACCAGGCTGTCCTGGGAAGCACCAAGCCCTGCTCGGAGTCCCAGATTCGCACTGGGGATTAGGCAGGCCAGGCAGAGCCTAAGGGGAAGCTTGTGCTTCTCCTGGTGTAATCACTGCCCTGTTCAGGACCCACTGGGCACCAGGACCTGGAGAGCCCTCTCCAGGGCCATCTCGGCTGGCGTTTGCTGGGGAGGAGCTGCCCTCTCGTGGTGCTCTCTCAGAGTGAGTGTTGGAAATGGGGCTGCAGAGGTTCAAGACCGTAAATGGAACAGTAACAGAGTAAATAAAAAGAAGCAAAGACTGGGGCGCTTCATTGTTAACCCTGCATGGTCTCAGGAATCACTGAGTTACTCTGCCTCAGCTTTTCCTCTCTGAGAAAGAGTGATGCCAATCACTACCTGTGTGCACAGAGTCCTCTGAGAGAAACACTTTGTACAAATTTTGCTGTCCTTGCCACTGTGTGGGTGTTATGGACAGGGTAACAAGGAATAAACTGGCTCTGGCTGCCACTCAAATGCTGCTTATCCAGTCTGCTGGTCTTCATGGGCAGTGGTGTGGAGCACTGGCTCTCTGCTACCATCACCACCTACACAACTGCAGCTCCTTAACAGTGACAACTTTATTTTGGATCGTGACGTCGTTTGTAAACTGTAACTCACCCTTTGGGCTTCTGGGTTTCAGAGCTATTGTTGGTCACGAGCGGTGCCCGTGCTGCACAGCACCCTGAGCAGTTTCATTGTGCCTTTCACTCCTCCCTTCTCCTTGCTCAAGCTCTTCTTTCCCTCCACAGGAGAACCTGTTCAAATTGCAATGAGCCTGGACATCGCAAGTATTTCTAGTATATCCGAGAGTGACATGGTAAGTGAGAGATTTTTTATTTTATGAGAGATAAGAGCAGGATCTGCCTGAGAGTCTTGGCATATATTCCTGTGTGTGCAGCATAAACTGTCATATTCAAGCTGCTGTTCTTTCCTGTGTCTGTTGACCACCTTCAGAGGTGTGATGAGAACAGGGCTGTTTTATGACTGTAGACTATGTAGATGCCATAGTAATGTGGGCTTATAAGTGAACAGAGATGGCTTCAAAGGTCCTACTGATCAAAAAACTCAGCATCTCCTGGAAATCAGGACCCTTTAGTATGGAGAAAATCAATCCCACATGGCATTTCCTCCCTCTGGGTAGGACAGGGATGGTCTCTGTCGGTCATGCTGGCACTGGCTGAAGGCAGAGACAGGGTTTCTTCACAAGGAGGAGAAAAGGTTTTTGGAGCTGCAACTGTCTGGGGCTGAAAGGACTGGTAATTCCAAGGAAATGAAATAATAACAGTTTTCAAATCTACAGAGAACATCTTCCCACCAGTGATGAGTCTGGTTCTCTACACTGCTGACAACAGCTGGATTTCAAACATGGCTTGCTGGAAAGTCCTGTTTCAGGTTGACCAAAACTTGGCAACTTGGGTTAATTCAGCAAATAGTTTTAGTCCAAACAGTCCAAAGTTCAGTCAGGAATGGTTTCAACATTTAAAAAGTCTGAAGTGTTCTTGAAAATGCTGCAATTTTCTCCCCTCAACAAACTAGAATTCACTAAATAAAATATTTTAACTTTGATAAAGTTAAAATAAAGTTTGATAAAGTTATTGAGGGGAAGAACTAACAAAATAAATTATTCACATACTTTGAACTTTAATTAAAGGGTCTTCTAAAATAGACCTTGTTCTGGAGATTTTCTTCTTGATGATCCACCTGAATTGCTCTGACCACATGGAAAACATTGCAGAGGTTTGCTCTGTACTTTGAGAAAAGCTGGGAATGAACCAGGATTCTCCACTCCTGTCACTTCACAATTCACTGCATTGAAAGCCATAACAGTGCAGTATTTAACATGGTTTTTTCCTCTGTCACAGGCTGAGAGTAAAATTTTAAAAGGTGCAAAAGCTAACGGCTGACAGTCAATATTGACTTAGACCTTTTCTCTTAGAGCATTTTACAGGACTGATTCTCCTCCACAGACAGGCAGCAAATCTGTGGTAAAACACAGCGACTCCAAGCTGTCAACACCATCGCCAGGATCAGCCTGTCTGTGACAGATGTTTTGGAAATAAAAGGCATTACTGGTTGTATTGACATCATTGATAAGGAAGGGAAATAGTACAACAGTGCCCTGTGTCTGTCCAGAAGGCTCAGTAAAGAATTATCTTTAGCACTGAATGTTGTTTATTCTTTTACGATGGAGCACTGCAAAAATGCTCCAGTTACTGCAGGTAGATTTTGGGAGGCTGAACTCAAATTAATCCTGGTGCACTTAGATTCAGGACTCTTATTAAAAAAAATGATGCTACAAGTTTTGTTTTATGATTTGTCTGGGTTTTTTAAGACCTCAGTGAAATAACAAGTTTGATGTGCTTATCTTTCTTCTCCAAAGTGTTGATGTCTCTTTCATGATCATGTGTAACTTTCCAACTCTAGACAATGACTGATTTTTCATGTGAGTGACTTTCTGAGTTACCTTAAGTGTGCACTTTTGATCTGTTTTCTTACCTGCAAAATGGACACAAAAATATCAATTACAATAACTGCTCATTTTAAAAAATATATACTCTGAGTACTCTTTAGCCCACAAACACTACTCTGTAGAGTGTAAGGATATGAGAAATGTAATATGGTGAATAAAACTATGCTGACAGTCTGTCAGAATTACTGCATGCATTTGAAGCTGAGCTTTGATAGGTGAAACGAGTGTGTGTTCTGCCCTTGACACACAGAGCACACCCACAGCTACCTTGTGCAGGTGGGCTGGATGTGCATCCTCACAGGTTTCCCTCTCTCTCCCAGGATTACACAGCCACAATCTACTTGCGGCAGCGCTGGACAGACCCCCGGTTGGTCTTTCATGGCAACAAGAGCTTCACGCTAGATGCTCGCCTGGTGGAATTGCTCTGGGTACCAGACACATACATTGTGGAGTCAAAAAGGTCCTTCCTGCATGATGTCACCGTGGGGAACCGCCTCATCAGACTGTTCTCTAATGGCACTATCTTGTATGCCTTAAGGTAAATCAATCCTTGGCTTTGTTGCTGCTGTTGGCTCAGAATAGATTTGCAGAACTACGCTGGACAGGAGCATAGAACCATAGAATAATAGATGGTTTGGGATGCAAGTGACCTTAAAGCCCATCCAGTTCCACCCCCTTGCCACAGGTAGGAACACCTTCCCCTGATTCTCAAAGCCCCATCCAACCTGGCCTTGAATACTCCAGGGATGGAGCTTCCATGACTTCTCTGGGCAACCTGTAATTAGTTTGGGGTCACCAAGCCAGTTGCGACCATAGTCTTCTGAACCATTGCCTCCTGTTCTGGCCACTTGGAAATGCCAAGGATCAGGATTTCCCATCATGGTATGTGCTGTGTTATGTGCACAGTGCCTGCTCAGAAAGCTTACAAGTTTAGGTGTTACCCAGAAGCTGAGCAGAGTCAGATGCAGGAAGAGGAGGAATGGAGGGAGATCACCATCACGGCACAAGTTTAACAGGCAGTGGGCATCTATTTCTGACCCCGTGCCATGTAGCCACCACGGTTTCTGCTTTTTAGCAAAAAGCTATTTGTGTACATACTGCAGAAATGTGCACTGTAACTGTGTTAGCCACTTGCACAGTGTTCTCACAGTGAACATGCCCCAGTTACCTTCACCACAAAGTAAAGTTGCTGTATACAAGAACTCGTTGAGCCTCCGCAGCAGAGCAAGCCCGAGTCTGTGTGCAGCTGGTTACAGCACCTGGGGCAGCTTCCTAAGATGTGCAAACTGCAGCACTGGAAAACATGTGAATTTACACTGCATCTCCCACCACAGCAAAGCAAAATCCCTCCTGCTACATTTTCAACAGCAAGACTGCAGAGAGCTTACCTCCTTAAGGAGGGGGTCTCTGATTTTATCAGTCCATTCATTCCATAGGTCAAAATTGTCTAATTTTTGTGGTGCAGTTTGCTACTAAAAACAGAGATATTTCATTACATGTTTTAATTGCAACTTTGAAAGTTCTTTCTCCTCCTACAGAATCACTACGACTGTTTCTTGTAACATGGACCTGTCCAAGTATCCCATGGACACACAAACGTGCAGACTGCAGTTAGAAAGCTGTAAGTATGATGTTCTAGAAAAAATGACTTCACTTTAAATTTGTTTATTCACATGTAGCTATACATCTTGAATATCTGGATTCATCAGAAAGTGGCTTTCTGGAGGATGCTTTTATTCCTGCAAATATGAACATCCGAAAGAAAACAACTTTGCTCTGTTTTTCTTCAAACACTTGTGTTGTCACGCACAGTTTAGAGGATTTCTGCCACCGTGCCATTTATATAAAAACAGTGGTTATAAATCATATTTTTATTAAAGTAAAGATAGTTCAGTTTTGCACAGAAAGGATGAAGTAGTAACAGCTCGTTTTCCAAATTTGCATACACAGCTTCAAAACTAATTTGTGGGGTGAGAGCATGGGATGGGGTACAGCCAGGAACAGCTTTTCACATTTTTAGGCATGTGCTGCCTGTTGCACCTCCCTGACCTCCCCTGTCACCAGGCTGTGTGAAGGGTCGCTCTTCGAGAACCTGAGTTGAATGTGCCTCTCAAAGTCATAGCTGAAACCAAGGCCAAACCCAACCTGTGGCACACCCTTCTCCATGAGGGCTGTCTGTCACAGGGATGCAGCTGATTGGAGCCTCGTCAACAAGAAAAAAGAAATAATCAGTGAATTCTGCTCTCAATTAAATTAAAAGCTCATCCATGGCAAAGCTGGCTGGGAAAGACTCCAGGAAAACTGAGGACACTACAGGGCTTTTTCCCAAGAGCTCAGGAAGAGCAGTGCTGTTCTGTATCTGTGGAGCTCCAGGATGAGCAAGCAGTCATCTCCCACTGCTTGCCACAGAAAAGAAACATCTAAAATCTCAACACTGAAAAGACCACGTTTCAAATTCTGGGCTGTCACACGAAGTGCCTAGGGAAGCACGTATGATTTTTGCATTAAAATCATATTAGTTTGCCATGGTTAACTTTATTACAAAGAATAGCTCCTGAAATTATAATGATTGGCTTCTTCTGCTAAAGCATCACTTGTTTTGGGCCTGCTTTAGAAGCAGTTGGGTCCTACATCATGCTCAGTTGCTGTACAATTCCAATGACATTATAGGCATATTGCCCACTGGAGATTGTATTAGGGTAAGTGCCCAGAAATAATGCTATTTAAATATAAGCCAGATGAATTAACAGCAATCTATCATTTATTACAAAAATCTTTCTGAGTAACCACAATTCATAAAACTCTTTAGAAACTTTGAAAAGCCACTTGCTTAGGATTTTATGCAGGGATTCATAACCTGGACACCTAATTTAGGAGTTCATCACACTCAAGCTATGGTAATCTGTGTCTAATAAGAAAACACAGATAAAAATAGAGCTGCAACTGCATCTTATTCCTTCTACCAGGATGAACGGGTTATTATCTGAATCAAAGCATCCCTAGTCATTTTCTCAAAGAAGAGCACTTAATAAAAGAATATAAAATAAAAGAAAATAAATTAGTGAGATGGATGGGCTGCTTTCCTAAATTCAGTGGAATTTCAGAAGTGAATGGCAGGCTGGTGACTCAGTACAGGCTCTCTCCCTCAGACCGAGATATCCCTCAGTCCAACCTGAGGTCATCTTATGCCATCATTCAAATTCCTGGAGGCAATAACTCAGCTGGCATATACAGAGCTTACTGATAACTGTTTGATTGTTCATTTTGAGGCAGGAATTCAGTGTTACCCAAGTGTCAGATGCATTTATTTGTCCTCAGTAACTTAAAGCCTTTGGGGATAAGAGGAATAATTTCTAGAAAAAGCTGCTCTTATGAGCAGGTTTTCTGGACAACGCATCTCCAGTCAGAAGAGCCTGGTTCATAACCACAGAGTGGTCTCAGCTCCAAGCTCTTGACTCACTGAAAATGCCTTTTCTGGCGTTTTTAAGCACTTGAATAGGTGATTCAGTGAAATGTGCTTCTGCTACCTAGTAAGGGGCCCAGTGGGATCTGAATGTTCTTTTTTTACCTTTTTGTCCTGCTCTGCTCTCATGACTGAAGAGACGATGCTCGAGGGTTGACTGCTGCAGTAGTTTTATCCTGCTGTGTGTAACCAAACTGCAGGTGATAGGAATATATTATCTTTTAAAATGGAAATACCCCGTGTAAATGATTGAAATAGGTTCTCAACAGCCTTCCCTGTTGTGTGTCATTCACAGTGGTGGGTGTTCTTGTTGAAATGTGAACCAGCAGACTGGAAGCAGAGCAATGGAAGAAGAGCCATAGTTTGACACAGTTAGAAGGGTCTGTCCAGCCTACAATGCCTGGATCCTGTTTCTGTTCCCACTCACAAGACAGGGTTTTACAGGCTAACCTACAGTAACGGGGGCCTTTGTGTTCTCCCTAGGGGGATATGATGAAAATGATGTCATCTTCACGTGGTTGAGAGGAAATGACTCCGTCCACGGCATAGAGAAGTTGCGGCTCTCTCAGTACACTGTGGAACGTTACTACACCCTGGTCTCAAAGTCACAGCAAGAAACAGGTGAAGCAGTGAATGGGAAAAGAAAAGCTCTCTAGTATTTCCCCTCACACCTCCCTTCCCTTCCATGGGACAGTATCTTTTGACTCAATTATGAACCAGTGAAGCCTTTAAGCACATCTTAATCCCACAGAGCGTTGGGTAGAAAGAGGGAGAAATCCAATTAGGATATTCTGTAAGATGGAAATCCATGGAAAGATGGGTTTTTAAATATGCTATATTCACTTGATGGGGTTTCAATTATCTTTTTTCTTTGAAATTCTCCTCTTCTTTCCTTCTCCACACACACCTTAAGAAGCTCTCTCCCTTCCCCCCTGGGTGTGCAATACTGCAGAGAGTATTTGTTTGCAGTAACTAGGAGTAAAATTAACATTTAAAATATAAACTTTTGTTTGTAAATTACAGTTCTGTCATGACAGAATAAGATCCCTTTGTACATCAGAACTCAATATCTTTTCCATTATCAGTATAAATACTCTTTTCCTCCAGTCACAGACACTACAAAAGGGTGCGAAACTTCCTGAAAACAACCAGGTCTAAAAGTAGCCACGTTTTATTGTTTACTGCAGTGTACACAGCCCACAAACAACACAGGCTTTGTTTCTACACTTCAAAGGGAACTATTGTTTAAACAGCAGCAACAGCTTCTGAAGCTACTGGCAATCCAGCCCCAGAACCCTTTATGTCAGTAGTAAGACAAATTGATTTTAAAAATATTGACTGAATTTTTTTTGAGCGCAAAAAGACACTGTTATCAAAGATCACAAATTACTAATGAATAGATGGGGTGCAATTCCCTGTGATGATAAGATTCTGGGATGCTTTGGAGTGTGAGCCAGTGCCTGCTGAAATAGAGAGAGAAACCTTTTGTTTATTTCTCAGCTGTCAGATAAGACTGAACTCGGCAATGCCCCTTCAAAGCAGTTACTGGGAAAACTGTGCTCTGCTGAGCATGAGGGAACAGATGAAAGCATCAGCCCTTCTCTGCTCTAAGACACTGGTATAAAATGTTTCCACTCTGAATTACGTTCAGGAGACCCTTTGTGCGTTGTTTTAGATGTCTCTTGTCCAGCAATGCTATGTGATGTGTTCTCCTGTCTAGGCAGTGCTGGATAAGTAAGACCTCTGAGGCCAGAGGTCAAGTTCATGCATGTAACACATCTCCCATGATTTCAGTGCAGCCCTGCTGATGCTCATCAGCTGAAGGGCCAGTGCTGGGCTGCCCCAGCTTCAGTTTAAATGTCCTTGGAAGTCTCATGTTCACTGTGCTTCTCCCTTTCATGAACAGGCAGTTACCCACGGCTGATACTGCAGTTTGAGCTGAGAAGAAATGTCCTTTACTTCATTTTGGAGACCTATGTGCCCTCCACTCTGCTTGTCATGTTGTCCTGGGTTTCTTTTTGGATCACATTGGATTCAGTGCCTGCAAGAACCTGCATTGGTGAGTTATTGCCCAAGGAAGGGAGAAGATTAAGCAGACAGGGGAGTCTCTGAGGGGTGGGCAGGCAGCACTTTTCTTGAGCTCTCTGCTCAGTGACCTGCTCACATCTGCTTCTACTTGCAGCAGCGGCGGGTTAGCAGTATGAAGCATGGGAGATGTGCTGTGGTGGGCACACCTGCCCACCTACCTATGGCCAAGGCTCCCAGCAGATCCACAGCAGAGGACAGAGCACACTCTCTTTGGGTTGCGGTTTAGAGGGGGTGAGGAGGGGAGGATTGCTCTACTGAAAGCATGAAAAGTAAGAGCCAAGTGCCTACTGGAGTCAAGTTGCAAAAGGCAGGGAGAGCCTGTGTGTAGCTAATAGCTAGTGCTACAAAAGCCTTTCATTTGATGGATGATTTGGATTTGGTAAAAAGTGATGTGCTCTACCTAGCTAGGAAAAGAGTGACAGCATGTGCAGAAGGATGGGCCAAATCTTTTCCGAAGTGTCCACAGAAGGTATTTCTTCTCTTTCCAAGGAGTAACGACGGTGCTTTCCATGACAACTCTGATGATCGGCTCCCGAAGTTCACTCTCGAAAACCAACTGTTTCATTAAAGCCATTGACGTTTACCTCGGCATCTGCTTCAGCTTCGTCTTTGGTGCCCTTGTGGAATACGCGGTGGCTCACTACAGCTCATCACAAAAGTGTGCAGCTAAAGCACCTCAAGAGGTAAAGCCTGATCTACCTTCACAATCCTTTTTATCTTGGATCAACAATAATTAGTCCTCCATTAACTGGATAAGACAAATGGTCTTCCTGTTATGGGTACAGTAACAATTGCTTCTCCTAATTGTCACTCACTGTAAATTTTTGTGTGCAACACACACGTGAAGAGCACGGGCCCTCTGGGTCTCTGACACAAACTCTTGCACGCCAGCTGAAGGAACAGCAGCCTTGGCTGACAGTCACATTAGATCTTCAGGATCCCATTCAGGGAGGCTCCCACTAGAACTGGGTCTGTAGCCCAAAGATGAGCTCATGTGAGAGCACAAAGCGCCTCTGTTCCATTCAAAATGCAGCGGAAGAAGAGGCACTACAACACAGCTCTTTGATTTCCTATGGAATAACTCTGATTTGGACACTGATCTGGAAGGTAATTTCCTCTACCAGGGGACAGCTGAACCCTTCCTCCTCCCCTCCCAGAACATCAGCCCCACAATGTTCTGTGGGTGTTGTGAGGGAGAGTGGATCGTTCAAAGCGCTTTGCTTTAGTGGGAGAAATTAAATAGTCAACTATGATTATAGTCCAGTGGTCATGGAGGGTCCAAATCCTGTCAGAGGGAAAAGAAGTTTCCCACCTCGCTGCTGAGTTGCCCCACCAATAAGTTACTGTGTAGAAGTCAAGAGACTGATGTGTTGTACGAGATGGATGTTGGATTGCTCCAAGCACAGAGTGAGACTCCCTCAAAGATCTCAAAGTACCCCTAGAAATACAATGGTGGAAACACAGGCATCTCTGGGACTTCAGGCACTCCTAAAAATAAGGAGCAGCTGAAAGGCATGTTTGAATGTTGCAGGTTTTGAAGAACATATATGAAGCTGCGTTCCTTTATCCTTATGGTTTCCTTATTGATTAAAACACTTTTCCATCTGCAGCAGAAAAACTGTGAAATAATGGTATGCTCTTGTTTCCTAGGGGCCTGCAAATGAACTTACTAAGGAAATGGAAGAAGTCAACATCACAAACATTCTCAACAGCTCCATTGCCAGCTATAAACGGAAAATCAGCTTTACAAGCATTGAGATCTCCAGCGATAATGTTAACTGCAATGGCTTGACCATGAAAACTCATGAGAAAATCAAGTGTGTCTTGAGAAACAAAATGCACAGGATTATTGGTTATTTCTCAATTCAGAACCCCAGCAATGTAGACCACTACTCCAAACTGCTTTTCCCTCTGTTTTTCATGCTGGTCAATGTGTTTTATTGGGCTTATTACCTATATTTTTAGTAGAAAAATTCAGCAGGAGAGGAGTCTTGCCAGTAGGCACCCAGGTACCGAACCACAGTGAATCCAACGCGGACAAGATGCTCTGTGGTGTTTCCAGAGATACAGAGCAGGAGAGAGTGTGAGCTGCGTGAGATGGAAAGCCTTGGTGATTCAGCATTAGAAACGTTGACTCTGGACAACTGCTTGTTCAGCTGAGTGGCTGTGCTGGGCTCTTGAGATAGCACCTGCTTTTCCTTCCAGCATCCAGCCTCTCACCTGGCTGGAGACGGGTGTGTAGGACGGCACGTGGCAGGCCACCAAGCACTGCCCGTGGCAGAGTTATCTCAGGAGTCTGAAACGAGTGGGAACCTTCTAGATTAGATCTCCAAGAGGATGTAGGATTATAGCTGTTATTTTTTGTTTGCCAGAGAGAACAGTGACAGAGGGACTGTGATGGCTGTCTCAATAGCGCCTCTGTTCAGTGAGAGAACCCAAAGGCAGTTGTGCCCTGTGTGCAGAGGAACCGCTCCCGTGCACGGTGCTTCCTTGTCCCGGGGTGAGGCGGTGCCAGCCCAGTGATGTCGGTGGTGCTGGCACTGGTGCAATGGTGTCCCTCATTGCTTCTAATACCTGTCAGACTCACTGAGGTAATCCTTGCTTGCTGAAGATATCCATCCCTGAGACAGAGGGATTTTTATTTCTAGAGCTGTGTTTTTGCAGAGATTTTGGAACAAAATAGGCAGCAAAATTGTTTTGTAACCCATCTCTGACACTTCCTGTTGTGCTGCAGTTGGACAGATTCTACCACCTTCCACGTCTTCCTCACAAACAGGTTATTTTTCATCCTGGAGAGTGCCTCCTTCAGCTCTCACTGCCATAAGCAGCTCTTGTTCCTTGCCAGCCATATGGAAGAGGGGCCAATTTGTCATCCCCTCTCTTACGTGGCTGTGCAGCTGCGGCGAGTCAGCAGTGCTGCCGGGTGAAAAGCCTGTGTGTGGGCCGAGGAGCGATGATCTAAATCAGCCTTACATTCTATTTTAAGCTGAAACAGTGTTAGGTTGCTGTAGAAATTCAGATTCAGAGTGGGCTCTGGAAACTGCCAGCCAGCTTTGTTTATCCTGCAATCAGCAGGACCGCGAGCTTTGGTTTAGAAATAAATTAAATATGTGGGACACACACACTTAGGTTTGAGAACCAAATGCCATTTGTACTCTGTAGCTTAAGGCTACAGGAAGTCTTTGTTTCCCTATTTTAAAATGAACAGTTTATGGCAGATTTCCCCCAGTCCTTTTTTGGTTTATGCAATCTTCATAATTTTAAGGGTGTAATCCTGCAGTTCTGTAGGAAAATTATAATCACCTGCAGTGGCTACCGTTCAGCAGGGGTTCTGGCTGCAAGAGCTCTCTCAGCAGGTCTCTTGCATTACAGACTCATGCATGAGATGTTTGCTTAGAGCAAGAGTCTTTTACTGGGGTTTCCTATAGGAGGTGGGCAAAGCACACAAAAATATAGATTTTTATTTTTTTACTTTAATAACTTTTTATTGAACCACTTCCCCACACTGCATCATGAAGGTTCTAAAGCACATATTCATAAATCATAGCTTTAACAAAGAGCAGCAGAAGAAGATAAAAGGGAACAGACTGACAAGGGCAAGTGAATAAACACAAACTCCAATAATGAAATGCTGGCTTGTATACACTGGCATTTAAAGTCCATTCCATAAAATATAATAAAGTGAATGTCTGTGATATGAACACAACCCCCCAGAGAGATCCTCTATTAAAAAAATCATTACCTTCTTTCTGTGTCAACTTCTTTCTTTAGCACCCAACGAAAATGCCCTTATGTGTTCTACATCAGCTGCCAAATATTAATGTTAACAAAAGGATTTTCTCTGTATGTTACAGCAGACTGGCACTCACAAGGTTTGCTTTCATTAGATGCAGCTTAGTTACCATTTGCTGCTTTGAAGCTGCTCAGGACTTGTTCTAAGTTAAACCTCTGTGCAGCAAAGTGTTTTTCATTGACCTGGCTGAGCAAACAGCGTGTTGTCTTGAAAAGCATCAGCTCTGTCTCTTCTCATTTATTGCTGATTTTGGTAACTTCAAGAAGGAAGGAAGGGACAGAAGGTAGTAGGGGAAGAAGGGTTTTTATCAGATAACTTATGACAACATTCTTAAAGAGTTGTTGGCTTGGCCAGGGGAAACTTCTTACTTCAAAAACTCTTAAAATCTAGAAAGTGTGGACTTCTGCTTTATTTAGTGAAACATGTAGTTTTCTCTCTCATTGATGGACTTTCCCACTTTAATACAACTCACACATGAACCTCTCCCCATACACCCCTGCTGTAACACAAGGCATTAACTGCAGCCTCAGGGGGGTGCACACAGAGTGGTCCCAGGACTCCTTCTGTAGTCAGACTAATGCTCAGCAGGGACCAGGGATGGAAAATTAGAGAGAGAGTAAGCACCCGGCCCCTGTCCTACTGCAGGTACATCGGTCATGCCAGAGGGACCAAGACTAATTTTTGCTAACACATCCTACAGTGGAACAGGTCAGCTTAGCTGTACTGATGCCCTGGAAGAGCCTGGTGTTATCCCTGGTGTTGCTGTTGCTTGGCAGAGGGCAGTGACAGATGAGCACCGTCAGCCCAGATACGTTCTTCAGAGCATTCAAGATGAGGCACTGCACAGTCCCGAGTCTTTCCTGTTCCTTCCAGGTGTTGTCTAACACAGATAGAAGCACTACTGAACTCCAGATGACACTTTCATATCCTGGTAGGGGTGGAGCACAGAGCACCTTCTGCGTTGCTGGTGTGCACAGCCCTGGTATCTTCACTAGCTGGAAATCAGCCTTTCCCACAAAGAGCTGGTGTGTAACATGTAAGCTACAGGTGAGAACAAAGCCACAGGTAAGCCTTGCACACAGCTCCAGTTCACATAAGTTGTCAGCCTTGCATAGGCTTTACAGGGAATAGCACAAATTTTGAGTAGGAGCCTACTCTCTGGAAGAGCTCTGGCCTCCAGGCTGATGGCTCCTGAGCTGGGAGCTGTTTCAGCTCCCAACAATCACATCTGCCCTATTGCTCTGAGGGAACTTGGCACCACGAATCTGAACAAGCCACAGGACAGAGTTACCCCCAACATTTACTATTCCATCACGGTGCCAGTTTGTGCTCTTGTCTTGGTAGAATGTTAATATATGGAGATAAGACTGACTTGCTTTTCAAGGTGATTCTGTTTTACGGTGAAGTTCTGGTCTGCCGTAACCCTTCCTTGCATGCACTTCCTAAAGCAGCAGCTCGGGGCAGTGTGGCTGGAAAGCTGCCTGACAAGAAAGGACCTCAGGGTGCTGATTGACAGCTGGCTGAACAGGAGCCAGTAGTGTACTCAGGTGGCCAAGAAGGCCAACAGCATCCTGGCTTGCTTTACTGCAAGAGTGCTGAAGCACTGGCAGAGGCTGCCTCGGGCACTGGTGGGGTTCAAACAGTATCTGGACGTGGCATTTCGGGACACGGTTTAGTGGGCACGGTGGTGTGGGGCTGACAGTTGCACTGAATGATCTTAGAGGTCTTTTCCAGCCTTAATGATTGATTCTATGATTCTAGAAGCTTTCTCTCTTTTTAAGAACATTTGCACTTAAAGTTTTTGTGGAGAGATGCTTGTGAATGAGTGTTAGCATAGGAAAGCACAACGGATAGTGAGCAGCAGTCCAGTCACATGGGTAACTGGGCTTTCAAGAGATGCAAATGCTTGTATCTGGTGTAACCCAAAGGAATATGAAGACTCATAAAATGTTAAGAAGAGTCACCCCAGCTGGTGCAGGGACCAAGCAGTCTAGCCACAGCAGCATAAAGCTGTTTGGGAATTAATTGATCCAGTTTAAAATGTGAAGGAGCTCTCTACAGAGAAGAGCTAAACCAGGCTATCACAGCCTGTCTGCAGCCCTCCTCTAGAGATAATATGTGTGTGTCTAAGAATGTAACAGTGAGTGATGGTGAAATATCCCCTTTTAGTATCTCTCAACATCCCCCTGCCTCATCCTGTGCTTCTCCCCCACCCCTTGTGTTTCCCCTCACTCTTCTTGTGCTCACTTCACCCCAGGATAAACAGGAGCTGGTCCTGCTGTGGCAGCCACCAGGCTGAGCTTGGAGAGGGTTATTTTTCATTTTCAGGAGGGTGAAGGGTTCAGCTCAGGAATCCTATTGTTTCAGAGCATGTGGTTTACATTATGGTTTCCAAAAGGTATTTGGATATGCAAACACTACCATCTGCTGTAAGGAATACTTTGCATTTTTAAAAGGTTAATTCCATTTCAAACATACTGATTGAATTGGTAGCAGAAACCACTCATTTGCTCGCTGTTTTCAGTGTCACAACACGCAGCCAGCCAGCAAGTCATGCTTTTACAATGAAAGACAATTTAGTGCTGGTAATTGGCACAGTTTTTCTCCAAACCCTCACTGAAATAACTTTTCTATTCATTAATGACTAAAAGCTGTTTTAAATTACAACCTGTTGTTACACTTGGGATCAGACAATGGGGTTCTTAACCTGAGGTGAGCATTAAGTTTGCAATGATTAAGTTGATGCATTTTCTTTCTTTCTCCTCCCCTTTTTGAGGTTTGAGTTCCTGTGGTCTGAAGCTCTTTTTAATTTTCTTCCTCATTTAGCACTTCTCACAGAGAACTCAATATTGAACTGCCTGCTTCTTTGGTTGGGTTCAAAAATCCATGTTTTGTCTTATTTTCTTCATCAGATTAGTGCAGGCACTTGTGACAGCAACAAGAACTCCATGTTTTGGGAGCTAACATTGGGTGACCATCCCTGCTGGTAAGCTAGCTCAACATAAGAGTTATGGATTGTGAACTGACAAGAGGAAGCACGTTTAGTTCTAGATACGGAAATTGTTTTCTCCTCCAAAAATAAAGGCTTACATATAATGTCAGTGTACTCCACAGGGAGATCCCAGATCCTAAGCAGAGTCATGTGCATACACTGGCAGTTTTGAAACAGAAGAGATTCTCAGATTCCAGATGCACCAGCACAATGGGGTCCTGACTCCTGCCTTTGTGGGGACAGGGCTTTAGCTGGGTCCACCAGGCAGCTGCATCTGCTTAGCATGGAACTGTCTGGAGGCACGGCCTGAGAACTTGCCCCTTTGGAATTTTGTGAATCCAGAAATTGTCTGGTTTGGGGCTTTCCAGTAGGGGTTTTATTTTCAGTCACACTGCAGAGTCCCTCCATTTCCCCAAACATCTACCAGTAGAGGGATTTGGATGGAAATGGCCTGTATTTGTTTCAATGTTTTTTAGTTCCAGTAAATTTACAAAACATGTAAATTTTTGTTTATTTGGTATTCTGTTATGGTTCTTTTTGATTGAGACCCCCAGAAACCAAATCCTTAGACTTCAGAGAACAAGGAATTAAAGCTCCACAGGTAGGGTCAGGCCATGCAGGTGGCTCTCATCACTGTTGTGCTACCAAGTCCTCCCACCAGTCTAGAACTGTAAGCTTATCCAGTTTGAGACACATGCTCACCTGCAGTGCCTTGTTTCAAATATGCAGATTATTTCCCTCTCCCCTCAGGAGAAAGTAAGTTTTGGCTTTATACTCTCAGTTCAGATTTTCTCAGAGATGTCCTGTCATTTTCTTTCCCTGTAGCCCACAACCCCTGGCTCTAATGCACAAACACGAGTAGGTCTACCTTTGCAGCGTGCTGTGGCACAGGGGAGCAGTGAGATAGTGATACAATAAGTGATACAATAAGAGTAATCCACTCCTGCAGCCTCAGTGGGTACCATTTAACTGTTATTTTCTATAAGCTAGGGTAGGCACGTAATAGAAAGCCTCTTCAGTGCAGATTTAGATTCGTGTCAGTTGTCATGAAGCATAATGACAAATGTATAACCAGACTAGCTCTTCAAGACAGCTTGTGCTTTCAGGCATCTACTTTAGGACAAGTAGGTCAGCATTCAATACAGAAATTTACAATTTTCAGTGCATGCAAGATGTCTGTGCTTGGTATCTCTCGCCACGCTATGGCTGGAATAGACAGAGACTTCCAAGGGTGTTTCATCACTCTGGTTGGAAAAACAACCCGAAGTACGCCCTGCTGGACAGGGCCAAAGACATTTGCCCTGCCAACTCAAACAGGAAGCCAGCTAGGCTGAAAGGGCTGGGAGGAATCCTGAGCCCATTTCAGTTAATGGGAGTCTGGGTATTGATTTAAATGGACTCAGGCCTTTAATTCTTAACTCCTGCTAATGCACGTTTTTCATTCACATTCCCTCAGTTAATGTTGTTTCCATCCTCCATGCCTTTTATTAGGAACAAAAATGCAAAGCTAAGAGCTATCACAGATGAACTACCCACATCATTATCCTGCTGTTTCTGAGGGTCACAGTAAAAGACCAGTAGCACTGGTCTTCTAGAAATTGGCAAATCCAGCCCAGAGCCCTGCCCCATCCTGACTCCAGGAGTGTAAGCATTAATGACAGGTAGAAGTACCAAGCATCCCTAGACAAGCCTTGTCCTCTCAGAGACACAATGAGGTCTTCAGCACAATGTGGACAGAGATCTGCCACTGAGGTTTTGTTTGATTTTCTAACTTTCAACTATTTAGATGAATGATCTCGTCCAGAGATTACTCCTCCTTACCAGAGGCACGAGCCTGAAAGCCCAGGGATGCCAATCTGCAGGATTCTTTGATGCAGTCCCATTTGTTCAGAGACAACACACAAAGTCCTGAGAACAGCAGGGCAAGAGGCAAAACCTGTGCTCTCAGCCATTCTTTCATTGGTAAGCACTGCCCCTCCAAGCTTGTCTCAAGCACTGCTTTCTGTTCTAACTGAAGTTTCCTCCTGTCCTCTCTCACAATCTCCTACTGCTGCATAACTCAGGGCTGCCCAAACAGTCCCAGACTAAAGCCAGCAAAGCCTCCCCTCCCCACACACAACCCGCACGTCCCCTCTCCCAGACAGCACAGTGCAACACCTCATGCCCTGGTCGCAGATGAGCATAAATGTTTGTCAGAAGGATTAAATTCTGGAGCAATTCCAACAGAAGCACAGTGGTGGGAGGCGGATTCCAGCTCTTCTCCAGCTTCTTTGGTGGATCATTTTGATCTGACCACCATTCTCCAGGCAATAGGCTTTTGCCAGACTTATTTGGGTGCTGTATTGGCAGAGCTCACAGCCTGAACTTATGTTTGTTGCAGACGGACTTCCCCTTGTAACAACAGTCGGAGCTAATTGTGTCTTTGAAGGAGATGAGGGAAGAAGGGGTTGGAGTCTGATTTATGGTTTAGCTGAGGAAAGGGAGGTTTCGGCCCAGCTGGCAGCTCCAGGAGGTCCCACTCTGCCTTTCCAGCCTGTTGTGGGACTGCAGAGACCCTACTGGCACGTGGGCTGTGGGTCTCAATGACTGCAGCCCTTCATGTTGTGTGCTCAAAAGGGGTGCAAGAATATCCCACTTATACCACTCCTATGGCACAAAAGAGGAAAGACACACTTTAGAAGACAGCCTTGGAAGTTTCAGTGGGAGTACTCTTCCTTAGCCCTTCTCCTGCACAGATCTTTGAGCAATGCCTGGGTGGAGGGTTTGGCACTGGGGGTCAACATTATTCCCCTCAAGAGACAAGGGAATTTTATGCAAGATCCTTGTGCAGCGGAGACAAGCTGAGAGAATTTTGCTTTGTATCAGAAACTAGTTTCTAGTTGCTTTTCTAGAGAAGGGTTGTTATAGTTTATCTTGCTGCAATAGAAATCACTACTTTCTTCAGTATTGCTGGGTGAGAGAAAGCAGGTGAAGCTGAAGGAAAACCCCCCAAGTTTCTTCTTTGTGCCCGATTTCCTGGCTGCTTTTAGAGACAGGTAGGTTTTGTTAATGAGACTTTCCATTATAAAGTTTCCATTGCTTTGGAAAATATTAACTTTGCTGAGTAGATCAAACAGGCCCTGCAGTTATAGTTAGAATATCCTAAAGATTTAGTTCCCGGTAATAACAGGGCTAAACCACAGCACTGCCAGAGGCAAAAAATGTATTATTTGAAATGAAACTTCTCATAAATATCCAGCTATGAAGTCATTTTATATCAGCTGCTCTTATATAAACTAGACAAGGCAAACTGTCCCATCCATCACCATTAAGGCTGCCAAGGAAAGTGACTTTATATTCATTGGTTTTGGAGACTCCCCTCTCTGTTAGGCTGTGTTTTGCACTTTTTAAGAACTTTGCTGGTACAGGCAATCAGTAGCACCACTGTGTAATTTTCGGGCTTAAACCTACTCTTGTCTCCCTCTTCTCTCTGTCTCTTTGCTGGGAAATGGATGGACACAACCACAGCTGGCTGTCAGCAGCCACTGGCCAGAGAAGCAGTCTTTTTTTAGGTGGAAGCACCTCAAAATATTGGCAGAGCCTGAACCATGTTGGGGTTTTGGGGGGGGGGACTTTTTTGTGGTTTGTTTCCACCAGCCCCCTCCTTAGAGCATGTTTGTTGCAAGTCCTCAATAAGGACCAGGAAAGTCTTCTAAATAGTGCTGAAAGTTGCAGCAAGGAAGGGTTGAGAACTGCAAGGGGCACACACAGATGCTGCTCCACTCTCCTGTCATCCACCCCTTGGTGACATGGGTAGGTGGGACCCTGGGACAGGCTGAGGACACCAGGGCCTTGCCTGTATTTCCCACCCCTTCCTGCTCCCAGTCTCCAGGCCCTCCAGCCCACTGCATCATTTCTGTCCTGCTACATGTAACTGGCAGCACATGCAAGACAGGCATTTCTTGTGCTCTTCAGTTTTTGTCTGGTTTCAAGTGCAAGGTTTGGTATGTTTGGCCCAAGCTGTGGTGTCTTTGAAGCCCTGCTGTACCTGGTAGCACTACTGTGTCACTGCTGATGGAGACAGCAACTGCCTTTGACGTGCAAACTGTTTCACTCTGCATTAAACACAACACCTGAAAATACTCTGATCTGCACAAAACAAGGGGATGCTTTCCATTAGCTCTCTCTAAAATTAAGACAGAAGATGGACACACCTTCATGCCTCCCTCCCTCAAGAGGAAGAAGATAGATGCTGGCTATTGCTTCTGTACTGTGGTTAAAGCATATGGAAAAAGGTTGGGATGAGCAACTAAGATTTGCTGGGCTGGAAGATGTGGACAGGACAGGTTGGAGAAATACACTCCTGATACCTCCTGTGCAAGTCTCCTTACTACACAACTCTCACCTCCCAAAAAATAGCTTCCAAGAAATGCTTGATTACTTAACTGCTGATTCCCTAAACGTTTCCAGTGTCACATTCCAGTTATGGGACAAGAAACTTTGGTGTTTCTAGGTAAAACTGTAACACTTTCAGAAATTTTGGCTATTTAAAGGATAACAGAGAAGTGAAGCAAACTTCAAAATAACCCCTGAAATATTTGAAAGGAAATACTAGCTTGTGAAAGGGATTTCCAGACTTGTTTGTGTGAAAAGGAATCATTAAAAGCAGGTTGTTCTTTTGTCTTTGCAAGTTAAAATTTGAGCACCTGCAGTCACCAATAAGGATGGGGAAATGTGAAACAGAAGAAATTTACAGATAGCCACTGCTGGTCCAAGCTGAGTCAATAAAAGCCCAGCCAAAGCCTCACAGGAAAAGAGTCAACTTTCAGGTAAGCAGACAGACATTCTTCTTTTTTTTTCCATTTTTGGTAAATTATATGTAAAACCTTTAAAAAAAAAAGGCTAAAATAATGATCCCCCATTTTAACGTTACAAAAAAATAATTAAAATACATGTTATTAAAATATGCAAAATTTATAATTCAATTATACAATTACACAGCCTTATAGTCTAATAGCCCCACTGTATTTTGCATATTAGTGAACAATTGCTTTCTTAAAGCTCACAGTAGAATCATTTACTTGATGCTGGAGAATAAGTTAATTATGGATCTCCTGCCTTTGATTAATGGATTTAATAATGATGTTACAGTAGAATTAATTTATACTTCATGTGCCTACACCACGAACGATGAGACTCATGAAAGCAATGTGTCAGCAAACGGGACTGGTACCAAAAAAGGCACTGCTGGAGATCTCAGGGCTGCCTGTGCCTGGATTGCTGCCAGTCAGCAGTTCTGCTGGAAACTGCAACTGGCATCCAATCACTTTTGCCTTATCTGTCATTAATCTGCACCCTTTGCCACCTACTTCTACAAACCCAAATACTGGTTTCAGGTGAGCTGAGCACCTCAACTGGAGTTCAGCTCTGGATACTGTAGGGGGAAAAATCATCCTAGGTGATTGGCATGATACCAGGTAATGCACAAAACTGAAAGTCACAGTCCCTGTAGCTTGCTGTTACCCACCAGAACAGACTAAATTTGACCACTCCTGTTCAAGGAGAGGAACCTTTGCAGGACAGGGAAGGCAGAAGCGATGCTTCAAAACTTTTAGTGTTGTGCTGTTATTCCTCACAGGGCTCCTGTGTGTTTCTGTGTAAAAACCACACCTGTGAGTCTGGCAGGAGCAGATTCAGAAACCTTTACTTAACAGAGTAAAACTCACATTGACACAAATAACACCAGAATGGAGGCCTGAACCACGTTCTGTCTGAAAGAGCAGTACCTCAGGAATACCAGCAATAGGATTTCAAATTGCATCAGCCATGTACCTCATCTATTACCATGCAAAGCACAATAATGCAATACAAGTCAGCAGCTTAGCATAACACTGGGCCCCAAGAAAAAGGCAGGAAATTAACAGGAACACAATTTCCTTAACAATTTACTTACAGGAATTATTCTGCAAGACGTTGTCCATGTCCTGGTGGAAGATGCAGTCTGAGGGTACAGGAAGCACTGAGCCAAGCCCTGTCCCCTTGCTGCCCATTACCCAAGTCAGGTAGTGCCCTTGCCAAGAGATGATGGCAAAAGTCCTTGCGCTGATCAAGGCCATGTGGAAACACCCAGAGAAAACCAGGGAGACCTCTGGGTGGCCAGCACTGCCCTGTCTGCTGAGACAGCCTGCTTGTTAAAAAAATTATTCACCAAAATGCTATTTCACACCTGATGGTAGAAAAGTCTCCTCATGTACCACTGCTGCCCCTCATTGGACAGGTCCTGGAAGCCCCAGCTGCTCTGCTTTCAGCCCTCCAGGCAGCACCTGGGGAAGGGTGTCTGAAAAGCAGACAGGGTTCTTTGGTGCCCATCTTGCAGCTCCACCCTCTGCTCCTTGTGTCTTGTTCTGGGAGATATTTAGGGTTAAGGCAATTCAAGGTTCATGATGAAAATCAACACCTTTTTTCTGTCAAACCCAGCAAAGCAAGCTCCAGGGATTAGAAACATACTGAAACAATGCCTATTTTATTACTGAACCAGGTGGAACTATGCCCTCAGATGTGGCACTTCAAACCCACCTACACATCCCACCTTGTTTCTTTGCTCCTCCTTCATCCAGTTGCTCTGACCCTGCCACACCCAATGTGGAGAGTTACAGCAATGCTCTTCCCAGCTTGTCACAGCTGGTTTGCTAATGGAAGGTATTTTAGGCAGTTATTATTTCCTTGTAAGCTTTTGTTTTACAGCCCTCAAATGGCATATTTCCTTGGAAGATGACAGGCACAGCTCAGCCTTAATGGGGGCACTGCTGGCCTGCAATCCCTCCCTGCTTTGGCTCTGCTTTGCATGTATGGTTTCACCCTTGTAAACAGTTTTTTACTTGATATGAGCCTTAGCAAATCCTTGTTCTCTAGATACTCATTCCTGACAGATGTAGGCACAATAATAAAACAGACAGTGATAAGTAGAGCCTATAATGCAAAACTAAATGTCCAATTAGAATTTGATGAGGAAGTGTGAAATAGAACACTCTAAACTGTGTTAGAAGGCAGGACAAGAAATCAATTTCCCATTAGATTCATTGGTTACTTTTTTCCTGTTAAAGCATCAATTACAGACATAAGTTACTCCTTTACAGCCTGATTCTGTGATCAAGGCAAAAACATGCATTATAGAATATGAATTAGCCCAGCCATCAGATAGAAATAAGCAGTTCCCGGTAGGCTTTCCAGGGCTCTATTCAAGAAGTGTTCGACCAGTGCAGGGAAATTGTGTTATATGCAGGGAGAAGGAATGATTATGAAGCACCCTGCTACTTCACTTGAAGCAAGAGGTAATCTCAATCAGTGCAGAAGGTACGAAGCTGAACTTGTGAAAAGCCATGGAGACGTTTGGGATGGAAAGTAAACATCCAGCCCGAAAGGATTTCCCTTTGTGGATGTGACCAGAGGAGGTAAAGTTGCTACAACAAAATCCATCCTTCACTGAGCTCATGTAAGCAGCTAAGCACCACGAATATAAAAACAGCAGAAAAAGATGTTTGTGGATGATTTCAGGGCAAGTAGGCACAAGCATTATTTCTATTTTATTTCATTTTGTTGTTAGTGTCTTATATGTACATCTTGAAAATGTGATGCATGTAGAGTTACTTTAAGCTAACAGACAAAGATGTTTCATTTGTAGGGAGTGGTGACCCTTGACCCATGCTATTGAGCTACACTTGCAGGGTCTGTAAGTCCATGGTGCTTCACTTCTACCTTCAACCAAGAGTAAGACTCATTTCTGCTGAGCTGCAGGTGGTTTGAAGAGTGGTGACAGCAGCCTATAGTCTAGAGACAAGGAAATCTCAGCACTGCGAGGGAGGGGAGCTTTCTGGTATGAGGTAGGATGATAGGGAGCACACCTAAATCCTGATATGTACAAGGAAAAGTGCAACACCTGGTGAGAAACCTGCAAACCCATATGCCTGAACCAGCAGAAATTTATGCATGGAAAAAGTGGGAAAAGAAATCAGAGTTAGGTCTTTCATCCTCCTGCATAACTCCGTGTAAACACATCTGAAGAAACAAAGACAGAAAAGCGCTGTGAAAGGACAAACAACGCATCTAATACTTTAACAAAACCTCCTTCTGGTGTCTCTAAAGGTTCTATGGTGGCTTGCTCATGTTTATCTAAGTTCTAAACCCTCTGCACTTTGTTCCTGGAGCCAAACATGGACCACAGTAGGCTGCAAACCACAGACACTCATAAACACAGAAAAGAAGCTAAATGTAAAGAGAAAAAGGGATCCTTTAATGGATTTAGACACCTCTCATCTTAAATCCAAGAGTTTAAAGTCAAATCCAGCTGTCCTGGATTGTCCTCTGCTTGTAAAGAGTCTTTAAATAAATTGTTAATTCAGAACATCTGAGCTGACATCATTAATAGATGACATTTGGTGTTAAACCTTACTCCAGTCTCATTATTTCTATAGTTCTGGTACCTTGGGTGATTATTTATACCCATATTTACATTTTTGTGACCGTTTTGTTCAGCTCATGGGGGAGGGAGCTCCTAGCAGTTAATTTCTTCCTTTTACACTAATTTACCCTATTCCCCTTTCTACAATAGCTGCAATGTAATGTTGTTTCAGTAGAGCAATGCTTTGCAAATTTGGCTCAAGGAGATACCGAGCAAACAGCTTTTCAGAGAGCTTGTCAGAAGGGGCAGTTTTGTTTCTGTGCGAGCAATACTCTCATTCCAAACTGCATTAGAGAAAAGCCACTGGGGTTGTATGCATTTTTATCTGTTCCAGATTAGGAATTTGATGCTAATTTCTTCTTAAAGCCCGTGCTTGCAGTAGAATTTGTATTCTAAAACAAAAAAAGGATTGTGATGGGTTTTTTTCACTAGCTCACTCTTTTTTTCTTTTTTTTTTCTTCCCCTGGCTTTACTCCAAGGACCTTTTCTGCTTGTTTGTTACATTCTGAAGATGAAGCACCCGATGGTTACAGCAGTGCTGGTAGTACTGGTGCAGGTTTCTCACAGTTTCCCTGCCTTGTACCACCGAGGTTGGTGGAAGCTGTTACGGGAAGCAGAGAGTTGTGGAAAATGCAATTTGGCGCTTTGCTCTGAGCCTAAAGACTGTCCAGCTGGGACTGTACTGGACCGTTGTGGCTGCTGCTCCGAGTGTGGAAACGTGGAAGGTCAGGTCTGCGACTTGGATCAGGGCAATCATTTTTACGGGCAATGCGGGGACAACCTCGAGTGCAGGCTGGACGCCGATGAAGCAAGGTTTGGCGAAGTCCCTGAACCCCAGTGTGTGTGCAAGACTCAAGAGAGCATCTGTGGACCTGAAGGGAAAACCTACGAGAACATCTGTCAATTCAACAAGGCTTATGCTACGAAAAGAAATATCAGCATGAAACATAAAGGACCATGTGAATCAGGTAATATGTAGAGAGGCACTTTCAAACTGAAAAAAGATGTGACTCTTATTTTTAGGTGTGTTACAAGACACTGTAGTTTGATTTTATTAAGCTAATACTGCATTTTTGTTATAATTATCATTATTTTGTTGTAATACTGCTTTGTGTTAAGCATGTGCCTTGACAGCTGGTGCTTAATCTTGTATGTTATAAACCTCTATATTAGACTAGTGGATTTAAATCACATGGAGAACAATGTGCCACAGATCTACAGGTTAGCCCTGCTCCAAATAAGCAGAGTGTATCTCTGATGAAAATCATATATATAGTTAGGAGTTAGTAAACAGGTAAGGTAGTCTGGGAGGACAGGACAAGTAGTTATTATTATTCCATGAGGACTGACTTGATACTGAAGTGGTGATAGCAAGGCATATCTCATTCATATATATACACGTACAGGTAAGTATATATATGTGTATGCATGTGTGTATATATGGCAATCGGTGAAATAGAGGCAACAGAAGGAGACAGAGCCTCATTAACCAGTCTGTTCTCTTAAAAAAAAAAGAGTCCAAAATAATCCCATTTCATAATCATTATAAAATCTAGCTAACCTACGGACTAGAAATCCAAACACTAGAACAAAATCAAACTGTAACACTTTCCCTAAAGACACTTAGAGTGCATGAACAGTTCTCTGCGATGACTGTTAGTGGAAGGATTCTTATCTGGATTCCTTGAGGAATTCCCTTATCCCTTCCTTAAGGGAATCCTGCCTCCTGCTCAGACGCTGTTCTCATTCTTCACATTATTACAAGTCTTTACTCCTGGGAATCTTTCACCTAAGTCACGTGAATAGAAAATGAAAAGGAAAAAGAAAACAAGCTTTTGTTTGCTGAATGAGAATTTTTTTAAAGCTGATGAAACATTTTCTCAAGTGAAGGAAGCAGAAGAGGTCTCTGAGTCACAAATAGGTCACAGCTCTGGGAATCCTAAATTGTATCTCTGGCAAAGGTCCATATATGAGAGTAAAATGTATCCTTTTACCCACCACTTGCTAACAGTCTGTTGCCTCCAATTTAGACTGTAAGCTGTGCTTTTACATTGCATGAAACACTGGATGGTGAATACTTAAAAGGGAAAGGGATGAACAGCTGATATCAGACTTCTTTCCTCTTTCTCTAGTTGCAAGAGAAACATCCATTAAAGAATCCTTTATCTGCCATTAGGGTCTTAAGCTGGGAAATGAGGCTTGTCAGCAAAGAGACATTCAGAAAACTCAATGCGTACCAGCTCACAGTATGACTGAAAACCTGTTAGCCCTCGGCTAGGAGTTCTTACTTGGGATTAAAATAGCATCGGTTCTTGCAGCACAACCCCTTCAGGAATATTTCAGTTAGAAGTGCCACTCAAGTAGCAACTGATATTAAATGTGCAGCAGAGGTAAGTGTTCAGGCATACAGGCTGAAAGCAATGGTCTGCTCTAATTAATTAAACAGAACTGGCTGCGTACAAACAGCTTTAATTTAGGGGCACTGCCATTTTATTTTTTTTGCTGGTGGTCTCATGCACCAGGCCTTGCAGTCACCCCTGAGGTCATAACTCTGCTCATTAAGCAGGAGGAAGGAGCTCAGCTGCTGTGCTGGGTTTCCCCACTGCTTCCCTGAGTCCCCAGAAAGGCTGGACCCTCTCTCCAGGAATGCAGAGAAATTTCCTAGGATGGTTCAGCTTACTGCAGCGCATAGAAGCCTGGAATAAAGCTCAAAGCTGTGCCAGTGCTGTGCAGAGTGTAGCTGAGGAAAACAGGGGCCTGTCTCCTTAGCTCTGGCAGAGGAAAGTACCCAGTGTGGCAGAGCATTTGGGTGTTGGGCTCATCGGGGCTGGGGAGCACAAGTGTTCCTCTGCTCAGCTTCTCCGAACAGCAGCAGGGTGCGTAGGTTGTATTTTAGACCCTGGAAGGGGGCTCACAGCAAGCAGCAGGGCACAGAGGTGCCACTGCAGGGTCACCGTGCCTTGGTCCCCCATCACTGTCCACCAGCAAGACCCCTCTTTGCCACAACCCCTCTCTGAAGCAGCACATGGGGTGCATTTGTGATCACACCCGGACTGGCTGCAACTGGTGACAAAAGGCAACAGGATGTCTGGCTCCGAGAGCAGCGACCTCACTTTCTGCTGACTCCAATTTGCATGAGAAACAAACATTGAACACTGTGGGGTTTTGGTACCAAGCTATAAATATAACCTTCACTCAACTCAAAGCACTTTGTTTTGTTATTTCTCCTTCAAAGCATCTGCTGTTTCCTATTGATGCCAAATGGATTAATTGTGTACAGCAACCAATGAATAAATAAACAACAATAAACCCCTTTCATCAGAAGAGCATAGCCTATTATCTTCTGTCCATTACCAGAAAAAAAGGGAAGAAGGAGGCCTCAACCTCTAAAGAAACACTGGATAGCCCTTCTTTTCCTGAAAGCTAGTTTTGATCAGTTTATCTAATAATCTACCAAAGTTACTAAATACATGGATTACATAGAGATTCTCCACACTCAGTCCATCCCCATTCACATTCAAACCTCTCCTGCTGATGATTCAATGAAGTAACAGTACAATTTAGCAGTGATTCTCTTTAAGACTCTGTGTCACATACTTTATTTTAAATGTAAACTTTGGCGTAAAAACAAATAAACAACCCACAAAAGTTTCTGTCATTTTCATCAACTATGAGTTCAGGGGGGAAAAATCACATTATCTAATTCATTAGTTTGGAGTGATATTGGGTTAATGGGGATTGCAGAAGATGAAGCAGTATTTTGACTTGTCCTGGCTTCTGGTTTATGTCTTCTGTAACACACAAGGATAATTTATGACTGGGACTGTCTGAGCCATCAGAATGCTCTCTATAGCTATCGAGATAAATCTGCCTACTCCAGGAATGAAAATGGCAGGTTATCACAACAGTACAGATGTGTTTCTAAAGGCACAGTTATGTAAAATGAGTACTCACAGATATGCATGGGAGAATTTAGCTGAATGCAAAATCTGAAACACTCAAAAATTACGTTTGTAAATTTCTGTTAAAATGCTACATCATTACTTCAATTTTCTTCTGTAAAATACAGCAAAATGGTGTTGTGAGACACGTATTACTTTATTTCTGGAGGCACTTTAAGTTTGAGTGGATAATGCAAGTATTTATTGTGTGTTCATCTTCAGAAGTGGCAGTTTGGTGAGATGAAAACTGTGTTTCTTCTTTCTTGCTACAAGTTTGATCTCACACGATGCCAGTCCTGGTCAGCCCTGGTCCAGCAAACTGTAACTATCTCTACAAAAGTACTCATCTAGGTGGGGCATTTCCACCTAAGATATCATCTGGATTATCCTTACAGTTAATGGAGGAGGGGTATTTTCACTGTGGAACTCGTCTTGGTGTGTTGTAGACAGTGCCAGGCAAATTTCTTGTATATGAACAGCTATAACATGAATTTGTAATTCAGACTCTTTCACCCTGGAGGTTAAGGATGTGTTCACAAGGCATGGTGAAGCCAGAGCCCTCAGCCTTGCATGGCCGATACCCGGCTCAAGGACTCCATTCCTGGCAATGCATCAGTGGTGTCCGTGTATCTGCAGGACACCCGTGCTAGCACCACAACAGAAATACTAAACAGTCAGCATCTGCCTTCTTAAAACGTTTTCCATGCTGGAATAATTTAAAGAACTCGTGTGAGTCAACAGCATGTCCTGGTTCCGGTTATTTTTTAAGTTGAACTGCAGTGGGTGTAGCATTAAAGGGAGTGTGGTTGCACGGACTTCTAATACTTCGTAGTATGTTTTAATATCAGACTCTGTGATGAGTTCATAGGCAAACAAATTCTCATTCAAGATATTCAGTTAATGCTGATCTGAATACAAGATTTTTGAAATAATATACAGGGTCCGCATATAGAGTTCTCATGAAAGAACAAGCATTTAAAAGTTTAAGTATCCTCGTCTGAAAATCTTACTTTAGAAGAGTACCAGGATTGTTCACTGAAGCATCCATAAATGGGGAAATTGATACTTGCTGTATAATTTTTTTGCAATTAATTTTAATCAGCATGCATTTGGTATTTCCTGCATACATATCAATCCCAAAAACCTGACAAATGCATTCAGAAACTTTGCTTGAAAACCTGGAACAAGCTGTTACAATTTAAAATGCTAAAGCATAAATGCTGTACCTACGTATTGATTCCAATATTGCCAGTAAAAATATATTAATTATTTAAGTTTCCATTTCCAGGCATCTGGGATTTGTACAAAAATAAAAGCAATAACTAAATACAGGTCTAATGGCCCAGAAAATGCATTCATTTTTAAACATGGGTATGGTACTAGAAAGAAAATAGACTTTAGAAGGAAAAAAAAAATCTCGTTGAGGACAAATTGATCAGGAAAAAGAGATCTCCAAAACAGGCAAGCTGTGATAACAGTAATTTTGCTCTCTGCTGCTAAATATAATCCTCTCCTCTTAACATTTAGTATGTTCTTACACACTCACAGAAGGATATGTATTTAAATCATGTAGGAATGCAGCAAGTTTGTTATTTTAATGTCTTCAAATCCTGAGACTGGCTCCCTCTCGTGGTTGTCAGCTTTTCTTCGGGGAAAAAGTGGGAGAGGCTAATTCAGAGGCAATAAATAAACAGTGGAGGTGGTGAGGGTAAGAGAACAACAGGAAACAAGTAAGTGGAAAGCTAATAGTTATAATAAACATAACATAAAACCTTATCAAAATAACGATTTCAATGACATTTATTACTTGTCTCATAACAGGACCATCGGATGAAATGTGAAACTTACTGATGTTGTTATCCTGTAACTTTCTGCAATGACTTCATGGGTAACAGAGGGAAGAAGAGTTTTTATCAAGCTCAAGGCAATGACGTACTCAGAAAAGAAATTTTGGCAAGCCAGCAGTCTCAGAATTGTAGCTTTAAATCTAAGTAAAATGTAACAGAACTTAAGAACTGTCATGTACAATCCTGTTCCTCTGTGATCGCCCACTCCAGAATCTCCTGTACTTTCCTCGGAAGGTCTGGTCGAGTGCTGCTGGACTGGTGGGCCTGGAGCACAGACCGTCACGGCAGCTCATGGGACACAGCCTAAACTTTCAGTTTCACCTTAAGTTTCAGGATTGTGTGCAAGGGGAAGGAGAGATGGGTCCTTGACACAAGTGTTTTTAAAAAGCCTGTCTGCTCTTCAATAGGACAGGAGTTGAGCTTTAAAAGCCACTTGGAATCACGTGGCTCTTCATCATGCATGAGATGACAAAAGGCTAATGGATTTTATGATGTAAAATTGGAATTATATGCTTTCATGTTTGTGCTGTCTTTTGCTCACTGTCTCCTAAAGCACCGTTCTGTTGGTTCTTTGCAGCTCCTGTTATTTCTGTGCCACCTCAGGATGTCCAGAATTTCACAGGCAATGACGTCATTTTTGGCTGCGAGGTGTCAGCCTATCCTATGCCACAGCTTGAATGGAAAAAAAAGGGCAATAAAATGTTTCTGCCAGGAGATGACGCCCACATTTCAGTACAGGTAAAACCTCTGAGTTTTCCATATGTCACAGAGTCTGAGATGAGGAGTAGGAGGATTGATCAGTGAATTCCTCCTACAGGATACAATACAAATTAGGGCCCTCTGATTACATAAAGAATTTTGATTTCAGTCCACACAAGGATCATTTCTTTGTCAGTCCAAGCAGAAGAAATAACAGGCAGGGCACCATCCGTCCCCCTCCAGGGAAAGAAAAGATGGAAGATCCTCCATACATAGTTTGGAAACACTAAATGCACATATAAATGGAAATGTTTAGGCTACTACCTAAAAGAAGGAGCATTCTGGGGAGGATGGCTGTTGGCAACTGTTTTGCTGCTCTTCATGCAAAAGCACAATTCTGGCAGGTGTCTGAACTTCTGTGCAAGATGCTGTTTCTGGAGATCTGCCACGTGAGTTCAGTCCCTGAGGCATTGAAAAGGACAGCAAAGGAACTTGTGCATTTCATGGAGGATACTGATGGCATTAGTATAGGCTTCAAGCAAATCTAGAAATAGCCTGAAAGCTTGAGCTAAAATTAAATACATCAAAATGCTAATTCTTTTAAATGGAAATAGCATGCTGGGGAGAAGAGCTAACAAAGCCAGGTGTACAGGCAGACTGCAGTAAGGCTGAAGACTGCATCCACATGTCCTCTCCAACAGAGACTGTGCAGAGAAATGTATGGAAAATCTAGCTTTCAGGATACACAACCCAAAAATGAGAAGATCCAATGGGCACGGGGCATAACCTGAACAAAAAGGTAGACTGAAAATGCTAATTAAAGTAGCAAAAGTACTTAAGTACTAAGAGTCTAAGTTATTTGGAAATGTTTCCAGGGACAGCATAAACACAAGTGGGATTAGGGGACTTAAAAGTTGCTCAGAAAAAATGGTGCAAGGAGCCACAACCAAATGCTTATCACCTCAGAGGCTGAACTGAACCCTGTTAACACATCTCATTAATAGAGTCATCTCTGTTAACATTTGTTAGTGGCTTTGTGTTATTTGTTTGGGAAAGTAAGCTCATCCCTGTGAGAGGCTTCAGTCTGAGTAAATTGAAACCGACTGTGAGGGGAAAGTGAAAGTTCATGGCGTGTCCTGCTAATCCATTAAAACCTGGATGAGTGCCAGCTTGATCAGGCAGACAACTCACCCAGACCTCATGTTGCTTTCATCCTGGACAAGTTTATGAGCTTGAAAACAAGTGGCAACACTCTGAGGCAGAAATAAATGGAGCTGGGACAAGAGACAGGGAAGCAGAAGCATCAAAAGGATCAGGAATCAGAGCACTGTGAAGGGCAGTGAGGTTTAAACCCCAGAGCAGGAAAAGAATGAACTTGGAGTCACAGAGACAAGAGGGTGGCAAAACGTAAAGCAGCCAGATAAAAGAGAATCAAAGCATGATAGCAATAAACAAAGAGTAAAGATTGGAATTATTTTGAATCCAGCCACAACAATTCTGAGAAATACTGCGGTGGCTCCTAGCTACTTAATTCCAACTATTTCTTTCTTTTCTCAAAGGCAAGAGGTGGGCCTCAGAAGTACGGTGTGACCAGCTGGCTGCAGATTCAAGGCCTCAAGAAATCAGATGAAGGCGTTTATATCTGCCACACCAAAAATAAGTATGGTGCAACATACGCCTCCGCAAGGCTGAAAGTCATTGATGGTACGTTTTTTATTTGGATGTGTAGAACATAAAAATGCATACAAGCAGGCTGCAAAGGGCAAGTTTGTCAGAATGCAAATGAAGGATATGAGAAACTGCCTAAAGATGTCCATATTTAAGCTCTTCTGTGTGCTTTTCTTTTACTTTATTCTGTAATGGGAGATGACATCCTAGGCATTCAAAAATCGGAAGTGCTTATGAATTCCGGGTGAAAAAAATACTTACACATTAATACTGTGATATGTTGCTGCTTCCAGAAAGCAGAAAGCTATGGATTACAGCCACACAGCCGAGACACTTATTATTTCACTACAAGCTTTGATGGTGAGGTCAAATCATCAGATACAAACACTTTTCTTTTAACAGATGACTTAACAAGGATTCAGGAACACCGAACTTGTCGTACAGATCCCAAACTCTATTTTATTCTTTGCTTCTAATTACAGTTAATTTAATCTGGACTCAATTATGTCCTGCAGGCTCATCTCCTGCACTTGCTGGCAGTAGGAGTGCAAGCTACAGCATTGAATATGAAGACTACTATGACCGTTCTGATGATGACGATGAAGAAGAATATGAATCTGGGGACTATGAAAATCAAAACGACTCTGAATAACAATTTTTGTACATCTATTATCCAATACTTTTCACACTCTGTTATAGTTGCTAGTAGGCTCTATGCTGTAAATGGCTCCTCTGATAACACACATATTCACCTGTGTATTCAGCTTTCTGAAATTCAGCTTCGGCTGAAGCATATCATGCTACTTACCAGAAATAAGAACAGTGGTAAATTCATACATTTAGACTGTTAAATAAAATCCTTAAACGTGCACCTGTCTACTAAGAATACTGGAGAGATCAAATTCTGTAATCATTTTAAAAATGTAAATTTAAATTTCTTTCAAGCATTCTAGTTTGTCTACCAAAAATGTCCAGAAGTTTGCATGTTGTATCAATTTCCTCTTTTCTATAACGTAATAAGAAATATCAAGAGATCGTTCACATGGCAACAAGCCTAAGTATGAAGGTTGCAAAAGAGTCTTTAGTCTCCTTAGTTCATTTTCTCTCATAAGTTTCAGCAAGATTTTCCTTCTCATTGGAAGTTTCCATGGTTAGTCTCATCAAGGGCAAATTATCTGTCTCTTAGGGGGTTGTTTACTTTTAATAGACACATGAAGCAATCACAGTGCTGTTTTACTAGCAATACTCAAAAATACTCAGAGAAGATTTCTTATACGTTCAAACAGATGAGGAGGCCTTTTGATTCCTTTTTGTAACAGTTCCTGCACTGTTTCCTAACTGTGCCAGCTTCTTCCCATCAGCCTACACTTCAAGATTTGGGATCGTTATTTTTACTCTGAACAGCATCGTGATTGGTGAGAATTATTGCAGTTTGAAGAAGGCGGCTGTTCTGTAGCTCAGTGTGTGCCCTTCAAACACACAGAGAACTGCACAACAGAGCCAGTACGTGTCCTGTGTCTTGCACTGTTCAAGACTTGCTCCTACAACTGAGCCATCTATTCTATATCCAACTAAAGTGCATCCAGCATTGCCACCCTTCTGGAAACGGTAGACAGAAAAGCAGGCATCGTTTACTTTCTGAAAACCACCAGAACACGAGCGAGTTTTTCATAGAATCATAGAATCGCCTGGTTGGAAAAGACCTTTGAGATCATTGAGTCCAACTGTACCTGTCCAATACTAAACCAGATCCCTGAGAAACTCATCTCCCTGCCTTTTAAATGTCTCCAGGGATGAAGACTCAGCCACCTCCCTGGGCACCCTCTGCCAGGGCTTGACTGCCCTTTCAGTGAAGAAATGTTTCCTAATGTCTTGTCTGAACCTTCCCTGGAGCAGCTTGAGGCCATTTCCTCTCATCCTATCGCCTGTCACTCGAGAGAAGAGATCAAGACTCGCCCCACTACAGCCCTCTTTCAGGCAGTTGTAGACAGTGATGAGGTCTCCCCTCAGCCTCCTCTTTTCTAGGCTAAACAACCCCCGTTCCCTCAGCTGCTCCTCGTAGGACTTGTTCTCCAGTCCCTTCACCAGTTTGCTGTGCACATACACATGCTTCATATACTTTTTAATGTATATACAGAGCATCACAAATTCTTCCTTTAATGGGCTGCTTTGTCCTTTTTTACAATTAGGCATATTTTTCCTTTCAATATAAATTATGTTAAGAGATCGGCTAAAGGTTCACCCTGAGGTATTATTGATCTTTGTCCAGGTAGCAAAATTTATTTTGGTTCAAACTTTCTGAACTATTGTCAACTTCTGAGTAGAAAGCATGCCATTGTGTCATTGAAAAGACTTATTAGTTTTAATCAGGAGGATGAAATGGCTTCATATTTAACTACTGATTTTGTTGTTATTGGTTCTTCCTGGTCTTGTTAGTGATATGTCTGATAACTTTTTTTGCTTATCCAACCATACATTAATTACAACATAAATGTCTGTTAGAAATTACTGTTTTCTTAACTGGGCATTTTTAATGGAACTATTTAATGTGCAGACATATATTCAAGACCAATTGTAATCTGCATTGCAAATGAATGAATTACATTACTAAACCAGTCACTAAGTTGTGGCAATAGATACTGGCATAGACTAGTACATACACAGAAAATAATCTTGAAATCATTAGCCATAGACATAAGTTAGAATTCTTCAGGGCTTTTTGCTGTTTTTAATGTAATATGATAAACAGAAAGCAAAGAATGTTTAACTTAGAGAAAGTGTAACAGAACCGTATCAAACACTAATCTGCGAGTATTTGGCCTGATGGACAACATCTATTTAAAAACAGTTAACCTTCCCAGAAAAAAAGGTTCCCAATTAAATATATTGCATTTTTCACTGAATGTATTGATTTATCTATTTAATAATTTGTTGTAAATTATCAGCCATTCCTTTCAGTAAGAAAACTGAATTTTAGGAAAACCCCTAGTAGTGATGCAAATAAAAGAAGGAGCACTCATTCCCTGAACATTTGCTAGTTCTTTTTTAGGGGACAGAAATGGCTGGGTTTGTTTCTATGCTTTAATCAAGTCACTTAAAATTATACAAAAAAACCATGGGGAAGATCCAGTCCTCTCTAAGTAGCATGGCAAATGAACAGATCTAATTGTGAGGACATTGTCTGTAGCCACAGACCCATTCACGTAACACAAAGTAACAGCAAATTCAGGAAGTTGGTTTCTTCCACCTAGCAGAAAATAAGACAAGACTTTAGCTGGAAACTGTATATTAATAGATATTGCATGAGGTCTCAGTACTGTGTGTGGTGAGGCAGACCTAAATCCTTTCTTTAATCCAGCTTCCACTGAACACAGCAAGAATTTCGTTGTTACCTTCCTTGGAAGCACGTCTGAATTTCACGGCATAACTTCCTCCTGCTTATCCCTGTCACACAACTGTCTCCACTGTGTCACCTTCCCCTCCCATGTAAAGGTAAAGGAATTGTATAAAAGTTCCTTATTACACTCCTTTAGACAGCTTTGTCCTTTGGGCTGGGACTCTGACATAGTCTGGGGTAGTTTCATAATACAAAACTGTTCCTTGCTGCATTAAATCTCACTGGAACAGCCCCCCCGGGTAAGCGGTCACAGCCTGACAATACTCCAGAAGCATTTGGTCAACACCCTCAGACACACGAGGTGAATGTTGGGGTTGTCCTGTGCAAGGACAGGAGCTGGACTCGATGGTCCTTGTGGGTCCAACCTGGCACATTCTATGATGCTATGAAAAATACAGATTTACAGCTGCACTTAAACGCAGCACCAACTGAAAAACACAGCCTTTTCAGTCACGAGACCCCCCTCCGCTTGGCCGTGGCCACCACTGGAGGTACGCAAACCCTCGAACCACCACACCCCCGAGCTTCACGGGGCGGGGGGGGGCACACGAATAAAATGGCGCCGCTCGCGGCCCCGCCCCGCGGCCCCTCGCCCCGCCCCTCGCCCCGCCCCGCTCGGCAGCGGCCCCTGTGCCCCGCCCCGCCCCGCGCCGCTCGCGAAGATGGCGATGCGCAGCCGGGTCAGTTGCAGCCGGCGCGGCGGAGTGGGGAGGGCTGGGGGAGCCGCGCAGGGAGCTCGGTCCTGAGGGACCGTGCGGGACGAGCGGGGTCGCGGAGGCTCGTCCTGCGGAGGGGCGAGAGGTGCACGGGAGATGCCGGCTCCCCGGGAGCGATGCAGGACGCGGTCCCGCGGGGGCTGGGGCGGTGCGGGGTCGGTGCGGGGCTGTGGGGTGGGCGCAGCGCTGCAAGGTCGGTGCGGGGCTTGGACTGCGGGGTCGGTGCGGGGCTGGGGAGTCGGTGTGGGGCTGAGGCTGCAGGGTCGGTGCGGGACTGGCGAGTCAGTGTGGGGCTGGTGCTGCGGGGTCGGTGCGGGACTGGCGAGTCAGTGTGGGGCTGGGGCTGCGGGGTCGGTGTGGTAACTGCTGTGCGTGCCGTGGCGACTGCAGCCATCGTCCGGCTGCCGAACAGTCCTTGTGGGTAGCACCGTGTCCGTGGTGCCGGGAGGTGTCGGGGGGCATCTGCCTGCAGGGGCCATGGCTTTCCATGCTTCCCAAGGGAGTAGCGCGTGGGATGCTCCCCGGGAGCCACCTGCACCTGTGCTCCCGCTGCTTCCCACGGCGCTGGTGCTTTCCCCACTCTGCTTCTTCCTGGAAAACCAGAGGCAGCCCCTCTCCAGGACTGGGCCCAGGTGGACAGCAGCCTCTGGCAGTGTCTCAGACACCACGGGGGAGCAGGAAAAGAACACCTCGCTAAGGTGTTCATCCCGACACCTTGGGATCCCACTGGATGAGTGGAAGCAGGCTCTGGCAAGGCCATTTTAGGCATTATTTAAATACTCCGGCTACCTAGAACCACCACTAAAACATCTTCACGATGAGGGTGGGGAGGCCCTGGCCCAGGTTGCCCAGGGAAGTGTTGGCTACCCCATCCCTGGAGGTGTTCAAGGCCAAGTTGGATGGGGCTTTGAGCCCCCTGATCCAGTGGGAGGTGTCCCTGCCCATGACAGGGGCTTGGTACTGGATGGACTTTAATGTCCCTTTCAACCCAAACCATTCTATAATTCATCTCACGCTGTGCGTTTTAAACTGCAGCATTTCAGCAGTTATCCACATCCTGTTGCTCTTGCACAGAGCCAGTGAAACTTTCTTAGAAGAATGTTTTCAGACCGAAAATGCTGATTAACATCAAAATGTCTGTGGGAATTTGGCAGCATCAGCAAAACTTTAATCGGGAACCTACCTGGTTTCCTGCCAGTTTGCTTGTCTCCTTGGCTGCCTGCCTGGTGGGTCGCTGTGGAGCCAGGCTCCCAGTGTTTTGGGCCCTTGGCACTTTCACAGGCTCCTAGCAGAGCTCCAGGGACTTCTGAGAGCATGAGAGGTGGGACCAGGGGCATCTGGAGAACTTTAACTTATTCTTCAACTTTATGGAAGTGTGGAAGCAAGGAAAAAAGATCACAGCATCTGACCTTTTTGATCAGAGTGTGAATATGCTTCTTGAAGTGAGTTACACCTCTTTGTGATTGAAAATGCCATTTATACAGGTTTATTTCTACTCCTGACTCACTGAAAGCCAGCGTCAAACTGCCAAATCTTCTTCATTGTGACACTGTTGTTTTCTTAGGAATAGCCTTTCAGCGGTTGATAAGGATTTGAGTAAAGGAGGTAGCTGAAGGCATCATTTTCACCTTCTGTGTCTCAATAAAAAAAAGGTATTATGACAGGCCTCTGTTTTCTTGAAGAAAATGTAAATTTAATATAGAGAGCTAGTTTTTGACCTCTCATTGGTTTCTGCTGGTATTTTTTTCTCAATAAAGTTGAATAATATCTTTGTTGAATTGCCATCATACACAGGGTGATTGTATTTGCCGATTTCAGGTTGTATTTGCCGATTTCAGGTTGTATTTGCCGATTTCAGGTTGTATTTGCCGATTTCACTATTTTAATCAAAACCAGCACGTTTCCTCAGTACAATGCATAAATTACAACCCAGAGAACATCTAAGAAGTTCTTTGGCAGTCTGAGAATTCTGAGCCATTTCTGGCCATGCCTCAAGCCTACCAGTAAGAAAGTTTGTCCTAACATTCTACTGAGACCTGGTATGTCCAGATAAAGCATTTCAAAGTGCTGAAGGCCATCAGTCTCAATATCTGATAAACCAGCTTTTCTTTGAAGATCATTATCTAGTTTTTGTTCAGGCTTGCTTCAGAAATTTATTGTGGGTTTCCATCATTGTCCTTTATGCTGTTTTAATGCCCGTTCATACACAGATGAGTTAGACCTTGGTGATTGGGCTGCTATCCCAGTTTTATTCTGGACTTCGTTAAACTTGTTACCAAGTTTATCTACCCTTGAAAGTTAAATTTCAGATCAAATAAAGGAAAGTCTTTAGCTTTCAATAGTTGTGACATGATAATTTGGTTCATGCTGCTCGGATGATATTGGAATTGTTGCATTATGGAAAGATGCATTGTCGTGTATGTCTGAAGACTATCCTTGCTACACGTCCTTATTCCCATGTTTTACCCCAGTTGTGTAGGTTTTATGTTGTGTCGTATTTTCCCTAATGTGCACGCTTGCATTTTATGAGGGGTAATTTTCACTTTAATTGGCATGGATCTTGCTTCATTTAGAATTGTGTTACTGGGATTGTTACCTGTTCCTTATTTTTATTCCCCCTCTCTGAACATGGGAGGGAGGGACACAACAACAAAGGATGTCTCTTTTGAGCTTAGTGTTTGAGGTATTTGATCTATTCATTCCAGAAGCAAGTGTACTATTTCTTAAAATTTCCCCAGTGGGACAAGTACCTGGCTGCTATTTGATTGAAAATCAGGGACTCTTAAAACATCATTATTACTGAAATTCAGAAAAAGGTGGTCAAAGCAAGAGACTCCCTATACACAACAACAACAAAAGTGGGAGAAAGACCACAATATATTTTATGATTATTTCAAGAGTGTCTCTAGGAGTTACGTGCTTTGGTCTTACTGTCTTGGGTTTTTAAAACCTTTTTGAGCTGCAGTGTAAGTGATGCTGGATTGTGCTGAACCAAGGCCTTTATGTCAAGTACAAAACATCTTTTTGGAAGGGCTGGTGTACAGGATTTTAACTCAGACTTTTAAATGAGACAGGTCAAATACCACGTGTTCTCTTTTATTCTTCTTTCTAGGCCACGCTCTAGTCATGAAATATTTACTGGGTGCCTTCTAATGGCAAGGCTGGTTCTCGATGGGAGTTTCTTAGCCTTTGGCTACTGGATAGATGCTAAAACTTCTATTCACGTAATAATTTTGGAACATTCTCAAAGGGCTCCTCTCTCCTGTGAGACATGAACTAGTAGATATAAATCATATCCCTGACATAGGAGAGATATTCCTCCTCTCCTTTCTTACCAAAGAGAATTTTTCAGCTTCTAAGTGGAAAGGATTTTTTAGCTTTTCCGTTGCTACTGTACCTTCGGAATTGTTCCATCTTCCACTTATATTTGCATCAACAGATACAGACAATGGTATTTTTTCACAGGTGTAGTAATTTGATGAGTAGTGGCAGCTTTTAAGATGAAATTTTCCAGATTTTCAAGCAACATAGCTCAATCTTCACTGTTCTCCATCTTTCAGTCTGTCTTTGGAAAAGCTGTGGACTTCCCATCTGAAGACTGAGAAAAACAGATGGATTATGTCATGTTTAAAAAAATACTTGGTAGCTGAGAGAATAAGCAATGGCAAATTAATTTTCTGAGTTATTTTTGGCTTCTTGGCACAGAGAGCCTCTTATTTTTTGGTAATTTAAATGTGAATCAACTGGAAAACTTGGCATAGATAACAGTTCATGTTGCTGGCATAGTATCTGGATTTGTAAACACTTAAAAGAATTCTTATGTAATTGAAAAGTCTTCATGGCATTTTCAATTATGTTCTTTCCTGACAGAGTCTGGCAGAACTAGAAGTATTATGTAACCACCTATATGAAGGAACTGATCTGGCACAGCGAATGCAAGCTGAGAAAGTGCTCTTGGAGCTCATTGATAGCCCGGAATGTCTTAGCCAATGCCAGCTTCTGTTAGAACAAGGAACAGTAAGTGTCTGAAAGATGTGTTATATGTAAATGTAATCATACTTGTGGAAGCACACATAAGTTTCTTAATCATGGGCCATTACTATGTCAGTGCAATAAAGACAAAATGCTTTTCCCTTTTTTGTACATATTCTGTTTTGTAAATGATTTGAAATTTGTTTTCATTTGGGGGTGGTTGTTGTAGAAGTGACGATGCCTTGTACTAGAGGTGGGGGGAAAAAGGAAAAGCATCTTGAAAATATCTTTAATCCAGGTCTGGACCCGTGATAATTATCTCACAGTTTTAAATTACCAAGTGATTTAAAAACAGGTTGCAAAACTAAAGAGTGAACTGTCTTTTAGATGAATGGTTTCCATCATAAGGGATGATATTTTTAGGTTTCCACTGTTTTATTAGTGTTGTATATTTTGTGTTTATTTATAATGAAACAAAGATGTTTCTAAAATATATCATTTATAAACGTTTGGTGTGCTTAACAAACATAACCAAAACCTGATACCCAGTCTGATTTATTGATTATTTGTCAGGTTTTGACTTATTTCCTCTGCCTTTAATTAACCCATTTATGAATAATATCTTGATGTGTTTCTGTAGACATCCTATGCTCAGCTTCTGGCAGCAACGTGCCTGTCCAAGCTTGTAAGCAGGGCATCTCCATTACCTATCGAACAAAGGATCGACATTCGTAAGTAATGCTTGTGGTTAAAATTTCATTGTGTTAGATGGGTCTAAAACTTCATCTTAGCACAATAACCATTCCATACATACTCTCTTTTGTCCCTAGTTCTTTCCATTTACCAAGCCTGTTATTCGTGAGGTAGTCAGAATCATAGAATCATAGAAACATAGAATGGTTTGAGTTGGAAGGGACCTTAAACCCTATCCAGTTCCACCCCCCTGCCACGGGCAGGGACACCTCCCACTGGATCAGAGGGCTTAAAGCCCCATCCAACCTGGCCTTGAACACCTCCAGTGATGGGGCAGCCAGCACTTCCCCGGGCAGCCTGTTCCCGTGTCTCGTGATCCTCATTGTAAAGAATTTCTTCCTAATGTCTAGTCTGAATCTTCCCCCTTCCAGTTTAAAGCTGTTCCCCCTCATCCTATCCCTACAAGCCCTTGTAATAAGTCCCTCCTCAGCTTTCTTGTAGCCCCTTCAGGTACTGGAAGGCCGCTATGAGGTCTCCCCGGAGCCTTCTCATCTCCAGGCTGAACAACCCCAACTCTCTCAGCCTGTCCTCACTGCAGAGGGGCTCCAGCCCTCGGATCATCTCTGTGGCCTCCTCTGGACGCGCTCCAACAGTTTCATATCCTTCTTCTGTTGGGGACTCTGGAACTGGACACAATACTCCAGATGAGGTCTCAAAAGAGCGGAGCAGAGGGGGAGAATCACCTCCCTCAACCTGCTGGCCACACTGCTTCGGATGCAGCCCAGTCATTGTGAGAGAGTGAACGTAAGGGTGATTGTGAGCTCTGTCATCATTTCTCTGCACTTAGCTCACAAATGAGATTTCCTAATTTCAAAATATCTTACCTCAGATTACTTCATATTTAAAAACAATACTCGTTTTTCAAGAGAGGCTTTGTATTTATCCCACAGGACGCTAAAGTGATTTGATTCATGTTTGTAAAAGATGAAAGTGGCAGTTATTGCTAGTAAAGCACCAGTCACTGATGTGTAACAGTACTCATGATCCACTCTTAAAGTTTGTAAAAGTCATGTCAGGGCAGGCTCTTACTTGCAGGGTTAGAATACTACAAAATTGTCCTTACTTTTTAGGATCTATGTTGAAGTTGTTTGTATATCCTAAAAGAGTGAGCAAGTATGTGTTAGGTCTTTAATAGTGAAACACTTTATGCAAGAAGCTTACGATTCGAATTGGAATTTTAGACTGTCTGCCCTGCTGCATCAGTTCTGTGGACAGTAGTGCTCTGGAATATGTGGCTGAGAATCCACTGCTTCTGAACAAATATTTCAATGTTCTTTTAGATAATAATTAACTTTAATCAACTTTAATTTTGTTTTTTGAACAGCTGTGAAACAGGTTAACTTCCTTCTAGTTAGAGAGCTGCAATGTGCATTACCCCAAGGGATGTTCTAGATTGAATTGGAAACATTCAGTGGGGATTGTTGTCTGAAAAACTTAAGTTTTATCTTGAGGTGGCTACGAGAGCTGCTGTTACACAGTGAAATAATCATGCCCAGTAGATGGGAATGTAATGTGAAATTACTGTTTTACCTTCTGGCATTCTCTGAACTCACAAACTGTTGTCATGTGTGTCCTGATAATGGTCATGTAGTAGTGTGCTTTGTGTTACTAAATGTTTAGCTGTGTTTGATGACTTAACATAACTTACAGTTATTGTTCTAACCAGAAGGGTATGTATTTTTTAAAAAAATCCCTGCCTTAGGTTTCTATTCATTCATTGAATGGTTCTCATTTCATTCCTTTTCTTTGCAAAAGATTTGTGTTGCTGATCTTAAAATGCTTCTTTACAGGAAATTACATTCTGAATTACGTAGCATCTCAACCCAAACTGGCTCCTTTTGTCATCCAAGCTCTTGTTCAAGTCATTGCTAAAATCACAAAATCGGGATGGTTTGAGGTACTAAAAGATCAGCTCATCTTCAGAGACATTATTGCTGATGTAAAAAAATTTTTGCAGGTAGGAAACAATTGTTCACTTCTGTTTTTTTCTGTTTGGACCTCGTTATTTTTAGTGATTAGCATGTTATATCACTTGGTTGTTATACAGTTGGGTGGAAAAAGTGTGAAAAGCGTTGCTTAAAAGAGATTGCCCTAAGATGAAAAAACAGGGCGTGTTTGATACTTGTCTGAGTTTGAGTGTTTTGATGCCTTACAGCAGTCATAGTGCTGTCATGGAGTTTGGTTAGGTTTCTTTTTCCAAAGCATTTTTTCATAATGTGGTTGTAGAGCCTCACCTCCTGCTGGCAAGCACCTTCTGTTTAGTGCCTTAGTTTTTTCATCCGGTGTGGAGATGCATTTCTGATAGTGTTGGCTCCAGTTACCTGGTCAGAAACACTGGCACTGCACCAGTACTGGTACTGTGCCAATCTGTTCAGTTTTAGAACTCATTCAAATCTGTTTTTTCAAGTGCTTGTCACGGAGCATTGATCAAGAAGATACCTTTATAAAGTATTTGTTGGAGAGTCCACTCTTAGGGTCTTACGTTGTTACTTTCTTTAAAAGCAGTGGGACGTCGCCTGCACTTTCATTTTTGACAGAAATCACTAGATACCCTGCTTCTGAAGTGAGGAAAATTGTGTACAGATAGAACTGTGGCAAACAAAATTGCAAGGCACTGTATTTCTTGTGTGGTTGTAGTCCTTGTTTGCCCCATTCCTTTTTTACTTTATAAAAAAATTATGGTTGGTATTTGGTGGGGGGGTGTCCTTAGATACCTGCATATAGGTTTGTTCTCTCTCCATACATGTGAAGAGGAGTGACAGAAAAAAAAGGCCCCCTGTCTCTCCGAGGATTATGGTGTACAATACACAGAGATAGATAATAAATTGGGTTTTAATTTTATAGCTTCACCTATTTTAGCATATGTGTTTAAATCTAACATATCACAAAAGTTAATCATTCTAGGAAGGGATATGGGGAAGTTGCTATGAAAGGTCGCTCATTTTCCCTCTCCAGTAACTGGATGTGGCAGGAATGTTCTTGTCTTGCGTTTCCTTCTGCATTGTTTCCCTTCCCCCAGTGCGTTGGTCACTGTTACAGAGCAGATGTGTTACAGGATAGAGAGGCGATCAGTACGTGCTGTTTGCAAACTGGAAATGATTTCTCCTGATGTCAGGGTACAGCCATTCACTGTGGACTGTTCACTCTGTAAATTTACATGTCAAATTCAGAGGAAGGGCTGTCAGACAGTCAGTGGTTGAAGATACAGGGTATGCAGTTTTGAGCCAGATTTGATTATTTCATACATTTAACATGTATACAGAGTTTTCTGGGAGATGGCTAATCTGCTTAAAAAGCTAATAGAGTTCAGTCTTGCTGAGTATCTGTCTGAACATAAAGGCTAAAACTTACCCTGAGAAAAAAAAATCAGAAAATTTAAGCTGTTTGAATGTTTCCAAAATGATCCTTGCTGTGTGTATGTTGGTAATACTGGCAACTCAACAAGAAAATATGAAGTTAAGCTGTTTACATCTCTTGCTGATGAGTTTATGGTTTGTTTTTCAGTCTATTTTTGCAATACTGTTCAAGTTAATGTTCTTTTTGAGTTACATTGGGAATGTCTAATAAAAGATAAGTTGCAATATTCTGTTTATTAAAAACAAACTCAAGTATACTTCTCCACCATTTTGCAGTTATTTTTATGAATGTACTGTAATTGGATTTTGCATTTATTATTAAAATGATTGCAGTGTGACTCTTCAGCGTGCAGCTCATTAAAAATAGAGATTTAAATAGAAAATCTAGCTTCTTAAGAGATTTCTTTAGTTAAATTAAGAATTCTTACAGAAAAGAAAATTAAGCCATGCATCTACTAGTGAATTAAATTTTAGATAAAAATTGACAAAATAATCCCTAAACAATACTATTATGTGTTAATAATTAGTATATGGCAGTTTGAAATACTTATGCATTGGCATTGCAGATTGAAGTTCAACCAGTGTGAATTTAGGTGTGATTTTGTATAGAAGAAGGGATTAGCAGCTAGGTCTGCAGTTGTTCCCAACTCTGTCGTAGTTCTCCACACATCTGTGAAAAAGGAGAGGCTGCGTTTTCCCTTCTTGCAGATTTGTGTAGCCTAAGGAGCCTTCATATAGGCTGGTTTAAGAATCTGAAATGTAGAAGTTTGTATTCAAATTACAGCATAAGGTGTTTAATCTTACTGGATGCAGAGAAGGCAAAAATATAAATATTCCCTGAGAGTTTTCTGAGATTTTCACTGTTGATTTGCTTTGGTGCAAGTCATAATGTGAACCAGAGGAGAGTGAAAAGTTGAGCCCCTCAGTAAGCAGGCAGATTCTTCATTAGTTGAACTCATAGTGGTCTTCAGAGTTGTGAAAACGATGTGATTGTGACAGCTATCAGGGAAATTTTGGCAGGGATGACATTGCTTTTTGGATACCAGGGGAGATGCAAACTGCAGCTGTGAAGGTAAACATAGAGCTCTTCCCCTTGACCCAATGGTGAGGCCTCGCTGCGGTTGCTTTTAGCTGTTTTTAACTAAGTAAATGTGATTTTTTTTTTATAAATGCTTCATAGTAGCTCAATGAAGACAGCTAAATGTTATTAATTAAATGCAAAATTCTGCATTGTATCTGTATTTGGTAACATTCCAAAGAACTGAAATACTGATGATGAGATTGCACCCCGAGATGGAATATATAATTCAGTTCAAACCAATGCATTGTATATTACTGTGGAGGGAAGAGAATTATGATTTTTTTGATAGGTAGCATTTCAAAATTTTTGTTTTTTCTGAGAGTGCCCTGTGATTTTTTTTTTTCTCATCTGTGTACAGTTTATTTTTTGTTAATGGTGTGAATGTCATGTAGCTTGCCTTCTCAGTTCTAGAGGACTGAACAGACCTTTGACAGATGTGTGATAGTGAAGTTCTGGATTGCGGTTACTCAGAATCTGTTTTCAGAGAGGTTTTTGTTGTTGCGCAATTCTTAATGTCTTACGTTTGAAGGTCTGGTTAACATTGACAGAATTTGGTATGCAAGCCCTGTAATCAGCTTAGGGTATCTCAGCCTAAAAACTCCATTTGATTTTAGAAATGTTAGATTATACTAAATATTAGCTGTGATGCTTGAGCAATCCTGTCTTTTTTTTTCTGTAGGGCACTGTGGACCATTATATAATAGGAGTAATGATTCTCTCAGAACTGACTCAGGAAATGAACCTAGTAAGCATGTTTGGTCTGTTTCTGTTCCTTCTGTAACAGATGTTTGTATTGCTGATAAAGCAGCGTATTGAATGTTTCTGCCCTTCATAAAAACGGTTGGAGAGACTTTTCTTAGACGTAAAGGGATTGACACACCTTTCTCTTCCCATCAGAATATATAAAGCAACAGGAAGTTCTTGGTGAAGGGACTCTACCTGTACCAGACACGATATCTTAGGGGATCATGTTTCCCTCATGACAGTCATTAGAACTAGTAAAGCAAAGTGAATGATCAACTTTTGCCATTGTATTTCTGCTAATGATTTTCTATGGCTTAAATCTTAACCTAAGGAAGAACCTTAGACCTTTCTATCCTGAAAGGGAGACCAACTGGAAGGGAGGGGAGGGGGGGGGGAAGAGGAGTTTCAGGAAGCTGTCGAGATCTCTATCTCGTGCTAGACCACAGTTTCATTTCTAGAGTCAAATAATTAATTTGCCAACTATACCTATCATCTAGTGTTAGCGAAGGAGGGAGCGTTGTTTATTATCTCCTGACTTTTCTCAGGTGGATTATTCAAGACCTTCAGCCAAACATCGTAAGATAGCTACCTCATTCCGTGACACCTGTCTAAAGGACATACTGATGCTTGCCTGCTCTCTTTTGAAGGAGGTGAGGCTCTTTTTATAAGTCAACCTAAGTTGTTAACATCGTAATTCTTCCAGTTTGAGTCCTTAATATTTTGTGAATTGATGAATGCTGTACTTAAATAAATGACATAACACATTTAAGCTCAAGTGACCAAAAAACATTCAAAGACGAAAATTCCAGTCTTTCTTCCTCTCTCTCTTCCTCTCTATCAGTCTTTCTCTCTGTGTCATCTGTCTCTTTTTATAACTTGCCATAAGGGATGAGCTATGTAAGTTCTGAGCTTGTCTTCTTTTCTGATATTGTTCTTAATTCAATTGTATCTCAGTTTTGCTGGGCCTACCATCGCAGTGTTTGCTGAAAGAATTACTGGTTAAACTAGGAGTGACCACAAAGAAAGGCAGCACAGTCAAATTTGGCCAAGGTGGTTTTCTCCTTCACTAGTTCCCTTATCCTCTCTGTAACGTTTTGGGGGAGATCAGGCTGCAGCCCCTCCAGAGCTTTGGCAGGAGGTGGTGAAGAGCAGCGTGCACTAAGCTGGGTCTGTCACGACCAGGTAGGTTGAACTGAGATCAAAGCTGTGACGTGCACCTCCCATTTTTGTGCTGATCGTGGCCCTCCATAGCATTGGAAGTGGCACCATGAGATACCATTCTACTTCTCTTAAGCTCGAGCAACCCTTGGGGCTTGAGAGCAGCTTATTTTAAAAGATACCTGCTTTAAACCCCCTTGCACATCAAAACAATAAATGTATTTGTAAGAACCTGCATTCTGCAGCAGCTGCTTAATGGTTTTCCTCAAGGTCAGCTGTATTACAGGAACTTTTTTAGTGTCTGATATTTTGAAAGGTTTGTCTGAGTGTAATCACACAGATTTCCAGACAGAAATACAATATCTTTGTAATGCCAATTTTGGTATAGGAAGCTGGTTTTAGAAATATTTCAGTGTCTATAATACACTGAAAAATACACTCAACTGACAAATGTGGCATTGCTGAGATAATTCCAAGGGTTTAAAAGTTACAGAGAGCATTGGTGGCAAAAGAGGTTATGTTTCTGTAAGACATACAGAAATGCAATGTTGATTTCAAAGCCAAATTCATAATTTAGTAACAGTTCTGATGTGATGCAACAGTTATCAAGTTAGAGGCATCTAATGACACACCTCCTGTTGTCTGAATTTAGAAACTTTTTTGTTAAGGAACTTGAGAAATATGGCTTTGAATCTGAATAAGGAGCAGATGAGCTAGATAAAGTTGTGGCATTTGCATTTATTTTGTTTTTTCTCTAAACCAAATTATGTTAGTTTTCATTTTAATGTTTGTGAACTGCATCAGTTTAATGAATTTGAGGTTTCTTTTCAGTGCCTTCATGTGTGTAATGTGGAGGTAGTAATTTTTTAAGATTAAAAAATGATCTAAATTATCATAATTACAAATGGAGATCTATAAAAATGTGTTCTTCTGCACAGTATGTTGAGTATAGAGTTCCAAATCCCAGCAGTTTGTTTTGCTTACAAAGTACCTTTTTATTCTGATGCTGCAGGGGTTATAAAGCAATAGAGACGCTGACAGCTGTATTTATACAGGTGTTGTACAGATTACAAACTGTTCATGTCATTGTTTTTTAATGCCAGGTTTTTCTAGACTTACCAAAGGAACAGTCTTTGGGTGTGCCTACTGTGAATTCATACTCATACAGCAGCCTGGACATCAAAATAACCAGTGGTTGAGAGGTTTTTTACCCATATGATGATGTGACAAATACTCCACTCTTGGCTGGAGTAACCGAGAGAAAAACGTTAAACCTCACAGTTTCATTTTTGCAGTGAATGTCAGCAGTGTTTTAACAGACACTGTCAGTGCTGAGTTTTACACATCAGTGTTTTATCCAAAAGGATTATTTTAGCAGGCTTTTAAAAATTAGAAATCTGGGAGCTTTAGCTTGAGAAGGAAAATGTCTCTGAGGTGGCAATAATGATTTTCCTCTTGCCTTTAAGGAAAGACCATACCTTTTATTGTTGAAGGATTTGGTTTTCTCTCAGTGTGTGTTCCCTTGCTGTGAACTCTGCAGTTTTATACCCAAACATTTTCCTTCTCAAAATTGTTTTCAAAGCATGTTTTCTGCAGGTGACCTAACCAGATTTCTTTTTTTCCTTAGCTCATGGCAAAACCTTTAACCCTTCAGGACCAACGGCAACAAAGTCTAGCAATGCAACTTTTGAAGCTTGTACTAAACTGTCTTAATTTTGATTTCATTGGAAATTCAGCTGATGAATCTGCAGATGACCTGTGCACTGTGCAGATTCCAACAAGCTGGAGAACAAGTAAGGAAGGATCCTATCTGTTAGTAGTATGAAGTCTGTACCCGGTGGATTGTATAACTGCTTTTGTCCCAATACTTGCAAATATGCAATAATTTTTGATGTGGAATAGAGTTTTTTTTGCTGGTGAGTTATTGGTAACCCCCTTATAACACGAATATCCACAGCAAATCAAATTATTCTAATTAGGCACTGAATACTGTTCTCATCCCTGGCATACAAAATCCTTGAAGAGGTGCAGCATTTGTAGCATTTCTGTTTTCTCTTGCCTTCTTCTTGATGAGACAACAGTGTGACATTTTGTTCTAGTGTGCCTGTGTGCTCCAGCAGGTGAGCCTCTTCCTGCAGGCAGCAGAAGGGTTGCATCTTGGCTCTCAAACTCGGGAGGTTCAGCGTCCTGGGCTTGCACAGTGCAGATGGCAGCCTGGTATAAATATGTCCATTCTAGCTGTAATGAAATTACCTTGAGTAACAGATACAGTTTAGCACTAGCAGTGTGGAGCTCCTCGTAGGCTGATTTATCCTGCTTCTTGGCAAAATAAATGAGCTGGATTGGAAGTCTGCTACATCTCACTAAAGCAGCTACACAGTTTCCCATAGCCACGATGGCAGGTTTAAATCTGCTTTACCTGTAGAGCGAGACACTCTGGTGTTTGATATTCCTCCTTATTTCAATAATACAAATCTTATCAGTTTCCGTGCATAACTCCATTCCTTCTCCATTAATATGCAGTAGATTGTAATCACAGTGTGAGGAGTAAAGAGCAATAATATGTGGCAGGCAGGGGAAAAACTGACAAAATGCTAAAGTTGGGCAACTGACAGTGATTTCGCGAGACCATCAAGAAAGGAGAAGGGATAGGATTTCCCAAGATTTTAGTTTAGATACTTTAAATTGTCTGTGGGAGGATGTCCCTTTAGTCATTAAACACAAAGAGTGCTTAAAGAAATCAATGTTCGTTATGTGATGCTTTATTTTACACAAGTCTGCTTATAAAAGAATGCTTATGCATGGAACAACTTTGAAATGTCGCTTAATTTGTGGGATTACTTAAATTATGAACTATTGGTAAACTTTTTTTACCCTCCTGTTACCCCTTCATAAAGTTCTAGTTCATTTGATGGGATTCCACTGTGAATTGGTAACTCAGTTAAAAAACAATTGGTAAAAGTTGGTAAATCTATTTTTTTTCTATTTAGCAGTCTGTAGACTTCAGTAGAGCCTGTGGAACTTTTGTTAGAAACTTGCTTTTGTTTAAATACAGATTAAACTAGTCCTTAGTATCTGGAACATGTCTTGTCTTAGTGTAGTACTGAGTAACCTGAAGGAATCAGTTTACCTACATCTGTTACAGAACAATGTTCTGTAAACAACTGACAAACTGTTGCAGTTTAAGGGAAGTATTCTTTATGAGCTATAGGATAGTTTAAATGTGATAAAGAGAATAGCGCTTTGTTTAATATTGCACAATGAACTGATTAATGTATCTGGTCATAGTTTAATCTCAACAACAGTGATATCTCACTCTTACTTGTTTTGTTCAAAAGAAGATGATTCTATTAAAATGAAGATACTGAGTTATTGCTTGCAGAGAGTGATAAAAACAACTTATCTTTTTCCGTAGTCTTCCTGGAGCCAGAGACCTTGGACCTGTTTTTTGATTTGTATCATTCCCTTCCACCAATGCTGTCTCAGTTAGTAAGTGACACATAGTGATTTACACTCAAGTGATTGCTAAAAATAGCCTTTTACATCTATAGTTTGTCCAAACGATGCTGTTTTATTCTGTGCATTAGCATGTTTGGAGTCCCCTGGCTCAGTGCACAGTCACAATGTCTTTTCTTTGAACTTTAGCTCCAGTTTTCATTTCTGAATCTGAAGGCATTCGAATTCTTCTTCCCCCCAGTTCAACACCACTCAGCCACATAGAAAATGTCCACCCAATTATTTTGATGAAGTCAGAAGATGTTGTAAAAGGGAGTTCTAAAACTGAGCCATGTTTGTGTTCAATTGTTTGTTGCTGCAAAAATAATCAGTCACAGAATGTACTACAGACAGCAGTACGTTGGATTGCTCCAAGCTTTAAGAGATTGTTATTCTGAAAATTTAAATCTTTTAATCTTACAGGTTTTTTTTTTTCATTCTTCAGGCACTTTCTTGTTTAGTTCAGTTTGCTTCTGCAAGGAGATCTTTATTCAGCAATCCAGAGCGTGCCAAATATCTTGGTAATCTAATCAAAGGAGTGAAAAAAATACTTGAAAATCCACAGGTATCTTTTTATTTTTTTATTTATTTGTAGTGCTAAAACAGCTATGGATTTGTTTTTCCTTTAGTCTATATTAATTTATTGAATCTATCAAAACCACTTTTCAGCCAGACAAAACCTCTATGCAAATAAAATTGTCACTCAATTAACAATAGTGCTCTTCACAGCTTAACCTAATAGAAATTTTAACTGTTAAAACTTTGCTTCTTCAAATTTAGGGTTTATCTGATCCCAGTAATTACCATGAATTCTGTCGGTTTTTGGCTCGACTAAAGACAAACTATCAACTAGGAGAGCTGGTAATGGTGAAAGATTACCCAGAAGTTATCCAACTTATAGCAAATTTTACCATTACTAGCCTGCAGGTAAGAATATATACAGCCTTCTCTGTTCTTCAGCCCTTAAAAGACAGAGAGGACTCATCGTGGTTCTCTCTGTAGGTGTGTTTTGAGGAGGTGGTGAGGCTTGTCTTTACATAAAAATAGATTTTAGATGTAAGGTGTCAGATTTCTAAATTCTTTAGAACCAGTTCCCACTACTCTTGTGAAGTTTTTTAATGGGAGCAGATCTAAAGAACAAAGTGACTACTAAGTGGGACATAGATGGATGTTAATCATCCAGCCTTACTCCTCACCCTCAAAAGAAATCCAGCCACCTGAACTCTTTATCCAACCCTAAAATGCTTACACCTGTGCTCCAGTGTAAGTTTTGAAGTTCTTGCACTGTCTGGGTTCTTGAGTTCTGCTTTTGTGCATTTATCTGTGTACACACACAGGGAGTTGCCTGTATGCTGAGCTGCTGAGTGCAAAGCTCCCATCTGAGCTGGCTGTGGAAGCTATGTAGAATAATGTCTGAATTTTTGAGGGACCCATGTCTGTATGAGAAGGACACATATCACAGGATTAAATTTCTCAGTGTTAAAAATTTTCTGATTTGTTTTTGAAACACAGCAAGATTAAGGTGTGCACACTGTTCGAGTAATACTACAGTGGCTATTTGAGCATTTCCTCCAGAGTCTTTCTCTGATCTTCAGGTTAACAGCTGATAGTGACCTTCAGGAGAAGATTTTGACCTTTGACTTTCTGAGTTGCCAATGGTAGCTCCATAAGCTTGGAAGAGAAAAGAAGGTTGAGCTGCATTTTCTTTACATCTTCTGATAGGGTGGCACTAGACGATTTCCCACTGAACATTTAGGATATTTGAATGGCACTTTTGTAGTACTTGAATCTCACTGTGCACTCTGTGAGAATCTGTGCCTAACTCCGGGTTTGGAATCATGGATTTCACTTGAAGGAGATGAGAGTGCCTAGAACTAATTTGGGATCTGCTCTATAATGTGTGTCTCAGTTCTGACTGGGTCCTTCTGTAGTCATGTGAGTGAATCAGACTACTTAAGATAAAAGCATCGCGTTTCACAACTCTTATTTCACACTGGGATGCTTTAACAGAAGTGTGTTTTGTTTTCTTATAGCACTGGGAGTTTGCTCCAAATAGTGTTCATTATTTGCTAACTCTGTGGCAAAGAATGGTAGCATCTGTGCCCTTTGTGAAAACGGCAGAACCCCACCTCTTAGATACATATGCACCCGAGATAACAAAAGCTTATATTACTTCTAGACTGGAATGTGTTCCTGTAGTTATAAGGTAAACTTGTAATTGCAACTTTAAAATTGTAATATAGAATGTTGATTTGTTGGCATATTGCATTTTTTATTATGTTTAAAATCTAAGTACACTAACTACCATGGTGATTTCTTTAGATTATCTTAACTGGTTGATATCATTTTATTCCTTTTGCTTATAAAATCCAGGCCAAAATCAAATGTAAATTCTAATTGTTTTTCCTCTCATGGACCTTTGTGTTTTGAAAGAAAGCCTACACTCCTCCTCCCCCCCCTTTTTAGAACTGTCTAAATTAGCTGTATGGTTCAGCTGTGATGTGTGTTCTGTACTGCTTGCTGAATCCCTTTCTGGGGCCGTGTAGGGCAGAGTAACGGGGAAAGCAGAATGAACCTCAAGTACAAGAAAGGGTGAGGCCGAATAGAAAAAGCTAGAGACTGGGGAGGTTGGAATTGGCCAATATAAATGTCTTAAAGCATAAAAAGGAGATTTAAACTAAGTAGATGACCTTATATTCTGCACTATAATGTAGCAAAAAAAGAAAAAAGTGTTTGATTGCTGAAAGGATTTAATTTTCTCCAGGGGTTTTTATGAATTTGTGCTGGTAGCTCTCCTGTCAGACTGCAGAACAAGCCACATCTAATTTTCCTTTTCAATTTTATTTACTGTGATGATGTCATTTGTTCACAGTTTCTGTGAGGGAGCATCTTGAGCTTCAACATTGTTGTCTTTTTGTCTCAGCTTAGCCAAGATTTGTCTGCAATTCATGTAACCTGTCATTTAGTGTTTACTGACTAAGCTGTAGGTGGTGTTATTTGCCTTATGTTAGGACCATAGGTATGTTAAAGACTGGCTTCCTAGTGGTTCAAAATCGTAGTCACTTTTCGTGGACCTTCTCTCAACAAGTCTACAATTCTTTGGCATTTCTGAGTTATCTTCTCTGTTCAGCTTTTCTGTAATGGAACCTAAGGGTTGAACCTTCATGTCTCAGCCTTCTCTAAGTATCAGCTTCCAGACTTGAAGTGTTCAGTAGGGCTGAGCTTCTGCATCAAACCATGTGGCACCAGCTCTATTGAAATATGCTGTTGTCTTCATCAGCATCACCATCAGCACTGAAAATCCAGTTTCTTTGTTCAGCACTGATGAGAGATTCTTCTGAATGTCCTTGTTACCTTGTGGAGGAGTAAGCTTTGTAATCAGTGAAAAAAGCCAACAGGGAAAAGGTGAGGAAAGTCATGATCATGTCTTTTGCCAGTGTGTGTCATTTTTAAGGCAGTCTTAACGCTGTTGGCGTGCATCCATTGCTAGTTCCAAGTGATTTCTGTACCACAGTGATATTGTCTTATTCTCGTCTGTGATGGAGATCCTCAGTTGTGGCATTTCTGTAGATCACAATATCCAGTGTAGACTTAAATATTGAATGTCTAGTCTGTTGTTGAGAAACATTGGTTGTCTGGGAGCTGGTTTTGTAAGACTTCTTCTGTTTGCTCCGATGAGTTTACTATTTTTGCAAACAAGCCCTGTTTTCTGGATTTACCATTTTTCATACAAACCAGTGTAGTTGATAATGTTCCTCTCCATTCAGGAGCCATCCAGCTGGTCCTTCACTCAGAGAAAGGCAGCTTGGAACAAGGAAAGGAAAGTCACTTTTGCCCTTTTGGGGCATTGCATAGCTATTCTTCCTTTTGAGTAAGGGTGGCCAAGGAGTTTATGGTTCCTTTACAAAAGGTCAACAAGAGGGTGCTTTTCTACAAACTTGAAGGAGAATTTTTCTGTCAGATATTTGTAAATACCTGAGAAGAGGTCTGTTTCGGCCTTGAGTATTAGGATTTTCAGCTGCTGCATATCCTTCAAAGTTTGGATACCAGGACTGTTGGCTTTGTTTGCTTTTTGGATGTTATCTTTTTCTGTGGCTTGATTGTTGCCTATGCAAAAAGAGAGTAACCTTCTGATGAATAAACCTCTCACACTGTGATTTGTGGAAGGAGAATAGCTGCATTTTATGGCAAGAGCTATCGGTCTCTGTTCTAGGCATTCCATAGGGTCGCAGCTTGTTTACAGCAGAATATAATAAAGATTTATAAAGCAGTTGCATGGAATTCTTCTGAAGCTTGCTTGTTGGCTTTGGTATCATGCTCTTGTGCTTAATTTGATAAATACACAAAATCTATTTCTACTAAGTATTCCATTCTTTCCTCCCACCATCCTCTGAGATGGATGCTGCTTGTTAATATTCTCTTCAGGCACGGTGGACCTTAGTTCTTCAGGATTTACCTTTCTGTGTTCGTACTGCCAGCCTCATCTCCTCTCTTCTTTGCATTTTAAAATGTGTGTTAAGAGGAGGGCACAAACTGAAGGCTGTCCTGTGTTTGTGTAGATGTGTGGGCATGTATGTAAATATAATAAAATGAGATCTCATGTCTGTCTGTCGCATTTGCCACCTATTAAGGCTTTTATAGTTCAGCAGTTCAGTGACAGTGGTTCAGGATCTGGATGGGAAAACAGCACCAGCTTTTAAGCAATAGTGGCTAAGTGGTTACTTTTAATCTCTGTTCCAGAGATGGCTTAGAAGATCCACTGGATGACACAGCTACAGTTTTCCAGCAGCTGGAGCAACTGTGCACAGTTAGCAGGTGTGAATATGAAAAGACCTGTACGCTTCTTGTACAGTTGTTTGACCAAAATGCACAAAACTACCAAAAGCTATTGCACTCTCCTAGTAGGAATCCATTAGAAATCACAGTTCAGGAAGGTTAGTATTTAATTTAATTTTTAGACTGTGTTTTATGTGCAGATAACCACGTTCTTGCATGTGAAAAAAGAGTGGTGATCTTATGGCAGATACACATAGGCCTTTTCTCAAATTAGGAATTAATGACCCAAATCACCTTGCACCACATTTTCATCAGTTGTCTTTGTAATAAATCAGAGACATTGGGACTTGATGTATTTGTTTTACCATCTTGTTCCATCTTCAGAATATAGTCACGGGAGCTGTAAAAACTTTTAATTTCTGAAAATCGACGTTTTAGTGCCTCAGGTGCCCTCCTGGGAACCAGCTGCAACCTGGTGAATGTTTTTTTGAATGAGGGTGTAAACTTTTGTTCATTTTGCATTTACATTTCTAAAAAAATAATGTAACATTAAAACTTTAATTTATTTTATACAGCTCTCTTAAGATGAATTGCTAAACCTTCAAGAAAATAAAGTTGCTTATTGTAGTGTAAGTTGTAAAAATAAATACTTTTGATATATATTTTTTTTTATAAGCCTATTTCAGTGTTCTGAAAATTGTCTTTATAACTTAAATTGTCTTTATAACTACTGGCTGTTTCCAAAATAGTTCTCTTATGGCTGTTGCACTTTTACATGGATAAATGGTGTTGTTTTGAAGAAGTGAGACAGATTGCTGCATAATACAGCTGTTTCTTTGCGTGCTATTTCATGTTTGTGATTTATTTTGCTCTTCTCTTGTTGACAGAATATGCTGATTTTCTTCTGTGTGGGAGCCATTTTTCACTAATTTATATAAGACCTGCTACTTACCTTCTTTATTAATTCCATTCTCTTTCTTGCGCCTATCAACTTTTGTTTGAGAGAACTTCCATTAATGACCTGATCTCGTGGACCAGCTGCAGTCTGGATTTATACTCCATTCCCCAGTCACGGAGGGGCCAAATGGAAACCATCAGCTGGAATCTTCCAGTGTCAATGCTCTGGGGATTGCAGTTACACATTAGAAAACATATGATGCAGTTTAAATATTGTGTTTCTTTTCTGCAAACTAAACATTCGTGCTGGTATTGAACAATAACTGTTACATCCCCTAGATATACATAGTTAAATTTAGATGTTTAATGGCTTTTAATGTTACAAAATAAGTTAATGTAATATTAAGATCTCATTTTATTACATTGTCTCACTGTCTGTATCAATAGTGATGCGGTCATAGTTTACTAAAACAATAATCCCCAAGAAATGGGTCATTAACAGTAGTTAATGATTACTTGTGATCTATGATAATGACTGATTTCTTTGGGATTATTGCTCTTATAAACCATAATTACAGATTATTACAGCAATAATTATTTTCTAAAAGAAAAGATGTTGCCTGCCTCAGTAATTGCAGACGCACTGAAAATTTTGAATCGTTAAGGTATGAAAGAGGAAAAGAAGTCATACCTATTAATGGGTATTTTGCTAAGATAAGAGGACTGTCATGAGAAAAACAACTGCAATTTGTAAAAAGGAAGACAGGTTTTTATTTTAAAAAGACTGTTGGCCAAAGTGATGGCTCTGCTCCTTGAACCAGCCGGCACCACTTCACCGTTGCTCTTTGATGCCATCTTCAAATGGCCATTCCGTAGTAGCTGTTACTGCTGAATTCATCTGAGCAATGTCTGTTCTCCTAGGCACTTCAGCTCCTCAGTGTTGTGTTAATGATGGTGCAGTCTCTGTGTCCCGAGTTAACAGCTGTTTGTACTGCAGTGAGTAGTGTGTTTGATGTGGTTTCCTTGGAAGTGTCACGTTCGTGAAGAAGCACAGGTCTCAAAACAGGGAAATACGTTGGTCGTAGGACAGCTGATACTGTCATGCCAGTTTCTTAGGAATGGAGCAGGAACAATATAAGAAGATATTTGGAAGTCTTCCTCATGTATCTTCTCTTGTCTCAAAAGTCATTACTTGTTCCCTGTCATAAAGTGTTTCTGTCAGAACTCAGAGTATTACATACTCACGTGGATTTTTTTAAATAAGACTGAGATTTAAGATAAACCTGAATGCTTTCCTCTACTTATGTTGAAATCATCCTCATGTTATTCCATACTTTGCATTTTCTTTTCATGTATTTTTGATCTCAGCATGTTAATGTGAAGGACGCACTGCCCTGCCCACCTCTGTCAGGAACAGAATGACTCGTGATGTATAACCACCAGATTCAGGCCATCGGATGCTGGAACACCTCGGAACTGTTAGTTGTTCCTGGGTGAAGCAGCTTAGGAAGTAGAGCATTCAGTGCTATCTCAGTTTTACAGAATGCAACAGTGCAAAACCTGAAGGAAATTAAGTGAAGTTTAATGTTATTTAAATGAGGACTAGTTTATCAGAGACTTGAAACAAACACTGAATAAAACCTCAAGACTTTTGGTAGGTATTGTGTGTGTCCTGATCTGTGTGCAGAAGTATCCAAGTAGTTTAATATTACAAAGAATTCTTTATTTCAAACAGAACTAAGAAACAAGTAGGTTGTAATGAGTCCCAGTAACTTCCTAATGCTATGATCAGTAGATGTGACAGCCCTGCTTTAGATAAAATTGTGACATGCCATGAAATAGCAGAGGTATGAGTATACTAGATTGTTTGTCTAATCTTAGCAGGCTGAGTTTGCTTAATTTGTGTTTTAGGTTAATTCTTTTGTGTTGATTTATAAGCATGTCCAGGTTAACAGGCTGTTCTAGGTTGCCTGTCAGTTCTGCTTAGGATTGTTTTTTACTTGATTTGTCTGGGTAGGTTTTAAATTTGGTAAAGGGAGAAACCTAACAATTCTCTTGACAGCATTCTGTGGTCTGATACCTTATGGGACTGCTGATACCTTACAGAAGTGTATTGTACCAGCATAATGGTTTATAATCATTAACTTCTTCCTTTTTCATGTTAGGATGTCTGGCATGGCTTGTCTATTTTGTGGGTACTTTTGTGGGAGGACGATTAACTTACACTAGTACTGATGAGCATGATGCCATGGATGGAGAATTGTCCTGTCGGTAAGGATCGCTTGTTTGGAATTCTTTCTTTTGATTTTTTTGAAAGGATGTTTAATATCAGCAGATATTTTGGATTTAACTTTGGATTTAATTTTGGATTTTTCCAAATGATGTTTGCTGTAGGACGGTACTGACTATGGATCAAGACCATTCCATTGGCTTTGATCTTTCCTGGTTCATTCATCATTCTGAGCAGTGAAGGAGTCATTAAGGCTATAATTTCAAAACTATATTTCAGAGGAAGGGAAGAAGATTAAAGATAAATGTGTCTCTTACTATAAGCAGTGTTTAGCTATACCTGCATAGCTTTCTGTGTTCATTTGAGTGTTGCATTGTATACAGTATTAATTTTGTTAGTTGTGAGTTATGGCTGTTCTTTGATGCACTGCTTCCTTTACATTAGTTATTGTGGATGAAGAAGTACAGAGGACTACTGGTTAACCATTGAAAATTCAGTCTTATTTTTAGACTAGAGTGTGAAATAAAAAAGGCAGCTCTAGATTTAAAAATGTGCATGGTATTGTCTTTCTCCAAGTTTTAGGGCAAGGGGTGAGCTGGGAATTATGGTGAATGACATGTATTACTTGTGGCATGCACCAAGTATGTGACAAACACTTCCTTAATCTTTGTGTTCCCTCACAAGGGTGTTAAATGCATGCGTATTTGATCTTGTTATTTACATCCATGAGCTAACACACAAAAAGTACATACGACTTAGAACTGGATAAAAAGCTTTACATTTTTTCCTTTGTTTCTTGCCTTCCTCATCTACCCTGGGGCTCTGTGATGTTAGCAGTCCTCCACTGTGTTTTTATTAGAAGTGAGATGTTTTAATATACAGGCTTATAGATGAAGTAGCTGCTGACTTCTAATCCAGTGCCTTTATGCTTCAGAAACGACAGAAGTTGAGAAGAATTTTTGAATTACTAGGGAACCACGGTTTCAAGGAATAGAGAGCAGAAGAACATGGCAAATTAAATAAAGGAATATTCCTTTAAAAAAAAGTATTAAATTTTCCTAGCTGACATAAGCTGAAGTTGATTCTTTGAAGTCCTTGTAATATGGAGGTAGATAGCAAGTAAAGATTTGAGTCAGAAAATGCATGTTTGTTCAGATGTTTTAGGAGAGACAGAAGTAAGGCAGACATTGTATTACACACTGCATGTGTGAACGTATTTCTGAGCACAATAGTTTCAGTTTCCAAGGGACTTGGAACAGCTCTTATCCTGCATTTGTAGTTTGAGACCTGTACGTCTCAAATTTCTTTGTTTCCTTTGTCATGGATTTGATGCTCTAAAAACATGTTACAGGCTCACCAAGTATAGCGTGTAAGTGACAAAGTAATTAGAAAAGCATTATGTTGATGTTTATGTTTAATAGTGGTCAATTAGCATAATGAGCATCTAAAGTACTAGAAGAAACTTAGGTGAATGAAAAATGGCTACTGGGTTCCTGAACAAATTAACTGTGATGATATCACTTAATTTGAGAGTTCTTCCTGCAAATGTTTTTCTCTGTCTTTAAGAGTTTTTCAGCTGATATCTTTGATGGATGCCCAGTTACCACAATCCAGCAATGAAAAAGTAGAACTGGCAATTCTGTGGTTCTTGGATCAGTTCCGTAAAACATATGTGGGAGACCAGCTTCAGCACACCTCAAAGGTAAATATTTGCCATAAACCACAACCTTGGATATCAAAAAGCCTGTGCAGAAGTTGACCTGCCAATATTTCTTATACCTGTGAAGTCTCTGGAGTTTGGCTGCTGCCTGGTTGGCGAGAGGGAGAGAGGGATGGAGATAGAGAGAACTTATTGATGTGATGTTCGTCTGAGTGGGCATCCTGCTATGTATGCTTTGGAATTTTGGTGTGCAAGGAGTTAATGTTTTAACAGCTCTGTTCATTAGACAATTTTAGGTTACTTTGCATTTCAGTTTTTTTATTTCAAACATTTAGCTGGTTTCTGCTATATTGTGTTATATTTCACAGCTGGGTACACAAGATTTATTCTTTTAATAGTTCTGTTCTTTTGACAGTTGCTCATTTATGTGGTTCCCACTGTATTTCTCACATTACGTGGCTTTTCTGCATTTTAAATAGGGAAGAGGGAAAAGTAAGATGCATTTTTGAAGAAGCAGCAGTTAATTCACCTTAACTGTAGGGGACAGTCATAATACAGATGTTATAAAGAGAATGTTGGTAAGATGAGATCAATTGATCTTGAGAAAGACTGAAAGAATTCTGTTGGAGCCCGAAGCAAATCTTTAGCAAGAATTGTGACAGTGACTGAGATTTGACTTTACTTGTACAGTACTCGTAACTCTGTCCTTACTCACTGGTGAGCTGTCCTGATCTCAAGAATTCTTTTATCCCTTCAGGTTTGAAGTGTACTTCAACTTCATTGAATGGTTCCTCACTTAATGTTAAAAATAAAGTTTTACACTATACTGAATTTCTTTTTCATGAAAGCAATGTGTTCCTTTCAATTGCCAAAACTGATTTGTTATTTTTAAATATGGGGCCCTCCTCTAATGCCAAGTAACAGAAAGGAGTCAGCACAAATGTGCTCATTCTCCTGGTATTTTCATTAGCAAAACCCCTGCTGATGGCAATTCAAAGGCAATGTGGTTGTACTGTAGTTGTTGCTCTGATCTGAAATTCAGATTATTTTTTCTTTCTGATTTTGAGGGTTTTGATGTCACTTTATGTTCTGACTGAGGTGTAACGGTGTGGAGAAACACTATCAATGTACGGTGTGCTGTAACAGGTTGTTATAGGAGTCTGTATAGCCAAGCTTTTTATGTCAGCCCTTATAGGAAGCTGGAAGAAGGGTTTGTTTGTGTGTGAAGCAGTGTGCAAAAACCTGCAGTGCATTATTTATACTGAATCACCTGGAGTGCTGCAGTCAGTAGAAAAAGACTGTAAAATTCGAACACTTGCCAGCTACACCAGAATTCAATAGATGCGAATTTATCCAGCTCAGCAGTGTGTTTTGAATAACCATAAGACAGCCTCTGCGATTGCATTGTGTGTGGGAGGTTAAATGGTTAATTATTAGGTAAAATGCTGGATTGTGTTTCCATTTGATTTATTGAGGAGCACTTTGAACAGAAAGAATTAACTTTTACCGAAAGGACATGGGGGAAAACTGTGGGATGAGTTTAAGAAAACAGGTTTGTGTTGTTTTGTTTTATTGATTTGTTTTTTCCCCTGCCCCGATAAACGGACATTAATCAAACTGGTAATAGATGATATCATCAGACTGGTAATAGATCATATTCCTTATGCTGCCTTTGGTTTTAATGTGTTTGTATAGAACCAGACTAGGAAAATGGAATTTCACATGGCTTTCGTGGTGCATAGCAATTTAAGGAGCGTTTCTGAGTTCTAGACCCAGTTTAGCAACTCCATAGTTCATTGCAAATGCATTTCAAAGTGTTTTCTTTTTTCTTAATAGCTTGATTACATTATCTACCAGTATAACTTAGTTTGCAGTCAAATTACACTTTCTTTTTTGTTTTGTTCTAGTAGACCTGGTACAGCAGCCTCTCATTTGCATTGATAGAATCCCATGGTCCGTATCACATTATTTTTCCAGATCTTATAGCAAAAGCTGGGAGTAAAGGCATCTGAGGTCCCAGTTTTGGTGGTTTATTTAAATTTTTAATAAAACAAAATGAAGTGTTTGTATACATTGTAGAGTTAAGAGAAGGGCAGAAGGCAGCACTTGCGGGATTCTTCTGTTTTATCCTGCTGTAGCAGCAAGGACAGCAGCAGATGGCATTCTACCCTCACAGTTGTAAATCCTCTGGTACTGTGTCTTGCTGGCAGCTATCTACAAATATGCAATTAAAAGGCACACACTTGGAAGCAGAAAAATCAGGCATACATCAAATGACTAAGTTAATACAGCTTTATATAAATATTCAGGATAACTTGAATTGGTTTGTTTACAGAACGGATAATGGAAATTCTACATGCTTCTGCCATGCTGAAATAATTTCTGAGCATATTCCTCTATTGGGTCGTGTGCTTGCATGCAGAAAACCAGACAATGGTTAGAGAAGGCTGAACAGGCTAATGAAATTGTAGATGTCTTCTTTATAAATATACAAATTTTGTTCATTAATTAACTCATATTCTTAAGTATGTGCATATAATAATAGCAAACTCATTACAGAGAAAGAGACTTGGCTAGGTAAAGTAATGCATTCTTATTAAACAGTCCGCTGGGGCTTGAATAGCAAAACCTGGGAGATCTCTTCCTTGATACTTTAATGTACTTTTAGTATTATTACATTTCCAATACAAAAATAATACATCAAGATGCCATCTTTTGGATCAGATAGACCTTTCAATAAATATATAGATCACAGTTCTGTTGAATCCTAGCCTGGATTCTCAGTTGCTACATGGCCCTATTAATACCTGTTTGTCTATCAAAGCATACTTTGATTTAATGCTGTTATGACTTAGCCTTCATAGAGTCATCTTCTGTGGCATATTGCTGATTTGGATGCTGGCAGGGTGGTAGAAAATGTTGGCTGGAAAAGCACTGCACTGTGCTTTACTGAAAGTGTAGTCTGTGCTTCTGTCTGTGGCAGCTCTGGCATTACTGTCGTGTGCTGCTGCTGTAAGTGGTGTAATATTGCACTGAAATCTGATTCCTGACATCAAGCACATGTTATTTATTAGAGAAAACATTGCTGTTTGGAATGAGACTTTTCTTTTCAATATTCTTAACATACCAACAACTACACAATGATTTACTTACATTTGCAAGTGACACCAGACTGGGAGGAAATGTGATCACAAGGGACAGGATTTGAATTCAGAAAGATTTTTTCTAAGCTGGAGGAATATGCTGAAAGTTTAAAATGCTGGTGAAACACCATTCATAGGAATGAAAATTCCTGTTATTAGCTGCCAGTGGGAGATCTCTGAACAGGCAGATTTGTTTCAGAAGATGCTGTGGAGATGAGTGTGTTGCAAGCAGGGGTTATTCAAGGGTGCGTGTTGGGTTTGTACACACAAAAAATACTTCTTTGTGGATATAGCAGTAGGAATATTGTATCAGGTGCTCCGATTTCTTATTCAGTTCTGAATATTTAGTTCTGACTGAGTTTCAGTTGGGATTTCATGTTCAGTGACGGGCACAGCGCTTTTTGAGAAAGCCGTGGAGAATTGGGAGAGTGCAACACCACTAATCAGATGCAGAAGATGCTGCTTTGGGTCAGTTTAGCAAGTAGGATATTGGGGTGGGACAAAAAGCAAGGTTGTCAGGGGTTTTTTAAGAAAAGCTGGTGATCAGATGTTTTCAGTACCCTCCAAGGGAAAGACAGGGTGGCTTAATTTGTAGCAAGGAAGACTTAAGAATTGTAACCAGGCCAGTGAGGGAGTACTGGTGTGTACTGCCCAAGATGCTGTGGGGTCTTTTGGTTTGTGTCCTGGTGTTCTTAATCCTTTCTACCATAGAGTACAGAATAAACCAGAAGTCCTGCTGGTCTAATCTCAGGTTTTCTAGTAAGAGTGTTATAAACAGTTATGGTTGTTGGCTGAAAAGAATGCTTAGGGGGAATAAGCCCTCTGATTTGTGTCGTATGTTATGTTGCCCAGACACCGATAAACAACGTTCCTGTTATTTCATAACATTATTGTAGCCTGGCGTGTTTCAAGTAACTCTTTACAGCCATTTTAAAAGGAAAAAGAGTACCAAGAGTGAGAGGGATTACAATGCCTTTGAACATGGAGAGTTGGCAGAGGAGACCAGCTCCTGTTCCAGCTCAAAACTCGAGTTTGCTCCTCTTTATCCATGTGAAGGAAGGTCTCTTTTCAGTTACCCACCCCCAGGTGAGCCCTTCACTGGATACCCTGCAGTTCAGGGAGACTGGTGGCATCCCTGGTAAGCTCGGTAACTTCTGGGGCAAGTGTGAAAAACAAGTTGGGGTGCTAAGGATGCATCTTAGCTGCCTATTTTGTTGTGGGTTTGAGCAGAGCTGCCATTCAATGAGCAGGTGCTTCCCGAGTTCCATGAAGTGCTTACCTTGCTGGGGCCAGTAGACCAGATCCTGAGGTCTGCTCCTTGCACCCAAACACTGCTTGTGTTGTTGCAGAGTTCATTTGTTAGCACAGGTAGTGCAGTCTGGCACTCGGGACTCTGATTTAGGCTAAACACGGATAAAAAGACAAGACTTGTTAGCCAGGACCTTTTCCTGCGTTAGGACTCAGCAGGCATTTGTCCTTGGAGGGGGAAAAAAGCTCCAGGAGGGGTTTGTAGCCTTTCCTAGAGTGGTTCAGACTGTGTCCATTCCCAGTTCCCTCTGGGAGAGGCTGGATCAGCAGCTGATGGCCTGGGCGGGCGTCTTTGGCTCTCCAGCCGTCTCTAATTGGTGCAGAGCGATTGCCAAGAGTAAATCAAACTGTAACTGCTTGGGTGAGTTTTACCCATTAATATATTGCACAGGAAGTTCAGCTGAACTCAGTTAATTAATAAAAATTTTTATGTTAACTTAGAATTGTTTCTTGAGCTTGAAACAAGTGTAACAACAAGGCTTTGCATAATCTGGAGTCCTGACACTTTTAAGTGTTGTTTTACATATCTGTACAGTTTATAATGATTTCATAAAGAAGATGGATTTGGTTGTAGACTTTTGAGGTACAGTTAAGAGTTATTCTGTTAGTGTGCTTTTGAAAAATGTATGCATACAGAAATAAGGTTCTTTTATAATTAGTTCTTTTGCATCACCACGTTTTGCAGGAATAGTTTTACTTGTTAAATATTTTGTGATACAAGTATTCTGTAGTGGGTTTATATTTAAGAAAGGAATTACATTAAAGATAATGCAATTAGTAAGTGTTAAGTCGGGTTTAGAATTAAAGTTTAGATCTGTTTGTCATGTCTCTTATTTACATGATGGGTTTTTTTGTAGCACTCTAACTGAGATTAAGGATTTAACCTTAATTTTGCACTTGCCATCTTTGCTTTCTACAGCATGTGGCGCTATTTAGCTGGAGTTATCCCTTTGGTTTGTTGTTGCCATTCCCGGAACACAGAGGTCAAACCTGGAACCGACTCCTGTGTTCGGTAAGGGTGGCGTGGGGAAAACAACGTCAGTGATAGCAAGTGTTTGAGACTGAGCTCTGTGCTCTAGCAGAGCCTGATGGCAGATTATTTCTGGAGTTCTCTTTTCAGCTTTTCTGTGCAGAGCAATGTTTAAGAAATTCCACCCATAATCTTAGCCAGAACACTTGTGCTTGCAAGGTTAATGTTTGTTTTCTATATTAAAAAGCATTTGTTGGCTTAAGTGCATTTAGGTAAACTCTTTTTCTCCACTGTGGAGCAATTAATGATTCCCTGTTCTGCTGTTTCTAATCAAGCAGCAGCCCTGAATGCATTCAGAGAAGGCTGGAGATAGTTTTAATCTCTACCAAGTGGCTCTGGTTTAAGGGATACTTTCATAAGGGGAGATTATTGGCAACAGGCTGTGCCAGCCAGCCTTGCTTCTCTTTTGCCCCAGTGATAGGGACCCAAGGTAGAAAATTAAGAGTTAGAATTCTAACTCTTCTGTTTCTGGGAAACAGCCCCCTGTCACCTTCTTTAGGTGCTTGAGTTGAGTAACCTGGGGAATCTGGTGGGGTTTTCAGGCTGGGGCAGCTGAGAGTGAAGAATAAGGACAAATATGGATCAATGTTTCATAAAAAGACTTCAAAAATACAAGTTGAAGCATAGTTATACAGTGGGCTGGGGGGATGCAAATGGGATTTTTTACTGTATCCTGTACATATTTTAGCTATAATATAAGGAAGTTATTGTATAACATTTAGGTTTGTATCTGTATGTGTTTCTAAAGCTTTTGATTTATAGATACATTTGAAAGAGGTCTGAATTATTATAAAAAATATCTGGAGGGTTTAGAATTTAGACTACAGAGTGTTTAGAGGGGAGGAAAAAATATGATTTCCTTGCTCTATGTTGTTTGCGGTGGCTGAAAGCACATCACCAGGTATCATCTAACCACGGAACACGAGTTTGTCTCTGATGTGTAATGTGCATTCTGCTGAGTCACTTTATTTGGTATTTCTTCAGTGTATGTATATTTACGTTTCTCTGATTACATTGCTTGCAAACACAGAAGCATGACCTGGCAAAGAAAATAAAGAAAAGGAATTCCATACTTGTGCAGAAAGTGGCGACTTTTCTCTCTCTGCAGACCCAGAGATGTGCGTGGTTCCACTGCTTTTAGTGGGGATCTTTGCAGGTAAAGGTGTTGGTCTGTGTACATCTCAGAAATGATTCTGGGTCCTGGCATCTCCATGATTAACGATATCTTAACACTTATGAATGATTATCGTTTTCTGAGCTGTAAAATGTATATACTGTTTTGTTTCATTATGATGAGGTGAAGATCACAACGCTGACAGGTGCTGGAAATTAGCAGGCAGTTTTGAAATTGTTCTGTGCACTAGAAATTAGATCTCATTTTAATTCAGCTTTTCCAAACTGGTAAATGAGGTTAATGCCATACATATTCAGCTGATATAGATGAAGAAATTGATATAAAGTAGATCAACATAGCTACAGGGCTACTTTAATTTATAGGTAAAGAGGCAGTGATAAATGAAAGTAATGTAGTAGTGGTCACTAAACTCCTCAGCCATCAGGGATTCAATAGCATTAGCTGCTCATTAAAGACATTGTTGGGGTGCATCAGATAGAAATTTGAAAAGAAATAGCCAACTAACCCTTAATTATCAAAACATAGAAAATACTAATTATGCCTTAATTAGCTTTTCTTTTAATGTACTGAAATTGTTACTTTTTGTGTAGCACAAATGGATAGTTATATCAACAATAAATAGGTTGTTTTAATAACTTTCTTTTACCTCTGGGAAAACCACACTCCAATTTTTAATATGCAATAATGCTTCTCTCTAGCCTGTAGGAGATGAAAATTATTAAGTAGCTTTATTTTTTGAAGATTTTACAGCAGCTTTGGGAAGAATTATTTCACCGTGCATCAATTATTTTTAATTGAACTGAATATTTTTCAGATTGCATGAAATGCCTCTCATTTAAGTTTAGCATTTAGAGTTTGTTAAGGAAGCATCATAGTGAGAATTTGGTGCAACTTATTCCTGTGGCATATTCTAGGAAGAATAAAGAACGGTTGTTTCAGGAGGAAAATACCATCACTGGTACTTTTCACTTCCGTGGGCCACATCTCATTTTTCCTCATTGCTACCACGCTGATCTCATCCCATCTCCTTGCAGTTCTTACAGGAAAAAGAAAGTTTGATTGAGTTCAGTGGGGCTTTGATCCATCTGGTACTGATGAAAAGCTTCAACAGCTGCTGAGAAAAGTCTTTTCCTTTTAAGGCATCTTCCAGCCTTCCTTCTGTGGCTGTATGTGCAGGAAAGGAATGTCACACGCAGAACTGGGTTTGCTTTATCAAACACAACAGGTAGGTGTTTTCCCCAGATAAATGATGGGAGACAAACACTGCATACTGCTGGTCATAAAAGCCTCCAAATTCATGTAACAGTCCATTCTGAATTAATTAGAATATAATTGCTAGCACAGAAATCAAAATAACTAGATACTACTGTGTTGGGTGATCAAAACATTGCAGGATTTTTCCAAACCTGTAGAACTGATACAAATATTGTGAGAAATCTTATTAATTACTTTTTTGTAAACTTTTTCTTTTTAACATTTTTTAGCTTTAAAATAGAGCAAGCAAGATATTGCACTTACTACAGAATTTAAGAGATTATGAGGTACCAACTTACATTTCAAAGAGATTTCAAGCTTTTCACATGTACTCAGCATTCAGTATGGTCAAAATGCTGGAAAACTTAAGACCAAAATGGACAAATACAGTTGTATTATTTCACAAGTAATTTCTGGGCACTTTAAGAATTGTAATATCATAGAATGCTGGGTTGGAAGGGACCTCAGGGACCACCTGGTCCAACCTTTCTTGGCAAAGCACAAGATGGCTCAGCACCTTGGCCAGCTGAATCTTAGAAGCACCCAACACGGGTGAATCCACCGCTTCCACGGGGAGATTATTCCAAAGGCTGATCGTTCTCATCGTAAAACATTTTCCTCTTGTATAAGATGGGAAGCTCCCTAGGATTCATTTGTACCCATTATCCCTCATCTTTTCCCCATGACTCCTTGTGAAAAGGATGTCTCTGTCTTTGTAGCCACTTTTTAAATACTGGAAGATGGTGATAAGGTCTCCCTTCACCCTCCTTTTCTCAAGGCTGAACAAACCCCATTCTCTCAGCCTTTCCTCATAATGGCAGGCTTCCCAGTGCTTTGATCGCCTCTGTGGGCCCTCTCGGACCCTCTCCAGCCTGCCCTCATCTTTTGTGGGCAGAACTGGGCACAGTATTCCAGATGTGGCCGGACGAGCACTGAGTAGGGTGGGATGACGACTTTGTTATCTCTGCAGGTGATGCCCTTGCTGATGCAGCCCAGCATCCTCTGGGCTGTCACTGCCGAGTAGCACAATGCTCACTCATGTTGAGTTTGTCTCCCAGATCTCTTTCCACAGAGCTGCTCCTCACCCAGGTAGATCCCAGCCTGTGCTGTGCTCCTGGATTATATTTTCCCAAGTGCAGCACCTTACCTTGTCCTTGTTGAACTTCATAAGGCTCTTGTTTGCCTGCTCTTCCAGCATATCCAGGTTTTCCTGCAAGGTGGCTCTTCCTTCCAAAATGTCCACTTCCCCACTCAGTTGGCTGATGCAAACTTCAGTAAGAGCACAGGTGATCCCATCATCCAGATCACTTGTGAAGATGACTTGCTAATTATGGCAAGTTGAGAAGATTTACTCAAGTAAGTGTTAATTAGGCAGATCTCCTTTCATATCATGGTTCTTATTCTACCACGAGCAGAAAGAACTTTCAGCAAATATGTCTGAGCTAATATTTGAACTCACTTAATTTCCCAAAGATTGGACAAACTAAATTAATTGCTCAAAAAATAAATAGTTATTTTTAATTCTGGATTGTGGCTTGCACTGACAGCCATCTTGCTTCATGTGCAAAATAAGTGCATTTCCTTTAAAGAAATCTAATGCTTTGAAGGCTTGTTTAATTAGTGCAGAATTTTTGGGGTTTCTGTTTTTAAATTAAAAGAACAACAAAAAATAAAACCATGTGAATCTGTGACATGTTAGTTTGAGAGACTAGAGAGCAATTGCTACTTACAATGTCTTGGTGAAATATAAATCGCAATACACTGGTTGTGTTCTTTAACTACTTTTAGAAACTTCTTTATCGAATTTCTCCATTACTTGGAAATCCTGTACCACAAAGAACCTGTCAGGACATAAATACTTAAGAACTTTGCAGAATCATCAAACGTGGGTTTCCTCATCCGGTGGAATTGTAAAGTGTTTTTCATTTTCTCCTCCGTTCTGTCATTTTTTTACTTGGTTGTTTTATGCAGGGATCAATGTTGTTCCTCTTACACTATACAGCACTTTCTCTTCTGCGTTTGCTTGGGGAATTTTTGTTCTGCTTTCTATTTTCTCAATTTTACCTTACATACTCTTTGTCTTCTTTTTCTTGCAATGCCATTTAAAATCTTTAAATCCTTAAAATCTCTTTTTCTTAAGTTCCATATATTGCTGTTCCGTTACCTACACCTTTATCTTACTGACTTGCTATCTTTTGGCTCCTTGCTCATGACAGCTAAACCCTGCATGAATCTTTATATAGATTTTATTTAATCATGTTTGCAATTAAAGCCCTGGTTTATGTGCTGTGCTTTTTTATTTTAGAATTTTATAACACAAATCAGGCAATCTTAAAAATAAATCATTAGCATCGTTCAGTTCTACACTCGGCTGTAACTGAGCTTTATTTTGCTGCTGCTAATAAAGGCACATTATCATGTTCAGGCATTGCAATTATCATTGAAATGTGTATGTCCATTAACTGCAACATTAGGCTGAGGATATAATTACTGTCTAGAGCCAATATCTCTGTGAAGTTACATCTATGATGCTGTTAAGCTATAAGCAATATTTGTAAACTAATATTTAAATGTTTCAGAATTGATACCGTCACTTGCAGACTTAAAAAACTAATCCTCCTTCCACTCCAAATTATTGACTTCTTAAATGTTTGGGAGATATATTACTGAGTTATCTGATGTGAGTGTAATTTGTGATTGGAGAGAGACTACTGTTTTTCTAATAGCAAATGCCCAGAACCAACCAAACTGGTGGCAGGAGAAGAGGCAAGATGTAGTAACAGCAAAATGCTGCTAGAACAGTGGTGCCGTGCGTCACAAAATGCTGCAAACAGGATTCATTTTTCTCATATTAGAGCTACATTTTGGACACTTTATTATAGCGATTTAACTCCAAAAACACTTGTCGCGTGCTAAGAAGAAAACGAAGACTTCCCTAATCATGTTACAAGTGTGTTTTGAAGGGGAATGAGACTGAGGCTGCTCATGGATTTGCTTTCTGAAAATTTCCAGTGTTTATGCTGACAGAAGAACCTGAAATTTCTTGTGAGGTTAGGTGGGTAGTTCATTTGTGGAACTAGGCCAAGTCACCTGTGATTCTGCACATGTGGAGATGTTTGGATCTATAATGAAATGCATTTTTTTCAAATTTTGTTTTTATATGCAGAATAGGCATGGTAATAGTTGATGGTTAAGTATGTGCAACAATTAATATTTTTGTTTTATTCCCTTGGTACATGAGTGATAGAAGTTTGTTTAATTTTCTTACTTGTCTTGAAAACTGAGATTTAGGGAGTTCTGATGACGGGGCTAAATCTAAAAGAGAATCAATCTTTCAGGTGGTTTTCATCTTATTTTGAATGCAAGTATATTTCAGATTTTTCCAGCACAGAGGAACTATTACATTGCTTAGCGATTTTTATCTGATAAAGCCTAATACAGCTCCTTTTTCTATTTTACAAAAGTAGTTTCAGATTTCTTTCACTTACATCTAAGTTTTGGCTTAGGTGCCTCTGCGTCATCTTTGGCTGGGCTCGATTGTGGTGGTACTGTTTATGTTTTCTGTCCACAACACTAAATATGACTTCATACTTAGTATATTGTTTGTATTTACTGTGTTGATTATGTTCTTTGTTTAATAATTCAGTTATCATTTCACCTCGAGCAGATTGTTTTCTCTGAGTATCTTCTAACTGCTGGACCTTTCCTCTTGTGCTGTGTAACCCATTCCAACTTACTGAGAAGGAATAAACAGCAGATCTTGGGGAAAAAAATCCAGGCTATCTTGTGACTTACTTATCTAAAGTGTATGGGGTTTGTTGCTGTATGTTGGCCTCATTATTTAAGTAGCATAATGAATTAATTTCCCAGGCCTTGCAGTAAGTAAATTAACCATCAGAGTTCAGAGCAGAGTGAATAATTCTTTAATTTTAGACTATGGCAATTTTTATGAGTCAAGTTAAACTTAATTATGAAATTGCTTATTGCATATTTGTGTAATTCAGAGAGGAAAGATATGCAAAATAACGTATGATAAGTACATCTGTCAAAAAAGAACCAAACAGTAACATCGTAGGGGATTAGGATACTCCTGTTGATGGTGGTAGCATTATGTATCATTCAGTTTAGGGGCTGTGTTCGTAAGTCTGCCCTGGTCAGCAATGCTAAAAGGTTTCTTGTTTCATTTTAGCTGATCAGCTGTTTAGCATCTCCTTCAACATCACCTAGGAACTTAATTTGGCTTCCAGCAAGTGGTATATTGCTAAAATAGTCCTCTAGGTGATCCTCCAGCTTTGCCTCTAGAATAGTGTTGTCATTGTAGTTTTGTAGGGGGAATATGTATTTGTGTGGCAGTGTTCTTAAACAGGAATTGTTCTAGAGTACTGACTTAAGTTCATTTCACAGTTTGTTTTTTTTTCCTGAGGAAATATTTAACCGAGGTTGATCATTCCAAGTGGCTTTATGCACTGACATTTTCTATTCATGCATGTCAAACAGAAGTGACAATTAAGGAGACAGAGGACAAAATTCCGCTCTATGTGACCTCAAGGACAGTTGGTTTTGACCTTATAAAAAAGTGCAGTTTCTGACAGGTGTTAAACATTGCATGTGAAATTTCAGTCTCTTGGAGTATTTCTTGCTTATTTTGCTACTCCATTATAATCCAGAATTGCAAAGAATATTCTGTTTCTCCTTTTAGTTTTTCCTCTCGTATCACTACCCCTGCCTAAACAGAATTGCATAGTTTGCATTCCTATTAGGATTGCTTATTCATATTTTTTAATGCTTTTTAAACTTAAAGTATTTGTATCAAATGATCAGTGTTGACCTGGCCCTTCAAAAATGAAGAAGACAAGTGTTTGTGAAGCTGCATGTACAGAAAACTTGTCTCTATTCATTGAGCTGTTGTCACCTAACGGTCCCATCTAAGCAGAAGTACATCACTTCCACTCTAGGAGAGATAAAGTCAGTGGAGCTGAATTGCTAAGGACTATTTCCTGCAGAGCAGCAGCAGTCATACCCAGGATATAGTATAAGAAACCTTTTAGGGCTTGAGATATAAATGAGGCTTCAGCTACTTCCTCTGTTTTGCAGCTCCTTTGATCTGGAAGCCTTCCAGGTTGATGAAGTCATCAGATTTCTGAATCAAGCTGGTTTTTATTTGGACTGCCCTCAGCTTCTCATGCCCGAGATGCTGTCTGATTATCATTGTAAAACATTTCATGATGAATTGACTGAGAGGTTTTCTCTGGGACAGATGAGATGTGGTACCTACGTCCTTCCTTTTGCACCTGTATGAAAATAACTTTACCAAGAAATTTTTATACAGAAATCTCTGCAGAAACTGCCTTTTGCTCGGCCAAGGAGAGGCCTTCCAGCCCGCGCTCTGGTTCCTATTTGTGTGTCACTGTGTGGCTTATCCAAACATTTTGATAGTACCTACATTCCCTTTTCGCAGTGCTTTCAGCAAATTACAGATGTACTGTAGGAAATTAAGATGTTCCAGGTGAAGTTGGATTTAGTGAAAGTTGTTTGCAAATGGAGAAGTAGGAGTTGAACCGTGAGGTACTTCCTGATGTCTCTTGCTACTGATGTTAGAGCTTTTAGTTTACTCCTGCCATCTTCCATTAATGTGGATATGGACAGTCCAGGGGTTTCTTTATCATTTATCTCCCTCCCTTGTTTATACTGTTATTAATATCAAATAAATCAAACTTCAGACATGAGGAGGTTCAGAATTTACATCCATGTGTCCAGGTCCTTACATGTCATGGCAGACACGTGAAATCCCTAAACTGCACTTTTCAGAGAGAATGGATTTCCCGGGCTAAGAATACATGAAACCAGCAGTTCAAATTGTCTATCTAAACATGAATTAAGTGCAAGTTTCTTTAATACATTAGTGGGATCTTTCATTTCAGCCCACTGCTTTGGTGAGTTGACTCTCAGTTACTATTTTAAGCTTTACTTCTTTTATGGTAAGGCAAAAACTGAATTTGTTCTGTTCCTGTCATTAAAAGTAATCAATGAAATGATGAGGAAAAGAAAAGCAGAGATCGCTGCAGAGAAATTGTGAGTGACTTTTATGGATATCTGAATTTTGATTAGGTATTTTAAAACCTATTTTTCTCATCCTTTTTAGAGTTGTTCATGCTTCAGTGCTCATTGAGCGTATTTACTGAGAATCAACAGCAGAATCATTCACCAAAACGTAGGATAGGGATGGTGTTTGGGTTTGTTGTTTCAGTTTTAACTGTCATAAATGTGGGGGTGAAAGGAAGATGTTGAATCATTCTTAAGTGATTTTCTTTCTTAGTGATGAGATAATTTTCAGTGTAGAAAGAATATAATTATTCATTAGAACAGAACTGTTTCTTTCTCGTAAGATACTTAAGTATGTACTCAGAAGATATCTTTCCTTCAGCAAATACATTTCCTTAAAAGTAGGGAGGAAGAATATTAGCAGTTCTGAGAACTCTGGTCATCATTCTGTGTGTTACTATTTAAGAACTTATTTCCAATTCAGTCTATTTAGTGCGTTCAGAAACTAAGGCAACCAGCATTATCTGGAGTTACTGTATTAGGGCTCTTATTGTGAAAATTTAAGAGAGAGATTGCATGGCCTTTAAAATTTGGAGCAAAAATGAAAGGGAGGTCTTGCAGTGTGTCATCCTACCTTGGGTCATTCTGCTTCTTAGGAAAGATTTGGCTTGTCACCTTCAGATACAGAACCACTCCAGGTTTGTCCCCTTCAGATCCAGGTCCCTGTGACAGGTCAGAGTCTTTAAGTGTGCTTTCCATCCTAGTAAAGTAAGCCAGTGAGGATTATTTTAAGCGATGAGGGATGAGCAACTTCAGTTTAGGAATCTGTAGCAGAGCTTTTTGAAGCAGGGAGAGATTTATTAACTTACCATCCTTCAAATTATTTTGAATTATGGTCGTTGGAAATTCAAATGCGGTGAGGTGATAATGGCAGTTGTTTCTCTGGATTCTCTGCTTAATACTAATGGTTTCATTCTTCTCATACTAATCACGAATTTCTGAACACAGTAATTTGCTCTGTATCAGTCTCTTTTGAAATTCATTGATAAGTGATAAATGCCTTTTATTTCCTCAGCTATCAACTTATAGAGAGGTTGCTTGCTGAAAGTATGACGTTAGCTTTGTTATATGAGGAGATTGTTCTAGCCAGGCTTTGCAGCCAACTGGAGTTTTTGCAGCCCTCCTGTAGAAGTGGTTTCTGAGTGTCATGGTACTCTGGCTGAGTTTAGTATCGTACCAGGACTACTTTGTAAAGCTGCCCATACTGTTTGAAGCTAAGGAGAAAAGCTGTTCTCGTGAACAGCTCGGGTTTATATGAGATTTGTACCTTATGCTTCACACCTGTTAATGCTTGTGGTAATCCTTTTAAAAGTAGAGAGTTTTAATTGGGTGTGTTGTGAAAGCCACCATTTTCTTTACAAATAAATAAATAAACAGCATCTATTGGGCAGGCTATGGTATGTCTTACAGCTAGAAGGTCGGCAGAGGGAGCACAAGTTAACAGTTGTGTTCAGTGTGACAGAGTGGTGGTGGCAATGGTTCTGATGAACGCGCAGTGAATAATCAAATAGTTGTTTGGTTTGTGTTCTGTAAAGATTTAATCACAGTAACACTTTCATCCTGCCAGCCTGAATGCACTGAGATGGAAAACTATGGAATGTTGTTTGTGGAGTCATACAGAGCTGTCAAGTAGAACTGGGCTGTGATGAGTAGGGGTGTTTCTATCACAAACCTTGGATTACTTTTAGCAGTTGATTACAAGGCAGTTTGAATTTGTTCTAGTTTGCCTTTTGCTTTCTTCATTTGCCAATAAGCAAGTACCTTGTGTAAATATATCCCTTATGCTCCTATCCAGAGGGCCAGGGGGGGAGGGAGCAGGAGGGTGAAGGCTGCTTACTCTTCAGTGTCCGCTGGCTGGAGGCATTAACCTTCCCGCTTGACTTGGCTCTGATTTGGCCCAAAACAAGTGAGAGAATACTTTTGAAAAAAACATATTTCGTTTTTAAGCGTGCTTAACCTTAATAGTTATGACAAGTTTTTAAAAATCTTTGCATTTGAGACAGCATTAATAATTTATGCATGTTTCATTAAGAGAAGAACAAACTGTCTGTAAGGTCATTAGATTCTTACGAGGCTTAGATGACCTAAAATGGTACATTGTTTGGGTCATAATATGCTGCTTGAAAAAAACATACTCTGTGATTTAGTTTTGATTCTGACAATACTCAGAAGGATTTGTTATGTCTTACAGACCTTTCTGCAAACTACTAATGGGATGAACACAATATATCACTTTTATAATAGTGAGCTATTAAAGGCAAACATAAAGCAGTCTGAAGCCCATAAGTGCTGCCAACAGCTCCTGCTTTAATGAATTCCCTTTTAGATGTCCATTAAATGCTCATGGCAAATGTACTCATAATGGAAATGGCAAATCTAAATGGGTAGATATGAATAATCCATGGAGTTTAAATTCTGTTTATGATCATCTTCACATTTAGTTTTCAAGACAACGCAGTTTAGTTTTCATTACAGTTTGGAATAAAGAGGACAGGGAGTAATTGATTGCTTCAAGCAGATTAAAATCAATGGGTTGCTTTTCAAAGAACCCGTTCAATGCAGTAATTTCAACTTTAAACATTGATTTAGGAAACTCAACACAAAATGTTTTGTGCCGTGTGAACTTTTATGTGGAAAGACTAATACTAATTTTATTTCTATATATCTGTATATAGAAATATATAGAGGTTGTTATCAGTATGTGCATGAGTAAATAGTGATCTATATTAAGTCATTTTGATATTATTGCACTCATATAATGAATCAATGAGATTCCCGTCATCATTGTGATACTGTTTGTAACCCATTAGCACACAGAAATTACAGCCCATCATACATCATTACCGTGATTGAGGCTTTATTACCATATTCTCAAATTGCTTGCTTGCTATAAAACTAAATAGACACCAGACAACTATAGGTAGACGATAGATTGTGCATTATTGTCCTGGAATAATGAAGGATTATTGTAGCGTAATGGGACACAACTTATGAGGAAAATAAACTTGGCAGCAAAGGAAAACTTGGGTATTTTTAATGTTTGTTTGTTACTACTTTAAAGGTCAAATATATTTGTTACGATCGAGTTACTGTTTCTTTATTTCATGAATCATATCCTTTTCGTATTTCCAATAGGCCTTCTCCTCTATTTAAGCTTCTAAAACCTGGGAATTGCACTGCAACACTCGGCTCCAGAGAGAGCTTTGAAGCAGTGACGTGTTTGTGGAGGTGGGTGATGGCGCATCCGTAGCAGTGCACGCTTAGATCATATTTTGCTGAAAAGACACAGAAGAAAAACTGCAACAACAGACATCAGCTGTTAAAAAGGAATTAAGGTCCCCAAAGAGACAGATGTGAAGTGTACATGAGGAATTTCAGGAGCTGTAGTGAAAGAATTAATGTTGCCTTGATCTTAAAAAAGGAGAAAATATACTTAATATACTTAATTTGGGAATTTAGCAGTTTCTCGTGGTAGAGCTGGGGGCTTTACTGTAGAACACCAGGGCTCACAGGGTACGCTCAGGTAACACTCATGTTACTTTCCCCACCTACAAGAAAAATCAATTTTCCTTTAATTTTTTGGACTTTGCAGTGAATTTAGGCCCATAGGTCACCCACTGTTAATCCTAAAGAGTCATTGCAGACAGAACTGCAGCTCCAAAAGCAGTTCTGCGTTGGTCCCTGGGGATACTCAAGCCCACTCAGGTTCTCACTCTCTCCCACTTCTGACCCCACGTTTTTGCATACACCTTCCTCCCCCCACCTTGTTCATGCTCACTTTTTCCTCCTACTTCTTTCACAGTGATTTCCAGCTTTGATACATCTGTGTAGAGCATTTGAAGTGAACTTCAAATGAGAACTCATTCGTAATCCTCGAGCGTTCTTTGCAGTGCAGAATTCAAGCTATTCTGTTCCTGGATTTATTCTGACAGGCCAGGTAGGCACTGTTTGGTTGAGGAGTAATGAAATCATTAGGAGTTTCTCAGCTGGTTCCAGGTTATTACAATGGTCAATTACTTCTGTTTCAGTAAGACCTACAAGCTCTGGTTGTGCAAGTACCAAATTCTTGGTATATTGAGAAGGGATGTAAAAACATGCTTTATGTTACCAATGGATGTTATCAGCCATAGTGAGAATATAATTATTGTTTCTGAGAGCATAGGCAAGCACATGAAGAGAGACAGCAGACCCTTACGACAAACAAAGTCAGATAAGAATGTGACTGTGTACACCCATAGAGTCTGGAGTGGGATTCCATGTCTGGGAGTATGATCTTGTTACAAGTCATGAGTGACTGGCTGCTGAGCCATGATAAATCTTCACGTTTACCCTACTGCAGCTTGGCTGGGATCTCAGGAGCTTGAGTTGTGTGCTCCTGACTCTTGTTTTTATTCTCAAGTAGCAGTAGGTGTGTTGATTCTAGTAACTGTTGTTCAAAACAGGCATCCGATGTATTTCTTTTGGAGGAATCATCTAAATATAGGCATAAAATTCACTTCACTGGCAGTACTAATACTTGCTATCATTCAAGAGCTATATTATCATGTGTCCCTTCAGCTAAGCAGAACTGAATGAGTTGGGAGACAAAGAGAATGGAGCAAAGGTAATTTTAAAAAACTGTACTGCTGGTATAAGATAAATGTATAAAGTATGTGAGAGAATAAATACGCAAAATTATTTCTAATTTTCTTACATTGCATGTTGTACTTGAAAAACAGTCTTAAATTTTTGGTCTGAAGTTATAAATCTGTTGACTTTTTTCATACAGCTTTCTTTGTGTAAAAACTACAGGACAAAATAAGAGAAATTTGAATGTTAATAGAATTCATGTAGATATTTTACCATTTTAAGGTGTACTCCAGTGAGTTTCGCCAACACCATAAATGAGCAGAAAGCCAAAGACTGATTAGAAGTGTATAAGATACCAGAGTCAAATACATCTTTACTCAGATCTTTCATGTTTATTAAAAGTTAGATTTAGCAAGCATGAATAAGGCTTCAACTCTATAAGTGTCTTTTACAGAAGTAAATGTTTTCTTTGCTTTTTCTCCACTAATAAGAAGTTCCTGTGTAATTATAATGAGTGTAAGTGACCTAACAGATGTTACAACATTTTCATTACCAATATTTGTTGTTGAAGAGAGAAAGTCTAAATGGCTCTCTCCAGAACAGTTTGGCAGTGCCTCTGCTGTTGCAGTCATACAGGTAGAACATGGGGAGGGTGTTCTCACACCCCCTTCTCTGTCATCCCCACTGTGTTAGTGTGAGTGCAAAGGCAAAATACTCTTAGCTTTATAGAAGTTCTTTTTTTAATAACAGTTATGTACGCTCTCAATTCCACCTCTGGCCTTCCATATCAGTGAAGTGTTCCAGCTTGGTCACGCCTCCTGAGCTGACAACCCAGCTGAAGGCAGTTCTTGACTGCCCCTTCTCTGGAGGCATATATATTCCTTGAAATGTAAGTGCATTTTCTTCCTGTTTGTAAAGTCTGCATTTCCGTTAAGCCATGTTCTTTCTGTGAGTGGGAAGAGAATCTTTGGGATTTTAATCTTTAGGTGTTAACATACTTCACTGTAGATAGTGAAAAGCTGAGATTAGCTCTGTACTTTCTGGTAAGCTCAAATAATTGATAATCTTCTTAGACGATATGATGACTGTTTATCTCATACAGAAAGTCCTCACTGTTTCCTAGGAGAATCGTTCCTTGTCATCCCTGCAATGAAGGAGTTATTCAGCAGTGTCCCAACTGTAACATGGATGTGGTTCTCCACTCTCGAAGTCTCTGTCCTTCTGTGTGGTCATTTATAACACTTCAAGCATGGACGTCCAGGTCTTGAACTTGCACTCCTTTGATTGCTGTCTCCGATGGCAGGTGACAGCAAAAAAATTCTCTCCTGTCTTTAATCTGAAAAGTTTGGCCATCTGAGACCTAAGGTTTGGAGTATCCCACTGCTTTTCCTGAAAACTCTTGTCAGGGACAGAGCCAGTTTGGGCAGTATGGATTCTGATAGGTATTTTAGGATGGAGATGGATGTCTTTTCCCCTGTCTGGCTTACTGTGACAAGGTCAAAATGCGAAATATATTTCAGTTCTCCTTATTTACTCCTGACTGGTACTTAGGCCTTCTGGCCATGAGACCCTTGGAGAAGGAAGCTTCTCTTTGTACTCTTCATTGTTACCAGGAGAATTCAAAGATAGGCTCTAAAAGAGGAAACGACATAATAGTCTGTTATGGTGACAAGAGGGTGTCAGCATCCTTCAGTGATGCTGTAACATCCTTTTTGCTAGCCTCCTCAGAGAGATTCAGATCTTCATACCCTTCTAAGTTTATGCTATAGTCTATACCATCTTTCATTGATACTTTCCTTCTAGACTTTTTTGAATATTACAGCAAATTCTGGTAACTGTTTTTCACTTTAGGAAGACAGAACCATGTTGTTTCTGGAAGTTATGAGTAGCTGAATTTTTGCATGGGCAAGGGTTGTAAGTATTTGGATGCTGAAGTGTTGAGAGAGCAGACGTGGTTATCTTCATGCAGAGATTGCTGAGCAAGGTAACAGACTGTTAAAATGTCTCCAAGGCTATCAAAATGAAGCCTTGTCCATTTATCCCAGTGCTTTCTTCCAGAGATAAATCTACATTTGTGTCCACACAGAAAAGTTTCTTCATTCTTCTTATCTGCTGAGCAGCTACGTGGAGCTTTCTGTAACATAAATATGAATCTGTGTGTTATTACTTGTTTTTTCTCGCTATGTGAATATCCATCTGAATTATTATTCAAAAAAATAAGAAGAATGACTCACCAGTAAAAGGAATCTTTGAGATGTGCAGTCCAAACACACATTTACTTTGTGTCTTTCTTTCTTTTCAAGGCTCCCTTATCTCTAGCACTCAGTAAAATGGTGTTAGACACACTTTGCATTAAACAGTCTCATCATACACAGTCAGTTTGTAGATACAATATATTTACCAAAGGTAAAAAACCCTATCCTTGAGCAATAGGCAGTAAGACCCAGAGGTGGTCGTTCCGTTGCAGGGAGTTCTGGGTACTGGGAAGTGGTCTCATTTGATTAAAAAGCTGATTTTATGCTTGAAATGCACATATAGTAGAAACAGGATCTGTTGGAAGGGAATCGATGTAGATGTCACAGCCCCAGAAATCACTCTTAATGTGGTTTGACAGTGCAGTTTCGTGGTCCATTTAAGTTGATATAAAACCACTTTACTACTGAAAAGGTATTTCCGCCTTTTTTCTGTCTTCCTTGCGTTGTCATTGCAGTTTGTATGTGTGGTTACTGCTGTTCTTCTTTTTAGGATTGGCTTTTGTTGGTGACTGCATAATTGCCAGTGTCCATGCAGGAAAGCAAGCGGGAGCGACCGTAGATGTGACTGTTCCTGGCAGTGTGTCTTGTGAAAAAACATGCTGATGAAACTTTCTTCTTTACTTTTATGTATTTTGTACTATTATCCTCAGGCACATGTGTACCTGTCAGGAAGAAATTTTTAAAATACATTCATTCATTTTATAGCTTTCTTTATAATGTTAATTAAAGGTTTCCAGTTAAATTAGTTTGGGAATTATATTGGAAGAACTTTCGTAGTTCTTCCTGTTGAATGCATCACAGCTCAGCAGGTATTGCCACAGAAATAGCTCGAGATGCCTGTTTTCTGTAAAGTGTGCTACAAAACTGATGCGTCGGGACTTTTGTGTTTATATGGAAGCAAAAGCCTTTATGTACATGAAAAGTCCTATTGAATTCTGTAAAACATGCAGTATATTTATTGCAAGTTAATGTACTGCTATCCAGTTTCAGGACATAAAATAATAGTAACATTCTGTATTTCTCCATGACAGCTTTTGAACTTCTTAATAGGTACTGGTGAAACCAACCGTGTAGAGTGTGCAATTACTGAGAGGCAGTGGGTGACTTGATGTGAAATCACTTTTGCCAGTGAAATATGTGCTTTTTAATAAAGCATATTTGACCTTTCTTTTGCTTCCATTTGGCATAAATTCACAATGTCATTTCAGTTCTTAAAGAAGTAGAGGCAGCGTCTGTAAACCACAATACGTTATTATAAACCGGTACAAATAGCAGGAGGTAAGGGTAGGGTAGGAAACAGTGGTTGGTTTTATAGATGTTTGACCACAAACATGTATTTAAGGTATTTTTATGTAGGAAATATACAATAAGAACTTTCCATGTTAAGAAATGGTCACTAGACATTGCTGACGTGGAATCTACATACAAAAACACATTTGCTTCTTATGAATAGGAATTGCTAGTCCAGGAAACCTGGAGAGGAGCTTTAGTCTGAGGTTCCCATGAACACCCCTTTCCTTTATTCACTGTTAAGCAGATTTTACTGTTTGGGTGCTGGCAGACAATACGCGTGTGCTCCATCTTCACTCTGTGGGCGCTTAGTGCTCTGCTAGTGATGCTTTTCCTTTGCAGCTGTAAACCTCCTTACAGCCCCCTTCACTGTGAAAGCAACTTCTCTGTCTCAAGGAAAAACACTTTGAAGTAACAGTGATGTTCTAATATATTGATAGGAGTTTGCCTGATTCCATTATCTCTTTAATGGACATTAGTTTCAATAGAGCTTTCCCGTTGTCCTCTGGACCATCATGGATTGGTCGGCTCCTCTGTAAATGAGTCAGTGCCCTGTTTGTTCAGAGAGATGTCTGTCGAGAGGTCTGAGTATTCTGGGAATAATCATTGTTTGGCAATATTCTTTTCTGGAGTTTAAGACAGCTGTAATTATAAACAGCTCACAAATTGTGGGGTTTTTTTAATAGATGTGATTCCTGACAGTAAGTATCTTCATTTTGGTTTGGAGAATCTATTTCAATTAACACTTAGGCAATTCTTTCATGTAGTGGCAGAAAAATTCTCTAAATTCATGTTACAGTAATAACACTTTCACACAGTAATGCCTTTTGGCTTATACAACACTATATGAAGCCATTTATTTATGTTAAATATCTTCATATGTATTAGGTAATGTTGTTATATACATGTTTTCATCTAGTCAGGTAGTGGAAATCAATAACTTGTTTGCTTGATTCTTGAAAAAGGTTTAATTTTTTGTATTAATTTAAATTATTTTGGTTTAAAATATTTTTTAAACCTTTTTGTTTGGAAGTATTGCTCAGGGTTTGACTGTTAGATTTAACACATGATTGCATTTGGTTCGCTCATCAGAAGTGGAGAACATTTAATATTTATTCATAACTAAAGTATTAGAGAAGCTGTCAATAAATTTGCTGTTATAATTGAATCATAGGATATCTAAATTGTTGATAATATGATCTGCTTGTTAAACAAAAGTGTCTGGAGAAAATGATGGATTAATTGACTGATGGCTAAGGTTTCTCTCAAATATAATGGTTTACCCAGTTTGATTTGATTTGTGTAAAATAACTTTCTCTAATAAACAATTTGCTCAGAGGCAATAGAAGAAATGAATGGTTATCAAACCAAACTTAATTAGTCTATCCTAGATTGATATTACTTGGGGAGTCTTCATTTTAATTGTGAAGGGCTGGATACAAAGAGTTTGGTTCATTATAGTTTTCCTGTATAAACGCTATTGTGTAACTACCTATGGAATATAACGTGAATTCATTTTAATAAATGCTTGTAAAGTGAATTAGCTAATTATGCCAGGCTAAAAATGATTCCTTTAATTATTTTAGATATTTAACTAGTACTTCAATTTTATTATTGTTAGTCTGTAAACGTAATTTGTATTAGCTCTGCCAAACTAATTAGGATATATAACTTAAACAGTTTCAGCAGTTTTGTATTGCTCATAATGGCCTCTTCTCTGAAAAACACACCTCTGTTTTCAAAATATTCGAACGATGGAGAAATTCGTGCCGTGGGAGGATTTTTTTAACTGTGAGGTAGAATAAGGTTCCTTCTGAACAATACAATTTCAGAAAAATTAAAGTCCATTGAGACTCTTGAATGTTTGTCAAGTGAAAAAAAACCAAACCCACTCTTTTCCTCAGAGACTGGATCAAACTAAACATAAATCACTGAGTAACATAGCTACTTGAGGGTCCAGATCGGTAGATTATCCATGTGTAGTGTAAAACACAAATGCAGTTAAATTCAGCTGTTTTCAAAGATTAAGCACATGCTTAATTGCATTAGGAGATGGAAATTATAAAATCATAGAATGGTTTGGGTTGGAAGAGACCTCAAAGCCCATCCAGTTCCAAAATGGATCAGGTTGCTCCAATCCCCATCCAGCCCTTGAACACCTCCAAGGATGGGGCATCCACAACTTCTCTGGGCAACCTGTGCCAGGGCCTCTCCACCCTCACAGGAAAACATCTATTCCTAAGATCTCATCTAAATCTCCCCTCTTTCAGCTTAAAATCTGCACATTCAAACTAAGGAGAGTTTCTAAACTAAAAAAGGCTTTCACTTAAATTTAGTCTAAACAATTTCCTTTTTCCTTTTTAAAAATGCATTTCCAAAACAGCTTTAGAAGTTTTACAAGATTTTAATATAAAATGTACGAGAGAGCTGTTTGAAGCTGAGTAAGCATGGAAAGCAAAACATTATTAAGTGAAGAGTAATCTAGATGTTCTTAATTATATCCCTTCATGATTAATCCTGGGCTTATAAGAGCAGAAATTAGTCTATTTTATTGTTTGTTCTTGCACATGAAGTTTTCGTTTTGACAGTCCATTACCTCAGCAGGTAACGTAGGTGGTGTAGATAGCTTGAGTTTACAGATCTGTGAAAATCCAGTGAGGGGATAAGAACCATCTTTTTGTTTTGTATGTGTGCAGTCATTGAACATATATTTGTGTTCTGACTTTGAGAGGTAAAGATTTATGTGCATAAATTTTTGTTGTGAGGATGACTGTCCTGTCTCAGCTGTTTGAGTGGCAGAAGACTGCTGTGGAACAGCGAGTCAGGCATATCTTTGGAGTGGGAATAGTGTCCAACAAAACTCTGGAATTATCAGTTAACTTATTCTCTTGAATTCTTAAGCCTTTAATATTCAGGATAATTGGTGATATTTAATTAAAAATGAGAACAAGTATAAATAATAGAAAAAATTTTAGTTTGATCAGAAATGCAAGATTTTTCCTAAAGCATTTAGGAGTCGATAGCTGAAATGAGCATTTAAGAAGTGTTAAACAGTATACAGGTAAATATAGGAAGTGTACTTGAAATATGTAAAATACTTAAGGCAAAGCACGAAAATTATTTGTTTTGAAAATTATATTAAACTTGTATTTTATAATGTTTAGTCTTTAAGCAAGGGTAACTACAATTTGCAAATCAAGCTTTAAATTCATAATGATGAAGAGATACATGCAGTGTGCTTAGCTCAGGTTATGTGCTGTTTGTTGCCACGTTGAGGATTCTGAATAAGCGTTTTCATGCCATCGACTGGCAGATTCTTGGTGTGTAGTATAGGCTGAATATTTGTGATGTGTGTGTTTCATGTTCTGTTGGTGTTGCAGTTAACATTAATCCCTAATGTATTGGAAAAGTAATGCTGGTGGGTTCAGGGTGGAGGGAGGTTGGTGGTTTTAGGGTTCTTTAGGGTTATTTTTTGTCATCTGTTAGATTCAGCTACAGAGAAAAACAAGCACTTCTGTACAGTTGTGGTGCTCGTTGTGCTTCCCAAGGAGTATTTTATGGAAACACACGCAATTCCACATTAAATATATTGCAAAACTAATGCAGATCTTGCAGGTTCTCTGCATTCTCTGTTTTCTCTGTTGTATCACTGCCAGGCCATAAACCTGTCTAATAATTTGTCCATGGTTTTCTATCTGCTAAACAAAGTGTATGAAGTGAACAACTTGTGTTTAATGGTGTATTTTACAGTCAGGGTTGTGACCTTTCATGGACATCTATTTTTGTATTAGTCTTGTAGGAGCAAGGTAGAACCCAACAGAAAGTTGGCGTATAACAAATTTTAGTTCCCTAGGTAGTTATTTTGATTTTAAAAGCTAACCAGTTGGTTTTTAATTAGAGGAGTAACAACTTTGGTTTTGTGATACTTCTTGATTTTTAATGATCTGTAGTGAAAACCAATTGCATTTCATTAATGTTCCTAGCTTGATATTAAAGCCTATCACAGAATCATCCTCCTTTTTCTCCACTATGACGCCCTGTCGTACCTCCTGTTGTCTCTCAGTGCAGTACAATTACAGGCTGTGTTAGGTAGCTTTTCAGAAAATGTAGCACAGCTCTGACAAGAGCTAGGCTTAAATCAGTTGTTCTTGCTGAGAAGTGAGACGACTCTTCCGAGAATTAAGCAGATCCATATTGTTTATGCAAATCCCTGTGCAATATTCTGATTTTCTTCCTCAATTTCTAGGCAGGTGTGCAAAACACATGCGTAGTTACGTAGGCAAGAAGTGTGCATGAATAAATTGAGCTATTTCCACCACAAACTGGGAATACTGTGTAAGGGCTTGGTAGATCGACTCAAAGACGACAAGACTGAACAGTCCCTTACCGCTTACAGACAGCATTAAAACAGCAAAAATGGCTTCAGTTTTGTCATTTAGAACCCACTGAGTATAAAGAGATTCTTTCCTCATCCTGATGCCTGTGAATAGCTCAATTATGTCGTTAATGTATTCTAAACTAGAGCAGTTTTGTGTAGTTAGATTGGCAAGTTTGCTGCTTAAATAAACTCACAGTTCTGCTGTATATACAAAACAGGTATTTTCACACTTGACCAGCTTTGTACTTTATTTACCTTCACAGTTTATTATATGGTTACTTGCAGGCTTTCCATCACCCTGGAAGTTTGGCTCTACACGTGTTGGTTTCATGCTTTTACTCAGGATACGCGTAGCTGTTTAAAATGCTGAAGAAAGTCATTAGTTTTAGGCTTGGAACTGGATGAGTTTATGGATTAATACGGTCAGGTTGCCTGAAGTAGCAGCAGTCTGAATAAAAAAGCTATGTACAGCCTCTTTCTGCATTCCTCTGCTGATGTATGTATATATCCTAGCATACAAAGGGTTTGAGTTTAAAATACTGTATGCATAATTAGCAGTTAATTTGCTTTTGGTTTAGGGAGGTCTTTCGATGCCTTTATGTTCCCTGCACACTGCCGTTGTATTTGGCAGCAGCTGTAAAAATAATAGTTGCTTCCTGGATGAAGTTCAGAATAAAATAAAACCAATCCTTGTAATACTTCAGGCATAGTAAATGGCATTTGGGGGTAAATAGAGGAGGCGACTGCAAGCTTTAATGGAAAAAGGATTTTTAAAAGGATTGTGTCAAACATAGTACAATAACTCTAAAATAAGAAAGGGGGTTAAAGATGCAAAAGTGAAAGAATGTGCTCTTACCTGTTGCCAAATGTTTTTTCATGTATGCATTATAGCTCTTTTTTGTAATGGTCGGTATTACCCTTATTGTGTACTGTTTACATGTCTGACTTCTTGTTTGGATTTTACTTGGTGATTTGGTATTAATTTTTAATGTGAAAGCACTTAGCATTAGGAGTTTGACATTTTGTCTGACCTTAATCACCAAGAGGATCATGAGAGGTTTATTCAGTGGGAAGGGAACTGTTACAGCTCTGACAGAAATGATGGGAAATAAGTAAACAGCCTTTTAAATCTTCACCAGAAATCAATAGAGTTTAAAGATGATGGACGTTGGTGTTTTTTGCTGCTTAAGGACTTCAACCTTTTACGGGAAAATATCTTCTCCGAGTGTCAGCATTTTTTCCCCTAGCACAATGAATCACTGCTGCAAATAGAACACTCTGCATAGAACACTTCATCATGATTACAGAGACGGTGTTATAGGTGTCTGTCTGAGGATGCAGATGTTTGGTACTTTTACGCAGAGAAGTGCGGTGTTGCTTCATAGCATCGCTAATTAATGGATGGTGTGGGTCAGCAAAATAATTTTATGTGTATTTGGTGATATTTAAACTGATGATCTCCCGCCTCTGTTCTGTCATAGTGGCTGCTGGTTATACCTTTTTCAGTTTTAGCTGGTTTTCCCCATGTCAATCCAAATAGCTTTATTTAAGTGAGAGTTCTCAACTTCTTTTGATAACTGAGAATAAAAGCTGCTCTAAAGTTATTGCATCAGCAGTCATTTAGGAGCGATGCGGGTTTTGAGCAGTTGCACAACAAATGGTATAGTTTTGCTTCTCATGAATGATTTATTAGACACTAGGATGGTACAGTATTTAGCAATATATCCACAAACAGCACTCTTCAGACCCAAGTATTCATACATTTGCATCAGCATCAATCATTTGTTGTGCTATTTGGGTTTTTATTGTACAGTATTGGATTCCATTTTAAAACAGCTAAGTATACAGTAAATTATATTCAAATATAGTAAAGTTGCTGTTAAATAGTAATTGAGAACTTGACTTTCAAGCTTTCAGTTAATTTGTTTGCATCCTTATGCAGCCATTTACTCTGAATAAAGTGAAGGGGATTTAATTTTGATTTGTAGACAACCTTTTATATTGAAAATAACTGTGGCGACGGTAGTTTTATGCTAATATCTAAGCATGCCACATATACTCTTAGACAAAATCGTCCCTTAAGACCTCCTGATATGAAGTGATCTTTGATTTAAGGTTGCAGTACTTTGGCTACAACTGTATTCAATGATTATTAAACTGGAGTTATTACATACAAGCTGATGTAATATTTTCAGTAGTTTATCTCAATTGATTAGCCATATTGAGTACAGAGTGGCAAAAAACATTTCCAGCCGTTCCTCCTCGTTTCTTGTGAAGCAGCCTGTCCCTTCCTGCACTGCATTCAGCTTGCTGCCTTTCCTTGTGCTGCATCCTGGTGGAGCTGCGATATAGCTGGATCCGATTAACGTGGCGTTTCTGCAGGTGCTGGGGAACCTGGACTTGGTCAGCAATCTGCTAAAGCATGTGCTCATTTTTAAGGATGACTGTGGACCTCCAGAATTTCTGTGGGGTTATTTACCTACTTGAAAGATGTGCAGTGTTTGTTTATTTTGTTTAGTGCGAACTCATTGCAGAACACCCACATTTGAGAACAGTGCATGGAAGATTTTCTTTTATCTTCCTTTCAGGACAGTTCTGTGGATGTTTTTCCGCATACGTTCCAGCATTCAGAATTTTGTGGCGGTGAGCAGTCTTGTTTCCATTTAGCATAAAACTGATCTCTAACAGAAATGACAGTGATATTTCAGGACTGGAGCCGTATTTTCAGATGACTTTGCCTTTAAATAAAATTACTCAGTAACTAAGAATACAGAGTAAAGCAGCACAGGAAAGGGAAAGACACGTATAATATGCCAGCTCTGCAGGTCGTGTTGAGTAGCGTAGCTCATCGTGTCCTAGATGCGCTGTTGTTGATGAGTTTGCTAACTTCATAGTAGATTGTTACACATTCCAGGAATTCTTGCTCTGTGATGAACGGCTGAAGTTTTGCCTTTAGTTCTTTTTCATTATTTTAAGAGCAAAGACATGGATACTTGGCTTTTACATGGCCAGAAGTTTGGGCTGCTTTGGAGGTTTTCTGTGGAGAGCAAGCACTTCTCTTTGTGTTTTGCAACCTTTCAGCATCGTATACCTTTTAGCATTTTAGTATCTGCCATATATTAATGTCAAATATGGATTTTCTTTGCTAGCCTTGTGGATTATTTCATGTGGCTTGACTAAAGGTGAATAAGCTTTGTGAGGACTGATTAACCATTGAATGCCTCAGCAGCAAGTTGAAACTTGCTTTTTCTCAATTTATTTTTTTCCTTTTTACTTACATTTATGAAAATGGTCTTACTTTGAAAGAATTCACCTCCTTTGGCCTGGAGGTTCACAATTCTTTATTTGGCTTATCTTTATGTGAGATGATGACAAAAGGTCGTGTTATAGTGGCTTAATTGCTCAGCACCTGAAGTGTTTCTGACCTGTTGTGAATGTCAAATAAAACAAAATGTGAACATTACCCACCTTTGTACAGAATGTCAGAGTTTCAGTCGTACCTGCGGTTACTTCTCTTTGAGAGAGTCGTTCAAAATAGAAGGATGTGAAGAAAGGCCATAAACATGAACTGGAGACAGACCTTGTCCTTGGGCCTGGAAATGAGTGCTGAGACAGGACATGATTGATCGCTGTAAATACTTATGGGGGAAGGGGATGGGGCTAAAAATGCTGGGGAGGTAATAGAGCTTTTTAAACTAAGGATGCTGTTGGCACTGGAACAAATGAATACAGCTATGAATAACCTTTGGTAGAAAGTCAAAAATGGTTTCTACTCATCCAAAGGTCGAGGCTCCAGAACAGCCTCCCAGAGGGGGAATTACGGAGGGAAAATTATTAACAGACTTTAAAATGAAGTTTGAGTGATTTATAAAAGGGTTTAGTGACGTGGTTGCCTGTACTCAGCATCCACAAGGTCCCTTCTCTATATTTTAGGTCTCTCTATATACTTCAGCTGTTCTTTCATGACTGAATCATATTGAAGTTAATGTTAGGTTTCCCTTTTAAAATCTTGTGATAATACTTATGAATTTAGGAATAGAGTCTCCTTTTTCTATCTGAAAGTGCAACTTTAAAATGATCTCTAACTCAAAGATTTTCAGGTTGAAGAGAAAAAGAAGGTAGGTAGGACCCCTTCAGAAGGCAGTGGTGTTTCTGTGGATGGGATATCCTTCTTGAGTCAGCAGGAAGAATGCAGCTGGGTGGCATTGTTTTTTCAGAGTATTTTACTTTCTAAGCTACTGCCATGGTTGCCTTTTGCATAAGGAGCACAATATAATAGGCCAGAAGAGGATTTTATTAGCCTGTGCTCTGTAATATAAGTCAACTTAGGTTTGATTGTTACTGTTCTCCAGTGCATCCCAGCAGGTAGTGGTGGTGCTAAGGACCTCCATGAGGTTACTGCAGTGCCTCATCTTCAGCACAGAAGGAAAGACAAACAAGCAGTAAATGTCTGTTTCCTTGTCTTTTTGAGCGATGGGATTGCGTGTGTGCCTGGATGTGTGAGGTTTGGCACAGTTACTGTAGCACTGAGGGGGTTGTTTGGGCCTGTGGGCTTTCCGCTTCATCACCTGAGAAATTTTTTTAAGTCCCTCTCTTCTCCACTGGAAACTGTGATTTATGCGTGGAATGTGTCAGAGGGTCTTACTTCCACTGCTCTTCTGACTGAAATAATTTTAACTATTCCTTTGTAATGTCACGCTTGTTACATCATGACTTGCCTTGCATATGGTTTCTTATGGTAATTGTCAGATGCCTCTAAAATATAGATATGGTGTGTGCGTATCATTAAAAACCACCAAGACTGCTTCACTGCACAGTTAAATTCAGTGTTACAGAGGGAGGTGACTGAAAAAGGAGCAAAGGGTTGCTCCTTCCTCACTTTAATGGTGTTGGATGCTGATCAGTAACACAGATTGATTGACACCCTGTTGTTGATCCCTGGATTTAGCAGAAGTGAAGCAAGAAGTGTCTGAAAGGAGAAGCGGGGCACTATATTCCCTGAACGAAGGTGTGACCGGGCTCTACGGGGTGACACTGCCGGTTGCTCTGGCAGGGGGATCGTTAATGCCGTTGCGGTGCCGGGAGAGGTCCCGCTCGTTTGTCAGGCGCTGCTCTAAGCCATGCAGTACATCTTCATTACCCAGGCGTGCTGCGAGCAGCCTCGTGTTTCCGGATGAGCTGTGGCCGGGCCATCGTTAACCTCTTGAACCAGCATTTGTAACAGAATGTAAAATCGGCTTAGGTTATCAATTACAGTCACGCTCAATTGATGGTTGCCCAAAGAGGCTTTCTTATAAAGAGACATTATAATTTGCTTATTTCCTGGGAAAGTAGCAAAAGTACTTACAATTCATTAAATAATAAATATAAGTAATATCTAATTCATAGTTTTAATTACACCTGATTTTGATGCATTATATACAGAAGGTCACAGGCAGTACTGTGTCTGTCATGAACAGGGCTCACAAACAAATTTATTATAAGCCTGAGTTAGGAACTCTTTTATAAATAAATCCACATTTTTAAAACTGAGAGAATTTATCAAGGTTTTGAGATTTTAATGTGGACATTTTGATTCGTGTCACAAATGCTTAACCCTTCAGTCTGTGGAAAACTAGTTAGGGACTTCAGAGTCCGTATAGTTGTTGTAGCTTTTAAACAAAATCATGAATGGAAAAACAGTATTTGAGAGTATTATCTTTCCTGTCTATCAACTGTCCATAGATAAACTGAATTTATATATTTACTTGTATTAGTACTCAATGATAATGCTTTATACCAATTTAGTTTGTTATATACAAAGTATTCCAATTAGCTTTAATTTTTCATTATTACACAGTACTGTTTGAATATGCAGAGTATTTTTAAACAAACTTTTAACATTTGGTTTTCCTGTCATATAATTCATTCATCGTAAAATGGAATGAGGCAATCAGTCACAGACTGACTGCTTTTTCTTTAGGTGGATTGCTGCTGTCACCGGTATTTTACAGATCTGGAAGGATTTCCCTTTAAGAGTAGTTTTTCATTATTATTCTATGAATATAGACAGTAATTTATCTGTCCACCCCTGCAATATCTTATGATAGAGAAAAAAATCCTATTACGTGTCCATAATATATAGAAGATTTTTAGCGTGCACTTCAATAATTCTTATTCGCTCTTTCCTCTTGTTAGTACTGGAAATTTGATTTTAAAACCCACTTAAACAAATAAACACAGAATTACTCGAATATGTCATCTTTGAAAGGCAATAAATGTTATTTTCTTGAGAAGACTTGTAACGTATTTTCAGTCTTTCACGTTATTGTTTTTACCTACTAATAATACCTGCATTCCATGTGTGAACATTCTTTTGTTAAACTCCCCTTTATCTTTTTCCTTCATTTGTTGTAAGCACAAATTCATTAACTGGTTTAAAGATACTTAGGTCATGTTTTTAATTAAAGCTGTCCATCAGCGAACAAGCGAGGGGCCTTTAGGAGACCAGTGGTCCAAGAAAAGAGCCTTGTAAAGTTGTTTATTTTTTTACTAGCCCACAATTTAAACAGTCTTACTTAAAAATAGTATGAACATTGTGTAAGAGTAGTCCATTATGGTACATAATATTCAAAATGTTATGTTTCTTTTTGTATCCTTGTTAGATTTTGAAAAAAAACCCAACAATATATATAATTCTTTTTAAAGCCATTACTGATTCCTGTGTAGAACATACGAAAAACACCTGAACTATAAAATTCAAGGAGTGTAAGGTTTAACTTCAAGAAAAAATGGAAAATTATTTAATTTTGTTTTCAGTCAGGATTTAATGATGCAGATTTTCATAGTCCGCTCTCTCCACAAGAGTCCACTGCCCGCTCCGTGTGTTATTTTCCCAACATCAGCTCTGTCCTCTCTGCCATTTAGAAGCGAACGATGGTTTGTGTGAGGTACTGCAGGACTGCTGGAGCAGAGAGATGTGTCGGGTGTGAGATGATGGGGTCAGTTCAGGGGGGGTGGTTTGTTTCATTTTTTAAAGCAAACACAGGAAGCGTGTGAGCACCTGATATCTCTTGTGCAGCCTTTGGGTTTGGGCTCTGTTGAGGGAAATGAGTATTTGTTAGGTCAGCTTGTGGATGCCTGGCAAGAATTCTTAAGAACTGGACACGAACACACACAGGGTTGCCATAGCCATTACCAGAGCACGAAATGGTGCCCAAATTCAATTCTGCATCTTTGAATCCAATTAAAAAGCTTTTTATTACCTATTGTATTTCTTTCTGTGTCTTCTCCTTCTCTCTTTCTGGTGAATGAATGACTCCTTGCTATCTGTTAGTGAATATATTATGGAGAGTTGCTTGACCAATAGTACAAAACACAGCGTTAAACTAATCCTTTCTCTCAAACACATTCACACTTAGGAAATATCTGCATTGTACAAAAACCTTCCAGTTTCTTATTTAAATTACGCCGACACAACCTCAAAATCTTGAATAAACAGGATTCCTTCATATGTCCTTTTTTTTCCCCCTACATCGTAATTAGGAAAGTGGAAGAGCTTTCTCCACAAGTATAAATATGTAAAACACAAACTAGGCTTTCCTATCTGAACAGTGTTTTCTGTATCATGCTTCTGCGACGATATTTGAGATGCATAAATGGAAGAGCCCATTGACCTAAGTTTTAAAAGGAATGAGCATTATTAATGGCCTGGAAATTAGCAGGAATTTAACACACCTGAAAATCAGGTTGCTTAATAATAGGATCTCTCCTCTTGCATTTGGGAACCTAAAAATTCTTTAATTCTCAGATTTATCATTTCAGGCTCTCAAAGTTCATTTCTTCCCTCAATCCAAGGGGTGATTGATGGTAGCTCTGTTATAGATCAAATAGTTTCATCTTTCAAACTTGCTGTGTTTCCTCTAGCATTTCTATTGTTTATGACTTTGATTTGCGAAATACAGGCGAGATAAGATGAATGTGTGCATATATAAGAACTCTCAGTTGGACCCACCCACAGGTATCGGAAACTTCACACTTCTCAAAGTTTGATGAATGCTTATTCTGCTCAGCACAGCAACTCTGAAAGGTCAAACGTAAACCAAAAGAAGGGCTCTACTCCTTTTTCACTGCTTTTCACCACTGCCGCTCCTGGTAAAAAATAGGGAGCAGGAGGGATATGGAGAGATAAATCCTTATGTCCAAAAAGTTGTGACTGATACCGTGGTGGTGTGTGAAACGATCTGAAGCAAATTTTTGTCAAAAGTGGCATTATCTGATTAAAGGGAAATTAAAAAACCCTAACCTTAAACTTGAGTATCTCTACAGTCAATAAGAACTTAAACACCAGCTGTAATGCTGCATGGCCAAGAGGCTTTATCCACAATACCGGTGGGTGCTGCTGTGCTGGGACCCTCACAAACCCCTACAGAACTATGGTCACTGCCACCCACCAGCTTAGACTTCAAAGGGGACTGGGGAGGGAGCTATTTGTGCAGATGTGTGTGCACTCACTGATGAGAACTCTGTGCTCTGTGTTGTCTTTATTTGCTCCTTCACAAAGGACTTTTCAGTTCTAAATCATAATTTTTAAGATGTTTGAAGTGTACTTACTAGCGTGGTTAAAAAAACTGTGTTCTGTTGTAGAATATAGCTGTGGAAAACCAGAAGAGACAGCACAGAAGAGACAGTGTGTGTGAATTGTCCCTTTCTGGTACAGCTGACTGCAGTCCACGTTTAGAGGGACAGAAACTTAGTATAATCTAAACAAATCCTAATCTAAGTGATATTTGAGGGTTCTGTTAGTTCCAGAGATCAGAGGAGACCCCGTCATGGAGAACATTTTGACTGAATATGCATTTCCCAATTCACCAGGTCTGCTTTCCAGTGGTTAATGTTACACACACCTCTGCAAGCCCTGTATGGAAGGGCTTAGGAATTCTTTCACTCTGCTGCAAGCAAAGGTACGAGACACCAGGTGCAACATGACCGTATGTCCTCCTGTTATTGCTTTCTATTGGCACATCCCCTACGTGGTCTCTGAGCTTCTACTGTGAGTTTGTGCCGTGTCCAGCACCTTTCCCACGCCAGGCAGTCCCTCCCAGCTCCTCCAGCCAGCGCTCACAGTCTGCAGTTGGAGCTGGGGATGTGTTCCATCTGCCCATCTCTCTGAGTCAAAAAAGGAAAGCTCCTAAAGCGCATTCTAACCTACGTGTGCTCAGGTGTCAGTAGCCCAAGATACTGCATGCTCTTTTCTTCTAGCAAAGGGTGGGTTCACTGTGAAATGTTCCACAGCTGTGTCCTATGATGGCTTCAGTGCACAAACGTGCCACCCAGAGTTACATGTGGGAGTGCCTGTGGGAGGCATACACGTGCCTTTATGTTTCCTGATTTCATCCTTTCATTATATTTCCAGTAACGTAGTGGAGGAAAAATATATTTAGTTATAAAATGAGTGTGCTATTCCCTGTATTCAGGGGGGAGTGCACGCAGGCAGAACCGACACACCTGCAGGTGTATCACGGGGGGTGCGACTCGAGCACGGTTGTTTCCTCATTTGTGTATTCCTTTAAAGATTCCAGTATATAAATATGATCTTAATGTAAAAGAAGTGGCTGGGTAAGTAGGAGAAAATATCCTTTCCTTCGTTGTGGTTTGATTCTAAGCAACAGGCAGGAATGTGCAGTATTTCAGTCTGTTATTGCGAAGCTGCCTCTAACGGCACAGGTGGGTGCTGGGTGCTTCAGCTTGCAGAGTTCTGTAGAAGAGCGTTCTCTGCCTCTTCCGAAGGATGCTGAAAGCAGCGATGTGTTAGTGTTATATGAGGGGAGCTGTTTCTTTCCTGCCTGCGCTGAATTGTGCTGAGAACCACGTCTAAGAAAGCTGTGATAATGAGCAGTACAGTAGAGAGAGGTGATTTATGATACCTGTTCCTGACAGCTATAGTGCCGAGATTCCCAGGGTACCTGATCACTGCATTAGCATGCTGACAGCTCAGCATTTAGGACATTATGGTAATTTATCCTGCATACGCTGTCACCTGCACTGTCAGAGTTTCTTTTTAATGATGGTATAACTATTTTGTTTGTTTGTACTGCATTCTTTTCATTTGGCTAATGTCTTCTCATTAGATTGCACCTAGTAAATGAGAGTAATTAAGTGTTTCCTATAGCTCAGATGCAATGATTAAGTTGCAGAGTTGGTGCTGATTATGTTTTGCCATTTATCTCTATTAATCTGAGAATAATCCAGATGATAAACACATGTAATTTTTTAGCTAATGTTCAATAGATGAAATTTATAGCTTCTCAATGGAGCCAAACAGTAAGTGTGTATTTATATATGAATAGTTAGTTATTATACTTGTAGTTCTGTTAAATAAACATAGAATTATCTGTGCAACTAAGGGAAAGAACAGAGTATCGACTCCATATAGAGGTTTTCAACTTTTTAAAACGCATTTTTGTATGGGAAACCACTATTCATAATTCACAGTTAAGTGTCTGTGTCTTTTTATCATACTTTCTCAAGTATCTACACGGAGAATCCTGTGGCAGTATTGTGAGGATTTTTCCTACAGTTCTTGTCTGTATTTGTTACTATTAATTCTGAAATGCGAAACTCGTGTCTAGTAACAACATGTAGTTTTCTCATAAACACTTCCAAATCAAAGTACTCTGTTTAAAAAAAAGAAAAAAATGCAGCAATGCATCAAATTAACCACCCCACAACAATTTACAAATGTTTATTTAACTTTCGAGCTACAGATAGAGGTAGGAAAAAAGGTCCTGAAATTTTCTTCAACACATGATATCAAATAATAAAATGTTGATATAAATAATCATGGCAACACTAAATTTCAGGAGCACCCTGAGTTGTTTGGTTGCGAAGCTTGTGTTCCTGGTTCTGTAAACTTCCTAGCACATTACATGACTTTTTATAGTTGTGTAACTGAAGGAGGGTAGGCAGCGTAGCCTCATAATTGTTTGGGCTTTCTGCTTCAAAATTCTGATTGATTTCAGAAGTAGCAAGTGTTGGGTATCACCAGTTAATGAACTTCTTTAAAATGTAGACCTTGCAGTTGCAATGGATGCTGAAGGAAAGACCCTAGATAGGATTTTTGTATAAAATATGGCAAGATATAAATTAATAGAGCTGAACAATTTTTTCACATATACATAACTGCAATATATTCCTGCCTCATACAGGAATATTGTCTGTATTATATCTATGTCCAGATGGTGTCTGGAACTCTGTCCTGTGTTGACAATTGTCATTTAGTGACCTGAAGTTGCAACCAGTAGCGCTTCGTTGCAGTTTTGTACTTCAAAATAGGATTATCAAACATACTGGTCCAACCTAAAGTGTCATAATTCCTCTGGTTTGGACAACTGCTCCTCCTTGTTGTTTTTCACTGAAACAGTCACCTACCTTTTCTGGGGAAATGTCTCTGCAGACAGGTGCTGTTGTGCTAAATCTGGAAGGGTTGTTTTCTGTTAAGAATGACGTGTCTGAGTGTTGTGCAGTCTGGTCAATAAACCCACTCAGATTTGTCATTAGTCCCTGTTTTGAGGTGCTGCCACCCGCACTCCTTGGAGAGAGGGGGGTGCTGGGTGGAGCTGTAAGGAGGAGGTGGGCGCTGAGGAAGCTGCACGTAAAAAGTTAGGATGAGGTTGAACATGGTGGCAAAGAGCTGAAAATGTGCTGAGGCAAATGAGCTGAGGGGTCTGATATGCACAGCCCAGCATTGCTTCATACATTTAAGGGGATTTTCAGCCTGTGCACATTTGTTAGACTTGCTAAGAATTTTCAGATGTCTTCTAAATGAGTACATAATTGTTGAAGAAGTCAATTTTCGTTGTTCAGTACATTAAACAGCATTATTCATCCAACTCAGTAGACTGCTGGCTTGAAATATATGTTAGTCAGATCAAGTTGTTGTTGTTTGACAATTATTTTCTTCCTATGAACATAAATTTTAGGCATCAGCATTCTTTCTGGAAAAGCAAAGACTCCATTCTGTTTATCTGGGTCAGTTCTAGAGTAGCTGCTTAAAATCCTACCTTTTCTCCTGGGTGGATCAGGGGAACAGTAGAAGCAGCCAGTGATGGCTGCTGGGCGTTCGTTTCTTTGTGACTGGTAAATGAAACACATGCAGCCTCACCAAACTACATGACTAATGACAACCTCCAGTGGCTCCTGCAATCAAAGATTAATTTGCTTTATCAAGTTTAAAGAATAGTAGGCGATAAATCATGTCGAAAAGAAATAATCAGTGGCAGGCTGATGGTTTTTTGCACAGTGGAGGACAAGTGCAATGGAGGATTCATCTGCCATAGACCGTTAATTTTGTTCTCACGCTGTTGTGTTAATCTTAATTTTTATTCAGCTGATTTTTAAGTCAAACAGGATGCATTGCCAATTAATATTTTTGTCTAAAATGTATAGTATTGGTGTTTAACTCTAAAATTAAATATTTGTTTAGAGACTATCACTTGATGTCAACATATTTTCCACTTAATTCCTTGAATAATCGATAGATACTTTTCATTCCCATCGGTTTTGCTGTCTTGGAGCACAGTTTAATGTGGACAGGAATAAAAATGTGTTGTACTTCTCTAACGCATACATAATGTATTTCTTCTCCTTCCTGTTGATTTCTCTTTAGCAAAGTCTCCTCTCGTTTTCTGTCTGTGGGAGAATTATAGTCCTAGCACTTACTCTACCATTGCAGTTGTTTTGGGTGTTGACATCTTAAGTGGAAAACTGGTGATGAAGGGCAATTAGGGCCTGACCCGCCGTGGTTGGTGCCATCTACTCGTGTGGCAGTTCAGAGCGCAGCACAGGTGGTCGTTGTGTTGCGAGATGGGGTTCTCTGTGGTTCTCACCAAATGAAGTGATTCAGAGGCAACATCACTGTGCCATTTGTAGTTACTGAAAACAATCATTCCAATTAAACCTGCATTTAAGAAAAATACTAAGATGAAGTCACCCTTGAGTGCGTAAGGCTATCGGTAGCGTCGTTGTAGTATTGCATTACATAGCACGGCACTGACTGTGTCCCACATTTAATGGAGATTTTTGTTGTACAGAAAGCAGGGATTGCAACTATTTCACAGAAAATATGTGCTGACATAATTCTCCTGCTACACAACTGACTGTTGACCATTTTTAGTCTAGGATTTCAGTTAAACCATGCGCAGTATCTTAATTGGCAGCATTGGTTTTTTATGTGTTTGAAAGAATTTTAGTAATGGAATAATGCAGATTCTGTGAATTTCCACAACGCACAGAAATGATGTGATATCTTTATAATAATCTGTGAGCCCTCTAGTGGCATCTTGCATGTTTGAGTTGAGATGGCTAATTGTGTACCAGAGCGTTCAACAGTGCAGCATTTAATAGGAGGTCTCACTGCGCAACAGGATTGCCCTCCTGCGCAAAGGAGCCTACGGAAGAGACCGGCCTGCCAGCCTCAGGACAGGGATGGCAGGGACAGGGCTGCCACTGCAGCTCACAGGGCAGTTGAGATATTTGCTGCAGTGAGTCTTCTAACACTGGTGGAGTTGCATTTTACAAGGGTAAAAATTGTAAGACATAGAATCATAGAAAGTCCTGAGTTGGAAAGGACCCACAAGGACCATTGAGTCCAACCCCAACATTCCCATCGTGTGTCTGAGGGTGTTGGCCAAATGTTTCAGGAATATTGTCAGGCTCGGTGCCGTGACTGCTTCCCTGGGGAGCAGCTGTTCCAGTGCTCCATCACCCGCTGGGTGAAGAACCTTTTCCTACTGTTCAACCCAACCCTCCCCTGGCACATCTTCCTGCCATTGCCTTGGGGCCTGTTGTTGGTCACCAGAGAGAAGAGATCAGCGCCTGCTCCTCCTCCTCTCTGTGTGAGGAAACTGTGGACCACAATGAAGTCTTCTCTCATTCTCCTCTTCTTCAGGCTGAACAGGCCAAGCAACTTCAGCTGCACCTCATATGGCTTCCCCTCTTCGCCAGCTTTGTGTCCTCCTCTGAGGGCTTAACCAGCTCCAGCAGTTGGGTGTTGTGTGTACAGTAAAAGGCTTTATGAGGACCTTTCTCTTCCAGTTTGGTCACATTTAGATTGAAAGATGCAACACTCCCTGGGCACATGTAAAAGCTCTATTGCATAAAGATTAAAATATTAAAAAAGAACTTGGAAGTAGAAGAAAAAATTTTGCATGAAGGCTTAGCTTGACACAAGTCTGGTTTAAGTAAGGCATTAGCAATTCAGCGTCGCCTCTGGGTGTACGTGGACTACAGGCAGCGCTGCTAAATGTGGTTTCATTGGAGTGTCAGAGTTAACCACCTACTGTCCCTCCCTGACACGGAGTTTGGATGCTTTTACTCCACTAAGGCCGAGTCCTTAGTCCTGCTAACAGCACGGGAAGAATTAAAGCAGGGATGTGTGAGGGAGTCCTGAAAGTACAGCTGTGTAAAAACTGATCTCTCCCACTTCTTATTTTATTTCATTTTATTGTTAGTAACGCAGACCTCTGAAATGATGCAGTTTCAATTCCTGTGTGCCATTCTGGCAATGCTAGAAAGCTAAAAATGAAGGTTAATCCTCCAGTAAAATCTTACTGCTTGTGAACCTACGTTTAAAATGGGGGGGAACCACTTTTTGTGGTTTTATTTGTGTGTATCTAAAAAATCTGTATTGATTTTTTTTCCTGGCTCTTAATTTTTAATGTGAAGGCTTAACAGGTAAATTAGTGATTAACATAATTTTCAGAGCAGAAAGTTAAAATAGAATTAAATTTGAAATAACATTAGTGATTTCAAATTTAAAATGCATAATACTTAAAACAGACTTAATAGTAAGTACAATAAGAAAACACAAGTGTGTCACTGAGTCTTTTCTTACTCTGGGAATTGGAGTTCATAAGGCTGGAACTGAGGTAGTTATAGTTATGCCTCTTTCACTGTGGTGTTACTCATACATCAGCAAGTCTTGGCTCCTTTTTACTGTAACAATGGCTCTGGGAACAGATTTGGGGAGCCAGGCAAGAAGAGTCTGTGTTTGTTAGTTTGGGGGCAATAAATAAAAATATCCCCCCTCTCAATTTTAATCTACAGTTCTGTAAGTAAAATGGCAGCATTAAGACATTTCACAGATTTCTTTCAGCAGTCCTCAGGAACAGAACCCATCATAGCAACACTTTCACCCTGTGAAAGATCTCTACCTGTCTTCAAGTTGAGAACAGATAAGTGACGATAGGTAATAAATAATAGTATGGAAACTCTTCTTGTTTGAACATATTTTGCCAAAAGCACTGAATATGAAGTTGGGTGAGAGAAAGGAGAAACATATTCTGCGTATTACTGACATACTTTGTGATGACTTAGTGGAGCACCTCACAGCCAGCTGTCTCCTTTATTCACAAATGTTCTAAAGCTGTGAGAGCTCTGTTTCTTTTGCACAGCAAAGTTAAGAGCTAATTCACTGTTAATTGTTTCTTTTTATAGTGTCTAGAGTCGCCACAGGAGCCACCTGGCGTCCTTAGCTTGTGTATAACGTGTTCCAAAAATGGGAGATGCTGACAACCTTCATGGTTTAAAGCTCTTGGGTTTGTATGTGGCGTGCTCAAAGTAGGGAGGGTTGGTTTTGTTTTCCATTATGAAAACGTGTATTTCATTTGAAATAAAAATGCAAATAATTTTTTCCAGCATGTCTGGTTCAGGTTTGTGTTAGACTTGGTCAGTATCTTATGTACCAATGTGTGATTTTCCTACCTCATTGGATTGGTGTGAGGCAAAACAACTGCTCCATCTGCATCTGAGCAGTGATAGAGCAATGATACCTCTCTCTGAGGCAGTGCAAGGGCTGGGTCAGTGGTGGCTCTTCTCTTGTGTGGAACCATCCCCCATGTCCTGAGATGAAATTTGCAGAACATACAGCACTTGAGCCATACTTCATATTTCATTAGATACGCAGTTCCACCCCAAATTATTTTTATCAGCCTATTCAGAGCTCTTTCTGGCATTAGTGTGCAAAATCCTTACCCATCTTGTCCTGGTAGAGATCTGCTTCGCATACAGGAATGTATTTTTTAAGTACTCCTCTCAGACATAAACACATTTGTTAAACTTCACAGGAAGGCAGTGAGTTGTCTGTCCTCTGCCACTTGCCATTCTTCTGAAGTGAGGAGGAAAACCCCCCAGTATTTGTGCTCTGTTCCACATAGGTTTCATCTGTATTGCCTTTGTCAGAAGGGTCGGTAGTTGGCATCAATTTGGATCGGAAGAACTGCGGTTAGGAAGGCCATGAGGAAGGTTCCATATTATTTCTCCAGAGCATTCTCACTCCTGACGAGTTGTTTCTGGAGGCATGCAGCTCTATTGAGAAAGAAGTCTTCTGGGAACAAAAGTTTTATTTCTGAAGCAGGGGGGGTTATATCAATTTAAGTATTAAATGATTTATATAGATATCTTCACAATAATGTGGCTTATCACACAACATGTAGAAACTTTGTATGTAAGGTAATTAAAAATCATATTATTATCTTAGATTTTTTAAGACTATGCACAGGAACAGATGATTTAAGTAACATCAATCTAACAAACAATCCTTGAATGAGCTCTGAAGTACTGTCTGGGTTATGCATTTCTTTAATAACCAATTTCACTCTAATCTGCTGAATAGCAATAACATTTAGAACGTTATTTAGGTTTTTATGTAATCATCTAAATATATGTTCTGTCAGAGCTAAAAAATGAGTTTTGCATTATCCCTTAAGACAAGGGTGAGTCAGCACCTGGTTGTAAGGCTCACCAGATCACTTCACTTCTGAAGTGTTTCACTTTCTTTGACTGTAGAGTGTAGCCATGTCTGGTATCGTTCTGTTATCTGTTGCTTGGATTTGATTATCTTGTTTGCTTAAGAGGTCAGCAAAATGAACCAAAACATTGCTCTGTGTGTTATTGAAGACCGTTACTCTCAGTCAAGCTGTAAAAAGGTGGCATTAGGTGAAGGACTGCGTGCAGAACGTGGATGGCACCGCCGTGCTTCCAATCAGTGCAGGACCAGAGGTGTGTGTGGAGCTGGCTCGGAGGGGCTGCCCAGGAGGGTCCCTGGTGTGGCTTCTTCCCTCACAACGTGAGCCACTGTGGTTTGTGCTGTGTTCACCCTGCTGTGGCTAACTCAGATGTTGGATGAGGTGGCCCTTTTTATTTTGTTCTCTGTTTTGCCCTCTTAGCCTGGTTGTAGCCTGTGTTTCTCCAGGCAGAACCAGGACAGTGTTTTCCTGTGCACAGCTCTAGGGTGTCACCCCTTTTTTCAGAAAAGCTGAATATCAGAGGCTGAAGTCCGAGACTTCCCATGTGTTACTGAGAGTTATTATTGATCAAGATTCTTCACCAATTTTGATTGATTGGTTTCATTAGTTTTGTAAGCTTTTCAATAAGTACGTGTGCAACTGTAATTCTGTTCCCTGCTGTGATCCAGAGTTGGATCTATTTCTGCGTTACCTGTACAGCACATTTGTGTTTGGAATTTCTTAATTTACAGTATGTGCTGTAAATTGTGGCAATATTTACAGTTGCTTAATTTCAACAGAAGCTTGCTGTTGGTAACTTTCTCTTCAAAGTACCCCTCTCAAATACTTTCTGTGTTCACAAGTCAGACCATGTTATTCCTTTCTCATAAGCTCTTGCTTGATTTTAGTGTCCTGTGTTTTAGCTTAAATTCTCGCGTGAGGTCAGGAGTTATTGGCTTTTTCACTGTTTGATTTTGTATTTAAATATATCTCCTCTTAAACCAAGATGTTGTTTGTGAGAGGTTTGTTAAATTCCTGCTCTTTGCAGTGCTTTCCAGGCATCCCATTAGGCAAAGGACACTCTCCTGGTGTGGACACACTGGGCTCCATGCACTCCTAGTTCTGCCCATCTTAAAATTTCCCCTGTATTTCATCCCTGCAAGGAAACAGAAAAACCTGAATTAGAATACTGTGGGGTTTGCTTTCCTTTTTGTCCAGGCCACTTGCTCTGTTAAACCTTCTTTTTGTCTACTTTAGATAACCAATGGCTTTGTCTTGATATTTTAAGCGCTGATGATGTGCATAGTACAAGAAAACACAAACCTTTGGTTCTGGTTACCATAGGGAGGCCTGGGATTAAGGGAATACAAAAGTGTCTGGAAACTATCTCCTATCTCATTGTGCATCGAGCAATGCTCAGTCAGACTGAAAGAAGTGCCCCACAGCATCTCTGTTCAGGATGATGGATCGTCATGGTGGTGGTGTCCTTGGTGAGGAATTCCGAATCACGCCGCGTCTCATACTAACGTGTCACGGGTTGTTAGCTTGAAATTGAATAGCTGTATGTTAAATGTTTTTATTTGTTAGTAGGGAGTTACGGTTTGGTTTCATGTTCAATTAAAGCACTGCCATTTTGGAACTACAGCACTGAGAAGTTGTGTGAGCAAAGCAAAACCAAAGCCATAGACGCTATAAAAATAACTGTGAGTGGAGGAAATTATTCTTAGAACTATATAAATTCAGGTACATGATGATGTAGGGACAATAAAAAAAATCATAATGCTTAGTTTAATTAATTATGAGTCAATCAAATTGTGAAGTACAAATATATGAAAATCATTCAGCACAATCAGCCTAAAAAAATTGCAGCACAGAAGTAAAAGACAATGCACCTCAGCCCTCTGTGCAGATTGGCCGTGACTGCTTGGCCAGCCACGAAGAGAAAATACTTAAGAGCAGTTCAATGTGTTTAATAGATACACAGATTTAAAGGATTTCTGGGAGGGAGATGTGTGATGAACCAAGACTGCAGGGGTTTATTTTGGTTTGTTTTAAACCCTTTTTAACAAAAAAGGCTTTCCCAAAGCTCTGATATTTAGTTTAATTAAAAATACAAACGCTGGATTTCATGTTATGTGATAGAGAATTATTGTTTATATTACAATAATAAGTTGCAATTATTATTGAAAACTTTTTTTAATTTTTAGATTCAGGAGTAAATGAGTGTTATCGTACCATAATTGAAAAATTGATCGCTTTTTGCATGACAATAGCTTGAGGGGCATACTTAAAAATGTGTTTTATTGTAAAAATACTCTTCACCTCAACTGCTGAGACCCATTTTTTGTTACCTTTTCTGTGTAATTTTGTAAATCTGTAGGAAAGCCTTAAAAAGTTACCCCTTATTTAATCTCATATGTAGCCCCTGTTTCATACTCGGCTGTTTAATAAGGGGTCAGATTTTATTTATGTGGTTAAACAGAACATAAATACCGACATTTCACACGATGTACCATGTAAATGTAAGCCTCTGTAGTTACAAGTTTTTGTAGCTGGAGAATTGTTTTAAAAGGCATGTAATTTATTAGCTATCAGTAGCTGCTTTATTGCCTTGCCGCGGTGCAGTAATAAATAAAAGAAAGTGAGCTGATTTTACAAATGGCACACAAGGTGCACATTTTGTGAAAAAAAGTCTTTTTTTAAAGAATTGGCATTAAATCCTTTTTTTGTGATGACAAAGAGGCTAAGAGTGCAAACTGTATTTTCTGTTTATCGAAAACAGAGTCTCTTTTTCTCGAGGGCATTTTTTCCTATGATCATCAAGGGATTTCAAAAGCAATAAAGTGTGGAATCATTGTTCGACTTGAACAGTATTAAAACTTAGGTTTTAATTTCAGTGAAGTAATAAGATTTGAACCTGTCTCACATTACAGCACTGTAAGGCATTTAGCAATTGTATTTTAAAGGAGGTTTTTAAAATGCAGCTCACTTGTAAGCTAACTGTCTGTCTAGTAATTAATAGTTTCTCTTCAGCAGAGGCAGTTGTGAATCATACTAAGAAATCTCAGTTTGGTTAATAACAAATTATGGTAATTGTAAGGATGTTAATTCCTAATTAGTTTAAACCTACAATCTTTTTTGCCCCTTTCTGAGATTGATTTTCAAATGAAGACAGAAAAGTAGAGACTGAGGGTTTCAACAAGATTTTCAACGTAGAATTAAAAAGAAATTATCCGTGTTTATCTGTACATTTCAAGAAACTTTATTCCATGTTTAAGAGGGGACGCCAGCCTCCTACTAAGAACCAGTGGGGCATCTAATCTAACATCATTAATACCATTAATGTAATTCCTTGTTCAAAATGATACTTCGAAGGGAATTCTGCAAAGTGCTCCTTGTTCTTGTGCTGACCTAATGAACGCTGGGACACTGGAGCCTCCCCTGCACAGTTTTGCTCAGATTTTTGAGGTTCAAAACGTTAAGTATTTCCTTGGTTTGGCTGATAAAATGTGGGCTGATGAGAGAATCGCAGTCACCGTACATTGGAGATGAGCAGGTGTGATTTTAGGGGAGGGAAGAGGGAAAGTTTACACCCAGGTGCACATTCGAAACAGCCATCGGTGTTTAACACGACGTCGTGAGCTATGACCTTCCGCGACGGTTCTGAACCGTAACTGCCTCCATTAGCCATAAGGTTTGTTTCTTTATTTTAGTAGATGGCCCAGACTGTAAATATTAGAGGATCTAAAATAAATCAACATATTATCCTAAGGATACAAAACGTAAGAGCTATTTGTGGTTAGGAACCTTTGACAGATAGTTTGGATGAGGCAGATGATTGCCCGCCTCTCGTATCTGGCTCCCATTGCTGTGCCTGCAGGCAGTTTAGTGTTATAGTTGTATATTGATGTCAGGGTTACTACTGAGTGGCTAGCAATGACAGATGTCTATAATTACAGGCAATGCTTCCAGTATTTCAGAAGAGCCAGCCGATGTTGAACAATTATCTTATTTCTGGCTTGCCAAAGAGGGTTGTTGGAATTGCTCGTATTAGCTCTGGTGGCTCTAACACCTCCTTGTGCCGTGGGATATATGTGCAGAAGCACCCACACACAGAACCCCAGTGCAAAACCTTTTTAGAATAGGTAATACTGCTAAATTTTGCATGCTTATGGCTTGATCCTGGGAACACCAGCAGCTCTGTCGGTCTGTACAGGGAGATAGTCTGATACAGAGATTTTAGAACTATATCAAGTACCTATGATTCTTATTACTTGCTTTTAAGTTCCAAACTAATGTTGATTCTTCAGCATTGAGCTTTATTGCACGTAAGCACACTGAGTGGGCCACTCATTTAGATACAATTAAAGAACTACATAAAATCAAGCTGGACACTTCTGATAGTTACAGGGGAAAGCAAGAGTGTCCGTTACTGCCACTGCGATATCTATAATGCTTCATCTTTGGGAGTTTTCTGACTGGCACAAATCTCCTCTTGTAATCTGTGCAGTATTGGTTCATTTCATTTATTGGAGGATTTTAAAGCAGCATTTTGGCTTCTTGTTAGGCAAATACCTGACTGGTTATGTGCCTCAGATCTCTGTGGTGCGGCATATAGCTCTGACGGAGTGCAGCCCAAAACTGTGCCTCAAAACCTAAAAATCTTCTGGATGATGTTCAAAAAGTGATAGCTGTTAATAGTGTTTCTCAGCTTTCACTGTAATGTTTGTACTTCAAGCCCTGAAGGGGAATAAAGGAGTCAGTGAAATTAAAAATCTCTGACGATGCTTTACAAAAATGAAAATCTGATCAAGACTTTTAAAGCTAAGCTCCCTTTTAACAGTGGGCTTAACTGAAAACCTAGCAGATAAACCAATATCTTTTTTTTCTTCCCCCCCCCCCCCCCCCCCCTCAAGATTATGTCTCGTGCCATATCAGCAATAGCAGCAGTAAGTTCACAGTAGGTCTCCTGTAGTCAGTTCACTGCAATTGTAAATCTTTCTTTCAGGATTCTCAGGGAACAGGAATTATGAAAAGAAGTAGTAAAAAAATAAGTAAATAAAAGCTGAAAGACGCTGAAATAGAGATCAGTTTCCGTTTAGGAAAAGGTTGATTGCTGACACGGGCGCTCTGTGGAGCAGGAGACAGGGAGTTAAATGACTCCTGCCCCCCAGACTCCAGTGAATCCTCTTCCTCCATTGGGCTGAGGGGGAAGAGACTGGGGAAGAGGGCCTGGAAGACTGCCTTTGCAGGAACGGTGAATACCCGTTACTCTCTGAACTTGTGGTGAGAGAGTGTTTCACCAGACTAACATCTGTAATGATGGCTCTGAGCCACACAGCAGATTTCCCCTACAGTAGGTTCCAATAATACCTAATCCTTAAATGCCATTTTGTTGTAGGGCTCTTTTAATTGAGGATAACTTTATGGAATAGTTTAATTAAGATGGGTTTATAGGTAAGACAGCAGGTAGTGTATCGTTGGCCTCATCAGTGTCGTTCCTCTGGTTCCATACAAACATAGAATCATAGAATTATCTGGTAGCAGCGAATAGGAGAGAGCCCACTATTTATATAGCACAAAGCTCAACATAACCTTTGGAGATCCTGTCTGAACCTAACTGCCGCAAGCTCATATGACCTGTCCTGGAATTGCGTTCCTTTGGGAGCTAAATGTAAACCAACAGGCTGTCCCTTTCTCTTGGCTCAGTCTCTGAGCTAAGGGTGTTTTGATGTCTCACCTCTGAGACAGCTGATTGGAACGGAGATTTTATGAGTGACTAGGGCTTTCCTGTGTTAGGGAAAGGATAGGAAAGGCAAGGCTTTTTAAGCCCTTAGTTGGATTGTTAGGTAAAGGTGAATGATCTGGCTCCTTGATCAGCTAATCAGGGGATGCAGTGCAGGTTCTCAGAGTTGTTTGTGGGATTTGGCAGCTGGATGTCTGCTGCATTCTAATGGAGCTTTTAGGTGCTAAAAATTCAAAATACCTGATTTTGATTTTAAAAGCATTGGAAACTTCTGATTGTGCTGTGGCACTCAACACCACGAAGGAAACTTGTGATCAGCATGGAGGTTTAGTGGAAAATGCACAGGGGTGTTAGTCAGAGGTGGGATGGCAGCTTCAGATATTTGCCGTATGCGCCCCTGCCTTGTGTGAATTGCCAGAGAGTGGTTGGGGACAGAGGTGCTCCCCTCAGGCAGCCACAGGGCCTCCAGCCCGGCAGCTCGGGGCTCAGTCCCAGCAGCTGGCCCCACTCGGCTTCGGCTGGCTTGGGGCAAATGTGGTTGAGGTCTGGTTTTGCCTTCAGTGTTCTTGACAAAATACTTTAATGTTGCAGTCATAGTTCTCTGCAGCAAGGCCTGGAGAGCTTCAAGGAAGTGGTAATATCTTTAAGCATTTACACTGTGCCTACGGGTAATAACTTTACTGTAATTTTCTGAAGATTCATTATCCAAAATCTTAATTCATTATAATAGCCCTTATGAAACATATAGAAAACAACATTTTCTTGTGTTTTCTTATTTGCACAGTGTGAGAGATTCATTGCTCTGTTTTAATTTGTTTCATGGGGTGCGTTTGAGTACATTCCATACAGTGCTGTTATTGAATTTCTGTGACTGTCATTATATAGCCATACAACCTTTAGGAACTCATATTCCAAGCTTCCCAGTTCTGTAATCTGCTTCACATTTAAGAATTGACATAATTAGCTTCTTCAGAGTTATAATCATAGTACCAAAAAGAGACGACCTCAAAAGACAAAGCAAAGTTGAACATATCTAGGGCCAAAAAGTAGAGAAGACAGGGAAATAAAGTTTTAGTGTGGTGACTGAATTGTTTCACTGTTTTCTTGAACTGTATTTACATACAAGCGCTTTGCTTTATTAAACATTGCTTCCACAGTTTTATTTTCCCATCCTTTTGAAATGCAGCCAGTACAGTTCAAGTAGTTACGGAGTATGGTTATGTAATGTGAACCACAAATAAATCTGCTAGGTCACAAAAAATTCCCTGGCGCCAGAGCCTGTGATCTTGTGGCCTTCCTTAGACGTCCTCATTCCACCGAGGCAGCCGTGATGGTACCAACAGGGCGGAAGAGGAGGCTCTTTGGATCCTTTGCCATAGCTCTGCGAATCAAATGGTTATTGATTGCCATAGCAGGTGGGTTACTGGTCTCTTCTTTCTCTTGGCTGCCATGGCCATTGCTGTCACCTATGAGTACAGCAATGCTACTTGTTGGTTGCCTGGCGGTGGCGTCAGACCAAGCTTGTTTTAAAGACTGCAAGCGTGTACAGGTACCTGGGGAGCCTGGTGTAAGCACTTCTGTGGATTTTTCATTCATAACTGTTAGAAGAAAGGGGGGGCGGGAGTATTTTACTGTTTAAGCTCACATTTTTGGTGATACCATGGCGTGATCACGTAGCGTTGTATGTTGAGGCAGGATTTGTTTTGGAAGTTATAAATCTTGCAGTTGTCAGGATTTGGGGATGGTGGTTGTAAAGGTTTCCCAGAAGGCTTAAAGCAGGTGTTTCCTACTGGAAGTTAGTTATTGTGCTCCTTACTCAAAGTCTCTGGAGGGATTGAAAACCATAAGCCTTGTTTTTTCTCTGCTGCAAGAGGAAGGGGAGGTCTCAAAGGGAGGAGACCCAGCAGGTGGGTGGCAGTGCCAGAGCCGCAGCCACTCCAAGGCCCTTCGCCTTTGTGGCTCCATGACAGGAGCCAAGCTGAAGATGAGATCACTTCCACGTGCGATTCCACATCCTTTTATGACCCCTTTCAGCAGTATTTTTCTCCGCCTTTTGAATATGTAGCATGGTCTTTGCTGCTGAAGTGTGTTTTATTATGATACATCCAAAATGCCTTATCATTAATTTTTTATGCTGCTTAAAAGTCCAAGGGCATTCCATTGTTGTGGTTGGGGGTTGTTTGCTTTTCTATTTTTACATGCTAAGAGCGTGTGTTGGTTTTGAAAATGACTTTGAAGAAGGTGTTTAAAATATCACATTTATTTGAGCTTACACTTTGTCACATTAGGCAAGGGGTAGTAGTTTTTATTACTAGCACTGTATTCAAGCTGGCTTGAAATGACCCTGTCACATGTGAAAACAAATCAGATTGTTGCTGTTAATGAGCTTTTCAATTTACTATTCAGTGGATCAGATAAGTGGATTTAAGAGGTAATGATCCTGCTTAGCACTCAGGCTTGGCTGTCAGATCCTGGTAGTGGTGGGAAATCCCCAGGGACAAAAGCGTTGACACAGTTCTTGATGGGATAATGGGAATCAAAGCTAATGGATGATAAAAGGAGTAGTAAGAGTTACAAGGATAATTGTGGATTAAAGTACTGCTCTTTGTCAACACTGACTGCTGTTTTAGTATTTTATTTGTTAAACTCTGATGTGGGGAGGCCTGGTTTGACAGCAGAGCACAATTCTCCTGACACCAGGAGCATAGATAGGTGTTTGCTGACATTTTTACATTCCCTGCTGTCCCTTTTTCTCTTTTCCTCCTATCAAATACAGAAATTTGCTAAAATTGCAGGTGCAATAGCATTTCAGCAGTGCAGTGTTTACAGAGGTGATTTTTTTAAAAATCAGAAGATATTATATTTATATTTGTAGTTATATTTATATTTATATTTATATTTATATTTATATTTATATTTATATTTATATTTATATTTGTAGTTATATTTATATTTATATTTGTAGTTATATTTATATTATATTTGTAGTTATATTTATATTTATATTTGTAGTTATATTTATATTTATATTTATATTTATATTTATATTTATATTTATATTTATATTTATATTTATATTTATATTTATATTTATATTTATATTTATATTTATATTATTGTAGCTATATTTAATTACTATAAATGTTAACTTCACATCTACGGTGTAATGTTATTTGAAATTTGAAACATCGTATAATACAATTCTTTTCATACCTTAGTTGCTCTTTCACTACTGAGTTTGTCACAATAAATTACATTAATACAATTCTTAAAGGATGTGTTAGCTTACCAGTTAAGTTATCTGGGATCTTGGTGCAATTTCTGGTGCAGGTTTATTTACTCATGCCTTTATCACACTCTGATTTAAAACTAAAGCCTTTGGGATGTGAAAATAAAATTTTTAATTGACCCCCTCAGAGGCAGAATCCTGCTGGTTTGGTTTTGAAGCAAAGGCATGGGATTATGTCACTAGCAGCAGGGAAGTTGGTGCAAGGGAGTTACTGAGAGAAGTGTTTGTTGGGTTCCCCGAGGCTTGTTGGCATTTACGTGGGAGATGGGATGTCAGCACGGAGGAGACAGCTAGATGGCACCAGGCCTTCGCCGCTGGGCAGCCGCTCTCTGCGGGCCCTGGTGGTGCCTGACTTCAGAGCCTCTTGTGGAAGAATTACACATAACCCTTCTTACTCAGTTTAGTGTCACGAAAGGTTAGAGCGACTGAGATGAACTGTACGGGCTGGTAGAGCTGCGTTTGGCTCAGTCATAAGCAAACAGCGACGTTGCTTGAGCTCAGGGCAGACTGCGTTGGCAAAGGGTTGTTAATTTTGCAGCGCGTGTCCCCCCTGTGTTTCTGAAATCAAGTTAATCCTGCTAAAATTCTACAAGGATTAGAGAGTAAAGAAAAAATATACTTGGTGTGTCCTATGCCTTTGTTACTGCAAACTGTAACAGCAGTTTGATCAGATGGGCAGGGTGCAGAGAAAACTTTGCTGGTAATCGTAGAATATAGAATTACCAGAGTTGGAAGGGACCCAAAAGGACCATCGAGTCCAACTTCTATCCCTACATAGGACACTCTCAATATTCACAGCATGACTGAGGGCATTGTCCAAATTTGGATCTGAAATGAAGGGGAAGAGCCTACAACTACCAGTTACTTGGCTGCCAAAGCCTTTCTTCTCCCTTCGAGAACACAAAACTGCATGTCCAAAGAGAACTTAATTTACCAGATTTTGTGACTGGCAGTGCAAGATCCTTGCAAGTGCAAGCAAAAGGACAGTGTGTCCACATCCCACTGACCAAGAAGAGTGTTTTCTCCTTAATTTCACATTTATATTAAAATAGGTTTTTTTGAATAAAGACTCCGTTGTTCTGTGATCAAAAAAGTGAGTTTAATGTGGAGAATTTACACCTCCTTTGTGGGAAAAAGTGTACGCAAGGGTGAGTAGGAGGCTCTCAGTTCCAAATTCAGAAAACTCCATCGCAGAGTGTGCAGGCTGTCTCTTAACGAGTGCTTCAGCTGGGTTGGATGGACAGGTGTGTTTGCCTGTACTCTTCTTAAGCAAAATCAAAATAGAGGAGGTTTTAAACTAAATGAAAATGTTGGCAGTTGTAAATGTCCGTGATATGTAACTGTTGAAATGTTTATTTCCAGGTGTATGCACGAATGTCAGAAGTCTTGGGAGTAACGGATGACAACCATGTTCTGGAAACATTTATGACGAAAATGTGAGTTCATGCTTGGGTTCCAGTCTGTATGTATTTCCTTTTGTCTTTAATGTTTACATAAAATCTGAGATTTATTTTGTTGTTGTTTGCTCTTTGGTAGAAAAATGTCATCTGTAAATATTTGAAGGAAGGGGTAAACATTTTCAGAAGCACACATATCTTATTTTCTGAAAGTACTGCAGGCCCCTAAATAAACACCTGCAGATAGGTATGACCTCAGTGCTGGCATCACCTCTGGAAATGAGGGAAGAGAGCTGAGATTTCATAACCTCTCGCTCAGTGACAGCCTGACATAAGCAGTCCCCGCTTTTCCCCACTTCTTGTTCCTTGCACCCTCAAATGTCAGTGGATTTGCCTCTAAAGCTTCATGGTAGCTTACAGTGGGAAACTGACCAAATTAAACTGATGTGTCCTTGTTGGGTGAAACTCTTCTGGATTGCTTTTTAGCAAGATCTGGCAAAATTTGCTCCCTTAAATATACAGATACACCAAGGATGATTTTAACACTTCGTGCTGGAGGAGATAAGAGGCATTATTATCAGCTGTCTTCTCATCCCTGGCATTTGGCAGAATAAGAGTGAGTTATTCTGGTGAATAAGCATCGCAATACTGTCTCTTAAGTGTAATCCTTGAAAATTACTCTGGAGAAGCTTCCCTTTTCTCCTGCCTCTGCTGCAGCCTCTTTCCTTGGGTGCCAGGATTTTGTCTTTATTACTTATGTCTTTCATGAGATTTGATAGTTTCTCCTGCCTCAAAAAAGAGTTTGATCTAAAATCAGTTTTGCTCTTGAAGCAAAACAAAACGGTCCCTCTGAAAAATTATGAATATCCACTAAAAAAGTCTGGGAGTCCCTAGGAGACAATGAGTTCTCTGTGTGCCTGGAGAAAGAGAAACAAGTACCTTACCCTTTATTCTGCGGTGAGGAAGATGCTGCATCCTACCATTTACTTTATGCCTTCTAAATCTGGATTAGAAGACCTTTAAATACTTCCAGTAGCCTCTGATCCACTAGAGAAGAGTCTGTGCTGATGTTGCCAGGTTAGCCATGAGCTGTTCTGACAGTATCGAACACAGCTTGTCTTCTGCTATGGTGCCTACTAACCTTGAAAAACAGTAGCAGTTAGGACAGGGTCATTTTCTCTCCAAACCTGAGTGTTACATCTTGCCTTAGGATAACAATAGTACCCACCAAACCCTGATGTTTATCTCAGGTATGCTTTGAGAATAGGTAAGTGGAAGGCTATGAATGGAAAAATATTGATGGATGCTTACTGTACAGCTTCTGGGAGCAGCCCATGTCATGGTGCTAGACAGCTAAGCTTCATTGGTTTCAAACTACAGTGAAACTTGAACAACTGAGGTCAAAGGAGGGTAGAAGACTGTTGTTTGGAGACCAGATGCATCAGTTTGCTTCTATTTGTCTACTTGTTGCCACCTTTGAGAGGAAATCTCTGTTGCTTTTGCCAACTGAGGAAATAATAGTATGTCATTTAACAAGTTGTATGATGAGTACTACGTGTGTATAGATTAGATAGGGCTGTAAATTTAGGAAAAAACATAGAGTTTTAATGCTACCTGGAAGATTTTAAAAGAAAACTAGGTACATAAGAAACAAATACCACTGCTGCTTTTTAGGTTAGACACTCTGTATTTTTATTTTCTCTTTCCTCGTGGCTTAGTGTATTTTTCTAAAAACATGAATTGTTCATTGATTAGGTTGCAGATCAATGTCATTTTTCAGAAGGGGTGTTACAGCTTGAAATGGACAATTCAGTCCACAGCTCTTAAGAATTAGCTGTGAAACTGCTGTATAAACACATTCAGGTTTGTGCCAATTAAAGTGAACAAGCTTCTCCCCAGTGAGAATGTGCCAAATGGAAAATCTGGATGTGAAACCATGGCATATTGATACATAATCCAAAAACTAGGGTCTGATGGGGCTGTGCAGCCTGGCAGCATTGTTGGTGATCTGTTACAGACAGTAATCCTAGCACGTTCCTAACAGCAGTGGGCAGGATACATGACTGTGGGACCTCTTTCTCCTGTGGATGCAGTCAGTATTTTTAGCCACGTCATTATTTTAGAAAACCATTAATATACTGTTCTGTCTTACCCTACAGAACCATTTTTTTTTCCTTTAGGTGGATGACATTTGTCATATGGAATTCCTTAACATTAGGTTAAAGGAAAATGCAAGGAAATTTTTAGTGTCTACTTTCCTGTTATCATGGTGGTATTCTCATATAGTAATTGCACACCAGTGTTTGAGATGGTATAGTTTCTGTTTTGCTAATGCCAAGCATTATGTGCAATAGAGGAGTTATGCTTGATAGAATATTGTTGCCTGCCTAAAAGCAACCAGTCTTTCAAGTCAGAAGGTGCTGGAGAAGGTACCTTATCCTAATCTGCCATTAAGACTGGGGGGTGATCAAAAGACGATGTCAGGTTATTTCCTTCCACTTTGCCATTAAAGAATCCAATGAAGGATGCACGCAGGAAACATTTTATACTTGGTGTGAGAAGTAATCATAGCAATTGAATTTATGGTAGTCAAACAAGTTGTAGTCTACCAGGATATGTAATCATTTTTTTTGTTCTGCTTTTTGAGACTTCACCTCTTTCTGTCGCAACTAACTCGTTGGCACGTGGATTTTCTGGTTTCCCGAAGTCCAGTGTGAGCTCAGTAAAGTTAAGATGGATAAATGACATTTTGCTTTGTGTTCTTGAGATGTTGAACATGTTTTCTATGGAGCTGTCTTTTAGCAGCTTTCTCTGTTTTCACTTGTTCACTTTCATGTGTGTAGCTTTAATCTGTTCTTTTGAATTCATCAGTAGCAGCTTTGCAGTGGAGGACTGGTGATCAAACTCAGTCCGTCCTTTCATTAACACAAAACCATTTAAAATACTTGTATATGGCTGCTAGTTGCCGTGGTAGCCACTGTTCAGGGTATGGATTAAAGGCTGTATGAATGGATATTCTTCTAAGTACAGAGATATTTTGAGATTTGTCAATGTAATAGGTGCCCTTTAGACCTTCTGACTGTAGTTTAAAGTGCTACTGTCACATCAGATCCCAGACCTCTTATCACCTTTTCATTGGAAGTTAATGAATGTGCCTTTTACTGAGTTATTGTTAAACCATTTCTGAGGGGATGGAGTTTTATGTAGTCAGAGCATCCATTAATGGCTGTACTTCCGTCACAGTCTTATCAGAGATTTTATAGGTTCTTTTTATAGTTCTTTTAGCATCCACTGTCTTTGCTTGCTTTGAACATCCCCTTAAAAGGTGGATGTGTGAAAGGGGAAAGGCCAAGAGAAAAAATACCTAACCTCAAACAAAATGTCACACATTCTTATGCCTCTTGGCCTACTGGAAAGCAGATCAAGGCCAATGCTCTTAAGGCAAGGAATGAGGCCCTTTACCCAAAACCAAGAGTAGTCCTCTCTTTCCACTGGTCATCCCTTTGAACAGTAACCAACCACCTACCCTGATCTTCCCTGTACAGGTAAGAGGCAAGGAAGTATTTAATTTCAGTTCCATCTGCTACTTGAGCCTGTACTGGGCATTTGGCCAGAAGTGTCTTGTATTTATTTTGACTGCAAGCACTTTGCCTTTTCTTCACTTATTCTTTGTAAACCTCTTCCAGATCCTTTCAGTTATTATCAGATTCATGCAGAAGTGATTTATCATGAGGTAGATTCATTCATGAAACGCAAATGAAAGATGCATATCCAGACAATGCGGTTGGATGGGCTTTGCCTTTTTTCTTTTTACTACTGTAATGGTTTCACTGTGGTGAATACACATATAAATAGAGATATTTTCCATGTGACAAAGTTTAAGTCATACATAGGTATTAAAAGTCTGGATCTCTGAATATTTTTCTGAACACTCGTACTGATATGACTCCATGAATCATGGCGAACTAAAACTTAGCACTTTTATTCATGACACCATGTGCATTTTTGTAACATTCACCTTTGTCCAGCTCTAATGAAAAGTATATATCCAATCACTGTCATTGAGCCATGCAGAGCTTTCATTGTCAATGGTGATAATGTACAAGAAATAATTAAAACATGACTGTAAAGGGCTTTCTTGCCAACAAATTGCTGTCTTCGTTATTACTGAACCTTAAGTACCCCGTAAGGAAAAGATTTTCAAAGTCTTTTTAGGGGATTTGGATGTCCATTTTTCTTGTATTTTAATGGAAAGACACTTTGAAATTTTTGGTTTAAATGTGTGGAGTTTTTTTTAAATCTTTCATTTTTATAATGCAAATATATTTGCAATACCCTTAACGTGAGACCAAGATTATTCCTAAATTTACATGGTGCCCAAAGAAATAAACCACTGCACCTAAAACTGCTGATTTGCAGCACTTGTATCTCTTCTGGCTGGTACCAACTCATCTTCTGTGACTGCTTCTTTGTCACGTTTCTGACTCTCCTGCCTGTGAGGCACGTTAACCTGTGTTACCCCAGCTTTACTGGGGTAACATACTGCCCATTGCATGTCAGAGACGGGGTTGAAGGCCTCCTGGAAAGAGGATGGATGAATTCTTTGAGCACTTCTAAACGACCTGTAAGCACTCTTTGTGCACCTTTGCATGAAGAGGAAAATGGAGAAGGTGCCCACCATCCATGTGATCAAATGGATGTTCTCTCTGTACAGTATACGCTCGATCTTGAGTGCTCTCCTTTCTGTGCTCTCCTTTCTGCTTTGCTTTTATTTCTACCTTGCATCCCTGATTCTGTCTCCTCCTCTCAAATCTTTTTTAATTTAGATTAGTGCCATGTTTTTCAGTTCTCTCTTCTGCATTGGCCATTCCACTCCTGTGCTCCAGCAGTGTCCTTTCTCATCCACTACTGCCACAAGAACTGCTTCCTCTTGTATCAGGGGTTGTCCTTTGCTGTGCACCACACTGAGTTCAACAGCAGTGTGATACAGTCCGTGTGTCTGAAGAGGTTGTTCTCCAAATCGTAAATTGAAGGCAGGACAGAAAGTTAAGGGCAGTAGAATGGGTTTTTTTGGGGGAAAAAGAAAGTCATGAAATGAATTTAAGGGGCCAGAAGTGGATATCTCCGCCTTGATTCTTTCTTTGCCCAAGTATCATAACAACTTGATACAGGCAAAGAATTTTGATTCTTCTGCAGATGATATGGTCATCCTTTTCCCAGAGAATTGTAAATTAGAATATATAATCATTTTTTACTTCCCCTTCACTTCCCCTTCTAGATTTTAGGTTAAAAGTACAAAACCTTTGAGAAGAATACTTTAATGTCATTATATTAGGGGAAGAGACGCTCGGTGTGCTGACGGAGCTGCGTTAGTAAGCAGTCGTGGTGAGAGACAAAGTCTTACAGCAAGCTGGAGGGTTTGGAGCTTGGAAAGCTGCAAAGCTTCTTTGGTGCAACTTTTAGAAGCTAAGGTTTAGTTCTTTTCTAATTAAAGGCAAACTAAAACCCAATATTTGAAAATGTACTGGATTCTTAATGCTGCTTCATTTAAACTTTCAAAATTTTCATACCTTTTGAGCATGAATCAGTCTTACTGTTATTAATTTCTGTGTGTAGTGCAGTATTTTGATACTGGTGTTGTTACCAAAACTGGAAGTAGTCTGCCATTTAAGGGCACTTTTCTTTAAAACCTGCTCAGTGCTCACCTACCATAGCTGGTTTGGTGAATTTGGCTTTGACGTAGCTTTTGGTGAAGCTCTTATTTTCCGTGACTCATCTGAAACTTTATGATTGGTCCCTTTGACTCTGATTTAGTTCGTATTTTAAATCGATAAACTGCTTGAGAGTGAAAGAGGTAAGAACACTGGCACTTGGATTTAAGTGCTGTCTTGCTGTGATTTCTCTGAGAGCTGTAAATTTTTCTCCTCTTTCATTCCTTGGCTTCTCTTCCTCATGTAGTGGAAAGTTGCTTTTTATATTATGAGATTCCTCTCTAGATCTTTACAAATTTTCTCAGATACTTATAGTTTTTTGTACATGTTTCTTAAAATATTACATTTCATGTGTCTTTCATCTTGCCTGATACTGATAAGGCAGAAACAGAAATGGGAATTGCTGCAATTGTAATTGAAATTTTTCAGCCTCTGTTCACTCATGAGTACTTTCTAGCTTTTATATTATTACTCCATTTTTCAGTGTCTAAACACAGCCATGAACCGAAAGAACAGATGTGTTCAAAAAGTTGGATGGAAAGCCTTCCTTGTATAGTTTTAATTTTCTCTTCAGGCTATCGCTGTGACTTGTTTTCTTATCACTGTCTTATATCTGGCTACTGAAGAACAAAGATTTTGTTCTTTTGCAAAACAGCCTTTTTATGATTTTGATATTGATGTCAAATCTGGGTAGTCCAAATTCATTTTTATTGCTTTATGTGGTATATACTTGTTAGGGATTTAGTGCAACTATAAACACTGCCAGAACTCCCCATAGTAGGGATAAAGTGTGAATTATGGACTCGCTAGAATGGGCTATTTCTTTAAGGCAATCTCAACCTCTGTAGCTCTTCATAGAGGTTTTATAAAGTAAATCAATGTTTGTGAATCTAAATTGGGGAATACTGCTTTGGTAATTGCATTGTTATTTGCCTTTTCCTGAGCAAATAATACTGAACAGTTAGATGCTTCAAACTGCATTCTTGAGTTTATAACTTCCTGACAAAGAGATTAGTTTATGCAATGTAGTACATTCTGTAGCCTGTGAATATGTAAAAACAATAATCTAAGGCCTTTAACATCTCTTCTTCAAGTTCTCTATTCCCAGAACTGAAATCCTGTTGCCTCACAGTATATATAAACAGCTTGTTCCATTTATATCTCTTACATCGTGGTCTTTCATCAATAGATCTGACAGCTTCAAGTCACAATTATTATGCATGTTCTACAAGGAAACTGAGGTGTACAAGTCTGAAATTAATGATTCTTGATCACCTGGCAGATTGAGAAGCACCCTAGCAATTGGGTGTCACGGTCAGGAGTAGGAGCAGGACTTCTGAGCCAGGAAGTTGTGCTGCTGTTTTATTTGTGCTCAAAAGGCAGTGATGGCCTGCTTTTATTTCTCCAGATGAATCCAGAAACTCTGTGGTGCATCTCTTGTGCAACCTTATGTCCCTGTCTGGAGGGAAAGGGCATTCTCCTTTCTTTGGGGTTTTTCAGCCTTTGAGGGTGGTGGTGGGTGTCCTGGAAGTGCAGGGCACGGTACTTGCTGTCAAAAAAGAAAACTAAGATGAAGCAACTTATTATAGGCTGATCAGCCCAGCTTGGGTTCTCAGAGGAGTACTAGAAAAAGTTATGAATCATCTGTGTATTATTAAGTGATAAATGTGTTTGGGCTACATGGGGGGGGGCAGTTAATTTCTTCTTAGACCCACTGGCTGGAGTTTACAGTAGAAACAGTAAGGATCAGCCATCTGAACTTCAGTAAGGTCGTTGGCACTGACCTGTGTGACATTCCAGTGAGAATGCTTGGAAAAGACCAACTGCAAGATCAGTGACTGCTGTACCCTTCCTTGAGAAAAATGCCATTCCCCCACTTTCCTGGCTTCACTTACCCCTTTCATTTGAGGGCTACAGCCAGGTCCCACAGGTGTGCACTGAGCTGCACACAGCACAGAAGAAGCTGTAGAGGGTCCCAGCTCTGTGTTCCATGTCTCCCGCTGAACCTATGGAAGGTGGCTGGGCAACTCATCATAGAATGATAGAATGGGCTGGGATTGAAGGGACCTTAAAGATCATCGCCTGGTGTTAGCTGCCTGCTTCCAGTGGGAAGCTAACTGGAGGAGTCTGCTGTCAAAATTGGGAAGCTGTTTCATGTGGTGCTCGCCAAGCATTGATGATAGGTCTGGTGTTACCCCATATCATAATTTATGCACTGGTTCATTAATCAGAGCGTGCTTCCTAAATACCTGTGTCTGAGAGGGAGTGCAGTACCACGATGGATCTTAACTTTAGTTGTTTGGTGTAGAGAAGAGGAAGAGTAGGGATTAGTACAAGAACTGCAAGGGAATTGGGTTTATTGGTGGCTTTTTGAATTGGCCCTTGTTTTTTTCTGTGCTTCGTTTCTCCTGTAGAAATTTTCCTAGGGAATTTATAACGGCTTCTTTTTATCTTGTGAAGGATTGGGCAGATAAATACAACAGAAGTTAAGGGGCCATATGTTGTGTTGAAAAGTGAAATAGATACAAATAAGGGTAAGCTTCAGATGATGTATTTCTTTATGACAGATGATGGGTGTTTGTTTAAATGAATATATTTGTTACAGTATTATAAAAGTGTTTGAATCCCTTGTTCAGGAAGAAGATGTCGTGTGTGTTTATATCATTTCCTGTCTTGTAAATGGAAAATCCTAAGACATATCACAGAATTATATTCAAATTATAATGCACTACTACTCTGAGCTTTTACACGGCACTTCTCATAAAGGACAATGTGTTATAAAATCTCACCCTTTTGTTTTGTTTATTCTAGTGTTACAAATCTTAAATACCGGGGAAGGTGTGAGCCTGTGATTTCAAGAACTCTTCAGTTTCTAAACGACCTTTCTGTTGGATATCCTTTTTATTGTATGTGGCATATTAGTTGAAAATAATAAGGTAAAAGTCAATATGAGGCTTTTGTTGTTTCTTCTACTGCTTTTTAAAACCAAATTAGTATATGAATATTTATTCTTTTTGGATTATCTTCTTCTGTGCGTTGTTTTCAGAAGGTGTGCTTATTTCCCCTACTATTCATCAACAAAAGAGCACTCTTATAACTGTTTATGCTCATCTATCCCCTTCCCTAGTCTTCTTGAAATCAATGCCATTGATGAGTTCAGCAAAATTGAGAACAAGATCAATTCTGTTAGTGGGTGAGAACAGGATTGGTTCTGCTTTGAGGTTCAGTCAACGAAGATATTGAAGATGGCTTAGATTTGAAGCATAAACCTCTTCACGTGTTTTATTGTTGCGTGATTCAGTTCCTCACTGTCAGTGGCATCGTCTCTATCAATAAAACAGCCATGACGCTGCGTGTGGATTTTCGTCTAGGTTCAAGTATTTTTGTGGAATCTTTATGCTAACTTGCTGTCTGTTGCAAACCTTTTGTATCTTGTTCTGATATTCACTTCCCATAAATTGGAGAAGAATGGTTGTGCTTTGAAATTTCAGTCAATCAAGCAAGAAGGTTTAAGAAAGAGTCGCAACTATTTTTGATGTGACACAATATTTAAAGGCATACAGATAATAAACCATCAGAGCTCACGAAAACATTCAGTATTGAAATCCTCCCCTGATTTAAAGTAAGAACAACTTTTTAGTAATTTTTCCAGAGAAGGTTGTTAGGCAGGCAGAGGGGAAGGCAGCTGCAATATGACAATTGGTATCATTTTGTTTCTCCACAGAACTCTAATAGTATAGGAAGAATTTTAATATATTTCCTTAGCTTGAAAGATGAGTGTGGGTTTCCACATTCCCTAAGTGAATTCTGTTTAATGAAAATCATACAATGTGTACTTCTGTATGTTTACCTGAAATACCATTAAGCAGCTGACTTGATATTTTAAGTATGTGTTTGTGTTCTCATGGCATCACAGAAATAGGACCGAAAAGGACTTGAAAGTGAAACATTACTAAGAATCCTGAGCAAAGCAGGAGGGAAGCCATTTGTTTCATTAATAGGGTTTATGAAGAGACTAATGAGGTCTTTTCTCTTTTATATTGTATATTTATTGCTTCAGTGGGGTTCAAAACACTTCCAAAACAACCGAGAAATTTAACATGGTGCACATAACAAAATGTTTGCTTCTTTATGTATGAAATAATCAGCCATGTATTACTGCTAAAGCCAAGAAGCATCTCACATTTCATATTGTCTTGTGGAGGCTTTTAAAGGCATCTGTTCACGTGGTGGCTCTCAAAAATGAGGATCAGTATGAGCAATTGGTGCGAATGATGCTTTTCCAAGACTGAAATGTCTGGATAGTTTTACTTTTTCAAATTACTCAAATTATGCTTGCAGTAAGTGATTTACATTTTTTTCCCATGAAATGGGTGTAATATTATCAGAAAGGATGAAAAAGTACATATTCAATATCGTAAGTTCTTCCGAAGAGTAGAATTGTGATGAAATTGAGGTTTTTTGACTTTGCAGAAAGCTGTTGGGAGAGCAGTTTCAGACCCCTGTGCACAGTGGTACTTATACATATAGATCCCAAACACTGATTTGGAATGTTTAAAGACTAGAGATTAACTAAAAATGTAAATACCAAGAATTGGTGCAATTATATTTCTATGGAAATACTTCAAACTCTGGGAACAGCAGGTTTTCTGTGTCGATGGGTGGGGTTGCGCAAAGACAGCTTTAATGCTGGTTCACTTCCCCATGATGTTGTATTAGTTAAGTTTAAAATTGTGTTCCCTGGCAAGTCATAAAAGATTTCAGAAGTATTAGACACCCACTTTTGTGCTGGAATTTAATATGCAACTTTTTATTGGAAAATAATCGTCCTTGTCTGGCAAAATCCACCATGCAATATTTCTGTTAGTAGGCATAATGCAATAAAGACAGGGAGGGCTATTTATCACTACAAATTTTGAGGATTTCAGGATTCTTTTTATTATTTTAATATATTTCTTTGGTATTAAATCAGAAAAATGATAAATTACACCTGTCGAGGCTGTTTTTCCTTTTTCCTAGAAAATGATGTACAACCCAATTTCACTGGTCATTTTGGCTTTTAAAGATATGTATTTTTTTCCTATAAAAAACTCTACCAATAGTTTTTTTTTTAATAATAATACTGAAGTACTTTTTATTTCAAACATATGAAGTAGTTTATAACTACTTCCTGGCATTGCAAACTTTGGCCTTTTCACATTATATTAGGGTTTTTTTAAAAGGCATTAAGTATATATTGCTTGGAAAGAAATAGTGGTTTGTTAAGATGCTGGATCCAGTGGATCAATTTTCAGTATTTGATATAGATTAAATTGTGGCTAGCCTGAAAGGTTAAAATAATAATTTATTTAATTTCAGTATTTTCCTGTACGTCAATCAGTTTCTACACAGTCTTAGAATTTGTTGGGCTTCTATTTTTATGTTTATAACCATCTTTTTCTGAAGGGTAATCTAGAATCAAAAGCAAATCGTAATTCCAGCAGCTGTACTATATAACAGGGGAAAAAAAGAAGGAAAACCATAAGAGAGTATTAGCAACAAAGGCAACAAATGACTGGAGCTGATGTCACAGTTTAGATTACTTTCACAATTATTCCAGGTTTGCATATTTCGAAATGTAGTAGCCCAATTTGATTTCAAAGCTCAGTTATTTGAATTATAAATCATTATGTCCCTCCTAGCTGATCACTGGTGAAATATCTTTGAATTCATTTACATAATGGAATATGTTAGTCATTCCTTTATGTCTTTGAAGCCGTAGTGCTCCCACATGCATGTTCTGTTCCTCCTAATAATTAACTTTTCCACTGTATGTTTTTTGGTAGCAAAATAACTACAGTTTAATTGTTATTTTGTACAATAACACGGGGTAAAATATTTATGGTCTCTCAAAAAATATTTATCCATGTCTTTGTTCTGAAAGGCTCTTCCTTCCAGCAGGGGGGAACCAACTGTATAGTTTTGCAATATAAAACCAGGTGATGCTATGTCAGCTGTTACAGATTGACAGAGGAACAGCATCCTAAAACTAGATTAGGAGATTTTCCAGTAGCAGCTATAAAGCCCATTCTTACACTTCTAACTGCTTAAAAAGAATTTAATCCATTTAAAATGAAAAGGGAAATTGTTTGTTCCCATAAAAGTAATCGAACTCTTCAATCAATTAAGCACAGGAATGGCAGTGAGCAAGCACTCAAAGAAGAAGGAAATGGTAACAATAATAAGTGCTGTGGGTATTTGAAAGATCTTCTGTGTGACTTTGGGTGCTACTGTACAGCCTGAAGTTATGCAGTCATACTGATTATTTCTTAAAGAACTTCATCAGTGCCAGGGATCAACCATGGTTGGTAAACTATTGGCTCCTGGCTTTATGCTGTTGATTGCAGAATGTGCAAGCCTGTGAGTCACATCATTCCTTTGTTGCTTATCACATCACAGATTCATAGAATAGTTTGAGTTGGAAGAGACCTTAAAGATCATCCAGTTCCAACTCCCCTGCCATGGCATTCCTGAAAAAGTGGATTGGAATACTTGGATATCACTAAGCCTTTTTTTACCCCTCTTTTACAGATGCAGAACTGAGACAGCGAAATTTAACTGACTTGCCGCAAGTCATAGAGCAATTCAATGTCAAATGAAGGAGAAGCAGGAGTCAGAAAATCCAGGGCACTGCTTTGGCCATTCTCCTGCTCCTTGTTTGCCAGCACCTCTCACAGCAGAGGTCATCTCTGCACAAGAGCTCACCCAGATGTCAGCATGGCTCTTAGGGGAATATACATTATCTCCTCTGCCCAACCCCAAATGGTTGAGTCGTATCAGGCAGGGAATTCGTGTGTGCTCGTGCTATTAAAGGTGTTTGTAATTCACACAGCCAGAAAAGAATTCATGTTGTGAAACAAATACCAGCCAACCTTTAAGGTCTTCTACAGCGGGTTTTGCAAACTCAGCTTTTGATTTTTTTATTTCTCATGCTTTTTAAAAGAACCATTAAGAAAAATACTACATTTCACCAGGTGTGACAGCCTAGGAAGTCATGCTAGAACGTGTGGTCTGTAGGGTACGTGCAGATACGTCACTTCTGCATCATTTAGAGCACATCCCCTTGGAAGCCTTTGTGCACAGGGAGATGCAAATAGATTCCAGCTTACCGGGCTGGCCCAGGGCCAGGAGCTGCCGCCCAGGCACCGAGTGGCTCGGCTGGTGTGAAGCCTTGTCCTGAGGGACCTTCCTCCAGAGTAGAGCGCGGTGGCTGCACGCGGCGCTGTGCCGCGGCATTTACCTGCTGTCGGGGCTGCCCTGGCTTCCATTTCCCTGCTTTGGGGCGTGGGAGATTGCTCTTCATCCTTAGCAGTAGGCAGTTAAATTGGCTTTATATTTCATAAAATTGAAGAAACTGGGATTTCTGTACAAGCACCCATAGACACATCCAGAATTCCCAGCTGTACCACCTTGTTATGGGCTTTGCCCGGGCTCTGAGACTTTATATGCTCTTAAGAAATGTCCGTTCAGTCCTTGTACATCAGAAGATTGTTCAGTATTTAACATAGCTCAGTTTGTATGAGATGCGTTTTTATCTGTTGTAACTGAAGCAAATGAAATGTGATTTTTGGCGGGTCTGGAAGATCACCTCTGTGATTTCAAGGCCATTACTTCAGAGCTGCTTAGGGCTGCTGCCAGTCCCAGTGCCAAATGCCAGTTGTCCTCAGCACAGGGGCTTGCAAAAGCACTTTTCTTTTTACAGGCTGATAACGTGGGTCTATCTGGGGAAAAACCAGAACCATTTATTATCAGAAACTCTCCGTTTAATTATAGAAATCATTTAGTTCATTCATCTCTTTTTTGACTAGAATATATGCCATGGAAAGTAATTGCTTTAATTAATAATAGATTATGGTCTTTAATGTTCTAAAGAATATCTCCATAACACAGATTTCTAGATAAAATTCAGATTTTTTTTTAATATCCATTTGTTGTTTGAGTTTTTTTCCTCATAATCATAATGCTGAGGCTCATTTTTCCTTGACCCCTGCTACTTATAGTCTCCTGAAAAAGCTTGTGAAAATCGAGGCTGTGAAATTCATGCTTCAGAATCACACAGTAAGTGCATTTACTAGACTAAATAACATTGTGAGAGGTAAATTTTGTAGAACACTTAACTTTTCATATGCTTATGTGTCAACAGAGTAAGCACTTCCCGTTCTTGGACATCAGCAATAATTACAGCGTCAGTGACCTCAGGTGCCGGACGGTGTTCTACACAGCTCTCACTCGTCTCCTCATGGTCGATGTAGGTAAGGTCCTCCTCCTGTCTCAGGGAGACACTTTGATGTCTTGCGTGCTGCTGTCAACTTTTAAGGCTATTAAACCAGCAGTTAAACAGCAGTTTAATTGCACAGTAAATCTGTTATATTTGGTATTTAAATCACTGCCTGTCAACTTTGGAGATTCATGGCATTAAGCAGTAACACTGTATTTGTTGCCTTCTGTTGGAGAAATAAGCAAAATGAGTTATTTTTTGCACAGAAACACTTTATTAAGTGAGAGGGTTTACAACATGAAGTCCTTGAATAAGTACTTTGAGTTTCCATGCAAGTTCCCAATGTAGAAGACCATCCATAAAAATATTGATAAACTTAAATACTTAAATATGCACTTGAGGTTACCTTTTGTGTTGTCCTTTGGACATCAGGGAGGTTCAACGCGTGTAAAGCCCCGTGTGGGCTTTACCAGCTGGTTGTGAGGAAGGACTCGGTCGCTCTGAACCCAGGCACTGCCCTTGGCCACGGGATAAATCACTGAGCTCTGTCTGCAGGATTAGCTCTCCATTGTCAAAACGGGGAAAGCTGAGCTTGTCAAACAACTGAAACAAGTTGTGTGTCAAAGAAGCTGATGGTGAAGAATGCAGGACATCCCAGATTCCTTCTGTTCTGATCAGAAGCCCCATTCAGAGTTGTGGCCTTACTGTCCGCCGCGGAGCCACCTTACAGGCTGCGGTCCTGAGGGTGGATGCTTGTGAGGTCCTGAGGGGGGGATGCTCATGGGCCTTCAAAAACTAGGAGGGCCTTTTTGTGTACTCGTTTCCAGCCCTCATACAAGGATTCAACTCTGTGAAAAGCGATTGAGGAGAGAGTCATAAGCCAGTGGTAGTTGTTACTCCCCTTGGTGATGGGTGCCTGTACTGTCTGTTGAACAGTGCTGAAACCAGTCAGTTTTGAGGAAAGTCCAAACCATATTTGTCAGCTTTTTCTTAGAGGGGCGACTGTGAGCTGTACCTGTGTTTATTTGCAGTTAAACTGCTTTCAGTACTGGCTCAGTCTCATATAATGTAAGTAATAGGTACATTTTCTAATCTAAAGTGGGTTGGACGTGCAGTTTCAGTAGCTTTTCCTACACAGAAAAGAGGATTTTGACTAGCTACAAGCTGATAGAGTTCATTGTGATTCCTATGGACTAACAGCTCTACAGGATCTGAAATTATTAGGAATACCTGGAAAAAACATAGGTCAGTCTTTGGCTATCACCCTATGTGGTCTTACTGGAATAAAGTTGTTTGGGTTTGAACTGATAGAAAAGCACTTCTAGAGACACAAACAGGTATAGGATCCGAAGTTAAAAAGTAAGGTGTTCACAAACTGTCCTTTCTGTGAGTCTGTGCAAGCATTAAATATCGGTATTCTTACCTTGTGAATCAAAAGTTATTTTCAAACTGTGCAAACTGGCAATATTCGACAAAAAAAACGTTGTACCAGTTGTCTTCTCTGAGTTCTTTTCAAATTAAATTAAGAACTTTCACATAAAACAATTTTATATAATGATAAGCAATTTATGTGGAAACAAAAATCAACGTGAATTTTTGTTGGCGGAGGTTGTTTTAAGTCATTGGTGGAGAATTTTTTGTGGATGTTAGTTGAATGCAGCAAATTCAGAATATTTATATCTGAAACATTGTGCTGTTGGAGAGACTGGCAAGATTTAATTGTAGGAAAGAATAGTAATATATTAATTGGTGTTTGCTTCAAAATACACTTTTGTTTCTCTTGAATTGCTCTAACTTCATATGAAGGTAGTTAGACTTTGAACTCCTTATGTGCCTTGGGTTGTGTTTTTAATAATTTTTGTTGACATTTAGAATTGCATCACTTTGTCCGAGATTCTCAGTTCAAGTTTTCTAAAGTAAACTATTTCTGTGAGGTATATAGTAATCAAAACTAATACAGGAACACCAGTATAAGTTATATTTAAATAAAAGTTTTCACTAGGATTAAGAAATTTTTATCACTTTTCTTTCTGCACTACCAAAAGGAGTAGATCTGAGCTGTAGAAAATACCTTCAGGAGCTGTTCAGTATAGTTTTTCAGTGCCCTGTGCTTCCAGGTATATGCAGTCAGGTTCAGTGCCAAACCTCTCCAGGTAGGCAGGTTTGAAACACTATTGCTGTAAACTATGCATGGATCTGCTATAGTTTACAAGAGAGGCATCTCTTTTCTTGCAAAGGACATAACAAGGGTGTGTATGCATAGTTTGGATGATAGAAAATGAACAATTTAGCATGGTAGGTCAGTTTAGGATAGTTTCTTTTCTTATTAATACTGTACTGTTCCTGGGGTGTGAATGGGACTTGTAAAGGGATGCAAAAGAAATGTATAGATAGGAATTTGTGCCTTGAATTTGGATGTGCACATAGTATCCTTATGGAGATTGTCTTCTGATGAGAGGGAGCATCGCTTCTGCTGTGTTGTGGTAATTCAGGTTTCTCCTGAGAACTCTACAAGTGGCAGTGGAGCCCTGACCCTGCATAGGGCCATATCGAAACGGCTGCTGTTAGTCTGGATGCTGGCATGGCTCAACAGCAGTGTGGGACCCTTCCTAAATGATTGATCTTGCTCCAAGGAAAATCTGATAAGCAATTAAAAGGAGAAAAGCATCAGGATATGCAGTGAATATAGAAACAGTTCACCTTCTCGGAGGGCAAGAGGAAGCTTATGCTGGTTGAGCAGGGAGACTGGGGGCCCAGAAACTAATACTGTATTGGAACTGCCTGAGGAGCTGGAGTTGGCAGAGGAAGGAGATAGAAAGAAAAACCTGATGAATAGTCTGGGGTTACTGCGAGTAATTGGAAGAGGACACAAGGGCCAAAAATTACAAATAAAAAGACTGACTTCAGTTGCAAGGAGCAGAGAGAAAGTGGCAGAAGAGACGGGCAAAGATGGACAGGATTGGATTTTTCCAAAGTCCACCAGATCCTATTGCTGCCAGCAGTAGCTTTGAAAGCTGACACAAGGTGTCTCGCAGTCCTGCTGCCGACACAGGAGGAAAGGCACAGATTGGCTCCCTTTCTTCACTAGTTTAAGGAAGTTATTGTGCCTAAATTGCAATTGAAGGCTCTGTAGCTGTGCCTGATCCAGGAACTTACTGAAAATATCATCTGGAGGATGGGTATGGATGCCCTGTATGAAGGGGAAGCAGTTCAGGTTACAGAGGGGAGTACTCAGAACTGATAAAATGCCATGACTGGGGTTGCCTCCGCAACATTCCTTTCCTCTCCTTTGTAAATATTTGCATTGTTATGAGGCAGCATTAATTGCAGGATCATGGTTACGTCTCTCCAAGGATGTGTGCCTCATGCAGCTCAGAAGAAGTGTCATCCTAGCTTAATGAGAAGCTATTGAGTATTTTGATATTTTTTTTTTCTGTGTTGCCATCTGGATTTATGTGTTAGTCTATGCTTTGCTTTCTGGTGAAGGGTCTGGAGAGCAGGAGTTATGAGGAGCAGCTGAGGGGACTGGGGTTGTTTAGCCTGGAGAAGAGGAGGCTGAGGGGAGACCTTGTGGCTCTCTGCAGTTCCCGGAAAGGGGGTTGTAGACAGATGGATGTTGGTCTCTCCTCCTGAGTAACAAGTGATGCGATGAGAGGAAACAGCCTCAGGTTGCACCAGGGAGTTTTATATTGGATATTGGGGAAAAATTTCTATACTGAAAGGGTGGTGAAACACTGGCAGAGGCTGCCCAGGACAGTGGTGGGGTCTCCATCACTGCAGGGGTCCAAAAAGTGTGTCTGTGGCGCTTGGGGCCATGGTTTAATAGGCATGGTGGGGTTGGGCTGGTGGTTGGACTGGATGATCTTAGAGGTCTTTTCCAGCCTTAATGATTCTATTATTCTGTGTTTGTCTTCCTGGCCTTTTTTCTTCTCAGCCTTTTCTTACATTCTAACTGTTGTACTGGGTTTGAGTAATTTGGTCTTCACAGTATCCATAGAGATCAGAGACTGGAGTCAGACCCATTTCAAGATGGGTATGTGAAGTGTAGAAGCTAAACCATAAAGCTTACACTAACTTTGCATACCCAAGACTCCTCCTAACTTCAGTTGGAACTTAGTTTGCCAGAATTTGTCAATGAAGAGAGAGGGGAGAGAAGCCCTATAGCAAAGAACTCTTTAAATAACATAAATTAAATTCCTACTCTGAATTACTCTCAAGGGGAATTTGTGTGCGAGAGGCAAGCTGCCCTCATTAAGGCCCTGAAGAGAAGTAGTGTGAGTTCGAATCCTCATGCAAATTGCCAGTTCCACAAAGTTGTTGTTGATAGTTACTTTTTCAGGGTGATGTCAAACCAAAACCAATCCAGACTCCCAGGTTCTCTTACAGCTCTCTAACCCGGACAGTCCCTTTTTTTCCCTACACACATCTTTTTCTTTATTCTAAATTCACACCTTCTGAAGCAAATGGGGCAATAGTGTCATGTGAATAAACTCAACACAGTCTAGATTTGTTTCCACAGCAGCTGCATTCTGTGAATTAAGTAGGTAGGAGGTAGAAAAAGAGCATACAGTCATAAAAGATTGTGATATAAACATACTACCAAGAACGTGTGTGAAAGAGTCTGATTTATTGTTATTGTTTTAAATTTAGCATTTTCTAACTGTTGCATCCTGACTTTCTTATCTGAATATTCTTCTAGGGAACCAAACAAATGCTGTCAGATTAATGGAGAAACCAGAAATATGAAAAGGCAGACGGTGTGAAATGCAGAAACATGCCAGTCCCAGATACAAGTTGATTGTGATCAACAGTTTATCTTTTTTGATTATAGCTCAGTAAAAATATGCCAGACCTCAGGTTTTTTTTCCTGTAGCTCACATGAGCATTCCCATGATATCAGTGAGATCTTTCTATAGCAGCCTAAGAGCCTCACCCTTCCGAACAGCACTGGGAATAAGATGTGATGCCTTGCTGGTTTGTGTTGATTCCTTTTCTTGTAGGTGAAGACGAGGAAGAGTTTGAGAGTTTCATGCTCCCCCTCACAATTTCGTTTGAAAGCGTGACTCAGATATTCAACAGTGGTTTTGAACAAGAAGAAGCAAAGGTAGGATTATTTTAATTATAAGCAGAGAAATTTCTGATGGGAAAAACTCAATGGGGCAAGCATTTAGCAACAAGTAGGGCGTCTCTTCTGCCTGTTTCTCGACATGTGTATACTCATAGACTTAAATGTATATTTATACCTGTGTATGTATACACAAAATCAGGAATGTAGACAAGTGGAGATATTAAACACAATATTAGACATAAAAATTAGACATAAAAAGATGATGGATCACTCTCTTAAATGTTTTATGGAGATCTCATAAAGGCCTTGGGATTTTTCAGTGCTTTGCAGATCAGGTGTCTCCATTCCATTCCCTGTATAACCAAAAGGCCAAATTTGTCTTCAGTGATGGTTTATCTGTTTCATGTGTACTCATCCCCCTTGCCGTGCAAGTATCCTGTTTGTGTATCTTATCATATTTATTTGGGGGTATGAGGAGACACATTGTAACACACTTGATAAAACACTGCTGCTTTAAAGTATTTTTTTCAAACAAGAATTTATTATATAAATCAAGACTTTATTAAATGGCTGGGCATATATGTATAAATAGGAACTGGTCTTGAAGTATTGCACCCTTAAACTGAACAAAGTGATTAGGATAACTGATAGCTAAATAAGGTTTTTATGTGCCTGTGGGAGCCATATTAGGATTGATTTGACAAGTCAGTTCAGCTGTGGCAACAGTCATAATATCTAACACAACATTATGTTTTATTAGTAAAATCCTTAAGTGTAGCAAGCTGTTTGTGTCAAAACAACAGTAGGGAAGAAAAAGACTTGCTACATACAAGCTGCATCATCAGGAATGGTAATATATTAGAGCACTCTTGCATTAAAGAGATCCCCTTCTACCATCACTGCATCAATAGTTAACAATGCATGCTGGAGCACTCGTTTCAGCTACACAGGGTAATTGGGAAGAAACCAGAACAGTAATTTTTAATTTGCTATTTCAAAATACGATGGGAACTTAAATGCTGCATCATCATATTCCTTTCCTACGAAAATAAAAAGATATGTTAGAAATAGCAAGAGATTTGTCTGCGGTACATCTCTGACGTTACCGGGCGATGCGCTGTTCGCAATAATCACTTGAAATAAGCCAGTATTTTTTTTTTAAATAGTACTTAAGGTTATTTCAACAATTACTCAATTCTAGTTTCTTTGTTTGTTGTTGCTTTATGTATTTAATTTTAATAACTTCATTTATTAAATAGATGCACTTCATCTATCTTGGATTCATTTCTTATGTTGTCAAGTTATAAACCCTAAAAATTAGAACAAAGATGTCGTTTGACAGCGTTCCCTTTTCTGTAGGAAACTCTGTTTATCTTATGTGAGGGGGTGGTTTATTAAAATAATTTTGCCGCTGTCCTGACTGGTTTGCTTGGAACCCTCTTAGTACAGAAATTTTAATGGAGTGCCAGTGATATATTCCTAAACTAGCAAGTTCTTAACGACCCTGGAAAGTGACTGCTTGATTACACTTTAACGGTATTTGCAAATAAAATCACAAGTAATTAAGGGGAAATCTCCAGGCTTTTGAGCAAGTTTGATGCATGATAACTGCCTGATTCAGCTTCATCTAGAGTAATGCTGTGTAGACAAGAGCTACTGAGATCAATAGCAACATAATGATAGTGGCAGAATTAAGTGAGTAACCTGAGAACTGTGTCTTCAAAATGCATGCAGCTGCCACAAGCCCGGGCCACACAGTGCACTCCGTGCTTCCGTCCTAAATGTTCATCAAAAGACGCCCTGCAGGAAAATGGAGTTAGATGCTCTTTATTGCTGATCGTGTCTCTTGCCACATTTATCAGGGAAATTGGATTAGCAGTTGGCAGCTGCAGGTAGACAAGGTTCTGCAGTGATTAAATATGCAGCTTGGCTGCATTTGTTGTGACAGACCTTTAGTAAATTCTACTGTAAGCACCATCTGTCTAATTTGTATAGAGAAAACTTGGTGCTTTAAGCTACTGATAAAGAACTAAATCTGTTGCTTTATCATAAACAAAACTTTTGCTCGAAATTCTCTTAAACATAATTTATTAGGTTAAAGCTATTTTTCTATCACGATGAATAAATAATACATGCAAAAGTGCTTTCAGGTACTTCATTTTGCAAGTACTGAAAACAAAAACACTTCAGTTCTTCAATAAAATGCTTAGTATTCCGATCCACAGGGAGATGACACTGTTAAAATATCACTATGAAAATGGTCCAGGACTGCCAAATTCATTTAATTTGTGGTTTTTACTAGGACTTTCTAACTGGCTGCGGGTTTGTTTGGATTTTTAATATTCCTGACATACACCTTTGAAAAATAGTCATAACAAGGGAGCTCTTTCTTTTTCAAATACATTTATAATCATTAAATCTGCGTACAAAAACATATGTTTAGGTTTCTTTTGCAGGGTGATCAAATATAACTGAAAATGGCTTAAGTAATTATGTGCTTTACTTTCCTTTTATTCTTTTTTTTTCCCCTTCCTTTTTATATTTTTATGTTAACAGGAAAAATGTCCAGTGTTAAAACAGTGGCTAATTTTCTCCTACAAATTTCTGGGTTTCTCATGACAATCCAGGGAAGGAGTATATCGACCGGCTAGCCGGAATCTCAGTAACACTTTGTTTATAGTTGTGACATCATCAGATTTGCTAGAAATGAGTGAAAAAAAGGATCTGAGGAAAAAGCCATTAAATAGCAACATGCTATCTTTAGCTGGTTTGTAGAAACTCCATGCTGTTGAATTATTTAAAATCCTTGATTTTCAGCTTGCACACATTAAAAGTTTTCACACTAAGTGCCAAATGTTGCAAACAGCACTTTAACAGAATGATTTTGCTTTGATCCCTGTAGCAGTTCCTGAATAATTTATCACAGGTTATTGCCTTAATTCTGGAGAGGGATAGAGCAATAAAGGCAGATGAAAACACTCCAGTTGAAACACCTTGGGGCCTGCTCATTCCTCTGACACGGCTCTTTTGTTGGAACTATTTAGAGGTTATTAAGACGTGTCTCCAGAATTAAGAGTATGCTGTAAGGATGAAGACAGCCATCTTAATTCTAAAGACAAAGCGCAATGACCCCTCACCTTTTTTTTCCTTTGTTGTTATTATACAGTAGAATTATGAGGGTAATATTATAGCTGCACCCAGTAGTGCCACTGTAGTTAAGGGTCTGTCAGACTTCCCATTACAAGCCCCGTGTTGGGGGTGGGTGGCAGGAGCAGTTTAAGTGGCATTAGTCAGACACTTGGCACATGTTGGCAAGGCAGAGGGAGTTTCTGCAAATATTTAAATGTTCATTGCCTTTCCTTTGAAAAATCTTCAGGGCTTTGAAAGAAAAGAGTTGAATTTATTTTAAAAATTGCTTTTTTTTAATTAATCTCCAGTGACAGGGAAGGATATTTTGAACGCAAAATTTGAATAAAAGTCTTTCATTTGCAAGAAAAGCAATATATGAACTCACATACTGATGACAAGCTCCTCTTTGTGTGTTTCTTGTATTTATTATTCTTTGCTTCTCATCGTGCTCAGCTTACAGTTGGTGTTATGAACTGTCACCTTGCCCCAGAAATGGCTGGCGTGTGGCTGTGAACGAAGCGGTAGCTTCATGCGTGCCTCCAATTACTCTGCTAAGTTTGCAAGGCACTTCAAATCCCACAGGATGACAGCCAAAATGTCAGTGTATAAGTGTATAATGTTTGTCATTAATAGATTTTATGCACCTAAGAACTATCTGAAAACTAGTGGACTAAAGCTGGACTGTCCTGGATGTTAGGGGTGGGGACTTTTTTTTGTCTTACTAAGCGTGACTTCAGCAAGCGTGGCGTGTAGGGTGATTTTTGCTCCCGTTACAGTTTAAATGTGTTTTTAGCAGTGACTTAAATGGATCAGGATTTATCTCAGGATTCTGTAAGTGATTATATAGGCTGTTTGGATGTTGCCGACTGTAGGTGGTGTTATTTTATCAAGCTGAGTTCCGATGGGTGATATCTAAACCACTGAGTGTGCTGGGGTTGTGCGTGGAAAGAATATTATGGTGCCTTGTAGACCGAGGTCATCTATTAAGAACAGTGTGGTTAATGGTGCAGGCTTTTTAATAACAACGAGTGAATTTAAAGAACAGAAGAGCAAGAAATGTAGTTTATGTAGCAGTAGTTTAGAATTCAAGGTCAAAAGGTGTTTGGAATTGCCTGGTGTTTGTGTAGGTTCCCAGAACTCTGGGACGGTAGTTTAAAGGAAGTTGTACTCCTACTTTTATTAATAGTTTTTGAAGTCTCACAACCAAACTGTTTCTTAAATATGTTTGCAAAAGAGTGTTTTCTTACAACCAATCATTTTTATGAAGACAGAATAGGCACAGTAGAGAAACATGAGTTTGGCTGTTGACCTTTTCTAAGCCCGGTCCCAGAGACCACATCAGATGATGAGCTCTTTCTCTCCAAGCACACCCTCAAACAAAGGCAAGTTCACGGCTTGCCAGGGGCTGTGGCTCCTCTTTTTCCCTGCTCCAGCCTTTCCTTTGTGCAGTCTTGCTTGTCTCCTTTTCTTTGTGTCTAGAGTGGGCAAAGGAACCAAAATCCATCTGGAGGCTTTCCCCTTCCTTGTATATGTTGTTGCGTCTCTGTATCCCTTGTATGAAGTGCTGCTGCCAGGTTCTTCAAATTCTTTACATTTTGGGCCACTGTGTCAGCTAAATAGTTATTTTCTGTGTGGACAAAACAGCACACAAAGTATGGAAGTACAGAGGAATATAAAGTTACAGTTTTATATTGCATCTTCTCAGTATTGAACACTTCCTCTCTGGTGATTTCAGAGTCCCATTAAAGTTAATGAGAGTTGAGACCTCTCAGCATCTTGCAAGTTCAGGCTGTTTCAATGCACAACAGAAAGGAAATGCAAATATTAAAATACTCCTAGCAACCTCACCAGTGCTTTGCAGAGAACTCAGTTTATCCTTGGCTAAATCCCTGTGCATGCCATCCAGGTCAGCTGGACTAATGGCTCTGTATAGGAAAAGTAGGAATTAGCCCGGTGCAAGATTGCATTTAGCAGTTTAACAAGGCATCGGCCGCAATTCGCTCTTTATGGGATCGATTAAAATTAATATATGATTCTTACCTTTTGTACTTCTCAGCACTATAAATATTATAGTGATACATTACTGAAAATTGGTTTTAAAGAGAGAACTCCTTACTGGGTTTTTTTTCCATACTTCTAAGATCAGTTTTTTACCAGACTGCAGTATGGCCTTTTAGTATGGGGGAAAAAAAAGTACAAACCCCACCTGCAACACATGGATAAATTGTATTAAAATTACTTCATTATCAAAAAAGAATATTTATGTCTAAGTAAATTGGAAAGTTTGTTTATATTGTTAAGATATTTTTCATTTGCTAGTGTTTCTTATCAGTGTCTATTAATTATCCTGAGAGCATCCCTTCAGTAGGGGCTAATTATCTATGCAGAAAATGTCATCTGCATTTGTGCTGGAAGGATTCTGAAGCCACATTTCAGTCATTAAAGGGAAAAAAAAAACATCTCGGAATGAATGTTAACAGAGAGATTTGTGTGACCTTTTGTAACAAAAAAAAGTTACTTTTTGAAGAAATTTAACTTGAAAATCACTTTTTAAAAAAAATCCAGCAGATATGTTAAAAAAACAGTACAATGAGAATCTCGATACAACTTTAATTGTAGCTGGTTATGAGTATCCGTCTTCTACCTCATTCAAAATATTACAGGCTTAAATTAACATTTTTATTGTTATTGTTACTTTAAATTTATTAATACAGGAAACACTTTTAAACTTTAATACGCAGTGTTCATAAATTATATTTTAATTTACATTATTCATTAGGATGGCATATCGAACAATCAAAAGCATTTCCTGAGCATTTCGCTAATGTTGTCACTATAAAACTTGTGGAAATTTTGTTTGTTAAAAGAATCTTTGTGTGTTTTAGGAAAAAAAAAAAAGATTTGAGCGAGACATTTAAACTAATGAATCAAAATCAGATATGTGGTCATTATTGGCTGATTATTACTCCATCTGCTCGGCGCTAACGTGAAAATCAATTACTGTGTCTCTTTCCCACTGACAGCGTATGTTGATCGGGCTGGCAAGGGATCTTCGAGGGATTGCCTTTGCGCTGAACACAAAGACCAGCTACACCATGCTGTTCGACTGGATGTATCCTTATTACACTGTGACAATACCAGCTCTGTGCACAGAGGGGTACCAGGCCCCTTGCATTAGTTTAATAGTATGGCACAGTGGGGAAGAGGAAACAAAGCTAAATGAACTAATGTGTAATCAGCTAAAATTACAGCACAATGGCAACCATGCAGTTAACTGGGAAGGACCACAGAGAGGTCACTTTTTTGTTGTGTCACGTTGCTCGTCTAGAAAACGTATCCAAGAGGTTTTCTTCCCTGCATAAATCCATAATGTTTTTGTAGAAAAAAAAAATGTGTCTTTATCTCCAAACACAATGTTCCTACATTTGGTTTAACATCAAAATTGCTTAAAAAATATTATCCAAGTGCTGTCTGGGGAGATTTCTCTCTCTGGTATGAATCATGTCTTTAATTTAGCCAGTTACTTTCTATTTATGTCAACTCTATTAATATCTCAACACCTGCAGTCTTCTTGATCCAGTAGAAAATGGACATCTGAAAACAAAATCAAAACCTTTAGACTGTAGTTTTCTTCAGTAGTTAATTGTAAGGGAACTCTATTCGCTTTAAATATTGTGTACATTTTTATGCCAACAAACACAATAATACTCATGGGTATTATCTTAATACTGCAGTAAAATGGTTTGTGTTTTTATAAATACAGGAGCTGTAATTCTCTCTTCAGGCACGCAGTCATTTTAGCAACAAACTGCTGAAATATACAGGGAAGTAACTATGAAAATTTTTTTTTATAATTTAAGTCTCGAAAAGCCGTGGAAGTTAATTGTGTATTTGTTTATTTTATGGACAGAAAAAAGCAACATTCAAGTACAATTACGTACTTCACTAGAAATGAAGCTTTTAAAAGTATTTTTATTTTAAGAAAATAATGAAACCCTACTGTTCACTAATTATCTTCCTGGTTAAGAAAGAGGATTGCATCAATACAGCATTGCAACTAGGAAATTAGCCTTTAAGGCCTGAAAGAGTGCCCAGCAGAGCCTGGTGTGGTCTGATAGACATCCCTGTATGGCGGTAGTGGGATCCTGATGGCCATTCAGGTGTGCCCTAGTGATGTGCAGTGATTCTGGCTGTGCCCAGGCTCAGCGGAACATAAAGCAGTGTAATCTCAAAATCGGTGGAAAGCATCGCTTCATCTCAGCGTTAGAGGAGTGGAGGAAAAAAAGAAAACAGCCACAAACTACTGAAGCCAGACTGTGAATTGGCATCTCGTTTTCTAGTGGGCACCAGCGGGTTCATCTAACCTCGTTAGTACTCTTTGTGCACGTGGTACCCTAAAACTTAATAATGAAATGAGGAGGATGCGTAAAAGCAGATCAGAGCTGCTTCCTTTTGCTTTTGTTTTCCTACTATAGCGTGAGTATCACGCTCTCCTCCTGTGCAGAACTGCAAATCTCCACTTGTAGGAGGAGACATAACTGAGACTCCTCTCCATTTGAAATAAATGAGACTTTTTTTTATACAAGGATCCAGGACCCTTTCCTAATTTATTTTTTTAATTAATGTATTTATTCGTTCTGCTTTATGAGTTAAGTTTATTTCAAATAAATTAAATCCAACTTCTGGATTTCATTGTTCTGTATTAACAATAAAAATAGATGAAAATGTGGCTTTGCAGGGAGTTCAAAGCTGAGGCCTTCTCAGGTTCTTTTCCCTTGCCCAGATTCAGATTTTTTTTCCCTCTTCACCTTCGGCTCTAATGGATAAGTGCATGGATTTCACCTCATTTGGCTGAGTCCAGCTTCATCCAGGTATTGATCCAAAGCATTACAGCAGAATAAGCTTCTATTATCACAACTCTTATTTACTGTATATAGAGACAGAAAGAGAAATGGGAGGAGAAGGAAGATCAGATGCCAATTTTATCATAAAAGTTTCTTTGATTAACGTATTTCTTCTGTAGTTTCAAATATATCATCAGAAAAATGGCTTTAATAGCAAAGAAAATCTGGTTTTCAAACAGACTTTATTCTGTTATGTTTGAAGCCCTAGTATTTCAATGTTGAGAATGGCAAATACAGAATATTAGCCAAAATAAATCTGATTTACTGGCATTTGTTCAATAAACAAACAAGACAAAGAGGCAAGGAATAAAAGGCTAAGCTTTTAATTTACCATTTTAATATACCATTTATTCTGTATTGAAGGCTCTCAGAAATAGTCACTTGTAAATTGTTGGTAGAAGAATGTATTGATAAACTTTTCATGTGATTTCAGGAAATATTGTGGGTCGAAGCCCTGTCCCTAACAAAACAAATCACACTCAGTAATCTCTCACCTGGGAGGTTCTTCTCTTTTTTCTGATCGCAGTGTTCAGGCTTTAAGTTTTGTCCAGTAGATGGCAAAAATGAGCAGAAATAATTTCTCTGAAGTCCTTTTGGTCCAGGGAAGGGAAGGAGGGGAGGCACAGGGGACACCATTGTATCTTGTATTTTACCATTGTGATTGAATTATTAGGGTGATTCTTTCGTGGTGAATCGTCAGGTATGCGGAGGCTGCGCTGGATTGCCAAGTAGGGCTGTTTTGTAGCAAGCTTGCTTATACTAATTGAGTTTCTCTAGCAAATCAGGCTCCTTGGAAAAAGGCCAAAGGCTTTTCATAATTGTATTGACAAGAAAATGAATATGATAAATGGTGTTCATTCAGCTGAGACAAGATTTATAGTTTTTCCTCTGGCAAGGGATGAAGAGAAAATACTTATAATAATAGTAAAATTTGTTTTAAAGTTGTATTAGGTGATCTCTCAAAAGACTTCATTAAAATATTTCCAAATATTTTAAGCAGCTTCAGGTGTTAAGTATAGCATCTTCCCAAAGTATCCAGTAATGAAAGATGAAGAAAAACATCTCATAAACAAACAAACAAAACAAAACAAAGCAGAAAAAAAACCCCAAAACCTTGGATATGAAAGTCATTTATTCTTCCTGAAATATTGATATGTCAAGCTGTCAGTGACGATTCCAGCACTGCAGCTTTGGAAAGTTTATTTGCTTTTTGTATTCCTCACATGTGGTCTTTGTAATTTGTAGGTCAGCCCTGAACGTGCAGGTGTGGCCTGAAGAAAGAAAAGAAATAGAATCAAAGCCTTTTTTTCTTAACAGTGATCATTCTCCTAATGTATTTCATTATGCAGAATGTTTAATCTCTTCTCTTCCCTGCTAATGTAGTCTGAGGTCCTTGGTCTCGCAGTCAGATCCATCCATGGAGATTGGATTGTGAGTTCAGACCTTCTTGTTACTTTCATTTAGTGTTTCTTATGGTAAGGTGGGAACCCATAGGCATTTTTTTCTGTGTTCCTCCCAGCTGATTCTCAGCATTTAATGACTCCTGTTGTCTGTAAAAGAAAAAGGTTGCAATAAGAAAATGAGCTGCAAGACTTAAGTGATTGGTTTGTCTGAGAGTAGCGGTCAGCTGGGTAGCCCACAGCGTACATGTGTGGGTGTATGAAATTGGCAGCTGATATGAAAATATCTGTGTGTATAGAAACATGAATAAAGTTTATAGCAAAGTGATCTGCCGCACAGGAGTTTTGTTTGGTGGTCATTTAGAAGTTTCAGTTGCCCTAGGTAATCATGTGTCTGGTTGTGCACTGCTTCAGATGTGGGTCACTAGAACAAACAACAATCTTTTCACTAAACTACCATTGTTACATATTTATCCAAATTCATATCATGTTTCTTAACAAAATAAAGCCACGTGCAGCAATAAGATGGCTTGTTCAAAATTACTCACTTTTTGAAGAACTAATCTCATAAGTTGATGTATTTAAGGATTCAGGATTAGGTACAAACTTGAAAGAGACTGGAGTTTCATAATCCCAGGAGAAGAGAACTCAGTTTCTCATGGAACAAGGCTACCTGGTTGGTAGTCAGTCCGTAATAGCTTTAATTGCCAGTTGCATTGGTTCAAACCTCAGTATTGTTTTGTTGCTGTTTGAATTCCTTTGAGCTTGAACCGACTGGTCAGGTTAAGTTCATGGCTTAGCCAGATTCCTTGGAGCTTGTGGTTAAAAACACTAAAATGATGTTCTGTTTAAAACCAATTTATTCCACTTTATTTGATTTATAAAAGAAATAATAAATTGCTGAGGCCTTTTCTGTTGACCCCTGCCTTTATAAAAATTGACTGTAGTTTCCAGTCTTTCCTTGTCAGTGAATGTGCACTCTGCTTAAGTTTTTGAGTTAAGATAACTAATCACATTGTATGTATAAGCAGCCTTTGATACTGCCAATTTACATTTTGATTGTAGGGTTTAGCTTTCAAGTTACTCTTTGCCGTGAAATCTGAAAAGGCAAATGTTTTCTGCCCCATGAAGTTCCACAATGGGACTTTGCAGCGTTGCACCATCTCCCCTTTGTGTACATGGGGCTGCTGGGAAGGGGTAAGGACGAGGCAGGGCTTAGGAGAATTATGGCACAGCTCAGTTCTGTACCTTACGTGGCATCTGCTTCATCTTGAGAATACTGACCATCCTCTGTTGAGAGGGAGTTGGATTGGAAGTCCACCTAAGAAAAAACTGAACTGACATTACTGAATTTTTAAAGTTATGACATAGCACGGATCATCTATGCCCTTAGAGGATATTTTAAGAAAGTGGGGTTTGAATTTCAATCCCAGTTCATTACTGGATAACTCTCCATGGTACATTTAAGTTGAGTTTGTTTGATTTAAAATGTAAAGAACCTTATAAAGGAGCAAGAAACAAGGTATAAAAGTGTATTTCACATGTCAGCCTCTTCCACTCTCCATAGTTTGTGTCTGCAGTGCCTCAAGCAGCTGGCAGCAAACACACAGGAGCCTTGGTGCCTCAGACAGGCAGCAGTGGCCATCTGCCCGTGCGGCGCTGCCGTCCGTCAGCGCGCGGCCTTGGCCACCTCCGTAAGAGCTGCAGCAGACTGAGGCCTGGCCGTGTCTGCAGATCCTCCAGGCACGTAAACCTCTATGTATTGCACACTTCTATTTCACAGTCCTGTGTTGACTGCTTGGCCTGGTTGCTGCTTTACAAGATTCACAGTAGTTGCCTTTGTTGTCTGAATAGGCAATAGCATTTTCCTAACAATAGTCACTATTTCTCCTGTGGTTAAATAAAGCAGAATGACATGAAACAAAGTTAAAAGTGAAAAATAAGTTTATTAATAAACAAAACCATTGACTGCATTAGCTAGATCATATTTTAGTAGCAAATTGTATTGTTAAAATCCCTTGGTTCAGTATAAAAAAACTGTTTAATTCTTTGCCAGTCAAGCTGTGCTACCACATTTCCACTTACCAGTCTTCTTTCTTATTTGGGTTTATTTAAACTCTTTTTTTCAGCATGTTGGGAAAACAAGGGATCAACTCTGTATCAAATCGTTGGATAAAATATTTTGATGCAGTCAGTAACTCATAAGGGTTTTTTTAAGCTACATTGCAAAGTCTATTGAACTTACTTTTTTCTGTGTTGCATTCTTTTAAATCCTGGTGTAAAAGAATAGATATCTCTTGGGTGCTGATGAGCAAACTGCTGTCCTGAAGGAGTTCTTAGAAATCTGGCGTTGCTGGTTTCCCACACACACTTTGGCTGAATTCTTCAGTGCTCTGGAAACAACTTCATGCAATCAGCTTGTTCACATCCATTTTTGTAGTAAACGTAATATATGTGAGATTGCACTGAAATTCAGGGCCCAGAATTTGCTAATATATAAAATTGTGTTGTTTTAAATTAAATTGCCATTTGTCACTTATTCATTAAAATCCAAGCTCATTTTATATATGTACTTGTAGTTTAGCTTCCTATAGACAAACTGCTTTCCTTTTCCTTCGTTATAGCCCTGGTATATGAACTATTTCCCATTTAACCATTAATGTTTCCAAAGGATTTGGTCTTCTCAGCAGAGATACACGTAAATGTATAGGTTCCAGCAGCCTCTCTGTCAGACTGAGCTGCCAGGTCTCTGTCTGGCCATCACAGCTGTGGGGGTGTTGTTTTGCAAGGTGTTCTTTTCTCAGTGTACTCTTTAACTGGCTTTGGTGAAGATACCCTGCATACATTTCTGTTCTGCAAAGAGCTGTGGAACTGTGGTACCGCGAGCCTGCCTGTACAACCCCCATCTTGAAGCTGATGGCAGAATTCATGCAAAACAGGTGAGAAGCACATGAAAACTAGATCAGTGCTGAATACTGCAAGGGTATGTGTTCTCTGTTCCATCTTGCTCATCATCATGACATCTGACTGTGACTTTAAGACTGCTACTTTTATGTTTTGGAACAATATTCACAAGAAGAACTCAGCTTTCAGTGTCATGGTATTGTTTTACTAAAATGGTAGATACTACAATATCAGCTGGTAAAGTTACAGAAATATATGTGAGATTACTGTGATTTTATATTCAATGTTAATGGAAGTGTGTCCTTTAACCAGGGATAAATACTGACTCTATAATTAAATATCAGAAAATTGTCTGCTGTCAAGATTTGCTGCAGGCAGAATTTTTGCCTTAAGCCAAGCAGCACGCCTGTAAAACCACGACTCCTTTTACAGTTTCTCTTGCAGCCCAACTCTTCCAGCCAAATTAGGAAAGAATGGTATCTAATACAGCAATTTATAATCAACATATAGGAAGCTTCTCCCACATCTAAAATCTTCTCTGTGGGCTGACCAGAAAGGCCTCAGCATGATTCTGGGAGCTGATTTCAATACTTGGCATTGCAGTAGATAGAATGAAACTCCTGTTTTACCACAAGTAACAGTGCAATTTATTTGGGGAAATTATCAGTACACTTGGAAATATGTAGTATTAGCCAATTTTTTGCCCAAAGCAAAAAAAAAAAAGATCTTTAAATGAAAATTGATAGCTAAAGGCTCTGTTCTGGGTTTCTTCATGGCCAAAGTATTAATAGTCAGAGTTTTCAGCAAAGGAATATGGGTTGTCATCATTTCTCATTTGCTTTGCAAGTCAAACATACAAGGAAAAGTTACAAGATTTGAAATTTGAAGAAAATATTTAGTTTAATCTAGTGATGGGAAATCAGTGCCTTAAAATTCAGCCCTGGCTCCCAGTCAGACACCAGTGTGTATGATGTGCGCTTCATCCCTGGCTACGCAGACCTTAAGGCTGATTCTTGTGCGTGTTGACGTGCAGGCTGAGATTCCCTCTTTGGTTTGTGTAGGCTGTTTAGGTCTGTTATGCAATGACAGCTCTTCAGGCTCCTTCCCATATTCATGTGCCTATTGGTATTAAGAAAATCTGCCTTATTCCCTTTAGAAAACATCATCTGGGATGGTGTTTTTTCACCAGTTGTGTACTGCATTAGCTTTTACAGTTTAGAATGCATCATACAATCTACTTTGACATGGTTAAAATATGTTACAGAGTATCAGATTGTGCGTGATGCCACTCTTACATTGAGATGATGTGCTGGTTTGGGGGTTTTGTCTCTGCCAGCTGTTATTGTGCACGTGAAATACACAAATGTTTTATACAAGGTGCATTTTATTCAATTATAAACACCCAGATTTACTCCAGAGTTTGCAGCAAAGGGCCCTGCAGACAGGGACTCAGACAGCACAAAATGGGACTTGCAGCAAAGAGCAAAGAAAGGAACCTCCTGCTGTCTCTGTGATAGCAGGGGACAAGGGCTCCACGATTGATCAAAGTGGATGGCTACCAGATTGGTCAGCCAGGAGGTGCTCTGGTCTACATCACCCAGTGATGACTCCTCTCACTTTCGATCCACAGAAACACTAAGGGCAAGTTTTGCTGAAGATACTTGAAATCCTGAGACCTATATTCCAAGAAAATTTTTAGGGCTGAACTAGGAGTTGGGCTTCTTTATCGCAAAGACAAATTAGAAAGATGTAGCAGGGACTTGGGCAAGGATTCAGCTGTGTTTCCAGACAGGGAACAAAGTGGTTCTTGTTGGCTTTGGTAATAGTTGTGCATCAGGGAAGGCAACAGAAAATAATTGAATGGTTTGGGTTGGAAAGGACCTTAAAAATCATCCAGTTCCAACCCTGCTGCCATGGGCAGGGACATTAATGTGGGCGCAGTCATCTTCACATCTCAATGTTCTTTGAAAAAGTGTGAATTTACACTTGGAGAACTGGCTTGTGATTGCCACAGAATTTATGTAGCAGAAGAACCAGTGGGAATTAGTTTGTTTTTAAAAGCTGTACAGGTGCAGAAGCAGGGTAAAAGCGTAACAGCTTGGATTATGGAACCTTTGTAGTGTTCTCCTGGGCTGGATATGGGCACAAGACATTCTTGAAAGCACTGAAAGCTGTGCATGGATCATCTGGTCACCTTTTCTGGTTCAAACTGATTTGTCCTTTGTCATAGGATTGTTTCTTTGGCAACATATGAAGATAACTGGAGTACGTACCATTGAACTGAAACCTGGAGTTAGTTTATCGACTGATTGTAATCAGGAAATGTTTTCTTTGGTTCAGGATTGAATCCGTTGCAGTTTTCTCTTCGATGACCGTCTGAATATTTTTTCTGTTATTTTTTAGGTCGCAACGATTAAATTTTGATGTATCATCTCCAAATGGAATTCTGCTCTTCAGAGAAGCCAGTAAAATGATTTGTATGTATGGTAGGTGTTCATTAACGTTTCCTCTGCAGTGTAATTCTTTGCCTGTCTTGTGATATAAAAATCCTGTTAGTTCATATTGCTGAGCACTGGTGGATTTGTGGAAGATGTAGCAGGTCTGTAAGTTGCTGCAGCTGATATAACCCCTTTGTGAATGCAGAGCTTACATGACAGATCTTTGGAGCTCATTTACCATCATAGATGAGGGTTCATTTGTGTAGAGTTGTTGCTTGTTCCGCTTTTTTAACTTGAATGTCTGTCTTCTAGCAACTGTAAATGTATTTCTGTGAAGATACAAATACTCATGAGGTGTTTGATCTAGGCTGCTGATTGATGGGTGTGGCTTTATTTTATGTATTCAAATTATATTCAGCCGTTCCAAAACATAATAAGACCATAACAACCTTACCCTAGAGCACTCTTAGAAGTGTTTATAATAAGTTGCTCCATTTTACTGCTCCCACTCATGCATGCAACTGCAACAGGTCTTTGACACCAGCAGTTTATATTATGCTCCAACTAACTTTGTAGCTTACAAGTTTGCTTTCTAAATATTTTGAAAGGAACATTGCCAAGTTTTTGTAGAGCAACCCCATTTGTAGGTTGTGTGAACAGGGAGAGCCACAGATGTCTTGTTTCTTTTAAAGAAAGAAAATTGGTGAGTCAGGTTTGCTTTTGCTGTATTCAAGTTTCTTTTTGGGCCTGGAAACCGTGTGTTACATGTCTGCCTGTCTAAAAAAACTCAAATGTAATTTTGCATTTGTACTTTAGGGCATGGGAACAGTATTTGCAAAATGCATAAAGCATGACAGAAAAAAATACACCAAAGTTATTCTCCTTGCAAATTCATTTTGCTATTTCATTTTCAAATATTCCATGTAGTAAGCTAGCACATTTTTTTCAGCTGTGTTCTTAAGTAAATTTGCTGTAATGATTAAGCAAAATAAAAAGTAAGGTTTCCACGTGTGAAAAGATAAAAGGTAAACTTCTAGATTTTACTGCTCAGTTTCTGTTTGCCTTTGTATTTCATTGCTTTAGGCTTTCTTTTGATGCTTTAAAAAGAATCAAATGTAGTCACAATGGTGCTTCAGCTCTACTTGTCTTATGGTTCCTGATCCCGCTGCACTTATATTTTCCTTTTGGTTTGGTTTTTTTCAGTCATTCTTTAACATATTTTCTGCATGTGTGAAAAACAGCCAGTATTGTTGGGCATCCATTCATCTCAGTTGTTGGCAGCGTGTTTCTAAACCTTGCTGAATAAACCACAGTAGTTGGTTTCAAACGGCTTCATTCCTCATCCATGCTTAAAAAACACTTTGTAAAGAAGGCTTTTCCTTTCAGTTGCAGCTTTTATGATGTGTATGTGAAGTTCATAAAATTCTCAGCCCGAACCTATTGGTGACTCTTGCACATAGGGACCAGACAACATTTTCTGGCCATGCTAGAATTTAAATATGCAACATTAAAGGAAATTTCAGGACAGTGCAGATTTCATAGAATCATGGAATGGTTTGAGTTGGAAGTGACCTCAAAGCACATCCAGTTCCAACCCCCTACCATGGGCAGGGACACCTCCCACTGGATCAGGGTGATCAAAGCCCCATCCAACCTGGCTTTGAACACCTCCAGGGATGGGGCAGCCAGCACTTCTTGGGGCAACCTGTGCCAGGGCCTCACCAGCACTACAGTAGCAAAATTCTTCCTAATATCTCATTTCAATCTCCCCTCTTTCATCTTCAGACTGTTCTCCCAGTCCTATCCTTGCACTCCCTGATAGAGCCCCTGCCCAGCTTTCCTGTAGCCCCTTTCAGTACTGGAAGGCTGCTGTGAGGTCTCCCTGGAGCCTTCTCTTCTCCAGGCTGAACCAGATTTAAAACTAATGTAAGATTTAAAGCTAAGCAGTGGAGTCGTCAAAGCTATTGAAGGTGGTGTCCGAACATCTGTTTCTCTCTTTAAGTTATGTGAAAGATGCTTAGAGATGTGTGGCATCTCAGTGGAGATGTGTGCTGTAGAGAGAAGTGAAATGACAATAAGACCTTCCTCTCAGTCTTCTCTTCCGTGGCTTTCCTAACGGTTTTCTTGTGGAAGGATGACATTTTACTCAACACAGATTTAAGAGAACTGTTCTTGTGTCCTCCAAAAGAAAAATTTAAAATCACTTACCAATAGAGGGAAGGACATAGATGTGGGAGAAAGCCTCCACTCGATGCGTGTCTGGGTTTTGTTCCATTTTGCTTTTAAAACACTTTCACACGATCATCAGTGTCCGAAAGGGTCCCACCAGTGACCTTGCCACCCCTTAGGTGTGATGTTCAGAGGTTTGGGTTTTCTTTTCTGTGAACGATCGCTAGTATTTGTTCCAGGACTGGACTCACTGCAAAGTCCCCGTGAGGCCCTCCAGTGCTGTTGGCTGAACTGGCTGCTTACAGTGGAGTTCCAAGTAGCCCAGCTGGCTCCGTGCTGGCACAGATGGGCAGCGCTGGCCTGGCCGGCTCCGGGGCTCAGCTGCGGGCACTGGGATAAACATCCCAGATCAGCGCTGTTCCAGGCTGCTACGGCTATTCCTGAAGTGGTCACTGGCTTACACTCTGGGAAGGTTTTACTGCCCACTGTAAGTATTTCAAGTTACTGCAATTAATCACTTTTGAATAATTGCTGGTAACATTTCTAGCTTTTATCAGCAATTACCAGTTTATGAGATTTCCATTGCAGGGTACCGAAACACATAACTCTTCTGGAAATGCATTGTAAGGATTCATTGCTTTAGTCATGCATGATCTTTTGAACATACAGACTCCATAAAAATATTAAGGGATTTTGCATTAATTTCATATACCTTCCTGAAGATTTTAGTACTTAATAACTGTGCTTTTAAGAAAAACTTCAATCCATAGTCCTCTGTGATTTTTTTAAGTGTATTTGTCTTTTAAGCTTATGTAATCTTGGCAGACATCTGGGGGGGAAAAGGTAAACTAAGTGGTGATCATAAAATTCTCATTGGTGATCTTGCAACGTTTTCAACCCCACTTTCTGAAAACCTGTGTGATTCAGTTGAAAGAATGAATACGTTTATATGTGCCTTCTAGTCCTTGGGTGCAGTTCTCAAGTTTTCTGCTGTACAATTACTACAGGTAACATAGAAAATAGCTGAGAATCTCACATTCAGCATGACTTTATGGCTGAATCATTAGAGAAAAAAATAGAAGACACACAGTAAATGTCAAGAGATGACAACAGACCTTGTATTCTCATTTGTCTTACCAAGTCAGCCAAACGTCTTTTATGTGCCTGCAGCTCATAGTAAGCTCCTCAAAGTTGATCAAGAAGACATTTGAAACTCAATATAGATTTGATTGAAATCTATACTATAATAATTGCATTTTTAAACTGAGAGGAACACGAAGTGAGGACATGAGACAGAGGGGAGAAATAGAAGCAAATCTCTTTCTTTCATCACGCTGTCCCTGTGGGAAGATCCTTCCCTTCAATCTCAGTTTCAGTGAATCCATTGACCAAGAGCGTTGCCATAAACGCTGCCGAGCAGCCTCTTGTTCTGGAGTTGTTTCTGTCACCTGGAGACCAGGCTTGGTTTGCTCCTCTTGGCAGTCCCTGTCTGAACACCAGACTTCTGACCCTGCTTTTTATCTCTGCCCTCTGCTCCTTGCCATTGGCAGTTTCCTTCGCTTCCCGTTGCTCAGCAGCTCCTCAGGGAAGGACTTGGGCCCTCTCCGGCAGACAGTGTAGCTGAGCCTGGTTACTCCTCTTGCTTAGAAGAATATAATATACAACCAATGAATGAAAATATGGCTCACTTGTATTGTACTTCATTGCTAAGTGAAATTTAAATTTGTTTTAGAACAGGATTTTTCCTTCTTCTGTCTTACATCTGATGACATACAGAAAATGCTAGAAAAAAGTATTTTATTCAGAAACTTCTCCTGCACCAAATTAAATGTGAAAATTTTCAGTTATGACTTCAGTCCACTGGGAGTCATCTTTCTTTATAAACCTACGGGTCCATAAAAATGTGGTCTGAAGTGCATCTGTCCTGTCAACGCTTAAGCAAGGAATTAGTAACTGAACCGAGGTGGCATCCGGTGATTCTTCTCACCGACATCGGAGCACTGGGCACTGGTGATCATTCCTAAGTAAGTCTGCACTGCACTCCTCAAAGCAGTTTGGATTACACACAGATACTTTGCAAAGATGGCCTTCTTTGGGGGATGAAAATCATCTAGAATTTATATGTGGATTTGTTCTGTGTAAGCCCTGTCCTGTTTGAATAACGCTGAAACAAACATTTGGTAACCTAGTGTGATCCTTTCTTCCATCTTCAGTTTTGCCCAAGTTTGTGATGTCCATTTGTATCCGAATGACACCTCCATTTACTCTGCAAGATCTGTGCTTGGGCTGAAAGTAAAAGGGGGAAGAAAAGGGTAGAACTGCATTCCTGGGGTGTGAATTTATGTGGACACTTGTGAATGTGGATGCTGACATCTCTGATTCTAGATTTAAGCATGTTCTCCTTTCTCCTCTAGACTGTTTGAGTACAGAGCAGAAAAAAATCCAGAAAGCCTGTTTTTAAGACACACTAAACATCAGTTGTCAGGGAATAAAATTTACAATATAAATTCTCTGCAGTTTTGAAAACGAGCACCTCAGCGAGTGTTTAATTCTGCTTAACAGATCCAGCTTTGCGGTTAAGGTAGTGCCAGTGTGTCCTGTCCTTCTGCTCATTTATCACTGATAGACTGAAGACAATCCTAAGATGTCTTTACAAATGCTATATGTCCACAAGATGTAAAGCCTGGCGTAGGATGCAAAAAGCACTTAGATAGTCAATTATCCTTGTTAGGGCTCTGCAGCTGCTTGGCAAGGGTGTTGTGTCTTGTCCATTATGGCTCGAGCCGGTCTGACTGAGTGATGGAGTGATTTAAGATAAACAGCTGAGAGGAGAAAATTGAAAGGAGTTGGAATAGCACAGCCCACCATTCTTCATCCCCAATAAATTTCACTTTTAATTCTCTGTGTACAAGTCTCCTTACTCTGTGTTTTTAAACTCCCACTTGTACAGGAATGATGTTTCGGTGCACCTTGGGACCATCTATTTTTGTTTTGTGGTTTCTTTATATTTTAGTAAAACCTCTTCCCTTTCATTATAGGAGACTGACATAAAAATAATATTTTCAATATGCTGTTTTTATTTATCTACATTCTGTCATGATATACTTTGATGTAAGTTTTTAATTTTGCTTCAGCTTTCAGCTGTTGCAGCGGTTACTGCTCAAGGTCAGGGATGAGGTTAGCCACAGTAGCACAAAACAATTTCCTGTTCTCACAGCCCAGGTAGCATTTGGATGTGGATTAAATTTTACCACATTTTCCAGTAGCCAGACACAATTATTTCTAATGAGCTTTAAATTGCTTCCAGAACATGTATTTCAAAACTTAGTGTGGTAATCCATTCAGTGCCGGCAACTTTGTAAGATAACGGTTCTTCTTCACAATTTTGGTTAAATTGATTCCTGATAACAGGTATTTCTGAGCAGCAGCTTAGATAACTGTGGCTGCTGTTGCTCTGCTCTCCTCTCTTGCCACAGTGGCTCCAGAATATATTGCTCTTCATTACTGACTCAGATTTCATAATCGGTTTCTTTTGGCAAATCTATCTTGGCACTCTGCATGCTCGTTGTGCTGATTTGAGAGGTTTTATGCATGTTTTGTTGTTGTGGAAGCTTTAAAAAAATCAGTTTTTGAAGCTCGCTCTCATCTTTATGATTAATGTTTTCCTTTTCGTTTTCTATATATGGCCACTTCTTTATACTGCCCCAGCATCCCGACTGCCTGGAAAGCATACATTCAAAACCATCTTTATGGGGCAGTGGTGAATAATAAAAACAGGAAAGGGGAAAAGGCAAAAAACACTTTTTCTCTATAAATGTGATAAATTTTCACAACCTTTGTTTAATCTCACACAAGTCTTTTTTTATCTCCATCTAATTCACACATGTTAAAACATGATTTAGTTGTATTATTATACGTAGCACTTATTGGACTGAAATCTAGAACAAGCCCTGCTTAAATGAAACTCAGCCATAAGGAAATCATTTTTCTATTATAGCTTATACTGTAAAAGCAATTAAGGAGGAGAAGTGGAAGGGAAGCTGCCTGTCCTGACATGCTCCCGCATCCTAGAGGGAAGGAGGGAATGAGCTGTGCAGAGGGTGCTGTGCAGAGACCGCGGGTGGGATTCCGAGGCACGGGGATGTTCTCTTGGGTCAGAGCACCCCAGTTTTTAGCTGGCTTTGTGTACCCCCTGCACACACACACACTTGTTACTTCCAGCTCCTTTCTTCATGTCCTGAGGAGTCATTTGGTAATTAAATTCTTAAATTGTCAGCCAAACTCAAGCCATTATTTCCTATCCAACAGTTTCACCCAATGTCTTTAAAAATCCTTTTCTTATTCCTGTCAGAATTTTGCATCACCTCGACTCAGAGAGGTGACAGTTTTTGTAAGTGACGTTGCTGTCAAGTGCAGGGAAAAAAGTTGTATTAAAGGCAATTATTGAGAATTTTGCAAGTCAGCATATATAGATTGTGTGATACAATTTCTCCCACACTAAGAAGAAATTGGTGTAAGTTGGATTTTTTCATTTGATTTTTAAGTCAATAGTAACACTGAAACTTCACTAATGAGTCTCTGCAGAGTTTTCATTTTCACAGGAGCTGTGAATTTCAAACACAAGTTTTAAATTCAGTGTGTCAGAGGTCACCTTTATGTTGATTTAATTTCTTTAAACTGTTTCTTTTAACAATAGGAGTTTATAAAATCATATTTTGGTCCTCCACTGCAGGGGTTATAAATGTAAGCATATCCTCAGTAGCTGAGGAGTTGTTCTTGACCTGATTCCAAGAACCTCAGTAAATTAGTTTATGTTCAGTAGCATCCATGGTGTGTAAAAATATTCCCCTGAAGCTCCTGCTAAATGTTACAAGTAGATCATTCTTTCTTTTATCTAGTCAGGCATAGCAGTGTGCTTCATTTTTTTTTCAATAACTGATGCCCAAACCCTCGTCCTCGTCCCGGCGCTGCGTCCCCTGAATCACAGGCCAATGGCTTGGGGCGCTGATACCAGGCACCGCGGGTCCTTTCACCTCTGCTAATTTGAAATCAGCTGTTGCCACTCTTAGGCCCTTTTAAAATGAGCCCATGAACGCAGAACAGTTCCCTGTGGACTCTGTCCACTTGCAAAAAAACAGCTTTTCATCTTGCACTAGACCCAGATTCTTGGTGTTTTCTAACGACAGGCACCGAATCCCTCTTGTGCCACTCCTGCCCGGGGCGAGGCCGCGTGCGGGAACAGGGCTCGTCCCTGCCTCTGCCCAATGCTTTATGCTGATGGATGTATTTCAAGTATTAATTATAGGGTGATTTTTTTTTCTGTAAACTAATAAAAACTATAGTTCAGTACCTGTGGATACCTCCTAGAATTCATCTTCTCAGGCAAAGGGATTCCTAGGGGTTTTTTTTAACTTCTACCCTCATCATTCTGGTTTTTCCATTGTCTTCCAATTAATTTCCATATTAAGTGCATAATTGTCTTGTTGACAACTGGTGAGCTCTTTCCATCTGGTGTTGCATATTACACTGAGTACTTGGAGGACCCAGGATTGCACAATGTCACGCCTGGAGAGCTCAGCTGTGAACCCAAGACTGTTACTTTCTGGGATCCAGAACTTTGCCTTTACTTATCTCAGATATATATTTGTGTTATTAGAATAGAGATTTTCAGTAGAGAATTTTATAGTGGAGAATACCAGATAAGGTTAGCTTACAGCACATGCCCTTTTTGTCTTGTTTTTGCTCAAAGAATTGCACATTTAGTGGCTTTCAAAAGTAGCGTGCACCTTCGCACTTCATCTCACAGGCAGCATTTTGTATTTCATTTTATTTGTTTCACAGAATTTGAAATTCACTTATCTTCTCAGTAACTAGACCAGGTCTTGTCAAAAAGATTAATGCTAATTAAGATGACCTGGCTGGGATATCTTAAATGGGGTACTGTAGGAAGTCAAATGCAGATTATCTTTCATTTTATGTAAATGTAATTTCTCAGCAATGTAAAATATTAGAATAAATTAATATCAAGGAACTCTAGAAGATAATCTCCTTTTTCTGCTGTGTTTTACTTCTTAAAGAGGATCTTTTGCATGCCAGTCATTTTTAGCATAACAAAGACTTGATGCTATTTCGAATTAATTTCAATGCTGTAGCAGTTGCTGGAATTGTACCCTCTTCCCAGTTACCTGTGTTCATGACTACAGGGTTCAACATAGTAGAGATGCTCATGTGACCTTTTACAATATCAAAACCATTCTGTATTTCCATTCATAAAAATATTTTTTTTTTAATGAAGAGGGCTTGATTTTATAAGGAAATTTTTTGTAAGGGCAGGAGCTGAACTCAGTGATCCTTGTGGGTCCCTTCCAAATCAGGTCATTCTACGATTCTATGAAAGTGAAGACCTGACACTGAGTTTTTGTGCAGGCTGAGATTGTCAAGGTCAGCATCAGTGGGGATTAACACAGTAAGGCTCCTTCATGAAGGACTGAAGTACTTCATCTCTGCTGTGTTCATCCTCCTGGTTTAGCTCACTTTCATTAATTACTTCAGGTTAAAAAAAAATTGTCACAAAGAAACTAACTCTGGGGTGCTGTGAACATAAACATTAAATTATTACAAGATACTTAGAAAACTTGGTAATGAGGCTTTGCAAATAATTAGAGATGGCAGTGGGATCTACTGCGCTGCTGCACAGTGGATCTGAAAGTCACTGTTGCTTGTTAATAACGACAGCAGATATTTAGAGTTAGCTGTTATTTTTACATTCTAAACATGGAGTTTAATTAAAAAGTCGTCCCCATCTGTGACTGGTAAAATAGAGGCTTTTGTAATGGATATATTTGTTTTCTGAGAGATGTATGTAGTGTGTGTATACATCAGCAACCATCCCAAGAGGCCGCCACGGTAATGCATCAAAGCCAGCTTTGCTGCAGCAGGAGGAACTGTGAAGCTGTGCTGCAGCTCTCTTCGGATTAAGGAATTCATGCTGATAGTCCCACTCCTGGGCTGGCTGTACTTCAGTGATGGAAGTTCCATAGCTTATATTTTATATTTTGCATCCAATTTCTTTGGTGTCTTTTAAGCTCTAGTCATGCTTACTTAACAGATCTTTTCTATCAAATGCAGAAACAATTTTTCTTCCAAATAGTAATGAAAATAAAGACAAAAAATAAGTTTAGATAGTGCCATCAAATATTTTAGATTTGCAGCTGCTTATGTAAGTTTCTTTCTTTCTTTCTTTTTATGAAAACAGGTAATCAGATCCTCTCTCTTGGGACTTTGTCAAAAGATCAGGTTTATCCGTTGAAACTCAAGGGCATTTCCATCTGTTACTCTGCACTCAAATCTGCCTTATGTGGAAATTATGTCAGCTTTGGCGTCTTCAAGTTGTACGGGGACAACCACTTTGACAATGTACTTCAGGCCTTTGTCAAAATGCTGCTTTCAGTATCCCACAGTGACTTGCTAGTAAGCAACTACTCATCTTGGGAGTCTTTATGTGAAATATGAAATAACACCACCACAGGCTTTGTATTGTTATAATGAGACGGAGGGATCTAGAACAGCTCAAATGCAGTTTTCTGTTCAATTACTTTAATTTATTTATGGAGTAACATCTAAAATACAGGTGTGATGGACCTGCCATGTGAAAAAGGAGCTTTTCCAGAATTTTCACTAGGCTTGCCGTGAAGGAGAGAAATGCAAAATGTTCCTTCCTCTACTTCCAAACACATTTAGGTTGCCTGCATGCCCTGTAAAACATCCTCACATATTCAGCCTACTCTGCAATTAGTTTCAATTGTAAATTGTCACTCTGTATTCCCCATAAAATTTAAAACCTTAATTTTAAAGTACGCCGTGTTCCCGCTTCTCTGTGGGATGATGACAGATCTTGTACAGTATCAACCTAAATTTGATCTGTGATACTTCATGGCATTTCAGAACTGTCGTTTTCTTGCAGGAAAGGAGAAATTTGGGGTAGTTAAAGATGGTTAATACCCTGATCTGTGCCTGCCACATAAATAAAGTCCTTGTTCTCAGTCACAATTGGTGTGTTGATTGTATAGCGAAAGGTGTGTATTTGGTACATTCCTAGGCAACCAACAGTAAATGCCCTCAGAAAGAGTCCTTAAGGGTAAGATGGGCCAGTGGGTTCAAGTGCCTTTGCCTGCACAGAGCCTGTTACAGGACCTCACTTAAGCACAAAAAAAGTCCATCTCTGAGATGCTTTGGGGGAAATCTGTGATAAATCTTAATCAGATTTCCTGCAGAGGGTAAGATCTGGGCACCGGTCCTGTCAAACGCAGACCCTGGGCAGAACGCTGTACTGCTTTTACCACACTGATAGCTGTGAGCAGTGTCAAGGCACAATAGCATTACTGTATTATCCTGAGCTTATTTTAGACCCTTAAAGAGTTCATATCCTATGGTAGACTTGAGAAGTTGAAATCTAGCAAAGACAAGAAAATATTTTGTCTCTATAAATATTTTGATTTAGTGGTTACATTAGAATTTATTGCATCATAAAAACTATAAGATCATTCTTATATTGTTTGTTAATAGTAGCTGATGATAATATCTGTATTTCCTATGAATGTGTATTTTTTTTCAGCAATATCGAAAACTAAGCCAGTCTTACTACCCACTGTTGGAGTGTCTGACCCAAGATCATATGAGTTTCATTACCAGTTTAGAACCTCACATCCTCATCTATATTCTCACCTCAATATCTGAAGGACTTACCGCAGTAGGTAAGGATTTCTTCCACTCAGCTAAAGAAAGAACTCTAGTATGTAGGATTTTCAAACATTAAATTTAAAAATTAATATCTAGTGACAGTGGAAGGACTATGCAGGGACAGGAGTTGGACTCGATGATCCTTGTGGGTCCCTTCCAGCTCAGGTCATTCTGTGGTTCTATGCTGGCTTTTGATCGTTTGTGATTATTTCATTTAATAGAGCTAATTTCTATTTAACATTTAACCTGTAGATTTTTACAGATAGTATTTTTAAATTATCTTTTCTGACAAGCCAGAATTGTTTAAATTATCCAAGTGCCTCCTCTAGGATTCTATTGAAAATTCATGCAATTGTTATTCAGCAGTAAAACGTATTAAAATGTGTACAGGGATCTGTGGGGGTTTGTTTTTATTTGATCAACATAGCTGTTGTATAAACAATTCTTGTTCTGCACAGCTGTGATATGATTTGAGAAATGTAAAGGTATCTTTATTCATGGAAAAAAAGAAACTAGTTATTCATTACTTCCTGAACATACTTTAGAGGAGGATCAGTGTAACAGCAGCACACTTGGAGTGTTGATAAAAATACATCAGGCTGATTCCAGTTGGTTTCAATCTCTTACATGGTTTAATTCCTGCTTTTTAGCCAGGTGACTGTTGAGACATTTGGGGTTGGGACAGGGAGATGGCAGCCTAAAGAAATTTGGAATATAGAGGAGGAGACTGGGCATTTGGGGGAAGAAAAAACAAATCACGCAGTTACGTTCTGATCACTTAGGAATGCTGTGCATTTATTTGGTTTTGATTAAGAAACTGTTCAAACTTTACAGTATTTATTGTTATTAAGCAAAAAAACCCAGAATGTATAACAATAGCTTGTGTGGATGTTACTCTGTCATAGCTGGTGTTTCTCATTGCTGCCACCTGTCAGTCAAGCCCCACTGGAAGGTACGAATGCACCGAGACTCAAAGCTTTTGCTATGTTAAACCCATTCAGCAGTTTTTGCTGCAAGAGGGAAGCTGCTCTTTAAGAGAAAATGGGTAGTAAATAGCTAAGCAACAGAAGTAAAGTGGCATTCAGGTCACTGAAATCCATCTTCTCCTGGATGATTTGAGCGCGTTGTCACCTGTGATGATGGTAGAGCACATCCTGCTCGTTCTGTAGGCAGGGAACCTGCTGGCCTGTTTGCAAACAGGGATCTTGGACCAAGTGCTGGCTGGACTGACAGCTGCTGGGTGAGCAGCTCTGGTCCTGAGCTCTGTTCTCTCTGCAGCTCTTCTGTTTAAGATACCAAGGTTGCTTTCACCATCTCTTTGAAACCCAATTTGAATTTGTGTAAGAGAGGGAAGAAAATGTAAAAGCTATATAAACTTCAGCTTTCCTGTGTTATGTTTATTTTCCCCTCTCAGAGTGTTGCTCTCTCGAGCTGGGGAGGAAGAGTAAGAAAAGTATCTAAGTTAACTGTCTGGGAGTATCAGAATATCAAGTTAAGTATCATAAAACAGTATTAAATTTTAGGAACATAATGCTTTCTTAGAAAACTTTTATTTGGTGGAATTGCTGATATTCTGCTGAGAAAAGCATCAACACAAATTTTAACAGCTCTGTTTTTTCACATTTCACAAACCACAGATTTCCTCAGCCAGTGCTCTCCTGCAATCATCTTAAGGTTCTTAAAGTACCAAAAATAAACACAAACATACGAGACTAAAACAAAGTGTGTAGAACTTCTTAACTTCACCTGACGGCCCTGGAGGCTTGATGCATCCGCCAAAGGCTATTGCGCTCGTTTTCATGTTCATTTTGTTCTTTGTTTACTCAACCCCTCCAACCCAAGTTGTTTTTCAGTCTTTGAGACTTGCCAGATCTGTCTGTCTGTCAGTCAGACCTGGCTATTTCCACACTGCCCTGGGAGAATGTGGAATCTCCATCCCTGGATTTATTCCCAGGTACTGGACAAGGTCCCGAGGAACCTGTCTGATGTTGATCTGTTTTGGGCAAGAGACTGGGCCTGTAGGATGGTCCCCTTTGGTTCCTGCCACCACCTCTAGGATCCCATGGGTATTTTTGCTACATTTTCCACTTGCATTCTCTGCTTTTCCAAAACAATATTTTATCCTGTCCAAATGCCTACGCAGACCCTGGTCTCTCTTGCTCATTAAAACAAATACTTACTTTCCATGATTAGTCAGCTGGAAAATGTATTTTTTTAACCTTTTATGCTGAGGTGATAAAGTGATTATTTTTCCTTAGTATCGGTTCTTAATACTGCCTGTATCAAGAGTTGGTATTGCTGTGGCATTTAAATTCTTCGTTTATGTTCAATAAGGTTGGGTTTTGTTGTGAACTGAATAATTTTCCTTACTCTGATGGTGACATGTTCAGATGAGTTACTCTTTGGTCAGTTTATAGCTCTTAACGTTCATTTATTTATTTTTAATCATCTCCAGAGTTTGTTACCTGTTGTGTGTTTTTAAGAGTCATTCTTCTAAATATTTTTATCCCTTTCGAAACGTTGGTGTTTGGGGCATTACCATTTGTCAGACAGTGAAATATAAATTGGTTTCTTATGTGTTACTTGGTCACACACATCCTCCTGCCCTTGGAAAATGGGTAACTTATCCAAGCATTGCCTTTTTCACTGAATTCTATCGGTGCCACGAGAACGGCTCAGAATAGCAGGGCTCAGGGCTATAAGCCATCTGAAGGGGAATTGTGTTTTAAACTGATTAGAACATACAAGTCATTTTCAGAAATGTTTATAAAAATGAAATAGCTGTCTTTTTATTTTAGAAATTAAATACCAGGAGATTGCTTCTCTTCCACAGAAAAAGAAAGTAGCTCACTTTTCTCTCTCTCCTCCCTTTACGTACGTGAAACCTTTGAGACTCTCATTGTTGTCAGCTGTAGGATAAACATTCCCCAAATCCTTTTTTCGGAGGAGTGTTCATTCTGTTGCTGAGTAAATACCTTGCTTGATTCCATGCTTTATAAACACTGTGAAAGAATATGTATTCCTTCGGAAGCGCCTGGCTGTAAATCACCTATAATGGAAGCCCTCATCTAGGCTTTTATTGCGAGGATAAACACTCCAATAGTTCTCTTCTAAAGTGTTTACCTGGCTTTTTCACAGCTGACTCAGTGGATCAGAGCCTCTTAATGTAGTCTGCCTGGCGTGTTGTCACTAATCTCTGCAAAGCTTTTCTAATTCTCATATGATTAATAGTACAGTATGCTATTCATTGAGGAAAAAGTAAAACATTTTTTCTGTCTTGCTGCTTAATTTAGATGTTAAATTGCTAAATCCATTTACTTTCCAGGTTTAGTCTCAAAGGCAAATAATGCCAGTATTGAATTGTAGGCAATTGATGGACAGTGAAAATACCACTTAACTCCTTCTCCTTGCCTTTATGCGAAAAACAAACCAAAATCTTTTAATTTGTAGAGATTCAGCAATGTCATTAAACTGTTGAAAACCAGTTCCCCTTCAGTGTGCTGTTGCAATCTTGTTGAAACCAAAAAGGCATCCTCAAGTCATTTGGGGGTTTTGTTGACTTTTTTCAAAATGATTTAGCCCATTCTAACATACACGCTCAACTTTGAGTTACTTGAGCTGATGTCTGATTGGAATTCCCTACACCAGGGGAAAACACACGGGTACTAAAAAAGTGTGTGTGAAATTAGCCCCCAGAAGGTGAAAGGAATTCCTGCTGGCAAAGAAGAAACTGAAAGATCCAGCTGAATGTGGTTGTGACTGGTACCAGGGTCACCATCCTCGTCCCCTGCCCACCACCAGCACCTGCCTGCCCAGCAGCTTGGATGAAACTGCTGACCTGTTACTGGATCCGTGCTACGGCTTCCAGAGCTGGTTTTGGTGTTGTGTGTAACCACAGCCTGCCTGCTGCCTTGTCCAGATGAGTCCTTCACAGGGGATAGAGCTGAGTTCACCAGAAATAAGAAGTGCGGTTTCACGGTATTTTTACTGGTTATCCCAAGCTCTTATTTCCATTTATTTTATTCTTCTGGCTTTATTTTGTCTTCTCCATGCATTTCTTCTGTTCATAGCTCAGATCTGGTCGCTCCTTGTTGCTCTTGTCTGTTCTGTTTATTCAGTCTTGCTAAGATTTAGTGAGAACACCATTCTGCTCCAGCATGAGGTTCCACATGCCCAGAAGAGTCATTCAAGGGAGTTTGCTTGACGCTCCCTGTCTGTTATATCCTTGCGATCAAAAGGAAAAATGAGCATAGGGAAGCATATTTGATATATAGTTATGGGCAAATTTAAGTAGCTCTTAACACTCGTATCAGATTCTCATGAGCAAATGATAGCATAGACCTGTCTGCTGTCCTGCTAAAATCACTTACTGTCGAATATAAAATATCTGCTTGTACAGTATCAGCATGTTTAGAACTACTGCTGTTTTGTAAACTGATGATAGTGATTTACTTTGTATTATTCAATTTAAAAAGAAATAGAGTTAAGCACTGTGTTAGAAATACAGCAGAGCCCTCCTGTGAAATATGTATTTTCAAACCTCTCACTTGTTGTTATTTATGGTGATTCATCCACCATGAATTGCATTTCTAGTTTGTTATGCAGAACTCTTTTGGTTGAGAACACGATGAGTGCCAGGCTCTGCGGGCTCTACTTTGGCAAGACTCATAACATTGAACCCAACTTCGTTCAGACAATGTATTTTAAGATCCATCCCTGTTGCATTCAGTCCTAGGGAGCCCACTGGTCTAGTGAAGACACTCCAGCTCATTTCTGCAAGCTGTGAGATCACTCTTAATGCCTGCTGCTAAGTCAGCTGGTTGCTTTGGAAGATCACGTCTTAGGAGACCACTTGTATCTTCTTTGTAAATGTTTCTTCAGCGTTTACTTCAAAGCACTCTTAGCAAAACACAATTAGTCTTTAGATGGCAAAGGGTTAATAGTGTCAGCGCAGAGCGTAAGGAGTTAAACAGACACAGATCAAAATACTTCAGTGTCTAGAGGGATGTGTTTAAATGAACACTGCAGGGCTGGCAGGCCTCCAAATTAGCATGGTTTAAAGAATTCAAGGTACATTTAATTGGATCCTTCTAATCCCTTTTCCCTCAGAATGAGCATTTTAACAGTTTAATTCCTTTTGCAACCCCCACACGTTCCTTTACTCTAGTGGCCCATCTAAAATAAATACTGTGAACTATAAAAGGCCTTGACAAGCTCTAGCAAAGCCAGTGGCAACAGGATGGAGTCCTAAATGCTTCATCCACTCCGTTGGATCTGATATTTGATGTTGCAGAGATCGTCAGCTGGGGTGAAACCCTGCACCCAGCAGGTTAAACCAAGGAGCTTCGGTTGGCGTTGGTGTGGCCAGGAACCAGCATTGCTGAAGCACGTGATCGACCAGGGCTACAGAACCAGAGCTGGGAGGCAGCACAGCTGTCAATGAAGTCGTAACCACTGGTCCTGGGGCTGTCTCGGGTGTCAGGCCAGGTGGAGGGGGCAGCTGGGCAGGGGAAGGGTGCTCCACCAGCTGGAGGAGGAGGGTGAGAGGAACGGGCACGAGAGCCAAAGACCAGTGCGTTGTCGTTGTGCTGATGCACAGAAGTGAGCAGAATCCTTTTTCACAGCAGGGGCACAGCAGGCACCACCCAGCAACTAAACAACTTACATAAATCAGACAGACATATTTACTCTGCAAATAGGTTTAAGCTTTTAATCTCCCTTACTTATAGAAACAGTAAGTAACGATGTGAAGTGGCTTTTGCTTCTGCTTTTGAACAGTATCCTCCTTCGCTGTCATGGCTTTCCATTTTGGGGACCTTTATGAAGTATTTGTGACTGCTGTTGTGTTGTGTACTTATTTAATGTCCTTTAGCCTATTTGAATTGTTAGTTGTTAAGTAAAATGACTTAACTAGCTGTTCTGTCACCCTTTTACCGCCTTCAATGACCTTGTTTGTTGTTCACCACCTGACATCGAGTGTAAGCTATTTGGGGCAGAAAACGTCATGAAATACTACTTAAGAAGAACCTGGACAACAGCTCTACTTGGTTTAACACTGCCTTTTCCGTGAGCAGATCAAAACAGAGTTTTAGTTTCCAGGAATCTGGAGCCTTCTGAATGTGAAACTGAATCCCAGTAAAATTTCCACCTTTACCCTGCGCTTCCCAGTACACAGAGGGGCAGCAGCATTCATATAGGAGTGAATGAAGTTCATGAGATTCATGGAATTTTGTAGCCCATGGAGCTATCCAGTTACAGAAATGCAAAGGTTTAATACCACTGTGTGTTAATAGAAGCAGTCTTCAAATCTAGTCAACTCGTATTAAAAATAGACTTGTCAATGTATCGATTAGCCTAATGTCAAAGAAATTCTTAAAGTTGAGCTCTCCAAGTACTATAAAATGTCATTATGAATTATTCTGCTGTGGAAACCATTTCAAAATTGTTTCTTTTTACACAGATACAATTGTCTCCTCCAGCTGCTGTGCTAGTTTAGACTACATTGTCACCTACCTCTTCAAGCACCTCGCTAAGGAAGGCAAGAAGACGCTGAGATGTAGAGAGATTTCACAGGATGGACAGCGATTGCTTCATTTCATGCAGCAGAACCCAGAGATTCTACAGCAGGTGAATTAGCAGTCTTTTATTTGCAGTATTTCTACATTTCTGAATTTTCCTGATGTTTTGTGGTACCGAATACCCGGGTACTGTTGGCTGTTTAGTAACAGAACAAACCTCCCTATGCTGGTACGCAACCCTGAGTAGCTTTGGCCGTGTTCTCATGACAACCAAAGACTGAAGATATTTTTTCTCATACTGAAAAGCTTAGATACTGTCTGTGTAGTGTTTTAAAACGTGATGTTTCGGTTTTGCTCATAAAAGGAGGTGTGTGAGATCATCAATACATTTCTATAGACAGATGGGAAGGATAGCTCTCTGAAGTAGTGACTGAAGTATTTTAAGGGGAAGAAGAACAAATTTTGGCATTGAACCACACATTTCGGTAATGAAATGAGCAGATTGAATGGCTGTGTGACATTGAGTTTGAATATTTTATTTTGCAGTAGGTGACTCAGTGGGATTTTTTCTGTTAAAGGTAAATATGATCGAAATTGAATCTCGTGCTTCTGAGAAGGAAGTGGCCACTGCAGTGCTTAGGAGAGATTTCCCCTTCCCAGCTCCGTCAGGTTTATCACAGCCCAAGTGCATTACGGGGAGAGCCGGATGTTCACAGCTATGTATCTCCACATTTGCACTGTGCCACATTCCCTTAAAATCTCATTAAACTATTAGAATCAGAGATTGGGCTGGGTTGGAAGGGACCTTACCCTCAAAATGTGTCTTCATGAGAATCTCTAGAGTCCTAATGCAGTTGCAAAGATGCCATTTCAGGAGAGGTGTTTCACAGGTCCAGAGGCTTTTAAGGAAAACTGTAGTTATTAACAAAATGCAAATGACCCGTGTGGTCATCTTTGTGTTTCCCTAATGGGGACACTGTCATTTGGGAAAGCCTGTTATCGGTCACCGCAGTTATTGTTGCTCTTTGTCTGCTGTTCTAATTGAAGGTGAGAAGTGGCTAATGGTAGCTGATACATTCCTGGCACTATATAGCATATTGTGAGAATATAAATGGTGCTTATTATTGACATCGTTAACAGAATATGACGATTCCCTTGTTGTGTTACAGGTTCTTACATTTTACTTGCCTAATAGGGTTTTCAGCCAGCAGTACAGTCAGTGTGTCAGCTCGTTCCGTATTGTGCCGTGATGGGACCGTGAAGGACAGAACAGAGCCTGGGCTCTGGCCTGTCCCGCGCTCGTGGCAATCTTGATGTAATACTTTGTCTGCTAATCTGCAGTAATCTTTCACTTCACAGCGTGTGACAAGGCAGTGATCTGTCTTTATTAACTTCAGATTCAGCGGAATACGTTATATTTATTTTGAATGCAGGCTTTCACATACTCTTTTAAATATTAATGGCCGGCCTCCAGTAGTCAGCATAAATATGATTTGCATTAGCACTAGTCATATCACATTGAGTGCCTCTGATGTCAACTACTCGGTGTACTAATATCTGACATCATCTCCCGAGGTCACTGACAACTTTGACCTTTATTCTCATGCACAGTTTCTGGAGTCTCAGAAGCTCTTTTGAATTGATTTGAAATTTTGACTCTTCCCTTTATGAGGCAGTAAAATTGATAATTATTCAGATGGGAACTGAGCACTGAGTGAAAAATCAATTCCACCCGCTCTCTGCTGCGTATAAAATTACTTCTGAGTCTGCTGGACTGAACGGATGGCCAAGGTAAAAGCAGCAGGCAGAAATAGTAGAGAGGATTAGCTGGACGAAACTAATAGCCTAAAGGGATGGCTTTTGAGATGAGGGAGTGGGCCGGTTGGGGGTTATTATCAGCAATGATGGGACTCATTGATCATATGTTTACATCAGGTTTCCACTGGGTTATAAATCAGCCCTGAATAGAAACGGAACCTAGGGCCATGCGTTTTGCCAGGGGATGGTGTATTAGATTATTCTCGCTTTCACACTCGGGTGAAAAGTGAGACATTGATTATTCATCGGCTGGCCATTAAACACAGGGTTTATAGATGATTTGCCTATCATGGAAGCTAATGAACAAGGTTGCTGCCACGTAACCAGCGGTTTCAGTTTTCGAGACATCTGTGTCAGTTAAGTAATGCATAACCCTATTAAAAGGAATGGGTTACAAATTGCTTAACAGTGCTGAAAAACTAGACCCTAATGGCTAATTGTGCTGTGAGTTTAGAGAGGGTTGTCAGCTCTTTAAACTAAACTGATGCAATGATAACTGCAATTATTTACTAGTTAGAGCGTTTCTTCCAAGTTGGATCTCAGGAAGTAGTCGGATAATTAAAATTTCCCTCCGACCCAGCAGCCCAGCTCCCTCCTGGTGCAGAACCACTGGCTCCCCACCCGGGAGAGTTTGCAAGGCTGGCCCGGGGGTCCAGGCACCCATGCCAGGCACCCAGCTCCTGCTCTGCAGTACCCAAAACAGCAACAGAAGGGTGTCACTGCCTTCCTGCTGGGAAGCTCCAGCCTACCACACCTTCAGTGCTGCATGAGGCGATGCAGCACCCGAGTCAGTTTGGTGAATAGGTACATCCACACTGCTACAGCCTCTGGAGTAGCAGGGTTGTGTAATTAAACCCTATTAATTCTTACTTTGTTTGCTTACACACGTCCTGTAGCAGCTCTGGGTCTATAATAGATGAGTGTTCAAAGACAGGAGCAGTAGAAAACGTAGGAGTGAAACAGCCGCCGAGTGCTTGGGTGCAAGTTCCAGCATCCCTTCGCAGCGGCTCTTGGCTTTGGCCCTGCTTTTTGCTGTACCACGGGCTTTGTTCCCCCGGGCGAGCTGCTTCGTCTGAGCTTAGTCTGCAAACAACTGCTTCGTGATGGTGTCTTACGACTAAACTGAATTAACGTGTGTAAACTAATTTGAGATATATGGATAGAAAGCGCTGTTAAGTTTATTACATTCAACTATTGCTGTTACATGATGTTGTGTTATAAGCACTTGAATAAATAATTTTAAAAGGCTTCTACTTCCTATGCTGTTATTCCAGGATTGACAGGTTGAGCTGGTGTTTGCTCCACTAAATAAATGAAAGTGTAATTTTTGTTTTAAGATGCTACCTTTATCTTCTGTTAGTGCTTATCTTGCTGAACTGCATGCATTAGGCTTTTAGTTCAGTTTTGGTATGGGAAAGTACTGCTCGTGCTAGTTCTCTCCAAAAATCAATCAGTTTTGTAGTGTCTTTCATCCATACTTTTGACAAATGTTCCTAAGAACCATGCACGATAGGTAAAGAACTCTCTTTGCACAGCCGTCATTGGAGTAACTCAGCACTGGATGTGGAAGGAGGGTGAAGGGTTGGATAGAAACAGGATTTCAGTGTCATCTCAGCCTTCACTTCCATTCCTTGGTGTTTTTTGGTGCAGGGGTAACAGGTGAGGGCGGGCATCGCAGGGCGATTACAATCCCATGCGTCATTTTCAGGAGAATCATGTGGATAAGAATAAGGAAGGGTTCTTTGGTGAGTATGAATCTTGTGCCTCTGTTTGGATTGGATTTGCACAGTGCCTGGGCCGAGACATAGCGTGCAAGCCATGGAATCCCCATGGTGCTGGTGCTGGAGCGGTGGTGAGGGCTCCCTGGCCTGCCCAAGGAGCAACTCTGCATGCCTCCATGGCACGGCCTGCGGGAAGCAGAGGGCACACACCTGCTGGCAGGTACACTCTGCTGCTCAGCCCAGGTGGGCCCACGGCAGGGGACAGGGCTGGTGGCTGGTTGTCAGGCTGTGGCTCTCGTATGAGGCTGTGCCTGTGCTGAGCCCTTCTGAGGGTTCAGCATTTCTGGGGCAGTGAGTGGGGGAGTGCTGCAGTAGGGGAAAATCAGCAGCGATGTGGGGAGAGCTGGCTTTTGTTGCCATAGGGGAGTGTGGTGGAGAGAACATGGGCTGGAGAGGGATCTCTAGGAAAGGAGCCTTGCAGGAGCTGCGTGGGAAGGTTTGTGCGTGAATAAAGAACTTGGAGACCGTCAGCGACAGTGAGTGTGGTGGTGCTGAAGAAGGGAGCACGGATGGGATGGGCAGTGCTGCGATGGTAGGAGAGTGTGTGGCTTCACAGTGACAGGTTAAATCTTGGCAGGCTGCTCATTGGAGCTGAGTGCTTGTGTCTGAGAACTTCACCGGGTGACAACGGGGCAGTAAATGAAGCAGCACAGCAACGCTGCGCAGCAAATGTAAAACAGAAAGTAAAGATGCCAGTCCCAATGAAAAATCAAGTGACGTTACTAAAATAAAAATGTATTATAAACTGCTGCTTGCCTTTTTTCCCTTTTATGTAGTAAAATCAGTGATGGTTTTGTTTTTCAGATAAACCTTAGTGCCATATACAGCTAGGGCAGAGTGATGCTCAGTAATTGAAATAAAAAGGCAGAGAGGAGATGTGTTTGTAATGCGTGCGTCATGGCCCAGGCAGAAGCACTTGCATATAAGCACATCACAGGAATAAATCTGAGTTGTTCTGACAGAGGACAGTTGTGTGAGATGCTGAGTACCTGAGCACCTTAAGCCACACGTGTGAGCATATGCTTAATGTTAAGAGCAGATCAAACCCACAGGTGCGATTGTTCCTGTGCTTAAAGTGAAATGTGCTTCAGGGCTCGACTGAATGGGGACCAGAGGGCTCAGCTTTTGCCAGCTTGAGCCTTGAAAGGTTTGATGCAGCAGTGAGAGGGATTTTTATTGGGACATCTGTTTTCAGCCTCTTAGCACAATTTAAAAATGTTATCTAATACTATCATAACTTTCTTTATTAATTGAAAGGGATGGAGATATACCAGCTGTAGCCCAGGCCAGCAGAGACTTGGGTGGCTAAGCAACAGAAAAGGCACCATATTGAGCGAGCCAAAATTCAGTCTCAGAGTCATTTATTTTAACCAGTGACAATACATTGAGACTCTAGTGTTTTGATTTGATTGATGGTTTAATATTATATATAATTTTTTTTAATGAAGGGAACCCATTTAAATACGTTAACATTTGCACGAGTAGCCTCCCATGTACGTAACTGCATTTAATCATTACTCTGATTGTTTTTGTGGTTGTGTAATTTGTATCAGCAAAATAACTATGTCAAAACCATCTTATCTTAATGAAAAATATGTTCATCTCTCTTTTATACACGCTTCTTAACTACACACGTACGAAAGAGGCAGCAGCAGCCGCAGTCTCCAGTATGTTGCTAAACGTAAAGCTGTCGCTGCATGGGTGCTGTCAATTCAGAGATCAAAAATATTAATGAGCTTAGTGTCTTCTCTAATTCTGCTTTGTTTAAAGCCTTGTTGTGATTCGTTGTCATGTGAATCAAGTAATTTAATTTTAAGACTTTTAATGTTAAAATACATCATCATTAGTGATGTATCTGAAGATTTCACGCTCTTAATAATGGCGCTAAATCAAATTGGGACTCTCCTCTTAATCATCCAAGCTGTGCTGTCGTTTACACCACCGCTTTTGGGGATGGAAAGAAGTTTAGTTCCACGGAGTAACAAGTATTGTGCAGAATTCATGCAGGGAAACAAAAAGCGGCGCCGGGGCTCTCGGCACAAAGTGCTGGAGGTGTCAGTGTTGGATGCGCGCCCTCGGGCTAGGCAGCTGGTGTGTGTATGCTTTTGTTTATCCGTTACTGGTTTATGTAGCCTTTAGGCCAGCACATGAAACAATCGTTCCTACAGGGTCAGCTGCTGGTCAGAAGCAAAGTAAGAAAAGCCTTTGCCTTCCGAGGGCTCAGCCATCATCTCGGTGCAGCTGGCACCTGCTACTGGTGCACAGCGGGAGGGTTAGAGGTCAAAGAGGCAGTTGTTCTAAACTCAGTGATGGCTTAAAGGGACTTGTAGATTAATCTGCTTTATTAACTTCTGTATATTAGATAACTATTGCAGTGAATGACAGTCCGTCTTTCTGAATAAGTCCCTTCACCTCTTTCTCTTTTAAATTGGCTTTTGAGTAATGAATATTAAATAGAATACATTTCAGGGTAATTAAATGAAAACATTAGGGTGATGTTGTTTTACAATCATATCTATAAGTTTCTTGTATATTTATCTTGCATTATTACTGTTCATTACTTTTTGCTTGCAGAACAAAAAGCATAAATGTTTCAATTAAAGAGGAGGAACTGGCTGTATTTCTCAATAACCTCCTGTCTTCTGTGCTGCATAAATATTTTCAAAAAGCAAATAAGTTGAAGGAGAAGTATAAAAATGTTTTATTCCTTGTTCACTCAGTGCAATGTAATACTTTACATTTCTTGGAAGTGTTCAATTTCTTCTGGCCGGGGTTGTTTGATATAAAATACTAAGAGGTGCTGGTTTGGGGAAGGGCAAAAAATATTGCCATACCATAGAATCTAACTAGCGATATGAATAGCACCAATAATTTTGTAAAGTTCACATTATAATTCAAAATCCAGTTAGAAGTGATGCTCGCAGTCTGGAAAGAAAGCAATATCTTTACAAAATGGATAGGGAAAGGTAACAATCCATTCCACGATCTGCTACCGGCAGATTTGCCGTGTGAGTAATGAAACTCGCTCTCCGTCAACAAACACCCTCCCCTTCCCCCATTTAAACAAAATAGAATCAGATTTAAGATTCCAGAATAGCAGCAGCGCACGAGGATGCTTAATTGCTGTTGGGTAGGATAGCAGTGCCTCCTCGGAGGTTGAGAAGATGCTTGTGTGGAGATGCAGTGCTTGATGAGGTGACTGCCGCCGCCTGCTGCTCCAGCCAGTGCTCTTTGAGCACAACGGTGCATGGCAGGTGAGAAAGGCAGATTTCTGATTTTCAGGACTCTGGAACTGAAGCTTAAAATCCATGTTTTCCCTAAGCTAATAAATTGGTGTCGTTTTTGTTTGGGATCCTGAGGGATATTTGTGTGCTCAGAGTGTCTTCTGACATCGCGAGACTCAGAAACTTAGTTTGTTGGGATTCTTCCCTAGTGTTTACTTGTTTGGGTTATTTTAATAGAAATCAAGATTCTTTTGTATTTAACTGTCTCTAGGAACTTGCACAGTTTGAATATAAAATAAAATACATCTTTTAAAAATCCCAGGTTGATGAGATTTGGGAAAATTGTCAGCTTAGTTCAGCACAGTTTAGGTTAGCTTGGTTTGATTTCATCACATCCTCCCAGTGCCTTGCTGGGCACATGGGAGAGGAGACAGTTTAGCTCTTGGAAGAGCACTACACACAAAGGACACAGCACAGGATTTGACCTTTCAGTATAACAGTGTTTCTGAATTCACAATTCATTTCCCTTTTGAAAAAAAAAAGAAAAATAAAAAAAAATTTAAAATGAAGTGCAACCATTCTTTAAAATCTCTTTAGCGTGACAAGTAAAGTAATCTTCCATTGATACTTAAAAGTCCATCTGCAGAAATTCAGGGAGAATGTTAGAGAGACGCAATATCTATTGAAATGTTGAGTGTCAAACTGCCAGGGTAATGTATTTAGTATGAAATATAATATTCAGTGCATTTTGTTTTGATGCCTTGTGCTGTTCTCCTTTGTTGTTGTTGTGAAAGATGATATTCACTGGGAAGTGTTGGTGGCTGTTGGGGACACAGCAGCAATGGACTTATAACCATCTTCATCATCTGTCTTCTGTGGTCATTTGCAACAGCTTTGGTTATGGTGCAGTTTGTCAGGATAACAAAAGTGCTTTTAATTGCTCTACAGAAGGAATTTGACTCAATTTACGAAAAGGTTGAAAGCAGCAGAGGTTTGAAATCTGTTAGGTGATCGGTAATTAATACTGGGATTGGTCTTTTTAAGTTCTGTGCTTGTTCGCTGCTCTGCTCCAGTGGAGCAGTCGGTCACTCAGCTTCATGGACCATCCCGAACAGTGGTCAGAGCCAAGCTCCTGGATTTCTTAACGCTCTCATTTCCTTCAAGATATAGCTTAAAAGCCGAGCCTCCCTCCCTGCCCCTGCTGATTATCTCCATGTCAGTGCTAAACTAAGGTAAAATAATGGCCCTGGCTCTAACCTTCCCTGCCCTGCTGGTCACTGTTGCTGTGTGTCCTCCCTCCCCAATGACTGACGTTTTGGAAGGCCTTCCTGTAACAGAGATTTCAGAAAACTAACGATGCAGCAGGTAAAGATCCCGATTTCTGTGCTACAGACCTGGTGCAACATTGAAAATCTCCAGCTGCTTCTGTGCATCAGCTCCCAACACTTGATGCAAGGGAAGGCACCTGTGAGGTTCTCAGGAGCTGGAGAGAAGAGCGATGGCTCAAGTTTGAGAATTTAAAGATGATGCACCCTGTAAGTTACGAGGCCTGAACCTGGCTGCCTCATCACATACTGCCAAAAGCAGAGGGGAATGTGTATTAATCTTTTATAAAGTTTTTAAAGAGCTCAGCCTTCTCCTACACCAAAGCACCCTGAAGTTTGTGTTACAAATTATGATGAGTTGTACATTCCAGAACTTCCAGTTGATCACTGTTCTGTCATCTTACTACATATCTGTAGTGCTGCGTAGTCATGGCCACTTGTTTAGAAATAGCTGAAACTTAAATAAACAGCTTAGGTTAATTTAAAATGTTACTCTGGTATCTGTAAGTGAAAGTCTGAATGCTACCAGCTAAAAAATGCAGATTAAGGGTTGATGTCACAGTCTTAAATTATTCCAGCCTGAGGTGGAATAATTTGCTGTCTATCAGGGAGCACAGATGGATAGGCAAAAAGAAGCTGTGCAGATACACGAGTTTGTGAACATCTGTCAGCTACATCAGATACCCAGCTACAAAATCTAGCACTTCAGGCAGCATATGAGTATGTGACATTCAACAGAGGGTTTACATGAAGCGCAGCACAGACAGAAGCAAGTCAGCACACCCTGGAAGGTAATAATTAATGAAACGTGTCCCCTCCTCCCCACAGAAAGAGGAGGTGTTGCATTTATCAGGCGTCTTCAGGGCCGCTGCAGTTAATTGTTCTGCTTCTAATATAGAATGTAGCCACCCCTTAGACTAGGCAGAACAGCTCCATCCTGTGAGCCTCACCACTGCACTATGGGTGAGTCTGCAGCAGCCAGCTGGCATCTCTGCTCCATCCCTGAGGGATGCCAGGTTGCCCAGGAGCACGGTCTCCCTTGGGATAGATGGACCCGGTTCTGATAGGCGAGATGGAGCCGAGTATCGTAAGGCCTTCACGTAAAAAACTCAGATGCAACTGTAATTTGAAAGTATTGTCTTCTGTCCTGTTAGGATACGCCCTCAAAGCAGAGGGAAGGCATTAATATTACTGTTTGGAAAGATGCTGGTATAGATGTGTCTCTGTGAACAGCTCATGTGCGGGGTGGTGCTGCTGTGTTCCAGCTGTGTTGCAGTTCCTCCCGAGCGCAGCGCCAGCATCTGCCTTGTGACCCTGTCAGCTGCTGGAAGGGCAACTCACTGCTGGCTGACAGGAGGAGGTGAGGAAAGTAAGCTTTCACTGTGAAAAGCTCACTTTGCACTGCTGGTCCGTGTTATTGTGCTGTTAACGTGTGACAGTTGAGTTTAACAGTGGAAAAACAGAAGGCTGCAGTGGGTCTGGTGCACCAGGTTCACCAGGAGATTCACCAGGAGATTCACTGGGGACATTGCCCGTGCTTGTCCTTGGCGTTAAGCGATCGTCCGAGTTGTGTCATTCTGAGCATGTGCTTCTGTTTCTCTTCCAAATACAAAGTCAGGTTTGACAGAAGTTACTACAGCCTTATCTTATGTTTGTTTCTGCTGGCTCATGATTTGGACCTGATTCAAGTGAATCTCCCATACTCTGCCCTTTGGCCAGTTCTAAAGACACATCCAGAAAAATACCAAGCTCCATGCTCTCTGTAACCGTTCCTTCTTCTCATCCATATCCATCCCTTTTCCATCCCTTCTGAACACTGAGAGAAAACACTGTCCCAGCAGGGCATAACTGACAGGAGTACCCTGTGAAAAACACACTTAAATCAAATTTCAGTCCATCAGCTGCAGGCAAATACGAGTTCACAGCACACAGTGTGTCACCCAGATGCCTTGTCCTAATATCAAGATTGGGTTTTTTTCAGCCATTTATACCTTAATTTTTTCATAAAAGGAAACAAAAAGGCCAGACCCAATTGAACTATTCCAAGTTGACATAAAAGATTGGGTCCCTCACAATTTTACTGAATCTTGATAATTCCTGCAGCTTCTTTAAACTCCAGCTGTTGAATCATGAGATTTTAGTTATCAGTGTTTATTTGCATATATCTATTGGAAATATGAGTAATGAAACTGGATGAGAGGGAGTTGGGAGAGTGTCTAGAGGGAAAGCTGCTGGACCCCTGTTATTTGAGACTGGAGGTGGAGGCTGCCCACATCACCCGCATCACTGGGCTTCTGTGCTCCACAACAACCTGTTCAAAGCTCTTTGCTGCCTCCGTTGTGTAAGGGGACAAGGTGCAGGATTCTTAAACTCTTACGTGTTGCAAGTCTCAACTACTGTACTGTTTCATGCGGTTAAGTATTTGCAGTTCAGGAATAATGGGCTGCTTCGCAAAGTCATAATAAATAAAGACTTCAGTTTTCTTATTTCATCTGGAAATTTTAGCTTTGACCATGGAAAATAGTCTGAAAATTAGACTTTCTATCAAAATAAATATTTTAAAACAACAGGTTAAAATCTAAGGTATTTTATTGTCTCAGGGCATTTAAATCTTCCTGATATTATTAATAAATGATGATGCATTTATTGATATAGGAAGAATTGGCGATTAAAGAACTGAGAACTCCAAAGGATATTTAAATTAGTAATCACAGCAGCTCCTAAACTAAAAGCAGACTGTCTGGAGGTAGAGCTATGAAAACCTACCAAGTGTTGTATGTTGAACAATGCAAATCTGAATCTTTTTCAAATCTGAATGGAAAAAATGAGTGTTGAGACCAGCCAAGTGTTTGGTTAAAAGCCATATAAGTTCTTAGACCATTCTAAATCTTCAGTGAAGAAACACCTACTGCTATCTCTGGTGTTAACATAATGTCCTTAATGATAAGATGTGATTAGTTGCAGCAAAATAAAATATTCATCTCAACATATGAGAGAGAGAAATGATTTGCAGGACCTGCTTTGATGCAAGTGCTCTCTATTGACAACGTGGAGCAGAAAAAAAAAAGCCGTTTTAATGGAAAGGCAGCTTCTTTTCCAGCTTCCTTTTTTCCTAATGAGGATTATCTTTACCAGCATTTTCCTCCTCCAGCCAAGAATGAAAGCAGCTCTGAAGCAAGAGAGGCTCTGAAGGATTCATTTATTGGAAGAGCAGTTCTTTCTTCTTGCCTGTTCTGTCAATAGTTCCTTTTGTAAAGAACAAATGTGTCAGGACAAACATTATTGAACCAGATAAAGTGATGCCCTATGTTTAAGATAAGAGAACAGAGGGGAGGTTGCTGGTTTGAGCTCAGTAGAAAATAGATTGTCTGTTCCCCTCCCCTTCCTTTCTAATGCCTCTTGTCCCACCCTGAGACCTGGCTTTCACCTGGGTCAGTGGGAGGACTTGAGGCCACCCCGCGCCTCGTCCAGCTGCCCTGGCTGCAGAAGTGCCTGTGCACAGGGTCTGTGGCAGGACTGGAGGAGTCATTTTCCTGAAACAAAACCTTCCCATCTCTACCAACAAGGCATTTTTCACCTAGAAAACAAAAAAATCCTTATGTTTGATCAGTTCTGCTTCTGTGCTCTGTGCTTTGCTTTGCCATTGAGTTGCTTTGTGATCTCCAGCTGGATGATGAGACTTTGGGCAAAAGTGGAGGGTGGACTGGAGCATGGGATTCCCTCTGACACATGTGAAACACGTGCAAGTCCACCAGAGCCCCACCAGCTGCTTCTGCTGCCTGGGAAGAGGGAATGGAGGTCTGGCAGCAGCCTGACCAAAGGAGAGGGGTGGCTGGGAGGGAGCTGAGGGGGTGCCCCAGGCTCAGCCTGTATCGCTGTGGCTTTGCATATGGACTTTGTTTCTCAGTCAGCCCCTCTGTAAGAAGCTGGGAAATGCTCTGCAGTTCTCCAAAGAAGGGAAATCCAACTGTGGGCAGTGCTGCTGCTGAAGGCCTGCTCAGGTACCTGGGTCCAAGTGACAGCCCAGGAGTGAGCAGGGTTGTTCTGGGCAGGGGCGCGGGCCGGGCAGGTGCATTCCTCTCCTCATTGTGGATGTTATTGGGCAAGATCTCAGAAAACTGGGGTTATCATTTCTGTACCTGTTGCCATCATAAATACAAATATATGTAAATGTGTGTCAGCAAATGAAATAGAAGAGGAAGGCACAGTATTTCAGAGCCTCCTTGAAAAGTTTAAAGGGTTTTGGTTCCTTCATGACCTGAATAAATCAGGGGAATAACAAAAATGGGCTTATGTATGGAGCTGTGCGTCAGGGTCTAGAGATTCTTCCCTGCATGGGTCAGCCTGTTTCTCTTGATGACAACAGCGTCAAAGCAGTGATCACAGGAGGTCTGAAGGACAAAGCTGAAGATATCAATGTAAGAAGAAGATGTTTGAGGGGTAATGGTTTTAAGCTGAAAGAGGGAAAATTTAGATTAGATATTAGGAAGAAATTTTTCCTGTGAGGGTGGGGAGGCCCTGGCCCAGGTTGCCCAGAGCAGTGGTGGCTGCCCCATCCCTGGAGGTGTTCAAGGCCAGGTTGGATTGGACTTTGAGCCCCCTGATCCAATGGGAGGTGTCCTTGACCACGGCAGGTGGTTGGAACTGGATGGACTTTAATGTCCCTTCCAAACTAAACCTTTCTGTCATTCTATGTGAAAATAGTAAAGAAGTGGGCAATGGAAAATTAGTGAAACTGAATTAAATCCTGGTACATACTTCTGCCCGAGAAAGAGTTCAAGTCTGGTACATCACCAGAGAATGTGCTGTTTGCTCAGGCAAAGTTTCATTGTACAACATCATGAGGATCCTCTAGATGAGCTCTGGTGCCCTGCAGATGGGATTGTGCAGGCTGCCTCCCTTGGAAGTTCTTTCCAGCAGGGCAGGTTTCCTAGCACTTGTGTGTGAGTGCAGTACCTCTTGGAGCATGTCAGCAGCATCTGAAAACAAAGAAGGGCCTGGAATGCAACCAGCTTGCTGTAGGCTCACACAGAAGTAGCTCAGGAAACCAAAGCTATGAAGTAAAACAAAGCAGCAGCAATAGCCATGAAAGAGAAACATGGAAAACGGGAAAAGGAAATATAAGGCTGTTATAATGGGGTTTGGTGCCCTTCATCTTGGTGGAAATAGACCCAGTAATTGCTGATGGTCTTTTGCTTATGCCATCATGCACTCCTGTCAGTCTCTGACAGAGGTTTTGATAGGCAGGGTTGTCCCAGTTTTACCCGTGCAGCTCCTAATGCCAAACCCTACACCTTGCTTCTTTATTTTTAATCTTCGCAAGAAGCAGAATGACCAAGACATCTGCAAAGACAACACAATAGGATTCCAAATTATCCATCCCTGCACGTAATAAATGTGCATAACTTAATGAGAGGCGTTAATCACTGTTCCAGAGAGCTCACAGGCAGCTGATTCAGCCTCGGTCGTGCTTGTGCGGTGGTAGCACTGGTTTCTGGTGGTGTAGCCTTCTGGTTTAATTGAGAGGAATGGCTTGGCCCCCGAAGGAACAGGACCTGCGTGTGCCCAGGTGTGAGACACTCGAATGCTGTGGTGTTCCTTGCGTGGCTGATGATTTCTACAAGGGTTCTCTTTCATTAATCCTCAGAGTCAGGAGAATTAAAAATGTTTGATGGTAGGATCCTGTCAGAGGAAAAGCTCAGAAGCGTGAGAGAGGCTTTGATTGTTTCATGTCCTGGTTGGCCAATATCAAAAGACACAATTAATAGCTGCTGTTCTGTAGATTGCCTTCTGTTGGCTTTGGCTTTATGAATTGTAGCATTCGTCATATTCCTTGCTTAGTTCAGCAGTGTCTGTACTCCCTGTGCACAGAGACAAATAAGTGTTCCCCTGGTGGATTTTGGACATTTTAGTCTTCTTCCACATTTAGGCCAAAAACTGTACTAAAACTTGCTTTGCAGTTCAGTTGCAATTTGGTAGCAATTCTGGGCTAGAGACTTTAAAAACATCTTCACAGGTTGTTTGGTTAAGCTGGAGTTTGAAGAGGTGACACTTTTCCCTCTGGGTCAGTTGTGACCTTGTCTCTTTTTAGATTTGGCATCACATTGAAAGTCTTTCCCCACGTGTGGCACTCTTTCTAAGACACGTGGGTAGGTCAGTCAAGGTGCTCTCACTGAATCACAGCTTGAGTTTGTTTAATTACTTAAAAAATGCCTCTATCCTAACAGCTGGCTTTGTTGCAAGCTACAGAGATGAAAACTTGGAGATGAATGAATTATTGTTCATGTTTGGAAAACAAGCCCCTGTTAGGGCTTGTGCAGAGGTTTGGGATTGTTTGTATTGGTTCCAAAGCAGAATGGAACTGGTTTTCAACTATGGGTAATGGAACATAATTTGCCTGAATATGAACTGTGAAATCAGGTGAAGAACTGGCCTTTCTTACACCAGACTGTGTGATCCTAACTCAAAAGCTCAAATAATTTGTGGGGCTCTCTGTTCCAGGTGCTTTGTAGTGCTAGGATTCCCCTTCCCATTTAGTGAAACATGCTGTTTGATTTGCCTTGGTCAGTTATTACAGGTTGGTTTGCAGCGTGGCAGCTCTCTGGAGATCCTGCTCATAGTTACTCATTGGCCTAGAAGAAAGGGTTTAATGATTTTCTACTTCTCTGTGTTTGGTTTTAGGGTGTAGGTATTTTGTAAATGGGAGTCAAACTATTTACTGGTGACATTTTACAAATTTGCACTCTGTTTAATCTCTGAGTAATGTTTTTAGGTTCGTATATGTTGTGGCCTTTGGCATTCAAGGATATCTTAGCGTGTTTTATCTTTAAATGGATCCTATACTTATTTTATAATCTCGTTTTACAAAAATTGTGACAATCCCTAAATAAGTCCTGCCCTTCCCAGCTGCACATGCCAGAGGTGTAGAAGTACAGCAAGACCAGAGGAGGCCTCTGAGGGAGACAGCTCCAGGTGGCATTGGCTGCAGGCTCTGGTTACACAGCAGCCAACGAGCAAAGTGAATTACGTATCTTCTGTTTGGCTACCAAGAGAACCCAATTGTGTGAGCTGGTAGACCTCAGGGTTTTATGAAGTTGATGAAGTAGCTTTATCCCTGCTGCAGCACTCTGTAAGTGTAAGTCACAAAAGTAAAGTAAAATGTCTAAAATCAGAGGCTGGTTTTGTAACCGCAGTGGAATAGATCTCTTGGGGAGGCCCTGGCCCAGGTTGCCCTGAGCAGTGGTGGCTGTCCCATCCCTGGGGCTGTTCAAGGCCAGGTTGGATGGGGCTTTGAGCCCCCTGATCCAGTGGGAGGTGTCCCTTCCCACGGCAGGGGTTGGAACTGGATGGGCTTTGAGGTGCCTTCCAACCCGAGCCGTTCCATGATTCTGTGATTCTTGCTGCCATCAGGATTGCCGTCGTCAAAGCAGGGAGCTCTCCCTTCCAGTGCCTCACAGTGTTGTACACGAAGGAAGGTGGATGTAAGAAAACCTCAGTCTTGAAGAGCAGCTAGGGATGAGTCTGAAATGAGCACAGATTACTGGTCACACGTGTATTGCTCTCCTAGAATAGTGTGACAAGAGGGCAAATCCCTGCAGTAAAGGCAAAGCCTGTGCCTTAAATTAACACAGCTCTAAATCAGAATTCGTATTGATCTCAACTTCAACTTTTTCTTTACAGCCAAGTTTTGACATTCATTTTCTTTAACTTTCTTCACCTGGTAGTTTTGGTTATGAAAATACTTGTTTGGAAAAATGACCTTTACAAAACCATGCTTCTAAGTGAAATCGCAGTGATTTCAGCGTGATTAATAAAGTTTTCGTTATTTTTTCCTTCTCACCACATCACACAGTAGAGCAACACTGTCCATATTCATGTGAGCTGTCTGAATTTTCTTTCAGATGATGTCAATCCTAATGAACACCATCATTTTTGAAGACTGCAGAAACCAATGGTCTGTGTCAAGACCACTGCTTGGACTCATACTTCTCAATGAGAAAGTGAGTAGTTAAGAAATTTCACCAGATTCACTCTTATTTCACAGAGAAGAAAGCTGCCTGTTGCCATTTCAGGTCCCCCATCCCTTTCCTTGGGACCTTGCTCCATTAAGCTCACATTAGGAGTGGAGAGTAGGGTTCAGCTCATGTCCTGTATAGATGTTTTACAGATCAGTTAGCTGAGTAGATTTCTTTTGATGAAAAGCCCTCTCAGACCTTTACCCCAACTTTCACACCCAACCTGAGATCAGGCAATTATCTAATTAACCTTTCTGTTTCATAAATTCTACGTTGTCACTTTTCCAGAGTTAGGCAGGGTTAGCAGTTATGCAAGCTCGTCTGGCTTTTAGATAGAAATATGAAACAATACCAGTGTGGAAATCACATCAGAAAAATTGCTTCCTAGAACAATAGTTAAACAATTTGTTTTCCTGAAAGGTTTCACAGGAGCAACTAGCTTAGGGGGGTATTGTCTGAGCTTACATTAAGCACTGGCATTGATTGCAATTTGGATTGAGTGCATCATCGGCAGATTCTGTAAACCAGGAAGTACTCTGCAATTTGCCCTTTCAATAAAATCTGAAACTATGAATTTGGATATACCCATCTTTCCCTGGTGACTTACTAGAGACAATATTGTCTGAAATGGAAACCATCTGAGTAAATGGATGCGTGTTGATCTAAATGTGTGCGTTTTTTTGTGTGGCAAAGCACTGTTTCTGTGGCTATTGACCTGTTGTATTCACCATACTTCAGAGCTAGCTCTAACTTTATTCTGAATTGCTCTATCTCTTGGGCAGTCACAAGCCCCAGTGTATTACTGCTTTGGAGAATGAATTGTCTATACAATAAGAAGGTGCTGGAAAAAAATAAGACACTAAGATTAGCAGCAACTGCATACATTAGAATTCAAACTGAAATCCCAGCTATGGAAGGAAACTAATAGAAGAAGAAAATATATCAAGAGGAGAAGCGCTGTCTCATCATTCACCTGTGCTGAAGGATCCAATTTTAGCCATATCCAATAGCACTGTCATTCATCTTCTTGGTGTGTTATTGTGATTTAAATCCAAGCTCTATAAGAGAGAGCAGTTCTTTTAAAATGATTGAGAGGGAATAAGGGCAAATTCAGTGTTTAGGAAAACTTTATGACATCACAATATTATACTTTACAGATGGAAGCAATATTTCCTACTTTGGAAGGAAAACTAATCATTTTCTATCTGCTCTGAGTCACTGCATCATTATAAAAGTGGGAAATAAGTAGTTTTGTGCATTCCCAATCTTGTTCAAGACGACGCTTTTGTTTATATAATGCTTCTGATTTATAGCGTTTAAGTATTAGCCTGACTACATATTAATTATGTGGTTTTGATGCTTCAGAATAAGAAGAAATTAAATATTTCACTTGAAGATAAAACCACGGAGCTGTAAATCACAAGGAATAAATTTGTGACTGGCAGAATATTCTTTATACTGAAATTAGACTGGTTCTAATGATTATGTGTTTTGTTTAGCAGACGTGGATATGTACAAGCACCTTTACTTACGAACAAGTCTTATATTTCTTTTGGAAGGGTGGAGAACAGGAAAAAGAATTTACAATATTTGTATTGTCCTGTTTGCATCAAAGTTATTTATTTCGTGTTCAGAGAAAGTAGGACATGACTGTAAAAGCCATCTTTTCTTGGCTGATTTCAGTGCGCTGCTGGTTTATTTACTGGAAATTTACTTCTGGTAGGATCTCCATCTCTACTGTTTGTTCTCTTCTTCTTCTTGTGTTTCAATGAGATCTTCTGTTTTCATAACTCATCTCAAAAGGAAGGCAGCAAGTTTACTTGGGGACTCAGAAAAATGGAGATTCATACATGCTTGCTGCAATAAGGACAATTATGCCAAAATGGGAATCAGAGTCCACCCAAAACCAACGTTACATCTTTTGAGACAGCATCAGCTTAATATGAAATGGGATGGTTGCAGGTGGCTCCTGACACTGTTCCCATGCTGAAAGTGCAAACTTAATTGAGATCTAGGGCAAGAAGTTGGCAGAAAAAGCCCTTCCTGTGCTGCTGGGGTAGCAACTGTGTCTCCTCCTTGCCATTGTCCCTCAGTGTAAGAGGCTGCACGGGGAGGTGGTGGGGTCGCCGTCCCTGGAGGTGTTTAAAAGGCAGGGAGATGAGTTTCTCAGGGAACTGGTTTAGTATTGGACAGGTACAGTTGGACTCAGTGATCTCAAAGGTCTTTTCCAACCAGGCGATTCCATGGTTCAGTGAATGAACACAGGCATTTGAGTGCACAAGCAAAAGGGATGTCACTGCAGAGAAGCCCTGGAAACCCCAGGGCTTGTAACAGCTCCTTAGCATTGAAAGAGTGATGCCATGGGGGAGTCTTCAGGGGGACACTGTGCTTACTAATGGTAAGCAGAGATGGCTTTTTCTCCCTCTCACTTAAGGATGCTGTCAGTACTTTCCACTATGGAGCTGACTGAAGTTCTTGAATTCCTCTTTTTTCCTAAAAACAGCTTGTGGGTGCTGGCAAGATCTCAGGGTTGTGGCCTTCTCTGAATTGAACTCTGCATTTGTCCCCTTGAGACAGGGCTTCTGCGAATGGTTTTGTTGCAGGCAGGTGTTTGGTGTTTCACACCAGCTTCCAGGTGATTGTCAGTTTTGAGTTCCTGAGTACTGTGGGACCCAGCTATTTGATCAGCTGCTGCCTTCCTTTCCATTGGTGATGCAGTGGTCAGCAAAGATGGGTGATACAAGATGGTTTCAGAGGAGTTGGATTGAGGGCAAGTAATTTGCTAAGCCAGCGTTAAAGCAAACACTTCCTATAGTCCTGTTGAGTTGTCAGAGCTCAGCTTTGCTGTGTTACGGTTTTACTACGTTGTCTTTTGTTATCTCATATTTTTTCACGTGTCCAGGAGAGTTGGTTTTTGATGGACAAGTCATGCATTTAATCTGAGATTTGTTTAATGTTTAAACAGTTTGAAACCTGTTAAAAGTTTAAAGGAAAGTCTGGCAGACAAATCACACCTTACAAGTTAAATTAACTTCAAATTTTGCATACAAAAACTGATTTTCATCCTACCTTTAACAAGTTCTCTTGTTGTACACCTAAAATTGTGGGAATACCAGCAATGTTCCTCTTGACTGCAATATCAGAGTGCTCGGAAACTCTGCCAGGTACTTGGGCATAGGTTCATCAGAATGGTTCATTCTCCTCTGAATAATTTGTCTGTATCAGTGCTTTTACCATGGATGTGCTTCTGCCCGAGGCCGTAAGGCTTTGACTGACACAGCCAATTTAATACAGACTAATGAGGATGCTATGACTTGCTTGGCTGTAGTAGTAGGGTAGTGGGTGACCCAGAAGGTCCCCTCCCTTTCACTGTTTCTAGACTCAGTCTGAATTATCATAAGGTGATAAAAAGTTCTATTTTAACTAGTCTATAAATCTGCCAGAATGTAATGGGAATAGTAATGTAGACAATCACATGGATCACTTAGGTTCTAAAGAAGAAAAGGTGAGTCTGTCTCCTCACAGCACTGAAGTAGATTAGAGCCCATGGCGAAGTGCACAAGTTTGTGCTATTGGAAAAGCATCTTTGACTACTGAAAAGTAGTCAGAGATGCTCCTGTCACCTCTCTTAGGTGGCTGTCTGTATTGGAACTTGGGTAGGTGGCCAACACCCACTGCTCAAGTGGCAAATCCCCCATTATTGCTGAACTTGAGTCGTGATATGCAGCCGGAGATCGAGCAGTTCAGGGAGGCAGCATCTGAGACTTGGTTCAGACAGACCTCTGCATGTGGTTTGCTGGACTCCTCTCTTGGAGAACAACATACAGAGCACTTAAATTGCTCAAGAGAGCTCCAGGTGTGGATGAGTAACTCTGGGTTTGGTTTCCCAAACCTCATTGTTAATATTCTCTTCTTTGCTATCCTAGTACTTCAGTGAACTGAGGGCAGCCTTGATAACCAGCCAGCCTGACAACAAACGTGAAGTCCTTGACCAGTGCTTCAGGAATCTCATGGAAGGAGTGGAGCAAAACCTTTTGGTAAAGAACAGAGACAGGTATGTTCGTAACACAAAACTAAGCTGCAAGAAAAAAAGATGAATGGCAACTAACTGGAAAAAAAAACATAAGTAGTATTCCAGGTAGTCTTAAACTGCAGTTACTTTTGAAAGAAAGATGATGTCCTCTCAAGGACTTCATGCCTACACTTAACAATTAGAGCCTGAACATCTGAGGATTACATATTTTCTTGGTGAGAAATCTATTTCCTAATTTAATCTCAAAGTCAAGCTTTGCCAGGCTGCAGGCAACGCTCCTTTTTCACTTGGGAAAAATGACCTCATTTCAGCAGGTGAGCCTCAGATTCCTTCTTCCAACCTTAAACCCCTCTGATAAACCACTTGTTTCAGCCTCTAGCAGTGCTGTTGCTCTGACAGAGCCTTTTCTTGCTAGTGCTGGGATTTAGCATATGCCAAAATGAGAAGGGATCCAGTGGGGCTACTTGTACATGGTAGATAAGCAACACAGGGTTTTATTTTTTTTAATATGAATCACAAATTCACCCAATCTTGCCCTCATTTGAAAAATGGAACAGAAGCCTCCACAAAAGAAATGGTAAGTCTGTCTGCATTTAATGTTCACACTAACTTTTTATTACTAGCTCGCTGCATTTCCTGTCCCATGTGCACTATTCAACCAAAGCAAACATTGAAAATATAGCGACACAGTCTGAGTCCAGATAGTGGATCTTCCTGGAAAGCTTGAAACAGACTGGAGAGGGGCTTGGAGAGCAATGATGGCTAAAACCATTTGGTGATTTTATTTTTCTGACTTCTCTCTTTGTTGGCTTGAAAATTATATTGCACTTGTTTAATTCTTAAATAATTGTGTGTTAATTATGGTCTCCACCGTTTTGGTTCATTCTCCTATTAAATTCAAGTATAAGAAGCGTAAGTTGCTTCTGCCTGACTGTGGGCGCTAGAGACAGGGATTTGGAAGCAAACCCAGAGGAGTACAGACAGCACATCCATGGCACTAATAAATCAGACAGACTCCCTTTGTAACTTCTCATGTCATGGATTAGCAGAAAACCTGGTGGAAAGGCAGAACCATGGGAAGGAGGCATTGTGGAAGAGAAAAATGGAGCTGACAGTAGCAGGCTGCGGGAATGTAGTCTGGCTTGAGCTGTAAATGCCAAGGTGAGCTTTAAGGTCCCTTCCAGCCCAAACCATTCTATGATCTATTCATATTTATTGAAGGCAAGAAGGCCTTAAGATAACATTGTTTTCTGAGAGGAATATACTTTGATGTGAAGTTTCTCTGATGTGAAGTTTCTCTGAGCTGCCTTGTTCTGAGAACTGTGGCCCTGAAGGACAGAAAGGGGCTCATGTGGTGCTCCAGCCCAGCTCCAGGCAGGAGGAGGCCGAGCTCCCCAGTCCCCTCCAGGCAGGAAGTGCAGGGGGTCAGCTGGGCTTTCTGTGCTCTCTCTGCGTCAGGTAGAGGCCTTCATCCCGTGGGCTGTCAGCAAATGCTCCTTTGGCCAATGCTAGATTCAAATATCCCTGGATTTAGAGGGGATTCTCATCTCGAAGCGGTGTGGAACACTCTCCGATAGGCAGTGGAGTGGAAGCTCTCCAAGAGCCTTTGTGGAGGCGCAGGCAGGGAGGGATGGGTGCAGGTGTGGGGGGGACAGGGGTAACTCAAAGGAGCAGCTCATCTCTCAAACTTGGGAAAACTTTTCAGCCACCACCTTCCAACAGGCAGCGTGAGTTAACACCCTGGCTGTTGATCTGTAATCCTCCTCAGGTTTATTCTGTGGAACGGGAGACTTTTTTTAACTGTGATTGTTTAAAATTGAGCAGAAATCAATTTCCATTAGTAAGGAAATAAGCACAAACATAAAAAATTATGAATAGAACAGGGTCATAATTGCATCCTGTGCCTCCACACACAGCAGTCCCAGTTTACCACACTGCTGCTGACATTCCCCTAACGTGCAGAGCAGCGGAGAGACCTTTGCTGAGATCCCATCAGTTGTGCAAGCACCTGCCCACCAGTCCTGCGCAGGAAGGAGCCCTAAGGAGCCGTTCTTCAGGAAACTTTATTAGCTTCTCTGCAGTGAGCCAGGAGAGTCTGACACAATCAAAGTGGAGAGCATCGAGTCAACCAACAAAAGAACATTTGAAAAACCCAAAGTGCAGGGTGCAGTATATGTTTCTGACATTTAAAATCATTTTGTGTGTGGGTTTCGGATTCTTTTTTTTTTTTCAAAATAATAATAGAATCGTAGAATCATTGAGGTTGGAAAAGACCTCTGGGATCATCCAGTCCAACCATCAGCCCAACTCCACCATGCCTGCTAAACCATGGCCCCAAGTGCCACAGACACACACTTTTTGAATACCTCCAGGGATGGAGACTCCACCACTGCCCTGGGCAGCCCCTGCCAGTCCTTCACACTCTGTCAGAAAAGAAATTTTCCCTGATATCCAATCTAAACCTCCCCTGGCCCAACTTGAGGCCATTTCCTCTCATCCTATCACTTGTTACTTGGGAGAAGAGCCCAGCACCCACCTCACCACAACCTCCTTTCCAGGAGCTGCAGAGAGCGATGAGGTCTCCCCTCAGCCTTCTCTTCTCCAGACTGAACAGCCCCAGGTCCCTCAGCTGCTCCCATAACCCCTGGGCTCCAGACCCTTCCCCAGCTCTGTTCCACTTCTCTGGACACACTGCAGCCCCTCAGTGTCTTGTACTGAGGGGCCCAGAACTGAACTCAGGATTCGAGATGTGGGGTGATAAATGGCAGTTAAGGTCTTTGTTTCAGGTGAGGAGAGACGAGGAGAGTGGATCAGGTTTGAGCTGCTGTACAGGCTGAGTCAGAGCTGTCATTCAGCCTCAGGTGTGGTGCCCCCAGCCAGACTTCTGTCCTCCACCTGCCAGGAGGGATCTGTTGGGGAATATCGTTGTGGCTTCACTCTGTGCCAGATGTGTGGTGGTGCCGCGCGTCCCTCCGAGACAGGCGGAGCTCTGACGCTGCGCCTGGGGGAGGAAGGTGGTGCCTGGCCTTGGGCACCATCTGGACACCTCCCAGAGAGCCCTTCGCTGGACGGCTGGGAGAAGGGACACGTTCTGAGGCACTTGGGATGGAAAGGTTTCTCATTGCATTCATTTCCCAGCTGCCTTTAAACTGTTCCACACCGTTGGCAGGCTGAGCTCACAACGCGCCCCAGACGCGTTTGCGTACTCATTGCTGTGTTACGGGACTGGGTTCTGAGGGCACCTGTGAGTTCTCCACTGTTTTCCTTTCAATTTAAAATTTATATCATCATTATTATTTTCACTGCTTCTTGAAACAATTCTCTCCATATCAGGTTTCCTTTCCCCCAGGTTCACCCAGAACATGTCAGTCTTCCGAAGGGACGTGGCAGAAGCTCTGCGCAACGAAGGGGCCGCGGATCCCGGCAGTTTAGATATGATGAGTTGACACTGATTTGGGAAGCAGAGCATCGACTCACAAACCAGCCTGGGAAGTTTGGGGACCTTGTTCTAGATTTTTGACCCTTGTGAAAACTTATTTTTTTAAGATATCTTTTGCCTTTTTATATCTCTGGCCTAAACGTCAGGATTTATAACAGGGAAAGCAATGGAAAACCAGCCTTAGTTTGAAGAACGTTTTCAGCCTTTCTTATAAAAATTTATTATCCTGTTGTTTTATCTTTCTGAAACAGTGTAGAAGCAGTACTTAACCAAAGAACAAAATAAATATGCATTCCTTCTAACCTTATATCAGTTAATGATTCTCAGTTCTGCACATAATAGTAAATAATAGCTCGTCAGTGCAAAAATCCGAGCTCACTCTGACTGAGGTCGTATTTGTTTGAAAATGAGATGAAAGCCAATATAAATTTTATGTGGCATCTTTTTGAAATAATAAAATTACTATTTTTCTACAAAATGTTATATATTTCCTTTCACTTTATGACAGTGCGGACAGCAAAGTAGAAGACTAAAAATGAGCATTTTAGGCTATAAATATGGCAAGGAAATTGAGAGCGTTGCACGTAATAAAATAAAGAGATGGCAGAGCAAGCCTTAATGAAGTACTGATGATATTTTAATTTCACAAGTACACGTTTTCCAGGTCTTTGGAAACTGAAAAAACACAGAAGTTGTTAAAACACTGTATAAAAAATAAAATTCACTACAGATAAAAGAATGCAGAGAGTTACAGAGACCCAGGACTTGTCTTTAAACGGCGTGTGGTGCGGTGAAGACAAATGCAAGCGTCTGAAACAGCAAATTCAGCAGGTTGGTTCTCCCCTCTCTGAGATCAGGAGGAGGTTGGTCTGCACCAGGACAAAATCCCTCCTCCAGTCCCAGGCTCACCACTCTGGTTCAGGGGGGAGCAGGTAATGCCATTCCACAGTGGCAGGAGGTACCCTGTGAACTGAGGGAACACAAATTCATTGAAGGAGATCTGACAAAAATCAGAACTATTTAATCAATAAGCCAATTAGTTTGTAATGTAGAAAAGCTGTTATAAGACATTACAAACTGCCAGTGCTGGGTTTGAATCGGGCTGGGGATTTGGGGGTTTGGGTTGTGTGCTTTTTTTCTTGTGTAAATGATTTATTTCATTTGGTTTTCATGCTTGCTTCATTTGTGTATTCAGTAATATTTCACTGCTGCTTAGGTGAGAATGGGAGATTTCTTTGTGGACAATAGGAATATTTTATATTTTTGTTTATTACAGATTTTTCTAGCTTTCTTTTTTGTTTGGTTTTTTTAAGCTGTTATTTTTCTGCACATTTTTAAATTGCAGAAACTAAAAAGGAAAGGCAGTGCTTTTCTTAAGCAATTTTCTGTTTACATGCAAGCTTGGCTGGTGGTGGCAAGTGCGTGGTCATTATCAGCACCCCAAATGTGTACGAATTAGCACAGTCACGCGCTTTGCATTTTGGTCCTTAAAGGGAACTGGAATCTGCTGGAAGTTGGATTTTAAAAAGTGCAAACCTGAGCATGTGAGCGGGACCCTGGGGATGGGTTTCGGGGCCTGTGGTGCCACCTCCTTCCTGGCTCTGTGAACCCTCCGTAGCCTCACAGCTCCGTGCCTTGGCCTTAAAGCCGGTGCGTTCTGTGACTCTGCTTTTGTTGCCATACAGTGGAAATAAATAGTGGTTGCACCCCCGTCGGTGTGTGCTCCCAGAGCAGCCCCTTGCTGGGTAACTCAGCTGCTCTGCTGGAGTCTGGGGTGTCCAGAGAGAGGGGACGGTGTGCCCTGGCACTGGGTGTTCAGGGCTTGCTGTAGCACCCCCCTGCTGGCTCCCTGCGGCGCTCCTGAATTTTCCCTGCTGACACCTTACAAGGGAGATTCCAAGGAGCATCCCAGATACAGGGCAAGGTCGAGACGTGTGTGCAACTGACAACAGGAGCTTGTTTGGAGCAGCAGGTGGTATGAACAGCCCTGCTTTTGGGTAGGGAATGGACAGCCCAGCAGAGAGCGTGGTTTATGGCTCCAGACTCTGGCGAGAGTCCTTACTGTCAGCTTTTTAAAAGGGTGCTGTCGAAGCGGGTGCAGCCCAGAATTTCCTATGTTTGCAGAGCACGTGTGGTACCTTTTACATTTTTTTAAAAGACATAATTGCCTTGGGAGAGTGTTGGGGTTTTTTCCTTTAACAAAAAGTGGAAACAATGAAATGGGAAATGTCAGAAAGGAGACACCACTCAGGCCCTGAGCGATCTCATCACAAGAAATCTATGCGAGCCTGTCCGGTGGTGCAAACAACTTGGGTCTGTAAATAAGTCTGATTTTCTCCCAAATGCATTTTGTATTGTTACAGTGAGAAGCACCAACCACTGAACCTCAGATGAGTGTCTTCCCCGCTGTGAGGGTGAGCAAACCATCCCTAGAGCAGCCTTCGGCAGCTCGGGCTCTGCTCGCCCCGGCAGCTTTCTGGGGAGAGCACGGAGCTCTAACACCTCGCCCTGCTTGCATAAGGAGGCTTTGGAGAAACTCAGCCACTGGTATACGCACACCTTACAGAATAATTCCTTAGACTTGTTAATGTTTTATTGTGGTATGAGTTTAAGATGACAGCAAACCTTTCAAACTGCAGAGGGAGAACGCGCTTCCTTGCCATATTAAAAAATAATGTTAGTGTAGATTTTATGTACCATAGTTTAGGCTGCTGTTAAGAGGCGCTTCTTTGACAACATTCTTTCTGAGGTTTACAGAAAGCATAATAAAATATGTAAGTTACATTTCTACAAACAAAAGCCATAACATAAGTTATTTATAAGCGTGAGATCCAAACACTATCACGATAAATAAACCTTAATGCATACCTGTAGCATCCATCCTAATGTAATTTGCCCAACAAAAGTCATATTTAGTAGAAAAATCTGGCAGCAGCTGCCTGATGGTATAGAAAATATGAATAAAAGAGAAAAGAAAGCCCCACGCTGAAGCACAGGCTGCTTTCACAGGTTTGCATACAGACCTGTGATACCTCTCAGCCTTCTCTTCCCACTGGGGCTGGCACTGCTGCTTGGGCAGACCCAACGTCTTTGCAGCTTCAAGGGGTGGTCCCCAGTACCGGGACATTCAGCGTCAGCTTCGCTACAGCCTGGTTTTATCAGAGATGTCCGAATGAAATTGAGCCCCATCTGCCCTGTCATCCTTTGCGTCTCTTCCCTTTCAGCGGTGGTTCCTCCCCATTTCCTCTCATGGACCGATGCACAGATTGAACTAGAACAAAGTTTTGACTTTTTTAAGGTTCCCAGTGCCATAAAGATGTGCTTTGAAATGTGAATTGAAGCCACTAAGGCACATTCGTCTTTTGGAGTTTGCGAGCTGCCTTTAAGGGTTTGATCTGTGAGCAGGGTTTAACTGTTTGCACCCACTGGGACACACAGAGGACAAAGAGGTTTATTGGTGCCCATGTCCTCTGCTCACAGGGCTGGTGCCTTGACAGGGAACGTGGCTTGGCTGAGGGAGAAAGTGCTGATGAGGGTGGAACCCAGCTCCCGCCTGCCTGTGTGGGACGAAGCTCTGCCCAGCTGAGCCAGGAGAGGTGCAGCCCTCCCGAGCTCAAGGGAAGGGGCAGAGGGGAGTGACCTTTAGACTCCCAGCACCAGAGCTCCTGCCTCAGAAAAGGAGCAGCTGATTTAACCCTTGTGGGCTGACAGAACTGCTGCTCCGCTCTGCTGAGCACTGAGAGCTGTGCCCAAAAGCACAGCCGCTGGCACTGCACCCCAGGGTCCCTTTCAGTCACCAGGACGTGACAGCGAGGCCAGTGCTCTGTCCTGGACCATCGGCCATGGTGACCTACACCCAGGGGGCTCACAGGGCTCTTGCAGGAGAAGGTATGAGTGACAGGACTGCATCATCCTGCTGTGTGCACAACCCAGCCCCTGCCTGCCTGCCCCGTGTGTCCCCCTGGGCTGGCACAGCAGGGTAACAGCAGAGCTCAGGCAGCAGCTCGCTGCACATAAGCTGCTTCTGACCATCCCCTCCCTCCTCCTTCCCCTTCCCATGCCAGGATGCAGAGGACCCATGTCCTCCAGCCTTAACACCAGCATCATCCCACTGCTCCCGCAGTGATGCTCTTTCCAGGGCTATGCCTTTGTGTGCTCACTTCTACACAAATTGTATGTAATCAGCAATGCACTAAACGCTCAAAAGTGTGTTGTGTTTATGCAGCAATATTCATCTAGAAAAGGCTGTGGAGAACAGGACTGGCCGTGCCCACTCCCAGATCCACTGCCAAAGGCAGGAGCTAGAGCAGAAACGTCTCAGCATCTTCTGCTGCATCCTCATGCAGCAGGTTATCACCGTTCCCCAAGGCTTTCCAGCTGCTCAGGATAGAGACTAGTTCCCAGCTGTGAATTCCAGCCTGTTAAAGGAGGGTCTGAGGGCAGCAGAAGAGTCTGATACATGAGAGCTGTCAGGGTCTTTAGCATTCCTTTAAGAAAGAGGATTTATTTGTGGCACTGTGACAGCGAGCGAAGCCAGAGCCTCTGCTGAAGGCCAGAGCTGCAGGTCAGACACTGGGTCAAACCCCTCTTTCTGCCAGTACCTTGGGGAAGGATCATTGTGACCATTGCTGGTCCCTGGCCTGAAAGAAGGAGCCTTTGGAGGAACCGGCGCATCTGGATCCCCAGGACAGCGTGCTGGGGGGAGCAGGACATGCACAGCCAGAGGGTCGGGGGTGTAGTGGGCTGGCTAATGTTTCGTGGAGCTGCTCAAGGAGGTACCTGGCCCAGCACTCGGCTGGACTGAAGCCCCAGTGCAGCAGTTAAGCAGCGGCTGAAGCACAGGCTCAGCGGTTTCAGGTGTGATCCAAGCCCTTAACTGCCTGGGCTCAGGCTCACTGAAGCCCCTGAGCCTGTATTTCCACAGCATTTTTGCAGGTGAATTTGCTGATGCTGGTGCTGATGCTTTCTCCCAGGATGAGCTCTGTAGGCATCACAATTGGTCGTCTGTGCCCACAGTGTTTGTCCTTCTGCCCCCCCCCCCGCCCCCCCCCGCAGCACACGCAGCCTTTGCAGGTGTGTAAAGCCTGTAGGGTGGAAGGCTCCCGGCTCCGGGGTGGTTTCTCCACTCCAGCCGGGCACAGCACTGCAGTACTCTGCTGCGGGCATAGGGCGGGTACTAGCAGCTCACCAGCCCCCGCACAGCCTTGCACTGCTCAAACCCAACCGGCAGCTCCTCGCTCATCCAAACGGGCCTCCCTGCCCCTGGGTTTCCTGCGAGAGCATCAATCACGCTGCAGCCCCTCGGCTCTCGGCGGCTGCGCGAGGCAGCGCGGTCGGAACTGCGCAGTAATGCGCCATCAATTAACGGCCCGTTATTGTAAAACGCTGCCTCCCAGTTTGAGAAGGCTGGAGGAGCCCCGCAGTGGTTTCTCTTGGTCTCGTGCCCAGAGACCTGTCTCTCTCACCTTAGAAACAAAATGCCTCATTTTAAAAATAATTAATGATAAACTTTAAAAAAAATGAAGGTGTAATGGATCGTTTGGCCCACGCTAAATTTTAACAGTAAACATTTAACTGAGGCTATTTTACAGCAAAGCAGCTGAGCTGCACAGAGAGATGCTGCGTGCACTGGTCGGGTCTGTGCATCCCCCCTCGGCCTCGGGGTCTAAGCCCATCCTGGGGGTCTGTGTGCCGTGCTGGGGCTGGCAGGGGTGGCACTGGGTCCTCTTGGGGTGCAGCCAGGGTGTCTGTTGTGCCACCCCGTTATTGGCCTCAAGGTGATGGGAGGATGATGGGGGGGGGGATGCTCGAGTCTGCCGTGGGGAATGGTCCTTCTTGGTTTGGTCTCCAGCTGTTCAGAGCTGTGTCTGGTCCTCACAGTGACCACTTGTCGCTGCTCCCTTGTCACGTGCTCATCCTTGAGGACCATCCAGGTCCCCTTGGTGGGAAGGAGCTGAAGTCTCTGCATGCTGTGACCTGCCAACCCACACCACCTCCTTATCATCATGACCCCCCGGTAATGCTAACCTCCTCCCGATGGGGGTTTCATTTTCCCTGGTGCTGAGACTTGTCTGGGAGAGGGACCATCCCCACCAATCCTCTGCTTTCCAGGAATGGACATGGCAGCCGTAACCCAATTTCTTTCCCTTCGTGGTCCACCCTGTGGGCTCCGTAGTGGATGCTGCACGTGCTGGTGCCTACAGTGCACAGGGGCACCTGCGGGTGGCACAGCCAGGATCGGTGATGGCACAGCTGGGATCGGTGATGGCACATCCACTCCAAGTGCAGATACGGAAATGGCTGGTGCTGTGGTGGGAAAACAGTGCTGGAGGCAGAGGCCTTTGGGATTGGGTCAGTGTATGTTTCGTCTCCTGTTTTTACTATCTCTTCCTACAGGAAGCACTGCAGAGCTGAATGGTGGCATTTGCTGCCATGCACGTGGGGGTCCTTCGAGGATGCAGGTCCTGCGAGGGCCCCCTCCCTGCGGGACCCCCTCTGTGTTTTGAGCCCAAACAGGTTCCTGGGGCTGAGGAGTCCATGCGCACACCATAACCAAACCCAGTGACCCTGGAGGGCTGTGGCACATCCTCCTCCGTGTCCACCCATGGTAGCCAGGCCCATGAGCAGCCCTGGGTTTCAGGGATGGGTAAGGTGCACGCTGCCTTTCTGCCCCCAGTGACTCCCACTGACAAACTGGCAGGGATCCCTTCTGCCCAGTGGTACTGGTGAGGTGGCCACTCCTCTCACACAGCGTTACCGACTTTTTTTCCCCTCTGAACTCTGTCCCCCACACCTTTGCAGGTGGCTGGGTGCAGCAGACTCCAAAGCAACACTGCCACACCAGCCCAGCCCGGGGAACTCGGCCCAGCCAGCCCAGCCACACTCCCCACCGGGGCCGAAGGAGCCGTGCTGCAGCGCGGCAGTGGGGCTGTGCGGGGCTCCCTTCTTCCAGCACCGCGCACTCGGCACTGCATCCCAGTTAATACTTGTACAATGTGCTGTCTGGGTGAGTTTTAAAGGTAATGACAGTGTTTCACCTCTCGCTCCGTACCAGCCTCCCTGGCTGCTCCCCTCAGCTCCCCTTTCCTGGCCTCTCTGTGCCCGCGTGGCCACGGCGCTGGTGCTGTGGGGCTGCCTGACCATGAGGTGCTGGCTGTGCACCCCTGCCCAGCTGCACAGTCCTACTGGCGCTGCGCCCACTCCACTCCCCTGTGCCTGGCTTAGCAGGGACCCTGCAGCCAGTTACTTGCACTGGGCACTTGCAGGCTGGCCCCGTGCCATGCAAAGACCACGTCCTGCTGTGCTGTGTTGTGCTGTGCTGTGCCAGGCCACGTTATGCTGTGCTGCACCATGCAAAGACTATGCCATACTGTGCAGTTCTGCACCGTGCCATGCCATGCTATGCCATGACAAGGCCATGGCATCCTGTGCTGTACCATGCACAGACCATGCCATGCTGTGCCATGCCGTGTCATGCCATGTTGTCCATGTCCTGCTCTGCCATGCCGTGCTGTGCTGTGTTGTGCTGTACCATGCCATGCTATGGCATACAAAGGGCATGCCATGCCATGCTGTGCTGCACTGCACCATGCAAAGACCATGATATGCTTTGCCCTGCTGTGCCATGCCATGCCATGCTGTGCCACATCATGAAAAGACCATGTCACACTGTGCCATAGCATTTTGGCCATGCCCTGCTGTGTCATGCCATGCGAAGACCGTGCCACACTGTGTTGTATTGCGTCATGCCATGCCATGCTGTGTTGCACCATGCAAAGACCATGCCATGCTGTACTGTATTGTGCCATGCCACGCTGTGCCATGCCATGCTCTGCTGTATTGTGCTTTGCCATGCAGAGGCCGTGCCAAGCCGTGTCATGCTGTGCCATGCTTGAAGCTTGGCTGGAGCCCAGAGGGATGCAGGGCTCTTTGCCCCCAGCTGCAACCCTGTGACCAGGAGCCTCCTTGGCGCAGGGCGGTGGGGATGCGCTGTGGGTGCCCTGAGCTGGGTCTGGCTCCCCGGTGGTGCAGAGCAGCCTGGTTTGGGTGGTCACATTTGTTCCTGCAGCGCGGTCACCCCAGCAGGGATGGCAGTACTCTCCGTGGCAGGGGGACACAGGAATCTGGGTAGACAAGGGGACCCCATCCCACGGGAAGTGGAATCCCGGGAGCGGAGCCCAGCACGGAGCCCCTAAACGCAGCACCTGGGAAAGCAGAGGCAGTTTGGTGGACCGGAGCGGAGCCCGGGATGTGCAGAGGGGTGAAGGAGCTGAGGCGGCGGCAGGAGAGCTGCATTTAAGGATACCATACGTCTCGGGTTATTAATTATAAAACATAATTAAAGTAAAACTGCAGAACGTCAACATATTAAATTTAAAAGCTAATATTAAAATAGAGTTAATATTTAATAAGGTAGCCGAGCGTTACAGAGCTGTACGCTGATACTCTATATTTAACTGTGTAAAACCAGGAGAGTTTTCCCAAAGAAAAATGTATTGTTTAGCTGATTATCAAAGACTCTGTGATATATTATCCATTTCACAAAAATAATATAGATATCTTTTTAAATATAGTAATAAAAACATACTAGCGCCTTTTAAATATACTATTACTTACCACCCCTTTTCATATTGTACTATCACAGACACTTTGGAATTGGTTTAAAAGCACATCATTCATTATTCAAAGCTCATCTTTGCATATTATTCCAGCTCAAGTCTGCCAGGCTCCCTGTGAAATCGTTCACAAAATTGATAACAGCAGACACACACGCAATAAAAAGATCGCCTTGGGCAGCCCGAGTCCCCATTATGCAGATCGAGCCGCAATTTTCTCTAACAAAGCCTGCCCTGATTCAGGACTGGGTGTCACTTTATTTATTTATTTATCCTCCCCCGGTTCTTTTTTTTTTTATACCCTCCCATCCCTTCTCCCGCCCCCCACCTTTTCCCCCCTTGTCCCGCTGTCCCGTTCCCCTCCCCGGTCCCCGCAGCATCTTCCCGGGATGGTGTCAATGCGATTCGCTCCGCTCCGAGCGGGGACAATCTCATTAGGATGCCCGAGGGGTAACACCGAGGGGGTGTGTTAATTGCCGTGTTAATGACCTCGGGGCGCAGGTCCCCCCCCGGGCCACGGGCCGGGGATGCTCCCCTCGACGACTGCCGATAGGGATGCGCTTCCAGCGGGGCCAGGGAGATTCAGCTCCACATCCACCGGCGGTCATTAACACGGCAATTAAACACCCACCGGGGCCGGGGGGGAGAGCCTGGTATCACCACCGGGCATCCTAACCGGGTTGTCCCCTTTTGGTGCGGAGCACCCCCCAGCAGTGATACGTCTCTAACCGGCTGGAATCCCCGTGCGGCACACAGGGGGTGCGGGAAAGGCTCCCTCGGGGTTGCGGGGCTGCCGGTAATCGAATCCCAAGGTGTTAGAAACGAATCAAGTCCCTCCTGTCACAGCCCCGGCATCCCGGGATCGCCCTGCCAGGTGCTGATCAAATGCCATTACATCCCATTAACAGGGAAATTCTATTCCCTGTTTTCATTTCCCTTTATAAGAGAGGAAACTAAGTAAATGCGGCGGAGCGTTATTTAATTTTTAACGCCTTTAAGTCCAATTTGGACGTCAGGGAGCGTCTGCGAGCGGGCTCGACGGGCGCAAATTGAGCGCAAACGAAATCTCGCCCTGCGGGGGCCCGGGACGGCGAGGGGCAGGAAGAGACCCCCTCGAGGTCCCTTGGGGAGGGAGAGGGGATGGAGAGGGGAGGGAGAGGAAGAGAAGATGAGGAAGGGATGGATAAGAGAGAGAGAAAGGGGATGAGTAGGGGAGGGAGAGGAAATGGAGAGGGGAGGAAGAGATGAAGGAGAGAGAGGGAGAGGGGATAGAGAGGGGAGGGAAAGGGGAGGGAGTGGGGTTGGAGTGGAGAGAGAGGGGGCGGAGTAGGAGTGGAGAGGGATTGGAATGGGCAGGGAGAGGGGATGGACAGTGGAGGAAACGGGCAGGGAGAGGGGAAGGAGAGGGAGTCGGGATAGAGAAGGGATGGAAAGGGGTGGGAGAGGGGAGGGAGAGGGGATGGAAAGGAACGGAGAGGGGAGGAAGTGGGGAGGGAGAGAGGAAGGAGCGGAGAGGGAACGGGCAATGCAAGGGACGGAAGCCCCGACGGCGCCCCTGCCCCGCCGTCCGGTCCCGCGGGGAGGGACGGGGCAATGAACGGGCAGGGAACGGGCAAGGCGCAGGGAGACAGTGGGGGGCGCCGGGCAATGCCCGGGACGACTGCCCCGACGGCGCCCCCCGCCCCGCTGCCCGCACGCGTCCCGGTGACGTCACCACGGCCTCCCCCCCCCCCCCCATCGCCCCCCCGGCAGCCAATGGGAGCGCAGGGGCCGGGCGGCGGGCGGCCAATGGCGGGCGGCGCGGGCGGGCGGGCGGCGCGCGCCCCGGGGAGGCTGGCGGGGCGGCTGGCGGGGCGCGCGCGCGCGCGGCAAAGTTTGGTGCCGGGTCCGGCCGGGCCGGCGGCGGCGGCGCCTTTATAGCGCGGCGGCGGGCGGGCGGGCGGAGAGGATGGAGCCGCCGGCGGGCCAGCAGCACCAGCACGAACCCATCAGCTTCGGCATCGACCAGATCCTCAACAGCCCCGAGCAAGACAGCGCTGCCCCGCCGCCCCCGCCGCCGCCCCCGCGGGGCCCCGACGGCGCGACCTTCCTGGGCGGCCGCGGCAGCGCGCCCTACCCGGCCCTGCCGGCGCCCTTCCCGGGCATCGCCGCGCCTTTCGAGGAGTCGGGATCGTACAGTGTGAACCTGAGCCTGGCGCCCGCCGGCGTCATCCGGGTGCCGGCGCACCGGCCGATCCCCGGCGCCGTGCCACCCCCCATCCCTGCCGTGCCCGCCGTGCCCAGCCTGGGCAGCCTCAACTTCCCTTGGATGGAGAGCAGCAGACGCTTCGTCAAGGACAGGTTCACAGGTAAGGCGGGGCGGGACGGGCCCCGCGGGGCCCCCGGCGGAGGCCGGATGCTGGGAAGCGGAGAAACGGCAGGGATAACGGGAATGTTAACGAACGGACAGGCGGACCAGTGATGGGAAACGAAATATTAGCAGGGATAACGAAAATGATAAGGAAACGGCAGGCTGACAGGGGAAACGGAATAATTGTAGGAAAAACGGGAATCGCAATGAACGGACGGGCGGACGGATGATGGGAAACAGAGTAATTGTAGGGATAATGGGAATGATAACGGCCGGATAGGAGGACAGATGATGGGAAGCGAAATTTTAGCAGGGATAACGGGAATGATAACGAACGGACAGGCAGACATTATGGGAAACGAAATAATATTAGGGATAATGGGAATGGTGATGAACCGACAGGTGGACAGATGATGGAAAACTGGGGTTGTTTAGCCTAGAGAAAAGGAGGCTGAGGGGAGACCTCCTCACTGTCTACAACTGCCTGAAAGGAGGTTGTAGCGAGGTGGGTGCTGGTCTCTTCTCCCAAGTGACAGGCGATAGGACGAGAGGAAATGGCCTCAAGTTGCGCCAGGGGAGGTTCAGATTAGACATCAGGAAAAATTTCTTCACTGAGAGGTTTCTCAGGCATTGGCAGAGGGTGCCCGGGGAGATGGCTGAGTCTTCATCCCTGGAAGTGTTTAGAAGACGGGTAGATGAGGTGCTCAGGGATGGTTTAGTAGTGGACACGTACGGTTGGACTCGATGATTTCAAAGGTCTTTTCTACCAGGCGGTTCTATGATTCAACAAAATAATAGCAGGGATAACGGGAATGATAACGGCGGAGACGGCCCAATGCTTCCCACCCCTGCCGAAAAACCGCTCTGAGGATGGCAGAGCCGCCCCGGGAGGTCCCGGTGCCCCCGGGAGCGGCCGTCGGGGGTGCGGGCTGACTCGTGTGCTTCCCCCTCCGGGCAGCGGCGGCGGCGCTGACGCCGTTCACGGTGACGCGGCGGATCGGGCACCCCTACCAGAACCGGACCCCTCCGAAGCGCAAGAAGCCGCGCACATCGTTCTCGCGGGTGCAGATCTGCGAGCTGGAGAAGCGCTTCCACCGGCAGAAGTACCTGGCCTCGGCCGAGCGCGCTGCCCTCGCCAAGTCCCTCAAGATGACGGATGCGCAGGTGAAGACCTGGTTCCAGAACCGGCGAACCAAGTGGCGGTGAGTCCCGCGCCCCCGGGGCCGCCCCGTCCCGCCGCCACCCTCGGCAGCGCAACCCCTCGCTGCTCCCGGCAGAGAAACGACAGGGGGGAAGGGGGAGGGGGGCGGGATTTGTGTGACTATAATAGCAGTATTGGTGTTATTTATGTTTATCTTTTCCTTTGTAATAGTCCTCCTTTCGAAAAAAAAAAACGGGGATTATTTTTAAAAAATGAGGGATTAATCGAAAGAAACGAGGGATGATTCAGAAAACCAGGGAATTATTCCTAAAACCGAGGAGTTCTTCCTAAAAACGAGGAGCTATCCCTAAAACCAAGAGATTACTCCTAAAACTGAGAGATTTTTGCTAAGAAGAGGGATTGTTTCTAAAAAAAATGGGGATTATTCCTAAAAACGAGACACTATTCATAAAAAAAGGGATTATTCCTAAAAATGAGAGACTATTCATAAAAAAGAGGGATTATGCGTAAAAACGGGGTTATTCATAAAAACATGGGACTATTCATAATACCAAGAGGTTATTCGTAAAAACATAGGGCTATTCATAAACCAAGGCGTTATTTGTAAAAATCGAGAGACTATTCTTAAAACGGGGGATTATTCGAAAACCGAGGGATTATTCCTGGAAACGAGGTGTAATTCCTAAAACCGAGCATTGGTTCGTAAAACCGAGGAATTATTGCGAAAAATGGGGAATTATTAGGGAAAAACGGGGGGAATATTTGGAAAAATGGGAATATTCGGAAAGGGGGGAGTGCTGTTAAACGCGGAGGTTCCCGGAGATTCCCGCAGCCCCAGTCCCGGCGGAGCCCGGCAGGGAAAGGTCCGGGGCATCCCGGTGGGTGCCGGGCGCGGTGTGAGCGTGTCCCCCGGCAGGCGACAGACGGCGGAGGAGCGGGAGGCCGAGCGGCAGCAGGCGAGCCGGCTGATGCTGCAGCTGCAGCACGACGCCTTCCAGAAGTCGCTGAACGAGTCGATCCAGCCCGATCCGCTGTGCCTGCACAACTCGTCGCTGTTCGCGCTGCAGAACCTGCAGCCCTGGGAGGAGGAGAGCGCCAAGATCCCGCCCGTCACCTCGCTCGTCTGAGCCCGGTAGCCCGGGCACGCAGCGGACTCGCCCGGGTCGCCCCTCGACGGGGCTGGTGACCGGTTACCGGGGCCCGTGACCGGCGACCGGTTACTGCATCGCTGCCCCGCGTCCGGCGGGAGCGGAGCCCCGCCTGTATATTCGTGTCGATGTTCCACTAGGAAGGGAAATAATGTCACTTTTTTGTAAGAAGTGTTAATAATTTAATTTATTTATGCATCGAGACTTTGGGCACTATTAATATGGAATTATATAAAACCTCGATTATTTATATCGAAATCTGAACATAGGTATTTTGTGTTGGCTTTGGAACAAAAGGCTATTTTTTTTTCTCCTATTCTGAGGATAGTTTAAAGAAAAAATAATAAATACCTACCTATCACTTAGCAGAGGGGACTGAGTGGAGCCGGTGATGACTCATTAGCTTAGGAAACCCTATTAAGCTGAAAAGCGGTAGCTTCCATCTGTCCCAGGTGAAGTTAATGTCAGCTGTAATTTATTCACCGTAGTAATAAGGGCTCCTTTCAGGCATCGCACACGCGGGTCGGTTTTCACCTTCCCAGCCGCTGAGCTTTAGCGCACCGAAACGGCACCCGCACCCTCTTCTTTTCGCCACCTACTCTAGAGAAAGCGCCTTATGTTTCATAATAAAGAAGATTTGGGGTTGACACGGACCATGTATAATACTTTGTACTTGCCGAGACGTGTAAATAAACGTTTTCTTTAAAAATGCCTCTCCGCCCCCTGCCTGCCGCCGCGTCGGGGATGAACCGAGCCCAAGCCGAGCCCGGGACTGGGGCGAAACCGGGATCGTTCACCGGACACCGAGGTGAGGAGCCGCCCGGAGCCGGGGGTGGGTGGTATCGGAGCGGGGCCGGAGGAAGCGGCTAGGAGCATCCCTGGTGTTGGGATAACGGTGGGACTGGGAGCTGATCCCGAAAACTAATTAAATCAAAATGTTCCATTTTGTTTTTTTTAAATAGTAAATACGTCTTGTATTAGAGCGACCGACCGAGATGCAGGTCTTGCCGCATCCCGGTAATTTTTCTAGCCTGGAGCCGCGGTACCGAATGCCTCCTGGCAGGAATCGAATGGATTTCGTTTTCCCTGCCTTGGCAGGATGGGCTGTGGCCGTGGCCGTTGCCGTGCGCCGAATCCCCGAGATTCATGTTTAACGACCTCTGTGGGAATTTTTAAGAACAAACTCCCGCGGTTCTGTGGGTCTGGTGTCCGGTTCCCCAGCAAGGAGCGGAGGAAGGCTGCAAAAATGACATTTTTAGAAGCCGATGACGGCTCAGGTGGGTTTTTCCCCGCCATGGCGAGGAGCCGGAGCCCTGGGAGCCGCATCCCATGGCGGGCGAGCAGAGGGCATCCCTGAGTGCCCTCGCTCTGAGGAGTTTAACGGCATCCTCGGCCCCGGGCTCGCTCTTCCTCCAGCAAAGAACACTCACGCAGGATGAGGGATCCAGGGAATATTTCTCTAGCTGGTCTTTGTCTCCGCCGTACCAGGGCACAGAATGCAGTTGTAGTCGGGGTTTGGTTTGTTGGGGAAGGCGGTGGCAAGCAAAAGGCAGGGCCAAATCCTGTGTCGTGTATCTCCCCCCACCGCCCTCGGGCGATGGTGCTGGGATCGCTCAGCTGCTCGGCTGGTGCCGTTCAGAATAGAGAAACACGAATCGAGAGGAGGTGACTGGTGGGGAAGGGGAAAAAACAAACAAACAACAACCAACAGGGAATCCATTCCTGTCTGCAGGGTGTGCGAAAAGGCCGCGGTGCGTAGCCCTGCTGCTGTCCCCACACACCCCCCGCAGTAGAACCCTTTCCAGTTTGTCTCATCCGTTTCGCTGTGCAGTGATGGATGGGGATGCTGTGTACGTAGCACGGCACAGCCCGGACTGTCCCGGGTCTGTTTGTTGTGCTCCCCGTGTTAGGATCGTGCACCAAACAGGCAGCAGGAATCCCAAGCTCTGTATGCAGAACAGCCAGGAGACACCCATGCGTTAGCTGAGATGCAGCAGCCAGGCTCTGTACAATGCACGGGGGCTGGAATAAACGGGTACCTCCATTCAAGCTTGTATTTTATGTTTTATTTGTACCCTATAACATCTATAAACTGCGTTGTTTTCAAGACAGCCTTGTTCTTTAACTGTTTGGGCATCCCATGACCATAAACTGTCTCTATTCCCGATTTCCCTGCAGTTTTTCCCCAACTGCTGTAAGCCAGCAGCTGTACATTTGCAAGAGTACAATGATGCGGTAACGGGCTTTGTGGCAGGCGAGGATGCAGCTCAAAGCCACAGAGTTTTTCCAGCGCCGTTATTAAAAGCAGCACAAGTGGGTTTGAACTCAGCAGTGACCGCCTGGGCTCTCCTCGCCGCTGCTGCCCGTGGGGCGTGCTGCAGGCGGCAGGATTGAGCCCCGGGGTGCGCCAACTTTCCAGAGGACTTAAGAAACCAGCAACTTCCTTTTCAGCCAGAATAGGCACAAGATAGAGGGGCTTGTGCACAGGGAGCTGTGCGCTTGGGCTTGCTGGGGCTGGTGTCTTTTGTTTGGAAGGAGCTTGTCTCTGGGTTCTGAGATGCACTGAGTATGAGGGAGACAGGATGCCTCGTGCATCCACGTCATGTAAGACAACAACAGTCCATGGGCGGGACGGGGTTACTGATGCGAGTGGTTGTGCTGGAGGGGACAGAAGCGGGGGTTGCCTCGAATTACTCTGTCCAGTAAACCCACATCTGTATCTATAGAAGCCTCTGAGAAACATTGGTGGGAGCAAATACACAATATTTCCATCTCTGTGGATTAGAGCAGAGTTCCCTGCCAGCCTGATTCAGGTGTGACAGGGCTATCTGATGGTCCCTGCTGGGTACCCATCAACAGGCAAAGCCGCCCACAGGGGCTTGGGCAGACTTTGGACCTTACCAGGTTGAGCCTGTCAGTCTCAAGGATTGTAATCCTGGGAAATGTGGGTGTCCGTGGAGGAGAGGGCACCTTTTGGGGGAAGCTGGCTGTTGTCCTGATCCAGCACTGTACTTAGGCTGTGTGGTGGACAACTGGCATTGGGCTGTTGTGTACAGGCAGCAGTTCGAGTTCCCAATTTCCGTTACATCTTTCTCGCAGCACAGGTTTCTGGCTAGTGGGAGGGGAGTGCTTTTATCCCCCACCCTCCCACTTATTACTAAATGGTCTTTTACCTCCATGGGAGACTTCTTAAAACACTCCACTTAGCAGAGGATAAAGACCAGCAGTGCACAGGCAGTGCGAGGGCAGCAGCAGCCTCTGCAACTGTATTGCAGCATGGCTAATTCAGGGGGAGTCGTTTGAGCATAGGCAGAGTAAGCCTTGTGATAAAGATGCGGTCTGAGAGTGCTGAAGATGCTGCACATCCCATCAAGCTGAGTTTTAATATGCTGATGCTTGGATGCTGCTACAAAATGGATAATTTGGATGATCTTTCTGAGGCAGTCTTAAATCTGCAAGTGAAATGTGGTGTCTCTGCATGTGCACTCCAGAAACCCCGTGCTGTGTATTCACATTCCCTGTTTTTGGAAGTTTTAAACCCAGAAAACCTTGTGTTTGCTGAAGGAGGGAAAAAAGGCAATGAAAGTTAAGGAGTATTGAGTTAGCAGCAGGACTTGACTTCGGGCAGAAACTTTCCTTAATTGCATGTATGATTGATTTGCCACATAGGGCATGGGTGGATGCACAAGACAAGAGTTTGGTGTAGCCCGAGCCGTGTGGAGGAACATTGGCCATTTCCTGAGTCCCTCTTGACTTTGCTTTAAGCCCAAACCCAAAGCAGCCCCTGTTGCCACACTAGCATGCACAGGCATGAGCACTTTCAGGATAAAAATGGCTCCATAATTTGCATCTCTCAGCATTATTTTGTGCCCAGGGTATTAGATGTTACAAAGTAATGCTTGGTGATCAGATCTGTATAGGCAATTCTTTTCCTAAATGGGCCTTAAAATCAATGGGTTATTAGCTCTCCTTCTCCACTCCATGATGAAAGCCTGGTTCTGTTAAACATGAAAACTACACAATATTCAAAACCTTGGTTTACAAAAGTGTTTTGGTCAGCTAGGTCATAATTTAGCTCATTTACGGCTAACATAACTAATAACTGAGATTTACACCTCCCTTACACCTATGAGTTTTCCTTGAAGCATGTATTTCTGGGCTGCAATCATCACCACTGCCAATGAGCAGTGATTTAAGGGCTGTCACTCACTCAGGTGAGCACCTGCTCATACAGCTCCTCCTCAGTTGGTAGAATCCCTCCTCATGTGTTGCCTGAGGAAGCTGGATAGGATGGATGCAAGTATTTGCCTTCTGTTCAAGCGGGCTTTTTGGAAGAGGGGGTCTACAGACCATTTGCTTTAGGCTGTTTGGGGCATTTTCCATCACTGTTTCCCTTGACTGCTCTCTTGAGTCCATTATGCTCCTAATTTTTTCCTGACTCACAGCAGTGGAATAAATACTTCTCGTTGGTGCCTGCTTGGTTTTGAGCATCCGAGTTTGCCTCCCAGTTTTGTTGGGCAGGGCTACAGTTCTGTTGGTAGCTGTTTGGCACCTATGTGCTTTCCTCCCCCTTTTTTAGGGGAGTCTCTGCATTTCTCTGCATTTCAGTGCTCTTAAAAGTCTGCTGCTAAGGTTAGAACAGCAATGGTATTTAGACATTTTACTCCTGTGAATTTTGTTTAAGGGTAAGAGATAGAACACTCATTCCAAGTCATAATAGCAAGTAGGAGCTAACTGCCTAAAGGCATCTCTGCATTGTGCATTCAAAAACATCCATGTGTCCTTTGTAGGATGTGCTGAGAGCTGGAAATGCAGGGGGCCGTGAAACAGAAATGTTAGAGAAGGGTCTTATGCTCTTCAGGTGGCACAGATGAATGTTCTGGCACTTCTGCAGGATCAATGTGTTGCTGTGTTCTGTGCTGGGTGGTCCGAGCCTGGCAAACTGCTGCAATGTTGGATGCCCATGCACTGTGCTCAGTGGCCTGAGCTTGCTGGGGTGCTGACTGGAGCTGGCTCTAAACACCCTCACAAATCCTGGCCTGGGCCATGCTTCAAAATACATTCAAAATAAAACCAAAATAAAATCATAGAATCATTGAATCGTTAATGTTGGAAAAGACCTCTAAGACCATCAAGTCCAACCCCACTGTGCCTGCTAAACCATGTCCCAAAGCACCATGTCTGTATGCTTTTCAAACCCCTTTGAGGATGGAGACACGACCTAAGTGACATTTGCCTCTGGATAGTGGACTCCCATGGCAGATCGCCCTCTAACATCTGGAGTATCTGATCCTTGGTGAACTTCTTAACTTCAGCCTGCAAGTATTTACCTCCTGGGAGTCCCACTGACTGTTGTGGTTTTGCTGAGGAGCATTGGGCACTTTAACATGTGGGAGTGGGGGCAGAACCCTCATTATTACCAGCATGTGGTGTTTGCTGGGTCCTTCATTGCTGCTCTGCCCCGTGGTGGGATCATGAGGATTAGACCCAGCTGCTTCTGTCCCTGTACCAGCCAGGCCTGCAAAACTGAATCTGTGCTCCTGCCTGTGCTTCATCCTAGTTTGGATTTGTTTGTTGGAGTCTGGGAGCAGTGTCCTGTAGCGCACAGGAGGGGAATGGGGAGGTGGGAGACAATTGCCCTCTCCCTGGGGCTGTTCAAGGCCAGGTTGGATGGGGCTTTGAGCCCCTGATCCAGTGGGAGGTGTTCCTGCCCATGGCAGGGAGTTGGAACTGGATGAGCTTTAAGGTTCCTTCCAACTCAAACCATTCTATGATTCTATGAAATTTGTTGTGTCTCTGGCTCTGTTGCTCATCTGACCTGCCTGAATGAATCTCTGCACCTCATCAGGTAATTCTGTATGTTAGCAGTGAGGTGCATTTCCCCCCGTGCTGTTTCCTTCAGGAACTAATCCAGGTAGGAAGTGGACATCATGAAAAATCAGCGTGAGCCCCTGAAGGTGCTCAGGCTTAGCAGGAAGGTCGGACTGCACATGCCCAACGGGCAGTGTCTGCTCTGTCACTTGTGTGCCTCAGCCTCCAGCTCCCTGTTCGGGTGAATCTATGTTTTTATAGACTCTTTATTAGGGACACCAGGCGTGGTCTCATCATCTTGATTTTATTGTCTTTCAGCTTTGGACTAAATAGCAGCTGGGGGGAAGGGGTGGAATTCATTGTCATGTTTTGCCTACAGTATTACTGGGCTTCTTCAGGCTTTTGAAAATGGAAGGTCATCAGCCCTTGCCAGGCTCCTTAAATGACTTAAGCTCAATGCCACAAGTATTCCAGAATGCCCAAATGATCCCATTAATTTGGCATCCAGTGTATGCTGCATTATACATACTGACTTCCACTGGCACATGCCACATCCAATCCATTAGTCGTGCGCAAATGCACTTAAGTTTTTTATTGCTCTTAGTTTTGTGTCATCAGCAAAGAAAGGTAAAGTTGATCTTCATCTAAATCACTGACATGGATTATTGCAATTGATTACAACGAAGAAAGAGCTTTTCAAGTTTCAAAGTTATGTTGTCTTTTATTTCCCCAAGTAGTAATCTGTACTGTTTAAGTTATTGCACGAGAACTGTCTCTGTAAGAGCTGTCCATATTACATTCCTCGTTGAGAACATTTCTGTTCACAGGCTGTTGTGATTTCCCCCCAGTTCTGTACAGCACGCTGCTTTTATTCCTTCTGGTGGCAGAAATGCACTAAATGTCCTTTATTCAACCCAGTTACAGAAGGAATAAAAGGAGCAAGCCACGTGCCTGCTGAGGCTAACGTGTGCCCGTTCGGGAAGTTGTGTTTTAGTGTGACAGTAAATTATCTATGATTGGAAAAATAATATTTTATTTATAACTTAATCCAGCATTCTTCTTAAGCTTAGCCATAGCGTGTTTAAGACAGTGAGTATCCAGAGGCAGCAGCCCACAAGGGAAGGTCCAGCATCACCACACTGTGTTCTGCCCAATGATCAGTTTGGTGCAACTGGAAAAAAATCAGGGAAGCATTAGTATGTCCTCCCGACTCATCCTGCTTGCCCTGTGCCAGGAATGCTCTGTGTATTCAGGTGCTGCTCCACAACTGAACAATCCCCCTGCCTTTACACTGTGCCCTTCTCAGCAGATGCTTACATTTGCACAGCCCAGGGCTCTTGTTAAAGTCCAGGAGGCTGGTCAGGCAGTTAAACTCAACTCTATGTTTGCAAGATAAATTCAAGCCTTGGCTTGAATTTCAGGGTGCATCACTGCCAGGTGCTTTCCAGGGGGAATAGGTGTGAACTTGTTTGTGAAAAGACCCTCTGCATCTTAGAATCATAGAATCATGGAATGGTTTGGGTTGGAAGGGACCTTAAAGCCCATCCAGTTCCAACCCCCTGCCATGGGCAGAGACACTTCCTACTAGATCAGGGGGCTCAAAGCCTCATCCAACCTGGCCTTCAACACCTCTCTGAGCAACCTGGACCAGGGCCTCCCCACCCTCACAATAAAAAATTTCTTCATAAGATTTCATTCCAATCTCCCCTCTTTCATCATAAAATCATTCCCCTGTGTCCTATTCCTGCACTCCCTGATCAAGAGACCCTCCCCAGCTTTCCTGGAGCCCCTTTCAGTATTGTAAGGCTGCTCTAAGGTCTTCAGAGGCCGAATCCCCTCAAGCAGCCTGATAATGCCTCTCCACTGCTTCGCTCCCACGACTTCAAGTCTCTTTAGGATTCCCCACCTGCCCTGAGGACAGCAGTTCTTAAAATACGACCCTGAAACTTAACTTGGAAAACTAATCATTAGTTAATAAAGCTTGTGGTTTATGGACTGTAGTGATAGCAAAGCCTGGCTGGGATATGAAGCTGTTAAACATGAAGACTGCTGGAATGGTTTGGCTGTTTTAATACAAGTGAGAGAGGGACAGCTCTTCATTTGGTGTAAATCAGCAGAGATCCATTAAGTTCAGTGGATCTCATCTACTTTACATCAGCTGAGGACATGACCCCGAGTACTTAATTGGTGGTAGAATATAAAGACATTAGACTCTCTTCTCTCGTTCATCTGCACACGTCGTTCCCATTAATGGTAATGGGAGCAGCCCGTAAGGGAATACGCAGCCGCGGGTGGGTACGGCTGGTGCCGGTCCCATGGCCTGTCCCATCAGGGCTGGTGCTCCAAAAAGCTGCTCCCCGGCCTCCAAAGAGCTGGTGCTCTCAAATGGAGAGGGAAAACAAAGCAAAATGGTTAATAATTAAAGACGCCTTCAAACCTTTCTCTTGGACTGAGGGGAAGGAGCGAGAGCTGAGGATGGCTGTGTTGGGGCTTGGTGCGTGACGCAGCCCTCGCTGTGCCAGCATCCTGCTGGGAGAGGATGGGGCTGGGTGGGGAAGCAGCATCTCTCCCCTTCCACTGCGCCATCGCTGCTGGTAGCCATGGTGTGATCCCTGCCGTGAGCTGTGTTTTCTTTGGAAATCTGGAAACAGGGAATTTTGCCACAGCAGAAAAATGTTTCTAGGTCCAGACAAAAGGCATCTCAGGCTGTTCCTGGCATGAGCAGGTTGTTAGGCATTGGAATGGGCTGCACAGGGAAGTGGTTGAGTCCCCATCCCTGGAGGTATTCAGAAGATGGGTAGATAAAGTGCTGAGGGATCTGTTTTAGTAGTGGACAGGACTGGCTGGATTCAGTGACCTCAAAGGTCTTTTCCAACCAAGTGATTTCCAGCCATATGACTCTATGAAGCCTCCTGTCTGCAGTCCAAGGGCAGAGGCTCCAGGCTTTGCTGCTCTTCTGTGTGACCTCTTCATCTGTCTCCTCCAAACATGTGCTCTGGGGGCAAGAGGCGATGCAGAGAGGACAGGGGTGCTTTGGCTGTCACAGAGCTGCTGATTTGGGAGAAGACAGCAGTGCTCCTTCAAAAGCTTTTTTGTCACATCTCTAGCCTTACGCCTTTTATACCCTTGGGGTTTGCACACAGGCGGGTGCACCGGTGGAACATGGCTGTCTGCAGGTTTGGTGTGTAGGAGCCCGTTCCTTCATAGGCAGCAGAGACCTGTCGGTGGTGTAATTAATCTCACTTTGATTCTAGCAAATTAATCTGTAATCAATCTCATTTTGGTTTGGGCTGGAGCACCTCTCATAAGAGGACAGGCTGAGAGAGTTGGGGTTGTTCAGCCTGGACAAGAGAAGGCTGCGGGGAGACCTTAGAGCAGCCTCCCAGGACTGAAAGGGGCTCCAGGAAAGCTGGGGAGGGGCTCTTGATCAGGGAGTGCAGGGATAGGACACAGGGGAATGGTTTTCAGTGTTTTCAGCTGAAAGAGGGGAGATTTAGCTCAGATATTAGGAAGAAGTATTTTCTGTGAGGGTGGGAAGGCCCTGGCCCAGGTTTCCCAGAGCAGTGGTGGCTGCCCCATCCCTGGAGGTGTTCAAGGCCAGGTTGGATGGGGTTGTGAGCCCCCTGATCCAGGGGGAGGTGTCCCTGCCCACGGCAGGGGGGTTGGTCCCTTCCAACCCAAACCATTCTATGATTCTAGGATTTTCCTGCTAAAATGGCATCCTAGTATTGCCCTGCCCTCTTTTTGTAGAAAAAAAAAAAAAAGCAAGCAAGTGGGATGTTGCCTCTTGCTCAGAAGAGGCTGGGATGGGTAATTGATTCTGAAAGCAGTTTGCACAGCCGGGGACTCGCTCGCTGGAGCTTTGCCGTTTCGGTGCTCCGGCGGAGCAGCTGTTGTACCCAGCACCGCTTCCAGCGAGCCGTCACAAGCTGTGGAGGTGCCCGTGTCCTCAAACTGTTCATCAGGAATGCCTGGAACTTGAATCCGACCCTTTTATTCAGCAGGAGGCCAACAGCGAGCGTGGGGCTGGTGGGCGAGGAGGCTTTTCTGTGCTGGATTTGGCACATTGCTTTGAAACACCATTTTAGAGTGACGGAGCCCAGTGCATGCACACCTGGTGCTACATCTCCGTGTGGTGAGAGGAGATATTCTCAGACAGCCCGAACAGGGAAAAAGCCTTTTCCACCCTCACGTGTTGAAATATTCTGGAGTACCTGGAATAAGTGAAGTGTGCAGGGAAAAAAACACTTGCAGGACTTTTTTGGAGATCTGAAATGTGATCCTTCTCTAAACTCACCAAGGGTAGAAATTGTAGGGTTTTAGAGCTTTTTCCTGCCTTATCATGCTTGTGGCTTTCCTATATTTATCTTTATGAAGTTGCCCTTCTCTGTTTCGATCTCTGCCAAGTGCTCAGAGGGGAATGAATACAGTTCTGCTCTGTGGGGGGCTGGGGTAAAATCACTGCACTGTTTCACTGCTGAACTGAACAAGGAAAATAAAACAGCCTGTGTCCCTTCTTCATGTTGGGACTCTCTTTCAAACTGCAGACAGTTTTCCAAAAGTCTTCTTAGATGGAGCTTCCATCCTCCTTTGTGTGATTGACTCTCAACCTGCTTCTAGGGAGAGGAGGCTCCTGTCTGACACAAACCTCCCATCCCCCAGATCAAGGTTTTGTCTTCCTACGCTGTTTGAAATTCACACAGACAACTGATTTTCCCTGGCGACCCTGCCAGGTACTCTGACAGGTCTGCAGAGGCTCTTGTCTTCTCTTCTGTGAACTACACACAGCAGAGTCTTTCAGTCCTTTGGCCAGGTCTAGGCTGTGGTCCTACAGCTCAGGTGGGATTTCCACGAGTGGGAGCTAAACCAGAGGAAACCAGGTCAAAGTGCACTGACCACTATTTCAGGTGGAAAAAAAAAGGAAAACTTGCCTCAGTCTTGCCCATGTTGGTTCACTTCTGCCTTCTTGCTTGCTTTTGATGCCGGTCTGCAGCTTTCCAACTGCAAACCGATCGCCTGCCCATAGTGTTGGCTCCTCTTCAGAAGGGTGACTGCTGCTCTTTGTCTTCTTCTCTGGCCAAGAGACTTCCTTCTTACCATTTAAAATTAATCATGGAGCAGAGGCAGAAGTGCATGAGGTGTGATTCACACTCTGGTCATGTCGGTTGTGGCACAGGGAGTGAGGTGGGAAAGTTCTGATGGATGGAGGGTGTATGAAGGAAGGGCTGGTGAGGCTGGAGGGGATGGACTGGTGGAAGTTCAGGAAGGTTGAGAGATGCAGGGAAAGATCAGCAAGAGGAGACATCCCAGAGCTCTGTCCATACGTGGAAAACCTGAGAAGGAGGGAGGAAGCCAGGACTGGAAACAACGAGCAAAGCTGGAGGCAGGAGTGATGGGAATGGCTGGGAGCGAGCAGGCGAAGGGCTGTGCAGGGTCACTGGGGTGAGGAAGGGACATGGGTCTGCCCAGAGCAGGGGGAAGCTGTGCTGTGCGACTCTGTTGGACTTCCAGCTGGAAAAGAAATCCCTTTGTGCTTGAAATAACAGCGCAGTGGGGCTGTACACGAGCAAGCAACCAGGTACTGCCCTGGAAACAAAGGGGGTTTGGTGTGAGTCCACACAGAGGGATGGAAGGGAGTAATTTCTGTGCATACTGTTCTGGGGTCCCATCAGACAGCGGGCACAGGGACAGCTCCACGATGAAACCATTGTATCACTGAGAAAGCCAAAAAGCAGCAAAAATACTAAACCACAGCCAGAATGACTCAAAACCCCTGCAGCACGGAGAAAGCAGTGGTTACAGGAACAGCAGAAGGAGGTGGATGGAAAGAAGGGAAATGGGGTGTGAGGAATCCCAGGCAAATGCCCCTCTGAACAACAGGATGCTCCTAAAGGCAGCTCTGCCAGCGCCTCGCAGCGAGCGGCTGGAGCACACCCGGGCGAAGCGGGGCGCGGGCGACGGCTGCCCAGCCGACATCTGTGTTCGGTGACAATAGCACGGCCTGACAAGTTGATTGTAGCTCGGCACGGGGCAGCAGGTGGGAGAGGCACTGTGTGCAGCCACCTGCTCGGCCGCCTGTGCCTCCCGTCCCCCAGGGCTGCCGCGGATGCTCTGCTGCATCCCGGCCCCAGGAGAGGGGTGGCCGATGTGGAGCTCCCAGGTAGGGTGAGGGGTTGGCACCCACTGCCAGAGTTTATATCAGAGGGGTGCTCTTAAAGTAGATGTGGAATGGTTGTGCTTTTACCTTTTTATAGATTTCACTTGGTGGAGAGCAAGACGTTTTCTTCATTACAGGAAAATATATCTGTTTAAGATAATTTTTGTGTCTGGAATTAAGCAATGTGTCATGGAAAGCTCAAACATGTATGAAAATAAATGAGGGAAAAACAAAGCAGCCAAGCCAAATCCTACACCTGTAACTCTTCCTGGACCCACCAGGCAGTGGGAGAGCTCAGCTGCTCCCAGCACTTGGCTTGTGCTATCCGAATGTCATTATTGTACAATAGGGGTTGATCTGAACTGGCACCGTTCTTGCCGGGGAGTGAATGGACTAAGAGAGACTGAAAGCAGCAGAGGATCCAGCCTCCTGTGCTAAGTAAGTACTCGTGCAACAGTCAGCTCTGGTTTAGAGGCCAGAGTCAATTCACAATAACACCAATAAACTCGGGCTGTTCACTTCTGATCGACCCTGCTGTAACTCAGAGAGAGCCAATAGGGAATTTTTTTCTTCTCTCTCTGCAAGTGCCAGCTGGGAATGACAGGTCTGTCTGATTCGGGGCAGCATGAGGAACTCGCTGTGCCCTGATGTTTGCTGCACCAGTCTGTTTCCTGAGCTCTTCAATAACTACTCATGTGCTGGGACGGAGCATTCACAGAGCTGTTCTGATTTACTGAGAATCTGGCTCACGGGTACCATTTACCAATCCTGTTGGCTGCCAAATGCTTCAGTGCACGTTTCTGGTTTGAGTTTTCATCTTCATAACTGCATGCATTTAGTTTTCCTGATTGCGTGTGCGGATGCTTGTCTAGACTGACAGTGGCACGCGGGGAGCCGGGAAGGCAGCGGGATTGCGGAGCTCGCTCAGAGTCAGACCAGGCTGTGCATTTCTGGCTGGTCAGGCTCGCACCTACCCCCTGTGGGCTTTAAGTGCCACTCAAGCACAGTGCTGAAGGTGATCCCTTGGGTCTGTACCGCTCACAGATGCAGTGAGTAAACACAGACCAACATGTGAAGATACCAGTTCTATGGTTGCATTAAAATAGCAGGCTTGCCTCTGGTATGACAAGCCAAAACACCTGCTGATGTGGGAGGAAAAAGAGTAGCTGGAAATGTGGCTGCCTTCATGCAAAAGCCGAGCTGCACACTGCTCATTCTGGTGCCACACAGGGTATGGCAGAGCTGATTTCACAGGAAAGCTGTGCTGGGAGCTGAAGGTGGTGCAGCCCCTTTCCTGGGGGGCACGGCGCCTCTGAGGAGCCTGTCCATCCTCCTGGCCACACAAGTGCTCAGTCTTAAAAAGGGCTGCAAGACTCACCCCTTCAACTGAGCTTTCCCAGCTCACAGAGTTGTTACCTAATTAAAAACATGTTGCCAGATTTCAAGGAATCTCAGCGTTAGGATTCATTTGGTCCCTGTCTCTGGCGCTTTAAGATGTCCACTTAGAAAAACAGGAAGATTTTAACGGATGCTTAAAAAAAATCTTCCTAATGTATTCAGAGTTTTGGTTTTAATTGTGAAGAGTAAATTAAAATGCAGTTTTTCCAGGGCAATTTCATCTTAATTCTGTGCCTAATAACACAGGTATTAGGTTTGCCCTGATTAAAGCCTTATTTGAGCTAAGAGATGCCATTTAAAAAGTAATCCAGCCTTGAATGAAACATTTCTCACAATGGGGAATCGAGTAGAAATTTAAGTGTCTAATCACAGCCACAGTAAAATGGATTTCTCGCTCCTTTTTTTTGCCTGGATTTGTAAGGTTTTAGCTTCCAGCCATTGGAACCAGCAGCACGCTTGTTTGTGTGTTGCTCCTATTTCAGAATCTTACATAGGACACTCAGGTTTGCTTCACCTCCTGGTTTTCCCTTTGTTCAACTTAGAAGTACTCCTGTGCCCTCTTTAATTCCAGAAGGGTGTCTCCCACTGGAAATGTTCTTCACTGCAGGTCAAGGCAAAATCCTGGAGCAGAGGATGCTCTCATGAATGTGACGCTTCCCCCTCTTCTTACATATTCTGTTGTACAAGTTCAGTTTTTGTACTGAGGCTCTTTTACCGGCTGAAATAATCTTTCCCCACACAAACACAAAATTAGCAGCAATCTTTTACCAGCATGGCTTGAATTTGTTTCCGCAGGAAATAATGCAAGTGACCTTATTCATATTTTATCTGGGATGGTGTGCAACCACATCATGTCCCAGAAACCACTGGGGGACAAACTGGAGAGTGGAGGCTCCTGGCAGCTCTGGAAGAACAGGGGAATCGGTTTGGCACTGTGAGATAGTGTCTGGAGTTAGATCTTGATTATGCTAAAGTGGCCAGGAGTGAAATAATTAAAATATAGATATTAGCTTACTCCTGAGTTTCAGAGTTAACAACCATTCTGCCAAGCAGGGCTACTTCATGTGTCAAGGATCTAGGATGCTTCAGACAGGGAAAGTCTCAAGAATATTAATCTCCCTTACTCTGGAGTCACAGGATGAGTCTGAAAACAATTAAAATAAATTTTAATTCTTGAGCTGAGCTTGTTTGCAGATTCCGTGAGCAAGGCGCCGCCAGGGTAAAGCCTGTGTTCATACAATCATAGAATCATTATGATTGGAAAAGACCTCTAAGATCACCCAGTCCAACCGTCAGCCCATTCCGCTCACGCCTATTCCGCTGGCTGTCCACCGGCACGGCACCAGGGGAGGTGGGTGTTGGGAGAAGGTGCTCAATGCAGTACCTGGGGGCTGGGCTGCTGCTCCCAGGGCCGGGCTGGGCTGTGCATTCCCCTCTGCACAGCAGCTGGGAGCTCCCCCGGAACGCGTGTGCCGCCGCTCGGTCAAAGGGGCTCTTGTCCTGCCTGCCCAAAATTTATCGGTGCGAGAGCCGATAATGGACAGCTCTGAAAGATGCATTGTAGGCTGCTCGGTGGCTGGGAGAGGAGGCGTGTTAATGGGCTATTGTGAGGACTGCTGTGATCCTCAGACGCTTTGTCGGCCGTGAAAAGTTAGCAAGGAGAAGCCTTGTTCCTCCGGCGCTGCCTCCCTCTGATTTACTGCCGCTCCCCTTCGCTTCGGAAGTGCCGCGACATTCCCCAGTAAATAGGGATGTATGGATGATTCTCTCTCCCTCCTTCTCCTCCTCTTACCCGCTCTTCCCAAATACGTAACCTCTGAGAAAGCTTTATTCTTCTTCAATGATCATTCAATTGTCTCCAGACTGTATCTTTCGCTGAATTTATTGCTGGCTATTTAAAACAAAAACTCAGATGCCTTTTGCATATTAACACGCAACTCTTGTTCCTGTCTGCTCAGCCTGGAAATGGTTGGATTGCTTTTATAAAGAAAAAAATGACTAATAAAATTGGCCTCAGCACCGTTGCTTTGCAATTCTTATGAACAGTAAAGTGCTACTTACAGTCATTGATGTTAAAAGCTATTTCTAAATTATGGTGCCATTTATTATCTCTAGTGTCCAAAGTAAGTTTAAATGATGCTTATAATTCATGTTTTACCAAATTTCCTTTCCCCCCCGAGGATACCTCTGATTAACTTATGCACATTTAAGCGCTTTTTAAATTCTTCTTTTATTGCCATTATGCTCTGAAAATCTCAGCGATTCTCAAAAATGGGTAATAAACTTGAGATAAAATGCTGCAGTTTTAGATCAATGCTGACATATCACTGTGGTGATTTCTTCAGAGCTAAAGTGATAATGCTTCATATTTACAGAATATATACTAGGTTATTACTACAGTATTACCATTTTGTTCTAAGATGAAATGAGTAATTTACCAATTTATTAAACAGTTACATTTAAGTATTGCTTAGGACATTACCACACCAATCTGTTTACTTAGCTTGAAGAGTTACCATTAAGAAACCCTGTTTATTTAGGTAAAATCTGTAATGATCGTGCCCTCCATTAAGAAACTTATTTTTCTGCAAGCCTAATTGCCTGAAAATGAGTTTCTCCTTATTTACTATCGTGTATTCTGCTAAGCCAGCTAAAAACGTCACCCTTGCAAGAAGCGCTGGAGAAATTAATAATACATATGTGGAACAGTTTTAATTAGTATAATACCAAATGTTAATAAAAGATTTATGATCCAGTTAAAAGTTCTAACGATCACAACAGGAAAAGGTTTGAAATGTGGCGGCAGCGATCTGTTAAAAATAAACAAAAGCTGCCAAACTCTCCCAGTCGAGGACAGAGGAGATGTTTTTCCCTGCTCCTTGGTCCTTATGTGAATCCCAGCGAGTGGTCTGTAAGGTTGGGCTCTGACCCTGTGGAAACCAGGGCAAATCCAGAACTGCATGAGGATAGCTGGGTGGGGGTGTGATCCTGGTGTGGTGGGAGGAGATGGAGAAAGCCAGTGCAGTGGAAGAGGCTGCATTTAATTCAGTTGGTGCCACTGGTGTGTGAGCTGGCAGCTCCTGCCTGAGAGATGCAAACCACAGCTGGCCCGAGGCGGGACCAGCAGGAGCTTCAGCACCGCTGGCACAACCTTTTGGCTTGGCTTTGGGAAAGAAGTTCACGTCTTGAGTAGCTGAGAAAGCCAGCAGTGCAGCATGGAGACAGAATCAGCTTGGCTCCAAAGGTAGAAGCAATAAGCAGTAGATGAATTTAGAGAGGTTAATTATCTAGAGGAGCACGTCAAACAGCATCTCAAGCCACAAACATGTCAGGCTCACCTTGCGCGTTAGCCTTGAGTAGCACAGGGACAGTCTGTGCTGAAGGTCGAGCCTGTGGCCGACCAGAAGAGAAGATGGCTGAGTCCTCATGGAGTTGGGCTGCTTGCTGCTGGTTGGGTGGGTGTCAGTGAGGGAAGGCACTGAATTGTCCATCTCAGATGGTGCCTTCTGGTATTGGCATGAGGTTTGTAAGTGAGCGACCCTCTGTAGCCGTGTGGGCGGTGTGGCCGGGAAGATGCACTGGGTGACATCGAGGGACACCAGTCACTGCTGAGACCTGCTCTGAGTGTCTTCAGTCAGATGAGATAAATTAAGATCCTGACTTTAACTCCCTGGAATGTACCTGGATAGGAGACTGACTGGGAGCTTTAAGACGAAGCTGTTAAGTGTGGTGTCGGCAACATGAGCTGTAGGCACTGGAGTTTAAGTCACTTCCAGCGCCATTAGAGGAAACTGAACTGTAAACCTCTTCCCAGCACTGTTTTTTCAGACCAGTATCACTCTGTGTCCGTATCATTAAATCCCAGAGGGTAGATCATGAGTAGGACAAAGCACTAAATACTCTGCTACTCAGAAGTGCCATTGTTCTTAGAAGTCCTGGTAGAAATGCATATTGCTTGCTTGGATTTGAGGGATTTTGGGGTGGGAACAAGTGCTGTGGTCTTATTTTTTTCTCAGATGACATCTGGCTTAGGCTCCCAGCAGTACTGACAAGAGCAGGCTTCTCTCTTCTGGCGTGGTTTGGGAATACTCAAAGCAAATATCAGTCTTGTCCTGGACCTCATCAAGATGATTGAACTCAGATTGCATGTACTGGTTCTTTCTCCCAGTGTTGGTCCATTAGGAGCAAGGTGGCATGGCATTGCACCATGAATAGATCTCTGGTTATCCAGGGTATGTACCCAAGGAGGAGCCAACAGTGTGACTCTGATTTAGGGGGAGCAAGTGGAAAGAGAAGCTGGGGATGAGCTTTCCCAGCAGGTTTACTCCACCCAAAGGCCTGTCAGTGTGTGATGAAGATGTAGGATATGTAGGATGGAGGTCTTGCAGGTGGGGCTGGGCTTCTTTGCTGCATTGGTGAGGCCAATATCCCAGAACAAATAACTGGTGGAAAAGTTTCTGCCCATCATGGGTGTGCCATGCCTCTCACAACCTAAACTGTTCATGGCAGAGAATGAGTTGAGCTGTGTTAAAGCAGGAGCACTTTGTCATTCCCTTTTGGTGGGGTGTCAGGCCATGTGCACCTTGGGAAGGTGCTGGTTGCAGAACCATGGGAGTAATGCAAGCTTGTTCTCCAGTGAAGTGTTCTTCACCTTTTCTCAGGGTGTGAAGCCCTTTATGTTGAGATTCAGGATGCTGAAGTGAACGTACACTTTGTGCTGGGGATAGTTTCCTTTTTTAACTCCTCTTTGGAAGCTATATGTGAAAAATCTGAGCCAGGGTTCCAAGCTGAGTCTCCGGGGGCCACCTGCCCCATGCCCTGCCCTGCCCAGGAAGTTACTCGCTCTGCCCTGGAGAACAAATGAATGTCAGAGATTTACTGAATTGCCTGGGAAATGCAGATATTTTATTCATTCCTAAACTTCATAATGTGACTTTCCTTATTTGTTCTTTCCAAGGCCAGAAAAGGAAACACCATATTTATTCTTGCTAATGTAGCAATATTGATTAAATCATAAAGCACATATAAATACATATTGACTCATATTACATTAAAGTATCTATCACTTACTACTTGTTCCTCAATAATACTATAGTTATTTAAAAAAATGCATTAAAATTGGCAGTACCTCAAGGAGAAGGATCTGCCATCATTATTAATATTAGGTTTTGACAAACAAAATCTTGAAAAAGGAGGCAAGTGTTAAAAATGGAAACCCACCTCCCTTTTCCCCCAACAGTTACCAGATATTTCTGGCTGTACCACTCGTCCAGGCACAGGTCCTGACCTCTGCTGGTTTGGCCAGTACTTTACTTTTGTTGGAAAACTTTGTTGAGGATGATGTCCTGATCCATGGCATGAGAGGACGGGTATCTATTCAGCACTAGCACATCCCCTGTGGAGCTGGGAGGTTGTCTCTGGCCATGGCCAGTCCTGGTGTGGCTGGTGGGGAAGCACAGCTCTGTGCTGAGTCAAAATCAGCCAGCATTTGGAGCAAGGTGGGCAGCTGTCTGCCTGCATCTGCATCTTTGCTGCACCCATCTAACTGATATTTTAAGAGTAAATTCAAAATTGAGATCCTCACAGCCCCTGCTTAAATCTGGGGTTCCTCACTCTGCCAGGAACCCAGCTTGCTGTTTCCAAAGTCTCTCAATTGATAAGATTTCTGCAGGTTTCAAACACTGTCATGGATAACTGCACTGTGGTTGTGCTATCCCAGATGCAAGCGCTCTGGTTTGAGATCCCCTGGGTGCTCAGTGCCTGTGTTCCAAAGAAATCTGACTGGATCTTGCAGATCAGGTGGGCACAGAGCAAGGACTTTGCGTATTCACTGGATGAATGTTCTGGTTCTATAACACAATGAGTGTTTAGAGCATTCTTCAGAAAAGAGTCAAATTTCTGTTGTAATTTGAGCAGAAAAGGACTTCAATTTGTTTTTTGGCATCTTGAGGGCGCCTCTCTGTGTTTTGAGTGAGAAAAGACTCATGCGGTTTACAAATGTGGGAGCAGGGAGAGCAGCCACAGCTGCCACCTCTGGTAGAAGCAGAAACCTTTTTTCACTAAAGACCCAAGAACTTCGGTGTTTTCTGCTGTAGCTTTTTCCTCTTGGGCAGCTTCTGGCTTGGTAGATTGGATTTTGTGTCCTGATCTTATAAGTTGATATTTTTTTCCAAATATAACCTGGGATTCAAATGCATAGGGTGTCAGGACAGCCAGCCCAGAAAACTTGCCTTATGGGTCTCAAGGATGGTGTGGTTGCTGCAGAAATGATGCTCAGATTGGGTAAGGAAGCCACTGAGCACAGTGTGAAGGCGAACATGTAGGTAGAAACCATCCCACTGGTGAAGAGCAGTGTGAAGATACACCTTATTTCTGGGAGTGTAAATAGAGTAGGAATTGCAGGAAGGGTGCTTAGCTTTTTTGCTGATGAAAATTAAGCATCTTTGAGCTTTGGGGCTGGGCCAGGTAGCTCTGGTGAACACACTAAAATAGTTAAGAAATTGAGAGTACCCCATCTCCAAAAATGCTCAGGAGCTTCTGTGGCTGCACAGGAGGAGGAACTTAGGCATGGTGAGAGAGTGTGCAGGATGGGCTCCTGTTGTTGTGCAAAGCCTCCAAGTCCGGGAATTGTGCTGCAGGTTCATTGTGTAGAGATTTAAGGACTTCTGTTAGGTTTAAGAAACTTGCTCCTTATCAGACTTGGCCACTGCTTCTCACAAGCTGGAAGACTGTGTGCATGTGCACGGCCGCCTTAGGTACAGCAGTAAATGAATAAAACCAGAGAAGGGTTTTTCTAATACTCAAATTTCTCTTCTGCAGAATGTGTTTGGCCTTTTCCGTGCAAAGGAAAAAAAAATCCAGCAAAATACTGTCCACATGGCTATTTTATGCTTCTGCTTGTCTTTCCTTCTCTTTATAATTAGCCTAATGTGATATCTGATCCCTGCTCTTTTTAGTGTTGGTGTGCCGGTCTGACAGCACCCGCGCTGTTATTTCTTAGATAAGCTAATCACTTCTTAATGACTGGACAAGGTATCTTTATTTAACTGCATAAAGAGATTTCACTTTTCCCGTTAAGATACAACCGCTGGTTTATGTTTTGTTAATGACATGTAACGTCGGTGTAAGACTCAGGTGGCACACGTGTTGAAGCGGGCCTGGGTGGTTGGTGTTAGGGAGGCTGTGAAAGGGGCAGGGAGAGAAGGAACTTGTTCCCTATTAATCAGAATTTATTAAGCAAGCCCTCTGTGAGCCTGGCTTGCTGCTGCTGCTTCACTGCCCGGTGTGTGGCCACAGGGCTGGCACCATAGAGTCAGGTGGATTTAAGTCCCCTCGCCTTCCTTGTGCTTATGGCTGAGCACAAGTCCTTACTTGTAAGATTATTTTAAATGCTTGCTGTAAGATTATAGTAAGGGCTTGTTTATAAAACAAACGCATCCCTAAAAGGTGCAAGCACAAGGAGCAGTGATCAGTGATATCTGTATGGTCCATTTTTCCTCATCAGCCTGCTTGTTCCCCCTTGACTCTCAGAAGCAGTCACTAGATGAGATGGGCAGAGCTCTGCAGCCCCCTGTGGATCTGGATCTGGCTAAGGCGTCTTCTTCAGGGTGGGCAACCAGAAAGTCCAAATGCCTCCGGACTTTGTTGTGCAAGGGAGGAGCTGTTGTCCATGGCAGCACAGTGCTCACGGGGAACGTGTCTGCCTGCACCAGGCTGGTGTAAGCTGGAGCCTCAGTGCGTGCTGTTGGTAGCAGGGCTGAGCACAAGGTGACTGAATGTAAAACTCAACCCTCTGTGCCCTGAGATAAAGGACCCAGACACAGAATGGACCGTTGACCCTGTTGTGTGAAGATGTGCTTTCTGGGCAAGCTTTTCTCTGCATAAAAGTGGAAGAGGAGAATGAGGCCAGTGAGACTAAATCAGCACATTTATCCGAGCTCTGAGGAATTACTAGAGATTTGGCCAGGAATAAAACTCCCAGCACCCCTGAGCTCAGGGCTTGTGATACTGCTGCTCTAGCTCCATGAGCCTGCAGACATCAAGAGGAACAGGCATTTAAGTTGGTTTTATCTGTCAACACTCTGTGCACATGTGCCTTCAAGTTCTGGAGGCAGCCACAAGCTCCCTGTGGTGCTTTGAGGCTTCCTTTCTCTACAATCATTTAGACCAAAGAGTTTTGGAAGAATGCAGAAACACAAGATGCTTCCAGCCCTGAGCCTGTGGCTGCAGGCACCTTCGTGGGGCTGGGTCCTCTTCTGAGGCAGGAGGGCAAGTGCTCAAATGGAAAGCCAGGTCCTTTAAAGTAGCTGAAAACGTTCTGCCAAAACTCAAAGCAACAAAACCCTTTCTCTTTTTGCAAGTTTTGTCCCTAACATTAGTGACTACCTTAAAGTGTGAGTTTGGCAGAGAATCTGTATTCCTGCCTGACAAGAAAAGGGCCAGGCCAGTCCTTGCGGTTTTCATTTTACTGGCTGACTCTAATATCAGTCTTATCAATGATATCTTTTCTTTCCCAGTAGCATGTTCTAATAAGAAACTAAATCACAAAGACAAACAGCTTCTGGCATCTCCATTTTGTTGGCTTCTACCTCCATCTATGGCATGTTTACAAGAAACATTTATCGCTGGAGCGCTTGCCTGCAATAAGGAGAGAGCTGATAGCTCTCTCGTTTAAGAGGGGTCCTCCCCGCTCGGCTGGGCAGGCGCCGGGGGCTGGAGTGCTCTCAGCTGTGCTGCTCAGCCCCATCTCCTTGGGATCAAATCCAGACCAGTGCTAAAAACCACCACCCTGAGCTGTCTGCCTCCACCAGGCTTTTGGCAAGAAGGAGAAGCAGCCCGGTAAATCGCTGTGGAGGAGCGAGGGCTCGGCTGGCTGTCAATGTGCAAGTGGGTTGTGTAAGTTATGGAACAAAAATAAGTTCTCTTGGTAGGATTTGTTAGGGCTCTACACCTGGAGCAGTGCGGAGGCTGGAGTCATCCAGAGCGTTTCAGAAATGTGAACTTAGATTGTGGCTGATCCCTGCTGTGGGCAAAGAGGAAAAATCCATTTGATAGTGCTGTGTACTGTAAAGAGCTCTCCAAATCCTGCATAAGGATTGAGGTATCTTATGGTGTTTTCAGGCTGCACCGTTGCAGCCCCCCAGCAAATTTGGGAGCAGGGCCGGGGCAGCCCTGCCAGCCCTTGTCAAACCCATCCGAGTCCCCTTGACTGGTGGGATGTCAGGAGTGTTAATACCCTCTTTTGCAGATGGGAGAATGGGGGTAGCAAGAGGTCAAGTGGCTTCATTAGGCCCCAGAGGATTTCGCTGTTGGAGCTGAAAGCCGGAGCGTGGCGTGGTGGGGAGCGCTTTGTCCGGCGCTCAGGGCTTCAAAGGCCCGTCCCTTGTTAATCCTGTGTGCTTTGATCTCGTGCTTAAACTCACAGTTAACTTTGTCCCATGCAATTTTCACTGCTAGTTTTCTGAAACACCACTGATGTTTTCTGAAAAGGGTCATCAGGCTCACGGGGTGGCTTCAACCTCCCTCATGGGGGGGCTCTGCCAAAGGAAATGCTGGGGTTGTGCTGGGATTCAGCACCCTCCCAAATCCCACAGGGAAGCGGGCAGCAAGAGGCATCTCTGGGCAATTCTGGCATCAACTGCAGTAGTAATAACAATTAGCAATTATGCAGAGTTATGTGCCTTTGGTGCCTATTACAGGCAACAACGAGGAGTTCTGTTTCTGTTTTCTACTTGTAGCTTGGCCTGGTGCTTGCATTTTAATAGCAGATGCTCTAAGATAATTAGAGCCACTGCAGATAATACAGGGGGTGATTTGCTGCCGCACGCAGTGCAGCGTGGCCAGTCAACCTTCCTGGCCCCCCAGTACGTGCCAAGGTCTTCAGTGGTTGTAAGCCATGTGCCACGTGGAGAAGGGGGGAAAAGAAAGGGAAATGGTTTCTGCTGCCCACAGCAGAGTTGCCCTGGGATCCATCTCTAGGTGATGTGCTGGGGATGGGGTGGTGGGTACCTCTCCAGAGCCATGGGAATCAGCGCTACCATCTCCTTACCTGGCATGCTCTCTGGAGTTGGAGCTGCTAGAAAACAACTTGGAAACAACGCCTGGGAGGCTGTAAAGACTCCCGCCAGGCTCCGCGGATCTGCAGCGCTCCCTCCTCGCCGGCGCCGGGGAGCAAACACGCTTTTACCGAGGAGATGAAATGCAGATCTGCGCTTCAGCTTCTCCTCCATCCCTCCAATTCCCCTGGAAAAAAAAAATGGTTAATGTAATATTACATCAGATTGGACTCTGAGGAGCAGAAAGCCAATTTTGGGGGAATGTGAGCCAACCTACATTTAACTGGGATGCTGATATTTACTGTTGCGGTGATCCGGGCCTGTAGCATGGGTGAAGTCGCTGGCTGGGGATTCGAAGTCCAATTAGGCAGTGTTAATAGAGGAGGCGGCGATGCTTCATTGAGAGAAATTACTAAAATTGTACTTTTAGGACAGTCAATTAGCTGTGTTTTGACAAAGCAACAAAAAGATGAAACTGAAGCCCTTGAAAAAAAAGAATGAGAGAATTCAGAAGGAACATGTCTGTTTGGGGAATCCTAATATTTTTTGTTGAAATCATTAAGTGAAATTAAATACTATTTTAAACCAAAGGGATAGAATATCTAATTAAGACAGAAAAAAAGGTTTGGGGAAGGGTATTGTTGAGGGGATTAGAGAAATGGTTTACAATTTGTGTTGGCTGAGGCGGGGCCCCCTGAATATATTAGGTATATTAGTAACGGGGATGGGAAAAATCTCTTGACAAGCTGATCTGAAGCTCAGGGAGGGTTCCTTTAGGGTGACTCGAAGGCTCCTGGATTCCAGACTGAAGTGTGGGAATGAAGCCAGGGAAACAGGGAGATGAAGGACAAGGTGCGTTTTCACAGCCTCACTGGGGCTCCTGCACTGTGGGCACGATCCACTCCACCAGCCAAGGGCACTGCAGGGCTCGCACAGCCCCGGGAGAGCCAAGCAGAAAGGGAGAGGAGGATGTGGGGAGTCCAGGGTAACCTGGATGGTGGGTGCAGGAGAAGTTGGTGGTGTAGTGCAGACTGTGGACCCCATGGGGTGCACCCTGTCCTGTGTCCCTGGTAGCTGAGGGATGCTGTGGGAGCCCATCCCTTAGCCCTGGCCAAGCTGCTGGCAGAGACGGCCCTTGATGACGCGTGGTAGGATGCTCGAGTGTTTTGATCTGTCCGTGTTTTTCCAAACACTTAAATCTCTGCCTCTCGGTTATGTTCCCAAAGAGTCAATCTTAGACCCACATGTTCCTCCAGGATGGAGGCCAGGGTGATGGGCCGGGGGACTCTTGCCACCATCAACCCCTCAGACAAAGCCCCAGGGCATGGAGAAGGCTGGCCCTGCCCTCAGAAGGGTGCAGGCTGGCTGGGCAGGGCAGAAGGTTTCTCTCTGGCAATTTCTCTGTAACTTGGGATGATTTTCCCATGTTTTGCATTCAGTGCTCCAGAGGCTCCTGCTCTTAACTCACAGCCTAAAGGCCTCTCCCAGAGAACTCCGGGTTTGACCTATATCATCATATTGTGTAATTCATTTGATATAGAGAGACAGTTAGTGAAATATGCATGCTATATTATATTAAAGAGAAATGTAACCTTCAATTGGTATCTGATGTGCACTTTGCAATAACTGCTATTAGTTGTCTATAAAACTCCTAGACATCATTTGATTTTATTACCATGATATTATTTTTACTTGGGAACATATAGAAGGAGTGGTGATTGCAGGTCTTCAAGTGCTTACTGGGAAACATTTAACACAGAATGTTTTATTTATTAGCATAAAGAGACACAATGGATTGTTGGTGATTAAAGTGATGATACTGCTGCCATACTTGTCAAAAATATAGACCTAATTCAATAGAAAGGCGACAGTCAGTCTCCATGTTGATCTATGCTGAAGCAAACTGCCTCTGAAAGCAGTACAAAGCCTGAATTGGCCTCTTAATTTTATGCTCCAGGGCATAGTATAAAAAGGGGAATTCTTTCTAAGTGCCTGTAATTGCATGTTACCAGAACCTAAAATATAAGCCAAATTTTTGAAATTACAAGTGTTAAGCTTTCCATTTCAATCCCTTCTCCTCCTTCAAAAAAAGAAATCATCAAAACAGAAGAGCTTTAAAATGCATCGTTCTCCCACATCATTAATAAAATATACAGCATACTTAGCCTTTAATTGCAAATGTACATTTTAAAAGAAAAGACTTTTTAAAAAAATAAATTGTTTTCCTTCTCTCCCAGTGCAGAAGCTGGGGATGCGCTCGCCCCAGTCAGACACATGCTCTCCTTTTTGAAGTGTTGTGTTTCAAACAACACTGAATTCCTGTGGTTTTTATGTCTGATTGTATGGGCTGGAGTATCATTTCCCTCATTTAGATGGGTAAGGCTTTGAGTGAGGGAGGTTGTGCAGGTCCTGCTCTGTCCAGGTGGACGATGCTGATGCTCTTGCTGGATCCTAGAAGTTGTGCCAGTGCAGTGTTACTGGTGAGGTTTGTCAGTGAGTCAAATCGTTCAGGTGGAGCAGCTTTGGTTTGGGAGCCTGAAGTGGGAAGACTTTGTGTCTTCCCTTTGCCCTGTGTTAAAATGGGATTGGTTTTGCATAGATGCACTGCAGCAGCTGCCCTGAAAAAAAGTCAGATATTACCCCCCTGCCACCCTTGCATGAGTCTGTGTTTATAACTTCACTCCTCTGAGAAGACAGCAGGAAAAAAATATAAGATTAACTATTTTGTACACTTGATGGTTTCATTGGACAGGCAATAAATCAGTGCAATTGAATTGGAGAAGATAGTCTTTAAATGCTATTATCTGTCTCTCTGTTATTGAGCTGTGATCCTCAGACTGCCTTATAGAGATCCTTCCACCTCCAGGATTCCTTTCCCCAGGAAATCTGCAGGATTCGACCTGCTCCAGGGCTCTCCTGAACCCATCAGGCAGTCCTGTGTTTCCCTGCAGGTTTCAGCCTTTTTGGGTTTGTTATCCAAAAACTGTCCTTTTTGGATTTGTTATCCAAACCCCATCCTTTTTGGCCTTGCTATTACAGGGTTAGGTTGTTAGAACGCAAGCAGGAAACCAGCTTAAATGCCAACTGGTGAAAGATCCTGTACTCATAACAATAAAGGAGAAACCTGCCACAGAGCTGAGGGTGGCGATGCCGTGTGCCCCAGGGGAGCACTTCCAGAGCTGGAAGCAGGGGCTTTAGGGAGCTAATCTGCTCTTCCATGTATTTGCTTTTGCCTTCTAGTGGTGAGATTGTCAGAGAAGGTCCAGATGCAATTGCAGACATTCATTTATTCAGGGCTGCTTAGAGAGCACAAGGATTTTACCCAAAGGAATCTCCTGGTGCTTCCTGCCTGATTCGGGTGCCCACATTTCTCTAGCTTTCCAGGAAGGCCGATAGCACTAGGAAGTCTGGGTTTTTTAAAGAAAAGAAAAGTTGTCTGTAACAGCTTTAGATACCCAAAAGGCCATAATTAATGTTGATTTAATGGGTATGACTCCAGCAAAGCTGCTGCTTAGTTTTGCCATTATAAATGAAAGGTAATTTAAGCCAAAACTTAAACACCACAAGACTGATGCCAATTTCAAGACTTCAAAGATTTTTTGTTAGCAAAATATTCTGTTTCTCTCATAGAAGCTTTAATATTTTAAAGTCACCCTAATGCGGTGGCATAAAGGTTGAAAGTTCTCTGTTTACACGTGAAATCCCCACTCCTGCTATCTTAGGTCTTTCCCAGCCACAATAACTTGATAAATTTTCCCTTCGACATATGTAACATATGTAATTCCGGAGTGCCCTCTGCTGTGCAGACATCTCCAATGCACCGCCCTCGCTCACGCCTCCGCCCTCTGACTCATCCACTTGTTCCTAACAATTTACATTCGCTTATCCCTGTTGCTCCACGTTTCCTACGAGGGGGCATCAGACCCAAATGTGAGTCCCCACCATGCAAAGGCACTTATATGAGCTTAGCTTGAGTACCTGGGTGCTCCCAGACTCCACGTTAGTTAACAAAGGGTTTGGCCTATCTAATGGCAAAATCAGAGTCCAAAACCATGATGGGAATGGTCTAATGTTGCCGCTGATGCAAAAACACCTGGAGTGTGGGTCCTTATCTGTGTCTCAGCGGAGCCACTCCTCTCGCTGTGGTGCCACTCAAGGCAGGGAGCCTCGCTGCATGGAAATGACCACAAAACAGATCTGTCTTTTCCAATCTATTAAAAAGAACCAAGTAAGCTGAAATAATCCTTGCTCTGTCTTCGGTGGATTTACAGACCTGGAGGATGATGTTCTTCCACTGACTAATGACATTTATACCAGCTGAGAATCTGATTCTTGTTTTCATTACATAGATTAACTTTTATTTTCGTAAGATCTATTATTTTTGGAAACATAAGTCTACAACAATGCTATGCCTTGCAAACCAAAACCAGAAGAGCCTCTGTGAACCAGAACTTACGCATCCCTCAGCACTATAGGGAGGAGCAGGTATGTTCTGGGGTGGCGTTAGGAGGACCACTGAAGGTACCATAACTTTGCAGGGACCTTGGATGCCAGTAGCAGGTGACAATAAGGCATGCAAGGTCTAACAAGTCAGTGTCTGGGACCCCCTGGGTTGACCTTTGCTTCCCTATGGCCAACATAAACACTGTGGGTTTGCACCTGATTGCAACTGCTTCTGTTTAGATTGGGTTTGATGTGAACCATTGGCAGATGCTATGATAACTGTGACAGAGCACAGAGGGATGCCATTGTGGATCTCATGGATCCTGGGAGCTGATCTACCTGGTCTTCTGCTCAGCTCCAGCTTAGCCATGTGCTGCTTGCTCTGAGAGATGACCAGGCTGATGAGAGATGTTCCTGCATGTTTGCCTGGTTGGGTTGGAAGGGACCTTAAAAATCAGGAACATACAAGAGTGATGAACCGTCCTGCAAGTGACTGCAACACAGTGACAGCATGTGGGTGACACTGATTTTGGGACTACCGTGTGCTAATTGATCTGTCAACAGCCAGCTATTAAAGGTGTTCCTGGGACAGACCTTCTCACCTCTGAAATCCCAACAGCAAATACGCTGGAGGGATTCTGGTCTCTTGCTGAGATGACAGAAATGGCAGATGATAAGTGACTGACAAGTGCTGCTTTGTAATTAAATGTTAAAAATCACCACAACCAAGGTAATTTACATTGATAGGCCCAGCCTGGCAGCAGCAGGAAGCTGTGAGGTGTGTGTGGTACATCTGCTTGTGTCAGACCAGTTAAGGTTTTTACTTAACAAAACAAAGTTAAGGCCTTGGGAAAGAGGGAGAGAGCTCCGCAGAAGCTTGTTAGAGATTTGCAAATACAGAGCAAAGCCTGAAAACCGCACTATGACACAGAGGGGAACTCTTATATTGAGGTTGTGGTTAGCACTCAGACTTCCAAATTTCAGATAAAAGTGAAGAATTATTGAAAAATAACTTGTTTTTTTCCCCAAGGAAGCTGGTAATCCTCTTTCTTGGAAAGGAGGTTCTATGTTCTCTTAAGAACTAACATCCCATAGAACTCAAACCGCTGGTAAACCCATCGCCTGCTTTTTAGAAGTCTGGATCACACAGACATGCACCATTCATGACCAGAGCTCCCAGTTCTGTGGGAAACGCAGAGAATTAGACAGGAGGTCCACACGATTTTCCTTTGGGTCATCCAGGAGTCAAGGGAGTGCAGTACCTTTGCCATTGCATGTAACTGCTCTGGGGATTAGTTCTCCCCACTATAGGATGAAGCTGTGAGATGAGCATCAAGATGATCATGTGAATATTTTGTCACCTTTCTGCCTCGACCTGCTGCAAATTAACACCAGCAGTAACACATAGAGATCTCATTTGAAGTAAGTTACTAATGCAGGCGATAGCATGAGCACATAGGAGCCCCTGCCATAACTGAATGATCTTCCACTGTGGCATTGTCAGAGACAGATGGAAATGACCAGCCAAAATATCCTAAACCTCTGCTTCTAGACCTGACAGCCTACTGCAGTGTGTGATCAGCCTCAAAACTGAAGGCTGGGTCTGGGTCTTGTAATCAGCATATACTGGGCTGGGTCAAACATCTGGCATTGAGCCTGAGCTGAGGAAACCTCTCACCTCCTCTCTGCTGGGACCAGAAGAAATGCTCAGTGTCTGGCTGCCAAAAGTGACTGGATGAGCATTACAGTGATAATTTCCCCAGAATATCTTTCCAAGCCATTCAAGGCCCTTTGAGCCAGAGAATGCTGTCTTTTTGTCTGCCCTCTCTTGGGTGATTTTTCTTTTATGTGTGTGTTCAATGTAGGTAAAGTTCTGGTGTCCCCAGCATCTACAGTTCTGCTACGTGTTGGGTGAGGATCTGCTGCCTCCTTCTTTTATTTAATCTGCCACCTACAAGTTTCATTTTATGCCCTCTATTTCTAGTATTAGGGGAGACAGCAGACAGTTGTTTCTTGTTCTCCTTGCTTCTTGTTATTGAATAGCCCTTTATTCTGTGTTTTCTTCATGATAGAACTATTGCTGCCTATAGTAGTCAAGATGTGGTTGTACCCCATGCTCATACACTTATCTAATGATATTTTCTATTTCTCTCCCAGTGATTCCTAACATTCAATTTGATGTTTTGACCTTTGCAGTGTTTCAGACAGATTACAGAGCTATGTATTACATTTCTAAAGTCACAGTTTTGATCAGAGATTAGAAAAGAGTCCATTGTTTCAACTGTAAAATTTTCACAACTGTAGTTTGCAAATGTGACATTTGTTCATTTCTTCATTAAATATCTTTGTCCAAAAGCCTCCAGAAGCCCATACATATATAAGGGGAACTGAGGATGTTTTGTGTGCAGGAGCCAGTAAAGCACCCTGGAAAGCTGCTGTGATGCTAAAAACCCCAACCTGCTGCCCCAGCAGGGCAAATATAACTCGGAATACAGAACAGTTTAACACTATTGTTTACATGAGATAAGCTCAGTGAAGTCGAGGAAAGAAATTGATTTACAGGGATGGCTGTAAGCATCCACCTTGTTCTTTTCCATGATTCTGAAGAAGTTTCTTTTGAAAGACCTTTCACAGGTTTGTCTCTGCAAACTTGAGAGCTGCGATCCAGATCCTTGTGTACAACCCCATGGCTTCAGACTCCTGGCCTCTAGGAGTGCCCTCTAGCACAAGCTGGGAACATGGACCTGTTTTAGTCTAATAAGCAAAAAGAAATGTACAGCTTGCCACATATATGTCATATAGTGTGGTTTTCCTGATTGTGACCTTGACACGGGAGGAGGTGCTTGATGAGCAAAATTCTTGACCATGAGCAGTCAAAAGTTTGAATTCCTTTTGTTTCCTTCCCTGCAGCATCTTCAGCCTGCAAGGTGCCCTGATGAAGAGTTAAGGAGAGAAAGCAGCAGTGAAGTAGGGAGGGTTGAAATGTGCACAGTGTTCTGGCTGGGCAAAACAGAGGCACAAAATGATTCTGCAGTCAACATAGCATCGTTCTGTCTTTATACCCAGCATGGGGGCCCTGGAGACTGTTGTGGAGAAGGTGAAATGCAGCAGCACCAGAGCTGGAATGATAAGGAAACATTGGCCTCTCCATGTTTGTGCGTGGATTCTGCAGATTTTTTTCTTTCCTATGTTTTTTTTTGCAGCGAGGGGTGATGGGGAGAGGAACAGAAGGGCCCGTTGCATGCTGGAGATGTGGCACTGCCTTTCTGCCTGTTGCTCTAAGTTATGAGAGCAGAAATAATATTGGCCATGCTTTTGACTCTCTTGACATGGGGAGGGGCTCTTTATCAGAGAGTGCAGGGATAGGACGAGGGGGAAGGTTTTTAAGCTGAAAGACGGAAGATGTCGATGAGTTCTCAGGAAGAAATGTTTTGCTGTGAGGATGGGGAGGCCCTGACCCAGTTTGCCCAGAGCAGTGGTGTCTGCCCCATCCCTGGAGGTGTTCAAGGCCAGGTTGGACGAGGCTTTGAGCCCCCTGATCCAGTGGGAGGTGTCCCAGGGGTTGGAATTGGATGTGATTTAATGTCCTTTCCAACCCAAATCACTGAATGATTTTATGACATCTGTGTTATCAGCAGCGTGCACCAGTGGGATGTTGGGGACAAAACATGACCTTTTACTGGCGTGCCTGAGGTCCTTACGCATAAGCGAGCAAGGTCAAAAACAGTAGAGAACCAAGAGAAGGATAAGGGAGGATAATTTTCTTTCCTTGAGCAGATTTCTTTTTAAAGTGGAAGCTGGGAGAGGTACCCAGGAAGACAGAAAATATTCTCACTGAGGCAAATGGGCTCTGGCACACAACTGAGTGGTGTTTCTTGCCCTGTGAGTTGTAAGGGATGCAGGGCTTAGCAATCCTAGGGGCAGGTTGGAATATGCAGGAACAACACAATACAAGGCCAGAAAATAGGACTTCATTTACTTTGCAACCTGCCTGGGGCTTCCCAATAGTGACCGAGTGGAGGTTCACAGCAATCTGGAGATGGTTGTGTCATCATTGAGCCTTGACCCATGGCGAGGAGCACAGGGTCTGGCACATCTTAGTTTTTATGTGCTGGGTGGGTGTGTGAGCAGTGGGTGCAAGCGGTGGATTGGCCTGGTTACTATTTGTGTATTCACATGGTCGGTGAACAGTGAAGCCAGGTGCACAACACTGCTTACATTCCAGTTGCTGGCTAGAGCAAAAATAAAGCTATTTTTGCAGCGTGTTTTGGTACAAGAGTGTGGGAAGCCTGAACAATGTGCATCGCCCAGGCTGCTCGTATTCTGCAATGGCCCATACATGGGTTAATTTGGATCACTCTATTCCAGCTCTGAGGTTTGTAACTGTGGCTCAATGCCCTCAGCCTCCACCATGCAAGACCTCCTAGTGAGTGAGCCTCTAGTAGGAAAGCTGTAGACAGGAAAGGGCAGACAAACCTCACCTGGGAGACTGAGGAATGTATGAAATGGGGGAGATAATGCAGACAGGTCTATAGGAACCTCATTTGGGGTCACTAGATGGTGCTGTTGATCCTAAAATGACACATCAGCAAAGGGAATCCTCACCCGAACTTGTACCTAGAGCACCTGCCCCAAATTATGGTTGACTGACTGTGTCTTTACGTGCTTCCCAAATATGAAATGGATCCGCGCTTCAGGATCTGACAGTGAAGCTCAAGAGACTAAGGAGTACAACAAACACAGGAAAATCAGGACCCGGACAAGTGTGTGCTCTGGTGCCACCCCATGGCCTCAGCTCTGCCTTTCTCAGAGCCTGTGGGAACCAAGAGGCGTGGGGGAGGCTGTTATAAAGCCTGTACTGTAGAAGCAGTAGATGTGAAAACTGACCACCAGAATAGGCTGTTTTATGTGGAGTACTGTGTATTCTCTCCCATCTCCATGGCCTCGTGTACACCTGCAGTGATGCAGAGCATCAATTTGGGATCGAGTTAATAGGGTTTAACAAGTAGGGGAGTGCTGCAGGCTGGCACCAAGTATTCCAGGAGGAGGAACTGTAAACAAGCTCATGGGTCAAGGGCATCTGGCATCATTGGAGCAGAGCAGCTGAAACAGCTGTATGTGTAGTCTGCCTTGCCAGCTTAACACGCACATGGCTTATGGAGCTCTTCATTGCCTCATTCCTCCCGGAGGCATTTCAGCCCTACGAGCTCCAAACTTTTACTGCTCCTACTGGAAGCTGGTCTCACCTTTCAGACAACAAAGGTGAGGAAATTTCAAAGTATGTTGAGTTTTAGGGCCATTCTTTTCCCACGCAAAAAATCCAGAAAACATATAACTCAAAGGGAGGACCATTCTCCTTATACACTGTCTTTTCTCTTCCCACCCTCTGTGAAGTGTGGCCGTGCTAACCCAGGTGATCCAACATTCAGTTCCCATGGCACTCAGAGCCCTCACTCGAGTACGTGTTCTGGTCACCACAGAAATCCAACCTTTCCTGTTTACTATTGCAAACAGTTGGCTGAGATCTACACTAGCACCATCCATCTGGGCACGAGTAGAGCCATAGCTGAACCACAGCTGCATGCAAAATCCTCAAGTGTACAATTTCACTGTCTTTTTGTGAAGGGACCTATATTCAGGTACATGTTGTATTATTTCTAAATTAGAACTAATAGTCCCATACTCAAGGCTTGATCATTCATACCAAAAGTTTAGATCCTGTGCCTGTTGGTATGGGGTTTAGAGTATTCAATGACAAAAAAAAGAGAAGTCTCAGGCTATCTCATGTTAGTTTTGTAACACTAACTTCTGGTCTAACCTATCTGTGTAACTTTGCTTGCTGTCCTCCCTGTGACACCTCAGTGCCTTCCTTGTGGACATCCTGGCTTGTCTGTCATTCCTCCCTTTTAGGGATGAACCTTTGAAATTTGGCCCTAGCATGAGAGGAGGCCCTCAAAAGCTACGTACAAGAATACAGAGGAGACTGAGCAGCACCAGCATGTGCTGCCATCAGCAGCGAAAACAGGTCATCAGCCTCCATTGGCTTCCCTTACAGTCTTCAGCTCTCTCCAGTGAGAGAGATCTTTGTGTTGCTCTGCACAAATAATGTTAGAGGCAAAGGTGTGGATGGAACAGACAGTGTGTTAAAGAAAGGTGAAGTGAACTTCTAGTGCGGCAGGACCAGCAGCAAAAAGTAGACTGCAGGCAAGAAAGAAGACAACGAGGTAAGGAGGGTTGTCCATCCCATCTCCTTGTCCTGAGCTGGCACAGTCTGGCCTGAAACTCTGCAGTACAGCTCTGCCCTTTGTGACACTGCAGTGCTGGAACACTGTCCTGCTCCTGATGGCAGGTGCTGCTAAAGGTATACTAGTGATAGAAGCTTGCATCTCCCTTGCATTGCTCCATCTGATGATTTTGATCTCTGATTATTTCAGGTTAAATTGAAATATTTGGATTTTCAGGTTTTCAAACCGTCTTTTTGATATCAAGGAAAGGCAGGTGTTTCGATGCCTTTTAAGATTTTGCCCCCGAGTTCATTGGGACAGGAATTACTGACTGGTGAAAGGAGGAGGAGCATGGAGAAGAGGTTATGTGACAGATCATGTCATCATGTCAGTGGGTAAATTAAGATTGCACAGGAAATCTTTATTGTGTCTGTAGCTTCTGATTGCCTGACTGCAACTGTGCTGTGGCTCTAACCGTGTTTACAATCCAATTTCCTAAGTTTTGTAAAAGCTTACTAAAAAGAGAATTCCATTAAGGGAAACCATGTTGACTCCGATTTCTTCCTCAGTTCTCCCTGAACAGCTATTTCTAAATCACTTGTAAGCTTTTTCAGCTACGCCGAGTATTACAGAGTGTAGAGTTGAGCAGAGTAAGATGATCGATATTGTAATGGACTTCTCATCCTCGTACATGGCAGGAATAATAAATGTTGTGATGTATGACAGCCCCTCTAAAGCCCTTTGGAGCCAAACAAGATGCAGTAAGCATATATCTCCTACTTCCTACCCCTGTTTTGCTACTCTGTGTCTATCCTTTGTTTCCTCCCACATTTATTTCCTCAGTAATGGAAGACTGTAATTGAATTAAAAGCGACTCTATACGCATGAGAACATGCTGTGGCTGCACTGCTCCCCTTTGACAGACCTGGCTGAGCTTCTGTAATCGCTTTTTCAGTTGCTTGGGGCTGTGTGGGGTGGATTTTTGGGTGGTTTTGACCAGTAGCCATGTAATTCTGTTGACTTTACACCAGGTAAATGTACACACAAAGAGCTGCAGCCTCTTTCACTACTACCACGTAGTGTTCACCTTCCTGCTCCAGTCTGTCATTCGGTTCATGCCAAAACTTCATTTTAAATTTTGATACTAGTTCCCATTTTCAAGCCAAATCAAACAAATGTCTTATCTGCATCTGTACAGCAGCTCTTCTTGGCTGTGACGTCTGATCAATTAATGATGCCCTTCTTCTGCCAGTGACAACAGCCACCACTCTGCAGCTTCACGAATCCCTGTCTGTATCTTCTCCCTACTGCATCGCCAAACTGCCGCTCCTCCCTCATTAAGGGTCACCCCTAGAAGTAACTGCTTCTTAAAGATAATATGAAATGAACCAAACAAAACGGTAGAAAAATGAAATAAACACTGTTCCTTCTCTGGTTTCCTAGGGAGATTTTATGTTGGCTAAAAGGGAAGGGCGGTTCATGATGTTTAAGTTATTGCCCTGCTCTCCTCTTTTTTGACTTTGATATACACCAGGGTGTTATTTCTATACACACATGAGACGCACAGGTTGCACATTAATGATGTCTCTACTATAGGATGCAAAGGAAGGGGGAAAATAAAGATTGTCAGTTTTTCTGGTTTTGCTTAAATACATGCTACAAGTCTGTCACCTTATATTTAAGTAAAGAGAAGAGCTGGTCAGAAGATCAGAAGAGAAATAGAAAAAAACGCATCCAACAATAATCTTAACCCATATTAGCATTTCCAAACCAGCTGTAATCAGAAAGCCCTCGCAGTGTGACCTGCATTGGTGCCATGGTGAACAGGTTGTTGGACCCTGTTGCTCTAGAAAATGGCTCTCACAGCAGCCCAAATCCCCCATCCTCACACACCTGGTGAGCTGCAGCACCATTTATTCCCATACCTTGTTTCCACACACTAGTAAATTTTATTACTATTGTGCTTCAGTTAACCCTGTGGCAATCCACCTGACAACACCTCAGCAGACATCTGCTTGAATGTTAATGGGATTGCAGGACAGGTACTGTGGTTAACCCATGGATCAAGTAACCTCACATTTTGAAAGCTAATTGTATTTTGCAAATAGAAGGCTTTACATTTGAAAATAAGCTGAATGTGTTTGTACTCTGGAATAATATTTACAGTTTTTTAAAGGGGTAAGCTTTTATGACAATGAGAAAGACAGCAAATGCCATATTTTGACAGGTAAGATTCTTTTTACGGCTGTGTCAGCTCTTTCGTGTTTCAGCTCGTCTCATTTTCAGTAACAGAATTTAATTTTATTACTTTGAATATAAATGAATGCAGGTATTATGAATACCAAGTAACGGAGATACATGAGCACTAAGAGGCTATTGACTTATGGGCCATGGAGAGCGTGTTCCACTGCAACAGCGCCTTCCTCTACGTGGAGGACACTGGCAGAGGCAGCATACATGGTCTTCAAGTGTCTGGAGCACAAGTCTCATAAGGAGGGGCTGAGGAACCTGGGATTGTTCAGCCTGGTGGAGGCGGAGGGGAGACTTCATCACTCTCGCTACAAGGAGAAAAGAGGTTGTAGTGAGGCAGGTACTGGTCTCTTCAACCAAGTAACAAGTGATAGGACAAGAGAAAATGGCCTAAAGTTGCACCAGGGGAGGTTTAGATTGGATATTGAGGAAAATTTCTTTACTGACAGAGAGGTGAAGCGCTGGCAGAGGCTGCCCAGGGCAGTGATGGGGCCTCCATCCCTGGAGAGGTTCAACTACCGTGTGGCCATGGTCACCTCATGAATACCAACTAACGGAGACACATGAGCACTAAGAGGCTATTGACTTATGGGCCATGGTTTAGCAGGCGCAGTGGGGCTGGGCTGACGGTTGGACTGGATGATCCCAGAGGTCTTTCCCAACCTCAATGATTCCATAATTTCTCTGCAGCTCAGCCCTGGCAGCCAGGCTCTTTCTCAGCAGAGTGTGTTCCTCTGCCCATACCATTAAAACTTTTATTTCTCTGCTCCCTCAGGGAACCTCGGGGCTCGCGAGCCGTGTTGGGCACAGTGCCCCCCAGCGCTCCCCATGCAGCCACCGACCCGTGAACACGAGGGGACGCGAGGACCGCCGCCATTTTCTATCGCCCTCCCCTCCCCGAGAGTGCAGCGCGCGCCCCGACCCCTCCCCTCCTGGTGCGCGCGGAGGCCATAGGGCGCATGCGCGAGCGGCGGCGCGGGTCTCGCGAGAGCTGCGCGCGTCTCGCGAGAGCTGCGCTCGCTATATCTGGAAGGGGGCGGGGGCGCTGCTTCCTTTAGTGCGCGTCCGCGCCGCAGCGCATCATCGGACCACGCTCCTGTCCCGCCAGAGCAGGCCCGCAGCGATGGAGGACAGCGCCATGGACATGGAAGAGGCATTGGGC